>OU342944.1:3087424-5587424 GCA_910592295.1 Andrena haemorrhoa | reverse complement strand
TTTACAAAGTAAATATAATTTGTTTCAGAAATTCATGTAAAATGAAGGGGAATTTTTAAATGCGTTTATACGTGGTGTTTGGCTGTCGCTTAGACAGAATGAACTAGATGGAATATGATTTATTTCTCTCATTCTGGCATGCTCAATACGCGGAAACCATCAAAAACCTTGGTATGGACAGGAGTTTGAAATCGAAGCTGAGTCGTTAAAATCTCAAACGCGGGAAACTGTCGGCTGGAAAGTTCGTTACATCGCTTTGATCTCCAGGATCGGTGATTGAAGTGGCAACTGGGCGCTATCAATGCCCGATCAATCGGAATTGCCGATAAGCTTAGAGACAAACGGAGAACCAGGGAGCGAGAGACAGATTGTACACAAGCGTATGAAACTGGCGATAAGGACAATTGGAAATTAATAAAAATGAACGAGTGGGTGACAGAGGAAATGATACGTCGGGATTGTTTTAGAAAATACAACATATGTACCGAACGTTGTAAGGTAGGAAAGAGAGCTAAAACTCTGTGTAATAGTTGTATACGAAATGTCTGAAAAGTGCGCGAGAGCTTGGGTCGACGAACTGACGCCTTAGATTGAAAAAATAGAAAGCGGTTTGGAAGAGCACTTCTGCACCTTCAATCATTTTTTTAACCATTTGTAATATCTTCTATTAGGTATTGTCCAATAAGAGAGACAAGGGAGGACAGATTTTTACAACTCCGATTTCACTGCAATGCACAACCACTTTTCAAATACCCTGAGTAAGAAATTATTATAAACATAACCTGCCTGCATCCAACTAGGAAGAATCTTATTTTTAAATCGTCATGTTGGACTCGCAGCTCCCTCATTATTCGTCTAAAATTCTAAATCCCTGCAGTATCGGAGAAATGAAAGCCCTAAAGTTTCATCCAGAGGTAAATCAAAGTAAAATTAGGTGTGCATAAAATCACAGACACTACACACCATTATCTTCGAAACTCCCTTTGTGCCTGGAAACGAGATTCCCTTTGAGGCTATGCCTGACACGCAAGGGCAACATGGAGACCATCCTGCACAGGAATCGCAACTTGCCCGTGAACGTGCAATAAGACACGGCTGAATGTCCAATCAGCATTTAAACACCGACTTCATTTTACTACCTAATCGTGAGTCAATAACGGTGGACTGGAAGAAAATGCGCGGCGAGGTGGTAGTTGAGCGCAGACGATCGTGAAAATACAGAATTGTGGTATTATTGATCCCGCCTGGACTTAATCCGACAGATAGGAAGTTCGCCGATACGGACAGCCGATTCTGATACAAAACGCTGAACGTTTCTGTCGATCGATGCGTGCTTCGCCGCTTCCTGCAAACACGTAACTTCGCCTTCCTGTCAATGCGACGGCTTTTAATTGTCAACGCGTTCAAAGGGAAGCTATGGAATTAATATCAATTGACCTGTGGCAACACGAAGCCTATGGAATTTGTTTAATGGCCAGATTTTTAGTCAAATACAAATGTTAGTTAGAATCGTAATGGCAAAGAAAGTTTTATTGCAAGTGTACTATTTCGAAGTCTCAAGAGGAATTTCGATTTTTAAAATTCATAAGGATTTTGTTAGAAAAGCTGCAATGCTTGGTTTTGTGAATTAGTTAAATGATTTGGTAGTTATGCCACAGTTTCTGCAGAATTTGCGGCAAATTTTAACGTATTAATGAATTGTGTATTATCATTCTGATGCCAAAATCTTTATATGATTTAGAATTTTTTTAAAATTGTGATGTTGCATATTGTATGTAATTTCGTAGAATAATTTACTCGCAATTGGGTTTTGAATTATTCACTTATGATAAACAAGGCTAATGAATGAGTTGTCTGGCGCCATGTTTGCAGAAGTAGATTGACAACAATGAAATTAATTAGTTTTAAAACCTCATTCTAGTAAAAACCCTTTCATTTCATATAGAAAAAGATGTAATCTTCTTATCGTTGGAAACAGCCGTCTAATTTATGCAGCTTTAATTAATCTGAATATTTAATTTGAAACAATTTTCAAAATAATACTTATATTAAACGATATATGGAACAAAATAAAGTAAAGTATAATTAATCCACAAGCCTGGACTACGAGAGAGAAGCAAGGTGGAAAGTACAAGTAGTAGAAGATGGTCTATGGTCAGACATACCTTGCAATCCAACAGATATAACTACTTAGAAATATGTTTCTGTGAAACTTTTCGTATATACAATATTTTAAAAATTGTTGAGAGCGAGAATATATAGGGAGTGAAATATTCTTCTCTAAAACAAAAAGATATGCAAACAAAACTATATCGATATCATTAGTATATTCTCAACGAACTCTGCAACTGAATTAGCAAAACTCGATTCTTGAATGAAAGCAGCTAGGAAACAAATGCATAATGCATCATAATCTCTTCTTCAGTGCTTCAATTAATCAGATTAATTAGGAAGAGCGAAGCAATTTAAAAAGATACAAAATTTTGAATACCAATTCCATTTTACCATTTAAGAAAACCAAATTTTTTCCATGCATTATGAAGAACCTCCTCACATTATGGAGTTTCTTTTATAAACGCACACCAATATTATTACTACACGCTTCGTAAATCCTTTCTAACAGAATTACCGCAACACTTGGTACGTTCGAAACCTATTCTCTTTAGAACATATCTGGCGAAGGTTCAGAACCCTCTCAGCGCGTTACCAGTTTACATTCTACTCTTACGCCGAGTTAATAGCAGATTTCCAGTTAATAGCAGGAGTCAAAAATGCTAGGTGTTCCCGCGCCCGTTGAGTTCATAATGGCTCGTTGAGCCTCACCATTAACAGTACACTTACCTTTTATCGCCCGTAGGAATTTCAAGTACTCTACTTATGAAATTCCTTCTAATTGAGCGCTCTATGTGCAGACGTCGATTCGCCAGTTAAATGCCACTTTGCCGTTTGTTTTCGTACGGCTCTGCGCAGGTGTTTACCGATACGCTGCCTCGGCCTGTTCCCTACAAAGACCGTCGTCGACGCGGTGGTTACATCGCCTTTGATTAAGTAACGGCGCTTCGCCTGACGGAGATTAAAATAATGCACAGAAAATACACACTTATAGGAAACGGAGAGACAGCTCATCAAGCCTAGCAAACAGAAACTTGGGAGAGCCGCTTAAAACGGGTCAAGGCGGGGTAAGGAAATATATCAGCCACTCACGGGAGTCGATCGAACCCTCGTCCCACTTCATTAATGAAAATCGATCTCTGTCCTCCGTGATGTATATTCTCGAAGAATATTAAAACGGAAATCCCCTATATCCGGGGCCGTTAATTTTATTCACCGTCGCGTGGCAAATCGAATTTCAATTGATTTTCTTTTTCGACCAGCCGACTTACGTTCACTTCGCTCAAATATTTGCCACGTCTCAACCGTCGATGTAATAATAATCCCAGTGAAGGGCGTTGTAAAGCTACGTAAAAACTTTCCATTTCTAATTCCTAAATTCTGTATTAGAGCATACAGTTTATCATCCGTTTTTCCCTAACACCTCCATCTGATTTTATAGAGAGAAGTAAAAGTATTAGTGTCAGCTACACTGCGATCTGTTTCATTGGCCATTTTAAGTCATTATCTTTCGCATGGAATAGTTCAGCGGGCATGGTTCCAGAAGGTACATACATTAAAAATTATTGCGCAATATACTGCGAGATAATAAAACGAACATCGACGTTTCTCTTAAACAGAACCCTTCGCTCAATGAAAGGGACGTTTCGGAAAATATCTGCCTCTTCCATATTTACTCCATTTTCCCTTCTTTTTACCGCGATTACTTGAACGACGCGACCGACGGACGGGGTAGATGAAATCGTGCCACAAGTGTCATCGACGACATTGCACCGAGACCGTAGAGACAGCCAGAACACGAGGGGTAGTATATTTGGAAGCGAGCCATGATTTCGTAGACACGCTCCGAACGAGCAGAGGGAGGGCAGATAAGCGTTTCTGTTGTTTTCGTAAAAGCAGCACGAACTCGCATAGTGTCGTCTTAATGCTCTGCTTGCGGATTTAGAGTCCGTCATACTATGACGCGCAAAACTACAGCTCCAACAACTCTGCGACAAGTCAGCCTGACCAGGAGATAAACGGAAATTCAAAAGTAATATCCATAAACCAGATTTTCAAACGATCTTTTGCATTACCTGCATTTTTAATTAAATAATAATGTGTCATATGAATTATCTTGAAAAATTACCTTAGCGCTTCATTAGAAATTGCTTTAAAATTATGATTTATATAACTTCAGGGAGACGATGGATTTAGTTTCTATTCTGAATCGCCACGGTCTTTTCTACTTGAATTTCGTTGACGCGTTACCTAAAGTATAACAGCTCTCGCGTACAGAACCGTTCACTAATTCTCTTAGGACTAGTTCGTGGAGAATGCATTAGTGATATCGACATGATAAAGTTGTCTTATGAAATGTAGGATACACAGGGCTAAAGAATTTATGCCCCCTTCAAAGATGTTAAACAGAGAAATAATATATGTATTTTAAAGGGAATACCCGCTAAGTGTGTCCGCGCTTGCAAATTTCCAATTACTCTGAATAATTCTTACTGGAAACAATTCTCTAGATAAGTGAAAAGTGACAGAGTTTGTAAAATTTGTGTGGCTATAAACAATTCGACTTCCCTTGTTTTCTTATATTTTCATTTCTTCTCACACGTTAGTCATGTTGAAGCGTGAGTCGTGTGCAAAATTCAGTGACAATTCTATGTGAATTCTGCAGTTTGGAAGTTCCTGCATGCAAAGCAATGAGACGCCCTAAGCAGCTATTAATATTCAGTTGAAGGCTCAAGTTGATCGCTTTATGTTTTAATAAATATGTGAATATTTATTTGAAATTGATGAGATTATATTTACCTACGTCCTAATCAACCAGTTGCACGAAATGAAAGGCATTTAATGATAATTAATTTCAAAAGCATTAAGGCGCCCAGCCCTAATTAAAGCATTTTAACCAAACGTTGCTGGTTACACCACACACCACCCAAGGGACTGGATGCCCTGGTACTATAGAGGCAGTGACATAACACCGACCTATAGATACAGGAAGCATAGTGGTCAACACTTAGGAGCGGTGAAAGCACTTGGAAACATGCCATAATTTTAAAGGGAGTGCAAATCGCAGCTGCAGAGCCAAAAGAGCTGTAAACGCTCCGGGGAAATTCAGACCGCTATGAAATGCAATGTAAATACTACTCATACGTGAATGAACCCTCAATCATTTTCCCTTGTACTCATTACTCGTCAAACGCAAACTAGAATTCACGTTCCTTGAATTAAGTACTACCCCCGAGTTTAAAAAATGAAAAATTTAATTCTCAGTTATTGCATAATATTTCAAAGTATGAAGTGGTATTTTGGCTGTTAAAAAAGTACTAATTAAAACCATCACTCGCCTACAATAATTAGAACCGTCAATATTCAATATTTACAGTACAATGCACAATATACAATCTTCTAAAGAATATGCACACTACACTAATGGTAAATAAACTTAAGTTGTTCAGGTCAGTTACAGGAATAACTAACTACCACCGCACTTACTATAATAACTTTCGAACTTTCAAATTATAGATGACTCATCATCATTCTTCCCCAAAATTAAATTATTCGTCATCATGTGTCTAAAACCGGTCCCAGCAACTATATTATTAAAGAATGATGAAATTATTTTCACAAGCACGAGTGAAACAGCAATATAATTCTTTTACTGGAATCCTCCTGTTTTGTCAACATAAATTCATCGAATTTCCCAACATTCTTCACTGCCCAGAGAACGACCACGTGTTTAAAAGAAACCAATGATTCCCGCGCCCAGGAATAACCCCATCGCACACAAGGAAATAAATTGACCGCGACAGGTTCAATCCACGTGACTAAAGAAATTCGGACGACCCGCCCCAACAGCGCGTAGCTCGACGTTCCAGAATTTATCACGCGCGTTCTAATCTCTGCTCTAATACGTGGCGCCACACGTGCGCCTTTGGTGAAGCCGCTGGTCGTAGAAATGGGGGCGCAAAACGTGAATCTACACGCGGAAAGAATGCTTGAAAACGTGCCACGAGGCGAAGCTGTATCCAACCCCCTTAAATCGTGAGCGAAAGGTAGAGAGAGAGAGAGAGAAAAAAAAAAGAAAGGAAACTGCGAACCGATGCCAAGACCGATGTGCTCGCTAGGAGAGATGACGTGAAATCGAATATGATTTCCCTGACGTACATTTTACACGTGGATAACGATATCGCGCGAAGTACGGCTGGATGCCTCTATCGTCGGCCGTTTAGACCCGGATGGTCGCCATAGCAACAGGCATTCCCCAAAATTCTCTTCATCCCTTTCCTGCCGCCTTTCGCCCATGCCCCGCTGCGCCTCCTCTTCCTCTGGCTCCGTCTCACCCCGGTATACAGACACAGTTCGCCTCCCTTTCCGTAATCTCTCACGATCCACGACCTGGCCCCTCGAATTCTGCCCTTACGCGTAGCCCCGTCAGCGTCACTATTTCTCACTCCCCCAAACTCCCCCAAACTCCCTCAATTTATTCATCCCCGGTTGTCTCTCATCTCGAAGCCTCGCGCGCCCATTCCTGCCCCACGAGGCCACCATTTCTCGCCGTCCATCTGTCGCCATTTTTCTCCTTTCCTTCGATCCTGAGCGCAACCAGCAACCCCGAGAAGCTTACTTCTCCAGTCGGCCCACCATTTTCACCGTTCGCCCTAGCGATCCATAGTGTCCCCCTCGCTGCGTTTCTCCTGGCGAGTCTGTTGGATTCGGATCCAAGGGAAACGCAAAGGAGGAGAGACAAAGGGTGGCGAGTTAAGGGGGGAAGGAGCGAAACGTCGATAGGCGAGAAGAAAGGATCCTTTGGTACGAACGAAAGGACAGAATGAAGGGGTAAGGAGAAACTTCAATCCCCGTCCTCCTCTGTCTCGGAGCTGAGCCCTGGGTACTTTTTACCCTCTTCCTCCTTCGTCCACGATCTCTGGTTTCCCTCTTCGCCCACTCTCTGCACTCAGAGCAAGCTTCTCTTTCCCGTGGCTGCCTCTTGTCGCTTTCGTGCCTTCTCCATCAAACACACTCGAGCTCATTTAGCTTCAATCTTGTCCTTCGATCTTTGCCCTCGGCCTGACCTCGTCCAGTCGCAGCTTCAAGGGGAAAGACCGTTTGGAGACTTCGGCTCCGCGTTTGGAAGGCTTAACAAAGTCGCGAAACTATCCCGAACGATTGCTCAATCGAGGGGGCGCACCCCGGTAAGAAGGAACTCCTCGGTTTGTTGTTGCAGTACTCGAGTGCAACGACTATTGATCGCTGATTAGCGGGCGTGCTGATTCATGCCAAAGGATAAATAAAGAACGTTTTAATCCGAAGATACGTATTAACGCGATAAAATTGTCTTGAAGCTTGAAATTTTACTGAATTTTCATTTGCCTCCGATCCACATTCAGTAGTTTATGACCTACAAAGTCCCTGAAAGATTTATTCATTGGCAATGGTGTTTGCTATCATTTGCCTGTACTTAGATGTATCTAGATTCGCTTGTTCCTGTATAGATGCTCCGATTCTCCTATTCGGTCGTTCTTTATCATTTCCTCTATTTTCTTTATTTCCAACGTACGTGATTTCATATCGTCGGACATCCTGCTTGATTTCTTCCAGTATCCAGATATTGGTTGATTTTCGACATGGTTCGGACTGCGTTCAATCGTGAACTATTGTTGCAGGGCTGCTAGTAAATAATCCATACAGTGGATAGGACCGTTTTATTTTTCTCAAATGAGAATAGTAGGTCGAGACGCTGAAGGAGCTCAGCGAAAACGCCCACTATGTTCCGCATCAATTTAGAATCTCACTCACACATATTTTCCGCAACTTTCTTTAGATTTCTATTCCGCAGAGGTCGTGCATCTGTCGTTGAAAAATCATAGAAACACCGGTTGATCGAAATTGAAATTTCATCTGACACTTCATTATGAGTCCACGTGTCCTGGGGGAAATACTTTCGTAACCAGCGAACCAGCTCCGTTCGCCTTTCCTCGTTTGCTCTTTGTTTGGATATACGATGCCGCGCGAAACTCGCGATTCTGCTCGTGGTTAATTAATTCATCAATTTCCCCCAGAAATATCATTTTGAGCGGCTGCCTCCCTGCCCGTGCCTGTGAAACATTGCGAAACCACGTTCAGAATACAAACTACGGTGCCCTCTTTTCAATAAGTAATCGAGTCTCGTTTCGTTCGCGTCGATAGATCCTTATAAAAAATTCAGCTGAAGATTAAATCTGGATACGCCCGAAATTATACTCCCTTCCCATAATTACTCTCCACCGCGACGTATTGATTATCGATACCACTTGGAACACTTTCGCGGCTTTTCAAAGGCCCGCTCGCGATTCCGTTTCCCGCGAAATAAATGTGTCTATTAAAAGCATCCCGTGGAAGTGTCGTCGAGGCAAATAAAACGTTTCCCCTGCCGTCCAGGGAAATAATCACGCGCAGCCTGTCAGGACGTAAGGAAACTCGTTTCCCTGATTACTTTTCTTATTTCGTTTAATCGTCGTTCATTAAATCGCACTCGTAATCGTTTTCACGGGGTCCGCCGTACAATTAGCCCTAGCGCTATGGCGAAGTTTGTTTGATAAGCTCTATGACATAGCTGGCGTATGATGGTCTTTGGAAACAGAGCTTTAAGTGTGTTGCCCTTTAGCCTGACGTCTAAACCCTTAACGGCAAGAGTATCTGTTTAGCCTTCAGGGTACGTTCACGTTGTAGAACACACTCGAAAGGCTTGAAGAGGGTCGATTTTACTAGACCAGGGAGCACGAAGGCGCTCAACGTGCGCGAAGCGAGGGTAGGTGCGCGCTGTTGGAAACAATATGAAAGGCGCCTGCACCCGTTATTAGATAATGAGACAATGAGTTAGTGTCGCATAACATTATACTGTATAATGATAAATATTACTTATTTAATACAGGGGAACACGTTCTGTGCTACGTGCAACGAAAATAGTCGGTTAAACTTGACAGCAGTTATTAAGATAAGCCTCTCGATTTCACGATTGACAAGTGTCCACATTCTTAATGAAAATCAATACGTTTATCAATGTTTTTAGAAATAATAAAGTGCTTAGTGGTATCAACAATCCATGCAAATACTTCCTCTACCCCACAATAATAATAATCTATAAAGATAGTGATTAAGGCAAAACTAATTTAGGATGAATGTAACCGGAAAGGAACTGCCTCCGATCGTCTTCGTGGATACAAAATATTTTCGTGAATCTTTCGGCTTGGCCAGGGGTGGAACGTCGCCCTTCATCCTCCCTCGATATTGTTGCCATGGCAACAGCGCGGGACCGGGTATCGTGAATAGAAGGACATGAAAGTAACATCGTCCAGCAGGATACGCTTTGCTTGTCCTTTTGGCCGGCATTGTAGCTGCATTCCTGGCAACTCGGTCTTCGCGACTTATGGTACACACTCCGCTGCCTACGTGTTATCGAACTGCGGTAACAGAGTCATTCTGTCGGAAATGGAAGTGGCACTCGACTGAATGTCGTACCACGAAATTACTCGCGACATCAGCATTGGTGTCGATTTAACGCGAAAAAAGAAAGACAAGTCCCAGATGCCCGTGAAACGTAATCACGTGTATTTAAATACGGTAACAGCTACCTGGCAGCTGAAATGAACCGAATATCCTACTTAGGTATTATCAGATTAATAAAAATAGTAATCAGGAAATCAAAAATCATGGAAGCTCTTCCCAAGTAAAACGGTTTTCTCTGTCGCGTTGATTTTATTACACCGATACGGTAGTGGAATATCTTTTAGATTCAATCCTGCTAAATATTCCCAAATAACGAATACCATGGCGGAGTTAACACAAATAACCGTTCGCTGGACAGCGATAAGGATCAGATGAAAGTGACACGCATTTGATGACACGACGGGAAGCGCGACAGATCCAATGAAGTATGATTACGATCCACGATTAAAGCACAGAGGAGGACGAGTGAACTGTGTCGCGGAATCTTAACAGAAGAAAAGGAAGATTGGTGCCTTCTGTTCGAATGACCTGTCAATTAGTTCGCGTACTGCCAACATCCAAAAAGAACGGAAAGGGGGGTGAACTGGTGACTGACGAGGCCATTTAATTCAACGGACCGACGTCTATGGACAACGTTTTAATCTTTTAACGGACCTGGATCTTCCGTTTTCCCCGGTGAAAATATGTCCTACCCACGATAATCCCCATTTACCTGCTGCCAATCCACAGATTATGTGTCCTTCGTAATTGTCGACACTGAAATTAAAATCGGGTGGACCCAGGTGACGTGATTCATCTCGCCAGCAAAGGCCGGCACAGTTTTGTTCGCGGGGACTATTTGTCGATATACGCCTGCCAATTTCCACCGTAAAGGGAAAAGTTTGGTGGCGTTAACACGGCGAGGGCTTTAGGGGGAGGCAGAACTTTTGAAAGTTGGAGAAATTACAAAGGCTCCGGAGCGGCGCCCCTGGAACGTAATTACAACTGACGTAAGTTGAAGGTTTCCTGGGCGGAATAATGTCATTCGCTCCAAAGGAGACGTCCACTTTATTCCCACGTCCAGCTACACCTACATAAGTCTCGTTGAAACGGCGCTGACATAATGCATGTTCAACGGACTAATTAACCACCGCCCGAAGCATAATTGGGTCATTCTTCAACTTGTTTCCGAAGTGCATAAGCACACTTCACGGGCAGTTTTCGCAACCGTTGAATCGTTCCGGACTTAATTCCTTCGTAACTTGGTGTCACGTTTCACGAAAGAATCTGAAGGAAGTATGAAACTTCGTTTCTCAGGGAAAGACAGTAAGCTGGATCTTTCTAGTACAGTTTTCTAGCGTGTACCACATTGCAGCGAAATTCGTCGAATATAAATAGGCGCAGGCAGAACTGCAACATTTCCAAAAACCTCATAAAAATTGCTGAACCATAAATTTCCGAAGACCATCCTCTCCTGCTTTCAAAAGAAGACTGCATATTTCAGGTTCCACGCTTCGCGATCTTTGCCTTCTTCTCTATGCCTCTTCGCATGTTCTGCAGGTACCGTGCAAGTTGTACAGTAACATGCAAACGTGGCAGACACGCGGCAATAAAACACGTCCCACTTTTCGTGCGTGAGCAAACAATATGCAGAAGAGATGGGAAGATATGGAACGGTTCGAAAGGAACAGGCCATAGCGATAGTGAGACGATAAATCAAATTGACGACCCAAAACGCTGCACAATTTTCTCACTGATCAATTACTGTCGGAAAGCCTCGAAGATTATTCTCTTCCATCCAGACGCCCATTACAATCATTCCCTCCCAGTTTTTCGCCGGTGTGTGCCGCATCGACTGAAAGAACAGAAATAAATAATCGAAATGCAACGTGACGGAATCTGCACGATCCTCTTGAAACGGAAGAAGCGAATGCCTAGAGTCAGCAGAGGTCATATGCATGGTTCACATCTGATGCAATATTGTAGTAGCCGCCTTTGAAAAAGCTTATTTTTCAAACACCGACGGGCGCGTATCGTCCACGGTGAGCTCGTCACGTGTGTATCATGGAGGCACGACATTATTCGCTCGACAGGATAGATAGGTTACGCCATCGTATATTCGATCCGGGCATATTTTTCCTGTACTCCTGCCACTGGGGGTGCGTAAACGATCCGAGGAATCTTTTTCCCACCTGTACCAAGCGATCTCGTGATCGAGTGTCCTATTTGCCATACGCGTGATTCCACTCGACTTCGTTTTTCTTTTGCTGCTGTTTGCAGTTATACTATTCTTTATGGCGCAGTTGTATTCTGACGAGTGATTTTTTTCTATCAGCGATATTTGCTTGTCACTCTATATTTTGTAGTCGCTGAATCGTTTGTGTCGAGCTTTCTTTACTTGGGTAAAGTAATAGGGTAACAGGGTCATTCCGCGAAAAACGATTATATATTTCAAATTCAGGTATTATGTAGTCCAAGTTTAAGCTTATAATTTTCACTTTTCGAATTTATCACCAGAAAATTATACACAAATTCTTACTTTTCAAATTTCACTCCATAGACGCGATTTTAAAAATTAAAAAAATTTGCGCTTCGTGTTCGATAAATTTTAAACAAATTCAACTAAAAGTGATAGGTTTGCTGTGAAATAGCCTCGCCACCTTTTCTTTTTCCCCTGTGAAATTACTAATATTCTCAAATATCTGTTGAGTTGTCCAATCGTGTTAAACCGCAACTGTCAGGTGCATTGCCGTTGCCCATGCTACAGGGTCAAGGCCCTAGCGGAGAAGATGGCGATGAAAACGATGATATTTGCCAGCAGATAACCTAATGATCGTGGCCGTTGATTCCTAATTTCCCCAGAGTCTCTGCCGAGCTTCATTACGCGTCTGTTCGGTGAAAATAGAGAAATCGATGCTCACTGGCACTATCGCCATACTCGGAATACATATACTACAGAAATATTCTACACTTTAATACAAACAAGAGAACATGAAGCGAAAAACCTAGTTTTTGCATGACATTATAGTTTATTATTATTGCAACAATGGAGAAAATACTGCAATTTTCAGATTAGATTCTCATCGTGAAGCTTTATAAAATGGTGGCATTTTGAATGGCAAAAGTAGACAGAAAGTTAAACATAGATCGTTGGCGTTTATTTTCTACTTATAATCCGTTTGTGATCACTAGAAACAGTTATAAGGAGATTTGCAAGCTATGTTAAAAGTAAGAGAAGGATTGCTTGTCTCAGCTGTATTCTTTGAAACGTTTTTAAAAACGCCACTCTGCTCCTTAAAGTGCCTTCCCTGCAAATAAGACGCAGAACGAGATTTCTTCTTGTGCGGAATTTCGATGAACCCTTCAGACAGACCGGTACTTTGGGAAGTTTTTCCTCTTTCATCGCGTCAGTTAGCCAGTCTTATTGGTCAGTTGGCCAGTCTTATTGGTCCAACGGTACGAACTCCTTCGTCAGTTATCCTCTTTTGCTCTATGATCTAAGCGATAGAAGAATAGTTTAGACAGAGAAACAATACAACTGCTGTTTCGTGTGCTCGCTATATTCGTTCTCGTTTCGGTCATGCTTAGTATCTGCTTTTCTCAAATTCAGAAAAAGGAATAATTTTTCTCTCATTGTATGCTCTTATCTCTGAGTTTCATAATGGTCCAAATATGACAACGAATCGAGAAGATCGTTAAATATAAATGAAAACGGAAGCTTAAACATGTTCGTTTAATCCTACTTGTAAAAGTATAGAAACGTATGTATACAGTTTGTAAAAACACTCTGCATTTACGTATGTGGGAGATCAATCAAAATATTGAAATGCTGAGTGTAGCAGGAAATCACTTTTTGCTTTCAGCTTAGTTCTGTTAAGAGACACTATGTCGCGTGCATAATAAATTTCCATATTATCCCCCTTCCACAGCTGCCCTTCCCTTATTGTTAGACGCTCGACGAGAGAAGATCGATAAGAGAAAATATCAGCTTCGCATCATATGCAGATACACGTGTATAACAGAAGCACATCAATTGATGTATATACACACGTATGTATGTGTATTTAGGTAAATTTATGTCCAGAATATTTTTCAGTTTAATTTTTAGAATCTTGTACAAATCTAAGTAATATAATTTGTACTATCGAACTTGTACAAATCTTGTCTAAATAATAGAATTTTAAACGAAACTGATGCATTTGTATAATTCTTTTTTAATAATGTTATGTAACGACACTGCTTGACAAAAGCTCAGAAGAATGTATGACATATTATATTTATAATTTTACATATTAGAGTAAAAAATCATCTCCTCGTGTTTCAGCGAAGAGCAAGGAAGAATTAATATCTTGAATGTATTATCTATACTTATATAATCGTTGTGTCACTGATTCGTCGCTGTCCAGCCCAAACCGCTGACCCTAGAAGCATGAAATTCGGAGAGTATGTTCGTTTTGCGATGCAGGCGCTCGATAAGAGGGGATTTTTTGAAATTCCAACCCAAAGGGGGTAAAAAGGGGTGACATGTGTTTTCTCGGACTCCTTATTATTTCTTAGGCCCGATTAGATATAAACTTGGTTTTTACCTCGAAAGGTTACCCACATAAATGCCTAAAAATCAATTTCATGATTTCGCATCAACCTCTAAAGGGGTGGTGAAAAGGGGTGAAATGTGTTTTCATGGAGTCATTAATATCACTTAGGCCGCGGCGAAGTGCGGGGGTATTTTGCTAGTTCTACATAAATTAAACCAGAATAGAATGACGATAAGTTTCAGAGACACCAATACATCAAACTGTGCCATAATTTCCAATGCAATTTCAATAATAGAATGTAAAATTGACATCCTCCCCACGTGCACATACAATATTAAAATCTTTCCCTTTGTTTTGCATCTACAAATACAGAAAAATCACTGAAAGTAGAGTAGTTCTCAACAAAAATAACAGACCCAAAAAATTCCCAATTACCCATCCAAACATTCATCGTCCAATAAGGTACGCGATGCCTGAAAATCTTCAACACACTTCCTCACTCCTGATATTCCCTTAATTTCACAGAATTCCCCAAAAGCCTGATCTCCCAATCATCTCCGAAGAGTCTATTTACAAGACACGACTAGGGGTCTACAAACTGAACCAATTAGCTATTGAAACCCCCAAATCCATCGAATGAAACCAACAACCATACGAAGCAGGTGGACAAATAAATTCCGTAAAGATTAAATGAAATTTAAGCAGTAGGTACCACATATGCGTGACTTCCGCGAGTAAATTACAAAGAAGAACTGGAGCTTGGTGTTGAATATGCGAAAAGCTGGTGTTCCTGTTGACGCGAACGCGCAGAGCGAGACGCCGAGCGGAGAAGTATCAGTAATGATGGAAAAAGCGACGCTGGATTAAACGGCGAGTAATTACGCGACAAGGTTCACCGTCCGTAGATAGCAATTGCCCTCCAGGGTAGGGTAAAGCGTTTTCTTTGAGGGAGGGGACGGGGGGTGGCTGGCGCGCGCGCGCGTAAAGGGTGGTGCACGGAGCAGCTGCAGCTGCAGGGAGAACGAAATTGCCTCGATTGCTTTTCCGTCGCAGCCAGTGTCGGTGAAATATTTTTTTTTCTTTCCCCGCCACTTCTCCACTACCACCTTCACCGCCGTGTTCCACCCTTACTGGCTTCGATACGTGCGCCAAAGCATCGTTTGCTCTTTCCTTGCGCGCGGAATATTCGACGAGAAACACTCTCGTCTCGCGATGCCACGGTTTTTGTATCGCCTCAGACAGATTCGACCGGCTGAGAAATGGCACGGCTTGACTAGATTTCGAATTCAAGATTGTGAGTTGCGAACTACATATATGGTACGAGTCAACTTTGAGTCGGCTGCGAGTGGCTTGCAGTGGAGTGGAGGGTAAATGTACTAATGAGCGACCGTTTATCCTTTATCGACTAAGTGAAATCGAAGATTTGATTTAGAAGTAATTTAATCAACGGTTTCGACGAATATAAGATTATTCACGTATATCATTCATACTTTATTAAATTGTATTATTAATTCGTTGCATTTGATGTCGGAAATTCGCCTTTCTATCCGATGAATATTTACGTTCGTACAGTAGTCGATTGAAGAAACTATTTCATTAGTTAACTCAAATTTCTTCTCTCCGGCTATTTCCATATAATAAACATACTCTGATAAAAAAAAAGTAAAGAATCATCTCGAAGTTAGATAAATATATACTCCAAGTCCTGTTTTTCCACAGAAAATTACCGTTTCCTCTGCTTTCCTTCCTACAACCTCCAATACCCACAATCTATCCATCAACGTAAAGACACGGTGATCGCTGGCCGAAAGTAGAAAAGGAAATTGTATCACGATTGTTTTTCCTAACGCCGACAGTCCTTTGCGCATTCATTTTTCTCTTGTCAGTCCTTTCGCCATTCCCCTGTTCCCCGCCAGTGCGTAGCTCTGGCTACGCTTCCCGGAAATCCATTTGCCGAAATACGACCGTGTCTCATTCCGCAATAAATCCAACTAAAAGGGATGTTTTGAACGAACGGCAGCGTCGTCGACGGAGAAAGGCCGCGTTCATAGGAACTTCAGCTATATATCGCGAGTTAGGCCATAAACTATCATAGGTTCATTCACTATCCTCGATCTTATAACATTTCTATACAGAGCATTCAGAGTATCAGCATTGTTATTGGACCTTTATTTCCCTCCACTTTAATTCCATAGAACTAGTCAGCCTTTGAAAAGGGACCCGTTTCTAATTGCAAGTCAGCAGAATCAGCCTGGACCAATTCCTTTCCCTATCGTAATTACTCCCTCTCTCTCTATTGTAATCGTTTATTCCTTTTACGACCCCAGCCTCACTCCTTTCCCTCTTTCGATCGAGATATCGCTTAGCATGACAGCGCGGTCTTTGTGGCGGAATTTCAAATGTTCCGTGAGAACGGTTATTACGCGTAATGCAAACGGAAATGCCCAAGAGTGGCGACTCCACGATGAAAAATACCTGGGTCAATAAAACCTCCTGAAATTCCGCATGACCTCAATTATTTTCGCCGGATAATCAGAATCGTGCGAACTGGGCTCGTGCAGAATTGCGTGAATTTTCGAATCGGACAGAGGAATGTCAATTCCTCCCCTCGGCGGCCTTTCATAACCGTCCGACTCAATACAAACACGACACCGGTAAATAGAACGGGAGTTCGTTGCGCGAGAGCGAAAGGTAGATTGGCCGAAGCCAAGGAAACTTTGCCAATGATTAGAACGCTATTTACTTTCCTACACCGGCAACTCATTTCACTGTTGCGCCTCAATGCGTCTTTAACAGCCACAGGTGCAAGCGAAGCGAAATTATTTGTATTCTCGCTCGTCAGAGGAAGTGCCACTAACAGCCTGTTTTTCTTCCATTTCGACGTGGATTGCCCTTACCAACGATCCTTTCTCAGCAGGCTACTGCTGCCATACATTTCTGATTAGTTACTATTAATGTGCAATTACGCTACGTCACATTGCAATAAAGAACTGCACTATCTTTTGGTTAACTGAACTGTTCATGCTTCAGTTTCAGTTAATCGTGGCAACTGCACTTTGAAATAGCCTGTTTCCTCGAATCCAGTTTTACGAACTCTAAAGTATATTCTTCCACTCACGGAAGCTGTGAAACCGGAAAAATCGAAAGTTTATGAAACGGACGAGTCCTCTTTAGTCGCGGTAACGGAACGTTGCTCTTAGCAGAGTCTCTGTGAATTCTTTTAATTGTATTTCTAAAGTAATGGTAGTTAGTTTTACAACGAGGTAGGTATCAGGTATATTTGTTGTACTATTGCGTTTTTCCAGTGACTTTTAAGTTAGTTAGAAGAGAAATAAGTGTAAAGTGTCTTTAATGTCACTGCATCGTATTGAAACTGAATACCTATCTACATTTATACTAGTAGTAGCACAATTCCCAAACGCAACTGCATCCACTCATTACTTTTTAAACTATCCAAAAATTAGATAAATCAATTGGGGTAATTGAATTGACAATTCAAGTCAATAAAATGAAACAGTCTGGAACACAGTGATTGATACTCTGCTAACTAATATTTCGGGAAAGTTGTCGTCTTATCGCTTCAACTAGTTTGTATTAGGGGATATCATTTGAAAAATTGATATAAAACTGGTAGCACTTAAAAATTTGTAATTAAACTGGATTTAATCGGAAGAATGCAACGTGAATTGACAAAGACACTATGATAAGATAGTTATTTTGCCATTTAATTAACTTGTAGAGTATTTACGGAAATTTAAAACTCTGTCTCACACATATCACACGTACGTTACGACGTAAACAGTGCAGAACCATTTTCAATTCGAATTTTTCAGCCTGCCTAGAATTCAAACGCACATTTAATGCATCCTGTTTTGTGTACTTACTCTGCATTGAATTAATCAGGCTGTTCATTATTCATGCCGCTCTTAATAGCACAATAATGGCCGGAAAACCTGCTCGGAGGAATGTCGAGAAAAGCAGCATGTTTTCAAGGAAATGTATCACTAAATACGATTTAATTAGCTGATAAAGTTCAACAGCCTGATGCAGCTCGTTTTACAAGCGTCACTTGTTGATCAGAGTACTTGTGCACATTGTTGCACTGATTAATATTGCAAATTGATATACACGCTCGTTCGAGCCAGGCAAATGACAATAAATAAATAAATAAATATAATTAAGGCAAGTCTTAAAGTGATCGCAGTCGCGATAGTCTCCATGTACACGTTCGCCCACATTCAGTATTATTTCTATCGGAAAACTATGTGTCAATACGCGTTAGTATCAAGTGTTTACCATGTTTAAGTGATCCACGTATATGGTATTCGACAATATAAAGGAGCAAGCAACCAAAGGAAACCAAGAAGCGAAATAAAAGTCCAAAGCAAAAGAGGAGCATATGAACTCAAGTTAACTTACCCTATTTACTCTCAAACAATGTAAATCTATTGTAAAATTCCGAAACAACAGCTACCAGATACATGATTATGTCTAAGCACTGAATAATAAGAACGAGCTGCTGTCTACCAGAAAGCCGAAGTAATATACAAATCTCAGTGGTTCCCTCTTCGCGACATCAGAAGAATCTCGCGGATGCCGTAAAAGAGGCAAAGGACGAGCGCCGGGAGGAAAAGTTACAATGCCGAATTAGCGAAGGGGCGCAAGATTAAATAGGGATGGGCCGGGCAGCCGGGCGCCTGATCTCTCGGAGTGCAACAACCTCGAGACCAAACAGAATCCTGTCTGCATATAAAGCGCGGCGGAGGGCCATCGAGAAGAAAGAAACAACGCCGTCAAAGCGGGAACACCTGAGCCAGAACGAATATCTGCGCCAAACGGAATGCAGTCGAGAGGTATGATCTCGAGTTAACCAAAAGGCAGGGCAAAGGCGAAGCCCGCGTCAAACACGGGGCCATCGAAGGAGGGCAGGAAGGGTTTCGCACTATGGGGGATGAAGCAACGGGGCGAGGAGCAAAAACAATCGACCAGGGCTAGTCAGGTAGCCAGGGAGAAACGAGCAAGTCGGTGTCTGCGTGCTGTGTGTCGCAAGCAAAAGAGGGTGGGCAAATCAGGAGGGGGGCCGGCGAACGAGGGAAAGGGATGGGGACTCGGTGGTAGTGGTCGTAACCTGTGTGTGTGTGTGTGGTGGTTGTGCCGAGGGTGAAGCCAGTCTTTGTGAAAGGGGGTGAAAAGTGCAGGGAACTAAGCGACCGGGTGACGGTGGAACGGTTCAGAAGGGTGTCGTTCTGACACACTGCTCCACATTCCGCTGCCACGCCAGCAACAAGCCTTCCGCCACCCCGTGCCACCTCTTCCTTCCCTTCTTTGCCATCGCCAACCCCCCTCACCACCGCTCCCCTCTTCGTTGTACAGAGCCGCTACTACGATTCAACCGGCGATTATCGATGTGTGAGTAGCCAGCGATAAAAGTGGCGGCGTGGCAGCGTGCGCTCGCAAGGGCGATTGTATCGGGTTCGTTAGGGTGAGAAAGGCTGACGGCGGCCAAACAGCGCTGTGCACGACGAAGGTTACGATCGCGCAGTCCATTTTCTGACTCTGTTTCACCCGGTGAACTCTGCGTGTTTAGTTCCCTGCTACTCGAGAAGATTTCATTTATTGCGCTTCTCTGATATAATTCGCTTTTTGTAGTCGAGATTCTCGGGATTAAAATATGGAAAGTGAAGTGTGCATTTATCAAAGTTCGCAATAATTTCCTTCAGCAATAGTGCAGGCCACCGATACTTTGCTTGTGTCCTTGTATGAGAGTTAGCTGATTGGTAGTTCTAGAAGATTGCAATGAGAACGGCTACTTTTACAAACACGAGTTCTCCAAGATGCTATCGACGTGAGAAGAGCTTTAGCAGCAAAATAGTTTCGATCTAATAGCAGCACCTTGCTGGGCACAGCAAGAGATGTCGAGCGTTAGGTACACATATTTCCATTACCTGCTGTAGCCTCGAATCCTTTGTACATATTATGTACACTGCTGCTCATAAGTATTAAAACACCTGCTGTATTTGCAGAAAATATGATATTTGGTACAGACTGGATACTTTCCACTGCTTTTATTTTCTGCTTTTTATTTAAAATACCACGTGAAGCGTTAGAATTCTTCGATACGAAGGGCAAGGGGAAAACGAGGAATGTCCATTTTTCGGGATCTTGCGATTTATAGCATATTTTGTTGGGGCAACTGGGACTACAGAACTGTCGAAACGCAAATGGTTATAGAGTTCAAATTTCTCCGTAAGATAACGTTAGAGTCTTGGTATACTGGTTATAAACAGGTAATGTCCACTCTGCACTGGAACAAAATATTTCATTTTCTCGATAAAGCTGTTTTGTGGCATTCTTTGTTTTCCCCTTACTCTTCATATGCAATGCTTTTCACAATTATTCCACACAGAGTAGATGTCCTAATACCTAATTATTAACAGCAGTTTATGTACCACTTGCTTCACGTAATGTACGATAAAGACATTATTGTTATTAATTAAAGCAGTCAGGGATCGAACGCCTCTGCCAGCGCTGCAGCTTCTCTTAAGACTTCAATCTGCCTGTACGGCAGCCTCGTTCTAAGGTACACTAACGTAGGGAAAACGTTAGAGTCCGGAGCGGCGGTTCTACCCTTATTGGGTCAACGGCTATATGCGCATCGACGTTTAAGAGGCCGTGGATATCAGGGCAACCTTGGCTACTCAAATCACGAAGGCTTACAGCTCTTGGCTGCGACCTTTCAATGTACCTCCTCTATCGATTCTAACGTCTTGTTGCCGACACTATGATCGCTATCATGCAACAGCAGGGGAAAAGACAATCGCCTTGATTATCGTATCAATCGCACGAACGATAAGAACTACGAGAGAACTGAAGAGATTGCACCTTGAGTCCAAGCATTTTTTGAAACAGAAATTAATATCTTTCACATTAATGCCTCTACTCATTTAACACGTTGAACATCGAACCTATTTCTCTACCTCTAGGTCGAAGTAAAACTTCTATTAGATTTATGCACACTGCGACAAAATATTACGCAATATAATTATAAATAAAAATATTCACATGCTTAGATATGCACTTACTATTTTAGACTATTACTCTTGTAGTAATTATATTTGCAGAATTACAAATGATGTTTCATGAATTTTATACATTTTTATTGTGTTTGTTAGCACGAGTCGGCATCAACTGCATTAGACGCGGTAAGGTTAATTCTGTGAAGATTTAATTTATGTTTCTGCGTTGCGATTACTAGTTCTAGCGTCATTTTAGTTTGAAAACAACGTATCCCGGAAAACTACTTTGTGATAGAAAGCAGTATTAACATCCTCAATGTCCAGATGTTTTAAAAAACTATTATTAAGAGTCTCCTTATATTTTCCTCTGGATAGAAGACTGCAAAATCAGGACCAACATTAAAAACCACCGAAGCTAACAGGGAACAGATGTTGCTATAATGCTTCTATTATGGAAGAGGTAATTTACCCTGCATACGCGTTGTCTACTCAAAACCCATGTCGCATGGGCCGAGATTGAACCACGTCTTGAAAAAGAAGCTGAAGAAGAAAAAGCAACTACCATCACGATCTTCGTAAACGCTCAGGAAACTGTAGCAGATTCTGGTCACGCTCATGAAGAGGTAATTGATGAATAATTGATAAATATTCAGAAATTTTGTGTGAAAGTAATAGTACATCATGTCATTTTAATTTTTGTAGTGTTTTTTGGGAAGTATGTTGATAAGATCTTGTTCGTTCCCAAAGATATCGCCGATATTTGCTTCTAAACTAATAGGCTGATCTGATACAGGATGATACTACTGAAAGTCACTCTGGTAAGAAGATACAAATCTGTGTTATTCTGATGCTCAATGAGGCTTTCTTGATAGTATAATAATGTGTAAATTAATAAAAGAATTAGTAAACACTAATGTGTAAATTAATGAAGTTATTAGTAAACACTAATCCTTCATTAATATTCTCATTACTACACTTTTTTGCGTTCCAAGGATAACTAGTAATTAGATATTCTTTTCGATAGTCTGAAGAGATTCTCGAATGTACTGACTTTTCTAATAAAACGAAGTAACTAGATACAACGTAAAATATAACCACAATCCCTGATCAAAGACCCCTGAAAAGGGGGAATCTGAGTGTTCTCAGTACTATTTGAATAACTTGTCTAACTGAATAAGGTACTCTCCAATAAAAACGTGGCAGGTATCTGCTTCTTTAAGTCACACTAATTGTAAGTAGTCTTATTTACATTGCTTGCCTCGTATCAGCTACTTCAGATTAAGAGTTACCTTAATAACCTTGACTCGCAAGCTTCTAAAAAATGCGGAGGTCCTCACCTTCTCTTGTTGACCGACAGCAAGCTTTTTAAACAGCTGAGCTTTCAGAATGGCGGATGCAGGGACTTGACTGAAGATGTTACTTTGGTTACTTCTTAACCCTATTGTTTACTACGCCAAGCACATATGCATGTCAAGATCATCAATATTATCAATCTATCGGCATTGCAGTTTAATTCGTCGAGGTTGAATAATAAAGCGTATCTTGTAACGATCTTACAAACGAATGTCCTAACAGTGCCCAAAGATAATTATTATAATTTAACATATATGAATTCAATATGATACCTGTGACTCATGATTTCGATGAATTAATAAAAAGTATTCAATTGTTATTCTGCATTTCATGAAACATTACAAGTCACGCAGACAAAAGAATTCCAAGAAGAATTCTCAAGCCTTAAAGAGACAATACGAAACTAGCAAGATAAAGTGAAACAAGATTTCTCGTTTGCCGGTGTTCCCCTCTACGTGTACGAAGATGCAAACTGTAATTTTGCATAGAAATCCATCTTTACGAATAATTTATTTCCGCCTCCGTTATTTAGTCGTACAAGTAAACTCCGTTCCATTATTTACATATCTCCGAGGCGTGTTTCGTATTAACGAGAGCGGATAGAAGGCGGGCAAGCATTCTCCACTCTTTCCTGAATGCATTATTTATTCGAACAAGTACTCGCATATTAAATTGCACAAAACTTTCTGCGCCGGGGCCACGTAAATAGCCGAGGCGGAACGACCAGCTTTCGCCTACTATCGGGAGCTTTAGTTTGCCATTTTGCATGGCAACGCTGGCACACCCGCGCAAAAGAACACCGATTCAAGGGCTTCGACTGTTGATGAAAGGCCAGTCGCCCGCATAATTAGACGAAATGTAATAATTGGACACCGACCGAGCACACGTGTACAGTACCCTGCGCTATTCATGCGATCTAAAGCTCGCTCGTTAACCTAAATGCAATTTTCTGTTTCAATTAAGTTGGCGAGCTGCTTCGTATCGCGACTCTGCGTTAAATGCAGCGCATTAAAAGTCTTTTACCTGGACGACGCGTTACTAATGTCATTAAAATGGCTCTCAAACGTATCGATATCATCCTACCTCCTCGATGCTTTCAAACCGATGTCCTCCTCGCAGGTAAATTCATAGTACATATCAGCCATTGCTGAAGGCATTGCGCATCCTACCGTCCCTAAACTTTCCCCACTCATGTGTCGGATGAACGCATCATACAACTATCTTAACTATAGCACATCGTGGCTAGTCACCTCCACAAACATTGTGTACAGCTACAACAACTCAGTCACTAGACGACTATTGCGCTTTCCACAGTTCTTTCTAAAATATATAATCCTGTTCCAAAGTTCCAAAACCAGACCATTCCAGAACTCGAGGGCGAAATCTTTGTTAATCGCCGAACACAGTATTTCGTAAATAAAACCTCTCGGAATTTGGACTCCCCGACTCGGAATCCAACACATCTGCGCACCATCTCGATTCCACGCGACAGATATGCCTGGACCAAACCTCGAACAGGATCAAGCTCGAAATCTCAAACTCCCAACCACCTAAATCTACTTCCCCCGCCAAACATTCCCCGTTCGCGACTCGTATCGCTTCCCGGACTGTTTATCCTTCTTTCTGGAGCATCCCCCATGCCCGCTGGCCCAGGGGATTCTGGGTCGACGGGGAATTTCCAGGAGCACGGCCGACAAAAAAAGGTGCACAAGGACGTTGGCGGCTTGCTACGGGTCCGTTCGTATAACTGAATAAGCTTCGTAACAACGAAGGCGGCTAGTCTCGAGGCGGGAGCCACTTACTCATTCGCTCCCGGATTGTTGGACAGGTAATTAGAGGAGCTACGCTTCGCCCGTGGGCCTAATTATAAAAGGGATCTTTTCGCTTCTCTCTTCATCAGCCTATTTCCGTCGCCCTCCCGTGCTACCCTTTGCAACTTCGACGGCCATGCCCGTGGAGAACAAGGGGGCGGGGGCAGGGAGGGGTGCGAGAGAAAAAGGCAGGGGAGCGAGCCCCATGGAGGATGTCCGTGCCCGTACCAGGTGCGATCGCGGCCGTCAGCTGGTCCTGACCGATTATGATGTATTGATGTCGCGTGGACAACGCTGATCCAGTTTACCGTTCGACGCTTAATACCCAGCGTGAAAATGCCAGCTAATATTGGTGAGTACGCTTCTCTGCGCCGGCAAGAGATTGAGTAAATGACGTGGCTGGCCGGATGAGGAAGATCTCATGCGCGCGAGAATTGACGATCAGAATATCGAGTGGCGTTAAAGGCACGACACCGGCGTAGGCTGGGTGGCTGGTGTCGATGCACGTAGCCCCCGAGTGCCGTGCTTTTCGGCAAGCGCGATGGAATATGTAATGTAACGTCGGCCAGGCACATTGACGCTTTGCTGTTTGCTTTCGTAATGTAACTATTGAGCGGTAAAAGCACAAATTCGTGGTAGCGTAACTGTAGTTATTTATGAAAGTTTTATGGAGGATTTATGGATGAGGCGTTACTTTGGATTTTGATGCTGTGATAATGAATAGTGACTCCAAATTTGCTGATACCCTGTATCACGGAATTCTGCACCTTGTCAACAGAGAGACTAACGATTCACGAATACAGAAACATAGCTAGAGATAATCTTGACTC
Organism: Andrena haemorrhoa; assembly: GCA_910592295.1. Classification (NCBI taxonomy): domain Eukaryota; kingdom Metazoa; phylum Arthropoda; class Insecta; order Hymenoptera; family Andrenidae; genus Andrena; species Andrena haemorrhoa. The sequence goes on along the minus strand of OU342944.1, from coordinate 5,562,309 downwards.
TACAGCACTTGGCAAATACGGAAAATCATTTTCTGTTTAACATCTTCTCGTAGACGTTCCGCGATGCCTCGTATAATACCACGGACACTGATTATCTTTTTGTCACTGAAACGAACTCAGGGGATCTCTGAAGCTTCCAGCAATCTTATTCGCGACACGATTAAACATTTAACACGGCCCCGTAGTCACGCCTCGGTTTAACCTTCTTTAGCATTTGCATGAAATTGCCTGAATCGCTTTGATCGCCAGGTGGCCAAAGGCTAGAACACACATCCGAGGGAGGACTTTCCGTTTAATGGAGACGTGACGATTGATCGCATCGCGCAGCAAGCAACGGAACCGACTATTTCACTGGTCCGCGACGCTGCAAACCAAATCGAGATTGTCGAAAGCACAGATTGAACCTTAAGATTGGATTATGTTAATGAAACACTCCAAACAAAAGATCCCCTCTGCTTTGCACTGGAAGCTCGCGCGAAACGTCCTCGAATATTTCGCAAACGTACGAGCCGAGGAAATGAAGCAGAAATCGACGTATCGAATGTAAGGTATTCACGGTTCATTTAATGCAAAAGAAATTCCGCGTTGGTGCCCCCGCATTCGAAACTCAATTTCGTACTACCCTTCGAAGTGTTAAGAAATTCAAATTCTAATACCCCTTGAATCCAACCTCCCACGATCTACTTGCTGCGGAGAAATGTTTCATTCATCCAACCGCATACGTTAGACAGTGACGTCAAGCCTCGCCAGATCAAAGTGTCCATTACTTCCGAAATAAGCCGTATCGCCTAAGAAACTCGTTCCTCCAACACTTTATCCTTCAAATTTTCCACGATAAAGTGCCTCTTCTCGACGAGCAATATAATTATCACCCGAACTTTCCCTCGATTAAAATCGTCTATGAGCATAATTCACCCGGGAATGCCATATTCGAGCGTTACGATCGCGAATATCGTAAAATCGCTGACGCTATAAAAGGAAGAGCTATCCGCGAGACCCTTCCGCGCCCAATGTCTTCTGGCTTTCAGACCCATTTAAATTTCTCGGCGAACCGCGTTGCCCGTCGAAATGGTATTTCCACCCTCGAACTTTGCCCACATTTTTCACACCGCACCGCCGCCTTGCGCTCAGCACCGTTTCGCAGCCCGTTAGCTCGAACGGTTTCTAGCAGCCGCATCGCTCTTCCCGCGGGGACTTTTTTCGGGTGTCAGATATGTCGCGTGTACACTCGAAGTTTTATTCTGGAGAATGAAAGTTCACCGCACCGATCGCGCGGCGCCTGCGTGCAACCCGTATATTTATTCGGCCGACACTGGCGACATTTCCCGGGGAGCATTTCTGCCCTGTCGCGTATATACGCGCGCGTGTGTACGCCCCTCACGGTTGGCGGTTTGTAAATAAGCCAAAGCACTTGGGAATCATTGCCAGAAAGTTTCGAGAATCTCTGGCGCGGCGAACTTCAACTGGATCGTCCGAAAAGTCGCTTGTCCTCGGCTCTGATGGCAGAGAAGCTACTCCAGTTTTAGGGATGAGTGCTCGCAGCACCTGAACGAAAGTGAAATCGACTTGGTTTCTGGATTGGTGACGCGGAGCTGGCTGTTTTAGTTGATTTTTAACCGACTTCAAAAAAAGAGGAGGTTATAGATTCCATCCTTATGTATTTTTATTTTTTTTTGTCCCCGCATGACTCCTCAGCATTTTAACGATTAGATCTGCTTCGCAGAAAGTTACCCAGACACAAAAATCTAAGACTACGTTTAAAATTCAGAAATATTACTATTAAGCAGTACTTGCGATTAAATATTTCCAAGCTGCATTTTTCGTTCCACTCAACTTACAAATTCAAGTTCAAACCATTCCGACATAACCCTAACACTGACACAAAAGTCACATACCTATGTTGTGTTCCCCAATTAAACGATTTCGAATGATTACGCCTTTGAAGTGGAAACTTCTTGAAGTGGAAAAGTGGCCAGGCATAAATCACCATTAAAAGGCACGAAGGGTCCTTGGACGTTATGAATGACCGTGATTTAAATAAAATGGATCACGGCCACCCTGTTCCCCGTGTAAACGAACCTTGAAAACTACGGCCCCGATCTTCATCGTTATACGTTTCCCTCTGGTGCAAATTTGGGCAAGTCTAGGCGAGAACGAGATGATGAAGATGCCGCGGCGTTCTCTAACTAACTCCTCTGGGGATTTCCACCTTCACGACAGATTATTAATCATTTCGATGCTGCTAGAGGCCAACACCCAGAGGAACGCATTTGGAACTTTGGCGAATGAAATTTATACTGTCGTACGAAATAACGTATAGGGAGCGAGTTAATATGGATTGTGATTTTCATCTGGACGCGGCAATGACAAAAGTTTCGCGTTTATATTGCTTCTAACAAAGTCTCACTGACAAACAGCACGGTGTTTAGGACACGCGTACTGCAACAACACACCCATGTATTGCTGGTTCCAATTAAAAGTTCATCAATTGTGCCACGTCGCTTAAATTATCTAGATCCTGCTGCGAAACTTGACGCGCGTTTATTGTTATCACGCTTGCACGAAGTTAGTCGAATTTTGATTATGCCGTGGTTTAGTGGAGGTACTAATTGCTAGGGCAAGAAGGATCGGTGATATTAAGTTTGTGGGAGAGGCCTGTCCTTATAAACACGCAAAGTTTCGAGCATCTATAATGGAAAAGGAAGATCTGTAATCAGTATGTAGTTTTCTCTAGTTTATTCTACTTGAGTTTAGTATTCTATAGCTTGAACTATTAAACAGTGCGATACCAACAGTTTCCACAATAAATAATTACCTTGTTTAAGATTTTTAGAAAAATGGTCTAAAGTTTAAATGTTCGTCTATGTTAAAAGTGCTCTACGACATTTTGATCCAGTAATTTGTGTTTTAAAAGTGCACAACACCCTACACATTTGTTTAAGGCTTCTGATAATTTGCGAAGAATGATGAAAGTAAGGAAGGTAAACCAAGTTCATCAACTGCTGCTATTAATTCAGATCTTCAAATATATCACATAATAGTTTTGGTTGTTATTGAACGGCATGGTATTTTTCATGAACTGTAGAAATGAATTTAGATGACCGACTGAAACGTGTCCATTTCTTCTCCAGCAGCATAATATCGAACTCTTTTTGGATAAATTATGGAAAAAGAGTATTGTAAATGAAGAATAGCGACGCGCTACCACATTAAAGGATTTTATTCTTAAATCCATCAGAAGCTAAATTAATGTTTCAAAAACATTGTACGTTTGAAAAATATTTAAATCATTATACATACATGTGTCATCATTAAATTTAGCATAAACAACATAAAGCAATTAGTTCAATACCTGTGCAATTATAGTAGAATAAAAATTCCGTATAAGTATGTTTCTGCTGAAGATGAAAACATCGACACGTTAGTTGGTCCAACAATGTCTGTAATCTCGAAAGTTTACAAAAACACGGGAACACTCGACAACCTCGGCACACAATTAACCGCGATATTAAAAACAGCATAGGGAGGGTGGGCACAGAATGCTTGCTGTTGATCCTAGCGCGTAAAACTGACAGCTTTTTTCCATTAAAACTAAAGTCCATTTGCTGATCCATAATGAAGAGCTTACCAATTACTCCAGCTACGAGATTGCCTCGCGAAAGTACAAATTATAATTCGTCATAAAATACAGGGCACAATTTTCATTATCAGATACGCGGCCAACATGATTCACCAGAGACTACCAATTGAATTCCACCTCAAACCAGTGCGAGCCTCCATCGATCCGACGGCTGATTTAGCGGTGGAAGCCGTTTTCTGAATCGAATGAAATCTCCACTCACACGGGCCCACACAGGGACAAATCGGCAAGTTCGTTACCACGTATCGTTGCACGTGTCGAACACGGCGCGGATTCGTATAAATCCACGATCGAACAGAGAAACTTATGCAAAAGAAGACTGTGGACCAGGCTGTATGACGGATTATACAGGATGATTCACAAATGAGCATCAATATTCCAGGGAATGAATCTACTTATTTTATTTCTCATTTAGCTTTACTACACTTCGTCGTGATTAATTTGTAGCTGAATGCGTGAGTAGAGTATGCTCCTACAGCAAACTAAAAAATGTGCTAAGAACCATAAACTAATTGGTGAAGAAGATACCTCTCGTTCTAGGCATACTAAGTGAAAGCTGTATAAACATATACAGTGTGCTACAAAAGTGTCGGGACACTCTTTAAAACAGAATAACTTTTTCAAAATTAGTTCAAACGACTTGAGTCTTGTTTTTTAGACGCCGTATTCTAGAAGGATTAGTTTACGAAGTAACGTGTTTCATCGTTTTGGAAAAAATTGCAATTGGTTGGAATAGCATCTATTTAAAAGAATCTCAGGTGATAGGTAATATTGTAATATTTAGAAGACCTCGGGAGTTTAAAATGAAATGTAGAATATAAAATGAAGAGTTTACCCTAACACAGAGTGTAAAATTGAGAGTCGGTAGTCGTCTCCCAGTAGTCACAACAACAGTATTCTTCAGCGCTCTTCCTACAAGTGCTCTTGAGCGTTTTCCCCTTCGCCAACAAAAATTCGTCCTCTATTCACAAGTTTTTCTACTATATACCACCGAGATACTTTCTCCATTACTCAGTTCTAACCTCTGGAAGCACGTTTGTGCCTTCAACTGTTCCTTCCTTGTGGAAATATAAGCGAACGAACAAGATGTTCTTCGTAATTTCGTTCCTTTCCCATTTTAATACTCTACCTCTACACTTGTCCGGAGGGAACAAGTACGTACAGGACAAAGACTTATCTGGCAGTCATTAAAAATTCAGACAACTTGACATTGTCGATATGTCAATTACGACGAAACTCGATTGCTTCAAAAGATGTAAATTGATTAAAAGATAATGAAGATACTCTTTATTGCCTTTCGCTTTTGGAAACATATCAGTTCTCTTCCAGGTACAATAACACCTCTTTCTTTTATCACGGTAAATAAAATCAGCAGGGTACAATTTTCTTTCAAGTTCTAAGCTTACAACTAAAATTCCAAAGATTAATTTCGATCTTCCTCTCAAGAATCCCAAACTCATGCACCCCAGTTTACCGCAATAATTCAACCAATCCCTGTTTTAATAGAAATAGTTTGCAATCCAGGCCAGTGTATTCCCCGCGTTCGCCAGGTAGGCGTGAATTTCGCGTTGATACCTTGAACACGAAAAATTGCGGAATAATTTGTACATGGATTTCGTGAACTCGGCTAGGTACAAGCCCGAACGTCGCATCACGGATGCACTTTGCATGGAGGATTGTAAACGCGCACTAATACACAGAGAAAATAAGGCAGGCGATAGGTTAAGCCGACAAGGCTTACCGACGCCGAGCAGAAAAACATTTTTCCTCTTGGCAAAACCTCGGTCGCAAGCCTCTCGAGTACTACTCCTTTCAGTTAATGCCCGTTACGTACTCGCACGCGGGCTTCGGTGTGTACCCTCGAGCGATAGGGCGGGGGCGTGCGTTTCTGCGAATCAATATCGGCCGTTATGGATGTTGTTTCCAGTCTCTGGGTAATGCAATGTAAAAATCTCGACATCTGACAGCCGCGGGAGCTTAAACGAACCGGCTAGCGAGGCTGTACACTTTTATTTAATCCGAAAGCTGTAGAAGCTGGACTCGACAATAGCAAACAAGCACGAAAGGCAGAATGCTCACAATGCTTTGGTTTTTAATTCAGATGCAGCAGGCAGATCGAATGACCTTTATTTGATACGGATTGTAATTGATATTTGCAGTTGCACGACGGTTTTCTGATGCGCAGAGGGTCTACGGAGACAAATATGCTTAGAGAGTATGATAGCCATAGTGTCATCGGACACAGTGGATGGAAGTTGCTTCCAAATCGTGAGTCAATGACTAGTTTCTAAGACCGTGGGAAAGCTCTGTTGCCTTTATTTTAGCAATGTTGATCTTACCTTTAATTAAAGGGGAAACTCGAAATTGGTAAAGTATGCTTTGGTAAAGTATGCTTTTTGAATAAATGAAACATGTGCTCAGGGAATATTGAACTATGAAGGTGTACACTGATAAAGTGTACTAACAACACTGCAGATATTCTTTATGTAGGCAGATGAACAATGTGCTAGTAGTAGCAGACGAATATTTGTATAAAGTTTTTGAATGGTGGCTCACCGAACTTCCATCTGGTGAGTTATTCTTTGAAAAAGATTCAGATCACGATGATCCGTAGTGCTAAAGAGATATTTCTTCGGTATTTCATATTGTTATTAAATATTTTTCTTAATAAAGATTGAGTGTAATAGATTACGTGCAGTGTAACTATTTTCTTTCTCAAAATATCCATGCATTGGGCCTGTAAGGTCCAACGCGTGCATGGTGTAATTTTAATTTACGTTTGCACTGTAGGGTTAAAAAGGGGTATTTTATTTTGCAACTATAACTAAGCTGATTTTTATAATGTTGTTTGCGATGAGAAAGGTTTTAAAATGTGGCCCCATAGAGAGTGAGGCCCCAGCTTGCGCCTAGTGCGCCTTGTGGTAAATGCGACCCTGCGAAAGTTCTCCACTAATAGGGGAACATTGCGCGAGTAGAATTTTCTTTTTCATTCGACTATTTTCCGATTCACGAACAGTGATTTAATTAATTAGGGCGTTTCATCTTTTTATGTTGAGTTATTAGCAGAAATGTAAAATACTCTCTCCTTATTAACAGAAATATAAAATTCTCTTGGAAGTTCAATCCTTGCGCGGAGAAAGCCGAAGATTCCTGACGATACAATAGAGCCTCCATTATCCTAATTACAGTAAACATTCGTATTAACCCCGAGGAATGGGGCTGGGCGGCAGGCGTGCGACGCGTTGTGGACACTATTCCGTGCGGCCAATGCCGCGAGTAAGAAAATCCAACAGCGAGCATGAGGGAACGAAACAGTTTACACGAAGTTGCCGTCGACTCTTTCGTTCCCACTCGCTCGTTCTCGGGTTCTCTCGCTCTCGACCGAAGAATTTCAAGAAATGGTGAGGATTGTCACCGGGCGAACCGTGCATGGTAAAATCGGGGCTATAACGAGGATTTACTGTAATAGGGAAATATGACTGTTAGTACAGCAATAGTTTTTCATAATAAAACACTACCTCTTCTGATGTAGGTACTTCATACTATACTTTAGGTAAAATAATATAAATATACAGCATGTACAATGAATGATTTTTTTTTAAATTTATAGGTACCCTCCACAGCCTTTTATCAATAAAATGGCACAAGATTTTAATAGAATAATACTTATCTTATTCATCAAATAATTTAAAACAAACCATTCTTCTAGTAGAAAACAGGTTTTACAAAATTCTGAATAAAAATATTTCTATGTACTATTCTACACTATATACGCTTATTACATGTGACCTTGTAAACACAAATACATTGTTCTCTTCATACTATAATATTACGCTCAGAATTAATCGACAATTATACAAATTATTCCAATAAGAAAAGGAATGTTAACATAACAAAATACTCATACAAGACATAAGACGACGGTCAGGGAATGGGAGTTCGTGTAAAGGAGGTTCCACCGTATTGCGTCGAATTTCCCCACTCGTGGAAGTTCCAATCACACCCAAACAAATCAAATCAATCGCAAACCCGTGTTGAATATTTCGCTCTATTCTACTATCGATACATCAGCTTCTATCAAAGAATATCAATATTTATCGTTCTCGCCAAAGGATCGTTGCATAACCGATGAAAATGTTAAGCTGCCTCCGACATGGTTAAAACTTTCAAAGCTGGGCATGGAAAGCGTTCGTCAAGTGTCTTTGAATTTCCAACCTCCTTAAACACTTCAGTTCACTAATGAATCTACGCGCCAGCAGCAACAATCATAATCCTCTACAGCAGCAACAAACTAGGTGCAATTAAAATATGTGAACTGGAAGATTCAAAGTAACTTTCTACGTGCTTCACGGAGAGAACGACAGCGCGCGTACACTGGAAACGTCGAGCAATTAAACGATCCAGTTCGCTGCGCGACCGATAGAGGCACCAGCATCGATCTAGCGAGCGCGAGAGTGTACAATTGGAGCCGGGAAATACGAAATGAATTCTTGTTATGGGAAAGTTACTGTAGAATTTTAATTTTAAAGCGGTAAATATATGGGGCAAGTAAACCTTCTGGAATGACGGAACCAAATGTGGCTTCTGAATACATTGAACAAGGAAATCACTGTTAATTACTTAAGTATGCCATGAAAAACAAAAGTAACTCACCGCAATATTATCTCCATCCTTTTAGTTTTAGAATTATTTCACAAACGAAATCTAGTATCAGTGTAATGATCCTTGCCTAGACGAAACAGTTAATAATTATCAACCTCCGCGATATTTACCAAGTTAAATGCCAGCAATTTCGCTCGTTAAAAGCATCAGCCAGGATTTATATAATCCAGCAGAAATTAAAAACCCCATGGAACACACGTGGTGCTGGTGTGACTCATTAAAATGAAGGGTGGACCGTTATTTCCGGGTATTAATGTACCTGTCTTAACCATACGAGTGGTGGGTCGTTTAATGTCCTTTTAAGGAAATCCTTGACGTAACGTACTGCATAATTGAGGGATAATCTTACCAAGTATAAAAGGGAATATAAACATCTCCCCGTTTGGTAAGCGACGTCGATAGATTCTCATAGGATACAGCTTTGATAAAATATAATTTTTAAGTGCTGCATGGAATAGATTCAAAGTTGCAAGAGACTCGGCCATGCAACAGAATTCAACCCGTCTTAATAAACTTGACAGTTAAGCTGAGGAGCTTTAACAAGAAATAGGTAGAACGGAAGACCCTGCGTTCTCTGGCAGAGGGAACTATTTTTCGTCAGGGCAATCCTGTCACCGTATAAACATCGCCGTAGAACGAGCAACGAATCCTTCCGCCGGAGTAAATAATTGAGAAACAGCTATCGGTCGGCGTAAACCTTAAAATGGAAAAATACGCAGTGTCTCGGCCAGTTTTGCACGTAGCTATCTGCACTCCCGTTGGAAATAACTCACGATCGCGAGCACCACTGGGGTTGGATATCTCTGAAATCTAGCCCCTTCGAGGGGATATTTCAGCCGAAGCATAGCGATAAATCGGATGACTTATTATCGAGTGTAATCTCCCAACTGAAGGAAGAAATGTGCGAGCTCCGACCTTCGAAAATACATTCTTCATGGAAAAAAATTGTATAGCCGTATTAACGCTTCCTGGAGAGTCTTCTCTGTGATTTATTTCGGTAGAATATTAAGAAGAAATGTTCACGTATTTAATGGCCTGTAATAGTCACTATATGAAGTGGCTGAAATTAAAAAACTATTTAATATTTCTGTTTAGGTGAATCCCGTTTTGATTTTTATCTTATATTTGAGCAGACGGAGTAACTTAATAGTTACATGGTTGTGTCATTCTTTCCGCTTTATCAAAGATTTTATATCATTGGATCGCGTACATTTATACAGGTGGTCCTTGTGTCCCAGCAACTTTAAGGCTGAGCAGTCATTTATTGGAAATGACTGTATGGAATTTGTTCAACTATATGTATTGTACTCTGTATCAACAGTTTCGTTTAAACATTGTTTGACCGCGACCAAAAGCAGAAGCAGATTTCTGTTCAGGTGAAATTACATTGGCAGCCCTTTATCAAAGAGCGCTGCACGCAGAATTCGACGCGAAATAGCTTTCTATTATAGAATAATTGCTTTACATACCTATAGTACCAAAAGAGCTTCAACGTACTTATTGCATAATATTGTATTTTAGTTTCGTGTACGTAACATGCTTAACAAATGACTGTGCCTCCATTCTCATCTGTACAAAGTTAATATGTTGGATATTTCCCTTTGATGACCACCGAAAGCATATCCATTCTCTTGTGTATTGATGCATCTAAATCTTATGAAACCTGTAGGTATCAAACAGTTCTGTTACACATAATTAACAATAAAATGTGAATGAATGAAGCAAAACTTATGGAACTGGCAAACTATTGTATTCAATTATTAGATTAAACAGTTTTGGGGTTCGAAGACGTGGAAGGGAAGGCGACGCTTCAAGGGTCAATCCAGTAACCTTTTTTCTCACATTGCGATTCCACATCTTCATCGTTCCCTGAGGGGAAGATTGATAGCTACGAGGATTCAGAATATATGGATCATATGAAAATTGGCAGTTTTCTTCTGGGATTTAAGGAAACTGAAATTGAATTCTCTTTTTCGTGACTCGCCACGTACAGAAAAATTTAAATAAAAAACACGTCTAATTTCACAAGAATTTAATCCATTTTTTAATGTCTTCGTTTGTTCCCGTCTATAAGCTTGCTATACAATTTGATACTAGTTAACATAAAGTATAACAATCCTGCGAAGTTAGATTAAATTTATATTATTAAAAGTAAATTCCATTTCTTTCTCCTAGTTATTTATTTCCAAAATACTATCTCATATTCAAAATGAGATGTTCGCCTCTTAAACTATGCTGGCCAATATCCAAAGAGGGGTTAGCATTATCTTTTCCTTTTACATAGGTTTTACATATGCTTCTTAAATTGCTAAAAATCGTGCAACACATTTTATCGTACAATCAGAAGTGAAAGTAACTTTTAAAATTCATTTTTGCTTGTTTCTTATGCTTTCCATGGCGTCAGATATCGAATTCATTGCAGCACGCCATTTCATTCAGCGCACGTTAGTAGGAATTAATAATTGAGACGATTTCCACGTTCTTACGGACTGAACATTTTTTTCCACTCGGTTGACCTGAAAATTGTCTTGTCTTCTGTGCTAGTGCTCGACATTCGGTATCGCGTCATTTCTGTCCTCAGGTCCCGTCGTGAATATCGCTGAACTACGTTTTATAACGGGCGTTTTATCGACAATCATTCATGCGGCTGGTGCCATGATGAGTTCAATTTCGTGAAAATTGCTCGAGAGTCACTCGAAGTCCCGTTGATGCATAGTTGTCAGAAAGGGTGTATAGTTGAGATTTTAGACAGGTTTCATAACGTCCCCCAAACTTCACCTGATAGGTGGGTAATGATCTCCCCGGAACTAATCAATCTTGGTCTACAGTACCCACTAATTTTCATAATTATTATTTAGACTCCAGTGTGTGTTAGATTGACACATAGTTAATATTGTTGAAGGTCGTTATTTTAAGAAATTGGTACCTTTAGTTGAGTTTTGTTTTGTGAGATTCTTTAATCTTTTTTCACACATCCACCAGTTACGGAGCCTGTGCCATTTTCAATTCAAATAATTTTTTTGTGAAAAATAGTTAAAGAACTTAGAGGAACGAAATGATGGTGGATGTGGAAAAGTTTCCTGCTCTGATTTACAAACTTTTTACATCAATATTCTTGAGCTGCGCTATAGATCTTGTAGACATTTTCTTTTCTTTCAAGATTTTCAAGCTTTAGTCATTTTGAATTTGTGTAAAATGGCCGTTAAATCAGCTCGACTATTTATGCCATAGTTCTGAAAATATTACCTGTCACGTCGTTCCAATGTGAAGTTCTCGTGGGTAAAGCGTATTGATTGATACGAATTCTCTACTTTTTAACATTCGTATATAATATAACTAATATATTAATATCATTTAGCTCGCGTTATCAGACGTAGCAAAATCAGGAAATGCCTCAATCCAATACATCTCTTTGATTAACAAACTGTATGGTATTCTATTCCATTCTATTCCCTCGCATAAATACATGTAATCTTAACATGTGCATAACTTGTCTTATCTTAAAACAGTAGGGAATATTCATATTAAAATTCGAGCATGATTCATAGTAGCTATATTCTTCCCAATTAAGGTGTCAACTATTCTTCTCTTCAAAATTCACGTTATTACGACCGCTTACCTGTCTTCAGAGACAGAAAATCGTCACCTACACTCACTAAATCACTGATTATTTCCCAGATACTATAGAATTCGACTCGGCAGAAGTTCTAAATGCGCAATTCCGTCCGAGAAAGAATTCTCTCTGACGAATCCAGTCAACTAAAAGAACAAATGGATCCTCCGATCAGAGGAACAAAAAAACTCGAGCTACTTTAAAAATCTCCATAGAAATTCTCCGTACAAAATATCCTCTCTTAATCATCAGAGTGATCGACAAATTACCATAGCGACTTACATTACTTCCTGTACAATACACCGTCACAAACTAGGAACAACCAAAGTGTACTTAAAAAATCAAGACCATTCGTGATATCATAACCAATAAGCAGACCCCAAAATGACCGCATGAAATATGCATCTCACATGTCGGTGTAAGCATACTTTCACTGTCCTCTGACTAAAAATTGATTTACCCAAAGCCGCGTGTCAGGAAAGACACTGAGTAATTAAAATGTGATTAGAAAGTAATGTATCACAAAAGAGATTAACTATCCAAAACATCATGACCCTTTCTTCCATTATGCACTCAATGTGCACTTCTTAATCCCCCATCGCAGCAGGTGCACACAACCACGCTACTTAGGCGCGAATTTGCATTTGCCAAGTGAAGCAAGGTAAGAACCAAGCACTTGTCATTCAGGGAGAAGCGAAATGCGGTTTCGTCATGAACGAGCATCGATTCGAATCCGTAGGCTGTAACGAAGTGAACTGAGACTGATTTCATTATACGGTGCACTGTCACCGACCGTGCCAGTCGTAACTATGATTGACGAGACGGTGTATGTATTATACAAGTTTGCCAGGAGATTCTCAATGTAACGAGCTATTCGTAAATCGTGCAGCTCGTACGCCGCCAGACCGGGGGCATTACGGTTCTGATATTAAATTTCGTATGCATATACATATATTTCTGTTTAATCGGTGCCTCGTAAGGAATCAAGGAGAAACGAATTTTAAATATTAACTCCGCATGCTGTGGTCCCTTGCGCGATCAATCGACGGTTAATTCGATACGTTTTTAGCTAAAAACGCCGAGTACTTGGAAAGTGGAGCGTGAAATTTATTTATTAATATCCGGTTCACGGGAATCGTGGCCCCTTCTAATAATAAATCCCCACGTACAGAAGTAGCCGAGACGAGTGCAACACTGTTATTGTGAAATTGTGTTATTGCAAATCCGTGGAAAAGAAATTGTTTGGTAAAGTAACAAGTAGATACTCTTACAAGACCGTCAGTATCATTATCATCGTCAAGAATAAACTATCTCCGTGAGAAGTTAAATTTATCATTAGTAGTTATACTGAATGTAACGGAACGTGGAAGAAACCTAGCTAATAGAGATTGATTCAATAGTTCTTACTGTAATAAATCTTCTAACGTATAAAATGTAAACAATAACCCCCATTTCCATTAGATACTAATACTTTTACATTTTCTTTTTCACCTTATGTCTCCTAGTGTTTAGCAACGGTTTTATGTGACGTGCAATTAGAGATTCAATAGGTTCCAGAATAAGGGGAAGCGGACTGTCTATGGTCGGGCGCGTTTAACAACCGTTCCTCCTCTGTTCATCATAGTACGAAATTCCTTTTTGTACACTAAAGATTAACAAGAAAATTATCTCAATGCCATTGATATACTCCCATCAAACTATGCGCAGTATAGTCAATAAAACAACTCGCACAGTAAACACCTTGCAGCAGTATATTCGAACTTCTTCACACTCCGTCCAATCTATCAAAAGCTTCTTCACCAACTTCGATAATTTCCAACATAATTAAGTGGCAACAGTGATTGCACTATTCTTATAACGTGCTGTGTACGTCACATACGAGGGATCACGATTTATTTGTTGTAATACAAAGACGAGTAAATATATAATTGTGCACATGTGCACGCCTATACACGCGCACGTGCACGAGACCAGACCCAAAGAAGGAGGCAGGGTGGGAAATTGAGGAAGTAGCTCTGAAAGCGAGTCTCGATAAGCTTGGTGTACCACCTCTAATTAAGGTTCACTTTGGATTTCCACTTTACAAGGTGGTAACCGACCCGCCACGATGGAACTGAAAACGAGGTCGTACAAATTTCGGTCTGCTTCCACATCGAAACTTTTCCAACATCACGGAGAATGTTTCGAGCAAGAATTCTTGCACAAGAAGGTTCGTTGCAACGAAATTAAACCGTGTGTGACAAGAAACGTGTCCTCTACTCTTACATTCTCACTATGGTCGATAATGGAAGTTACGGTGATCTCGGAGACTGTGCAAAATGTATGTGAAACCATTACCCAAGCTGCCACGTGTATGAAAAGTGGAACGTCATGGCAATGTATATAGATCATGAAAAAAATTCGTTCAAATACTTCGTCAAACGTATCTCATTCTAAGTATCCTAAAAAATTCCTAATTTTTAGGTTCTTTGATAATGTTTCTTAGAACCTAATTACAACGGAGTGAAACAGATAATCTGCGAGCCCATTCCGAACTCCCGAGAATATTCGCGTGCGCGAAACAACTTTATATAGAAATTCCAGTATAGAATGCAAATGAGGGTGAGCCAAGGGTAGCTCGATGAAATTCAAATTCCCACCATCGTTTCGATTAAACCGACTGGGAACCTATATCTTCGAGCACCCAATGAAATGTGACCTATATCGAACCCTGCATCGAAGACCTTACATCAACTACATTTCCTAAGTCTTGAACCTCGCAACCAGACCAAAACAGAGCAGACAAACAGATCTGACAAATGCATTATTCGAATTGGCATTACACTTGATATACACTCGACAACGGAGGTGGAAGAAAAGCTTCAATTTCCTTACACTTAATCTATCAAAGAGCAACTTCAATTCCATTTCGATCAACGCCTTCAGTTTCAATTAAACCCTTACACAACACCTCAGCTGACCAGGGCTTTAAGGACGACTTTAAAGCTCGGAGGGCGACTTTGATCGTTATTAGCGCTTGGTTTCGAGCTACGCCCAGCCAAAGTAAATCCTTGTGGCGTGGTATTGCCCGGCACGATTGGAAATTATCGAAGATTGGGTGGACGGCAGTCGACAGGCACGAGACTTACCTTGAGGTAGGACGGTGAGCAAAAGGACTATTTGGAGACCGGCGCTGACCATACAAAGCTTTATTCGCATCTGCGGCAGACCTCTCGTCCGGCTCGCCATGGCGAATGAATTTTGCAGACTCGTCCAGGTCGACATCGCGTATTCGCCCAGGGTCGGCTACCCTGAATCCGCCTCCACCTCTTCCCCGCGCGTACCGGATGCTCTTGTTCGTTCAGCTCGCGCACTGCACAATTTCGTGTCACTTCTAGCTGCGATCACCGTCTCGAACGTCACCCGGGAACTCTTTGTCGCGTGCTCTTTCACTGATTAGAATCATGGTGCCCTGCGGCAGAATCTCGCGTGAATAGTCCACGATGCACTCGCCAACGGGCCACCCTATTCCGCCGTCACGACCAATCGTTTCCCCATCACTTTCTGCACACGAACAACGTACGGTTTCGTCCACTTCCGTCAAGTTTCGCCCTCGTATCGACAATGGTGATTGGCTCTAGGTCCGCGTCGACTGTCACCGTGCTTGGAGCATGCTCGCGTTAAACCCCTGAAAACAATTGTTTCTTAATTGGCAAACTGATCAATGGGGGGTGGCAAGATAGAGTCGGCGTTGCTTTAAAGAAGAGGCGACGTTCTACTGTTTCGATTACCACGGGTATGTTTTGTTTTTGTACTTGCTTCTTGGATTCTTTTGTAGAAGAAGGTACGTTATTTAAGCATATTATTTATTGGAATGTGTTATATTGACCGAAAGTTTCCCGTAATTAAGGTGGATAAAAAAAGAAGGGATGGAAAACAGAATTTTGGGACAGATGCTATTTAAATCCGTACGAGCAAACTCGGTGACTTGTCGGATATATGCGCGACATTCACCACTACTGACAGAATTCATGAAGTATACGAGCACATTAGCACACGGGGAATACACTTCGAGAGATTTAATTTCCTTGTAACTCTGACACAAAACTCTCCGTTACAAGCACGCTGCACTTTCCACGAAAATTTCAACATAATATTTCCCGAAGTCCACAAGGTACCTTCTTCGTGATTGATAGTGATTCTGACAGAAATTTCACAACATCTACGGTTTCATAAATTTTATACGGAATGTCAAAATTGATAAGAACGATATTTTTACAGAGCACTTTAATTTATGTTCACCGTTTTAATTTATAAATTACCGTTCAATTTATGAGTACCTTGGAAATCGACGATTCTCTGCATTTACAACGCGGTTCTAGGTTTACTATTTCGCTATAAGTGGGAAGGGATTTCGCGTGCTCCCATCGGAAGGACGTGCTTTGATTAAAAAGAGATTGTTGCCATTTCATCAGGAACTGCTATCGCGAACCCCCATGCACAATTCTCGAGAAAAAGTGAGCGTATCATGAAGTTGCGAAACGGGCTTCCTCAAATGCCTCTTTTCTTCTCGTCATTTACTTCTTTGAAATATGAACTGTGAAGTGGTCTTGCTAATAAGGCTTGACTGATGCCTCTAAGAATACGTGTCACGTGTTACCATCAAAATATTACCGTCGTTCAAAAAATATAAATTGCTTGAAATCGTCTATGACTTTGGAAGCCTGCAAATTGAACGAAATCCTGGATTTATTTACAAGGAACCTTCGTCTAAGACATTAAACACTCGTCATGCTTTTAATTTGAGCAAATTCAATACATACTTTCATAGATAATTCATTAACTTCACATTACACTAATTTAGGCACGTTTTGACCTCGCATTCTCGAAAACATCCCCAAGAAATCGACGCATCTCCCATTTTAGCCCTTCGTAAACCCGCGAGAGAAGCACGAGTCGAAAGCATCGTGGAACACAGAAAACCCATCTGTTACCTACCGCAAAGTACGTCCCCAACCGTCAAAAAATATATATCTAAAACATTCCAATACTGTTTTCTAATTTGTCAATACGAACGTACCTACGATGGCATTCAGCATCTGTCGCCAGGGTGTCATTAATCAATTACACGTGCAACGTTCTAGCCTCGCAATTGGATACGCCTCGGACGAGCACGTTGTGTCAGAAAAGGGCTCGTCGTATCCGCGCGTGTGTGGGTACAAGTGTTTCGCGAGTCTTTCAGATGCTCCGGATTCACAGGTGTTCGTATCAGATACGTGTATTAAACGGAGTACACCGTTCCCTGTTCCTTGGTGTTTAGCCAGGCAGCAGCATTCACTGCCACGGATACACTTTTCCTCTCCGAAGTACAACCGAAAGTATTAAGCATTTACAAGCGCACCTCGTTCTTTCCACACACTTAGGTCCCTTCACCTCCGATCTAGGTAATATTTCTCATAAGGATTCCTGATAACCATTGTGCACGGATCAAAGGGGATCGCGTAGGGGGTTCGACGACCCACAGCTGTGCGTCTAAAATGTTCCGAAATATCGTGAAAGGTTCAGCCGACCGTATCACCTGGAAGGATCGACGTGTTTCTTGCCAGCGCCACTGAACCTGGACAGAGCCTTGGCTACGGTCCCGGGCACGATTATCATACGTAGACGCGTCTGAAGGAGGTAACCGTGCTATCGCGACCCTTGGACGCACCACGAACCTGCGTTCGCAGCCTGATCGGCCTCATGCATCGTCTTCCTCGTTTCCCTGCTGTCCACTGCATCCTCCATCCTTTCGTGTATGCAGCACCCACCTTCCACTACCTTGGCTGCCTCCTACTTCACCGGGAGCGCAACACGGTGCTGGCCGTATCCAGGCAACTTGGCCAAGCGTGCTGCTGCCAATATTCTGCAGCTTCCTCTTACATCAAATCCTCTCGCCCAGCATCGTCTCCCCTATCTCATTCGTTGCACGTCCACCTGGCCTGCTCCTCTGCAAAAACATTCTCCCTTGTTTACATCGGCGACTCGGTCTATCTCCTCCCGTCGATCACATCCTCGAGGCTGCCCGAGGGAGCTACGGCGATTCCCGTGGTCCACGCTGACGCTCTCGCCCCGTCATGTTCCCTGGCCCGCCCTCGTACGCGGCACCGTTCGCGCTACCCTGTTGCTGCGGGCCTCGGGCCCCGCGTAGCCCGGTCACTGTTCGGCGAACGCGTCCTCGCGTGCGTAGGCACGGCTGACCGACGTCGCACGCACCGGCCGCTATCGGATAAAGTCAGGCCGGTGTGGCACAGCGACAGGGCGACGAGTAACAGAAACGTACGCAGGCTACGCTCGCCGAAGATGCACTATCACACGCGGCCACGTAACCAGATCTACAAGCAGACGAAGGCGACTCGCGGTAGACTGAGACAGCGGTCGAGAAAAAGGTGAAGCGGACAGAGGCGAGGCGTGTGCGCGGATAGAGCCAAAGGGGCAACAGGGTAGACACGGAGCGAGGGTGGGAAAGAGAGAGCGAGAGAGGGTGGGAGGGAGACAAGGAGAGAGTGAATCGAGGGAACGAGAGGGAAGGAGAAGGACCGTGATTGCGAGAGGAGGAGAGATAGAGAAACCGGAGGGTGAGCGAGAAACAGAGAAGAGGGGTGAGCGTGAGAGGGAGAGCGAGCCGGGAGAGAAAGAGAGAGAGAGAGAGAGAGAGAGTACACAGGGTGTATGTGTGTGCTCGTTGTGTATAGGTGTGGACGAATGAGAGAGAGTGCGAGAGAGTGTGCTAGACAGAGACAGAGAAAAGGGGGAGAAAACCGCCTCGTTCTGTGATCGGGTATCCAAACGGAACTGAAAGTACCCCTGAAATAGGAGGCGGTCGGGGTCGTGTACGAGCTGCCGGTCGAGCTCTCGCGACTCGCAGCTACCGCCGCGATATAGACGCGAGGAAGGCTCCTCCGCGATGGGTACAACCTTCCCTCCAGCACCCCCCTATCCATTCGCCATCCCTTCCTTCAGGCCACCCCTACCGTTCGCCGTTCAGTCCCACCACGATTTCGCGGGAAGCTGCGGACTGGACCACCACGCAACTAGCGTGCTCCCCACTCCCGGTTCGGCTACCAGCCGGGTGCCCTGGTGAGACAGAGACGAAGGATCAGGAGAGAGTGGGTGGCCTAGGGTGGAGGGCTCGAGGACACCATCCCCGAAGCCCACCCCACAGATCAATATTCTGCCCACCACCGTGTACCAGAGAACTCTCTGCTCCTCTCTTTCTCCACCCGACAGATGCTGGATCCTTTCGTCTCTCTTCCAGCCAGCTCGCGCGAACCCCCATAAGCTCGCCACACCGGTACCGCGTGACTTTCGAGGTGTGTGTGTGCGCGCGCACCCGCGTGTGTACGTGTGCTTGCTATCCCCCTTCCGCACGTGAGGTGTATGGATTCATGCGTGGGGCTCGGAAGTACTTTTATGTACGTACACGCGTGTACGGCAGGGGGATGTTAAGTTTCCGTAGCGACAGTTGCGAACGATGCTTAAGCATGGTCCAAGTCCACCAAGAGGGATTAGCCGCGAGAGGGGTCGAGTCGGGATCCTGGGGACGCCGTAGGATCGTTGCACCCCCGTGCCCGCTAAAGCGAACGGTGTAAGTAGAACGTTCTAGGGTGACACGGTTGATGAAACGATCGATCCGTTTCTCACCTGTGTGCATTGAACATTAGCGATGATGGGGCAAACGAATCGCTGATCGTCGACGATCCTCAAACATCTGGGGAAGCATCCTTCAGGAACGCTGCCCCCGCGGCCCGCGATCGATTGTTCAGCTTCGCGAGGATGTTCCCCGATAATTATCTAATCTAGGACATCGTCGCGAGGAAAGGATGCGGTGTTATACATATATGCCCCGATACTTGTTGCACATAAAGGCCTCTGAGACGGGCGAGATTTAATGTGACGCGCGAAATTGTGCGCAACGATTGGGTGAAATTACGGGTGGGACTGTTTGTTAATTACGCGAGCAAACGTTGAATTGAACACATTTTTGTTTATGCAATGCATTATTGCATCGGTGTTGCAGATGCCTGGGGTTATCGACTGCTGCTGTTCAGGAAGATAGTGACGAGCGTCGCAGAGGCGCTTCAGTCAGGGTATTTAAATTGGACTCCTCAGTGAGGGTGCGAACTGTGATATTGATTACTTACTTTAATAACATCGCCAAAACTGACAAATACTATTGGATGTATATGAAGGAAAATTGAATAAAACTTTCGAAATGTCGAATCCAACTTTCCCGATATGTCCTTGAAGGTAAAGCGCGTCAACAGGGAAATAATAAGAATTTTAAAGTACTTATGGTATCTTTATAACTAATGATTAGATACACAGTGAATAATCTTGTGAGACTACTTATATCGTTTTTCTGTTTAAAATATTACCCCTATAATATATAGAAACCTATTATCTTGAAAGTATTGGTCATTAACTTTTAAATTTAAGTACTCAACCGTAAAATAAAAGTCAACGAATTTACACACGTTAAAAGATTACTTCTGGATGTAATAAAGAAACGTGACATTCCACTAAACTGTTTTTCCTTCAATAAAGAAATTAATATTTTTCCTGACAAGGGTTAAACGAATGTGTGAAATTAATGTTTGATAAAAGGAAGATGTAAAAGGCTATGTAAACGTTAGTTACTGTTGGACATGAAACCAAAGACATTTACAAAATTAATTTCTAACGAGTCAAAAGATTGAAAAGCTACCTCCAAATAGTTTTGAAGAAACCAATGGAGAACCAAATTTTATGCAAATGAACACACATATCCTATTATTAACTTACTCTATCTTTCACGGCACCACTACGATCCAAAAATCTGACAATCAATGTTATTTTTCTCTTAAAACTTATTTCTGTACATAAGTGATTCATATTGTTTAAATACTTTACTCATATGTTTGTATATTTGCGAAGTAATTTTACATATTATTACCAGTCAAAAATTTAACTACTTATAATATTTTTAATTCCACACGGTTATATCATCGACGAAGTATAGGCACAGACCAGGTATAGGATATACCTATCACGCAATGTAATTTTGTGTCACACGCTCGGGGGGCTCGCGAGCCCCCTTACCATTTTCGTGTCACGTGCAACGTTACCGGTGAAGTCTCGACAGAGATTGTAACGCTACGCGTGGTAGGAATTAGAATTCAAGAAGTGGAAATTTAGGTCATTCGAAACCCGCGATTTACAAATGATTCTGTTTGAGTAACAATTTAAAGATCGTTTTATAAACCAGTTTCGTGCAACGACCGAGAAAGAAGGATCACAACAATACAAGAACTCATACGCCTTTTAACTTTGCTATCCTATTCGGGTTTATTTAATGCAAAACAAATTTGTTTCACATAAAAATTTATATAAACACCAACATTATTTGTGGAAGACATGCTTTCACGATGTAACGTGAAATACCACGCCAAGGAATTGTACCTTGGTATGTTCAATAACGTGCTGGAGCAGAGAAGACTTTAAAAATCGTCAAAAACCCATCAGTTCGAGTAACTCGCTGAAATATTCCAATTTGCAGTTATTCTTTTATCTTAACACTGTACTCGTGTTCTGGGGTCTGGTACGAACAATCAAACAACATTCCAAGTTACATTGTGCCATAGTATTGCAAGTTAAAGAAATTCTTAAATTTAATTAGAATATTTGACAATCGCAGCTATCGGCTCGGTTCTCACCGATTACCAGGTCTCACCACGAGGAGGTTGCTGCGTTTCGAGACCCGTAGAGAGATAGATGGAATCAAAGTTCCATCGATCTCCCTGTACATGCTACCCTACTAAACCAAAGAGATGAATGGAAACAAAGCTCCATCGATCCCTTCGGTTTAGATGTAGAATCTAGGGAACTGCCAAGCAATCACACGATTAAAAGAAACTCAGGAAAGAAGGAAAGACGAACGGTAAGCATGAAAGGAGTATTGGACGGCGCAGTTTCTACCACCCTGCTGTCCGAGTCGAAAGGGAAAAGCACTCGGCGCCTCCCAGACGATTCCTCTTGCACCGTGCGACTCGCCAGGAGCAACACTAGGTGTGACCTGACTTGAGCCGACTAACCCAGAGACTGGGAATCGGACCGGGTGACTTACGCAGACAGTGTACCAAAAGGTACACCCCCTACGCCCGAAACTTTTCCCTTTCGACAAGAACACCAGAGGATGAAACCGATCCATCCATACCGATTCCATGCTCAGTCACTTGCTTCCGGAAACGGAAGCAGCGGTGACCTCCTCATCCGAGATGAGGAGCCAATAAACGAACAACAATGCTAATGAGTTAGTGAGTACTTCGCAATTTTACATGGGGCCTTAAATACTTCATGTTATAATACACTTTTCACTATCACTTTTCACTGTCACTTTTCACATCGATCTCCCTGTACATGAAACTCTACTAAATCAAAGAGATGGATGGAAACAAAGCTCCATCGATCCCTTCGGTTTAGATGTAGAATCTAGGGAACTGCCAAGCAATCACTCGATTAAAAGAAATTCAGGAAAGAAGGAAAGACGAACGGTAAGCATGAAAGGAGTATTGGACGGCGCAGTTCCTACCACCCTGCTGTCCGAGTCGAAAGGGGAAAGCGCTCGGCGCCTCCCAGACGATTCCTCTTGCACCGTGCGACTCGCCAGGAGCACTAGCTGTGACCTGACTTGAGCCGACTAACCCGGAGACTAGGTATCGGACCGGGTGACTTACGCAGGAAGTATATCAAAAGGTACACTCCCTACGCCCGAAACTTTTCCCTTTCGACAAGAACACCAGAGGATGAATCCGATCCACCCATACCCATTCCATGCTCAGTCACTTGATTCCGGCAACGGAAGCAGCGGTGACCTCCTCATCCGAGATGAGGAGCCAATAAACGAACAACAATGCTAATGAGTTAGTGAGTACTTCGCAATTTTACATGGGGCCTTAAATACTTCATGTTATAATACACTTTTCACTATCACTTTTCACTATTACTTTCCACTATCACTTTTCACTATTACTTTCCACTATCACTTTTCACTATTACTTTCCACTATCACTTTTCACTAGTTTCTTTTTAAATATTTTATGTTATTAAATCCATTCCCCGCGTAACGGTGAACCTGAAAAGCTGAATTGATGCACGAATTGGGAAATTGTGAAATAAAATTTTGTCTAGCCCTGAGAAATTCATCGGTTCAGTGAAGTGTGTGCATGTCATGGAGCATTTTATTTCGTGATTTCTGACTTCAATTTCTCAGGGCTAGACAAAATTTTATTTCACAATTTCCCAATTCGTGCATCAATTTCATCGATTACTGGACCATGTGGGAGGCCTTTTAACAGGATTCCGTTGAGATATACTCGTTACTTGGAGAAATATGAGTGACATACTTGTTTCTCCCCCTTAGTTACTAACATCGACGAAGTATTACAAATATTCCTGCAACGATTCATTTACACCTGGTTCAACTAAAATGTATTTATACATTATAAATAATACTATGTGATATGTATAAGCATTAACATTAATGTATCGAACGATGAAACATTGGGAATAAAAGAGAATTCATTCGGCGTAGTTGCAAATCCAAGGCCAAATGCTACTAATTGCTTGATATCTCGAGTTCTATCGATCATAGTTAATAATAATATATACTGGGCGGTTAGTGTAAATGTTGTTAACATTATTTGTCATAGCAATAGCCACTGGAATGGATATTTTAGCGGAAAATCCATTTTTACCGAAGAATTCGTTGGATTTCGCAGTTGTAAATAACAGTCGTCCTTGTTTTGATCGGGGGACATCGTTTCTCGAAGTCTACGTGGGGAGCTCACGGAGCTCGATGTACTCAGTCGTCGTCGGTCCTCCGAGCTTGGAGGACGTCCGGGGACCTGTTCAGGGTTTCAACCCTGGTTCTCCCCCCGCCCCACCCCGCCCCCTGCCCCCCTACTACAACCCTTATTCGGTTGGTGCCGATGAAATTTTGTGGTTCGTTAAGCCATTTAAATATTTATTGTTCTGCCATGGTCAGAACTGATTCCCCTCCCTTTGTAACTGATTTCTTCGATTGTTTTACATCATCTGTCCGATTTCATGCATTCCTTCAAGCATTTTTGCGCGAGTCGTTCTATTTCGTGTATTTCTTCGATGGATTTGCATGATCTGTCATATTTCATGCATTTTATTTTATTCGATGCATTTCTTCGATGGGTTTACATGATTATTTGATGCATTTATTCGATGGGTTTGAATGATTTATTTAATTTCATGGATTTCTTCGATGGTTTTGTATGACTTCTGTCACTCTGTCATGCATCTCATCGATGGTTTTGCATGGTTTATTCTACTTCCCTGCTCTCCTTCATGTATCTCAACGATGGTTTTGCATGGTTTATTCTACTTCATGCATTTCTTCGATGGTTTGGCATGATTTATTTAATTTCGTGGATTTCTTCGATGGTTGTCCATGATTCATTTCGTTTCGTCGATTTCTTCGATGGTTTTGTATGACTTCTGTTTCTCTGTCATGCATCTCATCGATGGGTCTACATTCTCTGCTCTTTCCTTCATGTACTTATCTCTGCGATGGTTCTGCATGCTCGTACGTGCTCTTCTATAGGTCGAAATTATCTCGATCAGCTCCAACTCAATAAGCTTTTGCTTAATTTCCTTCCAGGCCGACCACACCGTTACTAACATAAAGCAGTTGATTGTTTCAGCTTTTCAGGTTCACCGTTACGCGGGGAATGGATTTAATAACATAAAATATTTAAAAAGAAACTAGTGAAAAGTGATAGTGGAAAGTAATAGTGAAAAGTGATAGTGGAAAGTAATAGTGAAAAGTGATAGTGGAAAGTAATAATGAAAAGTGATAGTGAAAAGTGTATTATAACATGAAGTATTTAAGGCCCCATGTAAAATTGCGAAGTACTCACTAACTCATTAGCATTGTTGTTCGTTTATTGGCTCCTCATCTCGGATGAGGAGGTCACCGCTGCTTCCGTTTCCGGAAGCAAGTGACTGAGCATGGAATCGGTATGGATGGATCGGTTTCATCCTCTGGTGTTCTTGTCGAAAGGGAAAAGTTTCGGGCGTAGGGGGTGTACCTTTTGGTACACTGTCTGCGTAAGTCACCCGGTCCGATTCCCAGTCTCTGGGTTAGTCGGCTCAAGTCAGGTCA
Source organism: Andrena haemorrhoa (assembly GCA_910592295.1). NCBI lineage: Eukaryota > Metazoa > Arthropoda > Insecta > Hymenoptera > Andrenidae > Andrena > Andrena haemorrhoa. The sequence continues at coordinate 5,537,202 of OU342944.1, read as the reverse complement.
CACCTAGTGTTGCTCCTGGCGAGTCGCACGGTGCAAGAGGAATCGTCTGGGAGGCGCCGAGTGCTTTTCCCTTTCGACTCGGACAGCAGGGTGGTAGAAACTGCGCCGTCCAATACTCCTTTCATGCTTACCGTTCGTCTTTCCTTCTTTCCTGAGTTTCTTTTAATCGTGTGATTGCTTGGCAGTTCCCTAGATTCTACATCTAAACCGAAGGGATCGATGGAGCTTTGTTTCCATTCATCTCTTTGGTTTAGTAGGGTAGCATGTACAGGGAGATCGATGGAACTTTGATTCCATCTATCTCTCTACGGGTCTCGAAACGCAGCAACCTCCTCGTGGTGAGACCTGGTAATCGGTGAGAACCGAGCCGATAGCTGCGATTGTCAAATATTCTAATTAAATTTAAGAATTTCTTTAACTTGCAATACTATGGCACAATGTAACTTGGAATGTTGTTTGATTGTTCGTACCAGACCCCAGAACACGAGTACAGTGTTAAGATAAAAGAATAACTGCAAATTGGAATATTTCAGCGAGTTACTCGAACTGATGGGTTTTTGACGATTTTTAAAGTCTTCTCTGCTCCAGCACGTTATTGAACATACCAAGGTACAATTCCTTGGCGTGGTATTTCACGTTACATCGTGAAAGCATGTCTTCCACAAATAATGTTGGTGTTTATATAAATTTTTATGTGAAACAAATTTGTTTTGCATTAAATAAACCCGAATAGGATAGCAAAGTTAAAAGGCGTATGAGTTCTTGTATTGTTGTGATCCTTCTTTCTCGGTCGTTGCACGAAACTGGTTTATAAAACGATCTTTAAATTGTTACTCAAACAGAATCATTTGTAAATCGCGGGTTTCGAATGACCTAAATTTCCACTTCTTGAATTCTAATTCCTACCACGCGTAGCGTTACAATCTCTGTCGAGACTTCACCGGTAACGTTGCACGTGACACGAAAATGGTAAGGGGGCTTGCGAGCACATACCAGGTATAGAATATACCTGATCTGTGGTATAACTTTTTAACTCCCGGAATAACTAGAATCTCAATAGGACAAGCGACTGTATCTGCATCAGGCTATCTAGAAAATGGTAAATACCGCATCGAATACTTCGGTAATAAAGTGAACTAACGCAGCTGTTTAGCTTTCACCGATATTACAGTATCTCGAGCTCCAAATTCTGTTTAACCTTACCTGCTGCAGACAAAGTGCAATTCATTTCGAACCTTGGTGTCAATCCAAAATAAAATACATATTTCTTAGATAATTCGACATTGCATTACCATTCATCTTTTTTAAATTATTCGTTACTCATCTACTGCATTATAATCACTCTTTTTGTTTTTGCAAAAATAAATTGAACATACAAATTGTGTTCAACAAGCTGTTAAATATATCGGTATTCAAAGTTTCAGATAACAAAAGTTGCAAACTTTGCTGGCCAGTATTATTTCAAATTTGAAATCATCAAGATGATGATTTAACCCTCCTAATTTTACACGGACCACATTATTTCAATAAAATCCCTGGCACCGAATTCTTGTACTGACCGATTTGGAATTAAATGACCTTGCACCATAAGAAATCTAATACAGGACATACATACATGTATGCTGCGACGCTGTTAAAGGATCACATCCATATGCATCTACAAATTGAATTCAAACTCTTTTGTAATATCGAAATAGGAATTCTTATTTTCCAGAAGTCCACTCCATGCTTAAAAGTACACGCAACAAAAACGAAAACTCTGTATTCACTGCGATGCACAATAAGCCGTGGTAGTTGTAACAAATGTTCAATCTCATTTGTAAATCTGTTTTACACATGTTTACGGAACGTTACACATCGACCTTGATAAGATATTGTTGAACACGTATATTTGCCCACGCCTTATGTAAATTTAGTAAAGATACTTGATGAACTAATACATTAATACATATGATGACGATATACGTCCTTTTCATTACTAATCAAGGCTGTAGTCATTGTAGATACTGCTAACAACGTTGTATTGGAAGAGAATCCAGTGTGCTATACTGCTCGACACTATTCTTTGCCGAGTATATGGTTACGTATACATTAATTGAAAAATAAATGCCGAAGAAAAGGCATATACAATTTTCTTAAAAATCATGTAAGAAGTGAATATGACAGAGAAAACAATTTGAATAACGAAATTTACATATAACTTTATTTAGAAAACTTATAACGAGGGCTAATTATTGGTTATGCATTTTTTTACGATAAAATTTGTTGCTTTGAATAGTCCCGTTTTTACCAATTCTTAAATTTGAAACAATACGCCATCTTCTTCTAATCTAACTAATAATTGATAATTCAAAACAATGCCATCTATGTATCAGATAATACACTATTTACTTTATATGAATTTCGTTTAACTTTTCGCGTGACCGATCGACAAAAAATAGTGTCCAGCAGTATAATACTACAGAAATGGAAATATGTACATAGTTCGTAGATTGAGGCCCTATTGGCAACGAACGTAACAATAGGTTCCTTTTTGGAAATTATGATCTCCTATCTGAGGAAGATTGAAACATAATTCCTATAATAGAAGAATGCAATACCCCCATGAATTACCAGGAATTTAATCATAAAAATAGTAGGTACAATGATTATGTATGTACATACGTTCACACTCACGAAGAAGTTTTCGAAGAAGAAGAAGTCTTCCTCGCCATGGCTCCGTCGAATTCTGTAGCATTGTTTATTAAACATGAATTCCTTCGCCATTTCCCAACCAAACGATTACTGAACATATAATTTTCACTATTAAACCAGACAATCCTCTTACATTCTTCAATGCTTTATTTCAAAAAATTCTGTAGGTATTTCGAAGCCGCCCGTCTACGAGCACTAATCCCACTACAGGATTACAAGTAAGTTGAATAGAACTAGAAACGTTAGCAAGAGAAGAAATCATTAAAAGAAAATGAAGCCAGATTATGCATTGCACGGAGCATTATTATCATTACTCGTCCACGACCACAGAACCTCGAGTGCCCCTGGTTGCACGACGAATCGCTTAAAATTTCATTTGTACCCGCTAGCCACGAGCGTGGTCGCCAGTATCGTCGCACGACGCGTCCCGCAATATCCTTGAAATCGCCAAGGTTACGACCATCATGGACGATTCCAAAGAACAGAGGAGGTTTTGTCGCGCGCAGGTATACGAGTGGGGAAGCAAAGGAGACTGCACCTGGCACCTCCGACGGTCCTAAACTCACGCCTCGCAGACTCCTCTGCGCGTCTCGGCCCATCCACTCCTCCACGGTCCATTTCTTACAGCCGGCTCGTTCCGTTTGTAGATCGAGACTGACCCTGCGCCGGACCCCCAAATAACAGAAATTGTGGGGAAATCGGCGTCCCCTCGCTGGAACCGTCTTGTCCCATTGTGGCGCTCCAGGTATGTACTCCACCTTCACTCAGCCATTGTGCTGGACTGTTTTTCTGGGCGATCGGCGTGTTGCCAGCGATCGCTTTGACTTCCAGCCCCGCTCGCCCACCTCCTTTCACCCTCATTGGACTTTAATGGTGATTGTACGAGGCAGCCAGGTGTCACGGTTACCTGGCGAGGAAGATCGCTCGTGAACGATCCCTTTCACGGGTTTATCTGCGAAAGGGATCCGATCGGACTGCGCGGTTAAACGCGTTGTCGCTAAAGTTCTGTTGCTCGAGGGGAAGGCAGTCGAGACCACTGACGATTCGATCGATCGGAAACTTCCAGTCGAATTATACGCGCGTGTACGCGTATCGCTGGAAATATTGAACAGCGGAACTGTCTATTCGGGTCACTCGAGTCTCCTGCCGATCGCTTTGAAAGTTTTGCCAGCCGATCGACACAATTCAGCGGCAAGGTTCGATCTCTGTTTGCACCCCGCATGCACGCCGGGGAAGTGGTATTTTTTTGTCCTCCATCCGCATACTCGCGACACCACCACGCGCGGAATCGCGATGAAACGAAGGCGGTCGATGATTCGATCCTTCTGGGGCGACGGGAATGCTTCCGCTTACCCGGTACTCGTTCCTACATTTTTCGAGATTGAATTTTTCCCTGATAGTAGTGCGCGGCTCAAAATAAAAACGATTTCCCGTTCGATCGAACGCTAGTTAAAATCATTTTCCTGGGAACAGCTGCGTCGCCGCCGTTGTTCTACCGCGAGCGGCGGAGGATGTTTTGTTTCGTTAAACCGGATGGATATAAAACAATCGAACTCGAAACGAGTATTCCTTTCGACCCGCGGTGCGCACTCGTTTTAACATTAGCTTGAAAAGTCTTCATCGAACTGTCAGTATCAGTCAGATCTAGCGGGTATGTGTGTACGAAAAGTGTTTGCTGTTCGGCGAAGAATTTTCAAAGCAATTTTCCACTTCGGTCGTACCCGCAAAATAAACCTATCATCAGAATGGCGTAGTTTATTTGCAAGGCTTGATAGGAAAAACCGAAGCAGCGGAACATTTGTCGTAATAACTTTACCTTTTTCAACCAGCTGCTCCTGTTTTTTTTCTATTCGATATTGCAAATCAATTTGAAGGGAAGGTTTTCCTCCATTACCACATTCCCATGATAGTTCTACCGGGGAATTATTCCTATTACGCTTTGACAATTACTTATATGTTTTAAGTTTAAGGGGTTATATCTAGTCAGACGGCCGAAGAGAGACGAATGTTTGTGAATTTTTTGTGAAAAAGCGGAAGCATATATTTTCATAGAACTTTTTGCACTTAAAACAGCAACATTTAAAGAACATTTGGTAATTTTTTTGTAGAAAAGTATTTACGTTTACAATAAAGTAACAACCGACATACAAGAAGCCTTTTTAAAAATTTGGGTTTACGTTGGGCACTGCCATTCGGAACCAGATAATCTAAAATCAAAAAACAAAAAAGATTTCGTTAGTATATTAGTGTATCCTCTGATTAACGGAGGGAATTTCCGAAATATTAGTGTAAAACAGAATGGTGGCTATTTAAAGATAAAATCCTGATTTTTTCGCGTGATTTTGGCACGAGGCGTCTTTTATTTTACAGCGCATATTACACCCACTTATTTTGGCGCAAGCAAGCATTAAAAAAATATGAAGAAAATAGCTTTGTATTATCTAAGCACGTATTAATAAATAGAAAAAAATTCAATTTAGTAAACACATTCGTTTGAGACCAAAAAAATTCCAAACAGCGGTACTTTATCTGGAGGTCACAGTGGAAGGACCCTTTAATACTCAATGATCCTGTGTGCGTAGGATACCTGAGATCAGCATTCATAACTTCGAATAACCTCATACTAGCAAAAAGCGTTTCATTCTTCAATCCTTTCCTCCGTTTGCACGCACAACGATATTTTAAAAACCGGAGTGTCAGCCACGTGTACACCTATCTTACTCACCATCTCGATCGCGAGCCTTCGAACACTTTCGCGGGCAGCCATGCCCGCGCCCGTGCACCAACCATAACGATCCCTTTCGCAATACTTCGTAATTATGCATAATCCTTTCTTGCCACACGTTTTACTGCGCACCAGGCTCGCCGGCTCTAATTAAACCGCGCTGAATGGATTTCGAGCAACGTAAACGCTTCATTAATTTCGTTGATTGCAAGAAGCACGGCAGGCAACGACAGTCCATATTTCTCGGGAGTCCGCGACCGGTCGCGGCTCGGCGAGCGCCCCTCTTCGCGCCACGGCAAGTGACGAAGAAAAGCATTCGTTAAGAGGAGTCCGCCTTTCTTTCTTGCTGCTCTCTCGGGACGAGTTGACTGGGAAGGACGGGGATAAGGAGAGGAAGAAGAAGAATAAGAGGTGGGCGCAGGCGTAAGGGTTGCGGACGGAGCGGCAAGTAGGGCGAGTAGAGAAACGTGTCTCTGTGCGTGGGATACTTATTTAGGAGAACCTCCTCGCCGTTCGTTCTTCCGAGCCCTCGTGCTGTCCCTCTTTGTCTCGATGGCTCGGTATATATCTCAGAATACTAATGACGTAGCAAGAAAATCCTGCCGGTAGCGAGGTTCGAGCTAGCCAACGCCAGACCTGGAGCCAGCTTACCTGCGAACTTCTCCCTTCGCGGCAGCAACTCCGGCCTCCTTCGTTGCTTCGAACGCGCCCCTCCCGCCGTAAACGGTGTAACGTCCGTTGCGTTTCATAAATTAGGAGGAACATGCCTCCGGGGAAGGACAAACCCTCCACGAAACTCGGCTGCGGGGGCAGAAGACGTAGTCGCATTACCGCGGGCCGGGTTATGGCCGTTGGGGGAATACGATTGTTTCGTGATGGCACACGTGAAAACGGACCGAACGAAGCGGCCTGTGTACATCGAGGGCGGTTTGTAACGATACGAGGAGCCCGGCGAGCCAGCCGTGCAACTGACGTCCGCATAATAAGCGGTTCGGCCCGCAAATTAATTAACCGCTACGCGCCTTCTGGCGGGAGGAACGAAGATCTGGATGAGAAATGTAACGCGATTCCGGGAATGTAGCTATTGTTCTGCAAGGACGCGAGGTATTACGGGGCTGAACTGCCCTCCGCGGAGTTGAGAAGGCAGCGGTGGAAATGTTAGCCAACAAAACGCTAGCTTCCTTCTTCCTTCTCTATCCTTTTACTCGTTTTTCGGAAATAACGTTTGTTAAAACGCATTGGTACAGTGTACATATTTTTCCAGCAGGCTTGAAGCCGATTCGACGATAAATATTTCACGTGCATCGAAGCTTTACAGCTAAATAATGTATACTTCGCTGCGACATTAATCGCGGTAAGGTTGGCGAGCACGGCCGAACTTATTAACATGAAACTCGCATAGAACAGAAATTGCGTCATAAACCCTATCATAAACATTAAAATTAGAGTACATTCGTGAACATAAGTCATCAGAGGGAAATTCACAGTGCCACGGCCGATCGTTAAATAAATGCCCCGAGTTTTGGCAGAGACGAAAGGGAACAATTCCATGGAATACTGTTGCCGCGTGTAATTAATATTAAATTGTTGGAAACACTGCGAGAATGTCTGCTTGAAGAGGCGTATTATCGACGCGCGATCGTTTTGCTCCTCCAATTTCATGCAACATCTCTTTTAAGGGACGCTCGGGAAACCGATTTTTTTTTATATTTTCTATTGGTGTAAAAGTTCTTGTGTATTTTGTTGACATTTTTTTTTAGAAGTTCGAAATATTAACAAAGTTACAGGAGTTTGAAGTTAAACTTACGAGTAGCGGATTGACTTGGCGATTAACTTTAAACGCGTTCTTCTCGAAGCTACATTTTTCGAACTGGTTAGCATGATTTCTCAGAAACTAACGAATAGATTAACGTCCAGTTGCACATACATTTTCTATCTACCTCTCTCTATCTTCCCTACCAAAATTATAAAAGTATCAGCAATACCTACTTCCATGTTTTATAACACATGAAAGTAAAAAAATTTGGTTACACAAATACAATTTTCCCTTTCAATGGGTCGCCATTTTTTTCTCTTCGATATTAATGAATGACCGAGGTAGAGGCGATAAAGGCACGTTTACTGAATAGAGTAAAAGTAGGTAGATTTCTTTATTTCAGATGAATGCAACGGGCACAATCATGCTAACCGTGAAAGAGGACTTTTTGAAAGTGATCGCACATAAATATCTCTAACACGATAAATGTTTGTCACTTTTTAATGTAACAGCGTGAAAGTGTTGGTAAAAGATTATAAACTCAATGTACGAGATCAGAGCTATGTAGAACGTTTATTTTGGCAGGAAAATAATTCATAACAACTGCCTATTTTTCACACACTTTCGAGCGAATACACCCTTAAGCAGCTAAATTAAAGCATGTTTGCGCAATCAGCATCGATGAACTTGTGCTGGTAGATATGTTTCCAGTATAACTTTATTACATACCTATTATAATATACTGATTACAATATCGTTTGACGAAAACGAACGATGACTGTATGTTAATCTTCGAGAAAATTGACTTTGCGAATTCGTTAGGTATGTGTGTGTTTGACTAATAGTCGGTTTCGGTACAGGCTACTATTTCTGTTTGTATTTGTTGGCAAAGTCATTATGAATCCTGATAATGAATTTATTAGCGATTCCAATAATTTACATTTACATTAATTTACGAACCGCCGAAATTATCGTCCCTGTTGCGGCATACTAATTTGCACTCGATGGTTCAGAAAGGCTTGTAGCGGCGGTAACGTGTCATGAATCCTTAATCGTTCGATGGCTTCTGCGACTGCCTTTTAACTGGAGTCTGTCTTCAACATTTAGCTATCCTCCAGCATAGATAGGCTATTTCGTTAATGGGACTTTAGAAACAAAGATTTAGTATAGTCGTAAACATAATACTCTCAATTTCTTCTGAAATTTCCTACTGCGGGATTTTAAACGATTACGAGCAAAAATAATTCAAAATACGCTTACGACAATAGAAAAAGGCATGAAAAAAAATGGAATTAAGCAGCCAGTTTGTTTCTTTAACAGTTTGGATTCGAGTTTTTTTAACACACTTTAGCGGATGATGTCAATTCTGAGCTTCATTATGCATCTACATGTTTATACACGCCGTCTTTTGTTGTTACGCCAGAAAAATTTGCACTCTTATGTTGTATTGCAAAATAATGAGAATAGAACGTTTCTAAATTATTTATACACGTTCCTGTGCACTATATTTCATATATTCCATATTGATCTCTTCGCTATTTCCTTATCTACATTCAGAAACTCAGTTCTGTGTATACTGGATGATGAATTTGTACGTGATACTGGTATTGTAATATCTGTTAATATTATTTCATCTCTTCCTGTTATTTTCTTTGGTAATCGTTATTTTCATTTTCGTGTTTAATTTTACCTCGTTTGTCCGTTCTCCACAATGTGCCAAACTTTTGTTAGCTCATAATAAACAAATAAACAAGTGAATAAATACCAATGCATAAACGAAAACAATGAGCAGCTGTCAGTAAAAATCTCCGGGCCAATGCTGAAAAGGTTCCTCATTAATGAAATATAACAGGTCACGTTAAAGTCGGTGAATTTGCATATCACTCGAATCCACCCACAGCTAATGCATCCTCAAACCCGAGCTCCCTTAAAATTCACTCCATACCTATGACTGATTTTTACACAGGTACCTAATTACCCCCTTCTCAGTACTGCCAGGTATTCAACCACATCCCCTATACTTGTGTCAAGAAGTTCCCCCAGTATTCCCTCCAAATTAATACCACTCTCGAAGTTCCTTCGGCGCGATTTAAGAAACGAATGCCAGCCATTCGTCGAGAGGGGAGGAAAAAGCATATCCGTTAGGGGGAGGACCGGCGCGATTCCGCGAAAGTCGACTTAGCGAAACTATTCGCCTTCGGCCGTAGTTAGAAACTAGTTCGACATTCAATTTCTGTCCTCGAGACGATTTGTCCATCACCAGTAAAGGGCAGAACGACGACTTCCTCCCCCCCTGCACCCCTTTGGATTCCATATCGTGCCCAACGACTCGTATCTGTTAGGCAAGTTTCGCTTGCCGCGAAAACTAAGTACGAAGTATAAGCGGGCTTTAAAAGCGGGTGGATTGAACTCCAGCCTGCGATGGGATCCTCTCTCTCTCTCTCTCTCTCTCTCGCCTGGCTCCAGGAAATCTGATACGGTTCTCGCGGTATCGCAAAAACTTCTCTCCACCGGAAGTTTTCTACTTGCCCCGCCAGGCGAAATACTTTCTATCATCCCAACAAACGTTTTCGGGGCCGCGAGCCCACCGGGGTGGAGGGAGCCCGTAGATAAGGCACCGCTAAGCTATTATCTGCATTGCTTATTGTCCGAAGCTTCCGCGGAATTGACTAGAACGGGGGCCGGCCATTGAATCGTTGATAGCGTAATTGTTTCTCCATTTCCATCTTCCCGACGCGGGCTTTCCTTCTGCGTTTTCTCTCCCGGCGATCGCGGTGGAGGAAGACGGGGGAAAAAAAAGCAGATCGTCGCTGATTAAAGTGCTTCCCAGCGAAATTCGGTCGGTACACGCGATAAATCTCATTCGATCAATTTCAGCCGTGGACGAATTTCCATTGTGACCGGTCGGGTGGGAGGATTGTTCATAAATCATTGCGAAGTTTTAGAATCGTTGGCTGCAGCAGATTGCCAAGATATCCGCGGGGCAATCCTAAGATGAGAAAAATTCCCGTTCCCCTTCGGAGAAAATTACACGGCTCTCATCGGATCCCGGCGTTGCTGGGGTTTCTCGAATTTCGCGTACCTTTCAGAGCTCCCCTTTCAAACGCGGCTTCGGAAGCGTCAGCGGAATCATTTCGCGCGATTTAAGGCGAGGATACCGCGGCGAAGTGGTCGTTAGAGGCATACACGCGTGGGGACGCGCATTCTCGTGGAGGTCGCGGGGATTGAACCGCGTTGCAACGAGGATACAGGCACCGGCGCTCGAGCTTTTTCGACGATGGAGGATCGATTGGACACGGCCTCGCCTCTTGCGAGTCACGGTAAATAGAAAGTAACGCGGCAGCCCTCCGTGACGAATAATACCAGAGGAGCCGAAATTAAAGACGCGTGTATAAACATCGACGCCGGGGTTCGAGAGGATATTGCTTTGTCTTGTTTGCTGCAAATCGCTAATCAGAGCCATCCTAGGCAAGCTATTCGCCGAGAGCAAGGCAGTTTTAATTAAAGCATGCCGTTGAGTTTCCATCAAAGCGCCGCGTTCCCCGCGACACGTTTGCGGCTTATGCGGGGAAAAATGGAAACGCTACGGGACTAGAGGGTACGCGCCGTATTTAGGACAATCTAATCTGGAGTAACGAGGAGGAAATGAGAAATCGCTGGCACGGTGATACTTGTATTAGGTTGCGCGGTAAGTGCTACTAAGGTGACACTCGTCTTGCAGGAATGTGATCGTGTGACGTTGGATTTTATAAATTACTCTAATTTTAATGTATAAAGCAGGAAGTGTTTGTCTGTCGTCTGGAAACAATCGAACGGTACACTATGAGGTCACGAAATGTGTTCCAGCTCATTGTGCCTAGCTAATCCAGATGAATGTGGCTATTTTCACACAAAAAAAATAAATTAAAGAATTATTTCTTTAATACAATCAGAATCTAAAAAGTGACCCAAGAAATCGCCTCTTTTTGGTCCCACGATTTTAGAACTGAATTTTATGCCAAACGATACCATATGATGAGACACCAATCACGAAATTTTCAAGTTGAGGTGACAATTAGTTCCTGAGATATGGGAGGTCAAAGAAGTGACCATAAAAGTGGCATAAAATTCAGTTCCAAAATCGTGGGACCAAAAAGGGGCGAAAAAGGCCTCATTTCTGGGTCACTCTATCGGGCGAAGTCGAGTAGTAAAGCTAGTTACTAATAACGGAGGAATGCAGATTATAAGAGTAGTAGTAAGCCATTGGTGACGATATTGTGTCAGCTGATTCTACTTACTTTATCTTGTTCTGTAGGGATTCTGTAGAGTCCCACTCGACGAACATAGAACCGCAAGGTGTTAATTATTAATATTATGATAATGTCACGAACATGACATGCCAGGAAGTAGTCTCCGAACTGCTTAACGAATTTTCAAGTCCGATTTTCTGGAGAGTAGAGATACCTGCAGGTCTCCGGCTTACCTTCGCGCAATAAATCGACCCCTGCTCGATTTTCTGTGATACCCGTCCTATCCCACCGTATATCCTCAAAATTGAAAAGCACCGTGCAGAGCTGCATCATAGTTCGAGCGGGTAGATAACGGTACAACGATCTCGTAATGACTCGGTGGGTCGATTATTTTTTCCACGACGGCCACACGTTACCAGCAGAGTGTGTAGTACTACGCCGCCCGAGCAAATCCAATTTTACGAGGCTCGATCCCGGCGGATCGAAGTGCATCGCCGACACTGGGGGATGCCACGCAATACGCCCGTCTACGGCATGACGGAAGCTGAATTCCACGGGGAGCCCGAGCTTTTGGCGACTTAGCTAGGCAACCCTTGGCTGGCCTTGGATAGCGCCGCTCAGTAGCCGCGTGTTGGATGTCTACGGTCGGCGGGAGGTGGAACAGCGGGCGATGATGGCCCCGGGGTTAAGAACGAAAGAGGAGAGGGAGTCGTGATACGCTGGGGAGGGCGGATAGACGACCGTGAGTTGCCGGGAGAACAGATCCCGTGCTATCGTCGGTAGACGTATAGCCCCTCCGCCTTTGAGGGCTTCCTGAAAAAGAATCGCGCACACTGTACAGAGCGCCTAAGGCAAAAATCGCGCGCAAGTGCAGGCTTCCACAAATAACCGTAGTATTTTACAGTACTCCTCGGCCTCAGCCATAACTGCCCGGGTCACACGCGGTATCATAAATCGTCACTCGTATTTCTTCCGCCTCCCCCCGCGAGCCGGGTGGTATCGCGAAACGGTGTAAACTCGGATTTAAAAATCCGTACCCGCGATCGTTAGTTAGCTCGGAACGCCCCAGAGCGTTATTTTATTCTTCGTTTACTTCTAATCGTTACCTCCTGCTCTCTTCCCCGCCGCTGCCTCGCCCCGGCCGCCTACGCGCTATTAATGCAGGAACGAGAGTGTTGTTAGTTACTAATCGCAGTGGCAGTCGCAGCGGAGAACGCGCGGCTCCCACCACCTCCGGGTGCTTAACCGAGAGGTGATTTTCCAACTTTTGTAGGACAAAGGTGCACTTACAATTTCGAAAGTTGTAACGAGGGTGCTTTGAATTTTGACGAGGAATAGCCCCGGGACAACGTTCCAGCCTTTCGTTCGTTATCGCAGGCGAGCCGAAACTAGCGCGTCGCACTAATTTCTATCGCTTCACGTTCGATCCGCTTCGCCCTTCATCTTATTCCGATTACCGTCGTCGCTTATGTGTCACTACTAATTAACACCCCGCACGTGCTGCGCCTAATGCTACGAGGAGAAAAGGACGGCTGACGCTACCTGACATGCTCTTAGCGTCAGAGCCGCCTTAAGTCCCGTAAAGCTCGTATATCTGCTAGCTACTCGCTCGCTCCCGTCCGCCTATTACATCAACTTTGCTTGTATCATCTCTGCTGTCGTCGAGTGTCCAATACTGTCGATTAAAACCGAAAAAGAACGAAACGGAGAAGACCGGAGCGAAGGGATAGAATATCGAATCGCCTGGGCCGAATCGAAACCACGAGGCGAGCGCGTGGATGCATCGGCGGCCGAGCCGCTCCGCGGCTCAGCAGGCTCATTTACATGAAAAGAATGTAAATCGTTCGGACAAAGCAATTTAGGCGGCGGAGGCTATACATAACTCTGTCGTATCGGGCACGTTTTAAAAGTAGACAGCTCGCTCGACTTCCGTTAAATCGCGTTCACAATCAGTCGTTGCAATCGACGAATTGCGGTTGCGCCGGCCCTGGGACACTTTCCGCCCGCGGGGCGAGAGAGGAGAGTAACTACCGTGCCCAAACCCTCCCCTCTATTCCCTGAACCGCTGCTTGTCCAACGCCAACTTCGCGAAGTCGTGTACGTATATATATATATATATACACACCTATGCACGCGTGTATGAACGCGCATACATCGCTGCGGAAGTAAGTCGAGTGCTGGTGCACGTGTATGCCGCTGAATAAGTGTGTCGCAGCGTGTGTGCGGCACGGTCGGGTTCGGACGTGTGTGCGGCGGGAGCGTGATACTGTGGATCGGCCGATGGGGGCGCCACGGTCGGAGCCGAGCGCAGTCACGGCACAGACTCCGTACGGCCGTGGCGCCATCGAGTTTCGCTTTTCGTCGCTCTCGCCGCGACCCGTGGAGCGGCAACGACAGTTTGCCCAGTGTGCCTGGACGGGGCGGGTGTGATTTCGATCGTTGGTTCGTTGATGCTGCACGTTCCCTCCCCCCGAGGTCCGCTCGCGTGAAAAGAAACGACTCTGCCACACACTCGTCGATCATCGGACGGTCGCGGCCGAGTTCGCCCCGTACGTGCTCGAACGCGACACATGAGGAGGAAGGTTGTCGGCGCGAAGTGCAAGGTGAAGACGTCACTGATAGAACCGGCAACGCTTCGAGGAATGACGAGGCCGCATGATCGGCTTCGCTCGCACGTCCCATCAACCGGCCGCGATATGACGCGATGACTCCCGAGGTGGTCCCTGCGCCCGTCTTGACTACGCTCCGCGCGAATTCCCGTCGTTCCCCGGCGGCTGGCTGTTAAAGTGTGTTCTCGGGTGTGAGGGTCAAGTGTTTTCGAATAGCACATTAGGAAATAGGTTGTTTCGGTTTGTTCGCCCGCGATCGCCGCGCGAAAGTCATGGGTGATGTGTACAAGCTACTTAGTGAACCGCTCGTGGAGGATACACCCGCGGACGGAAGAAAAATCGACCTGACCACGCCACTCGCCGGGGTAAGTCTCTCCGCTTCTCTGCTCGTTTGTTTCTCCCGCGATACTCCCCGTGCGTTTGTCATTCGTTCGCGGGCCTTTGTCTCTTCTATCCTCCCTTCGGTCTATCTTGATCTTGGAAGTTCGAACGCGGTGTGGCTAGAGGCAAAGAGAAAGGCCGATGCTAGGGACGAGATGAATGGCGGAGGGAAAGAGATGGAAGATGTTGTGGTCTCACGATCGTTCTCTTCTTCTTTTCATTCCCCTCGCTCTGTCTCCGTCTAATTGCTGGCGTGCGCTTTCTACTCGTCTCTGTCACGATCTCTTGCCCCGTTTCGCCGCCTCTCGAGAATTCGACACCGTTCGTGTTCGTTGCCCGCTTCGAAGCAGGATGACGGCTTGAAGTCGCCCAATCGAAATGTGCACTACTAGCGCGTGTCGATTGTCGCGCTCGACGAGGGATCGCCTCGCGTTTCGCGTTTACGTTCCGCGTGCTCGGCGACAAGGAAGATTTAAAAGTAGCGCGCACTACCACCCGGGGGGGAATTGTCTTTTTGGCGCGGTAGGATTGTTATAATCGCGCGATCGAGAGTGCAGGCACAGATAAAGACGGATCGGAAGTGTCAAAGTCAGCTGGCGGGGAAAGCCCGCTAGAGAAGTCCGATTCGATTCATCGATCATCGATACGCGCGCTGTTTTGTCCCTTTAATCCCGAGGCACTTACCGCATTCCTAGCCGATTCACTGTTATGTATAACCTTTGCTCTGCGAAATTCTTATGACCTGAACGCTACATGTCAAGGTCAAACTTTTTCGATAATGGTTTCATTGCATTAAAGATTGAAATGTATGTCGAATCGATTTATCTTTCACACTTTTCTGGCTCAGAATTCTCTAATCATATATTAGAAATGAAGGATTAAATACTAAATGAAGTAACGCGTGATTGTTAATTGCTGAACATGATTAATTCTGTGTTCTCGATTTTGTTTGAAGGCAGATCGCGTTTCTTTGGTTCAAGACATTAAATACATTTAGAAATTTTTGCCGTTAAATTTTGCGGAAGAATAACAAAATCGAACGAGTTTTTTAATTATGTAGAATATACTGGTACAAAATAGAGTGATTCTTCTGGATGCCCCCTTCAAAATTAGGTAGCATAACCTTATCAATTCTCGGATGCTAAATTTTGCTCTTTTAAGATATGCATTCCTAACAAAATTGTGTTGAGAATACGTATGTGATTCGCATGCAGAGTGTAAGCGACTTATGAATAGAAACTTCATGAATCGATCGAATTCATCGCAAAAAACGGAAGAGTCTTAATGAACTTATTTTAGGAAGTGCTTCATCTAATGGCTAATTATTCGGTTATTGTATCCTCTCTTTTGTTAATGAATTTTTTACCTTATTTCACTTGTTGGGAACTATTTCAATTCTCACGTATATGTTTTTACAGAGAACTCTAAACCGACAAAATAGGAGGCGCTGAATGTTTCAGAAGATATTAGATTTTGAACATATCTTTATGAAACATTATCTATCTCCTTCAATAAGTTTTATCAACCATTACAATTTCTATCCACGATTATTTATTTACTCCCCATACAGACATACTTCATGCACTTCAAGTATTTCTATGAATCGTGCATCGTGATTTACGTAATAAAACATTTCATCCTATCGCGCATCCGACAAACCAGGCGTAAAATCAACAATTTTCAAAAAAGTAATGTCAAAACCAACCGTCCAAACGTTCGGTAAAATATCGTACAATATCGCTCGCTGGCATCCATAAATTTTTTACCTTACTAATCTCGTCGAATCAGAGGGGTAGTCGTCGCGGTTGGAAAATGGAAACGTTGAAAGCTGTGTTTCCCTGAACCGATGCCATTTGCATCGCCGTTCTTGCGTCCGATGTAATCTCGTTGTCGTCAATTATACAGTCGCATTTCTCGAATTCGTGATCCCGCACGGGTCTCCCTTGTCCCTTAGCATTCGTGACACCGCGGCGTAGTAGGAGGATGAGGGGGTTAAAAACGACAAGCACTCGGAGCGTAAAAAGGAGCGTAATAGTTTCCACTGCGCGATCCGAGATTGCGAGAAGGCATGCAAAGTATCTCAAGTAGCTCGAGTTATTCGAGGCTCACGATTGTGTTTTCAAATTACCGTACTTCGTTTCTCTTGCACGATCGTCGCAGGAAACCCAGTGGCTTGGCGGGGGACAATGAGAGAGAGAGAGAGAGAGAGAGAGAGAGAGAGAGAGAGAGAGAGAGAGAGAGAGAGAGAGAGAGAGAGAGAGAGAGAGAGAGAGAGAGAGAGAGAGAGAGAGAGAGAGAGAGAGAGAGAGAGAGAGAGAGAGAGAGAGAGAAAGACTTACGGGGGCGAGTTGGGCGGGGTTGGCGCTTGTTTCTTAAGGGCGCATAATAATTATTGCGTTGTCGCACACCAACGAAGCTTCGAGAAGTTTATTACGCCGACGGAACGCGAGTTCTCTCAACCTTCCACCCCCTTTTTCTCTCCGCGTTGAATATTCGACCAGGCTAGGTTCCGAGGATTCCGCGGCGCGGCGGACTTTAAAAATCGGACGAACAGAAACCACAGCCGTCCCCGAGCATCCCCGCGATCGCGTGGATTAAATATTAATCCGCGCGATGCTCGGTATTCGGTTAACAATAGCGCGGCACTCGGCTCGCGTTACATCAATATTAATTGCCTCATCATCGTGTTATCGGCACCTCGGAGGATTTCGGGCCTCCCGGAGGACGCACCTCCGGGCCCTCGGACTCCGCGGCGAAGAATGGTAATTACCTGAGGCGACGATAAATAACGCGTTGAACGAACCGCTGCCAGCCGACGGTTTTCTCATTTTCCTCGATGCCTTTCCCTGCCCCGCGCGCGCAACGAAGCGAACCCCGGCACCCGCGCGTCGCCCGTTTTCACATGCGAGTTAATAGGTAAACATTTGGCGAGCTTGCGTCAAATATATCCGCGAACTTCGCCCGATAGACGGGGGCCCGGGCGTTCGCTATCGAGCGGAGTATAAAAACATGACCGGCGAGGGCAAACATTGCCAAGTGCAAATCCACGATCCGTATCTCTGCTCGGTGCCATTTATTCGGCAGAAGTGAACGGGGGAGTACGATGCGCGCTTAGTTCGGTGATAAACACGGCTCGAACGGCTGTGTGGGTGCGTGCACGGCGGGCAGATAACGATTGAACGGCGCGGTCGAGAGGGGTTTGGGGAGACGTGTCCTACTGTGGTTTCTAATACGACTTTCCGAGCGGAGATAACGCGACCCGATCTTATTACGTTTTGAGGCTCTTCTTATCGGCGACTTGAGTCACGGTCTCGCACTTAACCGTGAATTAACTTAACTCGGGACTAATTTCTGTTCTCGCCGCGCTAACCTGGGCGATAATTGAATTAACGCCGGGGCCAGGCTGAGCTCCCTTTTTCGCCGTTGTCTTTCTTTCTGCCTCCCCACACAGTCACCACCCATCTTCACCCCATCGAGGGAAAGTTCCACCTGAACCGTGGGGACTAAATAGAAATGGAATGGAACGGAATGATGGCGCATTATCTCGCATTAACGCATCCAGTGGCACCCCGCGCGGCTAGGGGGACGCGCGTATGCCGCGCGCATATGTCGCTTATAAGCTTTCCGCACAGGAGCCTCCGCATTTAAGACCGCACATGGCGCGGTGGTCCCCTCGCCGCGCCGTTGCAACAAACGACTAGTGACGGTAATAATGGGTAATTAATTTATCAGTTGGCCGACAGGTTTATGCGTTCTCGTAATGGAGTTTTGAAAGAGTGTGGACTGCACCGCGAGAGCTGGATGATTTTCGTGCGCAAAGGAGGCCAAGGTAGTTAGCTCTTGGGCGTTGGATGCGCTGCAACTGTGGCGTTTGTGCTCGCATATGATACTGTTGCGATTAGTTTCTTTGCATCGGGCTGGCCTGGTAATATCGAACCCGTTAATGATACCCGTATACTGGTATTTGATAGCTCCACGATCATTCATCATTGAGCCGCTGTGTGCGAAAGATCAGAGCTTTAGCGTTACGTGTGCCACAGTTTATTGCGGGGCGTCGATTAGGTCACGGGCTAATTAAATGATTGCTTTGAAATGTTCGATTCACGCGGCAATTATTCGTATGTAAGGTAAATAACTCTATTATTCAGCGGGGCTACTTTGCCGAAGAGTTATTTATATTTCTAGGTGAAAAGGGGCCGATAAGTGCATTCAGCGACGTGGTTAATAATTAAAGTTAGAAACGTTCTAGGTGCTTATTTGCGGCCTCTGTTGCCGATATCGAGATTAATGAGTGTAGAGCGCTTGGTGTTATGAGAGGATAAGGTGAAAATCTGAAGAGGCTTGAGCTTGATAATTCTTATTCGATACTAATTTATTCGAAACATCAATCAGAAGTACTTTGTTCGAAAACATTTTATTCGCGCGTGTTCGATAGTAGGATCGTTCACTTTATGCAATATCTGAAGTACCGCTGATTACAGGAAGTTCTTTTAAATAATCGAACACCAGTGATTTGAATTGATCCACATTGGTTCATGAATTGTAACATAAGAAACAATAAGCTTTGAATTCCTTCGCCACGAACGATTCAAATGCTTTGATAAATAATGTTGATCTGCTGGTAATAAGTCCGAAGAATGTTTCTATTTTTAAATAAAACATCATCCCACAGTGTTATCTTTCACGTTCAGACATCTGCCTTGCAATAATTTCCCTCTCTATTTATCAGTAATGTATATATCGTGTAAGTTTCGTATATGTCAAAGAGATATGCAAATCATTTCGTTCTGTGAAAGTTTCAGCTTGGAGCTAGTGTAAAGTTTTGAAACAAGTACCTTTATCTCTTACCTGCCAGCTGCTTGTACAAATTAATCACTTTTATACAAATTTATGTATTTTATCATCTTCATAAAAAAGCATAATTTTAGAAGAGTTTCTGAAAGCATGGATCTTGGTAGATTGTATGTCTGAAAAATAAGAAATTGAATTTCAATTTCTTATTAACACGATTAACAGTAACTTACGAAGCAAAACAGAAAGATGTCTCACAGTGACAAAAGAAACATCGTGGCAACTAGTAGATAAAGTGAAACTTAGTTTGTCAAAATCGGGAACTTGTTCAACGACTTGCTGGAGAGCAAATATTCACAGGATAGGATATCAATCGACGTCGTTTAGGGACTTGTAAGAGCTTGTTGAGATCTAAGATAGTTGAAACTTAGGCAATGGAGAGTGCTTGTAATTACAACAACTTAATCGATATAGGGTAAGAGGGGCCCAAATTTCGTCCCCCTGCATTTCTCGAGTCCTGTGGTTGCATTTTCAGTATCATCTGGTGGTAAATGTTACATTATTATACGCCAGTATTCTGAGAGACTTGCAACTGACAGGTTAGGTGTTTGTACGTTTGCGAAGGACAAGAAGATTTTCGAGCACTGTGAGTTTGTACAGACTTCGGTATGATAGCATGTTACTCGTAGAAGTGAATATTATTTTGAATTCGAAGCGTATCTGGCATATCGTGTAGTTTCTTATAGGCAATAACTTTGATGGCAATCACTCGCGTGGTTTGTTAGACCGATCACCATATTGAAACAGCGCGAATTCCAAATTTCGTCCCCGTAATTCTAAAGGAAATTGAGATCGATTTTCTAAAAATTTGTTATTTGAAATAAGAAGGGCTGATAAATGAACAGTTACAGAAGCGAATTATCTTTTATCGGTTTCAAGCAATTTTATTAGAAATGTTTAATGTTTTGTAGATACCGAAACGAAAACAGTGGAATAAGGAATCCATGCGAAAAGAAGACGTTAATTTGCCGTGACTGTTTGCACACATAAACTGTAAGATCACTTGTATCAATAAAACAATGAATTTTCCAATTTATTTCCTGTTTTACAAACATTTTCTGAGGAGACAAAATTAGGAACACTTTTTTAGATCTCATATTTTGCACGTTTTCACATTTTATTTTTTATTCTCGCATTGACACGACATAATCATATTTTCCGATTCGTGGATACATAGAAAAATGTTCAAAGAAAATTCATGCCAAGTGCCAGCTCATTCCAACATTTTATACACCCTCTACAGGGTCACATACAAATGGGGGACGAAATTTGGGCCCCTTACCCCTACTGCACTTAAGAGATTGCCTTCAGACTACGAACAAAAAATTCGTCATACATATACTTGTGTCAGAATGGGTGATAAGAACGCTATTACATTCGCAGTATCGCCTTTCAACGATATCGCAATACAATCACTCTTATTTTCCACACAAAAACTTGAAAATTCCTGAAAAATGACACTCAAGTGCTTGCTATTAACCACATATAATAGACAAATACTTTCGTAAATTAAATCACAGTACGTTACAATCTCCGAAACAGACCAAAGGAATTACCCATCACTGAAGCTTCATTACCTACTCAACACGAGACTTACAAATAAGTCTGTCCACTGAACGAAGATTCTTCCTCCTGCTCTACACAAGTAGCATAGATTACCAATGACCTACGTATCTTCCAACGCATTAAATTCTCGTCTCGAAAATTTCTCCGTAAATTATAACGCAACTGCCGAGGAGCGTCATTAACACTATTACAAACTGTTTTACTACTTTTTGCTCTTAGCGGCTTCTCCTTACGAGGGGCGTAATTATACGGTCGATAGAGTGTCTCCCAGCAGCCAGCCGAAAAGTTTCATTTTTCGTTTGCGCCCCGGCTGCCCCATGAATTAGGTGAAAACAGTCAAGTGGGGAATACTTTTCGTACACACGGTACACCGACGCGAGTATGGCGTAAGACAGGCTGCCTACCTACGTGCCGAAGTACTCGTCGAGGACAAGCTAGACCGGTACTACCGCTTTTTCTCCTCTTCTCACCTTCTCTCCTCTCTTCTCCTCGCACAAAGATGCACGGACACATGCAAGCGACGCTCGCCCCGTTCTTTCATCGCCTACCTGGTCTCTTTTTTTCTCTCTCTGAAAAGGCTGCTGCGCTCGAGCGGCAGCCAGAAGCGCGCCCCTCGCCCCTCGTGCCGCGCCGTCGATGCAACTCGAGGGCACAATAATTATCGCTGAACGACGATTCAGTTATGACTTGGGTATCTCGGATGCACTTGGCTGCACGCGCAACCCAACATCGTTGTTCTCGAGTGGAACGTCAAGAGTACGGCGGTTCCGCTTGCACGTGTATATGTATATGTATACGTGCCCGCCAAGTTTGTCTTATCGACTTTGAGCGTATCGCCTTTGACCCGTATTCGGAACGCCACGTTAAGGATGCAGGCAATCTTGAGACTGTAGCGTTTCTCTAGTCACGGACTCGATTACTTGCCAGCATGATTCGTCGTGGCTCTGCTTTGACTCGGAGCTTTCTTTGGGGCCGGTTCAATCATTTCAGGAGAAAATGTAGCATTCGCCAGTAAAGGCCGCACTTGTGCACAAATTGATCCCGAAATTGTACGACGATCGGGAAGACGGTTGACGGAGGTAAGGCAACGTTCAACGTGATTCGTGCACGGCTGGTTTCTTCTCGGCGCTTTAATTCCGACGCTGTTGTGAACCGATCGCGGGTGACGCGCCCCGGGATTGGATTACGAAACAATCAAGTATAAAATTGGAATATCGATGCAGGTTTTATATCCGCGAGCGCATCGCGGAATCATGTACCACGGCCTGTCGATAATGTCAGTAGATAGGGGGCACGGCATCGGCGAAACACGTTATGTATGTACCTATCCAATTGGCGAACGAGTTCGATAAACCAGCTGTAATGTATACGATCTTGAATGGATTCGACGGCGCGATTGCAGCCATTGTAGCATCTCCCCGAGAGCGTTTTACTTTTTACACGATTAACAACCGCCGATGGGGCCAGTAACTGTAATCTGTAACTGCAGTTACCGTGCCATTGTGATGGGAGCGTTTAGCGATTCCATTCGATTTGAAATGCCGGGGTCGTATCGTTACAGCCGATAATCCTTTGATTTTCCGCGATTCGGATTTAATTAAAGTGGTGTGCAACGACACGATCCGTAACACCGGGCTGTGCCGCGTGAAATGTTGGTCTTCTTAGGTAGAAACTGAAGTTCGATTTTTCTTATAAGACAATCTTCAGAAAATTGTAAGGGTGTAAAGTAACACTCGTCCTGGTAACTGACGCAATTTTTGAAGGGGCATCTGTCGCATGATTGATTTTAAATAGTCGATGTAGGGAGAAACACCGAGGAAAGAGGGAAATATACGTATACTGTGAGTTTAGAGGAAGAAAGTGATGAAATGTTGTTTTCATGATTCAGGAGGTATTTAAATTAGACTCGACTGACTGTGATAATCGTTATCGTAACTTCCAAAAAAGGAAAACAGATTATTGTGTGATCAACGAATGAATATTTATAGTTACATCTTTAGATACATAGGAAATCGAAGAATTGGATAAGCAGTTACTAAAAAAAAATGATAGAAGTGTTTCATTCTGTTAACAGGAGCTTGGCGGAATTTTAAAATGAAACTAATCATTCGCCTCCTGCAACCAAGACGAACTTTTCAAATGTTGCACTGTCACTTATTGGTGGGCTGCGTTTGTAAGCAGTGGTATCATATTCTGCGCCCCGCTAGATTGCAAAGGTTCTAAGCATATTATTTGCCTGGGACACGTAGGCAGCATGGTCGACAATAGCAAATGCAGGGAGGTCGTTTCTCCCTGTTTTCCCTTTCCGTTTAACGAGGTGTGTCTGAAAGAATTGAAGCCAAACTCGCCCGCGAGCCAGCTGAACTGTTTAATGCTTGACTTGGTAAGATATTGTGCGCCGAATCCCAAGCAACTTCGCTAATGGGGAAGCCAATACCGAATGAAGATTTATTGCCGGCGAATGCGAACCGTCGCGTTACCGGTAGGTATATGCGAAGTAGCTCCGGGGCGACGGCGGTGGTCTACGGTGAAAAAGGGTGGATTCGAATTTTTCAGATGGAAGTTATTAGAGTTCATCAATATCGAATCCGTTCGTCTGTATAAAGAGTTTGCTTCCTTCCATTTCTATATTGGATCGACCCTCCCCTGCTGCTCCTCCCTCGGTGTCTCGTCGAGTTGAAAGCTGCGATCTTATAGCGGCCAGGAAAGAAAGAGCAGTTGAAAAATTTGAATAGCCAAACTCCTGGAGCTCATAAATCTGGAACAATTCCACGATAAAGGAATTCTCTTCCTTTCCTTCCCTTTTATCGGACCGCCCTTTCCACCGCCCCGCGGTGGTTTAAGTATGGTCTCGTTGACGGTGCAAACGCGACGCCCTGAATGCCAAACTTTGGTTTGTTTAACAATGAACGATTGATTTCTAACTCGGAGCCGCTTTAACCGCTACTTTCGCGATAATCTAACCGCCGGCTGGAAGATTTAGTGGCTGGCCCTCCATTGATACGCGGGGCGACGTCTAAACTCGATTAATAATTTCCCACGAGTTTCATTCATTCGCTGCTGGAACTTCTGCCTGGGTGATATATTTTCGGACACGTCGCCTCGCAGTTATTACAGATTTTCAGCGATATTCTATAACGCGACGATGTACAATCCGGGCGGGGAGGGGGCGGCAGGGAGGGACATAAATTCCAGCCCTCGACCCCTCTCGACGATCTCAATCGCGGCACCATGAAGAGTACCTATTCACTTCGGACGCGTGCATGGATCCCCCGGCGAATATTTCCCTATTTACGCCAATTCTCTGTCCTTCCGCCGGTTTCAGCGCGGCATATTTACAGCTCTTTCGAATAATCCCGCTGCGAGAAGGATAGCGCCGTAGGAAGCCAACTGCCGCTGGGCGGGGTGTATTTGTACGGATGGATCGCTGTAATCTCGGATAAACTGTATTTTGATAAACGAGTACCCGTCGGAACGGCAGCACCGCGGCCTCGTACACGCGACGGATTTACACCGAGTCGCGGAAGTTCAAGTGCCCCATGATCTGCGGATTAAATCGCTTAACAGTTGGAAGTCGTTGCACAGGGTGGGGATAAACTCGTAGTGCAAACGGTAATGGGGGCCATTCCTTGTGCAGAAAGTAGGTTGACAGCCTGGAACAAATAGTTTTCCTTCGAGGCTTTGTTTTCGGGAAAATTGATTTTGAACGTCTGTCGAACATGTGCCGCGCGGAAAGCTATTGTAAATGGCATTTTGTTTACGGGTTTCTATTAGGGTTTCGTTAGAAGTAGCCGGGGCTTTACGAACACAGGCACTCGCGGAAATATTTTCCTACTACGCGGACGCAGTAGACAAATTTTCAGAGTAATTTTCAAGCTCGACTACCCCGGGAGCAGAGCACCGTGCAGGAAAAATTAATTCCGCGCTTTCGACTTATTCTTCCATAAAAATTCCCCACTTTCGCGGGCATTATGCGCTCGAAATTTTGTCCGTCCGGCGAAGCGTGGAGGAAGCGAGAAGGGATTGGGGACGATAAAGTCCGGGCAAGCATCGGCGAGTCCGGCTACGATTCGAGCTCGTGCGTCTCGTCTGGACGACGCGTCCCCGACTATAGCTTCTCTTTCAGCTCGCCTCCTTTTTCCCCACCCTTCTTTCATTCCACCCTTTTCCGGGCGGGGTGCATGCAAGTGCACGTACCGTACGTACTGTGCGTGCAGGCCGTTCTGGGAGCTCATTAATGTTTTCAAGATGGGGAACGTGGCCCCTTTGACCTTCCGGAAAACGACTGTACAGACGCAAAAAACGAAGCGCGAGCAAGTGGAGCCCGGGGGAGGAAAGTAAACGCACGTCTGAAATCTCTCGAGGACACTACACGCTGCACTCTGACCCACGTCCGTGCACGCAATGAAAGCGCGCATCTTCTGAAAACACTAATGACCGGTGCTAATTAAGATGTGCCTCGTTACCGTTGCCCCCGCCGCTAGGACCTTCCTCGTCGCGGAGCGGAATGGTCGAACGATTTAGCCGCAGCCACCCGCAACGACGAGTTTCGCCCTAAAACTACAATTGAAATTTACAAGCGAGACGCAGTCGACGGATTTTCCGTGTCATTTGTAATGTAATTTTCTGCAGCGAGCGCACGCGAAAACTGGCAACGGGGAAACGGCGCGTTTCGCGTAACGCGTTATGGAAATACGGCGGGAATATCGTGGAAACATATTTTCCTCGGGGCTCGTGTGGGCGATATTAAAGTTCGACAGGGCACGAAGGATCCTCGCATCCTTGAATGCCCTTGCCACAATTGCAGCACCTCCCAGGTAGTGGCGGGCGAGCGCGCGCCGCCGCTATTTGGCCTACAAAACGAATTTCTCGAATACCTTGTCGGCGGATGTCGGGCCGCGTGTCTCGGCGTCTAGTTTTGTATAACCCCCGCTTCGCACCCCGGCAATCTCGTATTTCGATCTGCAAACGACCGCAGATGTCCCGCGGCGTTGTTGTTCCGTCCTCTCCCGTTCCTTTCGCGCATGGCACTTACAAACACCGAACCGCAGAACACCTGAAAAGGATCGCCGCCCCGGCGCGGCGTTCTTCGACACTCGAGATATTAAAAGCGAGCGAAAACGTTATACACCGCGCATCCGGATGTATTCCTCCCCACCAATAACAATACGCGTAATCCTGTCATTCGAATGGCTCCAGTAATCGCGATACCACATCGATTTTTTGTTCAACGACGCTCCCCGTCGCCATTCGTCGCTTTTTAAACGCCACGTTTTGTCGGCCGCTTTGTTCTTTTCAAGGTGCCAGGGAAGCTTTGTTGCACACAATTTTATTGGTTACCATTTTTCATAATACTTTGGTGACAGTCTACAGGATTTGTTATTTAGCGGCAGTAATAATTGAACGATTCCTCTCTCTCCTCTTCTATTCTTGGTCAGTGTAACGCGTGCTTGAATCCACGCAGCAATTAACTGGTTTCCACTTCTAGAACGACGCTGTGTTAATTGATTCCTGATGTATGGGAGTAATTAGATTGTGTGGAGGATGTAGAAGTAGTTGTGGACATTGATTTTTTAGAAATTGCTGTGTAACAAGTACTGGATTTATAGGGGGCCTTATTTTAGTGCAAAGATTGCGAAGTTATTTGTGGGTAACTATGGTCATTAGTTTTATGACGTGACTTTTGGCAAGCGGTGTTTAGTGTAACTGGTTGTAGTGGCTACTCTTTCTTTATTTAAGACTTAATTGTTTAACTTTTTGTGGAGTACTGGGTGACATTCCTTTTCGAGCAGAAGATACTTGACTTGCGATTGTCAAAGTGCGAATCCACAGTGAGACGAAAATATCGTGTCTCACGTGAGACTTTAAGCTCATGAGACAATTATTTCGCGATGTGTTATCGCTCATCAATTCGCACCTCATATGAGAGTTTTGTCTCACTAAAACAGGTTTAAACTGTTTGTTGTAAATCTATTAATTGAATTGTTAAATTTTCTCGTCCAATTGATACCTTTTCGCTCATTTTTTACTTCCATGTTCCTAAAAAAATAATGTAATCGATATGAAAATTCATTTAAACTGATTGTTCACTCGAAACGATTTCAAACCAATAATAATGATAGCGTTTAATATTCGATGCGTACGGTACTTATAATTAAAGTAACAATACGCATACCTATATACATGTTACTTATGATAAAATAAATTCACACGAGATAAATGTGTCATGAAACAACGATAACGTCGATAACATATCGCGTGTTGTTGGTGAGTTGAATGTCTCGTATGATATTAGTAATTTACTACGTTTGCACGGTGAGTCATTAGTTTCATGAAACTAGACTCTCCTGAGACAAGCTTCAAGATATAGTTTCAAACATCTCATCTCTCGCAACTGTTTCCATTATTTACATTCAGTTGTTGCTGAGATTTTAAAATCTCCTCGCGGATTCGCACCGTTAAAGTATCCAGAATTTCGAATACCTATAATTTGTTCGTTTCAATGTTCCAGATTTAAAGTTTCTACCTCATTCTGTAGCCATTTAACTCATAATCGTTCTTGACCTTTAATGAGAGAACGTGAGGTATCAAAAGTCTTCTTTTAAATGCAGTGCGTTATGCAGAGTTGCATACAAAGCTAGTACCTATGTATATTAATCTTTAACGTCTTTTTCATTTGCCTGCACATTATTTGGGGAGTATGTTCAATAAATTTCGTCAACCAAAACATAAATCATCTGCCAAGCCAAAGACAACATCGTGCAACAAAACTTTTCTATACAAAATGGCCCGACACACAAGACACTTCTAAGTCTTACAACTGGTATTTCAAATACATTCACTTGGCATAAACGTTGGCAGTTTAAGAAAAACAAAGAAACGTAGAAAAAGTGCGAATACATATAAAGTAGGTATCGTATCAACCGCCCAGCCATAAAAGTGTTCTGCGCGGGAAAGGCTGTTACTCTTCTTGTTCCGAAGGTATTGAAGGCGCTTATTGCTATTGATTCAGCCTGTGTATTGCCCCGCACGTTTACGTCCACGCTCGATTTGTTCCTGGACGAAGAGATCGTGTAAATTATTCGCTGTAATTGGTAACAGCTGTTAGAACGCTGAAAACAGTAGTATTCACGGTATCGATAATCCGATTCGCGGGGTTGTAATGAAAAGTGCCGTTCGAAACTGCCGACATAACTTTCCGCTTTCCAGTCGACGCAAGTAAGTTGCCCGTTCCGCTCGGACGATATTGCTCGCGCACTCGGAACGTACCGAGTTTTGTGTTTGGATGCACTTGGCCCATCCAAAAAGGCGTACCCGCGACGGATACGAATATCCGGGCTCGAAAACAAGCGGATATTAGGAAGTTGGATAATTTCCGCAGGCCGAGATAGAAAATACTACGCTATAGCTTCGTTCGATCGAGCATTTCAGTGTCGTCGATGCACTGCGTGCCGTCCTATCAAGCGCGAGTCGAGTAAGGCCCCTTTCCCACGAGACACTTCTGCGAAGGTAAATATTCCTTCTTCTCCTATCTATTCTCAATCTGAGTTGTCTCTGCCAGCTAGTTACCTCTAAAATATCTGTGGTGAATCGTGAGGTATACAAGTGTCTCGCGTAAGGAGGCCTTAAGAGTCTATCACATCATGGAATAGCAAATTTTTAATTTCTCCACTATATCCTATTGGTTGAAATTGGGAAAAGTACTTCGCAGACAAGTGGCAAGCATCCTGAGGGGCCCATTTTTTCGGGAAGATGAATAGGTAGTTTATTAAAAACGGGCTAAGTGTGGTAGTAGAGAAAAAAATATAGTGTTTGGATAACATCATAATTTTTTTTTGAAAATGGGGCCCTGGGGCCTAGGCGGCAACTGTTCATCGGCCGCCCGTTAAATCCGCCACTGTTCGTGGACCGAATAGATTGTCAGCAATATTCGGTATACTCAAAAACTGGCAATTATAGAATAGATTTATCCCCGTTACGCACTTCGCGACAAGTTGCCGGCAACTTGGTCGACAAGAGACCAGAAACCTTTGTTGCTCAAGATTTCGGGGCTAAAGTCTGAATGGATTTTGGATAGCAGTGACGAGCCACCGAAATGTCTCGCCTGAAAAGTCCCCGAAGCTGCTCGAGACTTGGCGATCGGTATCTCAGGTACGCCGACCACCTGTCTCCACCTCCCTTCCTCCTTCCCTCTCCGTTTCTCTCGCTCGTTCAACGACTGATTGGGAACACATGCCGCCTGTAACACGGCTGTCTCGGTTGTTAACAATTTTGGCACGACTCCCTGGAGGCGGCCCCCGTGCTCAGCGACAGACTCCCTTTTCATTCTTTCGCTCGTTTCATTCGCCTACTGTTGCGGGCCGACGTCTGCCCAGAGCCACCCCGAAGTTTCTCCGCCGTTCGGGTGGCAATAAAAACGTTTGATATATATTTCCAGTGTTTACGAGGTGGTCGGCGATGTTTCGAGTAATTTCATGTGTTGTTTCTGGACGATATCGGACGGCACGTGAGGAAAATGCCTGAGGAGGGTTATTAACGCTCACTCGCGGCTGTCTGCGGATGCCGGCATTGTTCTCCGAAGCACGGGGGTGAGCATTCAGCGGCGCAGCGTTATCGAGGGGAATTCGACGCGTTAAGTCGAACGCGTTCGCCGAATAACGAACAACCACCACCCCATAGCCATAGGAGTCTCGGGACGTTTATTTCAT
The DNA here is from genome assembly GCA_910592295.1 of Andrena haemorrhoa. NCBI lineage: Eukaryota > Metazoa > Arthropoda > Insecta > Hymenoptera > Andrenidae > Andrena > Andrena haemorrhoa. The sequence goes on along the minus strand of OU342944.1, from coordinate 5,507,683 downwards.
ATTCGCGATTGAAGCAGATTCGTCATGTTCTATGTACCACCTAACGTACATAGGTACCCTTAACGTGCATATTCCCCAGCTGTGTCTATCGTCCATCGAAACGAAGCATCCGAGTTTCCAAATTCCCAAGTAGCTCAGAGGAGCTTTGCACACCTGATTGTGCAAATATAATCACCAATTGTGCATACCGATTGGGGTTGAATTCGTTGTGTACGGTTTTGATCGGTCAGAATCGTGCAAACATAAGCAGATAAGATAATTGGAGCGTGCCTGCGATATCTCCGTCGTTTCGACACCTGTTCTCTCTGCATTGTTGCTCGCAACTATGTATTTCTAACCTATCGAGACGCCGCGCGCCGTCCATTCAACGCTGGAGCACCGTAATCGCGATCCCGTTATAAATTACGTACTGTTAGCGAAACAATGAACCGTCGCTTTCCAACGGCTCCGTCGCTGTCCAGACGGCTTTTTTTTACGTCGCAGCGCCGCTCAGCGGATCGCCGTAACGCGAAATTAAATGGACGACGTCGACAGGTTTTACCGCAGCTCCCAGCCAAGCCCGAAACTCTGAGTAATTCATACCGCTGGTTCCGCGGATAATGTGACGCGAAACCCGTCACGTTCATGCATTCCCCGGCGTTGATACTCCCGGCTCGAGTTATTTTCCATAAGGATGCAAACGCCACGCGAGAAGTTTTTACTCCCGCCGACCTAACCTGAATTTCGTTAAAACTTCGGGACGTTGGTCCGTTTCTGTCCCCAACCGCTGGAGCAAGTCGTACGTTTCCAATTCGCCATCACGGAGCATTCCACCTCGGAGTAATTCTGTTTAACGATCCCTCGCGACCCCGGGTCCACCTCCAATTTCGAGGTTTCTTCCGTTCTCTTCCCCTGTCGACCTAGATCAAACGGTTTCTCCGCCACCGCGCCGCGCACCAGCGTGCAATGATTTACAGAGGAGACTAGCGGAGATCGGTCTTCGCTCGGTGGTGGCGCTACGAGCGCGTATCGCGCGCGCCCTCGGGCATGTTGATCGAACACTATTCACCAGATGAAATTAAGGAATTTGCGTTGTTCTCGCGCAAGAAAGCGCGCGTCAAAGCCTGCTTTCCCAGGGAAGCCGTTCGACAAGAACGGATTGCCACGCAACAGGGGAGGAGGAAGATGTTGTAATTGCAGATTTCGTCGGTGTCGTTCTCGCGGCGTGACTCTAAATCAATCGGTGTTTACGTAATTTCAGACCGAGCGTTATTGAACGTTCCTCGTCGCGATCGATTGGAAGCCTCAGTTTTCAACTGTAAGCCGTTTCACGGTGAAATTTCTTTCCTGGCCGTTTGATTAAAAGGTATTGGATTAAAAAGTTTCGGCGGAGAGAATGAGAGAAGAGCCGACTGTACTGGCGTCGTTAATCCACTGAGCGAAATAAAGTTACTGCGTGGCCGATTCTCGGCTATCTGCTCGTATTACGCAGCGTTCCTGGGTCTTAGAACGGGGGCGTGTGTACGTGCTCCTGTTCCGCAGTAGGTCAGTGCCTCCTGTTTCCTGCTATGATGATATTCGGCGTGTTACCGTGTCGCTAACCTCGGTGGAAACTCCGCGAAATTAGACATTGGCATTGTTCCAGCGTAACGACTTCATCGCACAGCCACGTCGCGCAAGAAAATATTAGCGCCATTACTCTTAACAAGGTGACAGTGCCTCGACGACGATTTGATCGGTTTTTCCCTCTCGCGAAGAAATCGTGCTCGGGTTCTGTAAGGAATTATCTGACACAGAATTTCTTTCTCCACTGTGCAGCTTCATATATCCACGCTCGAATGATCAAACTCCCAATAAATCTCGCGTTAATTTCTTCTCCCGAGACTCGAAACATCTTGAGGAGCTTGGAATTTCCAAAGCACAACGTGCTTGAACCTTTTGGGCATGTATATATTGTATATGTACGTGTTCACGCTTCCTTTATTTTTTATTAGAGGAAATGCAGTATAAATTTATGCTAGTTACTTGCATACAAGTTATGGACTTCTCATATTTAATATGCGTTAGTTGCACAGATTTTTTTATTTCCGTTTTAGTAGAAGAATCGCCTGCAAACTTTTTATTCTGGAATAATTAGAAATGAGTTCACGAGGTATTCCGAGTTTTGACTAGAAACCGCAAATTAGAGTAGCGGCTCTTTTTATTTCCGAAGAAGGAATTATTTCATAGGTATAATGTTGCGTAGGTATTTTCTTTTTCTACGGGTTTTAGAGATACTTAAAAATGTATTCTCCCGTGTTTTTTTTTTGAGAATTAAATTAATTTTAATAAGAAACTTCGTAATTAAAGTCATGTAAAGACTCTGCTCTAAAATGACTCACATTTTCCCCAAATCACGCTGCACGAAATATCTGTTTCGTAACAAATCTGAAGCTTATACGTGATGTTTTACAACAGTTTGCAGTACGATAAATGTGAGGGGAAATGAAAGAAATGAATATCAAACGCAAATTTAATAACGTTCAAACTCGTATCTGTTTTATTATTTGCAAAAGACAATTGCCAAACGTTTTCAATTTTTCAAAGACTAATATCAAATTTTGATTGCCCGCACATAGATGTACGAACCTGTAAAAATAGGAAAAAACCAATGCGACTGTTTGCGTAACCTGATTAAGATCCCGTATTTTTTCTCCAGGAATCCAATTTTCCTTTGCAGTGCGCGGAAAAAAATTGAATCACACTGTGCACGTTACGCTGTTGAATATTTTATATTAGACACACGAGCAGATCGATAGTTACACAAGCAAACGGCGGGCGATGATATTCAGTGGAACAATAAGTTAGATCCTTATAAGCCACTTTGCGCCGGGCGACTGATGTCGACTGTCACGAGGACGTGTGCCGTTCCGAGATAATCCGAGGGCTGACATTTTTAGTAGCACGCGTAGCAAATGGTTACCGTTTCCTGCTTTCGTTGCTTCATTGTTAATCCTGCCATATAAAAAGTATCCTCCAGCACAATATTTATAATGCTTTCTCGTCTATCATGTGGCAATCTAAACTTCTTAATCAGAGAAGACGAATTACCTCGTCGTTTGTAAATGCTTGATAGTTACACTCCTTCGTGAAATGGAAATCCAGCGCTATAGCCTACGTAATATTCGCTATTGTTGATACGAATCACTTCTCCGATTGCCATTCCCAAATACATATTTTAACCCTTCATAACAGTGTTTCTCAACCGGGGGCCATGTGACATTTCGAGGGAGCCGCAGGCCAAAATCATCTTTTAGGGAATCAGAACAAACTCTAGGGAGCCCATAGTCAGAATAAAATATTAAAATTACACCAAACCAATCCAAAATTCCACGAATACCTGCAGTTCTACAGCTCTGGTTGCGTTATAAAAGTTGAATCTGAAGGTAGATAGACGCACGCAGGAATCAAATAACGGTCAATTTCTCGCTGAAGCAGAAACGTGTCCAATTACCCTGCGACTCGACCAATTCAGTGCTCTACGACAAAATGTTTTCACGGACCTCTCGAAAGGCCTTCCACGGCAGTAATACACCGACACAGTCGCCGAGGAAGAAGCGCTCCTCCCCTTTGAAACACATTCCCAAGAATTAATCGTGATAGGGACGATATTTCACAGAGGCACGAAGACACTGGCTTGGAGAATGCATCGCGGTGCTAACGACCACGCCTGTCTCTCGTCGAGATTCTCGCGTAGCAGCAGCGTCACGACGCTTTTTATATTCCATTTGTCAGCTGCAAACAGGACTCGCGAGAAAAAGAAGCCAGAAACGGCTGACATTGTTAGCACTGTAGCCGCGCGCAAAAGTGATACGCATTGTATTCTATTTATCTATATGCAGTAGCACCTCTGCCAACTCGCTTCAAAGTTTGCACCCCCAACGGTTTTGCTGATCGCCGACTAGTGTATCGAAACTCCTAACCCGTCAGCCTCCGCGCCCGCCGTGCATGGTGGCGCTGCCAGCATTGTTCATTACTTACCGATTCTCCCTTTCTTTGTTCTCACCCCTTTCCCCCAAACAGTTCCTTCATCTATCTGCCTCTCTCCCACCTCCTCTCCTTTCCTCTCAAACTCTCCTTTTGCATTTTTCATTTCCCCCCGTCCCCGTAGCCCCCCGCCTGGCCGTTTCGCCCGTTCGTCTTCCTTTGCTTTAAACTTTCTCTGACTTCCCGCCCTCTCCCGGCCACTCTTTCTCTGTCGCCCGTGCTCTTTGTGGAAAAGCAGCATTAATTACGGCCGCACGGGGCCGTGGACGAGAGGTCCGTTACGCTGCGCGGCGCTCCCTGTATCCGAAAGTTTGTACTTTCTGTGCCAGCAATTAACAACACGTACGCGGACGGCGGCAAAGGATGGCGGCGAGGGGTGAACGGCGCAACCTGCCCCGTGGTTTTTTTCGAAATACGACGCTCACGCTCGTTTACCGTTTCCTTTTTCCCTGCGCTTCTGCCCGCCCCTCGCTTCGCTGCGCCGTAATAATTTGACGAGACGAAAGGAGACAGCCCTCTGTCGCTTTGAGCGCTACTTTCCTTGGCGAGCGGCGTCGTCAGTGGATCGCGTGGAAGCTGTTCCTAGCACTGTTGTTGAAACGAGTCTTACAGTTTGATAGGAGCGTATCGATATCGGTGGGGTGATTCGTATTGACGCTTGAGAAATTGCGGGGCTTGCCGCGATTTTACTTAATAGTGCATTCTTGTCTGTCGAGGATTGTAGGTCGGCGTAGCTTCAGGTCTTTAGGATACTTCGGAGAAATATTATCTGGAAAAAGTTTGAAAAATCGAAAGCTTGTGCTTCGTAATCGACTGCACGTTTTCCGCAGTAGCTGCGTCGGAAGATTGCAGTGGCTAATCCAACGGAACGATGTTGTGTTTCACTTTCCACGCGATGTAGACAGGATCTCGGTGTTTATGAGCGTTATCTTCTTGGAGCATCAAGTTCTTCCTATTTTAGTCGGTGTAATCTTTAAGGGGTATCGTGAGATTCAGCTGGTATAATTTGAATATTATTTATACGCTCGTAATTATTAGCGAGACAGCTTTAAAGGTGCGCAGTAGTTGCACACGCCATTCTATGTATGCGTGGAAAGAAGCCGAGTCTAAAACGAAGACTCGTCTTCCAGTGATAGACAATAACTTATTGATGAATATTTTTAAATACAAAAATTACGATGCACGGTACTAGATGCAATCCTTAAAAGGAAACAAGATTTTTTGAGACATGTGTTATAGCTATTGAGTAAAAAATTTCCAAAGACCACCCTTTCTTTCGGCCTCCTGACTGAGCATGACCCCTTAACACATGCAATGTCAATTTCGTCGTACAGTAGGGTGAATAGTATTTTGATCTTTGTAGAAGGCTGGAATTATTACATTCGTATCTGTTTCGATAGTAAAACGACATAGACGCACTGTTCGGATGCTGGAGGTTCTACTGCATAAACCACTATAGTTACATTATCGCTATTGCCCTTCCTGCACACGCTGTTCACCACATACGTCGGCTGAGCGACTCTAATCGTCTGGTTTAAACGAAGGAAGCATTCATTTCAGACGAAACGCCCGGAGCAGTATTTCGAGCATCCCCCAGGGTTTCGCCGGGGTAGAACGTCCTTTAATAATGCAGCACGCGCGGTCAGAGTTTTACTTTTTATTATGATTCGGCGATATCGTTGCGCGAGAGAACACATGTCGGCGTGCTTTTGAACGGGTTGGAAGAGCCTAGCTTATAGTCAGCGTAGTCTGGCTGCCGTTCATAAGAGTAGAAACGCGAAAAACGAGAACCCGGTTGTCCGTGTTTCCGCCACATCCATTCCACCCTAGCCGTGCCCCTCTGAAATGCACTTTCCTCCTATTACTTCTTCTTCTTCTTCTTCCCTTTTTGCGCGACTGCATTCCCGTAATTTGCCGGTGCCCGAGATATAAACCGTCGCCAGTCTCTTTGACTGCTCTGTCGAACGAAACGCAAGTAACGCCGAGGCCTCGATGTGACGAAAAGTGGAATTCTCGTTTGTCCGTCGGAATGACGAGCCGCGGGACGCGGATTCTCAAGCCCCCGACGAGACACGCGTGCTAGCGTCGGTCGCGCCTTGCGCTGCGCCGCGAAGTAGCTCTACAGATGCTGAAACGTTCCCTGCCATCTTCGCTTCAGATGCACGCGAAAAACAGGGGCACCCTGCCCGCCATTCTGTACCGAGTGTCTTGCGCTCGCTGGCTTCTTCTTCCGCATAATTACGATTCTTCGCGGCACTTGTTGCAATCCTGCGCTTAGCGTTCGCCACTCTTTTGTTTAGGGAATTAGGGGGACGTTTTTTGTACGGCGCTGGAAGCCTGAAACGGAACCAGATGGTTGCAGCGCGGAGGGAATTTTCAAGTGTTTTATATGAATTGCCAGGAAATTCTTGACAGTGGATGTACAGTATTCTTAGCTTCGGACGTTTGCGAAAAGTTTATTCTCACTTGGTGCTTGATGAGTTCCCCTGAGTGCTACGAACTTAAATTTTAGAGAGTCGGTTTGATACGAGGAATCTATAAAAAATACTGGGACCTTTACGTTACTTCTGTGTGCCAAAAGCATTGCAGTTATGGTACAGTGAATTTTTTACATTTTTCACCTTTCTGGCAATATACCGACACCTTTGGAGTAGGAATCCCTTTGTTCAGAACTGAATTCTTCTACTTTCAAAGGTTCTACGATAAATGGCGCCGTTATTGGACATTGAAGAATCTAATCGTTTAAAGGATAGCGTCCTTTATGGAAGTAGAAATTATCGAGAACGTTAGTTTCTTTAGTCTTTAAAGTGAATTTGTTCTTGGGTGTGGCATGAATTTTTGGCAAAGGAAGCTGTGTTGAATATTGTGTTCACTCTGCTGTCCTCTCTATCGACCCACGTCCGTTTATTACAAACTTTTCTATGTCCTCCGTTCTTTAATTTCTTAATTACGATTCCCTCACTGACCTTAACCCATTCGCAATCGCGGACGAGGTATGTATCTTGGGACTCGATGTCGAGATACCTCGCATGAACGATATCGCGTCGCGTGGTGTCTCGTCCGCGGTCGCGAAGGGGTTAATACGTCTGCTTATGGTCTGATGGATTATTCATATTGCACGCAGTGGTATAAATAATATGCATTTGCATCTTATTAACATCTGTTTGCTGCATGTCAACGCATAGTTTCACGAATGATTTCATTAAAATTATTGGTAAATTTGATAATGTGTCAAACCGTATACGAAACTTACAAGGTCAAATATTTTACCTTAAAACACTTTAATCCGCTTAACACAAACGGCAGCAGTTAACTTGAAAGACATGTAGAAATTAGTCTTTGTTCACATTCTTGCTGAATCTCTGCGGACCCAATGAATCTCCCAACATGATGCTTAAGCGATCATAAATAACAAAGGAAATTACCTTGTAGGACGAAGCAACACACAACTTCCCAATAACCTAATAATATAAGGTACAAACCTAAAACACTCTCTAATCTCTGTAGTAGGTGTGTTACTATCAAAGCCAAAGTATACCTTTACTTTGGCAGCTACAAATTGCAATTTTGCGTGCCACGACACGCTAAAGTCAGAGAAGACATTGGGATAGTTAGCTAGCCGAGGCCTTGGACTGTAATCCAGTTTCACATATACGTCAGGCTTGTTTGCAACGCTTTGCAGAACAATACTCGCTGGGAGCAAAGTTCTTACGCGTCGCGTTGAAAGAAAACGGAAAGTTATTAGCCCGTGTGAATATTCATGAGTTACGTAAGAATAGTGGAGCCTCCACTGGGAGGGGCGTTGAGTGGTAGTTAGAAACATTGTGACATTAAAAGCCGGAATTAGCTGCGGGGACCTCGTCGCTGGAAAGTCACACTGCGGAGTAAATAGTTCATGTACTCTGTAAAATCGTGTAAGAACAAGCATCAGCAGCGCCTCGAAGGCGGCGGTGAATCATCAAGCTGCTTGAGAGGCCAGCTTCCCTCGACGCATAAATATACATTACCATAACAGACAGGGACTACTGTTGGAGTAATTTGCAACGATATTTACGTATTTTCGGCGGGTAGGTATGCTAGCTATGCGTGATCACGTGAATATGTATGCTTGAGAATTATAAGTGTCCTAACTCACTTTAAATTGCATGGATCTTGTTAAACTTGAGTAAATTGTGGGACAAACATGAACGGCGCAGAGCAACATTTTAATTCTACGATATCGATGTTCTAAGCGCCAATATGTGCAACGTGGCGGATATTAAAATTTAATAAAATTCAGTAACTTTGTCGAGGAGGAATATTATCATTTCAGGAGAATACGTTCTACGTGAAACAATACATCGGTATTGGTATCTAAAGTTTCAAATACTGAACGTCATTGAAGTTTGAAGATAAAATGAGAATTTAATCGATATGAAAGAGCAAGCTAAATTGACGAGGAAATTGTTACGAAGAATTGATAAAACCTAAATCTTACTTTTAATCCCATTTCATGTTAGTCGTCGAAAAAAATTCATATATACTGGCCATGTACTGTTCTCTGTCGTACCAATAATAGTCCGATATTTTCTGGAGTCACATTATAATTGAATACGAAAAATACATAAAGGATTACTTAGAATGACAACGAAAGCCTTTAACATCAATCTCGAGGAGTTATACGGGGACAAACATATATAAAAAAATATATACGGGTTGAATCAATAACCTCCTCCTTTTTGAAGCCGGTTAAAAAATAATATAAGTGAATATATTAATTCTAGAGGCACAGTGTGTAAAAGTAGTAGACTGGCATATTACCATAAAGATAAACATAAATATAATAGAATAGCATAGAAGCATAAGAATATTGCATTGGCTCGTAGCGACGGACCACAAATTGGAATTAAAGAAAAATTACTAGAAGGATAAGATAAAGTAATAAGAAGGATAAGATTCTCCAAACATCCTAAGAAGTTAATTTTTCTAGACGTGTAATAAATTCATGTAAATTTTCGTTACCATTGAAACATACCTAACATCTTGCGAGAAGATATTACTACCAGAAGCAATCGATAATAGAAGGACCTTCCAAGCAGATTGTATTGGTTTCTTCTTAAAGTATGCTGCTACGATTTTCGCTACAGTACACTTCGGTAATTTGCGCGGTAGAGCGAAATCAATAAGAAACAGGAAACTCGAAGAGACGAATACTTTCCGGGCGTTTTCAACTCTAGCTGCAAGTTCCATTCACGCGCTTACTTTTCACACGGTGAAACGTTCTCTTAGATTTTATACTTCATCGCAAAAAGTTGGCGAGCACGAGAAAGAATTTAGAACAGGCACCGTCCTCACTTGGATTGGTTTGAATTCATTTCTCCATCATGCTTTTTCCAATATTATTAACGCAGTTTCTACTTATCAGCATTGAGAATGTTTTGTTCAAATACGATGGAATTATAGCCAATATAATATTGCATACATTATGTGCTTTATTTCGAATGAAGAAAATTAAACAATAATATTTTTCGAGGATGCAACGTTTATTCTTTGCCAGCTTGAATTATAAGAGTCAATATTTGAAATTGTCTACAATCTATGATACAGTCTATAATTATTTGGCTGTACATATTCCTTTCTCTGTTAACCCTCGTTTGGCGGGCGCAGGATGCGTTTATCCCATTTTTTCGTTCACACACATCTTAAAAAAAGCTGTATACACTTGTGTTGTTATGATCTAAAATTCTTATCTTGCTGAAGGAGTGATACTGATAACAAGTAACTCGGGTAGTTTTTAGAATGGGTCCAAATGGACTCTGTATCCACCAAGTGAATGTTAAGAATGTGTGTTAATCCGGGGTCGAATGAAATTGTTAATTGTTATAAATAAAAGTTATTTATCGAACTTTTAAATCATTTCTTTTCTGTTTCAAGTTAACTTTGTACATTAACACTTTAACTCTGTTGTAATCGTTCAGTTTTAACAGTTATTTTACGTTAGATTGACAAAAGTTCTGGAGGATCATCATTTTTTAACAGATATTTAAAGGTAAAATATAAAGGTTAGGAATATTTTTTACATTAGTAGGTATTATTTAAGGGACTGGAAGCAGGATAAATATAGAAGAGAAAGCACATTGTGAGTTTTAAATAATTATTTTCACCAAACGGTTTAACGTTTCAACTGTAGATCTATCTACTCGACAACATTTTCAGGAACTCTGCTTGTCACAACTTTAACGTTTTCAGAGCAGAATAAAGGTTTCTGTTTTACTAGAACTTTTTTTTACTTTCAAGAGAAAAAGTTTCTTTTTTACAGAAAAACGAATGAAATGAAAGTTTCAGTTAATACATAATTCAGTTAATATTTTATAACAGTTTTCTCGGAACAGAAGAGATAATAGTAATAAAAAATTACAGTTATTTCATAAGTAATTGAAAATTATGACAGTTTTATTCGACCCCTGGTGTTAATATGTGTTACTTATTACTAGTATCACTTCTTGAAGAATATAAGGACTTTAAATCGTACCAATACATTTCAGAATATAATACAAGAGCTTATTCTGATGTATCAGTGAAATTGTATGTCAAAATGGACCCAGCATGCGATGTGCAGCCAATATATCCGTTGTTCCGTGGTTAACCCTTTGACTACGAAAGGCGTATACTATATCACAAGTCTATCAATGTATATACGAAAGAAAAACTGAATATTTTTAATTTATTTTCAATTACTTATTTCTTCCCCCTAAGAATGGTATCAAATCTCCGGGTACCGTTTTGGTCAGTAGTCAGTAGACAACCAGCCCCAGCGACTGATATACGAATATCGCACCGCCTGTATTGATGGTTCTCTCCGAGAGTGCGCCGCAGTCAAAAGGTTAATGTCCTCGCGTGTTTCTGCCGTGTGATATTAAAGATATAGAAATAGATTTTATTGGATACTGATTCGGTGGAACTGTGAAAATATATATGAAGTTCAAGTACTTTCACAATCTATTTATGATTTTGGGCAAAAAACGTTATAGGTACATATTTATAGAAATGCTTTGATAAGTAATGCATAACACATTTCAAGTGGTTATTTGTTAAAATTATAGTAAAATATTTATGAAAGCTCCACTTTGTATTTTATAATTTCGCATTTTTTCAATGAAATGTGTTCTACATATGAGGTAGTCAGATCAACAACGGACCAACCCACATTAAAAAATGTGTTTTCCTATTTTATATGATTAATAGAGCCTATTGGAATACATTAATGCTACTAATTCAATTTCGAAAAAAATGTGGGTTAGTCCGGTGATGCTCTGTCTGCCTCGTATATGTATACAAGTTAACAATTTTTCTTTCGTTACTGATCCAAATCAACCTGACCAAGGAATCTGAATAATTCAAACATCATTTAACCTGCCTCTGTCTGCCAATAATACTCCATGCTTGTGGCCCGCAAGCTGACACTGCATATGTGTACTTCATAAACGAATTTTTCATACTTAATGCACTTAGTGTACTTCATAAACGAATTTTTAATGTAACACAGGCCTAATCATTACCCATACATTAGCAACCTATATCAACAAATAAGCTGTGTATAATAAAAACAACACGAACAATCGTCCATACTAAGTAATAGGTAAGCTCGAAGAATCAGACTCATATCCATACATAATTTCCCAGTTAAAATCAATTCTAACTTGCCCATCGCCCACTTATATACCTCCCCAAGTATTTCTCTAAAGATCATGAATCACTTTTCTAAATCTCTTGCTACTTCTATCCCCGACGTTTCCACAGACATTTCCCTCGTACAGACAAGTCGAAACCTCTCACCATTAGCGGCTCGCAGGAAATAACATTAATTACTCGCGAGACAAAAGTCAACGAGGCGATGCACCACGCGTCGGCCCAAACAGTTTGCACTTTCTGTTCTAGCAATTAACAAGGCTCGCCTCAGATCACGCTGGCCTGGCGAACGCCGAGGGTGGTGCGCAGCCACTGGGTGAAGTTGGCGGGGGTGGACGCGCACCTTTCCTCCCCCGAAACATGCTTTTTATCCTCGTTACTTTTTCTTTCCGCGTTTCTTTTCGCTGGCGTCTCCGATCCCCGTCCAAGCCCGGCTGGCTGGGCCCCCTCGCACCCCTTTAGCGCCAGTAATTTACCCGTGGCACGAAATAAACCGCCGTTACCTTGACTACTCCCTCGCCGGGTATTTCCGTGAGTTTCCACGGTTGCGTTTTTATCGCATTGTATCGCGCCGTGCCATCGCGACGTCGACGACGAGCACCACGACGACAACAGCAACCAAGAGGATGGTCGGGTTGGTTTGTTTTGGTTTCCCTCGCATCGCGACGCATCACCTTTTTGGTGCTCGGCCGGGAGGCGAAGGTGTGCGTTTTATTGTATCGCCGATCCACGGCGGTTTTTACGCTGCCATCCGGCGGGAGCTCGAGATAAATTACGTACGTCACGGGCCCAGTGCCCGCGATCCTCCCTTAAGATAGCCGCGCTGTGCACGGCTTTGTCGCCGATAATGGACAGACTTCTTGAGTGCAATTAAACGGAGACGTAAAATGTACATGAGCGACGATGAAAATTGTATTACACCGTCGAGAGGAATGGCTGTTTCTTCTCCGTGTCGTAGGCCGAGGAAGCTGCTTGCAAGAAAGTAATGTCGCCTCGGTGCGGTCGGTTGTTTGATTCTTATCGAGTAGGTATTTATTAATAACTAGCAAAATACACCCGCGCTCCGCTTCGGGCCTAAGATATATTAAGGACTCCATGAAAACACAATTCACCCCTTTTCACCACCCCCTTAGGGATTGATTACGGTAAAATCCTGAAATTGGTTTTTAGGCATTTATGTGGGTAACCTTTCAAAGTAAAAACCAAGTTGATATCTAATTAGGCCTAAGAGATTTTGAGGAATCCATGTAAATACATTTTACCCCTTTTCACACCCTTGGGGATGGAATTTCCCAAAATCTTAGTGAGTGCCTATGTCATGAAAATAATATATATATACACACATTATTATATGTACACTAAGGAAGGATTTTTGGAAATTCCATATATATAAAAGAAGACGTATTGACTGACTGACTGACTGACTGACTCATCAACGCCCAGCTCAAACTGTTTAACCTAGGACTTTGAAATTTGGGAAGTACATTATTTTCATGATATATATACCTAGAGGAGAGATTATGCGTTGATTATAGGGTAAGTCTGGTACAGTTGGCTCACCTAATCTAAAACGGCTATTAAAGCAAGTACCTACTGACATTTTAAAATTGTATACTGATTCGTAAAGCGACTGGACCATCTCTCTTGCCGGACCATCTCACCCGTTATTCTTCGTGGAATGCAGGAGCAAGGTGTTTATTGCCATGCTTAAGAGAAGGGATTTGAAACGAAGCGAGTATACAATGTTCAAGGACGTAATTATTACACTGATTCGTATAAACTAATTTATTTGAATCGTAAACTACTCCTGGAAGAATAATTGCGGGAGTACCTAACCTTAGATGCTAGGGAGCTCGTAAAAACATATACTACGTAATCTCCAGGCTTATGGATGTTAATACGAGCCGAAGAGATTCAGTGGAATGTATGTTCCCAGCGCATTACACGCGAGAAAAGGAGGATCGCGTGTTATTACCAAATCTCGTCCACGTACGTGCCACGGTGATTGCACATTGTGATAAATATTTGCAATTTGCTCGGCCGCTTCAGAGCGTACAGTCGCCATGTTGGAAGTCGGCGAATTTCGCCGAGAGAGCCGGCCGGTTTGAATCATCAGTCAGCCCCCTTGTGACATTAACAGAGACTAGAGTACACTGCCGCGTTATCGCTGGCAAATGACACGTGAAATTGAAATTAGCCTAGAACTTTGATTACGCGGACTTGTTTGCATACGCAGGATTAATCCTGCCGCGCACGCAATCGTCGCGTTGCCTGGAAAATTCATTCGACCCGGGAGCACCGTTCCCGTCGCGGCGATCGCTCTTCGATAACCATGCGGCTGTTTTTCAAGTGGATCGAGAATGACGCATTGTTACGCGCCGCCCACGATAAAGAGGTTGCTGCAACGGCTGATAGGTTATCTCATAAACACGGGAGACGTGCCTTGGAGGCTGTCGACTGTGTCACCGGAGTGGTTCACGCCTGTTGATTACCAGCGTCGAAGCCTGCCACTGCCTAATAGCATTAAGTTGCGGCGCGCGCTGAAATATGCACGACAAATTTGCCGCGGAAATTGCAACCTACGTGCACCTGTGGATTAACCGGCGACACTCGCCACAACGTTGAATCAATTTGAAGCAGCGCAATATTTTACTGAAAATTGCGTTCCGCTGGGAATAACACTTTTTTTTAAGAGGAAGAGCCAGTCCCCATTAAAACTCATTCGACTCGCTTTTGGTGCCAGTGGAAGGGAAGTTAATTCTCGACGCGATCTGCTGCATTTGCCTGACAAACATGTTAATGAAAATCCATCAGCGATGGGAAATCTTTTGAGAAGTCGCGTATAACCTCGATGCCTTAGAGCGAAGCGCGGAGATCGTGTTAAGTTGCACTTTCACGGTTTACAACTCTGCGGTTAGCGGAATCTCTAAGCATCGAAAGTTTGTTGCAAGCCACGTGCGGGAGCACTGTAACCGTATGTACAAGCTGTGTTCGTTGAACGCCCCCCGGCGTTTCTCGCACAGGCCAGGCCGACAGAAACCGGCGGCACCCGTGCACACGGTCCCTAGCACCGAAACGGTTAAGCGAACCGTAAGCGCGGGGTAAAAACGCGTTTTCTCATTAAACAACACACGGAAGCGCGCAGAGAGGCGCCCGCCATTGTCATATCCGCCGGTTGGTAGATGGAAACGCGCTTCATTCCTAATTCATTAGCGGCAGAATCTCGCTTCGTAACATTTACACGTTTCCGCGGGACAAGCAAATGCAAAGTTTCGGTGTGCAAGCGTATTTTCATCAGGCCTGGAAGTAGTCGCAGCTGCCTGCCTCTGTCTGCTGCCAGGCGGGTTGCCTTTGCACGGTCGCGATGACGACGGCAACAACGACGACGACGACGACGGCGACGAGGCGCGACGTCGAGTTTCGCATTTGCACAATACGCAAATACGGGCATCCAAATACGTAATTCAAACTGAAGAGACTAGCCTTCGGGCTCTACTTTTGCTAATTCCATTCTGCTGGTAGTGTTAGAGAAAACGGTGGCGCGCTGGTGGAACGACTACGCGGCGCTGACAGTACGGTCGCTCCTGTTGACCATTTTAATCCCGTTGACGGCGCGCGATTCATGGGGCTGTTCGAGAGTGACATGCGGGTTGGCGGTGTCTGATGCTGTCGATTATGGGCAAAAGATTCTCCTGTTTTACGCGGGGAGTGCGTAAGCCTCGGGGCAGCATTTTGCTTCACATTTTGCGTATAATTCGAGTAAAAATTTCGAGAGAATTAAATCGCTATATCGATTTGATCCAGTTGAATCCAATTGAATCCAGTTTTTTTTTAAAAATCATAAATATTAGTTACTTTTGGGGCCGTTACACGAGATTCCATATTAAATCAAATACACTGTATCCGAGAAATGTTTGAAGCTGGTTATGCTTTTTTATCGTTACCTACTTAAAATATGTTTATTTAAATGTTTGTTTCTATCGTTTCTGATAATAAAAATCTTATTTTGCTTTGGAAGAAGTGTTTTTACTTAATTCTCCTCAAAATAATTAGTATTACTTTCGTCCCCGTGGTATGTTACTTTCGTCCTACCCCTGCAGGACAAAAGTAACAATGACAGTCAGTTCGGAAAATTGCCATAACTCTTTGACTATTTATCATAGAAGGCTGAATTTGTAGTCAAATGATAGACGAAGAAACACACTATCTTAAGGCATAATTTTCGTTTTTATATCTGTAAGAGGTAATTGGCAGCTAGGCCAAATGTAAAAAGTGTTACGTTTGTCCCCGCTCTCCCCTATAGCTATAAGTAGGCACTTAAAAATGTAAAAAATTCTATTTTTCTTATTTTTTTACTTGTCAATGCAACGCATGCACAGCGTCCACTCAACATCAGCATATTCGTTATATTCATTAATACTGTTCTTGTGCTGATAATAGCAACAACACTTACAAATTTATACTAGTATGTTTCGAAACGATCTGCTCTTGTTAATTAGGTAAGTGCTAAAAAGAAACGTTCTTATTTCTCAGTCAATAATGAAGTAATCACTTAATTCTCAATGAATGTAAGCAGATGGAGCTTTTAAGTTTTAAAAACTGTTATTAACACAAATTATAAAAATTTGGACTTACACCACTATGATTCTCAGCCCTCCATGTATCCAAAATTTGGGCCAAATCGATAACCTGATCTTCGTGCTCCCCCTCTCGTCGGATATCGCTACTTCATGACGGAAAAAGTGCAAATATCGAGGGGATATTAATCCTCGAGTGATAAGCCGAAGTCAGCTTGAATCTGATAAAAGAATCGATGGAGGTCTCATTTTATATATTGCAGTGGAACCTCGATTAAACGTTTAAACGAGCGTTCGATTATTCGAAGGATATTATCAAGCAAAGGAACTGTCTTAAAAGGGTCTTGGCAGTGGAAACAAAACCTGAAAGAGTTGCTCGATTGGAAAGTGGCGAAGGAGACAGAATTCGAGGGAACTGATGGAACGTAACGGAAATGAAAAGTGTAATGGTGAAGGAGATTATATTTCTAAGGATAATATCCCTGCACACTTTCAAGCGGTAAATGAATAAAAGCACAAACATTGATTATTTATCAAAACATTAAATTCACTTCAATTGGAATGTTCGAAGTTCCACCGTAGATACTCTGGTAATCGATAACTTCAATTTACTGTTCTTGACAGTCTGATATTTTTATATTTCGCTGAAAATATAATACGTACGATGTCCCGTCACCGGTGGTACAAGCGGAAAGGTGGTGATTCCACATGAAAAAATAAGCCAACATTTTTTTGACATCGGAGAGGATACAAATTTTATGCATTTCGACACTTGTAGTATATTCACAAAAGAAGCAACGTCACGATAGGAAACTTGAAGCATATGTAAAAATGTGAATTTTTATATTACATAGCAAAATGTTACCCCCAAATTTGACAACAGAATACCAAGCGAGGAATGCTTGATCGGTCCTCGGATCAAGCTGCCGAACGAATGTCGAGATAAGATCTCGCGGGCTCGTGTGCATAAATACGATCAAGGGAGTTAAACCGGTGCTAATTCAGACAAATCCCTCGTAGCGCGATCAGCTTATTGCCTCTCGAATCACGCGGCTTTCATGTGGGGGACAAGCAGACAAATGTACAGAATGATATATTCCGACGTATGCGGAGCTTGCGCCTGATCAAAGGCAGGAAGGTCGACAGTGGTACTTCGTTTGTTCGATTTAACGATGTCCCCCCCGTTAATGAATTCAGACTCTCCGATGCTAACAACTACGGCGCCGTGGAAATGTCAGAGAGACGATCCTCTGGCGTGCACCGAATCGGTCGTGGAACGATACAGCCGTGCCGAAACCACGGCAAAGGTGAAACTGTACGGCGGGAGGCCGAAACCGAAAACTGTCTGCGGTGGAGAGTCAAGCATCCACGAGATGGAAACGACACTTTCATACTGACAATTCCGGGCTCTCGTCTGAGCCGAGTCCCCATCCGCGCTTTATCGTCTTGGTAATGTGAAATAGAGAATAACACGAATCAATTCCAAAGCTTGCAGTTTTCGCGCGTGGAGCCTTGATCTTTAATTCCTTGGGCGGAGGTAGAATTTTTGCTCGCCTTTTGTCTGAAGGAGGTTAAATGTTTCAAGAATGTTCTATCTTATTGTTTTACGGAGATGTTACTTTATTACGTGTACTCTTTAGTGCTGGGGCGTAATTGCTACTTATTATTAAATGACACGTATTACGTATCGGCGGAGGTAATCGTATGAAAAGCATTCAACATAGAAGCCTTAGGTACATTACGTGAAAGATTTTTTTTCAATAATGTCTACTAAATGGTCTTGAATCACAATACCTAGTAGGAGAAGGTGAACTTAGCATGACATATGCATTAGATAATGCATTCATAAACTACTATTACTGTGTAAACCTAAATGCTGCTCTCTGAACTTTCTACAACTTTCAGAATGCGCTATAAAGTTTTTAAACTCCGCGAATGCTCTCTCAAAGCTCTCTCAGGACTCTCTGTAAGCTCCCTCAGTTCTTTAACACTTTCTAAATACGTTCCCTCAAAAACTCTTTAAGGACTAACTAAAAGCATTGTCCATTCAAACACACACACACACACACTCGCAGTCACCTTTCAACCACTTCAACGCACACAGGGATCAACTAAATAATAAATCAGCCCTTAGAGACTTAGCAATCTTTCTTCTACGCAATTCCTTCACATTTACTCTTGAAAAATCCTCTCACTCCACAATTATATTATCTAATTAACTCTCTATAACATATATTATCTGTGTCTTATATCACTGCTGCTAATTCGCAAAACATTCACATTCAATTACTGTAACACAGCTACAAATCTCGAGCATTTATGTTACAATAGAATGTCGATGAAATGGAATTGAAACGTACCTGTTAAACTTATATACAATCTGTAACACCTAGCAGTGTCTCAAAAATGCCAGTTACATATAATTCACTCAGCTTTCCATACGCACAACTTCCGCGTTACGCGCGTACACATAAAGCTCCATTTCCCCTCATTTAAACCGCAGAATTCCAAATAAAAAAGCAGCGCGAGTAACCAAATATCGCGTGCGTTCGCGAACGTACACCCTCTGCCTGTAGCGCCAGAAACTAGGCCTCGTAGAGTCGCAATGGATTCGCGTGCACATAGAAGCCCCATCCATACATTCAGACGCTGACTTACGCGCGTAAACGTCCATTTGGACGGCGGTTCGTAGCGTGTCAGGTATTACGCGGCAAAAATCGGCTGTTTCCCAGAACGGGGACGACGCCGGTCGTCCCCGGCGATAACAGTTTATATCCGTGTGACAAGAATTGGCATTGGCCGAAGCTGCGTGGCGGCACGGCGACCGACACGAATCACCTGTACTTGAGCGCGAATTGTTACCGGCCAAGTAGTTACCGGGGTTGTTATCTAGGCACCGACAAATCCTTTTTCGTCCCAGCTGCCCTAGCCCCGGCCATAGACGCGCCACGTTGCGGTGGAGCCCTCGGACGCGATGCATATCTGGCAGGGAGTCGAGGCAGGGGTCGCAGGCAAGCCGTGACTCGAAAATCGTGTGCGGCATAACTCGCCGTATTTGCCGTGGAGATGCAGATATTCACGAGCAAACATGCATCAGCCGCGCGTATAAGGGGATACGCGAGCTTGTCTCTGCGTGCAAATATGTACAGGAATCGCCTGTATTCTTAGGCGGGTCGATCATCCGCCGAAATTCCCGTCCTGCATACTTTTCTACGGCAGTGGGTGGTTAACTGCGCGAGACAGGACTCGAAACGATGTCTATTCGCGGTATCGAGCGACAGGATGGGGAAATTAAATGCGATGTTTCGGTGAGACGCGGAACTCGACGGCGGTTAGACGCGCCGAGTGGTGTTTGGGAATAACTGCGAGGAGGGACGCGTCTCCGGTGTGTGGCAGCTCAGTCAGAATGCCGGGAAACGACACATAATATCTGTGCTCGTATCCTGCGCCTGGGGAGAAAATATGCTTCGGAGACACGAGTTGGGAATCGTGTACGACACAAGTCGCTGTCGTTGGCTGTGGGGCCGCAGATGTTGCAGCGCGCACATCGTTGCACGTGGGACGTTAGGAGTGCAGGAAACACGCGGATGGATCCTCGAACCCCGCTGCAGCCTCATCCCTACGGCGTATTCTTCCTAACTTGATCATTCTTTTACTGCGAGCACTCGTTTCTGGCCTTCGTGCTTCCCCCTCACCCGACTGCTGAGGTGCATCGTTTTCACTCGCGTTCTGCCCGTTCATCGATGTAAATCGCTGACACGCGGATGGATTCACCGGCTGGGCGCGCTGCGAATTGTTTGCTAGCCAGCATGGTAGTTATACGTGTGGGTAAACATCGTTTAAAGTTCGCGAGTGTATTGGTGGCGGCTATTTGACGACAGTGGTCCGGGGCTGGTTTTAAGGTCACCGAGTCTACTTGTTTCGCGATGAAACGATGTAATATAGAGGGATGCCGGGGAACGTGCAATTTAGAAGGACACATAAGGCGGCCGGGAAACAAGTTGCAAACTGCACCACATCGGGTTCTCGCGGTATTTACCATCGAGATGCAGATACCCGTATGCAAACACGCAGAACCCGTAAACAAGGACAGAGGCACACGCGCGCGAGACTTCGAATTACCGGGTTGCTGACTAGCCCCCATGGTGTACTTTTCCTAACTTCGTTATCCCGTTCCCCGTTGCGTCCGCGTGTACGCGCAACTTCTTCCTGCTGATTACGTCGGCCGAAGCTTTTCTCATACGCTCCTGCCCTCCTTTGATTGTGTGTCCGCGAAAGAGCATTTATAACCAGTGATAAACTCGGTCAATTCCTTTCGAGAGGATTGTTAGGTTGTTAATTAACATTTTACTGCGGATGTGTTTTTAAACCCCTGCTTTACATGTAATCACACTCGTGGTGTGGATTATGTTTTCTATAGTGGAGTAGACGTTACGTGTCTGAATTAAATGAATATGGAAGCAGGTAGAGGAATATTGAGCAGTCGTTAGTTTGTAAGATGTAATATTCGGTATGTGATTTTAGTTAATTGAATTCGTAACTAACTATTTACATTTGGTCACGATTCGTAGACATTCAGTCAATAACTGCTGGATGTTAGAATAACACCAGTGTGTAGATACTTGAGTTTCTACAATTGTAATCAAAATGTAATTCGTGAAAGATCGCAAGTAAATGCGTATGATTTATTCTAATATCAACCCTGACCACTATATAAGAGTGAAAATATTAATATAATACTCGATTTAGACTACGAATTACTGCGTTTTCAAATTTATGTATTCAAATGTGTGCTGCAAAATTTTCTAAATCTATTCTAAATATCAATATCTGACAGGTGCATGGAATGTTAAAGGAGTCACTTTCATCGTGATTAGCAATGATAATTCTTTACGTAATTCTGAAGGTTTATTATACAAAAGCATCTAGGGTACTAATGGGACAATAAAATATGTATGCATCACAACTCAATAAACTTAGCTCAAAAAATCTCTAATAGTTGGTTGTAGAAAAATACATACAGTTCTATTCGTACTTATATAGTTCGAGAAATATTGATGACCTTCCTTACACAAAAAAGTTTCTATATTACACAATTTGTCTAATTCCTGAAACATTATTTTACTGCGTAATAAATCCGATATAATAATATAATAATATTATAATAATATAATAATATAATAATATAATAATATAATAATATTATTATAATATAATGATATTATATATAATAATATAATGATATTATTATACTGGTACTCCATTTTACTCTTCATTGTGAACTCTTCAATCACAAAATAGAGTCTGAATTTTTAGTAGCCTCACGCGTGGATGCCTAGTTTATGAATCCCGCTACCTTAAGAAATTATCATTGTTATTATCACTACACGTATTTATTACACTAAATATAAAATACAGTGCAAAAGACGAAGTACATATGTAGGCTGCTATTAATCTAACCAAACTTATTTAAGCACACATAGCGAAGAATTCAGCGGAAACTACCAAGTAAAATTGCCGTCATATTTACCGTCGAGGTGCAGATATCCTGGCGCAAACACGCATCGCAGCATAGACGAATACGAACGCGCAGAAACCGCGTCTTTGAGTCACGCCAGAAACCAATTTTCAGCAGCGGGGTGTACTTTTCCTAACTTCATTATCCGACCCTAAGCAGGCCTCTCCCGTTCTCTTATTTGTGTTTTTGTGCTAATATACGCGCCCCCGCCACCCTCGTAATCTCATTTTCCGTTTAACTTGCGAGAATGAGAAATCCAGAAAATTAGTTGGCACACGATTATCTTCCCTCCCTTTTTAATGGACAAACAGAGGTACGTAATTCCTCGCTCGACCCAAATCCGCGGCCGAACAATTGGCAACAATCAAGCAATGTAATTTCCTAAGTGACCCAAGCGCGGATGGGGGGCTAGGCTGAATGAATTATCGATAACGTAATTTTTATCGGCAAAGAACTCTCTCAGCGGTCTGAATCTATTTAACGGAACCCTGTTGATCGCGAAATTTATTTCAAACGATATTCAATTTCTAATTGATCCGCAGCTTAAAGTATTTCCACTGTTGGCAATTAATTGCGTAGATCAGGGGCCTTCCTTGATTAATGATAAATGCGTTACGGCTTTCAATTCCTCGTTGATGAAGATACCTCTTCCAGAAGTTCTACCGAGGAATTATCTCGTTTCAGCTGCCGCAGCACCGTAACAAGTAAATGAACCCAAGCAGCTTCGATATAACAAAGTAAATTACATATGTCCCCGTCAAAGTTGATTTCTGTGCAGGTTCCATTGCAAATTTCATTAATACAAATTGCATTGCAATAACCACCGTTGTTTCACCAGCCACCTGTGCCATTTCACCCCGTTCACCCAAAGGCGTTCCACCAGCACTCAAGCTAATTGATGTTTCCTAAACATATCCGTTGCAATAAAACATCTCCGGCGTCGCAAATACCATACCTACATCCTCGACTCTTCGACATATTTTTCGCGTCGCGCCGTAATCCGCATTTCCTAGATGTATAGATTTAAGGCGGTCCGCAAACAAGCCCCTTCAATTAGGGGTGTCAGCCATTGTCGCAAGGAGGCCACGTGATACTAGCACGCAACGCGACGCTTGGTTTCCCTCGTATTTACCCTGGAGATGCAGATACACAGCCGTGCAAACATGCATCACCGCGGAACACGGGGCGAAAGGGGGGTTGGTACGTGTACCACCGGCGTCCTTTCGAGTTTTCGAAACGCGCTGAAAAGCAGGCCTCACGGTGTATACTTCTCCTAACTTCATTATACCGCGTCGCGGGCACCGCTGTGCTTGTTTGTGCATTCGTTACATCGGTTTGCTTGCACCTTTATCCACCCCTATCACGACTCCCGCCCTCTCGTCGGCATGCTAACGCGCGCGCCGCGCCGCTCGCTCCGCGAGCTCAAGAGAATAGGAGGGGAAACGGGCGGGTCCGGGATGGCGAATGAGAAAAAATCGCCGGATCGAAGCGGCACACGGCGCTGCTTCGTCATTGTGCACACGGTATACATAATACATGCGAATAATATTAGCCCCCGCGCGGGGCGGAACCCGCTCCGACGCTTTTGACGAGGCCGTTGTGTCACGACCGACGCCTCTCATCCGTGCATTTTCACGGATACCCTTTTTTCCTTATTCTTTCCACCGGCTGATTCTTCGCTCGTTTCGCCATCGACGGCATTAATTCTCGCGCCGTACTCGCGCGCCGACTTCCGTTCTCGAGGTTCACCCTTATCGTCCTCGAATTTCGACAAATTTCGCGGTAAACGGGTGGTACGCAGGGGAGACGCGGTGTTGTTCGTGCGGAGGTGGAAGTTTGTACGAGAATTGCTCCACGACTCGTTAAGTCGCGAATGGGATCGGTGGTCGTGATATTACCGCGAAGAAAGATTCCTCGGAAATGTCGCTTCTGGGAAATTTCATTGGCCGATAGCGTTTATTGCTCCTGATATTGACAGTCTTCTGGAACGAATCATTGCGACGTGGCGGTTTTACTTCGGAGAATTTCCGTCTCGATCCGAGCGCAATATGTCCGCGTTCATTGCGATTACGAACGATTGCGAGTATTTTATGATGCTGATGTTTCGTAGACATCGCGAAATTTCTCGTTTCATTCGAAGCTTGGGCATCGCGTGGAAGGGAAGAGAGCTATATTTTATTATTGTATTCGAGTCATTAGACGGCGATGATATTTCTGGTGAATTATGTAGGTACTACTCCTTTTCTCTTTCACATTTGTTTATCCTACTATACGAGAGTTTAGAACACCGATTCGATATTTCATTGTTCTATAGGAAAATTGATATTCTGTTGGCGAGATATTGTTGGCACTATTAAAAAATATCGAATCTTTTGTCGAATCTTATATAAAAACCAAATCGTACAAATTAAGATGTGAAGCAATAAAATTTAAGACGTTAATATTGATCACACTGCTAAACTGTAATACCTACTTCTAAAAACTCCAAAGTACTGTTGATCTAATCTGATACAAGAGAAATTCTTATACAATTACGTTTCAAGCAAGCAAAAGAAAAGATATGTAATATGTATACACTTTTGAAATCTACAAGAGAACAAGCAGAGTTGGGCAAAATGTAATACTAATTACAAATTACAAGTTACGATTAAAATGTAATTGTGTAATTGATTACACATTATATTCTGTAACTGTTAATTTAATAATTTAGGTAGTTGACAAAATTGTGGTCAACTACCTAAATTAACGATTACAGAATATAATGTGTAATCAATTACACAATTACATTTTAATCGCAATTTGTAATTAGTATTACAGTTTGCCCAACTCTGAGAACAAGTCCTCGAATTCGTCTAAAAAATCCTCGACCACGACCGAAAGACTGAAAAATTCCAACATTAAGAGAACCTTCAATAATTCACGAACTCCCAGCATTTCACACCGTCTTACACACGCGCTATTACTCCAACCAATATTACCCTCAAAGATTGACCAACCCCGTGAGCCCCTTGCACACCATGTCTTCCGCTGAAACATTAATCATGACAAGACAAAGTATCGATCACCACGCGTCACGTCTAAAATCTCTCTGGAAACGTATCATTACCGTCAGAGAAAGCTACCGCAATTATCCCCGACTATTAATCGCGCGAGGAACGAGCAGGCGCGGTACGATTGGCACGCGATTCGTTAACGCGGTTTAAAGGAGGCCGAGATCGCTCCCGCGAAATCCACAGGGCAGATCCATCATTGTCTGTTCAGAAGCCGATCAATTAAAAGCTCCTCTGTGCGCGTCTCGGCGCCGAGTGGAAGAGGGATGGATCGTGACGCGGTCGGATTCTTTGTTGGGAGACGCATCGTTCGCGTTGCGATTTTCGCCCGCTAACGAGATTTCCGCGGCACGTTCGCAAAACGAAACAGCAATCCCCCCGCCAGCTGGATGATATTCACGAGCGACGTGTTGCGTTCTAATCGAACGCGTTTTGCATCCAGCCGCATTCTTGCGTAACGACCGTTTGAATCTTTCATAAGGACGAATCGAGAAAGGTCACGATCGAATTAAAATTTATGCGCTAGCGGCAAAGGCTCGTCGGCGCCCACGCTTTTCCCGCCTTTGATCAGGAAAGTTGCTCGGTTCCTTCCTTCTAAATATTTGGCGTTGTGGCTTTATTGGGAGAAGCTGGTGAAAGATTGAGTTACGCCCCACGCTTTTATTTTTAGTCATGTGAGGGAATTCTTCTAAGGCAGTCATTTAGATTTAGGCTGTTGTTAAATTTATTTTTTTCCTTTTTAGTACATTTTAATAGTAGCTTGTTTTTAAAAAACTTTTTTTAACTATAAATTATTTTATGTTTTTTAAGCTTAATAATATTCTTGTAATTAATATTCTTTTGTATATTTAACAAATATGTATATTTGTATATTTAACAAATATACAAAAGAATATTAATTACAAGCTTTTATTTCATTTTGCTGGTGAGTTCGTTAGTTAATATATCAGGGTGAAATCTTGTAAGCTGATTTTGGTCCACTTCCATACATCAGATCGATTTGAAACATTGCACACATAGCTAATTACGATAACAATACAATATTTTCACTAAAATGCATAAAATAATTTATAGCAATTGTTTCCAAATCGGCAAATATTCGTTGCCAATACCTATGTTCAGAAATGCGACTGCAATCACTGTTTCTTTGCAAACAGAATACAAGCTTGTGACTGTTCCTTTAGACTACCACTGTTGGGTGAATTACATTTTCTATCATCATCGTAGCCCACCAATTTCACATTCATCCTTCCATTTCAAGTCCTGAGTATATTACACAACCAGCTGATATATCACTTCTTAATCGCCCGCAAATGTAAACTGCTTAAAACAGAAGCGCTGGCAATCTCATTTCATATTCATATCACTTACACAAGCAGCAACAAATATCCAACGCACATACACACCTCTCAACTTACTCTACGAACTAAGTAGTCTATGGCAATATATATATTATTCGTGCCTTCCATTAACGGCTCATTCGATCCGTCATTTTTCCGTTCCACTTTCAATTTCGCGTAATGACATCCGCGGTGAATATTGTTTCATCCTGACTCCCGTTCGGCGCTCCAGTTATTCCCTTTAACACATTATTCCCTTTGCCCGAAACTATCTCCAATAGGCGGGCCGACGTTGATAGATCGCCGTCATTTGTGCTCATACGAATTTCATTTGATCGCTTTGTAGAAATTCTGTGAACGATCGCCGGGCGCGCGGCGATTCCGTCGATGAAACCGTAATGGAGGCGAGACTCGTAATCGCGCTCGATAATTTATTTTAATTCGAATCCACCGAGCGTTTCGTTTTACTCTAACACTCCGCGGCCGTCCGCCGGACGCTCGTTGCAGATCAAATGGCCGTGAAAAGAAATCTGATCGCGGCAGCTCGTTGCGGTAATGAATTACTCCTCCTCCGTGTTGCTCGAGGATGAATTAAAAATTAATCCCCGTCCCGCTCCTCCGGTTACTTCTGAGGAGCGTTACATTTATGCACTTGACGTGATTATTCAACGCGACACGCCGCGGCGAAGCGTTCGCTGCTTGGGGGATTTTTATTCCGCCGTTGAAATCCGTTCCTCGCCAGGTGATATATCTAAGGACCAAATAGAATCTTAATTTCGCCGTCGTAAATTTCCCTGCGCGCGGCCAGAGTCAGTA
The DNA here is from genome assembly GCA_910592295.1 of Andrena haemorrhoa. NCBI lineage: Eukaryota > Metazoa > Arthropoda > Insecta > Hymenoptera > Andrenidae > Andrena > Andrena haemorrhoa. Next base: position 5,480,709 of record OU342944.1, on the reverse strand, counting down.
ACTTATCATTCCTCGTGTAAGCCTCCTTCCTCCCTCTCTCTCTCTCCTCGTTTCTTCCTTCGCCTGGTTCGAGCCGCTAATAACGTTCTAACAGGCTTCAATTACGTATCATAAGAACCCTTATCGTACTGCTCCACGTTTCTAATCCCGCGGCACAACCTATTCTCGTAACTTCTAATCTTATCCCTTATTGTCATGCCCCGCGAGCCTAATCCTCGCTGCAATATATTTTAATAAGATTCCATTTTCCCCTGGCCCTTTGAGACAATTCCGCCACTATCTTACGATTTTCTAAAGGGATCGACAACGGTTATAGTGCCTGGAAAGCAAAGGGATGTGAGGGTTTGTTCTTATTTATGATGTAGAATACGTGGTGTAAATGTGGGGATTGTAGATGAGAATAGAAAAAGTGATCTTATTTCGATGGTTCGGTGGAGGCTTGTAGATCGGAGAATGTAGAATATAATTGTTTATTCGTTTCATGAAATTATGGCATGTAGAGAATACGATTGAAAGTTAATTTTGAAGAGTCGAATTAGTAGATATGTTATGAGAAATAATTTAGAAGACTTGTAGGTATACAAGTTCAATACTTATTAATTATTAATAGCATACGTCAACGTAAAATCTCAATTGACGTTAGTATATTTCAGTGAAAGGTGTTTAACAAGCGTTTACAATTTCTTACCAAAAAACCAACAAATATTAGAGAAATAGAATATGGGTGACATTAGACCAGGGGTACGAGATTCAAATTTTGATGAATAGAAAATGAATATCGTGTTTTGTCGTTTAAAATTAAATTAAATATATATATATATATAACTTTTTCGAAGAGAATTTATTTGAATTTGAAGTAACTTTTAATTTTAAACGACATAACACGATATTCATATATATATAGTGTAGTGGTTAAGATAAAAATTAATTATTTCTGCAAAGGATGAAGCATTTATTCCAATATCTTTGTTTTCATTACAGCTCGAGCCCATCGCAGGAGTGGACTACACGACCAACGTAAGTTTGACCCACTATTTTCTGAACGATTTAACTCTATTATTTTTAAACCCACGACACTGGTGATGGGACAAACTCATTGCAAACTTATGCTCACACTAACATTTCTACAATTACCTATGTGGATTCCTCTTTGATTCTTAAATTTACTCTATAGTATGGTACAATACACTGTCTTCGAAAGAGTGTCGGTTGAGTGTATTCCAGCTTAGAGAAGTGACTTCTCCTCTTCAAATAAAACGAAACATTACATTAAAATTCACATTTCAAAACAATTACAAAAAACTTTTTTCATAGAAAAACTCGCCCCTGAGAATCAACCGTGTATTTGAGCGTCATTTGACGGACTTCAAATTGATAAGCGCGATATAGTTTATTCTATTACTAAATCGTGAACGAATCACTGTTTACATAATTTGTTTACACGAGTAGATGCAGAAATTTTCTCATTAAAAAACAAATTTAACTATCTTCTTGCCGTGATAATTATTGCACTAAGAGTAGTTTAAGTAGTTTAAATATATAAGTCCAACAGAGATAAAGAAGGGCGTAAAATGTCTGAAAGATGAGTTGCAGCGATAAGACATCTATTAACATCGGTTGGAATCAGTCAAAATCTAATATTTCAATGAAAATGGACGAGTGGTTTTACTGTGTCTTATGTTTATCAACACGATCTTTGTTTTAACCTTGTACACCGATAAAAATATGCATATATTGAGGGTAGATCGCAGGGCGAGCCTCCCGCTCAGCGAGTAATTAAACGGAGGGCGCGGTGAGCTTTAAGGACTTTGAAAACTCCCGCTGTAAATTACGCGTGCCGGCGATTACATCGAGTGCTCCGGGCGCCGGCCACAGACGCCATCCTGACGAAGAAAAACGGGTCGCAAATATTAAGCCGCGCGAGCTGCCCTGCTGCTGTCTAATACTGGGCTTTTCGAAGCTTCGCGCCAAGTTCAAGCGGCGAGAAAGGATTACACCGAGCGAGAACAGATATTACCACGGCCCATGGAAACCCCGCGTTCGGATATTGCACGGAAAAATAAAACGATTGCGGCCGCACGGCCGGATTGAAATTGCGGGCTTTTGCCACCGCGAACCGACCAACGAAACGCGTAACGCGTCCGCGGAGGATTCATATTTTTTTCTGCTTTTTAATTGATCGCTGATTTAATGGCAGGCGAACGTGAGAAAGTTCGGGGGCTCGTGTCCGGCGCTGAATGACGTAGGAACGTTTCAGGGCATCGTTTCTCTTCGAGATGAAAAGTTGAGGTGCTTCTTTCGAGTTTGTAACGATGGTTATTGCGAGCTGGGTCTCGTGGGCCTTATTGCTGAGTGTAAGTCTGAGAGTAATAAGATTCTTGTTGGGGATAGTGATTGAGGCTTTTAGGTGTGAAAGGGGAAGAGTGTGTGTGTTGCAGATAGCTTCTTATACCTAGTAGGTTTTTACAATTGGGGAAAGTGCGGGGCTTGATAAATTAATAAATCGACAAATTAATCCTCAAACGTTGGATGATTGTGCAATTTTGGACTCATAAGATCTGACCTTCTATACACACTATGAAATAAATTGGCTTCTTTAAGGTAGTTCCTGAATATTCCACTAAATTCAAGAATTCTTTTAAATTTCGTTCAAAACTAATTTCGAATACAAGAAACCCTTGTACAAAGTTTAAAATCGATTTACCACATAGTTATCGAGAAATTGTTAATTAAAGTTGATGCATTTTAACACAGTGGCATGTAGCAGAATTGGAAAAAGTGGGTTATAGTTTCAGTTTTTCTTCTGAAACAGGAAAACTATATTGCACTTTTTAAAATATATATACATGATGCTAAAAATTATTATTATTATTTCTATGGTATCAGACTACTTTAAATTTATCGTTTATTACCCAACTCTAATTTGACTAACATAGTTGGCTAGGAACTACCTTAAATCGATATCTATACTTTTTCAGTATCCAGACTTTCTGCTGTTTTATGTTATCTTTAATGTTTTAACTTGAGGTTCTTACAATAATATAATAAAAGTAAGGCGTAAAGTAGGGGAGAGTAGGGTAAAACGGAACATCAATGTTTTTCTTAGATAAGAGCTGTGAATGAGTTAATATCACGTGACAGATCATAGACCCGTGCACACGTTACTTTTCGATTAACAGTGTTGTAAAAATGTCCGGTATCGAAGTTCCGACATTATGTTGTAGGCACGACCACTGTTCTCATAGCCTTACTAGTACAGCACATATACTGATTCCTAAAATCAAAACATGGCGTTATGGAGACGCCGAGATCTATCCGTTTAGATACCTCCCTCAGAGAAACATTCAGCAAGTTATATGGGTATTTCACGCAACACCTAGCACGAGAGACCCTAAACACCACACACTTTGCCGCGTGAAGCCTCATCCTATTAACGGTACACCATTGCTCGAACCTATCCAAGCCAGCTTGCGTCATGATTGCATCCTGAACGCTCCAGATTCTTCTAAAAACTTTCAGCACGTCTGCATACAACAAAAATTGGTGTTCAAACATGAATTTTTACACTACACGCAAAATATATTCAAAATTTGTGTCTTAGTCAGCGTTCATAGTATTCAAAACAGTTAGGACCTTCTGCCTTTATATCTCGATCACATTCACACATCCCCATCTTCTGTCTTCCTTAAATCAACACCCTCTCCGGATAGCGAATACCTACTTATCAAATGCCCGTTTCAAAGCATAAAAGTGCTTTCCATAAGAATCCCTTAATGCAAAATACAATAGAGAAAAAGGTGTTAGCCCTTCTTACTTCATTGTTCATCTGTCTTCTGACCACTCGCGTACACCCTACCTCCCGCCTCCTTTAAATCTACGACTCGACGATATCTCTTCCGCCGAACAGGCCCCTGTTCCACCGAACAATGTGGAACGCAGTCGAAACGAGTTGCGAGGGAAATATTTAAACGAGGGGAAGTATTCGGCTGTTCGGCACGGATCGTACGTTAAATGCTGGCTTCCCTCTCAGCGTGGTCAAGATAAACTGGCTCCGTTCGTCTGCCCCGCGTACCACCCCCGTCGGGGTGGCGCGCGCCCCGACTTTTCTGGTAATGACTCTTAGCCCTTTCAATGCGCGACCGTTTCTTAGAATTATTGCCAGTGACGACCTGGCCCCGGAAGCACCTACGGCATCTCTGCCCAGCCCATTGGAAAGTAATGTATCAGAGTAACTGTTTCTTCAATTGAAGATATACGATTCGAAAGGGTTAAATGGGACTTGGGGATTTGTGTGTAATCGCCAGACGACGGAGAGCAGTCACGAGGGGGCACGAAAAGTTTCCAGGTTACTGCGACAACTTCCCTATTTCGCGTCTAATAGCTTCTGAGGAGAATTCCACCAACCCTCCATGACGCAGAATGTCGACGGGTGGTGTTCCGAGTGTCCACGACGACGTACCTTGCGATCTCTGCTTGTTGGAGTCGCGTCTGAAACGTGATGTTGCATACTGTTCTCCGGGATAGCGAACACATCGTTCATTGGAAGGTTTCTGATCAGACGTTTGTGATTTATAATGGAAACATATGGTTTAGATAATTTCTTTAAGTAGAGAACTGTTATTAAGATTGTGCTAGAACCGTGGTGACTTTGTAGCAATCCTAGGAGGACTTTTTACGTCGCCATTAATTCTATGCTTCTGTGGGTTATTCGACAGTGGTGTATTTGTTTTTTAATTGCTACCTTGCGAGGCTGTGGGCTGTTATGGTAGATTAAGAATAGAGAAGAATGAGGAAGATAAATACCTGCTATCACGTGTTACTTATTGATAACGAATAAGTATTTGTAAATTGTCATTATTTCTGCAACCACTCTGTGGTGTAATACGACATACAATTAATTTTTCAGATTAACATTATCCCTACTGCAGCAACTTTTATAAGAGCTTTCTGTCAGTTCTTGTATATTGACGCATAAATAATTTTCTTCATTACGCCGTCAAACTTTATTCATGATAAATTCATAAAGAAATGTGGATGATTAATACCAATATTTTTTACAAACTGATTTTATTCGTTGCTGAAACCTTTACATAAGGTATCATATGAAAAATCCTCAAAATCTAAATTCATATCAGTCATATTGCTGCCAGATTATGAAAATAAATAAGTGTACATTTAATGGACAGTATTAATTGGACCCAAATAATTTACATGAGCACCTATTTTAAAACTCTTTATAGTAGTGCTATAATGCGAAGCCCATTGCACGCCGAATACATCATATCTGGCTGTCGAGACCAGGAATTTTGATAAAATTGAATGTAGGTTACGTGCAATTAGGAAGGGTAACATCATATTACTGGTGTCGGATTTGTTTAAAAAATTTCTACCCCAATTAACTCTAAAGGGGTGAAACTGGCCACCGAAAAACCGGCTATTCCCCGCTTTTGAAAAGGGATCGAAAAATACTTTTCAGCTAAAAGTTACCTGCCTTAATTAAGGCTATCATTTGGTAACTTACAGTTTTTATAGTTCGCGAGTTATAACGCAAAATCGGAAAATAGCCCGATTTTCACTCCTCAATTTCACAAAACATTGCGCAATAGATGTCTATATATCCTCAATATATCCCCAAAGTTTCAATAATTTTCTGAATTTCCGGGATGGGATCCTCCCTAGAAGCCTACCTGTATCAATTCCCCCAGATTCTTGAATTATTCTCACGCCACTCGTCAAATAATAATAAACTCATTTATCAAATCGCAAATTTCCCGCCGAAACTGGTACGAAATTAACCCTCAAAGAGCCTATGTACGTGCAACGAGACACGAAATGCCATACACCTCGACTATATGCATACGTGGCGTAATACGTTTAATAATTTACCCCGCTGGTGGTTTAACCTGAGGCAGCGCGTGATCGTGGCGCGTCGATGGTACCGTCAATTCTGATTCATCGAGAGCGTCGCTCGTTTCAAGTTCGAAACGGAATTAACGGTGTTGGCGCCGCGGCCACAAACAGTAATCGGGCGAAAAGGAGGTTGGCGTTCGTCGTCGTGGGCCGCGACGAAATCGACCTTTTAAAGCATTATTCAAATCCAGTTGGGCGGGAGCGAGTTGAACCGAAAGAAACGGCAACAGTAAGTGGATCATTATTTTTCCCGCTCCGCTGGTATCCACGGGGATAGAATAATTCGAGATGGGGTGCAGCGTGCAACTCGTAGCTTATCGAGTGCCGCCACGCCGCGTATCCGATAATTTATGTACCTCGAGCCAGGCCAGGTACGAATAGCTTGGGCTCTTAGTCCGCCAAGAAGTGCCGTATCTCATAATACTGGCCGGCAGGCTGAGTCGAGACGCACGTACATACTTACGTCGTATTTCGCGTGTGCGCGCGGGTGTGCGGCGCGCACCTCTTCCCCGCGGAAGAGGCGCCATCCACGCGGGGGATAGGAAACAGGAACTTCTGTACGACAAAGTTTCGCGGTGTGTCTACGGTATACGGGGGGGTTGGTCTCTGTTGCTGCGACTGCGACGAAGGGAACGGTGTAATTGGCGTGCCAGCGACACCGCGGAAGGTGTGGCGCGCCGCGAGGCGTCGCGTCGCGGCCACGAGCGAATCTTTTCGTTCCTCTCATCTGCCTGCGTTGACGTAATTGCTCGCGCTGCTTTGATGAATCTATCAGTCGGCTGCAGTCGCGCGCGCGCGCGCATCACACGCGCTCCGGCGGCTGCAGCTTCTGCAATTCAAATGAGAATTTTCTACAGACGCGTGTCACAGGTCTGCACCGGCAGAGACACACCTACACGCAGGGAGGAAGCCGGAGAGAGACAGCAGCGCACCGCGTGGAATCATTAACTCACACCACGCAGCCGACGCATCCGATAAAGTGACTGCTGCGGACTGCACGCTCCCTAGTACACCGGGTTATTCCGCAACGTGCTCGCGCGTCTATTAGCGCCAAGCTAGAAGCTTCAATTTATGCCATCAGCGCTCCTTTTTCGTGCCACGTTCCGATCCGCCAAGCACTCCGGCTGCTGCCTCTGCACGGCTTTATCCGCTGTGTTGTTGCTAATAATTTATTCCGTTTAATGGCAGCCGACGCGAGAGGCGGCATTGAATTAACGAGGCGAAACGCGGCGACAGAAAGGAACTCGGGGTGGCGGGGGGGCATCGTGATCTCGCACGGTTTCCCTTCTTTTGGAGTTTCAATACCATTTGCATGAAGCGTGGGGTCGAAATGCTGGCACAATCGGCGGCGAGATAGTATAACATTTTTTCGTACAGGGCCTCGTTTTCGAGGAACTCGATTTTAAAGTTCTGTTTGGTACGCGAACATCTAATTAAGAACTGTATAATTACTTGCACTCACCTAAAAAGTGACTCAAAGTTATACCACAATCCCAATTTATTTGTACGGGAGGATTCATTTTATTTGCAATAATTGCACCATATTTAATGATAAATTTCTCTGCTTTCTAATTTGGCGCATGTGTACTTACCAATTTTTGAAAGTCGATATTCTCGGAAATTCAGCTTCGTACGACAAAGCACTATTCGCCAGTTTTTGCTTACTTTTGCGCGAGGAATCGCCGCATGTCTGCTTGTACCGCCGTTTCTGCCGCACCCTGCATGTAGGTTATCGGGAGAAAAAGATTTAGAACGTAAGAGCTGGCTGGAATCCCTGAAATGAGGAAAAATTGTTCATATATGTGCGTCGAAAAGTGAACCCTTTTGGAGTTACGATGGATTTTTTAATGTTTATTAAAAGAGTGCCACGTGTATTTCTTTCAATTTTTTGGCACTGATAATTTAGTATCCCAATAAAGATCTTCAAAATTCAAAGAATCACCCAAGCAATATCCAGGTTTGCACACGTTCCAGATAACCACAGAATGAAGTAGGTATACAAAATAAATCTTGCCTTAAGCTTTACATTATATGCCATGGAACATTCTTCACTACGATTATAATCCTACGACACGATTTACATAGCAATAACCTGCGTCTTCTTTGCCGTATTTCATTTCCTTGCATTTGCTTTTTGATATAAAATGTTCCAACATAAAGTCATGTGGTAGGTACTTTACAACTTTTTATTGTATAAAATTTTAAGAATAACACCGCATCCACAGAAGCACGTAACCAAAATTGTGTTACCATCAATAAGTAATTCGAGGGCGGAAATAAAATAAACGAACTTCTACGAGTCTATAGATATATCTTTTATATCGACAATGACACGTAAAAATCGTGGAACCTTGCAAAGCGATGTATTACAATATCCTGCTTCACTTGTTAACTGGGTCCAGAAACGCCGTTTAAGGATTCAAAAACTTGCACTGGAGAACTGTTAAAGACAAGCTCACTAATTTTTGCACATGAAAAATGCTTTGTCGGATCTATCGCTATGCTTGTTCCTTCTGAACGAGTAGAATGACTAAACTTTATTGGGTGCACTCGTCTTGCCCAATAAAAATGTATTTCCAAATGACGAGTTAACTCGTCTTCCCCGGTTGAAAAACCTTCGCTTGGCGAATGCAGGGTCCATTTGGACCGTCAAATACTTAGATATATTACGTCTTACTCGTCAGTACCCCTTCTTGAAGGAAATAAGAATTCCTGGATCACAACAAGATACCGAAAATCTAATATAAAATCATATCCAGGGAGAACGTACGAATGAAATTATGTTACGTATGAAAACTCCACTCCGGCAAGCCACCTACACTCTGCAGTCTTCCGCCGAAAACGTAACGACTGCCAAGATCTGGTTTAATATCCGCGCCATTCATCATCCTTACGTCTCCATGCCTCCGCGTGAATTCTTCCCGCGTCTTCGCGTTATCACGCGGAACAATTACCGGCGTCCTTGAGGGACCGTGCCCCCCGAAAGGACAGGCGGTAGATCAAAAAACGATTTGCAGGAAAATAGCCTTCACGGGGCGACGGTGTACTCTGCCGGGGAATCGGGGTTCCGTTCGTCTCGTGCATCTCTAATGCGACGTTACTTCCGAAGTGGGCGTTACACACGTACGGCGAAATTTATGGTGTAAGCTCCTTCGAATCGACGTGTGCGCTTTGCTGAAATTCTCAAGTGATCAGCGCGTAGGAAGTTCGCCGGATATCTCCGAATTCCTAATGCAATTCACGTAGAGACTACTGCGCCTGTGGGAAATGTAGCGTCCGCGAGCGCGCGAACAGTGCACGTACGCGTGTCAGCGCGGGCATGTACGTGCGCGCAAGCGCGCACCGACCACTGGCACAGAGGGCTGCCACCCCCGCTCCGCCCCGTCGCAAGAAAGCTGTAAAGCAGGGAATAATCATTTTCGGGGTGGTGATAGCCCGGGATCCCACAGTAAAAAAGTTAACCGCGCCAGGACCGAGTTTCCCTCGTTGTTACGATCCCGTGCGGTAGCTTGGCCGCGAGTTATCGTCGCGAAGCAGTTTCAGAATAAAATAAGGGAGGGACCCTGACGAGCTTCCTGGCGCGATTCTGTAATAGGGTGGTGAAATATTGCTGAACCACTCGCACCAGATAGCGCTTACATGGTGCTGCGATAAGAGAAACAATTTCCATCGAAGATACTCGATCGAAGCTGATGCAGACAGTATACATACATACACATACCTGGTTATGGTTGAATCAAGCGAAATACGCTAGAGTGGAAGTATTGGGCGAGTGCGAAGGTTCTGTATGTTTAACCCTTAGTATCATAGTGTAACACCTGTGTTTGAATTAAAAAAATCATGCGCCCCATTTGGGGGCTTTTTCATGAACTTTAAAGCGTTACTTTACTATTACCATGCGTAACAAGTGTCCTTAGAGCAGAAATACATCCGTCTCGTATTGTTGATTACAACTCTTAATTTCGCCAGGACCACTGAAAACACCAGGTAGTTGCTAATTTTTCTCTCAATTATTTCAGATTTCCTTTGTGAATAAATTTGATATCGAACATAATAATGTATGTAACACTAGTGTAACATTCAGCAAAACCGAGAATTGGCTTAACATTATAATACATAGGTACCTTTATGCACGGTTTAACACTGGGTGTTATATCCACATTTTTTCATTTATATAAAAAATTGTTTCACTAAGAATTTTTTGCTTATTTTTACGATGAAGTGTGGACAAAAATTGACCGATAAGATTTTTTCTGAGTAAAATAAAAAATCATGATAGTAAGGGTTAAATGTGTCACGTATCTATTGCTGGTAATTGTTGTTGATACTACTTAAGGCTATGAGACTCTTGCAATACTTTCGTACGATCTTCAGGCGATTTGTTAGTAAGCTACTTACAACTTACAATAGACGACTTGAAAGATATTGATAAAGAACATACTTGATATGGATATAATTGTGATATTAACGTTGGCGCTTTCACTGAAAGAATCAAGTGCGTTTAGTACCTACTTTGCGAGTACGCAGTATGGGCAGATAATTATTCAAAACGATTGACGACAGGTAGATAACTATTTAAATGTGTGATACAAACGCATCTTAAATGCGGAATGTAATATATTGTAGAAAAGAGGTACAACGTATTGTTGTGTATAGGATTGTGAATTTATCGATATGGGAGCATTTAAGATGCAATTACAAAAATAAATACTCCCGAGCAGGTAATACTTATGAATCTTTTATACTTTTAATATTAATACAATTATACTTTGACGCAACTTCGTTTGCATTTAAGTATTGTATTTTGGCGAAGCGAATCGAAGAAATTAATTATAATTAATTAATTGTCGCTGTGTATTTTACAGATCTTGTTATGTCGAATGGACGATAATGGGAAAGGAAAAAGGTTGGCATTGTGTGAAAAGCCATCAGCATAAGAAGACGCGTGTAGAAAGTCCATAAAATTGAAATTCTTAGTTCTTCACTTGGAAATTAGTGTCAAGGTGCAGCTGTTCGTTCCATTTCTATGTTATTTTTATAAATTTTGCTAATACGCACAATCCATCGTTAGAATTTGGGAACTCCAATGTTGAAAGGTTTTCATTTATGGATATCGATACCGATCGTGTCATTTTTTACTTTTTCTAAGCTCTTGAATATTTCGTCGTTTAGTTTTGCCGTAAATGAAACCGACGATAATTCATCTTTTGTTGCAATGTGCAAACAGTACAGTGGACGCTCCAAAGTCTTCCGACGGTGTTTACTTACTTCCGTCCCTGTAAATGTGGAGCAGTTGCCACGATTCAATTGCCCTTTAAGAATTTTCCCTGCGCGATTTTTCCTCGCAGGAAACAGCTGGGTACTCGAGCTAAGACCTCCTCGCGTGGGACTTGGTTTCCCTTTATTTCAAAGCGAACGATCTCGTATTCGAGAAAAGTGTCGCTGCCACGAAAGAGGCCCTATAATCAAAAGAAGCTAATACCAGCCAAGAATCGACGTGCCCGCGAAAACTATCGGACCGAGTACCAGACGAGACGGGAGGATACTCGTCCTCGAGTAACACCGATCGTTAGTTAAACTAAAAGCACTTCGTACATTTCCTGTCGGTTTATTCTCGGAACAGAGGCGCCGCAGACGCTCTAAAGGACGAGTGGACGGTTTCCTGGCGTTTCCTGGCAGGATCCCATTTGCATGAATTCTCACGGCAGGGGATCGCGAAGAATCGAGAACCTTGCAGGGGTATCCCAACATCATTTCTGTAACAATCCCTCGCAGCTTACGTGCAACCGAATCGAGCTTAATGGATTCGGGTAATTACTTCTCCCCGTCCCACCGAAAGACGCCGCTACTTCAGAAAAATTGCCGCGCAAAGAGTCGGGGTTGAGCCGCGCCGCGGCTCGAACGCCTACAAAAGCCGTTCGAAGAGCAGAGAAAAGGATCCGTTGAAGGGGGTGTGCCTGAAACCGCGAGAACTCGATCCGCGTCCCTAGTTACCCTAAAACATCATACGATGGCGGCTTTCAGATGACTACCGGCCCAGGCGACCGCGACCGGCGTAAAAGGGGATCGGCTACGATGGGGGGCACTCGCTCGCACACTCCGCCGGGATGGATATAAAGCGGGAGCACTCTGTGCGTTTCCTGTCGGACCCGCTCCGGAAGCACCAAGGCACACATGTCGAGGCGAATGCTCGCGTGGATCCCTCGCACGTGTTGGCACACGTGTGGGCCGCATAAATGGCCCGTCCGTCGCGAAGCCGTTTGAAAAGTCCTTAAATTTTCATGTAAAGCTCCGAATCTCGGCTGTTGGTGCCGGCTACGGGATTAAACGGCGGAGGGGCGGTAGAGACTGCGGGCGCGAGACACAGGGGGCCGGGATACCTTCAGCATTATCCCCGGCACGCAGTTGGGTTTGCATTAAACGAGCAACGGTGAATACAACGCACCGAAAAAAGGATAAAGAGCCTTCCCCTCGGTGGCTGTAAGGCGGGAGTAGATGGGATACTGCTATTGCCTCTGCCACTGTTGCGGGAAGAAGAGTCGCGCCGGCGGAGGAGATGAGGATGCCGTGAATGGCGATGAGTGGCGGATAAAGGTTCGGGTATCTCGCGGAGCGGAGTCTTGGAAACAGTCCAGACAATCCGTGTCCGCGGATTGAGCTTTTACCGGAGATGCGTGGAGGATCATTCGCGGGGATTAGAAAGGAATCGACCGAGGGGAGCGGCAGCCAACGTTCGCGTTATTTTCACGTAGCCAAAGGAAGCCTCTGGCTCCGTTTAATTCGGTGCCCCTGCGTAACTCGAGTCGACGATCGTCCGATGCCTCCACGTTTCTCCTTCCCTCCCATAGCCAGTCGTCTTCCCGTTTCGACTCTCGTCCAATGAAATCCAGCGTTCCGAAAAAGTGGGGTGCCGCTCGTTGATTCCCTGCTATTTAAATTCGATCTCGGTTAATTAGACGATCTCGAGTTGACGGGCAGCGATCGGCGAGCACCCGATATGAATCGTGCCTGCGTCGATCCTCGGCCCTCGAGGAAGCTTAATGATCGTGAAACGTCGAGTGGCGGAGTACCGTTTTCGATCGGGGTCACATTCACCCTTTCGCGCTCGCCCACCGCCCCGATCAAATTAAATCCAATCTCGAGACGATTCTGCCCCCCTCGATCCGCCGCCTGAATTCCCTGTCCATAAAAATCACATTCCCGCTAATTCTTACGGGTCGTCGAGCGCGAAAGAATGAGAAAACCGCCCGCCCCCGTTCGCACAGAGAGGAGAGCGATCCCGTTCAGCTGGTCTTTACGTTCCTTTACGGTAGCCTTTAAACGCTGCCAGCGGGGATATAAAAAAGCAGGACTTATCTTTATACGGCTTCTGATATCAACACCCGCATCCAGCAGGTCGCTGTAAGCCGATTACGTCCGGCTTTCGCGTTCCGTCGTTTCCCGGTTTCCTCGATTCTCGGCCAGTTCGCTCCCCTACGAGCGTTGGAAACGCCACTTACGAAACGCCGGCGAGTTTGCTCGCGTGCACGGCCACTTATTTAACGACACCGCCGCCGATACATCCACACCCCCCTGGCGAAATCACGTCGCGTGCCCCCCAAACGATCGCCGTTCTCGGCGCGCCGGCGGTCGCGCGTGACAGGCGAGGCGTGCATCCGTGCTCGGAATCCTTTTATCTCGCGGTAACCTCGTATCATCGCGCGTATCTGTGCCGCTTGCTGTTGTTTCGAAGCGGTTAGGCATTCGCGTGTGGATCTTTTATTCCCTTTCGCAGGCATCCCTGCAGCTTACGCGGACGGTTGACGTACGGCACCCCGCCCTTGTTGGTTTAACCTTCACTCTGTGTACTAATAGTTTAACGTTAACCGTGTACAGGGGTCTAATTGGACCCCACGCGTTTTCAGTCCCAAATGTATAGAAAAAACTGTAGCTGCTTAAGTATTTGTGAAGTTTTATTAATTTTTAAGAAGATAAGTGTGCAAAACAGTAAACCATTTAATTTAAAATATAAAAACGGAGAATAGTTTCTAAGGCACCTGGCCAGCGCGCAACGAATCTGGAGATCGCGGGTTTCGAGTCCCGTCTGAGGCTTTCCCCTTTCTCCGTGATCCCACATAATTTACTACAGAAAATGAGTAAAAACCATATATTTTAGGCAACAGGAATGTAAATACAAAACATACTGTAGAAAAATACTAACGCAGCTGCTTACAAAAATTGATTTTTGTATGTGAAATATCGGGGTACATATGGACCCCTGTACACGGTTAAGCGCTCAGGTGCCTTTGAAGGCTACTACTGCATTCAAATTCAACGATTTCAATGAAATTTTTATCAAATTTTGTGTGAAAAATATCAGAGGTAGCATTCCTAAAAGATACTGGCAAAGTTTCCATTCGGTAACTTTTTATTTGCGTTTTTATTAGCTTGGGGTCCGTTTGGACCCCTGTCCACAGAGTGAAGGTTAAGGCGGAGTCACGCGTATCAGTTTCGTGACCGTTCAGCGGCGGCAGCGTCAATGGTAAAAAATATTGTTTCCCTGTTTCGGAATGGAGCAGTTTAGACTTGTCGGGTTCAGTCACTGACAGTCGAGCAGAGACTGTGGGCACTGACGGCACTGTGAATCCGCCTTTATCTATGTACACAGTTGAATTTTCGTCGGACAGAATTCTGCTGCTCGTACACGGTGGAAACGGGAAACGCGGCCGACCGTATGAATATGCTTGCACGATCCTCGCGGGATCACGCTCGTTTTTAATTTACTGCTTTATCGTACCGCGGCCCGACCTTCCCCGCGACCTTATCGCTTTCGGCTGGTTTTTAATTTGGAGAGGATAAGGCGTCCCGTTCCGAGGCTTGTTGAGGATTTTTCTTCGTTTTTTTTTTCGTGCTCGAATTTAGTTATCTTTCGCGGGAAATTCCCTCCGTACAAATTGTCCCCTGGCGGCCGTTTCGGGGTGTGTTCGGGTGCCGTGCTGTATCGCGGGTATGACTTGCATCTGTCCGCGTAACGTGTTGTGGATGTTCCAGAATTGTGGCTATGAATTTAACTAGGCGGTGGAAGTGGTTGGGGGAAATAGGAAAAGTTGAAAAAGTTGTGCTGCAGCGTTCGGTTTTAAGTACTCTGTACCGTTGCAAGTACTGCGGAATGGTTAGTGCGTGTAAACAAGTATAACAAAATAAAATAATTACTTCAAAATATGACAAAATAAAATAGTTTCCCCAAATCAAGTAAGTGTCTATAAATAAATCTTTATCTCCGCAACTATACATCAGACGAAACTGGCCCATCCCTCATTTTAATCAGAATAAATTGGTCTTTCCAAGAAACATTATTTTCGTTCCGAAAACTCGTTCTTTCAACATGCAAATTTCACAAAAATTCCTATTCTTCGCATACCGCTCGAAGTTCGCGTTTTTAAAAATAAAAAAGACACAGGTCCGAATTGTTTAAAGCTATTCCTATAAAATAAGACTCCCTTACTCTTTAGAAACATCGTTCGTCAATAATATCTATCAAAACATGCGCGTCTTCTCACAAAGTCACAGCTACTTAAATGAAGACGTGCGCTAGAGTCACGATGTGGGGACCAACTAATGCCAATAAAATTGCTGGGCATATCGATCGAATTGGTGCGAAAGTATGCGCCGGTTGGGGCTAACTGCAGTCGACGCCTGTATGGGCGTACATCGAATGTCTCTCCATTATTAATATGCATTCGTACGGACGATTAAACGTGGGCTCCCGTCGGCCCAGCCAATAATTATTTGCGGCATAGTTACGTCGCCCCCCCGCGCGATTTCGAAAACCGCACTCGACGCTCCATCGTCAGCTGCACACGCCGCGACACACGATTCGACAATATTATTCTGTCGAGTCACCTCGTTACTCTTCTTTCTATCTGTCAATCCGTACGATTCGGGCGGCATTGAGTCAACGAATCGTGGCCCGTCCGCGAGCTTCCGATTCGCTGCGATTTATCGCGATCGACGGAGGTCTATTTAGTTACGAATATCCAGCCGTGCCCGCACAAATAGGGAAAGTTATTGTTTGATAGCGATCTAATTCAATTACCTGGAAACACGTACGCGATTGTTCTAAACGGCGCGGCTGTTATTCCCCTATAATAATCGCGTGCGTGCACTTACGGATATCGAAGGAACGACGGAGAGGCAGCAAACACGGAAACGGCAATAGCGGCTCTCGACGAATGGAGGAGCCTCTTATTTGAATACAGTTTTTGTGACATATTTCGGAGCGCGTACGTAAAATGCTGCCACTTTCGTTTGGCAACGGAATACCAGGACTGTATCAATTTCGAGGAAACCACATTTCGAATCGAGCATGCATTCTATTATTATTCGAAATATTCTTCCACGGATATCGTAAATTTACTGGACGCTGATAAACTCGTTTGAAACGCGTTTTGAACTCGTGCCAACAGTTTCTTTGTTAATGTCTTCTGTATCTTTTCGGATTTGCCGCTGTTCAGTGCGGATTTCGTTTTGGGAACTCAGAGAAATGTGTGATAGGCGTGAATCAGGACATTGTGGAGGGACTGATTTATTTATTCGAAATTATCTACAAAGAAAATTGTTTCAAGTAATAATGGGTTGTCTATGTAATTGTTAATTATTTTAAATATCAATAGCACGCGTTCTTCTTTGCTTAGTTCTGCAATCCCTTATTTTACTAAAAATTCGTTTAGTCTTTCTGCAAACTAGAGGCGGTATTCCTTATTCATCTGTTACTGACAAGGTAGAAAATTTGTTGTAATACAGTCAGTGGTATAATTTAATTCCCGAATCTGGTATAGGCCGCTTCGTCACTCGTATTTCGCGCAGCTAGCGTTTATTAAGTAACATATATTTTTATTACGAAGCTGTTCGCGCCGTGCGTCGCACCCCGTCGACGTCATTGCACGCAAACTTCGTAATTAATTATTAAAGTATGTTGCACTGTCCTCAATAGAACGCTCAGGGGTGCATTCGGAGCGCGCTGTCGAGTATCGCGCTTTTGCGATTTCAGATTTCAGCGTGCTCTCCGCCGTAGAATATCCATCTCGACCGTTCCCATTCAGACCTACGTATTAGAAGCAGTTTGACTAATAGCAACGCGTTTGCAGTTAATACGACAAAGCCAGCAATTACGCGACTAACCGCGCGCTTTCCATAGGAGAAGTTGCGGAAAAATGGCTTCAAAGGGCTCGCGTTCCTCTGTCATTACGAGTTCATTCGGGGCAATCCGGCCTTAGCACGTGTCCGCGGGAAGAAAAGGGAGAAGAGGCTTGGCCCCCGTAAACGAAGCAATTAACAACAGGGCCTCTAATTAAGAGGACCTTAAATCAGTGTTCTCCGCTGAAATACGGATATTTCATAAACTACCGCGTCACTCGACTTGGCGGAAAGTCCTCGCCCTCTTCTCCCCGTCGACACAATCGCGAACCCTCGCCTAGACGCCCGGCCCCGGCGTCGTCATCCAGCCTGTCTCCTCTGGCCGTACTGTCTCTCCCTCCGAGCGAAGGAGCCTGGCAAAAAATTTCTTTAAACGCCTGCTCATTGGTTATGCGCCAATGAGCACTCAAAGAACGAGAGGCAATTCAGCCAGACCCGTTCCTCCGGCAGGGAACCACCCTCTGCATCTCCCGCGCCTTGTCAGTCGCCCAACAAAAAGAGAGTCAACGGAAGGAAGAAGAATCTCCCGCGGAATGTTCCCCGCCGCGAGCTCCACGGTTCGTCTTATCGCTACTGCACTCGAGGCAAACGCCGGAGCCCCCGTGTTCGCTCTCTCCGCGGGCACGTTTGTACGCGGATTCCTCGAAAGGGGGGGGGGGGGGCTGGCCGATGATACCGCACCCAGCCTCTCAACCCCGAAAGGGAGGAAAACGTGGCACGTACTAATGCCCCCCCGACCGGCGAATAAAACGAATGATTTGTGAGGGTGGCTTAAGCTTCGTTACCGCCGCGGCTCTGCCACGCAGCGAGGCAAATGGAGGCAGGCGCCCGTTGCGAGCAGGACCCTCTGAAAGCTGGCTGAGAGGACGAGAGAGAGAGAGAGAGAGAGAGAGAGAGAGAGAGAGAGAGAGAGAGAGAGAGAGAGAGAGAGAGAGAGAGAGAGAGAGAGAGAGAAAGAGAGAGAGAGAGAGAGAGAGAGAGAGAGAGAGAGAGAGAGAGAGAGAGAGAGAGAGAGAGAGAGAGAGAGAGAGAGAGAGAGAGAGAGAGAGAGAGAGAGAGAGAGAGAGAGAGAGAGAGAGAGAGAGAGAGAGCTGGCCTCGCCGGCTGTGCTCGACCGCCTCTGGAGGGACCAAGACGGAGCAGGCTGACGGACGACTCTGACGGAGGACTGAAGAGGACGAGAGACTCTGATGAACGAGTGTGTGCGATGAAAGAGAGATCTGACGGGTTTTGAAGCAGAGTGCAGAAGGGAGAGGCACGGTCCGCGAGCGAGAAAGAGGCGGCGGGCGACACGGAGGGGTGGCTGTAGAGATAGACGGTGAGAACGAGAAGCAAAAGGTGAAGCAGAAGGAGGACAGAGGAGGTTACAGTCCCGTCTCATCTACTTGATTGCATCGCCCGGATTACAGCCAGGCTTTAACACATCCCCCTCGGGACGCCTAGCGTGAAAACAAAAAGAGAAGCGGCCGTGGTACGGGGAGAGATGGTGGAAAAAAGAGGGGAAAGGCCGACGGACTGCTTCTTCTTCTTCTTCTTCTTCGGCTTCTCTAGCCTCCGCACCGCGGCGACTGCCCTGAGTGAAATTCCCTGAGAATAATTTTCACTTCCACCTCCGGCGTCGTCGTTCG
Organism: Andrena haemorrhoa; assembly: GCA_910592295.1. NCBI lineage: Eukaryota > Metazoa > Arthropoda > Insecta > Hymenoptera > Andrenidae > Andrena > Andrena haemorrhoa. The sequence goes on along the minus strand of OU342944.1, from coordinate 5,461,996 downwards.
CCCCCTCTGCCTCCTTTCCTCCTGCGCCCTCCTCATTCGATTCTTCCTCTTGTCCGCCGGTGTCGATGTCCCTTTTGAACCTCTGGGCTAAACCTTCCTTTCGAACGGTAAGCGAGATCAGCTGCGCGCAAAATCTTGCGGACGACGCTAGTGTAATATGCTCGTCGAGAAGCAGTCTCTCTTTTCCTCTCCTTTTTCTTCCTTCCTGTACCCAGCTACCCCATCCGTCGTTCCGCGGATAAGGGAAAGTGACGGAGGATATACGAATGAATTTTTAGCACCAACCCGGTCTCGCCAGCAACCCCTCCAATTTTTGAGAACCAGTCGCGCACAGCGGTAAACAGCCCCGAATTTCAACTCGCCTGTCACGAACGAAGTGTCTGAAATGTTGCAGCGGTCATAGCGTTTCCGCTCGAACTGTTAATTAACGGCCGCGCGACGCGACATATTCGATTAACTTTCTGCGATTTATCGGGTTCAATGCGCTCCTCGCGGCCACCGCGAACGATTCGGTTCCGATACAGTTTTACCACTTCTCTGGCTTCGGCGTGTTAATATTTTCTCGAGCGCGGCGAAAGTATTGCCTCGCAGTTTTCAAATGTCTACTTTGAAAGCAAACCGAACTCGCGGTACGTTCTATACGCTTTGTACGAAACTTTCCTGGCAGAAGCAATTACTGGGGAAAGCCTGGCCGACTTCGAAGGAACATTTTCTAGAACCCTGCGCGCCACTGTAAGTGTTAATCGGTGCTCGCACTCTGTGAAAGAATCCAGATATTTACACCGTAATCTGTTAGTCATGGCCGAGCAGTAATATTCAGGCAACTTCCGGTCGAGACGTGAAACGCGGTTTGAAGAGCACAGTAGTTTTAATGACTCGCGGCCGGGCACGTTCGGAATCGAAGGAAATTCTCGCGGACGAGTGACATTTTTGTGCCATCCGTTCCTAGACTTACCCGTTCGCCTAACCGTGCAATTGTTTCTGCGGTAGTTTCTCACTGTGCGCCTCCGTTCGTGCAGATCTGCCCTCTGTTGACGATCAAGAGCAAAGATTAAAACAGTCCCGGCGCGGCGCGATGTGCCAAGTAGGACGACATGCGCCGAACAATGTCGTACACGCGAGCAACAGCCTTGCTCGTTCTCCTTTGGATTTCGATGATAGCGCGGAAGATCGATTATCGTAGACGGGATTGCAATTGCTCCTCCGCTCGGGCCGACAACCGTTCAATTATCTCTGCCCGTGTCGCCCTTAAAGACGTCCACGAATTTAATTGCGCCCAATGAAAGTGCTCCGTCACTTTTGCAACGTGCATCGCGCTGGTCGCGCGAAAGCAGTTTTTGCAGGCCGACTGTAAGCCAGCGAGGAGGTAAAGCGAAATACAGCGTCCCCATGAAAAAAGTATCGCCCCGTTTCTTGGAGCTTTCTGCATAAAATGTGTGTTTCAAAGGGGGAGCGACTCCCTGGACACGGGGGAACGATATAAAACTTGCAGGCTGCACTGTTTCATCCGCTATCCAGGCGTCATGACTTTGCAGTGTTAAACTTGACTTCTTTTAATACGCATTTTATGGGGGCAATTCAAGGAATGGGGTAGCAGCCCTTTATTATAGGGTGTTGTGTTGTTTTATGTTCGCTTAGCGGGTAGTTGGTACTGTTGGTAGACAGTGGATAAAATTTGCATTTTTGCGTAACCCGGATGATATGTGTTGACGTTGATCAGCACTGGAATCAATTATTGAGGAATAATTTAACAATGTTCTCTGCTGTGGTTTTAGTATGTGTTGATTTAGTACTTCGATATCCTACAGTTAAATGATGAAGCTTTGTCGATCGATTCTGTGAGTAGAGATAATAATAAAATACTGGTCTACAAAAGTTTTACCAAATTATTACATTAAAAGAAAATTATATTCATTTAATTTTCCATCTCAAAATGCATGCCCCTGTTTCCAATATAAGAAATATGGAGTTTAATGTTCTGAAAATTTCATATCTAACTTGCTATAATTCAATACATGCCATATTAATGATTTCTACTAATTCTACTTCTTGTCACAAATTGACGTTCCCAATTTCCTACAAGTAAAAATTGTGAATGTAAAACTTGAGAATTGGTTTTGTCTACTGATTCATATTTAATGATAGTGATTCTGTAATTATTCTCAAGCAAATTTTGGAAACAAGAATTAAATTAATCTATTGTTGTGTTTCAAATGCAGGATGGTAATCAAGCATTTCAGGACCTGTTATTTTTACTGATAGAAGATATTAACAAAGTTTGATCGTTTAAATTTAGAACACCCCCCTATTATTTGTGCAGAGTGGCCATCGTATGTTAGTCGATAACCCGATACGCCATTCCTCGATGTCATTCTGTAAGCGAGTACGGATATTGAAGGAAATGCCAAGGATCGGTCGTTGCAAGTTTGGGAACAGCTGCGCCTGCATCCAAACTAACAGCTGGATGAAAGCTTGTGTCTAAGCTTGAATATATGCATCATGTTCTAATAGGGCGATGCACTTGGGTAATTTTAAATAAGAGTCTTCACTCAACATCATTTGACTTTACGATGGTCCTCGAACCCTTTCGTTGTAGGTACGAATTAGTAAAATTTTCTACTTTGTTTTGAAAGGATTCGGGGTAGAAGCTGAAACTTTGGTCTGGAGTTCTGAAGCGTCAAAATTGTCTTCGTAGTACTCTCTTTTTCTTTAGAGAATGAATTAATGATAGAGCAGACAGGAGTGTTCCAAATTTGATGTGATCTACTTTGTAATTTGTATGAGAAATTTCTTATGAAATTCTCTACTGCTATATAACATATTAATTATTAATAATACTGCATGTTTCATGATTAGTTCCGTGAATTTGAGTAACTTGCGCTTCTATTATAAAATTAAAGTGTGAAATATCGTAACGAACGAAATTTTAATATAGTAATATTCTAGTTACTATTATAGAATTCTCCTTAAATTTGTAGCAAGACCTCTAAACAACGCCCTCCGCAACTACTGACACTACGTTCGCCATAAAAGAAAATCAAACATTACCTAACTCTTGCAGAAATCGATTCCTCAAATTTTCGACGTTGATTCCCAAAATAAATTGCCTCCGCCTCATTAATCCACACATACGCCGACAAAAGAGGCCCTACCCCCGAAGAATTCTTGATAATTGACACGTTACCATAAACACACACCATGTTTCCGAATCCTTGATTTCACAAGACCGACGACAGGACCTACAATGCAACGTCAAGAATCGGCTGTCACGCATGGTCGCCTCACAATTCCCCCAGTAGCCGAACAACGTGTTCATCGTCTCTATTTACAGGCGAAATCACATGCCAGGAGGAGGCATTATGCGTGCAGTAACCCGTGTAATCATTGCCGGGTCCTTTTCCGTTCGGTGTCCTGCGATAAAACTGCGGAGGATCGATCGCGTCGCAGGTTCAGCGAACAGCTGTGGCTTGGTTTCAGGCTGCGCTGGCAGCTGGTGCGAAAGCTCGCGTGCAGGCACGTGCACCAGGTCCATGTACCTTCGGCTCCTTGTGCACGTTTATGGCAGATGGCTAGCTGATCGTCGTGAAATGCACCGTGTTCAATGCCTTCTCCCCTGGCTGCGGCCGGGCAGACCGATGTGGAACACGTTACGCCCGCGATACATAATTCGACGCGCATTCCTCATCAGCTGTGGCTCCGCCAAAAAAACTGCTACACCTCCGAGCGGGGCCGCGTCGCAGCATTCCCGAGACGCCTCCGCGTCTCTACGTGCCCATGGGGGGACGATGCCTCGTTTGCACGCAAGCCTCTCTTATCCGTCTGCCATCTTGTTCCCCCTCGCGTGTATTAGATCCTGCAACGAGGCCTGACCCCGTCTATCGTGCGCGGGCACGTGCCTGCACCTGCGTTTTCATTTCGACCTTTTATGCAAGTTCCTGCCAGCCAGTCGCGAAGTTTTCGGCGGTGGTGCGTTGGAAAGCCGTGGGGGCGAAATTAATGCATACATGTGCGCGCATTTAAAGTTGGAGCTTCCGAAGCGCTGAGGGAAGCGCGGAGCAGAGAGGCGAGTAAGTACGGGCTACGTAGCGAGCGAGTAGCGGAGTATGTGTTGTATTTTAAAAATGGATGGCAATGTTGTCACTGCAACGTACAACTTTCTAGCTTCAAGAACTTGTAACAGACACTTCCACTGACGTTATAGTTTATCCACCCTTCTGCTTGTTTCAGGTTTCCTACGGCGAAGGAGACATGGTTGATCTTGCGAAACGAAGGTCAATGTTAAAACCCGGTGAATTAGAGTAGCTTCTGTTTAAAAAAAGCAGTTAATTCCTTTACTACTGTAATCGCTAATCCTATCTCCACTGACAGATCCACTGTAGTCGAGGGGTACAGTATTGAAACAGTTGCCTCCCGGCAAGCACGACAAATATATCAGGCGTGGCATACGTAACAGTGTCCCTTTTGAAAGCAGATAATCGTCGCCGGGGCTTCCGCGAGCCCCGTTTAAATATTTATATTGATCTCAACCTATTTCCCCGGCAGCGATGTTGCTCCAGCGTGTTAGCTAGCGCGCAGCCTATTTTCGCTGAACGAGGCCATTGCATTTTAAATCCCCCATCCCCGCGGATCTGTCAGCTTTCCGCGATTCAAGCACAGATATCTCGGCGTGTTCACCGTACGGTAGACAAATCCACGGTTGACGTATCGGTGGCTGCGTTTCCTCGGATCCGCTCGAGGAGCGGAGACGTTTCCTCGAAGACGTTCAAAATACTGGTTCCCGCAGAGACATCGCGTTCCACGGGATCAGACGCCGGATAATCAGCCGAACGTGTATTTACGATCGGACTAGGGGGATCTTAACCCATTTTTCCCCTGGATCAGAGGAGGCGGCTAGGGGGCCTGGGCTCCTTGGGGCACGTTCGTTGTACACAGATAGCGGGGCGTGTTGGTAAGAAAGCGGCCGCCGCCAATTCTAGTTCAGAAAGCGACGATTCCGGCTTCCAGGCTGCCGTGGAGGGTTCGGCCGCCCCGACAAAAGATCTTATCGACTAATTGGAGCACCACGCGAGCGGCAATAGAGCCTCTCCCCCGACCCGCCTGCTCCCCCCTATCGCACCCTCTCGAGGACGGTGTCTCCTCAACTTTAATACAACACACCCAGCGTCTTGAGCCCTCCTCACGAGGAGCGACAGCTACCTAATTACGATCTCTTCTTTTCGACGGAATTACCGGTCTAGCCGGTTCCTACTACGGGGGAGGGATATTTTTTTTTCGGCCGGAATGGCGTCGGTGGCGCGTGCATGCGGGAACTTGTCGTTTAGTTTATCGCCGCTCCACGGCCCCCTTTTTTTTTCTCGTGTCCGCCTTCCGCCGGGGAGGATACCGACGGCTTCCTGCAAGATCGTATCGATTAATTAGAGGGTCCAGGCAAGTGTCGGTCCGCTTTAGCGAAAAGAAGACGATACCCTGCTCGGTTTAATGGCTCTGCTTTTCTGTTTCTTCCTGTGGCCGTTCCACGCCGCTTGTACCTGCCAGGGATCACGGCGAGGATTCTAGGTTACGTTTGGCGGAGGTCCGTGCCGATAGCACTTTGGAACAGAATCGTGCTGTAATGGCTGCTTCTATGCTGCTGATTGAAGTAATTCGATTTTTCGGTCGTGGATTGGTGGTAGATGGGAGAAATTGTTTTATAGGGAAATTGGTAGATTGTTGCTGCAGCGGCGAATCACAGAGGGGTGGAGGTTAGGTTAAATAGTTTCGGGGGATGGGTCGATAAAGCTTCTAAAATTTCAGCCACTATGTTTAGACATTTGCTTCTAATGATACATTTCTAAGTCACCTGATAGATTTTCTTAGATTTTTGAAATGATAGAAAGGTGTTCTCTTTTATACGTAATCGTTTTTCTTATTTTGCTTTATATGCGAATTTATAAGTGGAAAGAATAGCATTTCAATTCATCGAAATCCACAACACTCAGCGTTTTCTCTGTCTTAGAACCAGGAATTTTCAATAATAAAATTCCCCAAACATGATCTTTATTTTTCTCAAAGTGACTAAAAATTGAAGAAGAAAAGTTAGCTCTGAAGACATTCAAGCCTCAACAATCACCGGCTAATTTTATAGAAGTTATCAATACTTCCCTCTACGTACTGAGCTTCATTTCCCCCCAAATTCTTCACTCACATTCTCGAATTCTCTGCTTTTAATAGCTTGGACTCAGCGACGTTTCAGTAGGTACATTATAATTACTTACTATGTACTTGCAAAAAATCGAGCGCTCGCGTAACACAATTTCCAAGGCATTGCACGCCTATGCAGGTGCAACACGGTTGCACGCAAAGCATCCTTTATCGCGTTTCTTTTTTCACTTAATACATCGGGCCGCCGGTATCCCCGCGTCGACGTGCAGTTAATTGTTACAGAAAGGAGGACAATGTAATCGCTTTATCGTAACGAAATTTCGCTCGCGAAACAGAAAGAGTCCTCTAATGAGCAACGTGATAAACATAAAATGCACGAGCCCTCTTTTTTTCCACCCCTTGTCCGCCATTGCATCCGCTGTTCCTCGAATGCAAAAAAGCACCTCGTTCAGCAATTGCATAGCACTTCTTTGCCCGCCTCCTTGCAGTAACTTCGTGCGTCGGTTTCATTGCTGTAAGTAAACAAACTGGAGGATTATCTCGGGGACTCTGGGAATTTGCACGTCGCTGCTTCTAATTCCATACGCCTCCTGGATCGGAAATAGTTGCGTGCAAATAAACCCGAAACTAGACTGAGGACACGTATGGATACCCAAACTATTCAGTCACGTCCTGCATCGTTATGTCGTGCGTTTGCACAAACGGACACGTCGCCCATTGAAGTGCGCCCCCAGCAAAGTTTCGAGCATTATTCGGAGACAGTTTCAGTCTGCTTCGTTCGTGGTAATTAGCGCTGTTTCCATTTCGTGGACCCTACTGTCCTTTTTTATTCTAAATATCTCCTGGAGCATCTCTCGACATATTCTAGATTTCTACAATTTTTTAGTAATCTTTAGGTGACAAATAGCCACATTATTGAGGGTTTGAAAATGTCCACCTCCTTTCCACCAACCTCCTCAAACACGTCGATCGGCCCACTGGTGCGTGCCGCAAGTACAGCCCAAAATTTTATTGAAAATCAATCTACCTGTGTTTCGTTACATTTTTATTATTCCACTCGATAAGTCACTTTACAACGTAATAGAATTTTAAACACAGCTGCTTCAGTGGTGTAAAATCTGGCAGCTCGTGTGTCAAAGAATACATCTCGACCCTTCATGAAGGTTACTGGATGATCAAATAATTCATCAAACAATGAATAATACTAGTCGAAATATTTTGAATATAATTTTTTAATCATTCTGCTCGATACAATTATGTATTATATTTCTTACATTTAGCACAAAGTAAGAGTAGGTAATTGATCCCTAAATTGGACATGATCACTAATAAAAACACTTACCTTAATTCACTAAAATAAAACTGTTCCTTCTCCATCAGGTTCTTTTCAGACCTGCTTTCCAAAGAAGTCGCCTTTTCCCTGTTTCTTTCAACTCAAACAACCGATATGCAATTACCCAATTAAACTTAAAAGAGAGATACACTTGTATCAAATTCCTCTTTCAAATCTGGGTTACAATAACCCTCCCCACGATCCTCTGCAAATCCTACTGCTTCACATACCAAAGCGACTCGTCAAAGACACATTTTAGCTTACACTTGAAGGCAAACGAAGACTCGAAAACGGGTCACAAGGTTCCCCGATAAAAATACACAGCCGGGATGTTCGAAAGTCCACTCGTTACCGATCACGCTTCGCCCTCGAAGAATACTTGTCGATATCCCCTTCGAACTTCCTTGACATTTGCCCCCGGCGCACCAGCGCGCGCCCGCGCCAACCCCTGTACGTGTGCAAGCCACGGGCGAGGAAAGTGAGTGAAATTCGGTCAGACTGTCGTGGTGGTCAATTCTAGAACTCGAACACGTCCGCTCATAAGTCTCAACGCGGAATAAGTATCCACCGGCGATCTTGCTGACCGCCATGGAATTGTGGGGAGAGAATGGTCTCGCCATCTTCAATACACCCGGGATAGTGTACGTGTGTAGCCCAGGGCGATGTGCGTACACCCTCACGCCTGCACTTCCCCTACACTCTGGTGCAGATTCTACTTCCGTCTGCCTTGTGAAAGGGCTGGTGCGGGGCCATCGTGAATTATCACGGCCATCATAATTTTCCCCGTGGTTTTCCCCCGTTAACGTCGATGCCCCTGTTGATCGATCTAAATTGTTCCGCGCCACGCGATACCACCTTTAACTCTTTTATCGCCCTGTCGTCCCGTGGATGGATATCTCCCACCCCTCAGACGGAACGGCGCGGAAGGTGAACGCGAAATTCCATCCTACGCGGGTGGGATCACCCTTTGCGCCGAGCGAAATTGCGTTTAAAGGGCGAGCGACGCCCTGATGGGAACACGTTGTTTCGATAATAGGCTATCTGCTTTTGTTCCCGGGCCGTTAAGCCGGAGGAAAGAGCGCATAGGAAATTGGGATTAGTGCGGGGCTGAAGCAGTATAAACACCCGCGTTTACTTGCAAACACTTGCGAGTGCGCAAGGCCCTCGTGGATTTATCGAGAGCGTATATAATTATTAAGCGTCTGCGGCAAAGTGTTGAACGATTTTAGAAATTTACGTTGCATTTACATTTAGCCTCTATTCAGTGGGCTTGTTTTGTATAATCAGCAGCCACCCTTAGAAATGCATGTTTGTAAGCTTGCTTAATAGAACGTTAGCAATGGACATTATAGTTCTGCTCCGAATTTCAGGGATCTTAAAAGGGTTGGCGAGTCTTTTGCTTCTCGTTCGATACGTGGCAAGTTGACGTTGGAAAATATTCTTACCACGCGCGTCTGCACCTTTGCAATTGCAATTCTAATGCCACGCATCTGTGCTTACTGTGAATGGTACATATTGCATGAGGAAACAATGATTGAGAAACAAAGGCTTCGTTAAACCATTCAAGGCTCGGTAATAAGTATTTAAAATTATTGAGTTTCAAATAGTATTTAAAGTGATCGGTAAAGTATAATTTTTTATCGTATACAGTAGAGCGTCAATTATCCGAATCTCGATTAGCCGAGTCAGTGTTGCATCATCGTTGTCCCCAACATTTTTTGGGAGAATACATGTAATTACTATGTATTGTACACGTGTACTTTACGCAATGTACATTGCATTTCAAATTACAGCAGTAGTACTCTTGTATTTAATAAGTCATTTTAGGGGTAATTCCTATAGTTATAAACTGTGTAAGTACATGCATGTCTTCATTCTCCGGACTTTTCGTTTATCTTAATAATTACGCTCTACTGTATTTGGAGCGTCTTAAAGCCCATTACGGTGCCATGCAAACGGTCAATAAATATCTATACACGTATCAGACATCTATATAGGCTTGTTTGCGTAAATATAAAAGCACGACGGTTTGTATTTTTTCGTATTATTTTATCTATTGATCGTCGGCGAACCGCCCAGCGTAACACGGTTCTTCCATTTGCAAGCACTTCACGCTTATTTTCGGAGATATAAAAATTGACCGTAACTCGAATCCAAAGCATTTACGAACACACAATTGGCTGTAAATTCGTTTCATCGTTCTGCTGTGTAACGCTAAAAATATGTACAGTTAATAATTAACACTCTCCATATTATCCAAGCTACGTATTTCTTTGATATTGAATGAACAAACAGGGACCGAGCTCTCCGTCCCATTATAAAGGATATAATAATCCTTTGTATTCTGAAAAGCTCGTCGCGTTTTGTCGTTAACTTTATTACTCAGTCCTGTGATGTTCGGTGTGGAAAGGAATTGGGAATCAAAATCTAATTTTACATGCGTGAAGGATGTGGTGAATAAAAACAACTATTTTAATTGTCAGTGCAAGTTTTGACAACAAATCATGGGAAAAAGTATGATAAACGTAGTTACAACCCTGTCTTCAAAAATAGACTACCTACAGTCTGTGCGATCTCGATACTTTATTCTTTCAAATTTGCAAGAAAATTATTCAAAAGTATATTATTTCATTTATAGAAACGTAAAAAAGACTTAATCAACATTTCTAGGACCAATATTTCTATCGAACAAAATCACAGGCACGAGTTGTGTTAATTGCTGTACCGGGGGTGATTATTCTCGTGGTTTTATAGTGCGGCTCCACTACATTTTTTAATTGACACGAAATAACATTTAAACCGAATCTTCGGTGAAAGATAGATAGAAGGAGGAAGTCTAAGTAGTAGAATAGCTTCCAGGGTCACCTAACTTGAATCCTCCGAATTTCTCTCTATGGGTATTCTTAAAGAATTTAGTATACTCATCAATAATAAATAACGTAGTGAGCATACAAAAAAACAAATAAAAAATGCATGTTGGAAAATTCCAGGCATGACAAGAATACTTGGAAATGTACACCAATCTATAATTCACTGTTACGAATGTTAGATCCAGATGGAAGGCAGACACATCGAACCTGTCGCTAGAATATAAAACCAAACTTTTATATTTTACCCCGAAAGGATCGATTTTAGGACCTACACGGTCGTTCATATTAGGACACCCACTCTGTGTGGAATACTTGCGAGGAACGTTGCAAATTTGTCGACGAACACTGTTTGGTATTTTAAATTTAAAACCGGAAAATCAAAGCAGTGAAAAGTATCGAATCTACTTGTACCAAATATCACATGTTTTGCAAACACACCAGGTGCCCTAATACTTATGACCGCCACTGTACGTTGATTAAGCATTTCTCACTCCTCTCCCTGAATACCATAAGCCCCCAAAATCCCTGGACCCTTTCTTAATCCCCTGTACGTCAGCCTAACGACTTGTTTCAAAACATCCACTCGTTCGCGGCTGAGAATGAGCCGAGCGACGTCTGCGCCATTATATCGCCGACAAAGAGCCACGAATATCGTGGCCTGAACGGCAAGAAAATTCCTTAAAGTCCTAAGAAAAGACGTCTACCGCCGTACGGCTGGCGTAGCAGCCACGAGTAACTGGCGCGCGCCAGTTCAGAATGACAAAAGCGGCATTGTGCTCGCACGTGAGATTTCTGCGAGCCGGGTAACGCCCCCCAATCACTATATAACCTGCACGTATAGTTCCACCTAGCTGGTACACACAGTCTGTCGAGCCGCTCTATTGCTTATCGCGTCGGACCACGACATCCAAGCCAGACCCTCTCACGTCGGAGCACCTTCTCTGCTTCCCGAAATTCCCGAAACCTGTTCTGCCTGCTGTCGTCGGTTGACCCGCTCAGATGGAAGCGAGCGCGTGCGTGCGTGCCACCGGCTTCATCGGGATCCACCGGCTACGAATAAACCGGCTCTCGGAGTGAATAACTCTTCTACCTTCGCCAGGCTTCTATCGTGCTCCGAAGTGCAACGATCGAGGGTGCTTGGACCGCAACCAGCTCGCTATATATACTTAGTCACGGACCCTTCTCTGACATGGTGCGAAAAGTCGGGTTCCTCGTGAAATAGTGTCTCCCGATCGTGTTCGGTTGTGGCAAGTGAAACGGAGCGTCCGGCGCTGATGGGAACTTGGAGCACGTGTGTGTGAGGTGAATCGACTTCGATTGAAAGGGATAATTGAAGGGTGTTACGGAGGTTGTGGGGCAGTTAAGGCTTTCAGTGTCGCTGAGGATCGAAAGATTTTGTTGTGTCTGATGGATAGCCTGTAGAGGTAACTTCTATTTCCACTGGCACGGAGATCCAACTAAATGTCAATTGTAATGAACGTAACTAAGAATTGGACCACTCCGAGCGGAATCTGCTGAAAACTGTTCGCGAACTTTTAAGTGATCTTCAAGCAGTAATTAGTGTGACAGCACAGGGCAAAGTTTCTGGATTAGATAGCCAGGGTAGGATTCAGATAACCAGACACTTGCCTTCAACAGATCACTCTATTACACACGTTTTACATACTCATTCTCCTTCCCGTAGCTCCTGTGTCCCGTCCAGAGCAAAAATCATGCCACAGCCTACCCCGACCAATCACCTAATACTCTGTTAATGAATCCTGAGTGTTTACCCGTAACGGTGAGACCAAGAACCCCGGCGCTGGCAACAGTGGCAACCCGAGCCAGCGGATAATACCATCAGCGTCGTATCCCCGACGTTAAGGATCGCTGTCCACTCGAAACGGAGCTTAAAGTGTCTCCAGCCTCGGGCGACCGCAGCTGGTTACCGGGTAGAAGGTGAATCAGTGCCAAGAACTCGCGACAATGATCGTCACGAGCTGATTCACGCGGCCCGGCCGCCGAGCTGGACCAGGACACGTTCGACGAAAGGTATGCGATTGGAGCAGGTCGCGAGGGGGAAAGGATGCATTATTAGTTAATCCTGCCGCGTTGCGTCACGTCCAGGCGTGATACCGGCCGCATCCAGCGGGAGTGCTTGCCGTCGTTGCATAGTCGAACGTGTTTTATCCCCGTGGCATGGCGATAAATCACCGTGCATTTCAACAAACTTCACCCCGCCGCCCGCAATAATGCACATATTCCGGGAGAATTTATACGCGCGTATTGCGCCCCACGCTGGCGATGGTGAATGATTGGACACTTTTCATCCCGCGCCCAGGCTCGCCTCTTCTTCTTCAGCCTTTAATTAATGTTTATCGCGGTTACGCGCGACACGCTGAAGGTAGCTTCCTGTGCTTTTCTTGTGTATTTTGACCATTTCACTCGCGCTACGCTTCGCGCCAGGTTGGTTCGGCGCGACTGCGATCGGCAGATCTCTCTTGCAGAATATTTTGAGGAAGAGAGGCGAGGTGTAATGCGGGTGGATGCAGTGCCTCCGTTAAAACAATTGTTAAGGCGAATTTAGTCCACAGTGAAAGGTGTAAAGATTCTTTTCATCTGTATTTCATCCAAAGTGTGAAGTCCAATGTCGCCTTTATTCAGCAAGCTAAAAATATTAGCTAGATTTTATTCAGAAGCTAAAAACTTCAGGTAGAGCAAAATCGAGGCGGGGCGAGTTGAGATGTGATTGAGAAGAGAAGTCTTAGAAGAATTAAAGAAGCCTAATAGATTAGGAGAACTGCCACAGAGTAAGGAGATAATTGTTTCCAAATTTGAATATATTTTTATAATTTTTGTGTTGCAAAAGTGACTTTTGAAAGAAAACAAAAATTCAGCCAGGATGGCCCATTCCCTGCGATTAAAACAAACGTAAAACCAAATGCGTATGTTTGACAGTGTCAGGGATAACAATTCATTTGCGAAGGCAGTATCCGTAGAAATCGACAAAACTGTAAACTTTGACTGTTTGTGTTTTTTAAACAATTTCGAAACTAGAAAAATGATGAGTTAAACGCCTCCTAATTTCAATATGGCCTACAATATATTTCAATATCATGAAAATCCCTGATATCGACGTACAAAAATGATCGAGTTGGCGTGAAATGGCCCGTACGTTTTCGGGCTTGCAGCGAGGAGTTTACTTGGCTTGGAAACGTGAAGCCGAGCATTCGAAGCACGTGGCAGGGATTCGGGGGAGTTCGATGCAAAGTTTTACGGAAATACTTGGGCACTTGGCTTTTCGATGGCCGGTTAGTGTTATTCAACTCTTTGTTTCATGTTTTTTTTCAAGTTTGCATACTGCGAACTCGTAGGAAATGAAACCAGTGTGACTCGCCGTTCTAGAGCGATAGTTGATTTTATATTCGCCTGCGATTTTCGTATGGTGGCATATTTTGTGTTGCGGTGCGTTGCTCCTCTTGTTGCACTAGTAACAGCTGCACGACGATTCTGATTTTGGTAATTTCGTGCTGGTGATTCGTAAGCATTCCATGGGCGCCATGTTATTGGCTTTGCGATTAGTAGATACCGAGAGTACCATGTTTGATGGACAATAGTGTATATCACTGTACAGTGTACGTCCTCATTAACTTCCCATTCCTTGGAAAAGAACAGCAATGTGAACGTATTATTGAATAACGATAGCTTCTATTTGAATATTACCATTAGTATAAATGTAGGGATTAAAACTGAAGGAACATCTAACTTTATAACGTACCCCTTTGACCTTTCATTTTTTCTTTTTTTGTTCTGTTGATAACAACCTACAGCTGTACCTCCCCTTTCCCAATTTCATTTCTAGTATAATAAAAACATAATAATAATTAAAATTTTTAATCTGCTTGGTGCCTTTGTACACCAGAAACCTCCGTGGCTCATGTTTGGTATTTCAGATAAATTCACTTACAATTAGTGGAGGCACCGTTGATGATTTAAAAACCACAGAAAATATGTAAACGTGTCCCAAAGATATCAATGTGAAAAGATACTTTCTACCTTGCAGGGCAGCTCAATGCCGTGTCCCATGAGAGCATCAAATATTTGCGCAGACATTCATACAATCCTGGATAAGTGAAATTTTTTCATCCAAGCGTCCAACTGATTGCAGTTTTAAGCTTTTGTCGCATTTGTTGCGCGCTTAGTTCGCATTAAGTGGCAGGCAATTCTCACGCGTCAGTTTTGAGGTCACGATCCAATTATTCGAACGAATTTCAGAACTCCACTCGCGTAGACTTCTCTCTCCCTCTTTTTTTTGTCATTGTTCTCGTCAGCGCAGCTAGCTGAAATGCGCCTCTATTTTTAGCCCAGTACGTGCTCGTTTTCGGTCCTTTTCCGAGTTTTAATCGTTTTAATTGCTTTGCTTAAAACCCTCGCAGGTTTTATCGCGCTGTGTGCCGTCCAGAATATTCTTCGTTATTAGATGTTTGCCGAGTTCGGATTTTGTTTCCATTCTTTTGGCGGCCCGCTGTCGCGCGAAACTGTCCGCCTGTTTCTCTGATTGCATTTATCGGATCTCCGACGCGACATTTCTGGTTAACTTTCATCGATCCGGACCGACGGTGAATTTTGTCAGGCGCATATTTGAGAACAGCCCTGCACTTTGCTGCTCGGCGCGCATGGCCGATCGATGAATGTGGGAAGCCTCGATATAGGAAACGACGGAGCGGTTAAAAATTCACTGTTGCATATTCAACAAGTTAATTCTATCTTCACCACCTTGCGTCAATGCTCGTACCGTTACGTACCACTAACTTGTTGTCTCGCTGCCTAATTAGAACACGTACACGCCGGAGTAAATGTGACACGTCGTATCTCTTTCGCGAGGCTCCGTTTACCACGTCTTTTGTAGTGGGTTGCTGTGAAAGTTCACCTTTAACACCGTTCAATTTCATGAAACAGTACGTACATGAACAGTCGAAAAAGTGCAGAATAAAAACGGGATGCCTGTAGCGTCGACATGCTGTTTCGCGGGTTTAGTATCAATTTAAAAGAGATAGTGACGCAACAGAAACGACAAATAGTATTTGTGTCGTTCATAGGGAAAGTGCCCCACCTAAAATCTGAACCGAACAATTTCAAACACTCAGCGAAGCAATGAAAAATAACCACGTTGTACCTTCCATCAGAACCATGCTGCAGCACTGGTTACAGCGACGACGCAGCAAAAAATTGAACTGCCCTGATTGTAAAATTTTGGCGCATCCACCGTACGCTTCGAGCATAGCAGCATCATAGTTTCGTTCGCTGCGAAACATTCGCGTTGGCGAAACATTCGGGAGTACGGGGCAAGTGTCTCACAAGCGGGTTTTTCAATTTCGAAGGTAAAAAACATTTCGACAAAGCGACTGCAAAGCCCCGTGAAAGACGCGGCGAATTGTACTTGGCAGATTGCACTTGGGCGTGAGTTAATAACAATTTCATCCGCGCCGAGTAGCCGAGCAGAACTTTTACAGCCACTTGATAGGAGCGCGTCGTCGCGACGCGCGCGCCAAGGAATAACTGCATCCTGTTACGAGACCCGTGCACTTTGAAAACAACCTCTTGGTATCTCTGCAGGCGGCTGCCGCGAGTTAGTCTTCGATTATGCTCCCCGAGGAGCAATCCACGAAATAGCTCTCGGTCGAGATGGCCCAAGTAGCTCGAGCGACGGTTACCGCGGCCGTTTGCTCGCATTTAAATCGAGCAAAGCATCGGCCCCCATGCTCCGGTAAAGTTTGAGGCTGCATGTGTTCTGCCCGTCCGACGTCTCTCCCTCCTAGGAAGAAGCGCGTCCATCCGGTTAAATTAAATTAACACTTCGGAGACCCTTGAAAACTGCCAGCCGTGGTTACGGGATTCACCGGGATCGTGGTTCAGGTCTAGGAGCGCGTGTTGCTGTTCGTTTCAGGGGTCATCCCTCCGCAGATCAAGCAAAGTAATTGAGCGTGCGGATCGAATGTTTTAATGCAAGTTTATTTACTTCAAAGGCTTCTGTTGATTATCGTGGGGTATGGTGATGGGAGGCAGGCCCGGCTCGAGCCTTTTTTGCGCACTTAAAGAGCAAAAACGGACTAACCCACATTGACAAAAATCAAATTTCTTATTTTATATGATTAGTAGAGCCTATTGGAATACAGTATTGCTACTAACTCGTATTTGTCCTCAAAGCCTCATTTATAATACATTTATTTGAGCTTTTGGATGGCCTTACTCGGAATTTTTATTCGTAGCTTAGAACATTTATAGTACCTGCAACTTGTAATAATTCATCAAAACTTTATTTTAAAAATTGTCAACAATGAAAAGACCGTCTTCGGGCTTTGATAGACGAGTGATAATATTGAAAGAGAAATGATCTACGATCACCTGCAGGTTGCATTCAAAAGTAATCAGAATTAATATAGAAGGAAGACCTATTTAAATCCAAGAATCTCATTAGTGGTTTCCTAAATTATCACGATCAAGCAGAATTCCAGAAGCTATTATTTTATTCCTAGTTCCATTCACGCAGGGAATATACAAAGTTCGTTTCGATTCAACGTTCCAGTTCCTCGTTCGTTCTGCCTGCGTAGGTGTGGGTCGTTCGTGAATTACGCGCGTTCTACTTAAATCTACACTTATATGTACCACGCGGAGGACACGATGAAGGGATCCTCGATCGAGGGAATGAAACGATGCTTCTATACGCGGCCATCCAGCGAAACGAGGGCGTCGAATAACCGCGTCGTGCCGACGAATACGGATCAGCCCTTAATACCTGAATGATCCCTCGCGGCTCGATACAGAATCGGCACGCACGCGCTCGTTTGTCGCGATTTTTCGATCGACACCGGCTTTCTAACGAACCCGCCGCTCAAGCAGCTTCTGTTTTGCTGACTGTAAGCGTATTACCTGCCGCTTATGGGGGCACTTCTCCCGGATTACTTTCATCCCCTTGGGGAGCCTTTAATTTTTATGGATCCCCTCGGCAAAGGGTTTCGCCATTATTTCGCTGAATGATTGACTCTCATTCATATCTACGGTTTTCTTTCTTCATTCACAGTGGACATGTTGCAGAGTTAAGATTGTTGTTGCTTCTTTTTTATTGCCAATGCACGGGGAACTAATTGGGCGGGCGCTTTAATGGATTACACAGTGTATTTATAATTAGCAGGACTTGGAATTATGCAGCTTGGAGTGTACGATGAAAGCCTCTCTTCTCCGACTTATATTTACATAGTCAGCTGGAGGAACTTTAATGATGCACTGTGACGATAAATTGCAGTGCACTTTATGCTCTCGTGAAAAGTCATTAACCCTTTCGCCCCTAAGATCTTCGACACCGGGCGCTCGGTGCATGCAGGGCAGCAACGATAGTAACAGCTGGCTCTACTTGCTATGTACGAATATGTACCTACCTCGATACCGCCGTAAGGGTCAGGTTGCTGTACTTGAAATCTAAAAGGGATTACGTGGTGTTACGAAGAGGGAACAAGGAATCGTGATGACATACATAAAGACTAGATTATTAACGCGCTGGCTGGCAGCTTGCCACCACGCTGCATTTTCAGTAATCTTAATCGGTAGCGTGGAAATTTTAATTATGCACGGAAATAGTGTAACAAAGAGGTCAAGCTTGTGTTCTGAATGTCCTGCAGGCCGTCTGATTTCAATATTTAAAAAAACTGCAGCTCGTCGACATGTACGTACCTATATGCATATATGGAGCGTTGTTCTTTACAAAAATTAAAAATGTCAGGAATATGTGACGCGTGGTAACGATTTTATTCAGATCAGGGATATGATATAGCTTTATAGTGAAGATATAACCTCTTTACTATTTCTAAGATTTTAATTTTCATACATCTTTTTTGTGTTTATTTCATTTTATTTTGTCAAGGCCAGACACAAATTTGTGATTGATGTATAAAACTTAGAAAATAATGATCTACCCGCTTCACTCAAAATCTATTAAACTATAAAGCTGTAAGAAGTTATACTTTGAACTTGGACTACTTTTCCTTCGCACTTCGAAACTTTTACACCATGATAATTGAAAATTGATTACTAGGGACGCAATAAATGCATTACTATGCGTTGAAAGAAGTAATTCTTCGTTTCTCCGCGAGCTACGTTGTATCTAGCAAAAATTAACAAAGAATTCGAGGTATTCACGAGGGTAAAAATATTACCAGCGAACTCCATCCAGCGTTCCCATTTGGCCACAAAAAAAGGTGTACCGATAACCAGGAGATATCTCGCAGAATAAGGACGTCGATCGTGCGATATTTTCCCTCTGCAATCAGACGAAAAATCATCCACCCAACTCTTCCTTCGCGGAATCGTGGAAGCCCGTTAAAAAAAAGTAGAATTTATTCATCGCCGCCCCTTTTTTCTCTACCATGCCAGGCGTCAGGCGTCTCGTTTGTTCGTAGGGGCCCTTGCGTATTCACGGTGTCTGTCACCGGTACTCAGGGATTCAAACAGAAAGAGGGACGAGTTGGCGGAAAGTTTTATTTACTTCAAAAACGCGGCGCCAGGGATCCTTGAGCCAATGTGAAGGGAAAATAAAGTTCTGGCCTGGGTAGTGAGGCACGGCGAGAGGAAGCAGAAGTAGAAGAAGAAGAAGAAGAAGAAGAAAGAAGTGGAAGAAGTAGAAGAAGTAGTCTCGACGGTTACCGTTCTCAGTTGGCGAGAAGAGAAATGACAAAAAATCGGGACGAGTTGAAAAAGTCAATTATCGTGGCAATCCGAGTTACTGCTCCGTCTCGTAGAAGCTTGCCAGCTTAGCTCGAGCCAGTGGCCGTTGCACAGTGGCTGGGCAAAACCAGCGTAACCCCTCCGTTTGCACACAGCTGAAGGTGAAATCATTTCGCCGAAACGTAAGTGGGTTATTCGCGGGAAAAAAGGGCCGCTTACTCTTTCTGGTTATACCCGGCCGCGGAGCATTACGAATCTCTATGAAAATTAAGTACCCACCCCCCCGCACTCGCCTTATCTATAATTTACTCCCGCGGCCGCAGGCGAGCCTCTCCGCAGCCGCAGCGTCAGCGTCGGCCCCCCCGAATTCTCCCAGCTCGCTCGATACTTTTATACGCGATTTTCCCGCGCGCCCGCCGCGGCAGCGCGGTTTAACGAGCGTAATCCCATCAAGGAATCGGCTGGGGGGCAACAGGCGTCGAACCGCGAAGGTATTTATTTTGCAGCGATAAATATCGGCGTTTCCCTTGAAATTTTCAACGCCCGCGCGATTGGACCCGCGACGCCGCTAATAATTGAAAGCGAGAAGCGGGGGATTTCGTCGGAACGCGTCAGGACGTATCGAGGGTTCCGGGGCGAGATCTGGTCGGCGGGAAAAATGCATCGGGTAACGCGCGCGCAACCCGCGATAAACCATTTTCCAATTTTCCGCTCGAACCTACCGGTAAGGTTCCCTATCTCTCTCTCTCTCTCTCTCTCTCTCTCTCTCTCTCTCTCTCTCTCTCTCTCTCTCTCTCTCTCTCTCTCTTCTACGCTGAACGAAAATTCTTCTCCCCAAGTTGCAGTCCGCGATATCGAGGGGCTGCACTCGCGATAGCGGCGGGGATGTAATGCACCAGATGCCACCCCTCCCAGGGACCCCTTCGATTTTCCACACAATTTTCGTACCGCCGCCGGACAGATGGCCCGCGAATCGTATCTATTGTCGCTCAACGATACCGGCTTTCGCTCCTGCCGCCTTCCCATCGCCCGCCGCCTCCTCTGTTATGTGGGTTCGTAGGTCGCGCATTATGCAATCTCTGTGTAGGAGCCGGTGCAAATATTTTGCCTGCACGTGCATACACTTACCACTGCGCGGGATGATTACATACATATGTAGATGCGCGAGCCTAATAATGGAAATTATGGCCGCGTATACGTAACTGCGTAACGCGGCAGTCGACTGCCGCGCGCGCTGGGCTGAGGGTGTACCGAGCAAGCTTCGAAGCTCCTCGATTTTGCGCTCGAAATGATTGTTCCGGCGGTGGAGAGGGAGTTTCCTGGCTACCGTATTTGTCATGGCGCTCTTCCGGATGAGGAAGGCGCATTTTTGGGGGGTTTAACGATTGGTGGAATTATTGGAGGGTATTAGGCTCGGTTGCTGGGAATAATCGAAGTGTGCGTTTTGTTAATATGTTATGGACATGTATTAAGTTGTCCTGCGTGTATTTTCTTTGGTTAGGAGGTGGTCGATATTTTTTTTTAACCCGGCGTTGGTCAGGTGGGGTCTCACAGACTCCAGATTTTAAATTGAGTATAACTTTTTAAGGGGGCCGTTCGGTCCAAAAATCGATTTTTTTTATTTCATATTTCGAATGTGCAACCTTTTAAGAATACGTGTTTAAAAGGATTTTTTGAAATTCGTAAAATTCCCGAAGTTACGGGCATTTGAGTAGCGGCAAATGCGTGGGTAATACCCCGCCACTTGGCACTCACGTAAAACTTTAAACGCGTTTTTCTCGAATCATGATGTTTCCGAACGGTAGACAGCATAACAAAAGAAATTCTTAACCGATTCCAAAAAACTTGGTGTCATTTTCTTTGTCATTGAATTCACTATCGCATCAGCCTTTGACCTTCAATTTTAGAGGTCATAGTTCATCGTTGTTAACATTTTTAGGCGCAGTATTACCCCCTTTTTCGCATGTTTGCGTTAAAACGTGTACCAAACATCGCCATTTTGCTTTATTTGGCTTCTCAAAGGCTGATGCGATAGCCATTGAAATAACCTATAAGAATATCTTTGGTTTTTCGATTTCCGACAATCCTACGTCGAGTTCTACTGTCTACCGTTTGCGCCTCTTTTATTGCAGCAGTGTACTGAGCGCCACGTAAAATTAGAACCATTATAGGAAAATGAAAAAAAAAATGGTTTTTATATTCTTGAAGAACGAATAAAGAAAGACCATAAAGTTTTTTTACTGCAAGTTGTATACTTTTTTGGAAAAAAAAATCACAAAGATCACCTATTTTTCGAGCGGTTTGACCGAACGGTCCCCTTAACAACGCGTGGCAGTGTTATTTAGTTTGTACATTATATACGCTACGTAGGAAGTATATTTTTGTTGGAAATTAAAGATGTTTAATTAGTTAAGTATTTTTGGGTAATAAAAATTTAATTAAAGATATGGATTTCTATAATACACTACATTAATTGCGGGGTCTGTGGGACCCCACCTTACTACTCTTGTTACATTTCCGCACGTTACCAACGCCGGGTTAAGGAATTGTTTTCTCTTCGTCTATGGTTAGTGGAGCATTAGGATTAATTCGTTTATCGCATCATTGGCTGAGTTGATGAATTTATCAATAAATGAAAAGAATGAAACTTGAAGGCGAACTGGGGAATCATTTATTCGTAGGTGCTATTTGAATTGAACTGGCACGTTTAATAGGCTGGTATGTTTGATTACGATTTAGTGAATGAAAATTATGAGTAGATCTCACCATTTGCGTATCAAATTACAGAATGTATTCCACTGCGTGTAGAATATCATTTTGTTCGTCAACCAAACTGGTTGAAAGTGATTTAGAGAGAGAGAGAGATTTCTCTATGCATTTCACAGACAAAGATTTCAGCAGTGGCAATCCGTAACGTTAATTCGGTGTTTTAGACAAGTACAGCTAGTAGTTAGACTGCAAAATTTCGATTAAGAAAATTGGGTCTTCAAAAACCGACAGATAACAATGAATTTAAGGTTTTATTTGGACCTGTGCAATCTTCTAAAGAAACACTGTACAAAAAACAGCTTGTTCTACAGAAATAACGTTCTATATACTTAATCACAAGAATATTCCATAATTCCACGTACAATGATAAAAAAAATATTCCACCAATTACGAAGCAATCTCCTTCCCAACCGATCTTCCTTACTTTTCCGCAAACCATTTTGTAACGAACCTAAAGGCATCTTCCACCTGGTGTTCCCCATCTTAAACCTCCGACTCTCATAGTAGCATCGCAAATACCTATGCATTTCGTTGGCAAAAGTATCCCGACTCCCCGGAACCTTTCTCTCGCCGATAGAATCAATTCCCACCTAAATTGTCGCACTCGAAAGTTTCACCAAGAAATCCTGCGCGCCGCGCGCCAACAACCACTACTTACAAGCCCCCGAACCCCCAACAATTTCGGGCCGTCTGTCGCTTCATGCGGCAAGACTTATTACCATACTCCGCCGTGCATCTGCGTACCCTAAAATCCATTTATATGTGTATACACGCGCATTAACATAGTAACCCACTTATGTATATACATATATATTATATATTATGCATCGCACAGAGGCGCGCGCGCGGACATGTATGCGTGCGCGTGTGCACATAAGATCGCGGTCTGCGCATATAAGCATCAATATGTCCAATATTCAAGCCCCCGTAAGTACATACCTATACGCACGCGGGCAGAGGCAACGGTATTACGTGCACCCACCGCCGATATAGGTCGGTTATAGGTGGAGGGTAATATTCGAGGATGCCGAAAGCACGTTCGAGCGATCGATCTCTCGGTCTGGCCCTCCCTCTTAGCGGGTCTTACACCAACACGAGCGCCTACGTCCTACGGTTTGCGCGGTGCCGGTTGCATTCGGGGGTTACAGGCTTCAACGTCGCCGGGAGAGAGGCACGACTTGCCTTCTCTGGAAGAGGATAAGGGAATCAGGGAGCGGCTGGGGGGGACGGGGCGCGTCGGATGGAGGGTTGAAACCGAGGGGGTGAGAAAGGAGAGGGGCGGCCCTCTCTCAGTAGGTATCTCAACTTACGATTGCCCTGGGGGCGTGCACAGAAGTGCAAAGCAATCGTCTCCCAGGTCGACCCCATGGCTGTAGGTTCTTCTGGAAACGGTAACGTATCGAAATACACGCGGCGGAAACGCTCGGTCCCGGCCCGGCTCGGCGCGCCGCGCGGCGTTACCCTCTTGCCTTCCACGAAGCTCGCGTTACGCCCGCCAGAATCTACGGTCCCCTGGAATTCCCGCGGCGCTGGAATTCTCGCGATCTTTTTCCTCTCTCTCTCTCTCTCTCCCTCTCTCTCTCTCTCTCTCTCTCTCTCTCTCTCTCTCTCTCTCTCTATCCCCTTTTCTCGCCCTCTTTACGAGCCGCGCCACGCGCCCGCTCTTCACGCCTCTTGTTTCCCAGCCGCTATGGGTGCACGCGTGCAATTATAGGGGGGAAGAAATTGAAATTGCACGGCCGTTTCGAACACGCGCAGCGGCTACGCTCGTTCACCGTCCAGGTCTATCTGTTCGTTTCTCGGGGCAGGGGGGATTTATGGGAAAGCGCAAAACAGTTGTTCACGGGTGGATTTATGGCGTAGATTTGTTGCGGGGAGAGCCTGTCTGATGATGCTTCGAGCATCGGGAAGGGCGCGTTGTCGTAAATAAGGAAAGATAATCAAGATAGTTCGACGTGCGCTTGTTTCCCGTCTCCAGAGGAAACAGCGTGGAACAATGTGTGCCCTTCGTCCATGCGTCGCTTCATTATCTTCATTACCGCCCAATTAGAATTGCCAGGTAAAAGGTTTGCGGGCCGAAGACAGATCCGTCTCCAGTTATGACAGAACGTTGGAGGTGTATAAAGTTTCACGGTTAACTCGCGTCGCCGCAGCGTCCAAGTAGATTCAGGACTCACTAGTCAGACGGCGGCGGTCGAATTCTGCGGAGAATAGGAACTTCCATTGAATTTAATCTTATTACGGTTACCTTAGTTTGCCAGCAGTGGACACTGGCTGGAAAACAAAGTAATTGTCTATCGACACGACCCTTTGGCTGCAGCCTCGTCCCGATACGTATCGAGATACATGGGTAGCTAAAGGGAGGCCGATATCCTCTAGTTTCGAACTCGAATTACGACGGCAGGATCTATGACTCACGGTATTCCCGCGGAGGGTTGCTGTTGCATTCTTTTCATCTTGGTTGTTTACGAGATATTTCGTTGTGTTCGGGCGAAGTAGTCTGGAAGCGTGGAATTTATGTGCAGTCGTGAACTGGGTTAAGTTCAGTCGAACGGAGTTTAGCGGACGCTTTAGCGCAGGGGAAACGCTGGCTAAACGTTACATCGACACATCGACACTTGCCAACTATGTATTATCGATACTTCTGTCGCGAGCGTTGCTAGCTAAACTTCACCGCGATACGTCGTACAGGATGTTGGATCTGTATTTCTGCCACGAATACTATCTCCTCGAATACAATTTCGCCTCTCTGCGCCAGGGATGTTGTGCTCGTAAAATTATCATGTAAAGGCTATCGTAAAATCGAAACTGAAACAATGAGTTCATTTCCACGTACCTTCTTGATATTTTCTTTTGCGTTTAAATTATCCAACGAACTTTTCTAACTGTTTTGATATGACTTAGATATGAATTAGATATTACAAAGAGTAGAATATTATTTGTTAGTTAGAAATTCTTCGATAAAAACGTAAATTATGTATTGTGCAGTAAAGCGACGTTATTCCTTTGTTCTACGTTTGAGAAGTAACGTCAGCTTCACAATCTCAAAAATTGTAGTCTAAGAAACAGTGATTTTTTATTTCTCTTCACGTAAAATTGTTATCTAAACCAGAGATACTAACTAACAAAAAAGAAGGGCAGCTAGGGTAGATGTACCAACTACTGTCAGCGTCCCTATTACTGCCACTTTATTTATTTTACTTAATAAAAACGTAACGTATAAAGAATAGTGAACTGAATAGAGAACTATAATACTAAGAAGAACAGTCCCAATTTAATGATACATTTTTTTCTACACTATCTTTACACGTTGCGTGTTTATTAAGTAAAATAAATAAAGTGGCAGTAATTGGGACATTTACCCTGTAAGTAGAAGTACCACTGTTTGTATTCCTAAGTAGTTGCAAATACAGCTACCCTTCAAGAACGATTATTCAACCCACCATTCGTATGTTATAAACCGTCTAATGGATATGACCGCAAAATGCAACCTCAAAAAATATAATACCAGAACGAGCGTAATAAGACGTATTTTCCCGAAAACAGGGTGCGAGAGTTACGCAAATGTTGGCGTAATTTCTGCGAATTTCCACTGTGAAAACGGTTTAAGTGCAACGGGTGTAATTCGCCAGAAATAAACATTTAATTCGCTCGTAAATAAGCCCATTTACGTAGTACATGAAACTTGTGGTTCCACGAGTGCAACGAGTTTCGCGGTTCTGCCCCGTGGCTGTTGATTTTCTTATGAACGCTAATCTGCCGGTGTATATATTAATAAGCGTAATTTCCCGTGCCTTAACACTGACTGAAGCAGAGAGCAGTTAATCACGATCGCTGAAAAATTCGTTTCAATTATAGCATTTCGCGAAAACGGCGGTGAACGATGTACGCACCACGTACCTAGCTAGAGATTCGTGATGCACACCTACTTTCCTTCGTTCAGGACACAAGCAGTACGAGATTCGACGAACAATAAACAGATTATAACGTAATCCAGCGACGACAGATTATCCTAGAAACTTTAGACGCAGGGGCACGTAGAACAGAAAGGAGATTCTCGTTACATTCTACCCTCTTACTCGAATTACGCTAGGAAAACGTATGGTTCGGGGAATCTCTTGAACTTGAGTGTTTTCATTCCGTTACTCCGATTTCTCATACCGTTGTCTCGATCCACCACCTATTATTTACGGTGTTTCTTTTCCCGATTCCCTGATGTGTTCCATGAAACATCAGGGGTTCGAGGATCTGTTGTGAACAACAAAATATTAGCAACAAAATATTTGTGCACTGCTGCTTTTAATTATCGGTAATTAATACTCCGTGCCGCAACTTCATGCGACGCAGGGAATTTTATTTCTCGTACTTGATCCATAAATATTTAGTGCACACACATTTCGCTAATCAAAATAACGAGCAATATTACTGAACGTACTATATCTTATCGTACATGGTTATATGTATACAATTAATTTGTTCCTTTTAAACATAATTCAGCGTACGAGTTATCGCGGTACAGTTTAAAGTTTGTACACGTTGATTGTTCAAGCGTGTCATTCACGCGTCCAACAAAGCGGAATGTATACAGCAAAATGTATTTTCTCCCGTGATATAATCGTGTATTATAAATTAAGCATTTATCAAATGTTAAATTCAGATAGGGGTGGTTTCGAAATGAAGGAGGAATAATTGCTTATCAACTTATTATTAGTTGTTCGTGAATTTTTCATTTGACAAATGTACATACAAAGGTGAAGGTATAAGTGACTCGTCTAGACAGCTAAACTATATTAAATTTCCAAGTATCGGTTCGTTTAATTTTAACGAGAGCTACACTCTGTGCTAAATCGGAATTATCGGAGGATTATCCTTTCTATGTTTAAACGTGGACGATCAAAGAAACGTGTAAAATATTCGGTGACTGTTGCCTCTTTCTTAATGAGTACAAGAATGGTATAGAGGTTTTCGGAATGACAAATTTGACCTGGGGAAAGAAAGTTTCAAACAGATAACGACGGAGGTCAGTCTGGAAAAGATTGCTGATGTTCAAAACTTACTTGTCTAAAACCTCTGAATAACATGTGGGCAAGTAAAAAATGTACTAGCTGAATTAAGTGATACAACTGTATGCTATAAGGAACTTGAATCTAAATTCTAAAATATCGAAATTCATGTATTTTGTCATAATCGGGGATGAAACTTTGGCTACGTATAAAAGAATGAGAAGCAATGACGAAACAAGTCTGATTTATTTGATAAAAAATAATCAATTTTTGCAGAAAATGTTAGAATAACTCAATGTTTGCCTAAGTAGGTAGTAAGTGGAAAACAATCAATAATGCATAGAAAACTATCCACCACAAGTCACACACTCAAAAAATATACAGTCAAGTAGGTTCCTATATAACTTTGTTTCGAAATATGCATCAAGGAGCAATTAAAAAGAAATCGTTTCGTAAAGAAAGACGAGCTTTTTATCCGATCGCGGCACGCCATGGAGGAGGGTATTGTGTTTATTTTAAATCTACTTTATTGTAAATCTACTCCTCTGAATCGGTGGAGATTTGTAAGAAAAACTAGCCGCAAAATTGTTTATAACATTGAAATATGTGGAGAAAAAGTCTAAAAGGAACCATATGACGCAATCACAGTTTCCAAAAAAAGGAAAGAGATAAAGTTTTGGCATGGATGAAATGATCCATGTATTTGATAAAACCATTTTTCACGTTTTTGCGAGAACCTCCTTTTAACTTTTATTCCTTTCAGCGAGCAGAATATATTGCTGTAAAAAATGACATTAATTTGCACCGTTAAGAACGATTTTGCAGGAAGTTTTTTTTACAAATCTCCACCAATCCAGACTTGCAGATTCACCCCCGAAAGCAGCCGTAGGTAATCACTATTTTAACCTGCACAGTAGTGCCAAAAGAAAAGGTGGAAGAAATAGGTATACAACCACCAATGTCATCACACTGAAAATACTTTGAAAAATGATTCTACGGTAAACACAATTCCACAAGAAGATCCACGCAACACCCTGCGTACAAATATGTATAATGGAGAGAACCAGAGTGCCTAGAAATGTCCAAATAACCCGAAATGCAAAACAGTGACATTCCTCCGCCCACTGTTTAGAAAGCGGCGTCCCAATGAATCAACCAGCACATATTCGTGACGACTCACGTACTGGAAGTAGTTCAGCGAATCGAAACGTTTCCCGGGCACGCGAGTAATGCGCTCTCTCGAGACAAGCATCGACGACGTTCCCCAGTTCAATCTTTCGAAGCGATTCGCTGGCAACGAATAGACACTAATAGTCGAAGGGGGTTTGGTAAATTCACGGGAATCGGGATCGATCGGATGCCGGTCGCCCGGCTCGGTGGCCGCACCAAAAATCCTCAGATCGCGGTCGCCTCCGCGTTCCTTCTATCGCACTCGTTCGCCGCCGGCGCTTCCCTCCTTCCCGCCCTATATACCGAATACTTCGAATAGAATCCCAGAACATTCTTGACGTCCGTGACGGTAGCTATCGAATTAACGGTGTGTACAAGCCACGGTGAAATGGCGGCTCCCTCCCGTTCCGCCGTGGTAGTTGTCGGTTTCTCCGCAGCAGTTCCCTCCTACATACCTGCGGTAGTGTCAGTTTTGCAGGTTTCTTCGGCAACTATTCCGAACTTTCCGGTCTGAGAACGACTTCCGTCGATTAGATCGGCAGCACGCCCGTCGCCGCGCCGTCCTCGCCCCCTCGTTGCCGTGCTTTCTTTGCGACGGAATTCCACCGCCGACAAGTGGAATCTCTCCGCCGTACAATGAGCAATGACTTCGGCGAATGGGGATTTACGATTCCGCGGCAGCCGCTCGGCGAACGAGTGGGCGGGCAAAGACGATGCACGCGCGACAATACCGATAGGATGTAGCGTTGTCGAGATAATACGTCCGCTGCACACCGATAACCAGACAGTGTAACGCAGTAGTGAACGGTTTATATCTCAATAATGCAGGATAATACTAGCTGGCCCGTTGTTGCGGCGAATGCTCCCTTCCTGTCACAATACCCGAATATACCGGATGCTCGACTACAGGTGCGCATCCTTTAAGAGGATGATTCTATGAGCCAAAGTAAGACGAAAATCAGGAATAACGAAATTGTGTGTAAAGCCTCGTTTCCCAGTCGTTAATTGGTCACTAAAGGCAGGCTCTCACTACGCCTCGCCTCGGCTGATTTTAGTCTTTGTACGCTTTTTTTACGTAGCTTGACAATTTGACTCACACTGGCGCTTCTCCTCGGCGCGACTCCGCGGATTCTTCCTCGGGAATATTTTGAGGAAGAGAGGCGAGGCATAGCGCGAGTGGATGCAATGCCACCGCACAGGAATAGGTTCTCTAAGCAACTGATCAAACGTATGAACCGAAGCGAGCCCAGATAACTTCAGGTACGGCAAAAACCGAGGTAGGGTAAACGCGCCAATAAATGGACACTTAAGGCTAATAAATGGACACTTTTATAAAATTATTTTTGCAGCGCGATTGATTCCACGTGCTGCGAAAATTGTTTGGATATGAAGCAAGAAATTAAAAGAAGTCTCTAACTAATTAGTTGCTTATTTTAATAACTTATTTTACACATTTTAATACAAAATGTCCATTTACTGGTACGTGTCCATTTACTGGTACATCCACCCTAACGCGATCCTAGGTGTGAGTGCGACAAGAAGTTGCGTCGAGGCGAGGCGTAGTGAGAGCCTGAGCTGCGGGCCGGCAGCAGTCCCTCGTGCAGACGCATTTTATATTTTAATACATAATTCGAAAGCGAAACCTCAAACGCAATTTCGTAATTCTTGATTTTCGTCTTATTTTAGCCTGAAGTCGAACATCCTGTACAGTTTCCAATGTTTTCACTGATACCTCCAGGTGAATTGAATTCTTAATCATTACGAATCTAGGTGGTGAATTTCCAGTCGGTTTTAATGCTTCAGAGGAGCAACCCCGCTGCAAAGGGAAGGTAACTTTTGATTCTTATTAGGCCCGTGTTTGAAAGGATTTCCCTTGTCCGTTCGCGAGGAAAAGGCAGGTTCATCGATCGACCCCGTCCTCCGCTCGCTTTCAGCATTCCGTTTCTTCCGTCGGAAAAATTTACTTTGGTCCCGACCATTGAAATGCAATCTTCGTTCGTTACAAGCGTTCCGGCAAGTTCCAGCAACTTTCTCTCCCCCTCCCCGCTCGCAGTTTGAAACAATAAATAAGCGGGGGCAAAAAACCAGCCACGGGTATAGCTGTCATCCGTGCGTTTTTTTCTGCCCCAGCCTTTCTGCCTTTTTTACAGCCCCGCGAGTTTCGAACAGATTATTCTGGGTTCTCCGGCGGAGGGCGACTTCCGCCGATTAGACTGGTCGCTGAGAGACCGACCCCCAGTTGGAACGATGGTTTCTTTGCGTGGAAAATTCGACGCCCGCAGCAGCAGCTCGACGAGCAAGAAACGATAATATCATTGAATAGATAGCGTGTAGTAAGAATAATTGTCGGCGATGTTTTATGCATCGCGGTGATTTCGCATTCAGATGCCTAAAGTAGTCGCGTTCGCTGAACTTTCTTGTGGCGGCAATCTTAAATCTTTAACGAAGCAATTCATCATTCTGCAGCCCCTCTTTGCCTCTCGGAAAATCAACTTTGCAACGATTGCAATGAAATTTGTTTTTACCCGCGCCACGGTGATTATACTGCATTTTCGGTTTTCGTTGCCGAGCAGTTCTTCAGGTGGTCAGCGATATCGAGGAAACGTTAAATGGACCCTTGTGTTGCTTTTTCGCAACGACTTTATTAACTCGTAGAATACAGAAGTTTCCTACAGAGTGAAAATAAAATGTAGCAAGCACTGGCGGGTTCCAAGTACGTTTACGTTGTTAACAGTGAAAATCTCGTGTAACGCGTACTTCGAGTTTAGTTTTAAAACATTATGCAACGATGGTTAAATGTTGTGACTCGAATTTGAGCGAGAACGTATGAATGTAATATTGCGCGTTTGAAATGTCAACAATTCCTCGGGGAAAATATTCCCGGTGGACGCTATTATTACGCATACCGTGAACAATGTGTTTAATGTGGTCGTTCCATTGGCAGATTTTTCATTCGCCGAAACGGAGAATTAATAACGGAGTAATTACACGCGCAGTTTCAATCGGGCGACAGGTATATTCGTCGAATTTAACCTCGCGAATTGTAATGACGACAACGCGACTATTAACTCCCGAAAAGTAATGATCATTAAGGACGGTGACCGGCGAGTTGTTAGAAAATTAAATGGGAAATGCGTCTGTCGCCTCGATAGAGGATTTATAATCACGTTCATAGTAACCTTTACATCCATTTCAATGGAATACATGTTTGAAGCTACTTTGTAATATATTCGGAAGGGTTCTCGCAGTGCTCAGCTCACAGTCAGTTACATCGCAACTCTATTTTCCGTAAAGAGTTTAGGTTGAGTTTCTTTCAAAGAGCAGTGCAAGCGTCCAGTGGCGGATTTAAAGAGAAAGGCCCAGCTGGCAAACATTTTGGGTCACCTTGTATACATAAGAGAATTAAAAATAAATTTATGCGCGTGTGGTACAGAAATTATAGGAGACAAAAGAAATATTAATAGGGTTTGGATAAAATTATAAGTGTTTGGATAAAATCAGAATTTTTTTGGAAGATGGGGTTCTTCTGGGCAGGGGCCCAGGTGGCAACTGCTCATCGGCCTGCTCACTGCAAGTGTCATAGCTATATTCAAACTCGTACATTATTTTTAATTCATATAGGCATTTTTTGTACATGTAGGCATGAGTTCTTTCTTGAGGGTTTAGTCCTTAGAGGGCGTGTTTAGTGAGTAATACTATATATATCAGAATTACACTAGTGCAATAACAGTTATATCAAAACCACCCTAAATCAAAACCATAAAAAAAGTATCCTCCACATTGAACATGTAGGTACCAATATTGCTTTTACCAATTTACCGTGCAAATCGACAGCTAAGCGCGCGCAACATGTTCGCGAATAAACAAAAATCGCATAGAAACCGTTCATTAATCTCATCGCAACGAACCAGTGTTCTCAATACTCGGCGCGTAGGCGGATTTCCTTAAAATTACAACTTCCTGAAACGGTTCCCGCGTACCGTTTCAAGTGGCCCAACTCCAGCGAACTCGGTGCCCTGAAATCCGTCCACCCTCAGGCACTAGATCAATCTAACAAGCGTCGGTGTGGTTTTGTTTCAGATGAATCACCGCGACTCGTCGCAGCAGCTCTCGCCGGCCGATTCGCAAGCGCTTCAGACGCGGGTAAGTTTCTATTCCGATCTTCGTGCACGCCGGCTATTTAAGTACACGTCAGGGGCTGGAGGAAAGTTTCGGGCGCGTATCGAAGCAGCTCAGGGTCAGAGAGGGGAGGAAGGCGGACGGGAAACAGGGGACGAGGGGTCGAGTTGGTTGACCTCTCGCGTCTACGCGAGCGACCCTATCGTGGCTCGTGTGTCGGGTATCTTGAAAATCGCGTGGGTCAGGGCGTGGTGGCGGGTAGCTCGGCCCGCAATCAGGCCTGGCTACGCCGCTCGACCAACTTCCCCGCTGGTCACCAAATGCATCCCTCGGCCAGACTTTCCCTCCGTCTCCTTCCCCGTCGCGCACGTCCTCAGCCGTTCTGATTAGTGGCAAATAATGCTTGTAACAATAGCCGCTGCCCGATACAGCCTCTGCGTCGCTCTTCCGCCTGGCGTCCCTGTGCGTGGACCCCGTAGCGCGCGGCTCCGCACGCTTGTGGCGCGCTCTTAATACGCGCGTACGTGCGCGTACGGCAGGGTTTATCGCGTATGTCCTCGCTGGGTTGATATATGAGGCCGTGTGCGTGCCTCCCCCCCGTCGGTGCACATGCGTCTCTATGATCTATGCGGCTCTACCTGGTCGAGTGAACGTGTATGTCCCGGGTGTTGCCCGCGGTGTATACCCCTTCGATGGTGTACACGCGGCTCCGCGGGTATGCGTGAATTAGCCAGGGCACACGCGCGATATCCATGTACCTACCTACCTACGGCTCCGCGTTCCCGTGAAAGCGGTGCGTGTGCTGACCGCCCTTCCCCGTGCACGTCGACGGTGTGTACTTTTGCACGTGCCTTAACGGCGGACATGCGCGTTCCACGCGCCACTCGGCGTGTACACGGCGCGTACACGGACGCGTTATGCATATCACGGGACGCGTGACCCAGCCGTTGACGCGCGCGATGCGCCGAGATGCGGGACGGGACGAGGCGAAGCGCGCGTGTTTATCAGCGTCGGCTGGGCCTCCGGCGAGTCCTGCCGCGCGCTGTTCGACGTGTGGGTGACTGCGCGCGCGCGTGCATAAGACCCCTTTGTAACTGGGGGATCCGACGGAGCTGCCTTTACACCGGCGGAGGAGACACGAGCCAATCAATCCCCATCTGCTTTCGGTTTCGCCCTCCCTTAGAGGGTGCTAGCCACCCTCGCGCTCTACGTCCCCGGAATTTCGATGATCTTCGCCTAGAAACAGATTTATCTCGCCTGCTTTCCTTTCTACTCGCCGACGGTAGCTTTCCAGCCCGCTTCGACCCTTCGTCGATTTCGTGGGGATGTGTTTTCCTCGCGATACAGCTACCCACCGTGCAGCTCTCTCTCTCTCTCACCCCTCCGTCGGTTTCTATCCGGGGGATGTTTCCCGTGCGAAAGGTAATTTTATTCCGCTTGCAACGGATGCCACATGGCGGCTCCTCATCCCCGTCGCGTTGCGGGAGCCGTTGCCACGCTCTATTATCGGTTGATGGGGCTGTTGCGGTATCGCGGATGGAAGGGATACGTGGTGGTACTCCCGACGCGCTCAAGTGGCGGTGTACAGCGATATTCTTGTGAGTACGAGACGCTGGACGTGCTTTCCGTAGCTCGCTGCATGGTCAGACAGACGCGAGATACAAATGGTCTTGGTCGATCCAGATCTTTAGTGGGCTAGTGAGCTAAAACTGCACCGGGGCCTGGTTTAAGTGCCGTCGATTTCCAACGTGACTCGGCGTTATCTGCACCCCCTACTGTTTCACAACTTCACCCCGTGAACTCCATCCACGACGCACGGCCGCGCTCGTCCTGACAACGATTCGTCTTTCGAAGATATCGACGCTACACCCTCTAGAGCATCCCTCGACCCATCCCCGTCGCCTCGGTTGCGTTTTTAATCTAGTCGCCTAGTTTCGAGGGTTCTTATCACGAGCGATCCGTCGTTTGTCATCGTGTCAACGGCCGATACCTCGTGAAAGCCACCCTCGTCTGGCGGCTTCCGAAAAAGTTAAATAGCTTTTTTCCCTATCCCCGCTGTATTATCTTGGCTTCTTATCTCGGCGTGGATCCGGCGCTCAAAGGATGGCGTCGTTAATCGTCGGGGGAGCCAGATTGGGGTTACGCGAGAGGCCGCCGAAGGTTAAGGTCGAACTTTCGAATGAAACACGGCGTTAACGGGAGACCGTCTAATTCTCGCTGGATACGGCCGGTCACGACCGACGGTTTATCTTATCTCCGCCTCGATTGGAAGTGACAGCAGCGTGTACGCTGGAAAATTTACCGCCTCCGTCGCGGGGAGGACGTTCCTCGAAGACGGAGATAATGATTCGAGTTACAAGCGACCTCGCAGGTGTCTAATTGCGCGCGGTTGCGGCCGACTCGCGCGTAACTGCTGCGGTCGCGTCGCGGCACCCGTCACCTGCAGGTTCGCGCTGAAACGACCGCGATAGCGCCGCGCGGGTACAGCGGGGAGGACGGGGAACGACTCGAGTGAACGACCCCGTAAAATTCTGGCGATTTATGTCGCGTTTCCTTGTTTCGAACTTTTCCCGTCACGATACGCCGTTTTTGCGGTCTCGCGACGCAATCTTTCTCTCGTGGATTCATGCCACGTTCGTTCGCTGCCAAACCTCGCTGGCGAATATTACCCGCCTCGAATCTTGGTTGAAACAGTTGCCGGATTATCCTCTCTTTCAGCACAAGGGAGAGAGCCTCCCAGGGCATTGTTCCGTCACGAGATCTGTCAACGTCTCAATCTTTACCGAAACGCTTCCTCTCGAACGCGATGCTCTCGCGTTTCCGTTTCTTATTAGAGAGATTTTTTAGAGGTTATTAGGGAAGTAGGAGTTTATTGAAAATGGACGCAGAATTTATTGTCGCCTCAGATTTGATTGTGGAAGTGGCGTTTCTTGATATAAATTGAAGATTTTCACATGTTATTTGGTTAAGATTTCACTGTTGCGTGACAAACAAATACGTTTTCTTACTCTGCCTCCAGGATACCATCGAATCCACTTCGTGATACCGAATGTATCATATTTCGGGATTAGTGGTTTCGGTGCAGAGAAAAATTCCTTATAGTGTGTCCACCGAGTCGAGACGTAGTCTTTCGGAAGCCACTATGCCTTTCGCCCACCCTGTGGCCTGCACGGTGGTTTCCAGGCAGGAGATGATAAAGGCTCACTCCATCTTGCCTGGTTTGAATGCTGCTATAGAGGAAACTCTGAGGCGCAGCGCGTCCGTTGGACCTTGTGATAACCGACACTATCTGCCTCCAGAATATACCTTTATTATAATATTATTAATAATAAATTTTGAAGAAAGTGTTTTTTCGCCAGGTAGCTATTTTTATACTCTTTTCAAAATTTTGTTAATGCAAGTTTGCAGCGCTTATTGCTCCATTACACTTTTGTTTCAATTTATTTTCTGTCTCTTGTACTTTGGGAGTTATACGCGAAAAATGGGGAGTGCCTATTTGACTTTAAGGTTAGTGTTCAACCTCCTTAAAGGGCGATTGGGCAGGAATAAAACATACCGTTGCTTTTGTCTTCAGTCACTCTATACTAATCCCACAAAGTTGCGTTCCAATCGGTGAGTGCGGGTTCTCTGGTAAGTCGATGCTCTGCAATATAGTATTTGAAAACCTCTGCGCCCTGAAACCCAAAATCACTTTGTAATCACTCCCACATCGCAATGCACAAGTTCCGCGCTTGATAGGCAGTGCAGCGCGATCTGCACCCACTGTTAACTTTTCTCGTTGCAACGAAGAAGGGAGGATAAAAGTAAAGGGGCCGCGTCAAGTACACCGAAAGCGGTCCAATTAAAGTATTTCGTACATTCGAGCAGCCCTTATAAGGATCGTGGGCGCACGTATTTGGAGCTTAGCGGGAAAATTGAATTGGGAGAGGCTTAAAGTCTTCGACTTCGAGGGGATCAATAGTAACTCGCGCGTGGCTAGGTGATATTCCGTGAATGCGCGATTTTTAGCGCAGCTTCCCCGAATGGCCCAGATTCCTCTCGTCTTTCACTTTATTATCCACACTCCGATTGCACCTCGACGTCCGGAGGAATATAGCTCTGGACCAAGAGACGGTAAGGCGCACGGCCTTATTAAATGGGTATCGCGCTGCACCTCTCAGCTCGCTTTACCCGGCGAGATATCGAGTAGGTGTACGTATCACTGGCAGGGTATCCTCATTGACATTCGATCACAATAGCTATTTGCAGATGATCCGTCGAAAATGGGATTGTTACGGGGCCGAACAATCGCGTCACCGTGGTTATACGTAGCGAAAAATCAGCCTGTCGGATTCTGGCATCAAGCGGAGTCCCATTATAATCTGGACCTCGCGCGATTGGGCCGCGAAAACCTTTTCGTGGTCGAACCTCCGTCGTCTGGTTCGTGTCTACGGGAATAAATATTAACGAACCGGACAAACAGCCGATTACGCGTGAATAAATTACGGGTTTGGCGATGGAGAATGGCAATGAGGATCGATTCATACAAAGTTACACAGCGCGACGTAGGTACCTACTTCATGAATGGCTGAAAATAGAGGTTTTCTGGGAACTATGGTTTCATTCGTGATTCACTCGTTGAACTGGGTGACCGTGTAATAATAGATTTTAGACTCGCCCTGCTTGGAACTATGTATGTAAATCTAGGTGACGCTTTGAGGGTAATGCTTGTGATTATAGTTGTTCGTAGAAGTTTGCAGGCATTTATTTAACATGATACATAAGGGAGTAAACGATTTTTTAAATAACTGTCGTTTATTGGTATAATAGGCTAGTTATAGGTAAATCGAGCTTTCTATGCTTTGGAAGATCAAGAAGTGGAAGTGATACAAATTTCGAAAACGTCTCTTTTTGGTGAGAACCTTATGGTTAGGTTGAGGTTTTTTAAATGGAAGCGCACAATCTTCTTGTTATGATGTTTGAGAAAATATCATGAGATGTTCGACGTCCAGCAAAAATGTTGAGAGTTTTGGTCGCCTTATATCTAGATGTTAAATTGTTTGACAGTAATCTGTTAAGTTTGAAGGTATTTCAGAAGTAACCATTCATTCCGCAGTATATTTTATAATTTTATAACTTTCTTTTGAGCAGCTGTATTTAAAGCAATATTTCTACACAAAATACTGTTACAACTCAACCGTTTTGTAAAATATTAATTACAGTATTCGTTCTATTAATCGTTGCGTAATATGATGATATTGCATTCGACGTGGATAATTACAAGAGCAAAATGGCATCGCGCATAAACGAGATTGCGTGGTTTGAATTTAAATATATAAACCTGTTACACAGAGAAATCGATTATACCCAAGTCGCCAATTAGTCACACGTATCGACACACTAGTATCCGGTCCCTTTCGATACGCAATTCCCTTTGCCAAAGAAAATGTCACGAGAAGGAAAGAACGTAGGAAGTGGCAATCTGGTTATTCACGATTTTCGGTGTAAAAAAATCATCGATGCCAAAAATTCAATTTGGTCAGTAACACAGGTTACAAGTGAGCCTACAGTGTTGGGTAGAAACGTATTAAGTGCATAAGAAATTGGTATAATAAAAGAAGACAAGTTTTGTGGTCGACAAAATCAGAACAGAAGAAACAAATCATTTTAAAAATCAATCTATTCGCAAGTATCGTTTTAACTGTGCATAAGAATAAATTTAAAGCCAGATTTGGGTGATCTATTGGCTAAATAATATCAGAAACTCCGTTGTAATAAAGGAAAACCTTGTTCATTGAAAGTTCAACGAGTTGTAAACTCAATTCGCGCTAACAAATGTACGTGTTGCGTTTTTTAATTCGACAAGTTTCCCCGGTCGATTTAAATTAAAAAAGTTTGTCGTGTTTTTGCTGGGGTAGTTATACTCTGCCTTCTATCGCGTACAAACTATTATGTTGCGAGAGATTATACTGATGGCTATAAGATAATACGATTAATTAGCATATGTATCGTACCACGATTAATTAGTACACGTGTTCAACCGGATTCCAAAGTTTTATTTCGATAATGCAGTTAGATGACATCGATCTATTTCCTCCAAAGAATTTAGCTCCAGCTTTATACGAAAACTGTTACAGAGTAAATTAGTAAGCAAGGACGATAATTGTCAAATATTTCACATAATCGTACTGAAATACACATCGTAGTCACATTACTGACGAATATCTAGCGAATTTTAACGATTGTGTTCTCCATTATCGAGAGGAATTTATATTTTTATTTGTCACAAATGAATAGGACACTGTTAGGACACAAATTGCATATCAAAGCAGTGATTACAAGGATAGATCTCGATTATAAACATCAATTTCTTCAACTCCAATAACTCCGAAGACGCGCACAAATAAAAATCCTTTTATTCATGATATGAAAACAATTTTCTTCGCATAATCGAACACATATACACACATACCAACATAAATTTACCCGACGGTCAATAAAGGTTCTGCGAGGAACTAGTTCCTCATCGTCAACAATTCAAAACGACTACATCATCCCCTAACAAAGGGGAAACACTTTGCCCCCGAAGAATCGTGTCGATCAAACACCCGTGCAGCCCTCAAATTTCTCATAAATACGTCCAGCCGTGTATTCGAAAGCTATTTTTCACACGAGCACACCGCAGCCCATCCATTATATTTTCCCCGAGCTTTCGAGAGCCATCAAAGAATCTTTGGAAAATCGACGCGGTTCGCGGGATGGCGCGCTATCGGTCGAATCGATCATGCACAGACGCGAAGTAATAACCAGCCAGAGACGATAACGCCCGTGAACTTATAACTCGGGAGCCTCGTGTCTTCGTCCACGTCAACCTGTAGTTTCGCCTTCGCGGGGATGAAGAAACGACGCGTCTTGTACTGGGTTAACAGCTTCACTGGTTAAAGTACTTCTATTTATTAGACAAATTGGTTAGAACTTCGGTAACCCGAAAATTCAACAAATTTGTCGAAACTTTCTTCGTTTTTCGGAGACCTCAACAGAAAGAGGTATTAGGTAATTTGTTTTCTACTACTTTTTGGTTCTTCAGGGCGAAAACGCCTCTTAAAGTTAATGTGTGTTTCCTCTTTTCCTGTAAACTACGGTAGATATAAAAAAAATGTTAGAATGAAAATTGAATGGTTTTTATCCTGTATAAAATCATGTAATCAAATTGTTTAAAGTTTGTGGTTTAATCCAAAAAACGTTCTGCATTACGAATGGATCACTTTTTGGATTATATGTGAAAGATTTTGACGAGATTCAAATATGATGTAGTCCACGTGAAATTGGGTGGAGTTTTAAGTCATCATTTTCCTGGTTTCGAATTTCTTTCAGAAAGTTGGTGGTTTCACCTGAAAAACGAATTTTCCCATTTTCAATCTAAAAATAGGTTTATTCAAACTGGGTAATTCTTCTTCGTTCAAATAACACAACGAACATCTCACGGTTGATATTTTTCAATATAAAAGTAGGCCAGGGCTGTAAACTTTGACTATCTACAAATATATTTTAAACAAATTCTAAGCCAGCAAAGCGATGACCTTAAACTCTCCCCGAATTCACGTGGACCACGTGATATTGAAATAGGATTGGGTGGCACAGTCTATGTATAACACAAATAAACCCGATATCTTGTAGACTAACATTTTGGTATCTCCTGCGTTGTCAGCAAACACTATACAGTATACACCATACACTACACAGACTAGGCAGCGAAATGGTTAAATGGTCAGCGACGCTCGGTTGGATCGATCTGCCACTCCTGATCGACTTCTCCTCCTGACGGGGTCGCATGGAAGGCTTGCAAGCCAGGACAAAGAAGTGTGAAAGCTGATTTTCTCCCGACACCGTAAATCACCATCCGCTGATATATAAAAGCGATTATCGAAACTTCGCTAATGCGATTTTCCTGCCGTCTGTCCCGTGCCTCGGCGCCCCGATGCAATATGTAGTGGCTTGGTGAATGCAATGGACTGATAGAGAAACGCACTAATTACACGAACATTATTATTTACAATCGCCCACGGCTGTCGGGGATGAAATGTAATACGCTGGTTAAAATGGAAAATCGTTGAAACGTAGATCGCCCATTGTCATAAATGATAACGTAATCGCCGGTGGAAAGTATTTTACTTACACCTGGCTTCGGCGCTTCGACGATTACGAATATACGCAAAACGATATTTGCTTCTTCCAGGCTTGAGACGAGAATTTTATTCTTCTATATTATACAAGAATAATTATTGTAATTGAAGCGGTAAGGCGATTAACGTTGCTCGTAACAATCTCCCTGTGAGAGCAATGAATTAATAACGCTGCAATGGAACTCGTGCGTGCTTTGTTAAATCGATCGATCGATCGGTGGCACCTGATGCTTCGGTTTTTTCGTTTTCAGTGACCTTCGCTGACGCGAAACGGGCACAGACGTTGGGTCTGGCCTGTAAATCACGGTCGATGGATATAGAAGCGATTACCCAGACTACACTGATGCGATCTTTTTGGCGTTTCGATGCATCGGTGCGCGTTTCATTCCTCCAATACGTCCAACTTTTTGGATTACTGTTTTGCGTTACAGTATCGCCAGGTGAATTTCAATCAATCCGCGCCCGTACCGAGACTGTTTTTTTTTTAACAGAGTATTGACACGCGGAGTCATTTTCTGTGATGTGTAACTTTCTAGTCCAGTGAGGGATTTAGTTTACAGCTGTGCTCCAGGCAGATATATGTAGTTTAGTGGGCTTGCATTTCAATCAGATTTAGTTCATCACAGAGAATTCGGTTCACGTTTATTTCGACAAAGGGAGGAATTTACAAGGGAACTGAAAGCTCCTCCAATGAAAATACTCCATTTTTTAATTACAGACTGCGAGGATACTAAATTCTTACTCTGGGAATAGTATGACAATTATTAATTTTAATGCTTCGTATGAAAATGATATTAACTCGGGGCAATTAAAGTAGTGTTTCCATTTACATATTCGCTGTCTTGATTTCATTTCTTTTTATACATTCTTCTCCTGATACTTCGTCGCTATTTTAGTCATACACTTATTAGATGTTCAAGCCGCGTACACTTTTTTCACGCGCGCAGCACAATTTCCAGCAATCCCAGGAACGTATATTTTACAACTTCATATCTCCAAAACCATACCTGGAGTCCATAAAACTCACTTGCCCCCGCAATATCAATATAACCTACCCAACCCAACTCACCTAACCCAATGGTTGTACGGAAAGTTTTTGCGTTTTTCTTTTATTAGATATCGTTGTACTACTCTTGTAGAATGTATCATTTTGTTATTGACACGCATTTAACTTCATCACGAGTTCTGTAGCAGTGGTGCGTCGATTTATGGCAATTGTCGCCTGCAAGGGCGTCCGTAGACTTTTTTCCAGAAGGGGGCAACTTTGAGGTAATGGTGATGGAAAATATAGTAATGAAAACGCGAGTAGCCCGCTTGCTTTTTTTAGCTCATTTGTAGTGCCAATTTAATTGAAAATTTAATACCGAAATTTAGAAATATTCACTTTTTAGTATAAACTTAATAACGATCAGTTTTTAAAAATAAGCGATTTTCTTCAGGAGCCAGGGGGAAACTGCCCCTTTTGTACCCCTCTCCGGACGCCCATGTTCGCCTGTAAATCATCCTCATCTATTGCCTTTGGTCGCCCAGACCGTGGTGAATCATCTAACCCAGAATCTACCGATCAGAATGTTTCAAACCACATTAGACACACCCGAACTTTAATGGCACCTTCTCCATACACTTCGCTAATGAAATAATTTTGCTGTTTCTGTGAATCTAGTGCCTCTCTAAAACTCATCAAGTAGTTCATGTCGAATAGCACTTTACTAACTGCCATATCTGGACTAATATTAGAAAACACAAAGAAGCTAAATGCAACACTGAAAATATAATAATGGAAAATATAATATATAATATATATCTATATTACACCTCACAACTCAAAAACTATACAAAATGGAGCTGTACCCCTCTTATAACGACAGCCCGCAGAAAACGCAAAAGTTTTCTGTTCGACCCAATACAATCACTCCATTCATATTGCCTCTCCCCATTTACAATAGACCTTCCACAGACACTTGATCCATAAAACACTAATCAAAAGAAAACATAAAACTGATATTCACACACCTACGTATCACCTACCGTACTCTATCCTCAGTAATCATTTCCCTACATAAAACGAGAAACACACTTCCTTCCTGGCGAATCGTGCTGCTCGCGTCGTAATTTTTTAAACCCTCCGTTGGCCATCAATGCGCCCCCTCCTCTCCACGAAGAATTATGAACACGTCCGCGATGCAACGAAACGCCCCCCCGACAAATTGAATGGGACGAACGAACCCGGAAATCGAAGCGTCCGCTTAATCGCGAGCGTTCGATCGATTTGTTATTCGCACTCTGATTTCTCCGGCGAGGGTCACTATATCGTGGCGCACGCGGAACTGCGAGCAGCGCTCTCGGCAGCTTTGGCGCCGTCAGTCACACGGCGGGGGAGGGTAAAAAAATGCGATAGTTGAAGGTTGGCTAACGTAATTTCAGCGGGCGCGATACCTCGCCACCCGTCATCTGCTCTTCAATTACGCGTCAATAAAAGCCCCCGGCCCCCGTTCGCTGCCAAGAGGATAATAATGGGGTGGTTCACCTGAAAGGACAGCAGAGAGCCGCGCACCGAATGCCCGGCTTTATCGGGCGCACAACGAGCTTCGCCTAAGTATCGCTAAAGACGGGAGATATAGACGGCATTATATGTATATACATATTCGTGTGCGCCTAGAGGCTTCCGACCGATAGAAAAGTTGGACGTTGAATTAAATATATTGTTTCCGTTATCGAGGTGCGCGATAGGCCACACGGTGCATTCCCATCGGGTAAGTTGAGATTCGACGGAGCTATTTAAGTGGCAATTCTTTGCGAGTTGCAGTGTGTGCTTTTTTTATTGAGTTGAGATTCGACGATTCGGTTCCAGGAAGCGGGGTAGCGATCGTGAGATGGTGCAGGATTAATGGGGGACGGTTGGTAAAGGAATCGTTTACTCTTTAGGGGCGGTATGTTTTGACTCTGTGTTGGTGATAAGATTTCTTTGAAATTGAAGAGGGGTGTTTTTCACAGGAAGTCTCGTTTCAAAGGAGTCTTCAGGTGATATGGAAGTTTTAAACGAATGGCTTAACACGTGGCCTGCAGTGTGGGTTACCAGGAGCCAGCACTTTGAACTCGCGATTAACCTTTGGAACGCGCTTTATTTTCTTCTGTACATATGTATATGAAATAGAGTGGTCTGTCTGTTACCTTGTAATTCAGAAACTAATAGATCAATTTCGATGCGGATTTTTTAACGTGCAGAAGAATTCTTTGGGATAGTTTTAGGCTATTTAACTTCCTCGCTTTACGAGCGGCTGTGCTCCCAGGGCCAGAAACGAAGATCGCAGGTGATTCTTGACTGTGCCGCCAGGACTGTGTATAGTTGGCAATTGTTTTACCGATCCAGCGCCCTATGCGATTTATTTATTCATGATATGTATATTATAAATTATAACCCATCTTTATGTACAAACTACAATTTGATTCGCAATCTCATAAATTCGGGGGAAATTGGATCAAATGGGGTGAAATCAAAAGAAGTTTTCTATTGTTGAAAGATAGAAAACTTGTAGTTCCTGCTAGAGATAAGATAAGTGAGCCTTATTCCCATCCGGTGCCCCTAGATATGGAAACTTGTTTTTATCACTTAATGAAATGTAATTCGATGACTCACTTCTGGTACTTCCATTTTA
The DNA here is from genome assembly GCA_910592295.1 of Andrena haemorrhoa. Classification (NCBI taxonomy): domain Eukaryota; kingdom Metazoa; phylum Arthropoda; class Insecta; order Hymenoptera; family Andrenidae; genus Andrena; species Andrena haemorrhoa. Next base: position 5,418,076 of record OU342944.1, on the reverse strand, counting down.
TATGCACTACACAGGGTGTTCCAAAGTTACACGATCGAACTTCACCAGTATGTTTTATGAGTAGAAATAAGAAAACAATGTTACATTGTAAATTGAGAAAAAAGTTCATTTATGTTTACATTTCAAAATGCCGTCCCCCGTTTCGAGTGCAAGTGCAATCCGTACCCGGATGGCTCCGAATTTCATGTGCATCTTATTTTAGTTCAGTGAATGCATCATTGACCTTTCGGGAATAAAAATTAAATTAAAATTCATACATAATTATGAAGCCATCTTTGCTTTAAAATAAAGGTACTATTATACAATATCATGATAATTTTGTAAATTACGGAAAACATACAGTTGTAACAAACATAAGTTACTATATAATGATCGAATTAACGAGGATCAACTATATATAACGAAACAATGAAAATAATTGGAACAAGAAATGGTTGAATCTGCGAATTCAGGAACCATTACAGTAATCAATACAGAAATTTAATATCGTCGTCGGTCGGACGAGAAGCACAGTTTCACTTTGAAGATATAAAAAGACGTCTCTGCTGCTTCTCCCCTAAGGCTGCACGGGCGAAATTTACTTTCTAGTCTCGATATCTTAATATACATTGGTACGCAACGGAAAACCATCGAAACTGTAATTAAATTTTAATGAATCTTCTTCATCAGCAGCGGTGCCTCCGTTTCAGAAATGGGCCAGCAAATAATTTTACGCGAAACTGATAGGCAGAGAAACGAGTTAACTCCTCCACACTAATCATTTACGTGAGCTCGCGAAGATGGAATTTACTCTATTTAGAATAAAGTTGCACCGCCTCGGGACAGCCAGCATTCCCTTAAACTGCAGTCGCGTGCAACTTACTGTCAAAATGGCTAGAGTGAGGGACAGGGTGCAAAAGTGAAATAAGATTCAGTGTGAAAATAGCGTGTTCATTGATTTTGCTTCGATACAATTTTCACTGGAACAAACTTGACGGGTAAACCAGGCGAGTCGAACTAATGTTGGTGAACGTTTAATTCAATCATCAACCAGGCCCTCATGATCTCGTCAGACGCGGCAGATCGGGGATTCGATGATGCAAAATGGAGCCACGAGTATCATCAAGGTGTATAGTTCATTGAATTTTCTAAAAATAGGTTGAATTTACTAAGAACCATGATATAAACAATATTAACAGTTAAAGTGCCCAACAACGTTTTATTTATTACGAGAAACATAGTGAAGTCGTAGACGGTGCTCGGTTTGACCATACAATTTACTCAATGGAAAATCGATTTATCTTTACATTAACACTTTGAGATACAATTGCACTGCCAAATATATTCATTTTTTTCTCTGAAGTTAATAGACGATTCGAATTACCAATAACCCAAAATATCCCGAATAAAATCGTACTTTGACTCACTTTCACCTGAGAAACTTTGTCCATCAATTGGCAGTATGAACTCCCAGAACTTCAAATTTCCATTAGTGCCGGCGTGTGTTCAAAGCACGAGGCAAGCTGGAGAAAACTTTGCCGACAGAAGCTTCGTAAAGGCCCAATGGAGCTTGAAAAGGGGCACTTTTGAAAACCTCGCGCCAAAAGTGTTAATTGTTAGACTTAATAATCGTGGAAACGCAAAAGCGGTAGGTATCTCTTCAACCCCTCGACAACAGTGTCAAAACGCCGCAGCCTCCAATTCGAACTACATAGATCGACTGGCTGTCGACACAGACGTGGCGGCGGAGTATCGAGCAGACGAAAGTCGATTCCGCGACGCGAACCGTTCGCCCCCGCAGCCCCGCGTCGCAGCGGGGCGCAAAAACTGATTGTGCCGGCGCTGTCAATCAACAGCGGCGGATATAAAAGCGATTACCGAAACATCACTAATGTGATTTTCCCGGCGAGCAACCCCGCCTTTATGATGTATCAGCTACATCGCCGACTCTTGCTCGCCACCCTTGAACGGCGGGGCCACGCTAAAATTCATCGGTTTAGAGCGATACGAAACGAAGTAAAGAGAGAGGAAAAAAAACAGAACGGAAATGGAGAGCGATTGGCCTCGCTTTGTGATAACCGTGGGGAACGAAGACTCAAAGTAACGCGATTGGCCGTATCTCGTTCCGTTTTACCGATTCCATGGTGAGGAGAGGGAAAATGCACGGAGGTGTATGACCTCTTGGCGATAATCGAGACCTCTCACCCAGGTATCGTAAGGTTATTTACCTGAATAAACCGTTCGATAGAGGAGTGCTTCAGCCAGCGACGAGCTAGGGGCCACGTGAGACGCGGTTTAATAATTTCGCAGGCTTTGTGTACAATTGGAATATCGCCTGCCGCCGGAACACCGCGTGTGTACATTTTTCACGACGCTCGCGCTGATAGACGCGTCAAGGCTCACCTACGGATCGTTACTCGCCTCAGATTTTATACATTACAACGCGAAAGCACCGTTGCCGCTCCATGACTGTAAATTAGTCACCGAGAGACGCCGCGACTCGTTCTGGGGTAAAGATTAGCTAATGTGAAAGGAATGGCTCCGCGTGGCGCGAGTCGAAAGTTAGGAGTTGGGAATTATGTACATATCTTGTTTTTCGCGGGGTGCCATTAGACCGAGACTCCGCGAGAAGTTGATGGCCTGCGCGGCGCAAGGGAAGTGTTTGCGATGTTTCTTGCCCGTTATTGTTTAAGTTGGGCGAAATAAAACTTTTTGTATGTTTAATGCTCCCTTGGAAGACGATCGTTGTGTATATTTTCTTCGTACACGGTGCTGTAGCTGCAACAATGGGCTATGCAAATTCGCGGCAAACGGGATAATTTACTCGCTCGCGATGCCTGATGACGGGGCTTCTGTTAAACGAAAAGTCAAATTCCCGGGGGTACCGCGACGAGCGGCGAAAATAATTAAGCAACTTCACAAATTAACATAATTACCCGACGAGGCCGACGTATATCGCCCTCTTGCCAATTAATTCCGGAGTAATAATTAAATTACGTGATGCTAGTTGCGAAACATTCTTAACGATGGAAAATAAACACAGCGGCTCGCCGGAAATCGCTGTGTAGGTACAGTAACTTTCGGTTGAGTTTAGAGAAACGTGCTTGAAAATGGTTTAGAAGGACCTTGTATTGAAATCTTTCTCTACGAATGCTTCGAATCATTACTGCTCCACTATTCCTTTACACGCATTTGTGATTCTATAATACTTTAAAGTGAAGTGGAGATTTATTGATTCATCCCATAAATGTACGAAGTGATCGAAGTAAAACTTCGAGGCAGTCGTGACATAAACATTCCTGCGTTCTTCGTATTTTATGCTCGAGATCTTTACGTTTCTAGAATTTAAAAATTTAAATAAACGAAAACAGATTATCGCGAGACTTGCATAACAAATCTTCTCCCAATTCGAAGCTAACACTTTCAGAGATTTAACCCGATTACAGACAAATTAACTCACCTACGCTAAACGCAACACATGACCTAGCACATTATCTCCAAATGTTCTAATCATCGCGAATCACCTCGCCCAACATCAATTTTCCAATGACGAATTAACCCGCCTCCGCCGATAACGGTAATTCAACGTCTAATCGCTCAGAGAAAGCCATTTAACGTTAATGCGACAAACAAATTTCTCCTTCCAATCCACGCAATAATTCCAAACTTTCAAACAGCATCCCGCAGCTCGCGCAACCCATTTTCCTCCACCGCCAATCGAACGGAACATTATTTTAGACACTCCCCAGCGAGTCGTCGCGCGTCCACCGCAATCATAAACGAAACATCCGAGCTTTTGCAGCTTCAGCCCGGCGAGCCTAGAATTTCCCGAAGTAATCACTTAATTAACATTATCGCCGGCTTTGTCGCTGCTTATCAAACTAATAATGTTAATAGTCCGGCTCGGTGTGGGTGGCGAGCGCGAGGACACGAAAACTCCAGCCGCGTACGAGCGGCTCTCGAGCTTATCACTTTATCGGTGTATTACGTGACGCTTTCATGCCCGTAATTATAATTAATGCGAACGAAGGCAGCGGCCGTTGGCCGTCATTTGGAAGAGTGGCCATTATTAAAGGGTCAGGGGACGCGCGCGCGAACCAGTGTCACTGTCAGTGCGTGCCGACTGGCAATTCCACGGTGGTGATAACTGGCGCGCCGTGCCATTAGGTGATAGATTTTATTGTCCACCCGGGGCCCACCCTGCCGCGATAATCATCGCGGTACCTTACCTTGCACGCTCCTGGGCTGGAACGTGGCCGCATGTGACGGAAATGCGCGCGCCAGCAATCAGTATACGCACCTGGCTGATATACGCCGTGCGTTCCGTTCACCCTAACCAACGTGAATATCTCCGTTCCGAACCGCGACGCGATAACTGTAAGGGAGAAATTGTTTCCTTCGACGTGATGGATGTAGATCGATTCCATGGACTGTCTTTCTCGAACCACCACAGAGGGAATACGTTTGTCGGTTCTTCTTTCTCCAGAATGCAATGCATCTTACTTTTTTCAGCTTCTTATTTGTTAATTGATTGACTAATAGATACTTTGATTGTCGCGATAACTGTGTATTTGAAGCAGGCTTAATGTTCTGCCTCTTCTCTGAATGCTATCTGTGGCTTGGTATATGACTGTGGAGTTCGTTGCTTGCTAATTAATTATACCTGTTATAAGTGTCGCGTGATCGATACATGAGTGACAGTTTCATTTGCACGTTAATAGGTCACACCTGTTTACACCGCAACGAATGATGTTAACGCTTGATAGGCCACTGTCACGCATTCGTGATTTTACGATTTTTATCTAACACCGAGCGTGAGCGTAAGAATTCGATTTTATTTTATGTTTATTACCGATAAAATAGTACCACTGAAGGATCTTCGTTTCGTTTAGGAGGTATAGTTACGACGGTTTTCAAGAATCAATCAGTTTCGCTCCAAAATGTGTGACTAAGAGTTGAGAATTTCTAATGAAAGCTATTAGAATGAATAAAGCACTGTGAAATCTATGGAAAAGTGTTTGAAACTGAATCTATACGTAATAAAATAATACTGATATCGTTCATTACACAGAGTAGATCATTCTTGATAGAACTTAATAAGAAATAAATGATAAAGGCAGGAAACTTTGAAGCTTCTTACAGCCGATTGAAACATAGCGAAGTAAATCTTCGTTACTCGTTCTAAGCATCAGTATCGAAGTTATGCAATTCAGATCATAAGGTAACCTAGTTTGCGCATAGTTGTGCATACAGCAAAGTATACACAACTTTTAAGAATTTCTCCATTAACGAATCTGAACAGGAGCTAAATACCTGAAATTCCATCCGCAGTCCAGTCCACAACTGTTTTTGAAGCTTTAAGGGCCGACAGAAAAGTGTCAACCCTGCAGTCTACCGAGGATTCTAACTCGTATCTCTCATTTGCCAGACCACTGCCCTAGCCAATCGAGCAGTCCAGACGGATTTGTTCCCCCTGATCGTGAGTCTAAATGCTCGCCGCCCATGCAAGGTCTGCGACATTTTTCTTCTTAAATAGAACGATATGTCTTTATCAACGCAATGTCGTATCCGACGGAGAAAACATACTTATTCGAGACAACAAGCAGTCAGTCCACGGTGGATGAAGAGATGACGTCTCTGTCGCGCGACTAAGTGGCGGTATATCTGGATGCCATGAATATTATTACACTGGAATGGTCACTGAGGCATCTGTTCTCCATTAAGGCGTACGACTTTTTTGAGAGAATGGGCATATGCTGAGTTGATGTACGAGTTCCCGCGAAGAGCTGAATTTACGACATCCTTCGGGCACGAGATCCGTGGGACCATTTCACCCGAAGGTGATTAAAAGTCTGGAGCCATTTTTAAGAATACATCTGGATCGATAATAGTCGTTTCCAATGTCAGCGATGACTGGAGAATTGTTTCACTAAAAACGCACTCAGCCACGATGGTGACTATCCTCTTCCTCCATTCAATTGCAATTTCTTTTTCTCTAGAATTAATACTGCATAATACCAATGTATCGTATGTTTTAATATTCCTTGCTCCTTGATCGGAATACCGTGATTTTAGAATTTTCGAAGCAGTGGAAGTATTTCTTCTTTAAATATTTGCTCTCGTAGTTAAGAATAATGGAGACAGTGAAGGTATTAGACACGCAGTAGGTGATAGAACAATGACACGTGCTCAGTTACGTGTTTTATTGGCGCAATGTCTGCTCTGAAATTAAATTGCTATCTAACGAGGGTGAGTCCTGGTTACCAAGATTCTCAGGGACGATTTGCTAGCGTTCGTAGATTATTTTGTGAGCTCCAGCTTGGAAAGTTTGTTCGCGGATCTCTCGCTCGATTATTTGAGGGAGTTTCGGGGATCTTCTAATTTAGGGCGTTTATGTGTACCCGTGTGCGTGCTTCAAGTGATTTATTATATCCACCAATGAATCAGATAGGGTAGAAGATAGGAGCGGAGTTCGCCGATAATGAAATTGTAAAAAATGTGATGCTACTTTTGGGGGAAAAAGTTCCGTCAACGTGACTCTAACGTGTAACACTGATTTATATGCAGTAAAATCTCGATTATCCGAACTAATAGGGAGACAAATCCGTTTCGATAGGAGACTTTTCAGATAATCGGTCTAGGAGAATCAAAGTTGCAAATATATCATGAAACCATTGGAAATAAAACAATTTTGATAGATGGATGTTTATCGCGTGAAATAATACATGGTGAGTGAAATATAGAAACGCAATTTTAACCATTTTTTAGATATATTCAACGCGAACCTTTGTAGATTTCTATTAAAGGCGACGTACAATGAATCCCTCAAACTTGGTGTAATCCTATTGAACGTTGTTTAGTATGAAAATGCCTTCTCATTTTCAAAGTAGCCCACGTAATTCAGTTTACGCGCGGGAGATTTATTTTTGACCAGGGAAATCCCTGCTATTCTACTCTGAAAGTTACTTCGCCGGGTTTAACAAACTTCGTCAACGTCCTTTAATAAGTAGCTGCATCGTCGACCCATGGTTTATGTAGTTACTCTCTGAGGGGGCATTGCACAAACTATGTCGAACAATCGCGACACATACACGCATATTGACCTCCAACGATCGCATGCGTTAGCATTTCTATGGCGCACAGGTTGCCGTCACTCAAAACCAGCAATCTAAAATATTTCCATTATTCCGAGTAATAAAGTACCGAGAAAACGCCACACAGATACTATAATCAAAATCACTGTTTCCTTAAAATTATATTTTCAGACTTCGAGGTGATTGAAATTTTCAGAAGAATATATTCTTTTTACTTCCGTTAAAAAATAACAGATTCTCTTGAGGAGAGACAGTTTAGGTAACTTCGAAATTTTAAAAAACTTCATGTACCTCAAGATTCCAATCATCTGAATCGTTTAATCGCCTCTTCGTATCAAATGTGCCGTCATTTTGGATTTCAGTCTTGTGAATTGACCCTGTAGCATTCAGTGGCTATAATTCCATAATACCAGGTGATCAGTAACTTAGACCTAACCCAGCGATGCATCGATGTTATACTCAGGAACATTGCAGCAAATGTTGCAACTACGTTGGATCGCATTGTCGCGTTAACGAGCTGTGTCATGCAGATTGTTACCCTCTCTGTCAATATAATTGATGCTCCCTGGTGGCCACTGGGTAGCTGGTCAATCGATAGTCCGTTATTTTAATGTACTTTCATCTGCTTCTTTAATCCGCGTACCATCAAACGTTATTCACGCGACTGGTGTCCTCGATGCAATCCCTGTGCACACGTAAAAGCGGCAGATTGTCACGAATTGCTTCTTAGCGTTGAATAAAGTGAAAATCCAATTATGATAATGCTCCAATAAAATACGGATAACGTAATTACAGCTCAGAGGCATTGCATAGAGTGGAAAGTGCAGGATTGCGGGGTCATGTTTCCCCTTATCGTGTCCACCACGGTGCCCATTAATCGTGGGGGGCCGGAATCGATCACTAGCTCCACAGGAGCGAGGGTTATCGCGTATTTGTAATTATAGGCTCCTAATATCTTGCTCATCAGGATAGTAATCAGCCTCGCCAAATGTCTCTGGTCGATCGAGATTGTCCTCAATTTCGACATTACTGGCTGTGACAGAAGCAGGCCAGCTCCTCGGAGACGGATGACCCGAAAAACTCGGGCGACCATGGATTCGATTCGCCAAGATCCCGCGGACAACGCTCGCTGTGCGTACGATAAATACTCGTCCCAAGTTTCTTTCTCTCGATCGGTCGATGCCGCGATTGCAAACGATCCGTGCCTGACGTGCACGTGTAAACACGAGCAGGTTTTTCGCGGTAACAACGCAGGGAGTTTCGTGGGAGATTTTTTGGAAGGCGCATAGAGACGAATGCCCGCAGAGATTCGTCGATCCGACGTTGCTTATCAGTTGATAATAACGCGCAACTTATCGATCGCCACTAAAATCGATGGGATTCAATCTCCTAGGTAAATTGATTCCTTTCTGATCCAGGAGGAATAGTTTTCCTTCGGCTGGCTATCTGAAATTCTATCGGGAACACGTCGGTTCTAGTCAATATCAGACGAAATTAGGATTAAACGGAGATTCGGGATGATATCTGTTGAACGCGGATAGTTTATGCTCGGAAGGCTAGGTATTTCATCCACGAGGGTCGGCTGAAAAGTAGTGCACACTCGCGTACCTATAACTCGGAAGAAAAAAACGTGCAGGGAAGCTTTGGTCATCAGAACCTATATTCGTCCACTACAAACGTGCAGAATATCGTTTTCTTTAGTTTACTCGTTTGTGATCAGTGAAACAAAGAGCAGTGATCGAATCTTTAACCGCTGGACACGTTAACCTAGCTGACATTCATCGTCGTTTACGGAAATGAAACTGTGGACCGAGGAACAAAAAGTTTCAAGAAGAGCAACAAATGTTGACACGTTCAAACACTACAGCCTCCGAAAACCAGTAGGTTCGACCGATGTAATTCGAGGCCGATGACAAAGGAGTCAATCTACCACACCAGTAACTTGTTAACGAGCTAAGGGACAGGCGCGGAAGCGCAGTAATTAACGAGAATAACTGCACGGGGAGGCATGTGTGACTCGGAAGGAACACGTGTCATTAGGGTGGCCCAGGAGTTCCGCGGAGCGGCGCGTATTGAAGAATCAATGCGCTGGCGGGTGGAAAGAGGAGAAGAAAGACGCCGTTCCCCGTTGCTGCTGGCTGACACCGTCGCTTCGAAATCCTACCGTAAATACATTGGGGCTGGTAAACACCCCGTATATCGTTAAGCAAAGGCTCCAGCCACTTTTCTTCCCCCGGGGAACAAAGTGCACGGGCCTAGGCGAGGATCGTGTGCGTGGCCGTGTTCCACGCCCATTTTCTCAGCCCCAGCCGCCGCGCGGCGCGGCTGATCCCTGACGTCACTTCCGCCGCTCGCGGTGGTTCCCTCTGTTCGAGATCTGACATAGATTGGGGAGCAGGAGCGAGCTGCTCGTGCATGGAGTTTTATGGTTCGCCTTTGTTTGCCATTCCTACGGCCGCGAAACTCGCCTCCCCGCCGCTGGAGAACGGACAAAGAACCAAGACACCAAGCCACGGCAGGCACGACCGCGGCGGGGGAATTTCAGCTCTGACATTTTTATCTGCTAGACTTGCGTGTAGGCCGCGGGGAGAATTCCAGCTGCAAAAATGAATCGCCGTCGTATCGACTTCTCGACGGCTATCAGCTCGTTCTGGCTTTATTCCGCGGCGCTGAGGCTGGGGTATGTATGTGTGTGTGTTTTGGTGGATTCGGATTAACAAGCTGGATATTATTCCACAAAGTTTGGATCGACACGTTGGCTTTTATTTTATACGGTTTCCTTTAACGGGATACAAGTCCCTTTGGTACATTAGAGTAGGTACCGATGTAATCGCATGACGGTAGTTTTGATGCATTTCCTGTACGCAGAGTTTTTGCAATTAGAATAAATGAATATCCGTGAAGGCATTATTAAGCGTCCCGGCACAATCTAGTTATGCAACTGCGCCGCCCTAGGACTTCCAAACAGTATTCCGAGGTAAGTAAATGGCACGCCCGCAGTGCCCTCGACGAAACATTGATTTTGTTCATTGATTGTGGTTCTTACGGTGCATTTCAAGATACATGTAACGTTCCCTACTGTCCTAAATCTGCATTTCTGCAGTGAAAGTTAACGATTCATTCACCACAGCATGGGCACGCGCTTACTGCGCTAAAGAGATTCATTCGCTCTGATCACATCGGCTGGTGCAACGGGGCAGGTACGTATCTACACGATGTCGAATTAACTCGTAAAGCACGGAGCTAGGTTTTATAGGGGCTCTTGAAGATCGACCTGAAAAAGTAGTAAAGAATAACAAACGTCGGCGTTTTATGTCTTTGGGTGGCACGTGCAAAAAAAATATACGCCACGACGAGGCGGATTCTGCGGTCCCAATAAAATGGCTATTTGAAGGATTTCGCGGTTTGTCGAGTAAATGACAGTTGCTCAGCCTCCGCGGTTTAGAGGCCAACAGTATCATGCCGTGCGTCCTCAAAGAAGAGCTAGGTATATTACGATTCACCGTGAAACCGAATCCCGTTTCGCTTGCGAGTATCGAGTGGGTCAAATGAAAGTGTCACTTGCATTCCGTCCCGATTAATTCTTTCAAATTAACAGTTTGTACGAGTGCAAATAAAAATTAATTGCATAAAAATGATTGAAAATCTGAAAGTTAAAGTAAGGTAAATGTCCCAATTACTCGCACGTTCTAACATATTTACATATTCAAAGTATTTATCCCAGCTACTCATTAATAGCCTATCATATGGCTGGTTCTTTTCCAGTATGGAAAAGGCCCCTTTTTATGATGAAATAGTTCGAATATAATTATTAATAATAAATATATTATATGATGCACGTGTACCTAATTTTGACCCTCAATTCTCTCTTCGTCCCAAATAGTGACCTATGTCAGACCGGATTATTGACTCATACATACTTACTTAATGCGTGGAATGGATGTTTATAAAATACTTAGTACAAAACAAAATAGCTTTATTATTAAATTATTATTAAATTATTATTGTAATTCAACACAAAAATTTACTGGGAATAGTTTCTTCGTCGATTATACTCTTTATTAGACATCTTTTTTCAGGTTACGATGCAAACTGACAAAACACGCGGGATGGAAACAGACATGGCATCTCGTGTCAATAATAGCAATTCATACATTTTACGAGTACCGATTATTGACCCCCATAATTATTGTGAATTTAATACAAAATTTAATAGAAAACATTTATTTATTAATTAATTATATGTTAAGATATACATTAGCGAAAACATCAGCAAGATACTTTGAATATTCACGAATCGAATTCAATAATTTTAACACCCGTTCGGAACAGAAAAAAATTCATATTTAAATATAAACGATAAAGTGTCAATAATTGGGACTGGGTCGCTAATTGGGACATTTACCTTATACTCACTGTGCATCTTTTTTTCAGTAGGAAAATATCCCCATAAATAAACTTTAAAAAAGTAAAAAAATTACGCCGAGTACATGAAATCAAATAAATCACAAAAAATAGAAGGTAACAATAAGTACAAAATAAAAAAAGACGTGAAATCAAAATGAGCTGCAAGTAAATAAAGGTGCTTTCAAGCTGCGCTTAAGATGACACAACAAAGATTTTTTTCTCAATAAATACAACATATAATGAAATAAATCTTTTGGAATTTATTAAGCTACTTTTATATTATGCAAAAAAAAATTAAAAAGATCTGTTTTAATTGGTTTCGAATGTTTTTTATAGCGTCTATCTTTTGTTTTCGATAGTACCGAGGCATTCCACAATTGTTGCGTGGCATATGGAGGCTTTTCCTCCCTTTGTTCAAGTTTGCAGAATCTTGAAAAGGTAATATTGACTGACAAACCTATTTGTCGTAACAAAGCGATGAACGTGGAATGATATTTTCTTGTCACCCATGAAATATTCGTTAGCCAGTTCTTGGGACAATGTTTGCTTAAAATCGCGGGGCAAATATTTCCTTTCTGATCCACTGTCATTTGCTATCATGTGTTCTACTCAAAATGAACGTCAGTGAGAAAATCAATAACAACAGCTCGACCGATAGCGGCATTGTAGCGGCTGTGTAAACGGTTTTCAATATTGTAATCTGAACATACCTACGAGGCAATAAATATTGGTTAGATTAGTGCCAAAAGCAAACACTGCGTTTTATTCCCGTTAAAAATACAATTCGTGTAGAAAAATTGCAACGAGAGATCACTAACCGCCATGTGATACGGCCGTGATATAAACAAACTGATTTATTACTTATAACGTCGACCATGTTTGAACATGTAGATTGTGTAGACCTTTGTTCCAATTTTTGCAAAAAATTATGGGTAAAAATTGTAGAGATTTGTGAAACTCGTTGAACGAAAGAAAATGGTTTTAACTAATAGAGGTCTGGAAATATATAATAATAATACCAATATTCACCTTTTTGATTTGCAAGTCGATAGCTATTTGCATGCAGGGATTACGCAAAATACACTGCACACAAATAACTCAAAAATTTGTAAAATACACTGCACACAAATAAATCAAAAATTTGTAAAATACTATAGATCACACAGAATGTTCTTCCATAAGAAATGCCCAAAGTGGTGATCGTTTATTTCAATGATGGATTCCTCGCGTTTCCTCGGTGAATTCCGTACATGTTCGAACATATGTAAACTGCGCTTCCTTCATGTTCCCAAAATCATCATTAACGCCTTGTTTGAGTCCATCCGTATTAGTGGTAGAACCCATTAATTATTGACAGATTGAGCCGTCAAGGTATCGATCGTTCTACAGCACGCCTAAACGTACAGTATTCCCTCGCTAGATATATGTAGACACCACTTTCACTCCCGCCATATGCACTCGAGTCATCCCCAGCACAGGTTATTATTTATGTCTAGCAAACAACCATTGTCTTACAAATTGAAAACCAGAAGACTTCCAAAACAATTATTTAATCGCAACCCAGTATAAGTCAGAATTCTTAGTTTTACAGAAAGGCCCTTAGAATATCTAAAATTCTATGTAAGATCAGGTGTTAAATTTTGGACACTTTTGTATTTTTAACATACACCTACTATTACGATCTTCGGAACGAAAGGCGAGAAAAGAGTGATATTGACTGGTAGTACTGGAACTTCGCTTGCCCACCGGAGATATGTTTATTAAATATTCTGTATTTATTTCAACAAGTCCCGAGAATTCTGAAAGTGTCTGCCCATAATTTACTTATAAATCGAACCAATGTACCACGCAAGCATCGACACTTAGTGTTCGCGGTTAAATCGAGACAACTCGAATGCTTGCTGATCGCCCACCGTGTATTCCTTCCCGATGGCCGCGTATCGAGCCATTCGGGCGTTCCCCCCAACTTTAGGGAACACGTACAGCAATACGTTCTATCGCGGTGATAAAAGAACGCGGTAAAACGCGGCCCATATAGCCGCCGCGGAAACGCAGCGGTTTTACAACCGTATCCGTTGCACGCGCGAGAAGCGGCCAGGTCAAGAATGTTTCGCTGCAAAGCACAGAGATATGGATAATCTGCCCGTTTGTAAGGCAATTTGAGAATTGAGATGAGTTGTTCGTACGAGGGGAATGGAACATCAGCGGAAGAGCCTTTAAACTTTAAAGTAGAAGCAATTCTTGCAAGTTATTCGTGGTCTAGAGGATGATGTTTGACATTTTAATGTGAATATATTAAAAAAAAACACTATCTTACAAATCTGTGTTCCAATATATTTCTTTTAGACTAGCATAATCTCCTCTTCCATGATATACCTACACACACGGAATGTGGGAGCGGGGTATAGAAACGGGGTATTTTACATTCCGTATATTTATGGATTATGTGTAGTTTTAGGTTATTAACTTCCCTTATAAAAGAATATTTCACGATCTTTCATAAAGTGTCTTGTATCTCTTTCACTTGGTAATTCTTTTCCTTTGTGTATGCTTCGCCCGCTCTTGGGTAGCTAGAATTCTCTCCTTCCGTTTCTCCTCTCCCTCCTTCTTTTACGTGGCAATTCTTGTGCTTTTCCTTTTCCTACTCTTTCACGTAGTTACTACAACGGTAGCATTTTCATTGAATGTCAGATTTGCCCTACAAATGGCTCTCTTCTACAACCACCCGCTATTACGTTTCTTAATTCCTCACAGCTACAAATTATTTAAGGTCGAAACACTGACTAGTGTATCATATACTCACACTACTTTACTAACCAAGTGCATTATACGAATGCCTTTACGCAGCAGATACACCCACTCAGGTATCCGAGATCTTCTCGAAACAATAAAAAAGCTAGCACTCTAACTGCCGCAGGATAATGCCTGGATAATGCAGGAACCCTGATGCCTTTCTCAGAGATCGCTACTGCCGAATAACCTCTGCTTAACTCCCTCCGATCAAAGATCCAGAAACACTTGAACAAAGCTTTCGACGCTCACCAGAAAATATGACCACGAGCACGGGTCGAAAGCGAGCAAAGGACACGCGTCTCCTGCATGAAAAAACGCCGACAGCATTCGGAGTGCTATTTCCTAAATCAGAAAATAGGTTAGCAGGAAGTAGCTATCGAGATACTCAAGTTATTCCAATTTCGCGATTAAATCCGTCCCCCAATTCCAGTTCGAGTTACTGATCTAGGTCTAAGAAGTTAGCCTAGATGCGTGGATTACTCTCTTACGATATCGACAGTTGGGCGAGTATACGCCAGTAAATATTTTACTATTTCGCTGCCGGAAGAATCGTAATGGCGACCCGTGTTCTTCGGAGGAAGCTGGTGCTGGCCGAGGACGGTGGCGGGCGTTTACGACACGCCCGTCGCATCGTTAAGCATTTATCGGAATCTGCGCGAAAAGCACGGAACTCGTATTAGCGGCTCTCAACAATTACGCGTCGTTGCTATTTGATTATCGTCACAGGGTGGTTTAAGCGACGATTCCTCGCGTACTTTAGAGGTTGATGCTTCCATTAAGCGCAGAATGAAGAGGCCCTTCGAGCTGCTGGTATTATTCACCGGGAGGCAAAGAGTTTGGTCAATCGACCCAGTTCCTGTTTTTCCGTAGCCACGGTACTTGCTTTTGCCTCCCCACCGGCCGGCGCGCTTTTATCCGCGTAAGAGCGTCTCTCTATTCACGGATTAGCGTGGCTTATCGATGTAATTTGTTTGAGGAGAAAGGTAATCAGTTGGAGGCAACCCCCTCTTTTGAACTGCTTGTTAAATGGGCCCGCGAGCGTTCGCGATACACAGTACTGCGAAACATGTATGCAGGTCGTTGCAGGGGAGATTTGCTTTTCGATTAAAAATGGCGGATTGTTACTCTTTTGCGAATATTGTTTTCCTGCGGGTAATTAATTGCGGGAATTTGGAATGTCACTTGCAGCCTTTTGCGCTAACAATGAATTTCATTTACGGGCGCTTTGTTTGTAGCTAATGCTCATGGGAGTATCGTGCGAATGGTGGATCAGAAGTGCGTTATGCAACACCAACGAATAAATGGGTATCTGTTTTATTGATACGTAAACAAGAATCGAGAGGTAAGTGTGAAGTATCCAGAACGTTGACCTTCTTAGGCTTTAGATTCAATTTACTTTTAACAAGACTGTGTTTTCAAAAATTGCCTAGGTTTATTGCCTATTATTCTATGTCTCCGTTAACTGACTTCCTAATTGCAGTCTTCTTATTAATTTTAACAAGGAAATAATTATACCCTGGAGGAGTTCTGATATGAATGTAACGACTTGAATCGTACACAAGGTGTCGTGAAATTACGGAACAGGTGAAAACATGTGAATCCTGCATACCGAAAGAAATGAAAATGCATCACTCCATATGCATAGAAAATGTAAAACAAGTCGCTGCGAAACGCGAGGAAATGTGAATTCATTTTTGTGGTCATTGCCAGTGTTTAAAAGTAAACGTAGTCCAGATGATGCTTGCGAAGGAAGTGAAAGGAGGAAAAGTTAAAAAAGAAAGGCGACTGCTCTGTATGTAGTGTGGTCAGGAACTCTATGACATTTCTCAGACCTTGCTCCGTCATAAATCTCGCGCGCAAGTGACCGAAATCTTGGGACCTCAGCTCCCACCACCCAGCGACTCTTTCACCTTCCTCGCCTACTTACCCTACATTTTTTTGTGTACTGTGAATTTCGAGACAAACACAGACACACCCACCCACTAAATCCCTCGAACGGAGCCTCGGGCAGTTAGTAATATTTTGGTTGCGAGTGGGTGAAGAGCTGTCTCGAGGGACACTTCTTGCGACGCGTTGCTGCTACAAGGCAAAAATTAAAATTTGAGTGGAGTGACATTCGTTTTTATGACAGTATTTGTAACAAGGGAATAAATTCAAAATATTATCTCGTCGCGTTTTAGTACACAGTGGCGGACAAAGATATATGTAGATACTTACGAATGTACCTACCTGGACTACCTGTATCAGTTTTTATTGTCTATAATGTCATATAAGAAAGAAATGAACTAATTTGCATGATGACTTTTTTTAACGTGCATTTATACGTTTTAAAAACACAAAGAACTGTTATATTAAACTAAATATTAAAAAAGGAAACAAAAATAATAGTAGCTCCAGTCCTCTTTGCTACGAATACAAACTTATGAACATCTTTTCAACATATTGTACTACTTTTAAGAACGAATATTACATGAAACATGTTTATTTAATTAAATGTTATTAATAACGTTCTTCTGCTATTTGGTGACGAATTTTCTATTTCTAATTTACTTACCACCTCAAATCACTGACAAGCCAGCAAGCTCAATCCTATCACATGAAAAATAACCTAGCAACTCAAAAACTACGTATGTATGTACAAGCAGCTTTCCAATTATAACTTTCCATCGACGAACATACATATCGCAACATACCTTCACCTGTTCTACTAATAGTCTCACCCTTATCTCAATCTCGTGCCACTTCGTTTATGTACACCCCGTACAGTGTGCATAAACGTACATATTTGCAGAGCCATTTCGTGTCACGACTATAACTCGTCTCATCGAGACAACAAATCTCCCTTTAAATTATATTTATAATTCAAGAGGAACGCTCGAGAGTTTGCGCGGGCCACTGTTGCTCGAAACTCGTAATCGTTTGCCTGTCTCGCGCAATGATTATTTAAACGTTTCGCGAACCCAGCATCGCCTAAGAAATATTAACTGCAACCGCGGAAACACTTTCCCCGTAGCTTTGCAGCCGGGTTTGCATAATTTCTCTTCTTTTCTACGATGACTGCCCGTGGCGAATGGCTCTTTATCGACGCGAAGGATCCGGAACGTTCTTGAACCGGTAAAAATGTTGATAGGTTCGGAAACTTTGCCCTTATCTTTATAGAATCGCTGTCAACCAACTGATAAATGATCTGCCCCGTTGCCACGCTAATCTTTAATTAAAAGAAGCAAACGTAACATGTTGCTGATTCACTTCTGGCCGGGTTCCTGTATTCAGAATCTATTATCCTCTGCCAAGAATTCAATTCCCACATGCTTCTGAAACTATTCACATTTCGCGTCGACTTGTTTATGCACCTGCTGTGATAAACAGGCCGAGTTACCCCGCGACTGGAATCCGGAACGTGTTCGTTGCTTTTGATGATACAAGAAAATGCCTGAGGAGAAGAAGTGTCCAGTTCAAAGGGGCAGGTAATGCGTAGCTATAATAAACGCGAATTTTATCTCTCGAAATCCTCGCAGTTTCCGAATTGTCAGGGTTGCTCGAGGTGCTTTGGGGCCGTTCTTAAATTACGTAAGGGTAGGTAATTTTCGCGATTTCTTAGCGCCTCGCTCCCCAGTATAAGAATTTATAAAGTTTTATATTTCAACCCCACCCTCTTTCCTTACGTAAAATTGTTTACAATGCATTTTATCAGTTATTAAAATTCTTTTAAAGATCATGTAATTCATTGACCTCGGTTTCGTGTGTGACCCGAAACATCGTTATTAGGCTACTCATATTGAATATTAGGTTTAAAAAATATTACGTAAGACCCTTATGGACGTCATTTATGGACGACCCCTTTAAGTGAAACCTAGTTTTCTGAATATAACAAGCAGAAGCGACAGAACGAGACGAGATCAATCACGCACATGTTCCACGATTTTATTGTGAAATTCGGAATAAACTGTATTCCAAACCGAGTTATTTTTGCAACATGTTGCATGCACGGGCAGCTTGGCTATTAATTTGAAACACAGAAACCAGATAATCCATAGGCTAGTGCTCTCTATATCTGTACGTTGTAAAAAAAAGCATGCAAATTCTGATATGGTTGAATTCACCTCGGTATGGATTTTCTGTTTATGCTAAACAACGATGAAGCTCGCGTATGATATATTATATCCATGTGCTCGCCGAAATGTTTATTAACCAACTACTCCAGGTGATAAAACATATGAAGCCTTCGTAGTCATTTAAAAAATGAAGACTTATTAAAAAAAACTTTATTCTGCACTTTCAGCTTCTTTTTTCATGAAGAGGGTCAGACACGAAATAATCATGCACAGGTTAATTAGCAGGTGCATGGAGCAGTCTATCATCGGCGAATATTATATTGTGATTAGTGGCTCACTGTAAACTCACCTCGATCATAAAAAAAACATCTGACAAGTGCAGAATGAAATTTTTGATATAATATGTACTTCCTTCGACAATGTAGGAACACATTTTACTTTCATTCCTAAAGCACTCCCCTATCATGATGTACCACCAACAACAACCCCTGCGTACAATCTCACTACCATAGAACACTAAAACATCCAGCAATTGTCATCAAACCCAATTTCCATCTGTACTCGCCATACAACCGTTCAATATCAAACAAAACATTTCATCTTCCTCGACATAGAACCTCGAAGAATGAACGCGCCCCATTTTGGCCCGAAACGGTTCGCGCGCAGCGAACTTATCGGGAGAACACGCAATTGCAATAGCTTAATCGCTCGGCGTTAGCTCTGGGACCAGGTCGACCAATATTCCACTTGCACTTTCGTCGGCCCCGCGCGGCCTTATCAGAAACAATTTATCAACCAGCCTGGACAATGCGATCGCCCCTGGCGCCCAGTACAATCCGCCTAATTTACTCGCTTATTTTACTATTGACCCGATACACTGGCCGGCAGGTGAACTTTTCCTGCCGGCAGGATTAATACGTGCACTCCGCGGGGGGGGATGATTTATCGGGCCTGCGGCGGGGACGATCGAAATCGCGACCAGTCACGGTCTACTTGACACAATCACTTTTGATCGAGATCTACCGCGAACGGTCGTCCATCCTTGTCAGCCGGTAATTAACGTAAGCAAAGATCGTTATCTCCTTTGAAGCCAACCTTCTCCTCCGCCTTCGTTTCGCCCTTCCTAGCTGCCTCCCCCTTTCTTCGTTACCCTCCTCCTTTCCGCCCTCGTGCATGTGCAAACCAAGCCCCTATCTTTCGACCACTTTCGCCTCCACCATCCCTCGGTGCGTTTGCTCCCCAAGCTAACCGACACTCTGGCCCTTTTAGCCACCCCCTTGCATCGGTCTTCCGCGAGGAGCGAACCTCCCCTGTCGACCGTCTGCTGCTTTTCCAATGCATCTTCCGATTCCTCTCCGTCTTCGTTTCAACCCCCCATCTTCGCCTTCTTCCATCCGAGCTCCTCGTGCGTGGCCTGTATCACTTTTACGTATTTTTAGTTTCCATCCCCTTTGTTACCGCTCCCTCTGCCCGTCTCTCGACTTCCGTCCGTGGTTCTCCGCCACGATGCCCGGTCGCTTCCGCGACGTTGGATTTATCTCGACGACGGAGCCGGATTAAAGCGAACTCTACTGGCGGATTTCGTGCACGCCGTTGCGGCGCGATTTTCATCGAACCGCAACAAACGCGGCGCGCCTCGTGGTTCGACGCGTGCACGCGTGCACCGACAAGTGGATGCAGGTATGTATGCCCGCGCTCGCGCAGCGGATTCGGGAAGGGTAGCAGGGGCGCGCGGTGCTGGATGCTTTTGAAATTTCTACGTACTCGCTGGAGGCTTCATTTCATCGGGCTGGGGGCGTTGAAAAATTAGTCGCGGTCAGCCCCATCCTTGTTGCGGAACGCGCAAACCGTTCGAATGATTTTTCGGTTTGCGGCCGTTGCGGCTGCTCGCCGTTTTCACAAACAAATTTGACAGCGACTGTGGGGCACGTGGCGACGTGACGCGTCAGCGGGAAAGCGGTCGCGGAAATTAACTCGAGCCGCCTGCCGTGGCCAGCTTCGTTGATGTGTGTTTTTAAGTTAATTAGTTTTAAGTTACCTTTTTGCTTTTCAATTTCGTTCGTTTAAGTTCAGCGTTCGCGTAGGAAGGTGGATTTAGTGGTAGATCGGTTAACAAGTGTTGGTAGGGGATGTGGAATTTGTGTTTCGAGGGTTCGCTGGAAGCGGCGAGCGTCGTTGGATTTTGGTTTGATGGGAAATTTAGGTTTAGTGAAACTGCAATGTAATAGGTTATTTGAGGTTCAGAACAGTAGTTGATGTGTAGTAAACAGTTTTATGTACTTGTGTGTTTTTATGTGTTGTATTACCTTCTGAGAGTAGCACTCTTTTCAAACTTTTTTATTGGTATAAAGGTGAAGGAACGTAATCAGTTTGGAAGAACGATTAAATTGCGTTTTTATGCGTTGCGATATCTATTCGGTGTGCGGAGAAAATTACTGTACAACTGGAGATAAAATATGAATTATGCTGCAACGTTCTTTCTGCGAAACTTTGCTTTCTTGAATAGCTATTTGAAATTTTTAGGAGGTGTAAATGTATTGCCATTGGTAGATTCCATTTTTATGGGATTATTGTGATTGCGCAGAGCGCGTATTAAATACTTACAATTAGTTATAATTATGGGAATATTATTATATGTATATAATGAGTAATATAATAATAACATTACATGTACCTAATGAATTGAACGCTGTTCTGCCATTAGCAAAATATGTATGAGGTTTAATACCTTCCTCATTTGTTGGTTGCAATAAAACGCCAAATTATCCAGCAGCATTCAACACCTCGAACATGTTCTTCGCCTTAAGCAACTCGATACAAAGGATGTAAATCTTCTACAAGCCATTTGCTTTTGAACACCTGAAAATGATCCTCTGTTTTCTAACTGGAATCATTAAACTTTTTAAAATGCAGTATGGACTACAAAATATTTCCTACCCCTTCGCAGCTAAAGATGCACTAAGAGAAAAGTGTTGAGCCCTGCCCCAAACTAAATTATCCATGCGAAGAAATATGAATCAATCCACTACCATTGAAAACAACCAAGCCAATCAAGCACGTTATTACTAAAGTATTTATTACATAACAAATATAATAATAACATTATAATCTATCATCTCCGGTTTTTCATAAAATTCAAAAGTATTTTTGAAATATTAATTGGTTCATCTCATAAATTTCGGTAAGAACTTACGAGATGGATTGATAATAAGTAACATAATCCATTTCCATCGTCTATGTCACTCAACAATAAAGGTAACAAAGCAAGTGGACAATTCAGCGTTCACAATGGAAAGCAAGTACCATGGCGTTCTCTAAAGACCTCTGAATTTTTCCACCCCACGGACGAGCAATTACCACCTGGCCGGCGTGCACAGCGCCAGAACTTGATTGCACCCACGTTTGTGTACGGAAGAAGGGTGCGCGTCGTGTGTAAACGCGTATAAATGCAAACAGTCGCGCGTTTCCGCGGCCAGGACGAATCGAATGAATCCATAACGGATATGACAGAAGGGTTACCGTTTTTCCCATTACTCTGCCCCCCCCCCCCCCCCCCCCTCCTGTATCAGAATCCGGAAATTACCTGCCGTCGTATTATCATACGAGGGTCAAATCGAGACCACCCGATCTCTCTCCCCCTCGGCCGATTTTGAGGCCCCCAGCGTGCTCTGCCCCTGTTTTTCTATCTCCCTCCGGCCCACAGTCTTGCACGGTGCACACACACGCGAAATACGAGCTCGTCGTTCGCCAATCAATAGCCTACGTGCCCCGCAGTCCGAATTTTCGGTGCCACCGCCCGTTGCCCGGAATGAAACTGCCCTCGGTATGTATCCGCTTGCGGTTAAAATATCTACCCATCTACTCGAGCTGTTCAGAAGATCCTGCTGCCGCGGGTGTTATCGTTCCAGCGTATGGAGGGCGGACGAGGTCCAGTGGAATGTTGTCGAGGGATCAATCGTCTATTAGGTCTGAGGTATTAAAGGATTTCAGTCCCGAGTATTGTCTGGCAGTAGCGGGATATAATATGTACTTTCAACGCAACTGGTGTTGTCGATTCAATAATTTGGGGTTCACGATACTAAATACTGTAACGTACGCAACACGCACAAATTCTCATTATTCAGAGGAACAGTAGAGAAGACTGTATTAAGTACAATTAAGACTCAATCCTGGTCAAAATAGGGATTAATACGTGCTTAAGACTTCTCCCTACACGGGACACTATTGTGACTCAGAATTTGTATTTAAGGGGTCATTCTACATTGAACCGCCACAAAATTAGGATATTTTTAAAGATATTTTTCTTAGTGAATGCAACATATAATGACATCAATCTTTTTGGTATTTATTAAGCTACTCTTTTATTATACAAAAAAATTAAGAAGACTTTTTGCAATTAGTTTTTATTGTTTTTTTTTGCAGTGTCAATATGGCACCTAAAAAAAGAGTTATGGTTCACGCCGCGGCGTAGGTGATTTCCCTCAGGCTTATCCGGAACAAAAAATTCCAAAAGATTCTTAATTTGTATGAGTGTCGCTATAGCCCCTAGCTCAGTTAACAATTTTTTTATCATTATGGAACCGTTCTCACGAAGATTCTCGATAAATCAATGGAAATCGGTATCCATCGTGCACTTATCGCACTATTGCACCGTCGTGTGAAACCGGGCTAAGTTTACTCTGCAGCGGGGGCTAGCTTCAGGTCGCGTTGACTCCACTTACCCAAACAACTCTCGTTGTAACTCTAGCAGTATCCAAAAACTGTCTTCAAAATATGTTACGCGGGATCAGCCTCTCAAGACGATCGTCCACTTTGGTATGACTAAGCCCTTAATATTCTAGCTTTCAAAAACTCCACAAACCTCATCCCTGGGCTCTTCACCCTTGTGACTGCACTATGCTACCATTCCCCTCCACCGCCTTGACGATCTCACTATACTTCCTCCACATGCAATACCAAAGCAAGTACCACTTCACCGAACTCTCGATGGAAAATTAACCGCCCACCACCCGGGAACTCTGCACATAACTTTTCCTCTGTCGAGCTGCCGCTTCTCGCCCCGCTAAACTCCCGTTTAAGCAAGAATCCCTGTTACGATCATCAGCCTCGACACGCCAGGGGCACTTGGGGCGCAGCATTTCTGCCACCTTTGAATATTTCGAATATCGAGACGTTACGGGACTGCGAGCGCTCTCAAAGCGAGTATTCGGGGGATGAAACGTTTTCGTTTAGTGCAGTCGCTCCGGGGGTGGAATAGCTGCCCAACCAGCGCTGGCTGCGCGTACTCGCTGGCGGCCACGCGAGTTTAGCACCGTCCAAGTGCGCGTGTTTCGCAAAAGGAGCGGCGAATTTTATTACCTAACCCGCGCCCCATGCGAGACGCTCAATTATTCAGGCTAATAATTTTTCAGCAGAGCCATGGCACGTACACACAAGCAGCTTTTGTTGCCTATTTTTTCGCGCTGCCGTTCGAGGCGCATGCATCGCCATCAAGATACCCGCCGGCGCGTTAATAACGCGGCTCACGGTGAAAGTGAGAGGCTGAAGGATCGCGGAGAATTTAAGAAACGAGATCGTTTTGCAGCCCGCAGGCAGCGGGTACATTTTTAGAGGGGTTTGAGATATTAAGTTGACGCGATTAACGAAATGTCAAGCGTCGTTAAGCGAAGTGGGGTCAATTCGCTTGGGGAGGGACGAGTTGCGAAGGTAGGTATGTGGAAGCACATAATAAAAAGATAGAAAAATCGCGATCTTCGCGTGACCTACGTTGTAAAACAATCAGTTTCGTTGACAGTGAGTTGTTGGAGGCCAAGTAATTTTTGGAACACAAAAATGTGCATGGTACGCGGTTCTCGAGGCATTATTTCCTGAAGAATAATTCACAAATACCCAGATTGTTTAATGGAAGCACCTAGATCTCAAAATGTTGAAGATTTTGGGGAGCGATGGTTTAATGCTTGAAATATTACACAATTTCTTTAAGTACGACGAATATTCATAGACCATCGAACGAGAGATTCGTGCAGGAAAGTTCTCTAGTGTGCATCTCGTTAAAAATAATTAATAATAAGGAGGATCCTTGGTTAAAGTAAACGTCGGCCCCATTGTAACCGCGATGACATAATTAAAATATTCAAATGAAGTTGAACTTCATCCCGCCGGCGAAACGCGGTCACAGTTGGCGCAAGAAGCGATATCTCAACAGTTTCTGTCGGAAATGTAATCATTAAACTCTCGCTGCGAGTTAACTGGTCGTTTTCAAGTAACGAGCGAGGCCGTTTTACGCGCTTAAAAGATTAATTTAAAGAAGTCGTAAGAGAGTTCGCCCCCGTTCCCTTAAATGACACAGCTTTGGTGAATCCGGGACGATTTGTATCATGGTAATTTGCTAATTGCCAGCAACCTCGGGGGGAAAAAAACCTCGCCGACTCCGCCTGGCGACGCGGGAGTCTCTTTCGAAGACGAAGGGGACGGGGCAGGTGGGGCCAGCGGAGAATTTCAGAAACGACGGGAACCCCCCCGATACGCTGCGGGGAGGACGTAAAAATCGATAGTCGACGTACTCGATGGTACCCGTATCTGCCTGCTAGCCAAGGATAAAGCTTCCTTCAGAACGTATCCTGGGCTGGTAGGTTAAAATCTCCACGCGTCTGCTCGTTGTTGCTGACAGACTCGGGCGAGGGTTTGCCTCCATTCATGGCTGTGCACGGCTCGATACACAGGGCATTTCAGAAAAGGGGTTACAAACCTTCAGAGTTTTTATTTTTAATAATTCTTCTATTTCTTTTCGAACGTTTTATACATACAGTGACGTACACAGTTGCAGTAGGTACTGGGAGGATGCTGCTGCATCAATATTGGCACTATAGGATTACACGACAATTTGATAACTGAGCACTGAGCTGTTTTGCGAAGTGGTTCATTTAAAAATGTAAACTGTTGGGTGGATGGCCCTGGGTATTTATAAAATACTAGCTTTACTACTCTTTTTTTATCAAAAACAAATTCTTTATTTATTTCTTGGTGAAAATAGTTACATTCAGCTGGATTAGCTAGGCATCGTGAGTTGGGACACATTTCGTGACCTCAGAGTTTACCGTTCAAAAGTTTTTAGGCGACAGACAAACACAGAAACACTTTCTGTTTTATATAATTATTAAGATAGAACTTGTAAAATTCATAACGCTCATTCTAGCAAGAAAAAGTTTTTGATACACATACTGTATGTTCTAAAAGTAATCCTGATTAAAGTACATAAGATTGTGGGGATAAGATTCATTGTTCTCAGCTCACTTTCAAGAGCTTCACCAATGATACTGCCATATGTAAATTCTGTGATACTAAATGTGTACGAAAATCACATAAAACATTTCCTGTAGAGGTAACCCATAATATCTTCATTTCTAATATTTTGACTTGGTTAGATGTGCATTACGAACCCTAAAAGTTCGTTATCCTTCTTTTGAAACGGTCTGTATAAGGGTGTCGCAGGCGTAAGTGGCTAAGCTTTGAGAGCTTATTCTACTCACCTTGGGGATGAAAAGATATCATACGATCGTGTGATGGAAAAACTTCCTCTCTGTGTTGTAAGCAATTTTTCCAGTCTGGAATAGAATTTCGTGAAAATATCTAGGTAGATTAGAGGTACAGGTACTGTTTTCATTTTTGTGCAAAGTGGTATAAACAATTATATTAACGCTTAATATGATGAGATGAATTATGTGTTGAAATAATTTTTGCAAAACTCTGCAGCAGAAAAATTTGTTTATACACGTATCAATAAGACACCTTAGCTTCATTGCTTATTCCCATGGCACCTTCTATGCTATATATTTACTTCTCAAGAATCGTTTCGTGGAGCTACTAATTATACACATTTTTCCACTCCTGAAGACATTTGGTTTAATAATCAGTGATTCTCAATGAACACGTCCAGCCATTATTTTTATGGGTTCCGGTTCAAAAGTGTACGAATCATAAATACACCTGTCCACATTCGTCTTCCGCCTGGTGGACTGTTTTACAACTTGCTCGGGAGCCCTTGGCAAGATTAAGAAGGGAAGCTGGTGGTCGAATTTAGGCTCGCCTTCACAATCTGCACTTTCTTACATTTATCACTTTTCCGTACGTTCCTTCGGGAAATAATACGAATATTCAATTCAACTATACGTCGAAGGTATCGGGCAAGTCTCTAATTCTTCAATAAAAAAGTTTCGCTTGCGTTAAGAGGCTCGTTTATGCCACTTTTCACTTTCTCAGATTCTTTGAGAATTTAGTGAACTACGAAAACTCTGTAATGCATGGAGCAGGGAGGATTTGATGATTCAGTATCTAACAAGTATGGTAGATGGGATAGAACCTCTCATTACAGTTAATTTTATAGTCCTGCCAAGCACTGTAATTGTGTTTTGGTGCTACTCGAGAACAAACAAGAAGCTGTAAAGTATCGAAAGTTTTCAAGAGTTTTAGCTGCGCGATAAGAAAGACCAAGAGTTTTGAACGCAGAGTCAGGTCTGTCCTGATAGTGCTCGAAAAGGAGAAGTATAGAAAAGTATATAGTAGAAGCACGTAAAAGTATATCACATTATTGAGGGTATATTTAATCAGCTTATTTTTATGATTAAAATACATACGTGACGTGGACACTTGAGAACGTAGAAATATCCTTTCTTACTTGCACACCAAGATAGACTATCGATATTATTTTTCAATAGTACCATATCTTCCACTGCCTAAACCAGGCGTGCGCAACTGGACGTTCTAAGAGCGTCCGCCAGATGCCCTCGGGCACGGAGCTGCGGGCAAATGGCGACGTCACGGGCAGTGGACGAGAAGTGGGGAACAGTTCGAGTATGTAGTGAGAGAGCACGTTGAAACTGTGTTCATTGCTGTGCTTGCGAGCAACAGCGCGCACCCGTGGCTTCCCGAGCAGTTCGAACATTTCGACGCGGCAGTTGGGCACGCCTGTGTTTAGCACACGGACGCTTTCACGGCTCGAGCCGTTGCCCACTAGTCCACCAACGCTCGTGATGTCACTATTTGCCCGCGGCTGTGGTCGCCGCTTGCTGGCGGGCGCCGATGCCCGCCAAACGGCCAGTTGCGCACGGTTGACCTAACCAAAGCGATACATGTATTTTCAGAATCCCCGCATAAACTTAGTTTACTATCAACAAAAGCTTCAAATAAACACTTGATTCCACTCCACCTGATCATGCTCATCTAGGTAATCCACACCTACCATTTACATTCTAGTGTCACGAACATACACTCCGTTACCGCAATCTCCACTAAAATGAATGACACGCGGCGCGTCGAGGGTGTAGAATGCCTAACCATTGTGACGCGGTACTTAGAAACAAAACCAATGAAATATTTCACCTCGCACGGCCAATAAACGGGGCCGCGTGGGCAATTTCTCGTTCTGCCGATTAAACGGCTTCATCCTCGATGGGTTGCAAAACCCGGGTCGCGCCCCTTGGCTGTGTACCGCGTGTAGAGAAAAAAATTTATCCGTTCCAATCGATTTCCCCAATAGCAGTTGTCACCGGCCGTTCGAACGATTTCGTATTGTGCCCTGAGCGGCGTACGCGGTGCTGCGAAGCCCGCGATGTCGGTGGGGCCCGATGATCCTCGTTCCCTATCGGCCACGGTCGAATTGATCGTTTCCAGAAGCTGTTGGCAAACAGAGAGAGCGGCCCTGTCGTCCACTAAACGGCGCGGCGGCTCGATGTTACCACGGACAGCCAACGCTCGCTGGCCGAGAATAAGCCACGTGGAAACGGTGTTAATTATGCCGTGGCGCGGCGCGCACGAAACAACCACCCCCTCGAACTATAGCAAATATCCCGCAATGCCGGGCGGATCGGAATGTAAGGTAGCCGGCGGTGGCGCGGAACGATTAAAAAATCGTAAACGCGGCGGCGCAGCTAAGCCACCGAGCGCTAAGCGCATTCGTAGCCAGTAAAGGGAATTTTCTGCGTACGCGAGCATTGACGCGGGGCGCCCGGCAAAGTGCAGAATAGCCGCTCGCTCGAGCAAAGTGCGATTAAAAGCCCGAAGGCTACGTCGGGAGACCGGGCCAAAGGGGATGGGGGTATTCTATCTCTGATAGCCACCCCCCGGCTCTCTCTCTCTCTCTCTCTCTCTCTCTCTCTCTCTCTCTCTCTCTCTCTCTCTCTCTCTCTCTCTCTCTCTCTCTGATTTCACTCCACCCTTAATCTCCCGCAGGTCTGCGAGTTTCCTCTGACTCGTTCCCCCTTTATTCCGCCCTTCGCGTCCGCCCCGTTTTCCCAGCCACCCCCTTATTGCTTTCCCTTTCTTCCAGACCACCTTTCACTGCCTTACGTTTCCCATTGCGTTTCCGGCGCCATTGTCGCCGCAGGGTCTATTTGTTTATCGGCGGAATGGCTGGTTTCCCGCTGATGTCTCTCGGAGACATTGTCGGCGCTGTTGCGTCGCGATGCAAGACGCGGCCCGTTTCGGTGCAAAAAGCCTGGCGGAGGGTGGAAGAAGCATCCAGCGGGCGAATCGAAGCAGAACGAGGAAGATGGACGCGCGCTGGTGAATAGAGCACGGGATAGGGGTTGGGGGAGCGAGGGAGGACGGTGCGTGATAGTGGAGATGGTCAGGGAAAATTGAAGGAGAAAATTGTGTGCGATTTATGGCACGATTCCAGGGCACTGTATTTGCCGTACCACTGCGGGGATGTTACGGCGGACGGGTCTTAATAAGTGTTTTCCTTCCTCCTTCTGGGGTTTAGCGACGATAATTCCTGATTTCTGATTACTCGAAGTCGTTGGAAATACGTGGATGTCAAAGTTCCGAAGCCAGAATTTTCGCAAGGGATTCGATCGCTCAACGCTACGTGCAGTATTAAATGTTAATTCGAAGTAAAAGTATGATTTATAAGGGAAGTTAGGTAACTGGAAAATTCAGAAAATTATGCGACTTTGTGTGCAAGTGGAGTATTATTTCATGCATAAGATAAACCTACTTTTTGTTGCTGCCATAGTGTGGTTTTGGGGGTGGTGAAATCACTCCTTGAAAAAATATAGAATTTTCTTTTTCATGGAATATCTCGCGAACGGTGAGAGATATCGAACAGAAGTGTAAACGAAAGTTACATCTATTTTTTATATCTACAGAACTGCGTAAAAATAATTATCGAAAAATCTATGTGTCTCAAGGTACCCTCGCCACCAATCCTTAATTGAATAATCACTATTACGCAGTTTTGTAGATATAAAAGAAGATGCAACTTTTGTTTAAACTTCTTTCCAATATCTCTCACCGTTCTCGAGATATTCCACGAAAAAGAAAATTTCCCATTTTTTCAAGGAGTGGCACCAATGAAAAGTAGGGTTGTCTTACGCATGAACTACTCTATTTGCACACAAAGTTGCATAATTTTCTGAATTTCCGGGTTGCCTAACTTCCCTTGTTAGATACTTGAATGTAACAACTGGGACAAGAAGTAACCATTGTTTATACTGAACATTAGAAAGAATTAAATTATCCGTTGTGCGTAAGAATATAAGTAGGTGTAGCGAGCATTTGCACTTTTTCCATGCAAATGTGGATCTAGGCATGAAATCGACTACAAAATTATGACTGCAATTAAAATTGCTGAAGTACATATTAAAAACTCATTAAACGAAGACTAAACCAATGCAACGTTCTTCAATTAAATTTCGTTTTCTCGTTACTTAGTTGAGAGTGGTGCGTCTTATTTCTCACATGGCTCTTCCTTTAATATAAAGATATATGTCCCGAAGTAGAAACTTTGTGAAAGGCATCCTCTGCAGATACTCACTGTGAGAATGTAATATGGTCTCTCAGGTTTCTACCAGTGTTTCTTCAATGGGCGTTCCAGTTTGCGTTTCGCTTTTGGGTAAAACTAAAACACCTGCTGGAAATACTTAATCTTCGCCGTCCCCGCCCCCTTCGTCAAAATGCCAGCGTACACGTTCCATTCTCGTTCCTTCTCTCCTCAGCGCATCAGTCTTCTTCTTCGCGCGTTCCTTGGAGATCTCGATCTCCGGCAAGATTCATGAAATGCTTTGCAACCCACGATGTATTCGCGGTTAAAGGCTGCCGCGCTAAGGTTATACATTGCAACGGCTGCATTCGCACACAAGTGCAGACAAGAATGCTGCGAGAGTCATTGGCGACACTCAACTCTTCTGTGACGCTATGACGGTTGCTGTGTCAGTCTGGATGAAATTGATTTTATTACTTGTAAACACCCGAACGGCGTTAATATTTTAATAGTTGTATGAAGGGAAGATGCACTGCTACACAGTTAAATATTTTGTTTCCGACGATATACAGCGTGAACGTCATACAACGGCTTGTTTAGCTGCAAAAGCTTTCAGGTTCCATAGTTGTATATGAAAGAACTGTTCGTAGGAAGAATGCACTAGTCAGAGATGAATATTAATATTCATGTAGTAGATGTGATAGAATTTTTAATAAAATACTAACGAGACTTCGAATTTTCTTTCACTTCTTTAAATAGAATGTAACTTTCCACTGGTTTTGGAAACCATTTCAAAATGGCATCAGAATCGTATTAAATTATATATATAAAGACCATAGACGCGCAGTGCAATAATGATAAAAGTACATCTACTCTCAAAGGTAGTAACTTTCACGGTACCGTGTACATACCTTTAATGTCGTTTCTTGTAATTTCGCTATCTTGATTGCCCTGGTCATGGGTCATGGAATTCGCCTTAAAAATATTTATCTACAAGTATCGCTGCAAAGTAAAAGACACGGCACCTTTTTTAAAATGATGAAGAGATTAGTTAAAGAAATTAAATTACCTATCACATATATTGATTCTCTACATAAATTATACGTTTCCCGTAGGCAAATTTGAATGAAAATATTTTCTGCTTTTTAACTATTTTATTTATTTTATTTCTTTGAGGTTCGATGACATTTCTCGAGTCGTAAGCCACCGTTATCAATTCTTATTGTACACCCACCATAACTCTCATCAAGTCTCGTCTTGGGCCTGCCGAGTATCACTTATCTTACAGTAATACAAGAAACTGCCCCGCGGATTAAATAGTGAGGCACGTAGCGTTCGTTTAAACGCCAACGTGCCAGCAGTCTGGCCATATAGTTTCGCAGAAATTAGTTTGAAACGAGTTTGCAAGTGTCGCTACATGGGGATAACGATTGAATGGAGAGAATGGAGAGACAATAGCTGGACGGAGTATCTTGTTACGCGGCCGATGCGATGGAAAGTGGCGAAATTGATTTCGATGCTTACTTTATTAAATACGCCGCACAGCCAGGAAATTGTCGACTAACTAAATAACATCCTGGCGCTCCGTATCGATTATCCGCCATCGTACATTTTCAAAGCTCATCGTCTCCGTTATTATCTCCTGAAATTAGTTTAAACGGAAGGAGGAGTTAGGTGGGCGCCTGTTAGCCGCGAGGAAGGACATTAATTTATGACGAGCCCGTGTGAAATTAGCCGTCGATGGAGAATTAAATATCGTGTCGGATCTGTGGCGGCACCAGATAAAGGCGATAGAGGCGACGATCGTTATTGCATGAATATTGTACGTAGGCGCAGAGAAAAAAATTCACGAGCAAAAATATTTGAAAGCTGTGGGAAGGATTTTCTTCCGAGCGTAAGTATTTAATCAAATTATTTGACAGAGAATATTTGGGCACACCAACATCGTCCTTATTGCGAAGCATAGATTACTTCCACCACTTTCTGATTGTAAACTCAATTTTATTGCGAGCTTTCTTCAGGGACAAATCACGTAGATAATTAGTAGAGTCGTTTCACAATACAATTATTATTCGGGGTTTCGTCTTCGTTCCTGAGAAAATTGATTCGAAATCGATTGAGCACTACTTACTTACCCTATTTGCTGATTTCTAATTAATTCTACTTGCTTCTTGCTGTATGCAAGCATCGACGGTATTACGATCCCAAATATACGCAGCTGTATTTTGCGGTTTATTT
This sequence comes from Andrena haemorrhoa, assembly GCA_910592295.1. Classification (NCBI taxonomy): domain Eukaryota; kingdom Metazoa; phylum Arthropoda; class Insecta; order Hymenoptera; family Andrenidae; genus Andrena; species Andrena haemorrhoa. Next base: position 5,385,752 of record OU342944.1, on the reverse strand, counting down.
ATTTTCTATTGTGTCAAGATTTCTGGAAATCTAAGGAGTGAAACCCTTAAAGCTAAGGTTAAGATTTCTGAAATTAATTACGAGCTTGCAGACCCTGAATTATATTCTGATAATTCGTGCATAATATTGAGTTCAGGAGATTTCTTTTTGTAGACTTCCGCTTTAATTTTTAATACATCTTTATAAGTAGAAATTAAAGAAGTCTGTCTGCCGTAATATTTGAACACACCACTATCGACTTCAGACTCAAATGCCGAAGTAGAATCAATACGTAATGGACAGGCACCGGCCAAATCGTCCTTACAATTAGTCACATGCGTACTCGATGAATATCTACTTATTCCAAATGAATATTCTCCAAATTGAAAAATAAATTTTACAGAAACGGAGAGGCTCATTTTTATTCGCAGAAGATTGTTATTCTTCGGATGCTTCGTACACAAACATCATTCAAGTACATATATGGCAGAACAATGTTAGTCCCATTTGGAGGCTTCAGTTTCCCAACGCAATAATTTGTAACCAAAAACCCCTTGAAATTGCGTTTTCAATCAGTTGCCGCGTTTTTCCTTCAGCCCTCGAAAGCCCAAAGTACTGTGCGCATTTCGACCCCCGCGCACGCTCATCGCGTAAAGGCATTCATATACCACTGAATACATAATGTTGCCGCGTGCAAGGAGCCCGTGTCGCGTTATGCCCCGTAATCCACTGTATTTCACCGTTCGCGACTAGAGCGTGAAGGGAGGAGGTAGTAGGGTAGGGCGAATAGGAAAGTGAAGGAGACACGGGGGGCGCTGGAGAGTAAGAAGAAAAGGGCCAAACGCGAGGAGGAGTCGCTCGGGGCGCTCTTGCAGGAGTTCTTGGGGGACGCGTGCTTTTGTAAATATGACAACATCCACGCCCTCGTCTCGGAGCCGTCGAGGGGCCGAAGGGGTTGGTGGGAGTCGGGGGGGGGTGGGCGCTGGAGAGCAAGGCGGAATAAAGAAAAAGGACGCGTTCGAGCAGACGACTACGGAGGTTGGGCACGAAAGGAATATACAGTTCGGTCTCTCGCGCGACATACGAGTTATCGATACCATAACTCGAGGAACTTGGATACATCCTCGTCCTCTTCGACGACGCGTCCCCCCGGATCGTTGTCGTCGCTGTTGCCCTCTCGCCTTTCCTCTCCCCCGCGCCTCTCGACTGTATAATGCTCGAGCCGTGGGCAACTTTTTTATTTATCGGCTTCCTCGGAAAATCTCTTGCCTGCCGCTTCCTCTTCGGCGCCCTCGACCTCTGGACGCTTCCGCGTACCCCGTGCCGCGTTTCCTGTCCTCGCGGCCCGTCCATTTCTCCCGGGCTTCGTTCCACGCGACCGACAGCCCCCCAACCCTACACCCTTTGTTCTCCCCGTTACCATTTGCTCGCCTTTCTCGCCCCGTCTTCGTCGCCAACCTTAGGTCCCCGCCCCCGCTTCCTCCCTGTCTTTTTCCTCACCCACTCTTCCGCCTGTCTTTAGCCTTGTTTTTCCGTGTCGCTCCCCACGCCTCCCTCCTCCAGCGATTCCCCGGCCCTATTCCACGGATTCCGGCACTGTCTCTTCCCTCCGTGCAGAGCTAATTGTACTCGTTGCTTCTTGTCGTCGCAGCGAACTCCGACGTCGTTCTTAGTTGCGGGGCTGGAAACTGGGTCTCTCTCTTAACTGGGTTGGAGTGGTGGGCGTCGGTGTCTCTGCGTGCGCCACTCGCCCGTACCCGGTGTGGAGGCTCGCGAGCGCGCCGAGCGATGCACGCTCGCGTGTACAGTGGCCTGCTCGTGCACACGCCGAAAGGGCGGCGGGGAGGACGCACAAGGGAACGGGCGCGGGGCGGCGGAGCACGCGGACTTACCCTGAATTTAAGCCAACGTCTTCTACTTGAACGCCGCGTGAATTAATCGAGTTAATTGTTGTGTGCTCTAACCCGCCCCCGCAACCGCCCCCCCCCTCCTCCCACTTCGCCGCTTCTTTGCGCTTAATTAGACGCGTTCGGCTACGGGAGGAGAGCAAGTTAAACGGCGTTTAGTACGATATGACGAGGGGCCGGTGTTTGACTTTCGGTATCCTTTGGCCGCTGATTAAAAATCGGCCAGCCGCTCCCCCCTGGAGATTTTCGGTAATCTTGTCGCGACGGCTTCTCGATGCCCTTTGTGACGGCCGACACGGCCGCCGGGAAACGAACGAAAGGGGATTACTCTCCGCCTTTAATTTCGACGAAGACGGGCGAGGGCTTTTTACCGAGGATAATTCGGTTGGGAAGGGCCCGGGCACTTCCGAGGAGTGCCTCTTTGGATTACTAATTTCACATTTTCGACGGGGACACCGCGGGCGTTGGGGAACCTTCCTTCCACCTCGGAGTTTTCCTCACACTTTGCTAATGCATCTGGACGCGTGATCGGTCGCTTCATACTTTATTTGTTGGCTGAAAGTAATTGCGGGGTTCCTTTCTTTTTAATTATGTAACAATGAGGGGGACTCGTGAAATCTTTTTTTATGTGTACTTTAGTTGTAATAGCTGGTGATTTTGTGCTGTGCTGTTTTAATAGGCAATGTTCTTGAATGAATCTTGCAAATCCGGGGCTTTCTTTTCATTATAGCCTTGATTTTTTAAATGGTTCTTTGTATCTACTGAAAATTTGGAAACTTCATGCCGACTTCTTAGATTCATAATGTAACCTATTTCCTAACCAATGACCAGTTCAAGTCTTTGCAGCACGAAAGGAACAGCATCAAATGTGTTAATTTTTGGAATGCTAACGAAACCAGCGTTAACAAAATGTTTTTAGACATATGCAGGGTATTTTTTTCACTTAAAATGTACATGTTAATTATAAGGCAGGGCGAATTTTCCAAATTTGGAGCTGCCCCCTTTTTGGTTCGAATTGTATAAAAATCCACTTATCTCAGCTAAATAATTACATTAAACACCATTGTTATGTTATAAAACTATGTATTATTAGTACATGGAAACATGTTAGAAAACATCAATCTACACGATTTCCGAAAAATTATAGTAAAGAATGCTCCCTTCATTCCCAAATCCAAAAAGGGAGCAAGTACTGGGATCCCTATAATTTGGGACTGGATTATCGGATCTGCCTCTTTCTTTCATCAATCTACTCAGAATTTTGTTAACATGCATTACTGCCTATAACTCAATTTCAAATAATTATGGAGCTACCTCCTTTTCGCAGCAGTCTTCAATTTTTTTCTACCGTGACATCGTGCTAACTATTACTAAGCTTCTCAAAGATTATAAAAATAAATATCCATCTGATCGATCTAAAGGTTATAAAATTAAATATCCATCAGATGGGCCTAATGGAAATCCTTTCTGACTGAAGGATATCACGCGTCTTCGCCCAAAAATTCAGCACCAATTCCAGCCATGCTTCCTGACTTCATTTCATTAAAACAGCTTTAATCCTCGTCGATATGCGTTAAAATATGAAGGAGTCCTTCGCGGTTCCCTAAATTCCCCTCGCATCAGCAACGGTATCGACAACGGCGTGTCACATCAACCCTGGCGTCAACATCCGACCGAAGGCATGCTCCGAGGGAAAAGAAAACGACTGAAAGATTTATAAATTACATCGACCATCGGCAAAGGGGGCAAAAGCCGTCCCTGCGTCAACGGGCGTCGATAAAGATTGCCCTTTAATCTTCCTCCCCGTGCAACACGACGATACATCGTTATTAGCTTTCCCCGACGTGGCTCCCATTTTCCCTGACTCACGTAGAAAGGAGATTTGACACTTGCCGTACGATCTAACGAGACCGTTGCCATATAGGTCTGTCATACGTGTCACGCTCAACCTTTCGTGCACATGGCAGGAAAAGAGGGGCGGGTGACGGCGAGAGAAGCGAGGGGGCAGGAAGATGGAGGAGGACGTGAAGCGAGAAGAGGGCAAAAGCGGAGAATGCAAACAGAGAACACAGAAAGGAGCAACGACACAGGGCACACGGGCGAACCTTTAGTCGGCTATTAATTTTGTATTTCGCTTAAACATGCGACGATGGGACTGCACCAGACGGAAATTCATTTCCCAGCGTTCCCTCTCTCTTAGCGCAGCGAAGCGACCGCGACTCTTATTGGATTCCCCGACCAAGAGAGGCCTTGCTCTGCTCTCAGTTACAGAAGCGGTTTATCGAAAGTTTAAATTATTTCACCGCACGATGTCGACCAGCCGGGAGACAGAGAGAAGCGACTGACTCTCTGTCGGGCTGAGAGAACCGGGATGGAAGACTTGGGAAGGAGGAGTATCAAAGACGAGGGTGGCATACGTGTGAAGGAGAAAATAAAGGTGATTCAGCTTGCGATGACTTCGGTCGAGCTTGGGTACTTATTAAACACTGACGCTTTTATTAAAAGGAAAAAGGTATTTCGCAATTCAGTGTTGAAAATCGAAATGAAACAAGAAACAGCTAAAATTACGAAACATGTGACACAAATGCTATGTTTCTATAATTAAATACTTATTATAGCTTTGCGAAAAATCGAAATTCCCTACGCGGCGCGGGATATGTTAGCTTCACCTATTAACCGAGGAGGAAACATTTCAGATTAATTAAATACTTTGAAATTTTGAAATGAATAGGGAAGCTACGAGAACCGTCTGCAAGCTAGACGAAGAAGTGACTTCAGAAGCCTTTCGTACGGCGCGGCGAGCAGAGGAAACTCGAAGGGGATGAGATTGCGTACGAGAGATAATATAGAATACTCTTAAAGAAAAGGGGGAAATCGAGAGTTTAAGAGAGCCCATGGGAATGGGGAGGGTCGCGCGGTCGCGAGGGATGGGGCGCGAGCAGACGAGGCTGCAAAAAGAATTGGAAGAAACAACTGAGGGACACGGTAGGTTGGCAGGGGCTGGGTAAAGGGGGCCAGTGTAAGAGAGTCTTTCGTCAAACGGGCGCGGTTGGCTCCTGCCTTATATATGCCACTCTCTGTCTCCCATCTCGGAAAATCGATGTCCCGCGACCTGGAACGAAATTCCACGGGAGATTCCAGACGACGGACCGTTTTCCCAGAAATTCTCACGGGTTAATCGCGAATAACGGCCGCCGCTACAAGTACGATGCTCGCTCAGCTATTCGCAGAGCCGGACGGGTGACTCGGTCGTGGCACGGGCGGAAGGATCACGGGGAACAAGGGAAAGAAGATGCGTCGGAATCCCGGCTTGGAAACTGCACCGCGGCACATGTAAAACGCGGGCATAAATCGAGTCCGTGGGGCAGGCCAATTATGCCGTTCGATCGACGGAATTATTGATGTTCGACGCGCTGGTTCCGGCGGCAGATTCCTGGGCCAGCGACGACTTGCCCGTGCTCGCGGATACGGAAATTGAATTTTCTCGCTTGACGAATTCGTCGTGGCCCCGCGCACCGTTGTCTGCGCGCGGCGCGGAAATTCCCTTGGACGTTTTTGCGCGGACGGAACAAAAGGGACGGACAGGGCGCGCCAGTCGATGCCCGGCCATCCCAGACGTTTAATTGATCATTTTCTGGCCGCCTGAATGACGTGGAAATTGTTTGTTCGTTCGCGGCGGGTGGCGGCCCGCCTCGTTATTGCCCCGGGAATATCGTTATACGCCCGGAACTTAGCGGTCGGCTAATGCGATCTTGATCCTGGACGCTTTGAGCCTAGGGTCGCGTTTGTCCGACCGTTTGATTGCGGTCCACGGCGGCCCCCGACACTCTGCGCGACCACTGCCTTTGCGCTCGGGCAAATAGCGGAACGAGCGTTTGTTTAATCGATTCGACGCGATGGGCCAGGGCTCGATAAAGGCACCGATGATTGTGGAATTGTGTCGCCAGGCGGCCAAGGGGAAATTGTACTCAATGACGCGCACTGTGCCTTCCAGAGATACGGTGACTCACTTGGGAGTCGAGTGGTCTGCGAGACGATATTCCTGGGGGTTCAAGGATGCTAATGTGTTCTTTGTCGCCAATTAGCTCATCCCAGAAATAATGCGGTTTTTCTGACAGCTGAGTTTAAAACCATTGGTTGGTGCCAATTTAATGTACTGTCTCCTAAAACGTAGTGGAAAGGTTTGAAAATACTATGGAGGCACGCGAGATAGTTTAGACAGGCGTGCAAGATGGACAGACTTTTAATAATAATTTTTTCTATCATAATTGTACTCTTTGCTCTTCTCTCTTCAACGCTCCGAACTCAACTCTGCTCTCCTTGCTGTCGATCACCTCCGCACTTATCAAGATCACACACCACACACCCATGACACGCGCCACCGCACACATTCACACAAAATTTCCACGTGCGCTCCAAGAATCCTTCTCGCCCACAATCGACATCCAAACCAAAACCCGCACACAATATCTCTTTCGTTCCAAAGTAAATCACAACTTTTACGGTCCCATCGTTCCAATTCATTCCATAAATGGTCTGAGATTCATGTCGAGTGACTGAAGAAACGAATGCAAAGTTCTAAGGCACTTATAATTTAAATATTCCTTAAATATTTCTTAAAATGAGACCGTTACTGATTTTTATGAAATATAACCCTTTATTAGTTCTGCGATATATATGCAAACCTTCACTTCAATTTATTTATTTAATGACGAACATTAGTGTTGCTCATTAAAATGGAACCACATATTTTATTGAACAGGTAACAGGACTTCATTTGGTGGTGGTTTTCATCAAAATATCTACTGTTTTTTAGTTTCTTACAGGATTGTATTAGAAAGTGGTTCATATGAATGTTTGTGAACAATGAAGAAAAATGTGTAGTAACGCTGGTCAGTAGAATTTTGGCTGTCAAGTTATGCAGAACCTATGCGCATAATTTTGAGGCCAATCGCGAAGGCGATGAATATCTCTCAGGCCAGTTGTCCTCCGTGCTTCAAGTCCTTCTCTCAGATCCACTGTCGTTTATTGAGAATCAATTACGGCCATGAATTCGTTGTCGTCAGTTCCAGTGGACGGTTCAGAGCTTGCCCTGTCTTCGAGAGAAAAATCTCCCTCTCTGAATTTTCAGCCCCATTTTTCGCACGCGGAGTCGTCAACAGCATCCCCTTTGCACGTATCGCAAACGATTTTGCATGTTTCTGCGGTACTATTCTCGCGGTTATGTGAAAACGGCAGACAGTGTCTGAAATACACTTTATCCGCAGCCGTCCTTGTACTCGAAATCCCGCGAAAGGAATAGCTAGGTGTAAACTTATCCACCTTTGTAGAACGCGTTTACCATTCAAATACACTTTACAATCAGGATTTACCAACTACATGAGCAAATACGATCGGGATATATACGTTTACAATAGAGTATGAAATAGAACGAGTAGAATCTTCGTAGGTTGCAAGTTTTGTGGTGCATTGTTATAGAATAAAGTAACAGAAAGATGCGAGTGTTTTCCAATCTAAAAGCAAGATGGCAAATTTCAAGTGTTTTCGTTCAGTGTGCTTCAAGTTTTTATTTACTCAATCAAATTAGAGAAGAGTCATCTGTGTTGGTGTGGTTACACTTTAGATATATGATTCATTCTCTCATAATCGTTTTGCTTTGAAGACTATAGATTGAGGAAGACATATATTGCTTTAAAGACCATTTATGGCAATGTTTAGTTGGATCTAAATATTGAACTGTACTTAAAAACAGAAATCAGTACACTTTGGATATCTCAGGAGCTTACTGAAGAGCACAAACAACTGTGATTTAAGTCGTTTGGAAGAATGCTGGAAAGATTGGAATGTAGAACATCGGACGTGATAAATTATACTACAATTAGTGGCATAACGTGGATACGCAATTGTGAAGTCGCTATATGAACGAGGTCACAGCCAGGGAGCAAGCTATCAGAAGATGAGCAACCAGCAGACTTAGTGAAATAATTAAGCAGAAAGAAAAGTTACTGCTATCTACCGCATCAGAAACTGTTTGCCGTGAATAATTCAGTTTTTAAAGATTTTACTACACTTATTACGCTGATATGTGTTCTTCAAATATACAGATCTGCGATCACTTAAAACATACTCCCAACAAACTGCAAATGATAAGATATACCCTATTCGTAATCTTAAGGGGTCAGCCCACTGTGAAATCGTGAAAAATTGTCACTTTTTAGGATTTATTTTTTAGTAAACGAAATGTCCAACGTAAATAATGTTTTTTCTACTTATTAATACACTTATTGACAGAATGAAAAAGATCTATTTTTAATTTTTAACAGTTTATTTAAATATATATCGCACTGATTTGAGCGTCTTGGAAACGCAATGTAGTGGTGGTGCAGGTGATTCCGGAAGAACGATGCATTTGAAACAAAAAATTCAAAGTGTGTTGTAATCATTATGAATGTGGTAATCGCCGGAACCAGGATTATTTTTACTAATAAAAAATTAACAAAATGGCGGAGGTTTGAAGTTCAAGTGTCGAAATATGGTGAATTTTTAAATCATTTTACCTTGTAAAAAGTATGAAATGGTTAATCAAAAAAGGTTTCCGTGGTCCCGGCCAAAGCCACTGATGTGCTGAATAACGTGTAAAAATTTCAGACTGATTGGCCAAATAGGTTTTTTGTAATCACCTGCAACAGTTAAAAAAATGTTGTTTTGAGATAATAGCGTTGAAAGTTTTAAAACAAATTAAAAAAATTCTTTTAAATTTTGTTTGTATAATATATGAGTAGCTTAATAAATACCAAAAAGATTTATTGCATTATATGCTGTATCTACGGAGAAAAAATCTTTAAAAATATTACGAGTTTCGTATAAATGGATAATTTTACAAACGAAGAAATTTCAAGATACTTGAACGGCCGAGAAAAATTAATAATAAAACTTTGGCACGGCATTTCCCTCTCGCCCAGAACCACATTCATCAGACGAAGTAAGTAGCAGAAATGGAACGAGCTTTTTCGCGAGGAGTTCGAAGCACGGTTTTTTTCCCGATAGTTCTATCATTGTGGGGGAGGGAGAATCAATCAACGCGAATCGCGGGAGCAGGCGGTTCGGTGCGTTTGCCAGGTCGTTCAATCGCGCCTGGATAGTAATCGATATTTACACGGGGATCGGTCGAACTCCCAGCCGGAGAGTACGCGTGTCGCTCGAAATTTCAATGAATAAAGTGACCAGTGTGTCACCCTAAATTTTCACACCCCACGGCGAAAAAGGGGTGAACATAGGGGGAGGACCAGTTGGCTGTATCCCCTTACTGCGAATTACCCCCGCCGAACTTTATGGCTTTCGTTTGACCCTAAACCCATAGAAAAGTGACACAATGTTCGCGCGGAATGGAAGCGGGGACACGGTCCTTTAATATTCCCCGGCGTGGTCGTCGTTGCGCGGTTGTAATCGCGGGAAGGATCGTTCGAGATGAGCTCCGGGTGAAAAGTCTCCTAATCCCAGTCTCGGCGCAGCTCGATCCGCGTCTTTCGCCGATTTTCCAGGCAGGAGGCCCGCATCCTCTTCTCTGACCAAGCGTGTCCAGCCACGCGAGAGATACTTTATGAAGGGCCGGCTATAAATCAGAGGTTAATGACGGTAGCCGGGGATGATAATTGTCCCCGCGGCGGCGCCGTTGGCGCGCAGGAATTCCTCCCGTCCGATACGCGATAAAATTAATAGAAGTCGGGCGACGTTGATATCGTATTGTATAATACGAGGTCAGCATGAATTATGGTAACCGATAAAACAGTTATGCACGCATACGATTCCTTAATAAGCGGTTGATAACACCGGACGCGTATAAATCATTCGCGGTAATTGCCGCCAACCGTACACTTGCGCCGTGCACTTAAACCCGAACGGGGAAGATTGAAAAGCACGCTTTATTCCCCCTTGTTAAAGGGATCGAGGAGTAAGCGATTTTCAACGGGGTTTTTCGAATTCTGTTTGAACTGCGGGACAGTTGTTGGTTCGCTGCGAGATTGAGCGTGACGTTTTTAAAAAGCAGTGCATGGAATATTGCTGGCTGTTGGCGAGATACGAATCAAGAATTATGCGTCGCGCTTAGGAAAGGGGTGTTTCACCGTTACTCTCATGCTGGGAAGCTTGGTGCTGGATTAGACGAGGCAGCTGGGCCCGCATGGGTCGTTTATGAAACCGGCGTTCGAGCTGCGGTCATTGAATTAAATAGACGTGTTTTTGCTGGTGTCAATTATACTATTAGGAACGTATTATTAGCAATTAGCGTGGATCATAGATCTCGAATGCTTTAATTGTGCTTTTTTTCTCTCCACGCTGTGCTGGTGGAAACTGTACGAAACTGGGTATATTCGAAGGCTCTACTAAACCGATTCCCACGAAATTTGTGATTTAAAGAGTATCCGAATTGATTGTTATAAAAATTGACGCAGCAGAACCTAATATACCCTCCGGAAATGAAACAACAGGAATAGACAATTTGCAATCAATTGCCATCGAAATGAATCTTCATAAATTCGTAAAAGTACTGTCAATCTAATACACGAAGCTCATCGATTATAATAGTTGATTCAAGAACAGTAGGAAGGAAAATACGCGGCAATAATGTTACTGACAGGCTCCGTGGATCCGACCAAGCGCAGTCATTGGAAAGACACCATAATCTCTCGCGATCGCAGGTTTGGACCGACGGAAGTGCGCGCAGCTATGAAATCGAAATTTCATTATCAATTGCAGAACGATTCACAATCAGGCCAGTCCCGAAGTTGTGGCAAAACTGGATGGCAGAAATAATTGCAACATCAGCTGACGTTAGCTGTAAATTCCAGACTTTGGTCGCCATCTGTCACGCAAACTTGGCGCCATACGCTCCGGTGGTTTCTTACCAATCTACAGCCGGCCGTGGAAAGTTTGTCCTCTTGCATCACCCCCACCCCTGCTCCCAACATTGTGCAGTCCGCCGGAGGAAATATCGCGGCTTATGTATCATCAACAAATAATTACAGGCCTCGCCTTCTTTCATTGTGCGAGGCGGCAACTTTTTATCTGGGCAAACTTTTAGCGCGTAAAGATGATACCCGGAGTCTTCTAAATGGCTGGAAGAAACTACGCAATAACGATATTTCACGCGCGCGCGCGCATGACTATTCCTCGCCGGTTCGCACGTAAATGCGCGGCTGCCTCGGCGAGGGAACTTTTCAATTTCGTAAATTAAAAATACCCTTCAGCTGAGCTCGTTAGGTTGCTGAGACCGATCCATCAGTAATTTACCGACGCTTAAAACCTCCTTTAAAGTGTTTAGGTCTTTAGAAGTAGAATGGGGGCGTTGAGGAATGCAATTAGTGAAAATCGATTTATTTGCAAGCTACGAAGATATTCTAGGGGAAAGGTCTGTACCACGGGTCAAGGCCATCAGGTTGCCCAGATAAGCGTTACTTAGTTTTGTATTGTGCGTGCTGATAAGTAGTGGTTATTGATGAGGACGAGGACTATTAATAGCGTTTAATCAATTTACAGTAATTTGGGTTTGTTTTATGCAGATAATGTGCGGCGTGTATAATTTTTACAATTATAGTTCCTTGTCATTCGCCATTTCAAAATAGTAGACAATTATTTTTTTATGAATTAAACTATAATACATTGTTGGGTTTGAATTTGCTGTCAGTTTATTAGTCGCACTGATTTTAATGTCGATTATTTTTTTTACATAATAAGTAATAAGTAAAGTGTAGTTTTCACGAATTATTTGCTTGATATTCTCATCTACTTATTGTTGGTAAATAATTATCTAACTGTTGGCTCATACATATGTTCACTCAATTATTTAGAACTGCTACTGAACTCGATATTTCCGGCAAGTACACATAGAAGCAGAATGAAAATATGTACCATAAAAGTTCATCAAAAAATTCAAAAAATTCTAGTTCAATATTAAATTCCTCATTTCAAATCAGACAACTTTCTCGTATCTCCAAAAATGTAAGATATGGAAGGTATGTAATTGCCTATGTGGGTGTACTGTATATGACTATTATCACTCAAAATATAAGCAGCGTTTTATTTTTGGCACAACTTGATATCATAGTGGACATTGACCCATAACGTCATATTTTTAGCTGAAACCAAACTAGCCCAACAAATTTTACTTCAGCCTGTGCAACAAGGAAGACTTTCGCGTACAGTAATAACTATCAAAACATTAACTTATGAAAAACCATTTATTTAAACTTGAAGTAAACAATACCCCTTTTGAATTAATATTTTATACTTATCACTCTTACTTATCTCTCAAACTGAATCATAAAAATTTATCTAGAATTTTACCGATCCTTCCATGATGCAAAATTCAAACCACTTAAAAATCCACACTTACACGCACCAGTCTCCTTAAAGGCATAAAAAACGACCAGCCATAAGCTTCAAGCACGCGGCATCGATGGGCGAGCAAAAACCTCCCATGAATTTAAATCAGCAGCTGTTTCGCTGTTTATCGAGAATCAGTTGAGACAATTTCTCTCAATATTTGATGCCTCCTTTCAATCTTTTGATTAGTCGGGGACGTTCCTCTCGGCCCCATGAAATCCCATTTCGCCGAGGACACTCGCAGCGTCTCGCTGATTCGAATGCCCGCCTCGCAGGTTGCAGCGACCGTGCCACCACCCCCAACCCCTTCCACCCCCCCCCCCCCCCCCCCCGTTCGTGTATTGACGAGAGGCGCGGATGTAATTCGCTTTTTATGATCTACTCGAACGCGGCCATTCTACCAAGATTCATTACGGACGAGTCTAATAAAGCCACTCGCCGTCCCACTTCGTTTCCATTTTCCTCGATTCCTCCTTTTTCTCCCGCGACGCGAGCGCGAAAAGTGCCATACTTCCGGCGTGACGTAAATTGAGCAACCTCGTTGAGATTCGCCAGGGCCACGGGGTACCTTACGGGGCCAGGGAACCGGCGAAGGAAGAAGGAAGGAGGGAACGAACGACAGAAAGTAAGTGGGACGTTCCATGCCAAATCGATCAGCCATTCTGATCAAAGAGAGAGAGCTTTGAATGTAAGCCGGGGTGCTCGCCCGAGATTGCCGAGGAAAAATCTAATTTGAAACTTAAATGGAGGAATTTGTATCCCATTGCTCTTATGACGACTTTTTACGCGTAGGAAATGAGAATCGCCGAGGGAGCGCCGCGATCCTTGCTCGATTTTCAACCACGACTTGTGCGCGCGCCGCGTCCCCGGCGCGCGGCGTCGTCGTTGCATTTTTAACCGACTTCAAAAATGAAGAGGTTATAGATTCGACCTGCATTAACATTGGCCCAATATTTTGTCAGTTCTGGTTAATAATGAAGACTATTGCCACCTAATTGTTATTATTTTATCTACGTACGCGCATATCTCCACAGCATGTTGTGTCAATACATATAAAACTGAAAAGATAAAAGTAAAATAATGTAAGAAAAACTTAAAATCGACGGCAAAAAAATAAAAATACAGTCTTAAAAAGTGAAAAATAATTTTTTCCCTCATTTGATCTAAGACTCTCATATTTTTTAAGTTGGCGCCAGATTTAGATAGAGCAAATAATGAAAATATGAGAGTCATAGATTAAATGAGGGAACAAATTATTTTTCACCTTTTAGTGCATTTTTATTGTTTTTTAAGTTCGTTACTAATTTTTTCTTATATTTTATTTGACGAATGTTATAGTGACATTTGGTTTCCGTTTCTACTGTTTCATTGTGATTATTAGAAGCATGACATTCTTGTGTCTTGTGACTGTTTGTCTTTGGAAACTAACGCTATTTCTGCCAAATGATTAGGTCTATCTAAAATAGGTACCTACTAGTTGTAAGCTCCAGAAATGTCTCGTGTGAAACGGCCCTTACAGTGATGTGTGATGTGAGATATGAAGTGAGAATTGTGAATGAGCAAATGTTGATTGTCAAAGAGATAAACGCAAATATTGTCAGTTGTTTTTGATACTGCAAACGGATAAGGCCTATTTATCGCGCTTCGTGATAAATTATTCTGGCATTTAGGTATAGAGTCATGATTTGTAGTTATTTTCAGTATACCGCGTCGTGACCGAAATGTATAATTTATCACGCGCCTGTGATAATTGGAGATTATCTTGATATTATTGGAATTGTCCTTTACGTTTAATTCGAAGTCATTAATTTAGTGGACGGTCGAAAATTCAGGCCAGTCAAAGATAACGTGTTTGCCATTTATAACAGCAGTGAGAATAATTAATTTATTAATTTGATTGAATCTACACTGAAATTGTTCAAGTATAGTAGCAGTAATAAAAATTGCATCGACATCCATAAATCTGCCATGTGAAAATATTGTCTTCACCAAGAATGATACTTTTTTCAACATCTATTCAAATTTATTTACTCCGTTCCCCTAACAGAACATATGAACAAGGAACTGGAACAAATTTATCAAACCAGCACAGAGAAAAATTGGAATTTTTCTTCTTAGAATAAGCCATTAATCAACTAAATTCTTTTTTCCTCGGAGCGATTTTATTTGTTTCATGGTCAGGAAATGAAAAATTGTTATAGTACCAGTGATATAATTCAGTAAAAGTAACTGCGATGGGTAAGATTTAAAGTAAAACGTCTTGATTTGCGTGTACAGTTGAAAATAGTCATATTAAAGCTTACAAAAATATTAGAAATGCATTATAAGTTCTAGTTATTGCTTTTATGTCTATTTTCATACTGATAACAGAATATTATTTTTATTTTCTACTATTATATATAGAAGACGCATCAATCTCAAAAATAGTCCTCGGACAATTAATATAATAGTCAGAAAATAATTTGTAGAAATGTATAACAAGAAAGGTAATCACAGTGATGCTTGCGCAGATCTTCTGAAGGAAATAACAGTTTCAAGAAATAAATCTACACAAGTTGGACATACCATTAGCACAGATTCAAACACAATAAGAGGAGCAGTTTCAGATAAATTCGTTCTTATGAAATCTTGCTCTAATAATAGTGTTTCGCTCAGAGATCCAGATTGTAGAACAAGCATTAAAGTTAATCTATTCAAGTGCGTTTGAATAATTAACACCGCCGCCATTAATCCTGTACACAAGTCTGACATCAGCTAATTGCATACGTTTTACTATTGGCATTAACTATACACGAGCCATGGTCTCATCATAATTGCTGTTAGACATTAGATCTTATTGATTCACAACTAATACTAGCTGCAGTAAGTTGCAAGTATATATTCCTATTAAATCTCTTTCAAAATGTTCTGATACATCAAAACACCATATAATACTTAACAATTTCTAGTATTACATTTTGTATTTTCCTACTGTAGGAAAATTTCAGAGGAACTTACTACTTTTTATACTATGTTTTTACTATCCTAAACATGCTCTACATATTATAATAACTGATTGTTGATTAATCTTTTTTTCAGTTTAGTGCGTTTGAAAGATACTCGGAGCATATAAAAGCAAAAAGTGTAGATACAACATATTAGGGTTAACTTTATACAACAATCTATTACATTCGAACACAAAAGATACGTATTTTATCTTATTAACATGCATGAGAAAAAAGTCACGAATAACTTACGAGGGAAATAGGGATCAACTATCACGAACCCAGATCACACATCGTTTTGAAACGCTAAGATTAAATATATTACTTATCACGTAGAACATATTTTCTGTAAATAATTGTTATATTCCGTTCATAGTTTGCAGACACTTTCCGCAACGTTGAAATATTCATCTCATCGATAATTAAATTCTTCGATATGAAAATTCACTTTGTTAACTATAGCACAACCTAAAAATTATTAATATCACGGGGGGAGAGTGATTATGCCTGCATACAAAACTGCAATTAAAACACGATGACCAAATCGACGACGAAATGAGATCATGAAATATGTTTTCGCGTCCGGAAATGTAATTTCAAGGTGCGCGCAATTTAGCGATTTGAAAACACGCGGAAAGAGAGCGTGGGCCAAATTAGGTCAGCGCGGAAGTAATTTCATATTTATCGCGCTGTACGTAGAACTTGTTAACGTGACCGTTAACAACGCTTTTATTTTCCACGGATGAACACTTCGTTCGAAGTTTCAGCGTGATGAAAATTTGACAGGCGGAAAGTTTAAAACCATTTTTCACGAGTTCCAAGAACGGCCTCGTGAATAAAACTCGCATTAAATGCTGCGCGTTCCATCCTCGCTAGAAGGGGGGGAAGCGCCACTGAAGCTACAGAGTTGATTTGTTTCGTTCGCGGCCTGATTCCTCGAGCGTTCAATGCAAAGTGGTTTGCGAGATTTACGGGTACAAATGAGAAAATTTCACGAGCAAAGCTAAAAGTGTGCATCCTCTCGCGAAAATAAAATACGTTGGTTGCTAATCAACGGAAAGAGAATCATCGAAAAGTAGCTCGTCACGTTTCCATTAGCGATTGTATACAGATTGTATGTGCAGGTTGTGGCGGATTTAACGGGCGGCCGATGAGCAGTTGCCGCTTGAACCCCTGTGCGGAACGCCCCAGGGCCCCATTCTAAAAAAATTATGATTTTACCGAAACACTATATCTTTTTTCTGTATTTTTCTGTACACTTAGCCAGTTTCTAGTTAACTACCTTTTCGTGTTCCCGAAAAATGGGTTCCACAGAAAGTTTCCCACCTGGATCCTTTTCCTTGAATCCGTCACTGATTGTATCGTACACCATGGAATGCACAGAAAACCTGGGCGAAATTGTTCTTCCATGCCAGCAAATTATCTACATATCAGTAATTAGGTGAATGTCGAGGTACTAAAGTTTTGTGTAAATCGTTGACATGCAGGTGGAAATTACTACTAACCAGAGTTAGGTATTAACTAAATAAACAATTATTTAAATAACAGATTGAATAAAAATTACTTTAACTTTAGATTATTCAACGAATAAAGTTAATTTTTTTATTCGACGAGAATTTCATTTATTCGTTAACCTGGATTAACTTTATTCGACACATGAGGAATCATTTTTTTAACTTTTATTCGTTACCTGCTCGATCTATTACGTATAATCTATTATCGTATACAACTTTCGTCTGTTGCTTAAACAAATTTCCAACTCCTTCGTTGAAAGATTCTTTATCACTGAAACTGAAGAACCCGTTTGATTCATTTTACATTTCTTCTGCACGTTTAAACATTTTGCTATGTAGAAATCTTTATATCGTATTAATCTTTCTACTTTATCACGATGAAATACAACACTTCTGTACTACCAACTGTGTACCAACTTCTGCACACTGCTCCATTCGAAAACCTTACAGAATTCATCCTTTCCTGCTACGTAGGTGCACATAAGTACAAGACACAAAGGCCTCCATCAAGAAAAGGATGAATTCCCTTCTTACTTTCACGAAACTCGTTGATAACACGAGACTGTGCCCCTCTTTGTAATCAATCCCCCCTGGCGAGCTTGGCTCGATGGCATCGACGGGAATATACGTCTGACCTCACCGCTACTGCTACGGCAGGAAACCGATGCGGCGCGGTGCTATCTATCAGATGGTTTTTCGCCGAGGAACACGATGTTCCGGGGCGCAGATGTGGACGCGACATTAATGTCACTAATGTCGCGGGACGTTTTGTTGACTCCCCGGGCCACTTTGGTGAAAGTTCATTTCGCGCTCGGCGCTGCACAGACATGAATTAATACCGCCATATACCGTGGACGCGGTGAACACGGTTTTGCGCCATCCACCAAACGACAACGTCTGAATCCTGACCGCGAACCACTCGAGGCACGCGCGCACCCGACCAAAGCACCTGATTCCCGAACCTTTGAACGAAGGATAGCGTAACGGTTCATGGCATGGCGGACGCGGGATCTATGTTGACCCATGATATTTTATTTGATGTAAGTGCGTCTAATAGTGCCTGGCACGTAGCATCGCTACTCGTGATTTCTTAAACTGCAGGCGCGGTGCTATTCTGTGAAGGTATTCGAAACCATTTTCTCTAGTTTCTTCAGAATTTTGCCAGGATGAAGTTCAGTGCACAGCAGTGACAATTAAAACTGAGGTAATAATGGAATCTGTGATAACATATGTAGGGTAAAATCGTTACCAATTAATTTACGAAAACAAATATAATAACTTCACGATGATATCAAACCTAGTGGAAAGAATGATCATAACGGCTGTGGGCCCTTATACTCAACAAATCGACAGCAAACTACATACGTTCCTGTGAAGAGGCAAGAGGATTGTTTTTATTGTTGTGTAGTTATATAACAGAGGACAGGTAGAGGGTGGTCGCATGTTTCACAACATTATCTTCTGAACTCTCGACAGCCGAGCCAGCCTTGATGCCCTCGAATTCCCTCGTCGTCCTCGGGACTTGTTGCTCCGACCTGAATCCTAACGAATCAGGCTCGTGGAGAACGCTTCGCGACTCCAGCCTTTCGTGCACAGCTGTCCAGGAACGATGAGCGTACTGGTCGTATCACCACCGTCACGAACGGGTGCAATCAATTATCGTGAATTGCACATTATTCGTAAAGTAACTGAGTGGTAGATACTTTTTTGAAGGATTACGGTGTGTGAACGACGTGTGCCAGGAGTGTTTGAAGTATCGTAGTTATTCCAAGTGGAGAACGTGTATTGAATGTTTGAAAGTATATTGTTAGCAGTTGGATGTATGCTTAATTATAAAAATATTGTTGTTGGTTATTTTTCAACCATCTTCGGGAATTTATTTAACAAAAAGTATAAGATTATACTATCTGGCGTTTTGTCTGTATATTAAGGTATGTTTGAAGAAATACTCAGAGCTTTTTTTTTTTATATTTTTTATCGCACATATACGTAGATACAGTCGGTGGCGTGAGCTTCTTAAAAAAAAATAATTCCGTCACAGGCGTTGGTGTGGGAACCGTTTCGGTCATCGAAAATGCAAAAACTAAGGTTTATTTTTTTTATTATGTTTGTCGCAATGGTTGGAACCACAGAGACCCCCTAATAATACAAATTTGCAGAATGATAGGATTTTGAAAAAAATGTTCGACTTTTCCTGATAAATTTCGCTGTTTTCGTTCTGTAGAATTAATTTTGTACCAGATAGAAACTCGTCTGTGGTTGGGTTCGCCCCCTTTGAGAACCATAGGCCATAAAATCAACCTACATTCCAACCTAGCACACATAAGCCTAGTAGCTAATTAACCATTTAGTTAAAGCAGAATTACTTACCCCACTTTGCAATAATATTCGAATTTTCTTCAGGTTACCTAAATGAATATATATCTTTTAAACAAAGAGTACAATTGTGTTTTTACAAGCGTTACTTTGAAGCTATTCTATTACAAGTTCCCAAGTTAGGGTTACTTAGATTTTTATTTAAAATATTTACTACTTATACCTACTTATAAAGAAATGTTCAGCTATTACGTCAAGTTTACTTGATAATTTCTGGATTCTTCTCCACCAAAATTGAAGGAAAAATAGCTGTACGAAAAGTGAAAAAATTAATTTAGTTGGAATTATGCTCCACTACAGACAAATATGCCAATGTTGGTAGAAATAAATTTTGTATAATATATAACAGATCTAAATTATTTATAGTTATTTTCACACAAAATGTCACGTGTATGGTGCTACGGAATTGACTAACGAGCAAATGGTGGGCCAAAGCAAACTACACAAACATGATACATTTATTCCCAATTACTTCCTGGCATTTGTATGCATTCCCTCCTGATTGCTTATTAAAAATGGTCCATTTTCTACTAATTCCTCCTCCGATATATCGTCAGTCGAAAATTACAAATAATGCGTGCCATCCGACGGCAGAGGTTTAATCGAATGGTTGCGTGGAATGAAGCAATATTAAACGGATTAGAGTAAATCTTAATAAATTTTCAACAGTAAAACAGTCAATTGAATTAATCTGCTCCGCGTTCCTCGATTAACGAGGAATGTAATTTCTCGAGTGCTGGATACCGATCTATTTTCCGCGTAACGCAAGCAGTGTTCAATTTAAGGGAGCGTAGATGGCACAACGATGTCAAACATTGAATTTACAATGTATCGGTTTATCAATTATCCACGTGTACACGGAAATTAATCAGTTTTATCTCGCCTCTGCTATACACACGCGAATATCAGAGATTATTTGTGACTGGATGTTGTTGTAATTTTGTAACTGTACGTAAGACACAATGACCGTATTTTCGCGCACCGAGATCGTTTGATACCGCACGATGATTGCTTATTAATCGTTGCTAGTTATTTCAGCCAGTAATGTCAAACAACGCGAATTTCCATTCTGTTTCTCACTGGTGCTAATAACTCGCCCGGAAAATTAATCCAAAACGAATGTTCTCGGTTGAAATAACTTTTTCTTTTAGAAGAAAAAATTACCACGGTAATTGAGAGGAATTACCTTTCATTTTCCTCATGTTCAAACCAGAATGGTTGAGATATTTTTGCTACTTTTATTCGTAAACACGATTTTTATTTTTGCTTGCGCATTTCAATTTTAACGAAAATATACGGCTATGCTGTTTGTGCCTGGAACGTGTCATTGGGCAATGCTCGCGCATATTACATTAAATGGAGACAAATTTTTATTTACACTTTGCACCCGCGTCGTCGTTTAACTTATTTCCTGCTCGACGTGTTTAATTTGAGAGTGCAAGATTGCCATCGTATGCTTGTTTCTTGTTGGAAACGGTTTGGTAATTAAATAATCGTATTACTCTTTCTGTTGCAGGTATGTGACACAGACAGGAAATCATTCTTAGCAAGTGTGTATGTGAGTACCAGTTTGCTAAATTTGATGCGATATTGAATCCGTTATTCTTGGCTTGAGGCACTCTATAAACCCACGAAGTTGCGTTCCAGTCGACGGTTGCGGGTTCGCGGTGTTCCCCTGTAAGAAAACTCTCGGGAAATATAGATACGTATATCAAAAATTGCGCGTGCGAAGAAATCTCCAAGTATATAACAAAAATTCCTGCAACATCCGTGGCAGAGCAAGCACCATATCTAATCTCAAACTAAATATTCCCACAGCATCCGTCAATATATTCGCGTAACTTTTATCTTCCCATAACCATTACCACTCCCTCGAAAGAAAACTAATTCTACCGAGGATCCGAGTACCGAAGAACGACTAGTTTTCGTATCTGCGTGCATCAGAACTTGTGTGCTCGCCCCTGCCGTCTAAGTTCTATTACCCACTTAAGTTGCTTCCTACAGTTCTCCGGCACTCTGCGTAATACCAAGGGAATATCGAGGGAATTACTCTGTTGCTTTGGGAGATGCTCAATGATGTTCCGTTTTCGAGTCGTGCCCTGCAAGCAAAGGCCGCGCGACGACGGGTGTCGGTTCCTTCTTCCAGCACGAACGTTACTCGGGCACAATTTTCCGGCCGCGTGGAGTCCGATGCGTGTACGCAGTCTCTCGCTCGGGCAGCAATTTCCCCCGGACACCCGACGAAAAATTACGCAGCTACGCGGCTGCTATAATCCAGGGGAAACATGTAACGGAGCACGATAATAATTAAATATATCCCTTTGCAGGGTGGGCGACCAGCGCGCGATCCGATTAAACGCGGCGTTTGTCCCGTGTGTCGCTCGTATTAATTCATTCGGTGGCTCGGTAATGCGCGTGACACATGACGCGATTGATAACAGTTGTTTGGGAATGCTATCGCTCCTATGATAATGCAATTCACCCGCGCGCACCACCCTGCGGCGAATAAACGATTTTTCGCCGCGTTTGCTCTTGCGCTGACAGATTCCAGTTAGCTCTTCTTGAATTAATCGGTCGTTTATCTCTGCCTCTCTGCGCGGCGGCCGGGGTCCAGGGTGGGATTGAAGATAACGGTGAAGTTTGAAATAAAGAAATGTACTTTAGAATTCAGTCAAGTGTCGCTCGCGCGGTTACGTAACAATGTGATTCGCTTTAATATATCATTTTGCGGACGTTTGTGTGCTTGAGTGTGTACCTGCAAGGGGTAGGAGATGGGTATGAGGTTTATATGTTCTGTTCTTCTACCTGGGGTAAAAGGGAAGTATAGATTTTTTTTTATAAAAATAGGCGTTGGAGGCTTGAGTGGAGTTGTGTTATACCTAGAACACTCGTTTGTCGATTATCTGACCTTATAAGTAGGCTGAGGTATGTAATTATGAAAACGATGGATTTAAGGGATGTTCAAAATAAAGCAATATATTTGACTACAGCTGAAGACTGTTTGAATTTAGAAAAAGGTTGCAGAAAGTGGAGAAAACTAAATGTTAAGTAGCGAATCATGAAGTATTTTTCTTTACCGCTTCATGCCGTATGCTACTTTTTTCACTTTTGAGGAACGAGATTGTTTGATAAATCCGGAATTGTTCAAATGTAAATGTACCAATAACTTTCACGTGTGATGATAGAGAATATTTGCATTGTAAAATGTTTCTCTCGCGTTTAAATGGCCAATCAGTTTTTTGCGCGCAATACACTTTAAAACGTCCTCGTAAAAATCGTAATTATTGCAGGAACACGTGCTTTCGTATAAAATTACGTATTCGTATCTTCTGTAGGTATGTGTAACGAAGTACGGTGACTTTCCGGTGGACATGATACAATTTCCTATTCCCGCAGAATTTCATAGAATGTTGTCGCTTTAATTAATCAGATGCATCGCTAAAAACTATATTCAGCCCGTAATTATGTCTTCTCTTCCGCAATTTTGCATGGACATTCATTTATACACTACGAAGCCAGATGTAAATGTACTATTATGTATTTTAATATTCCAGCATTGCAGTGTGTATTTCTAGATTCCCAGCTCTGTTTTAATGAACTAAAAAAACTACAAATTCAGCTTTCAGTTGCATACCAAGAAGCAACGTGCCATAGTTTCTAATAAATGTTACTTTTACATTATATTATTTGGAGCAAATATTCGATTAAGTATTACGATCAGAACTTCTAAATTAAAGCCAACAGAAGAATAAAATATTATGTATCTATTGGATAAATTCTTCCTCGTTATACAATACTTACAAACGATTATTTATAATTTAATATTCCTTCGACACCGCTTGATTGTTTGAAGCACATTTATCATTCCATCTGATAACGATTTATATAATATATTTCAATTTCCCTTCAGCAAAGTTTCTGCCATTCACGTGTAACACAAATGTCCAAGCCCTTTGTTATTTTAAACTGTCTTCAGTTCCCTTACATGGCTCTTGCAATCTTCCTCAGAGAGTCTCCTATGGTTTAAATTTTAAATCAATCTTATTGGGCATTCCAAAATCATTACCCTTTAACAAGAAAGTGCTTTTTAACACACTCTCCAGAATACACAGCTGCGTTATCGTGTTGCAATATGAATCTTCCCAACCACATGTGTATACTGGCTCTTTTTACATAAGTTTACTTACAGTTACTTTTACACAACGAACCGTTTAAAGTTTATTAAGGAACGAATAAACATGAATCACCGCTTCGTCAAACACAATAGTAATTGTTCCAGCCACCCGAAGCTTCTTACATAAATCTCTTCGCTTCTCCCACTGCATATATCAGAATGCAAACAGTAAAACGTGTAACTACTTAGTAGAAACTAATCAGCCGTTTCAACAGGATAATCGGCGAACTAGTTTCGCGTATTCAAAGAGAGCGCAGAATGACGCCACCCCGTCGAACATACCGTTTCAAAGCCCACGCGCACGTTCACCAGCGCGTTTTACGATCTGCTTAATCGTCGCTGCCAATGTTATCGAGCGCGTCGCAGCGGGGACGAAGGAACGAAGAAACGCCATTGTTTCCCCTGGCCGATAAGATTATCCCCGTGCAAACGAATTCGTGGTGCCGGTGACCGTTATCAGGAACACGCGCGCTATTTCGCGCCGCGCTTGCAACGCTGCGAAAGGTTTACGCGCGTGAAGCGCGTTAATTTTGAAAAGCAGCCGATAACAAGCGCTGGTCGGTTTAGACGCGGCGCAAATACATACTGCTGTAAATTTACATTCCGGTGTCGCGTTAATCCATCGCGCAACGACCGTAGAACGGGCATATTGATTTTACAGCCGATCATGTGTCCGCAGCACACATTCGTTGACCAAAGTATTTTTCTCCAACTAATAAATGTGGTTCGTTCGTGGCACGGTGTGGAGGATAGTTGGGAAAGCTTCCTTCTAAAATCTTGAATTAATTACTGGTGATAATGGGAAATCGTTTGAAGCTGGATATCGATGCAGGCAAAGTTGTAAACCACTGCACTTGGATGACACACGACATTGGGAGGCCATCACCTCGCCAGTACACATTCCAGAAGCTGTCAATATGCAAGCTGAACAATCAGAATGAAGCCCAAGGACTAGAACCAATCGTATTCTAAAGTCGATACAATTAAGGGAAATACTTGTCGATTTATTGGAACACTAGTTTGTTTAAGACGAATAAAAAATTACTGCAGAGGATGGGAGCGAATAAAACTGCATAATATAATAGGGAAACTAATGAACTTTTATATTCCAAACTCTCAGTAATAATAAGAAACAAATAGTAACTGAAACTTTGGCCTAAATGAAAAGTGACAGGATGCATTAAGGTGCAGGTAATTTGGAATACCGGTATTTACCTTCACTTTATAAACTTAAAAAGAAACATGTAGATAATAAAATTATTTTCTTTTATGATCTAATCAGGCTGAAAAATCACAATACAGGAACAATCTTAGGTAAATATAAATGGACAGTGGTGGCCCAAACCGAAGCAGCACTTATGCGTGAAACGAAAGCATCACCAAGCTTTCTTATTCTGCAGATTAAGTAAAAAATGTCAAAATGGCGGTTCATCCGCAAATATCAGTTAACAGGTCGTTAGCTCCTATTGTCTACGGTGTTTCAAATTAAATAGCGTTAGTAGTTCATCAGGTAGTTCGGTATTTCAAATTACCAACAGTCCGAATATCCTGCACTTCCTCTACTATTATCTACAATTAGGCTTCTTGGCACAGCTGTAGCCAAATTGTACGAATCAAGTGTCGCTGTTTGGGATACAAAGGTCCACGGCTGCATACTGAATATCATTTTTCAGTTCAGTGTATCCTAGATTGGACTTAATGGAGCTTTGGATGAGAATTGAGATATTCTATGTAGGTACCCCTAAACGAACCCCCAGTCCTTTTCGCTCCATATTTCTTTTAAAAGTGTCTACCTTATTTCTTGGATGATTTTCTGGGTTCCCCATAGCTCTACTAGTACCAAGTACGCAAGAAACTACAGCCCACCACCAAGTCCATCTGCTTGATTGAGCGAGACTCAATTTCAATTCGATCGTGTTTCCTTACGTCTCGTCTGAAGCAAATGTGAGTACGCATGTTCCCGCAGGGCGGACTTCAGAACGTCACAGCCCTCGACTCTCAACAAATGTCCTTCGATCACGCCTCGAGCTCCGTAGCAGCGACTGGAGGACCCTCATCGAAGATTCTTCCATTTACTCCATTTTCCTGTCGTTTCTGCTCGTCGAGCTCGCGAGCTTCGCGGTGAGCACGCGTTGCATACCAGCCACCATACGCTCAATCGCGATTTACGGGATCCGTTCGATTGTTTGAGCGACGAAAGATACTCTCTGACAAGCATCCGATCGCGATAGAGAGCCAGGTTAAATGTATCGTATATCGCATCGATACACACCGAAATGTGCATCGGAAACGTCTTCTTCACCGTTTAAAGCATTTAGAAGCGTGGAACGAGGGGCGAACAAAGAGCTCCTTTCTGAGATTTATTCGTTCCTGAGAGAGTAGAATTATGTGAAACGCACCGTTGTAGTGTTAGCGTTCGATCAAGTCGCTTGGTACTGTTGATTTCTGTCGCTTTCGGAGTCCGACTTGAAATGATCGAACGAAGAGTATGAATATGGATAAAGGTGGGATGAACCTTGCCACTTACGCTTGTCGAAGGGCGTTCTACTTAGGCTGCAGCTCCTCCGTTAAGCTGGAACTTAATCTGTAGCCAAATTCGAGGGTGCACTCTTCGTTGCGAGATTCTAACGTATCAAGCAATCCTCGCGACGTCGATACGCACCTTAAGTTCACCTATGACAGAAAGCGAGTCGATTGTACAAATCACGGTGACACAGGTAGAGCAAGCGATTTTCGTTTTACTTATTGGAAAGCAAATAATACTGGCGCAAACGGACGAAGAAAAATTGCATCGGTTGCGTTCTCGCGTGTTGTTCGTACATTTTGGGAGTTAATTGCTATCGAAGCGTGTATTATCACTGGAATGAATAATTGTGGAATAATTAATTCGCGAAACGGGGTGCTAATTAACCTATTAAGGATGTAGTAATCGCGCCGTGTATAAGTGCGGATATCGTGTTGAACATTTCGGAATGGAATCGTGATTGACATGGTTGGATTCACGTCGTGATTGTTTGCTGTGTCGAGTTTATTCGAAGATGGAATATCTCGCGCTTACGTACGAATATCGGTAATTTAATATAAATACTTGTTTATCTGTGGTCGAGTTCAATATTTAAGCAAGCGTATTGTGGTTTGGTTAAATATAGTATGAATCTGAATTGTTGAGATATCGAACTATAACGGTTTTGCTTTATATGTATGTTATTATGTTACAGTCGAAGCGTTAATTCGGCGAAAGTGTATATAATGTATACATTCATTAGTCAATGCATGCACGCATTGATGCGATTGGCTGAAGTATTCGCAGGGGACGAAATCTATAGTAAAAGAAAGTGAAAGAAAGAACCTATAGAAAGTAAAAGTATCCATTTATTTGAAGTATTTTTGTCTGTGCACACTTTCCCTAAGCTAGGGTGAAAATATATACATACATCTACTGGTAAAAGTTCATTTCTTGAGAATACTTTAGCCAATCGCGTCAGTATGTGCATGCATTGACCAGTGAGTGTATATTGTATACGTTATGTATATTTTCGCTGAATAAAGCTTTAACGGCTAACAAAATAAAAACTTGAATACCTCGAGAATGCGTAGTTTAGGACCTGTTTATCAAGGCTTTTTCATTCTTTTTGCGAGATTTATTAACTAGTTGAATCTTTTTCGAATGTCTACAAATTAGCGAAATCTTAATAACCTGTTAATTCGGGGGGACGAGTCAACTCGTTATCCGAAACTCCCTCTGCAATAAGCAAACACGTCACCTCGCCATGAAAATTTACTAATCATATGTACCCAGAAGGGCTGAGTATAATATTAAAAAAATTGCATTTACTGTAGAAATAAGAAATTAATTCTTAATTCAGGTAACAGGTTAAAAATTTGTCATTTATCTGTTTTCCAGTATTAAGGAACCCATACACTGAAATCTGTATCGGTACATGTACCTACCTATTGATACAGATCGAGATAGATGTGTCTGAGTGACACACTAATTATTTAATAAAACATAATACCCACAGTTTTCAATCGTAATTAAATTGTAAATTAAATTAAATTGTAAATTAATCGTTTTCAATTGCAATTAAATTGTAAATTAAATTAAATTGTAAATTAATCGTTTTCAATTGCAATTAAATTGTAAATTAAATTAAATTGTAAATTAATCGTTTTCAATTGCAATTAAATTGTAAATTAAATTAAATTGTAAATTAATCGTTTTCAATTGCAATTAAAAACATTCGAAATGAAACGTAAAGCTGTTATGGGACCCTAGGTGTACCGATGCATCGATACCGAGACACTCGACCGAATACAGATTTGCATGGCGATACTGAGACTTGCAACATGTATCGATACAAATCTCAACGTGTATGGGAGCCTTTATTCTCCAATGCAATCAAGCTAAATGAAATTCCAAGCAAGGCATCTACAAAAAAAAACTAATAAACTACTTACGACAACCTTTTTCACGACCTCCTTCGTAAAATTCATTTCACGAAACCAAGCTCAGCACAATTTCTAATTTATAAGAGAAGCTGATCCCCTGTTTCACCCCGTTCAAAATGAAAAGATCTGAAAGTGGAAATCTATTAAAACGATGCATCAACCGCGAGGCCAGCGTGCTCACCGCGGGGTACACGTCGGAGGAGGGTATAAAGAAACGCTTCTCGACCGTTTTCTTTCCTAGCAGCGCGGCTGGGGGAGGCTTTGAAAAATCGCTGAGCCGCGAGAACAAAGCTACGGAAATTAATTCCTCGTGCTGGAGGGGGCAGCGCGGTCGAACGGATTCAATGCATCGCCACAGAGGATCCACGGTTTCCCCGACCCTAATTTCGCCAGGATCGCATAAGGGGCCATGAGAAAATACGCTGCGCTCGTAAACGTTTCCTCTGCGGTAACCGCGACCGGAAACACGCGGTCGCACCTCTTTCCATTCCACGCCACCGTGGCCAGTGTAATGTTTCATACTTGACATTACAACCCGTAACGTAATCTGCCGCCGTTGCTAGACAGAAAAAAAGTATACGTGCGTTTGTGTACTGGGAACAGGGAGGAGATGCGGAATGACAGAGGGCGAGCGAAAGGGAACGGAGTGCGGCGGGGAGGCAAAGAGGATCGGTGGCCCCGATGTTCGGGGGCTGGAAACGCACGAGTCCGCGTAAACGAAGAACCATTAATCAAAATCCAACCCCCGCGCCAGTGTCGTTCGGTATCATTGAAATCAGAACAAACGCAGCCCCCACGTGCACGGGTTCCCATATTAAATGTGGATACATCACGCAACGGACAGGATCGAGCGTCCTACATTGTTGTAGATTTCTGAGCAACGCGAGTATGCTGGTTGGGGGTGGACGCACGGGGTGTGCCAGGTAATTCCGAGTGGTCTGATGCGCTGGCGAGGTGATTACCTCGTTTCCTTGAAGGAAAGAAGTTGGCAGTGCTGCTGTACTGGGGATGCGTGTAGTAGGGCGGAACGGAAAATTAAAATTTGAATTTTCAGTTGGCCTGGGTGCGGGATAGCTGTCTTTTGATTTACCAAAAACAGCTGTAAAAAATTTTGGAAAAATATAGGTTCCTTTCTCTCCTAAAAATGATTATACGATTATATGATTATATGATGATTTTTAGGAGAAAAAGGAACCTGCAGACATGAATATTTTGACCCAAAATTTGTTTACAGTTGTGTTTGGTTAATCAGAAGACAACTATCCTGCACCCAGGCCAACTGAATATTCAAATTTAAATTTTCGCCTATATAGTATGATTATATAATCGTTTTTAGGAGAAATAGGAACCTGCAGACATGAATATTTTTCCAAAATATACTACTTCGAAAAATACTATTTTCATTACGAAAAATATTTGAATCGATTTCATTCCTTGAGTACATCATTAATTAGGTATTTCTGCTAGATATTCTTGGATTCACAGAATTATTATTAAAATTGTGGCAGTCCATTAAATTTTTACACTATTAACATTCACTGAAACAGTTCCCTTTCTGTAATTTTTGATCACACGACGCTGCAATTACAGTATGCCTTCCTACATATGTTTAGGTACTAATTCAGTACGTTACCGATAAATTTTAGTGCTTGCTTTGCGAGATATAACGAGTGGCGATATTAGGAACATGGGCGATATTAGGTACGGTCAGCCCAATTGCTAGTTCTCTGCATTGTGGCTGGTGACGAAAACAATTTCACGGCTTGGTAATGAGAGAAATGTTGATAATGTGAAAAGACTGATTATTCCTATATACGTTTGCGAACGGCATACAGTGGTTGAAACTTCGCATACTGTACTGCCATTTTGCGATAAATTAATTTCGCGAATCGGGCTCAGGGTGAGTTCTATTGACAAGGACGCGTGGGGGAGGAGGTTCCGTATGATAGAATTTAATTGACGTAATGTATCTTGAGAGGTGGAATCTAAGACGAGATAAACCTGAGGCGAAACTAATAAGAGGATCGTTCACGCGTATCGAACGAACAATGTTGGCTGCCGATGGAACTAGGTTAATTGATTCGTTTGAAATGGTTCAACCCACCTTACCGTCTAGCGCAATCAGCATTCCCAATCAACCCGTTTCTAATATTATCGAACCGTCTAATCTGCTGTAGAATTTCAAGCCGTAGAACACACTGATTCTCTTTGCTCAAAAATATTCCTTAACTTCTTATGCACAATGAAAACCAACTTGGTTATATAGGGTAAGTGCATCTAATATCGCCACTTGTAATATTTCGAATAAGCAGCCAAGCATGTGCAGACATACTATGATTGCGGCGTCGCTTGGGCAACGACTAGCGGAGAAGTATTTCACTGAATCTTGATAGTGCAAAAATTTGTTGTACCGTGATAATTTTACATCACATTGGAAGAAGGTGAGTTTAAAAATTCTATGAATGCATGAATATTTACTGGGTGTATCTAATTAATGGCATGCTTCAGCAATTCAATTGGTTCCAACATTTTTGTTAACTGAAATATTTTTTGTGGCCAGCGTGCACTCGATACCGCCTATCACTGGTTTTAGTGCGATATTTGCTACAGATAGAGACATAATAAAGGATAGTTTGGCAAAAAGCCTCCAATATTTTCACATGGTTAAAAATTAGAAATATACATATAAGTATCACTTTAAAAGTTCATTGGTACATGAATTTTAATCAATTTTTCTCGGGTAGGCGATATTATGTGCACGTTTTCAGAATCTCGATTTTTGCTTGTTTTGTGTTTTTTCCAATCGCGATTGTATATCTTTAGATTTCAACAGTTCTAACCAGCCGTACATGCAACACAAGCAATTTCTTTTGTATCTGACCAGGGAAGATCCGCAACCCGGAAATTCAGAAAATTATGAAACTTTGGGGATATGTGCAGGATATATAGGTATGTAATACCTACGTATATTTTTTCTGCCTACGTTCACTCTAAGGGAGTGTAATTCGCCCCTGAAAATCCGGATATTTTCCGAGTTTGTGTTATAACTCGCGAACTGTAAGGGATAGAAAAAAAGTGTTCTGACAGAAGTTACTTCTTTCAATTAGGGCTATGATTTGGTAACTGACAGTTCCTATAGTTCGCGAGTTATAACACGAAATCGGAAAATGTGCCGGATTTTCTGGAGTCAATTTTATTTCACCTCCTTTAAGAATAGATTTAGGCAGCAAAAAAATGCGATGTAATCAGGAGAAAATCCCTTACATATTCACAAAATGTCAGAATTTTTTGAATTTCCGGGCTGTGGATTTTCCCTTTTGAAACCAATTAAATACAAAAACATCAAATACCCTTCAATTAACCCTTTTGCTGCGGTGTTCGACTACAGCCGCTACATTCCCGTTCGCTGCGGATTTCCACTATACTCCACGCAATAAAAAAATGTATTCTCTTGTACTGTGATACCCAGCAATGGTCTCCGAAAAAAAAAAATGAAAAACTGTGTTGGTTGTGGGACGGGTAATTTAATAAAATAAGTCTTTTTGTAACCACAACCTAAACCTTTAATTAGGAAAGGAGTTGGAATATATGTCTGTAACATACAAGTCGCAAAGAACGAGGGGCTCCAACGAGAGCCGAGAAAAAGAATATCGGTGCCCACTTGGCTTAATCAGAAAAGGAACATCTTTCCTTCATTAAACAATAAACCATAACGCAGTATCTCCGCTTAGAGTGTTGATTCAATTTTCACCTTTACATTCCATCATACATTCACGGCAGAGACGAAATATCCAACAAACTGAAAATTCAAACCTTTTCCATTAACGTAGAAATGACACTTTTCAAGAATCGTCCGAAAATTTAAATACTTAGCGAAAGGACTAAGTACGATTTGAATTTAGGTAGGCAAAATTAGGTGCGTCTACCCTAATACAAGCCAATAAACGTAAATATTCCTTTGCTACGCATTAGTTGAACGTCCAATTTTTACGTTCCCAATACGAGAACCTGCCGCCTCGCGTTAACATTAGTTAACGCTGAAAGTCTCATATGCGAGCGTTCTCCAAACACCAGTCTACCGTTTGCTCGCGCAAAATAAGCAGATATTAATACCAGCGCGACACGCTAATCGTTTATCAACGTCAAACCTTCCCTCGTACGGTGGCAGACACGGTATCGTTCAACGGGCGAACCGATTATGGGATGGTCGAATAAAAAATGGCACCCAACTGGGAATTCTGTCGACCATCAGCACCATGTCCCAGCGCGCCCCTTCACCCTCTATACAGACACACCGGCCGCCGCGTGCATGTGCCCTTGCTCCTATTCCCGCGGAGCCGTGGGGTGACATAAGGTGATAGGTATCGAGGCGCGTTTCACGAGAAGAGATGCTGGTCTAATGGGCGGCGGGGCACGATGCAACCCTTCGAATGCTAGCGCCCGCGCGCGTCCGCTACGCTGATAAGTTCGACGTTCACTCTGGGTGGGAACGATTGAGTCCAGCGTGTAGGACATATTTGTCGACGAGCCGAGGGAATGGTTGTCTGGATCGTAAGTAATTCACGCGAAGGAGTCAGCAGTTCCTCTGTCTACCCCCGTGAATGTATTCCTCGTTAGCGGGTCGTGGATGCATAACGACGGGGAAACGGAGGTCGATATCAGACGCGAAACGACGGAATACCTTCTTACTTAATGAGCAAATACTTCTCGCGAATAATTACTCGCGCTTTCCCATTTTTCTCGCGATCCAACGGGGGCGGCTGGATCGCTCGAGTAATCGGTATTTGAAGAGGCTCGTAGCCTGCGCGCGTATTTTATTCAAATCAGCGATCGTGCATAGGCGAAATCGAAAGAGCATAGGAGAAATAGACGCGCACCAGGCAGCCGAAGAGAGAGAGAGAGAGAGAGAGAGAGAGAGAGAGAGAGAGAGAGAGAGAGAGATGAAAAAAGCGCCTCAGCGGATCTACCGTACGATTTCAGTCGAGTGAAATCAAGCTCCGTCCAAGAAATTCAACGATTGCCTGTACGGTTCAGGCTTCCGTCTCCCAGGATATCGAAGGAATTTCGCATTCCTCATAATTTATGATCTTACGTTCGCGCGCGTATCACCCGGACTTTCGTATCACATTTTCATATCGTGTGTCTTTGTTTCGCGCGTCTGCATATCGACGCTTCGACGTGTGCGCAGACTCGGTGGGAATTACTTGCTGATCGATGCCGCGAATCGAACATTCGTGGAATTATCATTCCTACGTATCTACTTTGATTCCGGGATTTCTGCGAAACAGAAGCCTTGCTGCTTTCGCTCCGAGCGCTTCCTTTGCGGCGAAAGAAGCCTCTCGGCGATAATAACTTACTTTTCCTCGGACGAAGGAAATTGAATTTAATAATAAGTTTTCCGAATGCTGAGCAAAGGAGCTGCGACGTGTGCGCAAGACACAGGAGAAGAATACACGCGGAGTAATGCGAAAGCAATTTCTCGATCTAATGGAATTTCCGCGCTTTGAGGAGCGTTCTGAAGATGTTTCTGATCTTCAGGATTCTTCAATTATCAAACCGATTGACTGGCACTCGGAGGAAATATCTGTCGTCTCTGTAATACACAAGAGCCTGTACTTTTGAATTATAAAGCGCACTGTAGGATATTACTAACAAGGGGAATGCGTCAGGTTCGAGCCAGGCATTTTTTCCAATCTTCCGTATACTAATTATTGTAGGTACATACAGTATATATTTCTCTGCCACCTGGCAGCAATAACTTTCGAAGTAACGCGGCATGGCCGACGATAATTGTTTTAGGGGGTGATTCTACAGGCCAAAATAAGGCGAAAATATGAAGTAAAATGTAACAGCGTAGGTGCTTGCGTAGAAAAGTATCCTCTCCCTTAACGATATCTCATATCAAGGTCCAACTGTGCAAGATTTGGACAAGATGAATGAAACAAATTTTTAAATAGTTCGTCCTACAACTGCGTACCTACGAGATTTTAGCCAAATTTATTACTCGAACCCCGTGCACCCCCCAATAAGTACCATAAATCACCACTGTTACAATTAATGCATAACGAGGTATACAAAAGACTGGTTACAAAATCAATAATCGCATACCGTACCATTAACAGGTAAATCGAATATGTTGAAAGGATTTTCCCTCGCACACCGGATGCTGCGAGGGGCTAACACGCCCGATCGAGCTACCCCCCGGGATATCGGTCGCTACTCACAGCTCGTTACAGGTCGTTTCCTACTACGACAAATGGAAATGTCTTTCGTTGCTTTGTAGTAGAAGCCCGGCGTAATTTTATGAACGCCATGAGGTAGGGGCCGTTCCTGGAGCAGCGGCTCCATTAATGTGCTCCCGCTGAAAATAAACATCGCCCGCGCGGCAAAGGTGGCACAGGTAGCATGTTGATTCGATCATGACCCTTTTAGCGTCGTCAAACAACTAAGTGAATTAGCCATGCGCAAAAATCCACCGTTTACCTAGGCTGTCGAACGCACACGTCCCATTTAACGTATTATTTCGCGCGATTCGATTATGTCTGTTTTCGATTAACCACCTCCCCCCCCCTAATCTGAAACTTTCATCTAAATGTCCGTTAGCGTACATTATTAATCGAATCATACGCATCCTAATGCGACTCCACGGTTACATATGGCTTTCAATGGCCGATCGATCCGCGTAATCCGTTTACCTGAAAATCACGCCTCAGTTGCATCATCCCTGACAGTCATTAATTCCGTCGTGCTTCCATAAAATTCAGCCCGTCGATACGCTCCGATTTTATCGGCGTGATCATTGTACCCCCGCTACCCAGACATCGCTGTCCGCTCGATAGGAAACAAAATCAGGAGGCACACGATTTATGGGGACACGTGGACCGTGTTGATCGACGACGACGACGCGTATGCAAGAGCGGAACGATTGTGTGCTATTATAGAAATAATGGTGGAATAGTCGCGTGTGTGGGTTATTTCTGAAATAGTTTCGAGGAACCGAAATAACACCAGCACTGACAGAGAGGGTTGTCGCGCTCCGAGTACAGTTCCAATATTGGCCCTCGTAATGGCACTACATCTGTTTCTTGTCGATTTCATATCGGTTCTAGAATCGATTTCAGAAGTGGTTCCAGTATCGCTACCGCGGCGATGGAAGTGGTCAAAGACTGTCCTATGTATGCGCATTTCGTATCCTACTCGTAGAATTGTTCTGAAGGATTCGAGATTGTTAGATGTGTTACTGTTTAAAATCGTAGTATGAAACGTCTTTCGAGGAAACGTTAAGACGAATTTAAAGAATATTTCGAATAGTATCAGTTCCTCCAAATTTGTTATTCGTTTTTATCCGCCACCTGCAACGGACTCAATGGCCATTGAAAGTAGTAATTAGTAGCTGTCAATTTCTAACAAACTGGAAGCTGTATTTCTTAAGGTGTGGCATTATTCTTAACCTGACACTGATACTGCGACACTGATCAGGGCGTCCTCAGATCCTAGACGAAGCTAAGTAGTTGCAATGCTTACGAAACGTTTGGAATCTTATCCTCCTCGACAGGGTTTACACTCGAAAGCCTTAAAACTTTTTATTTATTTATTTTTTATAATACATAATATACATAACATATAATACTGTATAGTATGTAATACATAATATATAATACTGTATAATATGTAACACATAATTATAACGTATAATATTTTAAAACTACCGAATACAATAGAATTATTGTCGAAAATAAGTTGATGCGTGTTTTCATGAATGTAATAACTGTTTCAGAGCAACATTTGTTTTTCGTTCCAATGGGAACGAAATGTTTTTCAGCAGGGACGATATTAACCGAAACGAAATTATTATCACAGGAACTGAACCGAATCGAAACAGAAACACATTTCGCTCCAGATCCCTAATAAGGACATCTTCCATTCAAAAACCGGAGGGAATCCTTTATTTCCATTTAGCTTCGTATTACAAAACAGTAATTGAACATCTCGAATGCTGGAGGTTGCACGGCACAGCTCTCGGTCCCTCCCGACACCATCGCAGCCCCTTCACGTTTTCCTCGAGAAAACGTCCGGTAATTAGACAATTTGTCACCAGCTTGGTGGAAGCTGCTCACCCCAGACGCCTTCAGCCGAAAGATAAAAAGTCGTGCGCTTTCTGCTCTTTCCTCCCCGTGTCTCGTTGCGCGTCCCCGTGTCATCAACTGTGCATAAATGCAATCGCGAGCTAGCGTGCATTACCGACGCATCTGGTCCGCCCACCGCACCCCTCCGGTGTACCGTCGTGTTTCAGTTTTTCCCTCTTTCACGCCGCCCGGCCCGCCGCGCCCCTCGCGGCCCGATCTCTGTCTCGCTTCCAGCGGGATGCATCCGACATTAATGCTCGACACTCGACGGCTCTCGCCGGCGCTACACTCGCGGAAATAGAGGGTTGGGTCGTACGTTTCTGTTTATACCTCGATAGATACGAATGGCTGCGCAAAGGATGAAAGAGACGCTCCCTAAAACTACCCCCATGACGCTCCGGCGGGCTCCGCTCGCTTTCTGGTCCACCCTCCAGCCGCGCGTTTCCGTCGCAGCCGTTCCGCGGAACGACGGAGGAGGCAATGAAAATAAAAGCAGCAGGGAGATTCGCCGTAGGAAGGTTTGAGGAATCGGCGAATGAACGCGGGCAACTTAAATATGGTGTAAAAGAATAATAAAAGAGGGAAACCGGAGGGATGGAAGCGCGGCTGGGGGCGACGGCCGTAGGAGAATCAGAGGGGCTCTGGCTGGCTACGGAGAGTCCACGAGGATAAGCAAATAGAAAGGACCGGG
The DNA here is from genome assembly GCA_910592295.1 of Andrena haemorrhoa. NCBI lineage: Eukaryota > Metazoa > Arthropoda > Insecta > Hymenoptera > Andrenidae > Andrena > Andrena haemorrhoa. The sequence goes on along the minus strand of OU342944.1, from coordinate 5,349,172 downwards.
ACGATTGAGGGGTATAATTGTGGATTAAAGTAATACGCAGCGGAGCCTTGGAAAAAATGTGAAGTAAACTGGGTGGGGCAATTTGGAAAGGACGAAGGAGCTGAACAAAAGGCGGGTGGAGTGAAGTGGGCTTGCAGCGGCCTGGGAAATGTCAAGAAAAGGCTGAAGTTCAAGAGTGGAAATCAAAAAGTAGCATGGGTAAAAGTGGTCGTGGTGCGAGCAGACGAGGCGATTGAAGTGTGTATTTTGTTTCGTTTTTCATGTTAGGTGAATGAGGCCGTGAGTGCTACGATGCAAATTGTTTGCGACACTCGATCCGTGAATTGCCACAAGTATTTATAACAGACAGTGAGAAAGATATGGGGTGGTTACAATGGTATGAACGGTACATATTGCTTATTGCTGAATGGAGGTTGATAGAAGCGTAATTTTAGATTAACCTGTGCATACCGTCGCGTAATTGGTATTGCAGTCTGTTGATGATTCAGTGATCGAATTTTCATCTGACCTGATAGTAGATCTTCAATTTTTGTTGTGCTTCTCTACGGAGCTATTAAATGTCTATTTATAGGTACTTGAAAGAAATACTGAAAATTATTAGGAACGTTTCCCTTATTCTTTTTAATTAGACTCGTTAGGAAAGGAGACACTTGGCCCTGTGCTCTTTTAACTATTTTTCTAATTTGAAGACGATATTTTAGTCTCTTCTGACATATCCTCAAGGCATGACTTAATCGGTATCCAATGCTTCGTCAGTATGCAATTTTCTAAAACTATTGAAATTGAATATTGCATGCGCTGACAGTGTAAACTTTTGTAGGCAGTGGAAGCTGCTTGCTCGATATTAACACCACTAGGCTAAGAAATGTTAAATTAAATTCTCTGTAAATACACAAGATACAACATACCCTTACGACATTTAAATGCACACGAAGCTGAAGTACTCGAAGCAACACTCGCCTTAAGAATTGGGCCCTATAATTTATTTAAAAAGACCCAAGATACTCGCGAAATAGAATTGTCATCTAAGAGTAAATTACTAGTATCGCGCGTTCCAGGAACAGAAAATGAAATGATATCCTTTCGTGCGTTGTTAAAGGAGGCAGTAAAACATTGCAACCACCCTGTTAAACGCCCCGAGAAAATGGAGGAATGTGAAATGGCGGGGTGGAGAGGAACATCGTTCAAGATAGCCGCGAATGTGCGTGAACGGAGGGTGAATCGGGAGCAAGGAAATAGATCAGGGGCGGTTTTTCTACCGTTTGCCTTTCGACTAAGATGTATCCTCGCGCGTAATTGCGCGCACGGAAGTGGAAAAAGAAAATAAGGTCGTTTAGCGACGCAGGTAACGCACCTGTGCCGTTCTGCTTTTTCCGATGTTTCTTAGCTCCGCTGAAATGGATTAAAGAAAAGAAAGAGGCTATTGTACTTGGGAAGGAAGATTGCCCGTTGCTTGTGGCTTATTCGGGCAAGATTGTAATTGAATTTCATTCCGTTCAGCCTTGTATTTGTGTTGTTAGAAAATGTTGATTTGGTATGAAATGCTTTTCCAACTGATATAACCATAGATCATTTTATTATCCATAGGCTATTAACATGATTATCTCCTTATAGCAATTTCTCCATAACACTTACTTCTCTTCTTTTTGTTTCTTATTTTCTCGGTTATTTATATTTCTGAATTCGAATTATTTTTCACCTTTTTGAATCTGATTGCGAGTACCTACCTGTTGTTAGACATATATTTAGAAGTACACTCAGTATTTTCCTGGCCTCCTTATGGTGACTCAATGGTACATCAAGGTATGCTATTCCCATTACACTGGAAATTTAAAAAAACCATTTTTCTTAGATCTATATACTTGCATACTAATAACAAATTGACTGAATAGATAAAGCATGGCTACTGTTACCAAATACACGCAATTTTACTAAGTTTTCCATTCTTCCAGTAACCTCTGTCCCACGTGAACACAAGATATACATTGAAATCCATAGTTTCACTTACCAATCCAGACAAAAATCGAGTCGCAAACGTGACAGTACCCTTGAAACCACAGCAAAAAAGGGCAAGCTACAATTTATAAAAGTTTGCACAATTTAAAGCGACTTGGTCGCCCATGAACCGCTTCGTATCCTCCATAGTCGAGTTTAAAGCAATTTCATTAATCCTCGTTGACCCGTTCCGGCGCTCCTGGTTCGCGTTATAACAATAACGATATCGTTACTTTTGCACACGGTCGCGTGCAGCGCGACATACGTACATCATACGCAGCCGGGTGTCGAGGAACAGAACGTAAAAGAGGAGCAGCTCGCCCAGCAATTTTTCACCGTCAAGATCCAGATGAAAGGTTATCAAGAAGGATTGCCCGTTGGTGCGAGCGTAGGAGGAACGTGTTCGTTAGCGAGTTGCTGGTCGAAAATGTTCGGGGGGTATTGATTTACCAACGGCTTGGATCGCTCTAGCGCCACAGTGAGCGTGCGCCCTCTTCGTAGCACGCCCGTTTTGCCATCCACCACACTCCCCTCGCGAGTGATCTTCGAAAATTCGTTACCACAATATTATGAGGTAGTGTCTAGACACGTTAATTACCTCCTCGTATTTACGCCGTTGCTGTGAGCCACGTACCCGTCGAAGTGATTAATAGCGAGGACAAGGAGGATTACGGATGATCGTGGCGGTCGACGGGTGAATTTTCGTCGAAGTCGCGCCCGAGAGAATCCCGATAAGGGTTTGCCGTTCCAATATAATATTCCAAACTGATTCAAAATACCAAAAGAACTCGAGTTGATGAATCAATGGTTTATTCAAAGTAAGGTGTAATAAAAGCTGTGAAAGAGCATGAATTTTGGAGCCAAGATTTCATTGTAGTTGCAATTTACCATCTAATACAATTACAAGTTAAAATAATTATAATTTAGTACCAAATTTCCTGAGAAAATTATTTTTTCTATAACTTGTTTTCCTGTAAATTTATAGTACTGTGATATATGCCTGTTTTCCACTGGATCCCTCAATTTGCGGTTTAGTATTCACAATAACCAAGCGGTTCAAATGTTTAAATACAGTCGATACACTGTGTTGGTACCATATAACAATATAATAGAATATCATTTAATGGGTGGATCAGTTGTATGGTCTCATTATGAATATCGTTGTGACAACATAGAGGGTACACAGCGCAACTTCCTCCATCTTGCTGCGTTCCATATCGGAAATTCCGTGCCATTATCATGCCGTAATTACTGTGCTATTTTGCGTTGTCTAAATTTAATGATACACACTGCGATTATTTTCTGTGTAATTATAACACGTGTTATACTCGACGAATTTCGTCATGGACAATTTCCTTTGGGTTTCGTGCACAACAACCCAAAATTCGGTTTATTTCAATCACTGAGTTATTTGAAATTTAGCTACTCCCTTAATTGCAGCATCGCTGACAAGAAATATTGCACATACAATTATTACATACTTATTATCGTCTAAATTATAGTGGTAATCTGTTATCTTTTAACCTGTTATTCTCACTTCTGCAGCTCGTCGGGACGATACAAAGATCCATTCTCTCTCCCATTTACAAGAACGACATGCTTCACTTATCAAAAGCACGTTTTGCCGTAGAAATTAAGTAGTTGTTCCACTGAATCGGTTGTAAGTCCTCTCTTCGGAGGCGCGCGGCGTGCCAACGGCGGAATAAATCACTCGCATAATCGAATATCCGTTTCGCAGCCCCGTCATCCGCTGAGTCTGTTTAAAATTTCTTTCCTCTCTCTGTCGAGGCACACTTGCTACTGGAGGGACGCGAATCGATGCACAATGGAGCTGCTGAAAGAGAGAAAAGCGACCGTTCTTTGATAGGCTTGCTCGTTGACCGCGACATCGATGCGATCGGAAACGTATCGCGGTTGTCGCGGCGGTTTTTAATCGCGCGGGCGCCTTCCGACCGCCTTCCTCGAGTTAATAAAAAGGACCTCTCTTCGGGACTGAATCGCAAAGGAGAGGGAAGCCCGCCAGGTAGAAGGAAATGCACTCGTCGACGAAAGTGGAATTGAAAGGCACCCGATGTAATTAGAAGGGAATAATTTCGTTTTTCTCGGGTGGCTTCGCACGTATAATTAGAATTCCATTTTTACTTACCCGCCGTTTATTACGTTGGCGCGAAAGTAATCTCTTTAGAGGAACAATATTTCCTTATTACCCGCGCTGCTTATTTGTCGCGAAGCTCCTTCTTCCTAATAAAATTAGGCACCCTCGAAATAATCTGCAGCGCGCTCGGGGAACATCAATGTTTTGGGGAACTGCATTGTGCTATTCGAGCTTCCTGTTCCTTCGTTTAGGTTTTGGGGAAATATGGTGAAACGTAGCCATGAATGGGATAAATACTGTGACATTTGTAGTGTCGTATTTTTGGTGCAATTCACACTGCGACTGATACGAAAATTTGAACTTTTGCAGTTAACGAACTCCCAGTAAAATACGTAAATGAAAAACAGCGCGGTAATTGAGTAAACGTGAAATTACGTTTACACGGGATATGGGGCGCGTAAAAATCCACCGCAGCTGAAACAGTTCGCAGGTGAATGTCGCCGTTCGGTTGATTTCACATAAAACGGCTCTCGATTGGAGTTTAAATTCGGGCATGGATTTGTCGAAAATAATCCATTGGCCCAATTTGACAATACGTTGTAAAAGCTGATTTTGACTGCGAATGTGCACTAACAGTCTTGTTGCAGTTATTATTATTACGTAACATGTCGTAGGCAACATGATTTTTTCATTTGCTCAATTTTTCGTTAATAGTTAGTACCTTCTATCAGCTTTTTCATTCCTGCTTTTTAAAATTGAGAAAATCTTCGGTTACGTTTTCAACATCAGACTTGGTCCTTATTCGCTGTGTTCTACTCGAATAATTTAAAAGCTTGGAAATTTACTGGGGCAGTGTTCGATAAATATGATGAATAATCCACAACTTCGATAAGTAAGTAAGTGATGTTATTTTTCTGGCATTCCTTTTGCTAGATGTGGTCTCGCGTTGTCTTACCGGAATAAAACATTTATATAGCTCGTCGTTCCTCTTCTAATGCCGACTTTAAGCAGCCTAATTACTCACTATTAAACTCGTTAGTTATTGTTTGAGTGCGGGCAGTTTATATTGAGTAATTCCTCCCGTATCTCGGCGAACATACGATAAAGCTTTCTGCGGGCGCAGTCATGGGTTTGATTGTGGTAGTGGTACTTGCGCTTGACTAGCCAATTATCTTTGATGCTTAACATTGTGATATAACACTCGCCTTCATTTCCTCTAACAATTTGTATCTAAAACGATTTTGTTTTTTAATCTACAGGGTGAAACAGGGAATGTAGACTGATCCTCTGCTGGCCGTTGGAAACCTTGGGGTTCCCGAGTTTAGAGTTTGCGCGAAAATTATTTTACAATAAAATTCCTAATTCTCTTGTTTTATTTACAAATGATTTATTTCGATGTCAAAACCCGTTACGTATACAAAAAGAATCTGTTGAGGATGGGGGTTGCGCCAAAGTTTAATGGCTTTGGAAGAGTTTCGTGGCAAATGTTCAGTTGGAAAACGCTGCACTAGACTGTGGTATGAAATTGGAGGATGCCTGTCCAAATAGTTATACTAGTATTAATGCTAATCTAGTCTACATAGGGGTCAGTTATATTGTTCTGCTACGTGATGCTTCTAAAAATCATAAAAAATAATTGGTTGATAATAGAATACTTTTTACCCGTCGAATAAGTTCATTTGCAAGTTACCTGTGTTGAATTACACTCGCCTTGTGTCTGAATCACCTAAAGTAAATATTTCAAAGCTGGCTAATTTGAAAATTATATCGTGTTTTGTTACACTATACCCTTCTACCTCGGAGTCATTAGTATCATCATATTTTACATTGCTTACACGACTTTGCTTACTGTTCTAATTATGGGGCACTCAAATAGTGAAGGTTCTACTCCACTTTATAAGTTTCCCAAAACTGTACTTGCCCATATGCACTCTAAAAGTTCTAAAACCCACGAAACTAGAGCAGAATTTGGGATGTTCTGCCACATTAAAAGAAGCATCACATCCAAGTCCTTCTACACACAGTATTGTATCACTTTCACCGTGCCGATGTCGTCGCAATGCATACCTATAACTCCGAATCGTTTGGCCGAGAAGAATTGGTCCCCGACTGTAACGATACTGCGCCAGGTCCAAGCCGACGCGTTACAATAGCCGTGACCCAGGCGGCGAAAGGAGCAACGCGAGTCCAAGTGGCAGCGTTTAACCAGCGGCGGCGGGAACTTCGATAAAAACAACATGCCGGAAATTGGCGGGGCCGCGTTTGCCAAGCAAGGGAATTCAATCAATCGCATCCCTAGCCGTCTCCACTCGGGGCCAACGACTTCCTCCTCGTTCTCGGTTTCAAGCGGGCCGCTCGGGCGGAACAATGTAAGAACCGATCGACACGGATGGACTCTTCTCCCCCGGCGAATGCATTTAGAGAGGGCGGCTTTTACAGGGCGATTATTTCGTTACGAATTCACCGTCGAGCGATCGTAAAGTCTGCCACGCAATTATCTAATTACCGCGGGCAATTACGCCCCTGAAATTCCATTGGCCGCATTAAACGGCCAGGTAAGGCTAGGGACACACAATCGTCGGTGGGTACACTTCGATCGACGCCGACAGGTAACTCGATTTCAGCTGGACAGGGGTTGGGGGGTTGGCGGAGGAGGAAGAGGGCACGGCGGGCGCTCGGGGGGCGAAACGCGCGACTGAAGGTTCGAAGGGAGTGGCGGATCCAGGCGGAGAAACTATTTTGCCCCTCGTGGCAATTACAGAAAATCAACTGGCTTCGCGGTGGAATCTCACGGATAAGAGGCCTCCGCTGTGCGCGCGGCTGCGCTGGGAACGCGATTAATTTATTGACCCGCGATCGCGCGATGGATGTAAACGACTCGTTAGCTGCGAGTTAGAATCGTTAAGTCCCTCGCTCCCCCCGCTTCCGCTTGTAACCGGTGAATGCAGGGCGAAGAGGCTCGCGCGAAATCTGCTGGGCATTATGTATACATGTACTGCCGAAGGCTCCAGCCGCTGGATCGGTTAGAGTAATCTATGTATGTAGGGTATGTGGAAAGCGAGGGAACGCTGATAGATCCATATGATTTTAATCTGCTTCTCTTTTAATTATTTGCACGATTAGCTAATTCGTATCCAGACGCAGGGACTGGGAAAGATAACACTTCTAACTAATAGATTTGCTAAGAAAATTTTGAGCAGTGCGCTCTGTGGATTTAACACATAGCAGAGATTAATATTATGACCTGAACTATGTGCATCCGCTTTGTGACGGATATAGTGATGACCAAAGGAATGATTCAAATTTATTCACTTTAATATGCATGCAGATAATTTTAACACCAGATTTTGGTTTACAAATCGATCTTCTATGACATTGCAATATAATGTAATAAACGTGAAATTCGAGGGGGTTTAAGTCATCGCTTTGCTAGTTTCGAATTTGTTTAAAAAATACAAGCCGTCGAAGTTCACAATTTTTTCCCCGTTTCATGCAAACGAGCTCTATAAATGAATTAAAACATTCGAAACCTGCAGGTTTTGCACGAGTGTGTAAACCTGCGATATTCAAACATGGCATGTCATTTCATCATCGTAGCAAAGTTAGGGTAAAGGGCCCAATTACTGACATCTAACCAATTACTGTCACCTTAAGCTATTTTACTTAAAATAACGAATAAATAAACTATAGTATATAATCTATAGTCTAGTGTATAGGTTGAATTACATAATTATTTTTGTGTATGCCTTTACAACGTTTATTTATTCGTTATTTTAAGTAAAATAGCTTATGGTGACAGTAATTGGTTAGGTGTCAGTAATTGGGTCCTTTACCCTAGTTCCTTCACTTTGTCACAATTTCATCCCTTTGACAGCATACCATATTTTTCAGCGGTGTTTCGCGTTTTAAAGGCGAGACGGGCTAACGTGCAAAGTCGATGGTAGCGCACCTCTAATCGAGTGCATATTGTTTTCGTGAACAAGGATTCGTTTGGCGAATTCTGGCGCGCCGCATAAAGAACGTTTCAGGAATGCCGCGAGAAATTTGTACCGCGCAATCGTGTCGACGTGGTACGGACGATAATCGACCGTCGCTCGATAAAGTCCTCGATTCTCGTAATTGCTCTTTTACCGCGTCGAAAAAAAAATATATCCCAAAGCTATTCGGGGAATGGACGAATTCAATTCTCCGCACGCGTGCGAGTACAACCGGAGGGTAACACGGCCGGATTATACCATAAACTAAACGGAAGTACCGCTGCAGCGATTGCTCGCGATTGACCCTGACGCGGAAATTTGATCCTTCTTTTACAAGCATTCTCTACTCTTTGTCGCTATAATATTCAAAGCACGCGCTGGCATCTTTCTTTTTTACGAGGCCAGGGAAGTGCAAGTATAAAAATATATATGTACCTGCTGTAGGTTTAAAAAATTGAAACGTTGCTAACTTCATACACGCCCATGTATAGGGTATTCCATCCAGCTTCGTCGTCTGAAACGGTTCCCCTATTTTTAGAATTTTAAACAAAGGTTTCTTTTCCATGAAAGTGTTTTGCAAGAGTCTTTTAGTGGCGAGGGATAACGTAGGTATCACGAAAATATTTTGGTAATAGGTAAGGTTGGCAAGGAAATATTAAAATCAGCTTCATTTCTGTAAATGGAATGGTGTCTATTTTAATTGATATCCGATGAAAGTACTTTCCAGACAAGTTTAGCAAATTCTGATTTAAACTCTCCTATTGCCCTTATCTTGTACTGTGAGATTTACAAAAATTCTGATAACTACAATGTATTTGGAAGTAGTCATTGATCTTTTTGAAACTCGAAAGACGCGACACTTTGAAGGATTGAGTTATGTTTTTTTAAAGATCTGAAGTTACAAATAGCATTGAATCGGAGATTTAACATTAAATATTGTTTACATTAACAACATGATAATTTGTGTTGTACATTTAATTTCGAAATGACTGTAAACGCTAAGTAAATATTCCAAACTGAAATTCTACAGAAATTAGTTGTTCGAACGTATCAAGAAATGCTGCGAGTCTGAAGAAATGATTATATATATTATGGTAACACATCTTGTACCGCTTGATGTGGAATGGTTCAGAAGCTGTTGTTAGAATGCTATGTTCTTTCCCGCACCCCGGGGAAGAGTAATGTAAGAGTGCTAAACCCATAAAATAGGACAATTTCATACTCCTTGGGGGCGTAAAACATAAATAAAAATGTTATTACGTTAAAAGATGTGGGGATGTTTCCAGAAACTCCTCGACATTACTGGAACCGACGCGACGATCTCTTGACATTTCCATCTAAAGTAAAAGTATCTTTACGATCTCTCCGACAGTGGCGCACAATTATTGCAGAAAATATTATCCTGAAATACTAAAATTACAGGAAATGTTGCGAACGATAAAGTTACGCGGGAAACCCAGCACAGTTTTGCTCTGGTGCGTTTGCCAGTGGCTGATGAGCACGTTAACTTTTTCGAGATCACTTCTCTGCCTTTTTACGTTTGAAATATCTGGCAGACCTTTGCGCAACATACAATCGTTACGAGTTGACGTTACTGTTACAGCTTCCCGAGTGCTATAGCTGCGAGCCGTTAACTATTACGTCCATTCGCGGTTCATCACGAGATGCTTCCCTATTGGAGTTCATTTCAGGCACATGTTCCCATCGAATAACATTAAAAGTTAGTGTCACCATAAAAACTATTAGATTTCATCACTTTCGAGGTGATTTTAGAGAAAATAACTTACATAAAAAATCTAACATAAGGACTTTTACTTTTAGGAATGCAATTATGTTTCTAATATTTCCACCCGAGTTCGCTACTTCATTTGTGTTACCTTTAACTCGGTATTTTGAGATTTTCGTCACATAATTTACTAACAAGCATACGAATCTCTCTCGTTACCTGATTTATTGAAATAGATTGAACTTTAAATTTGGATTTACCGAAAATTAAGAAATATGGTCGGTTTTACTAGAAGCCAACGAACCTCCCGTTCTCAAATTACATGTTCAGTTCCTAAGCATTAATTTCTCATAAATCAGAAGTAAACGTGTAAACATTCCGCAAATGACAACCACCTAAAAAAATACATACATAAACAATACACAACGTAACAAGCCACCACATCTTATATCAACGTAAAACCCTAATTACCCTTATGTCTACCCCGCAGCAAAACACCGTTCGGCCAGACATCGTGTTTTCCGTCAATTAAGCGACGACAAGAAAACGGAGGAAAATCGCAATTTTTGCGAAGAATCGATGGCGCTCGACGGACGGGATCGTCGTGGTCGATGGGCGAAGCGCAGGTGCGCCGGGCCAGTAGGGGTCTCGAAACGGCGCGGCGCCGTTTCGTTGTACCCTCTTTCGATCCGTTTTACCTGATCGATATAATCGCGCGCCCCCGATACGCTTTTCCATGGCGGACAATGATCAGGGGAGGTGGGGCCCCGCGCTCGTTCCCCGTCCACACGTGCGCGCGGCCATTACCATGGAAAATACCTTTTCCATAAAACGAAGCGTGACAGCATTTCGAGGTACGAGCGGGTCCGTAATAATAGTCGCTCGTGGCGTATATGTCGGCTAATCCGATTGATCGAGCGCTAAAGCGCGTTATTATCGCCTTACACAATCCACGCTGTGCCGTTGCGCCCCTCAGACTTGTCGCGTCGGGCGCAGTTCCGGGGGGGTAGCGGGGGTGCGTGAGCGTGGACACGGCACTCGATCCTACGACCTCCGTCACCCCATCCTGTCTGTCCTCGACGTACCCGCGCTCGCGCAATCCTGTCGGCGTTGTCCCCGTGCCTATATGTCAAGTGGGTAGGGTGGCTCTCTCATTGTCTGGCGGGCCCAACGATCGGGGTTCTTTTTCGGTGCTCATTGTGGAAACATTAATTTTAGTATTGTTACGGGGGGACACACCAGCCTGCGTCGGTGAGGAGGAAGACGAGAATGAAGAGATACGGCTGTGATTCGTTTGGGGGGAGGGGTTCGTGGGATTTGCGAGTCAGGATCCTTTCATTTATTGTTGGCCGATCGGTGCGCTGCTCTGTTGGGGGTTTCGATATTGAATCTGTGTTTGGAAAGTGTCTCGGACGAGTTCGGAGGGTTTTCTTGGGGAGTGGGGTTGTGCAGTTTGCGGTGCCTTTTGGGTGTTTGAGGGTGCATGCGGTTGCGTGGAAGTTGTTTGGCGAAGTGAAATGTTGACATGGGTCTCGATAACTTTAGAGTTGTATGCGGGGATTATTTTAGTCTGATGCAGCTCTTCTCCCTTTCCTAATTCTCTGGGGGTTAAACATTTATGGATCTTGCGTAGCAGGACATATTTTTGGGGTCTAATAGAGCATTCTATATTTTTTAACACCCGGTTTATTGTAATTTAGATAACTCCTTTTTCATCAATTCATTATTACTAATAGATAATAATACTATTAGCTCCCTGTGTTAAAATGGCGTCTCGGATACGTCATGCCATTTTATTTTCCACCTTTGCGTATGTATTACGTAGAGCGGCAAGCGAAATTAAATAGTACGCTTTGGTTGGCAAGCTTGGAATTAAATTGGAAGGCAACGGGTGAATGTCCTCAAAATGCAGTTTTTGCTTGAAAATTTCATAAAAAATAACGATAAAATGTACGAATCTTGTCTCCTGAAATAATAATAATAATCTCGGACGTAAATAGGTGGATATGTAATTCATGAAATGTTCCTCCCAGTAAGTATCATTTCCAAAGATAAATCTGACCCAAAACCGTCAACATTTATAACACATCATTGCTCAAATTATCTAATTATTTTGCACTTTTGGAATACATTTCTCAGTCGTATTTAGCGGGTTTGCTTCTCGAAAATTCTATCGCATAATGCTGCGTATAATTATTTTGTCGTCGGTGGCTTACCGCGGGAAGCAGTAAACGAATGAAATTAAAAAATCACTCGGGGAAATGTGGTTGACAAAGTCACGTTTGTGCACCTACTAATTAGCCGAGGAGTGTTTTTCTCAGAAGAGAACATTTTTTTCCTTTTCCCTTTTGGTCGAAAGATAAAGTTCTGTGGCTTGGAACGGAAGTGGTTCCGGAATTGCGTTCACGCGAGCCTGTGTGTTTTTTTTTTCGTCGTCGCGCTGACGAGCGGATTTCATTTTTAAAATATCGCACGGGCCTTTAAGAAACATTTCGCGTTAATAAAGCATTGAATTCGGTCTGTAACGTTCCTCGAATGGCGTTTGTCATTCTGCGACTGGCTTCCGTGCTAAGTAGGTGGAATATTCGTGGATATCTTCCGAAATTTGCCTCTCTACTTTAATAATTTTACGAGTAACAGAGGAACATTACGGTGGAACCATGACGGATTGACATCCTTTCGGAACCACAAAATTCTGTTCATAAAATGGATTCTTGAATTTCCATTGTATTTTCAAACAGAACTACTGGGCTGTGAAATGTGTAACTGTGTATTCGGGATGATTCCGCAGTCACTGAAAGTACCGATAAATGTATCTCCAATGATGACAGAAATTCCGATATTAATGCAAAGGGGAAGTAGAATATTACATCAATAATAATTGTTGACGTTGAATTCAGTATAATAGTTTTTAGAACATAAAATTGGAGGAACAAGTAGGTGTGTATGAGTTTATTCACCGACAGACAGTCTAAAATTGATCTATTCCTAACCAATCTTAATGTCACAAGAAGCTTCCTATTAATATTGGAACTGCAAGAAATATTTATACAATCCTTTCGTGTACTCTCGCGTAACGAAAGATTGTAAGCTAATATTATTTTCCTTTAAAGAGTCACTTTCTTTCGGTAAAATTTCTGTAGTCTAGAATCATTGCGTGCTTTCCGTGCAACGTGCTTAGGCAAGTTTGTAACTTTCTATTACATTCCCTATAAATTGCAGCATAGGTACATACATATAGCTGCATCGAACGATGTTCCCTAAGATAAATGTGACAGAGGTTCTACGTGAACCTAGCTCACCGTAGTTTCAGATAAAATTAACTGCTCAAGCACGCAAGGAAAGCATAGTTAATTTGTTCACATCTAAACGATAATTTTCAGGGTGAATTGGGATTAGCAATTAAACAGTAACGTAACTTTACGTAGATCTAACCGCTTTTCTTACCATTAGTTATCGAATTTCGCAGCCTCGCGTGCTGCTTCACAATTTCCTCCTTTAACCAGTGTACCCACATACAAGTCGAATTAGATGTGAAATATAATTTTCCACTACAGCCGAACGCGCGCGGATAATATGTGTAGGTACCTTCGTAAATACCTTGGAGAATGTCGTCTCTTCTTACTATTTTATGAACATACAGGACACATTATTAATTACTCCGTTAGAAAAGTTCCTCGGCGAAGAAAAAGCAGTGTGCACCCTTTGAAATCGAAATTCTAAAGCTCGTACCGTTGCGCGAGCGAATCAGCTGAATTCAGTGTCACAGAACTCGATGGACCATCCGCGACGAAATTAAATCGCGTTCGATTCAATTTCACACCCAATCCGGAATAATATCTGTGCTTCGATTAAATTTAGCGAAACGCTGATTCGTCGATCGGCATTCCTTTCTCTCCGTTTTTCTCTCTGTTAACGCGAACAAGTTCCGGCTTAACACTCGTCGCAGGTGCGGCAACCAAAATGTAGGACAAGCCGCGCGCTGGCGAACCATCATCTCGGGTAATCGAAGCTGAAAATGGAGAGAGAGAGAAAATAAAAATGAGACGGTAATAATCGTGGGTGCGTGCAACGACTGCTTCGCTCGTATGCGACGCACGATGAAAATCTCCATCCAGAGATGGATATCGAAAGCGAGGAAAATCGTGGGCTTCGGTGCTCGACGATGCGAGCACGTTGGGTAAATATCGATTTGTGTTAACACTTTAAGGACTGGTCCCGTGCTAACGCGCATCTGAATTCGCTGGAAATCCTCGCGTCTCTGTGCCTGTGACAGAAAACTTTCGAAATAAAAGAGCACGGTGCTAAGCGCCGGGGACAATGGAAACGTGTTAGCTTACTTATGTGAAGTGGTGCAAGTATGTAACCTGTTAAGTGGAAATGACGAGTTAACTTGTCACGTGAAAGTCACACGATTTTTAATAAATCGAGTTATCTCTCTGTAAAAATGTAGTAATTACACTGCTGCGAGAATAACAAATCGTCAAATCCATTAATTTTTCCATTTCGTATCAGGGATTCTAATAAAACTGAGATATGGTGTAGTCTACGCGATAGGAAGACGGGTTTATGTCCTCATTTTGCTGATTTCTATTTTTTTTTTAAATACCGCATGTTGAAGTTTCTAATTATTATCTCCTTTCGTAGAAACAAGATCTAGAGTAAATGTCCCTATTAATGCCACTTTATTTATTTTACTTAATAAACACGCAACGTGTAAAGATAGTGTAGAAAAAAAATATATCATTAAATTGGGACTGTTCTTCTTATTATTATAGTTTTCTATTCAGTTCACTATTCTTTATACGTTACGTTTTTATTAAGTAAAATAAATAAAGTGGCAGTAATAGGGACGCTGACAGTAATTGGGACATCTACCCTATATGAATTTTTATCTCCGATAATATCAAACGAACGAGATTCATTCCTCCTTCGTTTCAATCGAGAAGGATTGGCCTTTTTAAATGAATTTCGTCGACCGATATACTTACTACGCTATACATATCGTTTCTCATTTTTAAAAAGTCAATTTGATAAAATATATAACGGGCATCTGTGGTTAAACAATTATCTAATTCTCAAAATACTTTTATGGTAAAATAATGGTGAATGCTTCATGAAATTAAACACGATAATATAAATAGCTTATATTTATTAAATAGGTACGTTCAGTATTTGTTTCTTTTCCTATAAGGTGTATACAAATGTTTCGCCATGTGCTCATCAAAATTATATCCTGGTACTGCACACCTACTCGAATTATGTTGTTCACACGGTGGCTCGGTTCATTTATTCGTACTCTCCGCTCTGCCTTTCGAAAATGATGTTAACGCGAAGGGCAGCACCATGAAATAAAAGAGGCAGGGTATTCAAAGGATACCTGCAGATGGAATGGTTGCTCAGTGACTGTGACCAGTTAAAATTCCCCTGCCTGAGTATAGGACGGATGGATCCCGGAGCTGGTGAATTCTCCGACGTCCCAGGCCTGTCGTTAAAATGTTAAAACACAATCTGACACCCTCGGTCCAGGCGGCTGCTTTACGCCCTTGTTCGCCTCCCTTTCTTCGTCCTTCATTTCGGCCACATCCACTCCGCGACGAAATTACCGGAAGACCGCGCGAAATTTCCAGGGAAAACCCAACTGACGCGCGACATCAAGGCATTTTAATCGGCTTTGATCCAACAGCGTATCCTGATTAACGTACCGATTAAACGTTATGAATATTTCTCGAGGACGACGCGTGCCACCCCCATTTTTTTTTTGTTCACCTCCCGGCTGATGGCCGATATTATACGAATTATTTAAATTGTTCCGAAGACTGCACGCTGCACGCTCATCGACCGTGTGCGCATCAATTTGCCCGCGTCTATTTAATATTAATGCACGCGCCTCGAAATCGTGTCACCGCGCATTTTTCGCTCGACACGGAATACCGCGCCCCCCGAAACGAGAGATTTCTATTATATTGTTCGACGTTTATAAAATTTATTGGGTACGAGTGGAATGCCCGATGAACCGTGCGCTTTAACGTATTCGCGAGACAACTTGCGCGTACGGAAGGACATTCATCGATCACTGTACGCAATCAGCGTGCTCGCGGCTCGTGGCATTCGCGGAGGGTAGAACCGTCGAAGTGTTCGACTCTCAGCTGGAACTGATAAAAGTTGTTGATGACGGTTCCGGAGGGACTCGGAGACATGGAAATTTTTCGCCACTAGAAGCATTTCGTCACCAACATCCTAACCCTCGATTTCTCTCTTGAACCATTACACTTCGATCCATCGAAAATCATGTCTCTTTAACAAACTGTCGTATGAAGTATGAAAGTTTCAACCCTCCGTTGACACACCTCTCTTTTCGATCAACTCTGACATACCTAAGTGGCTCACTCCCATAGCAATTTTGAACGACTGCCATTCTCATCTAAAGAATCCAATCGTTATGAAAAAAATCAGGGGTCATTTTCAAGGTCCCTAGAATGCATTCCAATAGTTTTATTATTGAAACTTTATCACAGTTCTTGTGGAGAAATTCTAAATTGCCATATGTTGAGAAAAAACGAAGAAACTCTTAAAAAATTATAACTTTTACGAATTTCAATATTAGAAGCTAAGAATCCACAGAGTTGTTGTTCAGATATAATATTTTGAGAAAAAATATAGTTTATAAGTCGCAGGAATATCGAATGTGGAAACGTAAAGTGAGAAATTTTAAAATGAGATGCTAGGAAAAACATTAGGAAAACTGAATGAAGAATTACGAAAAATGTAGAAGAAGAGTTTTCGTATCTTCTGTCATGCATGTATGTAACTACTATTTCGTGGCCCCGCTCCGGTATCAATAACAAACGTAATTATAAAGGTACCTGAATCAAATCCGACAAAGGTTACAGAGTCGCGCAACGTTACTAATTGCTCAACTAATGCAAGGCTTTGTTGACTGTTCCATTATGTCAAACAATTCCTGACGACAACAGGCTAGTTTCCAAATACGCGTGCACGTCGTTCGCAAACCGGCAGACATAATTACCGTTACATCTCTGACCGTGATAATCGATGTGACGGGATCGCGCGCCACCGGGCACCGATAGAAAATACGGAACCGCGATACCATAACAGCTCACGGAGCTAATACTGGATTAAGTATTCCCCTTTTGATTGAAATCGGCTGAATCTGCTGCAGCCGAATGAATTAGCCGTCGCGTCGCGTCGCTGCGGTACCGCGCGCGTAAACGAAAATAGAGTATTATCGTAACACGAATTTAAACTCGCCGGATATTAACAGGGATCGGGCCATCGAACACTCGGTGCTGGTTAAATACGATTTAGGCGTTGCGCGTTATAAAGTTGTTAATTACAGACGGTGGATTGGCCGGTAGACAGAACGGCTGCCCGACGCACTCGCCAGGCTGGATAATTCGCACTGGATTATTCCGCGAACGGCGACGTTCCTACAGCGAACTGCACTCGAAACAAATCCAGAAAAAAAAACCCGGGCGAAATGAAAATAAAACCGCCCCGAGGGTCCGCCTCCCGAGTAAACTTTCAATATTTGAATTGCTGAATTTTCCACGGACCTCGAAATTTATCCGGAACTGTCGTCTTTATCGGCGACCGTGGTCGCGAAAACTCATCGAAGGTTTTTAGAATTTATCGATACACTGCGAGGGAGAGGGGCGACGGGGGGTGCAGGGGCGTGAGGAAGGGAAGGGTGGACGCGAAACGTGACAGAATGGTCGGTTCTAATTAAAAGTGACTTAGGTCGGGTCTTCTCCCGGGGCTGGGAAACTAGTTTCGACGACTGGAGACGGAAAACTGTGGCGCGACAGCCGGCCGATTCGAGTTAAAATTCAATCTGCCGTCGTTGCCATCTATGTTCCGGTTGCACCTGTCGAACCTGGCCCCCGAGTTCGCGAAAACGAAATTCAGAAAGAATCCGGATGTTCCCGTATCTCATTGAAAATTCAGCGAATTCGCGCGCGCGTCTTCGATCCGTCCGCGTCTAGTTTAATCTTGTCGCGCTCAGATCGTTTGACGGCATCGCATTTGCTTCAATGGAATTCTAATTGTTTCGTTAATACGCCTCCTGATCTCCTACAATGGCATTCAGTCGCCCAAATTGCTCCTTTTATTCATCCACGGCACATCGACTGCCACGTTTCAATCTCAGATTAACGCATTCAGGTCTTCGCGACTCTAAATACTTGTTTTGATAAGTACTGCAACGGCGGTAGATTGTTTACTAACAACAATTTATTCGTTCATGTGTGAATTGGGATTCTCCTTTAATTGGCGAAGACGGGAATTTTTTGCCGCACAGTAAACAGGCTCACTATTCGATAGAATACTTAATGTTTATTTATTACAAATTACTGAAATAGTTTGAACTTGCATGCAGCGATGAGACATACAAACTATCTTTATGAGCGAGAAGCACATCAGCCACACGTGAAATCGAAAGGTACGGACGGAAGTAACTTAAAGGGACCCTCCAAAATTCCTTTTTGAATTTTTTACAAGAAGAGGTTATAAATTAGCCTAAAAAATATTTTTGGCATTTATTGATACACTCGTTAGGGTGCAAAGAAATTTTTTGCTTCATGTTCTCGGTCTTGATGAATTTTCTAGGTGGCGCTTAGAAAACGGTAACCACGAAATTTACTGACAAAGTCGTCCAACATCAAAAACTCCAACAATTTCTTAAAATTTATTCCAATGGCCATCGCACCACGAAAACGGCAAAAAGGGCCAAAACTACGATTTTGGTGGACATTTCAACGAAGTAGTGCAAAAAGGCGGGTAATTGTCCGCACAAATATGCAGATAAAAAAACCGTATTTCAAAAAATTATGTTATAGTGGAGCTGCCATAGCGAGCCCACCTACGAATCAAATTCCTCAAGCATTTTTTGAATCGGTTCATTAGTTGTTCTGAAATCGTGGTTACCGTTTCGAAATATCGTGTTTCGAGAAAAACGTGTTCAAAGTGTTCTCGGCTCATAGCTGCGTTCGGAGTTTGAATTAGTTATGTGACTGTAGAATTTTGGTACAAAACTTTCACAGGGTATTCTCGGGATGTTATACTACAAAAATAGATATATAAAAAAATCGATATTCTGAAAAATTTTTACCGGAGGGTCCCCTTAACTCATATAGGTATGTACATAGGTGAGGTCCGACAAACGGAATTAAAAGAACGCCAGTGAGGAAGCACGATTTTTCTATATTTTAATATCTCCAACAGTTCATAACTTGCCTTTTAATAGTTCCGTACAAATTCGTGTAACGCTTTTATTACCACGTCTGCACACAAATCCTTGCGATAAGCAAAGTTCTAGGTTTAATTAAATTACCCAACGATTGAAATCATTTTTGTTCCCGTTTCATTTTGCCCTAGCACGGTTCCTATTTTTTGTTAATTGTATATAGAACGTAATAAAGACTTGTAATAAAGAACATTTGAACGACTTCGCAATCCACTGCACCCCACAAAGACCCGAGGAGCATTAAAATCTAACACAAACCCTAACGAGGAGCGAAACATCTAATCTAAAATTAATTGCTCCTCATCCGTTGCTGAAATCGACTGTTTCCTACCCCAGAACGAGCATAAACGCCTCCAAGTATTTTAAAGGCAATAGAACTATCACATTTATCACGATCCTCGGCGTAATTCAAAACGCTCGGAGTTTTCCGCGTCGGGAAATGGCTGGGAAAGTTTTGTAATCCGAACGGTGGACAATCCAAACTCTGGCGGAGCATTTAATTCAAAATAGATCGGTAATTGTTCGGTCAATACTCCTCACGGTACGGTGACACTGTCGTCTTTCCTCCTCTTCCAACCTGTCCGAGGGGTTTTCGTCAGCGTCCCCGTCGACTGTACATTTCCGGCGATCCTGCCATTGTCCCCCGTTTATCGTGCACAAAACAACGACCCCGAGGTACCGCCATTCTTCTCCATCTAAAATCGGCTTCTAAGCGTTACTCTACGTTGCTCGAATCTGCTCCCCGGCCGCATTACTCATTGTTCTACCATGACCGTCGAGCGTCCTCCATTATCTGCTGGAACGTGGTCGGCGGGATCCTGGCGGACAACGGCCGCGAGGATCCGCATTAAGGAGGATCCAGAGGGGTCGGGAGAGGGGTGCGATGGCGAAACGAAAAATTGGTTTTCAGTTAAATTACGACAGTATCGTGATTCATGCACGGGGACGAAAGGGGTGGCTGGCAGGGGGGTGGTTCGGGGTTTGAGATAGGGAGAGAGGGTTCGAAATGTAAACGGATCTTATCTCGGTCGATGAAGCACGCCGTTCGATATTCCGATACTTGCACCATCGCCATTACCGCTGGCTCCAAGGGTATCGGAGCCTGGCATAATGGAATTCCTCGTTATATAAATTTCGGTGCACATTTTTCTGGCACCCATCGATCTCCCCGGTTCTTCCATTTCCCCGGCCTTTCTCTTTTAAAGTCGACGTATGTACTAGCACCACCCCACCCCGGACACCCCGCTCGTCTCCACCCCGAAGCGATACCCTTTTTCGCCTTCTAACCCACCCGCGTTTTATTCCGTCCCCGCGAATGGGCTTTACCGGCTCCCCGACTGGACGCTTTTCGAGGAAACGGAAATTCCATCGATAACTACGAAAATCCGGGGATCGTTTCTTTAAATGATTTTATCTCGCCGAACAAAATGCTTGGGGCCGATAAAAAGGGGGATTCCCGTCGATTAACTTCCGCTTCGCTTTTGTACGCCGTTCGCGAGCCGGCGAATGCCAGCTAGATCATCTGGAGAGCGGCACTTAGACGAGACCTTCGAGTGCCCCCCCCGGATATCCGCGGGCCGAATATCTGAATGGTGACGTCAATGGTTATCCGCGATATGGTTGCCCCGATACGATCGAACCGGATCGGCAGAGCGGACAGCATTTCCCGTATTTTGAGCGATCTTTGACCGTTGAGTTTAACGAACGACCGAGGCGAACGTCGAGCATATCGATGGGTTTCGTTGGATTTTTTGTACTTCTTTGTTACCTCTCGTTTAATCCACAGTTGGAGTTTATCTGGATGGAGGAGTTATCTAAAGGAGGAGCCGAATAAAAGATAGCCTGTCTTCGTCCTTGATATTCGAACGATATTTATTGGATGGATAAAGATTCTTATCCGAGAAACTTTTTATCTTTATCATCGAATAAGGGTTTTATATTAATGGTCATTTTTATTGGAAATTTATTTGAAAGCCGAAGGAAGTTTTATGAAGTGTTAACCACAGAGTTGGTTGTATTCTGCAACGTTATTTATAGAGGAGACATTTTTTTTCTGTTTTTGTGCGATATCGTTTTTATTTGAAGTTTAAAGTCACGTCGACTGCGTACGTCATTAGCGATACAGCATCTTTGCATATTTCTTATAGATTCTAATGTTTTTACAACATTTGATTATGTTTTCCTGCTACATGTGCAAGTATCTGTATCGGTGAGGTTATCATTACCTAATACTGGAATTTCTTCTTTCTTGGTGATTTACTTTTTAAAATATATGTATTTGTCAGTTTGGTGTGTCCGATTCTTATTCTGGTTATTATAGCTTGTTGCTTACGATTGAAGTCTGGGTGAGTTTTAATCCTTCCTTGGCACTCTTGGTGTGAGCTACCCATAAGCTGATTTTGACTCTCTGTACCTTTTTCAATACGTAGAATATCCTGGATATTCGTGAAATATCTCTTTTTCTCAATTACCGAAATAGCCTACCTTTTATATGCAAAATGAATACCTTTTTTCCAAAGCCAACTTACAAACTATTTTTTTCTCAAAATACTATATGTGAAATACAACTCTGTAGATTTTTAGCTTCTAATATTGAAATTTGTAAAAGTTACCATTTTCTGAAGATTTTTTCTTCTTTTCTCGACATATGATAATCTAGATTTTTTTTACATAAACTGTGATAAAGTTTCAATGAAAAAACTGTTGGAATACATTCTAAAGGCCTCAACATTGACCCATGATTTTTTTTCTTTACGATTAGATTCTTTAGATGAGAATAGCAACCGTTCAAAAATTGCTTTGGGTGTGAGCCACCCAGTATGTCAAATTTGATCGAAAAAATTCCTGTGTCAACGAAGGGTTAAATATCATAAAAATTAAAGATATTCAACTTTTGTATTATTCCTCTTGTTCATATACCCCTCGTTACTACATACACAGCATACATATTATTTCTATAGACAGATTTCCATAAAAGAAAGTTAAAAACACTACAACATAAAATCCTTCAAACAAAGTCATAAATAAAAATAAAAGCCTTACCTAAAACTGAAAGAATTATTAATCAAATGTATTCCATATCGAGCAGAAATAATCCACTTTAGCCAAACCCTTCATATAAAGGATAAAAACAAATTATCTTTCATGCAATCCTTGACTCAAGAATCTTCAGTATTTAAATAAAGCTCAAGAAACATTTCACCGCATCATCTTCAAAAAATATTAATTCTCCTACCTCTGATTCTTTATTCAAAATTGAAGTCTAAGCAAAGTTTTCTCTCTTCGCCGCGTGTAGCTCGAGATGTATCGATCAGCGTCGATCCCTCGCATCGATAGATGGCTCTGGCATCTGACTCGATCGCGTCGCATCGGTGTGCGTCGCCATGGACCGTTACTTGGAACGCGGCTGCACAAGTCTACGCTTGTTTACCTCCGTCAAACCGTTCGATTTAGTGGATTTAAGTCGTGATTTTCCGTTCTACGTCGACGTCTTTCCGCTCGTGCCGTGTACAGCTCTATGTTTGTGTACATTATAACGCGACCCTCTTTTTTGCGGGCTTGGACGTTGCCTGTTAATAATTCAGGAACAAGTCGGGACGCGGCGAGGATGACAGTAGGCATTCGGGCCCCGTATCTCGTCGAGTGAAGAGCGTCTCGCGTGTTCGCCCTTTTCGACGTTTATTAGTGGACTTTACAAAGTGTGCGCGTATAATGTGTGCAGTGCCACCCGCAAATTTGGATATCGTACAGCTGTTGTCTATCATCGGTTCCCCCAGTGCTCCTGGTTAGCGTAAATTTTAATAATTGTTAAAAGGGCATAGATTCATGACTGATCGCCCGATTGGGCAAGCATCGAACATGCGAGTAGTGAGGAGGCGATATTGTTTTATCGATCGCTCGTTGTCGGAACGATATTCCCTGTCATTGATCACTTTCAAGAATCACAGCTAGGTGAATGATGTTCGAAAGGAAAATGAGGAATGCCGATTTAAAATGACGTTTCATTAGTTTGTTTGAATTGATGTATCAAGCATTTTGTAATTGTGATACAATTTTTAATGTGTTATGCATCTTTCGGGGCATCTCTCGTTACTAAGGAATGCAACGAATTTCTTTATTTCTTACTGATTAATTTCGTTTTTATTGCTTCGCTTTGGATATGTTGCAAAATATTGATTAAATCAGCCTTTGTACAAAATTTTTACCTCAATTAGGCTGAGGAATTATAGTCTTTTTGTAATACGGCTAGAGACCTCCAGTCTTAATGTAATGGAAACATTCGACAATAAAAAGTAGTAAAGTAGGTATTATACATATATACGTGGTATATATTAAAACTGTATGAATGTATTACAGAAAGGTTATGATTCCTCACCTTGATTGAGGTAAAACTGTTTTTCCGATAAAAAAGCGGCGTTTTGTAAAATGGCTAGGCTTTTTACAATTACTGTAATACAGCATATAGCTACACAGTCGTTGTCGTTGTTTTCAGAATTATTCTTTGCTATAGAATAACATTTTATTGCAATAATGACATAGCCAGAGGATAATGTAATATGTTATGTGAAATGGTGTTTTAAATGATCATATTCCACAAGTTTTAAGTGATCATATTCCACAAGAAACTGTCACGAATAATAAATTGTCATTTTTGAAAATATGTAGCTAGGTATAATTTATATTTCATAAATACTGTTGCCACATTTTTATTAGCTATTTTTCTTAATGACGAACATTTATTGGTTTATACATATATACATACTTATATTAGTAGATAGGTATCTTAATATGCCATCATATTTTCCAAATATTCTTCTACATATATGTATGATACGCGGTGCGGCAAAGTGACCAGATAAATTGCCTCGAACTTTTTCTTCTGACTGGATTTTTTCTGTTTTTTTATGTTGCTATGACATAAAAAGTCAAAGGATTCATAAAATAAAATGACATAGCCGGTTTATTATATAGTCAAAAGTTAAAAGTTTGTGTCAACATGAAACGGGCTGCTGTTGAAGTTGATTCGTTTATCCAAAGAGTGAAAGAAAAATATTCGTTCAAAAAACTGAAAAGTAGCGAAATCAAAACACTTTTGTAGCGTATATTTCTCCAAATTTCAAATGGAATTGCTTAAATATTTCTGGCGAGCCCGCGTCCACGAACCTGAGTGACGTTATTTCGAGAAAATTATTACGGTAGAAGATCCTTCTGAATAAACACACTTAAACTATTTATCTCCCCTTAAACACTGATTTCTGCTAAAAAAAAGTTCCAGGAAAACTCTATACAATAGGAACAGATTGTGTACTACCCGTAGAACATAATAGAATTCGAAACCTTGCCAGACCTGGCAAGGTCTTTTGACCTGCAGAACGAGGGGTGTGCACGTGCGTTCGAGTGTCGGTTCGCTTAAAATTCCATAACTTTCTCACTAACGTAAATCCCATTGTCACAGTTTAGAAATATATTCTCAAGGCTTCATACATTAAAACAGCGTATCCCAACTAAGTTTTACCAAGGAACCCTTCCAAACTCACGAAAATTTCGCGGAACCCTCAATCTCAACAGTTTTTTCTTAGTATACGTAGTTTGGTAACATCGAAATAAATCATTTGTAAATAAAACAAAAGCAATCGGAACTTTTACTGTACGATCAATTTTCGCGGAACTCTCAACTTCGTATCCCGGGACACTAGTTGGGAAACGCTGTATGAAAAGAATACCCGAAAAAAAGGAACGAAAAATCCACGTGCATGTAACACCTTAATCAGGTACAATCACGCACAAATCACGTTTACGCGTGCGCGTTTTAACGAACACAATTTCCACCAATTCCCCGCAGAAAGTACACACTAGCCCGAGCATCGGGGAATCAATTGCTCCGTGAAGAGACACTTGATTTTTAAATTTTCTACCTCTAACCAAATAAAGCTCTCGATGCTCCGCTGACGCGGCTTTTCGTCGAAGCTCTTAATCAGGACAATTTGTTGTCCTTAAAAAAACCGTGCTGAAATTGAAGGTGCGAGGCAACGGACGCCAAGAGGGGTGGTGTATCCATCCCCTGGACGGAGTCTCGTGACCGCGGAACGTTCGAAATTGATCGGTCGAGAGTTCAAACACGCGACTGATCGATAATAAAAATACAAGGGCGAGAAGGAATAATCAACGGGACGGGAATTGGATCTCTCGTTGCTGCCATACCTCTTTTTCCCCCGTCGTCCTTCGGTTGTCATACGAGCGGGCAGCTCAGCGCGACCGGCAAACGTAGACAGATGTTGCTTTGTAACTTTACGTTGCCAGCTATCGGCGAATTTATTGACTTTTTATCGGAAGCCCGCTGGACTCGTAACGCGTCCCGCCATTATGTATCGTTCCCTTTTATCGGCCAACAATAGCCTTTCATCCGGGCTCCGCGGCCCCGTTTCCCGAAAATCTATTTCCTGCTGGGGTAATTTTTGATTACTTTCAATTTACCGTCCCGCGCCGCGGACGTCCTCGGCGCCCGAATATTCGACAGAGCCGGGATGAAACTTTTATCACCTGGAAGTAATAGCCGATTCTACGCGCAGCGGGTTCACGTGTGATTCGGAGCTGATTATATTAAAATTCTAATGGCTTCTCGCTTTAGATATCTCATTGGTGGGAGGCAGCGTGTCAGGAGCATTCACGGGCTTTAATTATTCCCGTGGAATAAGAATTTTATTCATTCGACGGCGTTAATAGTTCGATGCTGGATTACGTCCGTTCGCCGGTATTTTTAACGGGCTTTCTTACGGGGCTAAGCTCGACTTCGTGGTATTAACCGATGAGGCGAGGCATTAAATAGGCACGTTTGATGTAGTTTGTTGTAGGAGAGGCTGGCGTTTTTCAAGATTCAAGAGAATACAGGCTGAATTTTCTATAATGTGTAAAGTTATCTGGAAGTATTCAATGAGTTGATAAAGGTGCTCTTGCAGCAGTTCTCTGTTACTTTTGAAATGAAATTAAGAAGATATAGTAGTAGAAGATAATATATAGAAGATAAACTATTGTCTTTATGAAACAATTTACTATAGAAATCATTGTAAAATAGAAAAAGGGGACCTTAGTTCTCTTCGCGTAAGTTCTATGATATTTCAAAGAAGAATTTCAATGTAATACTCATTTCCTACAAAAATAGCGCGATACCGAAAAACTAAACAAAGGGTGCACGAAATTGCATGTTATCTGAAAGGATGTCTTCTTTTATACCCTTCACACCAGGCCCCGTTGAAATGCCTCAAACAGGCCAAGAGTTACAGCCATTCGAATACTTCCCTCGAAGGTTACTTCTCTGCGGCCCCTTCTCCCCAGATGACTTCTAGGCAAAGGTGAGGCGAGAAATTGGTGCCCACTGCGAGGCCCTTTTGTAGGAAGAAAAAGAATTGTTGGTTTGCTGGACGGCTGCACCGCCAGGTGCGCTACCCGACCCGGCCACGGATTCTTTCTCCTAAACTAAACCTAATAGTCGAAGGCGACTGCCGCCTACGGCTAGGCCCACCTGACGGAACCCTCCAACCGCCCTTGTCCGCGCACAAAACTCGAAATTCGAAATAGCATGGAAAACCAAGCGCAAAGAGGCGCGAGCACCGGGGCCCTATTCCTGAAAATCGTCGGCAGGAAACGAGTCGCCCGATCGATATGGTAGATCGGTACTCGAATCAGGATCCTTTCTTCGCTGGACGATTGTTCTATCAATTGAGGTATTCAGGCCCTGAATGCTTCCTTTGTCCACCGATTTCATATTCTGAAGTGCCTCCTCTGTGACCTTATCCCGCAAAAATTTGAGGAAACTTTGTTTGGAGGGCTTGAATGGGCACAGGTGGGCACGGGCATCCTTCGAAATGGATGAACATGGAATAATCGTGAAGGATTCTGCGATCCGTGTACGTGTTTTTTGGAAAAGAATGTACTGAATCTTCTACCGTAGAAATTTTGAGATGTACATCCTGGGAAGATAGGGAAGATGTGATTTTATTACTTAAAGGAGTGTTACTAAACACGTGCTGAATATTTTCCAATGAAATGTCTAAATAAGTCGTGTAATAATTCTAAAAAGTGTATCTATTTTTTATGCCAACTGAATTGTACAGGGACAATCCTGTGTGTTATTGCAAGGATTATCCTATTTAAAGTATAACAAGATCTTAAATGCTTTTTAGATTGGTCTTCCTCATAGTGCATTTTATCCTAAAATTTCCCCGCCACCTGAGACTCTATGAATTAAAGACCATTTTCCACGCGCCATCGAGTACAACGGCTAGAAACTTTCGCCCATTCTACTATGCCTAACGATCTGACAATATTTCCACTTTCTTCGACGCAATTAAAGCTTAATTGCCGGAAAATAGAGCGATTTACAAACACGTCTGGAAAAATACACGTATGTACGTCCAACCTCTATACACACGTCCCGACGATTTAAGTCGAGGACGTGAGGTCCCAGCTAACGTTTCCAAATGCTTCGCCGAAGTTTGCCCTTTACGAACTTCCAAACTTTATTTCGAACCGTAAAATCTGATGGTTAAAGTTGACTCCCTGGCCGGCCGACACGTGGGACAAACAGCGCCGCGCTGTTTTGTAATCGTTTTAAATATCGATGGCAAACGAGACACCGTGGTCAAACGAATTTAGCGTGTAATAATTAAAGGTTCAGAATACATTGCAGTAGAAAATAATACTTCAATAGGAGTATTAAATAAAAGCTTATTTCCAAAACATTCTGAATACTACAACTACGAAAAATCCGAAAGTGGCTTCTGTTTTTAACGCGTTAGGAAAATATATTTTTTATTAAGAAGTATTTAGTTACAGAAATCTGACTCGTGTAGTTTGAACATTATGGAAGAAGATAAGACACTGGCCAAATAAATTATTTCACACTGAAATTAATGAAACACAATATGACACATTAATTGCATTTTTAATATTGTTCTTGTAAAAAATTATACGAAATTTTTAGTAGTGGAGGTATCAAAGGATGGTCTAAATCAAGATATTTTATATCTGCATTTTTTATAATACAGTATTCAATGTCCTGCGTTATTATCAATGACAGAAGTGCCAATCTTCTTCTAAAACTGCCACATTTCCAACATTTTCGATAAAAGAATCTGTTCACTCTCCCGTGACATTTGTGCCACCATGAACCAAAGATTTCAATGGTAATTTGTACATTCATAAAAAAAAAACTTCTGGACATAAGGCGTTATGAAAATAAATTTAAAACAGCCAAATACTTATTTGTAAATCGACGATTATGTCGACAAACGTTTTCAGAACTGCGAACAAAAGTATATATTCAATAGCTTTCTAAGCTATTTAAAACAATTCGAAGATAAGCTCTTGGATTGCCTATACGCGTGGCACTCGTGGCAGTGTGCTCGAGTGTGATCCAGTTTTTATCGCAGCCCCGTGACGCTCGGCGGCCATATTTTTCACTTTCCATACTGGCAATTAATTTTTTTCATTTCTCGAGGCTCACCTTCCGCAAGAGTTCCTAACGTGACTTCCTTTTTCCCGGGGTAGCTTTTTAGTCGAAGCGCCCAACCGTTCCTGCGACGCCAGATTTCCCCGATAGTTCGATAAATTCTCTTGGCAAAGGTTTGCTATTTTATGGTCGACTCTTCGAGCGCCTTCTCCAGCCTGGACGAAAGAGCGCGCTTAAGAATGAGCGGCAGATCGGGAAAAAAAGGATTCCTGGTCGATTAATCTTCGTTTCTTTTGCTCGTTGAGCGCGGCCTTTATCTTTCGAGTCCTTCAGAGGCATATTGTATACCAGAGTCACATCATTTTCTTCCCTCTTCGACGAGTGGCCTCCCCTCCCGGTCTCCCGTATTATGCATTATGAATTATTAATTATTTATAAGTGTGCTATCTACTTGAAAGTTCCTCTCCGTTCCGCGCGTCTCGCCACGTTAATACGATTTATCCGACGACCTGATCTTCTCCTTTACCCGAACGAAAATTTTATTTCGCCACCGTGGGTAATTCGGGGAATAATGGCCCCGGGCTAATGAAATAATGGGAGTCAGTCTTATGGTTACGTTTAGGCGAGGATTTACATTTATATTGTAATACCTGTTGACAAATATTTCGTGCCAATTACTGGTATCTATTATTGCTTCGTGTCTGCTCACTTTACTTTCTGTTCCTCAAATGGAGTGCATCTGTTCCTTATTTAAGGACAAGTGTTTTGATATTTATCTGTTATTCCGTGTGGATAATTGATAAATGTCAGCGGGGTTAGTTAGAAGTTTGTGATTGCTAGTTTATATTTCATTGCACAGTGAGTTTTGTAATATTTAAACTAAGGTCTGGCTGTAAGCTTCCTGCCGAGTGTAGTTCCTACTTAATGTAAGTATTATACCTGGAGAGCTTTAGCGATGCATACGAAGTTTTAAATTCTGTTTGCTCGGACACAAGTCGAGACCAGAACGAAATGGAGTACCAATTACATGAATGATAGGTGCCATTGAACTTTGTAGAAGTTCTTTTTTATACGTTCTTTTGATTACACTTTGAGGCGATCCACAAATATAAAGTAAACACTATACTTGAGGAAATACTGAAGGGAATGGAGAATTAACAACAGAAACCATGTTTATAATTACAGTTTGACGATGACGGAACTTTGCACTTTTGGTAATTTTAGTTGGAACTATGAGGTCATAGAAAATCAAAGTTGAAATTCAAAATCATCACAAGTCGCAGTAACAACTTTAGATGCACTTATTGGATTTTGAACACTACTCGTGTTTCTGTTTTATAATTTTTATGCACTACGCTCCACTATTTATAAACTCTACTTTTGGTTTGAGGCCTGAGCTGTCGTTCAGTTATACAAACGTCAGTTTATTCCTAGAGCCTTCATATCCTGACAGCTTTAAATATTTTGCAATATTATTCTGACAGAAGGATTCGTGTTCTCTAATTCATATACCTTCCACTCGGAACACAATAATTAAACATAACCTATACGTCCAATCAAATATGTACATTACTTGGACAAACTGAATGTAGAGAAGGATTCGGAAATAACATTTTATTGGATTTATAAAGAATTGTAAATAATCGTATATTTGCATGATTTTTCTATGGAAAATAAAAGACGAGTTCAATGTAAAAAATATAGATACGTATTCAGAAATATTGTGGAAAGCTTTGTACCGCTCAATTTTTATATTTTAAAAATATAGATTTCAGATGATTTAGAAATAAGTTCTCCAATTACAGACATATATTTTCCATAGTGTATAAAATTAGCCGTCGAATATTTTACAATTTCTTCTGAAAGTCCAGTTTGTCTCTCGATATAAAACCCGTTTAAAAATCTTTCGATAAATTGAACAATGTTGGAGCAGAAGGTGTTGATCATCGATTGTTGTATATTTCACTATTGTCTAATTTATTCGGCATTGTCTCCAATGAAAAGCGCCCCGTAATCTGTTCCTGAGCGATTTTTATCTGGCAGAGTGGAAAATGTCGAAGCTCGATGGAACCGAGTTTCTCTCGGATTAATTTTCGCTTCTCTGTCGTCTCCTGTTCGCGTTAAATTCGCCCCCATTTTCGCGCTCGTCGTCGTGCGGCGTTCTCTTGACACATAATTGCACCGGATTGCCCTTTTGTTGCGTCTTAAATTGTTACGTCGACGTTAATGCTTTAAATCGACCGTGCAAGGATTCGCCCCGTATTTATCACTGCGATTATCCGTGGATTCCGAAACAACAATTCGCCTTCATTCCTTTGCATGTCTACCATTTATATCACGTTTCTGACTCTACCAAATTTCAAGCACACAGAAAAATCGTGCAACATTATCTCTGTGTAAACGAGTCTTCGATTATATTCAAATACTCCACTGAATAAAATATTGTGAATAAATTTCTTCTTCAGAAAAAAAACGCAGAACGTCGAGATAGAAGTTAAAAGTAGTCGGGCATTGTAATCGATTCGAAAGGGGTTTAAATAGGACAAAATGGGACAGAATTGCTGGCAATATGTAGGTCGCAGAGTGAACGGGGCACGAGTGGCAAAATAAAATTGTCCCGAAATCGTGGCGCGAATAGCTCGACAATTATCCGGTTAATTTTTTAATTCAATCACTTGTCAGCAATTCGATCGCCGATCGAGCAGTGGGGCGAAATAATTCGATTGAAAGATTTATCTGAAATTATACACATCCGTGTGCGCGGACAATAATCATTGTTAAACGTTAAATGCTATATCGTCGCCGCTTTTCTGCCAAGCGCCAGCGATTCGATCGCGTTCCTCTCGCCGTCCACACATCTGAATTACAAAAGTCGCGAGATTAGGCGATCCGCTTAATTTCGGAATATAATATATTATTCATACCCTTATTTACATATCCCTTCGCGCACCTATCTCCAGGTAGAAAATACGGTGCAAGATGCAAATGTAATTCATGCTCTCTATCATCGCGGATCCGCAGCCACGACCACCGTTGCGTCGTCGCTGTGTAATCACGTGGCTCGCGCGTGTGTAAGTCGACAGTCGTTAATCGAGCCATCGATACACTGGGATTCGTTTCCTCGATGATTTTCATCCCGACGAACACTAAGCACGAACAGAGCCGCGAAAATAAAAAAGTGATTATCCCGCCCATTATTTCCGCTTGCTTCTTTCGCTCCGCCGTGTCCACGTTCGTGTGAAACGCCGATTTTCAAGTCCACCGAGCTGTACTGGAGATTCATTATTGCCTTCCTCCACACCTCTACGTTCCCGCCGCCAGTTCATATCTTTTGATTACTTTTACGCCCGAACCTGTTCGTTCACTATTTTTCGATGCATGTTCGCGACGAGCTCGTGATTTTCCAGGATAGGTACTCTTTTTCAAGGGTCTGTATTTTGCAGAGATGAGAAGTTGGCTAGGCAAAGGTATGCGGGTCTGGTTGGGGTATAATAGCCAGTGACGGATTTCCCCCATTTTCAAATAAAAAAAAACACTATATTTTTTTCTGTACTACTTAGCCCGGTTTGTTATAAACCACCTCTTCATTTTCCTGAAAAATGGGGCCCTCGAAAGGTTTGCCACCTGGGCCTTTTCCCTTAAACCCGCCACTGCTAATAGCCCTACCACTATTTAGATTAGACTGTTTAGGTTTAGAGTCTAATAGCCCTACCTCCTCTCACACGTAGTTTCGTTATTGAGTGAAACGGTCACATGTGGGTCAAAGGTGGGGTCAGGCGGAACGATTGGAGTACGTCTGTTGTACTTGTGCCGCCCCATTCGCAGTCTTCTCATCTATGCGCACTAGGTACAAGTTTCAGGTCACCGATTTCGCTAGAATCTCGCACATAGTTAATCCATGTTAATTACAGTAACATGTTAAATGCTTAGCGTACTCTACTCAAAACTTTGTGAGAAAATCGAGTTCAATATTATTCGGTGTCTATATCTATACTACGTAGTTCTGTATATAAAAGCGAGACTGATTTACGATTTATTATAGAAATGGTTAACAAACTGTGAGAACATGCATATTCGCCTGTACACAAACCCACCCGTGGGTATAGCGGTGCTTTTACTACGTAGAATCTTTTAGAACAGTTTAGGTATTGCTTAGGAACATTAGGCATCAAATACTGATTATTGTAAAACGTTGCTAGCTTAAGGGATGAAATTACAGTCCAAATATTAGTAAAAGCTATATAGGCACTAGTATTGAAGATATAAAGAATTTCTTTATACAAAAAGATGCAATAAATAAAATTGAAAGGCGTTACTATAAAATTGTACTTTTCACGCAGTAAAGTGACAAAACTATAACTAACCCCACTTTCTTTTTCTGTTTCAGGTGAGTGGTAATCTTCAAAGCACTATCCTTTGCGAATGAATTGTCAGTGTTCATTCTTACCTTCATCATTAAGGTAACTCGAAGAAGCAAATAAATTATAGTCTTTCTCTTACACATCGAAACTGTAGAAGTAAGAGTGAAAGAAATAAATTTCACAAAATCACATTCACGAATGTAAGCATTGCAACTCGATTACTAAAATTCCCCGCCATTTACTTTTTTAATATAATCAAGTTTGCCAACTGTATAAATTGCATACTCAACTAATGCAAACACATATCTGCTTAGTCCATTCGTAAAAATTACAAACGACAAATGATCTGGGCAACCCCTGTTCGGTGACTTCCCCTCGTATTAAGAAAATTTTGAATTACCTCTGTACGCAATTAAATCATCCCCGTGGTGAATGAATTCTTCTAGACCATTTATTACGGCCGTACGAAAGATCACGCTGGCACTTCGTAATACCATTTTTACGAACACGCGCTTTGTGTAACGGTAGTACGGCCGGAATGCATCTGCTGCTGTCGATCAATGATCAATGCATCCAGCCCATGGTTTTGTAATTCTCTTCTTTCCGCTATGCGATTCAGCGAGCATTCGACGCATCATTATGACGAGGCATGATCTGCATGCGAATTCCGCGCGTCTTTTGCAAGCAAATATGCATGTCGACGTCGATGTTTCGCACACACTTCCACCGTATGAATGCATTTTCTAGTTCTCGCGATCATTCCCCAAATGATCTATATCTTCTGCGCCGGGGTCCCGGAGGGCGGGGAGGATGTTGCATGAAAGGGATTCTTGTCGATTAAGTTACCCTCTCTATTCTGCTAACGATATATTCACTCGAATCGCGTGCAATTTTTCCAAGTTCGCCGCGGTAGGTACCTACGTGCATTGTGTTCTTAACGATATTTCTCTCGTTCCCTCTCGATACGACAATTCATGGTTCTAAGGCTGCAGCCGTGGAAATTGCGTTCTGATTGTTTCAACGTCGACTCGTTCTGCACCTCGACGAACCTAGGTATTCCCACGATGAGCGATTAAAATTTCGTACCACCTTCTGGAACGAACGTTGCACCTTCAATTTATTCTGCTCTAGAATTCATTACTGTGAAATTACTCCAGAATCACAGACAATGCTATAGCCGTTGCGATCAACATTGAAGGGTTCGAGAACATTCCCTGCCTTCGTGGTTTATTTAACGTGCATGAAGAATGAACGCGCTCGGAATATTTCGAGCTGGTAATTCCCTGCAGGTTAAGGATCGAGGGATCGTTGTTAGTCGTCGTAGGATCCTCTCGGGCTCGGGAAATCGCGTGTCGTCACCGTGGTAAACCATTCTCACATGCTCGCCTCCCCTCGGGAACGAAATCACAGATTTCTCGCGCGATTTTCCTACCATACGGCCACATTTTCTAGTCGCCGTGGTCGTCCTTCAAACGATCTCTATCTGCCTCGACAAAATGCCGGGGGTTGTGCGGGAGAAAAAAGAGATAGGTACCCGCCGATTAATTTCCGTTTCTCTTTCGTCCGTCGTTCGTTCGAATCGCGGCGCCCCGGCTGTTTTCAAACCCGCCGAGGCGTATTATATCCTCGACGCACTATTGCGTTTTGTCTCGACCTACCGCTCTGATATTAAATCATTTGAGAGTCTTTATCAACGGAGCCCGCGGGATCGGATATTTAAAACCGTTCCTACGCGACGGTCGACGATATTGTGGTTGCTCAACGAACCGGAAGAAGCTGTTTAAGCACCTGCGTTGGAAATTAATTGGTGGTTACAGATAGTTCGGAATACAATAATAATAGTAAATTTGTTAACATGTACAATAATATAATTTGTCCATTTTTAACTGAAATTCGTCATTTTCTTTGCGATCGTTGTTGGAGATTTTGATGAAATTGAAATTTAATATAACCAGGAAGCGTTTATTTCGAATTTGTTTAATGTAAAGTTCCTTATCGACTAAAATAATGCTGGAACAAATTTTGTTCGATCAATGGTACCTGCTGGAGATACAAATTTGCAAAAATTGCAACTTTAACTGTCTGGGTTAGGTGAACCACAGAGAAAACCAGTGTAGAAGATGATCGGTTTAGCTTTGAACGGTCCAAGGGTAGTTTTTGATAAGCGTGCGGCATTATATCGAACTAAAATAGCAGAGTCGCCACTGCAACGCATGTAATTAGTCCGTTAACTAATGGACGCGGGTTGACTCGTCGTTTGGAAATGCCTCTGCCTTTGATCACACGAACTTGACAGGAAAGTTTACTAATTATACTCGCAGAAAAAGAGGAAGTAGGTATATTGAGTTGCGAGTAAAACGTTCGCTCATATATTGCCAGTTAGGTACTTTAAACGTTTCTAAACCTTCATAAAAGTATACATTTATCAGCAGCGATGTTAACCGAACGCCAAATTCGTGAGAGAAAGCAATTGGCAGATTGCGCAGTCCATAATGTTACATCGTCCCAGTTCTACAAGAGAACGTCCGCGCTGTTTTATTGCTCGAAATCGCTTCCATCGAATACCGTATGCATTATGCACGCCACTCGATCGCGGAAGGTCAATACGTCTTCGAAGTCAGCCCATTTTCCCAGTTTCTTGCGATTTGAATATCGAAATGGGGCGTCCACCACCTCGAGCTCTTTCCTATCAAACCGCAAACCATCCCCGAGAACAAAATACCATGAGTCGCTAGGGGGAAAAGCGGAGATTTCCGCCGATTAATTTCCGTTCCCCGTTCCTCCGTTGGTCGTGTGAATCGTACGCGGCCGTTTTCAACTCCGCCGAGGCATATTACATCCCAAAATCATTGTCCTTTTCCACCCCTCTTCCCCCCCCTCTTTCTCTCTCTCTCTCTCTCTCTCTCTCCCCCCCCTATCTCTCTTTCCCTCCCTCTTTCTCTGATCCAATCTACTCCTCCGCAGGCCCTCGCTCTCCTTGGATCTCCCTCGTCCAGCGATCCCCGAATTCGTTATAACCGAGAGCTCGGGAGCCACGCAACCGTAACTTCGCAGGATACGAGATGTGACTGAAGAGCAACGAGAGGGTACGTAGGGGAATGCTTCACCCCTTCGTCGAACGGAGAAAGATGGCTTGAATCAAATTTACAAGCTGCTGAGTATTCCACTCTCCGTGGGCGGCTAGGGGAGTGTATGCAGCTTCCTCTGCCAGGAGCCAGCAGCACTGCTCTTGTCACCAGTCACCTGGAAAATGGTTGTTTGTTTGCCGGTGGCAACCGATGTATCGATTAATGGTCGCTAGCTGCAGTTGTAATCTTGGTACAAAATTAATTCTCGTATTTAAGTTTCCCATGGCCAGGCTCGGCTTTAGAAGGTTAGATTATTTGGTTTGAAACACACAAACGGTGGGGAGGAAACAGAGGTGTTAGACTGAGGAGGCAAGTATCTAGCGAAGACAAATGAGAAGGTGATTGTGAGGATGGAAGGGAAAGGTAAATGGGTTATTCGCAGCGACAAATTGCAACCAAATACTTGCAATAATTATTGTCGTCTGGAGTACTTATAGTTTAAGGTTTACAATAAATATTTAGAAGATTCACGATCAAACAAATCACCCTCCAGTCTGCCTCGTAGAGATGTACTGGCTACCCTGGAACCCACTCAAGTAGTGTGTAAAATGATATTCCTCGATGTACAAAACACCAAAAATGCGTTCCTTCTCATCTATTGACAAGCACTTGTCTAGTTACGTTCCTACACAACGCGGGGCCTATAAACACTGACATTCCTAAAATATTCTGTGCACATCCTTAAAGTGTTGATACGGTGCTACCTACTCTGTGCTCTAGTACTTTCGAAAACTGATTTTTTAAAAATAGACCGAACCAGCGCGCCGATAACAGTTACATTCAGTTTTTAAAAATTCTTTACGGTCGAAATTCTAAATCATTTTATCTAGTACTTTCGCTACATCACAATTTCTTTGTAAACCACCATGCCAGAACCACTTGTACACCGAGTTCTCGCGATTATCGGAGATCGACCGCAATCGCACAGTGAAAGAGCTGGCCCAAAGGTGAATATAGCTCCCGCCTGGGAGGGCCCGGCTGTTTCACCGTGTGAGAGCGGTCGGTAAACGAGAATCAAGGAAACACGGTGTACTACTTGTTTGAACAGATATCGAGCAGTGTTTCTCAAAGCGGGCGTCCCGTTGGGGCGTTTGAATTATCCAGGGGGACATTAGACATTAAAGGAGTGGCATGGGGTATTAGACATAAGGGGGTGATTAAGATTTAGTAACACGAGGTTGCCGTGATTATTCAACAAAGTTCTGTAGGTCCGTAAAACTGTAAATGTAGAAGTAGAATGTAGAATATTTTTTGTATCAATTTTACCAGTAATAGTCCTAACTATTGTGACACAATGTTGCGTTGCGGCATTGGGATGCTGGTCCGCTCAATGTTACTAACCCAATCTTGTCGTTTGTTGTTTCACTGGGCGCGTGCTTATGTGCCGTATGTGCTTAGGAGATAATCGCGTGGAAAGATTAAAATGGTGCACTTTGTATATGGCAGGCGGTGGTTGGAATAATTGGATGGAACTAAAGGGGCGGCAGGAAGAATTTCACAGAACAAAGGGCTGGTGGCTTGAAAAAGTTTCAGTAACATTGATATAGAGAAATGCTTTAGCATCCAACCGAGTGGTGTACCAAGCGATATGGACCCATGTCTTCCTCCACTCCCACAGAGCTCTGCAGGTTCAAAACATCTATCCACCTTCTTGCACAACGGGCCTAATGAAGCTTGATGATGAACTTAAACTACAGTAGCCTGTAAAGGAGTGTGGGGTGATATTCCTTAGGAACAATTATTACTACAGCGTCGCACTTATTTCGTCACATTCCTGCGCAGTACCTCGTACCACTAACGACCAAAAGTAAGCCAATAGCTAGTCCCAATACTTCTCTGAGTTATTGACTGGTCACGCAAGACACAAGGGCCCTGCAGACTCTACTCCCTGCTATTTTCGCGGCATCACTGTATCTCTGTAAGTCACTATACATTACAAAGCCAGCCCCACTCCAACAGCTCTCGTTCCCATTGTACGTAGACACTCCCAAGCAGTGCACAGCCTCCACTGAACTGCAGCAATCGAGCGAGATCCGATGCTCGCCCGTGGCACAGCCGTGGCCGTTGGCATTTCGATATATTTTTCACTGTACCGTTCAGCAAACTCAAAGTAGATTTCCCGTTATTTATTTAGAGCGTAGCGCGGGCTGTGCACGCGTGGGGAGGCGGAAGGTTGGCGATTAACCGAACGCACCAGCATCCACGGAGGGTAATTGGTTTCGGCCAATCAGCATGCATTCGTCGGAACGTGCCGCTTATAACGCTTCTGTGTTTGTTGTAATTAGGATGTCAACGAATAATGCGTGTCCGGTAATTATCGATGATATCTGACTTTACCGGCCAGGGCATTCGGATTAATTTCGATACTGAATTCGACGGGACCCCGGTAGTAATTGGTTTATTATGTTTGCCGTCGCACTTGCTTCCCTCTGAGTGTGTGGGTGAACAGGGTGATCAGGTCTCTACGCAGCGCACGGTAAGATATTTAGCGTTCATCAAGCTTCCTGGATTAATGAATATTTAATATTGTTTGAAAATCCGATGCCGGAAATTAAACCTGGCGAGGGTAAATATCACCGAGGAACACGCATCGGCGATTGGCAAATTATTCTTTGGGGGAGGGACTTTTGACACAAACTGTTTTTGAGAGGCCTCTGTTTGTTCATCATTTCGATGGATAAAGTTTTTCATTCCATCTGTCGACGGAGAAATTGGACGAAACAACTTGCGATAAGTGGTACCATGATGGTGGTTCATTACTATTTTTTTTGTTTTTGGCTGTGTTGATCCAAATTTTCAGTACGCAGGCATGTTTGACGTGTACCTATACAAAAGATTTATCGCGGCTTTTGCAAGAGGTACACAGATTCATGTGTGAAAGCACTAGCGAATGCATATTTGACATCCTATAAAATCACATTGTTTTGAAAACGAGCGGGAAACTTGATTGTGTTCTGGGTGAGGTACTTAGTAATGGCGAATTTCGTCTTAATAATAATAAAAATCCTATAGATATAACCTCCAGTTTTTCTAACGTATTGCACTTCTATGATCGAACATCTCAATGGAAAAAATGCACATTCTATTGAAATCTATATCGTAGATGTGCGATGAAATGTCACAAAACTGATTAATGAAAGCAGATCGTACGAAATAGCAACATTTATCAAAAAAATCTCTAGTATTTTAATGAATATAATTAGAAAAATATTCAAAGTTTGTCAATCATTTTGGGCGCCAATTTACACACATTCTTAGATCTCATAGAGCCCGGATCTCTCACAATCAATAATTACTAGTGCCGACGAGAAATATGTTAATTTCGTTAAAACACCACCAAGGTTTCTCATTAATGGTTGAAATATGAATCCGAGAAAGGAAACGCGAAAGAATAATGGATTATAATATTCCATCCGAAATTGCAAACCGACAACAAGCTAATAATCAAGCTTGCTTTTATTGCGAACGAAATAAGTATTTAATCAAAGTAAGGTACGTGATCGCCACAGTTAATTCTCGTACCATCGAAGTTCTTAGCGATTATCAGATTTTTTTACGGTATCGGTAGTAATCAGAAAATTCAATTTTCCATTGGAAATGAGCTTTAAGCTTCCTCGCCCAGTCGAACGAAGAATCTGCGCAAAAAAATTCTTATGGAAAAAGCCTGGAGCGGAAATTAATTCCGAGACTTAATGAAAGTGGTAATGAGCGACGAAGATTAAGGATATAAAGCAATCGCCGTGAAACTCCATTGTCGCGCGATTTTCACATTTTACGTCGGTTTTCTCAGCCATCGGCTCGTTAAAAAAAATGTTCACCGTCCGTTCACCGCAAACGTCAACGATCTCCATTTTTCCCTCCGCGATTTCGGCTTCGAGATATAATTAACGAGCGTCCAACGTGAGTAATTGTAAATCGAGCTTGCAGTCTGTGCATTCCGCGTTTGTCAGCCCCGCCTTGCATCCTGGATCGATATTCTCAATTTTCGAAACTCATTATCCGTATAATTAGACCTCGAACCTAATATCTGCGATGTAATTTTCCACTCTTTTTCGAAAATTATTCTACCCATGCTATTTTCTGCACCGTCCATACTCTTCTCCAGCCGCCGTCCGCAAATTCAAACCTGTCATGTGCAAATTGAGTGGCAGTCACAAAATTAGTGGCTCGGATAGATTTTTCGATTAAAGACTTTGGTTGGTTTCCTCTATTATTGGGCGTAACGTAATCAACTGGTCCATCAGAAAGTAGTTGAGATTTGTTACCCATTTTTTTTTTGCGTGCACGATTAATTCTACGTTCGTTATACTATATAGGTACTCGGTTAATGCAATGTGTGAATTATACAGTATTTGATACTTAAAGGCATATACTTAATTCTTTACATTGCGTTTGAATATAAGAAGACGTCATTTTTGCGACAATTGACTAGTTATTTCGGATATGTTTACAAATTTTCTGACTTTTTCTGCGCTTTTGAACTACCACTGTCACTGCCACGTAAATATATTCTTAATAATTTTGTGAACCACAGAATGTTTCGTATGCAAAGGTCTTCTGAGGAAGAAATAAAAGAATCAAATTTAAGAATTTGTTATAAGTTTGCTAAAGTAGTTCAAATAATTTTACTAGTATATACCGTTTCTTGGACATTTATTTTCCAATTAATATGTA
Source organism: Andrena haemorrhoa (assembly GCA_910592295.1). NCBI lineage: Eukaryota > Metazoa > Arthropoda > Insecta > Hymenoptera > Andrenidae > Andrena > Andrena haemorrhoa. Next base: position 5,308,503 of record OU342944.1, on the reverse strand, counting down.
CATAATAATTCGGCAGAAAATAGTGTCGAGCAGTAGCAGTTAAATTTGACTTCCGTTTCATCACCAGCAGAATATAAAAATCATACAAAATCCTTGAAAGTTCATAAACAAAAAGATTCAATCATCCTATCCCCTTCACCCTTAAAGAGAACAACCTTCATCCTTCTTACTACCCCTTACATCTAAACACAAATAAGATAATCGCGTGTATATTCTCAAGTATCCCATTCTTTGTACCTATCCTATAACAAAAAATACGAAGATCTTCGTTAATCTTTTACGTGAAACCATTTTATCAGCTCTCCACCAATACCAATAACTAAGACCCACGGTGCCTCTCGCCAATCCGAATCATAAATCATGGTGGGGTCGCGAGAGGCCCAGAAACGCTTCCCGTTTCCCGGAGCGTTTTAATCCCAGGAAGAGGAAATTGTTTTGCACGCGGCAAGAAAGTCAGATTACTTTACAAGCCCTTTGAGGTTGAAATTGCAGCGATGCTCTGCGCGTTCTGCCGCGAGACGTCTCGCGCCGCTGTCAGGAGTGCGGAGAGAAGCGCGCGCGCGTCTTCGAGAGCGTATGCGGGGCCGCTTACGCGGTTTATCGTGTTCCGTTTTTCCTGTTACCATCCGTGGGTCTTGTTTTTCCCCACTCACTTAGCATAAACCGTCAGCCGGGCTTTCGTTTAAACCAGTTTAGCAGTTTTTTCTTCTCGCTCCGCGCGGGAACTGGATCCCTCGGTAAATCCAGAAGGCATACAAAAAGCGGTTTTGTTTCGCGATGTTTGTTAGCCGTAATCGTTAACGAAGCGGGGAGAATGATTGACCAAGGGGGATCGAAGCCGAGTGATCTCGCCACGAAATCTGGGTTAAGACTCCGAGTGGGATGATTAACAGCCACTGAGAATTAAGCAGATTATTGCGAGGTCGCGAAAAACACTCGGTAGCTGCCAAGTCGGATAATCGTGGCCGCTCGTGGTACAGATTTCAATAGGTTTTTGCGATCGTTACGCGACGGGCAGGCGTTCTGCAGTTGAACTTCTTAGAGAACGATAATAACAAGGTAAATGCAATTAATTTGTTGTCGATTTAATTGCACCGCTAATCAATTTCAATCAAAGGCTGCCACGAGTTTCATATTGCGGAGCTGCTGGACATTGTGAGACAAACGCGTACAGTGTTACATTAGTTTTTACTGTCCGCAGTCTTACAGCAGTGCCTTTGGAAGATCGTTAAGTGGAACGCGTGATTTAAATTCAATTGGCGTGCAATTAACCTTAATCTGACCCTTTTGAAGTAATGTTATAATTTACAAAGGAAACACTATGTCATGAAATACTGTAGGTATTATAATAATTCCTTTCTATCAAACCTTGGAGAGAATTATGATTATACAAAGTTATCCTTTCATGCAATATTGTATACACTCTTATTCCCTCGCGCCTTACATTAATTTATTTATTTTCTCTTCTAATTATATTCTCCCCAATTACATCAAACTACGTTCCATGACTCGACATTTGCTTTATTAAACTAAACTAAAGAAGCTTGAATTCGTATAAGTACGAGTATCTATCCGTTCTACATACATGTGTTCACGAAAGTAGGCAAAAGTTGGAAACTTCGGCGGTGTATATTTTTTAACCAAATTCGAAACCGTCAAAGTGACGACTTAAACTCCTCTTAAATTCGCATGGACTGCGTCATATTTGAATTTCACAAAAGTATGTTTTCCAAAACATGAAACAATCAACTGTGCACTAGTAAACCGTCCGACCCATCTGAACATCGGCTGTTGCTTTCAACTATCATGCTGTGATCCCCGCAAGCTAAACACTAAAACACTTTGCCGGTACCTCGGCGAACATAACGCAACATCACCCGCGAGGAACCCTGCTACACGATGCATTCCCGCGATAAGCTACTTTCTTAGAGGCGTTCGTGACCCGGTGTCCCTAATTCGCGACGCGGTGCATAATGCCCGGCGATATTCGTCGCCGAAAGCGATATTATCTGGAGCTGCCGCGTTGTGTGTCAGGGATCCGGAGTCTAGTCACGAACCGTTGACCGGCGACGTCAAGTTTGCCGGCTAATAAGAGCGTATCGCTGGAGAAGAAAAAACGAGGAAGGAGAGGAGACCGGACGGAAAGAAATTGGTAGCCGACGAGCGAGATGGTGGCCCGTCGCGATATGGATGCGAGTACGGGCGCTTTCGGAGAATCAAGATGAGGGAGCGGCACGAGAGACGTCGTTGTCACGTAGCGGCCTGATGGCCCCGAGAATTCACGGGCCTCGACGGGGGGGCTTTAAAAGGAAGAAATATTAATCCAAGTTAAGCTTACATAACGATGAAACACGACTGTTTCTCCGCCCGCCGAAGTGAAGTTCTCATGGAGCGGCTGCAAGGAGGCGAGTGCACTCTAACTAGACAAAGGCGAGCGGCGCGCGCGGGGGCCACTCCTGTTTCGCCGCCCTGTCCCAGCGTCGTCCGTGTGCCCGGGCTGTGTGCGTCCGCGCAAGATGAAGGGGCAAATTTATTATGCCCTTAGACCGAAACGCGGGCGTGTGCCTCACATACGTATGCAGGTTAATTAGCCCTGGGCACACAACGGGCGAGAGTGGTAGTGGGTCGAAATTTTTCCTCGCCAGTTGACTGACGGCAACGCGTCCCGAGCACGTCGTCGGAAATTGTCGGCCATTGGACTCGCGAACTCTGCAGCAGCGGGGACGTATACGCTACTGGGATTCGGCGGACGGACAGATTTATTGGCTCGGGAGGATATTTCTTGGTGCAAGGGGATATGAATAATCTATGTAAGTAGGAACGATGCTGCGAATCGTATTACCGTGCCTTTTCCATTTAGTCCAAATGATGAGACACGTTTCTGGGGATTCCGACAAGAGGAGCGCACAAATTTGGGGTTATTCGATTGGTATCTTGCATATAGGTGTTCTATGGTATATATACCTAGGAATGTGTTAAATGCACAGGGCGAATTATTTAGATTCTTTGAGATAATCGTGACGTAACGTTTTCCCCGTGTTAAATCCTGTATCTGGGTTCAGGTGGTAGAAATAAGTAAGATTAGTGAAAATGCATATATATTTTTCCAGTTAGTGTATGGATTACAGTTAAGGTGCCATTGAAAAATAACGGGTTCGTTTTTAGTGGGCATTATGCGATTAATAGGTATATTATTGCACATATCATGTATTAACTGTGTGCAAAATTTGAACAGAATTGGGAACTTGAACCTTGTTGTGCCCTGCCCATCTACATAAATAAGTTTTATTTTTTCTTATTGGACCCTTTCATATGAGGCACTTTTGTGAGTATATTTGTGAATAATAGGCACGCCTTTATTACACCACCAACTTATACATCTGTTTTTCAACTTTTATTAATAATATTTCAGATATATGCTCAAAATTTCTACCTTCTTTTATCTTGTTTAATCCAGTGGGGTCTCTACTCTACTGATGAATAGATTTGAAATATTAGTTGAAATATTATCTCGTGTGAAACAGGTCGAGGTTTAGAAGGGAGCAGTGTTATCCTGTGCATTCTGGAATCCCATTCATATCGTTTGCAATTGTTTGCATAGATTCTTTTAAAATTCAATCAATACTTTCTGCATGTTCCTTCATTCGTAATGCACGGTACTAATTTAGGTAACATTTACTTTTTTACCGCTGGTACTTTTTTGTAATTTCAATGATGTACGTTTTACACAATTTTGCATAAAATTGATATACCAAAAAATTAACAGAAGTAGCTACTAAACGGAAGAAGTTTTGAGATATTTTGATACCACTGAAAGTGGGAAGGTAGTTTGTTAATCGATTAATAATCCATGTATGAAAGTGGTGCGATGCTGAACTAGGTTAAAATGGCGAGCGTAGTTTATTTAGACGCACATTAGCATATTACATATTGCGCGTACGCGTAAACAAAGCGAGCGTTCTACCGCATGAAACCCGTGCCGCAGCAGCGGCATGTGTACACATTGTACAGAGTTAATCATATATGGGGATAAAACAAGTGGAATAAAGAACGGAATTTCACGTCGATGTCATGCAGATTATACAATTCCCACGGCGTAAGATATACAGAAAACGAATTAACTGTGTTATTCGCGTAAAATAACCACGAAAAATGTAAAAAACCGTGCACGTCGGTCGGTTGTTTGCTGAACGTTTAATATATTCGCTTCAGGGAAGCTATTATTCACTTTCTCATGAATACTTCACGATCTCGTCCTATAATTCACTTTCGAGGAAAACAACAACGTAGTCGGAAAAACCTGCAGCTAGTTCTTTGGAACAGCCTTATTACATGGGGTGTCTGACAGGTTGTTGTATAAGCTTCGCCAACATGTTCCATGGCTGAAAATAAGAAGAAAATGTTATACGAACGGGCTCATAAATGCTTTATTGAAAAGTTATATGAAAAATATGGAATGCGAAAGAAACTAGGCAAGAGTGACGTATATTAAGCTGGCGTAGCCATTTGAAAGGGCCAACGCAAAATTAATACGATATTTTTCAGCTATTTATTTGCTAATTATTTGCCAAAGAATTAATTTTTTTGCTCCAGCCCTTTTCGAGAAACAATGGCTACGCTACCGTAATATTAAGCTGGCGTAGCCACTTATTGTATGTCTGTACCTAAGAAAGATATCAATCCCATTCTTGCAGCATATTTTTTTGCTAATTTATTGCTCTTAATCCGCTGAATATTATTTTTTTTGCCCCAGCCGTTTACGAAAAACTGTGGCTATGCTACCGTAATATCAAGCTAACGTAGCCACATGTTGTATCACAGTACATAACAAAGATATCGAAACTGTCTTTGCGGCATATTTTTTTGCTAATTATTTGCTGTATCGATATCTTTGTCAGGTACAAAGGCGCGACACGTGGCTATGCTAGATTAACGCTGTTCTAGCGCGGCCATCGCTACTCAAAAATGACTGCAGCAAAAAAATTAATATTCGGTGGATTGAGAGCAAATAATTAGCAAAAAAATATGCCGCGAACACAGCTTCGATATCTTTGTTATGTACTGTGATACAACATGTGGCTACGTTAGCTTGATATTACGGTAGCATAGCCACAGTTTTTCGAAAACGGCTGGGGTAAAAAAATTAATATTCAGTGGATTAAGAGCAAATAATTAGCAAAAAAATATGCTAAATAAAGCCCCACTGAAATTTACCAAATTCCGCACAAGTCCCTATTAATAACAACGGCAAAAAACCTTCCTGCTTCCTTAACAACGTAACGCGGCATAAAGACGCGAAAGCTGTAAGTAACTTACAGTTGAACAGAACCTTGATTCAGCCGGAATAAAGTGGCAAAATGGTGAGCAGAAGTGCGTCAGCTGTCTCCCAGCTCGGACGCGCCACGTCCGATCGAAAGACACCGGCCAGGCAGCGCGGGATAAGCGCGAGTCTCGCTTTTGCCCGCCGATTTGCATAAATAAGGCGGGGCGCGCGTCGGTGTTCCATCGGGTATTATGCTCTCGAAATGCATCGGCTACGGAAAGAAGGGGGAGATAGTCATGCATCGGCGATGAATGCAACGGACGGCAACCCCTTCTGCATCCATTCGCGTACGCGTCGCGGTTATCAGGCCTCTGGCGAATGGAAGAAAGAGGGAAAGAGCGGCAGGGGGCGCAGAATACCTGACCATGATAAATGCCCGACGCGCATCACTCTCGCGACGCACGTCGCTCGAAACGGCTACAATGCAGCCCGGTGCCTATTATGCTAAAATGCAATCTCCTGATAACCGCAGCGGCGTCATTGCGGAGCTTAATCTCACCTATCTGTACAACCGACCGTGGGGGGTGGAGCGCGGGGTTGGAGGGAGGTGGGGTGGGAAACAAAATGGGAATGAGAGACCAGGCGGGCTCTCGGTGATTCGGGATAAAGAGCAGGATCGGTGATAGTAGCAGCGGGATGAGAGCTCGTTCCGGGGAGAAACGGAGAGCGCGCGAGAAAGGTGGAAAAGGGAGGCGGGCAGCGAATCGGGGCTGAGCGAGAAAGAGGGTGGAAACGTTGGAAGAGATGAGGCGAACAATGGTGGTAGAGACTCGAGAGATACGAAAAGAAATAAATTCCACGATCGATAAGCATCCGGTCGAATGTCAAAGCGCGGCTGTGTGGGTGGACACCGGTGCGCCTCGGATCTGTGGCAAAAAAAAGAAGAAGAGTCGAAGGGAGGAACGGCAATCGGCGTGTCATTTCGAGGGTGTAGAACCACCTTCGAATCGTTCTCGCTGACAAGTGGCCGTTTCACCGTCCCCGGATCACGGAGCGAACGTGTCCCGGTGCGTGTAGCGATTAGAGAACCTCGGTCTCCGAGGGGATGTTGATTGTTTCATCTTGATTAGCGCGATAAAGTTTGATGGGATGCTGGAGAGCCCCGCGGAGAGGGAAAGGGTTCGAGAGCGGTGATTTCGTTGAAGCCTCGGGTCGGTGGGGGAGGTATCGAAAATCGTTTCTGTCTTGCTCGGTCCTCGAGTGTCGCGAAAGTATTTATTCACCCTGCGAAAGTAATATACCTATCATTTTGAATGCACTGCCGGGTAAAGTATTGCATTGTGATTTGGAAATGCTTTCTGTTGGCAAGTCAATGCAGGTTATATTTTGTGGTGTGAGTAGATTTGTCGCGATTTTCAGAAGCATTTCTCGGATCGTCTTGTAGATACAGTTTATTGTGTTTCTTATTTATTATTTTTATTATTCCCAATGGTGAAGAAACCATTAGCTTGCAATTGAAGATTTTTATAAAACTAATAGACGTGCACAGAATTGTTACCTACTATTTGTAGAACGTAAAGGATGTTTGAAAGTACTTAGGTGCCATGTTCTATCGATGGTCTTGTAGATACTAAAAGCTGTGTTGTGTCGACGTAAATAGAAAAGAGAAGGAAGTCTGAACGTAGTAGGGTGGATGTACCAGTAAATGGACAGGTACCAGTAAATGGACATTTTATATTAAAATGAGTAAAATAAGTTATTAAAATAAGCAACTAATTAGTTAGAGACTTCTTTTAATTTCTTGCTTCATATCCAAACAATTTTCGCAGCACGTGGAATCAATCGCGCTGCAAAAATAATTTTATAAAAGTGTCCATTTATTAGCCTTAAGTGTCCATTTATTGGCGCATTTACCCTAAGTAGTAGACGCATAGAAATTGAGAAGAGCAAAAAATCAAGAAAACCAATGTGATCATAAGTAGTACTACCTATGTATAACAATTGTAGGAAGCACAAAAAAGGATTTTGCGCAGTTTTCATTTAAAATGACGTCCTTTTAATTTCTTCTTGATACGTGAACAACATCAAAAATGTTTTAAAACTTGAATGACTTTTGATACACAGTTTTCAATACATTAAAGCAGCAGTCGCTATTTTCTGAGTATTTAGGACAGTTCACTGTATTTTTCCACGTTTTCCAAAAAAGCTACCATCATTCTTTGTGTCAACCAAATGTTTGTCGTTTCTTGTACCTACTATTATTGGACATTCTGCATCTTCAAACACCAACATTTGCATTCATGACTTCATCCAAATTATATAATAAAATATTCATTACCAATCAATACAAAATTCACTTGTTTGATGTCCTAATTTTACGTGTAGGGATTGCATATTAGTTTTTCGAACGATTAAAATCCTTATTTTAAAAACATTAATCGTGAAATATATCGAACCCCCCTTCCGCAAATTCTGTAGTTAATAAGCTCCTTAAAGCTTTCAGCAATAATCGCTCGATACTCTTTTTTCCCCTTTTAACTGCATCAGCATTCATCCCTGAACACCTACTGAACAGACGCTTCAAATTTGCTTCACGTACATGAAAATGATTCTCCTTTAATTTGAAAAAAATCCTATCTCTCTGCTTATTTATAACAACTCTAGGAAGCCATAAAGACATTGATCGAGTAGAAAACACTAGAACTCTTGTAACATTTCAGTTATCCTTTTACAAACAAATTGTCCCATGAAAATTCAAAACGATCAATGCCTCAGGCTTTATCATTTCGGGACGCGGCAGATATACGCGAGAAGTTCTGTAAAAATCTGTAACGCCATAGCGTTTAAGCTGTGCATTATTGTGGCGGTGGTATAAACTCGAAATAAATATGCCTCCGCGTGCGGCGTTGTAAATCGTCGATTTTACCGTTTGGCTTTGCAGAAATGATAAATACGCGAGTTTGCGGTGTGCAACTGCAGTTGGTAACTCGATTAGGACGGATCAACGTTAACAGAATGGTAAATTTCGGAGGAACCGGAGATTCTGAAAGTGGGGAAAACAAACGTCCAAACAAGAGACGTAGGTAATCTTCTTTCAAACGTAATCGGGTTACTTACGCATCATTTTAACATTTATCCGAGACTATTATCCGTTTGCGCTGTGCCTGGCGAACAAACGGTTCGGTGAACGTAACATTGCCTGACAGCAACTCGTAATATTCGTTTTGCATCGGCATTCAATTTTCCAACTACTTTAGTTCGTTTGATAATAATTATTGTCTTCGACAGAACACCCCTATATTGAAACTACTATGAAATACCTGGCAAGCCACCTTGAGCAACGACAAATGCCATAAAAAGAGAGAAACGTGTGACGCACAGCTCATTTTTTGCATTTCACTGGTACAAAAGTGCACGAAAAGATTTCCCAAGGCCACTTTTCAGAATTCGAGTAACTGTAAGCAGGAATCCACTTTGACTGCATTTTCAGGTCCGTATACACATGCACACTTCGAATAGTCCCTGAGGCAAGTGTACTGCGCCTTGCAGAGATATAGTGACTCACCTGGGAACCACTCATCTATTATACAACGCAATATTCCTGTCGATAGAAACTACCCAACGCGTTTATTGTCTCCCATTACTTTTACATTTTTATACATATACCCCGGTATATGTAAAGTTTAGGGGACGAATCTACCTGCAGGCAAAAATAAACACGAAAATATAAATAAAAATTTTAATATCCCGCCTTGACGTCGAGAAAATTGACTTTGAATTTTGACTAAATATGCGTGCATCGAGGTGCAGTTTTAGGTGCCAACATGTAGCTAAAATTGAAAGTCAATTTTCTCGAAAACGAAGCGTGATATCAAGAAATTTTATTCTATATTTTCATGTGATTCTGACCTGTAGAATTACCCCCTGAAAGGATGACCACATCAGTAGCCGAACACACCCCGTATATACCGAATATATTTCTAGGTTCTCGTCAGCGAGACACTCAAGGGCGCTACCGATTTTACTCACCGTTGTTTCTACGACGCGACTATATCTCTGCGAAGCACCGTATATACAGTGAACCTCGTCTATTGCCACGACTTAGACAATGGATGAAAAGAAGCATTTCCTCTGCCTTGGCAGCTAGAAAATCGCTCGACGTTTAGCTCTCTACGGGACGAACATTCGGAAAGTTTAGATACCTCTTCGGGATCCTCTTCCAGGCGAGCGAATAAGCAGGTATTAAGGGCTTAGACCACAGATCGAATTCGGAGTATCTATACCCGTGCTCGTGCATCTCGCTTCTTCCTACTCACTCTTTCCCACTTTTTGCTTTCTTGCGCCACACTCCCCCGCCATCCCTCGCGCCCTCGATCTTCCGGTTTCTCCGTTTCTCTTGTCCGCCAACGCCCTAGACTACGGCCAAGTGCCGAGAACGTAGGGGGTGGCTGGGCCAGGCGAGGTTAAGTATCGGGGATCGTCGAACTGCTCAACCAGCTTCGTGGCAAAAGCGGAAGGGGACTTAATGGAGGATCATCGTCTGATTTCGTGCAAGTTTCGTCGGCGTGGGCAGCCCGCCCTTCGCTGCGCTTGTAATTACGCCCGCGACGGGTGCTGCGATCCAGTCGTCCCTTTTTTCTTTTTTCGGTCCGATTGGAGTTTTGATTACGCGATTCGAGACGTCTGAGAACATCTTCTAGGATTAGGCGGCGTCTACGGGCGTCTGTCGGAGCTTACGGAGCTGGGTGATTGGCGCGTGATTATTTGCTCACTCACAAGCAGTTAATTTAGCCTTTTATTGCAGAGTGTTTGGTGATAATTTTGGAGCGTTTATTTATCTGTTTATTTAATAATTAGCGGGGTTTATAAATTATCTATAGTGAATAGAATTGAAAATTAATGAATATTTGTAAAATTTATATGTATCTATGGATTGAATTGTTCAGACTGTTGGTCAGAACGCAGGAATTACCTGATTTGTGAATAAGAAACATGGAGCTCGATAAATTCTTGGCGATTATTAAATCGACATGATTTTGGTATGATTATTAAACATTTTTAAAAGAAAGTGGCATTGACAATCCAGCCAGAGTTGGGCAAAATGTAATCTAAATACAAATTGCAAATTACAATTAAGCTGTAGGTAATTGTGTAATTGATTAGATATTATTTTCTATAATCGTTCATTCAGATAGTTGACAAAACCGAATGGTCAACTACCTACATGAACGATCACAGAAAATAATGTGTAATCAATTACACAATTACAGTTTAATCGTAATTTGCAATTTGTAATTAGATTCCATTTTGCCCAACCCTGCCTTCAGCCACTGGAGCGTTTATATTTAAACATGATAATATAAAATCTCTTACAATTCATTCTTTCTATTGGGCATCTCAGAGGATGAGAATCGAAACGGAAAGATCTATGCTTAGCTCGTTCTCATTCTTCAAATACGATTAACATATCGCTAATATTTCTAATGTCCAATAGTTAGATGACATGTGCTTTCAATAGAAACTAACAATCTATACCTACTATTATATAAATTTGAAGTTGCATTGCTTTGAAGAGCGTTTTCTCAATATGTATTAACTGTACTCACAAGTGTGTTACATTACTTTGTTCGTTTTGGTAAGAGGAAGGTTTTAATGTTCTTATTTTTTTTTTTAAATAATCTATACCTGTATATATTAAATCCAAATATCACTGACTCACTCACTCATCACGATTTCTCTGGAACCATTGATCCCATGACCAAAGGAAGTAGATTTCTCTTAGCCCTTAGATGTTCGCTATGAAATCTTTTTAAAAACATCCCCCTTTCATCGAAAGAAGATATGTAACCCGCATTTAAATCCAACAAATTCAAATCTTCTTTTCAGAGCAAGTCGATAATTACGAATTTTAGCTATGATCGAATCTTGAGGACCATAAATTTTAAAGGACAAAACGTGAAATTCAAATGTACTTTAATCACTGCTGAAAGTAGAATGAGTAAGGGATTTCGTGCAAGATTAATGAATGGAAACGCGTAATCTCGCGCTGAAGATTTCAACTATTCGCTTCTCAGAGGTTTCAAATCCCTCTTTAGAGACAATTTTGCAATGCTGGCTCTTGGAAGGAATGGTTCTGTGCCACCATTCATACACAGTAATGAAAATTCAAATAATTAACCGCGGGTATTTTTATATGCCTGCATTTCATTTCGACGCATCGAAAACGGCACAGCTGACCGACATACGTGCAAATATCAACACCTAATTCGGGCTATGCTGACCGAACCTCACTCCGCGATCGATGCTTCACCAGGACAATAGTGTAGGATACAGGATGCTTGAAATGGCTGAGGTTAAGTATTGGAGATGGTCAAACTACTCGACCAGCGTCGTATATATCTCGTGTAGAAAGTAGGTACGTTTAATCAAGGTTTATCAAGTTCATGATTCTATCGGGAAGAAAGAGGATTTCAGAATAGTTTTGGATTCGAGTCGATATATATTCGTCTCTTCTTTTATAAATGTTTTTTAGTGTTATGTGTATTGGTATAGAAATTAATATATAGACTGCCGTTAGGTAAGTGTATTAATAGTTAACATATAATAAGTATGAAGAAACCTAACATTTATTTAATTTTTGTGTAGAATCTAACAATATGTGAGATAAGTTCTTTCTGTAGGATGAACATACAAGAAATTCAATAGACTGGTTAATTAATTATACCAATTTCTAGAATATACGATTTTTTCATTTTAACACCTACGCGAGAGTATCGAATCAAATGCCAGTTCATGCAATCAAAGATTCCATTAAAAATATTTTTTAATCTCAAATTTGCAAATATCGAAAGTGAAATTATTTCCAGGTGAGTTTAAATAAGTTATTTTATACGAAACAGGTGAATTTTCTGCTCTTTCGTGGCATATAAACATTCCACGAAAAAAAGTATAGAGCAATCTTGGAAAATTGAGGAAAAATTGGATATTTTCTATTTCGACAGACAAAAAATGATAACAGTCTATTTCACGTATCTCTTACAGCTCAACAACCATTGTACGTATCCCTTATCTAAAGATTGCCTGCATACAACGTTCGCCAAAGCTGTTATAATTTCGCCTCCAATTTTCCAGTTACTGTCCCTTGTTCCTGTATCAATCAAATTCCTACAACGAAACTCAATGCACTCTGATATCTTCAAACGTCTACAAAACAAATACAAACACTAGCCCCAACACATACCCCAACCAACACAGTCGCCCAGGTTCCCCTACAAACCACACACGGCTTCATAAACATTCTAAATGCGCCATTCCTTTCGACTCAATCGCCAACCAAAATCCCCTCTCCCAGGAACCGTTGAATCACGATTCCCCGGTATGATCCCAAGAAACGAAGCAGCTAGAGCTCATAGCCTATTCCCAGCCAGGCCTAGGAAACATCCGCCGCGGGGCCGATCTCGAATTAGGCTGCTGCTCGATGATGGCTCAGCCTGATCTCCGAATTTATCATCCTCCGTTCCGCCTTTCTCTCTTTTCCTCCTGCTATCACTTTCCCTTAAGCGGCGCATCAATACCTCTCGTATGCGCTTAGCGCAAAATCGTGGCAGGCGTTAAGGGAAGATTGAAGTCTCGACGGGGGTAGAGTGGCTCGCAAGCCGTGGGAAGGACGGGCGATAAGGGGGGGTGGAGGCCGCGAGAGTGAGGGGGTGAAGCGTAGGGGAAGTCGTGTGCCGAAGGATAAAACGGGAAGGCGTGGAGCGGTGATGGGTTACCGAGACGAGGTTACAGTAATCCGCAAAGCTCATCGTGTAATTTCCCATAAGACCGCGGGAGCTTGTACTTTGCTTTTGTCAAAAGTTTTCGCCGAGCATCCCCTCACCGTCTCCGCCCCGTTTGACCGTCCGCCTCGTTGCACCGTCTAAAGTGGCCACGAGTCGTCGCGCGCGGCTTGTGCCCCCGATTCGGCAATCGAAAGCGCATTTTTCTACCCTGTTATTCGCCCTCGCCTATCGCGGACCCCTTTGTACGTCGCTTCTGCTCGCTTTCACCGAGCCACTCCGCCAACGGGTGTCACGAGGCTTAATCAAGCTAATGGATATCCGTAATTGACGCGACGAGACTGTCCCGCAGGTTAGGCGGACGTATTAGTTTGTCGAGCGCGTGGTGTACCGTCGTTCGCGGCGAATATCGGTTTGAATTTCGTCCGTAGACCCGGCTCCCCTCCCAACGGTGGGGAGAGCTCGGCATGTAATTGCGGGTAGTCGATCGGAATGGAATTTCGAAGAGACGTTTCGAGGCTCTGAAGGGATTTCTTTGTTCTACGCCTGGGCACACATATCAGTTCCGTGACGACGCAGTGCCGACATGCCGGTGGTAAGAAGAAGAGGAGCGCAGAAGATCTCTTCCTCTTACCTCTGGTACACCGACACTGTGTCGTCACGGAGCTGATAAGAGTGTGTTTAGACCTTCAGGGATCCCTGATGCTTCCTCGTCTCGCGGCGACTTAAAGGCGTCGTTGTGTTTGAACTGAAATAATTGTAGGACACGAGTCGCGGGGATGCCAGGCGCATCCCCTTGTTTAAGGATTATTGGGTGGTCCGAATAACGATGCACTTTTGGCGGATTAACTTTAAGCCGTGGATAACGAGCCTGCGATCGCTGTAATCTCGTGTGTTACGTATTTGAGGTTTTAAATAAGAAATACTAACACCGGCGTGGGAGGCTAATCTGCATGCGACTTTTCCACTCGATGCACAGAATGAGGAGATTAAGCTTATAATACGATGGCGCTGTGTGCTGGAGAGGAGACAAGTGCTCTCGCTTCTTGTTGGATTATTCTGATGGAAGACCATTGTCTCGCGGTCTGATCGTTAATTCTGTAGTGTCCGCTGTGATTGGACGATGGCTCTTTAAATTCTGTGAAGCTTGTTAGGATTTTTTGTTGCTTCATATTTAAATTCCATCTATGGTTAATATGACGCCTCGGTAAATTCGATGAAGGGGAATAAATTGTTGAATTCGTGATGTGTTATGTATTTAGATCTATATGATTCTACTATCTACTGTTTATTTCTGTTCGTTTGGTTAGCTGTTCACTAACTTCTGAAGTTTTAAGGAGGGAAGAGTGTCAGATGTGAAAGAGAATAAAACCAGGCGGTTTTATTTCTTATTGTAAAATATGACAGAAACTGTATTAAGTGAGAAGATTTAAGGAAATATGTAACATCGAAACTTAATGTAAGTATTTATTAATAGAGACAATATATCTATCTGCATATCCGAAAGATCGTTTTTATAGCGATAATATTCTATTCCCTTGATAAAGCGGAGCCAAATTATTTTTGTGCCACCAAAGTGCATTCACTCCTTGACCGCGTCAGCCGCTTCATACACGGCAGGCATATTTTCCATCCACCGCACGAATTGCGGTTGAACCGCATGAACCGCATCTAATTTTAGCACACGGTACGATTAAGCGTGACATAGAAGCTGTATAGTGCGAACACAGCAGTCTCCTTTGAAAAGGAAACTGAATATATTTCCGCAACTTTGATAGCCTATATTCTGTGAATAATGAAGGGAAAATTCGGTTGCGACCTTTCACTAATGTAAAGTGCTGTAAGTTGTTTATTATATTTTATTCCTCCTCGTCTGAAGTCTCCAGAACAAAAAAATCTTTATCCGGTCACTAACGTCTGTCGGTTCAGATAATATGTACCTATAAAGACACCGAGCACTGCAAGGTTAAAACCCTGCCGGTGGAACTGTCGCGCGTTTGAAAGATTGAATTTCCACTTAAACCCCCGACCGTAGCGATTTCCCCGCAAAGCTGGCGCTGAACACGCTAGGTCTTCTTCCGTGGGGGAGACGTATCGTCGTCGACATTTTAAACAGCCGTCAGCGGGACGCATTAAAAAGTCGAGGCTCCGCGAAGGAGCTTGATTCTCCTCACGACAATGCCTTCAACGAACGTTATCAACCTGCGCAGCAGGGTATCGTGCTCGTGGCAACACGCGAGACGAGGAGGAAACCCGCTCACGAGGTGTAGGCAGTAGCGAGACGTTCTGCGCGACGAAACGGGGCGAAGGGACTCTAATGCGTGGTACCCCTGGCTAGGAGCAGCATAATGGAATCCGCGACGCGGAAACGTATCTTGGCTGGAACCTGCCCCGCGGGGAGGATACGCTTCTCTGTGCTGCGATGGCCTCTTCCATTCGGGGAACCACTTAAGTCTCTAGTCGCGAGATCGAAAGGGAATCGGGCTGTCATCCCGTCGCTCAATACCCATATTTGCAATTTTCGATACAAGGTGTATAAAGGGAGAGACGGTCCATGTTCGTCGGATGTCAAGGAGCGTCTTTAGTTAGGTGTGGTGCAGGGGGTGGTCAACTGCGGATAGAGACATCGTAGTCCGGTTCTTCATTGTGTGTACCTATTGGGAAATATTCTGAGAGCGCCATCTACTAAAGTAAGCTCTGTAATCGGGTCAATCGCGTTACAGGACTGGTGTCACATAAGTATTGAAATAGTGCAATAATGTTTTTGTCATTAAATAGTCTGTTAAATTTTACAAAATCGATCATCAAACAGTCGAAATGCCCAATATGTACTGCCAATTGCATGTGACAGCTAACCCGATTAGACTGCTTTAATTTTCGCCACCTGATGGCGCAGCGGAAATACGAAAATGTCAAGAGTCAGTTGCATAGGTGTCCGTAAAATAATTTTAAGTACGTCCAGTAGTTTCTAAGTACATGGTTTCACCCCCAGGAATTTGTGGTTTGTATTCGTTGCATTCTGCTTTCCCAGTTACAAGAATAGGAGACAGTCTCTTGTGCAGAACCTTGGCAATGGTTGGCCAAAGTGCAGTTATCTACGAATTTGATGTATCAAAATAAGGATCAAATTTGTAAGCATCTGCGTTCGAAAACATCTTCTTTTCGAGTTATAATCGAACGAATGAGTTACCGACAAATCCTCGAAATGTCCTGGGTAAGATTTAATACATGCATGAATGATTCCACGAATTACCAAGTGTAGTCGAAGATGACAGAGGTTATTGCAATCGATCGTTGACGCGGAAGAAGTAGGTATGTAGATCGATTATGTTGTTTGCTATGGTTTGGATACGTAGAAGGGTCGTAGGGTCGAGCTGTGGCATGTTTCTGCTACTTTGTGTGAGATACAGACTTGTGTCGATCTAATTAAAGGCAAGGTCCACGGATTCGGTCGATGCGCTGGCCGATTTGGCGGAAAAGACGTCTCCACTGGTGCAACTGCGCGTCGTGCACGGGTCATACATATTTACGAGTTTCGACCACATTGGAGCACTTGAAAGGATCGACTTTTACGACGAGGCGCGGGTCGGGGACGGGTCATTTCCAAAGAAATGGATTCAATCTATTAGATAGATAGTTCACTCTATTTCTCTCATTCCTGACCTTTGTGACCTTGAAGGTCATATTATACCACGTGGTTGAATGTGTCTGGCAGTCGCTTTCATATCGTGTAAAAAAGTATGTATATACTAGCATGTCATTTAAAAAACTGAAAGCCACCTTCATTTCGCGGAAAATATTGCGAATCCAAAAAATTGACATAAGTACCGTATTAATAAGAAGCAGTAAAAGTTTTCTTGTTTCATTTGGCGAGTTTTGACGCAGCGTTATAGTCAATATATTTTCATGTGGCCAAGTTTAAAATGTCCGTATTTCTGAAAAGTTGTCCGCAAAGAGGACAAAAAGGACTGTATCCTTATTTTTTCAAATTTTTCAATATTGCCCTGTTATTATAAAAATGCATTTGTTAAGAACCATCGTAAAATAAGTGGTCAGAATTTTTCTTTTAACTGAAATAATTTGTATTCGGTACTCTTATGTCTCCACTATAAGCACCCAACAGTTCATTTTTATCAGTTTGTTAGTTCCACAGTTATAATTTATTGAAAAAAGGTCAGCACTACATTTCCAAGATGCGTGAGGTGAACCATTTTTAAATTTTGATAAATCCTTCGAGATACGTTTATACATCACTAAAGACTGCATCATATTCAAGTTTCATTTCATCCGAAATGTTACTCCTATTCATCTTTTCATCTCAACATTTTTACAACACAAACGGATTACAGAGTTCACATTCCAAAGTGGTGAATAGATGATGAGATAGGTGACGGAGAAGAAACTGCATTCGGGTTGGCTCGTAGGCAGCATTAATTGCTGTCGACGATTGTCTCAAACGACATCGTCATTCGTTGTTCCATTATCCCTGTCTTGATCGTCGTGAATTCTTTAATAAGGTTTGCTGGGGCGTCGATGCTTCCTTTCATTCGACGGTTCGCCCCTCTTAAAGGCGGGAGGAGGGACGTTGGCGGGATTAAGTAGGATTTAATAAGGAACGATGAGATTGTGCCGTGTGCATTGCGTCCTGTAGATTACAACCAGTGGAGAAATGACGGATTACCGAGATAAATAATGGAAAGTATTTCGGTATCCGATTGGCCAGTAATGATCGATGCAGTTTGGCATTATTAATTAGACATTAGCCAACATAGGACACTTAAAGTCCTCTTCGAAGTCGTCTCTAATCATCTCTGTGAGTGTATTCTGCATTTTCCATCTAACGGATATATTTTTATCAAAATCTGTTCTTCAGATCTTGAAGTAATCCCTACAAAATCTGAGCTAACAATAAGTTATCGTTTTAAAGTATAAAAAATGCTTTCTATAAATTAGTTATGTTGTAATTAGGCATACTCAAGTAGTATTGTCATCTAACTAGGTACTTGTAAGCAGGTGCTTGTGTTTCATGAAAGTCAAGTGAGGACAATTCAACATTCATTTTGTATAGTGAAATTTATTTATTCCATCGCATACGTGACAAAAATTGAATCAATATTTGTAAGATTCATATACAATATCTTCCTACGTTTACCAACATTTCTCCTAACCATCTACAAGTTTCCAGAAAAGCCACAATTTTCACGCACTTTCCAGTCTGACGATTCACCACCATAATTCGCAATCTCCGATTACTACGGGCTTTCTTCGAAAACGATGAAAAAATTCTCGTTCCACGAACTTGTTACTGGGGGTGGCGGCCTCTTTTGCATGCTTTTGTATCGTCTCGTCGTCAATTTGCATTTAGAAACTGTTAGGAAAGTGATATTCGCTGGGGTCTATTCTACGGATAAAAATTTACGAACGCAGAGATAATTGAAGATTTTCCGATATCGCTCGTAGAGCTTGATAAAGGTGAACGTTCCGTTTCCTTTTTTTTCCTCGGGGATACCTGGTCCTTTACTAGCGCCGAAGTTATTAGTGGACGCTTTTCTTTTTAGAATTTTTTTTAATAAAGACAAGGGGCTCCTTAATGCATCCTTTAAATTTACCGTTTTCTCAAAGCCATTTTCATGGCGCCGGATGTTGCGAGAGGAACGACGTTACCATGAAAAAAAGTAATTAAGAAACGCTTTTAACGTTACTTATAGCATAGCAACACATTTAGCATATGAAAACAATCCCGTAGACGCGATTCTTCTGCTATAAATGCAGTTTTACGATCGATTTTTTTTCAATTTTGCAGTTCTCGAATACTTTCAATGCACCCTGAAAACCGGCAAAGGAGCCGTGAGCGTTGTGGAAAATAATTTCTATTCTCTAATAGTGTTTATTCGATAGGGATGCAAATAATTGATGAGGCGCGGAGATCCTTCTCTTAATTGGAAGACATTGGCACTCGGTTTCACTTTCTTCTGGCTCGTAACTGTGTAGGCTGTGCTGGACCAAAACTTTCGTGTGTAACTCTGTGACGTTTTTTAAATCGTGCTACTTAAGAGTTTCACAATTACAGAACATTGAAAAATTGAGGGAAGTTGTTTTCTTGGTCAGTCTACCAAAAAAAAACAAGTTACCTCAGTGGAATAAGAACTTTTTGTCCGCTTAACCGTAACCTTTAACTTAAAACCAGAAGACACTTGATCGACCTGGAATTTTCAATATTTAAACCATTTTTTATAAAAATGGGTGCCCAGAAACGTCTAATATTCTACAGTTTATTAATACTCGTCGGCAGCTATGATTTTGACGCTGGTCTCGTTGACAAATCGCCCGTCGGGATCGTGGCCTCCCCTTTCAGTCGCATCCCACAGGGTCTACAAAAACCGCCATTTCCATTCTGGAGTGACCCTGGGTCGCAGCTTGACCGCATTCCCTCTCAGCCGCGGTAATCTTAAATGCCAGCATTTGCTGCCACTGCCCCCCGCTTCGACACGGAGAAACGTAAATAAAGCAGTCCGCGAGAGAATGGGCCGCGCGACTAAGTTTTTCGCGCGTAAAAAGCCGCGTGCCCGAACGAGCCTAGCGAAATTACTGGTTTTGCTTGGCTCCCGTCTGAATGGAAGTCGACAGCACTTCGCAGCTACCGTGCACTCAACTACTTAATAATGTAACAGTCAGCCGACCACTATGCGCCCATTATGCTTCTATGCACGCTGCGCGAGAACCAGAGGTAGCAGCCCGGCTGTTGTAATATGGGATTCTCATCCTGTGTCCTGTTACCCCGCCGTTGTATCTGTGACGTGCGGAAGAACCGACGGATCATCCGGTATGCTGTCAGTGGTGGTACACTTCGTCCAGGTCCGTCGTCTCGCAGTTCCTGGAGCTGTTCCACCTGTGCACGTTGTCCAAGTAGCAGGAACGAGGGTGGGTAACTTGGTCAACATCCCTGTCCCCCGTTCGCAACTTACTTTTAATCCTACAAGTTTAAGTGATAAGGAGTAGAGGAGCTGTTGTTCCCCTGCGCTCGAAAGTTACCGTTTAGTCGTAGCTGACCACGCTCGTGGCAGCTTCGAAACGGTTCGATTAGGTTGGGGCAGATAAAATGTCCGAATTATATTTTTATTAATTAAAATATGACATTCATTCATTTTTTTAAAGAAATCTGTGCTTCTGGATACGGTGAATTCTTCGAAATCAGTTTTTTGGAAATCGTTTTGTTAAACTAGGAGATAATTGGTCGGAGATAGGTCTGGCGAATATGGCGGATGCGGAGGTTCTTACTTCATATTGTCATTGCGTGTGTAAAAGGGAGTGCATACCTATCTCCAGCTGGCGTTGCTTTTGACTTCCATTAGGTTGTGCGGAATAGTTGTGTATGTAATGTACTTCTAAATTATTTGTGTACTATCTGTTGTAAGTACACTTTGACTAGTAGGTATAAACGTAGGCTCTCACTACACAGCACTCACTCATTTTATTCTTCCTCCTCTGTTCTTATATAGTATGGCAATTTGACTCACACTGCGCCTCGCCTCGGCGCGACGCGACTTCAAGCCGCGGATCCTTCCTTGAGAATACTTTTAGGAAGAGAGGCGAGGCATAGTCTGAGTGAATGCAATGACACCGTGCAGGGAGAGGTTCTCTGAGCGACTGACCCAACACATGAACCGAGGCAGGCTCAGATAAATTCAGGTAGGGAAGAACCGAGGCGACACGGGCCTAGATGTGAGTGCGAAAAGAAGTTGCACCGAGGCGAGGCGGGGCGCAGTGAGAGCCTACATTTAGATTCATCTAAGCTTCTTAGTTCGTCATTGTCGACCACTTCTTTAGGGCGACCACGCGGTTCACTTTCAAGGTTTATATCTTCAGTATGACATTCTTCGAACCAACGTCGAATTGTTCGTTCACAAACTAAGTTTTCCCCAAAAGCAGCGTTAATATCACAAAAAGCTTCCACTACATTATGGCCTAAGTAGTTTAAACTCCTACTTGCTTTTCACTATCTGCCATTTTAGTTTAAAATAATCGACAATATTCCTATAAAATAAGTGCCATTTAGCATCACTTCCAATTAATTAAAGTCTCGAAAAATTGAGCTACATAAACTTGGCAATTTCACATGCAGCAACCTAATGTTTTCTCACACACTGTGTCAGCTACACGCGCGTTTCCTTTCGTCGTGGTTGAGCTTGTCCGGCTCGCTCTACATCTACTGCTCCTCTCTCAGGTCCTCTGGCATCCCAAGACGCAGCAGCGAGGGATTGCCCTTTGAGCGCCCGAGTGACGCGGTTTAACCCCTTCTCTGCTGCCGCTGCTACTATACTTCTACCTCCGTCACTGAGGCTCGTTCATTTTCCGCTGCTCGAATATAATGGGCCCGGCTGGCGGATGATTGATGCACTGGCTGGATTGATACACTCGCGATTAGCCTATAACCGCTGTCAGTCTTCGGGCTTCGTGATTGAAGGGTGTTTGTTGTTCTCGAGGTTGCGATATGCTGAATTTCTGTCCCGTTATTCTCCTCTCTTCGCTTTACTCTCCTTTTTTTCCAGGGGGTAATTCGTTGGTAAACATTTTTATAAGGATTCAGTTAACTGTAGCACCCAAATCTTGATGGTCATCTTTCGGTTAAGGATCTTTTTGTTCCTCGACCGTTCCGTAGAAATTGTTTGCTGGTACCGCTTAAGACGTTGCATCGATTCGCACGCCAGTAAGCTAAGAATGCAAATCATGCTCGAGTAAATTGGAGGAAATGGGTTGGATTTATCTGTGCCAACGTGTTCGGAACGCAGAATTGCATATTAATGATATATTGGATTTATTAAACTTCCTGAAATTCAAATGTAGAAACAAAATATTTAGCAATTCGTGCTTCGTATTCCCCTCATACATTGATTCTGCGCATACATTTGCTTGCCGTTAAAGAGGGTAGATATGCAAATTTGGTAGAACGTTGAATAATGCGGTTGGAAGGTTTTACAGCTCGCGTTAACCACATTCTGGCATTGTTAACTAACACAACGTCGTCGGAAATCGTTGGAGATGCATTGAAAATATTGCTCCCAGAACATCCCCCGAATGGATTTGTTATTGATTTCCTTTGTCGATACCCTTCGCCGTTCACAGTTTCATATTCGCCAGTGCCTGGCGCGGATTATTTCTATAAATTCGTACGGCTGCGCCTCGCTTTCCGTTAACGTTGAAAGCATTTCCTGCTTTGCTTCTTAAAGCCCGTCATTTGTAGGCACAAAAGGAACGTTCATTCGTATTTCGTTCGGAGGGAAAAAAATCGATAGGAGGACACTCAATCGCAACGTTCCGCCCGGCTCTCGTGCCTGGGACAATTATCATGAGATTTGCGGAGTGAAAAAAGGTATTTGCACTCGCGACACGTTGTTCACCGCGCGGTTTATTTATCTCAATCTCTTATCCCTTTGTCCACAGTGTCGTTATCTTTCCAACGAAAAAATCGTTGTACTTTTTCAACGGGATAACAAGAGAAAAGAATTTCTCTTCCTTCACCCCGCGTGGACGCCACCGCGGCAACGATGTTAACGCGGGACGCGTGTCAATCGTTGTTTGCGTTTTAATTAGAATTAAAATTTAATTAAAACGGACACTCTGGGGGGAAACAATTACGGTAATTTTGTTAGTGACGGCGGCCAATCAATTTTTCAAACAAATTGCTGGCTTCTACAGCGATGGTAGGAGGACGCGGTTTTTAATTGCACATTTTTTTCTTGCCCGAGGTTCGCCAAGTTATCGCTGGTCACCTTCAATCGCTCCTCTTCGGCTCTTTTTCGTCTCAGCCACCGTGAATTTTACACCTCAATGGCAGTGGTATAGCATGTGCATTTGTGCGACGAGAAAAAAAATCCTATATAATAATTCTTTCCTCGCGTTTCCGCCACGCGACGGGGGAAACAGATCGACCTAGTAAATTGAACCACTAAGGCGACTCCAAAATTCGACCCAAAGCACTGTTGTCGCGTGGATCTACGGAAAATCGACGTTGTATCAGTGGCAGTAAAAATTTCGCGATAAATTTTGCGGACGCAATGTGCATCTTGCATCGACTTGAAAATGTCCGTCGGAACGACCTCGTTCGGGATCTGAACGTATCGTCGACCACTGGGCCACTTGGCGTTTTTCAGCGACAAACTTTACGGGAGAGGTAATAAAATATCTTGCGATGGGTCAGTAACGTCGCTGTGGCGAATAAACGAAAGAATGCATGGCTTAAGGAAGCTGCAACACGCGGTTGTGTGAATATCGGCGAGTTGATTTTTGGAAAATACGCGAAGGAGGAAAGGGAGGTGCTGCGGTTTGCGATTCACTGCATTGCGATATGTTGGGGATAATAATTCTTCTATTCGACTTTTTCGGAAACATTTCCTAATAATCTGTGTTTATTCTACTTGAATTCTTCGATCACTTCACAGCTTTTAATCACCGAGATTTAGAAATACCTATCTATCTTAGTTTCAGAACTTAAAATACACGATGCGTAAGAATTTGTCATTCAGTCTAACTTCTCTCTTTGATTTCTTCGCACAGATAGCATAAAGACAGCAACTGTGCAACGGAGCTCTTACCAAATTATTCATCATTTTCCGTATTAGTTTTACCTGAAATTAAATATTATTCTTCCACTCGTTGCATGGCAAAATATGGCAGCAAAGAGGAGACGCTCCGAAACTTATAGAAACGAGAGCTCTAGAGCATTTGCTGGTAAAATTAGCCCGGAAAGAGCCCATATGTTCCGCAATTCAGTCGTTATTAATTGAACCACGAGCATTCCGCGAAGTAGCCACTTGACGGGATTAATAGTTTATTTGATTACAGCGCGGCTGTGCCTAATGCTCGATGATGAATAAACGCGGTGTACTCGCGTGTTTAATTTCCCGGCTATCCCGGTCGGCCTTCCTCCCCTGATAGCCGCAGAGCCGGGCCGGAAATTATAGTGCCCGCCTGAAATTTTCATTCGGCGCACACCTGCGCCAGTTTTTACTACGGCCGAAAATTTTAAATGCGTTTATGTCGAGTCAATAAAACGCCGGTGCCAGCGTTCTCTGGCGTCGCTCCTCCGGAAATCTCGTCGTAAAAGCTGGGGGTGCTCGTGTTTTTCCCGGAATTAACATATCACCCAATCGATACCCATCCACTATCCACTCCCTCGTGTCGTTATACGTTTCAAAAAACAAAAAAAGAGAGAGAGAGAGAGAAAGAAAAAATACGTAGCTACATTCACTCTCCGGCGAGAAATAGCGACGAAACACGAGCGGGAACGCGATGGTGGAGGGCGATTTAATCGCGATCCATTACGCGTGTACCGTTCGAGCGATTCGCGCCCTCTTAAAAAGGGGTAATAAACGTCATTGTCGATGGACGCGAACGAATTTCGGCGACGAGCACCATGCACTGTCAACCTGACGTTGTTAGGTCGTCTATCGCGCGGGCGTATCGGTATGGCGAATTGTTTCCCTCCCGATTCGAAACATTTGTTGTGTTTTTTTGTTTGTTTCGTGGACACGGGGGGTAGTGAGAAGAGAGAAGAACGCGCGCGCTGCGCCCCGACAGAACGCGAAAATAAAGCACGTGTGAACGGCACGCGTAGCATAAAACTCACAACCGCGTATGGCGAATGTAAATCGCGTAGGATTGGACGCGCATGAATTTAACCGCTCCTGTATGTAAATTTTGAGTGGTACCGGGCGGGTAGGAAGGGTGGAATGGCTAGGTGCGAGCAGGAGGGGGTGGCAGGGAAAGGCAAAGTGGACGGGTGCATGTAAATTTTATTGCAATCAGCTATTGTAAACAGAATTAACGACGGTGCAACGCGAAAACTATTTGTTCCCCCCGTCTGGCTCTAGTCGACTCTCCACGAAAGTTGGTAATCGCGGGTTCCGGTGTACGCACGCGTTCCTTGAAATGTAGCGTCACGTGGGCTCGTCGGCTGGAGCTTTTAACTTAATTTAGGTGTGATGTTGGTCCGATAATTGGGAATTTGCATGATTCTCAAAAAATATATATTTGGGAGCTCCTATATAAGTTGTATTGTAATTTTTTTTTCATAATTTTTTATTGCATATTAAGCGAGAAAAAAATTATTAGAAATTGCAATATTTAAAATTCCCGAGCGTAGCCGAAGAAGCCTGTGACGTCACAGAGTATTTTCACACTTTTAGCATTGAAATATACATTTTTATTAGCCGGCTGTTTTGATATACGTATACATTACTATTAGACGGCTGTTTTGATATACGTATTTTTAGGCAACTCATAACACCAGTTTCACGACGCAATCATAAATACATAGCAGCTATTTAAAACTACTACTATGTGACGTCACGAAGCTTTACGACCAATCAAAATCGTTTCTTCGCAATACGGAACGTTTCAAACATTACCAATTTTTAATTTCATTTTTTAATACTTAACGATTTATAATAAATAAAAATTTTATTGTACATTTATTGCTTATGGTGTATATTCAGGTTATAAATTATGCAATCCTTTTTAAATGCAAATTCCCTATAGCGGGGAACGGGAATGTGAAATATAAAAGTGGAATGTGTGGGCAGTTGCAGTTGATAAGCGAGGGGACGGATTAGGTGCTTGTGCTGTAAACGCTTTTGTGTGTTTTGATGGGGCTGTGGGTTGGAACAGTGTGTATTTTTAAACAGAAGCTTCGTTTTGTTTGAAAAATCAAATTTTTCTGGAGGTATTTTCGAATAGAATATTCTGATTTGTGTTTATCATATTGTAGGGAATATAAACGCGAATTGAAGGATTTATATTCTATTGTGTAGCGAGCGGGTCTGCGGAATATTGGAGATGTAAGAGAACAGAACAGTTACATCTTGTGGAGCAGTGAAACTAAACTACAGTTTACTGAAAGCAGCAAAATTTTTGGTTGCAGAAGCGGACGTGCAATTCATGTATTTATATACTTGCTAAACTGTGTTCCCTTTTCATTCGTTTGCAAACAGAAATGATTCTTCTCTGTAGTCGTTCAATTTGTCTCGATGTCTGTGATAATATCGGTTAAAATTTTTTATATTTGAATCAATTGCACGCTTAAGGGATTATCTACATATCGCTCATTTGCTGCAATAACAACACAATTAAAAATTTGCAGTTTTTGAGTTATTAGTATAGAAAATGCGGTTGGTGTCTATAAAACTTCTTTCAAACCCGTTTTCCCTAAAATCGTGAATTTTTAGTTACCTATGTCGTTGTTGCAGCAAATGAGCGATATGTTTAGCCGCGGCGAAAATGAATGATGTTAGGATTTCTTTAAGGGTTTTATTAATCAAAATAAGAGAAAGTAATTATTACACATGATTTATTAGGTTTAGTCCATGAAGTATACGAAAAAATTTATTTTCACTAATTTTTGTTTGAAATGATTTATGATTTTAGAGGTTGTTTAGACCATTGCAGAAAAAATAGTCGGCATGATATCTCCTTTAAACATCGATGGATCTGAAAAGTAAAATGATATTCTTGTAAAATAATGTTGCCATTTGGGCTGACTGGCAAATTTTGTAATTTCAAAGGAATAAACTATTTGTGGCACTTTAAAATTAAATGAATTTTTTTCATGCAAAATCTTGCTCTGAAATTGTGCATAAAGCAATGCTCTAAATATCCTCAGAAATCATAAATAATTTTGTAAAAAAATTATTGTAAATAAAGACTAATAAATCGTGTGTAATAATAAGTGTTTTTTTTTACTAAAACCGCAAGAAATTCCTAAAATTATTCATTTTCACCGCGGCTAAACGTAGGTACATAAACCCTTAAAAGAAGCAATCTTCCATTTTCCTCGTTACATTATTGCAAACGGCTAAGCTACCCGACATAGAAGGCGCATACATATAATTTTATATACATTTACTCGTTTTTAAAACCAGTCACGCTGCCATGTAACAAACAGAATCCATACTACTCTATCATATCTCCAGCGTTGTACAAACATTTCCAATAAATGTTCACGCAACTGTCGCGCTTTCAATTGAAATTTATCGTGCCGGCTGCGTGCAAAACATTTGCCATTTTCATGGCGCTTTAATTACCAACTTTCGGAGAACGGTGGAATTTCGACGAAAGCTCGATAAGATCGAACGCGTCGATACACACACGCACAGCTATCGAATAACGATTCGAAAAATCTGTCGGTCTGGCAGCCAGACGGGGCCATAAATTCGAGACACTTGCATGCAAATTGTTAGGGCCGCCAGACACACGCAAACTTTATTACGTTCGCGACCGTTTGAAAAGCGTTCCTCTTTTTCTCGCCCGTGGGACAGCGTGCGAAGAGAAAGGAGCGCGTGCTGGCCAAGGGCAATCGATGAAATCCTATTACGTTTAAAATTCACGAACATTTAACCGCCCCCCCGCTGCGCGCAATTTGCATATCTTTCCCGCACGGCCATCTTCTCGTCTCTTATAATGGCAATAAGTGCATGACGGTGCACCACAGTGGCCGCCTGCGAACTTACTATATTAAGCCAAGAACAAAGGGATGTTCAGGTGCTCCCTTCCTTCCTTTTTCCTCCTTCTACACTGTTTTTTTTTATCAGATTTTACAGTCAAGATTCACAGTAGAGTCAGCTTTAGGGACTACCGTTTTCATTTGGGGCAAAGTACTTCTCTGAAATAGCGGTTTAGATTCATCGCGTTTCTGGAATTAGATCCTTGCAAATTGGAAGCATTTTTTACGGATTTCCAGAGAGAAATGGATTAACTTCTTTACTCGGATAAGCGTTAGCAATAGGTGCCGGAATTAGTAATGAAACGTTTGAAATCGCTTCGAATCTGCATTGTGTATGTGGTGACTAATTCGAACCACTAATTCGTAGCTTAAACTGAAAGTCATGGAAGTCGTAAAGAAGGATTCATTCGCAAGAATTTCCATGTCGAACAGAAATACAAAACCTTGAAGAAAGATTTAACAGTTTTCTTAAATTTATATTCCTGCTTCCCAAATTTGTTCAGTTGCGAATTAAAATAATCGTCTGTATATTTTACTCTTCTTGGTATTTATTAAAATATTCGTTTCTTCCACGTGTACCGTTAAGAACATTGAAGCTTCACCTTCAAAGCTTCCTTTGGAAAATCGAAACCATTATCGAAAGTGACATGTTTCAGTTCGCTTTGGGCAGTCCCCCGTCCCTTTAGCTTGAGCAAAAATCGCTTATTTTTAAAAACTAATCCTTATTAAGCTGATGCTGAAAAGGTGAATATGTACTGTTAAATTTAAAATTCACATTTATAATTAAATCGGCGCTACAAAAGGGGCACAAACAACCAACCGTCGCCTGTCAATTTGACTATTCCTCAAAGCCCCCCCATCCCCCGGGGGAAAAAGTCTGCGGACGCCCTTGCTGGCTCGGCCCATAATTTCAAACGGATCACAGTGGCTCGAAGCAGGCGAGGAGAAATTCTAACGTTGCGGGCGAGTGTGTAATGCTTGCTCGAACCGCGCCGAACAGAAAAATACCTAGCGAATATTGACGCGAAAACGGCGGATTGCGGCCAGAGATCGCGGCGAATGCAATTAACGGATTTTCAGCGTTCGCGAAATGAGGTTGGCTCGCCGGTTAACGGACCTCGATTACCTTCGATCGGCTAAATATTTGTCGTGGTTACACATTGTTCGCTATCCCAAACAAAGAGGAAGGAACAACGCACCGAGCCCAATACAGTGCCTGCTCTCTCACAAAAGGCAGACACAGAAAAAACGGCAGCAAGAAAGATGCGAGTTGGGGGACGAGGAAGTAAACGAACGAAAAAATTCAAATTTCCCCTGTAGACTGCCGCATGAAAAGGACCAGGAGGCACAATAGGGAGGACATAGACACGGAGGAAAGGTGTGTCGAAATGCGAGTCGCAGTCTTCCCGTTCCCCATTTTCCGAAAGTCGCGAAATCTTTTGATTCTAACCGCGGTGAGACGGCATGGCTCGCCCCGTTCAAAGCGCAATAAGCAAGCGAGGCATGTAATCGACTATCTGGCAGTAAATCCTCTGTGGCGAATGTACAGGGGCGCACTCTCTCTCTCTCTCTCTCTCTCTCTCTCTCTCTCTCTCTCTCTCTCTCTCTCTCTCTCTCTCTCTCTCTCTCTCTCTCTCTCTCTCTCTGTCTGTTTCTCTGTCTCTCTCTGTCTCTCTCTCTCTCTCTCTCCTTCTCTCTCTCCCTCTCTCTCTCCCCCTCTCTCTCTCTCTCCCCCTCTCCCTCTCGCTCTCTCTCTCTCTCCCTCTCGCTCTCTCTCTACGCGCATACCGAGCCTCAGATACCGCCAAATTCCAGATCCGTATTTACTGGCTTCTCTGTTATACTCGTCGATTGGTAACCATGCCATCATCGTGTGTGTTCAATTTGATTCGGGCTCCGAACACCTCCCGGTGAACTGTTTTAAGGTCTCTGCACACATGTCCGTTCCGTGTTAAGCATTTTGGGATGGAATAGTTATTATTTATCTTCAGCACTTGTCAGTTCCGTATCCGTACGGTGAAATTGCGGATGACCTTTCATACACATCAGTTCCGTGGGCTACTGACCAGTGTTAAGAGAATCTCGTTTGCTTGCTTTACAATGGAGAGGTTCACACTTGCCCGTGTCAGTGACGTCTGTTCCCTTCACCGTGGAATCCGTATCCGTACCGCAGGCTACAATTATTCGGTGGCCACGATATTCTGGCTTTTTCATTGATGTGGAAATCGATTGAATGGGACCTTGTTTATGACCGTGAAGGGTTCTCGGATCGAAGCTCTTGAACGACGCTACTCCAGGGTCTCCTAATCTCTAGAGTGATGGACGCAAACACAGCAAGAGGTATTGAGTGTCGGTAATAAAAATGCCAGTTTCTATATTTCGTAGTAGATTTTCATAGAAGTATCAACTGGGGAGTGCTGGTGTTTTTCTAATGAAAATGATACCTAACGTGATTTAATTCTGATTATTTTGAATGTCTGTAATGGACTGCAGCACTCTGCATAGCCGTCAGTGAAATCAGCCAGGCAAATAAGTGTTCGAAATAATTCGAATAAATATTTATCTTTGCGAATAAATTTTTGTTAGTCGAATATTTCACGAGGATAATAATAATTATTCGTTATTTACTCGAATATCTATTACAAAATTATTCAAGTAATGGTACGAATACGGAATAATGCTTCTATTTTGATTTCCTCTTAGTTTTGTAAAGGCGTGTTTGTATGATCTATTTATTCTATACAATAAGTGTATAATTATCTGATTAAAAATGATTTATGTTATCTGGATGAATAATTACCTATTTCATGAAAAAATTATTTCCATAATTGCTTATTCGATTAGAAATCTATTCGGATTATCTATTTGTGGCGAATAGAAGAAGTTTATTCGTTATTCATCATCCGAATAAAATTTTGCTCAACTCTGTTATGGGTCTGTAAGATGGAAGGCGCATTTCTTTCGGCTCAGAATTCTTTGTTTTTTGAGGACTGTACTTTATTAAACAATCTACGGAACAGTTCGAATAGGACGTGACAAAAGCAGCCTGTCAAGATTGCTATTTTCTATGACGGTTATTTATTTATTCTGTATAGATACAGAACCCAATTAAATGAGCATTCCATTTAAAGTCATACTAATGAATCTAACGGCTCGATAACATCATGAAGCTGTATTACCATTAATGGATCAAATTTAATAGGCGAGATGAAAAGGCCACTTCACTTCATTTGAAGTACTGGCTATATTAGGTACATTCGACGTAATTATTATAAGGTATTTCTGAACATGGTACTAAAAGTGATGCTTAAATAAAATAACGAACAATATAGGATCCACTTTTGAGAAATACAGATATTATTCAGGTTCCATGACAGCTGATATCGTTATGAACAATCATATAACGTCACCTATTAAAAATAGGCGACTGCTACAAGAATGAAATGAAGTCGGTAAGTAAATTAATAAGCGTATCTTTAGTTTGCCACAGAAAGGATTGCAAAAGAATATTAAAAATTTACGATCCACTTTCTATTAACACTTCATTCCTTTTAATCCAAAACTCTCAGCACCGTATTTATTTTTACAATACTTAATAAACTAATGGTTACCCATCAAATCGACGAGTACTTTCTATTCACTTATTTCAATTACACCTTTATCGTGTTTAATTTAGATTGTGTGGATGTACTTTTAATCGGGAACTTTTCGGGGTCGCGTTTTCCACGGGAAATCCGATAAAATTCGCTGGCGCGCGGCGCGGAAAAGTTGATGTATTATTTCGCCGTGTAGTGTCCGTAAGACAGACAGGTTTCGTTGTTGTGCAGGGGAAGCTCGTTAACTGGCAATTTCGGTGAAAATTAGTTGAGTAGTTTGCAGGGTACCCGAGCGCGATTTTCGTACTGCGTACATTTCGTTTAACGTGGTTCTGATCGGCGGCCCGGGGGGGGGGGGGGATAAAAATCTGCCGCGTCGGGTGCAATTCGTGAAAATTGTAACAGTTTCGCGGGATGATATTGTTTGCGATAAAAGTGAACTGATTGAACGGACTCAGCGATTGTTTGTTAACGACGTTACGCTCCCGTCCGCGTAATAGGCGACCGGCAGGCACGGTTTATAAAATGGAGATACAACAAAGTGGCAAGTGGAGTGTTGGATGTCATATTTTGCGTATCATATTGATTACAAATTGATAATTATGGTACCACGGTCTGCGGTCTGCGCACCTTCCTTTTATACACAACTAGCAAAATACCCGTGCTTCCCTACGGTATTCATTAGAACTGCGCGTTAAATTTCTCTCTTGAACCAGAGAAAGAAAACAGAAGAAAAAACTGTAATAAATGCGACGAATCAAAATCAACTGCAAAACTAATCAATACCGCAGCAAAGCACGGGTATTTTGCTAGTGTCAGAATATTTTTGGGAGTGTTTACTAAAAATGAGTTATTTTTTAAAGAAATTGGACTTGCCGTTCTTCACTTGTGAACCAAAAAGATAAAAAATAATCAAGCGCCCTCTTCTAGTGACTTTTTGAAATTTTCCTTAAGCCTTTAACATTTTAATTGCAACTCGATGCTGAAAGCGCTTCGAAATTAGACTTTCTGTTCTCATTCAATGTAACATTTAATTTTTAAAGTGTAGTGCCCTCGGTACGTGGATTTTGAAACTATAGCCTACAGCAGTCCCATTAAAATAAAGATTCTTCTGGTATATCGAAATCGGTTCAGTAGTTTTTGAGTTTTGCGCTTCCAAACACACATACATAGCACCGACATTGTTATGTAATGGTATAGACATTAAAAGTCTCAGGTATGAGCCCGATTTCCTGAAAATCTTCTGGTCACGTGGCATCTGGTTTGGCAATCTAATAAACTAACATGAGGAGTGCTCAAGGCTCGGGTCGGAAATTTAGTTGAAATTTTGCATATACATTAGAGCACAGCGTATATAATTATGCATTAAATGCGTAGGATGCATTATTGTATGTACCTGTATGGATCAGATATGCAACGTAGGTTTTACGGCAGTCTGACATCATCATATTTATAATACACGAAAAAGGCAATAACAAGATAAAATTGAACGTTTATAAACTTCAATTTCATTAGAAATTAAAAATTTCCTATCAAGAAACAACTAGAATCTTACATTATCTGAAAAACTGGACTAAATCTTTCACTTATAAATTCCACACTCAGCAGCCACCCACTATATCGATTTTTCATTGAGGATTTTCATTAAGCACTTCGAACTGTAGAGCGAAGCGTATCTGGGGGCTCGATCGAAACGGCCAGACAGCCAGAATGAGCTAAAAAAGGGTAATCTTTTCTGGTTCCGAATGATTTATGGCAAGGCGGGTTAAAATGATTATGCTGTTAGATTACGGGGCGCCACAAAATCGCGATCGAATGTGGTACCTACCGATGTGCCGCTGGCTCTCGGGATAAATTAATATTGGGAGAGCGCTTTGAAACGGAACGTGGCGATGCAGATGTGTTTTCGAAATGCGTTACACAACGAGAGCTGTGTTGTAACAACTGAATGTATTTACAAGATCTAATTACTGAACACATTATCCTACTTAGTAACGTGTGCTTTCACTGTTCGATTATTCTGTGTCATACTGGCGTGGAACATGAAGTATCAGATGTCAAATTTCAATGAAAGTATCGAGATTGTAATGTAAGGGACAAGTGTATTTTTGAGGGGTAACCGAAATTGTAGGAAAGAAGGTACTATCAAAGGAGTTTCACACCCTGAATTTTTTTGAAAATTATTCGATTCCAATCTTTTTACACCTGCGGACCGACGCAAATAGGAGAAATATTTCGCCGACCGGCTGGCGGCTAAGATAGAAATAAAAACCGATGTATATAGTATTTTATTTATTATATCTAATGTTATAAAATTACAATTTAATTTAATTTTCTTTATCTAAAATAGCGACTACATGATTAAGGCGATTTTTTGTCAGATTTTTTTTAATAAAAGGTAGCATAATAGTCCCACAGTCGATACGTATTTTCCATTTGAATCATACCGCGGTGGAATTATTCACGTCCACACCGTTGGACCTAGAACAAAAAGACAAAAAGCTTTGTAATTTACACACTAAATACTAGTAAAGCACCCAAGATTACGAAAAAATATTGACTTTTGAAAGAATGGCGAACATTCAAATTTTTTCACCATCTTGAATTTGTCTAGTACAATAAAATGGGATTGTTTTCAAATGCTCGCCATTCCTTAAAAAATTCCATATTTTTCGAAATCTTAGGTTCTTCTTTAGTATTTAGTGTGTAGATTACAACACTTTTGTCTTTTTGTTCTAGGTGCAACGGCGTGGACGTGAAAAATTCTATTGTGCCGCAATCTTTTACTAAAAAATCTCACAAAATATTTTTTGTTCTTTATACATGCCATAAGAACCTTATGTTACATTTGTAATAAAATTCACGAATTTCTTTAAAATCAGCCCCAAAGTTATCTTACCATTTTTGGCCTATCAGGGATGGCGTTACTCCTGAACCCCCTCTAATTCGCACGTGAATTACCTCGTAGTCAAAATCCCTTAAAACCTCCGACAAAGAGCCGGAAACGCGATCGATTTGTCCTGG
This sequence comes from Andrena haemorrhoa, assembly GCA_910592295.1. NCBI lineage: Eukaryota > Metazoa > Arthropoda > Insecta > Hymenoptera > Andrenidae > Andrena > Andrena haemorrhoa. Next base: position 5,274,345 of record OU342944.1, on the reverse strand, counting down.
GATCGCTTTTACCATTGATGCAAGCAAGCGTTCTTCGCGAACGAGCTCTCGATATAACTCTGATCCTTGCATCGGTAGCCCTGGTTGTGGGTAGTCATTAGATATTGTCGAGGCGTGCATGCACATATCCGATGCATAAAACTCGACATTGGAATTGATGGGGCCGATACGAGGAAGGCGCGGAGGCGGAGCAGACTAATTTATTAAATCCGGTTACAACGCTGCCGCGCGATAACACGAGGCGCAGGGACGTGGAATTGTTCTCCATTCCATCGATACGAATTCCCAGGAAAAATGAAACGGAGGACGCGCGGCGAAGGGAGGCGAACAAAAAACAAATAAACGAACCCTTCGGCAACGATCGAAGAAAGACACCGCGCGGAAACTTAATGCAATTTTAATCGCCACGTCCAAGTCTTTACACGGGGTCATCAGTCAGGCCATCAGCGACATGAAAGGCGATAGAATTTGCGGGTGTCCGAAGGGAAAAGAGAACGAGACCAATTTCTATAGAATCCCAGCCTCGGTGGTGGCGATAATTTTATTCCCTGCTCGCTAGGGGCCGTTTAATTCCCGATAATAAATGTTCAGAAAAAAAATTGATATTAATCCTGGCCGTGTTTTGATGCGCGAGCTTACCACGGACGAAATCGGATTACGCGGGGAACCCTTGTGACGCGCTTCGGAGGAGAAATATTAGATTCCCAGTGTGTGTGTGTTTCGCGAGGAACTCGGTCGAATTCGATTGAAGAAATAGCACGTTTCCACGCGATCGGTGCGATGCCCAGAGGGGCATGGCCGAGGCAGAGGAATAGTCGTGGAATGTATGCATTTAGTTGTTTATATACGTAAAAGCCTGTGCATCGTGTCTCCTTTATCTACTAATTTATATATCACTTTATCTCGCGTACCTACTTAACTAGGTACAAAGCAAGATTTTTTTAATTAAACAAATCACTGGAAAAGAAGCTCGTCGCAACGAGTTTAAAGCTGCAGGGACCGACTGTATTGCAAATTGCCATGCAGATTCATTCTTGCAGCTGGAATGAGATTTCATCGAGCTTCAAAAGCGGGGGCGCGAGGCTGGGCTGCTCATTTCGTCGAATTAGACGTTCCGCTGCGTCAAATAAGATTTTTCTGCTCGTCTGAGATTCGAGCGCCCTGTGAGACGGAATAAACGAAAGTATTAAATAACGTCCAAATATTTATCGACTGACATATTTCGGTCGACATATTCTATGCTGGCTGAATATGCTTCTTTTCAAATATACGGGAACTTGTTCACGTAGGTGTAACGATTTATGGATAAAGATGTTTTGTCGAATATGAACAACGGACTAACCCGCATTTTTTTCGCAATTGAGTTAGTAGTACTACAACTACAACTGAGTTAGTAGTACCTAATAATGTATTTCAATAGGCTCTACTAATCATATAAAATAGAAAAAAAAAATTGTTTCAATGTGGGTTAGTCCGATTTGCTGTCACTGCCTCATTTGGTAATTTCAGTGGCTTTGGCAACTGTTTCGTGACGGTCGAATAAACATCGACACAGGCTACGCCCCGTCCAAATAAATTCTCCCATTTAGTTATCGCGTGTTTTCGAAAAACCGCGTGACAAACGGGCGTATCTGTCGCGGAAGGCCCACGTGTCACTCCGTGCAGAAATTTATTCGCGGAGGGCGATAAATCGATAGTTTTGCCGTCCGATAATACCGTTCGCTGTGCCGCTGCGTGCGGGCAAATGTTGCTTGGCGCTGCAAAAGTATTGCAAAACAAAGCGGCTGTCGGTACGATCCTATCGGAAATTAGGGAGATAGCGAGCCCCTGCGCATTGTTTGCCGTGTAACGTGTAACTCTCGCCGGCGTTGTCGGCTTTCAAGATGCTTGACGTGTCGATCGTGATCCTCGACGCTTACAACGTGACACGCGATGTTAGACTCGACTGGCATCTACTTCGACACCTTGCATTGTGCCCCGATTGTCCTGATTCCACCATGCAGTTACCCCGAACATCCTGCCGCCTGATATAATGCTTGTTAGCCCCGTACGAAAGTTCTCCCGCTCGTGCTCCGGCCGGCGTCGATGGCCCATTGAAATATTCACCGCGCGTCGGTTTCGCTGTGTGTGTCGCTTTATCTTTTTCAATCGCAGTTCTTTTAGCCCCCGAACACCTCCCGACAGGCTCGACCGGCGGCCCGCCATTCAACTACTTCGGGCAGCTCCGGCTGAAAGAATTCCGCGGAACGCGATATCTGGTGACGTGCGATCGTGACTGGTCGAAAAGTTTGTTCCGGCCGAAAAGTGGACAGAGGTTGTTTGCCGAACGAGGCTATAAATAATACACGAGAGGTTTGGGAATACTGTGTAAGCCGCAGGTGTGCAGACCTTCTGATTCGTGGATTCTATTCAATCGAAACACACTTTGAGTTTATCCTCCATTAAAAGTTGATTGGAAAACGATCGGACGAGCGTTCCTCGAATAAAGAAGCTACTATCAGAAACAAGGCCAATGACGTTCGAGCAACAAAAGCGCCGATAATCGCTTAAACCATCGATCTGTGACGATTTAATTAAAGCAGACACTTACGAAACAACGAGCCCCCATCCACGCGCTACCCGTTGCCAACAACTTTAATCGATAATTGATCAGTCCCGGGCGCGACGCGGAATCAGTGTTCCTTTGAGAGCGAATCACGGCGACGGCAATTATTGCCGGTTCCCTTGGATTGTCCTGAAACGTGGAAAGACGCTGGCCAGCACTCGGGGAAAGGGGCGAAAAATGTGCAATTACGCGCGTGAAAGACGACACGCGGCTCGATGGATTAATCGTCCTCGAAGACTCCCAGCGCAGCGATTCGAGACTTCTTCGGCGATAACGTCCCGTGAATGGCATGCAATCCTGGCGACCAAGCGACCCGTCCTTACGGACGAGTAATCGATCGCATTCTACACCGTCTCGACACCCTCGCGATACGCTCGCAGCTCAGCCCCGCGTCGGCAAATCTATCGCATTATCGGCGCTCGAGGTATATGCGACGTGTCGATGGCGACACTTGAAATTTCGAGCCTGACCCGAGACACGCGGAGCCATTCGCGAAGATTGATTTTGCCCCCGGACCCATCTCCCTCTGCATTCGTCCTCGAACAATCACCATTCCAATTCGGAGTTGAAATTATCAACGTACTGGTGACACTGTTTCACACTTTCGCGTTTAAGATATGTTTGATCGTTATTACTTTAGAAAAGAGAGTTTATGTAAATATAAAAGAGTTGTTTATATAAATAAAATTTTGAATAACGAATAAAAGTTAAAAAAATTATTCGTCATGTGTCGAATAAAGTTAACGCAGGTTAACGAATGAATGACGAATTTTTAAAGATTTTTATGCTTGTTGCGATCGTGGGTCTGGAATAGAATTAAAAGTGGGCCAGGGAAGGTAGATTTGTACTCTTTAGAAAATTGGAAGAGGACAAAGTAATTCCTCGAGCAATGCATGGATTCAGTACTTGCTACTGTCGCAGTCAGTTGTTTCCTTCTTATTCTATTTTTTTTATAACAATGGATTTAGCGACTTACCTATTTAAATTATCTTTATAACCACATTTCAGAATTAACGACACATAATTTTTTTTTATTTAAATTCATCTTTTATGTGCTTCTCACGGTAGTAACAAACAAGTGACTCCTTTGCTCTCACTGGAAGAAATGAATATACATTTCGGTGAAGGTGTTCCATTTCTTTTTGTTTTTAAGCCAAAAGAACTAAATGGTGTGTTGAATTGTGATCATAAAGAGACTTCCTAGGTATAAACTGAATTTTTACTTTTATATTAATATAGAATTGCAATATAGGGAATATCTTGCTGGGGTTTCAATCAAAATGCACTTCGTTTGCTTCTAACAAAACATCTTTATTAATCAAAGCATTCACCGTTTGCGACGCTGTACTTTAGTTGAAGCACTCTGAGCTCTATTTATACAGAATTCTTCGATCCTATGAATTTTAAAACACCCTTTCTGTCTCTTCTTGACCCCGAAGGTAGCTACGAATATCTGTTTAAAGTAAAAGCTGCATTGATGACATTCAATTTTCGTAATAGCTTAAATTCTAATTGCTTTTGCGTCGGTACAGAAATTAGAGGCAGTCTTTAGTGTGACATAAGTAAAACGGATCAGTATAGACCAATTAAATGTTTCCCCATGTACACGCGACTAACAAAATTACCTCTTATAACTGTCACTACTGCACGATTTCCGTAATAACAAACGTATTATTCATTCCTCTTTGTATTGAATCGCATCAATCTCTCTCTCTCTATTTGCATGAATCTACAAAAGAGATCATTGGACAATACAGTTGCATTTATATCCTTTTTATCTGTACCTAGATAGAATATTCAATACAATATGAATGTTCATAGTAAATATCGACACATACGAAATATATACTTCACATGTCACAATTCGACTGTTATATGAAAACAATTTATCTACCGCTCAGGCCAATTGTCAGGAATATCGACTGTTTTTTTTGTCTGCCACGCCAAATACATATCTCCCGGTGTTTGTCATAGATTTCGCAATAAAGCGCCTGTATAAGTCGCGCGCGAAAAGTTCGGTCGGTTTAGCAGCGACGGAATCCAAATGCACCTGTGTAATTTCGTCCACGACCGTGTATCAGGCAGCTGTAAATACGTGTCTCATAATCTAGCCCCGTATTGTGATGCAATGAACCGATAGCGTGGATTGCCCCGCGATGATTTCACGCGGCGAGGGAACGGAAGCTGTGTACGCAGGCCGAGGATACGCGAGGCACCGTGGTCGAGAGTAATTTCGGGAAATGGGAGGAGCGAGATGAAGTATTGATATTAATTTGCGACGAGGACGGGCGTGATGCTCCAAGTAGGCTCCAAGTGCCTACGCGTCGTCGTGACTTTTAGCGTTAACTTGGCAGCGGAGTTGGGGCTCGGCTTGATTCGGCTAGGTACCTACCGAATAACGGATAGGGACGACGAAGAAGCTTTTATACGCCACTAACGAATAAGTCCTTCGTCAAACAAGAATTTATTGGAACAGCGTATTCGAGTAGAAGGCGAATAAGTTTTATTTTTTATCGTCAGTTAGTGGATAATAGGCAACGAAAGATATCAGTAATTATTCGCATAATTATTCGAGTACCTTTAGAACAGAATTGATTAAATTATGGTGGATTGTTCGAGTAAATAACGTGGGATAATTTATTATGAATAACGAGTCTTATTATCCAGATGGAATATTCGACTAAAGAGGATTTTTTGATAATTATCTTAGGGAATTTGTGATATTTATTCGAAACAATTAAAATTGCTTGGGACCAAGTTAAAACTCATGAAAATCTAATGAGAAGTGAAATTTATTCAGCGTTTTACAATTGTCCAATTAATACGTTATTAATCCCGCCACGGTAGCAGCGATATTGTACTTAAATTAATCAATTTCAACGCTTACTCTCGTACACTGGGAATTGTGCAGCTCTTTTGCATAAGTAACCTTAAAACAAATTTATATTTCTTGCAATAACGCGAGAAACATTCATTACGATTCTGTTTTTCTTCTGGGTCAATCAGAAGCTTCAGATCTTATGCATTTAAGACTATTTCTGTAGATTAATTAATTAAGTTTATGAGAAACACCTAATGTAGTAATGATATGTATATAATGTAACTGATTCCTTCCAACCGTCATGAGAGAATCTAAAAGTGACTCCGAAATTATAATTTCGAATAATGTAAGGCTTTTTAACTTCACTTTCTGATGTTTGCAATTTGGGTGTCACATTTCCGTCGAGTTAAATCTTTTTTCTCACTATTATAATATCCTCGTGTTGCTAACAATGCTCTAAGATTTCTAAAATGGTTCTCAATAAATTGTAAAAAATAAAAATTCATTCTTCTTCGGATTACTTTATTATATACATGTCAAAGATCGAGTGTTACATACTTGGGTCTCATGATAATTATACACTAATATGATAGCAGATGACTATGATATAAGGATCTCGTCGAATTTTATCGTTTTGGCTTTAAATAATCAACAGAATAATAAAATATTTACAAATAATAGAAATTACTCGGGTACACATTTCCTCGTGAAAGCTGCTTCACACCAATTTCGCAAATATCATATTAATCTTCCCTTTTATTTAAAACATTAATCTGCTAAAATATGAAACATTTTTCTAATAGAAACCTTCTATTCGCCTTGAATCCTTCACCTCACATTATACCAGAAACTACAAACTCTGAACGCCTCCAATATCCTTCAATAAGAAAGTAAAATGGGCTCGACAAAGTGATAAACATTCCTCCAGACTGGAGGAACGTGAATTAATCAACGTGGCCCGATTAAGCGGCAAATAGCTACCAGCAATCATACATTCTAAAGTGATACAGATTTATTCACGTTTGCATATCGTTTAGTGAATTAAATTCCTCCTAAATGGTAATAATTATATTTCCTATCAAATGCGCAGACAAAATATAAGACATTGTTGAGAAATCGCAACCGCTCGAGTGCACAGAAATTTAACTTTCCTCTTTAGAAACACGACGAGTCGAGGTATTTTGCGTTTTCTATATATTGACCACTTGTATATTATTTTAAAAATCTCAAACTATAAATTTGTGAGAAAAACTTCGCCCGATCTTCGGAATCCTCTATTCCTTTAATGGAAATGCCACGTGTCAGAAACTAAACAGCACTTCTAATAAAAGAACTGGGACGAGGGGGCAGCAATCGTCGTTACATTTACACGTTGAACGGCAGGCGACGATATAGCCAATCCTAGAACCGTAGAAAATTCGCCCCGTGATCGGCCGCTGACTCCTTGGGCGATAAAGAAGATTTAGATCGATTTAAGATTCCAATTTCCTCGGGCTTCTCATGGGAGACCGGGAGGTACTTGGGAAGACGACGACGTCGACGAGGACGGAGATGTGCCAGTGGCATATCGTGATGAAAGGACGAAGAAGCACAAGAATGGTTCCTCGTAGATAGCACCCTCTCGGTTTCGGCACCGTTCCTGGATTCAAAGTAGACGGTCCTCGCTTCAGTCACGAATTACTAGGCCCTGGCTTTCTACCTCTCCTCCCTTCTTATTCTTCCCTCGATCTTTCCTCTAACATTATCGTTCTTCTCCCTTTAAATCTCCTCTCTCGCCACCCCTCCAATCGAGCCACTTGCACCCCCATGTTCTCACGGTGCAGTAGATGCATTATTTATTTTTATAATTTGGACGCGTGACGTGAGTGTTGAATCTCTTTGATCATTAAAATCAAAGCATCAGAACCTTTAAATACTTTGGTAGAATTTAAAGGCAATTATTGTTCCTTTATATTGCCGTTCCTTCACTTCTAAAGCAGTATACACGTTGTTCCTTCGCCGAACGTTCAGGGAAACGGTAACTCATAAATTACTCAGAAGATAGTCGTACAAATACATTTTACACCGATGCAGTTCGTAGACATGAGAAATACAGAGACGCACCTTAATGGAAAAATTAGGAATTATTTACTCGAGCTAACATTTCCCTCTTATTCCTCGGGGTGGCTTTATTTTCTCTGTAATCCTGTCCGTCAGCTTTATTAAGGATTCTCTTTTAGTAGGGAAACCGGAGCTCCTTAGGCAGTCTTATTGCAGAATTTTATTTTACGAGGCAATTCCATTGCGTGGTTCTATTTCTTCAGGTATTTCGGGTGAGATAGTTTCATTTCTTATATACTTGTATAATCCCTGCTCCCCTTTCGGTATCGTTCACCTCTCGCCCCGCGTCTTCCTGCAGCTTCCCAGATTCCATTTCAACCCTGTGTGCCGGCGCCACTTATTCATATTTCCCCTCTTCTTTCCACCTTTTAAATCTCCCTCGCCCTACCTCCGGGCAGCAGGTGTTCTAAAAACACTCGACCGCCACATTCGACTATGTTACCGAAAGGATGACACCGCGGAGGAGACATGTTTATACAAAAGCTTGCTAGTTCCAGCAAGTACACTGGCCTATTACGCTTCAAATTATATTCGTGTCACTTCCTGCGGACTGTCTACTTACGCAGATTAAATGGCACGCTGGCTTTAGCAGCGTTACAACGGTCAGGTTGAATTCTAGCAGCGGCAGCTACAGTTAAAACGCTCGACTTGGCCAATATTAACAGCCCCCATTTTCTCTTCTTAGCCCACGCCGCCCACCCTTCCGCGTTTTTCCACGTTAACCCTGTCGTACTTTGTACTCGTCCCTCCTTTGCTCTCCTTCCACCCTCCTTCCCGCTTCGCTTCGCGTCCACCTCCTTTTGTCTGACTCTCTGCCCCTCTTAAGTGCTCCACCTGAAGATTCCGTTTCGCCCGTTATTACTTCTTATTTGAATTTCACTTCGCCGACCCCTGCCTCATTTGCTTACATACGCCCCGCGCAACGACGTATTTAGACGTTCAACATATTCATCGCTGAGGGGGCGAGGGTCTATTTAAGAGGATCCGATGAAGGCCTAGCACGCCATCGGTTGCATCGCTTGGTGCACATTTTTGGCTAGGGAGGGATGATTTATGGGTCGAAGATAATACGTTAAATTATAGGGGTTCTCTTATTTTGCAGCCCTTATTGTCCCTTGCGCGAAATGGCCTCTGAATAGAAATTGATCATCATTGTCGGCATTCATCAAATTTTGTCGCAGATTGTCTGGATCCGTGGTTCGTGTTTAAAACAGGGACCCTAACTGTTATAACCTAAATTTTTTAAGTTATTACCATAAGAATTAATATATTTGTTTAAATGATTTTGGTTATGAATAACCATTATCGATGACCAGAATTTTTATTTGGTTACGAATAACCATTATCGTTGACGAGAATTTTTTTATAACCAATTTATAGTGCGGGAATTTTAATTTGGTTACGACGTAACCAATATATATTGCGGGATTTTTTTTGGCTACGATGTAACCAATATCTATTGCGGGAATTTTTTTGGTTACGGTATAACAATTGAACTATAAAATATCTGATATTGGTTATATCGTAACCAACAAAAATTCCCGCAATATATATTGGTTACGCCGTAACCAAAATAAAATTCCCGCAATATATATTAGTTACGCCGTAACTAAAAAAAAATTCTCGTCAACGATAATGGTTACTTGTAACCAAAAAAAAAATTCTGGTCATCGTAAGTGTCGCCACGAAATTTCGGGACTTTTCTTGAATTTTTCGATAAATTCTTTCATACAAAATGGAACCATATTTAATCTTCCTAGAAAACTTGGAAACTACTCTCTTCTATATATTGAGCATCATCGAACATTAATTAGGAAATACATACCTACAATCCCATTCTATAGATCTATTTGAAAAATAGAAGGTATCCATATCTACGAAATAAATGCGGAAAATGTCACTCTGGTTTACGATTGTTACGCACACTTAAATGTAGTTCAATTTTTTATCTAAAACAATTTTTCGTAAAGTTCAAGAAAACTCCTGAAATTTCCTGGTGACACTTACGTGGAACACTCTGCATAAACAGTGTTTTGAGTACGAGTTTTTGAATAGAATTTGGGGGTGCTTTAATTCATTGAAAGATAATTAAATTATGTTAACAGGAAATCCTTGTTTCTAATTTATGTCCTGCATTTGGCGATTTTTACATTTTCATATTTTCAAATTTAGCTACTTAGGTACGCGCTTTTAATTCATTTCTGTCATCCTTGAACCACTTTTCCTTCAATGCAATGGCATGTTAACATGAACGTGTACAATATCCCAACGTTAAATCGGCTGGGCATCGCAATTGCGATTCTTATTAGAAACGAGTGGAGGAAGAAACTTCCCAGTGTATACAATAGAGATTACAAGAATGTTTATGGAACGAAGGGAAAGGAAACTTTGATTACGTTCTCGGTATAAAATACAATATTTCTTTAAAATAGTTACAAAGCAGTTAAAAAAGGATCACCGACTCAGCCAAGTGATTTAAAGTTATACATTGCTTCTTTTATGCTGTGAAAGATCAAGCGTTTCAGACGAATAATTCAGTAAATAGAATCCCAATCTCTCGAAATAACTTGTTCCAGAATTTCACTACACGTGCGTTGTTGCAGTTAAACACCTCGAAATTAGCGCCTACCTATATGCAGTCACTTAACCCCAAAAGCACTTTGCATTTACTCGTCCCATTGCCTTCTTTCCTCCTTCATTCGTCTTAATTCCACGCGAAAATTGCCCCCTTCAGCAGCGCAGCTTTTTTTACTTAAACCGCCACAATTCTCATTTATTTATCCAGACCAGCTCGTTTCACTTTCCCCCGCTCGAGCGTCGTTATCATTTCTCTCCGTTTCATGTCGGACGCTTGTTATTCGCCGCACGCGACACGAAAAAATTCCCCGCGTGTCCATCCATCTACCCTTATCGGTTCATCTTTTTCCCTCCCCGTCCCTCCAGCCCCGCTCTTCCAACTTTTAATTCTATCCCGAGTCTGTATCGCTTACGCTTTAACCCCGCCTCGCGATCCCGCGTTCTCAGCCCCCTCTACCCGCCGACCCATGTCCCGTCTTTTTTGTTTAATCTCCCCACGAATGCGAGGGGATTAAAGAAGCCAGGACATTTCGCGTTTCGATCTGCGCGTTTAAATTTTACGCGGCCGTCTATCGCTTTAATCTTCCGTGCAATTCTTCATGCGGGCCACGTACGCGGGGCGCATCGACGCACTTCTTTCCCGTGGAACGCCATCCGTCTCAGGGATACGGATTTCACCGGCAACGCTTCTCCTCCGTGCTTCTGCCTGACCTTCTAGCACTCTCGAGCCGACCCACCCCCCCTCGCCAGTCGCGCTCCACAATTCCCTCGTTCTGCGCGGGGCGCAGCCGCCTCTTCCTCAGTTTTCGCAGACCCCGTGCCACCTCATCTTTTGACCTTTCCCTCGTCCTTCCTCCCCCGCGCCCAAGCGTGCTCTTCCGCCCTCGACATCGGCACGTTCCACTGCGAGAAGCCCCCCGTAATTGGCCCTTCGGACCAGTGACCGCGCGGGAGGAGTTGAAAGGGGGCGGTGAAAGGGTAGAGTGGAGCTGCGGGCGAAGAAGCCTGGAAGGCTGGTGGGTTGAAGGGAGAGAAAGCGAAGGAGTCTGGGGGGTGGTGGCTGGGAGGGCGAAGAAGAAACTGTATAAATCGGAGGGAGAAGGGAGGTGTTGAATAGAGAGGGATGACGGAGGGTGGTTGAGCGAAGGAAGCGGCAGAGGAAGGTTAAGAAGGAATCGTGAGAGGACGGATGATAAAGGTAACGATTCCAAAGGTCTGTAACGACGGGAGGGAAACAGTGGAGGGTGCAACGCGGTTGAAGGGAGGGTTAGCGGCGGGAAGCTGTGGCTAGACCGAGGGCGCGGAGGAAAATAGGGCAACAACAAACTGTAATTAGAGAAAGGAAAAAGGACGAGAGGAAGCACGGAGAGGGAGGAAGTATGTGGACAAATGGGCGCGAGCAAAGAAAGGGATGTAAAAAAAGGTTCGTGTTGGTAGAAAAAGAGTAGGGAAAAATAAAGGGTGGTTGAAGTGGAGAAATGGAGGAGCGGGAAACGCGAGCGGAGGCCGGGTAAAGAGAGACACGAAGAAACGGGGAACTGAAAGCGCGGTCGAGGGGAGGGGCGGGGAAAAAATAGTGAAACAGGAAAATGCGAGCGGAGGGAGGTAGAAAGAGGGGTGGCAGAGGGAACGGGGACGAAATAGAGAAATGGCTAACTGCAAGAGGGTGAAGAGAGAAATATGGGACGAGAGAAATTATGTGCTAAAAAGAGAGGACCTGAAAAGAAAGGTAAAAAATGGAGGAACTACGTGAGCAGCGAGGAGAATGAAGAATTAAAGAAACTAGAAACTGCGTCTATGAAAGAGTGATAGAAAAGACCAGGGGGGGCGGTCGATGAGAAGCTTAAAGCGAAAGCTGTGTTGGTGAAAGGGGTAGGTGGGATACAGGCAAACCGACAGTTCGACGAATAAAATGGAAGAGAAATCGTACAATGGGGGAACACGGCGGTCTTAAAAGGTGTCTAAAAAATGTAAGGAAAGCGCGGAAAAACCGAGGAGTGGTCGGCCAACGGACAAAGGGTGTAAGGAGAATAAACAAGCGATAAAGAAAAATAGGCAGTCCACGGGGCTTCTAAATAGAAACGAAGGGGCACACGACTTTCGCGAGGACCCTACCTTACGTCGCAGGAGCGGCGGCGGGGGTTGCGGCAAGTACGAGGGATACGTAGCTTCCTTTCGCCCCCTTGGGAGAGGCGGCCACTCCGTCGCGCTGAACTTTAGTCGGGATGAGATATGCAGAAATTAAATATTCATTTGGGCTACCAACCCCTAGGCCGTAGTCTCTTCCACCGTCCCTCCATTCTCTCCCTCGCCCCCTCTCGGCCTGTCACGGCCGCGCCACGACCCTCTCTCCACTGTCTCCCTCGTTCCCTCGAAAATAATGCCTTGGCCCGTGGCCAGTTTCGCTGCAGGCTCTCTCGATGTTCGACCCCCCCATTTTCCGCTTGTTTCGCCCCAGCCTCGGCGTAGAAAAAGATGGCGAACCTGGTGGCAAGCGTGCGCGCCACCTCCGCATAATGCAACCCCGTGCACTCTTTCTTCCCTGCCTCCTTTTCCCCTCCTAATTCATCGCAACTTACCCCCGCCTGTACCCTCGCCCCCTTGACAGCCGCGAACAGTTCCAGGAAACGTACCTGTTGAACCGGGCGGCGGTTCGATGAAATAATGACGAGCAGTTTATGCACCATTCGCCGCGTTACCGATGAGGGGTAACCTTCGCCCACGTTATGTGCCGTTCCGTTTCGCCTCGTGCGCCCGCCGCCGGTAGGTTGTTGCGCGGCGTACGTACGTCTCCTCCCGGCGGTTGATGAAGTGTTCTCTCGGCACGGAATTGCACCCCCTTCCTTTTGCTCGAACACATCCTCCTGCAGGGCGGTTAGACGCAGCACCGGGGGAACGCGCGCGGGATAAAAGGATTTGTTTTGGAGCTTTTCCGGGGGAGGGGGCGCGGCAGAGGGGAGGTGGATGAAATTTGAATATCGCCGTTGTTACCGCGCTAGAGCACGGGCGAAACGGGGCGGCCGGGGAGAGAGGGCGTCGTGGTAGCGGTTGCGTTAGGGAATACATACTTTGTGCCCTTAATCGTTATATAAATAGTCATTAGACGCCGAGCTAAATATTGCCTGGAAGCGCGCGGCCCTAGCGTTGTTCGTGGGATTTAATTATTTTTCCGACTGGTTACCGCTATCGCGGGAATTTAGCGGGTAATTGTTTCTAGCGAGTATTATGTTTGGGTGCATTCTTAACGTACCGGGCGCCGTTTCCGATTTTGATAACAGTGATTAGCTGTGCTACTGATAAATTGAACTTCGGAACAGCTTGCACTGTAATGTCGATAATAGCATGGTTTTATGCTAGCAAAACTTTGCTCAAATTTACGAGTTTTATTTGCGCGGTTAATTTTTTCTGCCAATTGCAATAATTCTTCTTAGTGACAAAAGTAGATACGTTAGAATTTGTAACGATGTAATGGTTAAAAAAAATATTGTTAACGTAATATTTGATTCACTCCTACTCACCTGAATGACCATTTAATTAACTTGATATTTTTATTTATTCAGAACAGTGTATTTCACTTCTTTTAGCAACATTCGTCCGGGCTGAATAAAGAAATAAGTCTTAACAAACAACCGTAATCACGTTGAATGTAATTCCCAGAGCTTCTTGAGCGCATACCTATAAATTGCAGAAATGGTGATGCATCGTGATAAAAGAAGAACCTTTTTTATTCTATCAGTAGAGGGAAATCGGCATAGAGGGAGTTTCCCTTTGATCATTCATGCCCTTCAAAGTGTACGCAAAAAAAAGGAGCAGCAATGCTCGGGCGTAAAGCTTAGATCGTAAGTTATTTCGCGTCACAACAGCGAGGGGATGAAATAAAGATAAAAGGGAGCTCTGACAGCCGTTCAATAGCAAAGATCGCGGAGCGCGTTCCCTCACGATTTGAATAAAATGAGGTTTAGTATCCCGTTCGCTCTTTAGTGGAGCCATTTTGGACGACGAATACTGGAATGGCGTGTAGGCAGGGGCAGGAGACGCGAAGGATAAAGAGATTTGTTTCATCGTTTCCGATTAAGGGTAGGTGGGGACAAGAATAACATAAAATTTGCATATCACGATCCTTGTAATACGTTCGCGAACAATAGGAATTACGTTGTATATCGTCTTGTCGTTGCGGAATACACCTCGACGGTGGCACAAACGCTAACGTTCTCGTCTCGTTTTGTTTCAGGCAGCAGCATCCTGCAGAATAAACACAGAGAGTCGAACCGAGGCAACAGGAATGAAAGGATTTCTTCGGCTGTGTCGAGAAAGGGTAAGTCGAGCTCAGAATGTTGTATCGCGCTTTCAAACAGTCTTTTACAACGTTTTATCGCATCTTCAGAGGATTGTCTACGAAACGCAGATAGAGAACGGAGAAATATATATTGTAATCATCTTTGCCAATCCTTGAAACGCCAGGAGCACGATCGATCATCTGGTAGCTTTCGTCAGAAGCGTGTACCTATCGTGTTTTGGGTAAGAAATTTAATAAAACGGAAGGGGCAGTGAAGCAAATTTGCAGGAACGAAAAAACACTTGCAATACCTTGAGGCTAGGAAGCTTTTAATCCTTGCAGTCCAATCGACTCGCTCTCCGATCAACCACAGATCTTTTCCCAGATGCTGCACGTATTAAAATTACGTAAACAGGGTTTACTCCTCTGTACTCCTCTTGCTGCAAGGCCCACAATTTAAATGTTGTTTCACATTAATTGAAAAATTGGTTGAAACCCTATCATAAATCCACATGCATAATCTCTTCCGATACAGCACCGTCCAAGACTTGACGCAAATCATTCATTAGAAAATTATAATAACGTGTTACCAGTATTTCCACGCCGAGGAATGTCTATCTGCTGCATTGGCACATTTCATGTTCATATTTTCTGGAATGTACCGAAAGCATTAAGCAGAAGTTCCCCAAACCTTGCGCCACACCGAGTGTTAAAATTTCATCTGGCCAAATTCTTTTGTTTCCATTCACTGTGTTGCAAAAATACCTACTTGCTTTATCGATCTATCTTAAACACATAAGCACGTTTCACACGGAAGGAACTGATTTTATAGACACGCAGGTTAAGCATCTTTCACTTCTCCAGTGCTATAAGCCTCTAAAGTCGTAGATCCTTTTTTTAAATACCCCGTATATGCTTCCCGTTCCTCGCCCCGAATGCGTTAAAGAAACAACGAAGAGGGAGGAATTGATAAGGGGGTTGAAAGGATTCCGCGGAAAGTCGACACATTATCGTAAATCTGTCCGATTGAACTGGTCGACACATCGCCATTTCCACGAGCGAGTTCACCGGAGGTATAAACAAGCGAGATGCGCGGAACAATAGAAAACTAGCGGGCAACTGTCACTGGCGCGGTTAAATATTGAAATTCAACGTCCCTGACGAATTATTATATCGCCGACAGCAGAATAGATCGAGTTTAATTAGAAATTAACGAAAGTCGGCGTCGAAGTTGCGTCTTCAGGGGGCGATCCAATTTACACGGTGGCCTCGCCTCTAATAAAGGAAGTCGCGACGATACGACGCTGCCCGGTGCGGCGCGGCGGTCCAATTAACTTAATTAACGTTACAGCAGGTTAAAATTTTGACAAAAATGGCGCCCTATCGGCGGCGTTGCTCTTAATTAATTTCCGTGATTGTTTTGCAGATAATTGTATTTTCCGCGGCGCATTTAATTAACGAGCAGCACTGTTGCAAGCATTTCGCGAAGATCCGCCCTAAAGAAAATGGCAAACGGTTCCTCGAAACTCCACTACTCGACGACGACTGCATTCTTTGCCCGTCGATAAGTATCGGCGAGCCAATTAACGACAGCCAATGTATTGTAACGTGACTTTAATTTGACGAACAGATCGTTGAACCTGGCTTCGCCACGGAATTCGGTTCCCCAGTCGAAGTGCAATTAATCGCCTGTCCTTTTAATACATGTCCTGATTATCAGCTTCTTTTTTATAGCGTTTAATAAGCTGAATATGTATCGAAAGTACGTCGTTCATTCGTGGGAGTAAAATTTCTAGCATAATTATCGATTGAGATACAAATAAGTTTTAAACGGAATGTGTATTCAATTATCTTTCCTGGTATCAAGGACCAACTGTAAGTCCTTTCGTTTGCTTACAATTTTCTTCTGGAAATATTCATTTTGTTTATTTTTTTTATCCTTCAACTTTTCTGTGTTCAAAACTTGAATGTGCTCAATCGTCTGTATTAACTTTTTGCTAGCAGCACGCGTTTCAATTGCTGAAGCATTTGATGAGGTTTAAATGAGGTTGCATTATAATTCCGTTTTACTGTTTTATTTAAGCGAGGATAAAAACGAGTACGCGTTCGTCGGTGCGTGCATTATTTTGCACCGTCGCATCGTGATTAATAATTGCATCGTAAATATTGATGGATGGAAACAATGTGCAATTTAATTTAAAACTCTTGCGGTGTCCACTGTGTTTTTCTTCGAGGTTTTTTTTTGGAAACCCATTCCAGCTGTAGGTAAATTTCCCGAAGTTCCAGTGAGATATTAAAACGCGCTTAATGTGGAAACGAAAGAATGGTTAACGCTCCGTGGCTAAATGTGTGCGTTTGATTGTTGCGATTAAAAACCGCGACTACTGAAATATTCGAAAGGGAGGGATTCTCTTTAATTACGACAGAATTTGCTGAAATTAAATAAAAAGTTGAGGCATGAAGAAATTTATTTTTCAAGGCAGCATTTAATCTTACTGTTAGATATTTTGAGGACAATGGATCGTCGTCAAATATGTACAGAACATTTAGTTCACCCTTCACAAGTCTGGACCACATCAGCTATTAGAATAGTGACCATAATAATACTGATTTATAATTTAGTGTGCTTGACACTAAGTAAATTGTGACAAGTTAAAAATTACAGAAGCAAGGCATACAAATTATCACTCGCTACTCGACGAATTAGTAACAGAGATGGTACTTAAATTGCAGCAGATATATACTACCTGGGAATATCGCGAATACAAAAACATATTTTCAAATAAATCTTACGACTTTCGACTGTGAAAGAAACTTTCTACTTTCTTTATGCACCAATTGCTAGATAAAATAGTCAACCAGCCTTATCATGCTGAAAATACTCGCTTCTTCATTTTATTTATAAACTTATTTTTCCTGTAGTTGCTACAAACGTCCCCAAATCAATCTTGATAAAAATTCTCAATTCCCTATTAATTCGTAACCAGCTAACGTCGTAATAGGATCACCCTGTTAGATGATTATAATAAAAGAACAGATCCCTCTGTTCTTGATTTTTACACTCGACAACAAAAGCTGCAAAAGAAAGTACATCTCACCGAATGATTCCGCGTGCATTTCCAGGCATATTGTTTTGGGCGGCGACTTGAATGCTAGCCAATTTGTGGTATATAATTGCTAGTTGGCCGCTAGTTTCGTCTTCATGAGGCAAATGAACCATGCCGATTGGACTGCAGTAATACCATATTTATTAATACTGTAACGGCGAGTATGCTCGGAAAGAATCGACCGTAATTTCGGCATCGAGTTAATTAACGGCTCGTAGTAGACTGAGTCGTATCCACTGCACAAGTTATGACGCAATTAACTTACGTAGTAAGGATAAAGAACGTCCATGATCGTCGGCCACAGGGTAGTATATATCCTAGCATTAACATAAATCGATACGCGGGGGTAATGCTGAGTTCAAATGGAATTTTTCGCACAATTTTCTAATAATTCCACCACAGTCGAGGTATCGTCCACTAGAAAAATCTACACTCTGTGATACCTATATCATAAATAATCATCCCGTGTGGTCGTCTTCACGCTATTACTAATATAAATTCAAGTTTAATATTGTCGTTGAATTCAGGTAACCAGTGAGCGATAATATGGATAGCTAACAAAAAATCTGTGGCGTGTAATTTATAGAGAGTGGTGTTTTTCGAAGATATGTGGAGATCTGTGGTTTAATTATCCTGTAAACTGAGATCGCGAAGAATCGTGAATATTCGCGCGTTTAATACGCCCCATTGAGCTGCTGGCACAGGTGGAAATGAGATTGATGGCGAGAGAAAATCTGCTCTGGCGAGATTTTGCGCGTCTGGAAATATTCGAAAGAGCTCGCGAGGAAGCCCGTGGCGTTCCCGATGATCTCTACCACTCACGCCGCGCGGGTTCGTTCGAGTTTCGACTTGAACGTGAGCCAATCTCCGGTGCATAACTACGTATTAACCTCGGCTTTCGTTTCCGCCAAGCAACGAGCCATGTCAGCGCGGTAAGGACTACCAATTAATTTCGCTAATGTCCCTATCCGACGTCTTTCGACCTTCCTGGTTTATTATTACGTTTTAAGTCGAGCAGAAACGAGCATGATTTTCGAGAGACTTCGTCATACGTATTTCTGGAGGTGTGTGTGATAAATTCGGTTAATACCCGTTGCGAATTTTCATACTAGTGTTTCGAGGCTTTTTTGTCGGCCGAAGAATTATATCGAAACGACTTCCTGCGCGGTTTAATTTAAACCCGTGACGGAGAGGACACTGGTGACCGCAAAATTCAGACTTTAATAAGCTTGTAAGCAATTTCAAATTAAATTTATGTCTTCGTGAAAAAAATGATTTTATGGAGTACAAAAGCGGTTTAAAACTACAGACAATGCTAGAAGCATTCCACATAATTTTCTGAGCGCGTAGGTATTTTTGGTGTAAGAATATTTCGAAGCGAATTAAATTGTAATACCGTAATATCTGCAAATGTTGATTAAAAAATTCATTATATATTCACAGAATCCCTCCCTTTTGAAGTACTATTTCTCCATGAAATTATGTTTTATACATCATATAATGCATACATCCTCAGAATAGATTTTTATATACATTTTTTTAAGCTGTATCTTTAGTTGCATTTGGGGAGAAAATAAGTTTTATGCCAATCGATGTTTGCAAAATGAGTAACCCTTGACGTTACAGTAACTTCTTGGCGATTTTAAGCCAAGTTTACCATTCGCTCGTCTAAAATTTGTTATCTCACAGTACTGATGAAAAAAAGTCACAGGCGTGTCACATTCGTAGTCACTCTTACCCGGAGCCAGTGAAAAAAATGTTTTTCAAAGTGATATTTGTAGAACATGTGTCACTGATTACGTCAGTGTACACACGCGGGACATTCGTCACGCGAGTCGTATTTATCTTTTGAAGGTTCCTCCAGTGCAATGAGAAACAACGTTTTATCATGGAATTTTGTTATTCTCCTGGTTATTTGTGCGTAGCCTCCCATTGTACGAAATAATGTCATGGAGCATGGTCAGGAAAAATACGGCCGCAAAGTAGGTCAAAATGAACGGTCCGCATCCTGTAGGAAGTATATTTTTAACAACCCCCTAATACACTTTGGAGTAGGGTGGTTAAACGTTTGGATGGGTCTTTAGGATATTCTCAGAAAAGTTTTATGATACAGTTGATTTTAGATTAGGGCAGTCAATAACCTGGATCGATTTTCATATTTGTCACCAAAATTTTTGTTTAAAGTAGGCAAAGATTTGAGTTGACTGTTATTATTTCCATAATATAATTTGGTCCAATTTTTGATCACAATAGCTTAGTATTTCGGTGAATTTGTATATTTCTCACGAATGTTCTATATCGCTGTCGATTTTAGATTCGGACAGTCGAAGGCCTGGGTGGATTTTCATATTTGTTATGAACGGTCTATGATTTGGGCGATCTTGGATTCAGATAGTCACAGATTTGGGTTGGTTTTTATATTTCCCACACGTTCTATAATCTCGTTGATTTCGAGGTTTCGGTTTGGATAGTCAATGGTCTGGATGGATATTTACATTTCTCACGGAGTTCCCTTAACTTGGAAACTTTTTCGATATTCGGTATTCCCTTTACTGTAATATGTACAATACTATCTCAACTGTCGTCGTACAATTCCGCACTCTGAATTTCTATTCAATACATTTTTCTTAAGTTTCTAAATAAAATGGATATCATTTATTAAACGATGACTGCTTTTTTGCTAGAGAAAGGAAAAGCAATCGTTAACGAAGGTGTATATTTAAAAAAATTCCTAATCACAAAATTATAATTGTAATGGATACTTTTCAATTTCTACCAGAAGTATTTAAGTAAAACTTAAATAAATTTCATTAGTAATCAAAATAAAAACGTTCTTATTCTTAACGAGAGAATACCTACTTCAACTGCAAATTTCAATTTTTCTATCGTGGAACGAATAAGGCAATAAAATTGAATTAAATTAGCCATCGTTGCGTTAATAATACAACAGTTACTTCCACTTCATTACACATTAGTAATTTTATTTACATAAGAGTGTTACAAAAAAAGTACTTGTTTATATGAGACTACTTAATTTACTTCATTATACATTTTCAGTGGAACCTTTAAGTTTAAATATCTCGCACTCGAGAAATTCATTCCTCGTTTAATTATAGTCGAAGCATTCACTTTGTCATTATTTGCAGTCTCGCGCGTACTCGTATCGCGGAAATTTTCGGAAATATACTTAATCTGTGCCCGTTAAACTTCAGTGGACCCTCTGATTTCTATAGGTAAATAAATCGTATCGTTACAATTCAAAAAGCTCGTGCTTTTGTTTGATATTCTTTCATGTTGGAGAACTGTTTTAAATATACCAATAAAATATGTCGAGAGCATACCTCTGAAACGGTCGTTATCTAAACGACGCGACGTGTGGCACTGTGAATTGCCACGAAAGCGAATGAAAATTATGTAGAATACAGTACGCGGTCAGGTATGGACGAAATAATGAACGCTCCTTCCATGATGACATATTGTGCAAAGCAAATTAATTTTTCGTACGTTGCACGAGGAAAATGTTTCTCGCGTTTCTGCTCTCTACACAAACAGTAATTGCTAATGAAAAAACGCTTCGCGAAGACGAAATTCTGCAGTGCAGTACTAACTTTTGACGGCACAATGTCATTATTCGGTTCGTTTACCCGAGTCGCAAACCCAGTTGCCTGTGTCACAGTTAATTACCATTGTCCAAGGAGAACAGAAAATTCCATGTTCAGGAATACTAGACGTATGCCTTTTATCTTAGTTTCAACCTGAACGTTGTCCTGAAGACGGGAAACAGATTCAATTTAACAAATAAGCTGTTAATATAATATTTTTTGGTTACATTAGAGAAGATTTTTTTCCCCTTTTATTTTAACATACCTCGAGAATAGAAATGAGGGAAGATATGACAGAAAATGTAGCTACATTTCAAAAGCATTTAAAACAGTTAGATAATCTTTGTTGCGCAGCGTGTATTTCGTTATAAGCTCGCGGCTTGATACTTGTAATACGAGTGAGAAATATTGCAATATTTAACATTCTGTAATAATTGCACTTGCAGAAAACGGAAAGATTTTTCGTTGAACATAAAACGAATATACAGAAGACTGTTCAGTTGATGATAAAATAATATTCTGCAACTGGCTAGCTTTCGTTTAGTTCCCTATGGGTTATGACCAAACAGTTTACGAGCACTTTATCCCGCGGTGTGCGTCGAAAACACACGTGGCTGAAGATGAAGTTTGATGTTGCAAAGTGGCTGCTGTAATTTTTCGTCGAACTTCACGATTAAAAATTCGAGTTTTGATTCCACTTTCAGTCCGCGGCAGTCGCGTTTCAGTGCGAGATACCGGCAAAGTAGAAATTATAGAGCCATAATGAAAAACTTTGTCCCTGAAGCCTGAAGCTGTCGGTGTTGGATTAGCTTCTGGGACGAGAATGAATTAAGTTCCTTCTTTGTTTAACTACCACGTGGGACGTAGGAATTTTCGCTTCCTTCGAGAGCCACTTCGATTTCCAAAGGTTAGCGCGATTCTCGTCGCGAAATATAGCCGTTCGTTCAATGGAAAGGAACAAATGGTTACCAATCGATAAGGACCACGATTACTACTTATCGAAATTGTTCTTTGGTCCTCATAAAATTACAGACTGCGGTGTAAGATCCCTCCAATGAAATATTCAGATTGATTTTAAGCCTAGAACGACTTCTGGAATCTCTACTGCCACCAAGCATTTTAACGTTACTTACTTGTTCTGCTTTTTCAAATACTAAAAAAAAATGTCTTGCAGAAATACTTTGGCCGAGTAACCGAAAGCTGCCACGAGCTACGGTGCTCATTTAGTACCTGATCATAAACAAGAAAATATGAATATTTCTTATAATAAGAATCTATATTCCCGCGCACTCAGTTTATGTATACTATAAATTACATCGACTCGATTCAGATAAAATCTAAGGCGTCGAGGGATGTCAAAGCTGGCGGAAAGTCAGCCCTACGTTAAAATTGCCAATCGTACGAGATTCCTCAATCGATTCGAGAGGAACTCGTTCCTCTAATCATTCGTCTCGACGGGGGGATGGCCAGACAGAAGAAAAAGTAATCCTCGAATTCCATGTCGAAAGTCGTCCCGCCTGCCTCTTCCAAACGTGGCAAAGCGTTTACCAGCGGATTTCGGCGTCGCTCTCACGTGCATTTTTCGCCGCGTTGGTTTCGAGTTTCAACTTGAACCGGAGCCAATTCCGCGGCTGCTTCCTTCGCCTCCTCCTCGAGAACGACGAGCCATCCAGCCGCCATAAGGACGATCGTTACGGCAATTTACGATCGAATCCTTATTCCGCTGCTTCCGCGCGAAGGGTCGAAACGTTGTCCTACCGTTTTACACGATCCGCGAGGAAACGCTGGCTGGAGAGATATCGGTGTTGTATTGACTGGAAACGGTCAATTTCCGCGCCGTCGTTTGTGTCTCGATAAAAATGACATATACCCACCTGCAGGGTATTACAAGGTTTGACTTATTCCTGAGTAATGTCCCCAAGTTTCGAGTAGATGGACTGGAATAGAGAATGATATGCAAATAGTAATGGGAGTGTTACTTTAAGTGGTGATAACACTTCGCTCTTTGCGCGGATATTGCAGGCTAATTTGATGATTGACGTAATTTAGTGTGCAGTAGATATTGGTATGGACATATTCATTTCGAGGGGACTCATAGAAGTCAGTCAATTTAATTAATGAAATCTACGAGTTAAGTTTCATGTTTGATATTTTTTTTCCAGCATAAATTGCTTGTGCCTGTGAGAGCTACTTAGTTAAATGAAGAGGGGTTAGAATCATTAGAAAGTAACATTGGTAAATATTTAAGAAGTTTCAATGTAACAGAATAGTTTTTGTCTAGATTCATCTAATTTGACGAATCGATTTTATCGTTAATCACAGCTACCTAATTATTTCTATATTATTCTTATCTTATTCATTCACGAACATTTCGGTATCTCAGGCCATCTTTAAAAATAATTAATCTAAGTAACGACTTTGAAATCATGAAACACACGATCTGAGAAATTTCTGGTGGCAAATACGCTTTTCCCTCGGGCTTATTTTTGCAATATCAAATACAACAGAAGCGTCTAATGAAGGCCCTCGATTCAAATGAAACAGTTTGTTCAAATATCTTTCAAAATTGTATGCCTAAGCATAAAGCAAAGACATTTCCAGCGTTCCCACTAATTAAGTAAGTACATGATCTCCATACTGCGAATATAAACAAAAAAATTGAAACAATCAAGGCACAAATAACTCGTGAATTTCAGTGGCTTCCCGTTAAATATCTCTTCCTTTTGCACTGATACTTGCCTCGGGGAAGAGGCATCTTGGGCAGACAATCAGAGACTGGGAAACGAACTTTTCTCGCGAGTCGAAACATATTATTTGGAGCAGAACGTGTAATTTCGTATCGCTCGATCGGATCACGTTCCACTGCTCCATCGTGTACCTCGGAGGTGAATTTTTCCTGATGAACCGGTTAACGTCCAAATTACAGCTTTCGTTTCGACGAAAGTGGGCCAAAACAGTACCGTCCATTGTTTTCGTTCTTCGCGGGACAGCTTTACTGAAAATTACCGAAATTTGTTCAAAGATGCGTGTACCAGATGTCTCTAGGCCAAAGGGGGCTGAAAATGGCACCCCTGTTGGTTTCTCTTTCTGCGACGTACGATTCGAACGGAGTTAGTGGTTTTACTGGACAATAGTGCGGTAGCACTGTGTTTGAATAATCGAGAAATCGTGTACGTGGGTATAGGCAAAATGGTACTCGTACACCGTTTATCGACGTTGATCGATACTTTTTTTTTATAGTTGCACGTTGCACTATATGTAGATATAGTATTCCAGCGAAATCAGGTTGCCTATATCTGCTTGGAACTCCATTCTCTCTAAGTGCAATTTAATATTCCCCGTCGTATTGAAAGCAACTTCTTTCCGCTAATAGGGTAGATGTACCGTTTGTGGCCATTGCACTGTTTTTGGCCATGTGCATAATTATTTTATTTTTAAATTGTTTGCAGATCATTCTTATGTGGAGAATTTCACATCATAAATATTTTGTTTAGTGCACTGCCAGAAATATAAGGTTACGTTTATTACTTACGCGGGAAAATATTCTATTTTTTAAGAAGTGGCCAAAACTGGTATAATATCTGAAAGTGGTCACAAATGGTGCATCTACCCTACCTACTATTTATCTGCAGATGCTTTCCTCATTATCTTACTGTACATATAAAAATGAATTATCTTATACATATAAAAATGAGGGATCTTAATGTCAAATAACCGATGAATACTATACGTGGAATATATGTGTAATGACAAAAAGGAAAGCAATTATTATTTAATTGTACCATTCATGTTCCTTTTTTCGCCACAATAATTGAGCATCTATTTTTATTTTTATTTTATATTAGGCATATTCGGAGAATGGTGAAATTGTTTTCTTAATGTTCCTACGCCTGTGCCAGCGTGTAAATGACAACACGGAACGTACCAACTCCACGCGGGAGTTGTATCATGGCATGTGGCTGGCGTTGCGCCGTAAAATTCCTTCTTTTGTAAAACTTCGGGTGAAAGTCCTCGGTTTTCTCAGCTGTTCACAACATGCTCGACCACATGCTAAGCAGCCAGAGTCGAGACTTCACTGGCGCCAGGAGTAGATAATAAAAACGGATCTGATAGGCGCGGGACAAAACAAGCGGTGCTGAGACCAAGTTCAACGCTCGGCTCATGAATATCAATGAATTCGGTACCGATGGTTCATTTCGTTAGAATCGAGTGGTGTCTATAAAAACTGGTCTTCCGTTTCACTTGCTTGAAAGTCACTTGATGGGCTGGAAACCTGCACCGAGCACGCGCAACGTTCGAAAATGTCACAAGTAGATACTCTGATTTTCGTAAGTATCGAATCTATTTAAAGTGGCAGGCGAACACTTAGTGAATGCATTGGAATTGGAAATAGGTTAACTAACACTGTACACCTGGGTAATTCTGATGCTATTGTACTTACGAAATAGGGGCTGGGGTAAAAGTTGCTCAGTTTAGACAGGGGAATGCGACAGTAGATAGACTATATTCCTCAGAATTTGATTTTTTTTTAGTTTTCCCATCTAGTAGACCCTTGTTCTCTTTCTGTGCCGGGAGATTTATCATTAGAAATAAAGAGACGAGATCACCTTTATCCAGAATTTGATAACTTAATTTGTATTTATCTATAATCATTCTTGAATACTATAATGGATAGTCTTTCAATCCTAATATATGTGCTTCGTGGGAAATATACTTTTTATTGCACTACCACTTCTAATATCAATCATTATCATCCTTATTATATATATTGAATAATTAATTCCGAATTCGTTGGAGAATAACAGAAGATATATAAATGTTTGCAATTAAGTTCTTGAGAATATTGTTATATCCCAATGTCGTCGTCATTAACAAATAATTTTCGCTTACACTTAGCCTACAGTTAATTCTTCCTTACCTGGCCAATTTTATATTGATCACCGTTCACATAAAACTCGGTGTCTACTCATATGAAATTCCGAAATGATTCATCCTGCTTCCACCATAATTCACCTCATCACAATTTTTCCTACCGTATTTTCATTGCACAAAGTTCGCTCGGTTGTCCGAAACAAATTGACTCAACAGTCACTTGTTACGTTTGATATTCAGAGTACAGCTATTCTATACCCAAACTGCAACTGACTTTAAAATCTGCTAAAGATGGGCATGCTGCTGGGGTGAAACTCACTAAAAACTTCTATTAAAGGGCAATTACCACTCAGCCACTGGATTGAATAATTCCACGTCCCACATCCCTCCCAACCTTAACGTCATTACGTGCATGGGTCCAGCAGACATGAAAAATTAAAGTTAAAAATTACTGTCTGCCCCGCGTATCTTCCTGGCACAGGGCTATAAAGGGAAATATTAACCTCCTAAGTTGGAGCAACTGCATCCCTTGGCATCACGAATTTACCATCGCGCTGCAACAGCTGTTGAACTTTACAACCGCGTGTTTTTGTTGTTACGGCGATCATTTTTATTAGCCCGAGGCAGATATTCATCCGCTTAACGTGACACTCGCGAACGTTTTTCGCTGCTCCAGCTCGCGATACCCAGAAAATATATTCTGCCGCCGCTGCAGTGGTCAAACACCGCTCGAAAGTCTCGAGCAGTCTCCCGTCTGCTCAAATACTCAAATATGTAGTAAGAACCATGATATTCCCGAATGGAAATTTCCGTAGGTACCTACTGTTCGTTCTCCCGTGCAGCCGTTCCATGGCGGAAGACGGAACGTGTCGTGTTCGAGTTTAAACAGAACTCGCTCGGTATAACGAACGTTCGTCAAATATTTATACCGAATACTCGGCCGTTATGGAACTTCTGTAAACCCGCCTCGCCCATTGTTCCGCGCAAGGTACTTCGTTTGTTCGCCGATAGGCATATGCATTCGGAAGAATTAACGATAACGGAGGAGGCTCCTTTCCGAGGTTTGAGAATATGGCTGGAAGCATTGCAAGGTGCAATGAGGACTCGGCGAAATGACAGACAGACGGGTAGTTGATTTTTCGTGTGCTGAACGATTGGATTTGAGAAAGTAAAAAGATATTATTCTGTTTCGTAACTGGTTGTGCAAAGTGTGCTTTTACTCGTTTCCTAGTTTCCTTTTCTCGAGCTTCTATTTGTATCGTAAAGAATTTTCTGTCTGTGGAATTACTGTTTAGGTTTAAGTGGATCAAGTTTCATACGATGAAGGGAATTGATGAAGGAAATTAATTGTATTGGTTTAATTTGACCTAAATTAACGAGTATTGTAACTGATACGTCAATCTATGAGACTAAAACAGTTTCCTGAAATCATCGGGGCCACAGTGAGTTTGAAAAATAAATCAGAATTATCCCTAAGGGTGTGCAAATTTTCCTCCAACTTTTGCACTCTTCGCTTCCTGCACTTTTTTAAATTGAATTTTAAAGTAAGCCCAGTTGAGTACAACATATTATTCGGCAAACAATACTTTGCAAGCAATACTTTCGGACCATCCAAAACGATGTCCATAAGAAAGATAGAACAGTATATAGAATTTGAAAAAAAAAATAGAGAAACATCCATTTGGAGGCGAGAATGGAGCCAAATGCATAAACCTCTTTCATCGTGGCACGTACTTTGCACCGTTACTGGGCCGTATATTCTGATATCCTAGAACTCAACCTTGTTCCCGCAACCCATTTCAAAGCACTCTCGCGGTTACTTTGGTTCACCCAGCTGTACGTGTATTGTGAATTCCGATATTCGCGACCGCAGCGCTCTATCCTTTGGAAACGTATTTGCTTCGAGCATGAACTTAACCAAAAATCCCCGACGAGAATTCCTTACATCGTTGCTGTTCTATTGATCCCCGGCCTCTCTATCTGTTTGCCTGTTTATTCGGTGTCTTATGGTTTCCACCGGCTACCGCGGCCTCCCGTGCCAGTTGTTCCACGCTGGGATAATAGAATTGTGGTGCTCTGTTGTGGATGTCTTTGTTCTCGCTTCGGATGCTCCGAGAGAAATCCCTGGGAATGCTAAAGCACTTTCTGATCGAATAGTTGTCATTTCGATTTTCTTGCACTGTTTTCGCCTCGTTTCACGTCTACGGATTAGGTATGTAAAACGAAAGTGTTTTAGAAAAATAGTCTGGGGAAAGAATCTATGTGTACAGTTGCGTAGGTTTGCATCTACACGGATGTTGAGTTGGTAAAACATTTTTTCGCATTTTCTAAGGGAATTTAAAAATAAATTTTAGGTATATGGAAAAAACGAAAATTTTGATATACATATTTCATTGGATTTGGATGTATTGAGTACCTACTTCCTTCATGTTCGCAGACAACTGTCAACTTTCATTTCCGTATTGTGTAAAAAACGAGATTTAACTTTGGCCAACCAGGTAAATTCTAATAACGTATATTGAATTATATTGATGTACAATATTCGACAATTTTTTTAAAAGATCATGTATCCGAGCTTTATCGTGTTCCTCCAAACTTGGCGAATTGCATTTTGCATTAATAACTGTTCCTACCATGTTATTGGAACAAACGCGGGGGAATAAAAGGATAATATTGGTAGAGATGAAATTTTAAGTTGTATTTTTACGATCGAGGAGAGCAACGCCATTTTTACACCGCTGAGCTTGCAGTTCTGTCGAACCGCCTCTCAAGGAAAAACGAGGGAAAGGTAGTGTTGAACGTGTCAAAATATGAGACAATACCGTGGTTGCACGTTAATTACAGTCGTATCTTTTCAACTACCGAATAGCTATTTGGTTGGCAGTAATTCCAGAGTTCGCGTTATATTACGACTGCACGCTCCGTTATACGCTCCCCTTACCGCAGCATTTGCAACGCAGAAAAGGGAACGCCCGCGATCGAGCAAATCACATTCTTGAATTCCCGCCAAAAATCTTTATATCACGATTCACGCCTTGACGGATGCTTTAGGCTTTACTGAAGCTGAAATTTCGCTAAAACTTTAACTTGTACTTTCATCGACGTATTGAAAACAAATTTTGCATTTATCTTTACAATAAAGCAAGTACCAATATGGATATAATGTTTTTCGTCAGAGTGCGCAATTTGAAATATATTCACGGAATTATAAACCCATTCTAGAAACAAAATATTAGGTTTATCCCAAATGGTAGAAGAAATCATTCCAACATTTCGAATTGAGTTAAACGGTGAAACTTCTTTGCCTGCCATTATTTTTGCCGTCCTCCAGTGATCCATAAATTCGCGTCTCTATATAGATGTGTTTCAGATCTACATAAGTTCCAGGAAAGTTGCACCTTTAAAATTCAAATGTTAATTCTAGCAATTAAACTTCATCTTAATTTAATTACTCCCCGTTCCATCGTATTATATATAGATAAGGTCGCTGGATAAAAAGAACTTATTTTAGCAACGATTATATGTCCTGCGAGCGCAAGGGAGGGACAAAACTGGCGGAAGCTTATTTCCAGAGTTTGCTCTATTCTCATTCACAAATATATTGCGTCGTGAACTTTTATTCGGTTGCCAGGTAACAAGTTACAATGCTTTTTGATCGTTCCTCGTGTGCACACATTAAAATCATATTGTTCATCGTACGTGAAATGGAATCGAACGCACGGCTGATAGAATTTATATAATTAAAAATCGGAATCGTTCATATTTAACCATTTATATGCAAATCTCCCGGGTTTCCAATTGCGGCATATTTATCAATAAAATCGCCCCGCAAAATCGATCGGATAAAATGAGTCTGCTTGCTGAACTTTCGTGATACAGGCCACAAAGCAGGTCATAATGAAAACGGCCAGCATTGTTGTTATAATTCAATTTCTACTTTGTATTTTATTCCAATTCTTCAGCGGTAAGTACTGTGTACCAGCAATTCTTCAATAATCACCCTCGACTAAATCAAATGATTAAACGAGTATACACCTACTTTTACATTTTCATTACCATCAGGTAAATCACTCTGTAGAGCTGACATGCCACTATGTACATAGATTCATTAGCGACTCATTAATAAGAACGTGTATCGGTAGTAGCTTCTCCATAAATCAGGCCCGCGGCTTCATCATCTATTCATCGTTCCGAACGTATTTATACAGTGTGCGGGCAAAAGAATGATACAAGCGGAGAACATGTGATATCCTGTGCAAAAATAAATCCAAAGTGTGGAATACCATTTTTTCATCCGAGACTTAAATTAGTTTTCGAGAAAATTATTTTTCAAAATTCGCCAAGTAGAAAATTGAATGTAATGAATCTTCGCGTAGATATAATTCGAAAAATTGCGAAACAACTTTCTTCGCATGGGATTTGATCTAGAAAAAATTGATTTCAAGGTGGAACCTATTTTTAGATCTTCAAACTCGATTTTCTTGAAAACAGAGTTTGTGTTTAAATTTTAGACTTATTTCTGTCCAAGGATGCACTTCATCGGTAGTTGCGCTATATTTACTGTTGTATTTTATTCCACACTTTTGATTTATTTTTGTATAAGGAATCACCTCCTGCTCGCGTGTATCTACCATCCTTTCGGTCGCACTCTGTGTACCGTCCTAGAATGTGCTGTTAATCATTTACTAAGTAGACTCGTGGCTACGATTCAATGGCCATCGAATGGTAGTCGATCGAAGTCTCGAGCGGGGATCGGAAGCGTGCAATGTCTAGATTGACCAAGAATTTGAATGTTAAATTCTACAATGCAGAGATGCTTGGACGTGCCTCGCGATTTTAGCCCCGCTCGATTTTTTCGCTCTGCTCGTTCGATCCGGTATTCAAAGCGTGTCCCTTTTCTACGACCGCAGCCATTCCGATATCTTAGTACTTAACCTTGTGCTCGCAACCCCATTTCAAACCACCTTTCACCCCGTCTCCCGCCCCCTTTTTTCTAGTTTATTCCCGTTCGCCACGCCCGACAGCAGCGTGACTTTTACCTTCGCGTAGCGCTTTTTTCCCTGGACGTATTAATGCTTCAGCCCAAGTTGCTATTGTTCCTTACCGTCCAACCACTTTCCTCCCCATTGTGCTGGCAGCCAGAGTTACGGATGATGCCAATAAAATTTCGAATGCACTTTTCGATTGAAAGTTCATTCGAATAAAAATGGCAAATAAAACGAATCGGCGAAAAAAGTATGTTATCTCGAGAAGCGCTCCCCTTACTTCATGGCATCCCTTAGAATTCTACCCATAAATGCATCATTCTACCCACACAATAAAACAAAATTCGCGGTGCATTTTTCGAAACTAAGCAGGTAGTAACTCGACAGTCGCGACCACTTACAAATCGTTTAAACAACTCTAACAACGAACAATAACCTACGTATTTCATTAAGATTATAATAAAAAATTATTTAAAAAAATACTAAAGAACAGACAAGTATGAATAACTATTTAATCCCCCTTTATCTTTTATTACTACGTCCTGAATTCATTTTGATTACAACCTAGATATCGCTGATCCTCCCACAGGCACGGAGATTTTCATTTCTCCTCCATGCCGCCGCGAATCCCGACAGAACCGAAAACTTAACCCTGTTGCCGTGATCCATTTCACGGCTCTCCAGTTTAGTCTCGTCCAGTTTCCACCTTGGCGACTCGACCGCTGCACTTTTCCCAGATATGACACGTATATAATTCAACGTGACACCCTCATATCGACGTCGCATTTTCCTCGTCCTCTAATCTGATAATGCGGATCAGAACACCCCGGGAAAATGTCTCTGTGGGAGAAGACTGGCACGAGAACGATCCATCCTCGCCTCGTTACGTATGAATTAAAACGCGAGAAGCTCCTTTCCTCTTCGTCTTCGTTGCCCAGAAGATCCTCCTTCGCCGGCAAGGGGGGCGGCCCAATTATGAACTCCGCGGAACACATCTCACGGCGAGAGATGTATTCTCGCTGAACTTTCAATCCGATTCCCCGTCGAAACTTCTTAGTTTCGTCAGGAAAGTTCAGATTAACCGGTAATCGGTGATTGCTCCACTTTCCCCAGGCGCCAGCAACGCGGTGCGCAGGGAAAGGAGGGACGGGCTATCGTTGTACAGAGACTTGCGTTTGTTCGACAAGGGAAATCTGTTTATCAAAATAGAAGTGTACGGGCCGAAGAAGTAGGTTGCTGACTTTGTTAAGATTCTTTAAGCAAGTTTTTAACGAGCTCAGAAGACTCGATTCCCCACGCGAGGCGCCTTCAATTTCTGCGCAAAGCGATGCTGTATTCTCGATACAAATTCACTGCACCGTTGACGTGTATTTTAGCATTTTTAGTTGGACTTTCGCGAGTGAAACACGGTTTACCTGCAGCAGTACTCAGTTTGTAACTGTGCATTGGTTTGTAGACACGGAAAGTGCTATTTGCCCGCATCGCCCGCTTGTAATTTTACTTACCTGCTCTCACCGTAACTACGTACATAGTTTACGTTTCGCAATCTAACAAAGCTCGCGAAAAGGGCAGCAACGAGGTTGTGAGACTCTCATTAGGATGGATATACTTCGTTTCTGACTACGTTGCGATTTGATGACGTTTCTAATGTTTGATATACGCTACCGCTCAAAGGTAGTTGCTCGCTTGCTGTATGTACGTTTTATAAAGAAGAAAATACAATAAAACGTAACATAGTTGATTATTGATTGTGCTTATTAAATTGCTACTTCTTTTTTTCTTACAATTAGTGTATATGCAATTTTACTACTGTAATCCAGTGACCATATTCAAGCCTTTTAAGGTTGGTAATGTTACATTTTTAACCAACTTCAAAAAGGAGGAGGTTATAGATTCGACCCGTGTATATTATTTTTATGTTTCTCCGCGCATAACTTTTCAGCATATGGACCGACTTTGATCTTTTTTTTATTCGAAAGAGTGCCTCGGTGGCCACTGCATCCGTATGGGCCAAATATGCTGCCAGTACTGGTTAATAATAACGAATTTGAGACATCCATAGTCTCACTTTTTCAAGTCTCTTATTTTGGGGAATCTTCTGTTTCTAGCAAACGGTTATTTCTTTTACGAGCAACTCTTGTTGTAGGCCTGTAGGTTCCTTTCTTTTCAGATAAATGTAGTTATATAATAAGTTTAATTCGCACCGACTTCAAAAAGTTGAGAGTCATAGATTAAATAAGGAAGAAAAATTATTTTATACTTTTTAGCGAATTTTTATTTTGAAGTTGGTTTTAATTTAACTTTTTTTTTCAATTGGCTATATGATTGACACATGTTTCGTTGCTAATGAAACGTTAGAACCACCAAGACCAACAGTTATATTTCCGAAAGAGGAAGACTACAGGTGTTAATAATAATTGAATAATGATAATAATCGATTTGCCGTCCAAAAACCACTTTTTAGATAACAAAATAGAATGAGACGATTGCTATCTGCTAAGGAATATCCACGTTCTATTTTCTCTTTCATTAATCGTACCTATAACAAACGATCAAATACTTTTAAACGACAGTGTAGGTGCCTACAGGGATTTAATTGATTGTAGCTAGTATTCAGCGGCTTACGAATAATTAAAAGGAACTCTGTCTCTCAGTTCATCTACATATAATACTTTCTGTGCAATTCCCACGTACACGTTTCAAACCAAAGTGGATTTAAACCTTTTTCAACCTTCGCGTAGAAAATGAACTCGTTTAATTCCTATCAGAAATCAATTCCCTGTGAAAATACATTCTTTCAAAATAGTTGATGCAAAACCAAAGGTATTCTAATATTTGCATCTAGGGCACATGTATTTATTCTGCTATACGAAAACAAAATGATAAACTCGAGGGGGAATGAAGTAAAATAAATCCACGATATGCACACACATGGTGGCTGTAGTTTTGTTCCCACGGTGATACGCGAAAATTAAAACAAACCTTCATACCTATCTCTTCAACAAAACAAATAGGTAGCCGACTAAACCGCCAATAAAATATCAAAGGTCGCGCATAGTTGCAAATAATTTCAATCGTATTTGTATTATTCGTTTATGCTGCGTGTACTCTAATTTTCAATATCCGTCTTGCGTCCAATTTACGTAAAAGTTTCCATCGCGCAATTGGCTAATAAACCAACAGGTTCGCGGCAAATAATCTCTCATAAAAGCGGGGCAATCACATTCCGTAATACGTCGTGAAAGATTAAAGGCTTCGGAAGGACGCGGCACTCTTTAATCGCCCCTTCCGCGACGTCAGACGTTATTCCGTTTGAAGAGTAAATTTCATCGAGGTCTGACGCATAAATTTCACCGAAGTCTGAGGCATAAATTTCGCCCAAGCCTGTACCCGCACTGTTCCTCTATCCGCGGATACCCCGGTATCCTAGAACTTAACCTCATTCCCTCAATCTACATCGAACGCTCTTCTCGTTTATTTTCGTTCGACTTTCCAGACACGCAGGATCCTGTAGCGTTTTCCCGTCTCCAGGGGCCGCCGCTGTTTGCAGGTCCTCGAACCTCTTATCGCGTCCCGCGATAATTTTCCTCGCCTTCAACGGGAAAGGATAAAGAAAATGCTTCCCCGACGCGCTTGTGAACAATTGTCCCGCACGACGTGTGAAAATTATTACATCCCAGTAGCAGAAAGAGAAGTAGCCAGAGCTGATTTCTAAACAGTATTTGAGTTTAGTATTTGGTGTGAATTCATTCGCACTCGATTTTTTAAGCTTTTGATATTTCTTTTGTTTCTTTGTCCGATGCCAGATTCAGATTAGGCTCTCTATATATTCAGAAAAAGCTACGAATAAATAACTGAAGTGCTCAAGATGACAGTTTATGCAGAGTGACTGGCAATCGAATTAAATAGAGAGGAAATTCACAAATTATGAATTGACAAACGAGAATAATAGCTTTGCCCACAAGCTCCTCATCTTTCCGCAGAGAAATAACAGAAACGTGTGTAGAATTGCGTCGAATCTAATAATCTGCACACTTCTGAACATTAGGTACTTCGGGAAGTTGAAAGTGAGTCTACCCGTTTGATCGATTAATTCCCTGGTTTCCGCTCGATCACCGGTAGATTTCGTAAAATAAATATCGGCATTTTATTAGCCTGGAGGTTGCAGCGTAGCTTTTCATAGAATATCTCGTGAGACTTGACTCGATTTCCAGCGTAAAAAGAACAACAGCGCGCGTATACCCGATATAAATCTCTGAATTCCCAGGGATCTCGGTGCCTGTGTCTCCAACCCATATTCCGTTCGCATCATGGGGTTACCGTGCGCTATATGTCATACAGGATTCGAACTATTGGATTACAACAGGCAACATCTGTATGGACGTCAAGAACAGACAGTATATCCTTCTCGAAAGGAGCACTCTGGGATGCTACCGTGTACCGCCAGGCTTGGTAGTTTTATTAAGGATTCCTGCTAAGAGTTTTCTGCCCCCGCGCTTCCGCGGGCCTGCAACTTTTCCCGTTCGACCGAGACTCTGTTCGCTTGCTCAAAAATGATGGTAACGAGGATATAGTTTAACCCTCGGACGGTGGAGGCAGGGTTCGTTTTGACCCGCGATACACATTTCAAAATAATCTTTAATATTAGATTCTGATCTTATAATGTGCACACCATATCTTTCCGAAGAAGCGATACTGTAAGTAACACAGTGTTGGTCGAACGAAGATTTAAAATTCATATCTTCACGTGGCTGCATAAGAAATTTAATTTTATTGGTTTATTCTGGGAAACCTCCGAATATATGGGATTCAAGTTTCAAGATATAATTCTTTCTAATGGCGCTGTCTTATGTCTATTACCGTTCGCACTTTAAACTTTCTTTTGACCACTACTATATACCCTGCGGTGGCGGACTGACTTGGCCGATGGCAAGTGGACCCCCTTAAGGATACTAGGCAGTCATTCCTGTCTAAAACGAAGCATTTCTGTTTCAATTAATTACAAAGAAAACAATTGAAACTGAGACTTGTTCTTTGGCATGAAGTTTATTAATATCATAAGCTTTAAAAAACATGTTTGTTTAGGAAACAATATGCATTATATATGACTATACACATACCTAAGTAGTTTGATAGGGTAAACGTACAATGTTTGACACCCTAAGCGGAAATCCCAATTGGAATGTTTATATTTTTTTAGGAAGTTTTTACATGGTCTTAATTTTCAGTTATTATCAATGATTATGGATTTCTCATTGAAATAAAACATCTTCAGTACCTATTAAGTCCTTTATCTTACAAATATTCAATGAAAAACAAAAATAGGCATAAAAGTACAGTCATTGGCATCCTAAAATTTGAGGTTCTATAGAAAAACACGTGTAGTTAAAAAACGAAGTTTAAAGTATTTAAACAGACTATTCCATTCACTATTAAATACCTACCACACTTAGTAAATTTGTATTTCCATACATTACTTAGATATAAAGCGACAAAATATACCTACCCCTTATCAAAATTTGACGAAAACCCCTAAAACTCAGCCCTTTGTCCCACTTTGTGGTGTCGCCAGATGGAAAATGTGTAGTTCAACTACTGGGCTTTGCAGTGTTGCAGCGAAAGAAAAATAAGAAATTGTAAAAAAGTACTTTCTAAACTTGTACTTCTTAATATTTGACTTTTTAATCAGGACTGCAGTTTACCCACTGTCAAATAGGTCAAAAAGGACTCCGCAATGCATCTTTCAGACGAGGGTTTATCCCGCGACGTATCGACGATTAAAAGACACCAACCTGTAACCCTCAGAAAAACGAGTCTGAGAAGTGCTATTTCGTTTCGTATTCCACGTTTCCCCGTTAATTAACAAACTCTCGAATACCTCCGAAAGTTTAACATCCGGCCAATAATTCGCGCGTAATTTCAAGCGTTAGAACTGTCCGCGGAATCTGTTCGTGGACACAGTCTGGTGTTGTTTTATCGCGGCTCGGTACACCGTCGACCCTTGCTTAACTGTGTTTCCACAGGGTAGATCGAATCTTCCTTGCTTATTTCACGTCACACTCCGTTGTGGAGTCCCGTCCGGGCTCTGCGCCGTCTGTAGCTGTTATTTGATCCTGCAAAGACAACAGCGTTTATGCTAATCCGCGGACGGTAGCCGAGTTACTGTCCTTTTCGGTCACTGCGCCACGGAGATCTCGAATTCTGTATTACGACCGACGACGGGGGCGTATTATGCTAGGCTAACACGCCACATCACCACCCCGCGCGCACCCACTATAACACGGAAGTCAATAATGCTTTCCGACCAGCGGAGACGTTCGGCTATCGCGCAGCGAAAATACCGAATTTCCTGTCGCGTAGGGGAATGTCACTTTCCTCTTCCTTTTTTCCCCCATCTCTCTTTCCCTCTTTTCCTCCTTTTTACGTTCCCTCGCCATTATCTTTCCAATAACGTGGCGGCAGAGCGAGAGAGCGTAGGTGCCCGCAAAATCTAACGTTACCCCGCTATTAACGGGAACCAATAATTACTTTTTCGGGGCCGTCTTAAATTTGCCCCTTCACGGTCGTGACAAACCATGCTAACGCGATAACGGCGCTACCCTATCGTGTCACTCGACTCGGTTTTTCCGCCACTCATTAGCGCTTTTAATTACGGCACTGGTATTAATCGACGCCCGGAATGAAATTAATTATTGCCGTTCTCCTGGCGCTAAATATGAATATTCCGCCAAGCTTCCCTAGGGGGAACGACCGGGGAAGGGAAACCGGGCGGGAGGGAGCTTTTAAAGCGAACGAATTTCGGATTCGGCAGGTGTGTCTATTAGAGACAGCTTTTTCTCTGTTCTGCTGCAAAATCGTTTGCGATT
Organism: Andrena haemorrhoa; assembly: GCA_910592295.1. Lineage (NCBI taxonomy): Eukaryota > Metazoa > Arthropoda > Insecta > Hymenoptera > Andrenidae > Andrena > Andrena haemorrhoa. The sequence continues at coordinate 5,236,534 of OU342944.1, read as the reverse complement.
AATTGTATACGTGGGGTAGGCGGGGACGGTGTGTTAATCGTAATGACGAGGCAGCAAAGAAAGCGATTAGAAGCGTTTGAAGATATTCAGGTATATTTCTGGGCAATGAGGACTTGTTTAGGATCAGTTAAATAGTGAAAATGAGGAGAGATGTCTGAAGGTATTGGTAATATTCTGTGGCTTATATTTGTGAAGAATAAGCGATCATCTGGGAAGTGTTAGGTACTTAATCATATTAGGGTCTTTAGAGGCTTTACTGTATGCTTATTTTTATTCAAAGTTTATCTGATCATCTGTTTGAAGAATGAGAGCTAATCGCTATCGGATCTAATTGCCTCGCGATGTTTTAAGAAATGATACTCTACCGTGATATTTGAAAAAATTGCTAATTTTAAACAATGAGAAGCATGCTCCACTTGGTAATTTGATTTTTCTCAAAAAGATACTAAACTTTGAAAATGACACGATGAAATAAATCTCGAGTCAATTTCGTATAAAGTAACCCAGCGGTTTCATTTTACTTCAAAAATTCTCGGTAGATAAGTGGCCCTTGTATACGTCGCAATCGTTAAATAAGTAGGTACATTATAAACGGAGGCAGGAACCTGCCAGATCGTTTTCCTAGCCTATCATGTCATTCCCTATCAAATGAATTTCTTCCACGTCTGAAATCCCCCCGCAGTGATGGGTTAATGGCTGGCCACAAAATCGATAAGGGGCGTCCAATTCATCTGTCAACACAGTCGAATGGAATACGTCAAACGTGGTTCCTTTATGTGGAACACGGTTACGTAATAATAGAGGTCGCTAGGAATTTCTGGGGAGGGTAATATACTCGGATCTGTACCTCAGCATTTCGCCATAGATATCCAGGAACCGAGCCTTGTTCTCGTAACCCCACGTCAAATCTCCCTCGTTTATTTCAGTTCGACTTCGCCAGCACGTTGCTCTCGCAGTGCCCATTGCCCGAGGGAATTGTAGGTTGTAGGTCCTTCAAACTGTACAAGCCTCTCCGCTGTTCCAATAATAATATCCTGCTGGTTTACAAGACCCTTGGCTTATCAATTAATTCTTTTCTGGTCGGACCGTCGTGAATATAAACGGAGTTTACTCCGGCGAAGCGTAAGAATTTAATAATATAAATATTCTCGTGCATTTCTTAAGAACAATCCACTCTAAAAGGGGGTCGAATCAGCGGGCAACTTTTATTCGTGTACAGAGGTCGTTCGCGTTATTACCGAGTATTGCGTCTTATAAACGGAAAGATTTTATTTGTTGTAAGAAGCATTTCTCGCATTTATCGCCACAGTTCATTCCGAACATTTATCAATTTTTTGGTTACTTTATTCGAAAGGAGCTGCAGAGGTAATTTCAATGCTGCGCGGTATAATAGCTTTCGAAGTCATAGGACGTTAGAAACGGGGAATAAAAAGTAAAAACATTCGAACTTGGGTAAAGGGATTCCATAAGGAATGAAAAATATACGGGAACATAATTGGATGTTTCGAGCAGAAATACCGTTCCTAAAGGAATCTTTAATTTTCTCCATTCCCAAGAAGTTTTGCCAAGGGAAACCGTAATCCTACTCTTTCTATTTGACTTGGTGAATTGCATTCATCATATTCTTAACAAACGTAATTTTTTACTCACGTAATCTCGTGTTTCTGACAGCATCGGGGATAATACCACGACATTATTTGAATCGATACTTTCGAAGATGGGATTAGTCCGCTTTTTTGCATTTCCCGCTTATCCGGGTCTTGGCTCGCCGTTTCCTTCGGAAAGGTCACAAGTCTCCGTGCTCTAAAGAGGCCAACGATTTACATCCCGCCAGACTTCAAGGATTTTTATGAACCTCTAACAAGTTGGCCTACCACAGAGCGTGAAAAATTCCCAGCACAGGACTTCTGATCCTGATTATATCTTTGATTTGATCCAAGTTCTTATCCGATTTTTTTTATATATATTTTGTATAATGAGTTTGAGTTTATTAGTACCTATTGAGTTTCTTCGCATTGATATTCCAATTCCAAGTAAAATAAAATGATTTTTATAACCATTCCTGCACTTCATGCTCATAAATAATTCCTAAAATTCCCTGTATCATTTATTTAAAAAAGAGATGAGTCTAAGCAACAGAAACTAAAATTTGACCACCTTAAGAGCTTTTAAAAGCAATGTAATTTTATTAGACACAAAATACCTAATCAAAGAATGCCACAGCCGAGTTTGATCGTTCTGACATTAAATTTTTATTTTAATTCCTGTAAAATTAGTTAGGATCTACCCTTTTTCGAAACCATCGATTCATTTACCGCCTGTATTTCCTCCGAATACATTTCGACTCAAACTTCCTTTAGCACTCGAATTTGCAAAACTGGCTGTCCTTCGTTTACGTAAATATCGCAATTTAAATAATCTGGCCGTTTATTAGCCCACGAATATTACGTTTGAAAGAATGAATAAACGTTGCGGAACATTAAACGGCGACCGCAGGGTGCAAGAATATTCCCCTGTTATTACAGCTCTTTAAGCATCGTAAATTGTTCTTATCATAGACTCGATTGTACTTCGTACTTTCTTCCGCAATTTTATCGTGGATTCCAATATACGGGGAAGGAGTGTTTCCGTAATCCACGCAGAATCTCCCTCGTTTATTCTGGTTCAAGTTACCTCACGGCTAGGGGCGTGGTGCCCATTCCTCTTGGGAATGTATCCCCTTGTAAGTGCTTCAAAGACTACTTGCCGTGATTCAATAATGCCTCCAGACTGCCGAGAACATTGCGCGGAACTCTTTTTTTTTCTAATTAATCATCTTCGACTGTCGAAAGTGCGCCACCGAAGCGCGCCCAGCGAGAAGAAAAGCGTGGGAGCAAGGATTTCGGGAGCTCGAACCCCGCCTCCGATCTTCCGCGTGGCTAATTTCGCGTTACTTTCCTGCTACGGTTCGTCCGGAATCGGGGTTGGCGAATTCGGGGCGAGAAGTTTCGAGGGGATTGTCTAAAATGGAAATTCACGACCATGGTCGCGCGGCATTTTGTAACAGCATTCTTGCGACTTTGGGTAAATTCTCTGACCGTTTCGACCTTCGAAACTTCGAACGTAAAGTTCTTTTGTCAAAGGGAAGCGCGACGGGGAAAGTAGCAACCGAGGGAAGGTGAATCTAAAGGGTGCACCGAACGTGGCTGAATTTGATGCTGGGTTGTTCGATAAATGAAGAGGCAGTTGCCTAGTTACTTGGAAAATATTTATTTTGAAACTCTGCAACTTAGACTACTGCTTGACATAGTTTCCCTCGACGACAGGACTCTCGTATGTGTGCATAGGTATATTATACCAGCACTCTCTCCTGCTCTGCGAATGCTGCTGCATCGTCAGCAATATCTTGTCTGCTCGTGGCGTTTCCCCGTGTTTTTAAAGTATCCCGGGCGCGCCTGAAATTAAATTCCCTCCGTAAATCCGAGGCGGCGGTGCCTAACGTGATTCCCTACGTGTCCCCGGGTAATTTATTAAAATCGCGTATTATCGGGAACGCGCGTCGAAAATTACAAAGATCACGTCTGCCACGTTTCGTTTCTTCCTTTTCCCCCGTCGAGAACGGAACATCCAGCCGCTTTTTAATCATTCTGATTGGATCGCCCGTAAGAAGTGGATATATCCCTCGGGCTCTGGACGCCGGCGTGTTTGCCGTTTATTAACGTTCGCTAGGATATCCGCTAAAAAATATTATATTTCCCCGCAGATTTTTCCGGCCTGCGTGTCCTCGATGTCCACCACAGCTGTGTTATTTGCGCCTGATGCGTGTTTATTAATCGTTCCAATAAATACGTGCCGCGCAAAAGGTCGACAATGAATTTATCAGCGAATCGCCTACGAATTACCATCGCGTTTTCAGATTAAAGCGGGCAATAACGCGCGCCACGTGTTCGTGCAGTGTCCCAGCGAAAATCGATATTTATATGATGTTTATACGGCCGTTAGAGCTCCAATTAAAATTTCAAAAACTGTGACACGGCTGGATCCGCGTGGGTGCGACGCCTGAATACATAAATTCATATTTCCGTGGGAGATTCTTCTTCTGTTTGCGGTTCTCCCTCGGATGTGTTTGTGGCAATTAATTTGACGTATAAAGAATCATGTGTTTTTTTTTCGGCGGAATATTTGAACAATTAAGTCCTCCTTGGGCGAACAATGGGCCCAATCTTCTTGACTTATTCTCGAGCAACTTTGTGGCGTATGAAGTGGATAGCGATTTTTGTAACAAGTAAATAATCCAGATAAATATCATAATTTGCATTACCAGCATGCAAAGTTCTCGTTGCTCATTTCTTGACAGACTGCAGCAGACCAAGTGGAAGGCCAATTTTTTGCCATTCTTTAGAGACGACGCACAAAAAACTGCACAGTTTTTACCGATGAGCATTACCCTCACGTATTTATTAACATTTCAGTGAGTTGTGAAAAAAATTTCAGCCATATAGGTATAATAATAATTAATGGTCTCGAACCGTTTCCTTGCATCGCCCTCTATATATTTAAACTAGTTGAAATACCAGGTGTCATCCGGGTTAATGCAACTTTTAAAATAAAAGCGACAGTATTATAAACGGCATAACAGTTGGTAGCGTTATTAAAGTTGGCGAGAAAGGAAATAGTATTTTTTCATAGTTTCTTTGTTGTCATTAGGGCAACAAATTAATCAGAAACACATATCCAAACAGAAATTTTGTTAAATGTTAGGGTGATGCACACGGACCCACATGGTCTGTAACCAAATTCACTTGCAACTTCTAGGGTAGATGTACCGTTTGTGGCCATTGCGCTGTTTTTGGCCATTTGCATAATTATCTTATTTTTAAATTGCTTGCAGATCATTATCATGCGGAGAATTTCACATCATAAATACTTTCTTTAATATACCGCCAGAAATGTAAGGTTACTTTTATTGCTTACTTGGAAAAATATTATAATTTTTAATAAGTGGCCAAAACTGGTACAATACCTTAAAGTGGCCACAAATGGTGCGTCTGCCCCACCGTAGCTCGCCACGGCGGTATCGAAACGCTACGCGAGTATTCATTTCTAATTAAATAATAGAGCGTAAAAGTGGGCGTGGTCAACGAGACCTATACAGTGGCCTCCGCTCGGACCTGTAGAGCATATGTGCCAAATGTGAGCGAAATCCGCGCAGCGGTGTAAATTTGTATTGCGAACAAGCAAAGAGAAAATGAATTTTATATACATATATAGAGATTATCATGCCCGCTGTGCGTGCTTCTCTTCGCAAATATCCCAGATACGCTCCTCCCTGACTGACTGTGCGTCGCGGAGAGACACATTCAGGGCGGAGGGTGATGTACCATGTATTTATATTCGACTTAGCTGGGTTACGCTGCTTCCTCGGTATCCTCGAGATTCTATTTCCCTCCGGGATCCTATAAGCCTGGCGGTCCTTCAAAGTCTGCTTACAGTCTGCTTTCGGTATTTCCTACAGCTTGCGCGCGGATCACCCGTGCAATTTTCCAGTCTCGAGGCTCTAGTCTCGATTAATCGCGCGCGCTTCCGCCCTGGCAGCGTTGTTTCCACGGGCGTCTGTGTTTTAACGAACTTAATTTTCTTCGGGACGAACGATGGTTACAACGGGTAAGGTTCAAATTGAAACGTATATTCCGCGATTCTGTCTCTCGCTGCACGCGCGTGCTGCTCGCTATTTGCTGTTTCGATATTGCCATCCCCCGCCTGTCAATGGGTCTGCACGCTCGGCGCTGAAAACTTGCTGGCTCGACCGAAATAACGTTATCAACCCGTGGAGATTCAACCGAACTTTACTCCGTTTCGATTTCACAACTCGATTAAAGCGTGTCCTTTGAATTTTCTGCTCCGAGGGAGGATTTCTTTTTCAGTGTTTATTATCGTCGCATCAGCTGCTACAAGTTGGCAGGGATTGTTGGTCCGACAGAATGTCGAATTTCAAATATCGATTGGAATACTGTAGCTCTGCTTTTCCATTGGAAGCTAGTTTATTATCGAAGCCTGATATTAATTGTTAGCCGGCATTAGTTGCTTTTGTTATAATTCATGTGGAATCAATTCGTACGAGAGCAATAGAGTCATCACTCCAATCAATAATTATATGTGGTGAAACAGATTTAGTAAACTGGGATCCACTGAAATTGTGTGTAAAACGATGGTCTTGCAAGTAAAGGCCGTAGCGTACAGTAGCAGACACAAAAGTTACCACTTTTACGATTTGTTCTATTTTTGTTATTTTTTAGCGTGCATTTGGGACTGCGATATGTTTAATATGCATATTGTGATGGAGAATTTAAAGCTGTATAAAACCCAGTTAAAGTGAAATTTACTGAACTCGCAAACAAAAGTGTTATATGACATTGAACGGGGTAACACATTTCTGCGTCCGACAAAGCAGTTAGCACGTTTAGTAACTTTTTAGGTTGTCCTAAAAGCAAAAGGTGCCCCCACAAAATATTAGATTTTTTTTATTAATGTTCAAAAGTGGTAACTTTATGTTGGTTTATAAAGTGTGATGTCTTCTTTAGTGTTATGTAGGGTTTTTGTTTGTTAGTTAAATAAATTCAACTGTAACTGGGTTTTATACAGCTTTTAATTCTCTTTTAGAATATGTATATTGGGCACATACTACAATTTTGAGTTGACATTGAAAAGTAATGGAAGTAGGGTGGTTCGAAAAGGTGGTAACTTTTTTGTCCGCTACTGTACGTTTCTCTACGCTCGCACTACAGGGTCTTATAGACCCAAAACATCTATCCACCATCTTGTGGAGTAGGCCTTATGAAATATATGTATAACTTCAGTCCGATTCAAATACTTCTCGTTCCCATCATACGTTCTCCCCTAAGCTGCCTGAATCGAACCAGACTTTAGCAGACCCGATGTTTCCTGCGTGGCAAAGCCGTTGCTTTTAGAACACCGCTACCTATATCTCCGCGAGCCACTACATCAGAGATGAACGCATCTTTCGCAAAGGCATTGCAACTTAGATTTTACTCTTAAGCATCGAGCGACACATAGCTGTTTAGCAGCACTTCCAGAAAGAGACGCTCTTACAGCTCAGACCACTTGTGGAAGGGAGCACTCTGACCAGCTCGATTTGCACGACGAATCACGGAATCCGCACTTTAACTTTAATAATACATCCAATTAGATGCACTCGGCAATCCATGAAACCGCTCCCCCGGCTCGTGCCCGGGAGCTCCCTCTCCCGCGAACCGACTCCTGGAAAGTCAAACTCAGCCCCTCTTCCCCCGGCACTTTCGTTGTACTTCCACTCGACTTCCTTCGGAGCTTTAACGCGTTATTCCCTCGGTGGCCGGGGTTTCCAAGGGATAACAGTAACGGCCCTTCTGAGTCGCGCCTGCACCAGTCACTTCTCATCTGCGGCTCCGCGAAAATTCAAAGTCTGCTGTTGACGGAACAGAGGATGCCTCCTGTCCCAGGGTCGCGACGCCTCCCCAGGTCTATCCCTCGGGACGATCAGTTCGCCCTTGGTCTCCCGTGGCAACTAGGTGACCACAGGCAAGACAGATTTGCAAAATGAAATGATTGCGTACGTTTGTTGTTCATTTTTGCACTCCCAGCTTTAACTGGGCTGGTCAGCGATAACTGGAGTTCACTCTAGTAACAAGAAGTCTGGACACCTTTGAACAAGTGAAACTAGTGATGCTAGTGAAAGTGGACTAGAGACTTACCACCCGCCATTTTTAAGGCATCCATATATCTCTGCTTTGAACTCGATTGTCTTGGAAGATTTGGAATACCACGCAGCACGTTATCAGGTCTCTGTTAGCCTCAAGCTTTCTGTACATAGTGCATACTGCGTGGCATACGTTTACTTACGGTACGTGAAAAATTAAAAGAAATTCATGTAAAGTAAAATAGTGTAAGTATCATCTGATACATAGATGACATTGTCGTGAATTATCAGTTATTAGTTGGAAGAAGATGGCGTATTGTTCCAAATTTAAGAATCAGTAAGCAAATGACTATTCAAAGAGACAAAGTTTATTGTCACAAAATGTGACTCGCAATGTGTCGTTATACGTTTTCTAGATTTTCTAGATTAAATTTTTTGTATTCAGATTCTTTTCACTGTCTTATTTATTTCTTACATGATTTTTAAACAGATTGTGTATGCCTTTTCTTAGGCATTTAGTTTTTAATTAATGTACATTTTAATACATAATTATATGTTCGGCAGAAAATAGAGCAGTATATTCCATATTTTCCTTATTTAAGTAATGTTAAATTCAGAATTACACATTCTAAATTACTTTAAGTAGTATAAACCCTGATTAATGTATTTTTAGTTAGCACCATCTACCAAAGAAATGCTCAATGAAGTTTTGTTAGAACAATGGAACAAGATAAGTCGAAATTTCACAGAAAATTAGTTGAATCTATGCCTAATAGAGTAAAGCTTGTATAATATTAACTTATTCTAATTACGTTTGTATAAATTAAATATTGAATTTGACCGAATATGTTTTTGCACAATCTTTGGTGCTTCCACGGATTATAATACTTTTCTAAACAAACTGTGTACAGTCTCTCAATTGTATGCACCCAAAATAAAAGTAGATGTATCGAGAAGTATTTATATTAATGTGAATTAGAATTGCGAGTTCTTACTTTGAAGTCGATTTAATAATAAAATATGTTACGTACAGGATGGACGAATACTTTTGCGAGTAACTGTATACTGTATAGTATCTACGTCTTTAGCATATTATTACCTACAAATGTTGCGCTATGTACATTTGATCACAGGGCTGACAGAAAGTTGATATCCCAGCACGCCACACGAATGCACCCTAAAAGCCTCACCTAATTCCTCCTACCCACAATTCGTACTTACGTACTTCCGTCCGGTCGTGATAGTGGACACCAGGTCCCTGATTGGCCGAAAGAGAAAAAGTGCTTGGCGACAATTGCGTGAAAAGCCGCCACTACTCGACCTGTATTTTCCTCCGTGTCTTCATTCCCCCCAACTCTGTCCGTCGTTGCTTGGTTTTTTTTTCCACCAGAGAACTTGTTTCTTTTCACGAACATCCAGGTGTATCACCGCGAGCTCGTTCCGCAGCATGCACTGGATGACGCGAAAGTGTTGCTCTGAGACCGTGGTTTTACGTTTCGCGAAAGTTTCCCGGGGAAAGTGTTCTCGCGAGGAGAAACAGTTCCATGGTAGCCATGAGGAATGCAAATTGAAACGGTCGTCGCGATGGCGTCGGGTTGATTTCAGCTGTTCCCAAGCTTTTCCCCTTGACTTGGCTCGTATTGCACAGTGGTCTGGATTGCGTGGAAAAGAACGACGCTTATTTCGACGCTTTCTTGCGGAGGAAGAGCCGTGGGCTTAAGAATACTGTTCCCACTGATTACTTTGAAAGTATTCGATAAATAATGGCAGTAGCACGTTACTTGAAAATTGTCACCTGGAAATAGTTAATATTAGGGATCTAGAGCTGTACGAGGTTTTTTAATTTTACTCCGTTTGCAGATACCAAAGTTTCTAATCGAAAGTACTCCTTAAATTGTAGATGTATGGAGAATTAAATTTCTGACAAATTTCGAAATTTTAAATACTTTAGTCAGTAGCATCGTATATCTCTGAAGATGAAAGGCCTCCGTTCACGTAAATTAAAAAAAAAATAGAACAATTTAAATTCTTTGCAGATTAATGCATAAATAGGTCTTTTGGAAAGTCACCTTTGCTTTTAACAATCTAATTGATTTGGAATTTAATAATTTTAATAATGTTTGCTGATCCTTCTAACATACCTGATCGTGCAATTCAACATTTTTCGGACACATTAGCGATAGAAACATTTAAATACTCTTTATCATTAATGCATTAAGTACTCCAGTACTCTCAGTAAGTACTAATAATATTCGTCAAAAATCTTAACGTAAATTATATTCCTCTGTACGCAATAAAACTCTTAATCTCGTTAATAAAATAATTGCACAAATCAAGCAGTAAACTGAGCTAACCACAAAGGGTATTTAAACAAGCTGCAATTCGCAAGACTATTGTTCCAAATGATTATCGTCACATACCAAATCTGCCTCGAAACTGGATTCTACCAACAAAGCCGCGCGACATTAATCAAAACTTTTTAACACTCCATGCCAGTTTATTTGTTTCACTTTTTGCCAAATCGATGTGCAAGTAAAGTTCTCAACGTGTATTGCAAAAGTCGTATTTGCGACGGTGCTGTGCAGTTGCAGTGCATCATGGACTGGGATAGGGGGTAGATATTGAGAACCACTTGCGAACCGCGACGGTGACCACGTACGCTTATAGTTTTACTGGACACGTGTATCGCAATCGTAAACTCCGAAACGCCACCAGGGAATCGTCCGCTCGGAATCGAGCTTTCGCCCTCCTCCCCCGATCGATGAACCATTTTACAAGACTGCTGCGCGATCACAGCGAGGGGCCAGAAGTGGGCAAAATTTTTATTTAAATAACAATTTCGAATAACGAATAAAATTAAAAAAATTATGCGCCAGATTTATCGTCATGCGTCGGATTTTCGAACCTAAGTAGAATAACGAATAAAGTTTAAGTAACGTTTTATTTGATCCGTTATTTAAATAATTTTTCATTTAGGAGGGTTTACTTCTAAACTAAATTTTCTATGCTAAAAATATGTTTGTGTACAATATTCGCGTAATAAAAAGCCTGTAGTATTAAAGAATATATTTTGCAAAGTTATCATGCCACTAATCAGTGTTCTACGGTCTACTTATGTACGTATTTCCGCAGCCGCAGAGAAATCTGCGTTTTGAATCAAGGCTCGCAGCGATCAATCGATTTTTCTCGCAGTCTTTTAATCGGGGCGCGCGCGGCGAGTTGCTTTTTCCTTGTGCGTGCTAGCGTGATTTCGAAAGCTCGCCGAGCTTTGAACGCTTTGAGCAGGCGTTCCTGTGACTGATACGCGAATTTTTAACCATTGAGCTCAGCACTTGCCTGTTTTTCTTTTATCGTAAACTTTTCCCCGGGTTCATCTTTCGTGCGATTCCTGCCACGCGTGGTTGCCTTTTGCAAACGAGTTTGACGTCGAAACGAACACGTAAAAGCAAAGATCGTCAAACGTTGCGGCAGATCTTTTCGTACTCTGCGAAATATTTCCAACGTGGAATCGGTTATTTTCGGTGGAAAATACAGCGTGTTCTAAGCGATGAATTATAAAGGTTGTACAAACGTATAGTAGGTATATTACTGAATGATGCTGGATTCTGGATTTAAAGAGTAAAAACGTTATGGAATCTTGGATTTTGTGATCCTTTTATTTCGTGTATATATTACGTAAAATATCTTCATATTATTTTATTATTATTATATGTCTTTATTGCACCATTACAATTGCAAATGTAATTACAATGGCGAGTAGGCGAGGTTACATTACAGCGTAGTTCAATAATAGAGGTCTGTGAAGTTGGCATCCCCCAAGTGCAAATTTTTATACAATAAAATCAGTTTTTGTTTGTCCATGAATTGTACAACCAAAATTTCCGATTGTCCATTCTTCAATAAAAAGTTGTAATCGAATTAGAAAAATTGTCATCAGCACACCTATGAACATTTTTCAATGATTTTTAGATGAGATATGGGAACACCCGTCATCTTAGAATGCACCTCGAAAGTTATACGTATAAATTCCCAAACATTAATAGTTTGTATCTCGAACAGAAGTCGTCACATTGCAAAAATGTAAAGAATTTTTGTATTCTTTTTGACGTGCTTAGTTTGTTTGTTTTAATCTCTCCTACAATTTTGAAACATCTTGTACAGGTTTCTTGTAATTCTTCCGCGATGTTGTCACAATTTGGACTCCATTAACGCGAATACTTTCATTCATATAAACGAGTTTCAAACAGAATTAATAGCAGTAATGTCGGAAAACGTTTATTAATTGCATACAAACAGAAGTTAAATGCTTAGAATGAAACAAATCCAGATGCTTTCGCGCTTTTCCAATCAACTCTGTCCTGTTTGTTATTATTTATCACAATCACCAATACATGGCGACATGGCAGTCACGCTAATTCATGCTCGTTTTCTCACACCCGTGCTTACACGAGTTTTAATTATTACATAAATAATAATTGTTTTTCCTACTGTAATCCACAATACCTGTATGGAATAAATCAAGATGAGCTCATTTTTAGTGATCTTCAATGGCATAAAGGATGAATAATATAATGTTTGTATATGTGCGCAAATTAGTAGAATACATCAGACGAGAATTAATATATTTCAAGGGATGAATAATTAAAGGGTCAAATAAGATATTCCATTTTTGTTTAATTCATAAGAAATTCAAAGAATATTTTAAAATTCATTTAGTAACGTTCTAAAGTGAAATATGTAAAAAAGCAAAGAGCAGTAGGCTTCCCATAATTATTTTTTACCAGACACAATAATACAGCTGCAGAATACATTTGCAATTTTGATTATGTGATTGGTCCTTCTTCGTCATTCTGTGTTTAGACATATTAAGGCGAAAAAGTGAATACTGCACGAGCTAGTAATTCGTTTATGTACCATTATTTATGTAATATTTAATGTTACACTTTTCCTACACTAAACAACCGTACACGAAACAACGATTTGTTTACTGTTAACCGCGGTTGTAGTAGCAATTTCGTAATGCAGCAACGACTAATTATTCTAACAGAGTTATCTCGTGTTCGTTCAAATTACTTCAAGACACGAAACACCGTATAGTTCGCAAGCTCCGTGCTTCTTCGTCGTCGTTATCGGTTTCACGGTTAACAAATAAAGAGACAGTGCGGTGAGCCGCCATCTAACGCGATTAAATCATAATCAACGTAATTACAGCGTTCAGAAGTGTGCCCCGTTCACCACCTAATTAAAAGTGCACATTGATACTCCTTTGACAATTATTGTGGTTCACTCTAAATCTCGTTAGCCAGTGTCGAGCTGTTATTAATTCAACAGGTAAAGTTATACAGGGTGTCCTGCAACTGGTGATACAACTGTGAAGAGTGTGTTTCTACCGGAGAAAAATTTGGCGAAAATGAATTGAATACCTATGGGTTAAGTACTCGTGCATTTGACAATAAATTATAACATCACTGGAAATCAGATGGACCCTCTTGCAGAAATGACTCAAAATTGCGGTGTAACATTTTCGAACGCTCTGTTTTCGGTAAAATCGGTGTTGCAGATAGAACTGACAATTAGTCAACTTCGCATGTACTCGAGGGACTTTCAAAATCGATTTCCTCGAAAGCAGCCCTCGTTCGAAAAAATGCTATTCCACAATTTCCATTCACTTTTGCCTAATGATTCATTTCATCCGCAGCTGTGCCATATTTATTACCTCACTCTTCGAATTCTGAATCACATCCACGAGTACTTAATTGATATTCAATATCATATTTTTTCAAAACAGAGCTCCGAACCAAAAAATGCTATTCCACACTTTCCACTTACTTTTTCTTTACAGGGCATTGTATGTATATATGTACGTCCGTATTAATAACCTTACCAGCTGATATCGTTGACTGTGAATCCCCAAATTAAGGCGATCGCAAATTTCACCTCGATGCAAGCGCGACTTTCAACGTTTCCGCCCCTTCCTTTTCCCGTAACGAACGAAATTAATCTTGACGGCTATTCAGCTGGGCGTCGATCGAAGTCGATGATAAATACCTCTCGATAATTTTATCAGCTCGTCGCCCCAGCCAGGTGCGTCGATTATAATCGATGCGGTTTTACGGCGCGGAAACATGCTCCTCTGCTTTCCATAACACAACCGGGCCCCGGGCTTAATCCTCGAGCCTGATGAAAACCCGCGTCGAGTGCGTTTCATCGAGGCTAATCTTGTTGCCCGTTTATGAATGATGAAGTAGCACGATATACACCGTGCCTGCGTTAGCATTATTTAAGGCGGCCGTAAGACGAATTTAATGACGAGTCATGAGCCGCTTACGACAGGTCTTGTTGCGCGTTCAATGTATTCAAATGTGGGCGGGGGTAAATTCGCGATGCAGTCGAAAAAGACGAATTTCAAGGCTTCAAAACTCCTCATAAGTAATATTCAGTTTTGCACGAACACTTGAACATGTCCCTGCTCGTTTTCACATTAAATTTTCTCATTATTAGCTGGCATCTTAAACTGCCTCCTCCTCTGAAACGCAGCAGAATACATTTACTCCTAAGCGTCTTAAAATAAAGGGTCGAACGAAGAAAATTTACTTCGAGGAATCTCTTTGTCCCTAATTTTGTGGCGAATTCCACCACACTGTGCGCAGAATTAAGAGGAGAAATGCCGCCTGAACTGGTCCGATTGATTTATTTCAGCAGCGAAAGCACTCGACGCGTTGCGACGTTGCGTTTTCAAAATTCATTGCCAGTTCGCTGACTTCGTCTCATATACAGTTGGCGTACCGAGAGGCCAAGGGGTCTTTGTAAAAAGAAAAGAAAACTGGATTTTGCACTTTAAATAAATTTTTATAATCACCTAACGAATTCCATTGGGTTTGCATTAAGAAAATTTTTATCCGTTCAACTCGGCTACGCGACGATTAATTCCTGAGTGCGCCACTGCTCGCGTAAAAGCGTCTTTTTGTCTTCCCTTAATATCCCCGCGCGTAACAGAATATCGGACACCTTCGAATGAGAAGAAAATAACCCACTTTCCAGAATACGTATCGCTACTTCTTTCCGTCCTAGTTCCCATTCCCATATATTACCCGGAGAAGTGTACATTAATTTGCCTGCTGCGATAAACGTAAATATCCCCGGGAGCATTTATTAAATCCACGAGCGTCGACGGAGGAGCAGCGTGTTATCGTTTTCGTTTCATAAATCACAGCTGGAATATTCAGCGAAGCTCTTGCTTCTACGCGGGCTCAAAAGCGGGCGCAGAAAAAATCCCGAACGAGAATTTCGAGCGGGGCGATCGTTTGAATAATAGTTTCGAAAACGCTTCAAGGTGGTCCCTTTCTCGGGGGAAACGTAGAGGGAGAGAAATGGCGACGCGGTATCGCGTCCCAGAACTTGGGGAAAAACTGCCGGGCAACGTAAACGACGGCGAAAGCGAACCGTTCGGTTTTCGCGCGGGGAAAAATTACGGTCGCGGATGAACCGGGTAAATGAACCGGGGCTTTTTACGGCCCTCCTTTCTTGCTTGACCGACTTCGGGACTTTTCAGAAGCATATATCAGAGCGTCTCGAAGAAAGACCTCGATAACGAAGACCTCGAGGTTCGGCGAACAATTCGCGCCCGCACTCTGTTCCCCCCATTTTTGCCGCGTCACGTCCACAAACGACAGGATAGCTCCCAAAGAAATCGTTTTATCGCTGAGTGAATAGTAATTCGCCGCCGATTCCACCCAATTTATTACACACAATTGCTAGAGTATTCTTAAGTCGTTTGGCCCTTGGACAGTGGATCGCTTAGCTGGATGACGACGTCGAGTCTTCGGTATGGTGGAATAAGAGATTAACCTCCCATAACCGAAATTTCTTCCTGTGCAGAAACATGAATGCAATAGGGCGATGGTGTAAACATTGAATATGATATAGGTATATTGTACTATATTTTTGTCTACTCTACAATATACTGTTAGAAAACGATATTGTAAGTAAAAATACTAAATCGATAAAATTCTACAATGTTACTTATTGTTTCATTCTATAGCTGCATCAAAACTGTAATTGGCGAATGTAAACTTTAACAGGAAGGATTTTTTCTATAATGAATCTGAAGTGACGGGAAGAGAGAAACAGAGCAAGTCTATCTCTCAGAAAAAATGAACTCCTTATATGAGCCGTTCAGAGGGCAAATCGATTAACTCCACTTTTTGAAATATTTTAAATTCAAGTGTCAAAGCACTTGGTTCAGTCATAACTTTTTCTATTTATAATAAATTAAAATATTTCAAAAAGTGGAGTTAATCGATTTGTCCTCTGAACGGCTCATATATGTTAATTTGGACTTTTAGTGCAACTAAACCTTTGACATATTTATTAAACACAATAAGTTACTTAATAATGCAGAATGCACAAAAAATATAGATACATTTAAAAAATAAGATGTCGTTTTAATGCAGTTTGATTTTGTACCACTTTATTCAGGAAAGTACTAGTTTTTAACAATTTACTATGTTCTTTGCCAAATTTGGTCGTGGAGCACTATATTTTCCCGGAAAAAGGTTAGCAATCCTAACCCAAGAGCCCACACGCTTCGATGTATGGCCTTCTGTGTCAGTTCGATAATTAAGGAAGTGTTTCCAGGTGTTTTACTCAATGCTGACAACGAATTTGACCTCCCATATTTCAGAAACTAATTGTTGGCTGAACTTAAAAATTGGTTGTAATTGATGTCTCAGCACATGGTACCTTTGACACAAAATTCAGTTGCAGACTCTTGGGACCAAAAACGGGCGAGAAATCCCCTCATTTTTGGGTCACTCTGTTGTTCGGTAAGCAGTTTATTGCGCAATAAATGTTTGTGGCTTCATAGATATCTGCAATAATGTAATTGATAATGAAAATGTATATCGATTCAAAGTTACAGGACCTTTCAGATGATTAAAGATGTTCAACTATGCTTACGGTGCTTGGAACACATACGCGTACATCAATGGATGGATGTGTATAACCTAAGAATCGTGGCTTCTAAATATTGCACAACTGTCTAGCTCGAAGCGTGCGCGATAGCCAGCGGGTGGAATACAAATAACAGAGATGGAATGGACGGGATTCGCAGTGACAGGGTTACGTTTACTGATACAACATTTACGTAATGGGTAGTTTCGATCGATTCAGCGCAGAGAAAGCTCCTCGAGCGTACGGTAATGCCAAGATAAAGCGAAAATGCAGCATGAAAGCAAAGCGGTCACTCGATTCGTCGTCGAATTACACGTAGCGGAAGCTCTCCCTATGCAATTATTGACTTTCTATCGAAAGTTTAGCGAATTCGGTTAGGCGAAATCGCTGATTCGCTCCGCGGAACAGAAATTGATAGCGCGCGCGTGCAAATGATACGCGGGGCGTTCCATCGTCGGGGAATTAGAGGGTCGTTGAGTACCTACGTGACGAATGTGTCTTTACGGTAAACGGAAGCAGTTGTTTGGGGATGACGTGCTTTACCAACGAGGGCGGAAAACCGTAGCGTCTGTTGCCATTAGGCCTGTTGGATCGGTTTGTTCTTCTGCCAGAATCTGATCCTTGATTTTTCAGACGTCTCCTCGAGTACTCCACTTTCAAACAGGCTATTATGCACGTTTGTTATTCGTGGTATGTACGTGGTACATATACATAACTGCAAAGGGGTGGTTCTTCACGAACAAATAAGTAAAAAATGTAGAGCAACAGGCTGTGATTAACACTCGGTTGTGACAGTGGGCCAAAATGGCCCACAATTTAACTTTGAGGTGGAATATCTTTGAGGGACCATTGCGAATGGTGGTGCTACTGTTTAAGCATGGTGATACTTTAAATGTAAATTTTTAACGAAGAACATATATTCTACAATGTTCAAACTTCGTCTCAGAATTTTTGCGACTTAATTTAACAGATAATTTTTAAATAGCAGCTATGTGCTAAAAAATAGGTGTGGCAACCTAGGGTTAATTATGATGTCGAGTCGAAAAACATGTCTTGAGTGTCTGTCAGATGTTCACGCGTCTGTGTTGGGTTTATAATCTCCAGCTTAGGTGACTAATAACTTGTTTTAGTCGACTTCGACAACTTGCCATACCGATCGTCTTTTGTTACCTCAATAGAATATGTCTGCCACGAATATGGTTGCCAATTTTCTCGGGAAAATATAGTCTACTCTACGGCCAAATGTGATAAAAAATATAGTACATTGTGGAAAAATGTAGTAAGTACTGTCCAGAGGATAATGATACAAAATGAAGGTACATTAAAACCACGACAACGTGTGAGATGAAACCTCCAGCAAAAATTCCTGAAAAGTAGAGAACAATTTTTTTGAGCGACACACCGTCGAAACGTTTATATTAAATATCCCATCAACTAATAACTGTCTATGCCTAAATCCAAGTATAATTGATTTCAATATTTCAAGCCCTACCGTTGTGCAAAAGTCTGTTTAAAAATGAAGATGACACCTCAAAACCAACCCTTGTAATTATTGATACATCTTCAAACGATTTTCTCGCATATAAGTCTCTGTTTGAACGAGATTATTCTGCATTTTCGATATATTCTTAAATGAGAAATCACCGCATTCGCGGTTGCACCCCTAAAGCATTGTGGACACTAGCAAAAAATTGCGACATTTATTGCGAGAGTTTATGTGAGCGTCTGTGTAAACACGCCTAAGAGTAACGCCAGCAAGTTTAGTTTGTTTGCTACAGAAATGGTCTCGGCAAGTGAATTCTCTCATAGTGTAAACATCCGATAATATTCTCTCGGCGAGAAAGGTTTTATTTCCAAACGTATTGGAAGTTTTTGGCGAGAGTAGAAAGCAAGCAGGTGGACCATAGCGTTCGGTTCCACGTGCACGCCAGCAGTTCCCTTGACAGCAGCTCTCCTCATTTTTAGAAAATCTTCATACTTTTTAAGGAAGCACGTAGCAGGAATAAATTCATAAAGCTAACTGATATAACATCGGTCAACGTCATTCAAGTCCGCGCCAAATCTTTTTAAATGAAAGAACTTCCACCTCCTATTTCGTACTCTGTCAAGCACGGTTTCCAGATCTATCAGCTTTATGGTTCTATTGCCTACGTCCGGGCTGCAGGGACCATCCGGAGTCTCGCCTGGTTAAAACCGTTCTCACCCTTGTTAATTTGTGCTTTTCTTCTTACCGACTAAGTTTAAGAAACTTTATTCCATCCACACATCATATTGTTTTTTTTTTTAACAGTAACAGCACATCTATGTAGTTTGTTGGACCGAAATTTTACTAGATATTTTACGTATTAAATATTTAATGTCAACTCTCAGGAACAACACTGCAGTGTACACACATGTGACATATTTTCCGCAAGACTAACTGTGACTTCTCTCGTAGCTATTTGCAGGCAATGATTTGCGGGACAAAATTGCCGCAATGTAAACACTCGTGTAAGTTTATTGTGCGATAAATGTCGCAAATTAGTTGCTGAGTAGTGCCCACAAGGCTTAATTCTGTATTAGATGTTAAACAATTTTGGCTTGCCTCGGTAAATTTTTAGCCTCCTGTCATATTTGCAAAAATTTGTGTGCAAAATATTCAGAAAGATGTTAATTCAACAAACCAATGAAGTCGGAAAATGTTAAGTAAGTGTCATTTGAGGTGAAACAGGCTCTAACAGAATATGGGTAACGCGAAACTTAGAAGTGCCGATTCAAATGTACATTTAAAGATATTATATCACTGAATATAATACTCGAGAACGTTCGATATCGTGATATTTAATAGTTCTTAATGGGCTATGTAATTATAATCCTATGGTAATGGACGCAGCGTAAATGTGCTATAAATTGAAGACTCGGTTCCGCAATCTAATGTGTTACGCCTGGAAAACTAATACCAGGGCATTAAATATTAAATTTATCCCATCAGTCATACCCCTTACGAGCGGTTGAATATGCAATCTTATTACTTCAAGCGCGTCGAATTCAACAACTTTTAAAATTATGCAACCATTGCAAAGTTTCTTTTAACAGAAGATCATTAATACCTTCAGGCGACCACAATTTCTATTCCGAAGTTACCTATTCTGCCACAACTTAGCGAAAATCGGAAAAAGGATTGCATCTACAGGAACTGATTTGGGTAATGGCTAAGTAGGCTGCAGTCTAAGGCGGCAAATTTTGGGGAGCGATAAATTTTGAGAAACGGCAAATTTCGGGGAGCGGCAAATTTTGAGGAGCAACAAATTTGAGGAAGCGAACAATTTTGGGGAGCATCAAATTTTAAGGTTTGTCAAATTTTGAGGAGCATCAAATTTTAAGGTTTGTCAAATTGTGAGGAGCATCAAATTTTGGGGAGCGACAACTTGTGGAAAACGATAAATTTTGAGCGAAAAAAATTGGAAAGTTTTAAACACCGAGGCTTGAGACTGGTTTTAAAAACAATTCACTTTTTTTCATGCAGCGAATTAGCAATGACTCAAACGTGAGTTGCCATATGGAATTAATTTTGAAATTGTCCCGACTCTTTTAAATTAAAATATTTGATGATATTTCGTGGAAAGGGCGGCAGACGCTTGTTAGCCTAGGCGCACCAAATCTTGAAATCCGCCCCTAAGTACCTACATATATAAACTTTACTATTCGGCTTCGTGTTTTTGTTCCATGTTATTTCTGAACCCCTCCAAGCTGCTAATCGAAGAAGAATCCAAGTCCCTGATTCCCAGCCATAAATTAGCAGATCCCCCTCTGTATCTGAAATTAATCGCCTTCCTTCTAGTCTCTACACGAAAGTCTCTCGTATTTATCGTTCCGCCGTCGCCTGCTTTTTTTTATTTACTGCATGTTGTTCGCAAAATATAAGGCACGCGTAGTTCATAAATAAACAGGTTCCCCGAGTGGCGCACGTTATAAAGATGTTGCGCGTTAGATTTAATGGGTTGCCCCCGACAAAGGAGCCGTACTGGGTTTCCTTTAATATTGGTCTGAACACACCCCAACCCGCACGGAAGAGGCTTGCTTCCTCAGAAATACTGCCTGTTTTTGAGGATATGTAAGAGCAGAGCAGGGATTGCTGCGGAAACATAACTCAACCCATGCGTGGTATTCTCATGCGATACGTAATTACGCTTTCTTAACACATTCGTTCCGCGAGATATCTCGTCTTTTATTATGTTGTGTGTTGAACGTGTTAAAGTTACGTATCGGTTACGAATCTATTACAGCGGTGCGTAATATTTTATCCTGCTTTTCGTGGTGTCTTACTTCGATCTCTTTTTAGTTGGACAAGATAAAAATTATCCCTTCTGTATGCTTATAACTTTCTGGTAATTTTTAGGGAATATTCTGTGCCCCTTTCCGGATTCGTACTCTATATTAATGTTTGATTTCCATAGATAGGGTTTATCGATCCTTTTTGTGGGTGTTATTTACTGGTGCACGGGGACTATAGAAATGGACTGTAAAATGAGGAATATTGGAAGTTGCCGTAGGTAATATCTTTCGAATTTCAATAACCAATAATGAAATATACTGAAGCGCATAGACTGAATACAATTTTTGAGAATTCCTCTTTCTCCCTACCTCTCGCGCTTTTTTCATAGAAATACGATATAACGCGTTTTGAAACTTTGCAGTTCAAATTATTAGCACTTAATATCTATTCGTTCTTGCAAATATCGAATGTACGGAAAGGTGAGCGAGAAAATAGTTTCGCTACTTTCGAGACATTTTATTTTAATTCGCAACAGATTTGAGGGTACGAAAATGAAGCTTTGAAATTAACCTTTTCAACGAAAAGCTGTATTTCATTATACAATGAAAGTGACTGACAAAGTGAATTGCGAGAAATAATTTGGAAAATTTTCACATTGCATTTAGTATTACTCATAATAAATGCAGGAATGAATAGGAAGTGAGCAATTAAATTTTCATTTTCGCAAGTGAATTTTTCACCTCTTCGCATACGAACCAGCATAACTTCTTTCTCTTCTATTATTTCGCAAACTTGTTGCGTATAGAAAGGAGTAAATACAAATAATAAATAATAAGTCGAAACTAATCATTCAGCTTCCCCAAGAACGAGAACTCGTGTTAAAAAATTTCATTCCATATTTTCTATTTATTTATCCAAGCGGAATCACGTCCACTGGGGTCGTAGCACTCGTGAGAGGCACCCTCTGTCAAAGCTGTGTACACTTGGTTGGCACAGCGGTTTGACAGACCACGGTATGGAATTATTACGAAATATTCAGATTCGTTACAGGCGCATCCAACTTTGACAACAAGCAGAACCATATATCACCTGGGAACACCATAAATCGACTAATCTTGACGTCAACTCGATTTGGGCCACGACAAACCCCAGCAGAAACACCCTGTGCATACAAGCGTGTGTTGCCCCCGTTTGTTTGTTC
Source organism: Andrena haemorrhoa (assembly GCA_910592295.1). Classification (NCBI taxonomy): domain Eukaryota; kingdom Metazoa; phylum Arthropoda; class Insecta; order Hymenoptera; family Andrenidae; genus Andrena; species Andrena haemorrhoa. Next base: position 5,214,451 of record OU342944.1, on the reverse strand, counting down.
ATTCTCCCCCGCGAGATCGCGCTGGTCTCTCTATCATACGTGGCGCAGAAATATCTATATTATTACTGTATTCTTAACAGCTTCCCGCCGCGTTAATACAAATATCGAGCAGCCTCTCGAATGATACCGACAGAAACCACTTCGATCACTCCAGGAATGCTACAATGCTTACGTAGTATATATACCTACAGGGTGCAAAGAGTTTTGTGTCTCAAATTTCAAATATAAATGATTCTTGTTATTTAAAAATATATATATAGGTATCGTAAATTTTATTGTACGTAAATTTTAGCACTTGCTAAAATTCTGATGGCAACTCCGATGGCTTGACTAGAAATTGGTTCTACCATTAAATCGAGTTTCTCGAGAACAAAGCCCCATTCCAAGAAAGTTAATACTATAATAAATTCTGCTAATTTTTAGCGAGGTACGTAGATACTATGTAGATAAGTTTTCAGACTCTGCTTCAAAACGGAGACCTATGTAAAAACATTTTATATCCCGGTTTCGATTTTTTTTTGCACAACGGTCGTTATCACCGAACGTTATCACCTGTGGTTAGTTGTACCACCTGTTCTTACCCACTGTGTTTCGACAATAGCTGTATTTCATCCCTGGTGTCGAAAATTATATTCTTCTATTATTTGTGGATTACTGTTCGTAAAAACGGGCCAATTAAGAGAAAAAAATAATTACTCACGAAATTATCCGTCCCCTGTATACGTATAACACATTTAATATATTAACTACAAATTTCCAATTGTAATTCAGGTTAGTGTAAATCTTGATTAATATACTTTTACTTATTCTTAGCATAATTTATGCCAAAGAAATGCTGAGAGAAATTTCGATAGAACGATGGAACAAGATAATCCCGAATTTCACAAATAAAATTAGTTCAATTAATAAGTAGGTACACTATACATCATAACTCGTAACAAAATCACGGGGATATCTAAGAACATATTAATTTATTGTAATTAAATTCATATAAGTAAAATAAATGTTGCGTTCAGACGAATACCTAAACGGAGTGCTTTGCTATTTTCACGAATAACAATGCTTTTCTAAATATACACTGTGTATAATTTTTCAAATAAATCCATCCTAATGTAAAGTATGCTAATGAAGGTTTCTAATAATGTGAATTAGACACGCTCGTTTTAATTGTGATATCGATTAAATAGTCGAATATATTAAATTTATTATGCGTATGAGATGGGCGACTACTTTTTCCAGCGACTGTAAATTATTTTTCCATCGATTTCGATGAGTTTCACGCGCGTGCAGTAGTTGCGCCGCCAATACGTGAATAGCTCGTAGAACGAGGGCGTTGGCGGTAGGGAATGGTGAGGAGCGATGGAGAAGCAGCGTCGTAATCAGGAATTCAGGCGAATTCGAACGGCCGCGCGTGCATTATTCTTTTACACCTCATTTGCGTTTAATGAGTCGAATGAACGGCATGCGACAATTTGTGACCGGATTATGCGGCTCCTGGCCCGTTGCAGAAGGAAAAACGTAGATCGTAGTTAGCGGTAACGGGTCAAGTAGTAGGCTTTGTGAAATTAATGAAAGGTTTTCATGTGCGAGCGAAGCTGGTCGGCAAACAGAGAAAGCCAAAGACCGTGTTCGTGTTTTCAGTCTCGCGTGTCCCCTTTTTTCTTCCTTCGCTTAAGCACTTCAATTTCCAACCTGGCGAGCGAGAAAAATCCGACGGTGTTCTCTCGGAAAGCGCTTTGTCCGACGTCTAGCGTACTGCAAGCTACTTACGCTGAAAATTCATCGATGGCTGAAATATGATATAAGTAAGTAGTTCCGCCGATCCACCAGAAATTTGCTTGTCGCCGTTGTGCGCTTTTTACGGAAATAGGCACGTATCATTTGGTTACGTATAGCTTTGGCTAAATTACACCGAAATACGTAAGGGAAATTAGAAAAGGAACAAGATGTTTTATAGTCTCAGAGCTTCACACCTTTTCAGTTCCTAAATTTAATTTTTACTCGTCGCATGTGATCTCGCTTCCACCCTACGTTATTGCTAACCTCGGAGAAAATACTATCGACAGTCGCAATTATCGTTTCTCAGCAAATTATCGTGAGAGGAGTCTGACGTTTGGAAGAATGTTTCTCCGTTTCGAAGCCTTTAATAATATATCTCGAATGAAATTGTGGACCTTGCAGCGAAAGGGGTGCCCTCCATCTTCATCAACTTCGAGTCAATTTTACAAAATGTTTATCACATTAGTGCTTTGACTTAACATTAAAAACAGAACACTAATTGAAAAATCTATATTTTCACACAGTAAGTAGTAGTTACGGAGTTAATCAATATTTATTTCTATTTTTGGCGAGTTTTTCAAATCTAAAGCTTACGGCCAGAGGAACCACACAGAAATCGGCACACAAAATCGTGGGGGTAAAGGTGGCGAGTCGGAACACCCTTCTATTACACCGTGTCTTGAACGAATAATACACGCATGCAGAAAACTATGTTACGTTTGTAGGCTGTTTCGTGACCAGAGAGTTGGAAATCTCTACTATATGTATGTATTTCCACTGAAAGGGTTGCATGAAGGCAAATTGAATGGTGCCAATCTTACCATGGCACTTAAATGAAACCACCGAGATATTAAAAAAACTATTAGAATGACAAGTGAACGGCTTTTTAATTGTTAAAAATTTGTAGTTCGAATAAAAACCCTTGCCCACTTCTAATTTTAAAGAATTAAATTACAAAGTTTCACAGAGCATAAACAGCCGTTAAGTTTTCATTCTAACGTATTTGTCACTTCTACTATAATTTCCCAGATATAGGTACAGGAAAGCAGGAAATCACCCGGTAACCTTTAAGGGGTGTTCTCACCCTGAAGACCCGAAAATGGGCACAAAATCAAAATTGCCAGATACTATTAAAGTCCACCACAAACCTGCACAGTTTAAAAAAAAATCTGAATGTCCGGGTAACCTCTGCCAGTTGGAAATTTGCAAAGGCCTAAAATCACAAATATTGAATTCATTCCCCGGAATTTCAAATTAAAATCACTGTACACTCTCCAGTCATAAGCCACTCCACAGACTCAACATTGCCCTTTGCACCGCGACTTTCCGGGGGGCACGCCGTGCAAAAGTTTCTCCAGACGTTCCCGGCAATGGCCAAGGAACGGAATCGCTGTGCCGACGTTCACCGGCGATCGGTCATTCGTTATCGCGGCCATTCTTCAGCGTCGCGGAAGCGCTCGTCGCGAGTCTCGCCGTCGGTGAATAATGCGCGGGGCCCCGCCGCGATACATAATTAGCCAGCTCGCGGCAGCAATTGCACGGCAACAGTGCTCGGAAGTGTAATAGCGTAATTTCAACGGGGAAAGCGGGAAAGCGCGGGGAGGGGTTGCGAACGTCTACAGACTCGTCAGCCTGCAATGGAAATAAAGGGGGCGGAGGCGACGATGGGAAGCGGAGTCGGGGGTAAAGAGGGCGAAATAAATTAAATCGGCACGATTCAAAGAACGCGCTGCTGCTGCTGCTGCTGCCGATCGAATCACACCGGCACTGGCGCGGCGCGGGGATTAATTAATTAAACCGATATTGCGACCGCGACGGCCGTTGTTCGATTCCTCGAAAGTCTCGTAAATATTTATCGGTGCCGCTTTATGGCCGCGACGCTTCCATAAACTCGTTGGCCCGGCTTGGTCGGGGAGGTGGAACGGAACCCTTTTCCTTGCAGTTTCGGCGTGTCGGTGCCACCAGTTGGTCCGAATGATTTTTGCCCCTTTGGAAGTTGGCCATCGGTGGCCGATCGATCGAACGGCGGAGTTCCCCGATGATACGAGGATGTTCCGTGGCGCTGTGCTTTGGAATTTAGAGGAACCGGGGTATCTCGTTTCTCTTTTGCCCTATTTCGTTGAAATATTCATGTTTCTCCCGTGGCACCACGTACACTCGAGGCTGAATTTCTCTGAGGTATCGATTTATTTCTTGCGGAGATCGGACTGGTTCGTTAGCGTAGTTTCGAGTCGTTAGCGATGGCAGGAAAGGGATAAGGTGCTCCGTCTTTTTTTTTTTAATGCAGATGATTGATGCACGAGGTTGGGTGCAATGGGCGTGAAAATTTTGCAATTGTGGGACATGCGGAGTAGCGGTAGCTCCCTTTTGAGTGTATTAAATACAAAGTATATGAATAAATGTATATCTGTGGGATTGCGTAACAAGTTTTCTCGTATTTTTTTAGGAAATTCGAAGCAAGTTTTATTATGTAAAATGAGAAGTTTGAATATATTTAAGTAAATTTCTGATATGTCGAGCGTCCCTGAGATCTACCGAGGAGAATTTCAAATTCTATTTGCATGCATGAAGCTGAAGGAAAATGCACTCACCTATTGCAACCGAAATGCCATATTGGAAAAAGTGAGATGACTTTGTGGCCAACTTACGATCAGTGTACTATTAACTATAATCGGTCCATAAATATGAGCGTACGTAGTCTTAATACATTATGGTTGTTGAAAATATATGTTTGGATGACAGATCGTACCTAGATCTGCACAGAGCATTTTCTTTACGTTTGAAGTAGTAAAAGAATTGACGAAACGGGGATAATGAAACCATTTTCGAGTTTTCAGTGATATCAGCGTTTACTTTTAAATGGGCACGTATGATTTTTTAATACATGTAATGAATTAATATCCGATTGATGGAAGTTGATATTTAAAATGCCTCTTTTTGCTGTCCAAAGTTGAGAAGATAGCTTGTCTCTGAAAATCGTATTATCATATACAACTAAACATTTTTAATAATTCATATTTTGGCCTGCGCACGTGTCTTCCAACGATTATAACTTTACATTTTTTATCATCGAAGAACCTGCTGAACACTTTCAGTCTAGAAGCTATTTACCTTAATCCATTTTTAACATTATTAGCCCAAATATTTCCTCCTGAATAATTTAATTCTTTCGATGAAAATCACATTTTTCATACCCTTTCCTACACACGTATGTATCAGAGACAATATTGTGCAGAGCTATCTTGTGCTCTGCCTGTAGTGTTATAGTATTGCAAATCACGTCGTGCGATCTACGAGACAGATTAAAATTGGTAGTTCACCATTTACTTCGTCACGTTGAGTATACTTGTTTAAATATAATCTAATTTGTATTTTCTCACAGTAACATTAAGTACCAACAGAAATTAATTCTCGGCATAATGTTTCTTTCATTGGACACGTTCCAATTCAAATACCCATACCGTTTTAACAATTTCGCACCACAACATTCAATGAAACTAAACATAAACTATAGGTCCCTATTCCCTAACGATTACATCGTACAAATTCTCTAAAGTATCATGACTGGAATCGCGTTCATCAACGCATACACGCATCGCATACTCGCAGGTACCAGAGAGCGTGCCAACACATAAACATGATTACCATTCATTATTAAATAGTACAGATCCATTAATACAGACTGATAAAATTAAACATGATATTCAATGCGTACGCGTTTAAGTACTCGCCTTTCATTGCGAATTATTCAATGGAATTCCCAATGACCCGTAACATTTCAACATTTTTATAAACGTCCATTAATATCAATATGAATGGATTCACTACGTCCAACGAACATTAACAATGATCGCAGTTCGCACTGTCCGCCGTCGCATTGTCAGGCGTTATAAGTTGCAAGGCGGACGGGGATGAAGGGGATTAAATAATCCAGAGTTTAATGAAGCATCGATACCGTCCTCTATATTCTGTAACCTATAAATTTCGAATTTATACCTCGCTCCTGTTGTTTGCGCCGTCGCGATGGAATACAGAGGCTGCGAGCGATAATTAGTCGATGGGAGCGAGCCGCGTTTGTCATTTTCGTCAGCAACGATTCAAGGTTAAAACCGCGCTACTCCCGTCGCAGCAAACAGAAAAGCTCGAAACGCATAATTATCTGTAATTATTATTTATCGTGCTCGCGGCGAAATCGCGCCTCGCTCTCCTCCCGCCGTTTGTAATCCGATTTGCCCCGCGCGCGGCACGAGACGAGTCTAAAGCCGTAAATGGGAAAATACGAGGATATAGAAGGCTCCCTTATCCCCGTCGTTTCCAGGATTACATCACACGGTAGCGTTTTACATCGTTCAGGAGCGGCGATTATAAATCTGCGCCTTCTACTCGCCCGCCGCTTGACTGCCGATAGAAAAAAAAACACCCCTCTGCTCGAGGCGCGCTCCTCTCCGCGTCACCGCATCTTGTTTTCGTGAAAACGCGTTCGTCCAAAAAATTTGCAGAATTCCTAGTAGCCCGGTGCCTCTTTTTAGCTGAATTTATTCCACCAAGTTTGCGTTAAATAATCTATAACAACCGAAACAGTAGATACACTCACTCGGAGGGTTCGTTGATGACAAATCCCCGAGATCTCTGTTCATTGTTAATAAACAACTTGGCTCCAGATTTCACGCTAGAGTTGATGCTCCAGAATCGATCTCCACGTTCTCTACTAGTAGGGCCTACAAGAAGTGCTTATGCCGCATCTTATCTCTGAGGGTGCCATCGATGTTTTCACTCCAAAGGCCCCATACATCAGCGAGCATGCACGCCGAGAACGCCACGAACTGCAGGCTTGGCGACCGTGCTTGCTAATATGTGGGATCAACGAGCGGTTAAAATGCTCGGCTCGCGGGATGCTCTCTGGAAATTGCCTATGGGCCGAGCGTCGAGCTTGGCGCAACTGAGGTTCGTCGAATATGTTCGGATAGTGTGTGGATAGTCGTGAGAATGTCGACGAGTTTCGTGCGAGCACGCTCGCTGGTGTATGGTGGCCTTTAAAGTAGGTCTAGACTATACTGAATTCATCCTAAAGGTAGGCTCTCGCTACGCCTCGCCTCGCCTCCTCAAAATATTCTCGAGGAAGGATCCGCGGCTCGGAGACGCGCTGAGGCGAGGCGAAGCAAGGCGCAGTGTGGAGTCAAATTGTCAAACTAGATAAGAGAAGCATAGAAAGAATAAAATGAGCCGAGGCGTAGTGAGACCTTTAAAAATAGACTCGTCCGGATATAATCATATAGGTACTGTTGATTGGTAGGAAATCGGCAGGGAAAACGCTGGGATGAATTCCAAAGGGTTGTCTAACCCGTCTATTGCAATTAAATTAAATTAAAATTAAAATTCTGTATAGAGCCGAGCCTCAAGTGGCACATCACTTCAGACCCCATAATGCCACGCCCCGTAGCGTGGAAAACAAGCATTAGGTGTTTGGGCTGACAGTTATGTGGTTCTTTTAAATCTTCGGCTACTTCTTTTACCTTTGTATCGCTATACATATTTCATATGAATCACGTCATATTGTCGGACCAATTCAATAAGTTTTGCGCTGTCCGTTGCGGGCCTGGAGGCAACCGAAGAACCCTCGCGATCTTCACCTGATCATTATTTGACTGGAACAGCATTCTTGCCGAGATTCCCGCCGCTACGCTGCTGAAACGATGAGGAAGAGCGTGGATGTGTGCTGTTGTCGATAAGTGAGCGCATTCATATTTAAAGTATATGTAAAGATGTGAAGGTGCCGATGGGCAACGACCCTATTCGGGATCCCGTAGGCATCTTTATAGCTTCAGGATTTGATTCTGAAGGGTTGTTAGCGCTACGAATATTTCTTCTTCGTATACATTATTCCATGTTCGCCTCTTATAAGGGTTGTTTGCATTGTCAAGTATAGGCAGTGGTAATTATAAACGATAACAGCTTTTGTCAGGCCCTCGTAAAGTTAATTGATTGGATCGGTAACGTGGCACAGGATCGTGGGCTCGTATTTAGGTTCTTCGAAGGCTCGGTAAATGTTTACCTGATCTATTCGTGATATTTTCATGAATACACGTGGCTCAATACCGTTCGCGAGGCTTGAACGGTTAATCGATCGCCATCGTATCACGGATACTAGTTCGGTTAACAAGCGCTTTGCCAGCTCCATTTTCCCCAAGTGGAGATGTGTAACAAACCGCGATTCAACCCTTCTGCGTGCTTCGTTTATTTCGTTGCTTAAGAAATTAGGTCGAAATCGAATTGGAATTTCGATCGACCTGGTCCTCCAGCTGGGACACTGAAACATCCTTCTTGGAGTAAATTGTTTTGAGTATCTACGCGTGGAAGGTATTACTACTTTGCAAAAGCAGCGGTTTAATTAATTCAGAAATGTGTTCAATACGGAATGATTCGTTAGAGGGGAAAATAAAGTTTTTGAGAAGGAGTAAATAATTACAAAATTCATTGGTAACCAGGATACATACAGTGCTGGACAGGAATATTGATGCAGCATAATCTATAAGCTGCAAATGTTTATAGTTACTGAAAAAATGAATTAAAGATCTCATTTTTCGATATATCTTTATATTTATATCTAATAAAATAGTTTGTTTTCAAGCACCCGACCTTGAAAACGGACTCGATTTACATTTGTTCCTCTCATACTGAGGAAACATATTTTTGTTATTATTTTATGTATCACTTTATTTATATTACTGCACCTTGTTATATAATAAACTAAAATATATAAAATGCACGTATATCGAAAAATTCCATTTTTTTTAGTAACTACAGTTGATCTCGGCTAAGCTGATAATTTGATGGTCCGCGGAGTATCTCTTATTCGGGGTGGTAGGCGAATCTCACAACTCCGATTTTAGGCTTCCCTGAGGTTTATGACTTATGACTTACGGCGCTCGTAAATTTGATCATTATTAATTCATGGTCCTGGGGTTCATAATGAGAATAGGGAGCCGGGAAGGTTAGAGGGATAGCCCTAGACGCTAAGAAGGGAAGAATGTCAAGTTCCATATTTTTCATCGGATCCTCACGAAAATCACACCAGTCGAATTACATAAAAAGTTATTTTGCAGAATTTAAAACTGATTATTGGACTCTGGTGCGTTTTAATCAGGACAATGCCAGGAATCTATTGCCGCCACTTTCACATCGACACGCTGAAAAATAAACAATTTGATTCAGTTAGAATTTCTTTTCTGGAAAGTGGCAGCTGAGTTGCAGAAATATTTTTCGTTAGTTTCCATTTAGTTTGTCGTGTGAAACCACTCCCTCCCCATTGGCACCATCGAAAAACAAACCACCCCACACAAAATACAGACACGGAAGATTAAATTTTTGCTGCTCGGGTAGGAGGGAAAGCGAGTTGATCCACTTCACCCTGAAAAGGTTCTCCGAAACAGATTACTCTAAGATACTTGTCGACGGAAAACGAACGACCTAGTTTTAGGATTCCTTTAAGTAAAACGCCAAACCAAACAGAGAAAACTCGGTGAAGAATTCGAATTTTTCGACCGCGAAAACGTGGTCCGCGTTTCAATCGGGCGAACATTGGCGAATCCGGTGGCTGATCGCCCTAAACAACGCGCAGCATGCTAATTACACGACGAGCCGTTATAAGATCACGCTTGCCTGGAGAAATATCGAGTTCGATGCGATCAAGCTCGAAATAAATATTAGTTCAGCCCGTGAATCATGTTTCTTCGGTACATATGTTAGATGAGAGTAAACAACTTTCTGTTAACGATCAATCAACCACGTACATCTTATTTTCCCTCGTGTTGTACAATACTTTCACATCCATCTACTAAACTTTCTAATTTCTATTCCCCTTTTATAAAACTCCTGCCATTTTATTTGAAAATAACAAATGAGGACGAAATTTTTTTATTTGATTTGTATTAATTTAATTTTATTAACCGATTTGAATTTCACGCTCTAAACACAGAACTCGCAATACCAAGGACACATGGTGGTAACCATAGTAGGCGGGGACTGTAAAAAAATTAGAATATAGTTTCTAATCTAATATTATTAAGGATATGGCAATAAAAGAGTCATATATTTGAATCTGGTAATGTTTATTTGATTATTTCTTTTAATTTTTTTATTTCACTTTCTGCATTTTTGTTATTATTATCCTTTTGGTTCGATAAAGATGGTTTGCTTCTTTCGTTGAGAAATTACTTGTGGCCCCAAAATACCTCTTGCATCCGAGCCCCTTTATAGAGAAGGCCGAACCCTGGCGCCTATACCTTATGAACTAAAAAATGGTTGGAGGTAGATCGGTAGATAAATCTGCATGTAAGTACTCACCCTTACTCGCCACAATGTTATCAGAAGATTTCTACTGAAGATAGTACCAAACGGTATCAACAACCCTTCGGTCGGGAGCGTTTCCCAGAAAAGCTTATTACTTACGACGAAATTACTCAGGATTAAATTCATTACTTACGATGCCCCTCGTTTCGCGAGCCCGACGTTCCAGGTCGCCCGAAATTTTTCATTTTCCCGCGGACGAGGTCGATTGAAATCTGTGTCCACGAAATCCGCGCACCGTGGGGCGGGCGGAAGTTGGACGCCGGTGTATCGATAGCTCGACGACACGAAGGAAACGGATATTCGTTTAACTGGCTGGTGCTTTACGCCCTCGTAAATAGAATCGCAATAAAACTCGCCTCGTTCGTCGGACTCCTTTCTCCCTTGGTACCCCGAGCTACAATGGTAACTGCGGCGGCAGGGGTGGGTGGGTGGGGATAATAAAAATGTAATTAAGTTTCCGCGGTTTCGCCGTTTCGACAATATGTCACGAGAGAGGAAATGTATCGCGAGAGGAATAATGACCCGTATTGACTAACTGTCAAGCACAAAGAGAATTACTACGGTGCACGGCGGAATAATCGCGGTAGTAACGAATGGATTTTGCGCTCGTTCACTTTCGTCTTGGGAGCCAGATATGCTCGGCTTCCAGCGCGCGGTGAATTACGTTTTCACCGGGCGATTGTACGCGATGCAAATGAGTTTCGTTTCGAGCTTAAAATTGCGCAGGATCGTCAAACGACTTCTTTAATGATGATGAGGGGTAGGTGTTGTTTCTGTGACCTTTCCTTAAAACGATGATAATCCAAAGGGGGAGCTGTAATTACTCGAGTAAATGTAAGTTTCAGCGAGAAGTGTAAGGAGTTTTCTTAATTCAGCCGTTTTAAATGTACATATTCCTGGGGTCGTTGTTAATTAATTTACCCCGAAAAGTAAGGGTGGCGTAGGACAGTTTTAGTATCGACCGCAACAGACGCGTGTTTTGTTGAAATTGAAATTACTATTTAAACGGAATGTCCGCGAGTTTGGGAGTGCCTATAGTATACAGTAAGGCGTGTAGTTCGTCTGGATATTTCATCGAATATGTTACTGGACGTAACCAGAGAGTTAGGCTTGCCTGGTATTTCACAGGGAACTCATCTTAACCCGTTGTTTTTTCCCCTTTTTGCTGAGGATTTCAAGATCTTTAAAACAATCGCATTTAAAATAATAGAGATCGTACTCTAATTTCCCTAATTTAAAACTCTTCTTTATTTGTATATGTTTTTCTTTTGATGTCTATTCTCTACTCCCTTCTTTGTTTTTAGTTGTAATGCTTTGGCTGCACTTCTCTTCTTCCTGTTACTAAATAGATCTCACCTGTTCATGGAATAAATAAATAAATATAAAATATAGAAAACTAACTTTGTCATCGGACTCTATTGACCGTGCACTTCGCGCGACGAATATCATCCTTTCCAATATATTTGCATAAACATTCTTTTACGAAAATGGAAGACGGGGTTCAATCAATTTGGCACGGCTAATAAAATAGCCTTTAATTATCGATATTAATAAACTGGGCGGAAGGTAACAATTAAAAGCAAGAGTGGCTCGCTTTTATACGCGCACCGCTTTGCTTTTCGTTAATTAAAATTCTCGTCCACCCGCCTCCGCATTTTCTGGGCGAAATCATTTCGCTTCTACCTATAATAACGCGGTGGCTCCCGGTGCCTTTGGAAAAAGCGCAGCGGGAGAAGAAGCAGGTCGATCAAGCACACGTTCGACGTTCGTCAATATGCAAACCAATAGGATACAAGTGGGTCGGAATTGAAGCGCATCCACTTTATCGTTGACTTTCCTTTCATCGAGTTCCGGAAGATTAACTCACCCCTGACAGACAGGCCCGTCGGTGATGAAATACCTTGAACGAAGGAAAGTGGAACATCGGGGAACAATAGGATGCAGAGGCGAGGATATATTGTCGGTCGAATATACTTTTAGAAGTACTTTTGCACAGGTCATGCAACGAAAAGAAAAGCACGCCGACAATAGCGTCGTGGGGGCTTACGCGAAAAAATTACGGCGACCATTGCGAGTAAATAAACGAGGTCGTGATGCAACCTGGCGGTATAAATATTAATGTTGTGTTACCCTGTTCATCGGGGAGTCTCCCAAGAGAAACGCTCCCTGTGCGTTCAGTGGCGAATGATTAAAGACGCGTTAACTAGTCTTGCCTCCAAATGTAAATGTTTCACTGTATTTCTAACACAAATAATGAGAAAATTGCCATGGGGATCCTTGAATAAATAAATAATTATTAATAATGATTTTCGTCATAAATCAGTATTATTAAGAAAAAGCAAAACAAAAAATAACAGGGAACAAATAAAGGATACCTAAGTGAAAAAATATGGCGACTGTTTCCCTCGGCGTGTAATTTTTAAATCCTCGTTACGCGTTAACTCATTACGCGTTAGCATTTTTCAAAAGTATGTCTTTCAGGAAATGTAAAATATCGATCTTTCCAATTTGTTACACTGTTTGGTCAACAGTGATATAACATGCCTACATGCAAAATTGGTTAGGTATCATTTCAAGCAGATGTTCATTTCAAAAGAATAAGGGTACGTTGGAGCTGCGATAGAAACTATAAGAGTGTCGATCAGACGGCGATAAAAGCGGCTCAACAATATATTTTGTTGGTGTGTTTATAATGGACCTGTGATAATAGTACAGTTTGAGTCGTTTAAGATTTCGCAAAGATGAATTCGCTGGAGAAGAATTATTATCTTCAAGTTCTGCAAAATGCTACATCGGAAAATGTCTACGCAGTGAACATAACATTGTGTTTTATTTAATTTAACAGCTACTTCATCTCATAACTTATCTAAAACAAATCTGTTACGGTGGTGTGTACCATTCTGTTCCCATAAAGGGAAAAATTAATTTTTGGTTCTCGACGCTTGTAACGTTGGTCCTCTAGTAATCTAGCTCTGCTCGCTGCTTCAATGCAAACACTTCCATTATAAAATTATAGAATCTATTTCTACGCTTCGCTCTCATCACCGCTCTGATCGTTTATAGCTACACCATAAATGTATCCTAAGTCATGTAATTGATATCATAAAACAGCTCTGCAACCTCCCACATAGCACACTTCTATGGTGCACAGTATGCACTTGTATCTCACGCGAGATCTCATCGCCTCGCTTCGTCGGGAGCCGTCGCCGAAATTCGGGCAGCGAACTCGACATAGCTGGGACGGCGCCCTCTACGACGGACTAAAGCGAGTAATTAGCCGTAATTAGTTGTTCCACTCTTCCAAGGACCTGGTTCGTCCATCAGCAGGCTGTAATCCGATTTTCCAGCTGACGGCGGTCGTCACGGAATAATCGAATCCCGTGCCTCGAATGGGAAGCCATTGATCGACCGGGGCCCCCCTCGACGTTCGATCTTTTTGTCGTTCCTGCTTGTTTCTTTTTTTCCTTGCCTCCGTTTCCTCGCCAACGCGACGCTTAACAGACTCGTTTGTAATAATGATGTTTGGAAGCAGCAAGAGACGCGGAGTGGCGCGCACCGAAGTGGGGAGTGCCGGTGCTGTTGCAAAAGGCAATTCGCTTATGTAAATCGCTAGAGAGCCGGCCTGTAGGTAATAAAATTTAAACTGCGCCCCCGACGTGTGCATGGAAATGTACACACTTTGTTTGTTTGCCTATTCCTTCCTACCCTTCGTCTTTCTTTCGCTTCTTTCCCCCCGCCGTCTTGTTGCTGGGAACCTTCTCAGCTACCTTGGACCGAGAGAGCCAGTGTTACGTAACTGACGTTGCAGACAGCGACGCCGGTGGAAATATGGGTTTGCGTTACGCGATGAATACCTGCTCCTGAAGGGCCCGACGATATTTTTCAAGCCAGCTCCGCTGGCCGCAATAATGGGAAAAGTTTACGCGGGTGGTACGCTGGCCACCCTGGAACCGCGCGCGCCTTTCGGTTTGAATTTCATAAGGGCGGGCTTATTAGCGGGGAGCCGGTGCACGACGAGTTTCGATTGTTCGTGCGGTATTTCACGATGTTACTCGTCTAATAACATGGAAATGTAAAAACATTTGCCGCGCTCCGCTCGAACCTTTTGAATTGTAAAACGTTTGAGCTGTCGCGAAACGCTTGGAAATATTCCGCGTAACGTGTATGACGTTGTTGTTAGAAATTTCGTTTTCAGTACCTACCTGTGTTTTCTAGTGGAGTGTATCGGTGCATTGCGTGGTTAGGTTGTTCGATCAATAATTAGAATTGGTCGAAATTGAGAGTAGGACCTATCGATTACTGATAGAATTTGATAGAACTCTTGGGAATAGAGTGAACACTGAATAAATAATCGTATTCCTTTGCTTTAGATGTAATTTTCAATCCGTCTAGTCAGCATTTAATTATTCCCTGCTTTATTAATCATTACATCTATTTAGTTTAGCACTTTGTATTCTACTCCCAGAATCTAACCCTCAACCGGTCCTTCGGATTATCCAGAACTTTGTTGGGTTCGTTACAAATGCAGATCTCCCGCTCTCCAGCGGAAAAAACAACTGTGCACCGTGAAAGCGTATAATGCATGTTTAAAAACAGAGCAACCCAAGTTACCCCTCGTGCAGATCGACGAAACGAACTCTGTGCATTCGCGATTGAAAGGATTTCGAATTCTGCTTTATCAATCCGTCTTTTGTAATCCAATTTCCCACATCGATTCCTACGGACGAGGCTCGACGGGAGGCGGAACTTAAGCATCAATTTAAGCAAAATTGAAAAAAAAAGAAGCAGAAGTGGAACAGATTTTCATTATCCATTTCCGAGGGACGTCGACGATCGTGATCCCGTGATCTCCTTTTAAAACTTCTTAACATGCTAATACTTTCAATATCTGTCGACCCGTTTGCTGGCTCCGCCCTCGCCTTACCGATTCCCCTTCTGTTCCGTTTTTCCTTCTTTTTTTCTACCCCCTCGAACGTATTTAAAAGAAAACATTCAATTCGACGCCACTCGAAATCCGAGGGAAGTGGATCCAATTTACTGGCTGGTTCGACACGACACTTGTAATTTCCACGCGTCTTCGATCCACGGATTCTGACGTTGGCCGCTGTTTCAGACTTTAAAGCTGCCTTCGTGGCGAGACTCGGTTGGCCTCGCACCGTGCGCCAACACGAAGCGTGCGCCAAATAAAAATCTTTTTTGCTCCCCTTCCAGATTACACGGATGCCTCGTTCGTTCCACGCTAGACGCCAAATTGCCTCGACGTTCTCCTCCGTTCTATCTTTGCTTTTTTTCCACCTCTCGGTTTTTCCTCTTTTAATATCTTTTTGTCGACACTTGACGCGATGCAACCGAAACGAACAATTCGAAGACCGGCGTGGGAGCGGAGCTACGCGTGTACGAATGCGCGCTTCTTGTGCTCCTCGTCATGAGGCAGGGAATTAAAGGGTTTTGCTTTTCGTCAGGTTAACTTCTGTTTACATTTACAAACAGTGCTGGTACTATGAATTCTTAATGCGTAGTCTTTGCTGTGCCGACTTGATTGTGTACAGTTGAGAATATCCGGGCAGTTATGGTAGGATTACAACTATCCTAGTCTATTTTTTCTTCTTTTTTTTTAGGATGTACCTACAACAGCTTCTTTCTTCCCTTTTTGTTCCTTTCTTAAGATCTTCATCCTTGTCTATACTTGTTATTATCAAGATGGATAGTATCGAATCTTCTCCATGTATCTCAGATGTAGGTTTGCCACGATGTGAAAGATATAATAAGACTGTCGTGACATTCGCATAATTTTTACAATTAGGGACCAACATACACCTAGGAGACGGAAAAGTAGGATAGATTTGCAGAATTTATTTTCCGGTGGAGAAATGTTTTTATCATAGAAACATTATATACGTTAGAAAGGTCGTACATTTGTCTATACAATGTGAAATTCTCTTTAAAATATTCGGAGAAGCAACTGCTTGGTGGCTGTTGTCGTACGACGGTTTTTTTCATCTGAAATAAAGAAGGAAAAATTATATTTAAGGTAGACGATTTTTAAGCCGTAGCCGATTTTTTTTTTCAATTTTCCACAAAAGAGCCGACAGGCATTTGAACACAAAAGTCAACTTTATGACTGAAAATGTGAAAAGTCATAAAGTCTTGAAAACCTTTGCAACTGCATCAGGTAAAGAGAACAGAAGGCTTTCAGTGATGAAAATTTATCGGTGATAAATATGCGGCAGCGGCCGTTCAAGTGTCTACGATTATATTCATACATAATGCTGGATTACTGATATCCTCTACTTGTGTGTTTGGCCATGCTTGACAGATTTGAATAAACTTTGAGCTGCCTCCATTCGAGCGTCGAGAACCCTCATTTCATGCATGGGGAAACTGGGAATAATTAAAAAAAAAAGATTCACTTTAGCCCGGTATTCGTTGATACAGCTTCTAAGGGTCTATAGTGTGTTGCGCACTTATGCGTGAACGTGTTATTACGCGGAAACCGATTAACCCACATACACGCGGGAGGCTCGATTTAATTCAGACACATTTCGGGTCACATTGGCTTTATGAAGTAAATTGTCGATGCTTTAGTTGCGCAGTTTCAACGCGGGAACCCTTGAATCCGGTTACGAGCGAACGTTTGAACTGAACGTAAAATTGCGACGGTCTGAGCTTATTAGTACGGTGCATTCAGAGGTCGAGGACAAAGCGTAACTAAAGGAATTAGTAAATTTACCACTTTGGATGTAAACGATAGCGCTACGGATTTAACGTGGATTCATGCCAGAGGAAAAAGGGGGACGATTATTCGAATTTGTGAACATTCCGCTTTGAGGGATTTGTAATATTTCCGTGAATATATTCAGTGTTCGTTAGAAACTTGAAAGTAGGGCCGAAAGTAACGAATGTGGTGTTAGGCTTTCTGCTGGTTGCAAATTATTCCACTAATATTGAAGAAGACGCCATAAATGAATTTTTAATTTCGAAACTTCTATTGAAGTTACTTCAAATTATACTTGTATTCATAACGGAATTTAATTTGCCGGATATTGAATGCAATTTGATTGCCTTCTGCCAAACGTAATTAGAATATTATATTCATTATTGCAATTAAATTTTGAAATTAATTATTTTCCGAGATTCGTTTAATATTATTTAATGAGGAATATAAAGGAACGGCAACAGAGAAGTTTACATTTCAATAAAACATAAAACAATTATATCGTAACTTTAAAATACAGCAATTTGAATGATATTCGGAAATTCTCTCACTCCATTAAACGTTTATTATCACAGTTAATTTTGAAATTAAATGTTAGCAACTTTATTGTAATTTTCCCTTTTCTTTCTTTATTCATCTTTCCATATAACAAAAAAAATAGAGAAAATTACTTATTTAGACAATGAAAAAATGGAACATAATTGTTGCAGGAAATCTGGAAGTAAAAATATAAGTATTAAAAGATAACTTCGAAGTACTGAATAAAAGAAGGGAAAATTGATATACATATAGGTAAGAGAGATGTATATAAGCCTGTTAAGAAAGGTAGGTAATTATCAATTTTAAAATCTCAAAAATATAAATGTTCTTGGAAGCAAATAGGAAAGAAAATAAAAAATATAAATGTTCTTGATAGCAAAAAGGTAGAAGAACGAGTCTACTGGTTTGCTCGACTACAGAAAATGGATCAATAAAGAAGTAAATATTTAAGACACACATATAAATAGGTAGGAAGCTTCGAAATTCGCGAGTTCCTGAAACCCTATAGACCAGATGAAATGTCAGAACGTAAACACGTTAGAGTATATACATAAGGAGGACAAACACGCAGCTAGTAGTCAGCCTAGAGTCAGTAGTCAACAGTTAAACATCTCCAGGTCGGATGTGCTTGGAAAGGAGAATGCTGCCTCTCCCTCCAAATATTGCTTAGGGAAATTGCCTGCAGCCAAATATCGTTTAGGAGCACTGAATATTTCATCCATTTCCCGTGTAACAAGTGTACAAGATCTAAATTATTCGCCAACTCGTGTTTTTACATTATCATCGTGCTACAACTCTCAACTAAACGAGTTATTACGTTTTTCCTACAATTACCTTTTGTGTGGAACACAATACAGAAATTCCGTTCACAAATAATTGAATCTACCTGCTTGCTCGTTTTGTATTAATTCGGAACATTACTAAATGGGACAGTGAAGGATACCTATATGAAAAAGTTTCTTGAATAACACCCTGATTCAGCTACGAGGAGCAACTACACCCTGTTTTTAAAGAAATAGTCAGAAAGGATTATATATATACTGCAAAACATTAATCCCTGCAACTACTTGTCTTTTTGGCAATTTTTGGTTGCCTCTGTTGAAAACTTGTCGCGGTTTCAGTTCGAAACATTTCACCTTTTGAAGCATTTTGTAGTGATTGGTACACATAACGAAATAAATAACACAAAGTAGCGCTATCCAATTATGTTATTCAGTTCCTTCCTACATCGTTTTCGTTGTATGCAACAATTAATTAATTAATTAACAATCGTAATGAATTACATTTCTCCTAGTTGTAACAATTATTGAAAATGTTATTTCTATTGTTATGCAAATTTGTGCTGATATGGAGCAGGGTGTAAATGAATCTATTATCAGAATTCATCATTATGTTTCCAATATTTGCTTATAATCATGAATAGATATCACTAATTTGTGCTGAGGTATTGAACCCGCAATTCGTTATTTTTTGTATGCATACTTGCATTTGAGAAGAGAGTAAACATGGAACAATAACACTTCCATCACCAACGAAACAGAGACCCACATATCGCAATTGCACACTCACCTTGTACAATCAAGCACACACATGTACTCGGGGAGTCATCAATGTAAATTTCCTCAAATTCGAACTCTCATTCTCATTTGGGCGCAAAGCATCACTCCACTCAATCCCACGAGAACATGTAGTAAATGGTTGAACCTCAATCCACCTACAGAATCAACCCCCACGGTATATATATACATTCACCGAAAGACAGTTTCTCATTTACAACGACCGCTGAATGTTTTGAAACAACAAACTACGCGATTGCACTTCTCCCTTCTGAATGCAAGCTAGCTCGGCAAAGCCTTTCTTCGGAGATTACGGCAAAGTGTTGGAGGGAAAGGGAAAAACTCGACTCGCTTGACCAAATCATCCCCGTGGCACTTCGCAAGGAACATCGTCTCTGCGTTTAATCAACGCCTTTTAGGCGGCCCATAGATAAGACTCGTAATTAGTTATAGACGTCGCTTTGAAGCAGTACCGATTCATCCCCTCACACCCTCCCCATCCCCGACGAGGCTTTAACCTGGTTGGCGTTTGTACGTAATTCGATTTTCCGGCTGGTGTGCGGGCCTGTCTCTCGCGAAAAGTAACCGAACCGAACAGTGTGGTCTAGTGCTGAGGCTTAATACGGTTTCTCGCAAATTTCTCGTTCAAATCGAGAACACGAGGTCCCGAGACCGCTTGATAACTGTCTGAAGGCTTACATTTTGAAAATGTAATATCGTTACGACACTGAAGAATGTCATAAACGTGTGCTTATCTTACAAACTCGTGCAATCGCGACGCGAGAATAAAAAATTCCAAGATTTTTAATACTTCCAAGACACAATTGAATTTGAAAACACGAGGTTGTTTTGAGACATTTTTAGACCTCCCGAGTTTCCAAAATCCCTTCAACTCGAGACATTTTGAATCGTTTTAGGTTCTATCATAACTGCGATTAGGCAACACATCCTTTAACCCTCGCCAGGTAGATACAAGGGTCCATTTTCACCCCTCGCGCACATCAGAGTTAAGCACAATATGATTCGAATGCCAAGTAAAGATTTAGAATAACGAATAGGCTCTTATTTACCACGAACGAATAAACAGTTATTTCACCAATGATTCCACTTAAAGAAACGGCGAAGGAGCTCTTAATTTAAGTACTTTCAAATGAATCTGTGACAATAAATCGAGGGATAGAAAACTAATTGTAAATACAATATCGTTGGTTTCATTCTCTCATTCTATATGGTACATTGCGGAGAGTTTTTCGGGTCGTCGAATAATAACCAGGCGTTATTTTAAAAAAAAGTGTCAGATCTCCTGTTCTGTAATCCACAACCTGCCAAAACATGGCGGCCGCGTATAAACGGAATTGCGTTTCACAAAAGCGTGAAAATGGAGACGCGGTTAAGAGAGGACCGACGCGACGGGATTCGCCATCGAATCGCTTGCAAATTCTAACCCAAATTTCCCGTTCGACGAAGCCGCGTATCCCCCCGATCCCTTTAAACAAAAATACGGTCGACTCGTTCCCCGCCTCGAAACCCTCAAACATCTCGTGTGTTTAGCGTTCCAATTCTTCCTGAATTAATCAAGGTCCGCAACGAATTTGCATAAAAATCTGGGACCTTTTTCGGGATAGATTCTACTCACGAAAATAATGAAAAAATGTTAGTACACCCGTATAAATAGGCGATCTTTAGGAATTAATTAAAGGGAAACTACCGCAGATGATACAATGGGATTTTTTGCATTGTATTAGGTATGT
The DNA here is from genome assembly GCA_910592295.1 of Andrena haemorrhoa. Lineage (NCBI taxonomy): Eukaryota > Metazoa > Arthropoda > Insecta > Hymenoptera > Andrenidae > Andrena > Andrena haemorrhoa. The sequence continues at coordinate 5,193,761 of OU342944.1, read as the reverse complement.
CTTAAACTATAGAAATATATTTTTTTGTAATTAATCATTGCAAATGGCACTGTGTGCAAATGTAAAATAATTCATCCAAAACGGTGGGACCTGTAACACCCTAAACCATTGGTCTTTAATAAGGGAAATGCTAGATTATTAAATGGCATGAAATTCCCTAGTGAACATAGCTTCAACAATATCTGTTAAGTTTAAAGCCTGTCATAGATCTGCACATAAACGACGCATTACTTTGCCGATGGATCGATGAAACCGCGACGAATCGGTACTTTTCAGCTGAAAAATATAATGCACAACGGTCTCGAATCTCGCGGTAGTGTCTGTCAGAAGACTGACAAGCGCAAAGCTAGATATGACGCGATTGCATTTCGCGGGACGTTTCGCGGACAGGAAACGCTGATGTGTCGAGAGCAGAGTGGAAACAGTCGGTTTCTTATTCGGATCTTCCGTTTATTCAGTACCCGATACTTCCTATCAGCCGACGAATTTATGCAGAGAAAATTCTTTGTCCTCTTTTTAAGTGGAATAATGTGTAAGCTTCTACGGTTCCAAATACGTTAAATAGATCTCTCATATTTTGCATATTTGAAGAAGCTTGACAAAGAAATTTACTTTATCAGGCACTAGACGTATGTTAATTTCAGTTCGTTGCAAATAGGGGACCTAAACATCTGAAGGGGCTGCCGCAATAAGGAGGTAACTCCACAACGTTCCACTTTTTTTTAGGTGAACCAATAAAAAGCAATTAAAACTCAACTACTGTTTCAAAATATTCATTTTAATAAACTTTTACACTGAATATGAAATCTACAGCTTTCTTAGGCACTGTTCCACTAAATCCAATTTAAATATTGAATCTGCCTCTTTTTATGCCAAAGTAGAAACAAAATAGTAAGTATCCACTAAACAAATTTAAAGAGAGAGCATATTTAATTGTAATCATTACTATAATGAATAATGTATTTAGAATGGTTAATGCAAGTTAGACTACTGAAAATGTAGCATCACCTACGGCTGTTAATTTTTTAAAGGAATGGTGGCCGCAAACGTGTTAAGGAGGGTGAAAAAAAAGTAGAAAATGCATGAATTCGTAGATAACTCGAATCGTGAGCCACAAAGTTGTCTCGCGTGAAAGGGCTCTTTTTAAAGGATAAAACATAATCTTTCATTGTCTGACAATGAGTCGTATGGAGTCGTTTCGTGGCAGAAAATCGTCCCGTTTTAAATTCTTTCTGAATCGCGGTGCCGCCCTTGACGGTAGGGAAACTTAGTTTCCAAGTATAAATCGCCTTGATGCCCGTCTGCAGTTTTTCCTGACGGCAGGAAGATTGAAAAGAACCTGGGCGCAACTTTCGTCCAGACGGTTTTTGAGCTCGACAAGTCGACTGTTTAAATTCGGGTTAAGTCGCGGATAAGCATCGTGCCGGCGGGAAACTTCGTTTTAATTATGCACTATTTTAATAAACTCCCCTTTTATCGACGGGGCGAAGTTGGTGGACGGGACGAGTTTTTATCAAAGCGTCTTCAATCTGCGAAACTCTTGAACGTGGCCGGCCGTCTTTGCGAGGCTGATGCTCCGCCATCTTTTTCGCCTTTTCACGAAAACTCCCGTTCCCTTTTATCTGCCGCGCTCTTTCTTTTTCTCTGCCTTTGGAGGAACGGAGGCAATTGTTCCTCGCAAACGTTTAACGCTTTTACGAATCCTTGATTAAGTCAAAAGCAAGCAGATTCTATTTGAAAGGGCGATAAGAAGTAATGATCGGGACTGTGATTCCAGTATTTAATTAACAGTTCAGTTTTCTCGTTGGCAGGGAGATTATTGGGGAGTAAATACAATTCGTATTTGGTGTAGTTGGAATTTTGAATGATGAAACTATTTCATTATTTGCTGGTTCAAATGCTGATTAGAAAATAATGATCGAAGTGAGACTTTTTAATATTTTAAATCCATAATTGTGGTTTTAAATAAGCGATCTCAAGTTGTTCGCTAGGTACAATGCGAGTAAGAAAGAAAAGGAACCTGCGAATATTCGTACTTGGTTAACTTTGTTTATCACTTTGTAATAGTGGCGCAAATTTTAATTCGTAGGTGTCGAGAACTTCTAACGCCCATAATTTCCAACATGTGCGTGAAATTTGTTAATTCGCTGTATAATTTTCACAATTATAGGATACACTAATTTCAGTTGTAGATGATTCTTTCAAAAAAATTTCATTGCAATCCAGCAAATAATAAAAATGACACAATGTGAATACTGGATAAATACAGATTACTTAATTATGCAAAGTGAACAAGAGTGAAACGCACAAACTCTAATCAGTGAATTTCATTATATTTGAACTATCCATTAATTATTTCATTACATCGACAAAATATTCATAATTTCCGGAATTATTTCGCAATGGGACGTAGATATATGTATAACACAATTCCAGCTAAACAACAAAGTAACAGTGAAATACAATAATAAAATTTTTAAAATAATGTTTCAAGTAAAATAATTCCGAAACTGTCCACATCTTCCCATAAGCTACAGGCAGCATCTGCTCATTGACAAATTAATTTCTTAAACTTCTAGTAACACCTAGCACACACTTCGATTCATCGATTCAGCCGAAAGATTAAATCACCCTTCCTCCTACTTCCACCCTCGTCGACGCGTCGAATACTTACATCCACCACTAATTGTGTAATTTCATTACGCGCCTCTAAATTTATCGCGTAAAAATTAGCGTTGCGGCTGTTGGCGAGTTAAACTGGATTCCGATATTCGACTTTTCGCTCGAATTTCGACGAAGCTACCGCGGAAGGGTTAATTTTCAATCGATCGCGGGGGTGAGCGGCGAAATGAAACGGTTCGATTGAATGGAAAGCTTCAGTGTGTCACGGTGGCTTAAATTTCTCTGTGAACCGCCCAAGCCTCTCGCACCAGCGATGGCTTTGGAACTTTTCGGTGCTTCTCGCCGATAAACCAAACTGCACATCGATGAATTGGCGAAGGAATAAAACGCGTTTCAATCTCGTCCTGTGTAGCAGAAATTCGCCAAATGCTTTGTCGCGGGCGCTGCGGACCATCGTGCTTTTTCAGATTTTTGAGTGGGGAACAGAAACCCGCAACGTAAGAGGCCCGCTGGAAGTTCTAAAAAATCCCATTTTTGTCCCCCCAATCATTTCCCAGCGACGTTTTTTCCTCGAGGCTCGTCGCCCGGCTCTCGCGAGAAGCCAATTCCCCATTAATTTAATACCAACGCGATTCCAGTTTCACCAAGCCGCAAAGTGATGCCTGCAAATTCCTCCGTCATTTATAGAAAAACTTTGGCCCGTCGCTCGTGGCTTTGCGTTGAAACGTTTTAACACCATTCGTGTCGTTGCGACTTCGATGCGCCGCATACATCAATTACAGCCTAGCCTGTTGAACTTGAGGAAACGGCTGTTGGGGAATGATCGCTTAGATTTAGAGTTTAGACACTAAGTTTGATTTTTGGGTAGTCGGAATTGTTGATAGATGGAGTAGTAAAAATTTGTTCAAATTGCTAAGAATGGGGCATTTACTAAAAACGGTTTTTTTATAATCTTTTCATGTTATTAAGAACAATTGACTGAGTGATAAAGTTGACGGTACCGAAGTAAGTATCGTTTAGCTTAAGTTTTGTACGATTTTAAACTTTGATTATGTTTCACTGTGACGACTTTTATGTAGGAATTTTGGAATTTTAATTTTGATCGATAATGATTATCAGAATTGCAGTACACAATTTTTCACTACTGTCAAAATAACCTGCTCAAATTTCTACCACAAGAAACATTAATCATTACATTACATCACAATTCAAAATTCCGATAATCGAGTTCCCACAAGGTCCTCGACAAATCAAACCATTAATGTGCTTCATATCCTCCTACATCGTATCACTACTGAAAGTAAAATTCTCCGTATGAAACACGTTCTCCCTTTCCACACGTGTAATTCTGACCATTTCAACTGAATGTGCTGGCAAATAAAATATCACCCAAAATGTCCGAATGAATGAATTCCCCGCCGTCAAAAGATACCCAAAAGAGCCACGTGGACGGTAATGGTACGAAAATGGCCCCAATCGAACTAGCACCAAACGTGCCAGAAAGCTTTCAAGCACGCGACACTGGCTCGACCCCAGCATTGTTTTAAACAAATCGACGGCCATCACCGTCGCGGATCGAGAGGAAATCTCTCGGTTCCCAAGTTGAAATATCCACCGCCTTCCAATCTAGCGGCGGTGACTTATCAAAGCACGCTGGGATATATGCCGCGGTGGCGTTTTCCATGGAGAACGGGAACAGGGAATACAAAAGAAGGAGGGACGGGCCTGGGATGGGAGAAAAATACGTTCCACTGTCGGACAAGTTGCGAGCATCCTTTACTGGGATCCCTTAGATACAGAGAGTACACTGTTTTTATTAACCCCGATAGATATCTTTTACCGATGCTGCGAGCATAACTTATCCGCCCCCGTATTCCTTTCAGTCGACGGTACAAGTCCAGTAACTTGTATCAAGATAGGTATAGTGTCTCGTTCCTGGCCATATCTAGCTATTACCCCGTCAGAGACAGAAGCTCACGATTTTTTCCGGGAAAACTTTCCTTTGAACCGGAAAAAGAATGCTTCTTGGTCCGATCGCATGCTGCCTGTCAGACTGAATGAGGAAGCAACGTTTGCCGGGACCTCGTTGGGCGATTATGGTGGATGACAATTTCTTTGCAGCAGTCGTTTCGAGAAACGTATGCTACAGGCATAGACTGTGATTTCATTTTTCATTCTCGGAATGTAGGTAGAGTCGTGATAGATCTGAGGCGATTGTTTGTGAGGTGTGTAATAGGTATGAAGAAAGAATTTATCTTAATATATAAAGCAGAAAGCTTCTATATGTTTGTGTGTTTGTCTGTCGCCGAAAAATTTTCGAACGATAAACTCTGGGGTTGCGAAATGTGTTCACATAAAAAAAACTAAAAACATATTATTTTTGTTATAAAATCGAAATCCAAATTTCGGACGAAGCCGAGTAGTAAAGCTAGTTACTTATATGCACTGGATTCATATGGCGCTGAATCGGGGTTGAACTTGAAACAGGGAGTGGTAAGACATGGAGTTGGAGAATGTAATGGATTTTATGGGCATTGGAAGTATAAATAGGTAACTAACAAGGGAAGATCCAGAACCCGAAAATTCAAAAAATTCTGAAACCGGGTTTATCCCGCGTTCGCAATTCCTCCATTCTCCCTTATATAGCTATGGTTTCTATCATTTTGCCACTTTTAACACGTTCCTATGCTCTTTTCTTGGCGCTCATGTTAGTGTATAAACTAACCTAATTTATGCTATTCCCAACAAGGAAAATTGTGGAATGAATTTCATAACAAAATTCGTCCATCTTTTCTCCCCCAAAAAATATGCATCAGTGACCGTCATCTGTTTCACGCGCGCGAATTCGAAAATAATGCATTTTGTTATCGAACGTACACCATCATCACGTCAGAGGCAGCGGTTTCATTTGCCGTTTCGTTGGCAATTTTTAACAAATGCGTCGACAGAACTCGGTCGATATCTAAACAAGAATGAATGCTGATACGAATTCACGAGCCCCCGTTACCGTAGAAGGAGCCAATGTTTCCGTAAAATATTTGCAAAAAAAAAACAAAAGGAAATTTCCAACCCCCGGTACCAAAGGGTGGAAGAGCGTTCATGCGCTTTGGCCGACGTCACGGAACACAACGAATGTAGTACATGTATACGTATATTCGGTCCGTCGACGGAACGTTTTCCCTTTCTTCTTGTTTTCCCGCTTTCCACGAGACGGCCTGCGAAATGCAATCCTGCTGTCGCATATTCTGTCACACTTTGACAACTGGCTGGCAAGAGGCGAAACGCGTTATATTGGATGTTCCAAAATACAGCATTGCAAACTGGAAGAGGACAGATCCTTCAGGGAAAATAATACGTGAATATTTGCTGAAATTTTCTTGTGTTAGTTATCGCTTTTTGATAAACTTGATCTCGAAGACACGTGGTGTGCTACTGACTGGAAAGTATCGATTGAAAAGCTATGAATAATGTAAGTAGCTCTTAGATATTTGTAATAAGGTAAAGCTGAGTCATGTCAATAATTTCTATGCAGCTAATGAATGAATATCAATCAATTTTAGTAATACGTATTGGTTGGTAATGTTGGTAAATGTACGTATTTATGTATCTTTTATTTAATACGCCGAACAGGGGTAGCGTTTTCTCTATTTAGATTATGATTGTGGACATGATATTTGTAAGATAATTATACGTGCCACGTAATTAGGCATCGATTTAAAAGATCTTAATGTTTTTTCGACAATACTAACGTAGCCTGGTTCTGGTATATTGTTAATTAGAGGATTATTGAAAGCAGCATGCAATCTGTGGTGTAGGAAATATTATTGAATTATTTCGAGAATTCAACTATTCAGATGCTTGAATAATTCTTTCGTTTAATCGGCTTTTAATAGTTTGGCTTTAATAGCTTAATCACAAAATTAATACTTTAATATTGTATAGGATTATGATGAACGTCTGTGGCTTGGTACGTTCATCGAACCAAGCTAATTAATTCGATGTCAACTATTTCCAGTGAACTTTTTCAGTTATTTTCTTAACTTTCTTTTCTGTATTACTTCTATTTAAAAAAGATGAAACTTATAACTTGATGATTCCCTTTCCACAAGTAAATTAATTTGGCCTAGAAATATTAACTTTATTAAGACTATATAATGAGATTTATTTAATTGTGATAATACTACCGTAAAATAACTATGAAAAAAATATTGTCTGCTACGTATTCTTAAAACTTCAATATTTATACTAATAGATAGTTACCGTTAATGAAATAACTAAATAGTTCATTAACCAATTACATCGCTTTTTACTGCCTGGAAGAAACACAAAGAACAGGTATTATAGTAAACAATCTCTGCCAATCTTAAGGAGGGCCCTCATACAATATATGTCACTAATATTTCAGTCTTTGTCAATATTATTGAACGTGTGAGGGGACAAACTGACATATCGTCGACGATTGAATATTATATGTTGTATGTAATACATATCGTCAATTGGCAACGAGAATTTACTGTCCTTTTCAAATGCACAGCAGAATGAATTTTTAAAAATCTTTAGCAAATAGAACATCGACACTCGATGGATTAAGTACTGTTAAAAAATATCAGCTGAGATAATTATGCTATATTCGCTTGCCACTAATATCCTTGTGCATCTTTTTCAAAAACAAAATAGCATTTAGCAGTGGAAAACTGATTCAAAGGTCAAGCAATTACAATATAAGATTCTTACGCAGTTATCTCATTTTAAGTTTCGTTCATCAATTAACTAAATATTTGAGATCGGTGATCTTCGAAATTGCACCGCGTATTTTGTATCATCCTGTATATACTTGACGCGAAGACAACCCGCCAAATTTTTGCTCCCAACCGCTGGAACTTCTCGAAATATTGAACAGCCTTGACAGTCGAAACGATATTTCGTCTCGCGAAGCTACGAAGCCTCGTCATTTGTTTTATCGATGTTTTCTCGCCCCCCCTTGTCTTCGGGAGAGACGAGTTGTCGATAGCCTATCTTTCCACTTTCCTTCCGCCGCGTCTTCTTATTTCCTCACGAATATCCCGCCCCCGCCCTTTTCCTGGCGAATTTATTGCAAGGCTTATTTGTCAGTTGCTCTCTGCGATCGCAAAATGAAATCGTAACGCGTACCATGCATACGTTTCTGCGTCAAACGGCACGATACTCGCCTGTTATTCAGAGATTTGCTGCCACGGCGATGTTTGTGGATTATTCAGCTATTCATCACGCTTAAAGGGGGTTTTTCTGACCGTTTTCAAGCTTTGCGAAACTCGTTTTCGAATGGCTGTTTTAAAATAGTCTTCTTACAATTTAAAAAAAACTGTCAAACGTGTTCAAAAATATTGAGAAGATAAGGGGATGCAAGGTGATTTCCTGGTTTATCTGTTTATTATGAAATTACTGCTCATATGAAGCAGGACTTTATGAAATACTGCTTTTATTTAATTAGCTAAAAATGTGAAAAATGATTATCCTTATAATTGTATGAAATAAAGGGTACTACTTGGTTTTTATTCCTTTTTATTTTCATTTCTGTTCTCCGTTGAGAGAGCTGGAGCTCAACCCCGACTGACTTTCTTCCACGTGTATTTATCACACACAGGTATACAGAGAATTTCTTACATAACTATATAGACAAGTTCCCTAACACAGTTTAAAACTCAACCTATACTTCGCGCTAAAAAGAGCTCTGAATTAAACTTATTTCCTCAAGGCAGCAGCTTTAGTTAGTAGGAAAAAGTTGTAGTGTGCAGTGTGTCAAGAAAATTGTGAAAATTCTTTATAATTGTTACTACGATAGAAAAAATACATGGAGGCTTTAAAAGCAACATGCTTTACAACAAATTCTAACGATATAAATATTTCTGCTGAGAACCCATGTTTATAATAAACGAATAAGACACCCCTGCATTCATTTACAAAGTGTAATGCTTAAACACGTATAAAGCACAATACCTACTTAAAAAATTAAAAACGTTACCCATTCCACCATTTTAAATTGAAATTAACAATAATTAGTTCGCTCTGTACCCCATATTTCTCCAAAAATACACTTCATCCACAACTGTCAACCCCTCAGGGACTGTATCAACCCTTAAATTTCATATCAACCGCCAATAAAAAGAAACTAACAGTAAGCACATATCTAACAGTTAGCGACACGCTTCAGGAAGAACAAAATACGTTCTGAACACTTGCGCAACGCGTCCCTTGCGTGCAACTAACCCAAAAAGTCCCATTTCACACCGCCCCGAACGTAAGCGACACAATTATTCATATATATGTAGGTGTAATCGTAACTGCGCGGGTAATAACTTTGTTACACCATCGCGCCGCGTTGCACTTATAAATCTAGTTTAACGTTCGCGGTATAATTGCATAATAAATACGCCGCAACAATGCTGCCTGTCGATACTACGTCATCGCGTTCGCGGCCAGTAATTACAGCTGCCATTAGCGGGACAACAACGGGGCAACGTTGTAACTGGACGAACACAAAAACCCTTTCGAGCTGAGCAGCGTCTGGATGACAAAGGGACCAGGAAGGTAGCAGCGATAAAAAAAGAAAGAAAGAAGAAAAGGGGTGGAAAAAAGGCGGGGATGCGACGCGGAAGCGTCGTTTCAACTTGTCGGTGAAATTAATAGTCGAAAGTCGTTGAACCGCTTCCTGGCGAGAGGGGGACGGCGAAAGTAGAAGACAGTCGTGCCGGACGGGGGTGAAAATATGCGGAGGGTGGACTTTGCGCGTGGCAGCGACTAGTCATAACAAGATATGGAGAGACAGCATCGCGGAAGGGACTCCAGCAGGAAAGAGCGAAGGATAATGAGGAAAAATGGGGGAAAAATGAAGCCGCTAGGTGGAAAGAAATATTCCACTGCACTCGTAGCTGCGGGAATTAGTAGACCTTCGTTTCCACGCTGTAATTACTTGTTTCGCGATGACGTGGGTTATGATCATCGTTATCGCGTTTTGGCGGGGCCTTTTCAAACGAGCTTCTTTCTTTTAAATATCGATGTCTGGGGAATGTGTCTGAAATATGAGCCACAAAAGTCTCGTCTGAAAGAACCGTTCTCTACTTATTCGCGAAGCTTGTCCACAATCGTTTTCCTCTTTGCATAGTCTCATGTCGCAGCAAAAAAGGGACGATGTCTGTTTTCGTACTCCTTTCGACGATATTATCCTCACATTTTAAAATTGTTTTTTCATCGCTGACAAGGGGAGATCCCGAACCCGAAAGTTCAAAAAATTCTGAAACTTTGTGAATATATAGGGCATTTCCTCCTGATTGCAACGCAAATTCACTCTAAGCGGGTGGAATTAACCCCTGAAAATTCGGCTATTTTCCGATTTTATTTTGTAACTCGCAATCTGTACGAGATAGGAAACAGTTTCAAGACAAATGTTACTTCTTTTAATTAGATCTATCATTTGGTGAAAAAATTATTTTACAGTTCACGAGTTATAACACAAAATCGGAAAATAACCGGATATTCAGCGGTCAATTACACTCCCTTAGAGTGAATTTGGGCAACGAACAAAAATTGCGTTGTAACGAGGAGGAAATTCCCTACGGGATGTTCCCTTGTGAGGTAGGTACATACTGGTAGGTACTTGTTCATATTTCTTATGGAGTTACTTTCGTTTATGTTCCTTTCTGTAATTCTTACGACACATGGATTGTGTTACAAACCATATGCTGTTATGTGTTCGCGCAGTGGACGTTGTTTTTATGCTATCTGTTTCTTATTGTGCCATCAGCTTCTCTGATAGATTACCGAGCTACTTTCGTTATTTTCTCATAATATTATACGTGTTCTTTTTATAAATTTAGGTTCCATTTTTTTGTCTTGTAGAGTTTGCAAAGACCTCGCAACTCTATGATTCCATTATTGGCTAGAATGTCTGTGATATTTTATGCGTACACTGCTGCGTATATCTCGATAATGTGATAATATTTAAAAGAAGCACAATCTCAGTGAACTGTTTTTATGTGTCTGCAAGTTTATAAATATTTCTATATTAAGTTCTTGGGGAGGGATTCCCATTTGACGTCGAAACTTGAAGATTATTTATTTAGTGTATTATATATTGATTATTCCCACCGCGAATTTGATTAACTATTTATCATCGTTGTCAGTCAGCGTTTCGTCGTAAATGTAACGATAAACACAAGCGCAGCGAAAACGTAGAAAAACAACGAAGCGAACGATTGAATTTTACGCGATATTAAATTCTTCGGGCCGCTTCTGACGATGTTTTATAAATCTGTTGGCAGCAGGAATAAATGTATGATTCGGATCGTTTCAATTTAAACCGCTCGAGTATCGAATAACTAATAGCAGAAAGTGATATTGATCGTTTACAGATACACTATTAATGATAATATATAGAAGCGAGTTTTTATTTATATTGCCTTCGAACAATCCGCACTCAATCGAGCAATCCGTTTACTCGTTTGCTTATCATTAAGTATTCATCGGAATCGAAAATGGTATTAATTCATACAGTTAATATTATGAATCATGCGTAAAAATCGTTATTATTATATTACATTATTAGTGCCCCATTTTGTTTCGCGAAGTATTCATTAAACAGTCAGCGAGTAATATGGAAAGAGAAAGCAGCAGCCGTAGTAATTCTCATGCTTTGTATTGTGATATTATAATAATAGTTTGACGCCTACTGGATCCTATGGTATACACAAATAACAGACGGTAAAGGACACAAATAATAACGAGAAATATTAAGAGAAATTGAAAGAAGAACATGGGAGGAATTAAAATTTGTGTAGCAGCAAAGATGAAGATTCAATGAAAAAAGCTACTATTAAATCTAATCTCAATTAAAAAAGGAAATTTGTTATTTTTTCAAGATTAATTTTGTCTTATATTCTTAAATTCCTATCACTTTATTTGCCTTTTTAGTCACGCCAAAATAATCATGACACTTACAGTTAATCCCAAAAGAACATGCACCCATTTTCATCAAAATATTCTTTTTACAACCATTCAAGTGTATGAGATATATGCGATAATAGGAATTGTTGCACTTACCTCCATAGACCCTCGGTACTAATAAACGGTACTAATAAACAGAAGTTTGCTTCTTACTGTCCCTAAAACTGAATGCAAAACAGTGGTGAAATTAATGGAAAAATGATCACAAACACTTTCAATGTTTAATAATAAATACCACGCGGTCCCGTTTCAGTCGAATAAATTTGCCAAGGTTAAATTACATTAGGCCAGCCGGAACAGCCGACCAGCGTAGGGTCTCGCGTCCGCGACAAATGCAATTACATCCACTTTGATCGCGATTATAAAATGGCAAAGCAGAGCCGAAAAAGAGTGACGCGCGCAAAAAGCCGGGTTTCGGGGATGAAACCAGCCAGGATTCAGCGTCGCCGAGCGAAATGTATCGCTTTTAGAGGCGCGAAACGGATTCGCGGCGCTGTTTTTCATTTCCATCGGCGAAGAAGCAACGTGCCATTTCCCTCCAATCCATATCCGGCAGCTTGCCTCGACTATCGGCCAAATGTCGATAGACTGGCTGCCTGGCAGTCGGAATACAAACGAGTTGACGATATTGCCGGAAAAATATCGGTACGAGTGTACAAAGTCTCCTTACTTTTCCTTTCGCATCTATTATCGTTATAATTCGCCGTTTTCGCTTGTGTCATCGCTGACGGTTAATGGCGGTTTTAGATGAAATTTCGAGGGTATCAATCCATCGTGTTATCGTGCTGTAAATTTACAATCAAGTCTATGGATTGCTGAAAAGCGCAAAATTGTCTGTAGGAAACGAAGTGGATTATTAATTATTATTAATAGTATTACGCGAATACCTGCGTGGATACAGTTTCTTCTACCTTTGTTGTTTGAAAAATATATGTAGCTCATAAAGTGTAGGTAATTGACTTTGTTGTTTGAAGGATACTTTGGCAGCCTCTTTAGTTATTCCGGATGTCTTTCGAGCATTAAATTAAAATCCAATAGTACTACACAACCACAATCCATTTACTTTTTTGAGGGGTGCTTCTTAGCAAACGTTAATAATTCTCGTTAAAATTTAAAGAGATTCTTCGACTAGTCACGTAGAAAAATCTCGAAGATTGGCTTTTTAACTGTGCGAATTCAATGCTTTGGCGAATCTACGTTCTAATTGATAATCGAGAACATGGATACTGAATCTCTGACAGCGGTTTTTGCAAATCGGAACGTACAAATTGGGGGTTGGGGATTTATGAAATTGCGAAAGTTTCAGTAGTTTCACGCTTCTCCCCGTGGCAGAGGATAACTTGCAAATTGGGTTAATTAAGCTCGGCTCCGAAGGGTGTGATTTTTTACAAAAGCTACCAAAAGTTGTCCCCTCGAATTTATACATGTCCCGTACGCGATTTTCATTTAAAACGAAGCCGGGACATGTTCGAGTTTTTTGCTTTCCACGGTTACCACCCCTCGGACGTCCCGAAAAGAGACGTTTACCCTTGGTACACGATTTTTACGCGAGTCGTGTAAAATATTTAGACTCGTTCCGTATAAGGGCATTGCTTGTGAAACTTAAACGGAACTGAGGTGAATAACTAATCCCTCGGCTGCTAAAAACCAGCTTTCACTTAAATCCAAACAGTATATCCGACCCTCCACATTTTCGGGAGTTTCCGACTTTTCACGGTGTTCAATATTTACCACCCCCTTATGAAATATTACCACAAATAAAATTGCCCCAGTATTTTAAGACACTCGCGTCATTTCTGGCTCTGGAATCATATCTCCGGATGGCTGCAAACCAAATATTATATTTCCATTACATCGTCCAGACCCACCAACCAAACGCAAATCGATCGCTCGCTGCGGAGCGGCACTCGTATCGTTTCTAACAACGGTTCGCGAACAAACGTCAGCAGATTTGTGGCGATCTCGCGAAATTACACGTGCCCGTGGGATTGTTGCACACATTGGTCGGCTAAAACGAAAATCCCGACCGATTCCCCATCGACGTCTGCTTTCAATCAGCGAACGCATTAATGTTCTGAGCGGTATACACCGAAGGCAAACACCGGGCAAACGAGGCCAAATTGTTATGATTCGCCAGCATTGTTCCCACCGCCGATGCAACAAGCGTTTTATAACGCTTCGGGATGCGTCCGTTCGCCTGGAAAAGAATAAATTGGACAAAGGCCGGGCCCAGGTGGCTAGCTCGTTTCGAATTGTTTGACGAAGTCGGCGATGTTAGTCGTGTTTTCAGCCGGTCGCTTGCGGTCGAGCGCGAAATCGAAGCCCGGGTAAACGGTTACTCTCGATGTTTAATCAACCCGTTGATGTTTTAATTAAAAACCCATTGCTCGTTTTACAATTGCTTTCGACGTATTTCGTGGCTACGCGAACGTTGCGTCGCTCTATTACACGCAAGTCGCGAGGAATTTGAAAGTTCCGTGGAAATTCGGTGCACTCTATGTGTGCTTGTAATTCAAAAAGGGAATTGTTTCTCAGCATGCGATTGTGTGGTACTTTTTTCACATTTATCATGGGTGGGACAGAGTTTATTTGAAATTCATGTCTTTTAATCTTTTAATTCCAGTATTTATGGTAGATTATTAATTGATTATTTTATTGATTATCTCAGATGCAGGATAATCATTTCCATAATTGTATCTGGAAATATTATCGCGTGGTAGTATACCAGTGACGCTGAGTGTTATTTGAAATAATGTATCAAGCAACGTAAATCCATTCCTGGAGCAGTTTAAGTAGAAGAAATTCCCATGGTCCCCCATCATCAATTTTCAAGATTAGGGTTACCCGCTAGCAAACGTTCGCCGTGCCCAAACGAGAAAGAGCCGTCGCCACGATCTCTCAACTCGAACTGGAATGAAGATACAAAAGGAAAACCGAGGGGCAAGGGTGGGAAAACCGTCAGCGTGGAAAATGGAGCAAAGATATCGTTAGCTCGCCTGACAACAATTCAAATGCGCGTCTGTTGTTCGAGGCTGCGAGTAACACTCGATACAGGCACTCGGGATGGAAAAATAGTGTGCCGGCTGAAAGGGGAATAGGAGAGCGCGCGTGTATGCGACAGGAAAGTTTTGAAAGCGCCGACAACGGGGACGATTCGGAAATTTAAATACGTTCCAGGGTAACAAATGTACGCGATGCCAGCTTTGGTAGCTGAAAATCGATGGCTGACGGCGATAATCAGCGACGAATGCCAGTTGCAGCCTGAGAGACGAGGATTGTTGGGAATGTGCATTATTGAAGTCGATCGACGAACGTACATTTGATGAATGACAACGTTTCGCGAATCTGACGGTTTGACTTGTCTTCTTCTGATCGCCGATAATTTCTCTTATGCCACGAGATATTCGTGATTAATGCGCTCTTAAGCATACGAGCAAACCAACTTACCTGTAGGTACGAGAATTTCGATGGTAATTATATTAAGCGCCTCGTTCGAAGATGATTACATTTTGACATGATTATGCGCCGCGATTGTCATATTGTTTAGTGTGCTTTGAAAAGGGAGAGGAGGCATTATAGACGCTTCTTTTTCTTTATATTACGGATTACGATATGTGGGGTAAATACAGGGAGTCTTCCTAGGGTGACGGAAAAAGGAAACAAGTGTTGCACGTATCATTATTAAAAAAAAATTGTTAGTAAAAATATGAATTTACAGCGGAGTAAAAGCATCGTGAAGGCAACAATATCCTTCCGCATGTCAGACCTGATATCAGCAATTGTAGTTATCTCAAACACAAGATTCAAAAAGATTGGTAATTTGTAGTCGTGTGGCTGTCGTTTGAACCAGCGTAATGAAGAAATATTGAGAAACAAAGAAATGGCAATTAAAATTTCTTTATCGATTGCAGCATTTATACTTTCGTTTCATATGAAGAAGACAGTTTTAAATTGTTCGTAACAGTATAAAGGGTGGTAGAATTTGAGAGTTTTTAATGAAATTGGTAAATGTTTAAATATTTACCAGGATTTTGATAATCTGAGCACGTTTGATAGTAATAATTTTGAAAATAACAAATATCTTAATCCGTACGAAGACGTGTAGGGAAATATGATTGATATCCATCACTGAAATGTGAAGAAACGAAGGGGGAAAGGACTGTCTGTGGTCAGACACGCGGTTCCAACCGCTGTGACCTGATATACTTTTCTTTCTAAGATTTCTCATTACTTGTAATAGGTATTTATGGTCTTCATTTGCATTAATGGTAATTTGAATTTAAGAACTCCTTTAATTTAATTAATATACTTGTACTTTTTTCTAACTTTCCGTACGCCAGGTGTATTTTCTTTTTCTTCAAAGTGCTCTTCGTTCTTCTTCTCGGCAGTTTTACAAAGCGGAATATCATATTCTTCAAGTTAATTGGTCCTTACATCTACAAATGATTGTGCACATTGCGAAAATAAACAGCAGAGGTCGAATTTACCAGGAAGCGTATTTAATAATATGTACCATTTAGCACACGAAATGTTTAACCCAAACTGCAGTAGTGTATCGTGTTTATATGATAATAACTGAAACCAGAGGAAGAGATACACGTGAAGGAAGATAAAAAAACATCACTAAACTATCAAACATGCCGTTGACTCCATTTTTCTCTTTTAAATCTATCTAATTGCCTGCAAACAATTTTTGCTTGCTAACCTACATAAAGTTTACGAATAAAGTTTAAAAAAAACTGAAACAAGTTTTCACCACTTACTCCTTCTGTTGAATTTTCGTTCTTATTCTCGGAGGTCCCAGAAAATATTCCGCAGCTTTGTATTCGTAAGGAAAAGACGATAATTTTGCGTCAAGTAGCTCAGATCATGGACTTCCAGAACAATGTTTCATCCCTTGTCGTCTACGTCACTCCACTTCGTCCGCTGAATTCTGCAGCAATACATTGGGCTGAAGTTTTCCATTGCAAAAGAGACAATGCGTTTCTGCACGCTGTTGTAACTTTGACAGGACTTCCTTCCGTGTTCCAATCTTTATTGGAAAGAATGATCGAAAGCTCCTGTAAAAAGTATTCTCGTGAAATCTGTTGCGAGCGACTGACATCTAAGAGAAGAAAGAAGCACAAACAGGTGGAAGACCAGAATTATTATTCCTTACACAACAATGAAAGGATAATGCCACTTTTATAGTTACGTCTATCTACCACCATCGTGCGTCTTCCATTTGAAACTCTGAATTCCATTTTATGGTCCCATTTTTTTCTCGCAGACCGCACTTTAGCTTTTTTCTAATGCACACGTAAAAGGCGACCTCCGCAGAATCCAAAGTGCAACGAGAACATCATGCTATCCACTTTTATTTCTTTTTTATTTGCCTCTCTGTTTAAAAGGGACCTCGCAGTTGTCTTGAACGTTAGCATTTATAATGTTACCATCGAATATTCGTCTGTGAAGCCAGTGTCCCTCGAAACTGCAGAACGGTGTTCGCGCTGTGCCAGCCATGCAGGTTGTTTACTGGGCTAAAGTCTTAGAGTTGAGAAAAGTTCAAGGAGCAACGTAACTATTTTGAGTCTATTCAATTTGAAGATCTTTGTCGCGTTAGTTGCAAATTACGTAATCAGCCTATTCAATGGTGTGAAAGATGTGAACGTGCTTAGGTAAAAGAAATTAAAGAACAATTTTGTGGAAGTCTGTTCAGATGAAATAAGGGTCAATGTGGTCTTTGAAATGGTCCAAGATATCTGTGAATACATGTGTTTCTGTATGTTTGAGCGCGAGTATTTAAAATGTCCCGTGCAAAGTGCGCTGCCGGTGACCAGAGATGGGCAAAGATTGTGTTTAAATAAAAATTCGAATGACGAATAAAATTTGATCACTGCGAACGAAACAAGGGATGCAAGTTTAGGGGTAAACCCCATTAAAATATAAACCGCTCCTCGACCAGCACGACGTGCGTGTAATTAAACATTTGGCCAGCCACTTTCCATAAATTCGACGGTCCGATTGATTCGATACGCTGAAGAGACCCGCGGAGCGGAGAGCAAACAGCGAAATGCCATTAAAACGGAACTGATTTTCGGAACGGAGGTATCATTGACCAATCGGCCAAAAGGGATTTAGAAGTGGTTGGCTGGTGCTGTTACCGCGAGCGTAACACTACTATCATAATCTTTCGTTGGAATTGGACGAGACGCGTGAAATTATACTTGCAAAATATTACGGCAGTGCTAAAATTCTTTCGCTCGGTGTCAGTCACTTCTTTTACTACACCTACTTGTAGGCACTTTTTACCAGAAAATAGCAAAAGATCATAGATAGCCAATACTAACTATAATTTAATTTCAGCAAATTATGTAACTGCCTCGTGTTGCAGCAGTCTTCGAATGCGATTGGAATGTTCTTCGAAAATGCGATCCTATTTTTCGTATTCAGATTCTTCTGAATTTATATGAACAAACCTGTAAGTCACTGTAAATTAGTGTTTAGTGCCCTTAGCGGTGCCTCTGCTTGGTGGTGCCGAGGCTGACGATAGTTTTCAATAACATGTAGGCGATCGGCGTTTAGTTTGGAAACAGCCTATCATTCAGGTTTGGGCAGATAGGTGCCGCTCCGTTAATTTGGGTTTAGTATGTTCACTTCGAGAAGAAGAAGAAGAAGAAGAAGAAGAGTCAGCTCTAGGTAGCTTAGCGGTGAAAGCAGTCGCCCGGCAAGCGAAAGATCCCGGATTTGATCCTCGGTCCAGGCTTCCAATCGGCCGACTCTTTTTCTCCTACACGCAGATCGAATATAGTGTCCCATAAAGATATAAGGACTTAAAAAACAGCAGGAGGCAAAATCCGTAGGACCCTCGAGTATCTTGGTGACAAATTCATCGTCCTTTCTGCATATTAATGTTTTACGAACCCGGGGTTTGTAAGAATACGACCACATAAGCTGAATCCTATAATAAACACCGAAGACCACATATAATGCTTTGCACCCTCAGGAATATCGCTTTACACACCATTCCAATGAGTTGCAGGCTAGTCGGTACACGTGCAAGTGAAATTTTCGTCGAAGCAAACCCCGGAACCCAAACTATATTGATAAACAAGTAATTTCAACCAGAGCTGCTAGACGACCCCTACCAAAATCAGCCCTCAGCGACTACCGAACATTAACAGAAACCTGGCCATCCAGCGTCGAAAATTGTTGCATTCTACACGTCCAAACTATCGCGCAATACAAAAGTGGCTACGAACATTCAGACTGTTCCGCAGATACGGGAACATTGACATAGAAAATGTGCCCAGCACAGGGGTAAGCAGACGTCTGTCTGTGCACATTGAAGCGAGCCTGAAACAAAACGGTCTCACCAGCCAGTCTGGCCCGAAGCTACTCTGTCGAAACGAAGCCCGAACGACTCTGATTCCTGTCGTCGCTTATTATTTTTCCCCGCGTAGCCTCATTACGGCGTCACGGCGAAAAGGAGTCGACGCAAACGGCGCACGGGCAAACAGCGAAATGCCATCAGACGCGACTGATTTCCGAAGCAGACGAGGATATCATTATCCAATCGAGCGAGAGGGAACTGGAGTGCAGCAGCTCGACTGTATCATTGTCGGGGAGGCAGTGAATAACGCTCGGTGCACGGCCGATATACATATAGTGGACGCATGATTGAACGCGACGATTGCTGGACGGACAGCCTCCTCTTAACCCGAGCACGAGCCGCTCTTTGATTATATAATGACATCCTCGGCCACCTCACCCCTCCCGCACGGAATCGGCTGCTACGTATACAACGTTTCGCCATTTCGATCCTGGCCCTGTTCTCGCGATAAAGGCCAACGGGACACACCGAAGGGGATGGAAAAACCACCAGAGCTACGTTATAATTATTCCTATTTCGATAGGTGTGCAGGAGTGCTCGGTTGGCTGGTGAGGGGACGCGAGAGAAGCACTTGCGAGGGAAACAGGTGTAACTGTCTAACACTTGGTGGTCGCCGTTGGGTAGATTCGGCAGCACGTTGGATATGAGGTCCATTTTTATCTATATTGAACGATTTTACTTAGTTTAGATTCTCTGTATGTTTGGTGTTTGGTGTATGGTTCAAATTTGGCAACTCAATTTACACCTACATTAGGGCGGAGCGAAACTATATAGACGAAAATTTAAATTTGGATTTTCAGTTGCCTGGGTGCGGGATAGTTGTCTTTTGATTAACCAAACACAACTGTAAAATTTTTTGGAAAAATACTCATGGCTTCAGGTGCCTTTTTCTCCTAAAAATGATTATATGATTATATGATCATTAAAAATTAAAGAATAGAAAAATAACAACAAAGTAAACAAAATAAATCCACAAACACAAATACTAGAACATAAAAAATATATGAAAAAAATGTTGTTAAACGATTTTACGATAAATGCACTAAAAACTATAAAATAATTATTTTCTTATACTACAATTTCGATGGTGTTTTCTCAGTTTAAATAAATTCGTGGCGCAGGGTATTTCATAACAGAATATGAATTAATTTAATACAGCCCCACGACTTCCAAGTCGTTTATACCCATCATTTCCAACATTTAGGGCTCCGTTTCACTGAAAACTCGCTCGTGTCCATCAAAGCCTCCCCACATCAAGATCCATGAAGTACTGATGACACAGTGTTGTCGAGACGATTCAGTATGTAACACTATAGAGTGAGTTGGGAAAGTGAAATATAATTGCAAAGATAAAAAAATCACATATAGATTAGAGACAGGTACATTATACAACCCCGTTTTCTTGAGTAAGGTTCTCCTGGAATTCGTGAATTTTTGCGCTCTACGTCGCCAGAAACGTGACACGTCTCGATACACGAGACAATTCCAGAACGGTCCGTTTCCCTGCTACGTGAAGAATCGTCCCTGTCTTCTGTCGCAGGTTTGCTTGAATTATTGATGTCCCCGTGGCGGAGATTTCCGTCGACTTCGATAAAGAAGTTCGTTCCGTTTGCCCGTTAGAATTTTCAAGCCGCATTTGGGTGTTTTGCGCGCTACGTCGACTAATTTGAATAGACTCGTGAGACGAGTACGGAAGTACTCGTTCAATTTAATAGCACCAGCTTTGTTTCTGTAATATAAGAACTGGTTCTTGAAGCATACTCACTTTCGTGGTAGAACAGAACAGAAATTCTTCTAGGAATAAAGAGCTGAAGACTTGTTGATAATGTTGATATTGTAAATTAGGCTGAATTATAAAATCTGAAGTAGATTTTGTGAGAGTAAGCTAATACGAATAATGCTGTGATTATATTCTTGAATTTAAAGGAAGGTTTGTAATATTCTGTTGGATGATGAGTTTTCTGTTATTTATTAGCTGCTAAAGTGTTTGACTAATAATATCTCTCTGACAATTATTTTAAAAAAAGATGTAATTTTCACTGTATTCACTTTCTATTGTTGAAACACAAATTCACGTAACTTATCTGACTTGCTTGTTCAGGAATTGCAGACTAAATCCATTAACATTCGACTAAACAATCTAATACGTACGCCATATCCGAAAATTATGAGACAAGTCTAGTTAATGATCACAAGAAATAAGCCAGCTGCTTGTTTAGCAAAACCTTCGATTAATCGTAAGAGACACGGCGTTACTGGTGCACTTTAGTATTACATAGCTGAGTCTCGGACCAAAGTCAGTCGAGAACTGAACTGGACCTGCGCTAAATCGAATCTGAACTCAAACAGCACTTTACAGTGACTTTTTAGGTGGTTTTGGAGCAGGAACAAAGATATTGTACAGTGTATAAATCAATATCGAAGATGCAGCATCTAGTAAAGAAAAATGTTAGAAATAAAAAGATTCACTCTGAAGAAAAATATTCAACGCGAAAACCATCGAAGCAGTCAAAGAGATTGGTTCATAATTATAAAAATTACTCAAATTTATAACAATGCATTTTTTAGATATTCCACGACTTTTATGGCAATCCGCAAGTCACTTTCATTTCTTAAACTACTTACGTTTTGGTAGAAATTGGTATACGTTAATTATGGGAAGCTCTGTTGCTTTCGTTTACCTATGATAATGGAGTTAATACTAGAAAAATTGTCGCCCATTCTGCAATCTGATGCTTCGTTTCCATAATACATATTTAGACATCTAATGCTCTCCGTGCAGCCTGCTCAAACTTCAGGTTCACAAGAGCCTGTAATGGGCTTGTAATATTGCCAATATACATTGTTACTTACATGCTAACTTTCGAAGTAACGATCGTAAGTGGCGAAGTTGGCGAGGAGCAGTGACACGGAATTGAAAACTTCGAACCCAATTTCGTAGGGAAATGTGTTGCGCGTTACCGTTATGGCAGGAAACGGAATTTCACCTGTCTATACGGTACGCCCCGTCGGGACGAATGAATCCAAAAACAAGAAATGCGGAATGGTGATATACCGTTTTTGATTGGATGCTCGAAACGAGGCGAACCGGTGCATCGGTGCACGTGGCGTCTCTGTTCCCCGATACGAATTACATTTTTTTCGCGGGTTAAAGCCGACGACGAGTTTCAGCGAGAAAATATTCGCTCTGGCTGCTATCAGCATCAATGTTTCGCGTTGTAAAATATAACCCGATAGATCACGCTTGTCCGTAGTTTTTCATGCTGATGCTTATAACAGGTACTTAGTCGTGCGGGTGTACGAAATTTAAATGAACAGTAGTAAATAATCGTGGAATGCATTACGTAGTCTCATTCAGTTCTTCAGTTATTCTGCGTTAGGTTTGTAGTTCTTATGAAAAAATTATAACTGAACAGAAATATGTGATTTATAGCTTTTGCTAGGTACCTAATCAAAATTATTTTTCTTGATAGTGATTGTTATACTACCAGTGCGGTATTTGTATCGTGAAGTTGCGGTATGGAACTTCGAAAGGGTCACAATAGTTTCTCGTATCAGTTGTAAAGTAATGTCACAATTCACCCTAAATTGATTCGAAATACATGAATGTCAGCTAGGGGTGTGCGGGCACCCGAAATTGCGGGACCCGATTTGCGATTCGGTAGCCGATTTTGTTGCTTAAAAATTCTTACGTCTGATCGCACTGCAAAACCACGACTTAAAAGTTTTCGAGTCTCGGGTACCCGATAAATTTTAATTTGCGGTTTTGCAGTGTGATCAGATGTAAGAATTTTTAAGCAAGAAAATCGGCTCCCGAATCGCAAATCGGGTTCCGTAATTTTGGGTACCCGTACACCCCTAATGTCAGCGTTTCATTCAAAAGTGCACTGCATTTGCAGCTGCAGTCTTATTTGCTTCTGAAATCTAAAAAGTATGATATTTGTCACTGTTTACCTAATACAGGTACTACAGTTTACTACCATTCTCCATAACGTAAAGAAAACCGATAGAATTCGGTTTGCTAGCACTCGCGAGATGAAAAGAATAAGTAACAATGATTGAAGAGTGCTTACCACCATCAACAGCAAAGCGAGTAGCTTCACAGCAATCATCTGCTACAATTTCCAGAATAAAAAAAGACACCGTTCCCTCAATTCTCACAGCCCATAAAATACGGTGACCGTGATTCTATTCGACGTTAACCAGCGCATCAGCGCTGCGAAAGCTTTCTTCGCAATTACACTCCGCCGCGCTACCTACCGTAATTGCTAACGGGCACAGCGTCGCGCGGCAAAAATCTAACGGAAACAAATCCGCAGAAGTAATATCACAGGGAACAACGAGCTGTGACGGGGGGCGTAATGCACACACGAAATGAAACGGTATTACAGAGACGGTGGACGCGGAGCCACGACTACAAAGCCGCCCTGCTGTTGGTGGTTTCGGTAAAACGATACGAAAAATCTGCGTCGTTTGTGGCGCCTCCAGCTGCATAAACTGCAGCTTCCACTTTCCCACGGCGTTGCGCCCAACGTTTGCAAACATTAAATCCGCATATCGCAAACAGCGGACGCGTGACGTCGTGTAAGGCTAGAACCTGACCGCGTCTGCTGCTGAAAAGGCGGCTGGGAATTATTAAAGCGGGGCGCGCAAACGAACACCGCCCCGGGAAACGTAATCCCAATGTCGTGAATCCCCCCGTTGATTTTTGTTTAACTCGCACGACGCGAGAGAGCAGTTGACTGACCAGGTTAATTTCTGTGCTTCCTGCGCTGGTTGTTCTGCAACTGACGCTACAAGGGGCAAGTTTAATGACTCTGTGCGGAACAGCGAGGAGGAAGTGTGCAGTAGAATTTTATTATGAGTGGTTTTGTTTTGGGAATATTTACGATGAGTTTGGAGGTTTGTCGAGTTTGTGGCTGTGTGTCTTATTGGGTATTTATTTGTGGGACTTTGATTTAGACAAGTGATGGATGACACTTTTAAGCTTCGTATTTGATTCTGAATTTGATTTTATTTCGTATTATTAGATATTGTTAGTATTAGGGAATTAGGAATGCACTGATCGCTGAAAACTTTGAAGCTTGCATTGTTTTGTACGTGACAAGTGGAAAATAAATATTAACAAATTGGTCAACAAGAATCGAACTAAAAACCAGTTTTAAGCTCTGGTGTATTTATAAGTAGTTTGTGCTTATTTTCACGTTTAAGTTTGTTTAATAAATTTCATTTTTCGAGTGTTGTATCTCCGAAAGAAAGTTAGGTATTAGAATTATGTAAATTTCTTTTTGTTTTACTGTCGCTACTCGAGGTTAGATATCTTCGTTGATACCGGCGCTAGTAGCTACCACCACTGACCCGCTCTAATATTTTTATCGATATGAATTCTCAATCTCTGTCATTCTGGCGATATAGTTATATACAGTAATTTAGAAAACGCGGACATGATTTACGTTTTAGATCCGCGTATGAATCATTCAACGTCACATCATGTGATTTGACACCACACTCGTTGATTTTGATCAAAACTAGAGCATTTGTTCCTAGCTGGATTGGTTTTCAAGATATAATAATAATAACAATAATTCTTTATTGCACCAGTAAACTTTACGAAAGTAACAAGAAGATAAAGAAACAAATACATATAAGAAAACAAGAAAGAGAAAAAATTAGTAGAATTAAAAATTGTAGAGTAGATTGCAAAAGGCGATGTCCAGCTGTCAGCTGTTGTTAACCTAACCACTTGAAATTACTTAAAACTAGCAATGTTTACGAAAAATAGATGTAGATAGCCGAATAACGTAATCGCGAGGAAGGACAGAAGGCATAATGAATGTCAAAATTTAAAAGGGCCGAGCGATACTTGCGGTAATATTTTATCTTTCTTATTTTTAACTCTGTGACGCTTTGCAATCTTCAAAGTCTCGCAAAATATTCTCATGGGTCAAAGTGAAATTTGCTCCTGTCATTAAGTTATATCTTCCATTTATACAAATTCAGAACGGAAAGGAAAGAAAATACTGTATCCTTATTGAATAACTAATACATTTCTGAATTAACACTGAAGTGTCGCACAGTAAATGAAAAGTAAAGAGCCAAAGCGAGTTTCATTTCGTGTTAGGTATTAACAAACATCCCGAGCCCTTTTGCGCGACGGTGAATGGTGTTTGGCTTCCTCAAGGGCTCCATGCTCTCTCTCGCTTAAAAGCCATTGAAACACGCTGATACGAGAAACACTTCGTTGTCCGAAAGTTTTCGAACAACGTTCAGCCCTGCTGGAGACCTGCGAGCATCGACGAATTGTTCGATAAACCGATTTGCGACAACGTTTCTGGAAATTTTTATCCGTAGCCAGAAAAACCGTCGATCCGATGACATCTCGCTTATCACTGGCGAGCACAGTGGATGCTGTGGGATCTTTTAAAACGTTCGCTCGGAAAAATATGGAACGGCGGCAACAAAAATTCATATGCAAATAGAACGGGCGATGCTCGTTGGTAAGAAATAGCTTGAAGGCTACCGGCGTTCGTCAATATTCATTAGATGACATTCGTTTCGGACTATGAAAAACTGGTGTTCCGTTTATTTTCTTCGCGACTCTCCGCATCCCGTCACAGAGGAACGCTTATTACGGCTTTCTGTACGGACAGACTTCGGGAGACTCTGTATGCAGGGAGATTCAGAACGAGTGTAAAAAAAACTTTGACGAATTGTTCGGAAGATCGTGCCGAGCAAAAGGTGTTATACAAACATAGAGCCTATTGTCAATACCTGCACACTTAGTTACAACAGTTTAATGTTTTAATGCAGTCACCAGTGGCGGATTTAAGGAATAAGGCCCAGGTGGCATACGCTCTGGGACGACCTATCTACATAACAGAATTGCAAATAAATTTTCGCGCGTGTGGCATAAAAATTGTACGAAACAAAAGAATACAGTGTTTGGATAAAATCATATATCTTTTGGAAAATGAGGCCCTGATGGGGCTCTCCAGTCACCGTAAAATCTTGAGCTTGATGCGAAGTGGCCTTTGAGATATTAAAACCCAACAGAGAAATATGAAAATCATTTATTTCTAGGTCATTATTATAATAAATGCCCCAAATATACTCCTCAAGATTAAATGCAGACATTACACCAACAAGTCAACGAAGCGTATCAAGCGTATGATTGTACTGTGACAGCAGCAACAATTTTTAACTGGTAACTATAAATCCGAGTGTATGTTCGTATAACACTTTTTACTCAGAATGCCCGTCCAAACAATATATATCGCGCACAATTTATTACGCTAAAAAGAAATGCAATTACTCTATAAGCTCGTATTACAAAGCCCACAAGAAGCAGTTGAATAAAACACAAATATCTCTCTTTCCGCGATAACGTCGTAAAGCCACCCCCCGCAAAGTGCCCGTTAAAACGCAGTGATACGAGGTCAGGATTCCATCAAACTTCAACTTCTCGTCTTCGATATTTCAAGAGGCCTGTGCGTATAAAGTATCAGTCTCCACATCCCCTTTTATCCGACTTCACCTTACTGCAATAAAAAGGAGCTGAAACACACACACATTCTCTACGTAGGCACTCTACGTGCTGCCTGGCCTGGCCTGCCCTACTTTCCGAACCGGCTAGCCAGCGCGTTATATGGTCGCAGTTCACGAACAAGTTCAGCTTTTCCAATTTTTCGTCGTTCCAACCCCTCCGATATCTCCTCGAAAGAAAAAAGGATACTGTTGCACGGTGACGTAAATAGCTCTGCAGTTCTAAAAAGCATCCACAAATCTAACAGCACCGAGAGACTAGAGGGCCGTGCTCCTGTAACTCCAAAAAGTATTTCCAGTTTTCCTCGGGACAGAGAGTGGAAGAGTATGGAGAAGTCGAGGGTTGGAGAGGGAGAAATATCTATAACCCCCCTCGAATTGCGCGTAGTGGATGTTCATTTGCAGCGACGCGGGCCAAGCAAATCTGACACACGTATCGCGGTCACGCTAATGGACAAAAGGGTAATTTGTAATCACTAATTACATCCAGTTAAATCTGACGTGTTCGCCCCCGAAACTAGTCGCTACCTGTGACGTTGTCCCTCCGCGCAGCGGCCACCCCTGCCGGCGCGCGGTTTCCAGCCACCCTCTGGTCCCGGCCCTTTCACCCCGGCCCGTCGGAGCCCGGCGTCGGTATGATTAGTGCTAGCGATAAGTCGAGACGTCTGGCGTATTCTCGGCGCGTTATCTGCCTGCAATTAGTTGCGCGTAACGACACGTAATTAAGACAAAAAGCCCTCGAATCGTCCACTGTACACTCCGCCCCGGTATCCTTTGTCTCCTCTCTCGAAGCTCGACGGACGTCTCTGAACGCGGGGGTTGGTTACGCGGTGAAGGACTTTATCGCGATGGAACGGCATTGGCGCGATAGGACGTTGCTCGTGGTTGCTTCGCGCGAATTACTCTGGGATCTGCGAGTGCCTGAGGTGTTGGATGTGCGCATGTGTTGAGTAGGTATTTGGTTCGTTGTAATGTACGCATTGTTGGTAGATTAAATGTTTTTGTTTATGAAAAATGTTTCTTGGACCTTTTTCTGTACCGTTAGAGTTTTCGGTTGTTTTGTTTGCGTAGTTTAAACAACTCGACTTTCTCCGGTCTTCTTATATTTAGAAAATTGTGAAAATTCAAACATAACAATTTGATATTTTAAAGTTAATTCGCGCATTCAGTCATTATTACGCAATGCTTACTTATATCATATTGCACATAATTATTACAAAGTGTCACGGGGATGAAATCAGGAGAGGTGTGGTTTCCAGGTTTCCCGGTAACCTGTATTTTCCGCAGGGCAATATAATAAATAAATAAACAAAAGTATGTATCGATGTGGCTCAATTCTATTGTTTCTAAGTTATGAGTAAAAGACATTAGCCAAGCATACCAAACTTGATATTTGCCACTAATATTCATAAAGATTTTCCGATAAATTATTGTTCAAACATACACTTCATAAACATTGTTCAACGCGTCTTGAAATGCATGACAAACTGACAGTAATAGAAACATATAGTTCCATTAAAAAAGGTTATGTCGATATTTTAATAACAATTTATTAAAAATTCAACTATTCTATATAGTTCTCTCCATCAAATTAAATACTGTTCATGCGAAATTTTGTTTACTAGCTGTGTCGTTTAAATATTGAATGAATCTTTAAAAATCTGCGTATTGATTAGCCAGCTGAGAGAATCCCACAGAGAACCGAAAGTTGTTTCGCCGTAAATTTGATTGTAGAGGTCATAATATTTAAATCGTGGTGTGATGTGTTTATTATACAATTGAGAATCTTTTTCGTAATGAAATCCCGTAGATCACCCTGGTTCCAACTCTATATCACGGGGAATGGTAGAAATGCAGGTGGTGCCGTGGTGGGAGGAAAAAAAGTTGAGATACCCTCATATTTCTCTCCCTTATCGTCAAATCCATTTAGGACGACGGCGGAGTAAGTTTGCAGTTATTTATCAAAGCAGCTCCGAGGAACATTACAGCGTCGCAGCCCTTAGGGAAGTATATTTGTTGTTCAAAATGAAAATGTGTGTCTAGGCCATTGGAAGGGATACGGCGGAGTCGTAAATTAAGTGACGCGTGAAGAAGGGCGCACGTAAGTGGATAGAATAGACCAAGAAATAGAGCAATGAAATGAAGAAGCTCCTTCATTTCTTCCCTGTTGTCTGACATCATCTACTGTGTTCACTAGCCCAAACAACCTTATCAACTTTTATATCGCTTAAGTGTGCCATGAAAAGTTTACGATAAAACACGCCCAGTACATACTTCGTAGTTCTTCAACAATCAGCCCCACACGAACTTGCCTTTAAGTTCTAATCTTCTATTTGTTGTGAAACTGGTACCATCTCGTTGTTTAACACTGAGTAACGGAAGCTTCTGAAAAATGCCTGCCGGGAAAGTTTTGTGCAAAGCGAACTCCGAGCTTGGTTTACTTTCGAAATAAACATTCGAAAACTCTAGGATGATACTTTCTACAAAAAATATCCACGTGAAAACGTGCTAACGTCACTGAAAATGTTGTTATCAGTAGTTCGATATTAACGTCAGAGATTTAATTTAATAGGAGCTCCCATCTTGTCTACAAAATTAATCGGAGCAACTCTTCTACGAATTACTAAATGATATCCATCTATTACCAACACACCCTGTGCAACTTTGGTTATTTAATTAGTGACCTATTTATCGCAAGGGAGACTTACGTCAAACGAATAAGAATATTCTTTAAGTCGATGTTGCAATAAAACAGGTACAAAACGAAGCTGGAACTCTGACGAATTTAACAGAATCGATACTTTTCTGTAATTGAGTATTGTAATCCAATTTTCTAATCAGTGTTTAAACTTCTATCTGAAACTCACGCTCCATTTCACTTCAATAAGTGGTTAAGACGCGTAGGAATCTGCTGCTCAAGCAAGCAATTGAATCCAGGGACCTGAAACGACTCAATTATTTTCTACGAGGTCGTCTAGAATTGATCGTTTATGCAACACCTCTTGATACAATTTAAATTCATTTAAGTAACATTATATCTATTAAATACAAATTAATTCAGCGTAATAAGTTCCTTCGACATATTCGAGAGTTTCTTGCGTGACGTATATGAATTAACAGGGGGTTAATGTCTTTAATGTCTTTTTCAATTCAACTACTCGAAAACATTCTGAATCCTGATTCCAAATTCACCAGTGACACTCAATCTAAGAAGAAGAACAAATTCCACGAACCCCGAAGCCGACAAAGCAGAGAATTTGTATACACGGACGTGTTCACAAATAAATCGATATCCACGGTCGAGATAGCAGAGCGCAACGGACCCAGCAAAATCTCAAACGATACATCAATGCCGTATTTATGGTAATTTTAAATTAATGCTCATGAATGCTGTTTGCTAAGCGTGGCGAAAATAATGCGAGTCGATACGCACCCGCGGCCCCTTATTATTTTTACCGCGATTAATTGCCAATCTGATGTGCATAATAATATATCGATTACGTTCCGCCGAACCAACGTGCATTAATATGCACGACGACGAAGAGCGAGCGTTCAACAACTGCCGCCGTGACGAAAAACGTAGCCGCGGCCCTCGAGACGAACCGAGATGAGTGCGATTAGATTACCGCGACGAGTGTTTCTTGTCTATCAGCACGGGGTGGTACAGGAGCGGAGATCCTAAATTGAAATCGGGCATAAACGCGGCTCGAGATTAACATAAGGTAATCTAAGCGAACATTGCGAAATAACGTTGCCCGTTGTTTCCGTGACCGAAACAATACGCCATTAGCATCCCAACGCCATCATAATTATATGCTCGTGGACTCACGCAACAGCGAGTAACCATGCCGTTATCTCAGCTAATCCTATTATAATTCGTATCAGGTCAGACCTGCGGAGCAACCATCGGCCAGGGGTCGTCACCCTATTTCGTCCGCCAGTACCTTTTCATTGGCCGGTTTTGACCGCTATAAAAGCATTCATTATCGTTATTAAACGTCACCGTTACCGCTGCCGCTTTGATTGATTAACACGTCGCTCTCGTGGCACTCGGTGGCCTCCGTCGTTAGCAACAGCCAACGACTTCAGCAATGCGGCGTTCCTGGTAGCAGCGAACCTACTGACTGCTGATACGAAACGTACAATTTCAACTTGTTTCCATTCCCTTGACTCGCAGGATATTTTCTTTCCCTCCTGTCGAGTTTATGATTGCGTCCACCTAACTACTGCTTCTCTCTCTCTCTCTCTCTCTCTCTCTCTCTCCCTCTTCTTAAGCAGCCGCGGGAAGTGAGTTTAGCATTGATCTCGACGGAAGTACTTACGAATCCCAGAGTAATCAAAAGTTGCCTCCATTCTCCGAGTTCGATTTCGCGCAACTTTCGATTGAGCCGGAACTTTTTTCGCGCTCAAGGCCCGATTCATTTAGCAGCATGGTCGAATGTGAGTGGAGCGATATTTCGAGGGAGACAGCGACTAGGGTAAACAAGTCGACTTTAATCGGTTCCCGTCATCAAAATTTAACGACTCGAAAAGGGGAACGATGATGGATATCGTTGCTGAACGTTGGGATGTGGGTTCATTTGGTAGTAGGCATCTTCGAAAATGAGTGGAACGATATTTCGAGGGAGATAGCGAATAGGGTAAACAAGTCGACTTTAATCGGTACTCCACTTATTGGAGGGTAGCTGTGTGTTGGTGTTGAGCAAATTCCAATTAACATAATGTTACATGCATATTCCATCGGATTTTAACGACGCGCAGCGTAGAGCAAAGGTGGAAACTGTGGCTAAACAGTAGGACGCAGTTAGTCCAAAGGTTTAGCAATATTTTCACGCAATTAGGGTCCTCCCTTCTAACAGCGCGTAGTTCCCGAGTGTGCCGGCAATTTATTCAGCCCACAGGGAGCCAGCAATTTACTCGCGAGACCTGTGCGTGCCTGCTGGCAAGTATGCAGAAATGCTCGAATAAATAATATCAAAGCACGTTCGGGGGGGGCCTTGATTCATTAAACAGCAGCTGAATCTCGTGATACTATGTTGGGACAGGAAACGAGTAATGGGGTCAAGCGTGTCGGCGACCCCGCGTGGCAAGTTCGCTATTTGCGAGTGTATAATCCTTTCTTAATGACATGCCCGTTTTTAGCTTTAATACAGCTGACACGTTGCATACGCGGCAAACGTGGAAGACCCTGGCCCACGTGTGCGCGCCTCGCCAACGTCTCTCGCGCGGATTAACGGGCCTGTAACGCCGGGCTTGAATTTCGCGAAACGCCCGCTTCGCAACTGGACAGATACTGGAAACGAGTCTTCAAGAGCTCTTTTCACCGCACGCGCCAGATCTTTCCAGGAAGCCGAACAATAGTGGCGCGGTTGCGATAATTCACGCCGTCGCGCGCCAACTTAATTCAGCCGGGCCAGTTTCACGCGATGAAACTTTGCGGGCGACGCGTTTGGTCGATCGGGGTAATGCGACTGGCAGTCGCCTGGTTAGTACGCGGTGTTGATTCATTGTTATTTAGAGCGAGTGGTCTCTCGTGGCTCTTTTTGGGAGACAAGTTCCGCTGTTTGTTAGAGATTGGAAAAGGGTTTGTGCAGAATCTGTAGAGGAAGAATTTCTTCTTAGTACTATGCCAATATTATTTTAATGGTTGGCATGACAAACTATATCGAAACTATGTACATACAGCTTAGAAGGTGTTTCGTCTGTAACGGACTATTTAATTATCCACTTGAGTTGCAATAAAGCAGTGGCATATTTTGGAAAAAATATTAAAGGCTTAAAAATGGTAGTCTTTTTAGCCTTAAAAAACTCAGGTTCTGAGAGTCAGAGTTAAGGGTTGAATATACCTAAAGGAAGTCGAGCTGAAATTCGTAAATAAATTACCAAACAATGTATTACCATCAACCATATTACTTCATTTATACTATTAGGAATTTCATACCTAGATTCTTTCGGCTCCTTTCGCCAACAGATCTCCTTCCCACTTTTGAGTTCCTTTTCACCCTAAAACATCATCTCCCTTACACTTTACGCACCGATTTCTGTCTGCGTGAGTATAAAACACGACGTGGACGAAAATATTCCACCAAAATTATCGAGAAATTCATGGTGTCACAGCGCTCCTTCCACAAACCAGGGATGAGCTGAATTTAGAAGGCCATACATTTCTCCGAGCAGAAATATCTTCGCTCACTTTCGCCGGTGCTCGAGTCACAAATGTGGCTGTAGTCTCCGCGGAGGATAATTTATGTACGGCAATGAACCTAGCGTAAATGTAAATTACATTCTACGATAAGCCGCGCTCGGGGAGGCCACCTAATAAAGAGTTTCTTGTTTATTATTTTCCAGACACCACGGCGCAGCGTAACTGCATCGACTGCGTTGCTCCACCTGCTCGTGCTAGCTGGCCTGTTCGCCCTGAGCACGGCGGGGTTCTGCCCAAACGGTTGCATCTGCGATGACGACAACCTCGTGGTCTCCTGCATAGGTGCGAACCTGGACGTCATACCCATAGCGTTGAACCCGAGCATCCAGCGGATTGTGCTGAAGGAGAATCGGATAAAGATAGTGGACGCGGCGGCATTCCAGTTCTACGGGGACCTGAAGAACGTGGATCTGTCGAGCAACCACCTTTTCACCATTCCCAACGGAAGTTTCGAGGCGCAGAAGCAACTGGTGGAGCTGCACCTCAGGCACAACAAGATCTCAGCGTTGACCGAGAAGACCTTCCAGGGTCTAAAGTCGTTGACGGTGCTAAATCTGCGGGACAATTACCTGGAGAGCCTGAAGAGCGGCCTGTTCGCGTCGCTCTCGAAGCTGGAAGAACTGGATCTGGGGAAGAATCGTATATCGAAGGTGGAGCCAGGTGCTTTTCAGAAATTGGGCACGCTCAGGGTGCTCCATCTGGATGATAATCAGTTGAGGACCATTCCCTCGCCGGCTCTAGCGCCGCTAAACGCTCTGGCCGAGTTGCACATTGGTTGGAACGCGTTCTCCTCGCTGCCGGACGATGCATTCAAAGGATTGGAACAGTTGACCGTGTTGGACATCACCGGCGCGGGTTTGGACAACATCAGCGACGGTGCTTTCCGCGGATTGAACACTCTGCGTATGTTGGGACTCGATGGAAACAAGCTGCGCGAAGTGCCCACCAAGCAGCTGGCAGTGTTGCCTCGATTGGAGGAACTTACCTTGGGGCAGAACTTCTTCACAACCCTGAGGTCAGGCGCTTTCCAGGGCCTGTCTAAACTGAAGAAAATCGACATATCTGCGGCTAAGTTGTTGACCACCGTGGAAAGGGGAGCATTTTCAGATAACGCCAATCTAGAAACCCTGGTACTGAACAGCAATAAACGGCTGACTACGATGGAGGATGGCTCTCTAGCTGGTTTACCCAATTTGAGGCATCTGATGCTCCGCGACAACGCCTTCACTGGATTCTCCGAGTCCCTGGTGGCCTGGAACGAGCTACGCCGGCTGGACTTAAGCGAGAACCCCCTGGTCTGCGACTGCAGCTTGCTGTGGTTAGCCGAGGTGCTAGTCCCGAGGAACTCCAGTCCAGTGATCTGCGCGGAACCACCGGAATCAAAGGGGAAGCCCATCAAGGGCATGACACCTGACGAGCTAGGCTGTGCCTTCTCAGATCCACGGAAGCAGGCCCTGCTGGCCACCCTCTGCGCGGCTGGCCTCGCCTTGCTCACCGGCATAGCCCTGATCCTCTACTACAGATGTCGCAGGCGCGTCAGAGATGCCCTGAAGGACTACAAGTGGAAGAATCGCGGGATCTCCCGCAAGGAGCACGAGTATCAGAAGACCTTCTCGGACGACGAGTACATCGTCAGATCCGCCCATCCCCATCACCATCATCATCACCACCAGCCCCAGTCGCAACCGATCCCGCCGCACCATCATCACCACCACCTCCAGCAGCAGCAGCAGCTGCAGCAGCAACAGCAGCAGCAACACTCCCAGATAGCGACCGGCATCAAGCCTATACCGGTGACGGAACTGTAGCTAGAACTTCGGGCAGCGAGCCCTGGGACCGGCGGTGTTTGGTTCTTGCCCCATGGCAGCACTACTCTTGCTGAAGGCTTCACCTACATCGACGGGGAGACGGCGCGGCAGATGCGCCGTCCGGGAACGCTGCCCAACTCTGGCACGTCTGGCCATCGCTCGAACGGCCCCATCGAGGATGGCTCGACGCCGCTGAGCATCGCTGCCGATAATTGCTCGTCCACTGGCGGCAGACTGCACTACTCGAATCACTCGCTGCGCCGTACGCCGCAGCCGCCCCATTTGCCCGCTCGCGACACCGACGCCGCCCCGGAGAGGGCGCAGAACGACTCGAGGGTTCAGAACGGGGCACCGGGACACCATCACGCGCCGCCGCCCCTACCTTCGAGGCATCAGTCCTCCTGCGGCCAGTCCTCGTATCCCACCCTGCCAATGAACGGCCACGCGACCC
The DNA here is from genome assembly GCA_910592295.1 of Andrena haemorrhoa. Lineage (NCBI taxonomy): Eukaryota > Metazoa > Arthropoda > Insecta > Hymenoptera > Andrenidae > Andrena > Andrena haemorrhoa. The sequence continues at coordinate 5,158,782 of OU342944.1, read as the reverse complement.
ATCAGTACCATCACTTCCCGCGCGACAAGGAGCGGTCGTCGGGCCGCGAGAGGAGCCGCGACCGGGACGTCGCCGTGCAGTCCGCCGTCCCCCATCGGTCCGACAAGCACCGCGACGCTCAGATGGAGATGGAGATGCACGACGGGATGAAGATGGGGGAGATTGGACCGTATCGGGCGTAAAGGTACACGGACTGAAAAGCAGAATCGTGGCGTGCCGTCGTTTGGTCCAGGAGAGCCGCACGCGGACAGGCCGAGTGAATTGAATCGAAGACTGAACGGGAACAGAGAGATATATACTTATGTATACCGAACCAGTGAGCGTGATCGAATCGGCGCGTTTCACGCGTCCCCCGCCTGTTATCGCGCGATAATAGGACCGCAGCAGCGCTGCGCGCGGGCTGATTGAAGAAACAGAGACGCATCGGACCGTTAAAACGATGCAGATCGCGATGGAATTGACGGAATCGCCGGCAAATCAAATTGAAGACTGATCACGGCGGATGTCGGCGAACAATATCGACAGGCAATTAACTGATACTGCTACATTCCAAACGCCCTATTTGGCAGCCCCTCGGATCGGGCCGACCAGCACCGATTGAAATCAGACCTCGACATCGCAGAGTCGCGTATCCAAACAGCGCTGCGGTTCAACGTGGTTGAGTTAGGCTTCGAGTCTTGATATTAACGGTGCCGTAGTTAACGGTGACGAGAGTGATCAACGAACCAGCTCTTCGTCCGAGGTATAGGGGGTTGTACACGTATTGTAGTGAACGAGAGCCAGATAATTGGAAGGACAGTAGGAGGAGGATCTTAAAGGACCGATTGAAAATAATACAATGGATGCGAACAATGGATCGGTTGCATATTACGAGTCCGTCAAGAAGCAACCATACGTTCCACTGAATCTGGGTATTGCATCCTCGTCGCAGCGCTTAGACACGTGGTGCACGCTCCAGGGATTCCGTAACGAAAGGACGAAGCCCGAGAAGCAAGATGGGTCAGAATGTGGATCACTCTTGATGGAACTGCGTCAAAGAGACCAACAGGCACGCATAGTGTATAACACTGCAGCGGTGTTACGTGTGGCTAGGGGACGATCGTCTTCACCTTGGATCCGGCGACGTGTACCCAAGACGCTAGTGACTTTGAAGATTCCCCCTGTGAAGAGCTCGAAGAAAGAAGCAAGAGGAAGAAAAAGGGAGTCGCGAGGATCTGTCGTCTGTTAAATGAAAGGTTCCATGCTCGAGTCGCAGAGGAAGAGTTCGGTGTGTTTGCGCGAGGTGGTACAATCGAATCGAAATTCGAAGATGGGGAGCCTTCGATTGTGTTTGTATATACGAAATGGAACACAGACTGTAATTGTGATTGAGACCATCTCTCAGCCAAAAGAGAGTGATCTCGTAAGGAGGACACAAAATCGTATTCAGGCTACTCTGTTGAGTACTTAAGAGTCCTCTAACGTTCGATTCTTTGGGTTAAATCTGGTTTGCGAAATTCGCATATCTTTGTAAGGAACTCGGTATTTCAACATTCGTTTTCCCTTTTGTTTTCTGTAATTTGTCATCCGTTTCGAAAATAATTTTCAGGTCTACTGTTAAAGAATTAGGAGTATGGGAAGAGGGCGCAATTCTACGTTCATAGCAAATCGTTCTGAACATGGTCCATAATATGCAAACGATCGTGTCACCCAGGCTGGCAAGTACTTGTGTACTTTCAAAATATTGTACTTACAATTAGTCGACCACTTAATTATGCAGAGGCTGTCGAGTACGACAACTTGACGATCTCAACATCGATAGCGTACGACAACACGGCCCTATGTGATAAGATCGAAGAAATGTCGAGACTGGAAAATAACCTGAACGAGTCGTCTGTGGAGTAACCATCAGTGAATGCTCTCCTGTTCTTTGCGTATGAGTTTTTTTAAATCTTGTGGTATCCTTTTTTTACCATTTGCTATAGTAATCAGAATTATTTTCGATCGTGACAATTTGAAATGGAACAAAGCAGTGGCATCAATGCAGAAGCATGTATAGTGCTTTAAAAACAAATCACGGGATAATTAAAAGGATGATGAAAGGAATGAGTATGCTGTAAAATTAGCAGGAGTATGTGGTATGAAAAAAAAAACAATGAATAGTGCCATTGTTATGGGGAGTAACTTCCGAAGCACATTCGAGGCTGGCAGCTCTCTTTGTACAATAGATGTACCAAGCAATAATGAAGTTTACACAAATCTAATTGCTAATCCCATAGAATTTGCACTCCACTCATCGTTCCATCTTGTATACGGACATGAACAGTGGCGACTTGGTTGTTGCTTGATGTACCTATAGTATGCCTTTACAGTTAGACTTCCCATTACCTTTTTATAAGTTTCTTAATACATGTCGCGTAAATACTGCCTTTTACGAGAATAGCAAGTACATATTTCGCACAGGAATTTGTATCTTTCCTAATTTAGTCTCTCTATACGGTATAATATTATTTTTGCAACGCAAAATAGAAAATTTCAATGCAACATTAGGAAAATGGAACATGGTGACAGAGCTGATTGCGTATTAATAGCTGTGAAGATAAATAGAAGGGAAGTTTATCAACCTTGAATGTTCCTACTGAGCTATAAAAATATGTTCATTGAAGATCTTTGAAATATATAACATTAGATGTAGACTTACGTTAGTCAGTTTGGAACATAAGAAGAGTCTAATTTCGGGCAATCAGTATCGCCAAAAATTATTGTTATTCAGCATCCAAAACCAATGGGTCCCGCAAAATTTAAAAAAAACATTCAAATTATTCTTTCACCTCAGCCATTAATATCTATCTTATTTTACCAAAAATGTAGAATGATTGATGTCGTATAAGAGAGTATTCTATCACCCAAGGGTTTTCTCATTGAAAGAAGCACGTTTCCCTGTTAACTCGAATAATTCAGATTCTAAAATACCATTTCGTCATAGAAATCGATGCTTTATTAAAAACTATCAAACTTAATCTTTTCTTAATTTTGAGTAACTTAAAGTACGCGCGGGAAGATCAGCCTCGAAGAGGTTTCTGTTGCTAATCAGAACCGCGTAGGTTTCTGAGTATTAAGATTTTTATTCTAATTACACAGGGTTTAGATCGAGTAACTGTAGCTCGTGGTAAAACTATTAAATTTCTTTGGACGACCGCGATGAGGCAGAGTCGTGGGCACCGAAAAGCGTTTGCAAGATAACGATCCTCGATGTAAATAGGTTCTTCGAATATCATTCGATGTATCTTATATTCGATAGAAACTTAAAGACACGCTGACGAAGAGTTCGCTTCGCTCGTGAAAAGACGTCTACGGATACGATACCTCGAGATTGTAAATAATATTATTTATATCGTTTAAGTAAGAGTCGCAAGAGTTTATCTTGGTTGTAAGGTGTATATATATTTTTAACGAGATTGAGATTTAAATATATCTTCGTAAAGTTAAAATCGTGCGTGTAACTCAACTCACGTGGGTCGCCTTGCCTCCAACTCATCGCTGTCTCTCTGTTCAATAATCAATTGCAACACTCGAATTTGGAAAACGATGTTAGACTCTTAAGTAACTCCTTCAGTTTTTATATGAGAACAAACACTTGTCAGGAGAAATGTGTACAGATTAACGGGGCGCTTCAAATGCTTGAAGGAGACTAACTAAAATTTCAAGATCATTCTGACTTTTTTCAAGTGGAACATGATATTTTTCCATATAACTTTGCAGCTGATGCAAAGTGGAATTCGCTGGCCTATGAATAACTTTGAAATTACCTGAAACCTGAATAATCACACGGGAAGCAAGTACTTGTAAATTCCTCGGTCCTGCTGTAAATAAGTAACTTTTTAATGACACATCGAAACATACATATTTTGCTCGTTAATTATGAAAGAAGTTAAAAGGTAAATGTTTATACATTCCAATACGAATTGCTACGAGTATCAGAGCACTAGAGTAAACTAATTTATTTAGAGCAAGACCGAGAAACTTATGATTGTATAATTTCGGCATGAATAATAGATTCAAGATGATTCTAAAATTATAATACTTCATTACTAAATTCCTCTTTGTGTCAGTTATAAGACCGTGCTGTGGAAAGAATACTACGCCCCATGAAGCATAGAAAACGTTACCCTAAAAATTTTCAATACGCCGTCATAAACCCAACACATGTTTCCTAAAATAGTTCTCAATAATATAAAATTTTAAAAGTTACCTAAGGTGTTGAGCTACAGCAATTTAGCTCTGTGCATCGACGAATCGATAATTGTCCCGATATCCGCTACTAAATATCGAAAAGCTAAAGCAGGATCTCTACCCTCGGCTCGTTACTAGCGAAATTGGACGTTCCACTACTGAAGCGCATTAAATTCATTCGTAAACCGAGTCGACGTTCCTCGATCGCAATCAAAATTGAATTACCCGTGGAGAAGTGTTCTCACTTAAAAAAAAAAAGAAGAACAAGAAATGGACGACGAGCGATATTTCCTCTACAAGCTGATCGAATAACTGTCAACGTAACTCACTTGCCCGCTTTAACAACGCGATATTCAACGCTCCTTCGCCAGGAAATCTCCGACGGAAGTGTCTCGACAAATGGAGTCGTGTTTAAATACATGGCAGCTAGGAATAGAGTTGGGACTATTTGACTAATTTCGGATGCCTCGGATACTCGAATATTATGAACATTCCTCAACTATCAAACTATTCGAATACCACATTCAATTTAGGTCTATATTCAAATAACCGAAGGTCTAAAAGAATTCAATTCGACAAATAGTTTAGGATCGATGGCAGAAAGACTGTTTTAGCCAGGGAACTCTGGCGGAGGTTTTCACCCTCAAACTTTTCTTAACAGAAATTTCTAGAGTTCCACAAATCCATGAACTTAATAGATATTGAAATATTTACATTCGAGTATGGTAGATGTACCGTTTGTGGCCATTGCATTATTTTTGGCCATGTGCATAATTATCTTAGTTTTAAATTGCTTACAGATCATTGTTATGTGGAATATCTCACATCATAAATATTTTGTTTAGTATACCGCCAGAAATATAAGGTTACATTTATTGCTTACACGGGAAAAATATTCTATTTTTTAAGAAATGTACAAAACTGGTACGATATCTTAAAGTGGCCACAAATGGTGCACCTACCGTATTTGAATACTCGAATACAACCCTAATTCGAATATAATAGTCGATGCATACTAAAGTATTAAATAAGTGCAACAGTTCGTTGGTTTTATCGAACCAATCTTTACCAAAAGTAAAAATATATTACATTTCTTTTAATCAAACTATTTTCCTTGGCTATCTATGACCCCTTCCCAGTTTTCTGGTGGAAGTGCAAGTGAGCGTAGTTGAAGCAGACATTTCCGTACACCTAATATCACTTGACAGTGAGCGGAGAAACTTTCGCACCGACCTAATACTTGCATTGCCGGAGTATTCGAGCACAGCAAAACTCAGGAAATAGTCCCAGCCCTAGTTGTAAGTTGGAGCCGAGCTTCTCGCCGCTCGATAGCCGCGCGCGAGAACGTTAGAAGTAGCGGGGAGCTGAGAAAGATGCGAACCTTGCGGGACGAGATTATTTTTCCGGTCGAGTGTACCCTGTGGAATTCCACGGTCACCCCGGCCGCAAAAGGTGACTGCACCTTGAATCGAGTGACTCTCTAGCTCGCGGCGTGTTCCCTACCGTGCAGAAGCTGAATTCCAGCTCCAAGCGTGGTCGAGCTTCGATTCTGGAATAGGCTCCGAGCACAGCCACTCGCGAACGATTGTTCAGGGGGTAGGGGAGCTAAAAACCGAGGGAATCCTGATCGGGCAGCGGCCACAATTCCATCTGGCGAAGAACGATTTCGTTAACCCTAGAATGCATGGCATTATACAGTACTATACAGAGTGAGTTGAAATCTCTGTCGTTTCTGAACGTATTCTAGGGCTCAGAATTAACGAGAAAGGAATATAAAGTGTGGGACTCAAAACCATTTGCTTTTGAAATACTGCGAATCGTATTTACTAACTTGTTTTGAAAAAAAAACAATTCGAGTGCTTTCATAGTGCAGCCTTCGCAATAGAGATCTGATCACATTTGTCGTATCACAGGAAACTAAAGAATTCTTAAAGTATGCATACTGGGGTTACAGGAAATTTTGAATGTCTTTATCTTGAATAATTTTGCGGTAAATAATGATTTCACTAAGGATTGTGATATTTATTTTTAATTCAGGCAGCTCTGTATTGATTGATATTTCCTCGACAAGTTACTTTACGTTCTGGCGAGGTTGTTCCTTTTCAAGAAAGGAGTAAATGTGTTTTTAATGATATTACATTCTCGAATTACGTATAATTTAAAAATTAGCCGCGAAATACTCAACACTAATTTGAAGGGAACTTCACTCTTTTGCTAGCTAGTATATGCAAAATTGAAAGACACGTATTTTTTTGCTATCCCACGAAACTTTGTTCCCACAATATTCTTTTATAAATAATTAAATACACGAACAAAGAGAAATTGGTTGCCTCGAGTTTCACTCTTAGAAGCATCAAAATATTCACACGAACCCAAGAACGCGTGACCTAATTTTGTTTCTTAACTATCACTAACTAAATGAAATATTGCAGAAAAGTTAGACTCTCCCAAAACATATCGGACTTCAATTTTATTAACTCGGGAAGTGAATGAATAGAAGTTCAATGAGAAACAATTAATACTGAAACCTGAAATGGCAGAATTAAAAAAAAAAGAGCAGAATTTTGTCTTCTACAATTGTGCAGTACTGCTGTCCATTTCTGAATTGTGCCGGTGATTATGTAATGCATTATAGATGGTGATCATCATTTCCCATTAAGTTTTCGGTTTCCGTTGAATGAAATATTTGCAATTATCTGTTCGCAACCTATTACTCGCTGCTCGAACTGGTGCACGTGAACTGGTCGCGTTCTTTGAGTACTCATCCAGCTCGAAGATCCGTAATCAGAATGCCATAACAGTGACGGGTCGCGTCGGACTGAAATCAATCGCTTTGCTGCTAATAAACGTCAAGGGCAATTGGAACAATTTACCAGCGAACGTTTCGTTCGCTGCTGAATGAATACGTGATCCGCGTGGTGCGTTAGTATCGTGTGCCTTTCTGCAACGAGTATGCAGATGTTAAAAAATTCAACAAAACTATGCGTGTTTGTTCGTTTGATCTCTGTCACGTCTCATTGGACCCGAGGAAGTAACGTCTTATCGGTGATACACGCCGATAAAATATTTATCAGACCGTAAATGTAAAGCGCTGACGTGTTTCGAAATTTTCTTTCCATTTATCGGCAACCGATCGAGACATTTCGCCGAATCAGCATTACTGGCTAATGTTGTGCAAATAGCAGATATAAATACTTCGGCAGCTAGTGTTTAATTATTTTTTATTTTTCATTTCAAGTAGAGTTGTTTCTTCTCTTTCTATGAATTCAATATGACTGGAATTTATAGAAAAGAGCCGCAAACATATACGAGAATTGGAGGTCCAAGGCGTCTTCATTTGGCTGATTTTATTAATACTGAACATAAAGATTGAAAGAATTCTCATATTCTTATCTGTTAGAATCATCGGTTAGTATCGATCAGTTAATTTTGTACATATCTCAGCGTAATTCTAAACTTACGTGTCTGCATGGAAATTTTTAATAAATTTGATGGGTTTTCTAATTTTACAACGGGTAGAACTGGAATTAATTGAAGCTTAACTCCTTTTGTAATTCAATAAACTATAAACTGAAATAGTATACCTATTGAATGAAATGTCAACGCAGCTCATTAATACGTGCTAAATGCGAGTTTCTGTACATATTAATTGTACAAATTTGTTATTTGTAATATTTACCAGTCTCTTTTGTAATTTTATCTCGCATTTTTCTTTACATGTAACGTGTTATTTACACTGAACCTAAGATCTTAACGCTATTGCATACTCGATTTTAGTATTGACGATTATTTGTTTTAAAAGACACACGATGGATGCGACTAAGAAACCTTTTAAAGTTAAACAACACAGTTTAACCGTACAACAACGCCCACTGATAATGTGTTCCCGTGTTAAGAGAAAAGATCTACTTAAATACCATTTTAAGGGGAAAAACAGTTTTCCCAAAATCTCTTCTCGTTTTGCAACTCGATATTTAAAATGTATACGCTCGACAGTTCCATTTGGTATACAATTTCGAACGTATTTCGTGCCAATCGAGTGTAAATGGTTGTTTCGTGAAAAAAGGACGTTGCTAATTGATGGTGTAAAACAAGACACAAAATGGGAATTGGATCTTTCAACATTTTCAATTTATCCCGTACGCGCGAATGAATAAAAATATATCCCACATTGGAAATGGCAAAAACAATCATCGAATTGTGTCTTAACAAGAGACCAAAGGTTCAATATATCAAAAAAGTAAAAAATCGAAGTGGGTCGCAATTCTAATGACAGTACATAATTTTATATTGAATAGGAATACAATTTTTACTAAGAAAATAAGGTCTGTCGAATACAAGTTGATACAGTCCTTTTTTTTAGACAAACAAATTATTCGGTGGAGTAGTTCCAATGATTCGCAAGGAATCTGGAGTATTCCAATAACTCAAATCGAAAGATTCTTTCAACTACTACTAAACTGTACCAATGGAAATTAAGATTTAAAAGAGAGACAGGAAATGCGAAGAGTTTTGCTATTCATAAAATGCAAAATATATTACACGAAATTTATAAAAGCTGAAAAAAATCACTTACTGTTTCAATTATGTGAATTCTCCGAATGTAGTCGAAAAATTCGAGTAATCAGATACGTAAAATAATCATGATTGACATTAGGTTTGCCATTGCCATCAAACAACGTCCTTTTATTCGAAACCAGAAAATGTAATTGACCAGTTCCGGCACGATCAAAACACCCATGCACCCTCTGTGTTCACGATAATCGTCATTGCGTAACACTTTAGGGATAAGTTCGATTTAAACCGGCAATCTATCTCTGAAACGACCAGAAACGTGCGACACCTTGCCCAAATTACGAGTCTCTGTTGTTGGCGCTCTTCGACGAAGAAACGAAGAAACAGAATTCGCGCGCGAGTGATTAAAAGAGGCTAGAGATTTTTCAGACTGTCGCACGCCCGAGCCACGCGCGGTGTCTAATTTCACAGCTTGGACACTTCCCAAAATGCTCGCACAAATCTCAGCGCGCACAGCTCTTCGGAGGCTGGAGCTGAGAAACTCCAGCGGACGAGTTCCAAAATATTCTGCGCGACCCCATCTTTTGTAATCCGAAGCGTATGCAGTTCTGCGTCCCGTCGAACGTAATAATTGTATCCGAACGTTGCGCTTTTGATACATCGAGCGCGCTATGTACGCCCCGACAGAATGCGCAGCCAGCATTTTCCCCCGATTTGCAGGGCGCGCCTCTGAAACTCGTTTCGACGATCGTCGTTTTGTTCCGTCGATCGTTCCGATCCATGAAGCTACATCAAGGATCCCAGGGAGTTCCTACTACGACATAGGAATTAGCGATTGATGTGGCGCGCTCCGAGGCGTCCCTGACGTTCGCACGATGGAGTAATTACTTGGCACACTATCAGAAGTGTCCCGATAAAGTATTTGGGATCGAATAACTCGGAGGTTAACGTAGCGATAAGTCAGCTCTAAGTATATCAGATCTTATTTTTTAAGGAGCGTAAGGGTATCGCGTGAGAGGTTGACACTGCGAGGGATGAAGGGGAGGAAGGCACGAGCCGGTGGAGAAAGCGGAGTCTCGCCGCGAGTCGAGTGCGTCTTCGACGATTGAACCTGAGAATGCTCGTTGTACCGAAGGAACCTTAATTGGAGCGTCCGATTGTAATTAAAGTACATTGTAAATGTCGTGGTCAAATATCGTAGATAGTGGACCGAGGCAGAGGAGAGCTGTCTCGCGACGAACGTGGCCGAAGAAAATTGTATATTTTACGATATCACTCGTACTGTAAGCGGCAGAGATAATTAATTAAACGAATTGGGTCGTATCTCATCGTGTTGCTAGTCAATCGACAAGCGTCAAGCAGGAAAGAAACGAGGAGAAGAAAGATCGAAGAAGGAGGAGGTTCGTTGAGGATGGTGTTAGCGAAGTATGACTGCGAGTAAATTAATCGTGTCAGGAATATTAAATTATTGTACAAAATTTAACGCCGATAGTTTGTAAGGCCTATCGTTTTACTTTCAACGTGATCGACCTGTGTTTATGTCGAGCGACGTATATCTAGCATACTACGCGCCAGATCGCATTGGCGGCCAACTCGTATCTATGCACACGATCCATTCACGTTCATTTCGCGTCAGAGGGACTAGCCTAAGTTCTTTAGTGATTCCGAGATCCCCTCGAAGTGGTTCCATAGGAAGCACCCGATCGCTGCGCAATTCGTTCCTACGTGTACGCGCATACCTATATCAGTGTTCACTTCTCCCAAACTTCCGTCCGGTTCTCTAAACGGGACGGGAGAGGATTTCGAGCGACGTCCGCCCGCAGGTTTCTTCTGTCCTCTAAGAATCGGAACTGCAGAATTCGACAAGTGTACATACTCGAAGGTACCTATGTAGAAGAGAATCTCTCGCGCTCGGAAGTGGAAGAACTCACGCTGATCTGTCTACGCAGCAGCGGCTGACTTCGGTGTCCATCCCAGTTCTTCGACCTCGTGAACTCCGAACCGTTTCCGATTTCAAAAAAGACTAAGGCACTCAGGAGGCTTCACGAAGCTGGCAGCGCGGCAGGTAGGGGGCGAGGGAATTGCGTGTTAAATCGGAAGATCAGCCGGATCGGACAGGAGCCACATACGCGCGATGACACTGTACATTCGTGTAAAGCATAGCGGAGCCTTATTGAGAAAGCAATATGCATCCTTAACAAAAAAAAACTGCTTAAAGTATTTTCAAGCTGCTAATTCTACTCGAGTAATTAATTCCTATTGATAAGTGACGTCTAGGTGTCTGGATCCTCCAGAAACGGGGGTGGTCCTTGTGCGGTTCGTTGACGCGGGACGAAATAAGAGACCACGAGCATCGCTGACACAACCCACGGATATAACACGTTCGAATTTCATGTATCTCGTTGCGACGTACTCCACCTTTTCTCATTTGCATCTGATCGCGAGCGACTGGTGACGCTTGATTGTCTGCACTGCCGCGCAACCCTTTGACCGTGCTTGCTTTTAGAGAAGATTATTCCTTCTTTAGAAAGATCGATGTCGAAGATTGCCACCTTGGTGGATTGTTTCGAGCACGTTTTTCGGAAAGCACGTAACATATCGGTCTAGTAATAAAACGAGCGATAAAATTATTGGCACAGGCTGACGTTTCACGAGAGCTCGATGTGAACGGTTTAAGAGTGTGTAATTTACGCGTAAGTAGTATAATAGTCCAACAAAGCAATAATGCATTATTTAAAAAATAAACGGGTATTAACACTTGGCAATGTAAATTGCACTAAGTTAAGGAAGCTGAGCGAAGAAACGGTCGGGAAGATTAGAACTTCTCATTGGGAAGATGGCAAGAGAAGCTTTAGTACCTTAAGAAACATGAAAAGATATCGGAATAGTTATTAAATAAGCAGACCCTGAAATTTATGCATCTAAATTAACCGCAACTACCCTTTTTCTAAAAAAAATTGATTAGTAAAACCACACGCGAATACCGTTAATGAAACAGAAAAAGACTGCCTAAAAACAGCTGCGAAAGCCAGTTGACTTTTCTCACAGTATACTTCAGACGGAAGTGAATTAAATATCTGCCGAACAAACAGCCATGTAAAAATATAGGTACAAAATATCGAGGAAACCGATCAAAGCGTTCGACTGAAAAAGAACCTGTCCGTGCCAATAATGTAACAACTCGCCTTGTAATTTGTATGGTGGGAACAAGTATGCTACACAGTATGCGTTAGCTCGTTTCAAGGGTTGAAAAGAACGTTCCAGGAACAGAGTTTTCACGAGGAACGTTCTTTCCCAGTGTGTCGGAGATCGACGAGTGAGCCGGCGTTGTTGTGTCGGTTGTAAAACGGCACGCTTGTATCGTTCGCGCCGTTGAATATTCAGCAGCCGTTCGACACGAGAGGCTGATCCTGCGCGATTAATTATTTTTCGTTTTCATTGTCATTAGCTCCGAAACACTCGTGCGCGCGAACGCGTGGAATCGATGTTATACCGTGGGTCGGCAGCCAGTCTTCTGGACTCCGTGTAAATACACTTTCGAGTATAGTTCGTATAAGAATCATTCATCGCCTATATGATACGATTTTCTCCCATTTATCGAATCTTTATTAAAAGTGTATAAATAAGGGCGAGCGGCGTCCCGATTCCAGCGGCCTCTTCTTTCCACCGCTCGTTGGCGGTCGGAGCCGATCGCCGTGCTCCTCGGCGGATGTAGCCTGTAAATATTGCGCGAAAGGGGAAAGAGGCCGGTGGAAGCGCGACCAGCTCGAGGAACTAAAAAATAGTAGCGGCGCTCTGTATTTTGGCGTAAAGAAGTAAGCGAACGTGCGGACTCGTGGAATCGACGCAGGGAGACAGTGGTTTCAGCGAGTCACCGGGCCATAACATAGGTCACTAAATATAATAATATTATAGGGATATTTCAGCGTTATTTTGTACATAAACAACTTTATCAACGGATATTAAAAAGTCATCAATAAATCTATATATAAAAGGTATGAAGCCTGGAACGATTTCTTATCTTATACGACCCCCCCTCTGTATTCCACCCGCTCTCCAATCGACTGAGGAATACATAATTTCATTACCGAGGAATAAATAAATTGACGCAATTTATTATTCACTGATACGTACATGTAAACTTAAATAAATTAACAACCGCGTGACTTGCTGGTTACAAGCTTATTGCGAGACTTCGCCGGCGCATCGTTCCTCTTCGAATAATTCGGATATTACCTAGATTTCGATTAAACTGTGGAACACGGATCGATGAGATTTGTTCTGACGTAACACAAAACATTTATTTCGTTTAAAGATTTCGATAGCAGTACATGTAGATAGGATCGTACAATAGTTTCACCCTTATGTACAGAAACTATGTGTTTATTTGTACCGAGGCTTTGGTATAAGCAAACATCATGTGTCCCCCTTCGCTGCGTGTAGATTTAAAATAAATAAAACCTGGTAACGACGCTATACACTTAAGTAAACCAACTGCAACGGATACGAAACATTCGGAATGCATTTTCTGTTATAAATTAACATTACGTATTACTAAGAGAAAATCAACAGCCTTACGCAAGAAAGATAAACACACGCACGATTTTATAATACACATATATAATAGATTTCACGAGAATCTGAAAAAAAATAATATACATATCGACCAAAGCGATATATCCACTTCCGGCTTGCTTATCGTTCGTATAAAGTTGAATTTCACGTTCTACGTTTACGAGTCGCGCCACGATTTACTCGATTCTCACGGGAGGACTGTGTTCTCTCTCTCTCTCTCTCATCGACTCGTAAATTGTGGATAACATTTTGTACAAAGCAACTATTTCACATCTCACGATAATCATACGAGTTTTTGGCTCCTTGAGTTAATCAATTTCTTTTGGCCATTGCGATACCGAGGCCGAGAATACTTGCAACGCCAATAATAACACCTCCTGCAATGGCCATGCCGTACAGGCCCTCTGTAAAAAAAAGAAACATAAACACTGACAACAGTATAGAACCTTGGATATCTGTGAATTTGCCTGAAAACGTGTTTGCCACCAAACTAAACTACCACAACGACAAAGGACATCTATCTAAAGTAAAACTAGAGAACGTATATAGTAAAGGCATTAAAGAGATTCTTTAATTAACACTATTTTTTTTATTAAATATACAAAATATACACAGAAAAAGAGTGGAGAGCATAACTGTACAGTTATGCTAATATAGAAAAGTGAGAGAAAAACAAAATTAATAATCAATAATTCAGATGAGGTGTAAAATTGTATAAAAAGACTTCTCCGATTCTAATACAGCGAATATCGTTATCAGTTTCGATATAAAGTATACTAAGTCCGTGTTTACACAGAAAATTCCTTGTGCACAGAACTGTGCACTAGAAATCTACCGCGGAATACCGTTATAACGATACACTAGCGGCTACTTTTATTTCAAACGAATTATTACGAGTGGATTGGAAAAAAGCCAAATGCCAACGCTGTGGTATATACATACATACGTAAGTACGGAATAAATACGTTTCTAGCCCGATGAATTTCATCTAATTATCATAATACTGACGCACAAATCTTGCGATTCAATTTGCAATAACGTACGGCGTCGTACGTTGCTTTCAGGCACAAGACAGTAAGTTAATGTTAATCAGCCTCAACTGAGGGGAATGTAGTAGCTACCGATCCACGAGAATACTAATACAGTGAGAAACAGCATGAAATAAACAGACCGACTAACGATGCTATGTGCCGACTGTAAAAGGATCGAGCCAGAGTAAGTAATGATTCTTATCTCTCTAAGCCAATAATAAATTATAGAAAGAAAACCTTTTTCCATCTTTTTCTTGATCAGTATCTCCAGGTGTTGGACTTGCTGGTTTCCAGGTTCGACTTGAAGAAACGATCTTACGTACGCCAAGGCTTTCGAATACTCCTGCGAACAAAACGTTCGATGAATACGACGCTTGATCCGAGGGGAACCGTCGTGGTGGGTTTACGGAGTTGTACCTTTATTCTAGCGTTGCCGATGGCTAAGTAATAAAGGCAATCTCGTTTCTCGCTGTCGCTGTGATTGCAATAGAGATCTTCCAACAGTATTATCCCTTTCTGTATGTCCGCGGGATATTTACTCCTAACGAGACACCACGCATACTCGAACTGAGCTTGCTGGGTCACGAACGACGAACGTAATTGTTCATGGTACACCCGTTCGAATTTCTGAAACACATAAGCGACGTATTTTGTGCGCGTATCGAGATCTGCATGATGCAACGTCCTACGTGAACAACGAAAGAATAATTAACTTCCAATGACGTCACCGTATTGTTTAACCAAAACTTTCTAAACACAAGTCTGTCGTAAAGCTTCGACAACGAAATAGCGTGTATTCGAACGCTGTATTAAGCGGCATGATAACATTTCCGAATTAGTCGCGGATGACTCAGTAACGATCGAATGACAAGCAAAAGGACGAAACTAACAGAATAAATTGTTCTTGCATAACCTCTACAAACTTATACGTTCGCAGTTTCGGGTACAAAGGATTTAACTGGCATACACGATTCTGCCGCGGAATGGCGAGTCTGATACTTAAAAGCGTTTTGCATCGAACAGTTTATCTGTCACCTTGAAGTATGTGCGAGAATAGCAGCCAAATCAGCGAAACGGTTTCCTCTTTTTAGCGGAATAATTTACCTTCAAGTCGTCGGAAGAAACGACCTCTTCCAGGACATCCTCCATCTTCTAATGTAAATGCACAGGTACTGTACGGGAAAAGAATTTTCGGTCGTGCCCTAAATTCTACCTTAAAAGCAAAGAACTCATTACGAACCTACGAACTGTGCTCCGGCAAATCGGACTGTCAAAGAAGCAAGTGCACATAGGTACCCTTCCGTTTGTGCGCAGCCAGCCATTGGTGAAAATCCTAACGCGGCATTGCGTGCGCGATTTAAATGATTCTATTGGTACGTGCCTACGCGTTTCAACATGAATGGAATTTTAAGTTCCGGCGAATTGACAGGCTGACATTGAAATCTGCGGTCGTTACTCTTAATTATCAGTTTGAAAGAAATTTTTATTTAAATCCATTTCACCGGAATATAGTCGAATTTTGAATTTTGTTTTATTGCAGTGTGTATTCGTATTACATACACATACGTATTTGAAAGTACACGATCTCACCATTGTGTCGTTACTTTTGCTTAATAAACATGTTACGTAATTGTACAGAATAGAAACATTTGTTGGATACAAATTACTCAGAAGTATCGAATGTAAAATTCCAGCGCAGTTTATAGCTCCCGATATACGTGTCGACAAATGATAAAATGCGTATGTTACACAACTGGGAATTAAAGACACGTAGAGAAATGGTTTTTCTTTCATAAATATTTTTTAATTACGAAATAAATTGTTCGTCATTTTTAACTACACTTCACGAATATTAACGTTTGGAGAAAAGTTCGTTTAACTTTTTAGTCGTTAAATACAGTGGTATACCCGTTACAGTATAAAAGTCACCATCTACTTTCTCGATTAGGCTACCGCCGATTCCTTGCACCCCGTAGCCTCCAGCTTTATCCCTGTAATCAGAAGTTTGTTATACGGCGATGGTTCTACGAGTTTCGGCACTTGCACGTGAAAGCCAAGTTCATGCTCACAGAGGTTCCCCTGACTTGATGTACACTTCTATCTGCTCTTTCGATATGTCTCCAAATTTTACTTTCGCAGAGTCGTAAAAGTTCACCTCTGTCTCCGGTGTCTTTAAACACACTCCTGTGTAAACTACATGCTCTTTGTCTGCTAAGCTAAAATCCAACATATCTGCTGTTCGTTAACTGATACGTGTATTATTTACTTAAGCGTCAGCTAAATTATTTTACCGTGACAACATTTCGAACGCATGCAACTCGTCTCTTGGTTTTCCATAAATAATGTTGTCCATTGTGACTAGAGTGTCTGCGCCAATTATTAAAGAAGGTGGTCTACCGTCCGCCTTTAATCTGTCGTACACTTCTTGTACTTTATACTTTGCGATATCTTGCACGTAGTCTCCATGATTCGCGTACGCAGATCTGTCTAAGTTTTCGTCGTAAGAAGAGGGTACCACCTCTGCGTTTATACCCTGATGTATAAAATGGATGGGAATTAATTTTTCAACTACAAATCTATTATTTGTGTATAACTTTTAATATTACATTCGCATCTGTCGCACATTCATACGCTTATTTCTGTAAAGTACAATGTATATAACATAGGTGTAGCGTACAGTACAATGATGATTAGAAGCTATATGATTATGAGCTAGGAATAATTCTGTAACACTTGATAGAATTCTGTAACAATAAATCTTTTTGTAAAAATTTATTTCTATTTCACATAGGTTAATACGTTTGTAATTACGGCCGCATTCGCAAAGAATGTTTCTTCATGACATGATAACATACTTTTGACATTATGAGTGAGACATTACCATTTTTTGTATTATTTCATGTCGTCTAGGAGATCCACTGGCTAAAATAACTCTACCCGATGCTAAAGCCTGGACTGTTTGCTCTAGCATCGTTTTCTATTTCTAATGGATTAATTGAATAATCTGAACGTAACAATTTTCAGAAGTATGATATCGCGCTTTCTTGAAGAAACTTTGGACGCACACTTTTTCGCATTCGAGTCGAAAGTGCCGGATTTCAGTTTTCGTCCAATACACGCTACTAACTTCTTGCATAAAACAGTGCATCACATGTTTCCAGATGTCGCTAGGCATTATATCTTGCGCTAATAAGAACATGAACAATTCATTCACATTCTTCCACGATAAAGTACTGCGTTTGATAAAAAGATATGATATATATATAGGGCCGTGTTAACAAATTTGAGCGCCCTGGGCTAAAAAGATTTGGCGCCCTAGCCTAACCCTTCACGTACCAACTCTATACCATCGTACAGACTACAGCTTTTTCCCAATCGGTGCAAGGCGGTACATCTCTTCCCATAAAAAAATTGAAAAAAAGTATTTCAACATACTTGATTCTTAAGCGCCCTTAGATCACCGGCGCCCCTGGGCTATAATGTATCACCAGAAATTAAAAAATTCGTTGATGAGAAGTAAGGTAAAAAGATTAAATACCTACCTTAATTCATGTGTAAATGAAAATATAATTATGGGAAATAGATATCTAATTTAAATTACATTGCAGCCACACACAGCCTACAGAGAGTGCCAGTGACGATACGTCAAGTGATCACGAGATGTGAAACATTCAAATACTTCATTATTCTTATTTTGATTGTGTTCCATATATGGAAATACAATATACCTTCAAACCAGTGGGTTATCAAATCATTTCAACAAAAAAATTATGATTTCATTAGTTTCTTTCACAAAAATTGATTTTTTTTCAAAATCCTGAGGTAGTAGACAAATTTTGCGAACGGATTTGAAATCAGCGCGACAAAATCTATAGGAAATGATGTACAACATGTCAAGAAAAAATTCTAATCGACCATGGTAATCGACAATTTTGTTGTAAGATTTCAAGTTTAAAATAGATTTTCAAAGTTAAAAAACGTTCGTACCATAATTGAATTAATTTTCCCTTATTCTGCAATCTTTCAGCTCTAATTTAAAAAAAAATCATCGCTCTATCTCATTTCTATCAAAAGTTCTTTGATTTTGAACCAAACTTCGTCACTTTGCCCCACTGTGCGCCGTCCCGGAAATTCCACCCCTCTTGTCCCCTCCAAGCGTTCCGCTCGACGCCGTGCGCTTGGGATGCCTGATCCAGCGTGCTCGTAACAACTTCAGATATTCGACTCGAGGTATTGAGTATCACGCCCTTTAGGGTTCAATATCAGTTATTAATCTCGCAGTCGCGTTCCAATGATTAGGCATTGAAAGCGCCAAGGGTTAAAATTGCCGGTGGACTTTAAAGCACTTCTCTCTCTCTCTCCCTCTAATTTAGCGTACTCTACATTTAAGCACAGAAAGTCTCGGCGAAAAAACTGATTCCCTAGCGTGCAGAGTTGATTCTTTCCCCTATGCGCGGTGAAATGGCACAGCATTGTTTCGCAGCGAGCGTGGCTAGGTACGTCAGCCCCGTAAATACGATTAAAATGCCGAAAACTGTTATTGCTGGTGGAAACGCGCAGCCGGAAGCGAGATCGAGCCGGTCGAAGAGGGTTTTTCGACATTTCCAAAACGAGGAGCCGCGATGGGAGGCTGGACGGGTCGGCCGGTACGCAAGTTTGGACACGCGTCGCTGGAAAGTTACGTAGGTCGTAGGGCGGCAATTTGAAGGGCTGATCGTAGGGTCGGGATCGTGCGATTGGATCGCCAATACCTACCGTCCGATCGTTCCGCCTCGGTTCACCACACCGATCGGCCTGACTCGCAATTATCCCTCTCTAACCGCCGCGCGAGATTCGTGTTTGCTATTTATTTATCGGTCGCGCTGCGTATTCCACGCGGCCCGGGCAAACATGCGGGGCCGCCTGTACTATTGCCCGAATATTTCCCCGGGTAATGCATTGTCCGGCGAACAGGCGAAATTCCCGTAGTTAACGTAGTTTCTCGGCGAACGCAGAAAGGCTTTACCCCTTTTTCGCCAACGCTCGCCGTCCACTGCTTGATCGTGCCCGCGTTACAGCTTTTTGTTATCCGTCTCATAGCGCGGGCCAATGCGATCCTTGATTTCTTTGATTAAACGCGACGATTCACGATGTGCTTTTGCTCGCGATGCACGGGACGATTCGAAGCTACAGCAGCAAGGTTCACGCTGTGTCGCTTTGTAATGCAAAATGTCCGATATTTTCCGAATTATATGCATCGACGCTTAACAGGTGTCTTTAATATCAGTATTTGATGAAAATCAGATCTCGCGATTGCTTCTCTTACTTATATGTATGTACCTACTTTCCGCGGAGCTTTCATTAGCTCTCGGCAGGCCCAACTGGCCCCCTAATTAGTTACGCCAATGCGGACCATGTGCTTGTTTCTTTGTTAACTGCTGCGATATATCGGGAACTGTAATGAACACAACAATTAGTGTCATCTGACATCACCGGGCGGAACTGGTGTGATTAGGATGCCAACTCTAGCTAAAAAGTGAAAGTGTCTGTTTTTATTCGTGCAAAAAATTTGTCATGGTTAGATTAACTAATTTTTTTCTCATACTAATTGACAGATGTAGTATGTTAGTTATGGAGGCATAATTAGTCGCAAGGTTGAGCTTCAAAATACTATGTTTATAGTTATTTGGAAGTATCTTTCCCACGCCGTGATTTTCACGTTATTCTGAAAAAAGCGGGATGTGGCAATACGGACCGCGGCGGTCCATCTCACAACCTCTCTTCATCAAGTAATTCTTTTCCTTTTTGTTTCCAAGTGTTATGTTCTGTTTCCAAGTGTTCCACTATGTCACTCCTTATGTAGTGGATGTGACGTTTTTATTCGTAATTTTTGTTAAAATTTCCAAGAGAATTTCATAAAACGTCAAATTTACATTCAATTTCATTAGTGAACCATAATTTTTGTAAAAAAGAACTTGATAATACCTAAACCGTTTCTCGCAATGGCATGGTTAACAGATGAAAGTAGGCCAGTGTGAAAGTCATAAATATTATAATCTTTCTGTGAAAAGATGGTAGATCGTAGAAAAGAAGCTTCAATAATGTAAAGAGCATCATGAAAATGTATTAGATGGAAGCCCTGTAGGTCGCTTCACTAGAAAGAAGCTATGAAACACATGTAAAGATCGTTTCGTAACGTGAAAAGTAGAAGAAAATCCTAGATTCAAAGTTCGTAAACTGAAACGAATGCTTATACATTTTACTGAAGGAATCGTTTCCGGGAACGACAGTGCGAAAAGTGCTCCCACAATGCCGCTTCGCCAGAGAGGAAGCATAGACGGATTCCGGTAACACAAAAAACACGATCAGAATTTGCGAAGTAATACGTACTTAAGAACTTTACTTAATATCAGGCGATCAAATGGCTGTGCAAAGATATGGGAAGAACCAAACGAAGAAGTTAACCTCAAAAATTAGTGTTCTTAGGTACATAAAATCTTTGTGACTCATCGCACGTGACCGAATCGTCATAATATTCTGTAAGCAATGAACTCTCACCTTTGTAATTTCCCCGCTCGTATCAGCGAATAACCGTAATACTAGCATGTTCGAATTATAACCTCACATAATTCAATGACTGCAGTACACGTAGTTATTGCACATTATTGCGCGTGCATCGACGCGATATGTTTTAACCAGTAAACCGTTCGTGTCTGTATTTCGAATAAATCGTTTCCCCGATAACCGACGGTAACTGTTACTCTATCGTCAAATGAAAAGTGGGATGCAATGAAATGGGGCATCCGATACAATCCCAGGAAAAAGCAACGCCTCGTACAAATTCCAATAAATAGTCGAAGGGACATCGGGAATGATAGTTCAATGGTGTTTAACGAGTTAAAAGCGTCTGCAGCTTGCGTGGCTTGGTAACAAGGCACCGTGCAACCGTTTTGCCCCAGTCTCCCGAATTAATACAGGCGAGGTGTGCGTGGAAACAAGGAGCATGGCAACGCACCCGTGACGTTCATTAACGTCCGTTACGAAAAAGGAGCAAGTAGAGAGGGGCGAGAAACGAGGCGCTCGTGCCGTTTTAACTCCTTTGCACCTTACTTCGAACCTCGCTGCGTGCCGTGTCGAACGTACTCCAGCACCACGTGGCCGATTCGCAATGGAGCATCGCGTTGCTACGGCGGGTCGACGAAATTTCTGAAAAGGAGCCGCGTGTAACGAGCGTCGGCTGTGCTTCAGTGACCGGGCATTCCTTAAGAGGATCGAATCCCGATTAAAAGGACGAATACTTTATTAAAGCGAGGACGGGTAAATGGGTTGGGGGGAGATGGGGCGCGTGTTTAACGTATCTTAAAAATATTAGAGCGGGAAGGAGAACTATTTTCTAGGCACAGAAGACTCTAATACATCGTAATCGGTAAATTACGTAAATGCCGCATGCCATGAACGAACCTAAAGGTCAGTCAGTCCGAGGTCTTACATAATCGCAAGGCGAAAGGTTGACCCATCTTTACGCCGCAGCCTTCTAGCTGAACAATGATTTCGCGGCATTTTTTCGCCATACCCCGCATTGTTTCGCCGGTGCAACGCGCTTAACAGTTGATTTAATTAATTCAGAACGATGTCTCGAGCCGGGGCCCACGACGCGACGCGTTGGTCTCGTTTCTGTTGGATCGGCGCCTGCGCGGAACATCTCGGTTAGCGTCGGAGCAGGCGTTCCGTAGAAATCGTTTCTTTTTTACTCTGCAGATGAACACGAGTGATAACTTTTTAATATTATGCAATGTAATGTGGTTCGATAACGCTGCGAATGTAGCATTCGTCGTGTTATCTTCAAACTTATCTGGGGAATTGAAAAAGTGGTTCTATTGGAACTTTGGTTTAGTTTAAGATATATTGGGGATTAGCAACATTAATAATAATCAGTGGGCGATACTAGCCATGCCTAAAATTTTAAATGAAACACATCGTTGTACATTTACTCGCTAAAAATGTAAAAGCAAAGGGGACAACTATAAATGCAACAAGTATTCTGAAATTAGGATAGTTTTCTAGCAAGCGCCTATATTTATTTCTTAAATTCTTAAACTTGTAAAGCTCAGCGTTCTGAATCGCTTGAATGTCGTACATGCCTAACAACTATTTTTGTTATTTGAAGATCGTATAAATTTCTTTCCAGCCCCCACACTCTACCAATACATATGTGTGTGCATTGTGTTCAATAATGAAGTTACTGACGCGAAGTTTGCTCTTCATGGTCCCTAGGATCTGTTAATTGTTACTCGTGTAGGGAGACCTATGTTGACTAATTATTACACCGCCATGCATTTCAGCACGTAAATGGCGACAGCAGATAGATACGCAAATCGTTAATATGATGTTTGTTTTCATAATGCCCATGTTCTCTAAGGATTCATTTTTAATATATCTATCAGAACTAGATCAATTCATAATTTATTAAAGCGTAATTTTACACTGAAGGAGAATAATGTCAAAAAAAAGTTTAAAAGCGATATCTTTGAATATTAACACAAGTAACTTCAGTTATCGTGTTGTCATTAAATTTATTTGATTATTTACAGTGAATACGGTAAAAATATTCACTACTGTAACGAAAGATAACAAGCATCGCTGAAGGGTTTAATTACTCAGTTGACTCTCGTACTATCGGAGTGTGCAATGATTTCAAAGGAACAGGAGGTTGCGGAAACGTATTTATTACAACTGAAAATGCTAATTACACGGAATTCTCGAAGATTCCGCGAAAACAACAAGGTTTATCTGAAGATCTACATAATCAGAGGCTATGACGAGTAGGATATTAAAAACCAGTTATTAAAGGGTATTCATAGACAGAATGCCAAGATAAACGTAGATGATGTATGCTATTGTTACTTCATGCCTTTGCCTTTTTTTTTCACGGGAACGAAGATTTTCTCAGATCAGAAAGCGTACTTTGCCAAACGCCAGATTCATTGTAAGATTTATGTGAAATTTTGAATCAAATATGAGCTATTTACTTATTTTAATGGGTTAATCATAATGTGGAGGTTAAGAGAAGAAACACGATTGATTAAGTTAGTAAAATTTTATTAAATAGAGGAATGTACAACAAGAATACAATTTTCGTCGGAATTCTTTGAAATAAATATGCACAAAATTCAGATCGTGCTCAATAATATTAAAATAATCGAAAGTTCCTTAATTGTAGTAACACTGATTTAGAAGAAAACAAGTAAATATATTGGAATTCAAATAGTAAGGTAGAAATTTTATACAAAATTAGAATTTTCATACAAAATTTTCAATACAAGTTTTAAGCTAATCTGCATCTACTTATTTCACATTACTCGCGATGTATGATTCTTGTTTTCAAATTTCGCAACGTTCCAATTTTATTACATGCAAAAGAATGTGCCTCATTTTCTTTCACCACCGTCATTTATTCCAATTATATTAATTATGTTCCGGACACAATTATAGCATTTGGAACATAAAAAATAGCATTTGAAAATCATTTTCCGTAATTATTATGAAAAGGATACAACTCCAAGCAGTGCGAAATAATCATTGTCCGTAAAACACGCTTATGAAATCGACACTCGAGGAAGAAAGTAAGAAGATCTGGCTTTTCCAGTTGCACAGATTTACACTTTACTTACGGCCGAGTATCACTTTTAACGACGAGGCATTAAAAGCGGTGAAATTGGTGACCTTAGCTAACACGTAAAATTACCAGTACCGGGCAGCTTCTATTTCCACGATGCTTGGTGAAACGTTGCATGGGTATCGTAAAAATGACCCGAGTGACCAAACCCGTTGAGTAATTACATGGATGTTGCACTGCGCATCTGCATCGCATATTACATAACTATATTATATATCGAGTGTCAAACGTTGTTAACCGCGATACAATTTTCATGCGCAATCGTATGATGGCCGTGTGCGGTCGATTTTTCGCAGAACAAAACGTAAGAGCATTGCGACACATTGTCTGGAGTTTATCGCCACTGTTATATTTTCTTCTTTTTTTTATCTTTTCATGTTTCTGCACCATTTAATGAAAATCATCGTGGAATGTTTCTTTAAAATGGGTTAGTACTTGTTTATCGATAGCTTAATAAGAGACTACTTTAATGAGTTAATGGGTGAAGTGAATAGTTATTATTTATAAGTTTTCAATTTCAATTGATATTTTAATCGAAGATTGCCATTGATTTCGAGATTTGCTGTTAAAAGCGCATGCGATTTTTCAGTGAATTTTCAGGTTTATTGCTTGTCGTTTTGGGAATGTAATTTTTATGTCGAATATGAAACTGTATTTTTCAGCGATGTGAATATATCCGCAGCGTTGTATTTTAAAATATATTTAAACTATGAAATAGATACATCGGCTCGTTGAGAGTATTCGCCTATATAAAAAATCCAATTCAACATTGCAACCTGAATCCGCGAGGATTCTTTAAAATTCATTTTCGACTTCTCCATGATCAAAAGAATTTCGCAAAAGTTCGTGTATATAAGAAATTTTAAAACCACTGGGACATTCAAATCCTGGCAATGCCTACAGATATTCACAGATTAAGATACACTCTACATAAAAACTATTGTTAGGCCCAGATTTGAGTATTTCAAAATTTCGTCGATTTCCTTCACAACAGCGTGCTGAGGTAATGAATGATGCGCTTCAACCTGTTAACTGGGAAAGGCGAGTTAAATTATCATACAAAAAATATAATTCGACGCGAGACTATTGTAATTACGTTCGCCTAAAAACAATAAATATAAAATCAGGTATAGCATTTACTGTGGTTAACACGAATCCATCCGTCTTTAATTATTTTTAAATATATTTTTTTGGCTACACTGGAAGCATTTCTGGTCGAGAAATAATTCACAAGCAGCGTGCACGAGGTTTGAATCACCGATTTATCTGAAATGTGGGAGATATATCAAATACATAGGACATATTACTTATAACTTCGCAAGGAAATCAAATTCAAAGTTTCGTCTTATCCAAATCCTGTATATCAATCTTTATGTAAAAACGAATCCAATTTAAATACAAAATATAGGTAAATACAGAATACAATACTTAAATACAAAATACAGTCGCCGGAAATTATTACACGAGTTGTACCACTTCAACTGGCACTGCAACTCACAAGTAGTTACGGTTTCATGTGTACTCGTACGAGTGCAAGTGTTGAAGGTGTAAAAAAGGCAAAACTTTGACCTGCTTTTATCGCAAATTCTTGTCTATGTAATCAGCTCTGTACGATTAATACATTATTATAATACACAGGCTACATATCGGATGAATCCGGGTGAAATGCCCCGTCAGGACAGATGTCCCAGTCGCAATATTTCCGCCTCTATACGTAAGAGCACGCGTTATAGCACAGAATATTCGAACTAAATCGGGCGATTGGAAACTTCTTGCAATCCTCTTATCAATACGTTCCCTGCGACTTACGATATTTAACGGAAGTGAAACTTTCCTCCACTTTGAAATCGAGATAGGCGCGAAAGAATTTGACATTACGGAGAGTTCACTGTAATCGAACATTTTCCCTACGTCTTATCAAGAATCTGGTATCCCGCAGCAGCGCGTTAATCGCGATTTTATAAACTCTCCCGTTTCTTCAACCGGTCCGTGGGTTTATCTCGTCTGAGCAGAGGGTATGTTGCAACCTGCTCTCCCGCTGGAATCTGCAATGATTTAGTTGGACGTTGAAATCGTGAAAACTCCCGTGCGTCGCGGCGTCCTTTAAATCGTGGTAAGGCTGAAGCAGGTAAAATCGTGGCCGGAGAGCCGAGGCGGCCTGTAATCGCCAGGCGTTATTAAATGCGATTACGCAATTCGAAAAGCGGCTTCAAAGGACGCGCATTATGACACTGTGGCACGTAGCCGTTTCTATGGGGCGCTACGTCATGCCCCCGAGTAGCTGCGTTTAGCATTACAGCTAATACGCCCGCGATCAGGGGCGTACTCGAACGGAACTCGATCCCGGAACACGGTGATCATCTTCTTTATCCGACGCTCAGATATTCTTAGACGGCACGAAAGCTTACACCGCGGTTCTAACGACACCTTTGATCGATCACGCATTTAACTTTCAATGCAACTCGCCCAGCAACCTTCTAAATTCCAGTTCCCTTCTTCAGTCTTCTGTTCTAACAATACCGCAGCTGCGTCGCTGTATTTGAAAATCTTACGGCGACACTTTTTCGGCTGAAGACCGAGCTACGAAGAACGCGACGATCATCTCTTATCAGACGCTTAGATTCTCTCAGACAACAGAAAAGCTTACGCCACGGTTCCAGCGATAGTTTAGATCGATAACGCATTTCACCTCCAATGGAACTCGCACAGCATCCTTCTTCAGGCTTCTGCTGCACCGATACCCGAAGCTGTTTCGTTATTTTTCTAAGCGCTACAGCGGTACCTTCTCGGTATAAGTACAGGATGCGAAGAGGGCACGGGTGAACCTATCAGAAGACTGGAACAAGTCGTGTTGTTTCCACTGTTCCTCGACCGAGTAGACATTATGCGAAACAGGGAATACGTATTGTCTTCGAGGTGCAAGTGTCTGAATGATTATCATCAGCAAATAGAAATGCAACTGTTTTATGGACAAGTTCCTTTTTCCCAGAGGCGGATTCAGGAGCCTTTCTTGGAGGGGGCGAAATATGTAAAAGTGCACAAGTACTTTTTTCAACCCTCCTTTACAAGATTTAAAATTCGCTTGAAACTTATATTTAAATATCTCTATCTGACACTACAGCCTAAATAATTAAATTCACATTAATTATTTACACAGAATAATACGCAATGTCATAATATTTTTCTATTTTATCACTCTCTGGATCCGCCCTTGCTTTCTCCAAACTCGACAGGTCTAAGATGGGAACGGCTGTTGGCGTTCTTTGCCTCCGGTGTTTCGAGGTGTAATAAATGAGTCGTCTCATTGGTACGACCTTGGTTCACACGTTTGCAGTGGTTTTATCGTCGACGCGTACTTCTTCATTTCGTAAAATTTCAGTCATCCTGCACGTTTCCTCGAACACGCGCGGACCATCGTTTTTTTTTCTCTCTTTCCTTCAGCCCGTTCCTGCCAGCTGATGCACCAGTGCCCGCGCGATCTATGCGAGGGATCTATACGCGCATAACTTACCTGATCGTCTCATCTTCTCTCAGCTGACTCCATGGGCGAGCTGCATGATTTGTCCATAGTTGCGTGTACAGTCCCGCCAGGCAGTTGCATCTCATCGGAATGCTGCACTTTTAGCACGCCGGGGAAAATAATTGAAATGTCCCCAGGCAGACATGAGCACCTTTTTCGTTGACAAGATTTCGAGAAATTCAACAGCAGAATTAAGGAAACGAGAATTATTTTATTAAATATTTCTCCACGCTGACATTGTATGTATCGCAGTCTCGGTAATCAGGGAGAAGAAAAATAGTGGGAAACGCGTTGAAGGCACCTGTTACTTCATAGGTGGTAGCTAAAAATTCAACACTGTAATTTTCGATTGGCTCGAAACTTTCGTCTGTTAGGGGCTTCAGCGTTATTCCCTTGGCATTTGTAGCGGCCTGGCGATTAAGTAGAATGGTGGCTGTCGTCGTCAGACAGCCCTGAACAGACTGGCCACGTCTGGCTTAAGTCCTTTACTTCGCTCTTCCTCGAGCGATGGGAATTAATTAAAAGGAAACGTATGAATCGTTATTAATCAGAAAATATGCGGAATCACCAGGTACCGACATTAGTAAATGTCACGCGGTAATTTAACATTGTCCTGCGTTCTATCGCACTAAACGGTTCCTGTTAACCGAGCTGCTTCGCCTTCTTTGGATATTCAATCTTCCTTCAGTTTCATTACAGAATCCACTTTCGTTAAAGAAAGCAATTTTATTGTACCTACTTATACATTACCTTTCCACTTTTTCCCTCCCCAAGTGCACCCATTTCATTCTCCCTCGAAAATCCATCGAGAACGAGTACAGAGACATCAACGCGAGGAGGATAGCGCGATCCACGCGATTAGAGAGATTATTCGGTGACGCCGATAGTTTTGAAGGATAAGTTACACGACGCTCGTCCGCGAGCCGCGCGCGATCAGCTACGTGACACACCTTCTGTCGCAATATAACGAGGATTTTTCTGACCTTTCCGTTGTCCCTAAAAAGAAAGAAGCTCGGCCGACGCGAAACGGAATTGCGCTCCGGCTGCGCTCAAAGTGGCGGCCGAGCGCCGTCGAGGACTGAAAACTCTGACATTTCAATCTGAAACGAGATGCATACTGTTTACTCTTTGTCTCCATCCACCTCGTCGACGATTAAAGGAAAACGTCGTACGATGGATACTCCTTGTCTGCAATGCCCATTCCTCGTTATGGGGACGAAAAATGAGTCATCCTTCCTTTCACATCCCAGACGAACCTGTTACATTTCTTAGACGCGCCCGCTTTCTTCGATTCGTGGAAGCGCAGATCGTCGTCCGAGGAATCGTGCATGCTCTATGGTGTGCGGTGTCGCCGCGCATGAATGACACGATGTTAAATGTCGGTGTATGGCCGTGGAACCCTCGCGAGAAAGGCTGGGGTACATTCGACACGAAGATTAATAACGAATCAGGATCCCCGGCCGGGCATTAATGCCACGGGCGAGAGTTTCACCCGAAAACCTCCGCGCGATGATTCCTTATGATATTGCGGTGACGAATCGGTTAGCTTGATTTAATGGGTTGTCTCGTTTCAGGGATTACGCGATCGGTGGATTAATATTCTTTTGATGGGCAATGTCAGACGAAACGATAAGCATGTGGATATATTGGTGAAAGAAGTATTTAACGAAGATAAGGGTGATTGATGCTGTCTTTAGTTAGTAGGGACATTTAGCGAATGAGTCGGAAGTTTGATTTTCTGTTTCTGACACTTTAGTGTTAATATAGTCGTGTGGGATAATATGACGAAGGGGGTGAAGGTGTTACGAGTGTTGAAATTGTGAATGCTTGTTTCTCTCCATCTTCCTAAATTTCATTTTTCTTCGTGAGTTTGTGGACCAATAAGGTCGTGGTAAATGTGTATTTAATATGCGTACAAACATCTAATTAAACATTATGGGAGATGAATTTTTTGAATTTGAAAAATTGAGGAGTTCGTTAATATAATTTTTATAATTTATTAGTAATTATTTGTTACAAAGATAAGCATTTAACCTTTAGAGGACTAGATTTAAAAAAAAATAGTGGTCTTCAGTTTCCAAAAATTTATATATATATACAGCGTAAATTTTGTGCAGAATTGGATGACCTGCACAAAGCCCCAAAAGAGGCTTTGTTAGTCCGGAACGGTAATACAATTATTAACCTTTTTTTAATTGCAAAAACACAGTAGGTGTGTCTGGAGGATTTTCATACTGCTGATCACGAATCTGTAGTCGGATTGTAAAAATGTTTGACTTGTAACATGGCAGTTTTACTGACCTAAACGAACGAACACATATCAAAATTCAGAAAACTTTCTTTTAGCGTTACCCAGAGCTAACAACGTAGATGTAGAAAGTGGTCTCATTTTTTATTCTTTCTTCCCCATGTTGTTTCAGGAATTATTTTATTTTGTCGTATTCATTGTCTTCTTTTGAACAGAACGAATTTATAGTCGAACTGGTCGAACATACATAAAAACTCAGTCGAATACTAACACACACATACGTATTTATACTTTAAATCATTTTTAAGCAGTGTGCTTACTCAAAGCCCTGAAAAGGACTTTGCCGGTCCCCTAAATGGTTATAGAAATTGTAAACTAACGTTGAATAGTTTCTTGCTTATGCAATTCCTTTTTAGATGCTGTAATTTTAACTTATAATATGGAAATCAAAATAAATCAATTAAAATAATTTTAATTTGCATGTTAATGAAACTCTTTTGAAATGTTTTCATAGTTTCTGATGCTTTAGTAGTTCCTAAGTGATGATTCTGAATAGAATATACAATAAGAAATTAAAAACACGATAGCCAAGCAATTTTAAAAATGGATCCTACGTTATTTTTGTAATGCCCAGTTAGACTCAGTATCTTAATGTGGTAATTGCTCGTTTAAGATTACCGTACGAGATAAAACATGTAACACGCGGAGATAAGGGATACAAAAGTAGTTACTACAGTAAAACATACATTTACAACTAGAATCGGTTCTCTAATCAGCAAGCAATATCAGCTATTCATGATACGAAGTCGTCAATGATTATTATTAGCCGCATCGCTAATGTAGCTGTAGGCGGTTCATTAATTCTGTATTAAACTCTGTGATTTTAATAACACAAAATTATCTGCCAATGTTAATGCAATTTCCCCCTTTATTCAAATATAATACAATTAGTGTGTGATTCACCATTTATATTTTAATGGGGTTTAGATTGCTATTCCGACGATATTAACGACGTAATATTTTACACCATTTCTAACATTATTATTTATTTTCATTTCCTATGCAAGTTCGTACGTAACGTGATTTGTGTAATATAGGTATGAATTATAATGCATTATCGGACAGTGGGTTATAGATATCGATCGATATTTAACGATACAACTAATTCTGTGTTAGGAACTCTATTTACTATGACCCAGTGTAAAATTAATACAAACGATCGTATCAGATATTCATCGCACATGTATCTGGAAACTAACAATTCCATTCGTTATACACACATTCGTGCACATTCCAATAATTAAGTCATGAATCGATGGTAATACCATTAATTTTCATTAGCGCGGGACAATATACCTTTCTCTTGTCGCGTGGCCGTATTGATGCAAATGCGTTTGCGTTACCGGCAGAAATAGAGGACAATAAAAATCTGCACGCTGCTGGATGTTTCTGCGTTGAATTCGTCTTACAATCGACTCGTCCTCTTCATCTCTGCACAACGGTGAATCATAACGCGTTCGAATCGATCACGTAACGAAACCGAAGCACCGTCATAGAGATTACTTATGTTATTCAAGGCTACCAACAACTACAACAAAACAAAATCGACGCATAGAGCACGTGAAATTCTAACGTCTCGATACTGCAAGGACTTTTAATCCGCGACCGAGAATTCCCTTGGTGTTTCTAGACGACGACTAATTTTCAGTTTTTTGCTCCCAGCTTTCACCTTTGAATCTAAAATTTTCAATTTCCTATCACCAAATCAAATGATTTCTTGAATTTGCTCTCGTGAAATTGCATCTGTGGCATTGCAAATTATTGGCTAACTAAAGTATTTAGCTATTTTAGTGAAACGTAACATTTCAGTCCCTGCTACAGAATGTTTAGTTTCACCTGTAATATAAAAGTAATGGTTCTTAGTATGAGTTACGAGAAAGTAAAAAATTGTCAAGTAAAGCGTAATTAACGTGAATAAATGATTGTAATCAAAATTATATGATAAAATATACCTATATACAAATTAAAAAATATCTGTAATTACAATTTTTCGTAATAACGAATTACATAATCATTCATCTAACTGACAGTCATTTGCTTATATAAATGTCACTGCATAAGGTTTGCACCACAGGTGAAAATAAACATTTCAGAATAAGTAGCCGGACAAACCTCATAACATTCAATACTAAAATAATTAAATATATCTACCAGCCTTAAGAATTTACAAATAATGTTTACAAGATAATCTAAATAATCTTTGTCTTGGATTCTAATATATTCTTCCAGTTCATAGTCATGCAATTCAAATAAAAGTTCAATAAACTATTACTCGTTTCTTGGTTATATATACATATCTGATTGTTCAATACATACTATGGTGGTTACTTGAACTAGTAAAGGTGGTATGAGAACTGTTGGGAGACTCCTGAAATTTACATTCAGATAGACTTTGATGTATTATCGTCGATTGGAAGTTGGTGCGGCAAATGTCAGGGTTAAATAGAAGATTGATGCGTTAGAACACTGATATTCCCATACCGTGGCAAGTTGTCGTCAATTTACTTAAATTTGCGTCATGTCAGATTTGGATGACGCTAACCACACGCTTTGTCTAGGACTGTTTCAGTTTCTGTATCGCGCGTGATGCAATTACGGTAAATAGGAAAAGTGGTAGTTGCTAAATGTCAGCGCGTACTTGACGAGCATAAGTCATAATTAACTTGAAGGAATTTAAAAAGAAACGGGGAAATTTTGCAGTATTTTATTATATGCTAAATTCTAAATGTAAGCTACAAATTTCGTTTCGAAACAGTTTCTATAAGAATTTCATGTGCTATACAGAATATAATAACACTTTCTAGTGATAAATTTCTTCTGGATTGAGAAACACAACATGCTAGAACGTGCTGCGATGATCAGACAATATTATGAATGGAAGTTTTAGTTCTGAGAAACTATCGTACGTCACAGAAGAGATTTCTAAGCCTATTTCGCGATTCAGCAGAATCAAGGAAGTGCCAAATAGGCAGTTTCATGGCTCTCAGTGCATCTCTTCAGTGCATCTCTTCTGTGTTATCTGCGGAATATTTTTCCCCTTTCAATTCATTAGATTAATTCTTCTATTACCAAAATAGTGCTTTCTTCGTCGTTGGATATAGTTTAAACTCGTTACAGTTGCAAAATTCATCAATTAATTTATTTTTCGTTACTGGAATTTAGAGCCAAGAACGTTAATTTTAAATCACCCGTAATGGAAAATGTCGATTGAATTTTCTGTGGCACTGAAATGACGCGTTAGTGCGTCAGTTAAATGCAATGATAATAAATGGCGTCAGTATATTTCATACGGAGACACGGGTAATGCAACTGTATATACCTACGCGAAGCGAATTGTGAAAAAGCGATTCAAGGAAGCAAAGATTCTCTCCGCTACAATCCATTCTATAGAATCAAATGTGGCCTAGACACTGCAACCCTTTACGCGGCTTGGCATTCAATTGCCAGTATGTTTTGTTCGATTTCATAAAAATTACGAACAAATATCCGGTAGAACCTTGCACGAAGTACCAATTACCTTCCTATTTCTCCTTCGTTCTTCTCCTCTCCATTGCGACGCTGTTCTCTCATTCACGCCCGAGATTATTTGGAACAAGTGGGAATGAATGCGATGCAATTTCTAATTTATTATGGTATTCCAGTTGTTGTTGCGTTTTCTTCTTTTATCTTACCTTATTCGTGTGTCGTTTGCAAAGGATTCGTCTTTCTTATTGTTCTGTATTTCGTATGGTAGATTAATACTAGTACTGATAATTACTAATACTAGCCTTGGAACTAACGACATTAATCTCGATTGTATTTCGTTTCGTTTTATATATATACCTACCTTCCTTATTTTTTTTTCTTTTTTGATACTTATAAGTTAACTTTCCACGCCCAAAGTTTTCTTTTATACTTACCTACCTACTCAAATCGTGAATTCAATTACTAGGTACTAGTAAATTTTATGGAATATTAAAGAAAAGCAAATCACTTACTTTCGACACTTTTATTTCTTTATTTCATCCCATCTTGGTTCACCTCGTTTCATTCTCGACTTCCCCTCTGCCACCGTAACTGTTTTATTTCTTCACTTTACTCGTAACCGTAACCCTGCATTAGCAAATTAAATTCCGTAACTTTATCAATCCTTCACATAAATATGGCTAAAAACTGCCGATGAGATTGATCCGGTACTTTCTCATGATTTTCAAGCCATCCGATAATCAAATACTCACTTAAAATAATTGAAACGTATTAAAAAAGAACGTATTTCTGTTATAATAGTGACGCCATCCCGCGCCAAATCGATCACTTCTTTCCCTCGGTGTCTGGGATTTTGTATAAAATTGAATATGATTGCAGTCCATTGTGAATTCGTAGGGGAGGGTGTTTAAATCATTATTTTGCTTATTTCGAATTTGTTTAAAAAATACAGTGTTTGGAATTTCTCGAGTTTTGTCTATTTTCGTGAATAATGATCACTGTTTTCAGCAAGATTCATTAGCTTCGTCCGTTTTCTTACTTCCAACCCTTTTAACCCCATCAATCGAACTGACCTTATCCATGCCATCCTTCCTGATCCATCTTTATCCTCTCCTGATGGAAGGGGCCCACCACCTCCTCGTGCTTTCCATCACTTATTCAACAAATAATCAACGAACACCCAAGCTAGCACTTACAAATCTGATTATTATAAAAAAAAATGTCATTGGCCAAGAGTGGGTTAGTAAAACTTTTCTGCAGGTATAAATAGTAGTGTTTTTTCGGATTTTTAAAAACGGCAACCGCGAACCGAAATGTTGCAAAAATGATTTCTCAACCTAAGAAAAATTTATTCAAGAGGTCCATCCTTCGCGATCAGAATAAAAAAAGAAGCAACTAAGTTGGTACCTATGATAAATAGTTTCCGAAATAAAAATTCATAAGTACAACCCATTTTCAGGAAAACAGGCAAAAATTGCAAAATTCAAAACGCTGTAATTTTTAAAGAAAATTGGAAATCAGCAAAATAATGCCTTAACCCTTCCCTCTAATTTTACATGGGCTACATCATATTAATCATTTTAAACGAAATCCCGGACACCGAGGGAAGTATAATCGATGTGACGCCGAATGTCCCAGTATCGTCATTTGTTTAAATCTCGATACTATCTCGAGCAGAGTCAAGTGTTTGAAGTACAATTTTTAAGTGCAAAGAATCGATAGTCAGAAATTGACTAACGGCTGACCACAGATACGTAGATTCATGGAGATTGTAGATCATGGAATTCGTGACACGGATGTATCTTGTTAGACACGACATCTAAGATATGAAGCTGCTAACACTATGACGCATAGGATAAATAGCAATCACTATTATATTACAAGATCGTGAAGGTATCGATATAGATCGCACCACAGAAATAATTTTAAAAAATCCATACTTTTAAAGTACGTATTATGTATTTACACATTTTTACACACTCCTGATATAGTACTACTGTACTAATAAAAAGGTGTTATTCTCATCGCAACTAAAAACTCTTAGTCGCACGTGCTATTCTACCATCTTGCCAATTGAAGGCTGCTGCAAAAAGGAGGCAGCTCCATAATTTTCTGAGATTGAGTTGCAGGCAACATAAAGTGTATGAAAAAATGAACCGTGAGTTAACTGAAGGTGAAACTCGTTTTGCAGTGTTCTTTGAGAGTATTTCATGATCTAGTAAACATATATCACTATAATTTTTCCATAATCGTGTAGAATGACGTTTTCTGATATTCTTTCATGTCTTAATACATACTTTTAAAACATAAAAATGCTGTTTAATGTAATTTTCGAACTTCACCCCACCGCAGAGAAAAGATATTCTTACTTACAATAGTAATATTAATAAATCCCGTGTTAACGTGTAGATATTAAGTGTGCACAATACTTAGAACACACCTATGTGAAAAACTATTTTGTTAATACTATTTTTATTAGTGTTCTAAAAGCCAATTAATTTGGAGCCCCCTTCTTGCCGCGCTCTTCAATCGTTTCCTGTCCACCAAGTCGTTTTAAGAAACCTTCAATCCGAACCATAAGGAGGTGTGAATTCGCTTCCCCAGCTTCCTCTCGTTCTCGAAACGTCTGGCCGTCTGTCGCGAATCTTCGAGGTAGCACGCCTGCATAAAACTCCAAGCAAAATGAGAAAACTACGACGAGGGGCATCGTCCATCGCACCGAAAATTTCCGGTCCATCGTCGAGGCGCGTATCGCGGTGTCGCGATGAAAAATCTCTATTCCCGATTCATCCGAGCACATTTTTCCGAAGATGCACTGGTCAGAAGAAGTGCATTGTGAAGAGGGCAGGGATGACCCCTTTCACTGTACCACGTTGCTACGGTCGTGTATATAAAGAGGCGAAGCATCTGACGAAGAAGCACAAGTACCACAACCCATCTGCATCCTAACCGCTTCATCGCCGGTGTCTGTGTGACAGAGAGATTATGTTCACTATCAAGGTAGGTGCACAGTCCGTAAGACACGCGGCCGACAGTAGCCCGCGAGACTCGGTTTCCAGCGGCTAGATAAGCCTCGGCTTCAACGCTGCTAGCACACTCCAGTGAATTATCGTCCGTGCTGGGTGTCCAACGTGGGGGCCATTGATTTACACTGTTTATGGGGGAGAAATTCCATCGTCTCCACCGGCCTTGCCTCCTACCCGCGATTATTCCCTGTGACCGCGGTTCGCGTTGGTATTCCGAGGGGAGACGAGTATGGACCGGGTGATAGCAATCTCAGGTACCGATAAGAGGATATTCGATTTCGTAAAAACGAAAAAAAAACAGAAAATATTCTGATGAATTCTGTGCCGTCGAGGTCTTTTTGTATCTTCCTCGGTGTGCTTCTCTCCTTATACTTTTCGGCAATTAGTGGAACGAGAAAATATAGACTTTTATCGATATCACTCAGACGTATCGAAGTACTGTTAACGAACGCTAAGAACTGCTCGCACGCGAATAATATTCCGTTTCCCACGTTTTTTTACCCGTTACATCGCACCGCGTCCGCGCGATAACGTTTCGCGTTATCCGCAACGCGGCGTCCTATCTGGAGGAATAAAATGCGCGAGATAAACGCGAAGCGCGAGTTTGACGCGTCAACGGAACGTTTTTTTTTTTATCCGGACACCGTGTTACGGTAAAACGGAAGAGTGTAACGCTGAACCGATTCTGTGGAATTTTGCCTGTGGAGGTAATTCAATATTGGGTGTAATAACGTTACGCGATAATTATTCCCATGTAGATACTGATCCGATAATGTGCAACTGATTTACCCCTCTTTTGTTGTAATCTCGTGAAAACCCTATCGTCTCCCGGACTAAATTGCAATCAGCGCGCAAGCATAATTGATCAGCACACACTGGCGGTATTCTGACAAAAACAAGCTTTCTAAGGTTCAGCTGATTTACAAATTTTTCACTCGTTAAGAAGTGCCTCGATTCCACCAAAGAGGGCATTAAAATTCGGGCAAAAAGGGCATTAGAATGTGCTTTAAAATGAAAGCTTCATTTTTCGGAACTTAGATTAACTATCATTGTTTATTCGGAGCGCAACGTTTTTTTGTTGTTAATTCCTCTTAAGATTGTTCAACGTTCAGTCAGAAAGTTCTCATTCGTGGCACGTAAGTTGGTATCATCGTTGAACTTGATGGTTGTTTCGCCGAAAAGCGCGTAATAATATTGTCAGACGAAGCTGCGGTCCTTTCACCGCGAGCAGGTAGCATTTAAATTGCACAGGACTTGCATCAGGATAATTGTACACCCGATTACCGACGTAGGATTTCGATATTACCGTTATGTCACCTGCTGAACGCATGTCGCGACTTCTCCATCTCGCTTACGTCGAGGCTTCGTCTTCTCCATTGAACCACGGTTCTTTCTTTGCTCGCGACGAGCCGAGGGAAATTTCATCTCTCCGGAGGATTAGCTTTGAATCGAATAGAATTTTATACGACAAACTTCAGACGAATTAAATTCCTGCAGGGGTAGAATTCTCTCGTTGTAAGCGCATCATTAATTTCTTGCTTTCCATCTATCAGAGAATCTTCATTAAGGACTTCGTTGCGATTGCGTGCGATTAGAATTACCAGAATTCGAGGGAGGGGAACATCGGACGGGTGTGAAATTAAGAATACAATTACCATAACAATTACGATGAACGACGACACGCGATTGCGTCACGGTACACTCGTGTCGACACCTTCTTTTTCTTCGAGGTAGTACAATTGCGAAGGAATAAAGTGTGACACCGATGGGGATCCCGAATACTTTCGTACGCGTGCATCTTTCACGCCACTTTGCTTGTTACGCTACTTAAGCAAAGCAAATGAAATTCTATGCTAAATAATGAACGTTGAGGAAAGAAAGAAGTTACGTCAGCCACTGTTTTTTTATCACGTCGTACACAATAGTGTGTAATACTATTAAGACTTTTACACGAAGATACTGCCGTGGTTGAAGACTCGTTGGCTCGTTGGCGAAACTGAGGGGGCCACTTTTTTTCAAAAATGGGATTTTGGTCTTTGCTGAAAGATAAAATTCTTGGCATCTGTTGAAGACCCAAATCTCATTTTTCGAAAAAGTGGGCTTGGTCAGTTTTACCAACAGGCCAACGTGGTACTTCAGACACATTTATACATTTTCTTATTTTTTATTTTTTCTACTAAATGATTGTATCTGAAATACTTTTTCGCTCGAGAAGGCCTATCTTATTCATATTTTAATTAAAATTTATGATGTCGAGATGAGAGATACGCGAGCAAAGTTCGTGTTGTGTCTTTGCTTCCATTATTATCGACGATGCGAGTATCGGTCAGATTGTCGCGAGCTTCGATAGTGGAAAATTGGTCTTCCACGTGTGTTCACAGAAGTGGAAATTGGTCACGTTATTGAGAGAAAAATATAGTAGATAATTTGAAAGTGGTTTAAATTTGAAGATTACACCGGGAGTAATGCTTGAAAGAAACTACTAAAACGATGGCTTTTGATATGGAAAGGTTTTGAATATTGTATAATAGATATTACTTAATTACATATATATTCATTACATCTATTTAGGAAAAAGTGTCACGCTGTTTATTAGAGAAAAATATTAATAAATTCACCTGTGTCTAGAGTGCACACTATAATATACGCATAATATAATTTCGTGAACAAGTAACTAAAAAAAACTGGCTCCATTTCGTAATTTGCAGTCCCCTGCTGTTTTTGAAATATGAAAATTAGAAGAAACGTTATCCTAATACAATCACCCAGCGAAACGATTAATCCAAAATATTTACCTTCATCAAAAAAGAACCAGTAGCTTTCCATACATTTCTATTTACTTTGACTAATTTCCGCCAAGCAGAACGAACCTGGTTAGCGATAAAAATAGACCTGAAAAACTCAGCAGAAATTCATGCAACAAAAAAGCATACGCCAAGCAAAGTCGAGGGCTAGAATTTGAAAGTGAGTTAAAATTTCTAACGACACGCCAGCGCGTTCGTTTCGACGTCTCCGACAAGTACCTACCCACCTCCCCCGTTTAGAATGTCACGGATGAAAGGTGGAAAAAAATGGAATCGACAGTCACCGAATCGATCGAGACGCGTTGGTGTAGCTCGCGGTGAGCTTCTCCCCGTGATCGTTTGACCTTATGAATGAAGAAGCGTCTTTCGTTCTTTCATAATCTGTCTTATTGCACGTTTCAGAGAACCGGTGGACGCGCGGCGTCATTACCAGTAATTCCACCTCCGTTCTGTGCAACACTTGTGAAATTTTCCGCACTTTGTCATTTCCTCGGCGTAACAGCGGGCCAGAGATCAATTAGCAGTTTGCGAGGCGACCAAATCCAGTCTCTCGCACTGATTTTCGCGTGACTCTGTAAATACATAGAGAAGCAAAGAATATTTCATCCATACTTGGCCTTCCGCGTGGACACTTAACAGTTTCTGAGATATTTAACAATGGGGATGGTGTTGATTTCAAATTGCTTTCGATATAGAAATCCGGATTTTGAAGTTCATTAATAGCACACCACTAATTTATCACGATTATTCACGTTTCAATTGATTTTTGTATTATTCGGAAGGGCAGAAAAGAATATTCATACATTTCTCTTTATACACCTTTGCTACACAAGTTTCATTGTTAAATAATTCGTAACCTAGAGTGTCTATGCGATAAGCCAAGCGTGAGACAAATATTTGTTGTCTTCCCTTCGTAAAATTAGTGCCCACCACTTGGTCCCCTTTTTAATAGTAATTCCATACGCTTTGAGATTCCCATCGAGGATAAGAATTGCACTAACCGATCCTCCCGAATCCCCAAGAGATCATTCGCGCTTCGACAGAAAAAGGGGAAGCAGAGAAAAATTGTTAGGAATATTCTCCAGTATCCTTTCAAAGTTCTTGCGACTTCCTTCTTCGCACTTTTCTGCACTGCAAACAGTTGCGTCTGGCCTTCTGCCGGCCCCATTGTCTGAGCTAGTACACGTAGGAAGTGATCGCTTGTTCCAGCTCGGTCATACGGCCAAGGAGAATCGAAATATCGATTACGCGCCGTGTTACGAGAATAAAGTCTTGTCCTGGATTGGGTTCCATTCATGCCGCGCGATCGGTAACGGAACACGCGTCACGGTGGACGGTCTGCGTAAAGTCGAAAGGGTCAGAAGGGTGACTCGTGATCTGTGTGCTAGATACGGAGTCCTCTAAATTTCAAGCTTTTCAAAATTCTATGTTTCACAGAATCTTCATTTCTTCGTCGAGATTTAATCGATCCCTTGAGTTCGCAGTAATTTCAATGAATTCGAGTACAAAGAAAGAAGTAAGTACGAACCCTTTTGGGGTTGAAAATGGCTTTCTTCTCTCTCCTCCCTTTCTCTTTCGTCTTTAACCGTTGCTAACTGCTTCTCCAGCGACAAAGGAGTGTCCGCGAGAAACGTGCTCGTAGGCAAACGACAATGATGAAACGCGATCCGATCGGGCTGACATTTAGGGGCGGGAATATTTCGCGGGGCAGATTCGTGGCTGGTGGATGTTCCTGAACGAAATTACACGTTTCACGGACGTGCAGAGAAAAACGGGCGCATTACACGGCAACCACTTTCGTCCCGCCATTACCCCTGTGTTTCATAATGTCATTTGCAACTGATGTAACCGCGTCGTGCAGTCTCCTAGGCATTATCATCTTCCAGTTGCCCTTTGTAGCCGCTCCACACGGTGCCACGCCACCGCGAGACGTTCCCTTTCACGAATTCTATGAATATTTGAACGAAAGGTTTTGCAAACGGCGCTAGGGATCGGCATCCATTGTCCACGGGCTTCCCAGGAGCTACCTCTCTTTTCAATCACGAGAGGCGGACTTACCTAAACCCTCAGCTTCCAATTAAACTTAATTGGCGCTGCTCGCCATTAGCGATCGACACCGAGCCGATCCTATCGCGCCTACTTGCTTCCCTGTAGTTTTCGATTCAATTTTCGGGAGTGAGTTGTGTCTTTAATTCAACCGGCACCATTGTCAGCACCCACTTTGCTCTGCAATCGTTCTGAGAAACTGGTGCTTCGACCAATCGTCAGGAATACATTTTTTTAATCTGAACTTTGGAGCACTAGAGACGTCAGTTTTATTGAGCGTATTTAATGAAAGTATCGGTGATAAATTTGGTACAATTTTTAAAACTTTTTGGGGAATTTTGCAGCAGGAAGCTTTTACTTGAAATGTGACCGACGGTTTCTAGCATTTTTGTTGTGTTATGGTTATTTTCCTTTGGAAGAAGTAACTGAATCTTTGCGGTCCATGTTTTATTCCGCCACACCCTTGTTCTGCTGCTGTAAGAAAATTTGTTTCAGGCGTTACTGGCGGTCGTACTCTGTACGACAGGGACACTAGCCGCACCACAACGACCTTCCGGTGGCGCTGACAAAGATGCGGTGATCACGTCTCAACAGCTCGAAGTGAATTTCGATGGGAATTACGTCAACAAGTAAGTTCTCGTCGGGGGATTCTGTGAACAGCTATAAAAAATGGCTGTGGTCATTATCCAATCCCTCGTTACGAAATTGACGCACACTGAATTTTCCATTATTCCTAACAGACGAGAGATAGATTAAAGCACGCGAAAGAAAGGCGCAGAAGTAACGATTGTATGACAGACAAAGAAGTATTGTATCACGTGCCCGGTTGGAATTTATCGTTCTTTGAAAAGCGGAACAGAGGAACGCTCGTAGAAACGGAAGAGATTTCCTCGCTTTCCTATTTCTCCTTTTTTTTTTCGGACGTCTATAATTTATCTTCGTTACAAAGGAAGCGCGGTACACTTACAGCAGTACTGCTGAGTTAGTGAAAAATTAGTCCGTACGACTGTCCAATTCTCTTCCACTTTGTTCGCAATCATGTACAAAGCTACCGGTGTTGGTAGCGTTTAATTAACTCATTAACCAGATCCGAAGTCAAAAGGTTCGCTGGACATGTTGCGTGGCAAGTTGCGACGCGAGACCTTTCGTTGCTGACACATACAGTGAGCAATGTAATTACGCACCGCGAAGACAATGGACAGAGGATAACAGGTATCCAAGTCCAATGACACTGGTTTATTCACGCGACTCGCAATTGTCGCCCACTGCAACCTCTATTTTGCATTACAATGTTATCCCTAGGTAGGAGCGATCGCTTCTGTGCTAAATGTTTGTCCTCCGCTTGCTAGGAGGAGACGCCTTTCTTTGCGCGTTATTAATTATCGTCACTGTCGCACACTGCAACCAAGTCTTCCCTTGTAGTGCGTTACTATATTCGAGAAACTGTCCAAACCGTGATTCACCTTCTTTCATCGAGATCAGTGCTGGAGGCGTTAAATCGGTGACTTAGCAAAAATAATTATTTGAATATTAATTAAGTATTTGAAAAATAAGATTCCACTTCCAATAAGGTTTCACTCCAGAAAGCATAGCGTTTACTTTGGAAACAGCATCTGTTCCTCAGCTTCAGGAGGAATAGCCTCGCCAATTAGTAAATCAATCGGCTACCAAACGAACGTTTTCGTTTCTACCAGACCTTTTCGGGGAATCGCAAAGCTAGCAACAATCTGAGTTGCTCTTCCTTCCGTAGTATTTGTTTTCGCGCTCGACCCGCGGAACTCACCGCTCCTTTTCCAATTATTGTCCAGCTTCGAGACGAGCAACGGAATCAGCCATCAGGAGTCAGGGCAGCCGAAGCAGGTGGACAATGAGACACCGGTGGTCTCGCAGGGCTCGGACTCCTACACGGCGCCCGATGGCCAGCAAGTGAGCATCACGTACATCGCTGATGAAAATGGCTTCCAGGTGCAAGGCTCCCACATCCCCACGGCACCACCGATACCACCGGAGATCCAGAGGGCGCTCGAGTGGAACGCAGCTCACCCCGAGGAGGACGACGGCGGTCAACCACGACCACCTGGCCGAGGTCGGTCCTTTTCCTCTGCCTTAACGACACTTTGACCCTTTAACGCTCGCTCGGGTTTATTTGTTCGTTTGCGCGCAACCCCCGCGCTCACCGAATCGATATTCGCGCTTTACGGGAATATCATTCAGGAGAAGCAGTTGGGAAACCTTTGAAATTTCATCGACGAGCATTGATCACTTTGGTTCTGAAGGAGGATTCGATAGGTTTGCTTTGAAACCTTCAGGCAATGAAAGGTAACACAGGCTTGCAAGATTGAGAGGCATACAAACTTTTTTAAAAGTGTATACTAGTTTCATAGGAATTTGGGCTTTTAAATGCAAAGGGAACCTCAGATTTGCTTCATTTTTCATGTCGTAATATGCGATTGAATGAAATTAACAGTGACACATGAAACCTAAAAATATATTAAAAACAGCTAAAGTGTTGAAAAAGGTTTTTCGTCGCAGGCCTGTGTAATTTGATGATGACGCGGAAGGGACTGAAGTATATTCTGTTTGTAGGATTATAACGATGTTGTTAATTGCTGAATGTTGGGTGCACGAGAATATTGGAGTTTGGAAGTAAC
Source organism: Andrena haemorrhoa (assembly GCA_910592295.1). Classification (NCBI taxonomy): domain Eukaryota; kingdom Metazoa; phylum Arthropoda; class Insecta; order Hymenoptera; family Andrenidae; genus Andrena; species Andrena haemorrhoa. Next base: position 5,114,974 of record OU342944.1, on the reverse strand, counting down.
GAATTTCTGGCCCCCCACAGGTTAATCAGCCCAACTATACCTCAAACGTGACCTGATTCCGAGCCAGCTTGCCATGGACAGAACCGACCCCGAGCCTCCGATGCAACCATAAAAATAAATATAGCGTGGTATATTAATCTAGGATTATACATAACAAGAAAAAAAAACAAGTATGGCGTGACGCCAGTCGGTATATAATGACTATATACATCAAGAGATTCTTTATCTTACCTGTATAGAAGAAAGTAATGCGCACTGTTCAGCAGTTTACGACAGGATCGTGCCGATGCGCGCACGCTGCTTTCAAACGTAAAACGCGGAAAAATGGACGACGCCATCGCAGCTGCGAGGACGCGTTTCGAGCGTCGATAGTATATATAATACGTATACTTTAACTTGTGATTTTTGTATATAAATAAAAAGCGTTTTGCCGAAGAATTCGTTTCCTTCCTTTTTGCACGCGACTCTCGACGTGTTCGCTACTTAGTTCCCCTGATTCTTCGCTCTCTAAAGGTGCGAATCCACGACGAGATTTTACGTGAGGTAAATGTAAATAATGGAGATTGGTGCGAGAGATGAGATTTTGGAAAATACGTTATTAAACTTGCCTCGCGAGAGTCTGGTTTCATGAAACTAATGACGAAATAATTAAAGAGAAATAGAATCATTAGATAATTTTATTGTCTCGTGAGATTAAAGTCTCAAGTGAGACATTTTTGTCCCATCATGGATTTGTAACTTAATTATTTGACTGTGAATCGAATGCGTGGGAATACGGGGCTCTGAGAACAGAAGACATAAGTATATTTTATGGTATCAACAATATAAGAAAACGTTCAATGGGGAGGCTACAAAGTAATTGTAAGGCGAATCAAGTGGGAAGATGGCCCTTCCATGCCATTTTTGGTGGACGTGTAAAATATTATTTTAATCGAAACTGCCAATACTTTCTGAAATAGAATATTGTAAGGTGCTTTCAACGATATGTTTGCACGCACCATGAAATATGTTTCATAAGAAATTTGCACAATTTTAAAGAAGACACGTGGTAATCACTTTCTGTTTTCTCACTTTTACCCAGTTTCCAAGATCATGCCTACGAAATATTTTAAGTGAAATGTCAAAATTTTTAAGGAACGAACGACTCGTGGTACAGGGTGTATTATAACTTTGTAGTAGGTATATCAAATAGGCCTAAGTAGTTATGCAGAAAGCTACCAACCCTCAAAATGGCAAAAAAAATAGTTAAACGCAGTATGGATTTACTTTGCAAAAAATTACCAACCCGTAGAACAATTCTCACATTAGGATTATTAGAACTACCAATCCATGGTTTCATTTTAGGCTTAAAAACAAAAGCTACAGAAATTTTTTAAATAATATTGATTATACTACTCACTATTAAATAACCCATTAAAATAGATTATAAAACAATAATGAGAAATAAAATATATCCAATAGAAATAATAAAGCTACTTTTCTTTAACAATTAACATCTCCAAACTAAAAGTCAGTTTCAGGTCATTGAGGGTTGGTAGCTATATGTATAGGCACCAATACAGTCTAAAGTTTATAAGGTACATCGCAGTCCTGGAGTTTCTAAGTCGATATTCATTTACTCCAAATAATAATGCAGGTAGAATAATACAGGAAGAAAAACAAATAATAAAACAAAATTCAAATATTTTTTAATTTCTTACGTGATAATTCATCACAATACATGTTATTCGATTTATTGAAGATTTTGAGCCATCATCTTATTACTCCATAATTTTAATAAAGAAAGCACAAGTACTTGTCACTAAATAATATTTATAGTGACAATTTACATACTTTTAAAATACATATATATTGTCAGTGTACAATTGAAAGTATATCAATATTATCTTTAGGTATCGATCGACAGATTCTTCCATCTCATAAGTCCTTACCTACAAAAAAAGTGAATCAAACTACAAAATGAATGTATAATAATAGACGAATATGCAGTAATGAGGAGAGAGGAAACAGATTCTGGAAAAGAGACGAAGAGAACGAATGCAGGTTGTGTACATATAGGAAATAAAGAAACGTTAGAGCATCTAGCAGAAAACTGCAACGGTATGGCAAGGACAAGGAAAAGGATGTACGAACTACTGAAGGACACTGAGGAAGGAACGGAATGGATGGGAGAGAGATAATAAGCAGAAGAAAACAGCGCGAAAAATAACAAGAAAAGAAGAAATAGAAATATAATATAATATGGTAAAAAAGAAATATACACCCCTTTTCAAAGGCCGAAAGGCATATGAAATAAACGCATACTACTACTACTACTACTACTACTACTAATAGACGAATAAAAATTGATCTGTGGAAATGTTACTGGATAAAAGGTATCCATTGCAAAACAGGGAGCAGCAGCTGCAAACTCTGGTTAGCGAACACGTGAAATTCTTAATGCGCGTTGACTTGATAACTTGATGAAGTGAAGATTTAATGAAGATCCGAAGTAATATGTTCGCGAAGGGTTAAAACGGAGGATTCCGAGGGAGGAAGAATATTGATTGGATGTGAAGCAGGTATTAAAGCCGTCAGGAAAGCTTTCCGGCGTTGTGTGTATGACGAAAAGCTGTTTACTGAAATAATAGGTTCCTGCGTGTGTCAATGGGTATGTTAATTAATGCCACGCAAGTAGGTAGGTATCTGATGTACGACAGCACTTTCAACTTTACTCGTGTCTGATGATCAAAGTTCGATGTGGAATAGAGTCGTTAATTAAGGCCACGACAACACTGATACCTACCTACTTCTTGATAGTATGAGAAATGTGAATTTTTACCTTTTTGGGCTCCTCAGAGATAAATATTGTAATACTGTGTATTTATTACAAACGCTCACATTATACTGCTTCATTGACATATTTAGAAATTAGTGATCGACGTTTTAGACTTGAAATAATTTGACAAATTACTATATACTATACGACTATAGTTGGTGTAAAAAATTATTGGTAATGATCTTAAATGAAGTAATTAATAAAGAAGAACTAATGGGTATGGGTATGTATGATGAAATAAGAAAAGATAAATAAAAGTACGATTAAAATAGAGACTATACCTACATATTTTCAAGAGGTTCCTAATTAAGGAGCAGATATATTGATGTTATACAAAACAGAAAAATGTAAAAGGCACTCATCAATGATTTCTATTCGCTGGTATGCTACTTCCAAGTGGTAATTCGTAATTTTAATGAATTTTCAGTTGGAAAATATTATGAACAACGATCTATAAGGATGTCAACTAAAATTTACAAGCATCCTTTAGTATTAAAAATTGACAAGGAGAGATTGCCAGGTGTCCGCCTCCGATTGCTTTGGTTTTTGGATATGTTTTAGAGGACCGAAAAATAAGAAATACGTGTCTTTTTATTTTGACTCATTTTAGGGGGTGAAACCACCCCTTATAATTCATAAGGGGTACAAAGTTGCGTTGGATAAAATTTGATATAAATATCATTTGCGTCATAATTTGCTGTATGGATGATGTTCTTGTCGCCAGTCACCGTTATTAGGGGGCAAACGATTCTTTCTATAACGAAAGGAAGCCGGGCATTGAGGATTTTAGTGAAGCATTCGCAGCAGCCACGCACTCCGTCCAGGCACTGCGTAATAATTAATGAAGGCGCCAGTTAATTTAAAAATATAAGAAGCCCGGGCAACGCCGGGTACTTTAAGCTAGCGCTATATAATTTAAGGCTGTCAGAAGTTTCGAAACGCCACTTATTGTCAATGCTGGGCACGCGATCCCGCAGTTAGAATTAAAAAGGTCGTGGAACAATTACAAAAATTTCTAATAACCATAGCCGTGCCGTGATTCATTCGGGATTGACACGCCATTGCCTCACCAACTTTTGAAAGAGTACCCGTTTTTTTCGTGAGACTTTTCTGTCCTTCCATGCGCATCGTCGAAGCGTATCGACCATTCAAATAAAGGGATGACTGATGGTACTTGTCGCAACGAAAGAACTTGGGCGGTACTTTAGATAGAATAGTACCTTGTACCACGCATTCAAAAGTCACTGATTCCGCTCATTATGACCGTGCTTCCCTTGACAGGTCATTTTTCAGGTGGGACGGGCTTCGAGCGTGTGAAAGGTCATTTCAGATCACGAGATTAATTATTTTTGCGCATCATTGTTAGGTACTTTGTTCCTTCGATCGCTTGTGCTCCCTGAGTAGCGTTCTGCTTTACACATCATCCTTCTTACGTTACGTAATTTATGTGAGTTTCGGATTTTTTTATATACGTTTGTGCCAAGCTCTTTGTGCGCGAAGATATTTCTCTCTGTTGCCGTGTATATTATGTTGCAGGTTTCTGAAGCCAGAGAGATGAATTTCCGCGCGAAATATGTTACTATTATAATGAAGGGTTATTTGAATTTTTAAGATAGAAATTATGAAAGGGAAATATTTTCTTGTAGAATAAGCGTATTTTGTAATGATGTTATTTTATGTTATTACATATAGCGTTATAGCTTTAAATCATCATCATGTTTCTTGAATTTATGATAGACGACTAATTGAAAAATATGTACTAAAATACTAAAATTGAAAGACACTAAATCTTTATTTAAACATGGTTACTCGACACAGATGTTTCCTTTTGTGTTGTTATCTCGTCCTTCAGTTTCCTTATTATAGTGGGTAATCGAATAAGTTCTTCTAAATCTGGGATTTTAGCTTTCAACAAACATAATTGTGGTCCACGAAAGGGATTTTAATCGGAATAAGTATATTACATTTGCATCGCCATGATGAAGCTGTGCTAATACTGCCTAATAGTCAATTTCATTAGAATAAGTAAAATTGTGCAAATGTGATTCTAATCATTCATAAGTGTGATCCAAATATTTAAATAAATGGTAATCCTTGAGCAATAATATGATGGATGGAATAAACCCAATTTCTTTTTGTCTTCACGTTGGTGCCTCTTTTAGAAGAAATACAACATCACAGTTGCTCGTAAACACCATTCACGGGGGATTCTCGTGTAACACCCCAAAAGTAGCTGATACTTATGAATTTTTTTTGGATAAAACTATTATTAATATTGGATTAATCCCCTTTGGAATATAAGGAGGCACCTTTAAACTTGCAGAATTTGTTTTTTAGGTCGATCCTTATTATTTATTAATTATTGTGGAATCTTGTTAACCTCTTCGACGACGTAACACTTGTTAGCGTGACGTTTAGCACCTTTCACAGTCATCTGATTGCAAAAAGAAGAAAACGCTCGGACTGAACATACAATTTTAATTTTAGTTTTTATTTATAATACTTTTTCCATCGTTATAAAGTAAACTTATCTAAGGAAAAAAGTTACTTTTTCTTTTACACGCTACGAATTTTTCAATTCTTCTTTTCTTTAAATTAGGGTCAAACTCAGCGTAAACTATCTAACTTTAAGAAATCTTTCTTTAAGCCCATAATTCCCACTTTAATCGATTAACAACAAAATTCCTCTTGTTACTGAAAATAGAATACATTTCACCATGTTTCACAATTTCACAGGGTTCTCCAAGACTTTCACGCGAGGTACTTGAGCATCGATTATCTGTCATAGCAGCGAAGCTCTAGGCGAGGTTGAGAGAAGCGTTGATTGCTGATTCGCGAAAAAGTCTTCAGCAAAAGTCACTCACAATCAGTCCGTGATGAATGAGAGGATCATAAACTGCCTGTGCACTGGTGTCCTCTAATAAACACATACGCATCACCGCCAGTAAGCATTGACTTCGAATTTATAATTCAACCATAGCTATCTATTTATAAAATATTCAAACCATACACACTAATAAAGCAGCATTCCAAACACAGCTAAAACAACCATATCGCCTCACAATCAATACCTAGGTAAATGTCCAAATTACTGCCAGTGTCCCTATTTCTGCCTCTTTATTTATTTTACTTAATTAACACACAACGTGTAAAGACAGCGTAGAAAAAAATTTATCATTAAATTGGGACTGTTCTTCTTATTATTATAGTTTTCTATTCAGTTCACTATTCTTTATACGTTACGTTTTTATTAAGTAAAATAAATAAAGTGGCAGTAATAGGGACGCTAACAGTAATTGGGACATCTACCCTATGCATAAAAATTACAATTTATTCACCTCGCCAGCAGATGAAAGCTTAGGTAGCTACATATATCCTACGTTTAATGACCATGACTGCATTAATCGAATCCCTTTAAACGAGGTACCTAAGACACGAAGCATTAGTACCATGTTTGACGCGTAATTTGTATATTTATAGCGAGGGTATATTTACAGTAACAGTTAATTGACGGCGAAGGTGCGGACTGATTGCCGGTTGCTCGTCCCGTGAACCAGCCGGAAAGGTTTCCTTCAATACGTGATACCGGTCATACGAAGGCCTAACCGGTATCACCGAGTGACATTTGATGGAAAATGTCGGTGATAGCGTAGAGTATTCCAAACTATAAAAGGTGCACGCAATAGACACATGATCGTCAGTACGATATTGCAGGCGATATCTGGAAAATCGCTAGCCGAGGTACAAGCTAATCCAGTAGCACGGTATTCGAACAGGACCGGTAGATTTTCAAGCTGTATTTCACTCATATTTACCCTGCGCTCGCTCCTTATTAACGCACAAATCATTGCAACCGTCTATACTAATTAATTAATACGTAATTTAATCTCTCTGTATTTGATAAAGGTGTTAATTGATTTAGGTAACTTCTGTCAATGGGCGCAGGTAATCGTTTGATCAGCCAGATTTACGGTTAATCGCTTGTCACAGATTTAACGTGATACATACTTCGTGCTCGGTCCACGAAGATATACAGGGTGTGACGTAATAAGCGTGTTAAACTTCAATGGTGCATTCAGAAATGAAGTGTTATGAAAAAAAGTTATAGGAATAGTTGCGCTGTTTGAAGTTTATTGGGAGGTCTGTGTTTCAGCAGTTCATTTGACATTTGTAAAACACTGATTCACTGGAACAATAATTGCATACTAATGAGGCGCTTAGGTTTGTGGGATGCAAGGTATGTCATTTTGAGAATGTAACATTCTATGGTTACGTAAATACAAGCTTCTATGAAATAATATTCGCTGAAACTCGGTAACAGGGTGAAATGGGGCCTGTGCAGGGTGTTTTGAAAAAATGTACAAATTTTAGGGCTTACAATATTTGAACAGAGTGTAATGATTTTTATAAATACGTGTCCTAGTAGTAATATTTCTGGAGATATGGAAGAAATTATGTGTTATCTCTACAATAGTTTTATACAATTTCTTCCCGTTTAAAGGTAAACTTCAGTCCTTCGTTGCAAGGAAATATAAGTATAAATAGTGTTTGTTTAATTGACAAGGCATACCTTTCTTAATGTAAAACTGATCTCTTGTATGTGGGTAGTGTAATTCGTGAACGTATACACTGATAGTATAGTAGACACAAAGTAACGAGTCCCATGTCCATTATTGTGTGCAGGGTGTCACCAAACCAGCGGTACATTCCGAAAATGTATAATTATAAAATATAAGAAATGGTTTTTTATTTGCGGCTCGGTTTTAAAAATAACATTATTTAAGTACACATCAATCTGACGAAGAATTGGCAGTACCTACGCAACAGCAAATATGGTACAACGGCGGATGAAATGAATCATTGCGGGAAAATAAGTCGATATCGCAGAGCAGAGAGTTTTCAGGATCGATTTTTTCGAAAACAAAATTTCGTAGGAATAAATATTATTCGCTATCTCCTACTAATTTCTGCGCGTAGAATCTTCATATTGTATCGTGAGTTCGGTGACACACTGTACACCGCAAAATTAGAATTGGTTTTCACTTGATGTTTATCAACACATGTTTACTTCTTTAGATAAACACTATAATCTGCTTAAATCTGCTACTCTTTTTCTGAAACACTCTGTATCTCTACGAACTCTTCGACATTGTTCTTCAGTGCCGAATCATCCACGGAAGTTTAACTGTAATGTCACATCCAGTGTATAATCAAATATTCGGCATGTTACAACATGGTGAGCGTATTAATTCTCAAACGGGACCTTGTTTCAGGCGTCTCCTTAAGCCCGCGTCATGTACTCCCTCGTGATCTTCCTGCTGAGCCTGATGACCGCGGTGCTAGCCGCGGACAGGCCCATTCCCATCGTCAGTCAAAGCCAGGACATCAGCCCGGACGGCAGTTTTTCCACGAAATGGGAGAGCGGGAACGGCATCGTCGTCCAGGAGGAGGGTTTCCTGAAAAACCCTGGCAAGGACGACGCGGAGGCTGAGGAAGTTAAGGGCTCAGCTTCGTGGACCGCGCCAGACGGCACGAAAATCAACCTCGGTTGGCTGGCGAACGAAAATGGCGCCACTTTCCAGGGTGCCCATCTACCGACACCGCCACCCACTCAGCCGATACCAGTTCTCATCCAACGTGCCCTCGACTGGATAGCCGCTCATCCCTATAAAGAGGGCAAGAATAGATTGTGATTCCGCGTGACGTTCCATTTTCGCCAGAATACCATCTCGCGAGAAAATTCGATGTGGAGTTGCCTTTTCCACGCGAAACGATTGCACGGACTTACTCCGCACACCTCTGTTCCCGATATACGAGCGCCGCTCTCAAAATCGTTCGAACATGCTTCGGGGTGAATAATGGGAACGCGGGCAACGCGAACTTTCGTATCGGGTTTTATGTCGCGACACGAATACTGTAAAATTACCCTCGCTGTTGTAGTTAAGGTTACTGTATGGAAGACACTTTGTGGAAATAAAAATTTGAAGAGATACATTGGATTTACGTGATACTCCAGATTCTGGTATAATGTAATATGTTATTATGCTTGTTTGTTCATTGTGGCTGCTTGAGGTTCAGATGCTAAGTAGAACCTTAAGGGTAGTCGCTTCTGTCCAAAAATGAAACATTTCTTTTTCAATTTAATTACGAGGAAATAAATTGAAGCTGAGACTTGTTTGATGCTTAGAAACTTTTGAAAAAAGTTTATTTTGTTTTGCAGCGATTTTAACGAAACGAAACGAAATTCAGCGACCTGCTTGTAAATTCTACTTCAGAGTACCTCTGGTTCTCCACTGAACCTGTAAGAGACGTAAATTATGAAAATGAAGCTACGAAATGGCGATTTTTAAAAAAAATTCGTTAGACGAAAATGAAGTTTTAGTTTCTTATCGTAAAGAATTAAAGTTTTTTGTTAACTTCAATTTAGGCTCAGGCCGTTATTGCACATTTTGTGCGCATGCTCGAATTTACATTCAATACTAACGAAAAATTGAAAATCACAAAAAGGAGGGGAAACTACCCGAAATGGTAGTTGTCAACGATAAACCATTATTATTATTATTATTATTATTATTATTATCATTTATTCACCTTTTACCACTATTAAATTACAACCGTGCTATAATTACCACTAACCCTTACTTGCTAAAAAAAATCTTGACACAATCTTATACGAAGAGAGATGAAAAAAACTTAAAGGAGAAACCCAGCACCCTTTGTAACTCGTTCCTAGAAAACGAGCCGCACAGGAACGACACGGATTTCGCGGGCAATCTATATGCAGCCAAAATAGCGTGCGACAGGTGCAACGCGATAGCACGAAAGTCCGGGTCGAAGGTAACCGTTGCGACGAAGGAGGCAGAGAAATATTGCATAAGTGTCGGAGTAGGAAAGTTTCTCGTTCCAACAGTCGCGCCATCACTGTCGACGGCCGGCGTTGTCCTCGTTCGTGCAGATTACTCGCAAGTGCCTAGCTAAACGCGGAAAACTATCTGCCTGCGCAAACAGTGCTCGCACGCCCACATTGTTGCGCATATTTACGGATTATTCTGCTAAATTGTTTACACTGGCGCGTGGCACGGCAAAGGAAATGGGCAGATACTCGCAGTATAAATACGGAAAGTTGGGCTCAGATGAGATCTCGTAACTCACAAAGAGTCCTCTAAATCTCCACTCGTTCCGTGGCAGATTTTATTGCGCTTCGCAGTTACGAAGGGGAATAAGACAGAAAAGACAATAGCAGGATGAGTGGGTGAGGGATTCACGTGCTGAAGAGTGGTTTCGTTCTTTTTCACCCCATAACAATTCAATATCGCCTGCTTTTTTGCTGAATATTAACATGTCACTCCGGTTATGCTAGATATTGCTCCTGTGCTGTCGATTTCCGCTGAATTTCTTCGATGGCTACAATGCAAATTATTGTTTTGTTTCTTAAGATACAAGCAGGTGGTTGGTTAATATGTAAACTCTTTTTATTTGGTGAGGGCTAGGGTGACAGTACAGGATTTTTTAAGAACCCAAGATTCTCCTTACAAGAAGAGGTTTTTAGGTGTCCGCCTCAGATGGCTTTGGTTTTTGGATATGTCTTAGAGGACCGAATAATAACAAGTATTTTTCCTACTTTTTTTCGCTATTCCGACCAATTACAATTATTTTCGAAACGACGAAACGCGTCACTTAGCAGACTAATCCTAGCTTCTCAAAAGAACTCGAGTTGTTTGAAACGATTCTAAAAAAATTATGCGATTTTAAAGGGTGTAAGCTTTCTATCGTCCGCCACTGTATGTAAACCTTTAAAAGAATTTTAATAACTGAACAAATTAAAATGTAAAAAATATTACGAAACGAGGGGGTTGGAATATCAAATCTTACGAATTCTTATGCTGGGGGTAAGAATTCGCCAAAATTACCCTTACGTAATTTAAGGACGGCCTCCAAGATGAGTGATGTCACAAAAAAAACTTGTTGCATGCGATTAATAAATCACGCCTACGTTGCTATTGCTATCTCATCCTGCAAGCTATCAGTTGACGGCCCGAATTTATTATTCCGCACAGCACTGGCAGACTGATGCGAAACGAGAGTGATAGATGAGAGGTGTACATAGGTGATACAGAGATAGATGCAGAGGTGTACAATAACACAAAAGGGGTCGGTGGAGCGGCGCAAATTTTTCCCGAGTGTGGGTGGCGGGGGGAGTACAAATTAAAAGATCCAATTTCAACAGCCTAAAAACTACGCAAGCAAGAAATAAAAAATGCCTTCCAAATTCCCGAATGTCGAATTCCACACACAGTAAAAGCGCAAGTGTGGAATAGTCCACACGATACACGAAGCTCACGGCGGCCCTGTACACAAACGCAAGGGATGAAAGAGTTATAGTACCTACGAAGTAAAACTGAATGGAACAGTTCGCCAGGATGGATGGGAAGTGAAGCAAAAGGAGAAAGTTACGCTTTATGATACAGATTCAGAGTGACATATTTACGTTGAAGCGTGGGCTGTGGTTGAATGAAACTTCATTCTCCTTTAGAGAAGTGACAATACTCGATGAAAGAAACGGGCGAGATAAGTCTGATTCTTATTCCTGTATGACGTTGCAAAAATACAGCGTATCAGAAGATTGCTTGGATTGATAGAAATGAATGAAGCATGAGGAGAAAGTGGTACAAAAGCAACAAAAAAAAAAATGGATGCGAATGAACGATAGGTACGTGCGTAGGTAGAAGCCACAAATGGAATGGGATTGAAGAAAGAAAGTTTCGGGAAATTGGATGCTTTGTATTTTTTTTCGAAATAAACTGTGATTGGAGAATTATGGTGCAGGTGAGAAAAGTCACTTCAGCTACACTAGAAGTTTTTAGCTGCTGTGGGTACTTAAATAATACTGCATACTGACGTTGTAGAAAATGAGCATTTTATTTAATTCCTGGGTGCTAACCGATTGAATTTACATATAGCTATGTATACAGGATGAGTCACCTGAATAACTTCTACAGTTTTCGAAATAGGAAGAAATGTTTTAGATAAAAGTTGTTTTGTTCCGAGGAGTCCATTACGTGGTGGACAGAACTTTTTCTCATGTGGAGGAGCTTAAGAGATTTGAAGGTCAATTCCGTAGTCATTCAAGGCCATTCAAGGCCACGGACATAAAAGAAGGGTGAAAAATGAAAACTCATGTGACTTTACGAGGGACATTATCTAAGGGCCTGTTCTACAAATAAAGAAAGTATAGATCTTTCAGATTTCAGTACTTACAATTAGCCACATATCTGTACATGGTAACGTTCCGTGCTGTTGTGGAACTTCATATTTTCGGTAGAACCATAAAAAGTGGCGAGAACATAATTCTTCGTCCTCCAATTTCATTTCAACATTCAATTGAAAAATACATTTCTCCTTCATATAAATGCCACTTGCAATAAATATCGTGGGTCGTTGCTGTTGGGCCATTACTATTAAAATATCAAAAAATGGCGTTTAATTCGAGTGTACTCTATAAAACTAGTACATATGTAGGGCTGAGAATCATAGCGGTGTAATTTTATTTTAGTGGTTTATATTTTATTTTAGATTTAAAAAAGAGTAAATGTGGTGTAATTTGCAAATATAAAAGAAAGGAGAAACAAATTTATTAAAAAATTTTCAACAGATTTTGAGAATACACATGCCTACTGTAAAAATTTAAATTGTTTATATAAACAGCAGATCTCTGTGCATGGTAAACAGGGAAAAGAGTTGCGCATATTCGGTAGTTCATTTCTATTAAAACCTGCGACTCATGAATATTTACTTGTCTTATGAAGAAGTCTTTGGAAAGCTATTAGTAGAAGATGAAAATTTCACCGAAGGCTCGCGTTCGCGACACGAGTTAATGTACCAAACATTATGTCATTGTAAATAGAGAACACTCTGGGAACTGAAATAGCAATGTATGACGCTGTCGCTTGTGAAAGTTCAATGAAAGTTCTTCGAGATACGATCGATTTCGGTTTAATTCTCCTTTGAGGAAGAGGATCGGCTTGTCAAATTGACATGGGACATCCCCTCGAGAACGTGACGTGAGTCGGTGCTGACCAGGCAATATCTATTACGTGCTATTGAATGGGAATTTCTTATTTTCTTAAATTTACTGTATATTTAATGTCAGACAATCCTTTAATAATTTGCACAGCTGTCACTGCTTTCCAGATTGGATAACTCTCTACCTGTGTAGAACGCAGTATCTACAGGACAAAAGTATTTCCCCTTTTGCTTTCTATACTATACAAGACAAGTTGGCATTGGAAACTATCTTTATACATACCTAGTTTACAAATGGCACCACGTGAGGTTTAATATACAGTGCTTTAGAAAAAGTGTCTTTGATTTTTATAGTGATGTTGAGTTTAAAAATAAAGATACAACGGTTTCCTTGGAATATGTTTCGGCCTCAACCTTGGAAAAAAGAATTGTATCGAAATTATTAAAATAGCGACTAGGGGAAGGCGATTTTTATGATTAATGTCGAAAACATAATTTTATAAAAGTGTTCATTCATTAGCCCTAAGTGTTCATTTATCGGTGCGTTTACCCTACGTACGTAAAGACAAATATTCCCCTGGCTACAGTTCAGAATCTTATCACGGAAGATCAATTGTTTTCTCCCGTCAACGACAGAAGGCGATGGCACCGAAATTGAAGCGAGTTTGCGGTGTGCGTATGACGTTCGTCTTTGAATAAATTACATCAGGTCGTGGCAACGTGACCGCAGCATCCTGATTGATTAACGATGGCGGGCTAGATCTACAAGGAGCGCGTGCTTAAAACGTTGTACTACCTCGTGCTAGAACTTTCTACCGTAAATCAGCAGGAACTTTATAGAACCGGGAGCAGATGAAGTTATCTCGAGAAATTACACTCCCTCGAGACGCCAATGAAACGAACGTATCTGCTTCCCAGGGATTATGGACTTATTTCGAACGAATCAGCAGTAATGAATAATTTAGCGGGAGGACTGTAAATAAGGATAAGGAAGTGTCAACAGAGCGAAAGTAAGCCGAAATCTGCGTCCATTTACAGTGCTACAACTCTGTTGCAGACCGCCCCCGCGCTTGACCCGTCCTGACTTACCCTTCCCCAACGCGACTGTAAACTGAATTTAATCCAATCGGTGTTTATATTCGAGCCGGGCAACAGTTGAACTCGAACTAGGCAAATTCGGGGCCGAAGAATAAATATCGCCCCGATATAAACTTACGGGCAAAGTCAACGTTGACGGTTCGACAAGTTTGTTTTTGCAAGGGAGAAACAGGGTTGAATCGGGGTAACTGATTTTGCCTACGGAGGTCGATCAATGAGGTTTAAGCAGAAAAAAATGGGTTGGGCTACTAAACCTCTGCGTATTAAATCTATTTGTCCATTTCTGTATTTTGGTAGTATATCTGACTAAATGTGAAAGGAGTTGGCTCTGTTCAATTCGTTATTGTGAAATAATTTTCTTGAGAGAAAGTGTGTTAAGATACTCGTCGTTTAAAATTGGTTTTGGAAAATGATAGCTACTTGCGACGAATATGATTGTAAGGGGGGTATTCCGATCTAAATCGATCACTTTTTGCAGTCGCTGCCAGGGATTTTGATAAAATAAAGGGGGTTTAAGTCATTCTGCTGGCTACGAATTAGTTTAAATAATACGAGACGAATTTTTGCCTGTTTTCGCCGCAGTAAATCGCAATCTTTGACGTTCTATAGTTTTTACACAAATTCAAAAGCTGTAAAAGGATGACTAAAACTCTCTAGAATTTTAGGTAAGTACACTATACCATAGTACAATTTTATTAAAATACGACATGTAGTATAAAAAATGATATAAAAAAGGTATTTCAATTTATTCCTCAACCTTTTCTGTAAACCTTAAAAGTAATATCAAAATGTAATATTCAGATCAGGTACCCGAGGTCCGAAAACTTTTAAGTGGTAATTTTCCAGTGCAATCAGATGTGAGAATTTTTAAGCAAGAAAATTGGCTCCCGAATCGCAAATCGCACACCCCTACAGTTTCGAATCAAATTCTATGTTCATTACTTCAATAATTTCTTCCCCATAAAACACACTGACGATCCTTTTAGGCCCGGTGCAAATGAGTGGTTTGCGTCAGTTTGCTGCCGCGGCAACCTCCCGCGCCGGTTTTAGCAGAACATAAATTTATATGAAGCAGTTCACACGGGACGCTAAGTTTTGCGGCTACCAGGCGGTATGTTTGCGTTCGTTTTGGCGAACGCACGTTCGCTTCACCGCGAATGAACGCAGCGGCAAACTGCTGCAAACCGCTCGCCTGCACCGGGCCTTTTTATTCTTCCAGTTCACCCCAACTAATTCCTCCAGCAAACAGTAAAAATGTATGGCAGCCAAGAGGTGACGCGTGACAGTTACATTATTTTATAAACCACACAGTGGCCCACGAAACGCGAGGGTCCTGCAAATCCTCAGTCACCCGCATAAGTCTCCCGACAACAGTCTTCCAGCGATCAGGTATAAAAATGAAATCAATCTCTCTCTTGAATTGCAACATTTATTCCGAATGCATCGTGGCACGTACCTCAGCAACGATTACCAGTGACGTGGTTGCTGGTGGTACATGCTCGCGTCTGCATGCGCGACAATACGTAAACACATAATACACGTATAAGACGATACATAGATAAAAATTATGTATATATATATATATATAAAATGTATGTGTACATATATAACTCCGTAAGTATACAATAAATATTTACAACATATTGAACCAGAGTGAGTACGCGTTTCGTTAGAGCTGGCCGGTGAGAGGCGACGACGGGGCGGCTCATCGTAGCTCGTGACAGAAAAGGGTTGAAGGGGGCTCGAGGTGAGATCACTGACGACGGGCAATCCTGTCCACTTACACCTGGTTCTGGTCGTCCTTGGACGGATTCGCTGCTATCCACTCGAGCGCCTTCTGGATGAGGGGCGGTATTTCGGGCGTGGTGGGCAGGTGAGCGCCCTGGGGCTGGAAGCCGTTCTCGTTCGCGACGTACGTCAACGAGATCTGCTGGCCGTCGTCGCTGGGGTAGCTGAAGCTACCCTGCGCGTTCATCGCCTCGCTCTCCTGGCCAGCGTTCTCCACGTGGCCCTCCTCCTCCGCCTTGATCCCGTTCCCGGCCTCGTACTTCCATTTGTACGAGCCGTCAGGGTTCGGGCCCTCTTGACTTTGGCTCACGATCGGCACCACCTCCTCCGCGGGGGCGGCTGCCACGCAGCCTGCCAGCGCGATCACGGCTACCTGCGGATATCAGAGCCAGTTAGGGACCTACTCAGCGGCACAGCGCGTGCTTTGGTCTTTGGCCGAGGAGAAGGAACGAGCAGGTGGGTAGCTTGGAACGTTTCGAGGTTGAATAGAGTTCTGACGCGACGGATGGTGGTTCGGGGACCGATCGCTAGTAAAGCTTTCAAGGTTCGGGTGGCGAGTAGGGTGAATGTGCTTCCCGGATATCGCTTCGAAGCAGGTGATTCTACTGTTGTAAATTCAGTGGTAGATAATGGACAATTCTTCGAGGTATTGGGGAATCGACTGATGATATTGGAGGCAGTATTAATTTACCGCAATATCGTAAAGTATACTTTACAGACTGGCAGTTATGAACTCTTTTAAATAACTATGGACAATTCAGTAATTAAATCTGAATGCAGAGTAACATTTAATATTCATGTCTCGTTAGGTGATATTAGATGTAAGCCTTATTTTTACTACACTTACTTTTACTAGAAAAGCGACAAAAGGTCACAGACAGCCAAGGAAGATAGTTTCGTTAAAAAAACGTGAAATATATTTTTACTTCCGGTAAAGACTTTGGTTGAATAAAGCGAATGAACTTTTGCACGGACCTAATAATTCTCCTCCCCTGGTTTCGAATATGAGTGATTCAGTGATTTAGACGCAATGAAGAAGTGCCAGATATTTAATACGAATCAGTTTCTCATACACCAAATGTCACTTAAGGGGTTATACCCAGTCAGGCGGCCGAAAAGAGGCGAATATTTCGTGCAAAAATCACGCGAAAAAAATCAGGATTTCAACTTTAAACAGCTGCCATTTTGTTTTAAATTAATATTTCGGAAAATTCTCTCCGTCAGTCGAAAGATACATTGATATACTAACGAAATATTTTTTGTTTTTTGATTTTAGATAATCTGGTTCCGAATGGCAGTGCTCACCGCAAAACCAAATTTTTAAAAATGCTTCTTGGATGTCGGTTGTTACTTTATTATAAACGCAAGTATTTTCCTACGAAAAAATTACCAAATATTCTTTAAATGTTGCTCTTTTAAGCGCAAAATTTTTTGTAAAAATATACGCTTCCGCTTCTTCAAAAAAAATTTACAAATATTCGCCTCTTTCCAGCCGCCTGACTAGGTATAACCCCTTAAAAGCCCAATCGACAGTAATGCGTTAAGCGCAACACTGCCAATTATATCCGCGTCGGAACAGAGCAAACGTAGCGTACGATTGCTTGTGTAAATATGTCAAGGTAGATAAATCAACCTCAGCATTCTCTGTGCACGCGTGCTTCCTCGTCCGTTGTTTACGTTACTCCGCTTACACGCCTGTAAATTACGTCGCGGAGGATCGATTACCGCGTAATGCGCGTCTGCGGGGGGCGATTTAAACGGCTGCCTCGTGCCGCGCACAATATCAATTCGTGAAATCGATCGCAAGATTCCTGCCCGTTGCTTAATCTCCGCGCAAGCAGCGCGAACACCTCCACCGTCCGAAATGCCCCCAGTCCCGGCGGCAGTAGCAACGCCGCGTCGAGTCAGCCGCGACGAGCGGTGGCACGACAGTTATTGGGTCAGACACACCTGTTCTACCGAGCGGAAAATGGAACAAAACATCGCCGATCGTTTAATCCGGCGATCGTCGGAACGGCCCCCCAATTAACGCGACTTCCCATCGCTGTAAACAATTCCGCGTGCGAGCGATGAAACTGCAGACGGCTCGAATATTAATGAGTATCAACGAGCGAGCCCCGCCAATTGCGATGCCCCCGCGCCGGGTACTAAAAACGCGATAAATTCCAAGCACAGCGGGGCCGATAAAACGGCGAATTGGATAGGAAACGCGTGCGTCGTGTAAATCCATCGAGCATTGAAATTCGCCGGAATACGATACGATTAAAGTAGCGGGACTCGGGTGAGACAATTTAGGTACCCCGGTGCAGCTGACAGATGTTAGCGCCGCACACCTTGCTTCGATTTACGATAAATCCACAGCCTCCTCGAAGAACCGCGGGAGCTACTAGTCCCTCTAGGTTCACCCTATTCACCCCGCCTCGCTGCGTACGACGCGGCGTCCGAGGGACACGACGCGACGGGCGACCAGAGAAGATGGCACAGGTAAACGTGTCACAGGATTCCCGGGGCGTGGGTCGCGCACAGATACGTAGATCGCGGTCGCGACACACGACGATCCTCCCGGTCGAGAGTTCACTGAAGATCGTTCCCCGCCGAATCGTCCGCGGACTTCCGGTCCCGCCGCGTTCACCGTCCGGTCGCCTCCATTATTCTTTGTCTTCCTTCTCCTCTTAATTACGCTTACCAGTGACGTGTACATGCTGCAGCAGTAATCGCTGATGGGCAAGTGTTTATCAAGCCCCGCAGCGCTCGTCGTATATATACCCCTGGAGGCATCACCAATACGACCGTTTGCCTAAGTAACGATAGCCACCGTGTGCACCTAAGAGGACGCACATGGGGACACCAGAGGTACTTGCGCGGGTGACAGAGAGGGGTACCAGGACGGCGGCAGGACAGAGGGAGACGCGGCGAGAACGACGGGGGCGCACGGGGGGCAACGAGGGGGCCACTAGGGGGGTTACACGGATCCTCATTTAACGCGCGCGATGCATGGCTGATGCATATGTGTGGGGAAACGTACGGGGACAACAGCGCGCTGTACATCACCCGGAGAGAGACTACCTTCCCGGGGATCAGCATGTCACATTGCGCTAAATGTCATCGGGTCCCCGTTAAAGGATGCTTACTCAATTGTCATAATTTCTTTAACGGCGCGGTGCCGCGACCGGGGCCCTTTGCCTGCTCGCAGGAACGATCTCGCCGCCTGGAGGACCGGAGGGAGCTACTCCCCCTGGGGATGGCGTTGACGGATGCCCAACGATCGGACAGATTACCGGGCCGCGGCTCGCAGTAGTAATTGCTGCTGGATCGTTGTGTCGGGATCCGCTTAGGGATTCGTAGCACCTTCCTTTCGATTGTTGCGCGGACAAGTGCAGGTTGGTAGGTTCGTGTGGCAAGCTACGGGAGGTTGGAAAATTATTGGTGAAGAGACTTTTGCACTTCGTATGTTTGCTTTTATATCCTTCAGAGGGGAGGGTGTTTTAAGTAAAAGGCTAGTGGAAATGGTTCAGTGTCTTTTAGTTTAGAGCATTTTGTTAGTGAAATAATAATGTTCTGTGTACGCGGTTATTGTGATGCGGGAATTTTTTGATCTTTTGATCCAGGAGACACTGTAGACGCAGTTTACGAAAGAAGTGAATTTAAACAGTCTAGACGGTTTCTTTCATTCTTACTGGGGTGAATCCCATAGTGCACAGTAGATTGTAGACTGTTAGAGGGTGAAATTCAACAATTTGAATTACATTTAGTAATCAACGTAATTTACATTCATTGTAATCAGGGTTGCCACCTTATCACCATATAAATCCTGGAGTGCTGCATATTCCAAACCGGATATTCGAATATAAACCCAGAGATGGAAAAAAAAGTTTTGTTTTCGAATATCCGAAAAACAAATGTGCAATTCTTTTAAGCTCAAACAATTCAGAATTCAAAGTATCTGTTTTTTTAATTAATAACTTTTATTGTATATAAAATTGATACCTTTGTATAATACCACAATTTTGTATTATCTCATTATTTTCTACAACCCAAAGATTTTCCAGTAAAACCGGAGTCCGGAGACTTGCTTCAAAACCCGAAGTCTCCGGGCGAGGTGGCAACCCTGATTGTAATGCCCCATTGGGAAGATAGAAACTCGTGCAGAGAAGTCGGAAAAATAATAAAAACATGCACCCATTAGTGGCATAAAATATATGATAAAAAGTACCAAAAAATGTGCAAGAAATCAATATAAATCCTAGAATTGGTACCTGCTTCTTAACAAAATGCAATATCAATTTTCCTGAGAAAACTGTTTCTAATGAATCAGTATGAAACATACTCCGAAAGTTCATTACTGAAACTGGTAATTTACCAGTGAAAATAAAAGAATACTTTGTACCAAATTTACAATTCACTACCTCTCAGGATAATAAGCAGGAATTATTTCTTCCAACAATGTGCAGATACCAGCCTCCAAACATTTACTTATACACATAACTCTCTCGCATCAAATTAAATATAAAAATCCATTAGATCCCCCGATAAATGCTCGTCGAAAAGGTTAAGAGACGAATCAACTATTAAGCGACGAAAATCTGCTACAAACGCAATCGCGTAATTACAGGGTGACTTTACGAACTTTTATCTTGAATTATTCATAGTATTTGTGCTCATTAATAAGGATTTCAATCGTCCGTCTCTTAGTTTGTTATTAACGACCAGCCGACCATAGAGCCCGTCGCGAATTAACGATCATCTCGAAATTTTTCTTGTACCCGGATTCGATTACAAAGATATCGCGGCAACGATGGGCCGATAGCATCGTAGGAACTTAAATATCATGAATAGTCGGTAGTCATGGCGTGTTTCGCGCAGCAGTCTGAATCACGTACAGGGAGACAACCTTTCATTAGCAACGCTCAATTATGATACACACAATGCCCCGTCAAAGTTCCAACCGTTTACTTTGTTGCTAATTTCCCTCTCGAATGTCAGAAGCTTATACTGTCTATAATCTACATATTCTGCGTCGTTTAGAGGAATTATGTAACGCCCGATGGCTCGCGTTGTTCCAGCATCGTTCAGACAATGTTCCTCGCATTCAAACACGCCATTTTCTTGCAATTTTATTTCCACTGCTCGTCACACGTTCACTTATTAAATTGTACTTGATAATTTTCCTGATTCCTGTTTCACGCGAAGGTGCTTTGCAACACTTTCCGCGCATCTTTCTATTCTATTTTAGACACGATGGTCGCATCGCCGTTACCTTGGATCAAGTATAGACGGTCATCTCCTTAATTAGCAATCGAAGTCCTCGGTCGGAATGTTAACGAATGGTTATCAGCAGCCATTAATCGATCGTATATTAGTTATGATTTTTCTTTTCGTAGGAGCGGCGATTGCTTTTGCTGCTTCAGAAGAATCTTGCTTCGATTGAATCGTTGCGGCGGGTATCATAATCGACGTGGCATTTAGTAACTCTGCTTAACTGATAGAATGCAGAATCCGGCGGGACTACATATTAAATATTTGTACGCTGTTGCTTACGATTAGCTTATGATTAATTTCTTGAATTGATTATATGGAAATATGAAAACATACGAGCTTGGTGAGGAGTAAGTGTGCTTTATAAACTAACGTGCAATCTTGCTCGATCGCGATAAATCATGCGTCTAAATAGGAGAAGAGCTTTCATCCTCTATATACAATTACTGGCGGAGTTGATTGTAAACGAGGCAACTAATAAATCATCCGGGTAAATCGTCCGAACAGCGATGAATTATATGCTGAGAAGACGTTACTCCGCTTCTTTTATGGAAAATCCGAGGGATACGTGGAGCGATAATAAATTCTCGTTTCCACAGGAATGTCAAGTTCCTCGTTAGAAACAACAGCCGCGACCGCGCGTGATTCGCGATGGCACGTCATCGATATCTACGAAAGATTTTCTCGAAGCTGGGCTTCTGTTTCAATTCGTACATCTTCTAAATCTGCAAAAGTAATGAAAGAAGAAAATTTAATTTCTCCTGTTTTATATTACGTCTAATGTTCGGTCTCTGAAAAGAAGTAATTATTAACAACTATAGAGGGTAATTCAAGATACTATAAAACACGGGAAAATATCTAAATGTTATTGCTTTTGTTAGTGCACTGGTTGATACGTTAATGCAAATCCATGTGATGGTGAAAATGAATGCAAATACATCTTCAACTTTCTCAGGTTCTCCAGTTCCTTCTTGATTGGCAAATAATGAAATAAGAGAAGCTAAGAATTGACAGTGACCGGAAGTATATATTTGCATTAAAAACTATTATACAAATATTCCATTCTTCTTTTACATTACGGATTCATTTCCCAATTACATTTATCTATACCACACGCACTCATTCCTCACATTTCATTCATACATTTACTCCACCTGATTCATAGTTATTTCAAATCTATCGTATTCACGAAATGTCTGAATTACCAAACACGTGCACATCGTTCGTCTCGCAGATCGCAGAAATTCTATGCAACATTTCCATGAAGCGCGTAATTAAGGTGACGGTCTAAAGAGTCGCGTCCTTCGCATATAAAAGACGAAGAAAAAAAGAGCGAAACAAGGAATTGTAGAAAAAGCAAATCCTTTGATTCAAACGTGCGCCCGCGATCCCCTAATTGACGCGTTAAGGTGCAGAGCAAATAGCGAACGGTTCAGCAGATGTCGGATAGCGGGCTGTGGCAAATATAGGGGAAAGTCCGCGCCTTATGTTTGGGCTTTTAATTAGCTAGATTACGTAATATGACCAGTGCACACAAAAGGCGTGTAAATAAATATCACTCGTGAAAGCGGCTAACTATGCACGTAGGCAATGCCTTTTCCAGAGTGTCGCCCATCTATTGAGCGTGCAACGGCTCGTGCTGGAAAGGGGTTGGCGGGGATCGAAGGGTTGAACAGCGCAGCATCTACATCCGCGCCGTTGTCTTGTCGTTCCATTGGAACAGTTTAATTGAAACTTTTTGCGGCCAAGTCCCGGGGACCTGTGTAAACTTTCTAACAAGCGGTTCCGCCCGCGACAAGACGTTCAACGGTGGTAAATAAATTCCTATTGCTGGCAGCTACTGCGCACGGTGAATTAACGCTTCGAACGTAATCCTTTCAGAATGCTCTTGTGAAGCTTCTACGAATCTGTTAACTAAAGCTATTTCATGCCGATCAATTGTCTCTATCTCCTGTTTAAACGTTCAAACTTTGCAGTAGGAATTCTTGGATTTATTTATTGACTTATTATTGTTTTCTTAAGGTTTTGGTGAACTGTAACGAAAAATAATTAATTATTGAATAGAGAATAGTGATAGACGTTATTGTGATAAGGGCGATTAGAAATTAGAAAAAGTTTAAATGTAATGTTAGTTTTGCATTTTACGGGGGTTGCGAAATATCAATGGGAACGGGATAGTACTTCATTAAAGAAACAAGAGGTCACGTTGCATACACCTTGAGAAATAAAAAATAAAAATATGATTTTTATTCAGTTAAATTCCACGTGAAAAATGTAAGAAACTTTCTCTGCGCCGTGAATTTTATGCTACGTCCTATTTCAATTGATACCTGGCTTAGCACCTTTTTCAGAACGAAAACTGCTAAATTTTTACCAAAAATCAAACATTTCTTCTCAAAATGTTGTTATTCTGCAAATTTGTATTGTTAAAAAGAATTCCTAAAATTGTCATCCCTTACAAATGTATCGAATTTTATTGGATCTCAAATTATCTTCCAAATATCCACCCCCCAGGATCATTTGATATCGCTATGGTTTCGGAAACAATTTCGAGTGTTTTAAGAACGCGAGAGAATTTACGAGGCCGCGGAACTTTGGCGGACCCGTGCGTTCTCCCTGATATATTCGTTTTTACAGGCGAATTAATGTTCCACATTTCCCGGCACGTTACCTACTTCCCGGCCATATACGCTGCGAGAAAGTACCGCGGATCGTAACACAACACATTTTGATCTTTTGAACCAGTGGTTCGCAAATTCCTCGCGAATTCCCCTCTTGGGACCGGCTTTTTAGCAAACGTGCCGCTGACTCGACCCACTTGCTCAGTCGATATTCTATTCTTCCTTGAATTCTGAAGATCCTTCGCCGTTAAATGGCCCGCAAGTTACTCTTTACGCCCTTGGGGAGGTACTCTCGAAAGCAACGAATAAGAATGAAAGTAAAAAATATCCTGGAAAAATCGGAATTGTAAATACGTACTATTACACCTCTGCGATTAAAACCACAGTAAAGTTACAAATAAGTCAATAAAGGATGGAGGTTATTTCAAAATTTTGCAGTGTATGTATTCTTATGCATGTTGAGAGACCGATTTTGTATATAAGTACTGCTGTTATTTTTCTAGCCTACTCGCGCCAAGTTCGAATGTATTTTGCTAAAGTTAAACTTTATATGAATGCTTGTAAATATTGTTTTTATTTCTTGAAGCGATTGTTGGATTCAAACATATTTTATTAGATTTTGGGTAGGTACTACTACATGTGCTACATTTTGAAATTTTTTCTGATTAAAGTTACCTGCAAAAGTCTGCACGAATCGTTAACTTTTAAAGATCAATTTAATATCCTGCTAATTTTGTGCGAATTGCACGAAAAGTATATATGTGCGTGTGCAAATTAAATAAATACATAGACAGCTTAATAACAGAATGTTATATAAAATATTATACATATTTGTACACCAAGCTTAGATTCAATAATAGCGTTCTATCATTTCGCATGATTACTTAATATTTCCTTATTATACAAATGTCTATCATTGTTAATTAATTTCTTTCTCCTCTATTATTTATGTTACCACATGGCGCGAAAGCTTATTATTATCATAGTATTGATTACAGGAACAGTTGAATTTCTAAACTGTTCACACAATTAAAAACGCAAAAAATTGTACGCGACAATTATCTATTTAACACACAACCCTCTGTATGGACCAAAAGCTTCTGAAACATTTTAAAACCATTGCTCCGAAATGGTTGACGTTAACTGATATTGTAACGAAGGTACTTTAAAAATTATATAAATATACATGCTGAGAGTGAAACCTTTTCAATTACGTATTCTGTCGAAAACAATTATTTCGAACAACTACAGACTTTAACTTCGAATGACATAAACTGTAGGTACATAGCGAATAAAAAAAGACATCGTACCTCGTATTGCTAAGATGCTGGAGCGAGAAAGTTCAAGAATCATCGGGGTACATCTTGCATTCGTTATATCAGGTCCACGATTCTGTCGCACAGTAACATACTCTTTGAGATTAATACCCGCACTTTTGAGGAGGCGAATTCACGGTTTGTGAATTATACCGCGCTGGATGTCAGCCCACGCAAGCATCGGCCGGCGGTCGAACGACACGAAGCTCATCGATGCGAAGGAATCCTCGTGAATTTCGTGCCCCCTAACGAAGCGACAGGGATTTTTTTTTAATTGGTGATTAAACATGCTCGGTAGTCTCTCGTTATTCCACCACGACGAAGGCTTTCACTTGTTCCTTTTCCCCCGGGCCGAATTCATTTCGAAATGACTGCGTCATCGAGAAGCTTCGAGAAATAATCCCCCTTTCAGGTGTACACACGCAATGAGCATTCCCTTATCGTTCCTCTGCTATAATTTTGTCACTCTTCAATCGAATTACGTGACTACGTGACACGGAATCGGCAATTTGCGATTTAAATTAGCTACAAATAAGATTCGAATGTATCGCAGCTTTAATTTTCTTCGACACTGCAACTTCTGCTGTTGATCCTTTGTTTTCTAAACTGCTATCTCGAGAACGAAAGAAAACAGCATTTAACTGTTTTGGATCGACGAAATTTGTATTAGATTCTAAATGAAAAACCGTCCACCGTCGCGACGCCGGCCGTGCGATGTTTAACGATTAGTGGGAATTTTAGGCTGAAGGCACGAGTGGAGTAAAACGTGTAACAGAAATAGAGACAAGTTGTTGTACCGATTCGCGCATCGTGGCGGCATAGAAATTTGTTTACTTTAGCAATACTCGCGTCACTGACATTTCCAGCAGAAATTCGAGAACTTCTAATGTCTGTCCGTTTCGGCTCGGTGCGGCATGTGCATAGAGAAATGGTAATTAGAGGATGACGCCTAGAATAAAATAAGACGCCTAAACGATCTTTGAGACACTCGCCCGTACAGTTTCCGTCTGCCTGCTTATTTATTGCCATATTCAATTATTCATCGGAATCCAGCATTCCTTCGCCATTCCCCTTATGTCCTACGCGGTGTGTCGAAATTACGCGAATATTCACTAAACGCGGGATTAAAATTTAAGAGTGTAGAGTACATCTAAAGGTTACACGCACATGCACGTGAACATACACTGCTCCACTGATGCAACAGTTGGAGCATTATCTTGTCTCTGGACGGGACAGGTAACACGTATAGTGATCAAATATAGTTGCGTCACCTTACAGCGCGTTACAACGGACACTCGGTTAATTATTTTCTATCGTCCCGCACGGGCCCCCGCGATGGACGAGATGACAGAAGTGAGTTTGTATCGGACTAGCTGAAATACCCGGTGTCACCCGGGTTAATGCAACTTTTAATATAAAAGAGACAGTATTATAGCCGGCAGAACAGTTAATAGCGTTATTGAAGTTAGTGAGAAAGGAAATATTAATTTTTCACAGTCTATTTGTTTTCATTGGGACAACAAATTAATCAGAAATACATGCCCGAACAGAAATTTTACTAAATGTGATACCTTAGAGCATATATGCTCTAAGTGTGATACACGGACCCACGTAATCTATAACCAACTTCATTTACGTTTACTGTATTAATTTCTCATTAAATGACAGGGCGTAAAAGTGGGCGAAGTCAACGAAACCTATACAGTGACCTCCGCTCGGACCTGTAGAACATGTGTGCCAAATTTGAACGAAATCCACGCAGCGGTGTAAATTTGTATCCCGAACAAACAAACAGAAAATGAATCTTATGTATAGAGATAGACAGGGTGCAGCCGAAAGGATGGTACCAGCTGGAGGTGATTCTTTAAACAAAAATAAGTCAAAAGTCTGGAATAAAATTTTCCCATCCAAATTTTCCCATCCGAGGCTTGGTATTTAAGAAAATTGAATTTAAAATTTTGTTGAGTATTTACCACCCCTACGTATGCGGTGGCCGAATATTTTTGTGAGTAACTGTAAATAATAAAAAGTGTTATTTGCGACTTTCACCAAGCTTCTTACACTTTGTTCGGTGTTGATCGCTGTTAGGTAGATTTTATGACTGTGGCTGATCAGATCTAGAACAGCTGTTTTCCAGCACTACAAGCATATTCTATGCACCGCGTAATACACGTGAGAGCGTGCCTTTACGTCCACTATAGTCACTTTGATTCCTGCAACTACAAAACACACCTAAGCTCTGTAAATATTTAAAATATCTCGGTGCACGCGGAAGTATGATTTAAACAAAACTTCGCTCAATTAAGCAAATTAACTAATTACTTAAAACGAAGCCAAAACATCCATACTTTTATAATATAGAAATTTCGTGCAAAGAGCCTTTTCACACAAGATTATATTCTGTTTCTTTCTGTGCTTTTTAAATCAGTGCTACATCTGCCAGGTGATAATATTTGACCTGCCAATAATAAACCACAGAAGCGTGTCGTGTGAAAAGGCCCTAATAAGTCCCAGAGCAATGAAAAACCGCACCGACTCGGTTACGAAACGAGTCATCAGATATTCCGAAACTTATTTCCTGCCTTTTGTCTCGCGGCTCGAAAATCTTCTCGGACGGCGAATAAACGAAGTTATTGATGACCGTTTAAAATGTCAGCAGTGAATACAACCTCGGACGGCCAGTGTAACTTCTTCCACCTATACTTCAACGTTCATTGAACGGATATCGTTTAATTTCTCGAGAAAAGGGAATTACATGCTGGACTAGCAATACATACTAAGTAGACACGCTTCGATTGTCTCTGTCCCTCCATCTCTAAAATTCTTTCG
Organism: Andrena haemorrhoa; assembly: GCA_910592295.1. Lineage (NCBI taxonomy): Eukaryota > Metazoa > Arthropoda > Insecta > Hymenoptera > Andrenidae > Andrena > Andrena haemorrhoa. Next base: position 5,087,225 of record OU342944.1, on the reverse strand, counting down.
CTTGCCCTCTCATATTCTGATTCACCTTCCTACTCACTAAATCACTATTTTACTCTCATCCCTTCCCTCTGTGCTCCCTCCTCGCCTCCCTCTCACTCACTCCCACGTCTGTTTATATTCTAATTCACATTCTTATTCACTTACTCATTATTTTCCTCTCCCCTGTTTCTCTATTACAAACACACACACACACACACACTATTTACTATAATAGAATCCCTGTCTGCCCATCCCCCTCTTTCTCACTGACTCTGTCCGTTCGTGGGTCTTTCATTCAAGTACACATTCCTCAAGATGCGCGGGACTCGTAAGAGCATCCGCGTGTAACCTTTCTGTAAGTATAGAACTTGTATTGCTGCAACCGTGCCGCATATCGTACTTATAAGGCCGTTGGAAATACATTGCCTTGCCATCTGATATTTCAAATTTCCTTGCTCGTTCTGCCTTTACGAACTTTCGAAAGCGCGGACTCACCGTGTACCGCAATTTTACTCCCCAAGTTCTAAAAATGGTACCATTGGACCCCTTTCGTCACCCTGCCCCTTGTTTGTGCCAGTAATTTTAAAAATTCCTGGAGTGCATAGGCTAAGCGAACAATTGTAATTCTTAGCGCTTCGTTCATTGATTTGGTGAAATTTCGTATTTCATCTTGGAAAGGGATGTGAAGCTACCATTTGAGAGAACAACTGTGAGTTTGCAAAAAGATTAGACGTCACGTAGCAAATCTGTTTTTATTGTGACCGTACAATGTTTGTTAACGTGTACTATAAGATATGGGTTCAGAAAAGTGAGCTGAAAGTCGACGTTTTTAAAAGTTGCAGGCCCAGTTAGATTCAGTTTGACGTCTGATTAATCATCGGTTATTTCACTAAAGCCAGAGAAGGACTAAGTGTTCTGTGGACTGTAATGTGGTTTCCGTATGTGACGTAATTTATAACGTTTTGACGTGGAACAGATTTCCTCGGTTCATTTGAAAATTGTTTAATTTATGTTAATAATTGTATTAACTTGTTAGTTTCAGCACATTGCATTTGTAAGGGGCTATAATTGGATAAGTCTTTGAAGTGGATGCATGTGAAAATGTAAGTCCTACCGACACAGGGATATAAAAATTTATTTGACAATTATATTCGTCTTAAGTGATTTTCCATGTGAACACATTCTCTTCTGACTGTATGTACACATTGGCCAGAAAAGTACAGTGATAAGACGATGAAATTTTCACGAATGTATTTTCAGTAATGCATAGGTGTATTTTAAAATTAGAAATTGCATTCACCATTGCGCAAGTCTTTTTCAGGAATTCATTTTAAGGTAAGATTCTTTGGTAAGTGAACCATGCGAGCTAAAAATATGCAAATTTTACGGTATAATTCTAATGTACATATGGTGAAAAGATTTATCTGATGTAACTACTGTTCATACAAATAATGTTTTCAGTAACAAACTTTCAATTCCACAAATTTCCCCTGGATTAATAATGCTCTACTATTATTCAAACTGAAATTCAATTTAATACCAAAACCTATTTTATATAACGCTAGAACGAAAGAAAATGCAGAGTTTAAATACGCAGGAAAAAATTCAACTACTGCAATGATTTTCACCTACGAACGCCCAATCACTTAAAAACCCTAAAACCAATTACCTGCTCACAAAAAGAATCAACAAAATTAACTTCTGGTTCAAGCGTCAACGAACCGTTTAATTATTTCACGTTATTCAATCTGGATTATCATAATAATGGCTCCGCGCCGCTTTCCCTCGCCGTGCGCGCGCGATGGTAAACATAAATCTATGGCGAGGATTCGCAACGGGACTTTTCAGAGAATCACGTTCTCGAGATGGTGTACAGTACACTTGTCGCGGCAGCTGCACCGCGGATGAAAGTAAAATTGAATTTGGTGTGCGTTACGTCTTCTAGCCTGCGGGTAGGCGCTCTCTTAGAATGCTTGCGGTACATGCTTATATGTCAAGGTCGCCTTCTACCATAACTCCTTCTGCCAGCTCACGATTTATTTGCAATGAGCCGCAACCATCGTTATACCGTCTTTCGTTCCCTCCGGGCTTGGCGCGCTCGCGGGGGCCCGTTAGATATCCTATTCACCGTCTATCATCTCGCCTAGGCATTCTCCATGCAACATTTCGCTCTGATCGGGCGATTCGAAGCGTCCCTATCGCGGCCGGCGGTTCGCGGTTACGTCGCGAAGGTTGGCGCGCGCTTGATCGCCGCTGACGGCCAGAGTACTCGCGGCTTGTGTTAATTACGGGTTGCCGGGGACGTTAATTACGGATTAAGGGTCGTGAAAGGGTACTGGCGATGGGTGAGCGAATGGCAGGCGAGTTCGGCGATACGAGGGTTTTATTAATCGAGGATGCACTGTCGGGGTTGACGGTGTTAATGCGGTTAGGAAATGGATACGAATTATCGTGTCACTGATCGGCTTTCGTTAAATGGATGGATGTGTGTATGGCTTTTAGAGGTTACTTAAAAATTGTCAAGGCTAGATGACATTGATGTTGGTAATTTGCTGGCTTTTACACGCACCATGTTTACGTTCTTCATCATAGTAAGGAAGGTGTTGAATATTTAGTAGATACGGGATTTTGGTAATATTTTGGTAAGGTGGGAATTTCAGGGAAATTCTGTGCGAGGCTTTAGTCTGAATAACTGGGGAACATGAGCTGGAATGAGTGTACTTATAATAGCAAGGTAATGAGTATAGCTGAGTAATTTGAAACAATTTTATAGACTGCAAAAGGATGAAGAATTTGCTACTTAAAATTTAAACATGGCACTAAGGTATACCGAGTGCTAAAAAAGATGAATTTTTAGAATTTACTGTTCGCTTTATCAATCTCTAACCATGGAAGAAAGGCTAAACCATGTAACATCGAGTTTAGAGATCATTTATTTTCTTCAGCACTTTTATTGAGATGCCACACATTTCTTATATTAGAGTAAGTCAGGGAGTGTCGGTCGAGCTAACATAAAATGGCTATTAAAACTAATACTGATATTTTTTTGCTCGGAATAAACCAAATATGTTCAGAATTTTATGCTGATGCAGAAACACTTGTCGATATTTGGTTTAAGACCATATTTGCTGAAAATCGGGTTGAAAACTGAAGTCATGACATCTGATCGTCTCTCCCTAGGTGCCGGTAAAACTGGTTTTCGACGTTGGGAAATACCACTCACATAATTATTCATGAAAAATTAACAAAGAAGAAAGCAAAATTATTTATGAGTGAATACCACATCTACAGATTTATTGATTTTTAATTTGTTTTTGCTAAACATGTAAAGAACACATCAAAGAAAAAGTGAACTACTGAATAAATAAAATCTTAATACTCAAAAAAAGCAAAAAAATAAAAAAATCATAACTCGACCATCTCTCCTTTCTGCGGGTAGAGATGGTCTTCTCGTCAGCTTCGAAAGGAAGAGTTAATATGGTCAAATACTTTGGCTCAATACCCTCAATACCTCCACTATTTAGAAGTATATTTATATAACTTAGAAGTATATTTTAAATACGATTCTGCACGCTACTATTTTATAAAAGAGACTAAATGTAACCTCAACTTACCTTATACAGCCTATAAATCCAGAAAAACACAGGAGGAAGCGAAATGACGCTATTCATTCAACTGTTTGGCTCCTAGAGCAGCTATTGTTCTGTACCTTAACGCGCCCTTACGTATAGAGTCTGAAATATAGCGACTCGACCAACTGTCCTGCCCGACCGACACACCCGGATTTACCCTATCTGGTCTACTTACATTAATTATAAAAAATCTAGAATATAAATCAGTAGCATTATTAAACGTGTCCTACACACAATTAGTAGCTACCACAGGGTCCTTACAACCCTACTTCCAAAAACAGTGTATTGCATACAACCCAATGGCTTGTGACTAGGGTAATAAATTTATAAAATCCTCACTCACAAATAAAACAACAACGCTACAAGAATTAAAACAGTCCATTATCCCTATTGAAGCTTAAACACGAATTAATTTTCAATCCTGAAATTGCAAAGCAGGACACAATTTCGAACACAACGAAGCTAATATACGATGCAGCCAACGCCCCATAAGAAAGCCAACATCCAATTCCTCGAGGAACATGAAGAATCACCTCTGAAATCGTAAATACATATTCTCGTGTTAATTATCCGAATAACGCTTCAGACAAGGGAATCGCGCGGATTCATTCCAATTATGCAAACAGCTGCGGTGGCACCTCGACGAATACGTTAATTAACGTTCGGATAAAGGGTGCTATGAGCGGCGGCGAGTAACGGTTTACCCTCCGCGAATGTTATTTCTTCCACTCTGGAACAGCGTTCCGTGTCGCTGGCAGGCGAGTACAACGGCATGTATTTTACTTAATACGTTCTTATCCGAAAGGAACACGTATGCGCTATCAGCTTTACTACGTGTTCCGCATTTAAGCGCATAAATCCGAAGATTCAGCGCTCGCATAATATTACCCTGAAATTTCACCGCGGCGTAACGTCGTCCCGGCACGGCGCGTCGCGGCACCGTGGTCCGCGGCGCGTCCCGCGCACGCGCACGGCGCGCTCCGCGACGCGGAGGCGTCGCAACTCCGGAGCTTCGCATTATTTGCTTTGTTGCATAACATTACAATAATTTTCTACGCACCTTTCGATTGCGTAACACAATTGACGAGCGTCGCGTTGCGACACGATATTTCAAAGATGCCCGCGCGACTCACCGCAGAAGAATGAGAAAAAAAATCGAGAAACGGAAAGGTCTTCCTACTCGGTGCCTGCCTTTTCTTTCGCTTATCGTTGAAGCGTGATCGTTTCGCGGAGAAGCTCGTAAAATCCATCAGCTTCGCTTTATACGCCTCATCAAACTCGTAGACCTTCGAGATTTATAGCTCGATACCGTTGGAGAAATTTTGCCGCCTCCTCGTGCGACGGCTGCCTTCAATTAACCATTGACATTTAAAAATGCCTCGTTGAAGGGGACCTTATCGCATCCTGCAACCATTCACATTGTCAATGCTATGAATGATACTCCGCGCGATTTCTCGGATCGGTTGCATCGAGGATGTTGCATCCTTGGTGAATGGTTACGGGAGAAACGGATTATTTATTTACACGCAGTTTGTCGCCGAAATTGGCGTACAGCGCGGAAAATTCTAATCTCAGAATTCATCATTTTTCCTTCCTCGCTTCTACTTCTCTTCCTTTTTCATCAGCATTCGAAGTGAAAAATAACGCACATAGCACGATTATTACTTGAAATGGCTGTTTTCGCCAACAAATATGCCGTTTTATACTAAGTAATACTATTGCAAATTCGAGATTGAATTATTACCTATATAGTTACTCAAACACTGCAGACATTTATTAGCTACTTCTTGCACACTGACTTCAAATAACTTCTTCCCAACTCCGCCATGTTGCGTCACGATCTTCGATTTACCCTGCGCAAATGGCACCGCGTCTTTCGCAATTGCAACGAATAGAATTTTCAAAATCCTCTTCCTCCACTGCTATTTATAGAAAACCCTCAGCGACCAGCGTTTCAATCATCCTCTCCTCAGTTCCGCGCGTCGACTAAACCGCGATATAAAGGCGCATATTAAACAGCGAACCCTCAAAGGTTACCCAACGGTCGAAGGCGCATTATGGCTCGCGACTACATTAATTTCACAATCGACTCTCGCGATTAACTCTGTGTCGTATTAATCGGCGCGACGAAGCATCGATCAACGTCCCCGCAGCCGTCAAACGTCAATCCGGGGTTACAGCTCCGGCCACGATTACTTCCTCGACACCTAGACTCCCTAATCATCGGGAGTCACGGCGAAAATCCAGCGCCTCGCTCGCAGGGTTAAACACTTGCATTAATGCGGTGGCCGGGTCGTTCCAGCGACGTCCTGTGTATTTATCGCGTATCGTTCCGTGCTGTTCGTGGCCGGGGAGGAGAGGATCAGCCACGGACGAAAATCTAACTCACGATGGAATCCGGGGGCGTCGTGACTAGGAAGAGAAGAGCCAGGCCTCGGAGAGGCAGGGGGAAGGGAGGAGACTTTCTCCGTGACTGTGTTGCTGCTAGGATCGAACGAACGGTCGCTCGACACGAGCAATTAGATGGCCTGGTCTAGTTGCGGTTGCGCAATCTGGCCATCCCGGTTGTTGCGCGACCTTTGCAACTATCCCGTCTGTGCAATGATGCGACCTCTAGAGGGGGGACTCGCAGCCACGAAGGATGCGGGGATGATCGCGGCGACGATTAGATATTTCGTCTACCCGGTCATTCCCCCTTCAACGTTCTCGCCGGAGATCCCTGGAAAGATACCCGCTGGTTACAACCACGCGAACTTCCACGGCGGGATTTCTGGGAGAAACGCGGGCCTCGCGGAGGGAGGATCCGTCTTTAACCCCTTGCACTTCAGCTTATTCGCTCGTCGATCCAGCGGGTATTCGGGTTTCGCTCAATACTGCACTTATTAACCGAGGAACTTTTGGGATAGGGTAAGTGCACGTAATATCGCCACTAGTAATACCGCGCGAAGAAAGTGCTGACATCCGCTGGTAATGAACTGTATCAGTAATGCCGCGAATTTGTAGGATGACGTAGGTAGAGGAAGTGATCTAAATATGAGCTACCACTTTTATTTCAGGGTTCTTGCCACACCTGTTGAAGATTTTTATGATCCGACACTTGAATCTGCGTGTACAATATGTTTACTTCATTATACGGAGGTGAAATAAGGTGGAAAGAAGTAATGTTTTGACGTTAAGACGTTTTGGAACACATGTTAACCAAACGAATATAAGCCATTATCTGTTTCCCACAGCTCGTTTTCTTTCTCAGTCGTACTTTCACACCTTTGCGATGGAGTGAAGCACTCACTATGCCCTAATACTTCAACTGAGTAGTCCATATTTGCACCTCCTCGTCTACTATCGTTGCGACGTCACTTGAGCAACATCTAGCGGAGGAGAAGTATTTTAGTGAATCTTGAGAGCACTTCTTTTTCAATTAATTGCACGGAAATAAATTGCGGCTGAGACTTGTTCTTTGACGCAATGTTTATTAACACCATAAGCTTGATAAAGAAGCAGCTTAGAAACACGATAATCGCCAAATTAGTAGGATAGGATTAAAAGTATCTCTTGAAAAATAATCTGATCTCTTCCGCTGTCCCAATTCCCTCTTCGAGTCTCACGCGGCCAGAGCAAACCGTGCGTGTCCTATTAATTCTGATTTTGGTGAGTAACGCGTGTCGCGCGAAGCGTACACGACTTTTGTGCAAACTCACTTTTTTGTCGCTTACGTGCGATACCTCACTGTCACTTTCCATGTAATGTCTGACAGGTCCGAACTGATGTTGGTCAATGGTTAATGACGTCATAATTCTTGTACGCTGAACACGTCCGTAAAATGTAGCCATATATCTCACTTGGGTACTCAGTTTCCTTCATATTCTCTTCGTTTTTCTCCCTCTCTTTTCGCCGATTTTCGACGGCGAGGTCTAATTGAGAGGACTGCGGTTTACAGCAGAGAAAACGAGACAATGTTGCATGTTGAATTAGGATGTGCGAGGAGGCCATTGGCTTCGAGAAAATCGGAGGGGCGAGTGTCACATCGGAACATCATTAAGGTTTAATTAGATTAAGTCAGTGGGAACTCCGCTACTCATACAGCACACTCTCATTGCAGCAACGTTGCAGTGCAAGGTTGCAATGTTGCACGCAACGTTGCCGCAATGTTGCAGCAATAATTCTATGTCCGCCTCCTGCAACGTTTCGGGTAGTAGGGCCAAAAATATAAATAACGGTATATATATATATATAATATATATAAAAATATATAAAAATATATATAAAAATATAAATAACGGTATATATATATATCTAATATATATAAAAATATATAAAAATATATATAAAAATATAAATAAATAAAAATATATATAAAAATATAAATATTATTATAAAAATAATAATATATATTATATATTAATATATATTATATTAATATATATTAATATATATTATATTAATATATATTAATATATATTATATTAATATATATTAATATATATTATATTATATTATATTATATTATATTAATATATATTATATTAATATATATTATATATTAATATATATTATATTAATATATATTAATATATATTAATATATATTATATTATATTAATATATATTATATTAATATATATTATATATTAATATATATTATATTAATATATATATTATATTAATATATATATTATATATATTATATATATTATAGATTATGTATTATATATATTATATTAATATATATATATTATATATTATATATATTATAGATTATGTATTATATATATATTATATATATATATATATATATGTGTGTGTGCAGAATCATAGAAGTATAAAGCCCCTGTGTCTTTTTCTCAAAGAAAATTTTTTTGCCCCAAGGGGATTCGAACCGGCGACCTGTAGCGTCGTTAGTTAGTGTATACGAATGTGTAATTTTGGTGAGTCCGATTTTGAGCCGGGACATTGCTACTTGTCCCCTTCTCGTTAAGTTTTTGATATATTTAGTTGGTATAGTGGAGTTGTCCGTGAAGTTTTTGATGTGCGAGGGAGCCGAGTTGTTCCATTCCAATTCCCACTTCATCGTCAGCTTCCTTCTGATAAAGTTTATAAGGCCTTCAAAGTGACTGTCAAACATATCTTCCCACCTCAGAAACTCCAGAATTCATTCAGGTGGTTTGTCTCAGGCGACTCACCCTGTGTAACTCGGATATGGGAAATACCACTGAGCTTCGCAAGATGGATAATGGCAAGATGAGGGAGCAAAGATACAAGGCACACAAGCTTAACTTATAATACGTACATATTTATTGCACATCCGAAATCAACGTTCAATGCCAACCTTAAGTTACCAGGTAATATTACAAATGTATGTACAAGCTTACACTGCGTCGTAATCATAAACACAACTACCAAGTGACTATTTTATAGCTGCTACACGGTCACGGTTCGGTATCGTTGTAAATTATTCGAGTGGCGACGGTGAATGTACAGAAACATGTGTATTCTATGATATCCTTAAACAGAAACTGTGTCGCGATGGGTCGCATGGCGTGCAAGGAACTCGAAGGACCCACCGTCGCGTCAATTATGTCCTATCCCCAACTGCTTGATGCCCAGCCGCGGTTTTGTTTCTCAGTGGGCATTGTCCTGCTCGGGGTGCGCGGCGATGTACTCCAGTGCCCTCAGGATCCCGGCGGGGATGGGGTGCGGTGTGGGGAGGTGCTCGCCCTTCGGCTGGAAGCCATTCTCGTCAGCGACGTAACTCAATGCTATGGGGGATCCGTCGGCGTCGGAGTAGCTGTAGGATCCTTGAACGGCGATCACAGCGCTCGTCTCGTTCAGCTTTTTCAGCTGGCCGTGCTCCTCTGCCTTTATCCCGTTCCCAGTCTCGTAGCTGAAGACGTACGAGCCGTCCGGATTGGGTCCGTCCGCGGTGTACGCGACGATAGGTACCGGCGTGATGTTGTCCACCGGTGCGGCGTACGCCGACACCGCGAGCAGGGCGAAGACGGTGCAAGTCTGAAGCAGAAGTTTCTTTTACAAAGACACGCTCCAAAACCGAGCACTTTGATTTTAATGACAGCTCAGGCGAACGTGGAGTATATTGAAGTGTGCAAGGAGCAATTTTTTTCGCGGCAATTTATTCACTTTGAAAGCGGTGAAATCAGCCCTTAATGTTATAGCGGTTTCTCGTTTTTTAATGTAACTTTATCTTTCTTCTGGTGGTATGATAGAGCATATTATATTGAACAATTTTTGTATTTAGAGTTTGGTATGATCAAGTATCCTTACAAAGTTATATTTGAAAAACGAGAAGACGAGATAAAGAGGGCTGCTTTCACCCCTTTGAAGTGAATTTCCGCAGAGAAGAATTTAAGGCCCCTTTCACAGGAGGTACTTTCAGGTATTTTATTCACGTCCTGTGATTAATTTGGATAATCGAGATTCTACTATACATGTATTACTTGTTTGGATTTTAGCAGATCATAAACTAATTTAAATCGTATTTTGTAGTGCATGGAAATGAAACTATGGCGCAGAATAGACCGTGGATCTTAAGGTCAAACTATTCGCCGTTCAAGGGTTAAGCAAATTGTGTTCAAAATTGAATTTGAATTGAAAGCGGAAACAAGACTATTATATCGGTAAGTATTTTACAATTTTTTTACCAAACAGAAAATTGTAAGTAATTGATTTGATTCATTTTCAAGTGTTATTAAAGTGACTGAAGAAAGTATAGTGAACATATGTGTACCTTTAAATTTGCCAAATGGAGTTAGCTTTGTTCAGTGAATATATTTGAGGTACTACTTGTGAGTGATAAAAGTGTCTCGTGTGAAACGGACCGAATATAGGAAGTCCTGATTAGGAGAGCTCGTATGCAGAGAGAGAGAGAGAGAGAGAGAGAGAGAGAGAGAGAGAGAGAGAGAGAGGGGGGGGGATACTTATATAGCGAGAGAGTGCTGTAATATGATCTGCAGAAACTAATGATCGTACCAATTTTCGATGGTACTGCGAAATTGTAGAAGAATAGTATGTATGTAATAAGGGACATTTCACTTCTGCAGCTGCGGACTGATACTTAGCAAAGGTAGCCCTAGAGCTGGGAAATGTCTAAATTTGTCAGAAATACCTCGTTAAACCATGAAAGTATCGTGTCACGAGGCTCTAAAAAGTAAACTGTGAACAAAATATCGTGAGAAGAAGAACAAATTTTGGGGACTAAGTAATGAATAGCTTATTGACTAAGAATCAGAACTACGGTAGGTATGCTTAGAAGCTTTGGAAGACACGTAAGAAATCGGTGACAATTTGCAATACGTTAATCTTTCTTTGTAATCTGTTAAAATGAGACAGCGGATTAGACCTACAATTTTTTCGAGATTCTTGGAAATGAATTTCTCCAAGATTTCTGACGATTCGTGCAAAATTCCAGTATGCACTTTATGCAGAAATATTTCTTAAACATTATTAGTGATAAATATGAAATAACATCGAGTCTCTAGATTTACAGATGATAATAGGTCCAAGCAGGTGATTAAAATGAATGATAATGTGTTAACAGTATTCCATGATAACAGGGACATTACATAATACTATAAAACAGTGAATTTAGAATAACTATTAAGTTAAAGCAATTTACATAGAACTCTCAACACATAGAAAATCAATTATCCAGGAATCTTCAATCAGTACCACAAAAATATTTCAGACGAATGAGTAAAATCGTATATTGTTAAAATATATCATAAAATTGCACTCCATACTTCTTAATAAATTGTAACCACAAACGTATTTACAAAAAAGAACTTGCAGCGCAAAATGCTGACGAGCCTTCAAAAAATTGTTAATGCGCAGCGTGGATGATTCTTTTGTAAAAATGCTTGATTCTCTGCGAGACTCACCAAAGTGTTCATGATGATCAGAGTTGTTTTCTGGTTGTAAAGACCAAGTCTAACGGGCGGGTTTATATAGCGCTGCCGAAACCTTGCGAGGTGCGAGGACCTCCCTCTCATTGATAGATTTCTGGCCCAGGCTTAGACGTTGGTAAATATTACGAAATTGTATGGAGGGTCTAATAGAGGGGCACGCAGAGCACTGACCACAGTACAGACGCGCGACGTCTCGTCAACGTATAGCACAGTGTCCCCGCGATATGTTCATGAGGTTTCTTGGAAAAAAGTACGCATTTGCATCGCCTCGAAAGTCTGCGGTTAAAGAAAGTTCCAGCAGCCTCGTTATGTGAGTATAATCGAAACGATCGGATCAAAAGTCATCTAAAAGTCCATGTAATATTTGAAAATATATTTAGAATCCTTGCAAAGTCTGCGGAGACGTTCCATTAGCTTCGCGCGGAGAAGTATTAAAAGGCTACTTTAGCTTCTACTCTGTAAATGGGTATTGCAAAAGAAGAAATGTTTTTGGCGAAGTAGTTATAATTAGTGTGATTCTAATTTTCACGAATGTAGGTTTTTTCATTTTCAATGATAGCTGTCTAAATAAGTGGTTTTGAGAAGGATCCTTCAATTTCTGTGGCTTCGTTTTAAATGATTTATTCTATAAGATGAGAAATACTAATATGCATTACATATGAAGATTTTTGGAATTCAACTGTATTTGAAAGCTGTTAATTTGCACATTTGTTAATCATATATCATATATTTTGTGTACTACTTGAAATTGCAAAAACAATTGCTGATAGAGGAATTAAAGCTACAAATATTGAAGGAGTAATAAAATGCAAACTACTAGTGAGAACATTGATATGTCTCTTGTAAAAAAATCTGACACACACCACTTCTCTCTTTCCACTGTTATGTGAAATTACCACTAAATTCGAATTATATCGGCCTGAAGTACCATTTTCATCTGTTTTCTTCTATTATAATGAGCCAATTATTGCAAAACCATTTTTGAATTTTGCAAAAAATCTGTTGTCCAACTATATAGTCAACAAAATCAAGTAAAATTCTGAATTTAAAAGGGGGAATAGGTGAGTCAGATATCGTAGGTACTTTTAAATGCATCTCGAGATGCGCAGCAGAATGTCAGGCGAATTCGCGAAAGGCCTGCCGAATATGGAATTCATTTTCGGTGCTTCCATTGACCCGGTGATCCCTTTGCGCGAATTTTCGTATTTCGCGCGTGTTGTAAATTCAGCCCTGTAACGAATCTCCGGAGCCTTGGGCAGAGGCACGCGAACCGAATACATAAGTTAATCTATCTGCACAGCGCGGGAGGCTGACTGCCAAATTTCTTCTTACAAGAAGAATGCACCGACCGCCTGGTAATTTTTATGCGCGCGGAGCAGTGTCGCCTTTAACTGGCCGCGAAGTTGAAAGCGACGTGGACGCACGCCACTCTTTCAATTTCGTTTTCTGTTTGAACAGATCTGTCTTTTGTTTGCATTCTGTTTCGCGCTGCTTTGAGCGACTGTGAAAATTAATAACATTCACGTGTCAATAAATTGTTGAATAATGCATCGAATGGGCAATTTTATTGTGTTTCTTTACTGTTCACACGTTAAAGTGAATCGTGCATTTGATTTCTCCGCTCGTTTTCGTGCTTGACTGTTTTATGTTTTATATTGGTTCATTTGGGCTCCGAAAAATATTTCTGAAATATAATCGCGGAAATTTAAACATGGGTAGCGGATTATAACTTTATATCAGTTATATAGATGTGTTGGTACCTTTTAGTGTTTGAATGTCACTAAAAATGTATGATTATAATTTATTAGAAGACTTAATTGTGGCCGTGTGGTGTGTTGTTACTATCAGTTACGATTCATTTTATCATCACTGTCGTATTTATCTAATAAGATTGGGACCTACTACTTGACGATAAGAAAAATAATTTCTTTGCTGTTTCTTTAATTTAGTGATTATCATTGAATATATAATTAACATATCACTACACCATTTAAGGGAATACTATATTCTTTAGGAAATAAATTTTCCTTTTATATTATAAATTTCGTAACGCTACACAGTGAAAAGTAATAAATACATTTCGTAACTAAAATTTGATTTTTTTTTCGTTTTTGAGACGTTATTGATACTGATTAGATTTTTTAATACGTTTTACATTCATTCTTGCTACTCCCAATGCTTTTAATAATTATGAGAGATATCGTATATAATATTTCACCTACACAGTGTATACGTATTAACTGGCAACGTTGGAATATCTTATATGGGGCTGAAGGTATTAACAAATTGTTCTTACGAAAGTTGTTTGATACGGAGGGGGACATTATCTGGTATAGATATTTTCTTTGCAGCTGAAGAAATGGGAGATTTCAATATTTTTTATAATCATAATATGATAACGCTTGCTGAATGCTGCGACGAATGCAACGATGTACAAGACTAGGTCGTTTCGTTCTACGGAAGGTCGTGAAATCGTGAGGCCTCGGGGCGTCAGATCAACGCATGTTACACGCTTTCGGCCAGCGAAACTCTACGTACTTGACCGTGCTAATAATCGCCGAAAGCATGCGATATGCGTTCACTTCATTCCCGGGGCCTCACGGTTATACGACCTTCCGGAATGATTTAGTGTTGCACATCGTTGAACTTATCTTAACAAGCACTATCATAATCTGAATAAAAAAATATAACGTTCTACTTATAAAAATTACGTTCACCTTGAAATCTCCCCCATTTCTCCACCTGCAGGTAAACTATCTATACTGCATAATGTCTCCATCCATATCGAATAACTTTCGTAAGGACAATCTTTTAATACGACACCTTCAACCGTTGTCAATTAAAACAGACACACTGTATATGTGAATATTTAGAACCACCTACTAAGCAAAGAAGACTCCCATGTGATGCGGAAAATATTATACTGACAGAACTCTACTTAACATCAAAACCACCATAAATGACAATCCCAAGAACAGTAAATGAATAGAGTAACAGCGACTCCTAAATTCTCTAATGTATATTGGAATGTATAATAAGTTCTAAGGTGAAGTAGGAATTTTGCGTCGATAATAATCAGTGATTAATGTGATTTTAAATAACAGAAGGAAAATACATTTTTAACCTAATGCAATTCTAATAAAATTTGATCCAACGCTGCATAACATTGAGAAAATATTTTCTCGAAATCGAGTTTCCTTAAATGTATTTTCGATTATTTGTATTTCAATTTGCTTTTATTTATTATTCAAAAATGCGCCAGTCTCTGGAACAGAATATTCGCGGAAGAGTTTCATTTGTTTTCAAATTTTCAATAACGGGGACACCCCTTTGTTACCCTTTAAAAACACAATTTAAATGAATTCATATAAGTATACACATATTTTAAAAATCTTTTGAAATACAAAATAATTTAAATTGTGAAGAATTCTGGTTTATCTGGAATCTGCAACCTGCCTTCGCCAGTGATGCAATAGAATTAATTATCAGTTAGCTAAAACAGGCATAGAAAGAAATAGTTATCTTCCTCCGACAAGCTAAAACGACAGAAACACGTCATTCTTTTTCTCATTTGAATTATTTTTCTTTAACGCAACACGAACCAGGAGCCAACTTGTGGCCCCTCAAAAATATCTTCAAATATCACAATTTTAATTAATGCCCATTTTAATGTCTGTCCTTAATCCAGCAATAAATTTATTTGTGGGACAAAAGGAAGAGGAATAATTCAAACTACCTCTCGCGCATATAAAAGCAAAATGTCCTTAAAACCCGCGACCATCGGGTTTCATTTTCTAAGGTTACGTGAAAACGACAGCCTGTCGAGTTGGTAGACATAGCAGATGATGTTTAAGGACGTATAAAAGGTCATCGTCTCTGGTCCTGCGTCTAAATGCTACTGTCTGACACTTTTAGATACTTTGATTGATGGATTTATTAGTGGAAGTTGCGATTTAGTATTTTGAAATCTGTGACTTTTTTTATGAAAGGTGACGATATTCGAATTTCATAAGAAATTTACCAATTGGCTTCTTCTATTTGCAATTATTTAATTAAAGTTTCCTGCTTCTTCTCTATCGTCTGAGACGCGGTGAATGGTCCAAGACTGCTGGGAAACATCGTTATGAGTCATCTACCAGGTTCTTCGTACGATTCTTCGACCAATCTTCGTTTTACCGTCGGTAAGACAGACTGTTGAATATGGTTGCAAAACATAAGAGGACTTTTGGAATATTGAATGAATTTAGGGGTATTCATATTTTTTTCGTCACGCGAGAGCAGAATTTTTAGGAGAGAAATATTTCTTGCATTGATTTCAATATTTTCATATCCATTACCTGTGGATTATATCAGTATTGCAGAAATAATAAATAATTAACAATAACAGAAATGATAGATTGCATATTGCGGAAGTTACTTTGAGTAAAAAATGTGTGGGAAATAATTACAATTTATTAATAGCGTCATAAAATAACAAGGTCAGTTCATCGATATCACAATTATTTATTATTTATTTGCATCTACAGTATTTTACAAGTTTGCAATCTTCTTCTGATATTATTATCTATAATAAATGCCCAAAATGTGCTGAATGAAAATGAAACAATAACTGGGACATTTCGTACCTACGTCATTTAAAAAAAAAGAAACGATAGAAAGTTCCACATCTGCTCTCTGATAGCTTTTATTTCAAACTCGCATAAAATTCTTCACATTTGCTGCAGTTTTACCAAATTGTAAAGTACCACTAAATAATTACAAAACAGTATCTACGTCTTATTACTTTATGGTCGTTTTCTCGAAATGTACGAGGTGTTTACAAGCACTTATATGCTACAGGATGACTTGATAAAAGTACACGGTCAATAAGAAAAGTGATCTAATCATACAACGAATGATCCATAAAAATTCCATTTCACACTGTGATCGAAAAACATCGTCAGCAGTTTCATCTATTCTTTAACAATTGCTACGATTACAGCACATTATTGCTTTTATCTGAGCTTCTCCTCGTGCAAAAAAGTATATTCAAGACAATAGTCGTCGCGCATTGGCCAGAAAAAGAAAGAGCATGGATATGAAAGTTATTCTCGAAGAACTCTCCATACGTTCTGATTTATATAATACATTTCTGGGTGCAGCTACTATAGTAATTCATCTTGCAGATGTTTTTTTATTTGCTCTTCCATGTCCGGTGTTCGAACAACCCTGTTTGGATATTTAGCTACGGTAGCAAGTGGCAAATCACCCAATCTCTATAAAATGTCTATTGACGTTTAGGCATCTGGCTTCGAATAGACGATAATGCAAAGCAGTTTATTGAATTAAATATTGAGCTTCTGCGACGACATCGTGAAATATATAGGTACCTGTTTGTAATTTGAATGCATACAATTTTCAATAATGATGTTTGAATGCCATTAAAGCTTAATGAAAATTATCTAGCACAATTGCTGTTAGTGGTGTTATTATTTACTAAGTAATTACGCTTATACTATTTACCGGACGCTATTGATACTAATAATAAGTGGAAATTGATATTAGCATTGGCTATTGACAGTTATCATTTGTATCCGTCATCTATATGTTATTTTATGGTGTTAGGCAACATTTACATCGCTAACAGGTAGTTCAAATGTTTGAGTTTCTCCGATTATATACAATATTTCATTTCTGCTTTTGATTGCTTATAATCTTCCAATTATAATGCAGTTTTTGCAATTTTTAGAATTATTGACACAAACGAAGAAGTCAACACAAAGAGAATTAGAATACAAAGAAAAGAGTTTTAAGAATACTATGTTCAGTAAGGAATAATTTTTGATACCTTAGATTCCGAAATTATATTTTGCATTATTAAATTATAGAGAAACCATGATACAACGATATGTAGAAATTTGCAAGTGAATAAGGTAATTTAAATAAACGATTAATCAAAGTACTGTTTGCACCAGTTCTAATAATTACTGGTAATAATTACAGAGATTATGAAGATTCTCCAACTAATTTTTCGAATTCTCTCATTTTTATTTCTTTCGCCACAAAATACAAAGTTAAATGTATAGTGTCTATAGTGATCGCAAGAAAAAGGGTTCTATAATAAACGACAACGCGGTGCAGCCTGAAAACATGAATTTTAAAATCCTCCAAGTGGCGTGTTCACCTTCCCCTTATTGCAAAAACAGTTTACAAGAGCTTTTATCTTGATATTAATAATTTCGTGATTTTTAAGTTCTTTTACGAAGCAGTGGCGATAATAAGCGTTAAATTACTTCGATACGAAAAATAATGCATGAGGGTTTCCCATTTGAGACATAAGTGAATGGAACCTAATTTATATTGTTGTAATATCAAATGAGAAACCTCTATAAGAACTCGATTCCCACTTTTTTACTAACGAAGCATATGAATTTTTCAACGTCCACTATAAAAGCAAATTGAAATAATGAAAGATTGGCAATCTTTTCATTATTGAAACGGTGGATATAAATGGTGCCACAAGTAAGTACGTATCGCTGCGAAATTTTAAAATTCCCTTTTCAGTTCCTGGAATTATTTTCTGACAAAAATCAGTATATCTTCGTGGAACGTTACAGTTTCATTTTTTCGAGGAATATGAAGTTTGTTTTAGCACGAAATGGAGATTTAGTGTTCTGAGTGGACCTGTATCTTCTTCTGTGCAAGGTTTTTCATGAATTCAGCGGGCCTGTACGAAGTAAATATCCAAATATAGTAGAACCAGGGCTGATAATTGAACGAGGATCAATTTAGGACCAAATTTTGCTCTGACTCGCTCGTTCATTGGTTGAGCGTTGGTCACGTGATTGGTTTTGACGCTCAAAACGAGCGCCGAGCGTCAGCATGAAATCGGACCTTAAACAGAAATCCTGTACGAAAAGTAGTGTGACCTACGATTTTTTTTCTAATTAATTCTTAATATGTGGAAACAAAAGTTCGGCAAGATGCATTTTTTCTTTAAAATGCTATAATTTCTATAATATTTTGAATTTCGAGGAATCGGACGGCCATACGATGGAGAGTGTCTTTAAAAATAAGAAGACTTCTGAACTTTGGATTTTCAGTTACTGAAAAAGTTGTATATAAACATTATAAAAAATTGTTCTCGAAAATTCCGGAAATGCTTCATACACGGTAGGGCGGCTATTTCAACTGAGCGTATATATTACTAGTAAAGAATTCGTGAAAGTGATGCAACCCTTAAATATCAAAATGATCTAATCGGAAAGAAAACATCATTTAAAGAAAAACAAATCAATTTAACAACTTCAATTCAGTTCCTCCAAAAATGTACTAATACATTATTTTCTAGTATCATTCTAGTAGGTACATACAGTTCTAGTAAATTTTGCAATGCCTTCAATTAAACACCAAAATGATGTCTGGAGAAACAAGGCTTCATGAAAAACAACGCCAATACAATAATTTCAATTCACTGCGTCGAAAAATCCATTGATGCGTCAATTTTGTGCAAGCATTATCCTAGAAAAAGTGCAGTCGACCATGCAAATAAGCGCGCCTTCAACTAAACGTCAAAATCACTCGTTCGGAAACAAAGCTCCATGTATGAAAAAAGAAAAGGACCAATTCACCGGTTTCAATTCACTTTCTCCAGCAAAAGTCAGCGTGCCCTCGGTTGAAAGTCTCTGACGCGTCCATACACCCCGTGTAATCCGTATCGAAGAATTAAGTGAGCCGGCGAAAATTGATAACGAAACCGGGGGTCACAATTCTTCACGCTCATTAAGCCACGATAAAAAGGGGGTCACGTTGGCCGAGGCGTGGATCTGCGACATACAGGTGATAAATTATCATAACCCGTCGCAAGCGTTTCTTTAATCGCCGGGCCACGCAACGCTCGTTGAAGTAACTTGAGGGAGTCAGCCGGCTCATCTACTCTGTGAAAGTAAAAATACCGTGTATGTATAGTATTCAGGTTAGCCAGATGACTGTGCGCCACCGCACGCGCTACGAATTATGGCGTGTCGTCTTATCCTGAACCAGAGCCGGGCGAATTTTGCTGCGAACCAAATTAACGAATAAAGATTTTAAGTAAGTCTGGTTGGATAACAAGTCTTTAAGTGCATCGGTGCAACACTGAACCAATGACAATTTGATCAAATCTACGAATTATTGAGTATTTCAATTATTCGACTGTCAGCTGAGTGTAGTCTGTATAACTAAAATATGATCTGACAATATTTTTCTATTTCAGACACACGATTATAATTTTCGAAAATATTTCTTAATATACGATGCGATAATACTATTTACATTCCAAATACGAAATGAAATAATATTTTAAATAACGTTGTCGCAAAAATGCCATGTGTTAGGTACATGAGTACCACCTCCGCTGGCCGAAAGAAAGTATCGGGACCCATAAATTTCGCCGATAATTGCACCCATACGTATTGGTACCTATAATCGACTGTTCAGTTCTGGGATACGCTGCCACCCACTTCTTTCAATAATTCTGTAATTCAGTCGATATAAATCGTGTCGCGAAAGTTATTTATTCTTCTTGTTTATCGTAATTATATGTTCGTTAAGCATGCAACAAGTGAAGTTCCCTTCACCGCGATGCGTTGTAATTAATTCGTGTTTTTAATAATAAATCGATGTTAAGGCATGACCCATAGTTTCGTGAAGTGTGTGCAATTGCTTTATATATATAGTTGAACGCGACATAAAGAATATCCAAAATTCTTGTGAAATTTATTTTAAGGACGTTACTTGTAGGAATAATTATGAATACAGTTTAACTGAAAATCCGAATAAATTGCGTTTATCAATTTCTCTTTGTATTCTTTAAAGCACGCGAGTGCAAAAATCAAAGTGGTACCTCGAAACGAAAAATATATGACTTATGCAACCACTCGAGTTCATCTTCTATTCATAGGTACACATCTCGCGTGTATAATTCCCTGTATGCAACATTGGAGTGATTGTAAAGAAATATTTGAATTATGACTGTTTGTTAAGATCTCCTTTTGGTAGGAGATAATTTATGTATCATTTAATATTCTACCGTGGTCGCATTGTTTTCGTCCAGGATAAATAATTACGTACAGTTAGAAAACAAAGAGCGATCATTTTCCACAGGTTTACAGAACGATCAATTATTTAAATCGCTCTCGATGGCTGTATCCTCCAAGAATATTTTAGTTAACTCGTGCGTTATCTTTTATATTACTGTGTAAAGATGAGGAAATAGGGACGAAAACTAAAGCTCGTTCAACAGTATCATTAATTTTTTATATGCCTGCGGAACAGATATTTCAGAACATTCAAGGTTTTGTCACTTCCTTCATAACATGTTCGTATATCAAAATCGCAATAGCTCCACCTTTCTGACAATTCATTCATTAAATGATAAAACCTGTGTTGCAGCAGGTGCAAGCTAAAAATGTATATTTCTCGTATTTAAGTTATTTCTGAAACACTGTGCATGCCTAGAAAACAGTAAGTACTTAATAAAATTCTAATATTTATACATTTAGTATTTGTAGTATTTGGAATTTACTATCTACACTGCACTCATGTACATTATTAAATAACACATCATTCCTGAAAGTCCATTCGAAAGTTCATATATCCGCGACAGTTTTAGATGCCTTATCGTTAACGTAACAAGAATACGGAAGATGTTCTCAATTCGGCAGCGATTAGGTCCTCGTCTACCATCCGAACACTGGCCAATTAATTTAGAATACCGGGGGTCCACGTGTTCGCCTTGTTCGATTTCGTTGCGAAACAAATTACAATAAGAAGAATATGAACGTTTTATGGAGTCTAACGTAGTCTGATGGTTATGCAGATTTCGACCTTCGTTCTTACCTTTCGTTTCGCGCCTAAACGATTTTGAAGATAGTTATAGGGATCATAAAGTCCTATCGAGACGATCTGTCGTGATGGTGGCAATAAATATTCCCCGGGTGCCGCACTTTGCTCCCTATGGGCACTCTAAGCGTATTTCTCTCTTCGCGGTGCGTCGCGAGTAATTATTGTGGCGATAGGAAGCCAGACATCGTGATGACGAAATTACATCATCGTATCATTGGCCTTGAAAATGACCTCCAGACTTATGGTTCTTAAATAGTTCCCCAAATTTTCTAATTGTATCCACGGGATGACACTTTTTTAGAAGTTATCGCTGCAATAAATTTCTTTAGTACGCCCTTGGTTCGGAATATATTTTAGATGAGCTTGTTCCTGCCGACTTAATTATTTCCGATGGTGGTAAACTGTTTTAAGAATCTGATTAGTAAAATGCTAATACTAATACTACTACGCAAGCAGCAAGGAGCTTTCTAATATTTAAAGTATCGCTGTCCAATTACTATCTTGGGATATATTTAAGTAGCCATCGACGAGCTAGATTTAATTGACTCACGAAATGGTCCCGGTTTTAATTTTGTATTTAATGAACATAGTTAAATGTATTGTCTATGAAGCATTGATTATTTCAGTCAGACTATATTCTGTTTTTCAAAGTAACTTGTAATTTCGAAAGTGTCTTTCACGTGTCAGTGACACTGTTGACTTCATTATTATTCACGCTACTATTATTATAGTGAAACGTTATGTGCAAGCATAATGTCTAACTGTAAATATTCTCATCTGATTGCGAGGTCTTAATGGGACATTTGGGCAAATTTCCTTCGTTAATTGCTCCGTGTTTTAATGTTACGCGCCATTTTATTCTGCTACAACAGCATAGGTGAAGGACAATTTTAAATTTTTGTCTTATTTGGCTTTTTTCATTTAAATAAACGAGTCATTTTTCTCTGAACCACTTTATTACCTAATTCTTAACCAAACTTATAAATCTTGATTCTTTTATTCCTACTGTGTATAAGAATTGCCTAGGAATGAGAGCAACTAAATAGGGACAACCAATTTAATGATGTTAAGGTTCTAAAATAAATTTATATTTAGGACTTAATTTTTATCTACTTTTGCATTCAGTACTATAGTTCTTCATAGTACTATTCAGTCTATGAAGTAATATTGATAAATGTATTCTGAAATAATTGGTTACAACTTCCTTAATTAACTTGTTTAGTTTCGATGTCAGATAATGTTACGGTTTCTAAATAATTTTCCCAATTAATCAAATAATTCGGTACTTGGAATATTAATTTTTTCCTATTTAAAATAATTCCTGTCCATGTCAGTCTGAGGACAATATACATATGCTAGACGCCTATGAATAGTTGTAGCATGTAAAGTTATGCTTAAAGTTCTTCTTCCAGGTATTTTTCCCAAGATTCCGTGGGAAGTTGAGCAGGTTCTTGCGTGGTCGAAGGTTAAAAGCCAACCCAGGCCTAGCCTGAAGCGATTTTGGTAAAACTGAAAATCTCCTCAGTGGAAGAATATAATTACGTGTTTAGTGATTGTCTAACACGTTACAACACTTGTGAGAACACGAAAGCCCCTGTCCATTCGAAGGATCACTGTTTTTTTTTGCAATAAGTAATAGGAATTCTGTAAATCTTCTCTAAGATAAATTCATTAAAACGAACCTTGTTATTTATCATGTTCCGCGTGAATATAAAACATTTCTTAAATCTTGCTTAAAACGTTCCTTCCACGTTTCTTAAAAATTTGGGCATACCAGGTTTCTCCAATCAAAAATGTGTTGATCTAATGAAAGAAATACAAAGAGGATATAATGACATACATTTTAAGTAAAATTAGATAAGTCATGATTTACAAGATTATCCTGGACACATTTTGAAAGTTAAAAAATTGTAATTCATCAAAAATCTGTCGAGCACGAAGATGAGAGTATAATTTCTTCCTGCAATTAATTTTCCTAAAAGTAAACTCAATTACGTATGCACAATGAGCAATATAAATTCAAGGAAGTTGTATTGGGAAAAGGAATTTTAATGAAATTTTACAGACATTTAAAACCTGTTATATGGAACATAAACAATTTAAGAAAATGTAAATAGAGATGAACTCAAGAAATCCAATAATATTTCAATAAAGAATGTTGAGCAGAAGAATAATGGTCTTGCATACCAAATGAAGTCTGACGAGACAAAAGAAATCTTTAAACAAAACTTTTATATTTTATTATTAAACGATTTTATTCAGCTTCGACCCTCTGTTTGTTTGTTTGCACGTATGCTTCAAATCTGGCAACCAAAATTTAACCAACTTCCAATTATCCAATTCTCTTAAAACTGTGCAGGTGTGCGTAGTTTGGATGACAATACAATATTTAAAAAAAAATATATCCCCGAGGGACTGAGAAAATTACCCAGTCATCAATAAATATAACTCATAATCGCAAATCCAAACGACTTGAATCAGCCACTCGCGTCCTTCACGAATACGACAAAAAGCCGCTGCGTTCACGAACTAGTCGCATCGCGATTACCAAAAATACACCATTTATCGAGAAATGATCCGTCACGTACGTGCGAATAGTAAAACTAAAACTTTAAAAGCGTTCGTAGTATATCACCATCGAAATTGTCGTACAAGAAACTAATTATTTTTTAGTTCTTGGTGCATTTTTAATAAAATCGTTTAACATAACATTTTTTTTATATATTTCTTTCAACCGTATTTCATACAAACTTTAGATTTTCTTTTAACATCACACCTGTAAGCTGTAAGTACGTTGCTCAGTACCGTTCGTCCTCTGCATAAAAATACCTGACGCAACATCGCCCGTACATTCATATCAGCCTTCTTATTAAGTCAGCTTCAAGAATGTACGAAAAAAGAAATTTAAATTCCGATTGAAAATCAGGGTCGATCGCGTTTACGAACAGCAATCGCACGAATGCCAACCCTTTTTTCTCTCGACACTTCTGTCCGGCAGTGACTAATACGCATAAAATTTACAAACATTCAAGTCGTCAAATATGCGAATAATTAAACAACTGAAAACACTTATGTCTTGTATCTTAAAACTCTTGCTACTCTTCAAGCGTCTAGGAACGATCCTCTTTTCCTTCGCGCCACCTCCAAACCGCGCGTGTTCCGATACGTACTCGCCAAAGATGCAAGAGAACCGCCGAAGCTCGTATATTACAGTACTTACAAGCGTTTTACAGCTCTTCATTTTTCACGTGTCAGGGACTTGCGAAATCGAAGGTCCGATAAAATACGGATCCTCCAGCATTATTGCCTTAAAAACACCGAAACCCAACGCACGCCGATCTGTTGCGTAACGTGACGCAAGTATTTATACATATCGGCCGCTGCACCTGCATGATCCCTTTGGTGGTAAATAAAGACGAACTCGGGCCATCCTACGAGGTTCGCGAAAGCAAGTACATAATCCTCTTTTATTTTACCACTGTGTCATTTTAATTACGTACCACGAGCTGGAGCTTCTTTGGCAAGATTCGCTTGGCCTCTGACTGGAACTAAAATCTCATGAAGAATGAATGGTTCTTCCTGAAGAACACAGACCGTACAGCCCTCCCCGCCTTGCATCTGAATCGAGAAGGAGTCGAAAGACTGCAACAGGTAGAGGCGTAGCCGCGGCGTTACCGATCTCCACGCACCACCGCTGTGTTGTCATCCTGGGCCCGCGTCTCTGAATCATCTGTAAAATTTGAAGGTGTTCCGTCCCGAGTGGGAGAGAAAGGGGATGGAGGGGGATTAAATAAGGCAGGCTTGCCAGAAATTCGCCGAATGTTCCGGTGATGGATATATAAGGCGATCCTCTGCACGATATTCCGAGTCAGTTCAGTGAGAAGCTACTGCGCGGAGGATCCACGCTTCGTTTTAACAGAAAACCGAAAGAGTCCAGCGAGACCTCATCATGAGCCGATTGGTGAGTTCCGGAACAACGTCAGCGGGCTGTAATTAATCGGTGCTCGCGTGGGTGGTCGCTAGGAAATTCGGGGGTCTGCGTTACGCCACGTCGATGTTTATCGCGACGTTGCGTAATTAAAGCGGCACGCTCGAGGATGTTCGAGTGGACCAAGAGTGTCCCTTCGAAAATTTCGGGGAGGCAACGAACGCAGGTGCCGCTTGCTCTTTGAATCTTTTGCCCAGACCAGGTGACGTAAGTCGTCTGGGAAAGTGCACGTCCGCCACTTTGTTATGTCAGCTTTCAGTAAACGCTCGATACAGTGAAATGTTAGGCGGCAGGATTTTGTAACTTTCCCCCATTTGGATCGTATTATTTTAAATAGTTGAAATTGAATGGCCAATTGTAATACCAAGTAACATGTCGACCGAGTTTCTTTTTAACGGTGTCAATCGAGTATTTCCCATTACGTGGTCGATAGTCGACGACAATTTATGGAACTCGTAGGAGAATACTGATTTTATAGTTTAGGGTATCTAGGTATAAAACGCTTAAAATATTCTGCCAAATAAAAGCGTTTAAGAAATCGGACTATTTCTCATTGCGTGCTGGTGGTGCATTTTTCGCTTCTTTTTCCAACACTGAATTTATTCTAGTAGTACTTAAGGGGGCAGTGGACTATTTCAGCTTCGGCAAATCGATTTTCTTTTTTTATTGATTCCGAAAGTCTTATCCTTTATGAAGATTTTAAACGAAATTTCACGAAGAAATTTAAGTACTTGTAGAAGTTATAGCAGCGAACGTAATTGAGTGCACCGCCCAGTAACAGCCTCGCAGAGCGGTATTGGCATAGGGGATTTAAATTTGAAGCCGGTTTTCTCGAAACACCATTTTCAGACACGGTGTACATCGTAACTCTGGAACCAATGAATATTTTCACTTGAAATTTTCACTGTACGTGTAGAATTCCTTCCTCTACAGAGTGGAATTCTCGTACCAACATCGGATGTTTGTAAAACATTTTATAACTGATTAAAGACGAGTTTTTTTCCGTAAAAATGTGGGGAAAAATGTATTCGTGTGTGACTTCCACAATTTTTGTTCAAATTCATCGGCAAAGTTCCACTCTGTGGATTTTGGGGTATAACTCAACCCAAAGCATTTTGCTGAATCGATGTACACCACCTACAGCGGCGCGTCGTGCACGGCTATCTTCAACGATTAATAACTTCGATAATTTTATACATTCCGACGATTTTTTTGTAATTACTCACAAACGTGCCCACAGTAGATTGTGAAAAGCATGACTATAATGATTATTTCATGTCAAAGTAATTTAGAGTCAAAGAAACTAACGATTTCACGTATCCAATTGCCCACTACCCCCAAAAATACGTCAGGTGTTAATACATTGGAAATTATAGCTTGCCCCCTCGTCTTCTAATGTGTCAAAATGAATTGGGTTTCGCAATAAAATTATAATATAGTAGTAACATTATAATTTCAATAACAGTAAGACAGACTAAATATATCATCATATTGAGTATAAAATTTAAAACCCCTATATTTAATTCACATAATTCACCTGTTGAACACTTTCACTGCCTAACAAGGAACGATGCACTGGAGTCCCCTCGACTTTCTTTTCGTATTTAAACAGTTCCAAATCTTCTATCAAACCCTGAAACTAGTATCTAACACTTACCCTCTCAAACAACCCCCCCGCTATCATTTCCACCCTACTAAATTCCCACTACACAAGTTCCTCTAAAACGCCACAGAGCCCTCATGCTTGCAGCAACAACCCACAATTTGGAAACTCCATTAACATCGTTTGCCACAAGATCGACGTCCCTAAGTATCTATCCAAGGGATCGATCCACCCATAAACAGACTGCAAACGTTTCCAGGTAATCGTCCTGTGCGCCCTGGTCGCTGTGGCAACCGCCGTGCCCCTGGTCCCCGTTGAGGCGCCAGTCCCCATCTTGAGACAGAGCTCAGAGGGTCCAAATCCAGATGGAAGCTACAACTACAGCTACGAAACGGCGAACGGCATCCAGGCACAGGAAGTCGGCTACCTCAAGAACGCAGGATCGACGGCTGAGGCGCTGGAGGCTCAAGGCAGCTACGCCTACACCGCGCCCAACGGCGAGGTCGTGCAAGTGACCTACGTCGCCAACGAGAACGGTTTCCAACCCCAGGGCAGCCACATCCCCCAAATCCCGCCCCAGATCCTCAGGGCCCTCGAATACATAGCCGCTCATCCCGAGGAGAACAACATCGACGCCCAATGAACAAAGAACGAGACAGGGTGAATCTGGACGCGCGAATGGAAAGATCGGTCTCAGAGTTCCTCGACGAGCGTGACGGCAGAGTCAATGTCGAGGGTGGATGAAGCCCATCGTTCTACTTCGATTCAGACTGCTGTCGATTCACAGGCAGCAATCCGCGGAGCTTTAGGACACGATTCTTCTACTTGTGATGGATGCTTGAGTTTATAAACGTCCCTCCGTATTCGTTTATTGTTTCTATACGTTTCGCGACTTTGTAAGAGCACGCTGAGGGGCTTTGTAAATAAACTGTATATTGACACTTTTGCGTTGATTTTTTTAGCGATTCAAGACCCAGGATATGGATAATTGTTTTTGAAAAATTTGAAGATTCTTCTGGTTGTAATTGTTACTGGAGGGGTCTCTAGTTTAGGGTTTCGAAAGGTTGAATTTGAGAAGTTCTTTGAAGGATGTATATTAGAGTGGTGCTTTGACTTCACAAATTTTTTTTTGTATTTTTTCATGGGGCACCATGGGGCACAATGTGTTCACCCTTGAGTAAGTAATGTGGTATTTATTTGATTTTTTTTCAGTTACTTATTGGAGGTTGCTACTAGGCATTGAATTTTGTGTTTTTAACCGGTTAACTGGCACGGTCCTTTTCATTATTCGGGCCCAAACTGGTAACATCGAAAAATTAAGTGAATCACACAAAATTTGGTATACAGGGGTTTTTTGAGTCGCTGAACCGATTCCGGGGGTAATTTTTTTCATCTGACACCCCCAACCCCTAAAAATAGAATTTAGGGGGAGTTTGTCAATTCTTTACTAAACCTTTTTTTTATTTAAAAATTTTTTATTTGTCAAGTTTTCTTGTCAATAATTCAATTGCAGCAGTTACTTTTGTCAATGCCACAGTACGAATAATTTATACAAATCCCAACAATTCGCTAGTCATTTTGGTTCGGCCATATTGAGTCTGCCATATTGAAATTTAAAATTCCAATGCCAAATTCAGATGCAGCGACCCCAAAAACCATTACATACC
The DNA here is from genome assembly GCA_910592295.1 of Andrena haemorrhoa. Lineage (NCBI taxonomy): Eukaryota > Metazoa > Arthropoda > Insecta > Hymenoptera > Andrenidae > Andrena > Andrena haemorrhoa. The sequence goes on along the minus strand of OU342944.1, from coordinate 5,058,574 downwards.
AAGTTTCATTCAAATCTTTTGAAAATCAAAAAAGTTATTCCATTTGATCATATATGATACATTGACAGAATTGGCCAGATTGTTGTTTGATCATATATGATACATTGACAGTTAACCGGTTAAGAGAAAAATGCAATTTTCTTTTCAAAGTATTATATTTTTTAAACGCGTTTACTTAACATTGGAGTATTATTACAAAGTAAATTTGTGAACCAGCAACTTTTGGAAATAACCAATTATTCATATTTTTAGAAGTCGGAGCTGGTAGGGGGGTTGCTATGTACTAGTCTCGAGGGGGAATTCTTGATTTAATGACGCCAGGCAATCCAACTCTCAGGTATACAGAGGACCTGGTGTACGAATTCGTCTTAAGCAAAACATATAATGTTATTTAAAATATTAATAAGCGGGTAGCAACCTCTAAAACATTGTGAAATGTAATAGAATTTTAACCACGCCTGTTTTCCAGTGTAGAGAACAAAATTTTAGGGTGCCCCTGCAATATTTTAAAAGTTGGATTTTAAACACCACCCTAATGCATATTCTTTAGCCGCGCATTTTTTTTATTTCGGCACAGGTTTTTATCCATTATGTAGCAATGTTTTCGAATTATTACAATTGATAAGTTGATATATATTTTCCCGCTGAATGGTCATAGAGTAACTACTGCCCTGAAACTACCAATTAAAGTTTATTTCTAACTAGTATGAATTTGCTAAGCTACTGAACTTAATTTCATGAAAAAACGGGGCGAAATTGACAAAATGACAGTAGGTGAAAGAAAAAGTTTCTTTTTTTAAAAACAATTAAATTTTAATTTTTCTCAATTTTGATTGAGCTCAGTATTCTCAAAATAGTATTCTCCTCACTAAAATCAACGAGTGAAGGTTATTGGCTTAACAAAATTCTTCAGATATTGTGCATACCAACTTGAAGGATATAGTTCTGAGAAAAACCTAATTAAATTTTCGTATTAACTTTTTTGGTATATGACTCGCAATTACAGATCACGAAATGGAAATGGTAATTAAATTTTTTAACCCTGAAAAGTACAGGAACCTGTTAATTGTATTGAGCTTTGTTTAATTATTTAGATCTTTCTAGAAATCTAAATAGATATTCGTTTCGAACAATAAGAAACACGTTATTCTATACAACTTCTGTCATTTCTTTCGTTTAACTCTGATGCATCCTACACATTGTTTGATACAAAAGTATTTCACGTTCGATTTATAATACTTATATCCGAAATTCTATTTCAACGCTTGCTTGAAAATAAAATTAGTTTCATCCTTGTCTATCAAGATCTACATTTGTATCTACCACGTTGTTACACCCAATTAAATACAATATTTTTAAAACTTATTTTGTTGGAATTCAACAAAAGTTTACTCATAACTAATGATCGATTTAATTTGCACCGAAAACCTTGGCTGGAGGGTTTTGTATAAATGTACCTTCAGAAAAGTCGCAAGATTAGTTAGGGATTAGTACTAAGTGCACGTGTAACGGTATAAACTTTTTTATATCTGCGAGATTTATACACAACCTAGAACGCAATTTTTTAATGCAGATTTAGCCGCATTCGCAATAAGAAGTTTCGTTATGTGGGTAAGTACTGCACTAAGAGTATTAAGACTACTAAATTTTGGCAGCGTTTTCAAGTAAGTAGACAATATGTAATAGAGATAGAAAATAATAAAACAAATTTGATCCTACAGATTTTAATATTTTTCGGTATACGCAATGGTGAAAAGAAAATTGAAAATATTAACAATGATAAAACTACCATCATTTGACAAAAAGAATAAGAGACTTGCATACAAAGTCCTAGTAGTACCACAACGACAAATAATATCTACTATTACAGTACTTCATACACATCTATAGAAATATTAATTTACAATTTTCTTTCAACCATCAGTGTAATTTAACTAGCACAGGATTGACACAAATCTGCATATTTCTATTCAGTGGCGGACTGGATCCAAAAATATTGGTTGCCAGGAGACAAAGGGGACTCACCTACAACTATAAATTTTACTGTAAATGTCAGTTAGTTAAATCCTGGATTTTAGTTGCTTACAGTAATAATATTGGAACTTGTATTCTATCTTCAAGCTATTAAAAGGTTATTAACATTTTTACCATATTATCTGAGGTTTAAGGGCCACTTGCCATCGGGCCAGCTGACACACTGGCCAATCCGCCACTTTTTCTATTCATTCACCCCTACATTCAATTTTCATGGCTCACCTAAGATCGGCATTCGGTTCTCATATACCCACGATTATTCATTTAAGAAACGAACCGACCCCCTACGCTTCATATATCTTCACATATAAGCAACACCACTCTCCTCGCGAATCAGAACATTAAAACCGAGAGAGAAGTCGGCCAGGAAAGGTAGTTTGAAAAAGCAGCAGCGATCTCGGTAACTAGGTTTCCTACGTTTATTCATGAGATCACGTCTTATCTACTATCGGCGAAAACATTTCAGAAGACTGATACGCGCGGAAGAATGTCGAATCTGTGGTGTTGAAGTCGACTCGGTCGGATTTACTATAAAAATACAAATTTATTCGACGTTACATTACAAGAGGGCTAATGGAACTTAGCGACTATGTGCTTAAAGTTACGATCGCGAATCAGTTCCGTTGATTCGGCCGCAGCGACTTGAACTGCCGATTATTGCTCGTCGGGACGGCGTTCTGTTGACTGGGCGAGTCTTTGGCGGTCTCTTCGGGTTCAGGGGTCGAGGGTTGCTTCGCGATCCAGTCGAGTGCTCGCTGAATGGCTGGGGGTATCGGTGGCGGCGTTGGGACATGAGTACCCGCCACTTGTGTGCCGAACTCGTCAGCGGTCCAGCTGATGGCGATCGGTGTGCCGTCTGGGGCATTGTACTGAACGGACCCTTGGATCAGTTGAGTTTCGGACGGTGTACCCGCGTACTTTCGACTGCCAGTCTCTGTTTGCACGATACCGCCCTCGGTTTCGTAGGTGAACGAGTAGTGGCCACGGTTATCGCCAAGGTTTCGATTGTCGTTAAGCGCCTTCTCGGGTTGCCGGAAGTATTCCTGGCAGGTTGCCACTGCGACGAGCGCGTGGAAGATCTGGAAATTGAAATCGGAATTAGAATGAGTGGGTTAAGATCATTTTGGGGGATCTCAGGGGGTTAAGGTGAACCTCGTAGGTTGATAGAGTGAGGATAACTGTGAAGAGTCTTGGAGGGTTGAAATGTACCACCTGAATTTTTTAAAAGGTTGAAATAATCTTAAGTGGGACTTCAAGGGTGAAGAATTTAAGATTATTTTGAGGGATCTTAGGGGGTTAAGATGAACCTCATGCGTTGGTAGGATGAAGATACTTTTGAGGAGTCTTGAGGGGTTGAAATAAACCACCTAAATTTAGAAGGTTGAAATAATATTAAAGGGGTTTTGAAGAAGTAAGGCAAACTAACCTAGAGCTAAAAAGTTAGATATTGTTAAGGGGTCTTAGAGGGTTAAGATGAAACCTCTAGACTGAGGGGGTGAAGATAATCTTAGGGGGTATTGAAATCTCGAAAAATCGATTGTTTTATTATTATTAATTCTGAATGGCTCTTATTGGTTATTATTGGTATCTAAGCAATCCCACCCGAAAGAAACCGACGGTTTTAGCCGTTCAACAGTCCTGTACCCTCTTAATAGTTATAGGCATAGATAATTTTAAATAGTTCTTAGGGTGTTTATGTAAACTCCTCAATATTTGCAGGTTGAGATAATTTATTGTGTACTTTGGTATTGAGATAAAATGTATAAATGCTTTTGGGTTGCATGTGTTGTGGATACTCCCCACTTTTCTATGAAATCTAATCGTTCAATTCGTATAGAAGAAAAAGGAACTGAAGACGGAAGAAAATGAAAATTCATTTTTCATCCAGCGTTACCAATATGTACAATTATTATACTCACCCCCTACCCCTGTTATATAATACCTTTCCAAAACGTATCACCCGTTAATAAATAAAACTATCATTATTAATACCGAGCAGTATACCCCTAGACCAATCATTACCAGAATGTTACAATAAATGATGAGAGTTTTAATTGACGTACGAACAGACATCGAAGCGAACAGATAAAATCCTCACATACTAAACATTCAAGAATTTGAATCTTTCTCAGCATCGTGTGTATTGTACAGAGAAGAGAATTTAAATTATTCAATGTTTAATATGTAAGCAGCCGTGTCTATCTACCCTAATGTCTGTTTATACAGCTGATTAGAATTCTCCCGATTCGTTCTACCATTTGGCTAATGCTTGGCAGAGGGAATACGTAGATCAGTAGTGATATGTTAATGTGCTTTCGAAAGGGACGCCTCATCTAAGTCGTTGGACAACGGTTAAATTATACGAATTATCGAAGGCAAGTCAGCATCGGTGATTAAGGCAGGTAACTGAGTTACATCATACATAATGATCCCTGGAGGAGAGTTGATAGAACGGTCCATCTAATTCAAGTGGGACAGCGATCTCTGCTAAATGTTTGTGTTTCCATGAAAATTCTTTCTCTATTCCGCGTCTTCAATCGACAACGAGTACATTCGCGTTCCTACGTGAAGTTTATGCCTGTACTAAATCATGGAATCAGTTGTAAAAGTTCTCGAATTGCCTATTCCCCCGACACGCACATTGAATATCTTCATACTTAACATTCTTCTCCCATTCCCTATTTTGATTTACAGATATCTTTCATTCGTATATTTATTTTCATTTTTCTTCTCTTTCTCTCGTTATCTATTGTCGTGTAATTTCTTTGCTGAATTACAATTTGTTTATACCGTTTATTCCTGTTTTTATGGCATGTACAGTGGACGTATAGTAGCTACCTAATAGGTAAACGTAAACAAGATTCTTTTAAAATGTTACTGTGACTAAAATACCACAATTATCGGGATTGTATTAGAAAAATTTCATGCTCATTTCATAATAGGTATGTATGTACATATATACAGTGGTCATCGAACATTTACTGTAAATATGAAGAGCAGTAGGAATGTTAGTTGAAGACACTGATTCACGTGAACTATTTTTTATACTTTTCTTGCAACATCCACAACAAAGATTGCTATAATAAGGATTGATTAATAGACTTTTTTTAAATATTGTCAATGTAATCGTAGAATTATGTATAATTTCTATATAAGTATAATAAATGTTTCCTTCTAACGTTGAGAATACTTTGAAGTATTCAATTTAACGTAGATAGGTATACAACTGGATCATTAAACTTCTCTAGTGCAACCTTTCGAACATTGATTACTTATTTTTTTTATGAATTTGATAAGCGACTTATGAAACTGCAGTCCGAGAACAGAACTACATGGTTTGTGTTTCTTCGTAGGCTAATGCTTATTCCCATCTTTGATTTTATTCCCCATTTTCCTCTCAAGATACATTTTTATGTCGATCTGCTAGCCCCTCTGTTTTCATTCAATCTCTTTATCGGTAATCAAGCTCAAATCGTCTGTTTAAAGAAACTGAAAGCTAGAAAGGTTGAAACTATCGGAACATCTATCTATCCCCGATTAAGGTGTAGCTAGACCGTGCAAAAACGAGAGTCGGTGCACTTATGCTTTAATCTCCATCGTGTTTGTCCTGTAAATCCGTTGAGATACCTTTCCCCATGAAAGGTCAGGGCAAGACAGATGTGCTAGTAGGTAGGTCACATTGCTGACTGCGATTGAAAGCGGTAAAAGGGACGAACGATCCTCAACTCCGATGCAGTCACGCGTAAACCAATAGAACTGACAATTTGCTTCTTTTTATTCCCGTACACTATTAACAAGTTGATCTCGCCAATTTTACTAAAATTACACTGCTTAAAAGTTACATTAAACATTACAGTAGTTAGATTACATTGTATTTCCAATGTAAATTCCACTATCGTCCATTTTCCATGGACTGAAGTAGACGAGGAGTGGTTGGACAAGAAGTAATGTAAATTGGATTACCTCCGTGTTAAAGTTGATAGATAAATTGCTTATTGTTGCAATATAGTAGGTTGCAAATATAAACGGTGTCTATGGCGGTATCGCACAAAGATTTAGCGAACGTGATTGTCCATTTTATTCGAAAGGAAACTATGGTATATAGAGTTGCAAGTTTCGTAATGGTTAACTACTTGACTACTTTGAATTGTCTTTGAAAGTTGGAGGAAAATGTTTGCCGACGTATGCTAAACAAAAATTTTAACTCGGCTCTAGTACTTTCTTCACGTGAGAGTGTGTAATTGAATCGCTCGATTGGTATGCAAATTTGTAATTGTAATGACTATGCTGATCATTAAAGCCATGTTTTTTTCGTAGCTTTTAACGCAAGCATGATGTTATTATGGTTGCACTTTGAAAATAAACTTTAAGATTCTGGGCCATAAAACCTACATTCGATACGCTGTGTTTAAAATTATTTTTATTGGTTATTATTTCCATAACTGCTTGATGTATTTTTTGTTCTTATACGCCGATACAAACGCACGTTTAATTAATTTTAAATTGGCGGGAAAGCAATACGAAAATTTATAAATAAAGCGTGGTAAAAGTATATCTGTGTGAAGTTTGGGTAATTTTAGTAGTTTTAATGTATTTTATATTAAAGACTCTCGATTGAATTGTTTGTCCAACATTCATGCAACCGACAAATTTTGTGAAAAGTGAAAACTTCTATTCGCCCTTCGAAATTTAAATTGGAATTGGATAAATAGACTTAATGATGATGTTAGACGTTACAATTTGCAATTTGTATAAAGGTCGTAATGAAATGATAATTGCGTTACTATTACTTAAAACGTGTTTCTAATTAATACCATTCGATTTTAAGCACAATATTGTAAAATGTACCAACATTTCATGTTCCTGGCCCTGATTGTAAAAAAACAGTTACCGATTAAAGCACAACAAAATTATTACCGACACTGCAACAGCAAATGGTATCGAAAATAAATATAAACTATAAATATAAACTATATTTATTTTACATAAATAAACATCCCGTTTTATATTTCAGTTTTTCTAACACTGTTGCTAATTAACTTCCTAATATTAGAAATTAGAAATATGAACAGATTTAGGACCATAGTTGAAACGTCAATTCGTTGAACGCTGTTATAAATCAAATTTAAACCACACCAATAAAAAGTTTTTAAATATTTAGCTATCAATAAAACCTACATATCACAGTCAACAATTAACATGACCACGATAACATAACAGAATACACCCCAAAGAAGTAGATAAATATCCATCCAATTTCCAGCATCCGTACGAAGAGATATCGAAATCTATCCCAAGGTTACCAAGACTCCAGCCACTCAAACTTCAATGTCTCCAGCGTGACAATGACACTGACCCATCCCGCTGCTTCCGTGTCTCAAAATTAATTACTCGCCTCCACGGAAATCCCCCCGAAGCCGCCACTAAACGCGCCCCCACCGCGAACGCGTCTATTCCACTCTAAAATCCAAAGCGGCCAAATAAATCACAAGGACCCTCATGACAAAAATTGCGGAGAGAACCGGCTGAGAGGCAGCGAAAACGGCGAAAATGGCCGTGGAGGAGCAGAAGGGGGCCAAAGTAGGCAAGGCGAGAGAAGAGTGGTCACTTACCAGGACACGCATGATGCTGATGCGAGGAGACACTCGGCAGTGCAACGACACAACGCTCTCTCTGGAAGGCAGTGCGATGCTGTTGCGGCACGTCGAAGGCGATTCTGCGTCGGATAAAAAGGCAATGTCACATATAGAGCGTCGCTGCCCCGCCGATGGTTGCCGGCGTGAAGTTCGTGAGCAACTCTTGGACTGTTGGAGGCACAGCCGACCTTTATACCGGCGAGTCTACAAGCCAGTTGCCAGCCTTTACATAACCCGAGAAAGTTTAATTCGGGATAACCACGTCCCTCTCTAGAGCACTTCTAACACGGACGGTCCACACCCCCGTCGAACAAAGAGGAATGAAAGAAATGGGGAAGGAAGACCGGAGCGAGGACGATCGATCCTCCGATCGCGTACCTCTGCCGCGGCTTTTTAAACGCGATTTCACCAGCCGCTATTCGCGACACCGGAGGGCCACCCGGCGGCTTTTTCCCGTCCCAGACGGGCACCTCGGGTTTACGTAATCCCCGTCTTGCGCAATTACCATGTGGATAGCGGTGTCTTCCTCTTTTCGGCGGACTCGGACAATGCAAGGACTGACGGGGATCCTCTTGTCCGATTCCTTCCGCTTCGACTGCAGCGGCCACCATTTTTGGCCGCACGCTACTCGTAACCCGTTTTCCGTCCTCCGCTCTGGCTGAAAAGAATATTCGTTTAAAGGCTGCGCGAGCTTCCGCGGAGCTGTTGCGATGAATGCTGGCTTGGCAGTTTTTATAATGTAGTTAGGAGATTGCGATGCTGATGACTGAATGATGGGGGTCTACAGATTGTAATTTAGGAGAATTGCTGAGCTGTTATGAGGCCGGCGTTAGCTCACCGTTTAAACGTACAGTGGGTCGCAAGATTAGTGGCGGAGACGGGCGTTTTTGGGCGTTCGCAGATTCTGGTGTAGCAATTTGATCAGAAAGTTCGGTGGCGGATTTAAGAAAAAATGCCCAGGTGGTAAACGTCCTGAGGGGCTCATTTTTGGGGGAAAATGAAGGGATGGTTTACTGAAAACGGGCTAAGTGTAGTAGTACGAAAAAAAATGTAGTGTTTGGACATCTATAGCTGATCATATTTTTCGTTTGATCATGGGGCCCTGCGGGGGCCTTCTGTGCAGGGACGTAGGTGGCAACTGCTCACCAGCCGCCCTGTTAAATCCGCCACTGAGAAAGTTATGTAGATATAATATGTATGTACAGATGTGAAATTTGCTTCTGCATTTTTAGATACACTTTTTGGCACATTTTGCTTCAATTTTCCTATTATCCTTCCTTTATCATGTGGCCATTTTATAACCGGATAAATGTTTCAGCGTTACGTGTAGCTCAGGAGCACTAGAATATTATAACGTTTTTTCGATGCATTTTATTTAACTTTAGCGTTTTGATACATTCGTTTGCTGCTACTAAAGCTTCATTCTTTCATATACCCAGGTTCTTTATGTGATTCACTATCCCTTCGATAGGCCAGTACATTCACGATTATATGTATGGTATTTATTTTTTATATAAGTCTGTGTTCTGTTATCCTATTTTATTAATATAGAGTACAACAATATAATGGAAAATAAAAGGTTCTTTTTATTGCGTATTCTCAACCAGAATCTTAGTAACCTAACCATAACCAAGCCTCTTCTCAACTCGACCTACAAACCGTCTATGAAGATGTTTTCATTAACCTTTTATTTCTCCATAAACAACTGAAATTCCATTTCACATATTCTATTAAAATACATTTGGTTATTGGACGTCGACACTTCGGGTTAGTAAATAATTGCAGGAAAAGTTTCAACGAAATGAGGCTGACAATTGATTCTGTTAAAAAGACACCACAAATATGTACGTGGGCTTTAATGTCAAATGCAAACGAAGCTAGAACCGATGCCACGAGGGCTGCTTAGCTCGCGTCCTCATAGAATACTTGACACGCCATTAACATTAGAATCTATCGTTTAGGGACGAAGTAAACAATGTCCTTCTTTAAATTTGGCATTGGCCAAGCTATGCTTATCGATCTCGCTTCGCCTGGCTTCTATTACAGAACACCAAAAATGTCCACCTTAATGTATGCAAGTACCTAACCACCCACAGTACAACTTCACGAGTAGATTTGTCCTTGAAAATGTCTGTATCATCCTCCACCTAACTACCATCGGAAATTTATTATGGCGATGGACATTTACATTCAATGAACCTGAAATAAATTCGACAGAACAGTGGAGGAAACTATTAGGAGGATTATATGTGTATTTCGCGGTGTCGTTGGAATCAAGTATTCCTAGGTTTTATTAGCCATCGTCAGATTTAACATTAACATTTTGCTAGGTAATGGAAGCACGAATCAGGATTCCTTCATCAGCTGCTTCGTTTGTTCCGTGGTACAAAAAGGTTCATCGTGTTACAATGAAGTCGAGATGAGGACAGAGGTGTTTCCTAGTGGAGCAGAGATTCCCAAACTGACGGTGTATCTTCTTTAAAAAGCTGAAATGCAACATGTTTTGCAGACATCAGTCCGTGAAAATTACCTTTTTTAAAGTAACCTACATATTTCCTTAATGGAAAATGTAAATTAACAAAACCTTCTTTCCTTCTTATAATTTTCGTGAAAAGGGGATTGCATCTTTTTCCACAGGAGCAATGAAATGTTCGTGAATAATATTAGATCCTTTAGAGGAGGTAGCATTTTCTGACAATAGAAAGAAATTATTTTCTTTAAAACCAAATAATACAACACAATTTTAAAAAAAAGCGGAGGAATGCATCTGAAAGTGTCTCGCGTACATGCAGGGCCCATATTCGTTATTAATTTAAAAAATAAGAACATCAGTTCCCTAACATATTTCTTCTTTGACATCGTATTTTCTGAAATTTAAAAAAAAATAGGCAAGATTCGAAACACTTGGAATATTTTAAAAACAACGTTAAACAATACAAGAGTTTCAGGTCGGCTTGTTACCTCCTACTAAGAAATATATTTCTCCAAAACATTTATTATTAATATAATAAAAAGAGCACTGGTTCCCCAAAAGTTTCCTCTTTAACCTCGCATTTTCCAAAACACAGCTGTGTAGTAAGAAAAAAAATCCGAAAATGCACAGTGTTCGAAGGACTGAGAACCGTCGGTCGAAAGTTCGCGAGAGTAACCCGACGACACCCAATTTCCCCGTGCGAAGTAGATAGCCCTTGTTGTTTTATCCTCGTCGGAAAGCAGTCTCCGCGAAACGGAACTGTCTGGCCGCTTGCACAGCGCACAGACTTCACGTTGCGAGCAAGTCAGAAAGGTTACGTTCAATTGTACCTGTTCTTTATCAGAGGATAATGACTTCGACGTCTTAAACGGCCGTAATCCATTCCTCTGTGGGAATTGAACCCGAGGGATATACGAGTCCTTGGCCCAGTGATCCTAGCAGCGTATAACGCAAGGCAAGCTGCGTTCACACGATTGCATTAACCGCCGCCTAATGCACGCGAGTCAATATTTATTATCGTGACAAAAGGAGAGGTCCTCGATGCAGCATGCTACGAGAAATCCTTTTACCTTGCATGGTGAAGTGGAGATAGGCTTTGCGAAGCTGGTATGAAAGTTTACTTCATTTCAACTTTTGCGCGCTGCTTGCTATTTTTATTAGACTTCGTGTGTCGACCATTCGAAGAGTATTATATGCAGTTACATAATTACGTTTGATAATATCTGAAGAGGCTGAAAAGCACGTAGATTAGTAGGAAGTAGCGTTTCGATAATATATCTGACAATCGATCCAACGGATAAAAAATGTAAGATTTGTTACGTGGTAATGCGGAAAGCAATTAGTTTCAATAGTTGCGATGTATTGTGCGTAAGAAATATATTCTTAATGAATTTTAAAAAGATTTCCGTAAAAATAATGGCCTTTTTGTTGAAAGTCGAGTAACAAGATTTTCCTTTAGCAGTGGTCATTTGTACACAGGTTCTTTTAGTTCATTCTGCTTTGTTGAGTTCCAATATTTTTGTTGACATGTAGTGCCATTTAATGCTTGTTTTTCTTGATTTGTAATTCCAGTATCAGTCGAGTTCAGAAATAATAATAATTAGAAATAATTTCAGAAATAATAACAATCAGAAATTATTTCAGAAATAATAACAATCAGAAATTATTTCAGAAATAATAACAATCAGAAATTATTTCAGAAAGAATAATAATCAGAAATTATTTGGATGTACGAACCTCTGGCGAAATCACCAGATTTGCACGAGAATGGATCCGAAACCATTGTTTTAGAATGACCGCTTGCGGAAACATTTAATATCTGTCGTGTACCAAACATGCACTAATAATATCGAAATATTGGATATTGTTTGAGGCTTCTGGGTGTGGACAGTGTTCTTTTGGAAATGTGTTTCGTCATTTCGCTAGTATTACGTGTAGCTTCCTCAGACGTCTGATGCCGCATAACGATTATCGCTTATTTAAGATACCCGTGCTCAGTCTTCGAATTTCTACTTGGTCGTCTGATTTATTAATGTATGGGAGATTATTAGGAAAGCTTTCGAATGATATTTGAATAATTGAACGAGTACAAATGATGAAATATTAAGAAAATACAAGTATCAGGAGGTGGTAATTGTGATTGATTATCGTATTATTATTTTAAGGAATACTTGTATTGGCTATATTAAATAAATTTCGTGTTTTTCTACGAAGTAAGATTTCTGAAACGTAACATTTTCAATACTTGAATTAATTATTGCAGCATTGTGAAGCTTACACTTCGAAAACTGTAAATCTGTATGCAGAATGAATCGGTAGTGGTATTGACCTTAGGTTTTTTATTAAATGTTATTACGTCTATAAATAAAGACTGACTAGAGAACTTTTCTCAATTTTACGATCTCAACGGCCTTAACATATCAACGTCATTGTGTGTACTATATTCAGCTTTTTAGATCAATGTTTATCAAACTTCTTCAGGCAACCACCCCTTAGTTCTATCAAATATTCCAATCACCCCCTGCCATATACAGGGTGTCTCATTTTATATTTCCATACAGTTATTTCCTAACGTTTAGGATTGCATCGTCGCAACGCAACATTGTGTCTTACGTCAGATATGATTATTCCGAGCATTCTAAAGTTGCAATCCGTCGAATATTATGGATATAATTGATATAAAAAATATTCCACTGATATAACAAAACCTGCGTATGCGTTTACAATTTTTCACAGTTAATGAACTTTGTTGGGTAATCATGTGCAACCTCGTGTTATTAAAATCCTAACCGCTCCCTTATGTTTAACGCTCTCATGCCACCCCCTAAATGCCTAATGCCCCCATGGATAACTTCAACGCCAACCCTACAATGTATCTCCAATCGTGAAATAATTGCAGAGCTTTCTGAATTTTACAACTCTGTGTCTTATTTAGGGCCCGATATAGAGGGGCGCAAGCAGGGCAACTACCCAGAGCGTCAAAATTGGTAGAGAAAATTAAGGGGAGGTTCCGGTCTAGAGCACATAAGAATAGGTGATCTTTAAGAATTAATTAAAGGAAAACTACTAAATATAATTTAATGGGACTTTTTGCATTGAATTAAGGATGTCTTAACCTATAGAAATATATATTTTTGTTTATAATTAATCATTGCAGACGGCACTGGGGAGTGGTTAAAATCGAGGCGTCAAAAAATTCATCAAAAACGGTGGAACCTGTAGCACCTAAACCATTGGTGAAATAAAAAACAATGCCAGATTCTTAAAGGGCATGAAACTCGCTAGTGGAATTACCAGAAAAAATTACAAAAGATGATATTTTTTGAGAAAATAATGATACTTGAAGTTTGAAATCACTTTTTCCCTATATTTGTTGTCATTTCGAGGCCTTTAAAAATTACAAATTTTCAAAAATTTTTAAATGTTAGTCCATTACACAGAAGTATATTCTTCAAAATGAAAAAAGTTTCTGTCGAATAGGATAATAACTTTTTGAGATATTGGTTCCACCGATTTTAAGAACACTGTTCCAAGAAAAATGCATTTAAAGTTTTACGTGAGCGCCGAGTGGCCGGGTGTTACCTATGCATTTGTCGCTACTCAAATGCTAATAACTTCGGGAATTTTATAAATTTCAAAAAATCCTTTTAAACACGCATTCTTAAACAGTCGAACATTGGAAAAATGAAATAAAAAAAATCGTTTTTTAGACCGGAACCTCCCCTTAAAATCAATAAAAAAGTAAAACTCTTTGAAAAAGCAGTAAAAATGTAGGTAACACATTTTATTTTGTTTTGTTATTGTTGTTTTATGAATATTAATTTTGTTACAAAACAAAAGGCTTTTGTTAATCAACAGATTTTACTCGCTGTCAAAAAATTTATTTTAAAATAATTATTTATAATTAATATCAAGGAAGAGCTAGAACGGACGCTGGTCTTATTAATATTCAAAATGAAATGACAAAAACACGTGTCACAGGATGTATTTTAACGCGTATAAATATTGCCCTTGGTAGACCTTGATGATGTAATAAGATGTAGAATGATATTGTAGAAGCGAGGGAATCTCTCGACTGTTAAATGCGAGGGAAACGTTTGGAAATAAGGACTCGAGGAATGTGTACATATGTACGTCAGAGTGGCTAAGTGATAGCTGTGAATGTGCGTCCTTGTACGCGAGAGGAGGTGAGTGTTATTAAGGGTAGATGCTGGGTCGCGAGACTGGAATTTAAATCGAAGTTTGAGCAAGCAAGGATAGAGAGAGTTTTTGGTGGCACAGTGTAAATCTGTTAGGTTTCATTTGTTTACACTATGTTATTATTTGAAATATGCAGGATTTGTGGGGATTTGTGAAAAAGATTTTCCATTCACCTTAAGGGTAAAGAAACTGTAAAACTTTTATACAGTACCTTTGATACGGTTCATATTAAATATGCTTCGTTAATTTGAAATTCTGAATTTAAAAAACGATGATAGACTTCTTGAAAATATATAGCATAAGATCTTGGGGGGTCGTCGAAAATGGCCAAAATGGTACTTTCGATGTCTACAATTTTAATAAGAGACAATTATATACGGCCTAAGGAATTGTAAAAGCATAATTACTTTCAGGAAATACGTTGATAGTGTGGTAGAAAAATCAGATAAGGAGGAAGATGCACAGGGCGACAAATTTGAAGTTATTGACTTTAAATAATCATAACTCCGAAACGAATGCATGAAACGTAACAGTTCGGATGTTATTTTGAAGATAAAAATCGATATTTAATTCTATTATCGATCATCACTATCGCCCTATTTTACAAACTTTTAATCTAACAGGTTCCGACAGGGTTTCTTTCAAATCGTTGATTAGTTCCTGATTTAACCTTTCGTCATAAAATTATTAATGGACTGATGAATCATACTAATTTTCTAA
This sequence comes from Andrena haemorrhoa, assembly GCA_910592295.1. Lineage (NCBI taxonomy): Eukaryota > Metazoa > Arthropoda > Insecta > Hymenoptera > Andrenidae > Andrena > Andrena haemorrhoa. The sequence continues at coordinate 5,043,511 of OU342944.1, read as the reverse complement.
ACTTCATGAAGTCCAATGCGCGTCTGAAATCACTAAGGTTTTTTGTATTATCTGTACCCAAATTGTACACCGACAAATGTAATGCTGGGGATCCAATCAATTGACTATTTCACCTCAAGTATACATATGCAGTTACGTGTGTATCCGGCTTTAGATGACACCGCCGCGACTGCCCGTCGAGACGGATGAGAGTTTAAATGATCAGATTTCGGAATTTCGAACTTAAATTTACATATTACCATTCGGTGAAGAAGATCTTGATGGAGAAAGCGAAGGGGATCTTTGCGTATCATTTCTTGGGAAATGTGGTTTTTCGTTACTATTTGTGTAATGTGACAGAGGATTATAAGGATAATAATGAGGGTAAAAATATGGTGGGAAATAGAGTGATGGAGGCGGATGAGGCGGAAACTCTAGATGTTTGTAACGATAATATTCTTGGGGTGGTGTTAAAATTCCTACCGGTAATTTGAATATGTTTGAATTTGGACTGGGGCGAACGCAAACGGTTCTCTTACTGCTATTAAATTAAATAACGTTGGAAATTAGAGGAATTTGAAGTTCGATAATTTGGATAATTTCGATGATCGAGGATAATCATTCTGTGGAGAAGTTGCTTTCTGTGCTTCACCCATTGGTACTACTCTCGATTCGATTCGTGTGTCAATAAGGACTGCAAATTTTAAAGCTTCTTCTAATTTTTTAGGATCTCCTGCATCTACTGTTCGTGCAATATCATCTGGTAGACCACGAGAAAAAGCACCCAAAGCACATTCTACCAGTGGTAATAACATTTGCTCTGCGTTGCCCCCGTCAGAATCTTCTAAAATCTAAAACACGGGATTGGAGCAGACCAACTTCTCATTCGCTCCGCTCCAGCTGCTGTTTTTTAAATAAAAATTCTTTTAATACTTTCAATTTATAAAAAAACATTTGGAGCAGTAGAGCAATACAAATTTTCCGTGCTCCGGCTCCGCTTCTGCTCCGGGCAAACCCCCATTGCCCCACTGCTTCGCGCTTCAGCTCCGAGCTCCGCTATAATGCTTTGATCTAAAACACGTTTCCCCACGCTTTATACGAATACCTTCTATTTCGTTTCAATTATCAGGATAATTGAAGATTCCTTGTCGAAAACACTGTAAGTGCCAAAAATCAAATTGTAGCTACACATATACGAGGGCGGTCCATTTTTTCAAGTATAAAATTTAGGTTTTCCACAAGGTTGGTTTTATTCCAAACATGCTAACTAACATTTGTGCAACATTTGAGCCTAATCAGACAATATTAATCGTTTTTAGGGGCATGGGAAAAGTTTCTGTCTGTTTTCCAATTAACAACTCTCCAGCTGACGTCGTTGTAGATTTGGGGGTACTAGTGGAAGCCATTTTCATACCTGACAGAAAAACAACAGTTTTTTACGCTATTAAGGACTAATACACACTTTATTGTGTAAAATAATGTTGCAAATCGTAGCGACCTGTAAATATGGTTCATATGGGCCAATTTTTTTATATACACGCTTGCTTTGGTGTAAGGAATAAAAACAGGCATACGGAGAGCAACAAAGAATACAACAAAAAATTCAATCAGGCCGTGGGCCATCCTAAGGTAGGTACATATTATAAAATTCATACTGGTCCCATTTGCAATCGTACTATGGATATTATTACACGTACTGACTGGCGCGTAATAATTGAACACTATTAATGTATAATTCGATCGCTGTCGCCGTCGCGCTCGATAAGGGAAGTTCCTGTAATCCTACGCGTTATCGAGCCCCGTATCTCGTGAAGGAATTCATAAACGATTTTTATCGCAGCACTAACACTGCGGCAATGGTTTTGGCTAGGGACTATCTCGGTGACGCCGATTCCGAGGAAGTAGGTTCATCTTGTTTAAATTTTAATGTAATCGAATATCCCACGAACCCTAATCCTGTTCGACCAGAGTAGATATGCCATTGAAAATTGAGTTAATACGAAAGTTAAAGGAAATTCTCCACTCATTTTAGAATCAGTGGAGAATGGTCAGTGACACATATACAAATGTGTTGCTAAAAATTGCAACAGTGCTGCTAAAACAAAATGCAAATGTTCATATGTGAACATCTTTTTCAAAATCAAATTTCTCGAAAACTTAGGGCGATAGCGAAAAACGGTTTGCAGATTCGTATACGACGCGCAAAAAGCTATAAGAAACGGCTATTGAATGTTACAAGCCCAGTGTCTGTTGAACTATGACACAGTTGGCAGAATCGCCGAATAAAAAATAGTGTCTTACTGAACTAAGATAACGATTAATGATGGACGACTATATGCAGAATTATTCACCGCAACTGCTAAGAATCCGGAACGACAGACACAACAAAAATATATTGCAAATAAATGGAAAAGAAATTAGCAGGACATCCTGAGTTATGGAATAGGGGATACGAAGTGGTAAGAAAGTATACACAATTTACTTAATTAGAATATACATTATATCCTCCTTAATTTCTTCAGTCTTAAGTGTTCTTGAGGGTTTCGAGAGTTCTCAGCAACTGAAATGTTTACTATTTTTCAGATTAAACTAACAAAACCTGATTGTTGAAAACATATACAAAATAAACAGATCTACTTTGAACAAACATGTAAAATTGTACGCGTCTGTTAGACACACATAACGTGCACCAATCTCATACTTATTGGTAGCGTGCGACGATATTTTTATCTCTTGAAGAATGTTACGTCATGAACCGTTTCATTTTTATTCCTTCCCACGGTTTTGCGTTGGACGATATAAAAACACGCTCACAATCGGCATGTCCTAACATTTAAGAAAAATGCATATTAGCAGTACAATATTACTTCCAAACTATTACCAGTCTATTAATATACTGCAATATTGTAGCTCTATTCCTGCAGCCCAAACTAAGTAGGTGTCCCATTCAAATAGTTCCCATATTGAATCAAACCTCTTTACTTCTCAAGAAAATTATAGCAAGACTCTTGAATATATCCTACTAGCTTTAGGTAACACTCGGCTTTGCCCGAAATTTAGATTCTAATTTTAGAAAAAAAACTTATTTATTTATTATGTGAAAAATAGTCACATTCATCTGGAATAGCTACAATAATGAGCTGGAACACATTTCGTGACCGCAGAGTTTACCGTTCGAAAGTTTTTAGACGACAGACAAACACACAAACACTTTTTGCTTTAAACTTTGCTTCACTTTTAAATGCCACCAAAGCGAGGACTTCACACAATTGATCGTTTCATTCGAATTCATCCATCCTCATTCCCACGAGCCCGCAAAACTGAGTCATCTATCATCAATAAATTACCAAGTCTCCCTCGTAAAGCATCGTTTTATCTTCCGCAACGGCAGTCGCTTTCACGCGCATACTTTCTTTTCGTTCATTGTAATTGGAGGATCCACTAACGGGGAACGTCGATCGCATCGGTTCGACTGATAGAAGATCGTGGAGACGCCAATGAGTGGTGGGGAAGCACGGGGCTGTCGAGGCCGCACGAAGCCAACCGACCGCGGCACGTCAGGTCCCAGTCCCAGCGAGTCTCGTATCACTAGTACCCGCGATGCTCGCGAGAAGGCACTGTCAATTGGAAACGCGATAGGCCTGCGTCTGTGTCACGGCTGGTGACGTGCGATCGGCGTGCACAACGTCGTCGCGACGCGACGCCGACGTATCGCAATCCCGCGCGGCTGCCGGCCAGAAGCAGACTGTTTCAGGTTTCTCGCCAGCGTTCCACCGATTTCGCCACCCCGAATATCCATCGTCAGCGCTCGCCGATCGGCAATTGGTGTTCCACCTGGACGGTTACGTGCGCCCCCGTTATCAGCTCACAGTGCACCGATGGGTCCCGGTGACTTCGCTGGAATGCAATCGATCCGGTCGGGGCCCTCTTCGATCTGACAGGTACTTGCCACGATAAACACGTGATCCTCTGTGTCCCGCTGGACGCGCGCGCACGCGTGCCTCTTCTCTCCCGGTCGGCCGGTTCGACTCGTTTACCGGTTACTCGATAATAATCAGTGAAATCTCGCCGCACGAATGCGAGATGCACGACGCAGTGCTTTTACTATATTTTTTTTTAAAATTGCTTTCCTCTTGTTGACGCTAGTGATTCACGTTTCGATTATGGGGAGAGATGATTTGCTTCCGAGTGAATCGTTGTATGGAACCGATGCTTTCATTCAGCTCGTAAGTTTAGTAATTTAGAAGATCGGCAAGGGATACTAGCTATTACGAGACACTGTTCGACGATCCACCTGGTAACCGTCCGTGCTCGGTGTATCTTTATCTTGACGCGCTGTTGCACTAAGTAATCCCGCAGACGTGTATGACAGCCGTCCGTCGTGGGAGATAAGAATAAACACATTCGTATCGTAATTCAAGGTTCCGTTGATAGCTGGATATCATTTGAAGAATTAATAATTGAATGCTCTAGAGACCACCCGGCTCAGCAAGCGCATAAGAATTTTAAATCTCTATAGATTATTCTGTTAATTGAATGCAGCTATTATGAACCTTGCAACGGTAGTCTGCAAATGTTTTCGCGCTTCTTCGCATCGATGAAATTACCGGAAGTTCGCGCAAGCATTCTGCGTAAATTCCTCTCTCTTTTCATCCCGTTCGCCCTCCCTTCTGCTCCCACGCTACTCATCTCTCTCTCTCTCGCTCTCGCTCTGTCTCGCTAGATCGCCATGCCATCATGAATGCCACGGGCAGCAACAGCGACGGCAACAGCGGCGGCAACGACAGCAACAACACGGTCCCGAGCAAGACGAGCCCACACGGCAACAGCGGCCGTCTGCAGAGCGTGATCGGCAAGCAGAGCAGCTGCGTGCGCAAGATGAGCACGATGCCGGAGGAGGAGGATGCCCCCAACGACACGGATCCTGACGCGGGGGTAGGGCGCTATCAGCACCACCACCACCACCACGACGACTCGGACTCCCCGTCCGAGGAAAGGGGTCGTTTGCTGGGCACAGCCGAGTCGCCACAGAGGATCACCATTTCCCCGACGGGCTCCGCCAGCCTCCACTCCAACGGCCTGAAAAAGGGCATCCCCCGAAACGACAGCGGCAGCAGCATCCACGAGAAGCAGCCTCACCGACCTCAGCAATACAAGCCGGTCGACCAGACTGTCCAGCTGGAGACCAGATTGTACAGGGACATTCCGCAGGGTGTTCTCAGACTGGGCAGAGGGGTGGACCACCACGGTGGGCGACACCGTTGCTCCAGCGTCAGGTCCGTCAAGTCTAACCCGACGATGGACGAGCACCAGCAACAGTACCATCCACCAGCCGCCAGCTGGGCGTCCATCGTCTTCTCCGACGGGCACGGGCAGACCCACGTGCGGCCGTTTCCCGATTCCGTCTCGATACGGTCCCTGGCGTCGATCGGCATGGGCTCGTCCGACGGCCGGAAGCTCACGATACGTAGAGTTCCCACATCGCCGTCGGAGCTGCTTAACATGGTACATCCGCCGCCGTAAGTGAGTCACATTACCTAACGCGCGCGTCTCGACGTGTAGCGTCCCGTCGGAAGGAGCGCGGTTATGAATCATGGCCACGCGGCTCCTTTCCACCGTGAATGCCTGCATGCGGTTTCCTTCGGCGCCTTTACGCTCGCCGGAGCTTAGCAGCCCCGTTCACAGCCGCGGATCACCGCCGCTCAGCGGGCGGGGATCCAGGTTGACCGGTGGCGTTGGATCGATGGTCGTGGATAGAGAAGGCCTGCCGTTGTCTCCACTGTTTTGGTCAATTAAGTTTCGCGATAATTGGTAATTGACGATGGTAGTTGAGGATGATTGAGTGTTGTTGTTTCCTCTCGCGGGGAACGGAGCTGTGTTTGGGGAAGGGAGAAATTTCAGAGGATAGAGGTCAATTGTTGCACGTTCCTTCGTTTGTGGTCCTTGGAGGGATAGTTGGAATTTGACGTTTCATGTTGATATTGGTTACGAAAGACGGTTGATTGTTTAAATGATGGAATATTCGGTTTGGCAAGTATGCTGTGTATTGGGTTAGCCTGAATGCTTCCGTGGTTTTCAATGGTTTGGCGGGAAGAATACATCTGCAGGAGAATTTAATATTTATATTGAAGGTAAGCTCCATTATGTTTGACACAATTTTGCTACCAGAAGTCAAGTGCATTTATTCCACGTGTGTGAAAGCTGGATATCTGGTATTAATAAATTGCCTTTCTACGTAGGGCATCTTTGAGGTTTACATTTACAGACTTGAACTTTGCAAAACATTCTTTAACTATCTTATATATTGCTGCAGTGGCACCAAAAGCTGTTCGCATATTGAGAACGACAGGTTGAAAATCAGGTCTTTTCATGTTTACGTTTGGATTTGAAGTAGGCTAAACGAAATAAGTTAGTTAATCGTCACTATAGATACAAAATACGTGAAATACGGCGAGTATAACCATGTATGAAGAGTAAGGGGAAACCGGGAATGCCCATTTTTCGTGATTTTACGATTTTATTTAAACTTTATAAAGTTCAAATACTCCCGTAAGATAACGTTCAAGATTTGGTATACTGGTTAAAAACAAGATATGTCCACTCTACACTGAAACAAAATACGGAATGTCCCTACTCTTTGCCCAAGCATAAGCTTCTGTCTTCAAGGTAAAGCAAGAAATTATTCAAGGCGGGATTCTCGTCTACCAGCCCCAAAAGTAACTGATATTTAAGAATTTTTGGGTGAAAAACTGTTGGCTATATTGGATTAAACTTTTTTGGGATATAAGGAAGAATCTTTAAACTTGCGGAAAATATTTTTTTTATGTCAATCCTTCTTATTATTTATTAATTATTGTGAAATCTTGTCCACCTCTGCGACGAGGTAACTCCTTTTGGCGGGATGTGTAGCACCTATCACAGTCATCTGATTGCAAAAAAGAAAGAAGTTTCTTAAAGTTAGATAGTTCACGCTGCGATTGGTCCACTTTAAAGGAAAAAAATGAAAAATTGAAAGAATTATAGCGTTTGAAAGAAAAAGTAAGTTTTTTCCTTAGATAAATTGTTTCATATTATTCTTTATATCGACGACAAAAGTATTATAAATAAAAATTAAAATTTTATGTCCAGTTCCAGCGTAAATTATTTCACTTTAAGCAAATTTTCTTCTTTTTGCAATCAGAGGACTGTGACAGGTGCTACACCTGACGCCAACGTCGTCGAAGAGGTTAATACGATTCCACAATAATAAATATTAAGAAAGATCGACAGAGATAACAAATTGTACAAGTTTAAGGTGCCAACTTATACCTAACCCAAAAGAGTTTAATGCAATATTAACAATAGGTTTTTAAAAAAGAATTCATAAATTTCTTTGAGCTATTACGCGAGAATCCCCGCTTGAGAAGAAAATTCTATAAGAAAATGAAATCCATTGAACTAATGGACGAAAGTATTAAAAAACAATTTACTCGATAACGCTGTTGTGTGACATTCCCTATTTTTCAAATTGACATTACAAATATGTGGCGCCAAAATCAAACACCACAAAAGCCGCGGAAACTTTCAAGCTGACTCAATATTTAGCAACAATATAATCTACAGTCGGGAGTTATTTATGGAATGTTTGTTCCATAGAAGAAAAATAAAACGTAACCGAAATATATCCCCTTTAATAACATATAGACAGCATTACGATTCTAAAATAGCCGTGGAAGGTTCAATTGCTGCGGCACCGCTCAAACTCGATCGGAGTGTAAAACAATCTTCAGACGTCACGTTTGCCATATGTTTCGCGAACAGCCTCTAAAAAGAAAAGCAAGCCAGAGATGCGCAAAACGATTCGTCCCGTCAGCTGATTGTATAAAAATAAGGCCTCCTAATCTCTCTCGTTCAGTTCGTCCATGAAATGCCGCTCAGAATAGATCGTGATAAAGAGATCTTGCTTCTTCCTTAAATCGGTGCCACCAAATTCGTATTTCACTTGGTTTCAAATTAAATGTGAATTCTTTCGAGGGCAGATATTGCTCCGTGGAACGCGTGAGAATAAAATAGACGGGCGTATAGTGAGATTCGACGAGCACACTCATCTGGGACACAGTTGTTTAAAACGTGTCGACGGTATAAATCAGGCTGTTATGCTTGCCTAAGTCACGATTTCGGTGGCAAGAGATGCCGCGTACGTCCGAACTGCTTGTGAAGCGTGGTCTCGTCATCCAGGGCCTGCAATTCCAGCGTATTGTCCCAGAGACGTAAGTGGATAATAGGTGTACAATGTAAGACCATACTTTTGTTACAAGTAGGTGTGCACGCGGTGCATTGTTATAGCTGTGTCACGCTTCTTCCATTGAAATCGGTGTCGACCGGTTGAAAGGGTTCGATTGCTATTCCAAATTCTTCGCAGAGCAGCTGTTTTAATTACCTGTTGGTGGCGAGGAGGATTTATTTAGATTCTGCTGAGGATCGCTGGTTGGAATTGTTTAAACGACGATAATGGTATTTACGAAGGAGAGATGGGATATGGCACTCGTTAAACTAACGTTCTCGGCAGATCTAGTTGAAATTGACCTTTACTGCAAGGTAGCTTTAATCAGAACAGAAATTAATCTCCCTCAACTGAGCAGCTTGTGAGAGAAAACGAAGGATATCTCTAGTTACAATAGCCTTCAGTGGGAGTAGTTTAAAGTAGTACTTTCGTTTTAATGTTGCAACCACCAGAATATTATTTTATTATTTTATCGAACAATTTTGGTCTTTGATAAGAGACACTGTTAAATCAAAGTTAGTAATTTCATTGAATTTATTTTTCATTTAATTACAAAGAAATAATATTTTGCTGGGCCTTGTTCTTTGACAGAAAGTTTATTAATACCATAAGCTTTGAGCAAACATGTTTGTTTAGTCAAAGATATGCATTATATATGACGCTACAGAAAGGGGCTTTTAAAAAAAGTTTCTTTCGTTTTACCGTGATAACCCAAAAACGGAGGATCCAATCAATTCCAATCAAATTCGAGCATGTTTAAGAAATCTGTAATATCTACCTGAACCTAAATTCAAGTTAGTAAAAGCTCTTATTCTTTATGAAAAAAGAAACGAACACCTCATCGTTGAAAAATCGCCATTTGGTAGCTGTAATTTTCATGATTTTGCTTCCTTTATAGGTTCAGTGCAGAATCAAAGGTATTCTGAAATAGAATTTACAAGCAGGTCGCTGAACTTCGTTTCGTTTCGTTCAAATCACTGCAAAACAAAAGAAGCTTTTTTAAGAAGCCTCTAATGATGCATCTGTAGCGTCATCATTCTTTGAAGTCTATAATGTTAATAAACATTGTGCCAAAGTACAAGTCTCAGCTTCAATATATTTCTTTGCAATTAATTAAAAAATAAATTTTTCATTTTCGACAAAAACAACTGCCTAGTACCAGCTAGAAAATCCCATTTAACATTCAAATCTAATTTTTCTTTATTTTTGCAAACACATTTATTTCATGGTAGCTTATATTTTCGGCAGGGTTCTAGAGAGTAATTATGCCAAATTTGATCTAGGTCAGTTAAAAAAAAATCGAGATAAAAAGTATCTTATATGTTATTCCTGGTCCTAGACTACGTATATACCAAATTTCAGAAAGATCCGTTGCGTAGTTGCGACGTGATCGAGTAACAAACATCCAAACATCCAAACACACTTTCGTATTTATTATATTATTAGGATTAGGAGTACCATAAAATTATGAAAATTAATCTAGTTTTTACAGCCATGAAATTCGATCTATCGCTACATAGAAACTCAACAATTTTACCCGAACAAATCAGCTTTCCAAGAAAATGATCACATCTATAAAATAATTATTCTATCCCAAAGAGGAATATGCCTCCTCAAATGTTTTTACAGCCTTCGACATAACTGACCACGTTCGCAAACAGAGCCACGCAACGTGGCGTCGCCATAGATGTCGTCTGTCTTTTCGAAATTCAAATAATAACCCATCAGCGGGCAATAATTTACCAGTGTCGTCCCATTGCACGCACGTCCATTACGCATTGTTTTTCCGTTGTGAAATGTCCGGGAATTTACGCAGGTGCGCCGTATTTGTTACCAGCCTCTGTCGATTGCCATAACTCCCGCGGTCATAGCGCGACATCGTTTTTGCATCTGGCCGGTGTCGCAAAAACCGTGCACGCGATGAACTCGTAAAGATTCTTCTTCATTCTTCCGCGCTTATACAACTCACCGGCCACGAAGATCGTTCGTTGCATCGTATGCACCCCCGTTTTCCTTACGCGTCATCGTTGATCGCAATAAAGGGGCCCCTCCATCGTGGCTTCGATGTTCCTTCCACCGCTTCGAATTTTTCCCGTCGCTCTAATGATTTCAATAAATCGTCGAGATAAGCCACGTCTGATTCGATGGTCCTGGTGCCACGAAGGAACGGCGAATGATTAAAGGTAACCGGTTCGTCGTAGGTTTCGTAAGTAAGTGGCGACGGTGAGCAGAGGAGAGATCCTTAGACGTTTGTGAAATGGAAAGCGGCACTTTTCGCTTTTTATCTCGACAGACAGTCGTACAATGTTTATGGAGAAGCTCGTCCCTCCGAATGACACGTTTGACGGAAGGCGTGTCGTTCCTCAAGCGGACGGGCGAAACGTGCATCGAGTGCTTGATAAATACGCCATCACTTGCATAATATCGTTCGTCCTATTTCCTATGGTAATTTAAGGTGCTTTAAATACTTAATTTATGTCGAGTATGTTCGGTCGGGAAGTGTTTTGTAGCCGTCAGTGAGGGGCAATTGAATGATGTGTTAGCAGCGCTGAGTTTAATGAGCATAAACAGTGATTTATTTCGTTGACAGTAGCGTGTGTTTTATGAACTTCTATTTTACATAAAATTGTTTGTTGTGTGTATTAAGTAGTAATGCATATGAATTTAATTGCTTGAATAATATGATCAGAGTTGTTACGAGTATTGTTATTTCCAGCTGCGTGTCAAACGCTATATGATTGGAAATAGAATGTAAGGATGTATAGAAGTATAGAATTCTGATTCTTCTTATCGGTCAATTAAGAGCATCCATAATCCATTGTATTTATTAAAAGTAATTTAAGTCAGGTTAAATATTTCTAATTATTCTGTCGAAATGAAATTTGACATTTAGGTCGTAAAATTTAAAAGGAATTACGGTGTGTCAAAGCGGACCGAGCAAACACGTCAGCGTGCATTGAGATAATTAAAGAGCTCAGTATGATTATCACTGCACTCATTTAAATATCGTTAATCAAAATACGAAAGGATGACATAAAAGGGGGTTCCCCCATTTATTCTCATATATTTCTACCGTTTAGACAAGTGCTTCGAAAGAAGAAGCGATTATTTTAAAAGGTAGACGAATTACGTATTTACGTCAACTGAGCGATTCAATCGATTTAATTGGATTAGATTGAAAAATAAATAACCCACCTCACGTAAGCCATTCGCCCTAATCATTATTAACAAACCGTTTCAAAAAGTATTTAAATAAATTTCCAACTGCTACAGCAGATTTTCAATCAACTGAATATTAGCTTATAATTAAACAAAGTACCAGTCATTTGTATTACCATTCGTTGAATCTTATAGTTTATTTGAAAGCTTCACTTCACTAAATCCACGACTTTGCGTATTTAGTGTAACGATTGCGTTCACGTGTGACCCACATTGACCCGATTTCAGATCATTCGAGGATGACCTGTCGGTGTGCACCAGCCTCGACGATGCAGATGCCGAAGACCCCGGGGACTATAGGCAACCGAGACGACCCCATTGGGCCAACAAAGTGCAATTTGTCCTTGCTTGTATCAGCTACTCTGTTGGCCTCGGGAATGTTTGGAGGTTCCCCTATCTATGCTACAAAAGTGGCGGGGGTGAGTACTCACGTTTAAATATCTGTAACGCTTACGCTCTAAATGTGCCTGTGTCGACATCAACCGCAAACACGACTTGCGCTATTAATAGAGAATTAATTTTCTTTTGCTTATGATGCACAGAACATTAAGAAACTAGAAAAGATTATAAGAGCGGAAGATATAAATATATTTTTGAATTTAAAGCTTTTCAGAGTATGATAATGTCCAGTATCGCGATATTTCAGTAAAACTTTAGGGGATGTAGAGAATTTTTCAAGTTTCAGCGATGTATGTTTTATAGCTTATGACTGTTTGAATGCAGGAGTAACGAGGGAGGAATAAATGGAAACAGTAAGGGAGAGATTGCGAACGCGGGGTAAACCCGAACACCGCGATATTCGCTGAATTCGCTTGTCCTGTCCTCCCGCGATATTGTTACATGATGTAATTAGCTATGTTTAGTATTAAGGAAACTGTCGCGACGGAAGGCTGCGCGCAACCGCAAAGATAATGGTCGCGAAATGTTTTTTTAGCTTTTCTTATAATTTTACGCTCGAGTATTTTGAGTCTATAGTGCATTAAACCTGTACTACCCAACAAAGCATAATTTTTTTTTCGCAGTTCCGTTACTTAATTCTAAATAAAATCACGGGATCACTTTGTGTATATACATGTTCGTATTTGTTTTATTTTAAACTTCTTAACTTCTGTTCAGTGTCTAGTAAAGGTAATTCCCGACACAAAGAGTTTTGTATTTTTTCAAAAACTGATTTGTTTATTAAAGTATCTATAATTCTTTGTGTTGCATTTGTAGATGATTAACCAAAGTTCAATTACCTATAAAGTAAATATGATTAGAGTCAATACTTTTGTTTCTATTTAACTTTTCCCTTAAGTGTTCGTAATTCCCCTACTCTCCCCTACTTAGTAAGTTAATTAAGTCATTAATTAATTATCATTAACTTTAAAAGAAGAGTTCCCAGGTGCATTTTAAAACTAAAATACTGTCGCCTAATGAGTTATTGTATGTTCTCACGGTGTAAACAAACATTGAGTAAATATTCATAGGAATTATTTTTTACAATATTAACATTCCTGGAATATCAATTTTTAAACCATGTCACAAATAATGAACAGTAACGTACCTTAAATAGTTGTTTTATGACAGTTATGTTACAACATTTTGTTGTTTGCATTAAATTTAGATAAGCACAATAATCCCAGTATATTTTATGTATCGACAACCTCTTGGTAAATATAACGTTTCCTCTCAGTGCTCTAAAAATGGTACGCTAATATTTTTATAGAAAAATATATCCCACATCGGGTTAAATAAAAATCAAGCAGGAACGAAATAACGAAAAACGTATTTAAAAAAAAATCACGTTCACTGTGAATCGTTTAAGTGCTTGATAGTTTAATGGAATTCTATACAAACGATTAATGTCGCGTGATTCATAATTATCGAAATGTAATTACTAGTGTACGGAATTCTTCAATGCAAACACTTGTTCCGTAATCAAGAGTACAACCGACAGCAATCAAACAAAGATATCAGACTTACGACGACCATCTCGTGACTTGTAGAAGAAGATAATGCGTTTTACTCATAAACTCCTTTATGACAACGCTTCAAACAGATGTTCGTTTAAAATAAATTTGTACGTGCCAGATTACTGGTTGTGACACACATATGTCTGCTGTGATTAGTATGGCTGTGATAAGAGCGCGTGTTTGTCCTATCCATCGTCGGTGTGAAATCGCGTCACTTAAGTGAAAATGGAACAAATTATTAAGAAGGCAGGATCATTCCAGATATTGTTCTTTACACTGCTAAAAATATTTCAAAAATTTCTCCGTTTCAATTCCTTCGGAACGTTGAGCTTCTATATTTTATGAACTCCAAAATTAGATATTGAATACATTAGAAACTACATAGAGATAATTAGATATTCATTTGCTAATAAATAGTCGCTTATAAATAGATACTTATTTGTTAATACGTACATACTTACATATTTCTTAATAAGTAGTTACTTTCTAAAATTATATATGTCACATATCATTACTATTATACTTGAAAACTATAAGAATTTTAGATCGTAACAAGGTGGAAGTCTAATACAAAAGCTTGTCGATATTCATCGAGTACATTATATTTTCCATGAATTTCAATTTCATAAGATTTCCGTCCACTATCGAATTCCCTTGAGACAAATATTTCTGGGTTTTTATCTAGATTCTCTGAATTTTTCCCAACAGTTTCCTGGAGATATAAAATGGATATATGAAAGATACTGTTTCGAAACGCAAAGCGAAGGAAATTGTAATTTCTAACAAAACTACGTTGCTCCAATTATAATCGAACACCATAGTAATTCTCCATTTGTAGCTTCATATGCAATTCCAACTGGATTATCCGAATTAATTGGACACGATATAGGAGTAAACGAATCATTACATTTTACTATAAAGAACCATCATTATCAAAACATAATGGTATCTTCGTAAAATAATAATCTGACATAAGGTACGAAATTTCTCATGAAGTATTAAAATTCTTCTATACCTGATACTTTTATACGCAGAATAACGGGGTTTAATTTTCAGAACAAAAATATACGATCTCCGTTCAAAAACTAATGCATTTGCATGCTGTAGGTGCATCGTTGCATCTTTTAAAAAAATATATGGTTAGGGAAGATAGAATTCTTCATACTTTGCAACAGTATACATTCACCGCAAACATACATATAAAATCATCCATATATATATATTAATGCGAATAAATCAACTTAAATAAATCCTCAATTTGTATTGATTCATAATTCGAGTATTTTTATCTGTTCGCTTGGCGAACGTTTCGCTTCCGAGCTGGTATTTCAATATATTTACGCGAATGAGAGAAATTAAACAACCATTACTGGTAAAAGCGACCAGGGTACAGCTTGGATGCAGGTGCGGATTTGTATGTAGGCTATGTAGACAGAAATCGAAAAAGGTAGCAATGTGTTTTTCACAATAATAGCATAGATTTCTGTTCTGAAACAAAATGTCTATTTATTTTCCCTAACGCCGAAAGTGAAGAGTGATCTTTAAACACAGAGGCTTGAGATAATTTAAAAAATAATTCACTTCTTTTGCATGTAGCAAATTAGCAATACCTGAACTCTCTTCAATTAAAATATCCGTTGATATTTCAAGGAAAGGGCGATAGACGCTTGATTGCCTAGGGGTGCCGAATCTCCAAATTCGCCCCTGCTTCGATGCTTTTGGTTATATCAAAACATCGATGCGAATAAATGACATTAAACAAATATTACTCGCGAAAGTACGCAGGGATGATATTTCGATATTCACACAATATTAGATTCAACCCATCGTGGTTCACAGAGGGTGTATCGCACTCCAAGAACAAGTAAAAACACAGCTTCAGTAATGCAAACTGACCGTGCACTATCTTAATGTAATCTGAAGTTAAGAAATTGCTCCCCTATAAAAATCGGAAAACTTGACTTACCATATTTTTCCCCGTGGCATTCATACGTTACAACGCGACCTAATACACGCGTGCGCGTTCTAAATATCGCGTGTCGCGGGTTCTCGCTGGCATTTTACCGCGCCGCATCTCCCTTTGTACGATACGTGTCCCAGCGAATAGATTCAGAGCAAGGGCACGCATTCTCTCGGGCTCGCGGTGCCGTAACATAAGTGCGTATCGTGTTGCTGCTAATTTTCAAAGTCTGAAAGCATCATCTCAGCGGAGCCCGGACGTGGCGCAATCCGCTCACGGAACTTGATACATGACCTTGCACGGAACGCAGCTACACCAGCTAGCATCGTAAATGATTTCAATGACACCGGTGGAAATAATCGGTCGAGTATCATTTCGACCAACCGTTCGTTAAATTGGACAACCGGAAGACCAGAGCCGGGTGGCATGATCTGATTTCAGCTTGGCGAACCAACGCAACTCTTTTCAATGGCAAAACGAGCAAACAATGGCGTGTGATTGCGGCGCGTGCTGTGAACATCACTGGGGCCTCGGTTCAGAGCATTTAGGAATATGAGCGATGATGTTATTCGCGATTTGCTTGCGTAGGGATTTAGTTAACTTTCTCGATGACTCGGGGAGTTGTTCACTTTGATTTGGGGAGGAATTGGTGTGCTGACATTTTGAGAGATAAGGGAATCAAACGGGTCGTCTAGATTTTATGTAACGGCTTTTGCGATTTGTGTATGTTTTGCAAAATGATTTTCTGGATTGGGTAATGAAGCTTGTGCTATAGGTACGTGTAGTTAATTGCGCGTAAATGAATAGAAAATTTGAAGGAAGTTGTATTAGGTTTGTGAAGTTTTAACTACACTATTTGTGTATTTTCAAAATGATTTCTTTATGTTGTTAGTCGCAGTCTCCAAAAAATTAATACTTTGATATGATGCAATTATTGATATTTTAATTGTAGAACAGGAATAGAGGAATTTTGGATTCTTCGAAATCTTGTAAAGCTATGTAATAATTTAATTGTACCTTTCCTTCGGCGAAAGCATCGTTAATTTGATAAGAAATTTGTTATTACAAACAAAGTAGGTAGAACATGGAGGAAGCACAATATGATCAAAAACCAATTAAATCAAGTCACTTCAGACTAAATAGATAATATAATGATAAATATCTGCGTTTGAATTTCAAAAGTGCTATAACACACATTTTCTCACACATCGAAGCTTGCGCTTAGCTAGATGAATAAACTGATCTACGCAACGACTCGCATTTATTAATTCAAAATACCAAAGTCTCTCCATCCATAAATTATACTCCCCTTTGATAATTATTAACGTGTAGGATGTATTACAAGCTCTGAAAAACTGTTGGCTAAATGGAAAAGCTGAAAAACACAAAATGGAGCACTCTGATTTCCACTACGCGCGTGGCGTATTCATGCCACCGGTGTTAATTTACGCTTCCCTGGGAAAATCTACCCTGAAAGGAAACTAACCACGGAAATTAACGTTAATACCTCCACCCTCAGTGATACGTTTTTGTCGTTCCTTGAATTCCCGCGTTTTGCAAGCACGTTTAGAACTCGAAAGACAAATTCCGCCAAAATAACAGTACGGTGTAGCATCAACCAATGTGCAATAAAAGTGGATAATAATAAAAGGAAGGAAGGGGTTGAAAAAATAAATTTGATTTCCATAATCTCCATACCGATATCCCTCTTAGTTTCTTAAAAAAAAATCACAAACAACGCCTAAACCAGAACCTTTCCTGAAAAAGAAACAGAAGTTACGAATAAGGATAGCGACAGGTATCGTGATTGTGTTACTGTGTGCAACGGAATAATCACGATGTCAAATCCGTGAGTGTTGTCTGATTTGTTCGACTAGCACGGTACGACATTCGTAGAATTAATTAACATGTGCGCGAGATACACCGACGCGGTACGAATTATTTCAGCAGCACAACCGGAAACAATAATCGCCGCTGTATGTGGGGAACGTGATCGAATTTCTGCAAGCACACTCGGTGCAACCTTCTAGCATATATCAGACGTGAAGTAAACAGAAATGTAATCGAATTGTAATCGAATCTTGAAGAGAGTTCCTTAAAAGGCAAAAATTACTGTCGCTAACACTGTTTAAAGTTTAAAGAATCACGTCTATTCGTGTGAACATTCTATTAAAAAGGAACCACGATTATGCAGACACCACTCGAATAATCGTTCAGTTGTCTTAATATTATTTAAATGCAGATTCGATTGTTGAAGCACTTTATCACTTGGTAAAATAAATATCTCGAAAAGTGTGGTTTTCGACTGTGGAAATGAAGTGTTAAATAATTATTTGGATAGAAAATGAGGGTGGAAAGATAGTATTGAAATATTGTAAGTGAATAATTCACAATTGCAAAATTTGTTGGGAGGTTCGATATTGAAACTAAAATGATATTGGAGTGATAGACACAAAGCGGAAATATGTATAACTATGTAAAAACAATAGTTATCGAGAACAGAATGACTGCCCACTAATGTGGAAATATGCTGTAATTAGGTTGGAAAGACGAAAGAATTGTTACGATTCTAAGCACTTGGAATGTTGCAGAAGCGCGGCGAGTAAGCGGCATGCATGGTCATGTTGTGTAAATACCGGAAAGTGATTATATGTACACAATTAACGGAGAGAAATATCCCTTTAAGACATTACAACGAAGCACATTTATCGTTGGTCCCAATCACATCTTCCCAATTTCTCCATTTCTAATTAAGAAAAATGTATTTGTATTATTCAAAATGAATTAACGAATCACGTGGGAAAAGTACAGGGATCGACGAACAACACGATTATATACCTCAAAATAATATTCTTGTAAATTCTAAAGTATTAACAGTTTAAAGAAGAAATTAGTCCCAAAGAAATGCTCGTTTCACAGCAAATTTTATTACACTTCTCCTAAATAATCGAAAATTTTACTATAGTTCCCCGAAATAACCGAAATTCTTCTATAGATGTCGAAAATAATCGAAACTCTACTATAGATCTCCAAAACAATGGAAATTGTAAAATACTTCTCGAGAACAATGGAGAATCTACAATAGTTCTCGAAAACAATGGAAATTCTCCCGAGTCCCAGAACTTGATCCACATGTAGCGTATAAATAGCACCGGTTTCCTAAACGATCACATTAACGCAGAAATGTCCGTGTGCCATTCATCGAAAGAAGGAAATGATTAGATTCGCTGAATGTGAGAAATCGCGAAACCGTATGAGGTAACACCAGTCCTCGGTCGTGAATCTGATTAACGAGTATGAAAGAGGGAATGTAGCACGTTCGGAACAAACAAGTGGCTTGTTTACGATAGATCGGGAGAAGAACGAACAGTACCGTAATTTGGTCGGGTTAAATGCCCGCCCCATGCCGAAATTAACTCGTAATCCACGGGACTGTGATCATCGTTTATTACGAATAAAGAGTTACATCCAGTGACCTTGTTACTGCCCACAGAATGACGATTAACGTTGAGTACTATTACGTACGAGTCGTGTTTAATGCAACCTTTAATAAATCCATATTACAGGCGGATTTAGCGACAACCTTTATATTCATCGAACAAGTAGATTAGATCGGCGATAGACTAAAGGGGGACGCTTGTCGAGGGAGGCAACGAGTTTTATAATCAAATAACTAATTAGAGTAATATGAAATTTTGCGTAAATATTGTGCCTACGCGTGTATTTTTATAAAATATCTACGATTTAATTGTGAACATTAATTGTTTACTGCGATGACGGCAATCATGTAATAACACAATTTCGATACCAATGTTTTTTAACGTGATTAAGAACCTTAGTTTGATATTGTGAAACTGTAGGAAAATTTCAAATTATGAATTCTAGAAGTCAGTGGAAACTGTGGGAGAAGAAATTTTTTTTTAATTTAGGCAACTAAATTGAATTTTTGTATGTTATAAAGCTGCAATACTGAAATGGTATAATTGATTTTTTAATAAATGTTTAGTTGAAGGAACTATTGGAAATTACTAAAATATGATAAGAATTATTGATGAAAGGATTTAGCTAGTATGTAATAACGTTTTTCATTTAAATTTTCAGGTGTGTTCTTGATACCATACTTCATAATACTTGTAGTATGTGGAGTACCACTGTTGTATATGGAACTTAGTATCGGACAGTTCACACGACGAGGACCGATTGGTGCTCTCGGTCAAATTTGTCCCTTGTTCAAAGGTACGCGAAAATTTAATATAATTCTGTATAAACACTTCGATTCTTAACCATATAACAAGAGCGATTTACTACTTATGCAAAATATTCTAGTTTTATAACACGATTGTTAGGATAAATTAATGCATGAACTTCTCATCCAAAATTGCAATAATTTAATACTGCTTAATTTTTATAATTTTTTTATTAAGCACTTATATTAATAATAAATTAAAATTATCAAATTGGAACAAAAGTATGTCAGCAAAATATTTTTAAACTTTTTAATTTTTATGTTTTATGAGTCTTGATCCCCTTTAAAGTTTATTCAGATTAATCGATGTATTTTTTACGCTTTCCTTAATTTTATTTTTGTAAAACTTCTTCCATTTCCTGATAAATACTTATTTTTATTACTATATTAATATTCAGGTGTAGACGCAAGTGTTCCCAGAATATTTGACCAAATTTTAAAAGAGTGTTGCAATAATTAAAAATAGAAAAGTGTGACACAAACATGAATCCTTGAACAACTCTGTTCTGAGTCAAGGTCTCGCATCAAATTGAACCACATTTCTTTTCTCCTGCAGTTACTGCTATTAAAGTACCAGAAAAGTATCAAATAGGACAGTCTTTCTACGTTCGTTATTTTATATATGAACAAACTTTTAGAACAATGAACTCACTTTTGTAGATACAATATTAAATTGCAAATTTGATTGTATAACATATATTTTTTCTGACCATTCGCAAAAGACAATTACCCGTAATTCTCATATTACGAAAGTTAATAAATTTTACATTTTTTCAATACTTTCAAAAAAAGCATTTTTTACAATAGTATGTCCTCCGAATGTACTTTAATTTAACAAATATTGTGGACTTGTATAGATATAGTTCTGTAAACTGGTGTAAGCAGGTTAATATAATCCAGAGAATTATTATATTGTTAATATACATGTAAAGTAACACATATAGAAATACTATACTATTTAAAAAAACAATTAATACTCCTGGAGAATCTATTACCGTAATTGCTTATACATTTTAATGCCTAATACCTCGAGTTTCTGTCATTAGAAATTATTTCAAACAATCTGCCCATTGAAATTCATTACCTACACCTCGATTATGAATGATCAGGAAATATGAAATATTTCACAGAGATTTCCAAAAAACTTTTCCAGAAACCCTGGTCCAAACGTGTCATCTAATATCCATTCGAGTTTAAAACATAGAAATACCACTTTTTGCCTTATTTTCCTCTAACGATACACTCAGTAGAACAAACTAATAATATTTGGTCAAACGTTTCGGGTGACTGCGTGTACGCCTCCGAACACGAAAATGAATTGATGTTGTTTCTTCAAACAGGGGCTGGCTTGTCGTCGGTAGTAATATCGTTTTTGATGTCGACCTATCATAATGTGATAATAGCCTACGCAATATATTATTTCTTTGCGGCGTTCAGAGCGAAACAACCGTGGTCCGACTGCACCAACTCGTGGAACACGCTGGGATGCTGGCTACCTACCTACAGTGCCATGGATAATCGAACACGCCCGAACGCTTCCAGAACACCGTCCGAGGAATTCTTCGAGTAATTCCTTTACACTGCTCCAAATAATTTGAAGATCGTGTACCCCAAAATCTAGTCACCAATTTCTTGGTAGTTAATTACGTTGTCAACAATAAACATTAGGTGTCATACCGAGGGTTTCCTTTCATTTTTTTTTACGCGTTGCTCACTAAGGAGAGTGTGATGTATGATTGATTTTGTAGGCGCGAGGCACACTAATTAATTATTTGGAATAGTTTTAAGTCAACTAGTTAAGTTGAAGGCCTCGTTTCAGTCCCGTTTTTTTTATTAATGATTCTCTTGTCACCATACATTTTTTCCACGATTCATTAAAAATTGCAAAATGTGATAGTTACAAATATTGAAATTTCCACTCCCTCACAGTCTCATTTCCTTGGTGCTTCTCGATAGCAGAAGAATATCTTCTTCAGAAATATATCTTCTTCCACTATTCCCGGACTTAATTAATTCAAAGTTTACAACGTCAAACAGTAAAAATGATTAAAACTCTTTCATATAATAATTATCAAATAATTATCAACAACAGTTTATGTCTGTCATGATTGAGTACTTCTCTGATACAGCTTTTAATAATTTTAATTCAAGCTTCTCTTAATTTAGCAACAAGGTACTGCAAATCAGCAAAGGAATCGAAGAGTCAGGAGCATTAAGATGGGAGCTGGTCGCATGCTTGATTACTGCCTGGATTATGGTGTACTTTTCTGTTTGGAAGTCCATAAAGTCGTCGGCGCAAGTAAGGTACATCACAGCAACCCTGCCGTTTCTTTTGATCGTCGTCTTCCTCACACGGTCCCTCACCCTCGAAGGTGCTGACAAGGGTCTACAATTCTTCTTTCACCCTCGTTGGGAGTTACTCCGCGACGCGAAGGTACGCGAAACTTGTCTCTTTACTTCTTAAGAAATTTAACGTAGTGTAGGGACACGAAAGCTACTGGCATCTTTAAACGTTTATACAATAATAATTATTTTCAAATTAATCAAGTCCTTCTGAGGAATCACATGCAGAGTAGAATCATTTCTCTCACAAGGGAAGATCCCGAACCTGAAAATTCAAAAAATTCTGAATCTTTGTCAATATATAGGGGATTTCCTCCTGATTGCAACGAAATTTTTTTTGCTGCCCAAATTCACTCTAAGGGGGTGAAATTAACCCCTAAAGATTCGGCTATTTTTCGATTTTATTTTGTAATACGCAATCTGTAAGAGATGGAAAAAAGTTTCAACACAAAAAATACTTCTTTTAATTAGATCTATGAATCGTAAAGGTTGTATCAATTGTTTAAACAATTGGAAGAAAGTTATAGACAAAAATATTAATGTTTTCTAAAATTACAGTTCTCATTTCCATAATCGGGTTGTGATTCCATATCATTTAAAATAAATTAAAAATTTCCAAAACAGAAGGATTGCCAGTTGCAAATCGTACGTGTCTGCATATTGAATGAGATTTTTATCCACCTTTTTCTCTGACCAAAATTATTAATGTCTCCTTATAGAACATGGCAGTGCCACCATGTAAAATGATTCTCTAAGTTATTAGAAGTCCTTCATAAGAATTCCAGTCAGGGGTTGCGAAGCAGAATTATCTTAGGTTCTTTTCACGCATACTTTCTTTATTTTAACTCTCTCGTTGCATCGTTACACGTGTTTAGGTGTGGATCAATGCAGCTGCGCAAATCTTCAATTCCGTGGGCATAGCGTTCGGTTCCATGATATGCTTCGCTAGTTACAACAAGTTCCACAACACCATCCTGGTGGACAGTGTAGCAGTTTCACTGATAAACGCGTTCAGCAGTTTGCTGGTTGGAATATTCTCATTCGCGACCATTGGTAACATTGCCCTGGAACAAAATATGTCCGTGGAGGCTGTTCTAACAGATGGTACGTAAAACTCTTTACTTAGTAACTACAATTTTCAATTCGGATACAGTCGAAATGAAACAGCAATCTCTAATAAGGTACTCGTCGTAGTAAGGCAATACCCCGATGAAGCTACAGTTGGATTCACACAAAGTTTCATTAAAATTAGAATTTTCTGATTGGGTTGGGAACGATTCCTTGTTAGATATTTTATGCCTTGTCGGATCGAATTTAGCCTAATATTTAATTGTTTTATATTGTTAAAGTATAATCGGTCTGTGACGTTTCGCAGCCGAGTCTCCAACAGTTCCACTATCCCAAGTTCCCTTATCCAAACGATTATATCTCCTTACAATACAGGCACTAAGTATTTTATTGTATTTTGTACTTCCCGCCTGAGTGGTATCAATCAATGTCAGATTAACTTCTCCTGCAATTTTATAGACAAATCATAATTTCCGTTCAAGGACCCGGCCTCGTATTCGTCGTTTACCCGCAAGCTCTAGCCAAGATGCCAGTGTCGCAACTGTGGGCCGTGTTATTTTTCTTTATGCTAGTCTGCCTTTCTTTGAATAGTCAGGTACGTAGGACACTTAGATCTAGCGTGTACTATCGACTTTACGTCGCATAAACGGTTTAGTCGAATCAAGCATCGTTCAGAATTTGAGTGTAATATTTAGTCGAGTCGATTAGCAACGAGCAAATATGCGAGTTCTTTTTCACGATATCAATTAAACCGTTGACCGATAGAAAGTAGATAGTGCATATGTGCTAAGCCTTAAGGGAAGGTTCCGGTCCAGAGCCCATAAAAATAGGTGTTTGTTTACATCTTTAGGAATTAATTAAAGGAAAACTACTACATATAATTTAATGGGACTTTTTGCATTGTATTGAGGATGTCCTAAATTCGAGGTGTCAAAACATTCATCCAAATATTTCCCCTATACTTTTCGTCATTTCAACGCCTTTAAAAATTTCCGATTGTATTGTAATTTTGTCTGGTCCCCCCCTAGCCAGAAGTGTATTCTTCAGAATAAACAACTTTCAGTCGAATCGGATAATAACTTTTGGAGATACAGGTCCCACCGATTTTGAGAGCACTGTTTCGAGAAGAACGCGTTTAGAGTTTTACGTCAGCGCCGAGTGGCCGGTTGTTACCCATGCATTTGCCGTTACTTAAATGCCTGTGACTTCGGGAATTTTACGAACTTCAACAAATCCTTTTAAACACGTGTTCCTAAAAGGTTGAACATCCGAAAAATGAAGTAAAAAAAATCGATTTTTAGACCGGAACCTCCCCTTAAGTGCATGGCTGAATTAGGAATAATTCATCTGTTAACAGTGGAAGACGAATGAACTCGTCATTTGGAAATTCTTCGGTCTTGGGTGATGCGTTACTTTTAACGCATTAATGTCGCACATATTGTGGACAAAATAAGTTAATTCGCCTGTAATCATTTGTAAATATCTAATTTTAAATAAACCGAAGGTGTTCCGGGTCTAGATATAACACAGTTAACAGATCAGTATTCCATTTACATATTTTTTAATTAACATTCAATTTCGCAACGATTGCAGTTCGCCATAGTGGAGGTGGTTGTAACGTCGATACAAGATGGCTTTCCAAAGTGGGTGAAGCGTCATCTCGTGTGCCACGAAATGCTAGTGCTTCTGATATGTGTCATATCCTTTTTATTCGGCCTACCTAATATCTCGCAGGTAGGAAACTCCGTGACGAATTGCACGCGCTGTTTATCGGACTTATATCTTGATTAATTTGTTATTCGTGATTTGCAGGGTGGCATTTACTTCTTCCAATTAATAGACCACTACGCGGCCTCGATATCGATAATGTTTCTGGCTTTCTTCGAAGTAATCGCGATATCTTGGTGTTACGGTGTACGGCGATTGTGCAACAACGTGAAAGAGATGACGGGCCGCGTTCCGTCCATGTACTTCCGGTTCTGCTGGCTCTTCGCAGCGCCTCTTCTTATCATGGTAAAGTTAATAGAATAGCAATCGATAATCAGCTGAGAATCGAATTAATTGTTCGTAAATAATGAAACTAATGGTAGATCAATGCATTCTTAATCCCTCCATTTAATTCAACCTATGTTTCTAATTACGTGGATGTAATTACGTTGTAAACTCATACCGAAACTTCCCTTCCTTCACCCGAAATCCTTCACCAGTCATAATATGGTTTACAAAACGCCACTGAAAATCAGAAACTTATTGTTGCGCCCACTATATCTCCGATTTTGCACACAAAAATGTTCCATGCTGCTCCAAAATACGCGTTATAAAAATCCCATAGACGTACCATCATTCCTCCTCCGAAACTAACATAACAGAACTGTGCCACACCCAAAAGGAGGTGACCGAATTTAACTGTAATCATAACGATATGCGACTTCGTGCGTATTTCTTGAATTAATAATATATTCTTCGAGTAAACTCTATCAACCGGTGAATCCTAGTTATTTCTTTCTTGCTATTCTACCCATCGTTCCTTCCCATCCAACCCACAATTTCCTTCTGCTCACCCACCGAGGGACACGATATCATCTTCAAGAGCTATCGAACAAAGAATTCTGTAAAAGATTCTTGTATTAGTTACATCATTAATCCACCTTTAACATTATTCCACCACCATAGTAGACACCAGCGTGCAAGTAGATATGGCGACCAACAGACAGACCATCCACTTGTTACGTATCCTTGTATCGTATCACGGGCCGCATTTCACCGGCGCGTATCAAAATCTGATGCAAAGATACGCAACAGCATCAGTGATGATGCGGGAGAAAGTCGCACACCGTATCGTATCACTGGACGACACGCATCGGCGACACGGTACGAGGATAGGTAACAAGTGAACCCACCTTAACATTAAATACCTCGCAAACTATTAACCGTCTGCCCCTAAAACCATGTATCAATAGCTTCGGTACTCCAAGCTCTACCATTGTGGAAAAGCTCGTTTAAATCTCAGTGGACCACTTGAGAAACTTCCCCAGTGAGCACACATTTCTCCTTGCCAATCACTATGTTGTCCAAAGAGCTTGTATTCCACATTTTTTATATACACGAGGACTCAGTCCCCTTTCAACTGAACAACCGCCTTGAGGTCTGCGGACGGTACATATCGGTGTCACGCGTGACGATTTGAATAGAGAGCTAAAAACTAAATGTTGACCGCACGCCACAGCCCTATAAATCATTCGCTATTCCAGGCTGTGTGGGTATTCAGCTTAATTGATTATGAACCACCGAGTTACCGCAACGGCGACTACAAGTACCCGTGGTGGGCGGAGGCGATCGGCTGGGGGATAGCCTCTCTTTCGCTTATTTGCATTCCCGCTTGTGCTATCTACGAGTTCATCAAGGCCAACGGGAACACTTGCATGGAGGTAAGATAACAGGGCCCCACCGTACGGAACTCGGATTGTGGGGTTGCATGTGCCATGTATGATTGAAATGGACGCGCTCAACGAGTTCTTGGGCAATCCAAGATACGAAAGTCGATTGCTTCAGAGGGGGACATTATGTGGTGCGAATGGGTTTCTTAGGAGGAATAGGTGCAGAGGAGATTTATCAAGGAGATTTCGAGGAGAATTTCCTCCGATTAAATGGAATTATTCGTTTTTATTTTTATATTTCTGTAGCTGGCAAGAATGTGAATTTATCAATTTGTGACATGTTGATGGTGACTTCAACAGACAGATTTCAAACTCCATTTATCTTGAGTGTTAGTCGGTGGTGAAAGAGAGGAGAGAGAGAGAGAGAGAGAGAGAGAGAGAGAGAAAGAGCATCCCTATTTTCAAAGTAAAATTTAATTTTTCAATAATCATCTCAACTTCAACATATCAAGTATGGATAAATTGATCTGCCTGTCAGCTATAAAATTTTATTTTAAGAAATGAAGTTTTACTCGAAATTTCCTCTACATCTCTACCAGTGTTTCTCCAAGAAGGCGCTGCTGCCCCTCACGGGCGTTTAAATTATCTATGGGGACATTGTCTTTCAGAAATTACGGAACTCTATTAAACCGCATTTCGAGGCGTGCAAGATCTGTGGCCAGGAATACTGCACCGAGCCCATGCACAATTTCGAAGAGGACCTCATCAAAGGAGCCGCGCAGTACAATACAAACAGCCCCATACAACTTCATCACACCAACATCCTTTTACCCAAGTCCCCGATATGATTTAGGGTAACTTAAGGAACAGACTCGAGATCGTGAGTATTTCGTCTAGGATGCCTCTAAAGACGCGTGAAAATGTTCAAGCGCAGATGTATCGACTATGTAGATAGCGCCGCGTCAAGTCGATGCATCATTGCTGTTTCGCGAAGCGTATCGTTAGCTTGTTAGCAAGTATTTATTAAAATTAAAAGGCAGGAAATGTCGTTACAATTCATATGACGTGTATTTATCGAAATAGAATTTTTGTAGGATACGATTTAAGCGAAGTGAAACGATTAAAGCTTTGCTGAAACCCACGATGCCGCGCCGATGTCGACGCTTTAATCTAATAAACACGCGGCTCCCTAATAAGTCTAAATACAGAGTGTCCTGTAGATCGTTGAAAACCAGATCATTTCACATAAAAAAAAGAGTAATGCGGGGAAATGCGTTTTTTAACTGCTTGCATAGATTTTATAAAAAATATTTTGAAGGAGTTAAAACACTGTGGGTTTACTTGATAAGTTTGGAATAATCTATGGCGAGCGTTTACTTCACAAAATAACGATACTGTGATACAGTAATGTGTATACTTGCAGGTCATAATATTTCTTATGAAAACCGTAGTGTCATTCATCTTCTTGTTATAAGCAAAACTACACCATTGGTATTAAATCATTATGAATTAATTGTGGCATGCTACTAGTCGAATTCTAGTATGTCCTGGGTAAGAAACGTAACATGGAAAGTAGTATTACGTTCAAAATCATTTTTCTGAAAAAAAACAAAGCCACGCATAAAAAAATGTATTCTACATTCTGTACTTGTTTTTTTTATCAGGAATCATGTCCTGACTGATTGTAACACAATTCATTGGACACCCTGTATATTTATTCACATATCTATCGTTAGATTTAGAATATTATTACTGCAGGTTTTAATGATTCGTTGCCAAGTTGGATGCACATTAATGCAATTAAACATGACATTTTGCGTTTATCGTGCCACACATATTTCATGACTTTGCTACGTGTTTACATTTTATCGATCTAGGTTCCGTTGGACGTTCAAAATCAATGCACTAAATCGTGTAAAATACGACGTTGCCAGAGTGTTCTGTATTAAGAAATATGGAATTCCATATAGTTGATGCTAGAAGATAAGCGAAAACTCGAGCGCTTAAATTCGTACGTTTACGTTGTAGTATTTCACCGGGACACGCGACTTTTTTTCTGGTCACACAGTGTGCAGGAGCTAGATCGATATCTTCTAGCGTGTGCGTACTAGTCATAAAATGTATGTACGACGGAAAATACGTGCGATGTGATAAGCCAAATGTTGTTGGGGACGCACGTCCAACTTTGTCGATAAGTAATAAAGTGAAATCATTACCACATGATATATGGGCCCGTTATGAATCATCTAATTTTGTTTTCCGTTGAGAAGCAAACCGTACGTCGTTACGTGACGTTGTAAAGAATATTAATTTTTAATACTGTAGAGCGTAATAAATATAGGGCGAGATAGATTAATTTGCGATATTATTGTTAGTTTAGGTGTTTGCTCTGATAAAAGAACTTACAATTATATGCATTATTTAGTTGTGAAATCGAAGACAATCGACATTCCATTGCTTCTTAATTTTCGTACAGTGGATCATAGATTTGTTTATATTTATAACGAAACTGCAGGGATTACTGAGTTATATTTGATTTTTCGTGTTAGCACTTCAAGTTAATTAAATTTCTAATACGTGGCTAAGAATTACAAGTATTTAATATGGCATTGCAGCCTTAAATTCAGGGATACTGGATTATTTTTTCAATATACTTCAAAAAATAAATAGTCGATTTTAAATAGTGCGAAGACATTCTGTGTCAAATTTTGAGAAAGAATATGGGAGAGTGAAACAGTATGTCTCGGGAACAATGCACGAGCGTTCA
This sequence comes from Andrena haemorrhoa, assembly GCA_910592295.1. Lineage (NCBI taxonomy): Eukaryota > Metazoa > Arthropoda > Insecta > Hymenoptera > Andrenidae > Andrena > Andrena haemorrhoa. Next base: position 5,014,334 of record OU342944.1, on the reverse strand, counting down.
GAATAATATCCTAATTCATTAATGTGTCTAATGTTCATAACAGATTCTATTACGTTTGTTATTACTATTTCTACTTTTACTTGTAGTACTACTTACTACTCCTTTCAAGATTTACAGTATGGGCTACTAGCAACAGCTGACTATCTCATTTGAATTTGAAAATACTTCTCTATTATGTTAGTGAAGTAATTTCTGTGTTATCAAAATCATCAGTGGATTTTTCTAGTAAAATTGCGTATACTTTTATTTTCAATTTTCCACCATGGTCGAACATTAAACACGTACTTCACGGAGACCCAGATCCTCCATATTGACTTTCTAATAATTCACTCTACAACAAATTTGTTTATCGAAAATTGAAGTCCTTTGCAACTTTAATGTTTAGTGATTATTTAGCTCCCTCAATTCTCATACCTATTAGTCCAATTTGAACAAATTTGTGAACCACTGTACACACCCGTAACGAGTAATTTAAACGAGCCTTCGTTACTGTTATGTGTTCTCGTCGCGTGATTTTAAAATCAGGGGCGAATTTGGGTATAGGCTAACAATAAGTGGGCTGCAACTTAGGGCGGCAAATTTTGTGGAATGTGCAACTCTTGGGAAGCGGAAAATTTGGGAGAGTGGCAAATTTTGAGGAGCGGACAATTTTGGGGTGCAATAAAGTTTAGGACCAACAAATTTTGGGGTACGATAAATTTTGGAGACCAGCAAATTTTGAGGAGCGATAAATTTTTGGGACCAACAAATTTTTGGGAGCAGACAATTTTGGGAAGCGGCAAATTTTGGGTTGCGATAAATTGTAGGAAGCGATCAATTTTGGGGACCAGCAAATTTTAGGGACCAACACATTTTGGGGAGCGATAAATTTTAGGGACCAACACATTTTGGGGAGCAGAAAATTTTGAGGTGCGATAAATTTTAGGGACCAACAAATTTTGGGAAGTGGAAAATTTTGGGTGCGATAAATGGAAAAGGTTTAAACACAGAGGCTTGAGACAGCTTTAAAAACAATTCACTTATTATATAGTGAATTAGCAATAACTCAGATGTGAGTTTCCCTATTGAATTAATTTTGAAATTATCTGGACTGTTTCAAATTAAAACATGTGATTGACGCTTGTTAACCTAGGGTCGCCAAATCTTCAAATCCGCCCCCCGATAAAAATTCCATTATTCGACTTACAATTGCTTGTATTAGACGTCTCCATTAATGTTCTACCGTAATTGTAAACGCACTGACTGAACATAGAAGCAGAATCGTGCAAAGCACTGCAATTAACAATCGATGTATATAGACGATGTTCAATAGAAGCGAGTAGAAGTGTTAACGTTTTATCACACTTGTACATTTTTATGGAATAAGTAGCAATGGCGAATACGACTGCGCCGAAGACGACGAGGAATGACAGTGTAAGCCTGTTAACTGCAGAACGAACACCGTGGATGCAGTCGATACGCCGTGTAGGAAATTTACGAAACAGAAACCGTACAAAGCTGAATTGTCAATAATTAAACCGTGTTGAGCACATTAGGTTGTAATTGTTCAAACCACTGTTATAAATTATTACATTCTCACAATGGTTTTCTAAATATATTTATAACCCGTTCCTCCTTACCAAATAATTATATTGCAAATTTAGATACTTTATCATAAGGTAATCGTATTTCGACACAAATATCTTCAAAACTGTCGGTGATGTCGAAAAGTATTTCAAACAAAATTTCAATAGTTTCGACGGGGTAAAAGCTGATGAAATTAGCCTTTGTAGGTGGAGGTGTAGAGAAAATATAAAGATTAATCTCGATTTTAATTTTTTAATACAACAGTGATTTAAGAGACTTAAAAGAGGCCAATGTTTGTGAATTTTTTTTTAAAAAGGGAGAGCATATATTTTTACAGAACTTTTTTCCCTTAAAAGAGCAACATTTAAAGAACATTTGGTAATTTTTTCGGAGAAAAATATTTACGTTTATAATAAAGTAACAACCGACATCCAAGAAGCCTTTTTGAAAGTTTGGTTTTGCGGTGAGCACTGCTATTCGGAACCAGAATATTTAAAATCAAAGAACAAAAAAGATTTCGTTGGTATATTAATGATCCCCTGATTAACGGAGGAAATTTCCGAAATATTAATTTAAAACAAAATGGCGGTTATTTAAATTTGAAATCCTGATTTTCTCGCGTGTTTTTTGCAACGAAAAAATCAGGATTTTAATTCCGGATTTCTTTTCTTAAAATCTACAATTAACACTCTTATTATTGGCACACGCTCACACATTACTCCATAGGACATATAAGGTGAAGACCACTCTTACGCGACGAGCGCTGCCGGTTCGCAACGAATCCTCATACGTTAAATTGGATTTGGCTAATTGCGTTATGTGCCTTCGAGGAAAGTTTCACGTACAGCATCTAGTCATTCGAGTCTCATGCAACCCCAAGTTCGCTTCGAGGCACCCTGCATAGGCACCGTTTCGCCTACGAAACGAAACAAGCGGAAACATGACGAAGAAGTTCGAGTTTAATTGGCAGATCGAGGTGCCGGAGCTGCTGAGAAACGGCTCGACATTCGACCGTTGGTTCGAGGACAAGGAAACGACTGAATACGAGCCGAATTGTTTATTTAAAGTCGACGAATATGGGTTCTTCGTTTATTGGAAGAGCGATGGCAAGGTATCTGGAATCGTAGCCGCGAAATAAGTAGTTAGTCGTTAAAGAAGTACAATATTAGCACTTTGATGACCCCTGTCGCGTATGTGTGATTTCACGATCTCCATCTGTTACTTTCCGCGAGCCTAAAGCTGCGAATACGCGGTGATATTTTACTATCATGAGACAAAAATATCTGCAACAATTATTTAAATGTAAATAATGAAAATAGTCGCGGGAGATGAGTTTCGCGAAACTATTGACAAAATAATTAAAAAATAATGAAGTAATTGTCTGACGAGATTAAAGTCTCATGTGGGACACGATATTTTTCTCTCATCGTGGATTTGCACCTTTAGAATTTAACATTTGTTTCATAATTATCAACGACAAAATTGTTTCAGTCCGAGATTTATATTCTATTTGCAATATGCTGTTTTGATCGTTTTCGAAAACCACTGAATAATTGGAAAATTTGAAAAAGATCGGCAGTGGGCGTAAGCTTGCTGGAAAAGCTGCAGCCGTCAAAGTGCTAAGTTTATAAAGCGACTCGTGACGTAAGAGTGTGTCAAGAATCTAATGGTATTATTTTTAACTTCGAAATCAGATAGGATCACCTTGAAGAATGGCTTCAGATTTCGTAATTTCAAGCTTCCGAAGAAAAAGAACTGGTAGCGAAGTCGTACCTATTTCGACCCCAAGTCGAGCAGCTTGAAATCACGAATATACCTTTCGCTCCCGATTTCAGGATGGTGTTGGTCTGCAACTTTTGAATGCTCTGACACGCTCGTGCCCTTTTACTAAGGGCACCAATAACCCTTTGAATCGGGGGAAAATAAAAAAAAATTCATAAACAACTTTTTCGCATCAATATTTATTAATTTAATTACGTTTACGGTATTATATATTTGTTTTATATAATCGATAAGGATTGTAAATTGCAACGTCCAGTCAACATCCATGAAGACTTTCACCGCGAATAAACTTTCCCCAGATTCAATCAAAGTATAGAAAACGTTCTCCAGATTCAAAGGGGTAAGCTACTAAAGTGGCGAAATACAAAAATACAAATTTAATGCCTTATCGTTCATTTTGCGAGATGATCTCAATTTAATTTCTAATTTAAAAATGAAAACATTTGATTCCTGTTGGTAAGGTATTTTCAATAGTATATAGCAGTGATTTCCAACCTGTGGGTCGCGACCTCGAAGTGTTTTATGGGGGGTCGCAAGAGGTTTCGTTTTCGGGGATTTTTTTTAATATTATTAAGTTCGAATTATATTCTGAAATACCTATTTTTAATGTGTTTTCCTTACATTATTAAATTTACCTTACCTTATTTGAAAGAGAGGGATCGCAGATTATTTGAATATTATAAAACGGGATCGCGACTCAAAAACGGTTGGGAGACACTGGGGTATAAAAATGGCTACATCCTCATGGGTCACAAATCAATTTATAGATTGAAAATTATCGATGTAGATATTGTGGTAGGAAAGGGTATAACAGCTCGATATCTTGATTTCAATTAACAATGTCTGTTCACATGAAATATTAAATGTATACATAGCAAAGTGGGAATTCTGGTCGTAATTTCTGCACTGGTGCCATTTAGTATGGAAATAATATATATGTTAGAAGAAGCAAGTATAATGATTTTTATAATTTTATTTGGGACAATCATATACTTTTTAAATACTTTCTTCTGCCACTGTATTTGCAGATATTTGTTCAACAATTAGATGTAAACAGAGAATGGAAATAGTAGCAGTTTGAGTAATACAGTTTACTTTTTACTTGAATTATATTTTATACAGGACGGCGATGTGATAGAATTAGCTCAAGTGAGCGATATTCGTTATGGCGGCACGCCGAAGGTAAATGTTATCATATCTATTCGTCTATGCTGCGGTAGAGCCACAATTATTCCAACCTCCATTAACCAAGCTCTGATTACCTTAACGATATCATCTTAGGATTCAAAGCTATTCCCGAAATTTCATTTAAAATTACTTACTCTGTGTCGAGAATAGAATATTCTATAATAAATGATTTCTCTTTAATTAAACACAAATGCAAAGGAAAAGGTTGATTAATTGGAGTTTCACTGTATTTAAAGTTGAACCCAACAATAAATTAGTCCTCCAAGTGACTTCGACTGATTTGTACAATTTTGTGTTCATCAGGATCCTAAGTTATGTAATAAAATTGGTAAACACGGGAGTATGGAGCAAATAGACGAGAAAAGCTTAACTATATGTTCAGGTATCGATTATACGAACATCCACTATCAGCACGTTGTCTGTGCGGACGCGCAAACGGCTAAGGTGATAATTCTAATAAAAAACAAAAGGAATAGTAAAATAGGTTGTTCTTGTTCACGTAAAGTGAACTAGTACAACATAATGTTAATATTAATCGATCTAGGATTGGCAAGCTGGTCTGCGAAAAATCACGCACAACACGAAAGCTTCGAACGTTTGCCCAACAATCCAGTTGATGAAACAGTATGTACTAATAAACATGTGAATTTTGATAAATCCAGTTTAATGTAATTCTATATTAATAAGCATAGCTTGAATAGTAATCTATGCATTTATTCATCAGTTGGATGAGATTGAGCTTTCAAGTGGATCCTAAAGGAAAAGTGCCTGTGAAAGTTATATCGAAAACCTTTGCCTCGGGGAAAACTGAAAAACTCGTTTATCAATGTCTGTCAGATTTGGGATTACCTAGTGGAAAAGTAAGATTTTTTCCGAGAGCTTTTTATGTTTAATAATCTCTGTGCTATAAATGATATTTTTCCAAGCTGCGTGTAAAATGCAATAACAGCGAAATGTATTAAATCTAATTGTATATATTTTAGTAACAAAGAAATAGAATTTTTTAAAGTAGCCAATTGAGCTTGTATATAAACGACAGCTGGTAATTTGTAGATTATTATATTTCGGAAAAGTACTGATAAGCAGTTGAAGAGGAATAAGAATTTCTAAGTATTTCTACATTTGTTACTTTGCCGAGTATCGATTTATGGGGTGATTTGTTTTATGTATATTCTGCTGACTTATCCTAATTATTTTAGATTATTTATTAGACACCTTTCGTTTAATGGGAGTGTTTTATATTAAGAAACAACATTACACGAAAACGTTTAAAAGAGACATTTAATCAGTTATCCTATAATGTGTGGAAACCATTTTCAGTTTAGAAAGAGTGCAAACAAATTTATTAATGTTTTAATTTTAGTTTTCTTTTTAGTTTTGGTTGTAGGTCTATTTAGTTTTTAGTTCTACTTCTAATTTTAGATTTAGTTTTAGCATTAGTGTAGTAATATTATATTCTAAACTCTTAAACTGCATCCCGCCATTTACGCAAATTATTAATGTATAATGTATATGTATACGTTTTGTACATATATCTATATTTCTTTCACTACTTTTTTCATAATAATTACTTTTCCAATATAATAAGGATCACCTTCGTGAAATGTCTGAATACTTTTTTAATAGCAAAATTGGTTACCATTTTCTTCGAAACCTATTTTGAAATAAAGAAACATGCACATTAAAACTACCGAATTAATAGTATACATGTCACACTTGCTTAATAGCATACTTAAAATTCCTTTCCCCAAATCTATGACTTGAAGAACGTAAAGAATGGAGCCCATTCGTTACGAAAAATGTATCCACATTGATTTATGAGTCAATTATTCATGGAAAGTTATGTACTATATGTACAGTAGCTTTAGACGTTCTCATATCTTTGCAAGGAGGAAAGGAAGAGCCCTCTGCAACGATGGAAATTATATCATGATTGTCAATGGTATCCAAATTTTTTTCAATTTCAGAGCGATAAAATCGAGCCGCAGGATTTTACGTTCGATAAATTTAAAACTCTATACTTTAAAATTTGCCCACGAAATGACATCGAGGAACTGTTTCAATCGATGTGAGTACTCATTCCCTGGATAACTAATATGTTTACAAATTATATTATGGGCGCTGTAGAACAAATGATATGTTTTAGAACAAAAGGAAAGTCGGATACTATTAGTCTAGCTCAACTGGTACAGTTTATGAACGAGAAACAAAGAGATCCTAGGCTGAACGAAATTTTGTATCCTCTATACGACGAGAAACGATGCACGGAAATAATTAATGATTACGAAGAAGATGAAAAAGCGAAAAATGCTAGTAAGTTTTGCTCACAGGAATCTCAGATTTTAAATTTTTTTTTGAGCTTCTACTATCACTTAGGTACTCGTATTATTTTAAATATACAATAGCATTCTTTTAAAAATATCTAGATTCTAGTGAATCAGTTGAAAGATGGAGGGCCATTGAAAACTAAAATTGATGCACTTATGATATGGATAAAATTTATAATTTGTTATGGATCATGTCCAAAAATAAAGGCTTATCAATAGACAATTCTTTAAATCCTTGTGTCTAGTGCCAATTTAATTACAAATTTAAAACCGAGATTTAAAAATATTCCCTTTTTTTAGTATAAACTTAATAAAGATCAGGTTTGGAAAATAAGCGATTTTTTCTCAAAAGGCAGGTGGGCAACTGCCCCTTTTGCCCCTTTTTGACTTCTAGAGAGGTCAAATTTCATTTATTCCTTTTACACGCGAAATAACACGTATCAACAAACACTTTAAATTTGAATCACGTTATTTTTGTTACCTATAGAAAACTTGACAAAAGAAGGTTTTGTTCGTTATTTAATGTCGGACGAGAACGCCCCCGTATTTTTGGATAAACTCGAGGAATGGATGGACATGGATCAACCTCTCTCTCATTATTATATTAATTCGAGTCACAACACTTATTTGAGCGGCAGGCAGATCGGTGGTAAAAGTACCGTCGAAATGTACAGACAAGTGTTGCTGGCTGGGTGCAGGTAATTGTTAATCACTCGTATTTATCAAATAGTATATGGACACGGTGAATAGCTTTTGAGGCTTCCCATATAACCAATGTACGTGCACATATTTGTGTATTTGAATTGCATTATTTACTTGACAAGGTCACCGAAATAAATATTTCAGTTTTTAATTAAAAACCATTGCACAAATATTGCACACATGATTCGTGGAGTCGTGAAATTAAGCATAAAAAAATAAGGGTGTGAAAAATAACTGTTTTCTAATTATAATGTGGAAATGCTTCCTTTTTGTCACAGGAGGTTTTCGACATGTCCGATCTATTTTGGTGTACATATATCACTCGCTCCAATGTACATAAATAGAATTTGCCAAGTTCTCTTGTTGAGATTTCCACAGTTTCCACATATTAATTGCATTAATCAATGTAAAATATTGCACGGTCGAGTGAACTATATTTTTCAATAATTATCCCCAGAAATAGTAATTTAACAGATTTAAATTCGGCGAGTGATGAACAGATTTTGTACTCTCAATTAATTTCTCACTGAATCTAATATAATGTAATCAAGAGACATATTTCGATAAAATCTGTATTTAAACATTTTCTATAGAAAATACATATTAGAAAATAATCGAACGTTTCATGTGTCAGATGCGTGGAACTCGATTGCTGGGATGGAAAGGGAGAAGACGAAGAGCCTATTATAACTCACGGCAAAGCCATGTGTACCGATATCCTCTTCAAGGATGTAATATACGCCCTAAGAGACACTGCTTTCGTCACCTCGGAATATCCTATAATTTTGAGCTTCGAGAACCACTGCTGTCTCAAACAGCAATACAAGTTAGCCAAATATTGCGACGAAATCCTGGGTGATCTACTGCTGAAGGAGCCTATCAAGGACTACCCGGTACGTGACGCTTACTTTCGCTGTTTCCACCACTAAATCCAACCAATCTTTCGAATTCTCATAATCCTTTATCAACATTCTCACTTTTACCTAAACCAAGAATACTTAAACATATCACTGTATCGAGGAGATGATAATCAGGGTTGGAGTGTTTGAATCGTCCACTGCATTGTCAATTCGAAAATGCAGGCTGATAGTATACTTCAGTAAGAGAAGAAATTCCAAAAATTTTCAACGTCTAAAACTTATATTTATCATCAAGGAAACTTGCGTAATGCCCATGAATCAATAAGAACACTTTTACGATCGGTATATGTACATATAAGTATTCACGCACCACAATCTTGTAGTTATATTTTAAAACACTCTTGAAAAGGCTACATGTTTTCTTTTACGCGTAGAAATGAGAAAAACACTCGATAAATATTTTCGACAGGGATCGAAAACATACCAGAAAGATAGAACAATATTATTGTAACTAATCATCCACATATCATTACTTATTATACGTCATACGTTAAAATTTATATTATTCATAAAATAAGAGCAGCAATAAAAACAGTAATTATTCACAAAATCCATTTCCTGGCCTGAGTTTTATAAGGGTTTGGACTGTTTGGAGGTTTATAAATTTTAATCGTGCCCCGTAAATCACACGAGTTCACTCTGCCCACCGCGGACGGAGTAACACAGAGAAAAAAGTGGGACGCGTGTTTATCGTAAGGATGAAGGTCCCGCTAGAAAAATAACGCTTATCTAGTAATCGTAAATGCAATGGTGCAGCTTGAACCGGGACATCCGCTACCACCGCCCAACTTACTGAAGCGAAAGATATTAATCAAGAATAAAAGATTGAAACCGGAGGTGGAGAAGGTCGAGCTCGAGTTATTCCGCTCTGGGCAATTCGAGGCGAAGGATGAAGTGGTTGAAGATCCAAATGCACCCGCTCCACCACCGACTGAAGCACCAAAGGTGAACGCTATGATTGTGCTTACCGTTCGAACTTCGAGAGTCGCTTCTATAGTTTCGAAATTTTTAACATCGTTGAAAGGAAGTCGATTGATTTGCATTACTTTAAGCTATTTATTCGAAATTATTTATTATGAACAAATAAGACGTATTTTATTCTATTCGCGGGTAAATGCAGAAATGCAAAACGCTTAGAAAAATGATTAGAAAAACTGAATATAAAAAATCTCTAATCTGTGGAAAAGGTATTAAATTGTTTGGTTCGTTTAATTAACCTAAACTACTGCAAAGGACTAGAGCAGTGGTCCCCAACCTGCGGGTCACTACGTGTATATTTTTTAATATTATTTAATTAGAATTATATTCTGCAATACCTATTTTTAATGTTTTTGTAAATACGTTTGGGGGAGAAATTCCACCCCCTATTGTCAAATATAGTTGCACAAATATATATATATATATGTTGGTTTTAAAACAGTACTTTCACTTCTCATATTTTCATCTAATTTTCTATTGTCTCGGGATAATTTAGATCAGTAAAAGAAGGAGAAAATAGGAGAATCTACTTAATTCTCTAACTGGAAACGTTGGGAAAACAAATATTCACTCATTATTCACAATGTATTGCCGTAGTAAAGCTATTCTGCTCGCTGATTGGGATTCAGAAATTTGCGAAGTAGCCATTTGAGAAGCACTTTTTGTTACGTTCTTGTCTTGAAACGAACTTTTCAACGTTTCAGGAAGAAGCACCGCCTGAAGCGCCAGCTGAAGGAGCTCCACCAGGTGAACCAGGTGCTGAAGGTGAAGCACCGCCAATCCAGTACACTGGTAGCACGATGGCATGTCATCCGTGGCTGTCCTCGATGATTAATTATGCACAGCCAATAAAGTTTCAGAGCTTCGAAACTGCGGAAAGTACGTAAAATGCTTCTGCCTTTTTTTTATATTAAAACGCCGCCACTGTATTTTCCTTTTCTGTTAACATAAGGTTTATAGTCCCACTATTACCTTCACGACGCTTTTTGTAATTATTTATGAAGGATATGTATGGAATACTACAATAGATTTTTATACACTTTTATCGTATATTTTGATATAATGAAACGTTCATTATTGAATGTGTTAATTTGTATCATGGAAAAGAGTGCACCCCTAGCATTTTGTAACAGATATTTTACGGAAATGTGTTTGATAAAGATATGTCTGAATATGAATAATACCGAGAACATTTAATATCTTGTAATTCAGTTTTTAATACATGGGGAATTCATTGAAGAAATACGTAATATATCAGGCATTGTATTTGAATGAATGTGGGACATTTTTCAGGATCGGTTTTACTCGCCATAATAATAAAAAAAGTTGGTATTCGCATACGTCCAACAATGCTTAGTTTTGCAGTTATAAGTGCCTATTTGTATATTTCATGAAACACGAGTCCAGAATTAACAGTAGGTATATTATCGAGTACCGTGTGTAATTCTGATGATAATACTAAGGAAACCACTAAGAAGTTTTTTCTATTTGCGCTTTGGTTATCCTTAAGAATAGATTTGCAAATCGAGATCTTTAAAATATTTGATTAAACTCCTCAAGACTCTGCACAATCATAGGAACAAATATGTAAAGTATTTTAATTTATCGTTACAAATGAGAAAAGTATTTTGGCAGTGAATTTAGATACCTCGCACTGCACACAAATCCTGAAAACATCGAAGTTCTTCAAAACGGCGTGCATATTCTTATCATTGAGAAATATATAGGTACTTACGTGCACCATTATTATTGCAGAAAAGAACATCCATCACAACATGTCTTCGTTTTCGGAAACTGCCGCTCTCAACTACCTGAAAACGAACTCTGTGGAATTCGTCAATTACAACAAGCGTCAGATGAGTCGAATCTATCCGAAGGGCACAAGAGCAGATTCATCGAATTACATGCCACAAGTGAGTCACTTGATCGCGAAATGACGGAGCTTGGTAAAAATCAACTGGAAAGCGCCAAGTGTCTACTTAAGTAGTCCCTTTCGATACTGCAATTGATTTAGGTGTTCTGGAACGCTGGCTGTCAAATGGTAGCGTTGAACTTCCAAACGCCCGATCTGCCCATGCAACTAAATCAGGGAAAATTCGAATACAACGCGACCACTGGATATTTATTGAAGCCAGACTTCATGAGAAGGCCAGACAAAATCTTCGATCCGTTTTCCGAGGACGTGGATGGTGTTATCACTGCTCAGTGCTCCGTTCAAGTAAATACTTTCATGCAGATCGTAATTTTAATACTGTCAATTTTTATGTCTGCTCGTTGGTTGATGTAGCTACGTACATTCATCAGGGAATTGGAAAATTCGTGACGTAGTTAAAGTAGATCATTTTTATGGGAAGGAATGTCTTGGGTACCGTGCAAAGACCCTTCTTCGTAGCAAGTAATCCACAAATGCAATCATGAATTTGTTGTTGGCTAAAAGTGCTATATATATTAGCTATTTTTATTAGTTCCATGTGGTAATAGATGGGTTTCATAATACTGTGGTAGAAAGGAAAGAAAAACAGGAAAAAACATGAGAAGAACGTTAATCATCTTCTTTAGAATAAATAATGTTTAACTTCAATGAAAGTAATCAAAATTCCTTGCTTTTTAATCCGTATTAATAGTTCAACCTATTTCATTTCACATACACACATACGTAGAGGGAGAAGAAACATATTTAAAAGTAATTACTTATTTTTAAACCACTATTTATTTATATTTTGTACGAACCGATGCTGCTTTTTAAAATTTAAACTCCATTTTCTTCAAATTCTCGAGTATCCCCGATGTAAGTGTATTCTCTTACACTTCCTTACATATTTTCCCTGACAATTTCTTTTATCACGTGTACTATGTCGCTTTCGCAAAATGTCAATAATGAGCATGTGCATCTGACGAGGGTAAAAGTAGATCGAAACGTAACATGAAACTAATATTTACACTGCTTGCACACACTACCCCTATCCTTCTTATTAATTAAAATTCAGTTATTAAGAAACTGTTTGCCAGGTGATAGCAGGGCAGTTCTTGTCTGACAAAAAAGTGGGCACCTACGTCGAAGTAGATATGTACGGTTTACCAGCAGACACGATCAAGAAAGAATTCAGGACACGAATGATCCCTGCGAACGGTTTGAATCCAGTCTACAACGAGGAGGCGTTCCTCTTCCGAAAAGTTGTGCTTCCAGACTTGGCTGTGCTGAGATTCGGTAACAGGAATAACAATAAATATAAAAATGTTTAACGTCCCTCCGATAGAACAGACTAAAGTGTACTAAAAAGTGTATTAAAAATTAACCCTCCCAGAATTAGAAATGAAACAATTCTCCGCGATTTAAACATAGGAAGTCCATTCTACTAAACCTGTGATTATCCTCCAGTAGACAATTTACAGATATCGATATAAACTAAAAAACTAAAAGAAAAAAGAAATTAATTATTCCAAACTATATAGGCTGCATTTACATTTACTCCGTTAATACCCGACTGCTGTATAAAATTCGCCTCTTCCGGCAAGACAAAGAAAATTGTTTGACAGCAAAGCACGTGGCAGAGTAAAGACGACAATTTATTATTGCACGATATTTGCACAGGCGTGTACGAAGAAAGCGGGAAACTGTTGGGTCAACGTATCTTGCCACTGGACGGCCTTCAGGCTGGATATAGACATATATCGTTGAAGACCGAGGCGAATTTCCCTATGGCACTGCCGATGTTGTTCTGTAATATTGAGCTGAAGATTTACGTGCCCGATGGATTCGAAGGTAATGCCCCGAGCAAGTTAGCCGAGCAAAAATAGAAGTGTATCGCGATGATTCTGATTCGAAGCCGGTTTCTTGACTTTCAGACTTCATGGCTGCTCTGTCTGACCCGGGCGGATTCAGTAAAGGAACGGAGAAACAGGCAGAGGCGATGAAAGGGCTCGGTATCGAGCAAACCGACGCGAAGGCCGAGGCGAAGAAGAAGAAAGAGGAGGAAGCTAAGAAGGGTATACGCCTTTAAATAAATCGTAACGAACCCCGAAAGGGGTGGCTTTTTAATGAATAGCGATTAAAAAACGGTAATAAATAAATTTCTTTAACCATTTCAAGGTAAACCTCGAGATCGCAAAGGCCTTATATAAGATTTAATATTTCTCTCAATTACCACCCTTTGTTACTTCAAGTTTCCATTCATTCGCGCCGTAATTCGCAGAGGAGTACAAGCCGGAACCAATTACACTGGACTTGCTGCGAAGAGAGAAGACCTTCAAGCAGGGCAAAAAGCTGCAGAAGGATTTGGACACGATGAGGAAGAAGCATCTGAAGGAACGACAGACGATGCAGAAGAACCACTGCTCCGCTATTGATAAATTGGTGAAAGGAAAAGAGTACGTGGCTTGGGCGTTTATTTCTCCTAGTAGAGATTACTTAGGTTATTGCGATCAATGTTATTGTCGCGCTTAATCCCGGCTGGCAATGACGAATCTCGCGTTTGCAGTAAAAGTGCGCTCATCCAGGACGCGAATGTGAAAAAAGTTATAAGCGAGCAGACCACCCAGTGGTCCAGCATGATGGAACGGCAACGGAAAGAAGAATGGGAGCTGCTGAAGAATCAGACGGAAAGCTGCCGAGAGGAGTTCAAAAAGTTAATTGAAGTCGTCCAGGCGTCGCAGATGAAGCAATTGCAGGCGAAACATGACAAGTACGTGGATCTAGAAGTTACTTTAATACAGAGCTGAGCATTAACTGAATAAAAAATTATTTAAATAACGGATGAAATAAAAATTACTTTAGATTACTTCACGAATAAAGATCTTTTTTCGGCGAGCGTTCCAACTTCACCGCCGAATAAATCTTTCAACATTAACTTAATTCGACGTCAAATCATTTTTTGGCGCGAAACACGTGACGAATAATTTTTTTAACTTTTACTCGTTGTTCAAATTTTTATTTAAACACAATTTTTGCCCATCTCTGATTTAATATCAAGTTGCCGAATAAATTTTAACGCAAAATTGTTGTGCCCCCAATTGTCAATTGGTTTTTGACAAATCGGTGCGACGTAATTTTATTTTTTGATTTTGCCACTATCAGAGACATCAAGGAAATGAATACCAATCAAGTGAAAGCATCTGTGGAGACGGCCAAAGAGGTGATGAACGATAAAGCGCTGAAGTCGAAGGGTGACAAGGAGCGTCGTCTTCGCGAGAAGAAAGAGCAGAATACGAAGAAGTTCATGCAAGAGAGAAAAAATGTGCAGATGAAGCAGGGTCGTGAGAAAGAGAAGCTGCAGAAGAGTCACGAGAAACAAGTGGCGGGACTGGATGGTGATATTGACGCGGTAAACTCTCGTACCATTCTTTTAACAAATAATAATATTTACTATTACCTTGCTTGTAAGCACATACCTTGTTGCAACAGGTAAGAAATGGATTTCTAAACTAATCACTCATGAAAGATTTTCCCAATAATTGAGAATACTTAGACTGTTTATGTCAATGCAAGGTCAGAACACGTAATTTTTGTTGCAGACCATCGAAATGTACAAGAACGAGGCAATCCAATACGACCTGTCGTCTAAAACAGAGTTCTTTGCATAATCTGAACGTTTCCAATTTTCTAAATGAAAGTGGAATACATTTTCTATATATTTCTACTTCGCGCCTTGTTACTGCTTTTACATTCGTCGCGATCGTTTCTTTTCCTTTGATACACTGTTTCGTGTTATTACTATTTTAATTGATTATAAGATTGTTAACATACTCCTTTAAAAAACATTTGTGTTTCTTGTAATCGAGTATTGAATGAATATTGTTTGAGATTCTTGAAATTCTTCTTAATTTATTTATTGTTCCTTACTCCGTAATTTTCACTCGTATCTATTTTCAAAATATTATTCATAACTGCAGGCATACTTATGTGTACGTATACTTCAATTGCTCTTGTCGTAAACTTTGGTGAAATGTTTCAATAAATTCTGTGACAAGCGTCATAAGATTCAAAATACTTTATTCCTGCGTACAATTATTTCTTACACGCTAATTTGAACTCGAAATCTTGTACTGTAGTAATTAATCTGGTAACTTCACGCGGACGTTAATCGTTCGTGAGCGTGCAGCGGAAGGGGTGCGACAGCTTCCGTACTCACTTGTGCGCAAAACGTATTCTTCTCTGTAACAATCTGGAAGGTTTGACCGTGCAATAATTTCACACGCTACACTGTACAGCGTCACGCCGCAGGGAAAATAAAACACGCGTTAAGTGGAGTAAACAGCGGGAAAAATCGAACGAACACGAAACCATGTAACTCGATGGATAATTCCGTGGCTTCAAAGCGTTTTCTCCTTAAACCGTTCCACGTATCGTTGAATGAACGGCAGTCTATAAACTCGCAAAGAGGCAACGGACCCAGCGCACGCACCGACCCAATACACTATTACGTGCTCCATAAAAGAAGTTCCCAAACATCCGTATTTCAAGGAGGTTGCCAGCGCGGGATTAAAGTAGCCACCAGAATAATCGAAAGCTGGAAACAGTACGAAAACAGGCAGAACGTCAACACGGGCATGGGCCAGCAGTCGTGGTCAAATAGACAGCTTAACACTTTGATGGCCACTCGCTTCGGAGTAAAAGCATCCAAAAAGTGTTTTGGTATGAAACTTTTAAAACTCACGTTTCATGAATATCGAAATATTATCACTGCATAAGTGCATACTTCCATTCAATATCTGTTTAATTTCACTTATTATAAATAATGGGCGTAATTTGGCGAATTCGTCTGGGATGCAAAACCGGCTCTAGCCGAGTCTGCACATATCAGTTGCATGTCAGGAAAATTGTGGGAAGCGGAAAATTTTGGGAAGCCGCAAATTTTTGAGGAGCGGCAAATCTTGGGAAACGGCAAATTTTGGGAAGTGGAGAATTTTGGGGACGGCAAATTTTGAGGAGCGGCAAATATTGGAGAGCGGCAAATTTGGGGGAGCGGCAAATCTTGGTAAACGTCAAATTTTGAGAAGCGGCAAATGTTGGGGAGCGTGCAAATTTTGGGAAGCGGAGAATTTTGGGGGCGGCAAATTTTGATGAGCGGCAAATATTGGAGAGCGGCAAATTTTGGGGAGCGGCAAATCTTGGGAAACGGCAAATTTTGGGAAGCGGCAATTCTTGGGGAGCGTGCAAATCTTGGGAAGCGGAGAATTTTGGGGGCGGTAAATTTTGAGGAGCGGCAAATTTTGGGGAGCGGAGAATTTTGGGGGCGGCAAATTTTGAGGAGCGGCAAATCTTGGGAAGTGGACAATTTTGGAGGCGGCAAATTTTGGGGAGCGTGCAAATCTTGGGAAGTAGACAATTTTGGGAAGCGGACAATTTTGAGGGGCGGCAAATTTTGAGGAACGGCAAATTTTGGGAACCGGCAAATTTTGGGGAGCTGCCAATTTTGAGCGAAAGAAATTGGAAAAGGTTTAAACACAGAAGCTTGAGACAACGTTAAAAACAATTCACTTCTTTCCTGTAGCGAAGTAGCAATGACCCAGATGTGAGTTGCCATATTGAATTAGGTAATTTTGAAAATATCTCGACTGTTTTAAATTAAAATATTCGATGATATTTCGCGAAAAGGGCGGCAGACGCTCGTTAGCGTAGGAGCGGCAAATCTTAAAATCCGCCCCTATTATGAAGCATTACTGTATAATGAAATAGTAATATATAAAAAATGAATGGAATGTCTATGCTTATATACGCGTTATCTAGTTTACACATGATGAAATATAGATGATACTTATGAATGTATATTTCAAGGAGATGGAATATAATAAATTAATCAAACCTGCAATAACCAAACTGGTCCCAATAAAGGAATCGATAATGATGCTGAACTTTGAATTTATCTCGCCTAAACCGCGCGAAACCACCCTGTACACACAAGTCGCAATGCATTCGATAAACGCCCCGAATATTACAGGCACCTTGAAAATGGAAAAAAGTTGATTACATACGCAAAAATATATAATTCACAATTATAATCTTATGGCCTTTGTAATTAGTAGCAGAGAAACACATTACAGTTTTAGCAACCCATAGAAAAGTATGGTGTTTCCAATTAAATGAAAACACAGTATTAACATTTCGTGTGGTATCCTCCAGTGTTAGTGTTAAAAGTATTAGTTTTGTTACATTACACATAGAAGGTAATGAAATTCGTTTTTAACACATTCAAATCGTATAAAATAGTTAATTGGCCCCCACAAATCCGATTTAAATGGCCTATGTAAACAGAACAGGATTTAAATTGATCTTAACTAGTTAAAAAAATGGTAAATAAATAACGATTTAACCGTGGACTATTTTCTATTAGTTGTGAATACTGAACACCCAATTCGAATGCGTTAAAATAGTTCATCGAAGAGAAAGTGCTATATTCTTACCTGTAAATCGGTAGTGCAGTCTTCAAACGCTCTGTTTTTGTGCGTCGTAACAATTTCCAGTGCCCAGAGCAACTGGACGTATCTAAAAACGGCTAGACCACCGACAAGTTCGACCCATATAAGAAGGAATGCATCGCGCACCGATTTCTTCCCCTCGACGACGTCCTCGATGTGTGTATAGGGGCAAGCGGTTGCGTCGCCCCAGTTCATGGACCACCAAATCGTCAGTACGAACAGAAATAGACCGTACATGGAGACACCCCAGTTATCAGCAACTAAGGTTCAACGTTAAATTTGTAACAGTATATTTTAATGGATTTTAGATTGGTAAAAAAAACCAACACTTTTACTTAATTAAATGGCGTTCACCTAATCGATATGATTTACCCAAAGATCCTCAATATGGTACTAATTGTAGAGAAATATCCCCTACAAGATGAAACGAACAAAATAGGTACTAATATTCAACTTCAACCCCCCAGATCTGTGGCCACGGATTCTATTTTATCGATGCTCGCGATCTTCACTCTCTACCTCTACCACTCAAACGTGACTATCGAAGGTCTCCTTTCGTATAATTTCCTGTATAAAACTACCTGACGCTTTTTAAACGAAACAAACATATCTAAAAGGTAGCGGTAAGATTTATGGAAAGTCGTGAAATAATTTCAAAGGGGATGCGGTTCATTCCCAAACTATAGTTTCAATTATAGTCTAGCGATACTGCACACCCTGTATAATGACGTTTGCTATAAATTCGAACAAGTTTCTTTAATGCTGAATTATTCATCTCCAGAACAAATGACCAGAAACTCGTATAATAATTCACATGGTAAGAAACTTACTTATTATCAGTTCGAAACATGCCCCGCAAAGTTCGCCGGTAGCAATGGCTTCTAAAAATAGGGACCTTACGAACGGATCTCGTATGTAATAGTCCACATATCTTCTCATCCAATAAGCTATAAGACTTGTCAGTACAATGTACAGTCCCGAAACTGCTAAAGCGAGCACTGTTGCAGCCATTGCGCTGGTTGAGTGTATGCAAGCTCGATGGGAGTACTACAAAGTAAATAAATCATACACGAATATCATTCATAATGTCCTCCCTGTATTAAAAGAAAGAATAACAGAAAATTCACATCTGTTCCCGTGAAAATTACTCTTAAAAAAAAATATCCAAGGTAATAAAAAGAAATTAAGTGAACATAAATTGCGTAAAATACAGTTCACTGGCCGATGGATTTACTAGCCATCGCGTGTTAACATAGAAATGCACGTAGACACTGTAAATAGCGGGAAGCTAAAACAAGGTCATTATGCAACGGTATACAATCATTCGGCAAACTATGGTTTCGCCCGTTTCTCGTGGCTGTTGCGGGCGAATTGTAAACTTACGTGTCTATCATCGAATTTCACTCGCTTCTGTCATCCCCTTCTCGATCGAGTTTCGCCACGTCCACACAACACTCGGAAACTATTTCGCGATCCTTTCCTTCGCGCGCGCCCCGAGATTTTACTTAACAGTTATTTAAAACTGGCCAGTGTAATTGAATATATCCGTGTGGATATGTCGCGTGGCTTTAAATAGCTGGTCTCCCGAATTACCTGCCTCGGCATCGGCATCGTTGTTAAACATCGCCTGTTTTTCGGTACACGTCGATCACGAGATATGAATATTCAGTTGCTTCTCGGAGTCAGGAATGTATGCAATGCACACATTAATGTTAACACAATTAACTATGATCGTTTAACAATTAATTAACGTAGTTTACTGTTACATCTACTCGTTTACATTTTCGTCTGGTGCCTCGGTTAAAAGTTACAGAGAAATTCACGAAGAACCTGTAGAAATTCGTTTCATGCTTACATTCGCTACTTTGTTTTAGAAACAATCTGGACTTGATCGATAATCGAATAAGGCTTCCGCAGTATTTAATTCTGTGTTACGGTCGACTGGTTTCTAGACCGCTTAACAGCCAGTTACACGGAATGCCTGTTACACCAGCAGCTACGTGCTAGTCGACTCGCATTGCAACGAGATGAAACGGTTTCATGAATGAATCGCGTGTGGAACGGTGCACCAATCGAACGCTCGCTTTAGAAGCTTCCATTCGTAGGCAATCGAGTAAATGGTTTTGGGAAAACCGTGCTAATTCTTGATTGATTACGTGGACGGCTGTAATTAATAAGAAGAATTAAAAGGCGATCGTACACAGTTATGATTGGATGTTTTTATTCATTTTATGAAGTATTAACTACATTTATTACATAGGTAAATGATTCCATGTTTATGAATGTGGGCTAACTTTAATTTTATCATTATAAAAAAGAAAGTAACATTTATTTACAAGAATCGAATGACTCTCCTTTGTGCTTTTTGGCCACCTGAGGGTCGTCTTGATTCTCCGTTCTTAACATTAACCTGGGAATTCGTTTCGATTTTAAATAGGACATTGTTTCGCTTGACGATCTAAAACAGAAATTTGTTGCACGATGAGACAGTGTCTCGGTGCTTCCAAGAACATTCTGTATCGCGCGAGTAATCGATCTTGTAATTGATATTAGAAGGTCTAGCAGTTTACCTTGGATGAGATGGTGTTTTAGATTCCGCTAGCATTTCAGTTGAATTACTTTCCGTCGAGCTGGAACTTGTACACGACGAATAAGGAATGATCTGGTAAGTAGTCCTATTAATTGATTCGGTGGTTGTTTCAGTGCTTTCTGTCTGATTCGACATATTGTTACTAATGCGGTTCTCTCCATCCAAAGTAGGTTTCTTCTTCTCCTCTGGGTCGGTTTTCATGGATTTCGAGTCAGCATGGTTCTCAGCCTTAGTTTTTAGTTTGCCATCTTGGGTAGGGAAGCTTACAACAGGAATAGTAATATTCTTGTCCCCTCTGGTTGCATTCATCAGCTTTATTAACAGCTTCGATAATTCTTCCCGCTTTCTAGTTACGATTATCTCTTCGAACCAGTTCTTCAGCGTTTTTATAGGCAACGTATAATCTTTAATGGGATTCTGGAAACGAAATTTCGTCGTAAATAATGATGTCAATAATAAGAGTAAGAATGAAAATATACTTACTTTAAAGAAGCTCTCTACGTATTGTAATACATATAATCCGCAATCAGTAAAATTTGATTGCTGAGGAACTTTCAACGATGCTCCCTTAATGGTATCTTTCGAAAATACTTTCTCGGTTCCCATTTTTGCAACATACTCGCAACTTAAGTAATCCCTTAATGTAGCTACGACCCGTGATCTACTTGCTCCCGCAAGAGAATCAAATATTACTATGCATGGTCTACGACAAATTCGATGGAAACATTCAGTAAACAGAGCATTATACTTATGGCGTATTAATTCGTTCGCGAGCATGCGAAATGTATACTCACACTTTAACAGTATCTTCTTCCTGTGGCACATTTTGTTCTATTTTCACCGGGCGACTTTTCTCATCCGTAGCTTCTGTTTCGTCCTGAATGAAAAATCAGTGAGAATTTTATAATGTCCCTGTAGAAATCGCATTTCATAGATCAATGCTAGAGATGTTATTTATACCGAACATACGTCATCTTCGCTATCCATTTCCATTTCTTCGTCGTCACCCTCAGCCTCGTCCCTTTCCGAACCATCGTCAGGTTGATCTATGGTTATGGTGGTTGTCACTGGCGTGAGGGTTGTACTTCCAATTGTAACCGCTTGAAGCTTTACTTCCTTCAGCTTTTTATTCTTTCGTACAGTCTTACGAACGTCATTTTCTTCTGGTTGCGCGCGATGCGTAGAAACCTCCCCCACCAATCCAGGAAAACAAATTATAGCCAGAAACCAATGGGCGCTGTAACATACCTCGTGTGTAATAGGAATATTTGGCGACGAACAAGTAACGAATCATCGGCACTACGAATACTCACTGTTCGTTAATAGGAATTATAATAAAATCCTTTTCAAATATGTTGACATTTTTCGTCCACTTTTGTACCCTTGCATGCCTCTTCGCTGCGGCCGAGAGAGACACGGTACTTTCGACAGCTTGAGCATGGGGGCTTGTCAATCGTTTATAAAAGTACGAACTAAACACATGAGTTCTATGTTGATCGATTTCCGATAAGACTTCTAATGTTAAGTATTTCAAATAGAAGTCTATAATTACATCGTTTAAAAACTGGTCTTCCCCGAGACACAAAAAATCTTCAGTGTTAATGGCTATCCCACCTTTCGCGGGCGGTGGGGGATATACAGTGATCCTGTAAGTGATAGTTGTTTGTAGTATTCAAATATTATACACGATGTAAGAGTTTAGTTTACACTTTAAGTAACTATGGCGGAAAATAAATTTCTTTCTTACGTCTGTATTCCACCGTTACTATTAGAGTTACCCAACGAGGTGGGTCCTTGGCTCTCTCTCCTAGTCAAACTTTGGATTTGTAAGCTCTGTGAGAAATTGCATATAAAATTATAATTCAGATTGTTTAGACAGCGATCTCGCAAACTTATCAACACTGTATCGTACTACATACATCTTTCGGCGATGCCCGTATAAGGATGTCGTTTGCTTCTTTCGAATTTAACTCTTCTAACAAATTTCTCCGCGAGAACAGATTTTTAAGCACAACTTTTGATTCTTCGGTTAACTTATCTGGCAGCAAAGTTATCCGTTTATGCGTGTGATCTATTGACAACAAAGAAATATACGAATTAAATAAAAAATTATTTCACTCGTAGTACGTGGTGTCACCCGTGTTATCTATGTTGTTGAAGATTTCTACCTTTCCCAGCAGGATCGTAATAAGGGCCTTTGGGATCCTGCATTCCCAATAGCTCACGAATCATAGCTCCAGTATTAGTGGACGTATAAAAGAAGAGCACCGGCATTGCTTTGCCAAAATGAATTAGTACTTTTACGATGTCTTGAAACTTAATTTCTAATGATACAAAGCTGTTATCTGTAACGCGTAGAAATATTTATATAAGTACATTGCCGTTTATTATTCCCCTTCGTTCTCAGAATTAGTGAAACAAATTTACCGTCTTCCAGTAAAGGGACACTCAATCTTACTCCAGTTTGTGAAATTACTACTCTTTCTCGAGGAAAGTATTTGTAAGATCCTATCCTTACCGTTCGACACAAAACGGAAGTGTGAGGTGATTGAATGGAATTGTCTGAAAAATATTTAATACCGCTCTCTTTACGTAAAGTTAACGTATATTTCTTTATACGCCATATCGCACGTAGAAAACTTAATGAATACAGGTTTAATAGTTCCTGAAACATACCTTTCATATCTTCACTCTCCATTGCGTAATCAGACCTTGGGCTGGGAACAGAATTGTTTGTAATCACCGGTTCCTTTTCGAGAATGGTCTCCATTTCTTCAGTAAAAGTGGTATTTGCATCGTGCAAAAATGAACTGTTATTAGCGCCCTCTGATTTTCTACTTTTGCCTTCTTCTTCCTCGTCTGACGATATTGTCAAACATTCTGCAGAAAAAATATCATGCCCATAAAGTGTCCGTACGAAGTGTAATATACATTTAAAAGTTATAATAAGTATACAAAAAAGTATATACACCAAGAAATTGACTATTAAAGGCCATCGCTCACTAGGTTGTCGTCGAGAATAAAAAAATATAAAACTTCCGACGAACAGTTCGCTTCGATCGCTGCGCTTCGGCTTAGTGAGCGACGGCCTTAATTCTTGCCTTTAATATCTCTTTAGTTCAAGCATTAGAAATAAAATGTCTTTTAAGAAATTATTAATTCATATTAAGGACCATGAAAATTCCGATGTAATGACCTTGACAAAATCTATTTTTCCATTATATTTTCTCTTAAACTCTTAAACTTGTCCCACAGATTTTTAAGTATTTCATTTTCAATACCTTATTCTCGTGTGTCTGGTGCATAAACTTATTATTAGCGCAAAATGATAAATTATGTTTTTACCTGGCTCTTTATGAATAGGCCTTGATCTTGAGACACCCCTTCCTCTTCCTCTCCCACGCTTATAGACAGCTCCGTCTCGTTCCAATTTCTCTAACTTTGCCGATGAGTTTCGCTCATTGTTTTTCTTATAAAAGGTCTGAAAAAATGAAACCAGTTATATATATATGCCTGAAAATGGATGCATCAAAATTATACCACGTGACAAACGAAGTGAAAACTAAAACATGAAATTTGTTGTGATGTTTGTTGAAAGCTGCTTGTAATTAAACCTGAAATGATATTTCTTGTAGAAAAGCTTTTATTTACATAGTTAATTGTTGTAAATTATTCCACAGATCTACATTAATTATTCTTCTGTCATGAGTTAATTGTATGAACGTGGTAATTAACTATAGTACTCCTTATATTATCTCATAATCCTTACATCAACAGATAGCATAGTTTCTTTCTTCTCCTGCATGCCCATAGTCATAGGTATTGATTTTACATCCTTTGGTAGTTTTCTTTTACATCTTAAACATCGATTGAAGTCAATTGAACTGATGCCGCAGTGTGAACAGACAGCAAGCATTCCATCGACATATATAGGTTCCTAGATCCACACAAAACATACATTGTAGATACAAATTACGAGTAATATTTAATTGTATTATTGCTGTTCATTGCGAGCAATTTTATACAAATAGATACGAAATGTAAAATTATATTAACCGCCACGAATGTATTATCGCACTAAAAGCTAAACACGTATTAATGCTAATTTGATTACAGTTCACCCCAATGCTGGGAATAGTTAACGAGGACTAATCCTTTACGGTCTTAAGCCAGGATAATCCCGGCGCGATAGTTACACGATTGAAGATACAATGCGATCCAATCTATATTATCGAGCTCAGAGCAGATCAACTGTAGAGTCACACTGAATGCCCTTGAGACACTTGTCTATTGTTTAAAATAAGAAATAAACGTGATAGCTTTGTTAGTTTTGTTCGATATTCACCCCTCAGTTAGTAGCGCGAATACGCCAGTCTCTCAGCAAACTCGAAGAAAGAAGCGAGTCTTTCTTTAGTATTTATAATTTATACTTGAGAAAGAAGCGAGTTTTTCTTTAGTATTTATAATTTATACTTTACTATGGCATTCTGTAAATGGCCAAACAAAAACGCGACTAAAGCAAAATCGAAGACCTGGAGAGTGGCGACGCGACGACAATTTCATTTAGAGGATTATAATCTAAATACTGGATAAGCACCGACGATTATGATATCTCCGATACTGACAGTGACATAATCGATCTGACGAGAAGACGTGTGACGATCAAAGTTGCTGGATACGTAACGCTCACTTGTAGCGCAAAACTAATGGAACCAACGGAATGCATGCCATCAAGTGGCTCAAGACCGTGAAGGATTAAAGCATCGCCCAATTATATTAAATTATACGACGTATATAAGCTGCCTGAGAAAGATATCCTGCTTTGGGCAGGCGTTAAAATATTCCCATAAACATGGTATAGCGGGACAACACAGGCTTGCCCCGACTTCCCGCTTGTGCAACCGAGATGATCACGTCAAGTTCGTGTTGTCCAGCTATATCTAATTTTATGAGACAAACGCCTACAAAGTTTAACGGTATTGCTGTTACAAATTGA
The DNA here is from genome assembly GCA_910592295.1 of Andrena haemorrhoa. Classification (NCBI taxonomy): domain Eukaryota; kingdom Metazoa; phylum Arthropoda; class Insecta; order Hymenoptera; family Andrenidae; genus Andrena; species Andrena haemorrhoa. The sequence goes on along the minus strand of OU342944.1, from coordinate 4,988,870 downwards.
AATTTTGTCATCTCCTTTATTACACTTTTATTAGCAACTGTTTAAAGCATTTAAGAAATTCCACTATTTTTCTACGTGTTCAACATTTAAAAATCATGTTGTTATCTATTCATAAATATATAAGTAATCATAATTACTTTACTATCGAAAATAATTTATGTTTCTTATACCAAATCGAAATCATTTATAGTTTATTATTATTTAAAAGAAATTTAAACGTAAACGAGATTAATTTTATCGCATAAAATATGTGCTTCGTTAATGCAACATGATCGAATAAAATAGTCGATTATATTACTTTCACATGCTGCATGCCGATGTGTGTTTTAAAGATATTCTACTGTTACGCAAAATACAAAATCATACCAATCGGTTAATGGTAAAATTACTTTACGTACTTACCTCATTTTGTTGTACAGGGTTACTGTTCTCATCTGGGGAACTGGGGGAAGAGATATTTAGCGGTATTAGATATTCGTATCTAAATTTTAATCATACACTGTTTAAAAACTTACCTATGGGAATGTTCTAAATTAGTATTCATATTATCTTGAGGACCATGATTTTCAGGTGTGTCGTGTAATGCACCTGTACTAGATCTAGCATCCACAATATAATTAATACCCAAGGTAGGATCAGAAACTAAAGAGACATGCGTTGTTCCACAAAATACAATATTTGCCTGAAAATACAAAACATGGCTGTAATCAATAATTGCTCATAACGACGACGGGTGTAATATTTAAAGTACCTGCTCTAATAAATCTTGAACTGTACAATCCTCGTTTGGTATATCGAATGTAATTAATCTCTGTTCACCGTTGGAGAGAGTAACTAACATTTTTGCAGTATTTCCCTGTATTTGACGTTGAACTACTGTCTCCGCTGGTTTACGAATAATTTGTTGGAGATAGGCAATACTTTCGGATGAATTATTCTCATCGGTTTGCGACGAAAAGTTCTGCTGGCCTATTTGAGTCTTTTCTGCAGACGGTTCGGGAGATTCTGGAGGTTCTGGGGAAAGGGGCGATTCTTTATATTGACATTTTTGTGTCGTAGCGGGTTGTTTTTGAAATTGCGATTGCGACGTAGACGACGGTTGTTGTCTTTGCTGCGCCACGTTCGTAGTCTGCTGTCGTTGCGTAGAATTGCTTAAGGAACCCTGCACCGATTGCGATAATCGCTGCGCATTACTTCCCTGCAATCTCTGGTCATTTTGCATTTGCTTTAGTTTCGTATGCTCCATCTTGGGCTGCTGTGATTTCAATGAACTTTTTGGTATTAACGCGTGACCTTGAGGTCTGGTGTGAGGAGTACTCAAAGAACTAAGCAGTTGCGTAGGAATTTGTGTCACATTTTGTCCAACCGGACTAACTGACTTATTACAAAATGAGGGCGTAGAACCTCTGACATTAGACGCATTAGGGTTTTGCCTCGGTGTTCCTGTGTTATTTGTTACGTTCACTCTGTCAACGGTGGACGAGGATCCAGTTTGTACATTATTTGTGGATACCCGATGCCTATTTTGATATGACCTAAGTGGTTTTCTTTTTACAGGCGCAGCATTCAACGGTGATAATTCACAGGGTCCGTGTAGATGAGTCTAAAAGTATATATATAACTGTTATTAAGACTACGTATGTGAAAAGACAGTATCATATGCGATTATATTTACTTGCGAAGAAGTATTATTTTGATTTTCATTTAAATTGGCAGTCTGTGTTTTCTCTAATATTAATGCACTCTGTTTCGAAACTGGGTTTACACTAATGCTATTCTCCTGCATTTTTATCCATTGTATTTGCTGCCCATCATTGTTACAATCTACAAATGCCTTGGGACCTAAACGATAGAATATTTCTTTACAATGTTCATCTTTGATATATGCAACGTTAACTGAATAAATGAAATTTCAGTGGAATTTCAATGCGTTACCTTTAGTATCTGCAATATTTACAAGATTCCCACAAACAGTATTAGCGTTCACTGTCGCCGCCTTCAATACGCCTTGCGACGACGACAAATCATTAGTATTTGTTTTAATTATAAAAACGTTTTGCCTGTAAATGAAATTTCTTATGTTAAACGTGTCACACATTACAGCATGCATATTAATTTATAAAGTGCCAGGCAGTAGCGTATAAAAATCATCGACAAGAATAGAGAAAGCTTAAAGATCATTTTCCATTTTACACCATTGATAGGTGAAAGTACTATGTATCATAATTTCTCCGCCACCTCTTTTACACGACGCACAAATAGATTTTACTTAAAAAGTTTTAAATACAAAATAGATTTCACGCAGTAATTAATATGATACCTCTTGCCTATGAAATTTTCGTTCTAAAATCGAGTATTTTATTCTGAAATACTGATTACATCGTACAAACGATAATCAAATAAACATAAAACAGAACTATCAAGTATTCTTCTCATAAATGAAAATAACGAGGAAGAAAGGGTGCATTGGTACATTTTGATTTTGATTTCATAAAACACGATTTTTATTATAGCCGATAAAATTTGCTGCTTAAATACTATCCAAATATCCTATACTATTATACAGACTCATATCCACATCAGCACAATTTCGACAGTTCGAAGAATTTTACATAAATTTTTGGGGATCTACGTGTATAAACGTACGGACAATTTAAAAAGATTCAATATTCCTTGATCTTGCAAATGTAAATCTTAGTTACGTAGAATAAGTGTTCGTGGGGCAGAGAAAATGAGCAGGCTACTGATAAGATATACAAGAAGGACTTTAAAAACCTGAGGGGCGGTGTGTACAACAGAACTATAATTAAAAGTTACTAAATTGCGAGGCATGATAAATTTAAAACAAAATATCCTTCTGTATTATGTGTGTTTCCTGTTTGCAATAAATATAGAATAGCTTTTTAATGTGTATTATACTTTCGTGTTTATAAATGATTGAGTTTCATCATTACTGTTAAATTGCTATTAGATTAACACAAGCTTATTAAATGAATGATACACATAAAATTGATTCTGAACGATTATCACACTTACGTTTTCCTTGCATTTGCTTTGTGAAATGAATAATGTAACTTACACGATATGCCCACACTTCGCATTCATAGTGTTTTGCTGTAATTACTTATATTATCGAAATACAGTATTTCCCGATTCAGTCGGCGAAAAACAGTGGTAATCATAGAAAGCTTCTTTGAGGCACACGTGTACAATTTTACAGGATGCTTTTTTAACGATAAAAAGTAAATAACGTGGCTATAAATCTTTAGCCGCTCGATCGGCAGAACTATGGGTCGTGTATAAATATCTGTACTTCTATACATGTGATGTGGCAGAAGACTAGCTTAAGAAGTGTTTAATGGTAGTGTTAAATTTCTCTGGAAAGTGTCGTAATAAATAACTTAAACGCTCGGAAGACTGAGTTTTACTTAAAACATGTTACCATATACATGAAATTATATAAACCGGTTCGTAAAAATCATGAACGCGACTACTTTTAGAGAATTCTAAACATTTCTTGCTTAAAACAGTATATAATCGTGATCAAGTTACATAGCAACGTATACAATATTTCCACGATGCATCGAACAGACACGAAAGCGTATCTTTCGCACTCCGTAACATGGTCGCAGAATTGATATTTAACTTTAATCACCAATGCCACATACCAATACCCCCTTCTGTTTCCTCGGCTAATCGACACACTTTAGGTCCCTAAATGTACAATCAGTAATATGTATTTACAAAAATCGAAAGCAAAAAGATATCACACTGCTACTTGGATACTTGGAGAAATTGAAATGCATGCGCACGAATTACCCTTGCTCCAATTGCGTTGCAGAGATTTGACTGCCCAAATTAATTTGCGGTGAAAATATCGCCTGTTCGCTGTTCTGTGGTGCGGTGGTGTATGTCAAAAATTGCTGTGAACCGTTACCACCATTATTTATGTCTTCGACAACTAACTGAACACTCTGCCCGTCTACAGAGCAGATTCTCTGTACCTCTTCTAGTGTTAACGTACCACTGGCATTGGTCACAAAATTATAATACTGTGCCATATTATTCAAGACTCGACTACTCGCAAATATGATCTTTTATCAACCAACGTAGATCAATACCAAACTGATCAATATCGCTACTATATCGGATTACGCCAGCCCATCAATATCATATCTGTAGGACGACGAATTAGTATCTGCACAATAAAACCTATTAAAAATAATTTAAAGTTACTCAGGATTTTTGGCATTTACTTTTATAAATCAGGTGGTATGATTGAATCTAAAAGAGAAAATAGAGATGTATAAGCGAATCTTAGAAACTAAAAGGAACTCGGCTAACGAAAGACGTAAGAGTACTAGTATATAATAACGCATTATCTTCAAGTCTACGTATTTAAGATTCTAATTTTTATCCATCGCAAAATCGTGTTTTAACGTCAAAGTTTCGAACGCTAAAATTAGAGGAACAAAATCAACTGAAAACCAATCGAACTGTGCTACTTAACTATCAAACATCACATATTTGCAAAAAGTGATTTACTCTTGGATACGCCGATAATCGTACGGATTAAAATAACTGATGTTTCACATTTATGGCAGAAAATTTGTATATATTTCATGTATACCATCGCAAGTGTTCAAGCGACATATAGGTATCCTAAGAATTAAAATATAATTTGCTTAAGCTACAACATACAGTTTCAACAAACAGAAAAAGCATACTAAAAATATTCTGCTCTTTTATAAATAGACATAAAGTAAAACATTCAACTTCTTAAGTAGTCTCCTACGTATGATTTCTTACAAAGTACTTAAAAAAGTCCTCAATCGCTCGGTAATTAAGAATCAAACCTAAACATAACGTTTCCGACGCGCGAGGCAACTTTTATGCATAAATCCGAATGTCTGAAAATTTCTGTACAGCATGTGCTTCAAAGATTCGAAACTTTGGTGAAAACTTTTTAATAAAAAACTGCTGCATCATGTGGGTTACGGAATGATCGATAATAATGATTTAGTTAATCTTATAAATAAAATTACGTTACTAAATTATAGTAGCATGCGGACTTTTAAACACGAAAGCTCTTGAGAAATAATTGTCGAACGGGAGAATTTTAATGCGGGCACAATTGCGTAAATAAACGATGCGAAATTCGTTATCCTCGTATAACGGCCCAGTTTCTTGATAACACATAAGTTAATATATATCGCCGGAAATATTAAATTGCGCTAAACCATGAGATACGTCCCATTATTGGATATTTCATACGTATTCTCCTATAAATAAAAATGAACAATACAAAACTGGACTTGATTCATATTCGTACAAAACAGAAATGTAATAACGATCTGAAAAATATACTTGTCTTTAAGACTAAACCTATTTCCGTGTTCTACATTCGTTACTTTAATATAAATTGTTTATGCCTGTTCTATGCGGTCCGATATTAAGCAATTATAATTTTACAACAACTATGAAAGAGAGCTTTTTGTGAGTAAAATCTATATAAACATTCTATGAACCGAATTACGCTTGGTAATTTATAGGACAAAGAAGCCTCGATAAATTTACGTGTAAAATAGAAATATAGGAAATCTAATAGCACATGATGTAAACATTAAAAAATACAGACATTAAAAGCAAGAATAAAAGATTATAAAACATTATAATTCATATCTATTCTGGATGATATATTTTGCAATTATTCGTTTCTAAATAATTAATAATTTCGTTAGTCATCACTCTGCACAACAGTATTATATACACGTTAAATACACATACTTCATAGTTACTGTAAACAGTACTTTTAAAGGCAAAAAATGGACTACAGCTGATGAAGGGAATGAAACATGTTGTGAAGATATGTTGGGATTTTTACCATAGGATACGATATTCTACTACGAAATCATCCAACGTGGAACTAAATCGGCAAACATTATTCTTACTATCGGTCCTAATACTTATCATTGCAATTCGACTGAGATTCAACGGAAATTTGAAGGAATATTACACGCGAAGGCAATATTTAAATATCGCGAAATCATAACCTAAAAGTCGGGAGAAAGAAATCGATCCCCGTCTCTCATACGTATTATAAAATAAAATAATAAATAAGAGACACGGATATACATGCAATGAAAATAGAAAAATTTACCACGAATTGCGAGGCAAACTTATGATTCAATGTAGAAACGTGCGAGGGTGAACGGTGGTGAGAACGATAGAGAATTTGATCATAACCTTGCTTCGGAATCGTAACTATGTCAGGTTACAGTTAGAATGAAATATCATTAAAGAAATTTCTATCTTTACTGTGTCGTATACGTGCTTTATTGTAAGTCCTGCACGAAATCATGTGGAATTACCGACTTGAATATCAACCGACGTCTAGTGCACACATTACAAATTTTTTTTATTAAACTGACAACCATGATACTTACAGTCGTCTGTGCAAGGTGAAGTAAATATATAATCCCGAAATCGGCGATAACAGATATTCCTTGGATCGTATTAAAATGCTTTTCTTATACTTCGCGCAAGTAAATAACAATTCCTATTCGCCATTTTATGTTACGGTTTATGTGAAAGAATCGCAAAGCAACCGATAGACCGCAAAAGATTACGCCACTGCGTCACTGAAGTAGAGTTTCCGGCTCCGGTTTTCTTAGATATTAGGGGCGCGAAATTTGGTGTGTTGTAACGGTAATGATCGCATTAAAAACGTATCTGTGTAGTACGCACTCAATTTGTGTTTGTTAATTAACGAGTAGAACAAATTTTATAAGTGAACACAGCAGACAATGCGATTTGGTACACGATATCTTCCAATAGGCAGGTAGAGTTTGAATTTTAAGAATAAATTGAACACGTTGTTGCGCATAGGTACGTTAAATATGTACGTTAATTATGATTTGAAATTGAGGTAACAATGAAGCATATTTTTAACCGAAAAGATAACTTGCGATTCCGATACATGTATCAATAGGTATGCATTGCGATGAGGATAATACGTAAAGGGTGTCCCGCAATAAGTGGTATAATCGAAGACGTTATTCTACACGGAAAAGTAAGTAAAGTAAAATTTTTTTAATTCAAAATTGAGTTTGAAAATTCTAAGAATTTGTAAAATGCCGTAGCGAATACGATGTAATTATGGACGAAATGAATCCTACAAAAATAGATGCAAAAATTCAAGAATTTTAAGTCAAGTGCGAATGTATTTGATAAATTTTTAAAATCGATTTCCTCGGCAAGGAAGGATCCTATAAAATAATTTTATTTTACATTTTCGATTGTTTTGTGAATGCAAACTCACCTGCTTTGTGCTCGTAATACTCGCTGCGAGGCACTCTGCACGTGTACACTAGCTTTACTACTCGGCTACGCCCGAAATTTAAATTCTGATTTTATAAAAAAAATTATTTTTTGTGAAAATAGTCACATTCATCTGGATTAGCTAGGGATAATGAGCTGGGACACCTTTCGTGACCCCAGAGTGCGCCGTTCGAAAGTTTTCAGGCGACAAACACACAAACACTTTCTGCTTTATATATTAAGAAGATATAACAGCTCTTGCAATTAAATATCCCTTGTATTTTAATTCGGAATGCTTTTGAGCAGTTGAAGAATGCATGCAAAGTATACATTTTTGAAGAGTTTACAAATTCGAAATAAGAAGGAACACTTGTATTCGTATTCAGTTTATTTCAGAAGGTGGTTGAGAATAAATTGAACGTACATTAAGATGCATTTTATCTTAAAGTTGAAAGCTTATATCTACTAATCAGTCATGTATTCAATGTCTTCTCTATAATTAACAACTGATTTCTGTACATTACTAGTAACGTTGTCGCGAAACAGAGACGTTAATCTCTGCCCGCTCCGTTGTAGCGGGTACGAACTAAATGGGAGAAAGTTTTCAACTGTGGGCGTTATTGCCTTTTTACTATTGAACAGAGGGAGCTGACTTCGTGTATTATTTTCGATTATGGTGTAGCAATACGCCAATTGATACATTCTCGTAACTTCTGCAAAATTATGGGCAATATCGGGATGGCAGGATTTTAATGGATTCAACTTGCAAGTTATAATCTTCGCTAAATCCAACTCTTGTAGACACAACATATCTGAAAATAAATAAGGAAATTGTAACGCACTCTCGAAGTTGCGAGCATATTTTTCTCGATTGCAACAACAAGCACTCACATTTCTTCGAGTCGTGGTAATCATTGTGCCTTTTAGCGATTATAAGGAATAACGCTTGGCAGACAGAATAAAACACAGAATGTTCTTTATTCCTATAATCCATGTAGCTCGAGTGATCCTGTATATTAATGTAATCGTGTATCCACATAGACATTTTAAATTGTACTGCTTTGACTAACCTGATGAAGGGAAAACGTATAAACGAAATATATAGAAATGTGTATTAAACAATAATATATGAAACAGTTACCCGGTCGTGACGAATTTAGCTGCAACCAGAAAGCTAGCGATGTACGCCACAGACGATTGCCGTATAACAGTAGGCTCGTTAGGGTCTGTCATTTTACGCCACAACCAATCTACAAAAGCCTCCACAACAGCTGTTTTAAAACTACAAATATAGAACATGATATACTGCACATATTGACTCGCATGCGTCGGTAGTATTACTGTTTCAAATATCCGTAACACGTCGAAGTAAAGACTTCTTAAAGACTCTATTTGCAGAACTCCCTCAACGAAGCAGGAGTTATGCATGTATTTCAGAATTAGCTCCATACAAACATCCAATTTATGAGCTATCGGATGTACTTCGTCCGCTTCTATTGTATCTTTCTCTTCGACAACATTATTCTCATTACCAAGTGCGCTTTCGCATTCACTACTATCATCCATTAAGTCTTCGTCTTCGTTATCTGTTTCAACGCGCGGTATGTTTACATCCAACACCACTAGCCTGCAACAGATATTTAATTTCATTCCTACGCTCGGAAAACACCGCCGCACAACGATACGTTACCTGTTAATAATTAGAGAAAGAATATCGGAGCGCAATTGGGGGGCATAGTCCAATATCTGTATTAACGCGTACACATAAACTTCGTGCGTACGTGTACCATGAACTATATACGGGAACCTTCCCCTAAGCGACTGCAACAGTAGCTTACTCGACCTAAAGAGATACTCATTCTCAGATTTCTGTCTCATCGAGTCCTACGCGTTACGTGCAACTCGTTGCAAAGCTATTTAAATACAATCAGGAATATTTGCAGGTTCTTACATTGGCACAACTTTCAATATTTTGCAGAGGACATCGTGTATGTGACTCAATCTCTGAACGTCTTCTTCTTTGCATTCTCCAGCTTCCCATTCGCCACCATCGTTGCTATCTGCGTACAAAGAGACTGTTGAGTAAACGATTCATTACAGGAACACGTACCTCGAGCATTTCCCAACATATACCTGGTTTAAATTGTTCGACTAAATTATCTATTACATGTTTAGCGTAATAAATTTGCATACAAATCAAGTCCTCTATAAATGCCTTATAAGCGGCTATTACTTCCAACGAACGGTTAGTCCACTTTATTTGCAACAGCGTCTCTATAAATATTTTATGAACAGGGCTAAGTAACGATATACATTGTCTTACGCTTGCCAAGAATTCTATTAAATCAGTGTCCTGAAATCGAGCGAAAGGTAGATTAACAGGGTCGAGTTTAAGTCAATTTGGAACGATATAAATCGCTCGAATGTTATATGCACCTTTATGTTCGACTCTCGCAAGATACATATTAAATCCTCGTAATCCTTCGTTCCTTTACCAGCCTCGAAATTATAAATAATACTCTTAAGATCTTTCGGAAGCTTGAAATGCACCCTGTTGGTCTGTTTAATAAATTGCGACCTAACACCTGGGGCTTTTAAGATCGATGACACACTGCTGACTTTCGATGATACAACTGACATCTGTTTGAAAGACACATACGTAATATTACACGTACACCGCTCGGAGCGGTTCTCGTAAAGTTTTAGTCTCTCAAAGTTTCTCCGATCGATCTTGTATTAGCGTTGGAATCGATTGAAAGTTATTAAGGATATTTCTACTATTCGTTCAAGTGTCAAGCACATGCACGCGAAGAATAAGAGGGTTATGACGGGAAATGAGAGGAATGTTTAGCGTTACTTACTTTTAAGATCGTGCTTGCTGCGTTTTAATAAATTAGTACCTCTTGACAAATTCGAATCATACGTCCGATTACATTTTGGAGTCGTATTGCACGAATATCGCTGGAATAAAGAATATCTCCACATGCGCTCGCTAACCACACGTGTTCCGAGTTCCGAGAGGCAGCCGATGCCGATCATTAATATTATCGACTGGTACTATCGATAGATATTCTCGATTAGTCGAAACCGCGATGCTTCGATTATTCGAATTCTACAATACTTAGTTCTCTAATAGACAGTGTCAGTCGCAATTAGTGTCTGAGAAATTGCTTGTTAATTTACTCTAATAAAGATGCAGAAAAGTGTTCGAAATGTTATATGCTGGAAGTGGTAGAAGTACGTTTTCAACTTGTGCTACATAAATTGGCGCAGTCGACTTCTATATGTGTCATCAAAATGTGGTTAATATATGTAAGTTCTTATTACAGAAATATTCAGAAACATTTCAGCAGGGTTAGGTAGTATGTACTACAGACGGCCGTGGTTCAGCGCGTTTCTCGGAACTTGGCCCCGCGCTTTCAAAGGCCCACTAAAAGCTCGTCGTAAATTTTACGCCTCCCTATGCATAGATGTATATTTATTATTATAAAGTTTCTTTAAAAGGCCCCGCGGTGCGCGAAAAGCTTATTGTAAATTTTACGCGTCCCTATGTATAGATATATATTTGTTATTATAAAGTTTCTTTAAAAGGCCCCGCGGTTCACGAAAAGCTGATCGTAAATATTTCGGGGCCCTATACATAGATATTGTTGCGCCGTTGCGGAGTTTCCTCATTGGTCGTTGATTTATTTTACGATTAATAATTTATACGACGACACAACTATATTTAACTTCATACAATATACAATGATAACTCTAAATTTATACAATATAGGAATCAGTGAATCTTGTTACTTGTCCGTTCATTATGGGCGATCTCCACTTACGCCCAAACCGCTCGCACGGTCTGAAACTCCCGGGCGTTGCGAGCGATTTGAGCGTAAGTGGAACGCACTCTATGATGGTCGGTCACAGACCGACTGTCTTCTCTCTTCGGGTGCAAGCACCAATACTACTTAGGCGATGTTCTCCAGTACATACCTACACTCGGTGCTCGCAACAGTATTTATTATTATAAAATTTAGAAGTATAAACCCGGCTCTGTAGAAGCTCGCGCCGGAATAAAAGTAACATCAAAATGCGCAGCAGCTAAGATCATTTAATTCTGCCTTAGTGAGTCCCGGGCCTGAAAACCTCCACTGTTCTTCCGGGCGGTGTAGGAAATACGACTTAAAGGTCTGCGCACACATATCAGTTCCGTGTTTTCTTCTCAAAGAAGAAAACACATTTCTTCTCAAAGAAGAGACCCTCTATGCCCCTCTTCTTCTTACCACTGGCACGACGGAACGGAACTGACACGGAACGAATATGTGTGCGGAGACCTTTAAGGTCCGTACGAGATACGGAGGCGGGCGACCAATGGAAAACTTAGGGTCCGTACCAAATACTGAGGTGGTCGTTGAGGGGTTAAATACTTGTTTGTATCTCTAATTATTAGCTCGTAGAATTTACAATTTTTCAAACGATTCGTTTCGGTTATTTATTATTTGAGTGGGAAGTAACGGTTGCAATGCGTTCGGTTTAAAAATAAAGGGTGCAATGAACTCCGCAACTATTTCGATTCATTTACGATCGCAATAATACTAAAAAGCAGACGATATTAATATCCAAATGTGAGCTTTATTGCGTCATATTTAGAAAGTTCAAATAAATAACAATATTGTTAATTTCGAGGACACAATTTAGACCTCCTAAGGCTACAACAGTACAAAAATAAACAAATTAATTGCAACTAGTTAAACTTCGTTGCGTACGAAAATTTGTTACGGGGAAAAGAAATTTCCCGCGTAATTTGTACATTTCCGTCCATTTGTCTTTTAGCTTCTTTTCGTTACTAAAATCGAGAAATCGTTGGGTCGCGTCAAGGATCAAAGTAGACTGGGAGGTCACTTTGTTGCTCCATTAAAGACGTCAAGGCTCGTTCTATACTTTCTGGTAAATGATCTAAAAGCATCCGCGGCATTACAATTAATTCTGTGAATTCTTCAGGCTTTGCCCATCGCATTTCGTATTTCTTCTCTTTCTTGTTGCTTTGCACCTCGCTAAAAAAAACATGATCGTTATTTGTAACATTTGACACAACAATTACATTGTATAACGTTATATACCACATATTATTAGATAAATATATAACACAAGGTATAAATATTGTACAATATCATACATATTTGCATAACAGAATTCTCCAAACAGTCGAAACATTTATGTAAATTGAAATTCACGGCGAGTGGAACAGGTGTTTAGTAATTCAAGTAATTCGAAAAGGCTACCTAACTCGAATAAATCCGATCACTGCGATTGATGCAAATAGAGTCTGAATATGTGGAAGTTTCAGGTAACTGAAACTCACTTTTCCAGCTCGCATCTATTTAGTATTCGATATTTTGAGTGATTTGATAAGCATTTTAGCTAGTTCGAATTTATTGCATTTTTTCCAATCGATGATAAAAAAAAGGGGAAGGAAGCTGATACTATGAAGAATTTAGCACTGTTTGCTAGTGTCGTACAGTTATATTATAATGGCGATCAGATATGCTGACGACAGCGTCTGCTTTTTAATTTTAAATTACCATAAGATGAGGAAATTTTCTCTACTATGATTTAAAGTGGAGACTTTCTATTCGATGGCGTAATAAATGTCTCTAAAATGGCAAAAGTAAAAGGAATATATAATTTCTGTGTAGCTGACATTTAAAATTTCCAGCTTCGCGATGTCTTTCAAAATACTTAAAACGTTCGAGTAAATATAGGAATATATCTAGTGGTTAATAACTCAGATAAGAATTGTATCGTATTCGTATCGAGGTGAATATAATAATTCAGAAAATATACATATAAATAAGGGAAATGGAGCAAACCTTGTTCCCTCCGACTTTTCAGGCTTGCTCTTTATTATGTGAAGTATTCTACCTCCCGTGTATAGCTTTACTTTCGAGAACCTCCTTTTCGTAATATCCTCTTCGTATTTATTCTCCTCCTGTAATACAGTATAGAATTCTATTAATCTGCACATATTACGCGAACAATCCTTGTTACTTCAGCTTGATGAGAACACGAAAACGGCAGACAGTTACAGTCTCGTTGCGTCTTTACCTCCGATCTCGTTGCCCCTCGTTCATCGAGTAACGGCGATTGCCCCGATGAAGTAGCTATTATATTGCAGGTAGGCCACGTTTTGCTGAGATCCTTTTCAGGGATACCAAACAAAATATAACCCAGCCCGTTTAAGACTACTCTGTACTGGAAATATAACGTTCACTGTCATAAGCATTGAATTATGAAAATTTGTGTAGGTTTTTGATGGCACAGTATGTATTTCGAAAAATGGGTGGCTAGTCGAATGTAGGAGTAAAAATGTTTTCTTCAACGTCGAATCACAGAGGAAATTGTCTCAAACCGTGAATGTTCGATGTCGAATCATTACTTGTAAATTAGCGAGAGTAACTTCGTATGATATCAAATAGAATCGTAATTATTGTGGTTGCTTAGAAAATGACGCACGAATGGGTGATTCAAATACTTTCAACGGAATTGATGATTAGTTACTACCTTAGGCAGTTGACAGGCATGCAGCGTCATGAGCAAAGATGTTCTTAGATTTTCTGTGCTGTCGACACTCAGCCTCATTACAAAGTCATCTCCCACTCCTATCGTTAGGACGAATTCTTCCGTTATCGTAGCAACCTCTCGGGAGAGCAGACCCGCTAATAAAAATTTTGTTTTTACCTCATTACAAAATTTCAACTTTAAAGTGCTGTTAAAATTTTAATACCCACTTAATACTTACAATTTATTTTAATTTGTAACAAAATTTAACTTGATTTAATTCAAAATTGTTTTGGAGAGACGTACCTGGTGTAGAGAATGCATAGACTTTCAGTGTTGGATATCGAGGTCGTAATAAAAATGCTAAGAGAATGCCGAGTCCAGCACCTAGACTATGACCTAAGCATATTTTTTTTAGGTAAAACAGTATTACGATCAATATGACGAACACGAACAGATATAGTTTAAAAATGGGATACATTCAACTATTTAAACTGCTGCATTTTTATCGAGAGAAAAAATCGTGTCCACCCGAATGGAGTCTTTACTTTAAACGAGAATTTTTGTTTACATTTTCTTGTACCTCACGAGTGTAATACGTGAGTAAAATTTTGAAGAAAAATTGACGAAGTTCTGAGAGTTTGGAAACATTCGAAATTTTTGAGAAGTTTGATAACACAGAATTTAAATTAATTTTCTGCACAGTAACGTTGATTGTCAACAAAAATGAAAATCAAATTTCTCGTCTTTTGTTGTCTCTATATTGCGAAATTCTTCTAAAAACAATCGCACTTTTTATCACAATTCGGGTTCCAAAATATTACAGTGAACTGATTGAGTGTATCCCATATTTACAACTAATGTCCGATAGTTAGCACTGTATGGCATTCAAGATTACCTGTAATCACTAAATTAAATTGTGGAAAAGTATTGAACGCTCGTTCCAAAATTTTGTGTTCGTCCAATTGCCTCAAAATCACCTTTGCTCCAGTAATCATGCCCCTATGTGCCTGTGCATACAAACATTTGCCATTATAAATAACTTATGACAAAAACATATTATTTACGCTACCGTGCATATTTCATCCCTCGATAATTTAAGAAAATATAAGTATCTTCATATTCATTTTTACCATTGAACCTGGTGGGAGGCCCTCGCATTCAAAGACATCAGAATCGGCGGCGATATCTGTGAGTATATCGCGCAATGATAGAGAACCCCTTATAACAATGACGATATTGTTAGTTTTGTGATCCACGATTACACAGAAAGGTATCTGCAAGCGTTTAATAAAGATAAATAGAGTCACTTCGAAAGCTAAACAGAAGCAAAAATTACCAACCTCGCACAAATGATTTTTAAACGATGCAAAGAGAATATCGTCCACGGATAAGCCTGATAAAGATTTCACACCAGCCAAATAGCAGTAGCAACAATTGTCACCGTGGATTGCGAGGCGCTTTCTTCTGTAATTCAATTTATTTAACCAATACAGATTTTCATCGCTAATCAAATACTTTAATTTCGATTGCTTTTTATTTATTGTTAATACGCTAAATGACACTTAAAGCCCTTGCAAGAAATTAACTCTTACGTTTCTAAATTACTAAACAGTATCGTGAGTCTATTATCGAATTATACAGCGGGCTTAGTTTTGATAATACATATTTAAAGAAATGTGAATGAAGAGAAAGCGTGGAACAGCGAGTGGTAGTCAATGTGTTAAATAAATTTTTGGTTGTCGTATTTTTCGAACCACGTTCAATTTTTTCCAATTGTTTTATATACATTTATTTAATACGTTCATCAGATTATGTGGTACGTCAAGGAGGCTGTAATGTTTACTCTAAGTGATAACTTATGGTTTTTCTGGATATTTATTGAAGGCACTTTACTTATAATCTATTTTCAAAGTCTGTTCGAATTTTTGGTTTCTACCGGACAAGATCTCGAGAAATCACATGTTTCATAGCGGTTTCATAGCATATATACACATTTAAGTAGAAATGTTTTTCTAAAAAGTTTCCTGGATTAGTGTCTTTCTTCCAGGCCTCTAGGTAGATATAATCCCTTAAGATAGTAATCAGTGATTGTAACATAACGAGAGATAACAATCAGGAAAAGATATATTGATACTGAACACTGCGTTTTAAGAATGTAAGAAAATATATTTCAAATTAAATAATGTCATCAAGTTCAATGTAATAAAAATATATCTCCATGGCGCAACAGGTTTGAAATCATCGTAAGATCGTGTAAAATATGTTTTCGACTGATGTAGAATAATGTACGATGATAGTTTCGGTCCACCGGAATTATAATCTCTTATGGATACTTACCTAAAGCAAGCGCAACAGGTTAAATTCTGCATAATATGAAAATATCCTGTACACATGTGTTTGTAAAGGACGAATAACCATCCGTAACAGGCTATCGAAAGCTTTATGTAATGAAGCGCGTTCTCCAAGGACATCCAACTCGGTGTATCAGAGAAGATGGCGGATTCATCTGTGATGAAAATTCGAATTTATTACCATTAATCGATATCGCAGAAGTACGTAATGGAAAATCTGTTTCAGTAATCATTGCTCGACACTTGTGTCATTCATTTGCACAAGGAAACCTGATACGTCGTGTTAATTAGAAAAATTATTTTCTGCCTTTGACTAAGGAAATAAACAGAGTGATTCCAGGAACTGGAACATGCTGCACCTTTATTGTTGATGGAGGATAAAGTTGAGTGTCCTAACGATGACTATATCTTATCATGACAATTCTTTGGTACAACGGTATACAAAGTTCTGCATAATAAATTCCAACGCAAAACCTGAGAGTTTATACACAGCCGTAAAAGATGATAGGTGTATCTCATAAAACCTTTCGTTTTCAATAGTCGTACCTTAGTATAATTTCACGCAGAATAACAAGAAAAATTGCGCCGTGTAACAGAAAAGTGGCTCCATTTAAAAGAAGGTGCGACTACATATGTCAAGGTAGTTCTCATTGTGACATCCAACTTCCCTTCTACTATTACTTCTTTTTGTCTTCGCGTAAAAAGAAGCTACAGCCTGTCCCAGTTCCAAGAGTTGCTCTGTATAACGTAACCGTAACACATACCCATGGTATATACTGGATGATGAAGGAGATTTAGACGACGCAAGTCGTGTGTTTCACGTTTCTGTCGAATTCTCAGCAGAATGCAGCCCGCCACCACGTCTGAGGGTACCAGGTCCGTTCCACGGAACAATGAAGTCAATAAACCTGTAAAACGTATCTCTATTATCACGTAGAATCACAATGGACAACAGATTCAAAATGACAGCATAGAGAATACTCAGTACCCTAGTAGACTTCGTGCGCTTTATTCAAAAGCCATGAATTCCGCAGTTACTGAATATGTCAGTCTAAGGGGATGAAGTTTCTAGATGTGTCCATTAATTGAAAGAAATAATCAATAAGAAAGTTAGCCCAGAGAGCCAAACTAGGTGTTTGGAGTGTTTAGGCTATAATCGTTAAGAGTTAGATGTTAGTCCTATCATTTATACAGTGATCCCCAACCTGTGGGTCGCGAAGTGTTTTCTGGAGGGTGGCTACGGTTTTTTTTAAATATTATTAAGTTAGAATTATATTCTGAAATATCTATTTTTAATATGTTTTATTTTCCTCATTAAAACCTTGCCTTATCTTATATTGGGATGAGAGGCGAGGGGGGTTGCAGATTCTTTGAATATTATAAAAGGAGATCAAGACACAATAAAGGTTGGGGAACACTACATGAACAGCATTAATGATTTTGGGAATAAAATTCTTAGTGTGTATGACCTAACACTCTTGCAAAATAATATTGTATTGTTAGTTACCATTAATAGTTGAAGGGTTAGTTTTTTTATGGTGAAAGACACGTCTAAATTTCATGCATACATTAACCCGTTAAAAAAAGTCCTGCCTACTGCGAAACTTAGAACAGAGGTAAAACTCAGCGAGCTGTGAGCTGGGAATCGTTGTATGTATTCACGGTGTAATACAAATTATAATTTTTATATCGCTATCGTATAGTACATAGTAAGTAATTAACTATGTAGTAATTATGAAAGTCAAAGCATAGTAAAGCATGACGAAATATTTTTACCGTTCCGTATACCTACAGGGGCCATTAGTCGAGTGTCTGTAATCTCTGTTTTTGTTCTCCTCGAAATATGTTATAAAATCCAAGAAATACATATTTCACTATTTGCAAAACGATTCTTCGAGGATTCAAAAATTGCCATTCCAAGATGATGAATTTTATCTCAATGAACATCAAATATCTTGCAGTAAAATATATTTTAAGTAGAATATAAATTATAAAGTGCTCTAATTATTTAATACTAATTTTACGAGGAAGCAGAGGCTACCAAGAACAGCGCAATAGATAGATACATCACCAATACGTACCTTTTAGATTTTAGAGTTTAGCGGTTGACTGTATATTTCAAGACGAACAACCGATTCTATACGCTCGAGTAACGTCCGACATTACTAATCTTCAAGATAATAATTAATTTACCTTTATACATGTGTATATCACTTCGTCATTAATTTTCTAATAAAAAACCGCAATCAATTCCGTTCATTCGGATAATTTCCGATATCGGTAATCTTAAAAAAAAAATTGACTCTCTATGAATATTTCCACTGCGTTACAGAAATTTGCGAAGACGAAGGAATCGATCCCAGACACTCGTTAATAATTAATGTCCCTCGATAGGAGTACTCAACGAAATAATTAAAGTACCTCTATCAATACGTAGATCACTGCTACAGTAATTCCTCAACAAGGGAGCAACAGAACTCTTGACTAACATCGCCCCCTCTTAATAATCTCGAAAACGGTAATTTGTAACTCATTGCGTGACTCAACCTGCACAAGAAGATTTCTCCCGACATCCGATGTGCCCGATCTCGCGCGTGTAACGTCCATTTCACAGGAAAGGGACAGAGCAAAGGAAGCACGTTCTAATTTCAATGCGGCAGGACTCTTTCTAGGCCAGCCGTACCTATGTCTCACCAGCGACATGTTGAAAGGTCTCGTTAGCGCTCTCGTCTTTTCGCATCCACCATAGAAACTTGAATCTGCGGAGCCAGATGCTCGAAACCTTGCTGTGCTCAGCCAGGCTCTCCAGATTCTTGTCGTCCAACGAGCCCAGCGGGTCGAAGATCAACGCCAGGCCGAAAACGGTGAGCCCGATCAGGATCCAGTCGAACAGCACCAGCGCTTGCACGACGGTGATCGTGTAGTGATCGTAGCCGCACTCCACTTTCGGCCCAAACATCCACAGACTCCCTAAAACGTTCCAGGATATCTCGGGTAGAAGCAGTAATATCCTGTGGAATCGCGAAAACATTTGGTCCTTAATGAACATACGCAATCAGTGTTAAAAATAGATTCCGTCGCCTCTACGCGATTGCTTGTAGAGACAATATTGAAGCGACCAGGAAACGTTTCAGAACTCTGCGATCTCTACGAAAGAGCAAAGTCCGTATTCAATTCCAAAGAATCACGAGCTAATTTATTCTAGCCGGTTAAATGCATTGTACCCATTTCACGTTTTCTTAGAAACTCTGCCTGTGTGCAGCTTTGAAATTACGGCTCAAGGCGGCTTGGCTTTAGAAGAAGTTCGGTGGCTTTTTTGTCACTTGGCAATCGTAAACAGGAGATTTAAGTACTGCGACATCGTTGGAAGACACATCGACGGTCTCACCGCCAATGAGGCTTCCTCGTGGCGAATAATAAAAGTCTCCGAGGCATTGCGTCTGTCAGAGAACATAGAGTACATAGACAATTGCCGTGAGGATACATTCCAACGAAGGATTTATCAGAAGAGACTTTAAGTGGCTCGCGTTTTTGCCTTTGTTGATTATCATTCGTATTGATTATCATTCACAGCGCAATGAAGTCAGATTTTCGTGCGCACCTTTGTACAGTACGATATCAATATAATCGAGGAGAATACGATGACGTTATTAATGCAGCCTGGGGGTAGTGTGCGTCAGCAGACGTCGTGAAAAATAATTGTTTACCACCGTAGAGACTGGGAAACTTGAATCTCATGCTGCATATATCGCTGGAAGCAGTAGCTCTAAAGATGGCACTTGCCAACACAGGCGAAATACCTACCGCGATAAAATTATCAACGCGGTTCATGACGTGGCACGTGTACAATGTGTCAGTATGGAAACCGATGATTTCTTCGGCACGGAAATTACTATGTAATTTTCGAACGCTCACTCACTTAACTGTCAAGAGTGGCTCGACGCATTTACGAGCACGCGTCTCCATGATAGATCCTTTCGCGCTCTGTCTGACAATGATGAGCATGAACAGCAGAGACGTGATGAGCAGTGCTACTTGTCCTATGAGGTACACGCGGACCAATTCTCCGCCTAAGTGGCAGCTCCATGTGTATTGGTAGTATCTAACGCAGGCGATTCCAATGAGTGCTAACCTGCGAACGGAAAAAATTTTGTATCACAATGGTAGATATCTTTGAACGACCGGTTCAATTGCATTGTGTGTTATTGGCAGGATTGCCTTTGTTAGATGCAGATGATGAATCGTAAATCGTAACTGCTAATTATTTGGCACTGTACACGAGTGGAGCAAGTAACTCGAACCTAACCACTTCGATTACTGCGTAAATAATGATTTTAGTGAAAAATGTTGAATGGTTTCGAGGGGGACGTATTTTGAAGTGATCAAGTTTGGTTCTTTAAGGGGGGAATCCTATTCTTTGGGCTAAAAACATAGCAAAATTTGGGATTTTTTTTTATAAATCCAGCGTTTCGATTCATCTGAAATTTGGACCATGTTTTGATGCATCTTTGAAGAAGCTGCAGTTTTTTTTTTATTAATTTTTAACCATAAATATAGTAGTTATGCATGATCGACCATCACGCCGCGAACAATTCGTCGCCCGTTGGTGTGCATGGTATTTATCTACCAGGTGATCTGAAACAGAAAAATGAAACGGCGTTTTCTTTTATTCATATGTAGCTTGCAATTGATGAACCGGCAAAACACAAAACAATTAATTGAGCGGTGTGGAGAGTTTTCAAACTGAAAGGTCTGAACCTTTAATTTTTCGGATCCAATTTTGCGCAAATTTTCTTACGTAACAAAAAAAGTATAGAGATTGGCTGTACCCTGGTTCATCAAATTCATTTTTCTGCTTCAGATTACCTGGAAGGTAAATATCATGCACATCAGCAGACGACGAGTTTTGCGCGCCGTGACGCATGACTCGTATATTTATTATTATAAATGAATAAAAGAAACTGCAACTTCTTCAAGGATGCTCAAAAACATGGTCCAAATTTCAGATGAATCGAAATGCTAGTTTCTTAAAAAAAATTCCCAAATGTTGTTATGTTCTAGACTTGAAATGAGCCCCTGAATATGTATTTGTGGACCTTTTTATTATACGTAGGGGAGAGTCGGTAGGTTTGGGTCGTAGGAGGTTTGAGTCAGTTAGTGTATTTCCATCTTTGTTAGGCATACCTTATTCGCACAATGTATTATTCGTTAGAGCAGTGGTAGGGGCATTTCTAACCGAAGCGAGAAGTTTGTGAAAGTGCATATTAATCTGTAAGTAAAAGTGCATTTTCGTGGTAAGTTTAATCTGAATTGGTAACCGAAGTCAGTCGCTGTTATAAACTTATGTAACATACGTAGCGTTAGTAGAAATTTTAGTAGACGAACTTATATTCAAGCAACAGTTATAGCTTATAAATTTTAACATAAAACACGTTGCTTGACCAGCACATGTGCTTTATTATGAACATTACCCACACTCCCCTATTATGAAATTGGACTTAGAGAGTGGTGGGGACATGGATGTCTTCAATTAAATCTTAGTTTTTCGTGGAACACCTCGGCTGCACCACACGACTGCAGGAAACGGTGACCCCGCCGGGTCGCGTGCATTCCCGACACCCGAAAGGGTTAAAATGTCACAGATAAGTATGCGTACGTAACAATTTTTTACCTAAAACTTTACGGTTATACCCTTGAGACATGGTACGTTAGTACTGAGAAAAAAGAGTAATAAAAGAAGATTTAATAAATAAAAGTCCCCTTACCCTTTAAAGGATGCATGAAATTACTAAACTACTAAATGGTGCCATTTTCAATGATGCCTCAAAGATATTTTACCTGAATGTCTTGGGTTATTTTGACCCACAAGGGAAGATCCTGAATTCGAAAATTCAAAAAAATCTGAAACTTTGTGAATATGTAGGAGATTTCCATCTGATTACAACGCAATTTTTGTTTGCTGCCCAAATTCACTCTAAGGGGGTGAAATTAACCCCTGAAAATTCGGCTATTTTCCGATTTTACTTTGTAACTCGCAGTCTGTAAGAGATAGAAGAAAAGTTTCAAGGCAAAAGTTACTTCTTTTAATTAGGACTATCATTTGGTAACTTACAGTTTGCGAGTTATAACACAAAATCGGAAAGTAGCCGGAATTTAAGGGATCAATTTCACCCCCTTAGAGTGAATTTGGGCAGCAAACAAAGATTGCGTTGTAATCAGGAGGAAATCCCTTACATATCCACAAAGTCTCCGATGTTTTTGCGTTTCCGGGTTCGGGATCTTTCCTTGCCAATGTAACAACCGAGTGTGAATAAAACCAACTTGACCATCGCGTGTCCGCTACACATTCACTTACAAGAAAACTATTCACGTGAAAAATGATGTCCTCCTCGAAACTACCTATTCAATTTTTATCTGAAACATTTGTCACTAAAATCATTACTTACGCAGTAACCGAAGTGGATCCAGTTTTTACTTTCATCTTGGGTAAGAATAAATACACTTTTTATTTATAAAAATCGCGAATAATTTGTAAAGGAGAATATAAATCCATCAAGTTTAAACATTCAAGGTTTTTATTTAATTTTAAGTGAGTACAGAAAAACCTAATGTAAAAAACTCGCTTGCAGATACTGAAAGTTTACGAGCCGTTAATGCCGGTACGACTGATTTTATCATATTATCTAGATTGGAACCATACCGGTCTTTTCGAAAATTGTTTCATATATTCATAATATATACTTATATCGTGCGAAACACAAAAATTCATCACTTCAGCTGATTGAAGTAGGTCGCGCAAACAACTTGGACGAGCAACGGATTGTTCATCACATATTATAGTACATTTTTTGTTTTATGATATTACCTCCGCGCTTGTGCGTATTGCAAAATATAAAAAAATATGATGACTTTAATTTTTGCACATTTTCTACATAGGCCACTTTCATAATTGGAGATCCCTTGTAGAAAACACTGTAAGTGCCAACAATTAAATTCTATACTATAGTATTAGCATTGGCACGTAAAACATTTTTAGATAAATTTGTTTTTATATTTTTGGCGGTTAAAGCGTTTTCCATATGGACGCTTCAATTACTTATAATTTGTGAAGATGAAGTTTTGCTAGTGCTTCATAAATTTGTTGGGCACTGTGAATCCGAAATGGCTCTCGCGCTCTTAATTTTTCGAATGACATTACGTTCATATCTTGTCTTCAAGTATTCACTTGAAGGTATTGAGCCAATGTTATTGACTGAGACGTTCGGCGAGTGTTTTATGGATTGATTGCGTACCATACATGTTCTTTAGACGCTGCGTCTAAAATCTGAATAAACCTTGACTTGTACAGATTGTAAATGTCTGAGTCAGTTTTTTCGCTTTGCTATTGCGCGTGGAGACTTCTTTACTCACCTGATCTTACTGTTTACGTTATAAACTTAATTTTTGTTGTTTTCTTGTAAAAGGTCGAAGTGCATATATAAACTAGATGATTTTAATAGTGAAAGGAAACATACGTTCTGTAATCACATCAGCGGACTAAATAAATCAGAATTGATGTGGAACTAGTGAAATTCTAAATAACACCGATTTTCAATGTTTGAAGAGAATTTATTCCGTTCATAATAATACGACATATTTTATAAAAATTCAACTGATTGTGAGTTTCTGTTATTATTCTATTTAAATCTACGAACACACGAACTGGCAAGTATAATATTCAGTACTTTTAAAATACGGGGTCCATCTCTACCAGAATTACTTTAATGAACAATCAAGCTGTCATTTTTCGTTAAGTAATCAACATCGACTTAAGAAACATACAAATCAGTATCGACTAATCAAGCGATTCTTACGAATCTCACTATATAGACTACTTAGTTTAGAATTATACTAAAACCGTATAAAGGAATAGAATTTACACAAAACTTCAAAATTCTCTTGTTCTACCAAAAGAAGAGAAGCGAAGAGGAAAGTGCATCATTCTCTCCGTGTACGCCTTTTCTTCGTTTTATTGCAAGGATATCGTTAAATTATTCCGCAAACTAAATCAAGCTACACAAAACATACAAAAGAGCGGACTACTTACCACACGGTTCGAATGAAAATTTCAAACAGACCCGGATAAACGAGATCATCGGTCGCAGCCAGCCATTTCCTTCCGAAAAGTTTTATGGCAGGCATTTCTCTGTGAAACATACCGCAACTATGAGAACGGAATACTTTCCTCAACAACGCTACCCAGGTCTTGACAACATGAAACGTGCTTTGCAAAGGACTAAGAGCGGAAAACTGCACGACTAATATTCACGCAGTGCTAGGGGAGAAAGAATCTCAATAGATTTCGCACCAGCGACTACGTCTTATTTCTCGCGTTCATAAAATTCTGAGAGATTCGGATGCCCGTGTCTCTGCTGCGACGCGCGTACCTATTCCTTTGATCGCGAACCGGGGACCAGAGAAAGCGCTGGAGAGAAAGTCTTTGTCTATTCTACATCTGAGAGTATTGACATAACGTTCCGACGCTCACAACTGGACCCTGACCGTGCCAAAGATCGCTTCATGTTCCAAATCCTAGGATCACTTTCACGCGCCACATCCTCCACGAAAACGGTCCCGCGTGTTTGCCACGAATTTCGCGCAGCGGCTCTTGGCTGTCGATTATAAAACCACGCGAACAGAGGAGTGGTCGTTCGTCGATCATCTATTACCTAAGCCACACTTATCCGACTACGGAATTGCCCGTTTTAATTTTTTCCGTGTCACGGGCGATGTTGACACGTCTCTAGTGTTTTTTCCACCAAACCATACGCTTCTTTTGCACGAGTAATCGCTACGACCACATTCGAACTGTCAGGAGGTGCTTTCAACGGGACTCCATTGCAAATGACTTTTTTTTGGCCACAATGTACTATTATGTACTCAGCTCCACAACACTTCCTGATTTCTATAAACTACACTCGAGGAAATCAGTAACCCCGTCAGCTCGCGAAGTCAGAAAATAATTTCATGGCAATTAAACAGTGCTACGCGCAAGCAACTAGAAAGCCTTTGCAATTGTTGCTTAAACTACAAGCATTATTCGAGGATTCACTCTATAAAAACGCTCGAACCTACATGTTACACTGCCGTTCACAATTATTAAAACACCTGTTGATTAAACACTGTTTCACGTTGTAATTTCAAATACCGAATCGAGTGAAATTTGGCAGAGTTTAATTGCAGACAAATACTGCAACGCTTTTTATAATATTATTCCACAAAGAGTAGGTGCTCTAATGGGTAGTTACGAGCGGCAGTGCAAAGATCGTAGAAAAATCGAAACTTTCCACAACACGAAAAATTATACCCCTGTTCGCGTTACGTGTAATTACTCGATTTCACGTCGAAGCAGCGATTTCAAGGTACATTTACCTTGCCAACGGAGCGTCACAGTGTCCCCGTGGAGCCTCGGATCATTCACGAGATCCCACCTCTCTGCATGCACGATCGTCAGCCGCGGGAGGATCTGTGGGACGGGACGCTGGCCAGTTTTACCGTTTTATCTGGTCGCGCGACAGGTCTGGCGAATTTGTTCCTTTTTCCACTTCAGCAGGGGGCAAGGTCTGGCTCGCGTGCCCCGACACTCATAATCGCGTTTCAGATCGCGATCACAGTGGATCACAGCCCGCGCGGAACGATGACGCGCCGATATGGGCGGTCCGTGTCAGCAACCGAAGAATCCGCTGACCCAGGCCCGCGTGGAATTCGGCTCCCCCGAACGAACTTTCTGTACGCGGCTGGTCGCGCGCTAGGGATAGTCGCGTTCGTTAAAATATCGACGAGGACTTGCACCGTCCCGCGGTACGCTGATCAGCGAAATGCACACACAATGCGCTGGGCAAACCCGTTCACCTTGTTTCGTAGCACCCCGCGTCGAATCCCGCGAGCTGGTTGGCGGCGACTGTCCAGCGCGGCCAGAACTTTCCCTCCGTTCCTCGCGATAACACGTTCCTCCACTTACGAAAAAAGCGACGACTCCTCGCGGGGAGAAAAAGGCAGCGGGTAATGGTAGGAGCCGGCATACAGCTGTCCCTGTGTCCCGCGGTTGCGTCAATCGCTTCGTTGCACTTTACACGAAAATTGTGAAACCCGATTTTGCCCCGATTATTTATCGCTGCCCGCCGATTACGGCCGACTATCGTTGCGCCCGGATCGCTGAATCCCGCTGAATTCGGCTCGTGGGGCGCGTGCACGCTGGCCATAAGTAGGGGAACCTGCGGCAAAGTGGGACACTTCAGATGTAATAACACACAAAAGCGGAGGCAAGCGTATTTTTTCACCACATCGAGTTGTACACTTGCGTTTTCTAAAATTCATAATAGGTACGAAAGCTCCGTTACTTTAGAATTTGATCAAGTATTTGTTAAAAAAATGTGCAATTTTTTCCAACCCGGGGTAAAGTGAAAAATAAGTCACGAAGTAAATAAGTCATGGAAAGTCAAGTATTTTTATTGAACCCAAGCTTATAAAAATATGTTAACTTGCTTGTGAAAAATTTAAAAGGAAAACTTGAATCTTAGAATATCCAAAGTTGAAAAGAAGTTAAAATACAGTTAAAATACAGGAAAAGACATAATACGCTGAAAGTGGATAGAATTGTAGGGGAAGAACGCAAAGCAATTTGTTTTATTGTGCCACATGTGCCACATGTGCCACATGTGCTTTGACTTTACCCCCTCGGGTTCAGCGCAAGAAAAATGTATGAATTTCATACACAATTTGTAAGTTACCAGTTACAATGAGTGTGAATATGTTGAAATAAAGCTAATTTAACACACCTACTTTCATGGAATTTGAATGATAAGCTAAAAGAATAACGCTTATATAAATAAGACGTTACTTTACCTGACTTTAGAAGTAACAATTTCATGTATAACATTTTGAAATTTTTAATAAAAACTCTATACACTACTTCACCAACAAGCAGTCTCACAAATGATAATCGCTTCCTTTTGTGACATACCTACTAGCATAGCCACGACATAGCACTTCTAAATACATAGTAGCACGTACAAGCCAATATTTCACTTTACCTCACTATTCCGCTTTGCCCCAGTTTCCCTTATTTGCACCTTTGTACGAGATTTGTTTACCGATGTCGATGAGAAATGTATCGATCTTAATCCCTCAGGGGGCATAGGAAATTCGGCATTTGATTGATAGGAGAATTTTTGGTAATCGAGGTTCTTGTTTTGTGTAGAATGTAGGCGCGTTTAAGTTGGTTTCTTTATTTGCAATTGTAGAAGAGTGTAATTTTTTTACGGCGATTTTAGTGGTTTGATTTTTGTTCATTTTTTACCATTTTTGTCGGAGGAACATCCGTAATGTTGTGGGAGACAATAGGACAGTTCGTGAACACTCTTTGCTTGTGTAGAATGTGACCAATTCGAAGTTTAACAATTGCAGATGAATCGAATCGCTAGTTTCTTAACCGGTTAACTGTCAATGTATCATATATGATCAAACAAGAATATGGCCAATTCTGTCAATGTATCATATATGTAGTGTTGGCTAGAACTGTGATTTGTGAATCACGAGTGATTCGATCACGTTCGTTCCCAATCACGGTGATTTTTCACAGTGATCCGTGATTTTCGTAATCGCTTCTGATTAGTGCAGATAGAACAGTGATTGCTTCTGATTGGAGGAGAGCATAACTGCTCTTTGCACGCGCCACATAACCCCAATTTCTAATTTATCTCAAAACATTCTCAAATCCTCACTGTTCTTATAGAAACTTAGTTGTATATTTTGAACCAATGTAATCGTTCTTGATCTATTTAAGTTAACGAATATTTCTTCCCTTTAGTTAGAAAGTATAATGTATATCTGAATACTTTAGCCAATCAAATCAATGCGTGCATACATTGACTATTTATGAATGTATATACTACATATTCGCTGAATTAGCACACTTTAACTGTAACACAAGCTATATTGAAGTATTTTATAACAAATAATTCAATCATGATCAAGAATTACGATCACCAGTATTCACAGTGAGCAAATTCGCTCGGGGTAAAAAAATCACAATCACGATCGTGATTTAAGTTAAATCAATATGATCAATATTATGATCAAATATGATCAAATGGAATAACTTTTTTGATTTTCAAAAGATTTGAATGAAACTTGGTATGTAATGGTTTTTGGGGTCGCTGAATCTGAATTTGGCATCGGAATTGTAAAATTCAATATGGCAGACTCAGAATGGCCGAACCAAATTGGCTGACAAATATTAAAATACTATCGGGATATAGAAAAATTGTATATAGGGGTTTTGGGGTCGCTGAATCTGAATTTGGCATTGGAATTTTAAATTTCAATATGGCAGACTCTTTTTTGATGTCGTATTTTTTTTCAAGATTGTATAGATGTAAAAAAATCAAAATTTATCTGCAGTGGGTCCCTGCTTATATACTTTCCTGACCTTTTTTACATGTGAGAGATATGTTAGAGGCTGTTTGCCACCTAGCGGTGACTTTTAGTACTAAGCCGAAACTTGCAGATCAAAAAAAGCTCTTGCGGTGGAATTTATGGATGAAGAATTCAGGTATAAAATTATTCGAAATTTTTTCGTAGAAAATAAAAAACTAAAAAATTAAACCCCTAAACCCTTATTTTTCAGGGGTTGGGGGTGGCATTGAAAAAAGTAACTGCTGCAATCGAATTATAGACAAGAAAACTTCACAAATAAAAAAAGGTTTAGTAAAGTATTGACAAACTCACCCCCTAAATTCTATTTTTAGGGGTTGGGGGTGTCAGATGAAAAAAATTACCCCCGGAATCGGTTCAGCGACTCAAAAAACCCCTGTATACCAAATTTTGTGTGATTCACTTAATTTTTCGATGTTACCAGTTTGGGCCCGAATAATGAAAAGGACCGTGCCAGTTAACCGGTTAAAAAAATCCCAAATTTTGCTATGTTTCTAGTTGCAAAAATAGGATTCCCTCCTTAAAGTATGCTGGAATTTTAGAAAAAATTCCTTTTTTAAAAAATTTCCACGCGTTTGGGAATATTGGATACACGTGGAACGCAACTATACATAGGTTCCTTTGTAGATTTTGAATACAAGTTAAATCTTGGGATGAAGTGCTGTATGGGAGGAACGAAATTATTGTTTTTTTAGATAATTTGATATTAAGGATTTGCAGTCTTTAATAGTGTCTAGTTTCAAGTATGACTATATATGAATGTCTGATCAAAGCATTTTCTGTTATATTTATAGATTCTAACAAGTTTTGATTTGAAAATACATTCTCCTCGACAATAGTACTGAGTTTTCTTAAAATTCCAAGATGTAAACGTCGAGCGATTTTATGCAAATTTTGTTATTGTGTGCTCGTCTCGTTAGCTTCTCAAATAAAAACAAAAGGTAACTACTTCTACTGAACTGCAAAATTATTGAAAAGTACTTCTTGGTATTGAGACTACGTATTTCGTTTCTGTTGTAATAAATTTCAGTCGTGTTTACCTCCATAGTTCACGTTATACTTTCTCAATTAATAATATTTCTCAATTTTCATATTGACGTCGAAACGTTCAAATAAAAATGAAGGCAAAAAAGATAATGTCAGAGTTGTCGGATTTTTTAAAAACCATATGGCGAGGCGCGAGCCTTGCTCACTTGACACCTAATAAATCCTTTTCCACAACAGACAGCCCCGTGGTTTACGACTGGTATTTTATAAATATTCACATGGCAGAGACAGCGATAGCTAAAAAATTCGTAAAAAATTGTGCGAATATGTCTGATATATCAGTCATAAGCTACAAACGTGTCTCGTACAGAAAGGCTATAAGGATCGAAGGTCTTCCGACATCGTATTATTTTTCAATCGCGTATTTTGCAAGCACCAAAATGTGTTCTCAATGAAAATAGATACTATAAAAAGAGAGCGACTTAAAACTTCCCAGAAAAATAATTTTTATGAACTCCTGCAAGAAAAATTATATGGTTCCACAAAAAGAAAATTGAAATTATTATTTGCAGGTCCATTCTATTTGTGAAAAACATGTTAAAAGGAACATACAGTATTGTCTCAATCTAAGGCCGAGGTTTCTGACTCGGTCTAATTGTATACATAGTGAGTGCTACTCTCCTTCTCACTGCTTCTTCTGTTCTTGCCGCGACGAATGAGAAACTCTCATATAGATTAATAATACCTCTCTCGCTCATATGCAGTCTGTCTGAATTTATGCGATAAAGGTGCGACAAAGGTTATTTTTCTATTCTTTATTTGACGAAACGAAACCTGCAGTTTACACGTGCAACTATTTACTGCGTAGCTTTATCACTCAGTAATTACATTGTCACTCACTTAAACGCCGTTGGTTTTACAAAAAATTAATTATTATGCTTCTGCATGTATAAAAAACGTATTATCTCGTACGTCAAGAAGTAAGAAGTTACTAGATGATGTGTAAACACAACAATCACAGCATTATGACAATTTATGGAATTTTACAAG
This sequence comes from Andrena haemorrhoa, assembly GCA_910592295.1. Lineage (NCBI taxonomy): Eukaryota > Metazoa > Arthropoda > Insecta > Hymenoptera > Andrenidae > Andrena > Andrena haemorrhoa. Next base: position 4,958,139 of record OU342944.1, on the reverse strand, counting down.
ATTTCGTGGCTTTCTCTGTTATAATGAATATATAAGTGTCGAATTGTTTTTCAATTTTCGATGTGAGAATTGAACGAAGTCTGTACTTGCTTCTGTAAGCAGAGTATCTAATATCTATGCAAAAGATGTGGAGACATTATGTAACATTCAAAATGTAATTGATCTTTTTTTAATTGTATAGAGAGGACCTAAATTAAAATAAGGAATATTTCATGAAAACAATTTAGAAAACAATGTTAGGCCTCAAAATACAGAGGAGTATAAGGAAATAATTTGGAAAACAATATTAAGGTACAAAAAACAGAGTATTTAGAATAAGGATATAATTTTGAAAAAATGATGGGTCCCAAACTCATACTGCTATAAAGCATCAAAATGCTCGAAAGCAATTACAATCCAACTCTCTGAAAACTATTATATACGATGTTTGAAGTTATACAAGGCAAACCTCGAGAGCATAAGTGGAACCCAAAATAAGAAACAGAATTTATAAACGTAGGTCCACAAGTTTTTCGTTTCAAACGTATAGCACTGTCATTATTATAAGTTAAACGTAATGAGTGTCAATCGTTGATACTTTATTCAGAAATAATGTCATAAGCACCTATGTTGTACACGGATGTCAGTAACGATATGAAAAAAAAATCCCCATGTCGTTAACTTGTTAAATTATTTAATATAATGACATTTATTTTTGGCATATTTGTAGCTAGTATACAGTTAACATTGCAAATAATTTCATACCACAACTTAAACCTACACTTGTGTTTGGTAACCTTTTCTCATTCTTTTAATGGCTGTGCGGTGTACACACTTTCGAAATTTGTCAATTAAAATTTGGAACATCCTGTGGGGTCAGTTGAACGGTAACATCGTTACTTTTTCGTACAAAAGTTATTCTGATTGTTCCGAAAGTCATGTTTTATTTAATATACCGATTACGTAATACTAGATGATTAATGGTTCTAACGTGGACATGGAAGTTTATTTATGCCGCTTTCATAAAGACAAACACGATTTACATGACAATTTCCTTCTGCATATTTTAACGTCGCTACTTTGCTTTTAATGTACCTTAATTGTTTCTCACTTGCATAATTTTGCAAAATTTATTCGCGACAAATATGAAGAGCGAGAAATAATTTCCAATTATTACACTATTTCCAGTTTGCGTAAATGTGCATGTAAACCCGTCGAAAAGCATATTCCGATGCATTTGGAAACAACCTTTCAGAATTCAGTAGGCAGTCAGTACTTGTTTCAATCTGTAGAAATATCGAGAATATTTTTGCATACTTTCGGATATTTATATTTATTTTTGTAAGAACACTACCTGCACTTTTATAATACGAGCTGATCTTATCATTCACTTCACGCGTTACACTTTTTATGAAATCTACGCGAATGGCGAATCATATGCATGAGCGCAATTTTTTTTAATTCCTTCGTGTATAAAAATTATTTACTTCGTTAGTCGAAATACTACAAAAACGTGATGTTAATAAAAATGAATAAATACCTACTTGCGTAATATTGAACGCACGCCAAATGTTTAATTTTAATTAATGTGATCACATTTCTTCAATATTAGCAAGTCAAATTTAATTTGGTTTTCATATGGTATGTTTTTGTAAAGAAATTAATATTAACAAAGCAACGAGTTTCAAGTTGAAGGGTCCACAGTCCCAAGGTTATCCACATGTTTCTATGGTGTCTGGACAAACTTCGTGACTCTGACTTTCATAAGTTTCGTTTAATGAATTTTTAATAAGTAGAATTACATCTATTTACGAACGATTACTTGCTAATTACATGGGATATACAGTTAATCTCAGCATGTCAAAACGAATTTCTTATGTTATGTCTAAATATTGTCGTGGCAATTGTAGTATTTTCTAACTAAAATGGCAAATAATTACAGTTGTGTAGTTTAATAGTAGCTTACTTGCAGTGCCTTTGGTACGATAACATCCGCGAATTCAAGTCGTATTCGCTTGCCAGCGACTCAAGGATATGTTACCCAAGGATAGCACGTTTCTCATCTTTTTTTTACACATTTCTGTACTTGCTCTACCAAATGCAGTTGTGACGTACCTACGTTTAAGTACGAAATGCCGCAGACCGGTCCGGTTTCAACAAAAGGGAATACCTACACAGTTACTCAGAAAATTATCCGTCCACCGCATATGTATAACATATTTTACATATTTAATCGATATTAAGGTTTAAGTTATTAATAATTCCTTAAATACTTAATATAGGTAGATATCTTCTACCAAAGAAATGCCCAAACAAATTGTAGCAGACAGGATAAATGCGAAATCTACAACAAAAGTGGTTCAATCTATACATACATAATAGATTAAAAATTATACTGAAATTGTGGGGGTATCCAGAAAAATATTAATTCATTGTAATTCTGTATACCTATATAAAATAAATACTGAATTTTGGTGAATATTTTTGTGCAAGTTCTCTACTACTTCCAAAGATAATAATACTTTTTTAAATACGTCATGTATCATTTTACAATTTAGTACACGTTAGTCCGAAGCACCTAGTTAAATCGTGGTTTACCAATGTAAATTAGAATTGGTAATTTTAATTTTAACACTTATTAAATCTTTAAAATATGTCTCATATGGGCTGGATTGATAGTTTTGCGAGTAACTGTACACAAATATGGGAAATAGAACAGACTAATTTCGAATAAATCTGTGATCTGGCGGAATTGGCAAAGAAGCTTTTTCCCATATCATTTAGCGGGTAGAAATGAGTGGGTGCCTTTTGAACATTTCTTCACATTGAAAAAAAATTGAACCCACACCTAAATCAAATCTAATCCCTCCGTGAATCGATCAACGAATCCTTACCGTATCCTTTAGCGAATCTTTCAGGGAATCCATCAGAGATCCCATCAGAGAATCATTCGGCGAATCCTTCGCTTTTAGTTATAGATGCTTCAATGTTCGGCTCTGAAACGCCTGAATCACGGCAATCCGGCGATCAGCGGCAGCGGCGCGCATGAGGCAGGCTAGCCAGGGTGCGTCCAATGGCGGCAGATGCACGATAGATTGACTATATAGAGCGCATACTTATCCACCTCGCCGAAATTATGATCGACGGTACCATAAGCACAGACCAGGTATAGGATAGACCTATCACGCAATGTAATTTTGTGTCACACTCTCGGGGGGCTCGCGAGCCCCCTTACCATTTTCGTGTCACGTGTAACGTTACCGGTAAAGTCCCGACACAGATTGTAACGCTAGGTATGAATTAGAATTGAAGAAGTGTAAATTTAGGTCATTCGCAACCCGCGATTTACAAATGATTCTGTTAGGGTGCGTTCCACTTACGCCCAAATCGCCCGTGATTTGATTAAGCTAGGTTCTCCTGTACGCGATTGGACGCAACGTCAAGAACTATTGTTCTTTGGGCAAATAGGAGCAGAGCTCCTCCAACGCCATCCAACGAAATGTATCGTGGTAAAGAAACAATACAATACAATACAACGTCACGAACTTCAAAGTCGATTTTCTCAAAAATGAAGCGCGATATCAAAAAATTGTACTCTTTTTTTCTCGACTTATTTCGTTATTATAAGTCGAATAGAAAGAGTAACTTTTTTTCATATCGCGCTTAATTTTCAAGAAAATCGACTTTGAAGTTTTTGACGTTGCGTTCAGTCGCGTACAGGAGAACCTAGCTTAATGAAATCACGGGCGATTTGGGCGTAAGTGGAACACACCCTTAGTGTAACAATTTACAGATCGTTTTATAAACGTATTCCGTGCAACGACCGAGAAAGAAGGATCACAACAAAACAAGAACACATTCGCCTTTTAACCTTGCTGCCCTATTCGGGTTTATTAAAAGCAAAATAAATTTATTTAACATACAAATTTATATAAACAACATTATTTGTGGAAGACATGCTTTCATGATGTAACGTGGAATACCTCGTCAAGGAATTGTAACTTGGTATAGTTCAGTAAGGTGCTGAAGCAGAGAAGACTTTAAAATTTGTCAAAAACCCATCAGTTTCAGTATCCCGCTGAAATACTCCAACTTACAGTTATTCTTTTATCTTAACACTGTACTCGTGTTCTGGGGTCCGGTATGTACCATCAAATTGTTGAAAGGCGGGTACTCAATAATCTTCTCTCTTCAGAGGACCCAATATGGCGGATGCGCATGCTAACCTCTTTAGCGCTCCAATCAGTGGTGGGTCCGCATTTTACCTAACGTAGAAAAGTGAATTTTCTACGCGTAGAATAAGACGTAGTAAATACCTTAACTGGACCAGGCGCCTAAAAGGCGCATGGAACTGGCGTCTGAAAGGAGCCAGGAATAGGCGCCTTAAACGAGGCCTGCGTCCAGTCGCTTGCGATCAGTAGTCGCTGCGATCAGTAGTCGCTGCGTCCAGTCGCTTGCGATCAGTAGTCGCTGCGTCCAGTCGCTTGCGATCAGTAGTCGCTGCGTCCAGTCGCTTGCGATCAGTAGTCGCTGCGTCCAGTCGCTTGCGATCAGTAGTCGCTGCGTCCAGTCGCTTGCGATCAGTAGTCGCTGCGTCCAGTCGCTTGCGATCAGTAGTCGCTGCGAACATTCGCTGCGAACATTCGCTGCGAACATTCGCTGCGAACATTCGCTGCGAACATTCGCTGCGAACATTCGCTGCGAACATTCGCTGCGAACATTCGCTGCGAACATTCGCTGCGAACATTCGCTGCGAACATTCGCTGCGAACATTCGCTGCGAACATTCGCTGCGAACATTCGCTGCGAACATTCGCTGCGAACATTCGCTGCGAACATTCGCTGCGAACATTCGCTGCGAACATTCGCTGCGAACATTCGCTGCGAACATTCGCTGCGAACATTCGCTGCGAACATTCGCTGCGAACATTCGCTGCGAACATTCGCTGCGAACATTCGCTGCGAACATTCGCTGCGAACATTCGCTGCGAACATTCGCTGCGAACATTCGCTGCGAACATTCGCTGCGAACATTCGCTGCGAACATTCGCTGCGAACATTCGCTGCGAACATTCGCTGCGAACATTCGCTGCGAACATTCGCTGCGAACATTCGCTGCGAACATTCGCTGCGAACATTCGCTGCGAACATTCGCTGCGAACATTCGCTGCGAACATTCGCTGCGAACATTCGCTGCGAACATTCGCTGCGAACATTCGCTGCGAACATTCGCTGCGAACATTCGCTGCGAACATTCGCTGCGAACATTCGCTGCGAACATTCGCTGCGAACATTCGCTGCGAACATTCGCTGCGAACATTCGCTGCGAACATTCGCTGCGAACATTCGCTGCGAACATTCGCTGCGAACATTCGCTGCGAACATTCGCTGCGAACATTCGCTGCGAACATTCGCTGCGAACATTCGCTGCGAACATTCGCTGCGAACATTCGCTGCGAACATTCGCTGCGAACATTCGCTGCGAACATTCGCTGCGAACATTCGCTGCGAACATTCGCTGCGAACATTCGCTGCGAACATTCGCTGCGAACATTCGCTGCGAACATTCGCTGCGAACATTCGCTGCGAACATTCGCTGCGAACATTCGCTGCGAACATTCGCTGCGAACATTCGCTGCGAACATTCGCTGCGAACATTCGCTGCGAACATTCGCTGCGAACATTCGCTGCGAACATTCGCTGCGAACATTCGCTGCGAACATTCGCTGCGAACATTCGCTGCGAACATTCGCTGCGAACATTCGCTGCGAACATTCGCTGCGAACATTCGCTGCGAACATTCGCTGCGAACATTCGCTGCGAACATTCGCTGCGAACATTCGCTGCGAACATTCGCTGCGAACATTCGCTGCGAACATTCGCTGCGAACATTCGCTGCGAACATTCGCTGCGAACATTCGCTGCGAACATTCGCTGCGAACATTCGCTGCGAACATTCGCTGCGAACATTCGCTGCGAACATTCGCTGCGAACATTCGCTGCGAACATTCGCTGCGAACATTCGCTGCGAACATTCGCTGCGAACATTCGCTGCGAACATTCGCTGCGAACATTCGCTGCGAACATTCGCTGCGAACATTCGCTGCGAACATTCGCTGCGAACATTCGCTGCGAACATTCGCTGCGAACATTCGCTGCGAACATTCGCTGCGAACATTCGCTGCGAACATTCGCTGCGAACATTCGCTGCGAACATTCGCTGCGAACATTCGCTGCGAACATTCGCTGCGAACATTCGCTGCGAACATTCGCTGCGAACATTCGCTGCGAACATTCGCTGCGAACATTCGCTGCGAACATTCGCTGCGAACATTCGCTGCGAACATTCGCTGCGAACATTCGCTGCGAACATTCGCTGCGAACATTCGCTGCGAACATTCGCTGCGAACATTCGCTGCGAACATTCGCTGCGAACATTCGCTGCGAACATTCGCTGCGAACATTCGCTGCGAACATTCGCTGCGAACATTCGCTGCGAACATTCGCTGCGAACATTCGCTGCGAACATTCGCTGCGAACATTCGCTGCGAACATTCGCTGCGAACATTCGCTGCGAACATTCGCTGCGAACATTCGCTGCGAACATTCGCTGCGAACATTCGCTGCGAACATTCGCTGCGAACATTCGCTGCGAACATTCGCTGCGAACATTCGCTGCGAACATTCGCTGCGAACATTCGCTGCGAACATTCGCTGCGAACATTCGCTGCGAACATTCGCTGCGAACATTCGCTGCGAACATTCGCTGCGAACATTCGCTGCGAACATTCGCTGCGAACATTCGCTGCGAACATTCGCTGCGAACATTCGCTGCGAACATTCGCTGCGAACATTCGCTGCGAACATTCGCTGCGAACATTCGCTGCGAACATTCGCTGCGAACATTCGCTGCGAACATTCGCTGCGAACATTCGCTGCGAACATTCGCTGCGAACATTCGCTGCGAACATTCGCTGCGAACATTCGCTGCGAACATTCGCTGCGAACATTCGCTGCGAACATTCGCTGCGAACATTCGCTGCGAACATTCGCTGCGAACATTCGCTGCGAACATTCGCTGCGAACATTCGCTGCGAACATTCGCTGCGAACATTCGCTGCGAACATTCGCTGCGAACATTCGCTGCGAACATTCGCTGCGAACATTCGCTGCGAACATTCGCTGCGAACATTCGCTGCGAACATTCGCTGCGAACATTCGCTGCGAACATTCGCTGCGAACATTCGCTGCGAACATTCGCTGCGAACATTCGCTGCGAACATTCGCTGCGAACATTCGCTGCGAACATTCGCTGCGAACATTCGCTGCGAACATTCGCTGCGAACATTCGCTGCGAACATTCGCTGCGAGTAGTATAGACGGGCCTCTCGACCGTAAAGCGCATGCGCCGATATCGTGCGAGAGAGAATGACATCGTGCGAGCGAGAGAATATAGAGGACCCTCATCGACCGTAATGCGCATGCACCGATATCGTCGACGACGATCCGCGGTTACTATGATTATTTATCGTTGTTTACGCTCGTACTTCTCTCGCTCGCACGATGTCATTCTCTCTCGCACGATATCGACGCATGCGCATTACGGTCGAGAGGTCCCTCTATACTTCTGTCGCTCGCACATGTCTTTCTCTCTCGCACCATGTTCCGGACAGTTTCAAGCTCTCAATGAGACCTCCATATCTATATGCTCTAAGGTAATACCAGGTAATACAGTTTGGGTGGTGACACGAAGTCCCATAAGGTGATAGGTCTATTCTATACTTCGTCGATGCCATAAGAGACGAGGTAGATAGGACAGACGAGGTATAGGATAGACCTATCACAGACCAGGTATACCTGGTCTGTGGTTACACGCTCGGGGTGCTCGGGAGGTCGCGAGCCCCCGTACCAATTTTGTGTCACGTGCAACGTTACCGGTGAAGTCTCGAAACAGATTGTAACGCTACGCGTGGTAGGAATTAGAATTCAACACCGGTAAAACTAGGTCATTCGAAACCCGCGATTTACAAATGATTCTGTTAGACTTAGAGTAACAATTTAAACATCGTTTTATAAACGTATTTCATTCAACGACCGATAAAGAAGGATCACAACAAAACAAGAACAAATACGCCTTTTAACTTTGCTGTCCTATTCGGGCTTATTTAAGGCAAAACAAATTTATTTAACATACAAATTTATATAAACCACAACATTATTTGTGGAAGACATACTTTCATGATGTAACGTAGAATACTTCACCAAGGAATTGTAACTTGGTGTATTTCAATAAGGTGCTGAAGCAGAGAGGACTTTAAAAATGGTCAAAAACCTATCAGTTCGAGTATCTCGCTGAAATATTCCAACTTGCTCCAAAATACTCCTTCTATCTTAACACTGTACTCGTGTTCTGGGGTCCGGTAGGGACAATCGAACAACATTTCAAGCTACATATTTTATTCTTACATTCTACCATAGTATTGGAAGTTAAAGAAATTCTTATATCTAATTAGAATAGGTATTTAACAATCACAGCTATCGGCTCGGCTCTTACCGATTACCAGGTCTCACCGCGAGGAGGTTGCTGCGTTTTGAGACCCGTAGAGAGATAGATGGAATCAAAGTTCCATCGATCTCCCTGTACATGAAGTCTACTAAACCAAAGAAATAGATGGAAACAAATTTTCATCGGTCTCTTCGCGATTAAAAGAAACTCAGGAAAGAAGGAAAGACAAAGGTTCAATGCAGCGCGCACTGGTCATCGTTTGAGTCACAAAACTCTTTTAGAGACCTAAAAATACTTGTATTCTGCGGGTGTATTTTCTCGATTTTTGCTCTTATTGGACACTCATATTATTAGACATCCACACAATTTCGTTGAGCCATGACCAGAGCGCGCTGAATTGAACCTTCTTCTTTCGAATAAACCCGCATCCAGCCTGAAATCTGCTGATATAAGAACAAAAAACGTAGTTTCCCAAACCTATGTTTCGGACTAGATCGGTATACAGATCCCTGCTTATCGTAAATTATACTACCTTCCGTCGGTAAGGTAGGCGACGACTTTAAAATGGTAAAATATTATTTTCTGAAACGCCGAAAATCCTTCTCGCAAACATTATTTCTATGCAAAATGAAGCTACGTGTACAATTTTCGAAAACGGTTTTGAAAGCCTACAATTTCTAAAAACTTCATATCAATAAGCAAAAACTTTTTAATCGCGACGTCTAATCTACTTTATTTGTTGTTCTTCATTAAAGAAAGTGGAAGGATGATGGTATTGAGGAATGTTTGTGAAAAAACCCAGATAGTTGTTTCGTTTTAAAAAATTTGTGGCCCTGAAAAGGGCCAATGTTATTGTAATCGCCAAATGATTATTTCTTCGCCGAAGCCTTTGTAGCTTTCGGTGATTTGGCGGTCTTCGGCTTTGGAATTTTTGTCTTGGCTGCTGGCGCCTTCGTAGCCTTCTTTGTCTTCGACAGATTTTTTGTCTGCGCTACGGCCTTCTGTTTCGCGGCAGCTTCCGCTTTCTTCGCAGCAACGGTCTTCGCTTTCTTCGGCGAGGGTGACTTCTTGGGTTGCACTACGGCTGGTTTCTTAACAGCAGCCCGTTTCTTCGACACTGCGGCCTTTTTCGGGGTCGCCTGTTTCTTCTCAGCTGGCTTCTTTTCCGTGGTGGTCTTCCTCATTTCTCGCCTCGACTTACTCTTGGTCTCCGGACCCTTCGGAGGGGTGCCGGATAGCTTGAACGAGCCGGAGGCGCCCTTCCCCTTCGTCTGCATAACTGCACCGGAGATCACGGCGGTTTTCAAATACCTCTTGATAAATGGAGCCAGCTTCTCGCCGTCCACCTGGTACGTAGATGCTATGTACTTCTTGATGGCCTGCAACGACGATCCCTTGCGGTCCTTCAGCTCCTTGATGGCAGAGTTCACCATCTCCGAAGTTGGTGGATGCGAAGACTTCGGCCGTTGCGACTTTGCCGCCTTCGACTTGGCGGCTTTCTTCGACGGAGTCGCATTCGTCGACTGATTTTCCGCCGCCGTTGCGTTTCCGGAGCTACTCTTATCCTCCATTCTTAGAAATTATACGACGGTCGTATAAAGAAATAGAGAATAGCAGATGAAGTTTACAATAAACCGTTCACAGATTCCGCTTCGATCTATCAGAATTAAACGACGATCGCTGCTCAGACTCTCATACTTGCTGCGGCAGCGCGGACCACGGAGGAAACCCCCACCTATGTTTCTGATATCGCGTTGCCGAGAATCAGAGACTACCCGGTGCATCCTGCCGATTTAAACCCAGATTCGTCCTTTTAAAAGCATTTATCGTGTGCCTACATAATTAATTATTGTCGGCAGTGTCTCACACTGTCGTTGTATCCCGCATTCGGCCTCAGTTTCAACCATTTCATCTGGACGAACTCACGCAGACGCATGGTCGTTCTCTGGGACAGGGTAGACCGACGCGGAAAATTAATTAAAAAACAGGAAAATGTTTAAATAAGCATGGCTTATTTTTTGGAATCGAGTGTCCTAATGTTAGAGCTAATAATTGATATGCTATAATCCGCGACAGGTAACGCATGTTGGCGGAAATTCGAAGAGTTCTGCACGGTGGGAAATACAAAGATCGAGAGGACGCAACAGGAATGGACGACGTGATATTCACTCGAACAAAATGTTTATTGAAATTGATGGAATTATAGTGGAGTGGAAATATGAACGACACTTCGAGCATTGATTTTTTCGAGAAATTACTCGTTTGCAAATGGGAAATATAGCTCCTTTACGGGGTGATTCCCTGGAAACTACGCCGTTGCGTTGAAATCGATGTTTCTTCTTCAATAGCGAAAGTTTCTGCACAAATGTGTCGGTGATTATGAAAGTAGGGTAAGTAAAAAAACCTCTCAAAATTGAGATTTCTCTTGTATTACGTTATATTGATTTATATTTCAATATTATGAAATAATTGTTGCGAAATAGCCGTCAAGTAAGCAATTACAGGAGTGTCATTTTCGTAATGAATCGCGACAGTTTCACGTTCATTTCGATAGTGGTGTAAATTGTTTGTTCTCCGTGAGTAATTTTTTAAGAAAGGAAATAATTACATATTTTTGTATTATTTATTAACCTTAGATGGGGGCAAGAAAAGAAAAAAGAAAGAAAACGAGAAATATATTTAATTATGCTGAAAATATGAGAAGAATTAGGAGAAATAGTGGTAAAATATTCATTACCAAAAATGGTGAAGTTGTTAGTGGCAAACTATCATATTTGAAAATAAAAATTGCTTTTGTTGGTCAAAATATTTGAATTTATTAAGTTGTGAAGATCGGAAAACTACGTGTCAGCAGTTTTGGAATTTGCGAGACATTTAGAGGTTTAAAAAACACATTTTCGTATAAGTTACTCAAAATTTTACGATGATAAGTTTCACATTAGAAGAGCATATATGCTGTGAAACAGTGTGTTCAATAGCGGAAAAATATTTTTTAATACACCGAAACGCAGCAGTCTAAATATCTCGAAACAAAAAATACCTACTTGACTTACACCACTTTCATATTCACCGGCGCAAATGTGAATTTCGCAATTTGAATTTGGTACGAAAAAATGTAAGTTTTATTGAATGGCTCCATTGTTATTAATTGGAATACGAAATGCGATGGTGTAACACGATATATGAAGAATAATTCGTCATAATCGACGACGCAATAAGTCTACTATATCTATGGACATGTGTTTACGAGCTCGTATGTACGTTTCCTTCAACATGAAAATTAATTAGAATAACTTTTGAAATATCACAAATCGTATTTCAAGTAAAACAAAGTGTCATAAGGAATATTGGATATTCAGAATAATAATAGAGTAAATAGTATTTTACAGAACATGTCCCGTTTGAAGGAAACATTTGCATCGCGAAACTCTGAGTAATGTAGACATGACTCACACTATTTAAGACGAGATCCTTTATCAACCGCTTAAAATATGAATGGAGTGAAATGGTAACCCAAACGTACCTTCCAGTTTTGACTAATAATAAGATAGTAACCATGCAGATAATATTTTTAATTTTAATACTCTCATAAGTGTTGAACAGTGTATCGACAGGAATAATGCACAAAAGTTTAAACTACAGTATTCTATAAATATACAGCGATAGAATCCTTGCTAAAAACAATTATGTTCATGGTTTTATAGCAAAGTGGATGTGCGTTTTACCCTCCATTGCTTGTCGGATGCGTCGAATCATTGTTCTGTAAGTATAGGTACGACTATTCTACTTACACTCTAAATCTCAGTGCTACCATGTTAAGAACTATAAAACATGTTTCTTTCGCGTACTTATATAAAAGTCCCTCAACAAGATATTTCCAACTTATTCCTGGGAATTTCTAAATGGGAGTTACTACACTGCATTCCACTTTAGAACGGATTCGTTCCGCGCAGGGATATACTGTTGATTGGTAGGAAACCGGCAGGGAAAGTGCAGCGACCAATCGCAAAAGTGCTACGACCAATCGCGTGTGTCAGATCCATGGGAGCTGCGCAGATCGGTCGCAAATCGGTATGGGGCGTAGGTCCGTTCTTATATGGAATGGAGTGTATGTGCTGCATTCAGAAAGAGTAGCATGGTTCCGTTTTATCATGGCAATGCTCAAGTACAATGAAAAAACGAGCTATCCTAATATTTATTGAATGCTCTGCTCTTTAGGGAATTATGTTATTGGTTATGGTAGGATAAAGTATTTTCTACCTCCGTAGCCATGGAAACACACTGCTCTAAAATATCTGGGTATTCAGCAAAGCCTGTAAAGCTGCTACTTTTATGAGCTGTAGTGGGATTGTTGTTAGGTACATTTTTATAGTTTAAACCAATGTTAACCTCGTTTGAGTATTTGGTGGCCCTGAAAAGGGCCGATTTTTGCTGCGTCGTGGTATTTGATGGGACAATTAACCGCCAAAACCGTACAAGGTTCTTCCTTGTCGCTTCAAAGCGTAGACGACATCCATGGCAGTCACAGTCTTCCTCTTGGCATGTTCAGTGTAGGTCACAGCGTCGCGGATGACGTTTTCAAGGAAAACCTTCAACACGCCTCTGGTTTCTTCGTAGATCAATCCAGAAATACGCTTCACACCACCACGACGAGCGAGACGACGAATGGCTGGCTTTGTGATACCTTGGATGTTATCACGAAGAACCTTCCTATGACGCTTCGCTCCTCCCTTTCCCAAACCCTTTCCTCCCTTTCCACGGCCAGTCATATTGATCGATACAAGTGCTCAGGTTCACGGTTACTTGTGAAATGTGCTGCTTTAGCCGGAAAACGGCGTTATTATATAGTACTACGAAGCTTGAACTCCCACCATCATTTACCATCCAATCAGACAGCACCAAGGGGATAATCCCCTCCACATGTGTGTGGACCAATCAGGTCTTGGTTAGGTCTGGGTTGAATGTGCATATAAACAAGGCAGTTTTCGGCGTCAAGCAAATTCGATTGGGAAACGAAAGCGTTCGTATCGTATCAAGGACAATGGCTCGTACCAAGCAAACTGCTCGCAAATCAACTGGTGGAAAAGCTCCCCGAAAGCAGCTGGCGACAAAGGCAGCACGTAAAAGTGCTCCTGCGACTGGTGGCGTGAAGAAACCTCATCGCTACAGGCCTGGGACTGTAGCCCTTCGCGAAATCAGACGTTACCAGAAGAGCACTGAACTTCTGATCCGGAAACTCCCGTTCCAACGTCTGGTTCGTGAAATTGCTCAGGACTTCAAGACAGACCTTCGTTTCCAAAGCTCCGCTGTGATGGCTTTGCAGGAAGCTAGTGAAGCTTATCTTGTTGGATTATTCGAAGACACCAACTTGTGCGCAATTCACGCTAAGCGAGTCACCATCATGCCTAAAGACATCCAACTGGCACGTCGCATCCGTGGAGAGAGAGCTTAAATTTTCTCTACCCTAATAACAACCGGCCCTTTTCAGGGCCAAAAATAATTCCGAATGTAGTAACCTGAGGTTTCAACATCATATCACTTTGAGAAATTCAAAGCCTGAATGGCGTCATCCCGTCCTAGTGATTTAAAGTACATGCCCCTATGGCATGGTTGCATTCCTAAGGAAAGTAATTTTATAGCTTCACAGACCGTTCGAAGGGTCGGAATTTCTGACCTGCGGAGGGACTGCTGGGTGGAGTATAATCTTTCTACCCAACGGAGTGGAACCCTAAATACAACAGGAAGGTTCCTTGCAGGTCAAAATTCTTTAACGGACCCTAATCCAGTTGCGTCACCCAAATCCTCGAACAAAGTTATTTCAGCTATATACTATTGCATGTACAGTCGGCCACAAAAGTATTCGGACACCCTTTAAAACAGAATAACTTTTTTAAAAGTGACCCAACGACTTGAGTTTTTTGAGAAGCTAGAAGGATTAGTTTACTAGACGCCGTGTTTCATCGTTTTGAAAAAATTGCAATTGATCGGAATAGCGAAAAAATAGTGAAGGTCGGTTTTTCATCTTATTTTATCTGAGCCTCTAATGAAAATTTAGAAATCCCGTTTGTAGATTTAAGTAAGTTGTATACATGCTGAAATTTCGTCGAAAGCTGTTAACGTAGCCATAGTTAGCTCATAGCTCATAAGCTACACACGGTTAAAAGTTGTAGAAATCACAGTTTTCGGCCTATAACTGTAATAAACCTAAAGATTCTTCTAGATTTCGACGCCTGTCGCTTGTTTCTGCATTAACTGATTTCGATAAAATTTTCAGCATGTATGTATAGAACTTACTTAAATCTTTTAAATTTTCATTGCAGCCGCAGATAAAAAGTTGAAAAAGCAACCTTCACTATTTTCTTCGCTATTCCGACCAATTTCAATATTTTTTCAAAATGACGAAACACGAGGCGTAGTAAACTAATCCTTCTAGCTTCTCAAAAATACTCAAGTAGTTTGGACCAATTTTACAAAAGTTAATGTGGCTTTTGTGGCCCACTGTATCTATTCGTGGAACTCAAAATTCACTGATACTGTATCTGCATATTTGCTCCTTTGTCTAAGTAAATATACGGGCTCTACAAATTGATAAGGAGAAAACTAAATGGTGTAAGAAAATGTCGCAGGGAACCAGCTTTCTATTGCAAACTATTTTCCCAGCGGGGTCATGGAATGATACATCTGCTCGAACCACCTGGTCCATATGTTCGCTCGGTTTATTCAGTACTTAGAACCCCCGGAACCGACTATACAGGCCCAAGGTTAGGAGAGATGGGGCCGCAGTGATGGAGGAGGAAACACCTACAGGAGCGGTGGTAATGTGCGCGCGAGACGCCACGGCGGGAGACAAACCGACGCCAGGGCCAACCAGGGTCGACAATCTATTTCCCGCCGACGCTGGTTGGCCGTGCTTAACTTCGCGTTGGCGCCACTTGGCTGACTTGGCGCTGGCGTCAGTTCGCGCGCTATACCACCGCTCCTGTAGGTGTTTCCCCCTCCATCACTGAGGCCCCATCGCTCCTAACTCTGTAACAGGCCCTATGTTTTATGGCCTACTACAGCGAAGTCCATGTGGGCGGTCCGAGGACTCTAGCATCCATAGCGTCTTCTACGTGCTGCGTGGAAGGGGGTGCTCGAAGCCAATGAAGCGGCGAGCATGCCACGGATAGGGAAAACTCTAGTGGTGTGCCCTTAGGCCCTAAAGGTGACGTTCCACGGCGCATGCTCGGCGAGTCGGCTAAGCTCGCCCAGGTTCGGCGAGACGACTTGGTGAGCGCGAGTCGGCGAGCCACTCGCCGTGGAATTTTACCTCAAGGGTACGAGGCTACACGCACATTACTAGAGTTTTCCTTATCCGGTGCATGCCTGCTGCCGCTTCGTTGGCTTCGAGCAACCCCTTCCACGCAGCACGTAGAATACACTATGGATGCTAGCGTCCTCAGACCGCCCATCTGGACTTCCCAAAGAAAAAAAGAATCCCAAAAGAATGGTCCCTTAAAGTGATGATTGGATAAGGCGATAAGGATAAAGTACAGTTTGAATTAGAGATTCCTTCGTTATGAATTATTTTGTGGCCCTGAAAAGGGCCATTTGTTGTTGAGGTGGTAGTTAAGCTTTCTTCTCGGTCTTCTTCGGCAGCAAAACTGCTTGGATGTTTGGTAGAACACCACCTTGAGCGATGGTTACACCAGACAGCAATTTATTCAATTCCTCGTCATTGCGGATGGCGAGTTGCAGATGACGGGGAATAATTCTGGTCTTCTTGTTGTCTCTGGCTGCGTTACCAGCCAACTCCAGAACTTCAGCAGCCAAATATTCCATAACTGCAGCGAGATACACTGGTGCTCCTGCACCAACGCGTTCTGCATAGTTCCCTTTGCGAAGAAGTCTATGGATACGTCCAACAGGGAATTGGAGACCTGCTCTGTTAGAACGAGACTTCGCCTTTCCCTTCGCTTTTCCACCTTTGCCACGTCCAGACATTTTCCAAGAAATCGATTCACAAACTACAAGTGTACTCGACGAAAGTCTGGAGGAATTTGAGTTTTTCGGAGGAAGCGTCCTCTTTATATGTGAAGCCTAGCTACCTGCACGCGACCAATGGCGTGTCAGCCAGACCTAACCGAGACCTAACTCCGGCCAATGACGTAGCCAGTCGCACGGCATTGGCGCGTACTACAGCTAGGTTCCGTAGCATATAAGGCGGCTCCATTCTGTGCAAAATCACTCAGTCTTGATTTCTCACCGAGGTGAAACGTACTTCAAGTCTACCAAGCATTCGCAAAGATGCCACCAAAAGCGAGCGGAAAAGCTGTGAAGAAGGCTGGTAAGGCCCAGAAGAACATCAGCAAGACCGACAAGAAGAAGAAGAGGAGGAGGAAGGAGAGCTATGCTATCTACATCTACAAAGTGTTGAAGCAAGTCCATCCCGACACTGGAATATCCAGCAAGGCGATGAGCATCATGAACAGCTTCGTCAACGATGTCTTCGAGCGGATTGCTGCCGAAGCCTCTCGTTTGGCTCATTATAACAAGAGATCGACCATCACATCTCGGGAGATTCAAACAGCCGTGAGGCTTTTGTTGCCTGGTGAATTAGCCAAGCACGCAGTCTCTGAAGGCACCAAAGCTGTTACCAAATACACCAGCTCGAAATAAATCCAACGGGGTGTCATTTTATTCGGCCCTTTTCAGGGCCAACAATTTAATCAAAACGTAGTCAATCTCGTTCTACTAACATGAAAAGCACAAGAAAGAAAAAGAACGAGGTCTGTTAAAAGTTCGAGGGCAAGTATCAAGGGATGAACCGATACTGGCAAGGTATCGATACGTTTACTCATAACTTGTTTTGAAAGGGGGTATCGATATCCACTCCGTTTTGAATCATGAGTATCGATACCTAAGTACTTGTATCGAACGAAAATTAGTATAGAGTTCTTTCTATTAATATATTTCATTGACGAAAACGTATTTTATTTTATTTTTATTTAACGGAGAGTATTTAGTTACAACGAAGCATATAAGT
Source organism: Andrena haemorrhoa (assembly GCA_910592295.1). Lineage (NCBI taxonomy): Eukaryota > Metazoa > Arthropoda > Insecta > Hymenoptera > Andrenidae > Andrena > Andrena haemorrhoa. The sequence continues at coordinate 4,940,630 of OU342944.1, read as the reverse complement.
AAGAGGCAGTAATAATTAATCTGTATAACGAAAGAGAAAAAAAGTATATTGTAGTCGTCTCGCGGCATGGAAACAAGAGTAGGGGAATATAAAACGAGATATACAGATGTACAGGACAACATACTAAATGAATGCATTTTATTAACTAACTTAATACTAGGTGACGAAAAGGTCAGATAATTGTACTTGACACTATTTTCTACAAAAACCACAAACTAACCCACAAAAAGGAATGAAACCCCAACAAAAACATGTCTGTAAAAAAGGCCTAGTGACTGCTTGGCTGTATAAAGCAGTGAGATAAGTGAGAATTAATGTGTGGTCGAGTGCATAAAATAGACTTTTGGACGAGGGACCGTATACTCTCAGCCATCTTGCGCCGGTCAAATAGTGCTGTCATCTATATCCTCGCGTCTCCAACTTTTCGTTGAAATCCTAAGGCCGTATCACAGACCAGGTATAGGATAGACCTATTAACCCCTGTATTTTTCTGTCACCGGTTTGTGAGGTCCTAGGACCCCATTACCATTTTAGTGTCACATTCAACGTTACTGCTGAAGTAAATCTAGGTGATTAGAAACCCGTGATTTACAAATGTTTCTGTTAGAATAGCAATTTAAATATCGTCTCATGAACATATTCCGTTCAATGGAACAGAAAGTAGGATCAAAATAAAACGATAACACATGCGCCTTTTAATCTTGCTGTCTTATTCGGGTTTATTTAACGCAAAACAAATTTCATTCGCTCGCAAAAACTTAATTTATAAAATGCATAAAAAAAAGTTATATTAAACGATTTTATTAAAAATGCACTAAAAACTAAAAAATAATTCTTTCCTTGTACTATAATTTCGATGGTGTTTTTTCACTTTAAATAAAATCGTGGAGCAGGACATGTCATAACAAAATATGAATCAATTTAATACAGAATCAAGCGTCGAAATGAATTGTGACATATCCTGTTCCACGATTTTATTTAAAGTGAAAAAACACCATCGAAATTGTAGTACAAGGAAAGAATTATTTTTTAGTTTTCAGTGCATTTTTAATATAATCGTTTAACATAAATTTTTTTTTATATATTTTTTATTTTCTACCCTGATAATATAGGGGAACTATAACTTCTGCATAATTTGCATTTCTGGATCTAACGCCGCGTTCTGTTATTAGTCAAGAGGAACTTTCAATATTTACATTTACAAATCCATATACAGTACGTCGCGTAACCAGTGGTACCTATTAGGGGTGATATTAGAAAATTTTATTCAATATTTTCGACTTCTGTTTTGTGTAGAATGATCATATTCCCTGTTGTGTTAGCGCTGAAAACAAATACAATATTAGTATAAAATTAAATGTAACGTATGAATAAACAAGATACATGCGATACTTACTTCAGCTTCATCTCCACACAGTACACACCCTAGGCGATCATGCACGCTTCTGCGAACATTAACATATTTCTTATATGTTTATAAGAAAACATATGTTAAATTATTATATACGAAACAAGGCACTAAACATTCGCACTTCGCGCATAACCCTACTTTTCTGTCTTGCACATAATGTGAATCTCGATTTCCGCGACGTAGATAATTGAAAATTATTCAATTTCATAATTACGTTCGCTTTCTGGATACTTCGAGATGATATGTCTGGATATTGACACTTCAGAATCGCGTGGAATACTCTTCGAGCGTTCGTCTTCAAGCACAACGGACACCACTTTGAACAAAGGGTATGTAGATGTACCATGAGTACCAATGTGGCGGTAAAATGGGCTACGCTTGGATTGGCTGCGCCATAGTGCCGAAACTCGTGAGTGGTCAAGACTCTACGTCCAGTTTGCGTTCGTTTTCGAGGTCTGAGGTGGTAATCTGGTGGTAATCACTGGCAGTGGCAGTCAGTGCCGGCAAAACCGAAGAACATTCCGAGTAAATGCAAAGATCAATATCCAGACAAATCATCTCGAAGTATTCAGAAGGCGAACGTAACTATGGAATTGAATAATTTCCAATTATCTACGTCGCGGAAATTGAGATTCACGTTATCTGTAAGTCAGAAAAGTAGGGTTATGCGTGAAGTGCGAATGTTTAGCGTCTTGTTTGGTATATAATAATTTAATACATGTTTTCTTATAAATGTTAATGTTCGCAGGAGCATGCATGATCGCCTAAGGCCTAGGGTGTGTACTGTGTGGAGATGGAGTTGAAGTAAGTATCGCATGTAACCTGTTTATTCATACGTTACGTTTAATGTTGTACTATTTAATATTGTATTGATGATGATTCTACACAAAAAAGAAATCGAAAATATTGAATAAAATTTCTTGATATCGCCCCTAATAGGTACCACTGGTTACGGGACGTACTGTATATGGATTTGTAAATGTAAATATTGAAAGTTCCTCTTTGGATTTATATATGCGCTATTTATATTATTTTGTGACAATTGTAATCACCAAACCTGTATATTATTAAAGAAAGAATAAATACTTTTTGAAATAAGTAGAATAATTAATTAATAAACTGCAAAATGTCAGGGTAGGGCATTGAGCTTACAAATACCTGGAGAGTGAACAGCATTGGGAAGAAGTAGAGGCGACAGCGGTCCGAGGGAAATAGAAGATCACGGGTAACCTATCCTTCCTATTATCCCTCTCACTCTGTACTATCTGTGTTATGTATGTATTTTATGTGCGCAGATAACTTCACTCACATGCACTATATGTCCATAGCCTGTTGTAAGACAGAGATAGGTTTACCCGTTACTTCCCTCTTTCTCGGGCCGGCCGCCATTGCTCTGTTCACTCTCCAGCTATTTTTATAGCTCAATGGGGTAGGGATACGTATACAGCAATAATGGTATAAGATTTGGTTGGTGCGTAGGTCCACGTGACTTCACGCGTAGGGAATTGTTTGGCAATTGCGGCCTTAAAATGGCGCTGTTGGAGGTGTCAGACTAGGGCAAAACAAGATGGTTGAAACAGCTCGATTCCCCTTCCCGTCTTTCACTTCAATCACCGCGTCTATAAATATAGCTCATGCACTGTCCTTCAGGTCTATGCTCATAGTCACGGTAGCTGCATTACAACGTTGCCGGGAAATGGGTTCCTGGGCAAATTATTCGTAGTGGAGGGAGAACTGCGAACACGCCACGCATGCGCGTGATGACGCCGTGACGTTAAACCAATCAACGCCAAGATGGGAAACGATGGGAAAGGAATCGACGCCAGCATCATGCCAAGCCAAACTAGCCAGCCAGATTTTGACAAAGTGTATACTAGTTTTGTTCCATTCTTCGTGGGTTGTTTAGATAACATTTTTTTCAAATTTGTTACATTTTGTAAGTAAATTTATAACATTATATTCTACTCGGCTGAGGACTATTTGGTTTTATTCATTCTGTCGATAATTCGACAGTCGAACTGTCATTCGAAATATCGAATGTCGTCTTACAATATTTCAAAATTTTGTTCACTTATAAACCAATTTTTACGTGACAGCTAGCAACTAAATAGTTATTGTATTTTAAATATTTATTCAGTTTCGTTACATAGTGAATAATACAAATATTTTGAAGAGCTGTATTGATCCAGTATAATAAAACTGCTTGAGTTATTTTGTTATTTTATAATAACGTGAATAAAATAATGAGATTTCTTGTTACCCTCTGCCACAATTAAATAGAGAATTCAAGGCAACTTGTTCTCCGAAAAGCATGATTTAAAATGTAGATATCGATGCATGTACACAAATGTTGAACATTTTACGAACAATGGTAAAAATGGCAAGTTACTATACCACACCTTACCCAAAAAGTGTTTCTTGAGATTGAGACTTTCTTCTCTAGACGATGCAGTAACTTGTACATATTGTTCTCTAATTATTTCGAGTAATGTTTCTTATGTCTAACATAACTTTTTGTGCGACAATAGCTTTGGTGAAAATTTATTACAACTTATGTTGAAGAATATTTGTTACATATTTGCCCTAAATGGTGATTTTTAACCTAAAGTTATTTAAGTTGCTGTGCAGGTATAAGATGCCGGCAGTACGCATTTCTGTAGTTTTGGATTGAATAGTAAAGAGTTTGGACATTGAAGATTATACATTACGACGTTTGTACCATCCACGTAACAGTAATAATATTTCTGGCAATTGGGATCAGCGATTGGAAACCTACCAGTGGTAGTGCAAGGAGTCGTCGTTGTTGATGCTGTACTTGATGTTGTTGGTGTTGTTGTTCCTGATGGAGTTGTAGATGGCGGTCCAGATGGTGATGGCGTTTTTGACGGGGGACTCGATGGCGATGGTGTTGATGACGGGGGTCCTGATGACGTTAGCGTTGTTGGCGATGGTGTTGATGACGGAGGTCCTGATGAAGATGGCGTTGCTGACGATGGTGTTGCTGATGGTGATGGAGTTGCTGACGTGGGGCTAGATTGTGTCGATGGAGGCTGTTCTGATGACGTTGGTGGCGGCACTTCTGCTGCTTTGGTTATCAATATTCCCGTAGAAACAAAATTGGAAACCAGAAGTATCTGGAGTGCAACAAATAAAACGTGCATTTTGTATAGCGCACTGAATTACGGAGTCTGAAGGTGTAACCGCCGATTGAGAGAGTGTGGCGAATATATTCCTTTTCTGGAGATCAGTCTTTTATAGAGGAGTGTTACAGGAAGTGTTAGATCTACAAGCAAATATAAGATCTAAGATAAGAGATATGCGTTCATAATAATCGTTATTACTTTCGTTGTTACTTTCTGCACACCACTTAATGCCGTACGATATTTTCAGCTTTGCGAATATTAAAACTAAAATGAGTTACTATAGTCTACAGATTTGTAGGACTATTTTAGGAATTGTGGCATCAATTCGAATTAACGCTTTCTATTAATACTTGTCACGCATTTGCAAATTAAAATCAGGAACAAATTCCGAAGAACATAAAGCTGGGTTTTAGTTATGATTGTGTTGGGCTCATTTATTATATCGCGTCAATCTTCCAAGTACGAACGATAAGTTATCTCTTTTGATGATCAGTTAAACTGATGATGAGTGATAAAGGAGAAGCTTGATCACAATATGGCTTCTCTTCTAATGTATAGTGTTTTTTATACAAATTAACGGAAAGAAGGTATAGAGGATGCAGAACGTAAAGGACGACACAGAAAATTATTATTCTAAAAACCATTATGGGAATAACAAAAGTAAAATAAAGAAATAAAAAATGAAAACTTCTAATAAGAAAGTAATTGATGAAAACTAAGTTTCATTAGATCGTATACTATAATCGCCCATACAGCACACTCCGTTGCAGGAAGGTTCCAGGAAAGTTGCAGGAAGGTTGCGGTGCAACATCGGAACGTTCCAGCAACATTGCAGGAATGTTACAGGAATCTTCTTATGTTCGCCCCTGTGGAACATTGCACGGCAACGCACATGGAACGTTCCTGCAACCTTCATGCAAAGGAGTGTGCTGTATGCGTAATACTAAAATACTTGCCAGAATTAAACATTGTAAATAGGATTTTAAAAGCCCTGACTATTATACATAGTATCCGACTCCAAGGTTGTGGGATAAGTGCCGTATGATTCATCGCAGTCCTCTTAAATCAAGTACTTTTTGCGAATTAATTATATGGAGATGAATACAAATTGTGACCAGTACATTTGTATATTAATCTTTACTAATACTATAAATTCGCTGAATTCGCTTGTCCTGTCCTCCCGCGATATTGTTACATGATGTAATTAGCTATGTTTAGTATAAAGGAAACTGACGCGACGGAGTATTTCGAGTCTACATATAGTGCATTAAAACTGTACTACCAAACAATTTTTCTGAAACCTGCTTAAGCAACTGGGTTCAGGGTTCAAATAATTTGCACGTTTAAAAGTTTGCTGTAACCGTATTAATTGTAGACATGTTAGGCCAAATATCTATTTCACGCCAATTTTGATCGCTCTTTTCATCCTTTACATATGGATGTTGGCAAAGAAAGAAAATACATGTGATATATTTGTTGAAGAATTACTAAATACTCCAGTTTCATCAAAATCAGTGACTATCAGTTTGGGAGTAACCGTTGTGCCAGGCAGACAATTATTGCTTCCCCAACATTTCATTTTGTGTTGCAACTTTTCAATAAAACATTTACAGGCCTATATTCATGTGACATTTTCATTTTACTTTCAGTCGTAGAACACACTGACTGTACAAAAAGCTATACCTTGCTTTTATGTCTATAATTTATAATACACATTGTACTCTCGTCTTTGCATAATAAAGCCATAATAATAATATAACAAGAATTCAAAATAGGTAGACCCTCCAGTTGGGGTTACGCGAAATCGCTGTCTGGTAGGTCAGTTAAGTGGTTTCTTACAGCAACCCCAAGAGCCAGGTGGGTTTCCCTCATCATCCAAATGTTCTCCAGCAGACGGTCCGTAGGTAAGAAGAGATGTTTCGTACAGGTATGCGTCGTGGGAGAGATCGGTAGGTAGAAAAGGAGTTCGATCCTTCGAGAGTAAGAGAAAGGATAAAGGGGCAGAGAAAGAGGGAAAGCGAGAAGGAAGGAAGGAAGGAGCAAATGTATATAAGCGACCTGCATGGAAGACGCTCCAATAGACTCTCTCTTTGACCCTAGTGAAGTGTGCACCTTTCTTTCCGTTTTTTCTTCGTTCTCCTTCCTCGGTGAAGTTCCCTCCACATACTCCTTGAGCGGCGTCCTTGTTCCATAGCCTTCATCCTACCGTGCAAACACGACGTCTCCTCCGTTTCGCGTGGACTTCGATCGTGTGTCACTAAAATGGAACATTGACTTTATGTTTTTCTTTTTACTGTTCTTCTGTTTCGCATCGTTTCTCAGGAAACACTGATCTCGTGATTTCCGCAAATAGTTTCCGGCAATCGAAAAAAGTGTGATACTCGCGTCGACGTCGTCCATGTGATATGCTCTTAAGGGAAACAATCTGATAAAGCCGGTGAAAGATGGATGTTCCTCGAGTAAGTATAAACAGAAGTGCGTAACGTGTAGAATGCAAAATTGTACGGAATGAGAGAAATGGACTACGTACGTATCGTAGAGTTGGTTTTATCACTGAAATGTTCAATTTATTCAAACTTATATTCAAAAGTGTGTAGAATATTAATTTTCTTTTAAAGCAAAACATTAGGTGTTAATCTTGTGGATTTTTTTAACAAAAACTGTAAAATATTTGTTTTACCATTTTTACGAGTGTCTCTTCTTCAACATATTCTTTTAGTTATTAAAAATCGTTCGTCAAGTTTTTTTCGCTTTGTTATGTTATATTTAAACAAATTCATCTTCACACTATAGTATTATTTTTTTAAAAAATTATCGTTAAAACGATTATAAAATGAAGTAAATAACGAGTAATTTCATTCTCTTTTACTCATAATTAGGCAAGTGTGGTATTATATTCATTGTTATGTGGATAGTTTAAAATTCCATATCTATGTGCTTCATCGACTGTTCATTGCACACGTTAGAATAGGTGTCCGACTTTTCTACCACAGATCTTATGAGGCGAAAGCTAAATTGACTAAGATGAACAGCTGTTTTCAAATTTATTTATTAGTATTAAACTATATAAAAACTTTCTATGCGATTTTCCGTACTAGTAGTTTTAATTTTCATCCGCAACTACTTCTCCGAATTTTTCATTCAAAATTTATTTCAATTTTAGTGAGAATGTTTGTAGAACGTAGACATTAAACTCAACCCAACAAATGTAAGATAACAATTATACCATTAAATGCTAGCAGAACCTACTTTACTTCACATGAGAATATACGCGTATGTTCTCATTGTTTTCACTATATCTTCGTGAAAACATTCTTCTCTACTCCAGTGCGAATGTCGTGTAAATAACGCGTTAGTAAATTATGATATAGTTAGTTTATAATTATATTGTCATAAGATGAAAAGCACACACTTGTTTATTCGGTGTTTGTTCATCTACGTCACAAATACATGGAAACAATTATTAAGATAAACGATTAAATTCTTCAAATCTTATGGACACGTTAATGATATAATGTATGGTTTTATAATAGCGCCAGATTAAACTATGTATTCTATAGGTATATATTGTTTTTTTTACGTAGAATCTTAATATATAAAGCAGAAAGCTTCTATATGTTTGTGTTTGTCTGTCGCCTAAAAACTTTCGAGCGATAAACTCTACGATCACGAAATGAGCCTTAGTTCAACATGTCTGACTAATCCAGATGATGCGACTATTTTCAAAAAAAAAATTATAAAATCAGAATCTAAATTTTGGGCGAAGCCGAGTAGTAAAGCTAGTAGTATATAAAAGCAAGCCAGTGATTTATCATGCAGAACGCACGAGACGAAAGTTAAATGTTACGAATTCCAAGTCTGGCATCATGACAATCCGACGACGTACCCAAATTTCACTACTTTATGAAATTCACTTAATCTACTTCAATTGAATTATATGAAACAGTCCATATTTGATTGAAGTAACAAAAATTATTAATTTCTTGTATATTATGAGGTAAAAATATGAAGCATGTGTATACCTATATATGTTTAAAATTTGTAATATTCACATATAAAAATGAAAGTAATTACAAAGCATTACAAATTTGTGTGGTCGCCTGGTATACAATAAATTTTTAAATTAAATCCAGATTAATTTCTATTAAATTCCCAAGTTATTTCCTTTGTATTGCGATACGAGTAACAAGAATTTATCCAAATTGCTTTAACAGAAATTTTCAAGAATCATGACATGCTATAAAACAATGCTTTTGTTTTTCGAGGCTACCTAGCATACACTTGTACAGCTTCACGCATGAGTTAATTACTCAGAAGATCGATGAGGTATACAGGGTGTTGCGCTGCAGGTGGTAAACATCTTAGGTGGTAATTCTACAGGTCAAAATAGGGTGAAAATATAAAATACAATTTGTCAATATCGCGCTTCGTTTTCCAGAAAATTGATTTTGAATTTCAGCCAAATACGCGCGCACCAAAGTATAGTTTTAGGCGCCTGAGGCGCACGCGGAAGTAAGCGGAACGGCCCAATACTTCCGCGTGCCCCTCACTCCTCAGGCGCCTGAAACTACATTTGGTGAACGCGTATTTAGCTGTATCTAATTCAAAGTTAATTTTCTCGAAAACGAAGTGCGATATTGACAAATTGTATTCTATATTTTCGTGTTATTTTGGTCTGTATTTACCACCTGTAGCGAAACCACCCTGTATAAAGAACTAGCATGAGTAAAACCATCAGCAAGGGTTAACTTGAGAAATGAATTTTAGTTAATAGTACAATGTATAAACTGAACTCTTCCTTAATTTTACGTACAAAATGAAGAGAAGAGAATACAGTAGAGCGTCAATTATCCGAACTATATGGAACCGAAGTGGTTCGGAAATCCGAATTGTTCGGATAATTAAACAGTTCGGATAATTAAACAGTTCGGAGAATGAATCACGCATGTACTTACCCAGTTTATAACTACAGGAATTACACCTAAAATTATTTATTAAATACAAGAGTACCTACTACTGCTGTAACTTGAAATGTAATGTATATTACGCAAAAATCAATCAATCAATCGGTACCGCTGCACTGGTTCGCAGATGAGGTTGGGATAGCGACGATGCAGCACTGGTTCGGTAATCGACGATTCAGTTAAAGGAATTTCGGATAATTCTACTGTATAATGACTGCCACCCGCAAGAAAGATAATTACTTAATATACTATAGTCAGATTTGTAGAATAAATATTATTGCACCCACGTATCGTAACCTCACATGATGTGGGCAACAAATGGTAAAGTAGTAGTACTAAAATAGTGAAATTTGTTATAGTAGTTAAAACATTGCCCGTTTCGTGTCCGTAAGAAACTATGAAATCATCATTATTATGATCTACCATCAACGTAATTATAATTACTTTCTCAAAATTATTATAACTTGCATTTCTAATACTTAATGAGCAAAGTATTGGTTTATCTAAAAAGCTTCCCCTTTTTTTCAATGTCTCATTTTTCCAACCAAAATGCAATCATACACACAAATATTCGATACTCAATACACCAAAATCCAGTTAAACATACCAAAAATGCTAGTTTACATATAAAACGTGGGTTTGAGTTCCTTTAAAAAATACGAGAAAACTTTGGTAATTTATTTATAACACCTGTACATTCTCAGGAACATGAATAAAGAAAGAAAAGGGTAAACAACTTCATCAGAGTTTTCATAACCAACTGATCGTACAGTGCACACACCGTGTGGCATTCTTGAACCGTGCACCGCTTCAAATATTTATATTGGAGCGTCCAAACGTCTGTTCGAAACAATCGCAGATTGTTACGATAGAGTTACGGCGGAGTTCCACGAATGTGGCAATTAAAATTGACACATGCCAGTTTGCAAAAATAGTCGAAAGTTAGAATTGACTCGTACCCATCGTGAATTGCCAATCGCGCATGATCCAACAAGGACGACGTGAATGATGCGAGGAAAATACATACGTGCCCAGCGCTTTCGAATAATCCTCGTCGTTTGGCATAGTGCCAACAGAGGAGCGAAACTCTTCCGTCCACGACCTAAATCTGTCGCTTTCCGTTTGCACGTTTCTTCACCTTATCACAGTGTCAATACAGATTTTCTTCGAACAAGCTTACGTCCTTATGTCCTTATTTATTAAGCACCGATGCAATTCGTCGAACGTGCATCCGTCAACTAAGAAACAAGTTTTAATAATAGGTTAATTATACCTAAATGAATATTCCATAGCATGCACAATAACGTGGCTTTTTTCATCTCTTTCCTTATATGAGATACTCTACGTTTAAAAACTTTTATTATTTTATTTATTTATTTTACTCCATTATTGTGAACGTAAAAAAATTGAGACAGAATAGAAGAACTTGTAATTTGTTAGGGATACTAGTTGTGTTTTAATCTTCATCTTAAATGGGGGAAAGGAAATCAAGAAATAGAATTGAAAATGATATTAATTATTTAACGTGTCCAGTAAAAGACTTTTTCTTGAATACTTTCCATTCTTTCATCAGCAACTTGAATTGCTGAATATGATACCTGGAGAGTCAAATATGCGCTTCGCGTCCATAATTTTCTGATGTATAGTACGTAGAATTCATAGTGGGGAAGGTTTTAAATACGATAGTTGACTTTCCTCGTCTCTGTAATTTTCTCTTCTACTTTAGTCGCTGTGTTGAAACCGTTAGGGCTTGTTTCTTCTGGACAGTTAAGATTTTAACGTTCTCACTTATCTATACGGAACTCTTAACAGATAAGACATTACGATGTGTAATGTTCAATATTTTAGGACAATGGTACATAGTATTTGTACATAATGTTCTACAAGGGAAACAAAAGCCAACAAAAACTCCACTCTGCCATATTGTGCAATAGTTGTTCCAATACAGTGGAACTGCCTTTAAAAACAATATTAAAATTCTTAAGATTTCTATTAATAATAAGAATTTGGATATATGGAGGAGGTCGAGTAATGCAAAACTGCGCCTCTGCTTGTATTTGAAAAATTTGTTTATGACTGAAAACACTTGTCTATCGAACGTATGTATACCGGAGCTTTTGTATTATTTTCCATAATTTTAACATATCAATATTATATCAACATTATACACGTATTTAATGCAATACAAATTTAAAACTGATTTCAATATTATTTGAGGCACTGAGAGCAAAAACGGACTAACCCACATTGAAAACAAATTAATTTATCCTATTTTATACATATGACTAGTGGAGCCTACTGGAATACCTTATTGCTACTAACTCAATTTCGAAAAAAAAAATGTGTGTTAGTCCGTTGTTGCTCTCAATGCCTCATTTTTAAAGGTGATAGCGTTATTATTGGGCAATTACCCTTTCATGATATTATACAAGTGTTTTGTATTTTGAGTAATACAAAACAGCGCGTACCTGAAAAACTGAATATTATTGAGCACACATATATCTATGAACTCTTTTTATTATCTCGCCATTGAAGACGGATTTCTAGTAGCTGGTTGAAAATGTATTTCATACGTGATGATATTATTTCAATTCGACATTATTTCACGTGACCTGTGTGAAACCAAATTGCAGGGGCATTATTGGCATTGGTTAGTCCCGATTAGCGTCGACATTCGTTCCCGTATATAGATGTATGTGGCCCTCCTCACACGCGCGCGTGCAACACCTCGGCCAACGCGCATTATACAGATTACATGCAACCGCATATTACATCTTCTCACTATAGGTCGACTCTCGTAATACCCACAGCCCACTTACCTACATTACCCCTGCTACTAGACTGTCTCTTCTATACACTCGTACTGCCCCCCTATGTGAACCACCTACTCTTCAATGAACCATCTCGAAATTTTTTCGTGATTATCTACATGCCAGTTCTCGGTAACGAGGGTTATGCCTCGTTCACATTAGTCAAGTTTACTGGCTTCAAGTCGCTTGAATTCAAATATACTGACTTCAAGTTGGTGTTCAGTAGTGTCAGCTGCCTTCAAGTTACTTTCAAGAGTACTTGAAGCTTGAAGCTGAACAGTGAAGCAAGTAATTAAGATATTTAAAATGGCGTCAAAGGAGGTGGTATTTGCTAGTTTGTGCATAATAAAAAACGAAATTAGGAACGAATTATTGAAAATATTAAAAAAAATGAAGAAAAGGAAACGGTCAATTTGGATAAGAAAGTGGATCTGCAGAAGGAATTGCCTTGGAGCATCTGGGACTCTGTTAAAAGAGTTAGCATTAGAAGATAATGCAGCATATAAAAATCATTTAAGAATATCTGTAGCGATGTTTGATGATCTACTTAGTATGATTGAACACAAAGTTCAGAAACAGTCGACGTGGTTTAGGGAACCAATATCAGCAAGAATTAAACTGCAAATCACATTACGTTACCTAGCAAGTGGTGATAGCCTAACATCTCTACAATACCAGTATCGTGTTCCGAAAAACACAATATCTCTGTTTCTACCTGAGGTTCTTTCTGCTATTTATGAAGTGCTGCGGCCATTTATTAAGGTAAGAATATAACTGGTTTAAATAAAAAATGCCAAATTAAATTTATTTACAGGGTGTTTATAAATATCTGGGACAATATTTCAGGGTTGGTTCAAAATATAAAAATACTTATAACTGCGAAACTAAACATTATCGGACATATGCATATGCCAACTTTTATTGTCTTGATGAGTGGTGCCCAGAACCTGAAATATTGTCCCACATATTGATAAACACCCTGTACATTTTTATTTGTTCTTATTCAAGTCCCAATGGGGTTTCTCCTGATACAACAGCAATCCTCGCTGTGTTTATTATTCTTTGAATTTGTTCCTGACAAGTAAGAGCATTTATAAGGGGAAGTTTTTTTAATGAAGCTGTAACATATTTTCCGAAGTGGTCCAATTCATCGTCCGGTGCCACGGCAGTCGCTTGAGCTATTTTATTTAGATCTGTTATGGCCATTTCAACCCGATCCAGTGAGGTTTTTGCCTTTTTTTGTTTCACAGGTTCTGATAGTGGATCCTTTTTTATGGAAGTGTCTTTCCTTTTTGGTGGTAGTGCCTCTCCCTCCAACTCAAATGAACTTTGTTCTTTTTCTTCTTCCAGCAGCACTGTTTCCTGAAAAAATAGAAATGTATACATATATATATTTTCAGACTCCCAATACCTTAGAAGACTGGAAGTGTATTCAAAAAGAATTTGAAGCAAAATGGAATTTTCCGAATTGTTGTGGAGCAATAGACGGGAAACATGTGCACATAAAACGACCACCTAACACTGGATCTAAATTTTATAATTATAAAGGCACATATAGTATTATTCTCTTTGGGATAGTTGACGCTAATTACCGTTTTATTTATGTGGATGTTGGATGCAATGGCAGGGTTAATGATAGCGTAATTTTTCGAAATAGTACTTTCAGTATTGCATTGGAAAGCGAGGCTTTAACATTCCCAAATAATGGTGTATTAATTGGAGATGATGCATTTCCTTTGCGGATAAATTTATTGAAACCATACAGCAGAAACGGTATGTCAGTAAAAGAGAGAGTATTCAATTACCGCTTGTCCAGAGCTCGACGAGTTGTGGAAAATGCTTTTGGTATACTAGCATCGCGATTTAGGGTATTTGAAAAACCTATTTCGCTGTTACCAGAGACTGTGGATTTAGTGATACTAGCTAGCTGTGCCTTGCATAATTGGCTTAGGACAACATCTGGAACTACATATTTACCACCGCGGTCAGTAGATGATGAAGATCATGATACAGGTCATATTATTCCGGGATCATGGCGCAACACTGGTGCAAATGCTCAAGGAATGACAGATATTACAGTTGGAATGGGTTCCAATAATTATACTACTGATGCTGGCAAATTACGGAGTTTGTATGCAGACTACTTTGTGGGCGACGGTTCTGTACCATGGCAATTAAAAATGATTGGTGTTGAATAAAAATAACAACAAAGAAAATTCCTTTGTACTTGAAATACATATACTTTACTTACCATTATTACCAAGTTAGTAGTTGATTTCCTTGAGGCCGTTACATTATTTAAGAACCGATCTGCTTGGCTAAACCAACTTAATTTTGGTTCATAAACATCATCTATTCCCGCACCACTTTTCTTACTTTTATCTATTTTCCTTAATTCTTCGCTGTATGTAGTCTTTATACTTTTTATTCTTCTCCGCACCTCTTCAGCATCCACATTAAACCCTTCATTATTTAGTTCGGCGACCAATTTCACCATATTCCTGTCTCTTGGCTCCTTTCTGCGATATTCATCAATTTCATTATTCCATAATACGTCATACTTTTCATAGATTTCTAAAAATTTAGAAATCTTAGTATTATTCCATTTACTATTCTTTGACATTGTATCGATGATAACCTCAGTTTTTAAAAGCAATAGACAGTCGGCTTACCTTCGTGACTCTTGTACATACGTTCACACTATTCAAGTTGTATAGGCCAGAAAAGTTGGAACACTCTCTACTTCGCTTGAAACTTGAAAGGATATTTCAAGTGAAGTGAATAACAGGTTCACATTATCAAATTCACGGATTTCTAGCGACTTGAAGTCAGTAAACTTGACTAATGTTAACGAATACTCCGCTTATAACTTGAAAGAAAGTTAAAAAGATATTTCAAGTCAAGTGAATGACAGGTTCACATTAGTCAAGTTTACAGCTTCAAGTCACTTGAAGCAACTTGAAGCCAGTAAACTTGACTAATGTGAACTAGGCATTAGACGATAATGTCACTTGAGCAGCTGAATTATTTGCTCAATTAACAAGAAAACTTTCCCAACCCTGAAATTCTGAATTTATTGCGCTATGCAAGGAGCAATTTTATTTCTGCGGAAATTCACTCTGAAGGGGCGAACCAGCCCTTAAAATTGTCGCGCTTTTTCGTTTTTTAATATAACTTTATTTTTTATTTGGTAGTGCGATAGAGTGTAAAAAATGAATAATTCTTTTATTTAAAGTTTGGTTCCGTCTCACTCCGTTACAAAGTTATATTTTAAAAAATGCAATAAAAAAGTTTCATTAAAATCAGAATTTTCGGGTTGGGAACGTTTCCTTGTGAGAACAAATATGTAAACTTAGACGTTTGTAGCTAGAAAAAAAGGATTGACACAATGATAATATCTTCAAACAAGTGATTGGAGAATTCTCTGTTCTTCAAACTGTCATATTGAAACTAAGTGTGATAATGTGAAACTCTATGTGGAATTATATTTTTGCTTTGATTAGTTTTCATTGGTTAGAAGTTTAATATAAGAATAAAGATTGTTATGATTAATTGCGTTTACTTCAAGAATGTGGATGATTTTTATTGAAAAAGTTGAAATGTGATATATCGTTAAGAAACAAATTTTTACTCAGTTTTTTACAAATAAATAGTATCTAGATGATTTTGTTATTTATTCGATACCTCAGTTACTGATAGAAATTTTTCGATGTAATTTAAATTCATCAAAATTCTTACATAAATTGGGTTGTGTTTACTTCATATAAACACTTCTTAGGTTAAAGTAACATTTACAATCATCCTTCGCTATTTTGTGCTTTACAATCATTTACCAAGAACAATATTGTTATCATCACTGTTTTGTAAAGTATACCAAAAAGGCACACAATATATGTATTTTATTGTGGTAATGTACATATTTCTTCGGCATGAGAGAAATAATAATATTTATTATAATTCTGAGTATATAATAAAAGAATTATAACGACAGCTATGAAACATAGAATAATTAATAAAATTCAGGGATACCTTTAGAAACTTGGTTTGAAGTACAGAATAAACATAATTAATTAAACTAGTAAAAAATGTCTTACTGTACACTTCCTAAATATTTAATAACAATTCAGAGAGTTCGTTCACATTAACCATTCTCTTAAACTATAATCTAAAATATTGCACAAACAACTTCAATTTTCACATAATTACTAATTCTGTCGAATACTGATTTTTATTTTCCAAACGAATAATAAAATTCAAAATAACATTTCCCACAAACCTTGCGTAACATTATTCATTTTATAAAAATCTTACGTGTATAAAATGTTACTTGTTAAAAACAAGAAATAAGTTGTTTTGCTCTTTACAATTTTCAAATCCATTTGTTTTCAACTACGCAAAATTTATGTCCAAGTATGTATTTCAACTACTTAAATTGAATTCATTCTTTTACTTATGACTTATTCTTACATTCTCAATACGTTATTTACTCTGAAATTTTTCCACGATGAATATGAAACATAACGCCTCTTTCCGATTGACTAAATTATTCATTTATTGCTAGAAAAATAAAACCAAATAAGTCCGACGTTAGCAGGTTTAAAAGTGATATGAAGTGACGGTACTACATTTTTTCGTTTCTTCACTTTCTTATGCAGTTCCGGTTCTTTGCGGCAAGTACGGTCATCCGCGAGTACTCTCGTTCTCTCTCACACATCCGCATATTTCACAGCAGACGTAAAATGGCACGTGGGGTTCCACGGGAACGCCATTGAATCCGTGGCTCGTGAGAAACTCGAAGGCAATAGTTGGTCGCTCAAATCTTCACTGCACTTGATTTTATGCCACACTTGTGCCCCTTTCACTTCTGACCTCTCTCCGAAATGTTTCATTAAATATTAATTCGAAAATCTTATAATCGAACGGAGATTAGTCGTATTATTATTATGTCCATTTATGTGCATATTCGTAAATAATACAACATTCGTTTATTTTTCTTTATATTTAGGCATCAATATTTTCATCTATATATTCTTACTGAATTTGCTACAATTTCCAGAAAAGTAATATTGCATTTATTTCAAATAACAGAAATGCATTAATGTGTATTGAAAAGTATTATTATAACTTGCGTTGTATTCAAACTGTTTGTTTTATCGAGGCTAGTGTAAACAACTGGTTAGCACGCTGCTAAATAAAAAGATAAAAACAATTTGGAACAATTCTACGGAAACATGGAATTAGTGTAATCGTTTAGTTCCAGCGGAATTGTACCATGCTTCTGGAATAATTCAAAGCGCTTCTGAATGTTTCTCAGGAAGTGACCCACTTCAGTTTACTCTGTGTTTATTTTCCATGGTTATTGACTACCGTGCGAAGTGTATATTTTCTAAGTATAGGTGTACCTTCGTAGATTTACATAACTCGTTAGAAAGATGAGTCTTACTGTTAATATTAATAGTTACTACATCACACGAACGCGTTCAATACGACTAATATTCTCTCATTTTGCAAAGTAAGCTGATGGTGAGCTAACACTCTGGTTTTACAAGACAGAAATAGACAACTGCAGCATTGAATTTCAATCCAATCATCAACTTCTATGGTTTCAGGTGTTGTCGATATTATTGCTGCTGATGTGTCTATGCAGCGCAGCGTCAGCTGTGAAAACTGATCGGGGAGGATCATCCTTCAGAAGTGGTCCAAATTTTACCC
Organism: Andrena haemorrhoa; assembly: GCA_910592295.1. Classification (NCBI taxonomy): domain Eukaryota; kingdom Metazoa; phylum Arthropoda; class Insecta; order Hymenoptera; family Andrenidae; genus Andrena; species Andrena haemorrhoa. The sequence continues at coordinate 4,922,590 of OU342944.1, read as the reverse complement.
AACGCAATCGGAGGATCGCGCTGAACGAATATCTCGTCCCACCTCCGCCACCACGACACCAACCAGTGAGATCCGGAAGGGTAGCTAATCCCCAATCAACGGAAGGCCCAGGATACTTTTCAAAGTTCATGAACTGGTTGAATCCCTTTGGTTTCGGCGCCGCGTCCCCTCCGCTGTTGAAATCGCCACCATACCTCGAAACATCTTTTCCTCCAACGCAACAAACCCACGTCCTACCGTTTAACGTACACCCCCCTGCGGAGCCAGGTCCACCTTTGCATTCCCCGCTTGGACCACAACCTGGTCTACCTCTCTATCCTCCCCTTGGCCCACCTCCTGGTCAACACTCTAGTTTCCTCCTTACACCTCCAGTTCCTCCACACCCAATTCCACCGCTCAATCCACCACCTAACCCGGCATTCCCAATTTATAGCCCACCTCCAGCCACTTCTTCGCACCAACAGTTTCTTCCACCTGCTAAAAACAATCGTGATCCCCATCCACCATCGAACAAAGGAAAACCATGCAATCCTTGCAACAAGGTCCCTTGGATTCCGATGCAGGGCGGTGGAGTTCATTCAGATATCCAGTATCCTCTCTCCCCGCAGCTTCAGAATGGTTACCTTCCTCCTAGTAACCAAGGAAACCTCGATGCCCAACACGCAGCTTCCCACGAAGTCAGAATCCCAGATTTTTCTCAACTGCAGGTTGAACAGAATGTGCCAGGTCTGGTCAGTCCATTGCCAGATCCACTGTTGTACCCTGGTCCTATACCTCCACTGTACAAACCGATATCCTTCGATCGGCCACCTCAAAATTTTCATCCAGATATCGCGGAGCATCTAGAACCGCCATCCTTGCCTGTCGCGCCGTCCATCGATCAGGGACACAAAAATCCTGAGATCAGCGACGGGCAGTTTAATATTCGCGATAATCACGACCTGACGTCTAGTGGCACCCAAATTAATCAAGGACACGTAAATGTCGTACCCCAGAATCAAGGAGTAGACGAAGGACTCACAGACCACAAAGGATCGTTTGGCACTTCCATCTTGGACGACCAGACTCAGCTTTCAGGACCATCTCATGAACAAAAGTACCATGATCCCTCAGTTTCGAAGCAAGAACACGGTGGGGGTCCGAACCGTCCGATTCAAAGTAATCAGAACACTGTCACTAGCTTTGGATCGTCGAGTATCGATCATCATGGTTTCACTAGCCAGAGTGCTGATGGATACCACGAATCGTTCGTGCCGAATTCGGGAAACAATGGCGGATTAAATTACTTGCCCCCAGATTTGAACCCCTCAGCTAGTTTTGGGAGCTCTGCTTTTAACAATCAAGACGTTGAAAGTTTGAATTACCAATATTCAGAAGATTTGTCTCCCAGCAGCAGTGTCGTCGAAAATTCTCACGCAAAAACACACACACCCCCTGTAATTGATTCTTCCACTAAAGACGACTCGATACACTTCGAAGAGTCGCCACTGTTGGATCTCACGAAGAAAAGCGAAAGTCGTACCGGCGCACAGTGGTCACCACCTACTACCACTTTCGTTGATGCGGACACAATATTTGATAACACCTTGAAAACCACTACGAACTACAATTTACAAACTGATAACACGCTTTTTGAGGATTCGTCGAGTTTTAACAGGCCGACCGAGTCTTACTCGTCGTCCAATGTCCAGAATAATATTTTTGGATCTTCGACACCTGCGACCGTGGACGTTGGAAATAACGACAATCGATACGTTGAAACGTCGACAATTAGCGCGCAATATACAAATCAGCAAGATGTTTCGTACATCCCACCATCAGGGCAACTTGGATTTTTGTGGCCGAGTTTATTGTTGAACACGCCGAACTCGAAGAATGAGTCGCGGAAGAATGGTGCATTCTTGGATTCCCATGCGGGATGGAATAATTCTTCTAAGGGAATTAAGAATTCTGACCATCAAGGTACTCGAAGTCCAATGAATGCAAGCAACAAGCTGGAGAGACAGCAGAATGTAAAGCGAAATAAACAAGTAAGCTGAATGATTTATTGGAACTTAAGTACATACACTAAAAACACGTCAAAACCGTGCACAGGATGCAAATCCTGTTAATACACGTATACTTATATAGTTTCATTCGTGTAATTAAATATAAATACGGATATGAATTTCGTTATATGCTGTAGTTAATTAATAAAATTAGGACAATACAATTAATTAAACTGTAATATCTCGTGAAATTAACAACGTTTTCTCCTTACACATTTGATTAATATCTTCTTAACTTTCGTTTCTTAGTTCCTGTATTCTATTCATGCCATTTTATATGCAACTAATACGCGTTAAGGGGTTTCAAACATTTCCCATCACAGTTCTGCATCACCAATGTTTCAAAATAAACATTTTTCTAAATACCTATCTGATAATAAATTTGCAGATGTTTTATCACTTTTCGATGCTAATTCAGTGTTTTTATTTCATTATTCTACTTATTTTTTAATTATATAATAATAGAATACTTTGTATTCCAAGGATACTTTAACAAAAATTAAAGAGTTCAGTTTAATATACAATATTGATTGGAAACATAATTATTAGGAGTTAATTAATTAATATCAGTTTATTATATTAATACTATTTTAGGTGCAAGTTATAATACCGTACACATCAGATTATACACCGATACCGTTTCAACAATCTTACGGAGATTGGAGTGTCAGAAACAACGGTGAACGATCAGAAGCAAGGAAAGTTCCACACTCGAGTAATACGAACATTGATAATTATCTTCAGCAGGAATCGAGAAATGAGATTCGACTAATTAGTCAATTGCAATCGCAATTCAATTTTAATGCTTCGAAGAAGACGAATGGCGAATCCGTGAGACTGTCCTTAGCAGCAACAGAGAATGATTCGAGTAAGCAAAGTACGGTTAACGCAAATACCTCCATAGACGTACGGAGGCTACAAAAAAATATTGACAACTGGACGATACAGGTAAGCTTAGCAGTGCTTTTATTTTGCGACGTTATGCTGCAATCTTTCTCCCAATGTGAAACACTTTATTATCGATATATGTATTATGTGATCCAAGAATGTCTTCTTTTTCAAAAACTATGGCTATTTGTATGTTCTTACTGAGAAAGATGTTGAGCATATTTTTGCATAATTATTAGACTTGAAAATCGAGTAAAAGAAAAAATCATTCAGAGAATTAAAAACACATATCTCACGTTTTTTAACACATTTCGCGAAAATTTATCACTTCCTAAATTTGGTTAACTGCCGGTGAAAATCATTGTATTTCAATCTAAAATTACACTTTACAAAAAATACTATAACTGAAGATTTACTCGATATTTTAGTATGAAATTTTAGTTGAAAACTTATAATATCGCAAGCCCTGGATATTAATATTTCTGATATATATAAATACAAATTACGTTAATTCGAACACTTTCAGCAGCAGGGACAGAAAATAATGGAATATAAGATAGTAAAAGTTAAATTTTTATTTAGGAATACTCAAAACCTACAACGTCCAGTACCATTCAGCCTAGTTCTCCGCACCCTTATCTGATGCCATCAAAGAAAATACCAACCGAGTACTTAACAACGACAGAGCCTGGCGACCATGCAAATCTGTCGAATGATAACATTGAAAGCGTTAAGACGTATTCTTTGGCTGGCTTCAGTTTCAACGAAGTGGAACACGAGGGTTCTGCGAGCAATGACATAGAAGCGACTCAGGCGGTAATTTGCTCGTTAATTCTCTAAAATCCACCGCTAATTAATTCGTATCATTATATAGCTGCTACCACAGTAATAGATTTAATTTGATTATCATTATTCAACGTGGCGATATTACTTCACCGCGAAACGTGTTTCCAAGAAATTGTTTAAGCCTAGACTCGGTTCGTTTTAATTGGGCACTCTATATTACAGTAAACATGTAAGATAAAATTAGCTACCATTAAACAATAGGCAATTAAGTAATAGATTTTCGCTTCCAGTCTATCGAAGTTGCACGTGTAGAAAGCTCCAAATCGATCTCCAGCGGCTTAGAGGGTATACCTGCGACGAAAGAAAAGTCGACGTGGGATGGATACTCTGTATCGATATCACCCGCGAATAAGGAACGGGTTTACGTGGTAACGCCGCAGCCGATAACAGCCACTTCGCCGAAGATAGATTTTGAAAAGCAAAAGCGAGAAAATTCGCAGCAATCGTCCGCGAAGGACGAGCAAAAAGGCGACAGCAGTTTGAGCGAATTCGAGGCGATCGAGAAAGCTTATCAAGTGCTTCCGCAGGCAGTGAATAATCTGGCTGTCGCGTCAACGGGGAAAGAGGATATTCCTTTGTGGGGAATTATGGAGCACGAGGAATTCGCCTCGTTGAACTTAGACGACACTGAGGATGAAGCGTCTGAAGACGTAGTAGATGGTCCAGTCCTTTATTCTGGACATTCAAAGGTAATTATAAATTGAAAATAGTAAGGATATTCGAGATTTCAATAGTGATATCTATTCTTCATGAACACCTAACTTTCAAGTACCCATCTGGACACTAAGAAGAAACTGACGAGGGAACACCGCGAACCCGCACTCACCGATTGGAACGCAACTTTATGGGTTTATAGAGTGACTCAAGCCAAAGACGGTATATTTCATTCGTGCCCAGTTGCCATTTAAGGGTTGAAAACTAATCGTAAAGTCAAATAGACACTCCCACTTTTTCGGTGCACTAAGCGCTGCAAACCTGCGTTAATAAAATTTTGAAAAAAGTTTCTTTCCTCAGATATTTTTTAACCTCCTTTCAAAATTTTGTTAACGCAAGTGTTGCAGCGTTTACTGTATCATTAAACTTTCGTTTGAATTTGTTTTCTATCTCTTGTACTTTAGGAATAATACGCGAAAAAGTGAGAGTGCCTATTTGACTTTGAGGTTAGGTTTCACACCCTTAAAGGGCGATTGGCCACGAATGAAATATATCGTTGTTCTTGTCTTGAGTCACTCTATAAGCCCACAAAATTGCGTTCCAATTGCTGAGTGCGTGTTCGCGGTGTTCCCTTTTAAGCTCTTTCAAGTAAATGCAAAAGAATAATTTTATCACTCTTTTACTGGCATCGGCGTACTTTCATATCCAGGGATTTGCATTCTGTACAGTGTACACAGTTTCAGCCTGCTGTTGCATTCATACTTTCTGGAAAGCATCGAAAGTATTGTCCAAAACCTTGCTACTATATTATATAAAATATAAAGATACAATATTCGTCATGTTTGATAAAACTTTATCCAGATATTATTTGTAGGTGTCGCGAGCCAAACGATGACATGTAAGTAGATGCATTTCGAATATGGTGGCTCAAGAACGGTACCCTTCACCGTGAACGATGGTTGGTTGTTTAATTAGTGTCTTTGAAATTCTGATGGTTTTCCTTCTGATATCTTTTCGGTTGTGTTCTTCGTCGTGGACCATGAAATGAAAGGACTTCATTCGTTTGAACGCGAACCATCAAAATGGCCAGTGAATACTAATAGGTATAGTTATATCGAAAACGAGGCACCTACTTAGTGAATTTTATGTAAATTAAGTAGCTAATCTTTGTAAAAAGATTAGAACATCGAGACTTTGACACGCATAATTACCTTATTTTCATTTTTAATAAGGAAGAAAACTGTAGTTATTACAAACTAATATTATATACAGTTTGATTTATATCGTCTTGTAAATATACATATACGTAAAAGGTAAGGTGCGATTAGTACGATAAATTAGAATTAAACGAGTTGTAAGTATTATTTTCGTGTAAATTTTATGTTAAATTTAAATGTTAAATTAATGAAACACTGGGAATTACGCAAACTGAGAATAGGAAATAGTTAAGTGTTGATTATTAATTTTTAGTATGATTCATCGAGACTAAATGTATTTCCAGAAATTTGTGAATTATTTCAATACCAACTATTTAATAATAAATGTCTTACCAAATTTTCTATTTATTTAAATGTGAGTTATGTTAAAAATATACTTGGAATTTAATTCCACTACATTTCAACTGCCTCATAAAATTTCGCTTTCCGAACACACAATTCTATGTGTAACGCTTTCCTTTATCGTCACTTTCGATTATTTTACATATTTGGAAGTCAGCCAAAAGCGGCTATTTACCCATTTGTATTCAGATGCTTCAACCAATGCACATTCGTACGTATTCTGTGTGCCACTATGTATATAGGTTGACAATGTTTAAGACTTTCCCGATTATACGGTGAAAGGGGACCGTATTCCGGTTCACGTTGTCTCATCGATTGAAAAATGCGAATGCCTCACCATGCGGTTCGTGACTGAAATCTAAGACGATGCCGACAGTGCTCTCTAATTTCATTGTTGTTTAGAATTCCGTAGAATGGCACGAAAAACGTCACAGAACAATTCACTTTGACGTTTAAACGCCAGCAAATCAGCATTTCGTTGATTCAAGTAAAATGTAGGTGTGAGGATATTCTGAAGAATTTTTGCAGAACAATTTTTGTATTACAACCAATATTATGCCAACGAGTTACTTGAAGTAGAAACATATACTTTCTTGAAAATTGGATTAAGTATTTAAGACACTGGTTTGCAGTACTTTTAATTGAACGAGGGTATTTATTTTTAGGAAAGATTGCAGTATTATTTGCTATGGGAGTCTAGTAGCCATTATTATGACTATTTTCGAATATGTAAAATCTAAGATCAGTGTAATCATGAACTCAATGCGAATCTTTTTGTTTGACGGTGTTAGGACGTGATATTTAATTCTCTATTAACCTCTCGAAGTTAATTAACTTACGACGTGTTTGAATGGATAGGCAAGTGATCAAAGATCAGGATTGAAACTAGTTTGGTTTCTACTTTCACGTAAAATCTGTTTAATTGGGAGTGGGTACCCTAAATCACTGCAGCGAATGACGACCACATTTGAGACTCGCCTCTATAGCTGTATTATACGACTAATACTTTTACGTACAAAAATTAAGTATTACAGCCAAAGATATGACACGATTAATACAAAAATGCTGGTATCATAAAGATAATATTTTTTCTTAAAAAAAAATCTAAAAGAACGTCGGTTTTTAGGCCTCTCGAAGTGTGCGTAGAGGACCCAAACGAAAGCGGAATTTATTTTTTATAAATCGTGTATTTATTTTTACCTCGTCCACACCGGTAACACGTTTTTCTTTGGGGACTTTTGTCATTCGGGGAACAAGAAAAGTGTGGTACGTTGCAGACGCTAAGAGGGGGTACGCTTGGTCGTGGAGTGAGGGTAGCGCACGTGGGCCAAAACCCACGATTCTGGCATCACTGCCAGCAAGCGAGCAGTCTTGAGTGTGCTGCCGGATCGTTAAGACGTTATGTATTACGACAATAGTTATATTTTGTTCAGCACCGAAGTTTCAAATATATATACTTATTCTAAGTCTAATAAGAGTTCAGTTATTACAAAATCCACTACACTAGGAAACCTTCTACCGCTATTAATTAATCAGGATTCGATTTATCTCCATCTTCAGCTATAATGTGCCCCAAATATGTTAATTCCAGTTTTAGATATTCGCATTTGGCTGGTTAAAGTTTGAGTCCCTTTCCACGCAATCGTTCGAATTACGCTTTTATTACTTTGTTCTGCTCTTGAAGGGTCTTACCGAAAATCGCAATATCATCGAGGTGGTCCCAATCAAACTTTGAAAAGTTGCTGGCGCATTCTTGAGACCAAAGTGCATGCGTAAAAAGTTTTTAATAAAAACTCGAAATGTCCATTTCTCGCAATTCTCTTCTTCTATGGGGATTTCGGTGAAACCCGCTTGCTAAATCGAAGGCTGAAAGATATTTGGCTTCCCCTAATGAGTTGAGAATCTCTTCAATATTCGGCAGTGGATAACTATCTTGAGGTGTTTTTGTATTTAGTTTCCTAAAATATACCACCACTCTTCTTTTTTTTTACCTGCTGAGGCATCAGCCTTCTTAAGTACTACCCAGAATGGTGAATTGTATGGAGATTTACTATTCTGAATTATGCCTTTAGATTACATTTCAGAAACTCGTGTGTCAATTTCATTTTTATGAGTCGCCGGGTAACGGAGTTGTATTAATTCTATGTTTAGTTGCATTGGTTTCTGGTAAATTATCTGCTGATACGTTATCGAAAATTTTCAAATTTCCCTTATCTGGGTGTTCACCGGTGCCGGGATTTTGTAAGTGTGGGAATGGAATGTCTTCATCTGCTGTCGCAGAAGATGGTCCACAGGCATGGGAAAATAGGCATATGGCTCCACGTTGTTCCCTTAACAGCGTGTGCGAACCTATACCGGAAGATTCTGGGAAAAAACGATCTATTGTTTACCACGACAGATTGTGGTCGTTAAGAGACTGAAGTTGCGGTAACGAAACACTTCACGTCATTAAGTCTGTTCCTGTAGCGAACGACATTGAACAAGCACACGACCTTAATTAAAGTTGAGATGATACAGCTGTTACCGGTCCGTATAGAAAGTGTTGCTCAAGTTTTTATCGCGTGGACAGAAAGTATGAAGAAGACAATGCATTGCTTTCTTAAAGAGAGAGAGAAAATACAGTGTTGGTAAAAATCTATCTGAGACACGCGTACGCCGTACATGCTCCCTCGCAAAATACATACTCATAGTCGACATACATATGTATATTTCTTTCGAATAAATGCTTATACAGAGTGTAACGAAAGGATGTGATTTTATATGAAAATGCATGTCGAAAATATAGGGAACATCTTTTTTTATGGGAATTTTGTGGCCAAGAAAAATCACTATTTGTTAAGTACACCTGAGTAAACACGAACCTGATTTACGAAATGTCAGAATGTAATAATAGAAATATAGAAAACATGTAGAAATTTCAAAGTGTATATACAAAAATTACATTTATTTATTGTCTTTTATTTAATAAATTTAACATCGCAACTAAGGAACTAACGACAGTTTTTTATACTTATAAGCTATCACTAATATTAACTATATTAACTAGTAACTATAACGAATCTTAACATTTGACTACAACTAATGCGATACCTGTGCTTGTTTCAATGAACACAATAGTTTTACATTCGGCTAGATATTTGACAGAATATCTCGAAGTTCGATTTCTTACTAAAATTAGAATTGAAAAACTTTGTTCAAAAAATAAACGCGGCACACCGGTTGTGGAGCACTGGCATACTGAACACATTTTTATCAAACAATAAGTTACTTGTGTAAATGTACAAATGTAAAGTGATTCTCGGATAACTTTTGGTAAGTCATTAAAAATCACCTCGTCGTAATAATTTAAATGCAGTATTTACAATCAAGAGTTGCCTTGTTGCTGATTTTCCATCTGTGCTTTTCTTCTACGAACGATGGCTAATTCTACCAACCACATTACAACTGTAAGGGCAGTTACGCAATTTATCATAATTATACAGGGTGTGTAATTTCCAATGCTGTCGCGCATTACACCTGCAACAGACGAAGATAAAGAGAAATTGGACGTTTGCTGGATTAACGAAAAAAAGCGAAATACAATACATAAACGAAAGAGTTTGGCAAAACGTGTTCCGCGGACAGTCGCCACGGGATAATATTATCCGAATGAGCTGAAATGTTGTAGCGCAATTTTAGATCAAAAAGAATAAAACTAGGGGGATCTCCTTTCAAAATCAAAATTAAGTAACACCCTAATATATATATATAATATTTTCTAATATAATTACAAAATGCAATAAACTTTTTAAAAATAAGTTTATACATATGAGTTTTTTTATAAATAAAATAACCGGTCCGGAACATAATTTGTTTTTCGTTCCATTGGAAACGAAATATTTCTCAGCAAGAACGATAGGTATGAACGAAACGAAATTATTATTATTGGAGCTGAAACGAAACAAAAAAACATTTTGTTGCAAGGTCCTGATTTAAACCCTTCCACCTGTTACTATATCAGTTTTCTTACTTTCCCCGCATCACTTTCTCTATTATAGGTACCTTTTTAAAAATGCAAGATTCCTTCGTGGTTCTTTACAAATTTCATTCCTTTTAACAGTAACATTTCTTGGCTTGAAGAATCGTAATATGCTTGTACATACCGAGCATTGGGCCAGCAGTCAAGAGTATTATTCCATTTACAATCATTTGAATTCCCGATGCATTGGGTAACTTTTCAATTGGCACGTAGTGAGGTATTACTAGAGACATGTATACTGAACGAATCCCTTTGGCAGATCCCAATCCAACGGCGACAATCAGCACAGAAGTGAATCCAGTAGCCAATAGTAAAGCTGCAAAATAAAAAAAATTCAAAATTCAAGACACACAATAGTACTTACGTTGTAAAACATTCTTTAAAAAATATCAAACTGGATACTGTTATGATCCATCATTCGCATGGTCCACGCAATATGCAATGCTAATTTAAACTCTGGTGTGCCTGAGGGGCATACTTGGAGTGTAAGGGGTGAAAATATTGTCAAAGAAATAACTACTTCTTATTTGATAGATAGCATAGCATTCGATACGTACTTGACCTACTAATGATCAACAGGACTAAACCTAGCAGATACATTATTCGAGGAGGTTGATCAAGCCATTCTCCAAGGAATGGGGCGAGACTTCTAAAGACCAGATCCACCGAAGCAATGAGACTCATAACAGTCGCAATTTCCTTGGTCGATAAGTTCATATCTGTTAGAATGAATGGTGTTAACTGAGAGAAGTTTATCTCAGAAAAGATAGCGATCGACATTCCCAACATAATGTTCACATAGACTGGATCTCGTAGTAAGTCTAGATCGAAAAGTTGGGATACTTTCATAAATATCTGTGACATGGCAGACTTCTTTTTGCACCTGAAATAAAAGTGAGTTCATTCTAATCAAATTGAAATTATGAGCTATTGTGAGGCATTTTGGTTCTCTACTACTAAATGCTACCACTTCTACATATATTGTCTTCCTGAGTAAAGATATTTCAATGATTCGCCAACATTCCAACTGAATAGGTACAGGAGAGGTACATTTTGTACTTCGCTACCTTGAGGTGGGTATGCACTTGTTACCTGCCCTTGTATCGTATCGCCGCTGCGTGTCATCCAGTGATACGACACGGCGCAAGGGTGTCTGACTTTTTCCCGTATCATCACTGATGCTGTTGCGTATCTTTGCATCAAATTTTTATCCGCGATGGTGCAACGCTGCCCACCCTAACAGGTGGATAACCACCTTTAGTTACTCCCCAATCCAGTAATTCGAGTATTAAGTAAAGTTTTTTGCGAATATCTCGTAAACCAAAGCCGAGCGCCAAAAAGTTTAGAGGGAAATGTTCAGAATGATGACCTTGACAATATATGTGAAGCTCAAAGTCATCGGAAAATTCTTCCCTAAAGTAAACATTTACCAAAAAAGAAAAACAAATAATGTTGATACCTTGGAAATGACATGTGTCAGAAAAATATTTTTTTCCAAGCAAACGTCCCTTTCTATTTTACTATCAAAAGATTTACGGAAAGAATATCGGTTTAAATATCTCACTATGAATTAAAGCTATTCAGTTGGGGTTTCAGACTTCGGAAATTACGTAGGAATATACTCACTAAAATTACAAGCAATTATATTTCGCTACTAAGCTATGAGTAGGCAGATTCTCTACTAACTTATTTTTATAATTTAGATTCATATACCTACTTTTTGTCGCAATCCATTTTAACGTTCGCCGTTGTTTTTGCACCATTTTGTTGTAACATCGGCTCATTCTCCATTGTATTTCGCGATTCACGATTATTCTCCTCAGAAATGCCCAAACTACTATATTTAACGGGAGAATCACGATTTTCCTCGAAAATTTTCATACTGCTGCCGAGATTTACTGTATCCACACATTTAACTGAAATAACAATTATAACTCACTTTTAAAATGCGAGACAAAACCTTTTTCGCCATTTGTAATATTAATTTTGAGAAAACATTAACTATTAATGTAAACATTTGAAATAAATACTGAGTTACAGAGAACAGCATTGAATTTAACGATTTTAATTTATTATACATTTTATGGTTACCGTTTAAAGTCTCTGAGAATTGTCGAGCGATAGGTATATCAAATCCATATATACTTCCAATTTCAGAATCGTGATCAATACTCGAAATAGTCATTTTTCTCCTCCTTGTTATGTTGTTTAACTCCAGTGCTGAATTTGTCCAAGGTTCATCCTCATGAAAGCTGATATTTTTCTCATCTAGAATGGACATCATTATATTAGGTATATGTATACAAATATATTTGAAAGACGTTACTTATACATTTAAATGACAAACCTATTACGAAAATAGGTTTTATTACTTTATTGCATTACCAAAATATTGTATTATTACTTTATTCATATAATGAACTACGTTGTTCGGTTGCATTAATTTATTGCAAACTCTATGCAAAAATTACCAATTTCTCATCAATAAGTTCTTTGTGTTTGTTAGAATTCTTACCTAAAGTTTTTTCTTTCCCATTCTTTTCTGTTTCCTCAATTGCAATTTTTGATTGATTTTGCACACTATGCCATTTGAGTGGATGAAGTAACATACTTCCTACTAATGAGTGCAAACTAAAAGCTCCATACAACAAAATTGTACCCTAACAACATAACATTTATCTATTAAATTTAAAACATACAAGGAATAGAAAATTAATTGACTATTAACTTCCATTTTTTCCTTCAACACCTTTAATAGTTTTAATGAAATGTACTTTCTTTTCATAAATCGCTGTATTCTTTATGCGCGACAATAGTTTACTTTGATTCACTTGCGACTAAAATTTCAGACAAATCAATAAAATTATAATTTTCAAATAGCTTTATAACAATGATGCGTTTCAGTAAATTGATAATTTTGCAATATATCATTTTCAGTACTAGGTAAAATGTTGAATATTGTTGCCCAACTCATTGTACAGTGTGATATTGAATTTATAGAGGTTAATATACGGGGTGTGTCACTACAAGTGGTTAACCCTTCAGGGGGGGATACTACAAGTCAAAATAAGATGGAAACATACAATCCAATTTTTTAATATCGCGCTTCGTTTTCAAGAAATTAACTTTAAATAAAATTATAGCCAAATACTTTTGCACCGGAGGTATAGTTTTTGGCAATGTGTTTTGAACAATTTTCTCGAAAAGAAAGCGCAAGAAAACACAAAGAATTTAAGAGAGCTCAAATATTGAAAACTGTGATAGGGAGAAAAAATTTTCTTTTGAATTTAAACAATTGTTTCTTCTTACTTTCCTATGATTAAAAGCAACGGCATATTTAGAATATGTAGTTCAGATAAAAGGGACACCTTGCACGTCGAAGGAGTAATACAACCTCAGAAGAAATGCACAATTTTTCAATTCATATAACTCAGTAAAGTGTAATCATAAGATGTAATAGAATTTGAGTTTAAAATAAGGTTCATTACGATACATAAAAAAGAAAATACCTACCTGAAAACCGTAAAAAGAGATTAAGAACGTTGTTACTTGTGGCACAAGTATTGGGCCGAGCCCAATGATTGTTAACGCTACGGACAATGCACGACCCCGTTTCGTTGTAAAATATGAGTTCAATGCATACGAAAAGGCAGCCATTGTTATCGATATGCCCAGTGCTGTACAGAAAAAGTATAATTTTCTAAATTACAGTAGCAACTTTATTATTCTAGATATTTCGTTTATCTTGACCATCTTGATATCTTCGCTACCTCCAATGGTGTGAAGAAATGTTTTTAAAAGAAATTATTTGTTTCGCACGAACAAATATTATAACGAATGAATTTTTTTATTAATACTATTTTCTAAGATTTTTTTTTAAATCATCGACATTGTTTATACAGGACGTTTCACCTAGGGTGACTCTATTTGCAACTTTCTGTCTCCACTATGAGCGTCAATTTCTAAGATTTCAGGTAAAAATACGATAGTTATAGTTTTTTACTGTTTTGGGATCCGAGGCTTCGTTCTCGAGACATTAACCTCCATCCCAAAACGGTAAAGGAATATTCGACGTTTTTTGTATGAGGATATTGCATGTCCCGGATTTTCCCGCAATTGTGGGACATCCTGTAGAGATTTACGCGATATATAAATATACGTTACGTTTGTTATAACACGTTATACTTACAAGCACATATGCCGTAGGATATCATCATTAGAGGGAAGGTTGTGGCGAATGCTGTCATAGTTACTCCAATGGTATACAGTAAGCTGCCGAGTATAGCCATTTTTCTATATCCGAAAATTCGCAATAGCGGTCCGTTTATCAATCCAAGAATCATACCGAAAGCTATGTTCGTATTAATAATAATTGTTCCCTCGGTGGCGTTAAACCCGTAAAGAGGGAAGGTATCCTTGAATATTAAGCCAAATCCTTGCAGAAGGGACACGGTCGCCATCTGAGATCATTTTTTTATGCGTTAAAGCGAGGTTGCGCCAAGTAAATTAAAAAACTACAGAATATGCAAAGCAATATTAATGCTTATCTTCATCAGATACTGTAATATAACCGTCTCAAAGGATTTATTTCACAGCATGTATTTCACTTTTCTGCTACACCACTAGTTTTAGCATCGAGATTTTAGAATTATAGAAAGAAACAGAAATAGAAACGACCCTATTCATAATCAACCGAAATTACCCGAAATGGATTTTTTTTCAAATTGTGCACATTAATAGGTTTTCTTAAAATATCACTTTGTAACCGAAAAAATGAAGTCTCAATATGCAATCGATCTTGAAATCGATGTAAATTATAAGAATAGTTCAATCTTAATTTACTATTCACCAATTATTATAGTATCATGATAGCAGGAATATCAATCGATAAACCACGACACATGTACTCGTCATTGTATTTAACGTACCCCGTTTAAACCGTACGCTAAAACAATCATCCAACCCCATTTTCCATCTGGAGGTACTTTAGTAGCTTCTTGTGTATTCATTTCTTCTCTCTTCTTTTATTAACTTCTAATAAATAATTAATGATTTCTATTACTTCCTTCTCCATAGGTATTACGCCATGCTAACGATAAAGTGTTACTCCAACATTCCCTTCGCGTTACATTACCTTTTTGTTTCAATTCAAACACGAAGAAGGAAAACTGAATATTATTTAAGTGATACTATTTTGAGGGTAGTCACAATTTTATGCAATTGCAAGTGTCTTTCTTTGGGTAGAATTAATTCGGCAAACGATAATATCACTGAATTTGCTTCACTTCTCTTAATAGTTGTTTCTCACACTGTCACACCGTTACACACAAAACTTGCTACATAGGTTGGAACTGTGTTGTCGTCATTGTTTACGCTTTTTTTTATTAAACACCGCAATTACTGTACACCGTTTACGATTTTATGTCTTCATAGCAGGTTGGTGCACGTGTCAGTTGTCTGTTCTCACGTATGAAAAGCACCGAAGTGTCCACATAAAACGATTAGGTACTCATTACGTTTTATACAGATAGCGAGCAGCTTTAACGCGTGGTTTAATCTAATCTGAATTTTTGTTTTCCGGCATGCCCTATCAGCATCACACAATATAAGGCAAATTGCAATAATTGTTATGAAACCGACTTTAATCGGTTTCGTGACGAAGCTATAATTTTAATTAAATTGAAACTATAGTATGTGCTATTTTAATCGTGGGTTTTTTGCGTACGAAAGGGGATTACAAAATGTGTATCTAATAACATTGGCGCCCAAGTTAATTTAAAACTATATGTACTTATATAAGTTTCATTATCTGATAACTGCAACTTATCGCTTCCTTATAAACGTAATAACACCAGCAGTGCACAATAAGTGCAGATTTTCATTTAAAACAGAAACTATAGTACATTTTATCATATTCACAAACGTTTAAAAAAGTTATTTGTTAATTAAAACCAAGTAATGGGCGCTTTTATATTTGCACATCGTTCATAAATGTATTCTACTATATTAGATGATTCCGTTTTCCATTATTGCTATTTATTTATATATTTGCAGATTTGTTTAGTTCGCAATATAGATAATGACTTATCGTATTTAGAATTGGTGAGGGACAGTCATTAAAAGACATAATTAAATATAGTCGTAATCAATAATAGGCTAAACACGTGTCTACAATATTTGAATAAACATTTCACTTTAACGTGATTGTATTAAAAAACTAATATCAGGGTACCTTAACAATTGACATTCCCTTGTAGATATGTATCATACAGTATGTTTCATAACCTGTGGTACAAGCGAAACGGTGCTGATGTTAAATGAAAATTAAGTAAAAAATGCAGAATAAAATTCTGTCATAACTCACTTTGTTTTCGAAAAGTGTATTTCTCGAAAACTGTTCGGTCTTACGAAACAAAAGCGGGCTCGGAGTAAAGCGAAATTTTAATCCTTTACGACTGGCAGTTTAGTATTTTCGAAGAACGTGTTACGAGCCGGGGCTGCGGCAACGCGAGAGGCCGGCGAGAAGGGTATTTCCCAAGGAATACGGTTTATGAGTTTGTTAGTTAGAGTGCGGACGAACCTGATGCGTAATCAGGGAGCCGCTAGGATTATCGGAAGCGAGGACGAACCTGATGCTAAATCAGGGAGCCTCTAGGAATGGAGTCACTCGCGGACGAACCTGATGCGAAATCAGGGAGCCGCAGGAGGGTGATTCGTCGTGAACGAACCCGATGCGAAATCGGGGTGTCACTAGGATGATGTTCACAGACGAACTCGACGCGAAGTCGAGGAGCTGTTAGGAGGTTGGATTATTCACAGACGAACCTGGTGCGAAACCAGGGAGCTGTTCGGAGGTTGGTAGACTTACAGACGAACCTGATGCGAAATCAGGGAGCTGTAGGACACGGACGAACCTGATGCGAAATCAGGGAGCCGTAGGAGGGTTAAACGTGGACGAACCCGATGCGAAATCGGGGAGCCACTAGGTTGGTAAAGATTCCTTGTTTTGGATGAAGGTTTGCGAACGAACCTGATGCTAGATCAGGTTGTCGCGGGAAATGTTAGTAATGCCTCGTAACTCTTAATTTATGTTTGATACAACTCGAGCGGTAAAGCTGTATCAGTGGGTGAGTGCTACTAATATTATAAGGATCGCTGGGTAAAAGATGGGTTTCAACGAATCTACTCGATTTAGAGCGAACACCATTCGTGTATTCAATAACTAATTATTATACAAATGTAAGTGTCGCGATTAAATAGTGTAGTAAAAGTATATAAATTACCACTAATTTGCACGGTGTTGACGCACTGGCGATGCGGGGCGTACGAGTGGCTATTTCAAAGTGCCGAATAGAATATGAACCGAACTCGCGGATTCTATGAGGTTAACTTTGATTCTGACGGAGACTTTAGCTCGATCGTACTCGATTTAACCAACTCTGTACGAGCGTGACACGACGTTACTCTACGCGTGACTGTACTGCTTTGAACCGAAGAGGGTTGAAACTGAAGGGTTTATATAGTCCCAAAATGAGTGGGGATTCGTTAAGAATTTCCATATAAGGAAATCCTTCGGGGTCGTCGTCGTGTCACTCCCGTTCCCATGGTCGCGATCCAGATGGTCAAGATCAAGAGCCCCTTAGTGGTGTATGATAAACAAAAGGATTTTAGGGCGTTTTCCCTTCGCAGACGCGAGCTCGAAAAGTGGTTGAGAGCGGCGTATGGGAAAATTCCACATACGTAACATCTCCCCCCTAAGACAAAACATCGCGATTCTCGTGATGCTTTTCAAAAGAAGGGAAAACGCCCCACAAATCCTTTTATAAACAAGAGTGTGAAAGAGAATTGTCGGGTGTAGTGTAGTGTGATGTGTACTTATCGCTAGGTGTTGCGGGGTGTAAAAGTTTAATCGTCACTGGGCACCACGTAGCCCATCTCCAGCCAGTGGTCGACGACGTCTAGTGGAGGTTGTCCGGGTAGCCGGTCGAGCATCAAGGTGACAGTGAAATCATCCTTCTGTTCTCCGTCAGCATTTCCATGCTGGCTGTTGTTAGCAGGAGTGTTGATTGGAACGGGTTGAGTATCCCTCAGGTATACCCTCACTGCTTGGCAGGGTATGTCTCAGGAGCAAGGTGGTAAGGACCATATCTGGGCTGACGGTCGGCTTATCGTTTTGTAGTGCGTGGTTCTTTGAGTACGTAGACAGGATCGCCTACGTTAAATGTTACTGGTTTTGCGTGTGCATCATAATAATTTTTCGAACGAATTTTTGCTTTGTTTAGGTTATCGGAAGCTATATTACGAATATTAGTCATGTGTGTTATTAATTCTATTAAGTAGTCTCCAAATGACTTTAATTTTTCGCCAGTTGGAAAAGAACTTGGTTCTCGAGCTGGTTTTCCAAAGATTAATTCGTACGGGGTGAAATTTGTTGCTTCATGAACGGATGTATTGTAAGAGAACATTGCAAACGGTATTAATAAATCCCAGTCTTCGTAATTATCCATGTAATGCTTGAGATATTCGGTGAGTACGATGTGACTTCGTTCTAAAGATCCGTTGGTTTGTGGTCTATATCCCGAGGTTGTGATTTGTTTGATTTTAAATATTTCAGATAAATTTGTCATTAGTGTTCCGATGAAGCTAGTTCCTTTGTCTGTTAATATTGCGTGGGGTGTACCGTAGATTGCGATGAAATGTCTAGCGAAAGCATCTGCAATTGTAGCAGCACGAATATTAGGTATTGCTATGGCTACGCAATATTTCGTTAGATTATCTTGAATGGTGAGAATGTGTCTGTTCCCACTCGGTGTAATTGGTAAAGGTCCCACTGTATCTAAGGAAATTTTGTCGAAGGCTCCTATAGGTGTGTCGGTGATCAACATCGGCTGACGAGTTTTCGCTCGGACTAATTTCTGTTCTTGACAACTTTGGCATCTTCGGATGTAGTCTTGAATATCGTTGCGCATTTGCGGCCAATGGAATCTTGATCGAATGCGTTTGTAGGTCTTCGTTACTCCTTTGTGTCCTCCGATTAAACTGTCGTGAGCTTCGCAAATGATGTGCTGTCTGTCCTCTTCGGATGGTGTTGTGATGATACAGTTGCATAAAGTGATTTGCAGGCCGGTTTCTATAAAAACCTCTTCTAATATCTTGACGAATTCGTTGGATGGTATTTTGTGAAGGTCTCCGGTGGCAGAAATTCGAAATGATTTGATCCGATTTTGATCCAAGGTGTGTTGCAGAGTTTTCAATCCGTTGAGCACATCTGCTCTTTTAATATTATCAAAGAAGTTGTCTGCGATTATTATACTGAATGTTTTAAATAGTCCATTGTCTGTAGTTATCACCTGTCCCCTTTTTGGTTGCGCTGCTAGGAGGTTTGGTTTATTAATTATTTCAGTGTCCAGCAGTAATTTTCCGACGGGGTTTACTAAATTGCAGTCGGCAGAAATGAAGTGTACGTAATGTCCTTCTTCAGCGGTAAAGGTATTGGAAGAAACAATAATTTTATGTGGTTGGTCTAGCGGGATCTCTTCTAGATCGTCAAGGTCGTTTGAATTCTCGGCGTCGGTAGTAAAAAATGGGTAAGGGTCAAGCGTGAGGTCAAAGTCAGGTGGTTGTCTCACACTTGTTTCGGGTGTAGTATCTGCAGGTAGCTGGTTTATTGAAGGTTGTAAAGGTTCATCCATGACTTCTGATGATGCTTGCGGTGTACCGAGTAAATCTTGTTGAACGTTTCCTGCGTTTTCTATTACAGTATTTTCGAACGGTTCCTCAAAGGATATCAGATTGTCAAATAAGGTCTGGTCCTTATCTAAAGGGACGATTTGAGTGGAATTTGTTGCAGGCGAAAAACTGTTTATGGTTTCCTGGCGTTCATCTGGCATGGTTATCTCTTGAGATAAGCTGGGAAAAGATCGGTTCTTGTGTATTATTGGAGAATGTTGAACGTTCCCACGTGCGGTTTCTTCTATTTCATCTGAACTGCTGCTTGTCTCTCGGTACTTGGGTCGGTTTTCTCTGTCTCGTCGTAATTGCCGTACGCGGTGCCCAATTGTATCGATGTTGGCGTCTGTTTTTGGTATCTGGACTTTGAAGTCAGGATCCTTGGGCTCTCGTGGAATAAGTGGTAGGCAGGCAGAAACGGGGTTGCGCGATAATGCGTCTGCGTTCTTATTCGTCTTTCCGGATTTATGGACAACCTGGTACTCGTACTCCAAAAGTCGGAGTTTCCATTTCATTAATCTAGAAGTGGGGTCCTTGACAGAGTGTAGCCACACCAGTGGTCTGTGATCTGTAACGAGGGTGAATGGAGTTCCATAGATGTAGGGCCTGAAGTACCTTACGGCGTAAACCATGGCCAAACATTCCTTTTCAGTAGCCGAATAGTTCTTCTCGGGTTTATTTAGGCTGCGGGATGCGTAGGCAATCGGCAGGTCATTTCCTATCTCCCCTTGACTAAGTACAGCTCCAATAGCGTAATCGGATGCATCTGTAGTTACAATGAACGGTTTACTGAAATCTGGATATTGCAATATGGGCTGAAGGCAAAGTTCGTTACGTAATTGCTTAAAACTTTGGTCTTGTTCTTCCGTCCATTTGAATTTGATGCCTTTTCCTAATAGATTAATTAAAGGTTTTGCTTTTGTGGTGAAATTAGGTACGAATCTTCGGTAATATCCTACAAGTCCTAAGAATTGTTGAATGTTCTTCTGCGTTGTAGGTGTGGGAAAATCTTGAACAGCTTTTAATTTCCTAGGGTCGGGTCTTACTCCTTCCTTTGAAATAATGTGTCCAAGGTATGCAACTTCCTTTCGCAAGAATTGACATTTGTTGGTCTGTAGGGTTAATCCATGTTCTCGAAGGCGATTTAGCAGCTTTTTGACTTTAATATTATGTTCCTGTAAGGATGATGCGTAGATCACTATGTCATCCAAGTAGACAAAGAGGTCTGTTCCTTGAAGTCCAGTGAGTGCTTGGTCCATGAGGCGTTGAAAGGTGGGTGGTGCATTCTTTAATCCGAAAGGCATTCGAGAGAATTCGTAATGTCCATTTGGAGTAGTGAATGCTGTTTTTGCTTTATCTTTCGGATCCATCTCTATTTGATGAAATCCACTAGCGAGATCAAAAACTGAAAAATATTTAGCTCCTCCTAGTCGATCTAAAATCTCGGTGATTTGAGGTAATGGATATTTATCGGAAATTGTTATTTCGTTGAGACCGCGGAAATCTATTACCAGACGCCAACGTTTCATTCCGTTTTCGTCTTCTTTTTTCGGGACGATCCATAAAGGTGAATTGTACGGAGATTTGGAAGGAGTGATTATGCCATTTGACAATAACGCGCTAATTTGTTTTTGAATTTCCTTTTGATGAATGAGAGGATAGCGATATTGTCTTGTATTGATTGGAATATCGTTAGATGTATGGATTGAGTGTTTAAAGTCGCGGGCCTTTCCAAGTTTATCTCCGGAAAGATAAAAACGGTCGGGAAAATCTCTAACTAAATTGGTAACGAAATCTAGTTCCTCCTTGTTCAAATGTTTTGTGTTTAGGGCTTCTAAGATTTTCTGCATTCTATCTTCTTTGGTTCTGAATTTTGACGGGTGTTCAGCAGCTGGATACAAATCTTCGTCTGATGAACTGAAGATATCGAAGGGCTCCAATGTTTGTGGTTCTATCTCCACGTCTAGGGGTTCATCGCTGGTATTTGTTGCCATAACGTAGCACTTTCCGTCATTGTTCTTTACAACTGCTTCCCCTATGTAGAGATGTTCGAGAGTCTTGATACGTGGTAAATATCCTTCCCTAATCCTCGGGTTTGTTATTGTTATAGCAATCTGTTGCGACGTCCTGGGCTCGATACGATGTTTGGTCGACGTCGGTAGTTCTTTCATTTGCGGTAGGTCCTGATAATTTGAAAAACGCAAAGGTCGGGTTGGTTTACTTTTTAATACCAAAGTCCCATGGTAATAGGAAATTTCGGCCTCCTCCTGTTTTAAAAATGGGCTTCCTATTAGTCCGTCTGCTTCTATTGCAAGCTCTTTTACCACATAGAAAAGTGCGGGAGCTTCGTGGATGTGAAGAATTGTTGTTCCTAAGGTATGAATTGGATTAGTTGTAATTCCGGTTAACTCGATTTCTTCCCGAGAGCTTATCGCGGCTTTCTCTCCCAGGGCGTTAATGACTACTAAATTAACGGACGCTCCACCATCGATTAGAAATTCTCCCGTTCCTGACTCCAGTTCTGGAACCTTGATGTTGATGCGTGGGGCAGGTGCTTCCTTGATGAGGGTTTCTCTTCGAAGCGGACTGTCCTTTGGCGAGCTTCTTTGTTTCCGCTCATCGTTTCGCCTGTACGTTGAGCGCGATCGAAGTTTAAAGACTTGTTTGATTCGGCGGACGAATCTCGCGAGTCTCGTTGATATCTCGGACTACGCGGATGTTTCCTACAGAATTTTCCATCGTGTCCGGTTGTACCGCAATCCCAGCAATATAAACTCGGCTTGCGATTTTTATCGGGATTTTTTAGAATAGAATAATGTTTTTCTTCATCATCTGCGTATGATGAGTCGGAGCGATAAGAAGGGGATTTCGAGGGGCTCCGGTGACGCAAGGTCCAGGCCGTCGTACGTGTCCGTCCTTCTCGTTCCTCTTCAAAACCAGATGTTCTTGTTGACCGATCCCTGTTTTGGTCGTACCTACTTGGAGAATGTGGGTACGACACTTGGCGGTCGTGATGGCGAGAATCTTCGGCGTAATGGTCTCGGCGAGACCACCTAGAGGGTGACTCATTACGGGGAGACTGTCGCCGATTCCTTAATTTTCTGTCTATCTGCAGCACGGCATCGTAAGCTTGTTCAAGGGTTTGAATATCTTGATACTGAGCCGATACTTTCCAGGAAATTCGATCCGGTAAACCATCGATGAAGTTTTCTCTAACGTCCTTTTCCATTTCTTTGACGAAGTCTTCAGCGTGATCCAGATACCTTTCCCGGATAGCTCCGCGCGCACAATAAACGAGATGAGAGGTCCTGTCGACGTACTGTCGTAGACTTTCTCCTTCGCGAATATGTAATTTCGCGATTTCTACTTGGAAATATGACAAACTTCTTCCCGGCGCGAATCTCTTTTTGAGATGTTGTACTAACGTCTTAACAGAGGTGAATTTGTGCTCTAACGTGCACCTGCGTGCCGGACCGATCAGTTTTGTTAAAATTATCGCAAGATACTCAGCTTCCGTACCCTCAGGAATCAAAGTTAACCCGTCTTCCACATTTTGTGCAAAGCGCGTCAAGGGTGGACTTTCACCGTCGAAGGTCGGAATTGACATTGTAATATTCTGTATACATGTCCGTTGTGTCAAGAGTGACATTGAGTTTGCAATGGAAACTGTCAGGTTCGTAATGTCGTTAGGCGAGACGTTAGCCTGTGCGCCTGTCATTTTGAAACTTTCTTAAGTGACTTGACTAGCGAAAACTAGTATATTGTCAATAATAAATTACGAGTGATTTTAACGTATTTAAAAACCAAATTTTACAGCGATTCTAATGCAGTAGCATCCCACCGCTGTCACCAGTTCTGTTACGAGCCGGGGCTGCGGCAACGCGAGAGGCCGGCGAGAAGGGTATTTCCCAAGGAATACGGTTTATGAGTTTGTTAGTTAGAGTGCGGACGAACCTGATGCGTAATCAGGGAGCCGCTAGGATTATCGGAAGCGAGGACGAACCTGATGCTAAATCAGGGAGCCTCTAGGAATGGAGTCACTCGCGGACGAACCTGATGCGAAATCAGGGAGCCGCAGGAGGGTGATTCGTCGTGAACGAACCCGATGCGAAATCGGGGTGTCACTAGGATGATGTTCACAGACGAACTCGACGCGAAGTCGAGGAGCTGTTAGGAGGTTGGATTATTCACAGACGAACCTGGTGCGAAACCAGGGAGCTGTTCGGAGGTTGGTAGACTTACAGACGAACCTGATGCGAAATCAGGGAGCTGTAGGACACGGACGAACCTGATGCGAAATCAGGGAGCCGTAGGAGGGTTAAACGTGGACGAACCCGATGCGAAATCGGGGAGCCACTAGGTTGGTAAAGATTCCTTGTTTTGGATGAAGGTTTGCGAACGAACCTGATGCTAGATCAGGTTGTCGCGGGAAATGTTAGTAATGCCTCGTAACTCTTAATTTATGTTTGATACAACTCGAGCGGTAAAGCTGTATCAGTGGGTGAGTGCTACTAATATTATAAGGATCGCTGGGTAAAAGATGGGTTTCAACGAATCTACTCGATTTAGAGCGAACACCATTCGTGTATTCAATAACTAATTATTATACAAATGTAAGTGTCGCGATTAAATAGTGTAGTAAAAGTATATAAATTACCACTAATTTGCACGGTGTTGACGCACTGGCGATGCGGGGCGTACGAGTGGCTATTTCAAAGTGCCGAATAGAATATGAACCGAACTCGCGGATTCTATGAGGTTAACTTTGATTCTGACGGAGACTTTAGCTCGATCGTACTCGATTTAACCAACTCTGTACGAGCGTGACACGACGTTACTCTACGCGTGACTGTACTGCTTTGAACCGAAGAGGGTTGAAACTGAAGGGTTTATATAGTCCCAAAATGAGTGGGGATTCGTTAAGAATTTCCATATAAGGAAATCCTTCGGGGTCGTCGTCGTGTCACTCCCGTTCCCATGGTCGCGATCCAGATGGTCAAGATCAAGAGCCCCTTAGTGGTGTATGATAAACAAAAGGATTTTAGGGCGTTTTCCCTTCGCAGACGCGAGCTCGAAAAGTGGTTGAGAGCGGCGTATGGGAAAATTCCACATACGTAACAAACGTTTCGACATCTGCTTGCCAAATCTAGCAATCGCCGAATGACAATCAAGAACGCGCCGGCTTGAAAAATTTAGATAGTCTTCGGCTCCGAGTTAATCTGTATATTGCTCTGCCGGTGGGTGGTACATTTGGTAATCATTCGTACCCGTTGGTAATCGTTATCTATCGCCGCGCCGACTCGCGGGACAATACAGTCATAAACCGCGAGTCAGCTCTAGCGAGACATGAGTCATGCAGCAAAAGTTGAGATGACGTTGAAAGACATTCTTAAGTCTTTTAATTTCAAGATTTCTGAATATCCTTGGAAAATGGACGTGCCATAAAAAATTAACCGAAAGAATATGCTCGATAAAAATAAAGCGTTTTAAACAATAAGTAACTTGTAAATTTGATTAGCCGAAGAAAACACCTAGAATATATGGTTCAACTAAATATTTAATTCTACATCAATAATTACACACTAATTTAAATAAATGGTACTATGTATACTTTCATGGGTGAAATTTTCATTACAAATAAATATAAAACGTGTGTTTATTTATCAGTTTCAATGCAAATTTCACGGACTATACAAGTTTAAACATTCAACAATTTGTTTAGCGTTTCTTTTTTTTCTATTACTCTTCTTGATTTCCGTTTTGTAAAGTAAATCTCCAGCGACCACGAGATTACGGTTGAAAATGTAAAAATATTTAAAAAATGCAGCATAGCCGAATAATTGGATGCAGAATCTCTTATCCAGCCTACGACAGGTCCTAGTATCAAGGAAACTATGCCAGCTGTTACTAGTTGCAGTCCAGTGGCACCTGGAAGCCTCGATAAGGGAACATGACTAGGAATTACGAGTGCCATAAAAATTGTTCGCAGAGCTTTCCCCATACCAATTAATACTGAAACTGCCAAAGTAATTCCAAAGTCTCCTATATGTGCAAG
Source organism: Andrena haemorrhoa (assembly GCA_910592295.1). Taxonomy (NCBI): domain Eukaryota; kingdom Metazoa; phylum Arthropoda; class Insecta; order Hymenoptera; family Andrenidae; genus Andrena; species Andrena haemorrhoa. The sequence goes on along the minus strand of OU342944.1, from coordinate 4,896,793 downwards.
TACTGAAAATAATAAGTTACAATATTTTTAAAGACAATAGTGATTAATTGAATTAAAATTTACGACTTGGAAGTCGTACTATCGACTATACTGGGTGATCCAAGGGGAAATATAAACACTTTACGAGTACATTCTACAGTGCATGTTGAGGGGATGACGTTATGTCAACATAGGTCCAATCCACAACGCTTATCAGAATATGAATGTCTCACACGTTATAGTACATTGCGTGACAAGGGAAAAAAAGGAAGCAATTTTGCCACGCACAATACTTTTTTCAACACCTGCTTGAAATGTGTGTTTTTTAAAGTCTGCTGAGCGATTGGCAAAAAAATATGCATGTTCGACCGGTTGCCATATTCACTCAGCTCGCAAACTCCAGTTTCCTTGGGAGCAAAGTAAAAAATGCGAATACGTATGCACGTAAAGTCATTTTCCATTTTGAAATTGGCCATTTTGCGCCCACTCAGCAGGCGTAAAAAACACCCATTTTCATGCAGGTGTTGAAAAGAATCTATTAATTCCTCACCAATACGACCAGTTGCTAATCCACAAATTCCCACAAGGAAGAAAATCCTGTTTTCCCATCCGAGAAAGTCAGCAATAAATGGAATCAACAACCTAGTGACTACGTCGATGCTGGCTAAAGTCGACATTACAGTAGCCACTTGAATTTTCGAAAGTCCGTATTCACCCAAAATGAACGGAGTCATGAGCGAAAAATTCAGTTCCGCGAACGTGGCAAGCGTAATACCGAACATCATGTTTACGTAAACCGGGTCATAAAGAAGATCCATGTCAAAGAAAATAATCACAGCTTCCAGGAATGATTTCTTCGGGGCTTCTTCGATAAATTCCTAAAATTTGCATGTCCTTGCTGAATTAACATGACGAAAATTGTTAAACCTACTTGTGTTTTATATATTATTCATTGCAACTTATGTATGTATACTCTCATCCCTCGATTTATATTTTTCGTAGGCGAGTTCTGTTTAACGCGATATCATTTTTTACGGTTAATAAATGTTTCTTTATATTGTATTTGTCGAGACAATTTTATATCGATGAGTAAAAAATTCTTACTTGATTATTTTTCTTATATTATTCTGTCCTCGTTTTGGTTAATCAATGAACAGCCAATTAAATGCTATTATAATAATTTTTATGTTCATGCTAATGTAAAATAATACTTTTTACAATATACATTCTTTTACATATTTTCAGACTTCATTTATGCGATTTTCCATCGTGTAAAAAAATCACGTGGAATTTATACTCCGCGCAAATTAAGAGACGGATGTATATACATACACAAGTGTCATAATATTTTGACGAATTTTAATTGACTTTCGTCACTTTTTTCATAAAACTTACCTCTTTTATCAATTCGTCAGTTTCGACTTCGTCTGGCATCGCTACTTTTTGTTTCACTTTTTTATAACAATCAGGATCTTTGCAGTGTTCACAATCTTCAGCATGCTCGCAAGATTCATTAACGATAATTAAGGGAATTTTAGAGACTTCTTTTCTTCGCTGACTCTCTGTTTCACTGTTCTGTCTGCAGACACATTGATGCAAATAGACTTTACAATAACTATTATAGTACAAAACGTGTGAATGCTACAGAATCCGTTGATGGAAGAAAATTAAATTTTACGCAATGTAATTATAAAAGAATTTGTGCCATATTTACAATGTAAGGATAGAAGCGGGGAAAAGAGCAATAAAAGGAGAACACGAAAAGGCTGTACAAGAATAAAATAGTACAAGAATGCTGGAGGGAAATAGACGCGAAGCAAGAATGAAAAAGTCGAAATGGGAGGTAATGAGAGATTCATATTATAGGCAAAAAATGATGGATGCCCAAGAAATGAAAATAGAAAGAAGGAGAAGAAGAGATTTCGCAGAGGAACTAGCGCAAAGAGACAGGGCAGAACAGGTTCAATGGCAATACGATAGGATTCTAGGAGGCAGATACAACGTACATTACACAGAAATCAGTGATAACCAGAGAGCAAATTATCTAAACGGAAACTACAGAGGCAGAAATCAAAGCATGATCGCAAGGCTGTAAGGAGTTAAAAAGAGAAAATTCAACGACAAGAAGGATACTAAAGGGAGAAGAAGAAGGAGAGGAGTGGATGCGAAAGGTTCTGGAAAAAGGAGAAGAAACGAAGTTTAAGATAAAGGAAGAAGTCAAAAGGAAAGCGCATTCTTGAGTTAACAGTCCCAGAAACACTTACACACACACAACACATGTAACCCCATTTTGAGGCCGAAAGGAAAAAATAAACCTATTTACTACTACATATATTTACCTATTAAGATTTCTTACCGACGATCCTGTATTTAGACTGGACTGTCTACTTAAAGTCACTGATGGCCGTCGGCTACAAATTCTTGAAAAATTCTCCTTCCTTGACGTTTTAGACGTTATAGATGCAGTGGAGGTATTTCTTCTGGAAAACCTATTTTACATTTTTTCCACTTTCAATCTATTAAACGCTTCAGTAATTTGCTATGTTAAATTAGCCAACACTTCAAAACGGTAAACTCCGTAGTATTTTTTAAAGCATTATTGTTATAAAACAAGACAAATATCTTTATTCTTGTAATTTCAGGTAAAGGCCTGTTTATATGGACGCTCGAATCTGTGGGGTTTGGACAGGGGTTCAAATTCAAACTGTTATAGGTACTTATAGGATTCTGACTGAAACAGTTATGAAGAACCGATATTATGAATAACTGTTATAAGGAACCGAAATTTCTGACTATACCGATGTTATATCGGTTCCATAACAGTTATACAGGGTGTTCGACTACACGTGGGAATAAATTTAAGGAGTCATTTCGACATCATACCAAGGCAAAAACCAAGAGTAACGCCTAAAAGCAGGCAATCCGCATGCAGCGGTGCACGCGCGGCAAATCAGGCACAGGGATCGACAACTGGTTGATTTCGTGTAATTCTGTTTTTTCAGACCCAACTCAGACCTAAGCATAGTGCTTTACGCGCCCCCGCACTAACATATGTAGTGGATGTATTCTTAAACAGAAAAAAAATACAAATTCAACGATATATCATAATGTATATTTATGCGAAGTTTTAAAAAAATCAAAAATTTCAAATTAGATGCGCGCTGTTTTCTCGTGGTCCAATCAGCCTGAAGTATTTTCCAGATCATTTTTCCAACAAGTGTCATAATTGCGGGAGGTGAGACCAAAAGAATCTCGCAAAATAATTTTCGTCAAGAGTAGCTAGGGTCCACCCTAATTCGCACGTGTAACTGAACACCCTGTATAAGGCTTAAGTAAGCAGTAATAGTATTATTTTGATTAAGCTTCAACGATAACCATCCCCATTACCTGTCCACTTAATTTTTTCCCCGACTGAATGCATTCATCGTACTTAAACGGTTAAAAACCGTGGTTTTGTGTTTACTTTATGTATCTATGTCGAAACTATTATTTTTAATATCATTATATGTACACCATATTATGTCGTCTTGTAAAATATTATCGTAAAAGTGGATATTTTGACACTTACCACCCATCATTGGCCCGTGACATCATAACGGAAGTAGGACCCATCACATCTATACCAGAAGCACCGTCTTCATCGTCGTCGTAATATAGATACTGGCTTCCGAATTTTCCTTTACCAAGACTCAATGCACTGTAATTGCTCTGATTATTTTCATCGACATTTTCTATCGGTCTGTTTTCAAGAGACATCTTCCGATTTTGATTAGCTTTCTCTGTCGGACACTAGGAGAAATATAATGCATGCTATGTGATGGATACCAGGATTATTTCAAATTATCTCGCTACATCGTGACGTTACAATTCACACATCAAAATTTACTGTACAGTACTACTGACACATTGCCGCCCTAAAATATCGAATCACCTCGTTTTTTACACATTCATATTGCATGTAACTTCTCACATTTTGTATTTTCTTTCTTTTTCTTTGCATGGGAGTGTGTAATAAACATAATTTATTGTTATTGTTATCTACAATATTATATTACTATGTACAGTGCAGCGTAATTTGCGGTTAAACTGTACCTTATTGTTCGGTGACAATTGTTGCAATTCTGCATCGTTATTGCCACTGAGTTTCTTTATATCTTGTTTCTTTTTTGCGTGTCGAGAAACGGGTTGTAACAGAAGGGCACAGGCGACAGCGTTAAATGTAAAACTACCGAAAATGAGAATTGTACCTTCTACACCGTATACGGGCATAAGCAGTGTGATTATCTAGAAATTAGTGTAGTTTTTAACTTTCGTTTCGTACTTATAAACAGGGACTTCGGTGGAACATTATTAAGTATTATTTTTTCCATACTGCTAATTAAAAGAATGTTTAATTACTTTGTTTGAATTTACATAAAATTACCTGTGGCATGACAATAGCCCCCACCCCTGTGCAAGTCCAACTAAACCCCGTGGCAACTCTCCTTTTCTTCTTGAAGTAAGTGTTCAAGGCTAAAGCATTGGATGACATCGTAATACCAATCCCCACACCTGAAATTGGAAATATAAGCATTAAATACTTTCTTAATGGTAATAATTTCGAAACTTTCGATATCTTTTTTAATGCTTTGTTGATTACATCTCGTTACGTGCACTTAAATTCTTTTAACTTACCATATAAAATCGAGAAGAAAATTAACACTCCTGTAAAAGTTTTCATGGTTGACAATATCACGATCGATGTAGCGCAAATGAGAGCGCCTGTGAAACCTACCTGCCTAAAGCTGAACTTTCGAAATAATGGACCATTAGCTAATCCTGTAACATACAAATATTATAAACTTTTATTTGATACAGAGTTTCCCTGATTTATCATACAATTCAAGGTATAGAACAATGTAAGAAACATAACATTCCATTATGGAATTTTGAGGATTCAAGGTGCCCACTGACAAAGTGCATCTTTAGCACTGTTTAAGATGGAAATTTAAGATTTTTCCAAGCTAATAATATTAAATTGAAAGCTGATAAAAAATATTGGTCTTTTAGCGATTATTTGGTCCCGAGATGCAGGTTTTCGTGTTTTAATCCGTGCACTTCTTAATACACACGTGTATCGAAAAATACGGTTTCACGTGCATTAATATATCCATATTTTATTTTTTAACTAAATATCCGAATGTTTAGATTTTACGCAAATAATTTGCGATAGGTAGGTACAGATATAATTTACTAGGTCGCAGGTGTAAATTAATTTTAAGGAGGGAGGGTTGTTAGATACCTCGCGAGTTTCCCTTCTTACAGTGCCTAAATGCGTGTGGTAAACGCGGCCCTGAAAGTAATAATTCAACGATTCACCATATTATCGATTGATTCAAATAATCCAGATTCTATTGCATCTGAAAGCACATAGCACCACTCAAAATAGTGAAGCCACGAGAATCGTGACGTCCAGTTAAAAACACTAGAATCGAACCAATAGTTTTTGATATGACGTGATTTTGATTGATATCGTGAAATAACAACTATGTATTGTATTCGCGTACGATAAGGATGGAATACAAAATAGTGATAAAATCGTACTTCTTTCTGCGAGCATGTGGCGTATTGCAGTATCAGCTGTTATCTGGTCGTTGCTTTTGACGATAATGGACGTAGACGTAATCAAACATGAGGTGTGGAAAAAAAATTGGAATGTGATAAGAATGTCCAGACTATGAATAATCAATAAATTATTTACCAACACATGAAGTCACTGCTGCGTTTATGTTTATTATAGTTGTAGTTTGAGACGAGGTAATTCCCAGTTCGGCGAATCTGTCTTTGAATACTAGCCCGAAGCATAGCATCATTGGGAGTATGCAGAGCTGAAAGAATTTCACAAATACTGAAGTTCATTCGTAATAAAATTCAATAATTTATAATAAAATACTAGAAAAGATCGTCGCAAATTTGTCATTCAATACCCCTTTGGGAAATATCATTTTCATCTTTTTTAGTAAATGGTAAAATTTTTGCATTAAGTATACAGGGTGTTTCACTACAGGTGGTAAACCTTTTAAATTTCTTAATATTGCGCTTCAATTTCCAGAAAATGACTTTGAATTTTAATCGAGTACGGGTGCACTCCAGTTAAAATTTCAAGTGCAAATATTCATTCGTTCAAAAGTTATGATGTACAGCAGCGCTGTCCAGCGTAGGGGCCCCTCACACGCCTGCTTCCTCCCCTTCCAAAATTTCTTTCCCGCAGCGTGCCTTCCGTTGTCAAGGAGACCGCGCGACGCTACGAAGGCTCCCATGACGGCTATTTAGTATTGGGAATTAGGCCATGGGAACTCAAGACACATTAATAGTTTCTTTCTATTGGGAATTAGGCCATGGAAACTCAAGACACATTAATAGTTTTAAATCTTGATTTTATTCAGGACACTTGGAAGGAACGTCTTTATAGAACGAAACGATTCGGCAGAATGAATTCTTGAGGAAAGATCCGTCAAGCACATGGACTCTATCGGTTGGGCATGCTATCGCTATAAACATTCTGTTATAATCATTACAGCCCTGTCCTCTCATACATTCCAGAGCAGTAATATAAAAGATAATTTTTGCATAAATAAACTTTCATTAGTTAAACAAAACCAACAGCTAGCCAGGCTATATAGCGCTGCTCTGTCACGGTCGCCTTTCTACACTGCGTTCCATATAAGAGCGTACCGACGCCCCTACCGATTTGCGACCGATCTGCGCAGCTCCCACGCATCTGGCACACGCGATTGGTCGTAGCACTTTCCCTGCCGGTTTACTACCAATCAACAGTGTATCTCTGCGCGAAACCAGTATGCTCTAATGTGGAACGCAGTGTAGCGGCGCGCGGTATCCCTGACAACGCGGACGAGACAGGGAGGACCTCTAGCGTACGCGGAAACGACCCTGGACAGCGTTGATGTACATACACGGTATATGCACGGTGCTTAAAAATGTAGTTTTGAGATTTACGGCTTCAAAGTTAATTCCCCTACGCCAATACCGCTCTGCGAGGTCGTTACTCGGCGGTGCACTCAGTTAGTTCAGTGCCATTACTTCCGGAATCATTCGAATTTCCTCATGAAACTTCGTTGTAAATATTCTCTACTTTCTTTTGTAAAGACATATTTAAGTTTATAATAGAAATTTGTGAATTTTTTTTAAATAGCTGAAGCATATACTTTTATAGAATTTTTTGAACTAAAAAGAGCAACATTTAAAGAACATTTGGTAATTTTTTGTGGAGAAGTATGTACGTTTGTAATAAAAATACAACGATATCCAAGAAACCTTTTTAAAAACGGTGAGCAAGATATCACAAAAACTACTGCACTAATCTTTCTGAAATTTTGTGAGCTTATATTTTATATAAAAATCCCTCCGTCATTCAGTAGATTTTTATATAAAAAAATAAAAGTATATACTTCCTCTTTTTAAAAAAAAATTCACAAACATTCGCCTCTTTTCGACTTTCTAGGTATAACCCCTTAACACGTTCAAAAGAAATGTTAAAAGAAATACTTTCGAATCACCAACTTTTTTTAAAGGGAGTTTGAGATCATGTCAACTACTTGGAGTAGTTATTAACTAAATAATATACATATAAATATTTCACATTGCTGTTCATTTTTACTAGAAACAATTTGTACCCTAAATCTTCCATGAACTAACCCCTTGCACTCCAAGTATAGCTCCAAAACATACCGTGGTTTAAATTAACAAAGCACTGATATCATTGAATTTCGCAAAAATGAAGGAATTCATAATTTGAAGGGTTTTTGTGAATTAATTATACGTTTTGAGATTATTCTGTTATTCGTTAATTAGACTTATTATACAATTTCGTACTCCAATGTCGTATTTAATAAGCACAGCATTGTGTAAACATATTAACTTTGCAAAAATCAATTTAAATTATATGTAAAAAGTTTCTTGTATGGGTAATATTACTATTACAAGGACACATTTTTTTACACTTTGATAAACTTACGTTGGAAAATCCAGCAGCCATCACAATAATCCAACCCCAGCCGCCATCAGGCGGTTCAAAATTTTCACTGGAATTCTGTGCCTTTTCTGTTTTCTCTCTCATTTGCTTTCCCTTCTCCTCGGCCACTGAATCGTATCGCTTGATAGTCATGACTGAATGTCATTTAAAAATTTTACAACAAAATTATACGTCACTTTATTCACCCATTACTCTTAACGATTATAATTTTTCACGGGTACCAAATAGTATCTGAAAAAAATTAAATATCGTTTCACGAAAACCACTATACAAACACATTCTTCGTTTCATCTCAACTTTTACATATTTTAAGTTTACACAATCAGCTTTTTTATGTTTCCAATTATATGTTAAGATGTATTTTATTAACACGAAATGAAAAAATAGAATTACACGAAATCAACGTATTTAATTTAACGTGCACTCGTCGAATAACACTCTCACTAGTATTTGATACAATTTACTGTAACAGAAGGCCGATGATTTTTCAAAGTTCAATAGGAAGAACCTATAAGCGTTAAAACGTGCACAGGATGACTTGAATAATCGTAATACTTCGCGTTACATTAGAAAAACATCATGTTTTCACTTGCTAATGAAAAAAAGATACGCATATACATGAGTATCATGAAACGTTAATTCCTTGCGATTGACGGACAATCCTCGTCGAACAGTGTTAACAGTGACCATACCAAGTGATAAACTGACATCGTCGCGGCAAACGGCGTTGCAGGCATTACACCTCGCGAACACGTTGACGCGCGCTCCTCGATGAGTAAGATTGTCATTTGGCAACATTTCGTAACTTTCTGATGCATCGTAGGTGTGATACTATTCAATGACTCCAATAGAGCCAAATGTTTTCCACCTTCTATAAAGAGTCACTGTAGCTTAGAACTTCAAATAACTTCTTTGTTCTCGATAGAAGTTATCGAAGAAATCTTCTGTCGTACAGTACTGAAATGTAATTTTTTTATAAACCTCATGATTCTTAAAATTATGACAATATTTTGACAATTGAAATTATTAGTTTATGACTATATATTATTAGGTGTTATACTTTACTATATGTACATACACAGGCCCGGTGCTGGGTGCATTTTTTGTGTGTGCAATAAATGTCTGGCGCTTTTCCAAATATTTTTTTTTCGAATTAATTGCGAATAAAACGAGTCGCGGCAATATATTGAGACTATATAAGACTATATAAGTCATATTCGTAGCATCATAGCATGACATTTATTTTTTATTTAAAAGATTATCTCGTATTTTGTTTAGGTCTTTGCAGCGCGTTATCTCTTGCGGCGCCTGTGTGTATCGCGCACTTTGTACAGGCAACCGGCCAGGTCTGTCTGTATGCATGGGCGTAGCCAAGGAAGGACAGGGGTGGGCGTTTGCCCCCCTCCCCCGGCACAGGAAAAAAATAATATATTAATCGTCCGTCCAAAATTAAATTAATTTAGTAGTAAATAAAAATAAATTCAATTGTGGCGTAATTCTGTATTACACGACCCTGGTTACATTGATTCCTAACTACGTACATAAAGTCAAAATTCAGTTTCAGTACTTATTGCCTCTCCCTGAATGAAATCCCGACTACGCCCCTGGCTGTATGTAGATATATGTATCATTAGCAAAATACTCATGTTTCAGTACGGTAGAATAATTCAAAGGAATTACTTTTATATCTGTTTTTCTTAATTAATTTTGTATGCAATTTTTCTTAAATAACCTGTATAAAGTAACATGTATGTTGGTTTTAAGGCATTTGTGTCGTTAACTTTGGTAAGTAAAAACCAAGTCGATATCTAATCAGGCCTAACAGATATTAAGGAATCCGAGAAAATACATTTTATCCCATTTCACCACCTTAGGGGTTGATTAGGACAATATCCAGAAATTTGTTTTTAGGCATTTGTGTGGGTAACCTTTGCAAGTAAAAACCAAATTAATATCTAATCGGGCCTAAGAGATATTAAGGGGTTCGTGAAAATACACTTTACCCCTGTTCACCTGCTTGGGGATGGAATTTCAAAAAATCCCTTCTTATCGAGCACCTACGTCAGCGCTCTCCAGCGTAGGGGCCCCTCACGCGCCTGCTTCCCCTTCCAATATTTCTTTCGCGCAGCGTGACTTCCGTTGTCAAGGAGACCGCGGGACGCTACGGAGGCTACCGTAGAGAAGAGGGGCGTAGAGGGTCTCTTCTTCTTACCACTGGCATGACGGAACGGAACTGACACGGAACGGATATGTGTGCGCAGACCTTAAGATGTCTGCGCTATTTGGGTACACATTGAACCTATATAGAACCTCTTTCTTTTTGAAGTCGGTTAAAAACACAAATGCTGTCATTCCCAAGCACCTTCGTCTTATCAGGCCTGATTAAACTTCGCGATTACATGGCCATCGACCAAAGCATCAAATATTTTAGACATATTATTATCAAAAAGCGACAGTTTTTTTAAATCCAGTTTATTTGAATTTCAGACATTTTTTAGTTGTATGATATTTTAGTTGTGTAATAAACAAAAAGGTACAGTTTCATAATATGCAGTGTTTGCACAGGCTGCATAGTTTCACTCAAAATAAGTACAAGTGCAAATATTTCATGGAATATGATTTAATCGAGGAATAAGTGTCTTAATCGTAAACGAAACGCTTTTTGTATCTGAATTTATTTTTTAGCTGCAAAATTTTTAAGGTTTTCAAGGCACTCAATCAACTTTAAACATTATTCATTCTGAACTATAATATTTGGTTTGTTTTCAACAATTCAAATATATTAGAAGTGGAAATAAAAACACGACGAAAATGGTATGATAACTTTTCATCCCTTTGTTTCTTTTAAAGAAATGTTTAAAGGAACAACGATTTTTTCAGATGTTTACGAATGAAAATTAGACAAGCAGAAAGTAGAAAGCAAGCAATATTTTATTATGTGTAAACCCAACTGATTTAGGGATATTTGGAAGTAAAAGAAATTGTGTTAATCTTAGTTTCAATAGTAGGTAATGTTCGTTATTTAGAAACGATTAACAGCTTTAAGGTCAGCAATATAACGCAATTTTTTCGTCGCAAATTACTTCAATAAAGTTCCAAGTTTTACATAATTCAAAATAGGCTGAAGTCAGGGTCGGTGTGAATTTTTGTGGATCCGGGTTCCAAAATTGTGCGGGGCTAAAAACCGCATTTATATTGTATTTCTAAATTTTATAATAATACAAATCTTTGCATAGTGTCCCTCAATATTTACGATGAACTTTTCATGGACCGTGGAGCCCTTTTTAAAGCGGCGGCGCGGGTCCCGGGGAATGCGCTGAACCCGCCTCGCGTCGGCCCTGGCTGGACTAATTAATTTGCAATCTGTCGCACAGAAAGTATCGCTGATATGAGAAGTAGCACATTAAATCAAGGTTTTCTGGTTAAGGACTTTTGAAGGAATTTCCCAACATTTCGGCTACGTCAGAAGTTATACTACAGAATAATACACTCGCACAATATTTATGTATTCTGCACTCGAGATTCGCAGGCACCGCGTTGGAGCTCCGTACTGGAAAAAATGGAATCTTAAAGGGAAGAAAAATATAAACATGAATCTGAATTGTTATAGTTTTAATTCGCTATGCGCATTACAAGTTCAATGTGTGATTAAGCACAATTATTCGTGGATAATGAAAGGGTAATTTAAAAAAAATGAAACTATTTGCACAATGAAATAATGCATATGGAATGTTGGTAGAATGTATTCAATTTTGTTAAACTAAAATATCAAGAAATAACGAAAATCACTTATTATATTTATACATTTATTTAAGACTTTCAGTTTTAACAGCTCTGCCATAGCAAATAAAATAGTCTATTCATTCATAGATGTATTGCGTTTGACTTTATATTATGTGTATTTAGCTTTGAAAAATGTGGAATCTCTAGATAAGCGAAAGTATGCCAACAGCTGTTGACAAAATGTACATATGGCTTATCGTGCTAACGCGTATGTTATATTCGGCGTGTATATGCAACTACAAATGTATCTGTAATTAAATGTCGATCACGTAGCTTTTAATTATTCTAATCGGAGTAATTTATATATCTGAATAATTTATATATCTTCAGGGAATAGTTCTTCAACTGACCGTCGGTCATGAATAGAGGACGCTACAATTAGTCTCGAATGTATAGATCGGTAAGGTAGTGAAAGTTAGGTCACAGACGAGGTATAGGATAGATCTATCTATAGGGTTGCCATAATTGCAAGTCACAGACGAGGCGGGTTTCAAAAGTAACTCCACAGACCAAGTATAGGATAGACTTATCAAGTAATGTAATTTTGTGTCACACGCTCGTGGAGCTTGCGAGCCCCCTTACCATTTTCGTGTCACGTGCAACGTTACCGGTGAAGTCTCGACAGAGATTGTAACGCTACGCGTGGTAGGAATTAGAATTCAAGAAGTGGAAATTTAGGTCATTCGAAACCCGCGATTTACAAATGATTCTGTTTGAGTAACAATTTAAAGATAGCATTATAAACGTATTCCGTGCAACGACCGAGAAAGAAGGATCACAACAAATCAAGAACACATACGCCTTTTAACCTTGCTGTCCTATTCGGGTTTATTAAACGCAAAATAAATTTATTTAACATAAAAATTTATTTAAACAACAACATTATTTGTGACAGACATGCTTTCACGATGTAACGTGGAATACCACGCCAAGGAATTGTACCTTGGTATGTTCAATAACGTGCTGAAGCAGAGAGGACTTTAAAAATCGTCAAAAACCCATCAGTTCGAGTATCTCGCTGAAATATTCCAATTTGCACTTATCCTTCTATCTTAACACTGTACTCGTGTTCTGGAGTCCGGTACGAACAATCAAACAACATTCCAAGTTACATTGTACCATAGTATTGCAAGTTAAAGAAATTCTTGTATGTAATTAGAATATTTAACAATCACAGCTATCAGCTCGGTTCTCACCGATTACCAGGTCTCACCACGAGGAGGTTGCTGCGTTTCGAGACCCGTAGAGAGATAGATGGAATCAAAGTTCCATCGATCTCTCTGTACATGAAGCCTATTAAATCAAAGAGATGGATGGAAACAAAGTTCCATCGGTCTCTTTGGTTTAGACGTAGAAGCTAGGGAACTGCCAAGCAATCACGCGAGTAAAAGAAATTCAGGAAAAAAGGAAAGACTACCGGTGAGCATGAAAGGAGTATTGGATGGCGCAGTTCCTACCACCCTGCTGTCCGAGTCGAAAGGGAAAAGCACTCGGCGCCTCCCAGACGATTCCTGTTGCACCGATGCGACTCGCCAGGAGCAACACCAGGTGTGACCTGACTTGAGCCGTCCAACACGGAGACTGGGCACCGATGCGACTCGCCAGGAGCAACACCTGGGTGACCTGACTTGAGCCGTCCAACACGGAGATTGGGTAATCGAACCGGATGACTTACGCAGGCAGCGTACACCCCCTACGCCCGAAACTTTTCCCTTTCGACAAGAACACCAAGGGATGAAACCGATCCACCTATACCGATTCCAGGCTCAGTCGCTTGCTTCCGCAAACGGGACCAGCGGCGACCTCCTCATCCGAGATGAGGAGCCAACAAAAGAGCAACAAAGCTAATGATTTAGTGACTACTTCGCAATTTTACACGGGGCCTTAAATACTTCATGTTATAATACACTTTTCACTATCATTTTTCACTGTCACTTTTCACTGTCACTTTTCACTGTCACTTTTCACTATTTTGTTTTAAATATATTATTTTACCGTCTCCCTTCCCCGCGGAAGGGTGAACCTCAAACTCAAATGCTAAAGTAATCAAATTATATTAGTAATGGTGTAATAGCCTTGGGAGGAACCTAAGAACATACATAAAATCGAATAAATGATGCAAAAACATCGAAGTAATACATAAAATGAAATAAATGGCGCATAATCATCGAAGAAATACATAAAATCGAATAAATGACGCATAATCATCAAAGAAATACATAAAATTAAATAAATGACGCATAACCATCGAAGCAATACATAAAATAAAATAAATGGCGCATAACCATCAAAGAAATACATAAAATCGAATAAATGACGCATAACCATAAAAGAAATACATAAAATAAAATAAATGACGCAAAACCATCGAAGAAATCAGTTTGAAAGGACCAAAATTGAATGTTGAACTGCACAGAACAACAAAACTCGCATTAGTTTTCAACGAACCCCAAAAGTCCGTACCAATTGAATCAGCTACCTCGGAGCAGGCGGCTGAGCGAGTGGGGGAAGGACCAGCCTTGAAAGCCTGTCCAGGTGTCCAGCAAGTCCAGTTGGAGTAGCCAGCGTTGTGTCCCCACAGATCCATGAGACGCAGGAGGCTCGGGGGGTCCTGGTGGTCCGGGGAGTCCGTGGTGTCCAGGGGGTCCAGGGGGTCCAGGGGGTCCAGGGGGTCCAGGGGGTCCGGGAGCTTCCGCATGCCCGGAGGTCCTGCCGTCCCGGGCGGCCGACGACGACTGATAGTCTAGGGGTGCGTGTTAGACTCCCCACTTTGGGGAACAACAGCCGCGATCACAACAAGGTCGACGGTTGACTTCAATTGCGAAAACCAGTTAATTATTCGACAGAAATTGATATTTCCGCTAAAATATTCATTCCAGTGGCTATTACTATGAAAAATCATGTTAACAACATTTACCCTAACCGCCCACTATAAATAATTATTAACTATGATCGATACACCTCGAGAAATCACGCAATTAATAACATTTGGCCTTGGACTTGGAAATGATTTTCTGCGCCGAATGAATTCTCTTTTATTTTGAATGTTTAATCGTTCGATAAATGAATGTTAATGCTTATACGTATAACTTGTTGTAAAGTAAATGAATAGTTCCAGGAATATTTGCAGAAATATTTCCAAGAATAATTCTGAGTGACATACATACTTGTTTCTTTAGTTACTAGCAGTTACTAGCGGCGACACACGATTACCGAAGCACTTCAGGTTTTTAATCCTTTCGCGACGGCGATGCTAGCCGTCAATATATATATATATATTTTGCAATCGTTTCGTGGACGTAGAATATATCCGTCGCTAGGCATTTTGGATCCTCTTGCTGACGTCGGATATATCCGACGCCGGACTATTTGAGATCGTTCCGCGGACGTCGGATGTATCCGACGCTAGGCGCGAAAGGGTTAAACGTCCTTCAGTTTCTGAACAAAATCGGGCCAAAGCGCAGCATAACGAAAGCCCTCTATGTCAAACTCTCACTCTAAACAAGTCACACGTATGCAAGCAAAGTACACACTTTTCAACATTTTAACACATTTCAGAATAGTTGCTGAGTTGGAGGCTGTTCATGAGCAGATGCCACTACATTCAGTCCCTACACTCAAATTATGGGTCGGTAACACAGTTTGGGTGGGGACACGAACATCCATAAGGTGATAGGTCTATCCTATACCTCGTCTGTGGTTGAATTAGTTCCCAGAGCCACCGGTAGTAAATGTAGAGTACACGTCAGAACCGCTAATTTATCACGAAGTCGGTATTTTGTCGGTAAGTTCGTGTGCCACGAACTCCTATAAAATGTAAAATCTATTCTGTACCTCGTCTGTGGTACATTATTCACTCGTTATAAACTCGTCATTATGCCTACCCTTTCTGCTGCACTCACATGCCGCCATTCAAAATTCAAAGAGACTACGAGACAAATGAAGCTTGATATTTCGACTCATTCATTGTCAGTCTTTCGTAAGGCTGACTATTTATAGTGGAGCTTCTGTTTTTAAACGATTTTTAAACGATTTCATATTCAGCTTCGATCCTCTGTTTGTATGTACGTATGGTTCAAATCTGGCAAACTCAAATTTAACCAACTTCCAACTATCCAATTGTCTTGAAACTTTACAGGCGTGCGTAGTTCGGATGACAATGCAATATTTAAAAAAAAATTTAACACCAAGGGGATGAAAAAATTACCCAGTCACCGATAAATATAACCCATAACCACAAATCCAAACGACTTGAAATCATCCACTCACGTTCTTTACGAAAACGATAAAAACCCGCTGCGTTCAGACTTCGGGACGCTATTACCGAATATACACAATTTATCGAGATACATATGATCTGTCACGTATGTACGAATAATAAAACTAAAACTTTGCAGGGGTTTGTAGTATATCACTAATAAAAATTTTATTAAAAATGCACAAGAAACTAAATTAAAATGCACTAAAAACTAAGAAACAATTCTCTTCATGTACTACAATTTCGACGGTGTTTTTCACTTGAAATAAAATCGTGGGGCATAACATTTCATAACAGGATATGAATCATTTTATTACACAAGGAAACGTCAAAATGAATTTCATGCCAGAAAGTTTTCATTCGCATTAATGAAACAAAATGTTTTAATTACAGGATACAGATTGTAATGTGACATAAAATTGATAAACTGTAGTTGACGATGTTCCCCTTGCCAACCGATACTTCAACTTCTTGTTTCACATGGTGCCCCACGATTTTATTTAAAATGAACTATTTAAAGTGAAAAAACACCATCAGAATTGTAGTACAAGAAAATAATTATATTTTAGTTTTTAGGGCATTTGTCCTTAGTGCATTTTAATTTAGTTTTTGTGCATTTTTAATAAAATCGTTTAACATAATTTTTTTTATACACTTTCCAATTTATAAGAAAAAATGTCGAGAAAATACTGGAAATCTCGCTGTATTTAATTTTCATTCGAACAGCTACAAACGTTTTGAACGTGTCCTACTTGGAATTGATAACGTTTGGATATGATACGAATATGTTAACACCTTGCGGACCGGTGTGGTTACACAGAGTCGATCCTGAAGGTATACAGTAGCTATCTAGAGCTTTAGAAATAGTGTGACAAAAATCTAAATCACATGTTAGGTCTATCGTTCACTTCATTTGTAGTATTATTTCCCTGGCCTCCCCTGAATCGTTTTATCTGCTGCCAGAGATACAAAAGTTAAGACAAGGAATTGTTATTGTTAACTAAAGTAATATCGTGCAGCCTTCCCGTGAAGGCGTTATTTAAAAAGTTTTACAGCTCTTGGCCGAGAAAATTGGAGTTAAAATACGGATTTATACCGTATTTATCTTCTTCCAACAAATAACAAGGTAATAAGAAAGAGGCAAGAAAAATTCAACTGATTATTCTTTCATTATGAATTTACATATGAATGTACGAATGAAAGCACTTTGTTATTAAAAGCCAATGATAATGAAATCGCGTGAAATATAACTGCAAAATACATATTCTACGTACAAAATTAGTCGCGTAACGCATCATACATTATCCAGAGAAAGAAAAAAAATCGAATATAGGGCCACTATTGTCCAGCTGTCCAGTAATGGACGACCCTCTTTTGGCTCTAGCTAATAATGCCGAATTGATCCGGGACACTTTGGTGATTATATTTCACGATGCCCAACGTTTGCCTTTTATTACAGCCTTACTAAGAAAAGCAAATTTTTTATCGTGCTTTTTCCATGTCCAGCGTTCGCTGCTCCACGTTTTCAAGGCAGCTGCCCGTCAAATCTTATTGATCATGTACCACGGAACATTTGCTGATCAAACGTAAGATAGGTATCGCGCGAAACAAATATAAAATGTACACCGGATTAAAGATCGAAGCACACCACTTTCTACGAAAACAATTGAAAGCCTGAATGAACTGAGGACAAGAATTTAATTCGCTACGCATGTGAGAGTTTTCTATGTAGGTAGGCCTATATCATTGCACGGCGGACTCAATTTCACGTGATACGTGCATACTCCGTGGAGAGAAAAAAGTGACCACTATTGAATTGCAGGATGTATGGACATCCATGTGGCACGTGGTCCTGCGACACGGCTACTCGTCCACTTTTTTCGTTTCACTTTTTTCCAGTGATTCGATTATTCCAGAGGGTGAGATGAAAAAAATGCTAAAGGGAAGCTGACCCACGAGCGGACGCTTGCTTCAGAGGCGTATCTGGCAGAGGTTTTTCCGTTGCCGGGTCTGTTGAACAAGGTTCTGATCGGTTTTCCTATACAATATTAATTAGCGAAGAGTTCGCACGAAGGCGAGCTTCTTTCGTCGTCGTAACAACCCTAAGTTAGCAGTTCGTTGTAACAACCCTAAATAGCGGAACAACAAGGTTGGATGGGAAAGTAAGCACCGGCAGACAGAGGCCCCGCGAACCGCCAATTGAAATGCATCATGCGATTCGAAATTATTGGTCTACGGCTCGCAGAGTTCCTCGGGTAATATCATTAATTTGGAGCAGCCAGTGCGGCCGCGGACCGACTTCATTATTATTATCAATACCGCGCAGAATCGCGTGACAAGTGCGCGACCGCAAACCGTAACGCCCCAGCGTACGCTTTGGACGTACGTTTCTGGCCAGCCGCTCTAATTTATCCTTTAAATTATGCACGATCTCGGCTGTCCTGTGGGTTTTTGATCTACAATGAAAGAAAGCATTTCACGGGGCCGCCACCGTGCAATGAGAGACGTGTAGGTATAAGCCATAAGGGCAGGGCCTGGCAGTATGATTAAATTGCGATTAAAGTGCCATTCACCAGGCCGGAAGACGAGTCGTTTCTGACCGAGCAATTCTATTGCAACAGAAAGGAAACGCGCGTACATATGTAAGCGTTCATACTTTGATAAGCCTAGCCGGTAATGTTTCGTTGCGAGATCTTGCACCTGATAAAGTTTCTCGCCGCAATCTCAGTTCTAGAGAATCATTTTAATGGCGAGGACTGATTTCCCAGTATCGCGACAGAGAGCCGCGCGATTTTTTTTTGTTTACCTGCCGGAAAAAGTATTCGCTGCGATTTCATTTAGGAGAGCAGTCCATGAAGCGCGAGAATAATAGGGAAAGTACAGGGGGAAGCCTCGCCTCGTCATCGCGGCACATGCTCCCCCGAGTACTTTTCGAAAAAAGGATATCTCTGGTCCGCGTGGGTGCGAGGTGTATCTCGCGAGATTCTGCGCGTCATTTCCCGTGGAATGGAAGGAAACTCCTAAGAGGAGGCTCGCACCAGTTCGGACTTGTCCGTGAGGCTAAACTAATTTGCTGCGCGAGGGTAGTCGCTGGGTTAGAGCTTGAAGTGGGGTGACGCGGGGTCGAGGCAGATGGAAAGTTCGGGGGACGAAGGGAGAGTCATCTGATTCCGCGTGGTGGGAGAGAACCGAATTCCGAGTGACCAGTAAAAATGCCACCCCGCGCGGCAACCCCACTGGCCGTCGCTCGCTTTCCCACTTCTCCTTCACTTTCTCTTTCCGCTTCGCCGTTCTCTCTCCTCCTTTTTTTTCCCCCCCCCCCCCCCCTTCCCTCTCAGACTTTTCTCCCTCATCAGGCCTAACTCGAGGCTATAGGAAAGACTGTGAACTGGGGTAAGAGACTACCTACTCGTGCTGAGTCGCGAGGAAGACGGTGATAGCTTAGAGACGCGTGTGTTGGTTGCCATGTGGGCGGAGGCGCCTTTTTTTAACGCACGTGTGTGCAGGTGCGTAAGCCCGAGAGAGGAGGAAGTGCCTTAACGAAGAAAGACTTTTGCCAGTGACGGCTGGCCTCGACGAGACACCCCTCGGTTTCACGCTCCTTTGTCGGAAACTCGCACCGATATCCTTGCTTCTCTGAACCAGCGAACCGCCTCTGTATCCATTGCCGCCAAGTGGTAAACACCCGGGTGACAATCGCGAGTCGAATTTCAACGTAAATTCTGCGAAAGGAACGACGGCTTGGCGGGGAGCGCGGAATTCACGGAACTGCAACAACGTTCGTCGGATTTTTAATCCGGCGAGGTCTCGATGCTCCGGCGAAAAGGAAAACTGGAATCGGCAATGACGGCGGCGCAAGGAGCCAACGGACCCTACCAAGACGTCGTCCCTGACTTTGAAAGAGGGTGGCAAGGAGTAAGGGGTGAGTTCACCGGGGGGACTGGAAGCGAGGGTGTGGGGGGGTGGGAGTGGAAGCGGGGATGGGGGGTTGAATCAGCGCGGGGGTGTATGGGGGAATTAGTAGATGGCCGTGGACAATGTGGGGGATACTTTCTCATATCAAGTATGGCCGCCATCGTGGCACGATGGTCAAAACAATAGTAAGTAGAGAGACCCGTGGGCGGTCGTAGTTTCATGCAACTCCTCGCTACCGTTACTCTTCCTTCGTTTCGCTAACTTTCAGTTTCACTTCTGTCCGCCCGAGAACAGGCGAGGCAACGTTTCTGCACATCGTTTCCCCATTGTTTTTCTTTTCCTCTCTGGTATTTCAGTGCGCAGTGAATAAAGTGATGTTATCGTCGTTATCGTCACCGTTATCAGCCGCGAGCCCGTGCCTCATTCAATGAAAACGATTCATCATTGTATCATGACAATTAACAAATGGATAACGACAAAGAATCAGCCAATCCCGACTATATTTGGCTCTTTCACACGGTTGGACGGCTGCTGACTACGGTAAGTGTTGCACGAGATATCATACATTATCTTGGGGATGTGTACCGATGGCCGTATGATGCACGAAACAACGTCATTGCGGGTTACGATTTTTCCAATGATTTCAACGGTCTCTCCTCGCGCGTGGGAAAGCGAGCCACATGCGCTTGTGTGTAGAAAAGAATACGCACATCTCCGCGTTCAACCTCCACGACTCTGCGGACATTTTCCGTGACGGATTAGAAATTCCACCGACGCTCCGATTACTTCAGCACCTTGGTCGCGACAAGACGGCGGATAAATCACAGTGAGAATCGACGTGGAATTTCTAAAACGACACTGCACCGCTGCCCATTCAGGGAAGACTAAAAGTCCGCCCGATATCCGCCTACGTCTTTTGCATGCGAATACTCCACGTGGTTCATCTGACGACACGCATTGCGCAGATCCAACTTTCCGCGATCCCCACCTTTATGCGAATCACACCTTTTACCATAGCCTCGCGATTATAACTGGCGAATATAATGCCATCGACCAAACATTGGCCTCGATCACTACAATTCATTTGCCTTTCCCACAAGAGGCTTCATGATTAGGAAACGTACGTCAAACGTCTTGAAGCGTAGCTCGTAGAAACGTCTGTTTAAATTATCCAGCTTGGAAGGCGGCAAAGTTTCGCGCAAATACGTCTCTAAAACATTCTAAACTTTCTATCATTTAGCCGAAGTATGAGCAGCGCAAAATCGCAAGGAATATCAAGTGCTTTCGAAGGCCAATTCGTTTCAGTCGTCGCGGCGGAAATGTGCTCAAATGTTTTGTTGCAAGTTCATTCGCTTTAAAGTCATTTGTGAATCCACTGCGACCAAGTGACACGGCCAGTTGTTGGCGAGGGGCAATTGCAGCGCAGTGAAACTTGCCGGGGTGGATCGAGGGCGCGGGGGTGAAATCGCGTTGGGCATTTAAAGAAAATGAGGAGGGTGGGTGGATAGATTTTCAGGACTGGCGCGATGATATTTGTCTTGTTTACGGGCAAGACTTATGCGCGTGTGCGGACTAGTGAAGTTCGCTGCTCGATCAATAGGCCTCTACTGAAATCACATATAAACGCACTCGCGCGCACGCACCCACACCCGCGCAGGCACGCAGCCACGTTGACGATCTGACGGGCACACGTAAACGAGGGGCCCAACGCAAAAAGTTCGCGAGCTTTTCTTTCGACTTCGAGGGAGAGAGAACAGGGATGATCGAACGACCCGCACGGAACTTCTATAATTTATCCCCCCATCCTCTTATCGATTCCAGAAATTCCGGCTTCTATCGCCGTTTTTTCCGTTCGTCGTTCAATCCATCAAGTACAGTTAAACAATCTTATCCCTGGTACTCCTCGACCACATTCCCGTTCCGCAATCCTCTCGTGTTTTGCAAATACCTGATTGTAAATTGTAAGAGCCGTCAGCGGTAGAGCGCCGCGTCGCTCATAAAACTACGACGTATCGAGTATCTTAACCGAGAATTTCGTATCGCTGTTTCGTCGAACCGTATCGATTGCACGCGTTCAATTATTAATTACGATACACCGTACACGCCGAAACGCATAATTCATCGTGCCCATCGTTTCGCGAGGCGGCCAGCTGCGGTCTGGTGCTTACGCATATGCCGTCGCGGCATCATTTTGCCGTGTTAGAACGTTCTTTCCCGTGCGGCCGTACGCCCACGCAATGGCTCCCGCGAAACAATTTGACGGAGCTCGGAGAAGGCATATGCAATGTGTGTGCATCCGCGATAATAGGCACCTCTCCTCAGCGACTGTCCCTTCGCTGAAAGCCTCGATGGTTATTTCCCTCCATCCTGCCCCTTACAACCGATCCGCTTTCCACTCTCTGACAACATGTTTTTCCCGACACCCTTTCGAGAGCCAGGAGAGAGCCCCCTCGCTCCGCTCCCCGTTCGTTCGCTGTCATTCATCTAATTTTGGCTAGAAACGGCGCAAAGGCTTCGCCACAATTGTATACCCCGTGCCGGGTTACGGCCATACGGGCGTATTTACGCGTATTTTTGGAAAATCCGGCGAATGTTGCGCAGAAATGCGGGTTTTACAGCGTACACCCCTACCACCTGCCCTCGCTGGCACGTTTTACAAACCCCGCGTAATCCAATTTCCGCAGGCTAACCGCGCGGCCGTCCGAAATTCAAATAATCACCCCGCGTTGTAATACGCGCTTGACACGCAATACCGATGTACGCGAGTATGTAGATTGTTACTATTGGAGCGGAACAACGTTTAACCGTCAATTTCAATAAGGTGAATGAAGTACTACCTATCTCGTTGAATTAGAGAGAAATTGTGGCGGCTACGAATGAATTTGTTATAAATTAGAATTCGATAAAGAATAGCGTTTTTGATTGTGACTCATTGTTGGCGTGCGGATCGCGGAGATATCGATCGGCTGATTTTGGAGATCATCTGTTTGGGGAATGTAGCGAGCGCTGGTTCGTTAGTGTGGTGGGGGGAATTTGTGCGGTGGCCCATTGAAGGTGGTAGGGACGAACACGATGTGACAGGCCCTTCATGGGGCACCGTGGCTGCACCTAACAGTAACCTAGGAGAGTCCAGAGAGGCGTAAGCCTGGGCCGAGGACCATCGATTAGCACCTTTTCAAGATCTTTAAATTTCGTTTCGAGGACTCGCCGGCAGCTGTTCGTTTCGGTAGTTGGCGTTCCAAGTATCCACCTCGTTTACCACTCGTCATCCTTCCGCGCCTTTGCCCCGAGTTGATCCCTTCCGACAAGTTCCATCGATCGCCCAGCGCGTCGAATCGACACGGGCCCATGTCCCCGTTTCCTCAAGACGATCCTCCGAAATCGTAAAATTTATATCGCGTGCTTGGTTCTTTCGAGGGCTCGTTCGACCAGCGCCATCCGAAAGTAACCCCTCGTTCGCGCCACGTGCCATTCACGCCTTCCCAAACGTTCCCGACGTCTTGGAGAGGAAGAAAAAAGAAGGGAAGGTGGAACGACCGTTCCCGTCACCGTCTACGTCGCCGTGCGGTTTCAACAAGAAAGTGGTGTTTACGCGCGATTCGTTCGATAAAAATGCGCGATAAAGTTGCACGTGACGCTCAATGGAATTGTGTTGTTTTGGAGCCCGTTTATTTACATTTAACGATGTTTATTGGACGGCCTTGAATGCGAAGATGCTCAGCTGGTGATCTCAGCGCGAAGGCGATCGAATCCTCTGCCAGATTATATTGTTTACCGGTAAGAAATGCTCGGTGACATGTCCCCCCTGTTCGTCGAGCTGTTATCTGCTTACAGAATACCATTTTGTCATTACGATTCTGTCATTATGTTCCCTCCTTCCTTTCGACCGTTCGTACATCGGCGTTTCCACGTGCGGCGTGCACTGCCGCTAACAGAAATCGGCAGAATTCAATGACCCCTCGGGCATTATATCGTGACAGCGGCATGGGACTGTCAGCTTCAATCAGTAATTACGGAGCTTCTGAAATGCATATTCGTACTATCCTCCGAATTCAGCCCCAACGCATGGGCGTACACATGAGTCATATAGCACGTTCCCCAAACGTCTCCCTTTTCTGACCATGTCCATCCGCATATAGGGTGTCTCATCGGGCCTCCGCTATCTACTTATGTACTACTTTCTCCTCCGCTCGTTAGGCAATTCTATTTCCGACCGTATCGGCCCCACGCTCATGATAATACGTCGATCTGCCGCATTAATCCAACGAAAACAATGGAAATACGGATGAAATTTCAGGATCCATTGATTCTCCGTGGCCATTTCCAATGGGATCATTAACAACCGCGGCATACCGTGCGGTCTCAAGTTTCCCTTTCTCGTGTTACAAACAGAGAGGGAAACACACCGCGCTCGCGCGGAGGAACGTGTCAATGACAATACGAATTGCAAATAGTAACCAAGGGGGGGGGGTGTGTCTTCTTCTTGTTCGGCAGAGGGACGAGGTGTAAGGACATCGAGCGGGTCTTGTCGCGCAGAGGCAGAGGCAGGGATGTCCTCGACGATGGCGCACGGAACGATGATATCGGACCTGACCGAATTGGACAGCGACGGGTCCAGCTGCGGGGAACGCGAGGCCCGTAAACGCGCCCGAGTCGACACAGATTCGACGGGGCCGAAGAAGAGGCGGAAACAAACGACACCTGTGAGATTCTCCTCCACCTTGATGACGCACGGCGGTCACGAGGAGTCCAACGAGGACGAAGACGGGGACGAGGACGAGGATGAGGACAGCGAAGGTAAGCTGTCGTCGCAATCGCCCATACCATGTCGATCGTCGATACGGGACGAGAACCTCAATAACGAGTTCCGTTGCCAGTATTGTAGTCAGTTTTTCGATAGCAAGGAGACGCTGAACCTTCATCTCGATAACGAGCACGGTTCCGCGAATCAGATAGCCCGACAGATTCCGCCGAGTATCGCGATAAAGGTGGAACCGTCTCAGCAACTGGACCAATCCGAGAATCCTGTTAATCTTCTTAGCGTAAAGAACTTCGCGACTAGCTGGCTAGGTGCTGGACAGCACGTGCAGTCGCAGATGCAGTCGCAGGCCGAGGAATCGTGGCCCGGTCCCGCGAGTCAGATCGCCGCGCTGCCTAATCACTTGCAAGCCCTATCCGGTTTCCCGGGCGCACTGGCGCAGTATCTACCATTACCCAGCTTCCCCGTCACTGATCCCAGTCACATGGTCAGACCCTCGATAGGACCGGCGCCGGTGAGGATCTTCAATCCGGACGCGTACTGCGACCTGTGCAACAAAGAGTTCTGCAACAAGTACTTCCTCAAGACGCACAAGGCGAACAAGCACGGGATCTACGTGGACTCGCCGGGCCCGAGCATGGTGGACAATAACGCGACGGGGCCGCTCTATCCCGGCAACTTCCCCGCGAGCATGGTGAAATTGGAGCCGCCCGCGACCCCGCCGGCGCCGAGCGTCCCGTGCGATCTCTGCCAGAAACGGTTCAAGAACGAGGATTCGGTGCGCAAGCACAAGCAGAAGATGCACACCGAGCTGCCGGATCAGCCGCAGGAGGCGCAGACGAGCCTGTCGCAGAACGACGAGGACAGGGAGACGCCGAGGACTAGTCCCGGGGGTATGGAGGCGCTTTTCAAGCAGGAGTACGGAATGGAACAAGAGGATGCATCGTTCGTGCCGGCCCCCAGACACCTATCCCCTCAATCGATACAGCAGGCGCGAGACGCCGGCTTCAACGCCGATCGGCTGCGCCGCTTGGGTGTAATAAATCCGGACGCGTTCTGCGAGATATGCTGCAAAGAGTACTGCAACAAGTACTTCCTTCGGACGCACAAGATGAAGAGGCACGGCATCGTGATCCAGGACAACGAGAAGTCGCCAGGTAACCCGGGATCGGCGGCCACTTGGCATCAGGTGCAGACCAGCCCGCTGAACCTGATCATGACCGAGAACACCAGCAGCATGGAGTCCAGCGAGCGGACCGGAGACGATTACGAGTGCAAACCTTGCGGGATACGCTTCCAGACCAACGGCCTCTACCAGGCGCACTGCAGAAAGATGCACGAAGGCGAGGAACAGCACTCGCCTAAACAGGAATGCGATTTGGATACGTCCGACCAGCGAAACGACACGATCTCGGAAGATCTTCAAAAGCTGCAGACCATGCTGCTGCAGCTGAACGGGCTGAAGTCTGGCCAGGGATTATCGTGCACCATGTGCGGCAAAGAGTGCAACTCCAGAGCCGCGCTGCACATCCATATGGTGACGGAGCACGGTGTCATCGCAGAGGACACCACCTCGCCGCAAGTAAAGTCACCCCTAACCGCGGCGTCTGCGTTTTGCACCCTGTGCGGGAAGGACTATCAGAGTCAGGATGCCCTTAGGAGGCACATCGCGGAGGAACATCAGCCGTCGATTTCGAGCTCCAATCCTCAGGCTGTCACTACCACCGCGGCCAACACGACTCCGACGAGCCAGGCACCATCCGAGAGGAAAGTGACGTCCATGACGCCGACGTCCAGCTACTGCGAGATCTGCAACAAGGAGCTGTGCAATAAATATTTCATGAAGACGCACATGCAAAGGATGCACGGCATCGAGATCGAGAACGGCGCTCAGATCGGAGGCGTTATATGCAATATCTGCAACAAGGAGCTGTGCAGCAAGTACTTCTTGCGCGTGCACAAGCACAACACTCACGGGATCGTCGACGAGAACATCCCCAGCTCGACCAAGCAGGAGGCTCAGGAGCCGACGAACGCGGAGGACGGTGCCCTGAAGCCCGAACAGCTGGGTGATCTGAGTCACAGATATTTCACTCACTTCACAGAAGTCTGTCCGATCTGCAGCAGAAGGTTCCGCAGTATAAAGTGGCTGAAGGCCCACTTGATGGGCGATCACGGGAAGGCTGGCATCGATAAATGGCGCGAAATGGAGCAGCAGTATCAAACGCCGCCCAGATCGGGAAACCGAGTGCTCAACGCTTCGAAAAACGCGCAGAGCTCGAACTTGAAGATACCCAACGGATTCGATATCCCGCAGCCGATTAAGTCTGCCGATTATCCTGGTCTGGGTAATCAGGTGCTGTCCAATTTGCTCGGATCATCTGCGGAGGATCAACAGATGAAGAACTACCGTTGCTCCTACTGTAACTTCACCACCACTGTGCTGCCGTTCCTTTTTCTTCACGAGAGATCTCACGTGAATTCCCAGGAGACCGTGGAAGGCGACAAGTCCCTTCAGTGTCCGGTTTGCTTGCAAGCTTTCCATCAGCCCGATATGTTGCATCAACATCTACTCACGGCGCACCAGTTCCCGATGCTGCTGTCCCATTTCCAACCCCCCATCCTTAATAACTTGGCCCTGGATGCGGAGAGACTGAGCGAGGCGAAAGAGAAGCTCGGCCAAGAGGCGAAGGAGGATCGTACAGGGAACAGTCCGCAACTCACTGCCAATCAAAGTGTCCCCGACTCGGTCAGAAGCCAACGGCAGGACGACACGGCGGTTCAGGTGACCCCTCAGGGTGTGTACAAGTGCGCGCAATGCGGCTACGCCACGACCAATTTGAACAGAATCAAGAAGCACGTGAGGAAGGATCACAAGACGATCGGCGATCCCACCGACAGCGTGATCGCCGAGCTCAGCAAGAGCCTGAAGGATGTCGCCAACAAGCACAAACTGCCGGCTTGCTACGCGATGCCGCAGGACATGAACTCGAACCCCGACAAAACGATCATGCAACCGTTCTTGATCGAGGAACAGGACATGCTGCAAGCTGGCGAGGAATCCAGCTCGGAGAAACGATTCGCAACCGCTCTGGTCTATCTGCCGGTGAAATCGCGGATCAGTAACGCGCTGACCGCGTCCTTCACCCTCAGTCCCGCTTGAAAACCACCCCTTTCGCCGTCATACTCCCCTCGACCTTTACGACTCGTTCCTGCGTCTGCGATTTGAGCACGTGTTATTGGTTCCTATTTAACGTGTAAGGAAATAGTTAGGGAAAGTTTATATTTTTCATATACGTGGCCCGACGGGAAGCTCCATTCATCCGGTATTTAGCGTGCGCGTAGCTACCTACTCCTGCGAAATAACGATTCACTGCGAAAATTCCCTAGATCGCGCGAGAAGTTAGCGAGGATAATGGATCTCGACATTTACTCAAGAACTTTCGCGGTAGATCCTTATCACGCGGCGAACGAGAATCTAAGAAGTCACATATATACGGTTTTCGAGGAGACTTTATATATTCGTGCGTTTGTTTGTATCTTGCTTGTTTGACGATTCCTATTTAGTGTTTATTAGAAGCCAATAGACCACCTTGGTACGGTCCCTTCTCCGAGGGTAGGAGAGGGCAATAACAAAAGGGTCCCGCGTTTGAAAGCCACGTTGTTATACTGTTCCAGTTCGGGAACGTTGTATTTGTACATATTTAATGATACAACACGAACACGAGTGATCGAGAAAGTTCCTATTTTAAATGCGACGGACCTCCGAAGAGCACGCGACCGTATTTATCGTATACCGAGCAACGATTCCCTTTTGTTCGCTTTAATTACTCTCGTAATCCCCCGTGTTGCTTTTGCTCAAGTCAAGGAATTACGAGTTCGCCAGAACGAAAGGAAACGACAGGGAACGCCACGCAGGCGTTCGACGCGTCGACGGTGCTCGACGCACCGGCGCCGATGATCTTCATCTTTTTCGCGATCGTGCTAGTCAATATTTTATATATAAATATATTATACATATATGTATATGCAGAGAGTTGAAAGATAGGGGCGAGAAGATTTACAGAGGTGTTTATAAATAGAGAAGTAGAGGTACGGTAATGAAGTATGCGAGGGCGAGAAGTTTGACGGTATAGAGAAGCGTGATTGCTATCGTGAGGGGGCGAGATCATGATCGAATCTACGGTTACAATATTTAGATATCAACGCGCCAGAGAGAGCCAATCAACTCAGGGTCGGCACAGTATAACCAGCAACCAAAAGTACAATCGTATACACAGCCAACGCATCGCATAGAATTAAAATACTTTAAATGTAATGGATGTAACGTTTCGCGCCGACGCGAATGTCAAACGCCTATGAATTCTTCCGGGCGGAAGGGAACCAAACGACCACTCCAGAGAGTATTCGACCGCACGATTCTCCCACTTTGTAATCTACTACGGTTGAAAGTTAAAACCAATGCCTCTCTGATTACCTACCTAATAGTAAGAATTGCATAGACTAGTCATTTACAAGAAATAGCGGAAGTCGCGGCCGCCGCGACGTCGGAAACTATAAAGTTCCTTTTTTCACGAAATGACGTTTCAACCACGTGCCTTGCAGCTGACGGAACTGGGAATCAAAATTTCTTTATCGCCATGTACGAACCTGATAGTCTACGTCGACACTAGATTTCTGTTGTCCTACGAAAGATCATACGAAAGAAATTCATACGACGATAATCCTCTCGACCTCGTAATGGCAACTTCCTCTTTTACCCGCGCAGACTCATCGAAACCGTGCGAAATCTCCAATAGAAAGGAAACAACTCAACCAACAATTACGAGGGGGCAAGCGTTGAAAGCGAGTATAAAAAGTTACCGGTTCGATCGCTCGGTATTTCGCTCGCAGTTTACAATTTCTCGGTTAACGGTCAGCGGGCATTCGGTCGGAATACTCTAAAAGACAGCTGTTTTTACAGTGACCGGCCGATAGCCGAGCGTGCAGCCGTCCCAAGCTGAACTCGCCTGCCAAAATGCGTTCCATGCACCGGTGGGGTCTTCGTCCCTTCGATGAACAAACAGGCGCGCACGCCAGGTTTCCGCCCCCGCCCCCGCCCCCCCCGATGCACGCCCACGCGATGTTTACCTTGGATTATGAAATAACAACGCGCCTCGTCTCAATAATATCCTCCTCCTGTTTGTTTAACCAACGACGATGCCATCGCGTATTGCGCTCATTTTACAAAATTCGTCGCGTTCTATCGGAAACCTTATCAGACGGAAGAATCGATCGCGGTTAAAGCGCGCAAGAACGCGACGATCCAGACAGAAAGTCGTGCGGGGAGGCATCGCGGCGCGTTTCGGTAACGCGAGGGAGCTCATCAGTCCGGGACGCGTTCCGCACGATCACGATTTATGGCGTAGATCGTGTAAGCAAAAACCGGCAACGGACTGGGGGCACCGGGAAGGGAGCTGACCTTTGTCTCAGCGGCCATAAAAATTTCCCCAAGGCAGCTGAAATTCGAGAGCCGCGTCATTTAACAGGGCACGTCCGGGTTTTCCGGCCAGAAATTCGGCTGAATTAGTATGCGCGCACGCGTGCATTAACATATTTTAGGGGACGAGAGGAATCGGCCATTACGAATCCATTGAGAGAAAGAGAACGAACTGGAGGTGGGGATATGCACGGAAATAACGAGAAGAGCCGGTCAGAGAAGACGAGGGAGAGAGGGAGAGAGGGAGAGAGGGAGAGAGAGAGAGAGAGAGAGATTTGGGTAGGGAAAATGGAATTTTTAGCGGCATTGTCGTGCCGGCGAGATGGGCCTGGGCAAACGGTCCCACATCTGGTCCCCTTCTGGGGGAAGGTCAGAGAGGAAGAGGTCGCGACCTTGGCCGGGTTTTTCCGAAAAAGTCCAAGAGTAACGACCCGAAAGATGGGGGCAGGCGGGGAGAGGGGCCGCTGGGGTGGAGAGCAGGGCATCCTGGCCTTCATCTCTCCTCTCTCGCCCGCCCTTCTCCCCCGGCCCCGTTTTGTCCATTTTTCTCACCCCGCACGGACGGAACGGTGACATGCAAAACGCGTGCGTCCATGTAAATCGGCACCCTCTTAATTGCATCCCATGGAAATGCGCGTATTGTGCATTTAATGGCCCGTGCACGGCGACCGAGCGTGGGGTCGTAGATTTTAATTATCGCGACGGCTCGCAGTCGATAATAAATCGGGCAACGCTTGGGGCGTCATGGTTTTTCGCGTGCTGGCTGCAAATTCGTTTTGCCACATCCGAGCGATTCCGCGTAAACGTGATCGATTGCCATTGCACGCGAGTTTTCTTCCTTTCCGCTTTCGTTCCCGTACCCGTTGTTTCACGGCATATCGCGCCGTTGTCCTCGACGCACAAAAATAAATCATGACGAACCTAGCTCATGAGTTATGTAAACTAGCATGCCCCGAAACTAGTATTGCCTTGACTAACGTAAATTGAGCACAAAATCAAATTTTACCCGTTTAAATCAAAAGAGACACAAAGTATATTGATGATTAATATATATATATATATATATAGAGAGAGAGAGAGAGAGAGAGAGAGAGAGAGAGAGGGAGAGAAATTAAGTAAGTAGGCTAAGCGCGTTTCGTATATAAATGACAAAGATTATATATATAATATATACAACATATAATCTGTATTATATTATTACATGAGCGTACATATTTGACAAACGTATCGTTCAATGCAAAGTGTTCCGCGCGTCTAGGGAAATTATTTTTAGTTCATCTAGTCACTTTTCGAAACGATTTATAATTCCGAAAGCCGATCTAGTCAGTCGACGTAGTCAAACGAACAAACATATGCATTTGTATGTATATGCATGATACCACTGATCTCAGACGACTTATCGATACAATATCGACCATATATATATATATATATTTTTATATAAGACTGCGAAATAAGGACGTTCTTTCTTCGTTATCTCTCATTTATATTATTTTTGTATGTTTATTTCTCTTCTCGATCTGGTATAATTTATGCGCGGTGGCGATCGGAGCGACATGTACGAATAAAGTATCTTTTATTTCTTTTATTTCGATTTCACGAGGCTTCTGTTCTTGCCGTTTTTCTGCAAGACTTTAACCTGACCCGTTTCTAACGTTCCCATTAAATTATTACCGAGTTACGCTACAGGATATCGAGTTGTATAATTCAATTTACTCGACGTCTGTCCGCCGTATCGATCAATTTCGCTGTTTCGTGTTTTAAAGGGTGCCGCTCCTATGAGCCCGCCGTCGGCGGGGGCAAATGGGTGTCCCCGGCAAATTAAATGTGACAAATTGCTCGCGTGCCCCCGCACTTCTGTCACTTTATCGGGCAAAAAGTACAAGTCAAACACACGACCGTATCCGGCTCTCCTTCCTGGTTACGAAAATTTTTTCCTCGCGCGGGGGGGGGGGCGCGCGCTGGAAGAAAAACAGAAACTCGAAAGGGCGAAGGGAGCGGAGAGACGGCGCGGCGAGCGCGGAGGGAGAGGGCGGAGAGGAGTTTCTTTCTCCCGGCGATCCTAGCAGCGAGGGATAATATTTTATGGGCAAACGAAAGGAAAAGCGGGTTGGTCAATTTTCAGCGAGAGGGAGAGGCGCCGTCCGAGGACGTGAAACGCTTGCGCTATATCGGGCTTTTCCTTTCGGTTGATGGCCGGGAGTCGACCGGTTTGAAAAGGGAAGGCGGAAGGCAACCGTTCCTCCTGTCTTTCTCCAACCAACCACCAATGAGTAAATGACACAGCCAGCCCCTACTCTCGTACGCAAACACACAAGCGCAACCAACACACCGAAAATTGGACCTCCACCCACCCACACCTACCGGGGATATGTATAAAAATCAATAACATCTTGCGGTTTCCAAGAGCTCCGAAAATGGGGGAATGTACATATACACACACACACATATATATATATATATTTGTGGAGGGGAATGTAATTTCCCCCAGCAGACAAAGCCACCAACAATTTTTCATTATCGTTCGCCTGCAGGTATTAATTGGGGGCAATTGAATTTTAACCCACGGTTACTGGACCGGATAGAAAATAACTCGGGACAGGGTTTTCTCTTTTCAAAAGAAAACTAAAGTAGAATCCATAAAACCATAACGGTAAAAATATGGAGGTATCGAGGCGGTACATTCTTAAAAGTAAATCCCTGTTTACCGGCATTCTTGAAGAATTCAATAACGCCCGAGTATTTCAAAGCAGGACGATTACTTACATTTGCCGTGAACAATAGCAAGATTTTAGGGGCAGGGAAAGAGAGAGAAAGGTTTCGCGCACAAGCGGTACAGGCAATATTCGTTTATCGACTTCTATTCCTTTCTACCCCCGCGAAGGATAGAATAATCGGGATCGTTGCCTTTGTTTCCCTGTCATTTATTTACGACGGCGGCGATGGTGGCCCGGTCTCGAAGTTCCCGGTAAATTTAAGAAAGGTATCGAACCGTACGCACCCCGCCTTTTTCCCGGTCCACCCCCGGTTTTCTCCTACTCATCAACCACTACAGCCGCACCGCTGCTTATACCCTGACAAGGAAGTGAATTGCAATTATCAAAGCCTCTCCCCTCTCGAGGCCCGCGCCCCTAGTTCTCCGATACTTTCGCCCCTTTCGCCTTCCTCCTCGCCCCCCACGTACGCTTTCTTTCCCCTATCGTCCGGCAACTTGGAAATTTCATCCCCCCCGTAATAATTTCGCCACCAACGGCCGCACCACCACATCAGCAGCCGACGTCTTCGACGATCAAAAGGATCCACGTGGCGAGATGAGGGTCGGCGAAAATATTTCGCTGCGCAGCGAATTTCGTGAAACACCATTGTCCGATCGTGGAAACGGCGGACGCCGTCGTTACCGAAGATAACGGGGGCTACAGGCTCGACTCGTGGTGGATGCGCTGGCAATCGAAGACTTCCCCGTCCGACGCGTTGCCGTTTTTTTCTTCGCAGAATTTTTATTCTCGGTGTCGCACGAGTGCGTTCGCGTTTTCAGCACCGAGAGCACCGGGAAACGGATATTGTACCGTGCTGATTGAATGCACCCGAAGCACCGCGCTGAGCCAACCTCGCGCGAGACCTACCGATGTCACAGAACGCTGAAATATCGCCTCCTAACAATACTCCTTTGCAGCATTCGGGGAAAAAACTCGTTGCCCCGTGGAATATAAAAAATAAAAGGTTCGAACTCGTGGAATCCTTTCATCGATCTGTCAACCTCGTTTATTCTCGTGCGACGAACACAGAGCCGCGTGTTTCTCTCTTTCTGCTGCCGCGAGACAACGCGTGTATACGTACACACGTGCGCATGCACCGCGCGCGCGCTCCTTTCTCTTTCTAGTCCAACGATTTCCGAGGGGTCGGGCACACTGAGGAATCCGTGATTCGGGAAAAACTTTGCCGAACGGGGTGAAAATACCGGCTTTGTTCGGCTATTCCGTTTTTCGGCGGCTCGAAAAGGGGGAGCCGCGAAAAAGGCGCGTAACCCTTTATTTATTTAGCACGCGCGGTCGGCGGGTGAAGCGTGCCGGGTGCGCGCCACGGCACACGCTCACCGTTTCGACGAATTTCACCCCAAATTTTCAGCTGGCACGCACCCCAGCCGATTTACACAATATTTTGGAAATCTTTTATAAGATTTCGCCCCTCCGCCCCTCCCGGCTTAGCGCGAGCCACGCTTCTGGACTCTCTATTGTAACCGACCCGGGGCCCCTCCGCCTCTCCTTCCCGCCGACCTGTCGACGAACGACCACGACGACAGATGGGAACGTGCTGCTGTTCGAGGCATATCGCACTCGCAGGCCAAGGGACACGGGCGCAACGACGAAAGCAGGCGGCAAAAAAAAGTTTGTAAAACGCGTCGAAATCGTGAAATTAGGGTCGATGCCGCAAAAAAAAGGAAATGAACGCGGAGAATTAACATGGCCATTGTGCGCCGCGTACGGGCTCCGCCGAGCGGAAGGGTGAACGGATTTAGGAACAGCCCTTTTACGCGACACGTGCCTTTTAGCCCGCTACCTCCCCCTTTCTATTTCTCTCGTCGATAGAATCGCGTGAAAATGAAAACGTGTAGGTAGGTATAGCGATGCGTTCTCTCCCACTTTCGTGCTTGGTCTCGCGTCGGATGGGATCTCGTTACGCGATTACAGCAATACTTCGACGGTCGTTCTGTGAATACACGTCGACACGGGAAATCGAGGGAATACGATGAATTGCAGTTTTTAATTGTAAAGTCAAGTTCATGACGATCTTCAATTTCTGGACACGGTTCTATAACGAAGCGGACGCGGATCTTTTAAGGAGACTCTTTCATAGAGCGGCACTTAATTAAAACCGGAGAGTGGTAATTGTTTTAAGAGAAACGACCGTGGCCATTTAATTTCCTTTCGGTTGCTCATTATTTCGGCTTCGTTCCAACGCTCGAAGAGACTTCGGAGCAACGATGTGTCGTACGTCATTACATATATATATATATATATATATATATGTGTGTGTGTGTGTGAAAATATAGTAAATTTTTATTTTCTCTTATGTAAACTTTGAACGACCGCCTGACAATAATAGCTCTGGGTAAAAACGTTACGCAAGCGTCACGAGAAATGCTGAACGCACAAAGAGACGTATATCTACATAACGCATCGTGCTGTACGATTACTTAAACTGACGTAACAACTGATTATCCGTGCTCTTCTAAATTTGGACATAAACCAACGATCGCCGCAGGCCGAGGACCGTTTAGAAAACGTAGACGCGCCGAA
Organism: Andrena haemorrhoa; assembly: GCA_910592295.1. Taxonomy (NCBI): domain Eukaryota; kingdom Metazoa; phylum Arthropoda; class Insecta; order Hymenoptera; family Andrenidae; genus Andrena; species Andrena haemorrhoa. The sequence goes on along the minus strand of OU342944.1, from coordinate 4,861,291 downwards.
ATTCAGAGCTTAGTAGGACGAGGGACAGTGTATGCATACGGTGGGCGACGAGCAACTTGCACGCGAGCGATGATACCGCGCGGCAAAGTGATAGACGGAAAAAGTTCTTAAGTTCCTATTAACGTATTGCGTGAACGTGCGTTCCTAAGTTAAGCTTTACATAGTCTTAATGGAAATGTTATAATTGGAGGGAACGGTCCCCTCCCGCGTACCCTCATACAGAGCTCGACCAACAGTACGTATGTGTATCCTAATCGATTACATTTACACGCATCTAGATATTCCGTTTTTACGTCTAACAGAAGCATGTGTATGTACGTATGTGTGTGTGTGCGTGAATTGTACGAGCTGTGTACACACTTTAAAGTTAAGCAATACCGTAAGCGGCGGAACTACTACATAGTTTAAAGATATCGTAATACGTAACGCACATAGATCGATAAGTGTTTGAGGAAAAATCAAAATTAGTTGTTAAATCGAGCTAGCCGATTCGGGGAGATTACAGCCAACCGCGATAAGTATTTGAACTGCGATCGATAAGCACCACGATTCAGGGTCCTCTAGTTACATACGTCTCTCTTAGTAAATAACGACGGAAGGAACGAAAGGCGAACGAAGATGAAATAGCGTAATTAGAAGTGGATGTATCTGATCGGCGAACCAGAAGTACAAGTGAACGCTATTTCGATGACGAATTATTAAGTATATAATAAAGAAAAAAAGAAATACACGTGTATATGGGTATATTTACAAGAGGTGTGCAGATATACGTGTGCGTCTGTACATAGACACGCGGTAATCGCAGGAAATCAGCGTAATTTTGATCTAATCACATGCAGGCAAGTATGCTAATTATGAGCAACTGTGTGACGGGGGACATTAAAACGGAACACAATTACTGTCGCCTGGTGGCGTCGTAAATTTTAGAGCTGGCCACTCGACGCCCGCGGAGGAAACGGAAACGGAAGAATTTCAACGGCGCACCCGTACTGAGACATATTTTTTCGGCGAAGTCAGAAACCGCGAGAGATCGTTATTTTTACAGAACCGAACGTCGTCCGTTGTTCGAATCGACGTGGCCGCGAGGCATTTTTCACCGTATACATAGAAGGGATAGCTTTTTTCTACAATAGGATGTTCTGCCAACGAGAAAGGTCTGTCGATCGTCTATTACCAAAAACGAAGAAGAATCCATAATCTTAAGCGTAACGATAGCTGTAACGTAACATTAGAGTACAGCAAACCGAATGTTCCTAATGTAATGCTTTCATCTAAATGACTACGTATATTTCTAAGTATTTAAGCGATAGAAGTTCTAATATTTATACCTTGCTCTATTGTACGTTTTCGTTTTGAGTTTTTATTTCGAGGAACAAAGAGAGAGAGAGAGAGAGAGAGAGAGAGAGAGAGAGAAAATTAACACGATTTAATTGACATTGAAAATTATAGAGTATTTATGTCCGTGAATGATACGCGTGCGTGAGAAACTGAGATCAACGTGGGCGCAACTCGATTTGGACGTTGCTCAGTGTCCATTTTCTACAAGTCCATTTATATCCACTTTGTGTACAAGAACTCGAGAGAATGCACGCATTTTTTAAATCCCACGCAAATGTACATACGTCGGTGAGATCCCATTTCGAAGGAAGTTCTCGTACACAAACCAGATGTGCGGTGTTTCCGCGAGAATGAATATTCGCGCCAACAAGTCACTTTTACGCGGCGCCGTCACGTGAACAATCTCATGTATTAACGTTCATTGTAATCATGTTTGGTATTCTTTCGAGGTGATTGTTAGCGAGGTTCTAACACGATCGAGGGTACAAAGTATCGAGAAGGGGCGTGGAATCGAGAATCAAAATATTTAAAAATCAAAATTACTGTGTAAGTTCATAGGAATTCGTTGTTTGTCGATAAATATTATTTGTTAGTCAAGAATAGTTGGACACGTCCAATAATATAGTCTAATAACCATTAACCATGTCGTTTCATTTTTTTCTCCCATTTTCATAAAATTTCCAGTCAAAGTATTCGATCCTTGTCGCACTCACGTACGAAGATTGCAATCACGAATTAGCCGCGTTATCGTAGGTTTTTCTTAAATGGCTACCGCAATTGTATCGAGATCGAATATCAAGATCGACAAGAAGACCATTAAACGAGTGGAATTAGACTTATATTGCTGCCATAGAGTATTTGATTCGTACCATTATAATACATTACTTAACCCAAATGATAATGTACGATCTCGGCACTTATCAAGGGAATGGGATTCCGATCGAGAGTGCTGTGATAAAGATTTCCGATAAACTACGAATATAACAAGGTCAATCCGACAATCATCGGTGAACGGTGTAAGATCGGCCGTCTAAGATCACTTGTAGTATTACACATGTCGCGACCAGCCACCCCGTGTGCTCGTAGACTCGATTCGATAAAAAATTCTAGTAACTCAGAGATCTATTTATTTATTAATAAAAATAATTACACCGCCATTTAACTCGCGCACTACGTCTCGTTCGCGGCATTATCAGTCGTGTCGTGAATTTTAAGTCACTGGTAAGCACGTCTGGTAAACAATTGAAGTATTAGCTATACCGAAGGCCGAGGTTTGTAGAAGTAACCAGCAAAAATTCATTTAACTCCTCTCGGCCCAAAAGAGGCAATTGAGAAAATGCTAGGTTCGCAAGTGGGAAATAAACGTTCGCAACAAGCTCGGAAAATCCCCGCCCAACGAAAACCAATTTGATTTGTGGTTTCCTTGTCACGTACGCTCGAGGACAATAGAAATAAATTACGATCATTTCTTAAGAGTTCCAGGTAACCTATGCATTCTTAACTTCTTTGCCTCTTTTATAGAATGTACCCACCGCTGTTTTCCTCAATTTAACGTAATTGTTCAGCCACTTACGTTCCATCGAAGTAGAAGAAGATTACATTCAATGTCGTTGAAAAGTAATGCGACAAGATTATCGCGCTAAAAGAATGTCCCACTGTTGTCCGAGTAGCGGTGAATCAGTTATAAAATCTAATTACTCTTCCGAGTGTAAGGATTGATTATCGTGGTGATTACTGAAGAGTTATCGCGATACTGAAGAATCACGATTGAATTATTGAAGCAAACAATATGGTACTTCCACCTGTTTCGTGTAACGAGAAACGTACGAAAAGGATTTCTATCTATCTTTCTGTCGAAAAAAAAAAAAGATAGCGTGGCGGTAGTCACGCCGAGATAAGGGAGATATTGGGAAATTCAAGGGAAACGTGATTCGTGTTGCTCTCACGAGCGAATCTGGTAAGTTCGCGGGTGATGCCTGCTAGTAGGTGCATGATACGTTTTATAGTAGTGATTACTGAAGAGAAATCGCAGAGGGAATCCATGTGTTTTACAGCCAGCAATAAAGCCGCTATAAAGATTGTTTATATTCTAGTGTTCAGATTAGCGAAATATGTATGTCGGACGTCAACGATCACAAGATTTTATCGTACACAAGGTTCGTATCACCACAATATGATATAAGAAGACTTAGCCGACCACTTGGTAACGGGAAGAAAAAAGGAGGAAATGTCTAAGGCATCTCGAGCGCGTTAGAGCCGTTAATCAAAGCACACATTTATACAACAAACCGACGAGCACAGATATAACATTTAAGCCTGTTTACCGCCCCGATGTCATCCCTTTAACTGATTCAAGATGATATCAAACATGCGGCACTTGCGCACCGAAATGTAAATATCGGGACGCGTGCTTGACCTATACTCGGTGTTGTTGATCAGTCACGGTTCTCGCGAAATCAGTGATCTGCTGGTAGGAAGCCAGATTCGCCAAAATCGCGCTCCTTTCATTTCAGGATTGAAAAATGCCGGCACGTGGAACAACACCAGTGTCTAACGGAGCATCGAGTGCCATAGAATTGTCAACCGCGTCTGGAAATGTACGACATGTAAAGTCCGCGTACACGCTTAATCGAGGTTTAACCGTAGTTCAAATTCTCTGAATTGCCCGACAGATAGACTGAACGTGAATCTGCCGATACTTGTCGTTATGTAATAAAATCGCAGAGGGACAGTGAGAATACCAACCATTGTATCTAACGGCCGGTGATAGTCGGATTGGTCGAGATTCAGGCGACGTTCTCTTAGGAGCATGATAACGCGCAAAGGAATAGCCCGCCCCAGCCACTGACAGTGACATCCTTGATCCTCCGCCTGATACCGTTCCCAGTGTTTCGTTTCCCTCTCCCGAACGGTGTAGTATTTATTTAAGGTAGATGCTGCTCGGAAACGGGACCGGGCCAAATCCGTCGCCGTTCGTTTTCCCTCGTAATCGGCTAAACAGTAATTGCCTTTGGTAATCCAGCGAACGCGGTGTGCACCGACGCGTACCGTGCATCCAAATCGCGACTGATAACATACCTTGGCTACCCACGTGATTTGGCGACGCATACCATTGATTTGTACTTCCCTGTCCGTGCATCGTAACTCTGACGTCGCCGTATAAAAGGAGGTAAATCCCATTCGATTTGCAATTCCATGCACGTCATACCGATCGTTTCGAAACTCCTTCAAAGACCGCGGCAGCGGACAAAGATTCACTGCTATAATGCAACTGGTGCATCTCGTTGGTCGCGGCAGGGTCCGATCGAGGGACTATTTTAGGTAACGAACGGATAAATCGCGTTTGGTTCTTTGCGTTAAAATGAAAATGGCCCCCGCAGAGTGGCATCCTTCTTTCTGGTGCTGAGTCAGTTGCCTTGGGACGTGTCTATGCTTTACACGCCACCGTCCCCGGCATAATTGCAAGGATTTGCAGGAATAAGTAACATCGACGGATACACGTTTAGATGCTCGGCGATAAAGCAAACGAAAATGGTCACTTTATACATTCGTCACGTGCACCGATGTAAATGAAACAAAGTCGAACCACACCGATTCCTCCGACCGATCTATCTGGCATTCACTATTCACTACCGGAAACGTGTGTTTTCCTCATTCATAACAATTTCTGCCTTATCATCGAACACATTAATCGAGCCCGCGTTATCCTCCCATCGGCGTTAGTAGGAATCGCATTTTAATCGGCCGCGCGGTGGACTGTAATCGGGAAGCCTCGGGGGACGGGTGGGGGCAAAGAATCAATCCAAGTTCGAACGGGGATCCCACCACGGTAGCCGCGCGACCGACCGACGTCGCGAATCAATCAATTAGTGATCTACGATCTACGATCTATTTAGGATAAGCTCTCCCACTATAACGGCGAACGAGATAGCGCACGTGCATGTGCCCGGAGAGCAACGCGACGCATCTATGCACATGAGCGGCTCAAGTGCCGACAAACGAGCTAAGGCTTCTTTTATCAGTCAAGCACGACCGTGTGAGGCAAACGGTTCAGTACGCGTCGCCGGTGGTGTATTTCGCGGACGTAGCAGACGGCGATTCCTCTTCGCGACCCGTGCCTCTTCCGTGCCCGATCCCGCGACACTGGATCGATCGCCGATCGCAGTCCTAATCTACCGCCCGACCAAAACCGAGCACCGCCCGGCCCGCTCCTCGCGGCACGGATCTAGCGGGATTTCGTAATAAGTTCCACGCGACTTCCAGCGCAACATCCAACAGGCACGAGCCAGAGTGGCCGGGTCAATCGAACATCAAGCAACAATAAGCGTTTTATTAGAAAACGTCGACACGCTGGCGCAAATTCCCCGATACATCGTCACTACGTAAGTACCAGGCGAAATAAATATTTTCCTACTCCCCTCCATCCGAGCTATGCTAAAACGACGATTAAACCAGTCGATTATCGTTTTCGCGAGGTCGTCCCTTTTAATTTCGTGACCATGTGATTTTCTGTCCGCCGCTGTCGCTCGGTGTTGCACGACGATATCAGGATGCTCGAAGGACGTTTCGTACTTTACGCGTTCCGTACGTAAAGTAATAGCTGTAGTTACACCTCGAATGATAACGGCGTAGAAAATACTTGCAAATAGTAGCCGCGATTCGGGAAACGCGTTTCACGCAGCATTTGCAGATTTCTGATAGATTCAGTCGCTCGAAAAATTGTGATACCGATACTGTTGTCGCGGACCACGTCGCGGGATAGATCAGTGGACCAATAGGGTAGATGCACCATTTGTGGCCAATTCTTAAAAAATATAATATTTTTCTGTGTAAGCGATAAATGTAAACTTATATTTCTGCGGGTATACTAAACAAAATTGCGAGCAATTTTAATAATAAGATAATTATGCACATTGGCCAGAAACAGCGCAATGGCCACAAACGGTAAATCTACCCGTAATCATGTGTGCCAGGTTCACGGCGTGAAATTTTTTTCTGTATGTCAAACGAAAACGAGCTGACGAACTGCCAGGTGCTCGTTGAAGGCACTGATAAAGCTTAATTGGCCATTCTTATAATTGGCGTACTTATGTTGCCCTCTAAGGGGATTCTCGCAATATACCGCACAGCCGTTTTCAGCTTTTTGCACGCGTGTAATATAATTCCAGCGACACGTGGGATCAGATTAATAGTAACACTAGAACCGAGTTCCTCGTGCCGTTAGCGATACTATGCTGATCGCGTATATAATGTTTCACCCGCTATCAAAATGTCTGGCCAAGAGCAACGACATTAAAAACCGGGAGCGAAACGCAGCTGCCAATCCGTGAATTCCTCCGACTTTATAATCAATTGCCTAAATGAATATCTGTAACCAATATCGTCGGTCAAATAATTGTGATTACAATAACAAGATTTTCGACTACTCCAAGCAGCGATAAGCTTTCAAGTATACGATTTGGATTGATGCTATTCCTGTCAAACACTATATCGTTGTTAGCCATCGGTTAAAGGGTAAACTTTACACTGACGATTATTCTTTCTCTTGTTCTCGCATTCCATTAGATCAAGGCTGACCGAAATAGGCAGATCCGACGTGAAATTATCACAGGTCGATCCCGGACACTGCCAATTTCCGCGGGGATACTACAAGATTGCACGTCAGCACCGAACTCGGTAGGTCACGAAATATTCAAAGCCTTCTGTCGCGTTAGATTTCATTTGAGAGAAAAAAAAAATGAGAAAACGACGAAGAAGCAATAACGTTAAAAGCGCGACGAATTCTCGACGTTATTTTCCTCGCCGGAAAGGATCTTCATGAATCATCGGAAAAAATTGCAGGTATGGTCGCTTTTCCGGACTCGTCGACTGAGCCGGCGTTATTGAACGTAACCGATATAAAGTTGAGCGCCTGCATGGATCACAATGATGAGCGATTAACAGGGGACCCTAACGACTTGAAAGTTAAGGATCACGCGTTCACCATACAGCGCGCGGACATGTCGAACGGCAAGGATAACTATGCCATGGACTTCGACTGCATGGAAAAGGCTGGCGAGAAGAAGATGAACGCGGTGAACAGCATTAAAGCGCAGCCCGATGTCATGAGGAAGGTTGCAGGTGAGCTAGCGCCGCGGGGGTATGCCCACCTTGGGCTGAGGATGGTCGAAATTCAAGCGCGCGTCCGGTACCGCGGTCGCGAATCTCCTCCAACATATGTTTCCTCGTGTCGCGTAGATAAGACATCATTGAACACGATCGGGTAGAGTGTGCATCGCGTATTGTCACGTCGCGACGATGATAAAGCGAATGTTCCTTTGTTTCATGACCGATTCTATTAAACAAGTAGACGCGCCCGATCAGCCGCACGGCCGAGAGAAACGTTTGCTCGGTCAGCGAATTGACATTGATGGAAATCCGCCGCGCTAATTAATCCTTAGCGAGCATCAATAAAGCGTGCCGTCGATGGAACTGCTCGTATAAACCGCCGCACCGGGATGCAAGCAATGAGGAAACATCGCGTTGTAATTGCCCGACACTAAATATAACAAGAATCATCGTGCCGCGATAACCTTCGTCGTTGCGTTCTCTCTTCCCGCGAGATCATTCGTTCGATCACGGTGGTACAGTGCTGAGAATGCTGGACGCGATGCGCGCTCGTCGGGGAAGCCACGGGTTCTTTGTCGCCCCGTTGCGGGATTCAATTACAATTTATATCGATACTGGAATAGGGGAGGCGGGGGGCTGGGTGTTCGCTGATAAAAGAATTCATCAATTATTGCGCCGTGCCGCGGCAGATATCGAGATCGGTGTGATAATCCGCGGTCACGTTCCGTTAAATGTTAGCCACCTAAATGTGTCTGAAACGCCGTGCTGTGCGATGTGAGCTTTATTGGTTTCTCGGTAGCGGGTTTGAAAGCCCCTAACGGACAAAAGAACAAAACGGACATGTCACTGCCCATTCTCGGCGGTGGATCGCTTTCCAGCGGAAGTTCCCTAGTGACGATATCTTCCGTCGCAAATTCAGATCCCGATCCTGAGTTTCCTAATCACGCCGGCGGATTCGGTAACAGCACGCACGGGAACGAGAGATGGTACGAGACCATCCTTCAAGTAGCGGTGCCATTCTTCATCGCCGGGATAGGCACCATCGGGGCGGGTCTAGTCCTCGACCAGGTTCAGGTACGTCTTCTACACGCTTGAGTACATACGTAACGATCACGACGAACGGCCGTCACCCAGGCTAGATTCATCTGGGGAATCAAAAATCCGCCCCCGCGATCGTAAATCACGTATTTGTCGCAGAATCGTTCCTCTTATCGATCGCGCGCACACTTCACTCTTATTGTCGGAAGATAATGCCGAACGTGCGGCATCGTCGTCTTTTATTTATCGCGTCTGTACATTCTATTTGTCGTGGAAATGACGTACGTGTGTGTGTACGGCATGGCTGCAGAGCAACACCGGCATAATCTCAAGAATCTTTTACATAAATACCGTCGCTCCCGCCCGCCCGCTCGTTCCGCGGTACAAATGTTTGCGAACCGAAGATTTTATCGGCTTTCACTAATGTGGAAATTCTTGAAATGTAATTTACATTCCTAGCCGCATTCCGTCCGTAAGAATCCTCCCTTTCCTCCACGGAGGACGGGGTGCCTGGCTCCCCGTGCCCCTGCCTCCCCTCGTTTAATTAAATGCCCTCTCTGTTTTAGAACTGGCCAGTATTTCAAGCGGTTACTCAATTATTAATACTGGTGCCCTCTTTACTAGGGCTGAAGGGCAACCTGGACATGTGCCTGGCCTCCCGCTTGTGTACGCAAGCGAATCTCGGCAATATGCACTGTCTCCGGGAAATAGGGAAAATGATTATCGGTAATATCGCGTTGGTACAGATCCAGGCGATCGTCGCGGCTATTTTGGTGTCGATTTTCGCCGTTGTGGTTGACGCGATAGTGAGAGGCAGTGCGTACAGTTTCAAGTGGGAAAACTGTCTGCTGTTGGCTGCATCTAGCGTGTCCACCGCCACCAGTTCGTGCTTCATTCTAGGTACATTAATCGTTATCAAACGTCATTGTGACAGTGACTGTACCTGGTCTCTGCGCTATAAACTTGCAAACACCATTCATCGATCCCCTGTCGATCTATTTCAAGCGACGATTTTTCCGATTCCTTTACCATGCTTTATTATATGCAGCGACATTGCGATACAAATGTAGCTTCTTGCTTTTGCATTAGTTCGTTGCTTCAATGCGCTCTCGTTCGTTCTCTTTATTAACGATCTTTCCAACAGATTTCGTAATGATAGCCGTGATTATGGTATCGTACCGATGCAAGATGAACCCCGACAATCTGGCCACACCGTTGGCAGCGTCCGTCGGGGACGTCGTGTCAATTAGCGTGCTGTCGACGATCGCATCGGCGTTGTTCAGCAGAATGGAGAATGAGCTGTGGATACTGGGCGTCATACTCGGCTGTTACATTTTAATTCTACCGTTCTGGATCTACGTTGTCCTAAAGAACAAATACACCAGGAACGTTCTGACGTCCGGATGGGTTCCCGTCTTGTCCGCCCTATTTATTAGTGGGTTAGTGCGTACGATATTGCGTCCTACCGTTGTCGGCATTAATCACGACGATGAAACCTCGAAGCAGCTGAAACGTTTCGCATTCTGACGCAGATTCGGCGGTGTGATTCTCGATCAAGTCGTTAACCGGTTTAAAGGATTCGTGATCTTCCAACCCATCATAAACGGAATTGGCGGCAATTTAGTTTCTGTACAAGCATCTCGAATCTCAACGTCGTTGCATCAGACGACGATTATGGGGATATTACCGCCGCGCACGAAAATGTGGGTTGCCCCGTGGACAGCGCTCTTCAAAGGCTGTAAGTTTGTAACGGATGACGCAAGATTAGCCAATGTTGCTGTTTGCTATACTTTTCGCGCTATCACATTCGCCGTAATGCCCGTTCGCTTTCGTTACGCAGCGCCGTACGCTAAAACAGCGAGAATACTCATTTGCATGGCGATGGTCGGTGAACTAGTCTTCATTTTTCTCGCCGATTACATGAAACACGGGACATCCACGCTGCACGTGTACTTCGTGGTCTCTTATCTCGTGGTGGCTGTTTTTCAAGTAAGTACAGCGGATCGAGCGCATCGCCTACAGTGCGTACACGCGAAAAAGTGAAAGGTTCGAGCGGCCGCGAGTGGGATAGAAGTAAAACGATTTTTTTTTGTTTCCTTTTCTGCATTCTCAGGTAATGCTGCTGCTTTACGTGGCGCACATAATTATTCACGCCATGTGGCGGCACAAAATCGACCCGGATAATTCGGCCATTCCGTACTTGACGGCTCTGGGCGATCTCACGGGAACGTTGTTCCTGGCCGGGGCCTTCTGGTTCCTCTCGAGCATACAAAAAGAAATCTGAATGCAATTCCCCGAGGAGCCCACGGTACAGCCGATGTCGCGAAAATGAAGCGCAACATAAATTGCGTAGCACAACGTTCCTCCTGCAAAGGTTGCATTTGAACGGCCGGGCGTTAACTCTCGTCGACGAGGAGAGAAACGCGTGTCCAAGAAACAGAGTCGAAAAAAAAAGAGGGGATCAATTAAGACGACGGGTAGTGCTTCGTGGAAACGGGTACAAGGTATTTTTGCGGAACGATGCAAATGATCCGAAGCGGATAACAGGTCAGGTTTGTTTTTTTCCTCCATTAAGGGAATCTCTTAATGGTAGGATAGTCACGTTAATTAGTTCTGTCGCACATGTTATATACACAGTAACTTAAAAAAAAACAAACACACAGAAAAACAAACGTCGCTGCAGTCGAAATAGATATTCCCTAGCCAGAAGAAGAAAAAAGCATAGCAACGTTAATTCCGGAGATAATTGGACGCGCGTGCAGTATTTCGTCGTCGATATAATTTATTGTGATTTCTTTTAATGATCATGCGATCGCCATTAGCGCCGAAAACACTGAGCGACGAGCGTACTGATCGGCGCGCAACTTGCACCCAGGAGATGTCTCATCTTTTATTAGTTTCTTTTTAACGTATGCCAATCGCGCCTGTCAACAGAATTTCAAGTATTTTAAATGTATTAATAATATATCCCCGTGCGCTGTACTCTCGAGAGACTCTTATCAAGCATGGACAGAAGACCTAGTCAGTATTTTAACACTGATCAATAGCTGTATTATAAAGTAAATAACAATGGAATAATGTGGAGAAGAATTTGTACAGTGGCGTGTATATTTTAATAGTGAGATTACGATTAAAATTTTCAAAAACAGTGAAAGGGACAATGCTTGATGAACGTAGGGAAAATTAACTTCAAACTATTTTATGATAATTAGAAGTTATACGCATTTTTTATAGCGATCAAGAACTAAAATAATAGACAGCTAGTATCGAGTATGCTGCAACAAGATTTCAATTCCCCTAAACAATTGAGCAAAGCGCTAGCTGATATTTGGAACAATTACAGCTGTGTATACTACACTTGCCGACAGCAATAGCTGCCGATGCTTTTGTAATAACACGCTGTGCTCCAATATCGATTACCCAACTGATTTAGGTAATGCATTTACTTGTAAAGCGAATAACGTTGAATTCGGTCCTGTAGGTAGCTCCATAAATTGTAGATAATAATAAATTATTTTGTATAGCGTTCTGTGATTTACAATGATTACCTCTTGTCACAACACATTGTGAAACATTATATTCCTTAAATAAAATTGTACAACTTTTGAACTGTGCTTCTTATACCAATCGCCAAAGAACGGTAACGCGTATCGAACCGTTTAAAATCATTGTCCACGAGCAACTAAAGTGTACGCTTGTTTCGTGTATCCTTTAATTCCTATTCCACCTTCCGTATCGTTGCTACATTATAATACAAAGAGGAGAGCAATTTGAAGACTACACTGAGACGATAAACGTTTCTTTTACATATGTATTACTACTCTGAAGCACAAAGCTAACATAACCTAATCAACTTGGCCGAATTCATAAACTCCGTTGCATTTGCCACGTTGATGTATGTATACGGAATTAATCTCCCAGTGCATAACTCGAAAGTTTGATTAACACAAACGCGTACCGACGTTTATACGACGCAATGTTTGCAGAAGGCTCAATATTTCGATTCAGTAATGATATATGCGCACACTTAAGGTTAGGTATTTTACACGCAAATCTAAACCGGGTATTATGCGGAGCTACTAAATAAGAATACCAAATAACAATTCTTACGTAACTATCGGTGGCTATTATACAAGTAAGCAGACCCGTCCAAGCATTAAATGCATATCATCGTATACGAGTTTCCAATGCTTGACCGCCATTGCGTCAAAGCGCAAAAAAGGGCGGGAATTTGATATTCTAACGGGAACGATATGATCGCCTAGAGGATCGCTAATGATATCCATATTCGTAGCATACGTGAATTAATTTAGTGCCGTTAGGCATTAAGCTCGTCCATGGATAATCAAACCGCGGTAGTCGGACTATCTTTGAAAGCAGTCGTGTCGCTTGGAACGCGTAAACTTGACTCGTATTATCGCCTTGACCATGCTTATCGTTGTCAAGCGAGACACATAATTGTAGCCACAGGACATTATAATAACATTCATGGTCAGTAAGAGATTCTCTACTCACCCGTGATTTAAGCAGGATCTCGGGCCAATTGAAACGCAATGGTTCTCGCGTCGGTATTCTGCGAGAGAAAAGCATAAATAATAATGAATTGGCAGCAAACTATTGACAACATCAGATCGTGGTAAATGCGGACGTGCCTTAGAATAAAGAATATAACAAGTGAACGGTCAAGTTCTTATACCTCCTTTATGATTGGATAGCAGCAGCAAAACGAACACGCGTCCCGCCGCTCGGAAGGACCACTGCTCGTGCGCATGCACTGTTGCGCAGCCATCGGTCATTCAGGCGCGGCAATTTCGAAGTAGCGTGAAACCCAGTCGCGTCGCGTTCACCGAAATGAAAGTTCTACCGTGTCCCCGTGCGAGTCCTTACGAACCTTCGTAACTTGGTCTCTGCAGGTGGGGTACAATAACAAGAAGGGGGATGCTGGAACCTACGCGCGACATTCACCCGAGACATTTAAACTGGAACAGTTGCTGGTCGCGGCCGGGAGACGCTGCACGGGTTCCGTTTTCGGGAATCCACGTCGCCGGGAGTTCTTCTTAACGCGACCGTGTGCCAGTGTGAAGGCGACGCACCGACCGGGAGTAAATCGAACGAGCAGTGATCCCTTGAAAGCTGACCGTGAACCTTCCAGCGATGACAATGGTGGGTGACTACTCGTTGATGAATGTTTAATTAGACATGTCTCGGGCCATGCGTACGCGCATGCACAGGTCTGTATAGTGCATGTACAGGTCTGTATAATGCATCTAATTACTTGTTCAACGCGTACTTGACAGTTTTAATGAGAATTTACCACCGGTAAGTGTAAACATTAGTTTTTATACAGTAAAACAGACGCAATAGTGGTGCCAATAATCGTGCATTTAATCGGGTGCGATACTTGACTGGGTTAATTGCCATAAAGTTCCTCGTTCACGTGATTCATGCGCCGACATTGTTTCCATAGCCGACGCAACAACGGCGATTGTGGAACAACGATTTTCGTCCAGTGTACCATCAATTACTTTCGTTCACGCGACGCGAGACACCGATGCAATCATCTAATGCGCAACACTTTGCGCCTTTGATCGTTGCGTGCCTATCGCGTGCAGCGGATAACTTTTAAAAATGTAAATTCAGTCGACTCGACGATTTCTGCCATCTGATTCCTTCTGTGCCTCGCCTTGTCCGTTCGAATCGGATCGGTAACGCGCATTTCCGAGAGATGCTCGGATAAGTCTCTAGGGCGCTAGCAAGTGACGTTTCCTGAACGAGCATTGCTCGACGGAACGGTGCCACCATCGGAGCCGTAGGTATTCACGTGGGTGTTGGAAACCTCAGCGCCGCATCGTCGGTATTGCGTTTCGTTTCGCTGTCTCACAATGGAGGCAGAATTAATAGGAGCCACCTCTACTCCGGAGTGAAGGTAAGCGGAAAGGAAGGCGAAAGGGTGGTTTGACACGCATCGTCGAGCACGCGAATGTGTCTAACCGTGTCTATCTCGGGTACAATGACGTTCCGTTAAGCGCAAGTGCGCTCTGTCTCTGTGTGAGGGTAATGAAAATGCGCGATCCGGTTTCGATCGCGATATCGTTGCGTGTTAGATCGACAGAGGTCGGGAGAACGTGCACACAATGCACCGCTCGATCGATATTTTATTAGCGACCGGCTGGTTGATAACCGGTAGCATTCCGCGGGAGCAAATATTATGAACCGACGGAGGTTTCGAGGTACTGGCCAACGATGCGCGCCTCGGGACGGCCGCGGAGCGCTGAATCGCGTGCAACGAGGAACGACGAAACCCAGGGGCCGTTAATTTAAACGACTCCTCCGCGGGAACGGAGGGTATCTACATTTTATTCGCGCGAATCAGCCGGGTAGTCCCGGACGCGCGGGTTGGCAAGAGACCGGCGTTTCACCTAAAATATGAACAGCATTCGGACGTTTACTTTCTACGGACGTTCGCGTTCGAATGCACAACGGAGTGGCGAAATCGTGAATAGATATCTATGTAATCCTTTGCAAGACGCGCCGCCGCTGCGAGACATGTATGAGCGAACCAATTCACAGCCATCTATTGCGTACATCTGCACAGGCACACGTACACACTATTGCACGCGCCACCCGAGGATGTTGCTGAAAGGATGATCCCGTGATCGCTTTCAGATTCGCCGTTGGTACTCGCTGGTCGCGCTAGACGGCCCGTGTCGCGGGATAATTGTTGACTCCGCTGGACATCGGTTCCGCGCGATAACCGCTCCCGGTAACATCCGATCCGCTTGTCCGACAGTTTGCCTAACGCCGCCTCGACGATGCATATCGCAATGACAATGATACACGACTCGGGCACCGCAAACAAATCACTCCCGCGGAGATTCTGCCGCGAGTCCTTATCTCTGCGCGCATCTGTAACGAGATATACCCGGGCATGCCAGCCGTGGGCTGCGATTATCGTTTATAGCCACCGGTATTATCGTGGTTGCATTAACAGCCACCACGGCGAGGTTGCGGTTAACAACGTTCGCTAGATAAGAAAAGCGAGTGTCCTCGAGGTTCGCGCAGTTCCGGCTGCCCGGCCGCAGGACCAGCCGGACAGTCGGGATTTCGCCGAGGCGCAGGTTCGACGTTCACGTTCCGCACGGTCATCCGTCTCGATGCAACGTATAAATATAGTATCCGTGCACCTTGACCCAGATCCGTATTATAGTAAGGACTTTCTATGGTAAATTTGGACGGTGGTCCTTGGAGCGCAGATACATGTATTTTGAATTCCATCTGTGACACGAGCCTGGGAGAATGTGCCTCACTTACTGGCCAGCGATTGAACGTTTCAAGATTTTAATTACAGATGAAAGCGATGGTGTTCCTGGTTGCGATTGGAGCAACTGGAGCTCTGCCCCTCGCGAAGGTGCACGTGAAATTTGTCTCCCCTCCTCATATCTATGAGCACGGCATCACGACAGATGGTCAGTCGTTGAATACTTTAACATGCCGTTCAAGAGTTTCGCGCGGTCCTCGAGTAAAATGAATTCTTATCTCGCAGGGGATCGGACCATCGACCAAAAATCATTCGTCTCTATCGGTAGAAGGAGTGCCACAGGAGGCTCGAGAGAGTATGGTACAGCAGTCGTGCTAATTGCGATCGAGGTATTTGTTAATTAAAACGATAGTAAAGTGGCGGTCTGTGGGCTTTTATAGGGCAACGTCTACGTTCGACGAATAACGCCCCTTTCTACATCAAACCGGAGAACGCTGAATCCCTCTGGCCAGTGGGTGTTTTTATCCCGCCGATAGATGTTAACGATCTTGGGTACAGCTCGCACGAAGCAAGACACGCGACGCCCGACTTCTCCAATGGACTTCGTAAGAATTGTTTTTCAAGCGAGCAACTGTGTTTTCTCTCGGCACTTCTAGGAAGCGACCTCAGTCTGCTATTCGATAATGTTACAGAGTATCATGATCCGTACCTATTGACTGGGGAAAAGGCGATGATAGCGGTGAAATACCTTTACGGGCAAGGTGAACTGTTTTACGACGATATTCCACACGAAAGGGCGCTTCTGAGAAATCAAGAAGAGAGAAAGCAAAACGGTCTCCATGGACACATACTGAAGAGCTTAAGACCTTCCTCCCCGTTCTATAGGAAAGCTTGAAGCGAGGAGACTAATAAATGGTCATTATTTATTTGCGAGTTTGCTAACGAACGTCGCATCTTGGGAAACGGAACGGGCAATACTGAATGCCTGCCTCTCCTTTTTAACGCGAAACATAAAATTGAAAACATTCCTGCGCATACTTTTTATCGCATAGGGTAGATGTACCGTTTGTGGCCATTGCACTATTTTTGGCCATGTGCATAATTATCTTATTTTTAAATTGCTTGCAGATCATTATTATGTGGAGAATTTCACATCATAAATATTTTGTTTAGTTTACCGCCAGAAATATAAGGTTACGTTTATTGCTTACACGGTAAAATATTATATTTTCTAAGAAGTGGCCAAAACTGGTACAACACACCTTAAAGTGGCCACAAATGGTGCATCTACCGTACCAAGTCAAGTTTTATACATTTCTGCGATTTCTCTTGTACCTCGATGTTCCGCTAATAATTAAACAACCACTTTCACTTTAACGCATGGCTCCGTTTTACACCGCAAGCTCCAAAAGCAGATTTAATTAATGTCGCGCTCGTTCGCTGCGTTGGAGCTCGTGAATCACAGAGCAGTGTACAGAGCAGATGTACTGGAAATACGTGTAAGTACCATTGTCCCACGTTAATGGCCCGCGTTTAACGCTTTCGCAACTATGATGGGCACAATTTGCAATTGCACGCAGTTGGTGATACAACAAAATATCATTGCCGCCTCTCGTTTCACGCTTCCCTTAAGTTTATTACGTGAAATGCGTACACCTCGGTTACACAAGATACAAAATCATAAATACAGGCCTCCTCGTCTAAAATTATTAATAAATTTACATTCCTCAACGCAACTGGCTATCCTCGGGAATTAAATGTATCGCGTCGCATACAGGCACGAAGGAACTTTTTATACAATAATATACATTCATCGAGGTCCTGGCAATCTCAAACGGACCATCGAAGTAGAGCACAGAACGTGGCGAGAATCAAGCCAGCGGAGACGCTCAGGCCCGCTGTTCCGTTGCACAGGTCCCCGAAACAAAGGCACATGTACACTTTCTTGTAATTCCAGACAGTGTAAGCGCATCTCTCCTCGCCGTCGTCGGGTCCCCGTTGAAAGCAGAGCCTTTGCGTCGCGGTGCCGTATTCTGCGGGATAAAATTTACTTAAGGTGCAAAACGATCTCGCGTGGATTTCTATAGAATCCGCAACCGGTGTTCTTACCGTTGTTCAAACCGTGCCTTTCGATTATTTTGCCGCACCAGCCGGACGCGCAAGGGACGGCTTCTACACCCTTCTCCATCTCGATCTTCGTGGAGTTCATAGTGAAAGGATCCTTGCACGATCCTAGATCTCCTCTCGATCTACAATTCACGCATCTCCGCAGAATTCCTAAAACGGAGCATCTCGATAAATTCAATCAACGATCGTGAAAGCCGCGATGATCGGTACACAGATCTCTGTTTCGTGAACGATGCCTATCGGGGCCCTAATACGTTCACGCGACTGCACGGGTAAAATAAATTTAATAACGCGGCGGTTCGCGAAAAGGATGAGCTGTCCGGTATGCAGTGAAAGTATGACATTGCCGACGGTGTGCACACACATATGTATATAGATGCGATCTTTGTGCACGGGAACTCACCGGTTGCTCTCTGAAGTAGAACCAGGCAAAGGATTGCGAGCAGCACTGCGGCACTTGTCCTAAAACTCATTCTACCGTGAGTCCGTTTTGTAACTGTAGTTTATTTTTAATCGGTCCTCTCACTCGTGAACAGCCTTAAAACCTACGGAGAGACGGGAACGACGGTGCACGGCCATTTTGGAACTAAACTATGACTACGAGAAGCGGACACGTACTCCATGCAGCTATCCCTCCCAGACCCTCCTTTCACTTCGACCACGCTTAAGGTCACCGCTTGCGCGAAAGGACCGGGCAGAGGGAATCGCTTCAGAAAGGAGCGCTCGGTCGGTAAATTAAACGCGGCGCTACGATGTTTAATTCGCGCTCCGAGGAAAATGAAGCAACGATCGGTGCGGTGCGCAGCGTGCTGTATTTATCGAATTGCGGACACTGCTCGAGTGACCCGAGGTTCAATCGAGCAACGCTATTTCATCTTCGCCCATCTCTCGTTCCTCTTTCCGTTTAGTTGCCACACCCCCGGGACCGGTCACGTCGAATTTGTGCCTCCTTCTGCACGTGTAGACCAGGCCGGTGCAGTAGCAGAGCGAGCAAAGCAGGAATATGAAGCCCAGGTATCCGAGATGTCGCAAGAACTCTGTTACGTTAGGGAAATGGGTATCGCGCCGATAACGCGCGGTTCCTAATCGTTTAATGAGCATCTCACCTTGCGTTAATAGCCTGGTCTTAGGAATGACGATGACTTTTAATTGCATCATGCTCGCGTTGTCGATGTAGCACGTGTAGTTCCCTTGCTCGTCGATGGAAACGTCTGATGCGCGTTTGCACAGAGAGACGTGAGATGTGGTGAAGCGGAAGGTGTGCGATTCGCCTGCCCAAAGTACGTACCTATCAGGTAAAGCGTGCCGAAGACGTCCACTATCACGCGAGCTTCCTCCTCCAATTTGCGGAACGACCGCCGGACCCCTTTTTCTAACGTTATCGAATCTTTCTTCCACGACACCTGCGCGCCCAGGCTCGATCTAGAATAATATAACAACGCTCGGTTAAAATCAAATGCTCGACGGCTGTTTGAGACTTAAATTACTCTGGGCAAACGACAGTAAGGTAGGCTCCTTCCGCAAGCACGTATCGCTTCGCGTATCTGAACTTCCGACCCTTCTTCTTCTTAGCGTGCGCACACTTCTTGCATGGTTCTTTTAGAATGAATTCCGGCAAATGGTGCACCGCAGTGCCGACACCAGGGAATTCTTGTTCGAGAAGGATGGATCTTGAACACAGCACCATACGAAACAGTGTTTAATGTCTGTAGTATTTTATAGTAGGGTAGACCGGGGGCGGTAGTAACAGAGGGGTGAATGTAACGCGCTAAGTAGCTCAAAACATGTAATAGATATTGACACCAATTTTGGATCTATGATGAGCAATGACATTTGGATACACACATCCATGTCCTAGGAGTAGTTACGTAATAGACACGGATAGTGAAGAAAATAACTCATCGATACCCTAAGGTAACTTCTTCTTAGTGACTTAAAATTATAATATAAACACTCCCTTTGCAAGTGTGCTTTTTAGATTTTTTAATCTGTGATTAGACTTTTTTTAAAGTAGTACTGATCGTTACTTAGCACTTTTAAGGGTCTCGTTAGCCAAAATTTATAATTTAAGCTGAAAAGTATGGTCGGGGTCGATTTTACCGCAACAGAACCGAATAGTAACGAAGAAGACGAATAATATTGTCTTGTTGGCATGGAGTCCTATAGCACAGCACAAGCACACCAAATGAAAAATGGGTGCAATATGCTGACTGTAAGGATCGAGCAGATGAGGAATATACCAGCCAAAACATTTTTTTATTTCTGCCACAATTGCGATACCATATAATTGGTTACAGATTTTACTTTCTTCGTTTATTATTATAATTTAAATCAATAAATATTTTAATTTTGTAAAGTTAAATTTGTGCTATTATCGACTCCAAACAGTGTTACGACCGACCCGGGATCAGGGACGATTGTAACATTTTACACGCTTCGCATTTTTTATTAATAACTTGAATATTACTTGACATATAGCGAAACTGTTGTGACTTAATGATGTCGGTTAAGAAAGTAAGATTTCCGTATAAGAGTTTTTGTATTAAATGAAACAGTTCCTGCATAATCGTATTCCAAAGTCAAAGTGTTACTACCGGCCCCGGTCTACCCTACTCTAATCAGGGATTGCAAACCGGTAAATCGGTAAATCGGTTTGAAGTTTTTTCACTGATAACGTAGAAGATATCGACGGAATTATGCGCTACATTGCTATACATACAATTTTGACCGGTAATTCGCCAAATTTTTACCGGTAAATCGCGAGAAATACATAATTTATCGAATTACCGGTCAAAATTTAGCGAATTACCGGTCAAAATTGTATGTATAGCAATGTAGCGCATAATTCCGTCGATATGTTCTACGTTATCAGTAAAGAAAAACTTCAAACCGATTTACCGATTCACCCCGTTTGCAACCCCTAACTCTAATCCCTTCGCTCACTTGCAGGGTAACGATGGAGATTTTTTGAAGAACTTGTATACGGAGGAATCGCTCTTGCCTTCTATCGTCTATAATAGCAATGCCAGCAACGCTCCCAATTATTAAGAGGCAGATAATAAGATTACAGGACTCGACCTTACAGCCTCTGTTTACATAATAGGAACACCTTGTCGAGGAGTCGCGTCGTGTTTCTTACCGTGTTCATTGATCGCTTCAATCGGCACATTCCTAAGCTCGACCTATATCCCCGATGACCTATGCAATGCTCGCAGGGG
Source organism: Andrena haemorrhoa (assembly GCA_910592295.1). Lineage (NCBI taxonomy): Eukaryota > Metazoa > Arthropoda > Insecta > Hymenoptera > Andrenidae > Andrena > Andrena haemorrhoa. The sequence goes on along the minus strand of OU342944.1, from coordinate 4,840,204 downwards.
CCCCAAGGTCCCCATTCAGAAGTCACATGCAGTATTACTCCGACTTCTCGAATTTCAGCTATTTCCGACATTTGAGACACCTAACGTAAAACCACATTCGACGGATAACCAACTGAACGTGAACAGTCTGTTTAATAATCTCACAGCGAATCGCGTGGTGATCGACGCCAGGTACATTTCGCGATACTTGTCCCATTCGGTTATGTTCCCTTGCTCCGTGTGTGCGGCCCCGAATTCTTTGAAAATCGCTATCGCAAGATACGCTTATCGTTAGTCGAAACTAATCGGGCGCCTAGAGTCCGTGCGCTCCGAATGGGAATTAGCGGGAAACGTTACGCTCGATCCTGTAGTTGAATTTATTTTCGACTTCCTGGCCTTCTTCGCCGTGGCACAGGTAGATGCCCGCGTCCGTGACCTCGAGCTCTTTAATAACTAAGGACATGTCGGGGGTCGTGTAGATTCTATTGTAAGACGCGTTATTGTCCATCCCCAGTTCGACCAGCTCCTCGGGATTCTCCCGGTATCGATCCTGGTAGTACCAAATTTTCGATTGCCTCTCCTGTTTGTCGTTACTGTTTCCGTGAAACAAACACAGCAATGAGATACGTTTATGTGGACTTTACCTCTGGGAAGCCTTTTTTTTCACCGAAAATTTATATGGATCGAAAGCACGTATCAAAGAACATGCAAAAATATCAATTTTGAGTTTAGGAATCTTTATTCTTTTTATTTTTTAACCTTTATTGTGACAAGTTTTTGATTGATGCCAAAAAGCAATATGTTCTTAAAAACTAATTAAACTATTTTGCAACGCATTCCACTTTCTAATTTGTCCAGGGTATTAGTATTGGTTCGGGCTAAATTAGTGCGAGGGCGCGTAAAGCATGGTGGCGAACCGATGCGAGTTTGGGCATAACCTAAAATAATTTTTTCCCCAGGAAAAGTAGGAAGAGGGTGCGATTTTAGTATCTCAGGGTCTGTGATTACACTTACTGGCATCAGACTAAATAACTCATCGTGGTCGCATACACTACATTCGCCGATGCGAACGTATACGTCAAAATTTCACAGTCCCGTTTACTTAAGAACTTTTTACTGAATGGATTCCTAAACTCAAAATTGTTATTTTTGCATGTTGTTTGATACGTGCTTTCGATCCATATAAATTTTCGGTGGAAAAAAAGGTTTTCCAGAGGTAAAGTTTACCCGTTTAAATAATAATGAATTACTGCTTCCTACCAAAAACGGCATTCCATCACAACGATCGCGTCAACCTCGGCGCTGATCAGCAGGTACTCGTCATTTTCTTCGGAAGTTATTAATCTCTCCTGGTCCCTGCAATACTTGGTAGGGGCTACCGATTTGTCGATCGAAACGATCTGATTCGTTCTGACCGACGAGAGAATTAATAACCAAAGGTAACTTGCTAGCAACATGCTCGGTTTTAGATTAATATCGAAGTGGAGTGTTACGGCAAACTTCGGGCCGCGTTGCGTAAGTTAATTTAGCAACAAATGTAAATCATGTGTCAAAGAACGCTGTACGCGTAGGCGTGGGAACAGAGAACTTCGTTGTTACGGTGTATTTGTTGGGCATTATTAGATTCCTTCAACCGCTCCTTTCTTATTTCAATTTCGTAGTAACATCTGCCGCGAGCGGCTTTAACATACTTTCAAAAATTCCACGTGCACTCGTTTCGCTGTTCGGGAGGGATTTCTAGCCAATCATAGAGCCTGGAACAGCGGAAAAGAACCACTAGCGAAATTCACCGCGAAGCGGGCGAGCTCGACGGAAATACGTACCCATGATGCATCATTGATAGCAACATGGCGGAGATGATTGAAAGTGAGTAAAAGTTCACTTATTCTTCGTAGAATTAATATAATCTGGAGTAGTTATATGCGAAAAGTAGCCGCACAGGAGAAATGAATGTTTCGAACTCTGCGGCATCGGTAGATAAGATCGTCCCGGAGGACGTTTACGGACCTACAGTTGGCGTTTTAATTGCGCTCGGAAAGGTCTGGTTTAAAATTTCAAAAATGACCAATACACAATTCAAGCGGGACGGCGAAGTTCTTTACCGTTTAAGGCCCCGTATGCCCAGCGACCCGTTCGAGGCGAATACTTTCTAATATGCTTCGCAATCTTCGTAATGCCAATAATTGTGTGACTTTGACTTTCGCTCTAATACAATAATGTACACGTACTGTTTACGGAACTACGTATAAAGTTTGGTTATGTCGCTGCCTGAAAGCAGAACGATCGAGTTCTCGGCTCTTTACACAGCACCGATTCGAATAGGCTTCTCGTTCATGACGCGCTCGTAAACAAAGAATAACAGATAAATTCTATAATTACAAATAAATGACTGTACCCGATGCTCCATACACCGACAATTTTATACGTAGGCTTTTTATATGTAGTGTTTGTTCAAAGAATCGTAGTATATGTCACGAAGTAGTAATTTCGAACTACCTTAAAACGGAACGAAATGCAATTTGCTTTTTGGATAATTCTGCTCAACCACGGCTAAATGTGCCCGCATTACGTGCTCGATGTGTACGAATTATTCAAATATGTGTAGGCAGACTTTGCGATGAGCGTAGCCAAATCTAAAAGAGACACGATACAATTTCTGACAGTTTACTATTTAGACACATCCCCTCGACCGGTGCGTAAATAATCTTCTCGCCTTAGGTGAATCCGCTGAGACGCTGTTGTCTATAAAAAATGGAGGCTACCCGTCGATTGATGAAATCAAGACTGAAATAATCGACGACGATATAATGGATATGGACGATCAACATATATCGAACAATTCGACGGACTCGCATATGGACACGGAGGAATTCGATCCGATCCCCGAGCTTGGCCCTGCAGCTTTAGGTCTCCAGAGAGTGGGCACTCAACCTCCGCCGAAGCCGAATCCCCCCATTCAACCGGTTCAGGTTTTAAACCGGAGAGGGATGCCTGCGAGAATAAGGAAAAAGAATAAGCTGTTCTATGATGATATACTTGTCAATCATCCTCATCATAGGTAAGCTCGTCCGAATTGTACGCGAGCTTTCGTTAGACGCGTACGTGTATTATACATTGTGAATCTGTTTCTCAGAATCAAAAAAGATCCATCGCATCCAGACACAAAGCAATCTCCTAAAAAGATACCTAGACCTTCTCCGGCGAAAAAGCAAAATAGAATAGCCCACGAACCGAGGAAGAATAATAATATGTTGATCCAACCATCAACGCCAACAATGACCCCGATTAAACAAGAGAAAGAACCTGATAGACCATTACAACCTTCGTCGCCAGACCGTAAAATTGGACAAAAGATTGGTATGCGATTAAGAAATTTATTGAAATTACCAAAAGCGCACAAATGGGTTTGTTACGAGTGGTTTTATAGTAACATTGATAAGTATGTATAAAAGATATAAATACATATACATGTATATCTTAAATATAGTATTAAAATCTTAATATTTGTGTGCAGGACACTGTTCGAGGGTGATAATGATTTTATGATATGCCTGAAAGAATCATTTCCACAATTAAAAACTCGGAAGTTAACTCGCGTCGAGTGGTGTAAGATAAGAAGAATGATGGGCAAACCGCGAAGGTGTTCGCAATCGTTTTTCGAGGAGGAAAGACGAGAGCTGGAGAGAAAGAGGCAAAAGATTCGAATGCTACAGCAAAGGAAAGCGGCGGATATTAATAGTTTCAAAGACTTACCTTCGGAGATACCATTGCAATTGGTGATAGGAACCAAAGTTACGGCAAGACTGAGAAAACCACAGGATGGGTTATTCACTGGAAGTATCGATGCGGTGGATACTAGTAATAATACTTATAGAATTACGTTCGAACGAGCTGGACTTGGAACACATAGTGTCCCAGATTACGAAGTATTGGTATGTATATGTCTGCGTAGTGAAACAATTAACATTCATGCGATAAAGCATATATTAATTAGAAAAGAGATACATTTTTACATATCTGATTTACAGTCAAACGAGCCTCCGGAAACCATAAGCGTTGCCTCGTTTGCACAGAAGTTCAGGCCTAGACACGTACAATACGTACCGTCTCCACCTTACGCGATGAAGTTAATGTCTCCACGCCTGAACAGTGATCCGTTGATATCTAATGCTTCTGTGTCTTTACCAAAGAAATCTCATATTGGCGGAACGATGAATGGTTATCCCCTAAAGTTACTTGAATTTATGGTAAAAGTAAATAAAATACTAGCTGCTAAAAAGATAAAAATTAAGAAGTTAAAAGAGATGAATTGCGAGGCGGAGAAGAGACGATCTTTCGGGGAACCACTTCCAACGGATTTTGAAAGAAGATACGCGGGGTACTGTGTTACTATATGTATATCTTAATAATGGGTGTTAAGTTTCTTATTATCCTCTCTTTCTACATGTACATGTTTACGTCGATTGCAGAATCGTCGTTGAATTAGAGAAGATGAATACTGCTCTCCAAGACTTTCTTAACGATGTCCAAGAATTATGCCAAGAAATGGCTCCTGAACCCAGCGTGGCAGCCATGCTTGCCCCATCTCACCTTCGTGAGAAATGTAGGCAGGAAGCAGCTGATATGGTCGCTAGAAATAATATCATCAACGACAAAGAACCCGGGAAGATGAATCAATTAGTAACAGATTTAACAGCTCTTATGCTTCAAGTGAAGGTAATATTAATTAATATCTCGATACGATCGTTACTTCGTTGACACTGTTCTTTACTTAAATCCACCGATATTTCAGAGCTTATCGGATTCAGATCGAAATGCATACGAGTTAAAAGTATTACAGGGCACTATGGAACAAATACGTTCGAAATTAAGCCCACAGAACCAACAAGTTTTTCAGAATTGCGTCGAAATACATATGCAGCATATACAATTAGGCCTTGGACAAAGAGGTGCTCTGACACCGTTTATGGCCCAAAGGGCTTAGCAAATATAAAAGTAATTGCCGAGATACTTTTAAATGATGTAAAATATTAAAAACAGATGCAGAACACAATGCTACGATATTTTGTAAGGAAATCCAACTTTATTTTATTATCTTTTTGTATAGGGCATATCATTATTAAAGGGTATCCGTATTATTAGGATACAAATGTGTGTACATATAATGTTTCTAAGACTGTTGTCTTAAACCACATTCTATAAATGCTTCTTAGAATAATGAGCTGTACTGTTAATTGCATTGATCGTTTAAAAGTGTTCACGTTTAAAATATTTACTTATCAACTTCGCAATTTAAATACAATGAAAACTTTATATAAACTACCGATTACGAAGTCATATTTAATACGACACTGCTGTAAATAGAGTATGCATGGTTTACAGTGGCAGCTTTCATACATTTCGTACAGAAATTTTATTTTAAATGATTACATTTTTATTGTGTAAAATATAGTTTAATCCTTTGCTTATATATAGCCATAAAAATTAATATATGATTATAAAGCATTAATGTCATTCAGAATAATTTCCCATAGCTTTTGTACATTAGGTACATGCAGTTAAATTGCGTAACAAATTGTAAATACACTACGAATGGTCAGAAATATACATTTCAACTTAAATTTGATTTAATCACAGTAACCATCTATTTTTTACCAATATCAAGTGTATCTGGTTGGGATATTGTAAACTTAAATGTTCAGCAACATGTAACTGAATATGTGGATTTATTTAAGACTTGTGAATAAAGTTAACGTCTTCACTTTTCCACTTGCAACGCTTACCGACTCTTCAATTTTAAGGACGCATGCACGGAGACTTGGTTTCCAAACTACCCTTGCATTAGCGTGGTAAACGTATTTCTATTAATGTTACATTCATTTTTCATACGTACGATGGTCACGTGTTTGAATGTAATGTATTTTATTCGGATTATATACGTGAAAGTAATATAAACAAAACAAGTATAGAGATTATTTTGAATAACAGGCTGTCTTTACGACTGTATGGAAAATAGATGATATTAAAAATGTATCAAAATGTTACAGTCTTTGTCATAGTTTCTTTCCTGCTAGTATACAGTTTCACTTCCGAAGACGAATAAACGAACAAAGTTATAAAAGTTCCTTCGATGAATCTTTCTTTACCATTTACTAGTACTCCAACAATGTTTCAAGTACGTCGTTAAAAACAACAGAAATGTTCACATTTGTATTTACATTTAACTTAGACATAACATAGCTTAATATGCTAATTATTTTAATTAAGAATGATTTCTATACGCCTCCCTTCCTACAGTATATATACTTTCTTAATAAATACTAACAGAAGGAATTACTTAGAGATGAAAAAGATTATGAACCTATAAGTTCCTCGTTTTCATAATGCAAGAAGTACGATGTCTATATTCATAGAGCATGACAAAGCAAACGAATTGAAACATATATATATACAATTACGACAATTCTTCCGAGTAATGAGTGCCTACTTTAATTATTCTAAATTTGATTTCCGTTTATTCATTAATTACATACTTTTGTATCCGCATCACTTGTAGCAATGGTGTCTTACCGTATATTTAGTGCAACGGAAAATACAAAACATCCGAATTTTCTATTCCTATTTCACATAACACTTCAAGCTAAGCATCGAAGTAAAAATATTACAACGAATTTAACGAAAAAGTTATGTTTTCTGTCGTTAAAAATTCATCAGTCATGATTCGACATAATTTTATTACATCCTTCCATCCGTGCCCTTCCGATTTGCGTTGTAAAGTCAACACACATGCTCTTCACAAGCTGCCCTATTAATTGTATTTTCCCTTATTTCTTATGTTTATTGAGCGCGTTGAGTAATGCATCTGTATCTTCCTCTGTTTTTACTCTTAACAGGACTGGCACCGGTGGCGGGGTAGATTCAGGTTTCGGTAAACAAACCAGCATTATTGTGTTTTTATTCATACGTTTCGTTGGAATACTTTCGGTTAATAAAGTATTGAGTAGTAAATTTCCCAAAGTGGTTTCCGCGCGTACTATTAACTGTGTTTTATCATTTGGCGTTGGCTTTAAGAACAATATCCCAACACCTCTATCAGTAAAATCACCGTCTTTCTTCACGTAAACTTTACATCTGTAAAAACGTATGATAAAAATGATTATCTTTTTATCGTAATTAAACATGAATTGTACATTTACTTCCCGCGTGCAACAAATGTTTGTAAAGCGATACCTTTGTTCATATATGGCACCTTCTTCTGTTATTGGCTTAATGTCTGTTTTCGGTGGCTCTTCTTCATCTTCATCTTTCCCTTCATTCTGTGGCTTATTCTCAGACTCCTGCGCTTTCACAGCTTGAGTCCCAAATGTAAACGGTTTGGCACTGCAAAACATAATGTTGGAGAAACATTTGAATCACCCCGACTTGATTATTTGCTAAAACGATCGACATCTTCGAGGAAATTACCTTCCAAAACTGAAACCAGTTGTGTTGCTAGTAGTAGAACTTTGCCCGAAACAAAAAGTATTCGTCGTGCCGAACGAGCTACCAGTAGACTTCGAATCTGACTTCGAGTCTTGATCTTCCGTTTTAATATCTGGCACAGCGGGGGCTTTACTAAGAAACGGATTTTTATCCGAACTAACATTGCCAAATATATTTTTAGCCGCAGGCTTGTGTTCGGCGGTACCAAAGACAGATTTCTGCGCATCTATAGCTTGCGGCGTATTACTAAAAACGGATTTACTGCCATCCATAGTATGCTCCGATTTACCAAATATAAATGTGGAACCCGAGCTGATATTACTGAAAATTGACTTCTCCGGTTTCCAGTTGCTCGAAACCGTTGGAGATTTTAGAATTGCTCCTCCGAACGGTGAACCCTCGGGCTGCTTTTCTGCGCTCGAACTTTCTTTATTATCATTGGCCTGCCCGGATTGCTCCGCTGTGTGCATTGCTTTTTCGGTCTCGCTTCCATGCTTGGACTCGATTTCTTTAAGGTACCTTTCGTAATCCTTAAAAATCGGTGTTAGAATACAAAATGGATTCGCGTCCACGTGAGTCTTTATCCATTGCGCTACGCTCTCGTTCAATCCTTTCAACTTGGCGAAATACGCCGAGGATTTTTTAAATATACTCTCGTCTCCCTGTTCGGAAGTGCTCTTCTTACTCGCAGTCGCAGTAGCCGACGCTTGTACCTCCGACTTCACTTTCTTATTTGTGCCGTTCTCGTTGCCCTTAGAGGCTCCGTTACTCGGCGTAGGCTTATTAACGACAACCTGCGTCTTCGACGTCGCTTCGGGGCTACAACTGTTAGCTAGGAAACTAAACGGCGAGTCGGTGGTCGGTGACGTGGATGTCTTGAAGCCTGTAAATGTGCCGAACGCGCTTCTGGTATGAGAGTCCTGAAAAGTGTTTAAAATTACGATGTAACGATGTATTAAAATAACGAATACTGAGGTAGGGGATGCATTTACATCTGAGGCGTGCAATCGACGCTTGGCTCTCTTCACAACTCTCTTTACAAGCACATCGTCGGATGCTTTCATAAATGTGCCTGCTTCTTCAGGTTCATGTTCTTCGTTCCAATTTTCCTGATTCAATTCCGTAGTAGCAGCTCTTTTACTTGTCATTCTCAGTACTACTAGAAAAGAAAACCTAGGATATTCTATATATACATTTAAGCGATCGTCAAACCTATCGGAGATTAAAAAGGTTACGATTTCGACTGTGCTTCTTATTCGATAGTTTCTCTTTCCATTTATCACGGAGATAATTACAGCACGGTATCGGCCGTCTCTTGAGAAACGAATTGACATTTACGTTCTAAATACGGGAAAACGAAAGATTTTAATGTATAACCTCTTAATCTTTCCGACAGAACTATATCGGTTTTTCCGGATAATCGGGAAGGGAGCTAAATTGAGTTATAACATTTACCGTAATAAACTTAACACTACAAACAAATTTGTCGAGGTGGATTTAACGCAATTATGTTAAAATATCATGTATGATTAACGTGCATAAGAACTCGAGGAGGCTTGAACGGTAGAGCACAATTTTCGAAGGTTCGCGCATGCGTGCTCTTCGACCATGACTGTACATACCGAGTATGTATCCAACGAAGAAACTAAATCTTAAAAGGTTAAACGACAGAATTATAATAATTTCGGGCCGGTTGTATGCAACGTGTATGTGATGTAAACATATTTCTCGGCTGCGTGCAGCGATCAGGTAATTAAGCTTGAATTCAAGTAATTTCAAACGGAACGATCATTGCGAACTTGCTGACAATTTTGTTAGTTTTAACACATTTACTTCGACTGATTCTTTTTAACGTATCTGCCGAAATAAGTGTAAATTCGTAAATAAGTGGCACAGATTACATGCAACGGTGAATAATTCGCATATTTGGGTAATTCGAACATGATATTTATTGAACGCACGTAAAGTTATGTACAAGTTACAATTATCAATCGATAGGAAAATAATTACTGCCAGATACTTTAGAGTAATCACAAAATTTCCCAACCTTGTAGCTTCTTTCGAAGTGAAACGTATTTTAACGAATGTTCTGTGCCGAGCATAAATTATTATAGGCAATTATATTCAAATGATAGGAGACAGCGTACATTTTTTGCGATATAAATGTATTTTCATGAATTAAGGGTAAGGGTATTCTTACATTTTTCTGTGTCCATGAAAGTATGTACCACATGTATAACTTCCACATCGGTATGTAATTGGAGATCACGTGATGCACTATCACGTGGAAATGATCGATTTAAACTTCGCACTTTCGTATATATTCGTACTTGTAAATCCAATTATTAGTTTACACGTAAACTTTCTAACATCACACGCGCATACGATTAGAAATAATTAAACTTGGTAAGATATGTGCCGCTTCTCCTCGCACAGAAATACATATCAGTTTGCATCACGGTGTCAAGTAAATTCTAAATATCCTTTTACTTCGCCCATTGCATACACAAAAAGTTGGATTGTTCCAGTTTTTGATTCATAAGAGAGATGCAAAACATCTTTGCTTTTATATCGAATACAAATACGGGTACAATGCGCATAAAAGCATAATAACTCGGTGCAATCCATGTAAAGAAATGATTTTCTCGAAACAGGCTGCACAGGAAAAATGGCTGGATATAAGTATTCAGAAAGCGGATCGCAAGACGGAACTATTCGTCTAAGTTAATGTGTCCACTAAGTGTGGCCATGTTAAGACGTGTCTTCAAATGCGCAGAGAATTCCGAAACGCGTCTTCGGGCCTCGGGAGAACGAGCACGCTTGTCTCCTATCGTGAACGCCGTTTCGTTTCGTAATCGCAAATATGTGGCGCCACTATCGCCGGCATTACCAACGTTCACTATCGTAAAAGATCTGTCGCGAGAAAATCTTTTCGTCGAACGTTCCGTGTTTTCGTAAATTCCCGAACGTGCTCGGTACTGGCCGTTCAACGGGAAGGAGAGGCGAGTGAGGGCGAAATTGTCACATCGGACGAAAATTATTGAGTGTGGCACACGTACCGGTTGCACGAGCTTGGCGCGAAAACTCGCTTTCAAGGAGCGCGTCGGATCCCTGGGCACACAACGCAGCGGGAGGGAGGAGGAAAGGGAGAAGGTGGAAGAGAGAAGGATCGGGGGTAAGGGCCAGGGGTGTCAGGGGATCTCGAGCAACTTGGCACGTCCGTGTACGGAGGCAACAGTGCTGGTGGCAGCACAGACGCTCGTTGATGAGCGAACAATTCACTTTGGTACGCGGTTTCGCGACGTTATTTCGCCTGGTCGGTGCCGTGAAACAGGGGTGTGCATATGTACGCGTGTAACGGAGCGGCGAAGTGTGTCTGTGACGTTTTTACCTGTTCGATTTTCTCAAGTTAAAACGGTCAAGTGTCGTCGCAGTGGCTCGAAGAATTGGTGGCTGGTGCGCGCCGTGCGTGCGGTTGATCGGAGCGTATACCGCTGCTCTCGTCAATTTGGTGGGAGAGTGAGAGTGAGAGGGAGGAGGGGTTTCCCGTCCTCCTCTTCTCTCGCTAAAATCGGCCGGATTTTTGAACAGGGAGGAAAAACGGATAGTCTCGCAGTAAAAATATGGAGATATCGAAGTGTCTGCAAGAGGAAATACTCGCCGTGCAGAATAAGCTGAAAAATGCCATACGCGATCATCAGGTGAGTACCGCGACTGTGCGTGTATATGTATGTCGATAGCGATTTAAAGATTGAGAGTGCGAAGCCGAACGAGCGAGCGAGCGTGCAACTTTAACGAATGATTCTTGACCGACCAACCAACTTTTCGCTTCTTTTTAACACGCGTCCTCCCTCTATCGACAGGAAAAATCTCTTGAGCATGCTCCATGGATAATCTCACGTAAATAGTGAAAAGTTCCCGAAAAGTTTCCACTATTCCTGTCAATTGCACTTCCTTACCTTCGGGGGTACATTTATAAAGTAAACGAGCATCAGGCGTGCATTAATGTTTCCTTCCGCGATTAGTCTCCTCGGCATTCCCACGCAGTACGCACAATGCGTGCATGAGCGCATGTACGCATGAAGCACGCGCGCCTCGCGCATAAATGCATACCTCCCGTACTATATTTACGGGCCTTGTTACTTCAACGCGAATTCCGCGAGATCTCGCGAAACAATCATCGGGATCAAAGATGTCCGGTTTATGCGGCACACGAACGGAAACTGAGTCACTAATATGGCATACACGATACACGCCTTCGGGGACTATTTTATAAAAGTAGCCCGGTGGATTCCTTTCACTCGTATTGGACATTTGTGTTATAAAGCTGCTCCCTATTCAGCCGCCACGGCTCAATGTGTTGCGCGTTATCGAAAGTGAAACAAGCGTAACAAGTTCCGTAGGAACTTTGCTCGCTTTAAATCACGCTAGGAATTTCCACCACGGCCAGTGGTCATTTTTTCACGAACCACATGAACTCGAAGGTGAACGAGTGTTCAGACCTTAACCTTTGTTGGTAGAGTGCTTCGACCGATGCGTCGCATGACTTTGAGAACCAACATTCCGTCTCTTTCTCGCTCGTTCATTCGGTTACTCGCTTGTTCGGTTCATCTGCCCCCTCCCTACTTTGTCAGTCTCTTCCTCTCTCATCCTCGTTCCCTCCGAACTTCTGTAGTCCTATAATCTCCTCGTCTCTTTCCCCTCTTCACTTTTATCTTCGCATACTTTAAACGCCGCTATAAACTTCAATTTCACCGTGCCTGTACATTTTGTTTCGACGATCCCCATCTTCGACTGTTTAACTATGACCTATGTTTACCTTTCGGCTTCTTTCTGTATTTCACTATTTCAATCTGTACATATCAAGACAGAAGGTTTAATAAGAAACGTCTGAAATGTGCCAACCGAGCAGCTACGAAGAGTACTCATTGTCCAGTTTCTAATGCCGTATCTATATTGAAATCCTTTATTAATTAACGCTGCGTCGATGTAGGTAACCAGAGCTCTGCATTATAAATGGCCAAGGGGTCAAGGTATTCTATCAACAGGATACGAATGGACGTTAGCATATATAAGCCAATAAATAGCGGATTGTACGCGGATGCGCGTATACTTGTTTCGCCCATTGCAGTGAACTTTTATTAACTAGGTAGAACGCTAGAGGGATATATATCGCGCACGGGGGAAAGTTTCCCGGCGCGCGATCGGCATTGTGCCCTGCTCTACCGACCTTGTCCCGTCTAATTCCTCGAAATCGAATACTTTGTTTCGTTCACAGTTCCGAGGCACTTTCTCGGTCGGTATCGGTCGATCCGATTTCTGCTTTCTTTTCGGTATCGTTGAAAGTCGACGGGAATTAACGAGACGAGGTGTATTATTATAAAAATACGTGGGATGCTCTTAACTTATAATCGTCGAATAATTCCATGCAGATTAGTCCGAATACATAGATTGATATTCGTTTGACCAGATAGGACAAACCTGTTCTTGCTCGGAAGACATTAATCAGTGACGCGTTGATTGTCGGGAAACAGGTGCGGTGCAATATCAGTTTGGGCACTTTGGAAAGTTTTAAAAATTACTTTTAAAAGGACAGTATTACGCGACACATTCATACCTCGGACGATTATTTTTAAAGTAATCTGTGACGACCTTCAAAGGTTTTTGAAATTTTTCTAAAGTTTGTTAAATGTTCTCAAAGCAGTAGAAGGGACCTTAAAAAAAATCATCGGCTTGATTTAATAGTTATTATCGAAAACTGTCTATTACGGTCACAGCACATTGTTATGGGCACGATTCTCTAAATCAAACTTTACCGTTACTTTCAAAGTTAATTAATCCTAAATTTTCTGTTCACATTGCAGATTTGTGTGGGCAAACTAAAGGACGACCCGAACGTAAGTCCTGTTACTTTTATTAATCTAGAAATAAGTAAGTTCGAGGGGTCGGTCGTAATAACGGCCAACTTTCGTACCAGGTTAGCAGGAGAACGAAGTCTCGCTACAGGGTATTTTTAGCGTTAAATTGATCTGTAGCATTGAGCGAATATTGAACTGTTTCTTTATGGGTTTAAGGGTTTGTTGATATTTTTCCAGAGAAAGTTTCCTTGTACCTTGATCTCAATTTTACTGTACATATTTGAAGTATTATTAATTTACTTTAATCGTATACGTCAGCCGTTATTATCCACGATGGAAACATAATGGTGAAGTTTTCGTTACAACTAGAAACACTTTATTTATTATGCGTATACTATATTCGGGCGATAGTCAATATTACATCAATTACGCGCGCACAGACATTGTTTTCCTTGTGCGACTAACTCTCGTGCGATCATTGCAATTCCAAGACAGTTACGTCGTTCTTTACTATATTGAATCACTAAGGTCCTACTAAACTTTATTTTATTCCATATAATCGCAATCGAGGGTTGCATGTAAACAGATAGCACTCTTAGAAATATAGAATGCTGCAAGCTCTGACAATGGTCTGTCTCTTTTGCTTTACAGAACACAGACATACTCGGCCAGATACAAAAGATTCACTTGCACATCGTGTCTTTGGGAAGATGCCAGGTAAGTTGAGAATTGATTTCCGCGAGCTTCACTCTTCCGCGATGATCCAGGGCAGGTCTGTTCGTGGACGTTCCATATTTATGCCTGTTCATTCCGTGCGAATAGGAACGACGTCGCATTAAATTATCCCATCGATATCGGAAAATTATTATAGAAAAATGTTTTTAAAGTCACAGCGACTCTTTCGTGGAAGGTTTCAGAGATAACGGCATTCGAGGTCTATGCATTTTAACGTCCTTGGCATTCGTCTCCTGCGGTGTCCACAGGCGCGATCTCTTAATCGTTACGAGCAATTATTTATTAAAATTGCGCGACAACTTTGGGGCTACACGTTTCCATGTTACGCGAATGAAGTAATACACGATCCCCGGGGTTCTTCAATCCTCGTAGAACTTCATTCATCTCAGCGGGGCAAGTTCGAGAGGACGTTTACCGAAAATTTCGCGAACATTAGAAGCTCGGTGTTCTGCATCGACCTACTTCCGTTACACTGCAGATTCTTTGACTACACGTTCGCCCATTACCCGATAAAGCATTGTTTAAACGAAGTATTACGTATCGCTCATCTTAACGGGATAAGTTGGAGGTCGTGTTTGCGGAGAATTTGCTAAGCGTTATCAAATCAGGCTTCTGCGTCGACCTCGCGCGTTAGCTTGCAGTGTCTTCGTAGGTCGCCCGCTGGAATGAGTAATGCACAGTTATAATTAAATAGGGAACTCGTTGAGCGAGTTTGCCGACCACCTTTCCAAACTTTGCGCGATCGTATCGGTGGGAGGGTAGAGAATGGAATAGCCGTTGTTTTACTTCCTCCGCGCGCACAGTATCCCCTTTCTTCCGCGCTTTTTCGTACGTTCCCTTGCCGCCTTATCGCAGTTGTTACATCAGTAACCGCCTGGTATCGCATCCGGAGTGTCGTCCTCCCTAATCGGCCGTGAAGCAACATTTCGATGAACACCGCAGTAACGAATCCGCCGAGTGTATTCCAGCGCGAAAGAATCTACTCGGCGAGCCATCGCTGTCGCGCGATCAAACTCCCGATACGTGGGATATGCACACGATTCTGTATAGGTACACATGTCCGTGAAAGCTCTCTGCTCAAGCGGAGGCGCGTTCCCGTTGAATTATAGAATCGATTCGGACGTTTCTTTCCGAGATTCGCGAATCGACGGGGAATCGATAGCCGGGGCCAAGTCTCGCCCTCCGAAGAGGCTGCTGGGGGTGGGTGGATGCGCTTCACTATGTCACAGCATCCTTTTCTAAACACTTCCGCGGTAATACCGTGGACGCGCGACGGGGTCGACGCTGTCGCCTCCGGCCCCTTTATTCCCTCGTGTTTCGCCCCAACTTCTTGCCGGCGGTGTGTCTTCTTGCTCCTCGTTGGCAATAAACGACCGATCCAGGTAGGTTTGCCGCTCCGGACCGAGGGAGACACGTAAACGGGACAGGGACGGATAAAGAGGGAGCACCGGAGGGGAACAGAGACGGATGTACACGCGGATACACCGTGCGGGCAGCGGGCGGAGGGCGTCAGACAGGGAGAGAGCAAACGAGAGAGCGAGATCGAATGGGACTTGGGGTGAAAAGGAAGGAGCGAAGGGGCCGGGCAGAGACGGGGGGAGGGGGTGGTGGGCTCAATCAATAAAATGTCCCGCAGAAACGTTTTCAGCTCTTTACGAAATCTCCGCGTTTTTTTCTCTCGCCTCTCCGCTCCTCTTCCGTTCTCGCTCCCCGCATTGTCCTTCTTCCACGGGCTTTCCATCGCTTTCCACGCTCGTTTCACCGCGCCCGCTGTTCATTGTTTCGCGAGTTAAACATCGCTTCTGAAAACTTTTGCGAGCTGCTCACCTCTTCCGCGGGACCGCGGTTCTACGTAGGTATTCCGGCAAGTCGTTTGGAATAACTTTTAAGGATTATCACCGGAGTGACTGCGAAATGTATGGATTCCTCGGGGGATTCCCAAAGTCAGCCGGGCAAATCTTCTCTCGAGGTTCCTTCTTCTCGAAAGCCGATCGGGGGCGATGGGGGTTGGTCGCGGCGGTGTCGCTTTTCCGTGGGAACTTTCCTGAAATATGATAGAGATACAATTTCGTGAAGCGGGAAGCCTTGTAATGGAATTGGCACGGCGCATAGTTGTTTCTTCCGATATCCGTTACATAATTATAGAAGCCTTCGATCCAAGGGCGATGGGGGATTGTTTGGTGGGGCGCGTGGAAATTCTCTTGGTAGACTGGAAAAATGAACGAGCCAATTATTCTTTGCTCGGTGCAAGAACGTTCGACACCATTCCCTTGCCGTATAGGATGGCGCGTTCGTCGCGAGTATATTTGCTCGCAGTTTGACGGCACGAATTCGTATTTAAACGAACTCCGCGACACAGTCTGCCAAGAAAGTTTTCCTAGGATCGTCAACCGAGCGAAGCTGGCCTCTCACAGTTTTTCCCCATCTTCGCACGCAGAAGCAAGTTGTCCAGCGGCTGCGCAAGGAGGTCGAAACGTTCAAAGAGGAGAACGCGAACGGCGCGAAAGTTTCTATCGCCTCGCTCCTTGGCCTGAACAACAATAATCACATTACGAATAACAACGAGACCAGGCTCAAGTCTAGCGGCAATGACTTCGGCAAGAAGAGCTCGAAGGAGGACTACGAGGAGGTGGTCAGAAACGGCGATATACCCTCGCCTGCGCGGGACGTTGTTCCAAAGAAGTGAGTAACTCGGATCGAGCATCCGCCGCGTCCCATGTATCGATAATAGGGCACAGGTTCATTTATTTTTGTCCTATCATCCTCGCTCTTCTGTTTAGGCTGCGCCCTAGTTCGGTGGAGACGATCTCTGGCGAGGACGACGTTATCGAGGTCTCCATGGACGAGAATTCCAACGAAAGGTCGGAGAAGGAGGAGCCAGAGAAGGAGTGCAGGCTGGAGTTAACCGAGAAGATCAATTTTTTGAACGCCCTCGGTCTCATTACGACCGCCACGTGTGCCGAATTGCAAAACAAAAGGGCTGAGAGGAAACGTCGCAGTACCGCGAATCCACACTTTGTTTATTCCAGCCTTGAAGTGCCAACGGTAAATTGTACCTTCGATCGTCCCGCGCTCGATGCGTGTACTTTAACGTCGTAATAATATGCTTGCGTATTCTAGAAACGAAAAAGACACTCGTACCTGCAATCTGGGAATGTTCCTCAGACTCGACAGACGACCGCGCGCATGAACGGTCCGTCACCTCCGCCGGTGAAAGCTGTCGGTCAACCGCCAAAATCAACCTCACCGCCGTCGTCGAGAACCGTGATGAAGTCTTTGATCCCTATTCAGAAGTCCACCACGCGACCGAATATTCTACGAAACGTCTCGGAGAGTAGAGTGTACTCGAACAAGGCCAAGCTGACCCACGAGAACGGACCTAGCCAGCTGCAATTGCCCGTCGCCACTGTGAAATCCGTTCAGTCGATCGGCAACAAGGCCGTTCACATACCGGGCTTGCCCTCCAGTTTGACTATCGAGAGGATCAGCAACGATTCGGCAGTGTGCATAAGCTGTAGGAACCCCGGTACGTTGCGCGACCGTCGCGTCGCTACTTGGGAATAGTTCAGCCCCATTCGCGCAGTCGGAGAGCAAAGAGACTGATGCTCTATTGTTTTATTGCGACAGGTACGCTTACCGTGTGTGAAAATTGTGCCTCAAATTATCATGTGTCCTGTCACTCCATATCGCCCGCGCCACCGAGGATATGCCCCAAGTGCGCGCTAATTGAGGAGGAAGAGATCGAGGACGGCGACGAGGGGGAGGAGGAGGAGGACGAAAGACGCCCGCCGTTCAAGAAGAACGAAGAATTCGGTAAATCGTCCTTGGTCTTTGAAAGGATTTCTACCTGTAGTATCGTTGATCGTGTGATTGACAAAAAAGTTCTTGTTTCCTGCAGACATTAGCTTTTATGAATGTTCGTGGCACGCTTATCTCATTCCGCGGCGGCACCGTCCGTGATCCAAACCGATGTATCGCGGCGTATAGTTGTAATGATAAACGAAACGGAGCGGCAGTTTTCGGTTACGTTTTCGGTAACCAGAAGTTGGCGTGCGTTCGTGCATTTCGATGGTAAAAGAGCGAGAAGTTTCACGAGAGGGCGATTAAGATGGCAGAGGAGTACTTGTAGATAATGCAGGCACGTTTGTCCCTAAAGGAGAACGGGAAATTGTGTAACATGGGTCCACAATTTCTAGATATAACGTGCAACGAGGTATCGCAGCGTTGCCGCAGACTTTATTGAGCGTAGGCACACAGAGAGAATAAACGAGAGAGAGAGAGAAAGAGAGAGAGAGAGAGAGAGCAGCCTGCCGGAAGAAGTGTCCGCGAGTGAGACCGGCTCCTCGAATACGGCAGAAGAATTTGCAATTAAGAAGAACTTTTTGGTCGATCGTCAGTAATAGGGCACAAAAAAGCAACGTGTATTGAACGCGAAATATCTTGCAGAGGAGAAAGAGAGAGAAAGATATGAGCTGCGCGAGCGAAACTCGGATCTGAGATTGCAGGTTTACGAGTTGGAAAAACGCTCACAACTACTCGGCCAGTCTCTTCAGGTTCGTCCTGTGGCCTGCGTAGAAAAAAATTCATAAACTTTTATTTTCATTTGGAATGCCATTCAGTTAATGAAATCGTACGCAGACATTTTCCATCTCTTTTTTGTTTTTTCATCAGTGAGAACCTGCAAGATCTCTGCGTTCTAATTTTTCTTTGTCTTTAATATTATTTTCGAAAGGCGTATCGATTTGTTTCTGGCGGAAGTTAATTCTCCGGGATTAAGAAGAAATCGATAGGCCTCTGACATTTTGTAACTTCTGTTCACATTATTGCTGTAGGATCGATGTATGTGTATATACTCTTCCATAAAGTAGACTGTACGGCAACGTTTAGTCGTCTGTACCGCTTGTCTACAGCAATAATTTTACTCGTTAATCCGTGAAGACACGGAATGCACGATGCTTCCTTCACGTACAACTCCGACTTTAATCTTTTGTACAAAAGTGGTTTCGGTGTTTCGTATTTTCTTCTTAAATTTAAATTATGTGCTTTATATTGCTACGAATAGTTCCGTATTTGAGAAATACATTTAAAAAAATAGCGTGTGTGTAAGTTCTATAGAATCAGGAGTCATACAAGATCGATTTGTTGGTTAAATTTGGTATTAAAAGCATGCGCATCTTTGTCCTGATATTATCAGTTAGATGATCAACGTGAATTTTAAGTTGCAACCTATCGTTGGCTTTCACGCTGTTAATATAATTGCTTAATTTTTCTTTCAACAGCTACAACATCGCACACGCCAGGAATTATTAGGAAAGCAAGAGAAGACTCAGAGATCTATAAAGCGACTTGTGGACTTCATAAAGCTGATGGAACTAAGAAAAAGCGAGGATTCTCTACCGCCATCGGCATCGGTCAACTTCCTTCTTCGACCTTCCTCATCCCAATCTCCTCAAACAACGTCTCTTCATCAACCGTCAACCAGCCGGATGTCGGGCCTTGCACAACAATCAACGCCGAGCAGCGAGAAAGTATCGTGCCCTATTCCTCCATCGTCCTCAATCAGCTGCCCCGATCGAGTATCGCCTATGTCGACAGATCAGAGCCACAAGTGTCCTACGCCTATCAGCTACCAATCAGCAGCGCCCAGCCAGAAAAGCACCAATCATACCTCATCGTCAAGAAAATCACAGAACCATCCAGAAGGGCAAGCCTGTCTTCCGAAGACCAAAGCAACGCCGCAATGTTCAACTATAAGCTGCCAACCACATCAGGCTACAACTCTTGCGTGCAGACCGAGATCTCGGTCGCCAACTCCGCCACGCTTGTTAGTAAACAGCTGCCCGACACCGTCAATCGTAACCGTAAGAAGCAGACAAATCGCGCAGTACCCGCACTCAACCGTATCATCGATACGGAGAATCTCTCCATCACGACCGAATACCAGCTGGAACGATCGACATTCAACGGCAGAAAGTCCCGGGCCAAACAGTCAAGGAACAAGTACGGCATCAATCAGCTGCGATCCGCGAGAGCCACCGAAATCCTGCTGCCTTCCTACGACAGTACAGAACCCGACAAGCAGCTACAAATTACAAAGTCAACCGAGCCAGAGGAGGCAACCCTGTTCAGCGGTCGTTCAAAGTACCGGCCAAGAGCCGGTGGTCTTTTCCACTCATTGTTCGCAGGCCATAACAAGTCCTATATCGTCACCGATAATTCTCGAGAGTCGCGAGACTTCGGCCCAGGCGACAAAGAGCCCGCAGCCAGCCGGCAACAGTTGTATCATCAAGACTACCACCTGGAGTCAGGCGAGCGAAATGAATCTCCGGTCCAATTGCAGCGTGGTGCCCTCACAAAATTCTTCGAGCACGTGAAATTGGAAGAAGCGCATATACCAGCGCCATCTAGATCAAAGCTAGTATATAAGAGCGGTTCCGCGTCCGAAAGGAATGAACTCGAAATCACTGAAACCGCGGACGACGATGCACACGCCGAGTACATCGCCAAGGCACCATTGACGCCCACCAACTTCGAAGACGAGTTTGCCGAGCGAGAGGTCAAGCAAACTAGTTGGCTGTCGAAAAGGATCTTGATGAGGAAGAGTAAGAAGAACGACAATGATTCCAGTCTCGGCTCGGTAACGAGATCCAGCGACATTATTACCTACGAACGTAAACGCGGTAATACATACGTAAGAGTCGAGTGCGAACCCGATGATGATGTGGAGAACAGTGCGCTAGTCGGCGCGTTTCGGCCGGACGTCACTTATCCGAGGCGCATCGCCTCCCTCACGGAAATTGTATCGGAAGGTCGGAGGGACCGGCAAGATTCGGCGTCCCTGTGTAACGCACAAAGCAATTTCTTGGAGCTTCGCACCGAGGTTTCAGTTCCTGACGATAAGGCTGACACCGAGAGACAAGACTTATCCAGTGGCAGACGTTCAACCACCACCACCAGCAGTAGCAGTGCGAGCGACAGCGATACCCCGGAACAAGCTATGAACGACACTATCAAGTACTCTCGGCGGCGATTATCCGGAAACGAGTACAAGGAGCGCTTGAGCATTAACGCTGTATCTCCGGAGAGTATGCAGGTGCTCGAGCAGTTCGAGTCGGCTATGCTGGAAACTGATTGTAGCAATGCTGCCACTTGCTAGAGTTAGTTAGATTAGAATGCGGTATTAACGTGCTGATTATGCTCATTGCTAAAACATTTCTTTCCATTGAATACGTTGGTTATTTCGTAACCGGTAAGGTTTCTCGCGTGAAGTATGTTACGTTGATGGAACGTGTTAGGGGCATACTATCGAGGCGGACTCGAAGAGGAATTCTTACGTGTTCAGCACTGCATTTGTATCTGTTACTTACATAGGGTACCTAAAGGGAATGAGGATTAGGTTACTCGTAATCGCAACAGAGCTTCTTGGGCAGTTCCTGCTTTCTCTACTGCCTTGGGGGGTAACACGATCGTTGTTTGTGTATCACGATTGTCGACTATGATCGATGACGATTGCGATGGTAAACTACTACATGATGTACCATTTTCGTTTCACCCAACGTGGATACGTATGATTACTTCACGACTAGAATTCTATTCACTATGTTGTCTACTCGTTTATTTATTAATTGTTGTTCATTAGGCTTTTCCTTGATCTGTTCGTGATAGTTAATGAAGCGCGAGGACCAAGTTCAAATCTCTTCCATTGGAGCGGCGTGAGTCTTGATTAGCGAATCACGAATCACTTGCCCAGATTACGCTGACGTTGATGAAATTGATATTGAGTCAGGGATCGCTCTGCACAGTGTCTGTTCCTTTGTAAAATTATTTATGTAAACCTGTTACTGAGTTCTAAGGGCTTTGAACATTGTTTCATCAACATTGGCAATACCGACGTGTAGGAAACACGCACATATCCAAGCAGATTCTGGACGATCTATAAATGGTAGAAAGAGTTGGAGGGAAGCCTACTTGTACGTAAGATGAGTCATATTACCATACTGCCTTAATAGTAATTTAAAAAAAATGGTACTTTTTACAATAATTTCTACGGATAAGCACGGAGGAGTGTGCACGTTTCAATAGACTGATTTGGACATGTCGCCATATTGAAATTAAGAGGGATGGGGTGGAGAGAAAGAAAGGGATAATCAAAACCGCGTTACCGTAATCGAAAATCTAGGCGTTAAGGTTGCGCGTACGTTAACGAATAGATGAAACGTTATTAAAATAACGGACTACCTTAAGTTTGCGATTCAGGTAAAGCTTCTTACGAACGAAGTGCAAGAGACTAGTCTCTTCTTTTTTTAAAAACATGTTCTACATTCTACATCGAGGTAAATGCTTCGGAGGGAAAGAAGAGAATTGTTGTTATCGTTTTTAGCGTATCGTTTACCGAATTCCTAAGCATTTCTTTCGATAAATCGATGTAGCCAGTATTCACGATATTTTTATGTCCGCGGCATAGGCAGACGCGTCTTTCATCAGTTAGATTGTGCCGAGCATTACAATTTCTATATAGCGATAACCAAATTACCATGTTATCGCGATGATGATTTGCCCAATTTGGAATTGGGTCGTAATTAAACAGTCGAGTTGGTTAATCTATTTATTTCGTTTTCGTTTCCTTTCTCTCGCGGTAATTTCGCCGCAAGCTTGTCCAATACATTTAATTAGTGTATAAAACGAGAAAATGGAAAAAAAGAAATTGTTACGCAATGTAGGCAACGAGATTAAGATCGAAATTCGTATTTTTATGAATAAAGTGAAACAGAAATGTAATAACCTCCAGATTGTGATTGTGTCTACTCGTACGGGGTGGGCTGCTCGTACACAAAGGGAAAGGCGAAGCTATTTTCGACATTTCTTAAGCTTTTGTCTAATTTAGCTTGCGCCGGCTCGCGTCGTTCTGTATACGTCGCATCCTGTGTCGAAAGCAATTATGATCAAAATGACATTCGTCGGTACGGTTATTTGGTACGGCGTTAATAACTTTTATTTCCCATATTGACGGACAACGGTGATGCGAGAGGGGAATCCTCGACTACGGCAAACATTCGGCTAATGATATGTAAATATGGCGGAGCTAATCAAGCGGCTGTGCCAACAGCCAGCAAGAAGAGATCGGTAGTGGCGCGCGAGCGTTCGATAGCCAATGCATTTGCGCTGTGTCTGCACACACGTATCGCGGCGCAGTAAACCCGCGTACATATTTAATGGTCGCACGTTAATTGCGCTCTGTTTGCCCATTCCCCGTTCTACGCTCCATCCCCATACCCGCCATCCGTTCTCGTCACCCTTTCTCCACCCGCCCTTCTCTTTTGTTAGTTTCTGTCAGAGTTTAATTTTAACCAATTTATCTCGGACGCCCGATCGTTTATCATCGAAATCGGACGTAGAATGGGGAATCGCTAGCGCCGACAGTTTCGCCTACCTACGCCCAACGTTTATTCCCGATGGCGATTCATTTTTCATTTTTCATTTATTTTGCATTTTTTGGCAGTAATTACACAACTTTCCATGCCTACAGTTTATTAAATCAAACGGCTTAGACGGCATGAACCGGAAGTGACCGCGCACGTCTCGAAGATAAGGTCACTTCTGCGAGAGTTACCACCGGGCACGTTCACTCTGCAGTTGACCGCTCGGCCGCCAGGTGGACGAGCGTCGCCCATGTCATTTTTCTCTACTATGTGAAATTTTCAAATCGAAACAGTTAACCTCTCCTCCTCTTGTGCGAGTCGTGCGCGGCAGTGTTCGCTTCCTATGATCGATCAAATTCTTGCTTCCTAATAGAATGTGTGCAGTGAAATATAACAATTCCCGGTATCATCGATCAGGAGGCAACTGCGGGCAGCTACTGTATCGTCGCAGGAAACGATCTCGCACGGGAGTGACAAAGGTACCTCACGCATTTTAAGCCACTGTTGTGTCTAGCATTTCCCTACGAATTTTCCCGCTTTTACACGAATCATTCAAACGAGAACAAGACCGTTGAATCGAGGCTCAGCGTATACCGTTGGATAGCCCTTAGGTGTCGAATGATGTTATACGTTACGAAACGTTAGTGGCGATGTCATTCGCCGAAGTTGAACGTTCCAAATCGTTTCCTCGTAGCTCGTAGGGCAGCCCTTGCGTTACGCTCGCCCGTGGCCATGTTACATTTCATTGACCATATTGGTACACCGCTATTTCCCATCGATTCACTTCCGTTTGTTAAATCCATTCATGGATATCTCCGCTTTCCTCGTTTCTTTCTTTCTCGCCCTACATCTACTATTCCCATTCTCACTCCACGTCTATTTTTATCCCGAGTGTACTACCAATAATTCGTTTCACGTACAGCTTGTTTCTCGTTCGAGGGAGAGCGAGATTCGTCCCGAAGCATGCTCCCGGATTTATCGCTCCCCGTTTCAAGTATCTCTGTTGATAACGACACGCATCGAAAGTCCGAAACGAGATAGGAGAAAAGCTCGGTCGCGGATCGCGGGAAGAAACGGGAAATGACCGTAACATCTAGTTTGCCGGCACGCTGCGCTTTCGCTCTGTATCGCGGCCGGTAATGATTCTGCTTCCGGCACAGCGGATACTGGCCCGTCCAAGTCGAGCGCAAACTCTTGCCTCGCGGGTTAGATTCACTGAATAAACAAATTGCCGGGCTACCTTCGAATACTCGTTTCCGCGCGCCTCGTCACCGGGATATTATATTACCGTTACATTCCACATAGGAAATGACGCCCTCCCGCCGCAGCGGGAAAGTAAGTAGCATATCCGCAATTTTCTCGGATTGACAGGCAGCCGGCCCTTCCCTCCCGCCCGACTAAACAACCTCCGAGAAAAGCGTCGTCGATTATACGCTCGAGCGGGCACTCGGTTTCGCAACCTGGCGATTAAGCGTCGGCAGGAGGAGGAGCAATGGGAAATCCACTCGATAAAGTAACCGATTACGAGAGCATCCTCGCGTCTTATTAGCTTCGTCAACGGGGAGAGTAGGTGGTTTCTCGGGTGGTAGATTGAATTTCTCTTCTCATTGGATTAACTTAAAAACAGTCATTCCTATTTTTTTTTCTAACGAACAAAGACACCGAGTCCTTGGAACGCTGGACGCGGCTCGAGGGATTTTCGCGCGGCTAGATTTACTCGCGTTTATCGCCGTTCCATTACTGTCGATGGACGGGATTCAGTCGCCATCAGCAGCATCGCCAATCCCAATTAAAAGCCTTTCATCGTCGCTCCGAAATTGATATCGGGGAAACAAAAACGCCAATTCCAGCCGTCTACTTCGCATGTAACGCGCGCGCGCGCGCGCGCACACTCGTTCGGTTTTACCTGCTCGCGTACCCGATGACCCATTCCGCTCGGGCGTGTACGCGCGCGTACGTGACGCGGTGCGCTCGCGTGTTCGTGGCTCGCACACGCCGGCTCTAGAAAGTGTTAATTGACCGCTGCCGGTCATTACACGGTTGATCGCAATTAAAACACCGCAGTTTCGCGAACGTACGTTCGGCTTTCCGGCGGATTAAAATTGCACCGTTCGCAAAGTAGCGCGCGTGACTTGTTTCCCGGAGCGGCGCGGCGAGGCTTTGGCGCGCGCGCTCGCCGCCGATACGTTTCATTCGATTTCGTCGCTCGTGTCTCTCTATCCGCGCTTGACGGTTCACGCGCCACGTCGACGGTTACAATAATTGCATCGGCAGCGGGACGATCGAGTTTCGGGCATTAACGTTTGTCGTTAATCATTACCAGCTGCAATCCCTTGGTTTTCAGCGAGCCGGGCGCAGCTCGGCGGCGTGCAACGCGCGTGGGTAATGTATTCGGGATTCTAGTCGTGTCGCGACGTTATTATTCCGTCGCGATGTGTAAAACTAGTTGACGCTTCGTAAACCTCGATTTCACGCCTCGACGACCTCTAATTAATGCAGTAGGAAATTGTTATTCCGTTACGTGCCCCCGCCCCAGCGTTCTATGCATTATTTCGGATAGCTGATCGCACGGCCGCGCTCCTGTCCACCGGCCTTCACCGTCCATTTACCTTTCGTACGATATTAATCGTCCTTTTCGTTACCAATGCGGCCGTCCTTCCCCGAATCGTCGCCACATCGACGCGAACCTCGGCGAAATCGTTACCAAACACTCTCCCTTCGGCGTATCGGTTTTTTTTCCCTCGGTCGCTATAAAACGGGGACACATATGCCCCTTCTGACTAGTCCCCAATATTCAATCTGGCTCCTCTACGTAGCCAACCTCCCATCGCGTCTCTCCATCCGTGCGAACGGACGAATGTTTGTAACGGAGCCTCGTGGCTCGCGATAGTTGGCGTTGAAACACCATTAGACCTATCAGCGGGAGTAATTTTATCGGGGCCCGTAGAATAATTACTCGGCCCGTGGTCGCAGTGGCGGATTTAACAGGGCGGCCGATGAGCGGTTGCCACCTGGGCCCCTGCCCAGAAGGCCCCCCAGGGTCCCATCCTTAAAACAAAATTATGATTCTATCCAAACTATATTTTTTTCTGTACTATGACACTGAGCCCGTTTTTAGTAAACTATCTCCTCATTTTCCCGAAAAAGTGGGCCCCTCAAAACATTTGCCACCTGGGCCTTTCTTTCTTAAATCCGCCACTGCGTGGTCGCCACCCGGATTGTTCCTTAACTAGTACGGGTGGGTTTCCCGGTTGCGAACGTATATAATTGACCGCTCTGGCCTGCCCAACAGCAAAAATTCCTTACGGTGATCCCATCGAGTCAAGACGTGGTCAATCGGGACTCACTCTGCCTTTCGTCCACCCTGTGGCCTGCACGGTGGTGTCCTAGAAAGAGATGAACGCTCACTCCATCTTGCGTGGTTTAAATGCTGCTGTAGAGGAGACTCTGAGGCGCAGCGCGTCAGTTGGACCTTATCAAAAAACCGACGCTATCTGTTCCTTAACTAGCGGCTGGGGCGGACAAAGCGCCAGGTTCGCGAGCGGCAACAAGGAGGAGTGGAGAGATGTGTCTGGGGCCTTGTAGCAATAACGAGCGATATGTGGTCGCCTTAATAACAGCCGGCGGGTTCCTTCCAATTTGAAGTTCGTGCTAGCAACTTACCGAAAATTCCCTCGTTTCGCTCGTTACCTGCCGCCGCGCGCGGCTCAGGCCGCAACACACGGACAGGCTGTAGGTAGAGCGTAACAGCCCGGGCAGGTAGACAGGCAGGATGGGTCGGCGCTACCGCCTCGTATGCGTGGATGTAATGCATGCTAAACATGTCAGGTAATTAACGTGAGCATTACACGTATGCCTGCCCCCGCCAGTTTCGCACACTAATTACAGCTGGATATAATGCTGACGGACCAATCGAACGGACGCCGAAGTTAGGTAATCGCACCGCCGATGGAGAGAACGAGGAGACCTCTCGGCGCGGATGCCTCGGGTGTCGTTCCTCGAAGGTGTTGCCGAGCGAGGTCGGCGGGTATACGGCCGGTTCCCTGGATCGAAGGGTAGCTTGATTTATTCGCCCCTCATTTTTCGCTCGACGAGTCGTTCTGCTGACTGAACTAACGAGACGAGAGATGCCGGTCTATCGTAACGAACGACGGGATAGAGGAGCTTCAGGTCTGCGCAGGCAGCAAGGGCCGTGGAATTTTTCCCGACGGCCTTCCGAAATGTGGGCTCGTTTAATGGCTCCTCTGGATTTAATGGGCAATAGTTTGTTAAGCGGCGAATCGGGGCGTCGTTGTCCCGTAGGAGCCCGCATCGGTTCGCGGGGATCCCGGGCTGAAAGGCAGCGGCGCGGAGGCTCCGTATGAACCGTGTATGAGGGTTCAAAGAAATTCTAATCGAGATACAGGCGATCCTGCGCGCGACCGGTCCTCCGGCAAATTACACATACGGGTCCCATTACGCGAGGGTGTCGATCGAGAGCTTTGGCCTCTCGAAATTCTCGTCGCGCAGATATGTTTGACCGTGACCGTAGGGCAAATCGTACGCCAAGTAATCGTTGACAGGGAATCCTCCGCCAGGTCCGGCGAAGATATGTACTCCATTTTCTCATAAATCAGCGGGAACTCATTAGCTTCCAGGTACCCATGTTGCCGGACCTCGCCGCGAGTCTTTAGCTTGGGAAATAAATTGTTCGTCGCACTCGTTGCGATAGGAGAATGATGCATAGAGCGGTAAAGGGAAACGGGACAGACGGTGACGCATCTTTTACAATTCTTTAACGATGATACATCGCTTTCGGGGCTTCCCAATGGCCGGATATCTGGCCGCGTTACTGTCACTTAGAAAACGAAGCCGCGGGTCCGCCTCCAAGGATGCTGGCTCCGTTATCCTTGAAATCTCCTCGAAGTAAATTACCGGTTAATCTTATGACAAGTTATAACTCGATATTTCGACACCGGCCTGCTAATTATCCCGCTAAATCACCCCTCCCGTCGTCGCAACTTTGTACGGAACGGCGCCGTGCCTTGAGAACATTAATAAACAGTAATTTCACGTCTGCTCGTTATTTCGCGGAAAATTATACGGTACATTAAAACGGGCCAGTGCTCTCTGGAACGTAAACGTAATGCAAATGCGACAAACGACCGTGCTGGAATGATTACTCGTGATTATTCGCGTACGGGACGGAAGGACGAGCGGCGACAAGAAGGGCAAAGAGGGAACGGGTGGACGGAGGGATGGGCGGGGTAGTGAGAAGATCTGAAAAGCGGCAAGGTACACCGTGAGAGGCGCGAATGTCGAAGGAGGGTTTGAAAGGGAGAGGAGACTAAAGAGTGCGATAGAGAGGGAGAGAGAGAGAGAGAGAGAGAGAGAGAGAGAGAGGGAAAGGACCTTTAGCCTGGTCCTTCTCGATCCTGCGCGATCCTGGGCGAGTATGGTCGTCGCGACGCGACGCGTCCGCAGGACCGACGAACGGTTAGTTAAGGAACACGGGAAAGCACTTCTGAATCACTCTCGACGACGCGCGTCCCTTCACTCGCGCTACTTCGGATACCACGATACCGTACACTTTTCCACTAGATATCGCTCCGTGCATATATCAATTTTCCACTCACGTCACCGAGGCCGCGCCGCTGCTACTTGAGCGTAGCAGGCGAAAGTGGAATTTGCGGGGCCGAGGTACCGCGGAATCCGATACGCAACGATGATTCAGCCCCGGACCGCTGTCAAGCAGCGTCTTAAGGTCTATCCTTTTAAGGGCTTCGTTTGAACAGGAGCGATTAACCCCCTGGGCGGAGGTTTCGTCTTCTCTTCCGCTCCGTCCTCCGTGCAGCCGAATGGTCTTTATTATCCTTGAGGGGATTGGATTTATGGTCACCGCTACCAAATTCGATTGGCTGTCCCGCGGTAGCTCCGTTATACAGGTCTCGCGGAGTAGGTACAACAGAAAAAGCTAACTCGGCCGCGACAATCGTGGGATTAAATTTCTGGCCTGCGTCGCGAACTTGCCGGGCCGAGAGTGCTAACTTCGCTCCGAGGAAGGCCACGAGGCAAGCCGCGAGACGATCTTGCGGTTGGTAACCCGAGAAATAAATCGCGGGGAACGATCCTCGAGATACCCAGCGGGGAGCGTTCCTTTTGCCGTTTTCTTCCTTTCGTTACATATAATCCCCTCGTTTTTTTCCTATCTCCCCAACGAGCGAACAGCAAACGCGCTCGCGCGCAGATTCGAACTCGGAAGTGATGCATCATAATCAGGCGGTCAACTTACTTAGCCCGGAGTGCTACGTGCTTAAGTTAATTAGCTAATTACTAATTTTAATCGGATGACGTATGCGCATCTCCGGGGATACAAGCAAACCCTCTTAGCAGGGGGAAACTGAATTCCCATCGCCCTTCTACTTCTCTCTACCCCTCTCTCTCTCTCTCTCTCTCTCTCTCTCTCTCTCTCTCTCTCTCCCTCTCTCCCTCTCTCTCTCTCTCTCCCACCTGCCGTCATTCTCTCCTCTTCCTCTAGCTCTTGCATCGTCTTCCCCTCGCCTCTCCTTGATACGTTGAAGCTGCGAATCCTGGCTAGCTCTAAGGTAAACTCGACTTAATTGGGTCTAAGTAATTTCGCTAAAACTCCTCGCTTATTTTTCACTCATTTTCGACCGCGGGCGCCTCGCCGCCCCTCTCCGGCAAATATTCCGCGGGGTCTCGCGTCCATGAAAATGCGCTCGGTGCCGCGGGCCGCGATCTTAAAGCGGCTGGATATTTCCGTAATATCCGCCTCGTCGAGGGGCATTCGCGCTATCGTCAAAAGACTATCAACCTGGCTGCCTCGCGAACCAGGTTATTCCTCGTTAATGACGCAAAACGGCATAAAAAATTCCGCAGCGTGGTAGCGCGAAATAAATATTTAAAGCGATTTAAATGTCGGCGGGAACACGTTAAACCGGTACGCGCGGGGAGTCGGTCCGGGGTCTTGTTACTCGAGCCGGCCCGACTTAAATCCGCTCATTTTCCGTAACGCGACCGAGCCACCGTTTTATCTCCACTCGCCGCGCTTCCATTGGCCATCGATATTCCGCGTCCGCGCGGATGCCATTTATACATCGCGACCGAGAACCTCCGGACGATCCGGCCTTTAATTTCGAAACGTTCGCGCTCCGCGCGCGAGAGACCCTGATTAATTATTATGTCGCATCGAAGTAGATTTCAGATTTCTTCGTTGAGAATTTAACACCAATTTCGTAGCCCCGCTACCGTTGGTATCCAATTATTCGTTAATTGGCGTGACTTTCGCCCGCGACACTTATCACGATCGTCAGCTGCGCCGTTGGAGCGGACGCCGAGGGTTGGGACGATACAAGTTATTGTTCCGTAACGAAGCAGCGCGCTCCTTCAAGGCGGACTTAATTGGAATGCGTATCTAAACGAATTGAAACAAAACTCGCGAGCGGTCGTAAACGCGCGGAATAATATATCATCGCTCGCGAGAGAAAGAAAGCGAGCCGGAGACGCGGCCGCGACGTCCCGCGTCGCACAAATACGGGGAGCGCTGGATCACAAAAAAAGAAAAAAGAGGAGCGGAAAAAGGCGAAGTGAAAAAAAGGAAAAGTAGCAGGAACGCGAAGCGGTATATCTCCGGACGCGCATGCGGCTCAAGTGCACGCGCTTAATTAGCTCGTCGTATCCTCCTCCCCGCATAAAATTACTAAACGCGTTATAAACCAGATATCATTATATTTCGACGTAATAAGATCAAACTTTAATTAGATTCTCTGTAAGAGCGCCTCGTACACCGACGAGCGGCTCCCCTCGCGCACGTACAGCACGCAGACGAGCGCGCGGGCATGAACGAGAGCGTCGTTTATGGATCGTGGAAGCCCGTACGCGGGGGCAGTTGTGCACACGATACCGAACGCGAGATTGGCCATCGGAGAGTCGACCGAAAACAATTATTAATAACACATGGCACCGCGAGACGCGCTGGATGCAAGCTGCGCGATGGATCGCTTACTCTCCAGTAGAGAATGCTGCTCGGTTGGGTCCGTTAATGAGGTGGGAGTTAATTAACCAAGCCGAAGCACGGGGGAGAGAGAGAGAGAGAAGGAGGGAGAGAGCACGCAGTCAGAGGAGCAGAAGGGGCAGAGGGGCGATAGGGGAAGGCCGGTTCTCCTCCGTGGTGCGGAAGAGAAAAACACGAATCGGCGCAAGGGGGAGAAGGAAGGCGTAGGAGGGCGAAGGAAGGCGAAGGAGAGACGAAGGAGGAGCGGATAGAGGCACGGCGGAGGGTTAGGGATTGAGATACGGGTGGTAATAGTAGCGCGGGGAGGCGAGGCGGGGGGATATGGAGTTAGGGTTGCAGAAAGCGGCGGCGGGTGCGGGAGGGGCCGGCACGGGAGAGGAATAGGTGTACCGAGCAGGGCGTGCGGGTTCGTAATTAGGGATCTATAATTGCGTGGAGTCAGCTAGAGCGGTTGAGTCGAGTGGCAGGTACCCAGCGTCACGTCGTTCACACGTGCGCCCATTTGCGTACCTACGCGGCTCGGTGGCCGTGTGTTCCGTGCGTGTGTCGCTCGCCCCGTTTCTCTGCCCGCTGCTGGCTGGACTGACTCCCGACGCAGGGGGCATCGGTCGCCACCGGAAATGGAGTCGGACATGGTGGCCGCAAGTAATACGGCCCGCTGCCGCGATCAGCCTCCGGATCGAAGACCGCGCGATTATCGCGCGCGCCAACGAGACGGCGCGCTATATAGAACGTTTCGTTGGCGCTGCTTGGTCGAGCAGTGGCCGCTGTTTTGAATGTCAGTTATAGGTCAGTTTCGGGGCGAGACGTTACACGGCTGACTGTACCGGGAATCCGAGCTCGATTTTATTCGCAACGTTTTCGTATTACCTTAATTATCCGAGAGTAGCGTTCCCGATTCGTCGCCGTTGGCGGTAATTTAACGAGCCCCGTGTACACACACGCCGGCAGAATTGTTACAAGCGCGGATACACGCCGGGGCCGGCAACAATACCGCCGCTAATTGGAACGACGAAAAGTTTCGGTCATTACGACTAAAGCGCCGGCCTATCGGGCAGACACACGTGGCTGGCTTTCCGTCGTTGCAACGTATGTAAGTGCGTGATTCGCCTCGCGTAGGCAGCCGGGCTTCTATCGGCTCTGCTAATGAGGCAGATTATTCCCCCCGGGCAGGCCGGGCTGACAAGAAAGAACAAGAATGTGCATAGGAAGTGGGCTTGTCGTTCGCATGCCGATAGCGGCGACATCGCGTTCAACTGGAGAGATAAGTGCATCTGCCCGGAGATACCGTTCGCCGGGGGCTAACGTTTTCGAAGTTCGCGCGGCCGACAAAGATGCCTGGCAGTCTTGAAATTCACGGGTTAATTTAAATAACGTCGAAGCTTAATTGCTCTCGGGACTGCGGTCCGGGGCGACGGGGGAAGGCGGGAAGGTGGCCCCTCCGTGAAAGACAAAACGAAGATGTCGTTAAGTCCGATAAATCGGGGGCGCGGCGACACGGTACAGGGTACAAGCGTTGCTGGCCCCGAGGAATAACGAGAACCGAGCCCCGGCCGGAGCGGAGTTTCCTCGGGTACCTCGTTTCATAAACGACGGACGTGGAATTATCGGGAAATACGGGCGGGATTTAACGATAACGAGAGCCCGCAGTGTATCAAAATTGAATCGAGCGAGACGGCGGGGAGCGATCGCGAGCGCAGTCGAACCGAAAATTTCCTCGACGACCGAGGCTCCTCGGCCTGGGGTGTACGGTCGAAGGCGCCGGAAAAGAGCTTTTCCCTGGCGCGGCGCTTTCTTCGGCTTGGCAATCCTTCACAGTTAACGCCCCTAATCGTATTCATTAAAGTGCTCTCAATGCTTTTACACGGCTCTCAAGCTCTGCCACCATTTTCTCGCTCCCACTCTTTAAACACCCACGCTACCCGCCTTCAGCCCTCCACCCCCCTTTCACCCTTCCTTCCCCCCCCCCCCCCCGCCGCCACCCTTCACCTCGGACGCCTCTTCATCTCATTCTCTCTCTTCCACTACCTTTTCGACGGTGCTTTCAACGCCCGAGATCCTGAGTAGATTCTCTCTCCCTAGTCTTAGCCCGGCTTCTCTATCCCGCGTCGTCATCTCTCTTACTCGCCTTCGCCCGTCGCGGGAGCTTTTAAGTTGGCAACAATGCGCGGATTTATAAACCAGACCGGGGGCATTGTTATCGGCGAGTGATTGGAAGGCGGCGTTTCGACACTGGCCGAATACCAACCATTGGTTACCGTCCATTGTTGACCCCTTTATCTTGGAAATTCGTGCTCCGCCACCTTGCCTTTCCACGCTCGCCCGCCAGGGAATCGCTAAATCACTTGGTTTTATTGATGGACCGCGCGCGGCCAGAAAGGCGCGGCCGCCGCGGTATCACGGCTTTTGATAAACGGCCCATTGTGGGCCGCCTTTTCTTCGTGGTTTCTTCGTTGTCGCGGGGGCCGTTTCCCCGTTTCCTCTCCCGACGCGTCCAATTCCCGGTTCACCCTTTCCCGGCTCAGCCCGACCGCCCCGGTAGCCGGCGCTCGCTTCCTCCGGCTCCAAAAATCTCTCGCCCTTCGACAATTGATGATCTCTTCCCGATCTCTTCTTCTCCGGTTCCCCTCAGATTAACCATCGTACCCGACTGTTTCCAGGCTGGAACTCGGTCGGCGTATTCGGGGCTGCGTTAATGGTTCGCGTTCGAATTTCGATCGTCGGCCGGGCGTGGAGGCGAGACGCTCCCCCGCCCCGCACCGTTCGCCGAGCACCATTCTGTGCTGGAAATTAATGCCGGAGCGTGTGGACGCGCGTGGAACCCTTCGAATTAAACGCATCGGTGACAGTGCTCGGCACAATAGGACACGATAGGATGAATCGGGTTTCTACCCTCGGTTTGCGAGTTGACTTTCCCATGATGCGGTCGTAATCAGATCATCTCTACCCCACCGTCCTGCATATCGCCGCCCGCTCTGCCGTCCACGGCCGCGTACCGTTCTTGTTTATTGCTTAAGTGGCTCCATTGTCCGACCGTGCGCGTCGCGTTCGCTCTGCAGTTCGGGAATTAATTAAATCGCGGCTTAGCGGCGCGCGATTCAAACCTCGTTCGACGTCTCCCGACTCGAGGATACCGAACCGTACACACCATCGAAACAGTGTACTTTCGTGTCTACTCGAGAGTCCGCCGGACTTGACCACCAGTTCGCCCATCCGCGTGGTTAATACACCGCACTTCCTTTCCGCACCGAAACCCCGTCATTGCGAACACTTCGCCCCCGCGTCGTTCCCGGGTTCTCCGAGGGCCGCGGTAATCTCGGCGAGCGTAGCGAAAATCACGAGACGATTACGCGTCATGGGAACTCGGCGGACGCGATCGTAGACAAATTTGCCGCCGTGGGTCCTTTATCGTCGGCGGGGGGTGAGAAGGGAGCTTAAAGCGCGTTAAAATAATATACGGCGTCGTGGGGCATTGTGTCCGCGGCACGGAAGAATATCGATTTTCGGCGGAGCGCCGCACGTGTCCCGCCGCTCGACACGTGCCGCTGGTCCTCTTCTGCACGGGGTAGCACGGGACGCGAGAAAGGTATCGTTGCCTCGGCGAATCTGGAGCGTGTGCGTGCACAAGCCCGTGCAACGCCGATTGATCCCCCGACCTCGGCGGTGACGGTCACTCCGCGATCTCCCGGCCACCCCTCGCGCAGCTAAGGGCTGTCTGTCGTTCGTCTAATCCGTAATTATGCCAGCCGAGAAGCGGCTATTTGTACGGATAGGCAGGCATTAGCGGGAGGGGCACGCATCAGCCTCCCCCGGCCTGATCCCGCGATGCTATTTTTGTTGCATCAACTACTCGCGCCGAGGGTGCATTACGATGCAAATTGTCTGCCGGGTGTCGTTCACACTTCGGCCTGCGCCACGTTGGCTCGCAACAAACCGTCGGGCTGTGATTTCGGGCATTCGCAGAGTGAAAGCAGTGGGGTGTTAAGAATAACAGATCAGACACTTGTTTCTTCTTGATTCGCACCGTTCGCAGTTTTCGAAACGGAATACCGCTTCTCTGTTTCCCAAGACACTGTCCTCTCCTTAATCCCATCGAATGTCTTCGTCATCGGATTCGCATCTAATCGACTCTCGGGCGAGCCAGAGGCTTTTTCTTCCTCTCTCTCTCTCTCTCTCTCTCTCTCTCTCTCTCTCTCTCTCTCTCTCTTTCTTCTGGCCAGAGTAGCGTAAATAAGCGAGCGAGTTTTTCTTTGCACAATATGTTGCGGAACCATTACTTAGGCGGGGGCGAGATAGGGGAACGGGGGGGCAGCTTCTGCGCAGGGAGACCGGCTCTTACCTAAATAACCACTCAGTCACTCGCAGACTTAGCTGGGAAACGGCGGAGAGGCCAGGAGGGTGGTTCGGTCCGAAGAGTTGCCGGAGGAGGGTTGGGGGTTAAGGCCAACCGTGGGGATGGCCCGATACTATTACGTGATGTAAGAGCAGCCGAGCATCCAGAAACCACCCCGCCAGATTAACGAGGCCATTCTCCGATTGATTTCCCGAGGAACGCTTCGATCGTTAGCCTCGATGCCCCGGTTCGGTGGGTAAACTAACTTTTCGTACAGTTTCCGGTCTGGCGTCCCTCTCCGCGCTTTGTCATGCAAGCTAAACGGTATTTACGTCGCGATTATTTTGCGCCGTGCGCCAACCAAACAGGGGATTAATTTACGTTTCAACGACCATCTCCACGCGTTCAAGTTAATCGAGCTAATCTACGCCACTCAGAGATCCCGGCGAAATAATTTCGTCCGTTGCACCGTTCCGCTGATCACTCTCCCAAGAGATTGATTAGCAATTTGGTGGAAGCAATTTGCTCTTGTCGCGGCCCGGATAACCGCCACAAAGAAATTCGACTGGCTTTGATCTTGACCTGGCTGAAGTCGCGTAATCGCACGGTAATGCCGTTCGACAGCGACGCGTACATAAAACACTGCGCCTCCAAGCGGTGGCACGTTATCCAGCGCAATATTCCGTTTCGTCGGCTCCGTTTAAGAATTACGTATCGGTGTCTGCGGCCGCGCGCGTCCCCAGCGTTGTCGCTAGGGTACGTAGTTCGAAGCGCGAGGCGAAACGTCCCGACGTCACGCAATTTTGCGATCCTGCGTAATTCCGCTGTTTGAACACCCTCGCCCGTTACCGCTTATCTCCGCCGCGCCATACAAATGCGGCAAATACATCGCGCGCGCGCGCGCATCGGCCACGTTTCGATGATTGCCCGAGATTAGGGGTGGTCCTTCGTACAAGATTCGGTTGCGATAGGGGCACGCTTCTTCCTCGCCTCGAGATTCTTAGCTACTCTCCGGATGGGAAAAGTTTCGTCGATGTGGCTCGCATTAAACAGAGCGCTGCTATTTCACGGGCCATGCTCGATAGATGAGCTATCGTTATCCCACGATCTGCCTGGTCCTGGATACCCATCAGTTTCAAATCCTTTCGTAAGCAAAATGCTCCGTGTACAGGGCGAGGGAGGATTGGCACTAGCGACAGAATCATTGTTCCTTGATCGTCTACAAGTTTTTCGTCTCGGACTTCATTGCAAAGTGCTCCCCGGGAAAGTGTACTCGCAGGAAGTTGGGGGGCGGGCTTCGGTTTGTTTGGTCGCCGGCTCCCGCGCAAACAGACCCCTGAAAGTTGCGCGACAAGGCCTCATTATCAGACTTCTCACGCTTGCAACGCGGCTTCGCGAATCGGCGGGGTTTAAGAAATTAGCATCCCGACGGTGGAAGGTGGCCGGTGGTATGCGAGCCACGTCAAAGCGACACTCCACAGAGAGACGGAGCTCAGACGGCGCGCGGCGCTTGGGACCAGCCGCTGCAAGGCAAAGTGAGGTAATGGCGTGTTGGAGTTAACTGGTTGATAGCCATCGGTTATAATTAACTCAGGCTAACCGGCGAACAAGCCAACCCTGTTAACTGCGCCAAGCCGCAACTGTGCGTTTCACTTTATGGGTATCGAGCAGCGGTGGCTGCACCGAGACTCCATGCTCGTCCCTCGCCGTTGGTTCTCCGCGAGTCGGTTGCAACAGCTCGATTCCTTGATAGCATCGCGCTTTTATCCCCCGCGGCATTATGATTCATTTATTCGAGGCACGATAGTCTCGCGCAAACGCCGCTGAGCACACTACCTACCGGTTGGAGGAAGTTGAATCGCGAAGCGGCGCGTCGATTTCATCGGGCGGTCTTCCCGAGACCGGCTACCGAACTCCAGTTTCTCACAGGGAACTGTAAACAAGCCGTCGCGCGAAAGCGGCTTAAAAACGACACCCGTGTACGATCTCTGTCACGGCGGCCGTAGCCGCTTTCTCGTTGCATTCTCCCGAAGGTTAATCCCTATTGTCGGCGGGCATAAGCCTCTAATGGATGGAACCGATCCGCGCGGCGAATGACGCGCAGCCCTGCACGAGCGCGCAACGAATTCGGTCCGCTCTGTTTGCTGGGCGAAAACGTTGCGAGGCGGGAACAGGGGCTGGAGCATATTTTGTTCTCGTTCTGCCGCGCCAACAATGGGATGCCCGAGACCGTTCGAATCTCCGGACGGCAGCGGGGACGGTAGCGATCGGGGATTTCTTTCGCTGGTGGTCGGCTAGGGTTTAGCGTGGCGTGTTCGAAGGGTTGTAACTATCAAGGTTAGACCACTCGGAACACTGTATCGCTGAAATCCTTTTTCCGATGATCAGTGGCCAGACGGCCGGGGGTGGCTAAGCAGGGTGTCCGTTTCGGGCGGTTTAACGAGGCGAAACGAGGCACGGACAAGCGCGGCGAAAGGGCCAATCCCAATCACTTTTCCCGACCAATTCCGTAATTTTCGCTAAGCAGAACGAATGCCTTCTCTCTTCTCTCGCCCCGACAGGGCGCCGCAGAAAGATCGTGGGGCCGAAGGGGGCCGGGTGGTGGAGAGGCCAGGGTGGGCCGCGCGCAATCATCGCCCAGTCTTTTAATTTCCTATACTGGCGGGAGAGAGAGAGAGAGAGAGAGAGAGAGAGAGAGAGAGCACGTGTAAGTGTACGCGTGAGCGTGCACGGGTTCGTGTCGCGCCGGTGTGCGCGCGTGCATTCGTGTGAAGCGGATGTAGGGAAGATAGGGTGGAGAGAATGGGAGAGAAAGTTTCAAGTAAAGGAAGAGGAGAAAGAAGAGGGTGGGAGAGAGCACGAGGGAGAGAGAGAGAGAGAGAGAGAAAGGGTGAGAGAACGGTGGCTCGTGCGCGAGGGTCGGCACGGGGTGGTAATTGGCTGTCATGGCTTCCCAGTTCTACCAACCGCCCAACAACCCCGAGAGATTGGTATCGCTTATAATTAACTTCTCCGTGCCACGAAGCCACCGTTTCCATCGCGGTGTCCACGAAAAGGAGAGGTAGTTACAAAGAAAAGATGGGGAGCGGGGGGGGGGGGGGGGGGGGGGCTGGGTTGGGGAGGCGAGGGTTAAAAAGCGTGCGCGCGAAGGAGGAGTCGGGGGACAAAAGTTTCGGTCGTGGGGTCCTGAAAGTCGAAAGGCTCGCCGGACTTCGTGAGCGCGCGACGGAAAGCACGGCGACGGACAATTCGTTGGGCCGCGAAGGGTAGTTCGCGGTCTCTCACCCTCGCTCCTTATTCGTAATATTAAGCTCTCGCCGCGTGCTGGCGTCTAACGGGGAGGATCGAAATCCCGTGTGCCCGGGAGCGTCGAACGGTGGTCTCGTTATTTCGTAATTTTCTCTTGGGCACCGTAATTGGAGCCTTTTGTACGGGCGTCGCCACTCTAACGAAGAAGATCATTAGCTTTGAGAAAATCTGGTAGTCCCGCAAGTTTCTCGGCGAACACCTTTGAAATGAACTCACCGACACCTTTAGGGTGGCTGAACGAGTTGGAAAGAACTGCGCGCGGAAGCCGTGCGTCAGGGTTCGAGGAGGATTTTACGGGACATGGGATAGCGGTTTGCGTCTCGCCTCGCCTCGCCTCGCCTCGCCTCGCGCGTGGCAGAAGGAAGAGGCGACAGCGACGAGAGAAGAAAAGCCCTCTTTCACCGGTGAGGGACACCGTGAGCACGAAGCGGCCGGGATCGCTGGATAGAAAGGAGCGAGATGGAGAGGATTGACGGCGAGAAGAGGGCGCAGAAGCGAACCAGTGGGGGGGGGGGGGGGGGGTGACCGTACGAGAGACACACGGCAGAGGGATGAAAGTGGTAGAGGGGGATCTCGGGTTAGGGGGGTCGGCGGGGGGATAGAAATGCTCCGAAGTCTAAGTAACATCCATTTCTATCCCCTACCATCTAGTCGCTCCTTTTACTTTGGTTTACCTTATACTTTACGCGCTACTTCTGCGACTTTTTATTTGCAATTCCACTTTCCTCCACGACCGCCACCTTCTCGCCGCGCTTCCCCAGCGGCGTCTCGGCCGGCTACATATTTCATGTTCCATTCCCACAATGCTGTTTGTTCGTTACGAAGCTTTCCCGTTCGAAAGGGTGGCCCATTCGCGTCGGTCAAACAAGGGACGTTTTTAACGAGATCAACGCCCATAAAAAAAAAAAGAATGCGACCGAAAGGTCGGCGAGCGCCGTCGCGGCGCCTTCCAACGTATGCCTTTAAGAATACAGGTCCGTTGTCCGCCGCGGGACGAATTCCCAGGCGGAACAAAACGTTAGGAGCGGGTGCATCAACCCCTGTACGTATTCAATGTCGCGCAGGGTCCATGGAATGTCGGTAGAGTCCTTCCGTAACTAGTTTCTGAGCAGGTCACCCCAATTAACGTTTTCACGTGCAGCGTACTCGTCCCCTCGCCTTTCGTCCTTTAACTCCTCTCCATCTCTCTATCTCTCTCTCTCTCTCTGCTTCTCGTCCTCTGTCAGACCTTGCCCGCTACCAGCATTCGTATCCTCAGTAGCCGGCCTTCCCTGTGTTCCAGCGAGCACGCTGGCACGCCACGCCACGGCAAGTCTCGCAGAAACTTATAATTGCGAAAGGAGTCGGCAATTATAATTGCCCCCGGCCAGCGGAGACGGATGTAATTATCCAAACACTCGCGGGGGGACGACGCGCCGCGAGAGCCACGAAAATTGGGCGTACACGGCGTGGCGGTGTTGCGACTAGCTCGCCTATCATCTCGGGTAACATTCCCGACCGTCCGTCCGTTCGAAAGGGTCTCGCCACCGCCATCCGATCCCATCCGATCCAAGACGATTCCGTTTGTCGAGGACAGAACAGTGACGAGAACGAAATTGCAAATTTGCATTCGATTAACACCGCCGGCCCCGCGTCGAGGGTGGAAAAAAGTTTCCGCGTTAAAAGGCGCGAAGGATGCCTGCCCGGGCCCGTCTCTTTCGTCGCTCGGATTGACGAGATCGGGCCGGGGAAGACAGGGGGAGCGAGGCAAGAGTGTTGGTGGTGCGCGCTAGTCGGCCGAGGTAAGGAGCGAGAGAAAGCAGGCAACGGGGGGAGCCAAGACTCCGGTCAATTAAGCGCAGGAAATTAGAGTTTTAATTACGCAGTCATTCAGAAAATTACATCGGGGACCGTGAAGAAGGCATCCGCAATCAGCAACGAGCGACGAGGGCACGGCGTGCCATTTCCTTCCGACAGGCCGACCGGCGATTTTAAAAACGTAAATACGAGCGGACGAGACGCGGTCGCTGCGTCATTGTCGCGGCGATCGAGGCGAGCGCCCGGAACCTTCGCTCGACTCTCATCTGGCCGAGATGGTCGCGCGAAAAATAACGAGACCACGGCCGGCCTATCGCGCAGGAAGGAACCGTTCGAACGAATAAATTACGCCGCGTGCGCGCCGCCCAGTCGTCTCCCTTAACTGCTGCATTTAAATTCCAACAAATGAGCGATTCAGCCTTTAATTGCTTTACAGCCATACCCGATGCCCGTAACTGCTCTCTATCCGCGGACCAGTGGCTCGTGGCCGCTCCCGGCGCTGCTTGTTTCCCGTGAAATTCGTCGCCACCGCTCCTCCATTCGCTCCTATTCATACGTCGCGCGTGCCAATCTGCTGGCCGGCCGGCAAACGAAGTTACCGATCGTTCCAATACGCGACGCGCGATCGTTCACTTTAATTCGGTCCCCCGTCGTAAGCTCGCCTTTGATTCGATTATCAAATCGAGTTCCGCGTAGCCGGTGCCGGTGACGCCGATATCAGTTTCCGCGAACTACAGCGAAGTCGGTCGGGCGCGCGGCAAGTGGCGAGCAACG
The DNA here is from genome assembly GCA_910592295.1 of Andrena haemorrhoa. NCBI lineage: Eukaryota > Metazoa > Arthropoda > Insecta > Hymenoptera > Andrenidae > Andrena > Andrena haemorrhoa. The sequence goes on along the minus strand of OU342944.1, from coordinate 4,798,504 downwards.
GAGGAGAGGAACAGTCGGGACCGGGGCCCCGTGAATGTGGGTTAGGGGGAAGGTCAAAGGTACGTTAAATTTAATCGCATATGTCCGTGACGGCTGCTCGAGCCGGGCGGCAGCCACGCGGGAGCGGCCAAAGCTTGTCCGAATCATTTCGATTCGCAGTCGATAATGGTATATCCGAGGAAACGCGACCGATATTCGGTTTAAATCGGCATCAATGGTACCTACTCTTTAGGACGACTTTGTGACGGCTCGGCCGTTCAGCCTGTCCGATGGTCCGCTTGATATCCGGCCCGTCGAGAGACCGTTTCGTGCATGCACCGGGCGGGGCGGGGCGGAGGAGTGGAAAAAAAAGGAGGGAACAGGAACACGCGATAGCGCTCGATTCCACCAGTTAGATATTATTAGCGACGTATGTTAAATGGAAGAGGAGATTGGTCGTTTGTCGCCGGAACCGAATTATTATCCCCGTCTGTTTCTGCGAGAGGCGACGCTTCCACGTCACATCGACGATGTTTTCTCCCGGGCGATCGTATCTAGGGTTGCCACCTTTTTTACAGAAAAATAACGTACATTTGCTTTCGTGACGTATACAAAAAAGTACGCTCAACAAATTAAAAGTACATTTTAATCTTATTAGTTTTTATTTCTTCCAAGCGTATTTTCTATTGCTTTTAGCATTACAAAGTAAATTTTTGTTATTTTGAAATGTCTCGATGGCATCATTGCACTCAATATTCATATTGAAATATATAAATAATTCGTTTTTTATTAGATTGAGAGAGGCCTTGTTTCTTTCATACAGTGCCACTTCACATTTATGACAGAGAAAACTCTCTCAGTAAATGCCGAAGTGGCGGGAACGGATAGAATATAATAATATTGCGTTACATTTCCCCATGATATCATTAATTGTGAAATAAAGTATTTTCGCGTACTTTATTGTTATTCAAAAGTATAGAGTACATTTACCTATAATAACGTAAGACACTTTATTTTAAAGTACGGGCGGCAACCCTAATCGTATCACCGGCGCGCGATTAACTTGTCGGTTGAGTGGAAGCTTTCCGGAAGCGAGCGTACAGTAACTCGGGACAACGACACTCGGCGCCTCTTGCTTCCGGTGAATTTAGAGGGGAGCGGGATACGCTCGCGTGGCCCAAGGTCGTCGAAAGGAATCCGCGGACCTGGGCGAGCAATTTCGGCGGCCGAATTAATTACGTTCGACCGGCGGGAGGCGTCCGCAGCCCGGTTCAATCGCGACTGTCCTTGGTCCGGGTGGATTGAACGGGTAAATAAAGGAGGGCGGGGAGTCGGTCGCGCGGGCAAGAACGCGGGACAGACAGGCGGAACGTAAGTGGAATTCAAGCGAGCCCCGGTCAGGCCCGGCGAAGAAGCGGAAGAAATTTTTTTTTCGGCGGCCGGCAAGTGGTGGCGGGGAGTGTTAATTTTCGGAATGAAAACGAGACATCCATCTTTCGCGAAACACTTGGCACTCGACGCTTCAACTCCCGGCCCATTCTCTCGCTCAGCGCATTAGAGTAATGAATTAATTTCCATCCGAGTCCACCCAACCCCCCTTCTGTCCCGTCCCGCCCCCTTCTACATCACCGAGGCCGGCCTTTTACCACTCGTTTAGCCCGCAACGATTCCTCCTCGCCTCTCTCCCTCTCTCTCTCTCTCTCCCTTCCTCTTTGCATTCCAGATTTAAAGTCTATCTTCTTAATTATAACGGAGTGACAATGCACTCTCTCTCTCCTCTGTCGCTTCCTTCCCCAACGCTTCCGTTTTCCTGGAAAATTCCCGGGGATCCGGTGCGCGGCATCCTCCCGCGATGTCAGTTTCATTAAATGGAAAAGGAGGATCGACCGTGTCGAGCAGCTGCGCGGGATTCATTATCGCGGCGGAATGTAATCGTACGGGAGGGCGAATACGAGATTCTCGATTCCTCGGATCGTTTTGATTATCCGCCTCGTTGTGTCGCGCCTGTTCTCGTCGTCGGTCCGCGTCGAGGCGAGACGCCGTACGTCTCGGATACGGACCAGTCAGCGAGCCGCTGGAATCTGTATCGCGAGACGGGCCATCACTTCTTCCCTCCCTCGTGCCTTCATCCTTCGCGGTGCATGTGTGCAGGTTCGTCGATGGGCTTGCTCGTCAGCCAACGGCCCCTTTCTCCTCGGCGCCTCCCGCAGCTCCTTGTTCTTTGGCGATGCGCGCGAGGCGCGCGGCGCGCTCGTTAACGTATTCATGGGTTTATGGGACAATTAACCCTTTGAGGGACAGTATAATTACAGAAGCGATTAAACATCTTAACGTATAAACACGCCGAGAGCCGGCGACGTATACGTGCACGAGACTCGATGTGGCAGCCAGCCGGGTAGGCAGCCGGAGCGTTACCAATTAACATACTAATGACACGAGGCGCTTTTCGAGAGTCACTGTAAATCGGCTGGCCTGCAAAGCTTCCTGCGCCGGCACACCCGAACCGCCCGTGTGCACGCGGAGGGCACACAGACAGGCCGGCCAGCCCGCATGAAAGCCGCAGGAGCTTCGGCTTACAATTATTTGCGATTAGGGATCACGCGATCGAGACGTTTCCACGATGTTCGTTAAAATAATTGCACTTTCTCCCGGTGGTTTCGGCTCCTCGATAACGAATACCCGAAAGCACACGTTCCTCGGCGGCCTCGATGCCACGGAAACGCGTTCAACGTTCGCGTTCCCGATGAACGAACCGGGATCGCGGTGGTCGCCGGTTTGTTTCTCTACTTCGCCCCGTCCCGCGGGCCGCAGAGGGATTTTTAATAGTTTTTTAAAGACGAGAAAAGGAACTCGTTTCCTTGATTGGATTGTAACGTATTTCGCGCGCGAGCTTCCGTAACGACTTTCCTAATTACGCCGTCCATTAATTTTAATTGACCCGGTTTTCCTTTCCGAAACACGCGGATACTTTCCGCGGGATTCAATTAAAAATCCGTCGAATAATCCCGGTGATCTCGGCGGGCGATCGCGCGGAATACGCGGGGTCGGGCGGAAAATTTCAATCAACGTTTCAGCGCGGTGCGCGTTCAACGTTCGATCGGCGCGCAACACCGAGCATCTAATGCTATGCGCGGCGGCCGGCAACCGGCAATACGGGCTCCGGCGTGCTCTGTCATTTTGTTTGCCGGCGGGCGGCAATTTGATTATCGCGTAATCTCAGCCGTGCCCGAAATCGGCGGGCCTGTAAAATCATGGAAAATCCAGCCGGACAATACCGCTTACCGGTGTTACTGTGAAACCTTTATCGCATTCTGCGACACGGAGCACGCGCGCTCCCCCCGAAAATCACCGGCGAGCGAACGTGCGCGCGTACGAAATGCTTTTGATTTAATTAGCTAATTATAATGTTCATTTAATTAATATAATTGGACCGGTTAGTGGGCGTGGGTGCAGCGTGACGGCGGTGACTATTTTGCCGCGTTGCATTTAATAACGCCCATTAACGAACATTTACATTAGCAGTAATTATCGCGGTCCCCTCGCGCCTGCCAGCCGATCCTGATATTTTCAGCCCGTGACGGCATGGTAATCGCTATTCCATTCAATTCGCCGTTACCATTGAAACGCGGTCGAACATTATCGCACGGAAACAGAGACTTCTAACGAGGGGAAAAAAAATGTTCCAGTTGAACAGTCACATTAATTTTCTTGCACCGTTAAGCTTCCGAATAATGTTAAATAAATCGACTAAGAAGCTTCTATCAGAGTTGGGCATTATTCGACTAAATTGTTCTTCGACTAACCGTCGAATAAAAATTTCGAATACAGCGAAGTTATTCGAGAATAACGAATCAATTTTTAGTCGACTAAATTTGTATTCGACTAAATTTTTAGTCGTTATTCGTTCCTCGTTATTCGTTATTCTTTATAGTTTCTAATAAGCCGCTTCGGCTCGAGTAGGTACACTCGAAAAGTGTTCCCCTTGCCTCATGATACCCCCCTCGGCTCGGCCGGAGGGCCATGGAACCCGAGCCGGAGCGGCTCGGGGTCTGACCCCCGCTTATTCGTGTCGCTTCGTCGCCACGGCGGTCTTTCGAATAACGAATAACGACTAAAAATTTAGTCGAATACAAATTTAGTCCAATACAAATTTAGTAGAATACAAATTTAGTCGACTAAAAATTTAGTAGAATACAAATTTAGTCGACTAAAAATTTAGTCGTTATTCTCGAATAACTTCACTTTATTCGAAATTTGTATTCGAGTTCGTTAGAATAAAAAAGCAGTAAATAAAAATTTATTCGACTAATGTCCAACTTTGGCTTCTATTAGACCTCCGCAAATGTGATTTTCAATCGTTCAATCATTCCAATTTACGGCCCCTCGTTGTTAGTGCCATGTGCTTCGGTCTCGAGAAAAACAGGTCCAAACTCCAGCTTATTGTCAGCTTTATCAAAATCCTTCGAGATCACTAAACAATTTCGAAGCACCTTTACCTACGAGAGGGTAGTTTCTCCGACCGCAAAGAATAACGAAGGTTTAAGAATGAGATTTTCGGTATCAGGCCGATTGATAATGGTGCTTGGCGTATAAAGCGCGTTGCGTCCGTGTCTGTGCGCGTATGGCGCGGCTGGTGGCGGAGAATGTGCACGCGACAGCCGGGCAGGCGCGCATGCGTACGGACACGCGTGACGTGCCGAACGACGTCGCAGTAGTATGGAGCGACGAGCGGCAGCCGGATCAGACGAGAAGCGTAGAGACGGGCGAGCGCGTCGAGCAAAGTCTAGCCGAGAGTGCGCCGAGTGGTTGGCGGTCCCGCGTCGCCTCGCCTCGCCTCGCGTCGCGTCGCGCCGCGTTCCTCTTCATTCCGAAGTGAGTTGCCGTTGCGGGTGTACCGGCGGCCTCTGCTCTCCGCTCGGTATTCAAACCCACACGTACACGGAGATACCGATACACGAGCGCGCGCGCGTACACACGCCCCCCCAACAACCACGCGCACACACACACACACACCCACACACCTGGCTAGTGGCGCGCACCGGCAATAACGCAACGATACGATACACACGTTGGCGGCGTGCACCACGAACGCTTCGCATCCCGCTAATGAATTGAATTATTTTCGTGGCGCGGCTTCCCACCGCACACGCGACACCACGGCACGCGCGAACACTCGATCGATCGGTATCACGCGACAAGTGACTCCAAGTGCTAGATACCGGGAACGTCTCCTATTCTTCATCTCCTCCGCCTTCCTTTTCTTCCTTTCCCAGCCCCCCACCGTGCTATCTTCTCCGACCACCCCCTTATCCTCGCGTCGAGAGAACTTATTCGATTCATCGAGTGTGTCTCACATAAGTGTCATCAGAAGCTGCTTCTGCCTGCTCCACGGAAAGATCGAGGGAACTACGTGCTCGTCGCCGCGGCAGCGAGAGCTTTTAGGATTTCCTGTCCGCCTGCCCCACTGCTATTCGGTGAGTGGTGTGTCGCGTTGTCTCTATGAATGAACGCGATCGACAGACGCGCTCGCGCGCGCCGTCAGAAAGATTTTCCGCCGCGGATAAACAGATTAAATCGATCCGCTTGGCTGACGACGCCGGCCGAAATTGAAAGATCTTATTACCATTGTGCCGCCCTGTGCAAACGTCGATCCTGAATCGGACGCGGACGCTCTGACATGTCCGATACTCTCCGCCTGGCGATGTTTAACGTGTGCCCGCCGATGCCGGTTCCGATGCGGGACGTTTCAATTAACGTTAGAACTTGCGACCTTTTTTCCGCCGTGGCGACCGTGCCTCTTCGCCCAACACGAACACGACCTGGCGATCCTACGTTTATATACCTACGAGACCGGTTTAAAAAACGGAGCCGCTCGGCGCGAGCGGCCACACATCGACCGATCCGTTGTTTACGTCTCGTAGGTACCTATCGTGAGGCGGCATGAGTCCGCGGTATCTTGTTTTTCACAAAGTCGATGGGTAATTATCCATCCGGTGTTTTCGTGGCTCTGCCATAGTAGATGATTAATACTGCGATGATTGATCGATCCTCGTCTCGCGGCGCACGTTGAGACCGGGGGACCCGTGCACTTTTCGCGCTCTCTCTCTCGTTGCCGTCGACGGTTCTCTCGGCTGGCTCTCCGATCGGTCGCGGCGCAACTCGGGGCGGAATGGAGCGCGGCGGCCGCGTGCTCTCGCGGCGTCCGCTCCGCGAAATAAATCCCAGTCCCAGTTACGAGCGGCGCGCTCGTATCGCACAATGTGACATCGTCCTTTTGAATCCGTCCGCGGTATAAATCGAGCATTATCGGACAATCCGTGGCATTCACTGGCCGAATGAAATGTACGCCGCGGCGTGCATTTACGTTTCAATGGCCGAGTGAAATTTCCGTGCGGCGTCTAGCTGGCAAGAAGTCGTTGTTTGCCGGAGAACCGACGCGGCGGCCCCTCGCAACGCTCGCCTCCCCCTGCCCGCCCCCGCCCCGCCGCGTCCGCCAAGGCATTAATTGGGTGGAGCTTTAATTGCCTTAGCACGACCGACCGCCGCGCCGTTCCCGTCGGACTTCAGGGATGGCGGAGGGGCTGGCGGGGCGGCAAGGGTGCGGGAAGGACGCGGGAAAGTTGCTCTGACGCGTTTGCCAATTTCTTCGACGTTCGCGATTACCCGATTGACCGAGGAAAATTGGGTGCTGCTCGAATCGATTAGTGGACATCGTTTCTGTATAATACAGGGGAATTAACTGAATCGTAGGAAGAGTGGGCACCCTTGCGTTTAATACATTCGTACCCTCGAATAGCCAGATAATTGCTAACGTGTTTGGGGGTTTCGGAGTATTTTTCATCGACGGATAGAAAGTAGCAATGTGATGCGAATAGATCCTCTAATTCTTCCGAGTGGAGTACCCTCGCGATACTACACGTTTCCTTGTACGGCTGACTTTGGAGCGTTCTTGCTGGCTGGAATGTTTGCAATCCACTCCGGTCATTATCCAAAGGGTTCGATCTGAACCGAGCGATGGGAAAGGCTATCCCGTCGAGAGTGGTCAACCGTCTCCTCCCGTTCAGCCTCAATTGCGACCGCTTCTTGTCTTCTAGCTGCACCCCGCCTGCCCCCGCCGTCTCTCCCTCTTTTCGTTCAACTTTTCTATATAGATCGCTGCCGGTGCACCCCTCGAAGCGCGGGGGACGACCAACCCCTAAATGAAATCCTGGAATTAAAGCCGTATATTAACCTCGCGGCGTCCCCTAAATTAAAAAACAACATTTTTACGACGCCGGGGCCAGGAGGCAACCGCGGGATCGTCCAAGAACGCGGAAATCGGTTGGCGGAAATTCATCTCGCTCATCGTTCGTCGACAGGATCGGTAGCCCTAACGTGGTTGTTGTTCTATACACACTGTCCGCCTATCCTCCGCACCGACAAGGTTACCGAACTCTTCGACCGCCATTCTATTGTCCGTAAATTGCGTTTTTAAATTCGTCGGGCGCCGAGGCACGTGGCACAGCCGCGCGTACTTCCGAATCCTGCGACGCGGCCGCACACTTCGGAAGCGCGGCTTCTCCCGACAATGCGACTTCACCTTGACACTTCAACCGCATGATTATTCATCGCGAGACACCGCGTATCGGCGAGTCGCCGATTTTCCGGGTGATACGTCACACACGCGCGCGCGTGTGCAATGACTTTGCGAGAACTTAGAGCGGATCGGACAACCGAGCCGCAACATTCGCCGGTGGTTAGGGAATGGGAGAAATACAACAATGAAAGGAAGATCGGTAGCAGTTTTTTGTTTATTCGAAAAGAAATGAAACGTTAACGGGGGCCGTGTCGTGTGTGGGGTGGGACGATGCAGGATACGAGGAAAGCGTAAAGCTTCTAGATTACCATGGAAATCCAGATCGGTCGCTTTGCATACTTTGGAAATACGTCCACGGAATCGGGTAAGGGTGTATAATGGAAGTTGAAATTGGTTGAGCCTGTCCCGTCTGGGCAGGCTATACCCCCCTGTATACGAGGTATCGAGGGAAACGCATTCCTTGCCGAAATTGCTTCGCACTCGATTCAACGGAAAACACACGCGAGCCTTCCAGTTCGGGCTTGCGTTTTCGCGCGTCAAAAAATATACGCTGCCGGGTTCAACACACACGTCCACGCGTGTGCTACCCGTGCTGCGCGCCTACACCCCTCGTTTCGGTTCCTCAGCTTAACTTCCTCTGTCTCACACTCGTAAAGCGTTGATTAAAACCCACCCGGCAACGCGGAGAGACGAAGAGAAAGAGTGTGTGTGTGTGTGTGAGAGAGAGAGAGCGGCACAAGGGTGAGAAGCATCGGAGAAAGATGGAAGAAGCGGTGCCCGCGAGGGGTTGAAACGACGGAGGGGTTGAAGGCAGAGGAAGTTTGGCTTGGCTCGCGTGTGTGTACGCGTAAGTGGGCGCGTGTATGCGTAATTGTGCGAGCGAGCGAGCGCGCGCGTGCTCGGACGCAAGCGCAGGGGCTCGCGAAACGAAGCGGTGTGTCCGACGCCGGTGTGCGGAAACCGGTGAAGAGGGAAAACTAGGAGGCCAGGAGGCGAAGAAGGAGAAGAGGCAGAGTAGCAAAGGTGGTGGTGTGTGTATATATACACGCGCGGAATGGGGGAGGGCGGGAGGACGAGGGGGAGAGGATCGTAGGGTGGGTTGGGGGAGGAGGTCCAAGGCGTTGCTTGCTTAATTACTAAAAGCTAATCAATTCCGGAGGAAGTAAAGTTTAAATTGCAAACTAAAGTATAGCCTAGCTCCCGGACGTAACGCTGCAAAGCGATATTACCGCTCGCTGCATTCTGCAATTAGCCCGTGGTAAATCATTGAAAACAAATTATGGGCGGAACCCGCGGACGGCTGGACCAGCCACCCACGCCCTCATCCCCCGGAGTCTCCTCTCTATCCGGAAAAATATTCCTGGGCCACGGCGGGTGTCTTCGGGGGGAGGGGGATTGGAATTTTGCCCGGTAATACGGTCGGTTCTTTCGCTCGCGTTAATAAGCCCAATTAATCATGCTCGACCGTGATTTCTCATGGTCCTTCTTTTGTCCTGCCCTCCCCCGGCATCACGCCGCAACGGCGCGGTGTCGACGCGCGGTGGCAGCGCAGGGTCGCGGGCAGATCAAAAAAGTTTCCGGTCAACGATGATTCACCGCATTAAAGATCACTCGTGCGTTGACGATCCCGCCGATTTCTCGCGCAACGCCCTGGCTACGGTATTTCTCTCGTTCTTTCTTTCTTGGGCAATGCGTCCGCGTAATGTATTCGCGCCGGCGGCGGAATTTCTGCCCGACGGATATCTGTAACAACGCGGAATGGAGAACGGGTGGAAAGTGTGTGGCGGACGGTTCAAAGGGAGCGCGGGAGGATGGAGTCGGTTTCAGGTCGCGGGGCGGGTCGAGGGGAGGCTGGGCTGAGAGAAGGAGGGGAACGGTACGTAGGTATACAGCACTGAAAACAAGCAATAAAATCAATGTCGTTTCCGGCGATTCAATTCGCAAGACACATCGCACAATTTCACATACAATTTTACGGCAGAACGGCCAGGACTCCTATTTACTTCACGGCCGTCCTTTCCCTCCTTCTATAACCGTTTACCCTCTAGCCCCACCCCCCAGTCTCTCTCTCTCTCTCTCTCTCGCTCCTTCGTTCTCTCGGTTTCTTTTTATCTTAAATCCTGGGAGAAAGGGGCGGCCGGGCGATCATGCCCGGCGAGATCGACGAGCCGAGATTCCCCGCCGAGCAAATCGGGCCCCGTTTAATAGCGCGAGAACGAAGGTCCGCGGAAAGAAACGGCCGTTTCGATCGCGCCCGGTCGATTTCGATGCTACGATATGCTAATCAAACGTTGCCCGTATCGCGACGGGTTCACGGTCGAAGCTCGAATAAACCGCTCGTTCGATACAGGCGGTGCCCTGCACCCCGCGCCGCGAAGCCCACCGGACACGCCGGCCTCGCCACCCCGGTTTTAATTTCCTATTATTTAGACGAGGCGTCCCTCGCTCGCCGCGACAGTTGTCAATCGCAAATTACGCTCGAATCGCGCGCGATATCCGGATTATGAGCTCGACCGCCGAGATCCCCGCTCCGCAATTAATCCCGGATCGGCCCGCGGCTGATGCGCGGCAACTTTTAAAGTAAATTGGCACGATTAATCGTGTAACAGACCCGGCGTGTAATAATTTACTAGCGGGACGACGGGCGAGGCAGGGGAGCGGGGCCGGGCCGACTCCGCGGAGATACGGAACAGGCATCGATGTAAGGAAATATTTAAACGCGACATAATGAGCGGTCTAATTAGAGCCCCGGAGAGTCGCGATAATGGCGTGACGTGGATGTGTTTAGCTACGCTCCTAATGGACCCGCTAATGAGTTCGTAATACGCGTTTATAACGTTCCTTATTCACGTCCCTTGATTCGCTAGCCGTCGGGATCCCCTTGCGGAACTTGGAGAACCGCTTCCACAATGGCTATCGTCCATCGGCCGGCTTGTATCGACTGGCGGGTCGCCCTCTCTCTTTCGCCCCACGAGTAACCGTCCCCCTCTAGAAATCACGTTGCCGGTTCATTTATCAGTAAAAGTATTGGATCGGTTGCCTGGAAGTGACGCCTTCGCTAACGAAACAAAGGAACTGGGCGTAGTTATCAATTGGATATCGGCTTCTCGATTAATTATGCAACGTAACGCGCACGCCTGCGGGGCCCCCCCATTGTCGCGGGTTCGCCACGCGCGCACATACGCGCGTCCGTCGGCCGCACAGCCTCCGGGACAGATGGATTTCAAGGTTATTAATTCCCTTCCGGTGCCAGTTGGACCGGACATATTAGTTTTCGGGCTGACCGAGGTTCCAATTTTCCTTTCGAGCAGATCCCGCCTCCGCCCCCTCCGCCCGTCGCCGCCGATATTACGTTCGAGCTGGTATCGGGCCGGATCGATCGCATCGCTGGGTAATCTAATTCTTAGCGGTAAACAGGCGAGGGATAGAGAAGGCACGTCACTCGTGGCAACCGAGTCGTCTTGATCTCTCGGTAATTAATGCCCCGGCCAGTCCTCGTTTCCTGCACACACACACACCCCAATGTCTCGGATTTCTGCGCAGACCTCGGCCACCGTATAGAGAGGCTTCGACGATTATACCGGTGTCACGATACGAGCGTTGACCGCAATAATATCGCATTACCAAGATTAACGTGATCTCCAATAATAGATCGGACAGTGAGCAACCGTGCTGGATTAGCTGACAAGAGAGCGCCGCGCCAGTATGCTTGTCTCGGGTATTATTCTCATTATTCGATGTCGATTAATAATCGTGGCCCGCGTCCCGGTCCCCTCGCCCGCTCCTTAAGTGCATTCGACTTGATTCCCCCTTTGATCGCTTCCGTGGCGCGCACAATGCTGCTGCTCGTACGCCTGTCTCTTAATCTATTGCCCCGCGAACACTTTGTGGAGCAAGATGTGTACATTGCGCGCGCGCGCGCGCGCGGGTTACGATCGCGGTAGAACGCAAACTCGGGTAGAAGAAACGAGGGATGCGGAGCATTCGCTCCGAACGGATCGTAGATTCAAATTGTCTGCCGCTCCTTGGCGGCGGCGGCGGCGGGGGGAAGGGTTCGATTTTTAATCGGTGAGCAGTCGCCGGAAAATAGCCACTTCGTCCCAGCGCGTCGTGTCTCTGGGCGGCTAGGCCAGCTGTCTTTCCCGCCGCCAAACAATTGTCCCCCGGCTCGTTTATCCAGCGAGCCGATGGCAAGAATGAAGCATTGCTATTCAGAAAAGGACGACCGGCTCGCACCACACTCTCCTTCGGGTTCGCGCGAAGCTGTTACCCTTTCAGCTCGCTTATCCCCCGTTCCCCTGCTTCTGGTCTCGTTCCTCGGAATCTGGTTCCCACCTTCTCGCCGGTCCTTTACCGTCCCTCCATTTCCCCAAATACTCCTCGCTATCTCGAGCGAAAGCCTCGCATCGGAGCCGAACGTCGCCCAGGTGAAATCGATGAGGTCCGGCGAGCTCTCACCGTCCCGACAATACTATCGCCGCGGCTCGTTGAAGCCAAGTGTAAATAAATAGATTGCATTCCCGTCCCATTTATTAGATTAGAATCAAATATAATTTCGCCAGGCCTCGGTGTGCCCGGGGATCTTGATGGAACCAGGCGGCGGCGGCCGTGTATCCATTTTCCCGCGCAAATACCGCCGACCATCTACGGAGTAATCTTCGCGGCGCGTTAGTTACGGGGAGCTCGATGGGAAAGTTTGCCCGGCGTACGTCTCCCCGATTCTTTAATGCATTTTGCTTGCAGCACCGCGCTGAAACATTGAAATTTACTGGCCCGCGCGTCCGGCAACAATAGCGCCCGTGCTCGACGCGCGTACGCGGGCTTATCGGCCGCGCGTAAGTCGATGATTAATAAAATCGTGACGCGGCGCTGACGCGATAAAGCGGCCGACGCTGGCCCGATCTCTCAGCGATAATTTCCCCATGGAACGAGGAACGCGCGAAAACCGCGACCTTTGGATCCTCTCCATTTCCCCGAGACCAGATAAGTCTTCCCCCGGCTGCAGTTTCGAGCGTCGCGCAAGGTAGCGCGGCGCGAGGCGCGGCGCGCTGTGTCGCTGAAGCACGATGCGCGAGACGAGTTAAGATGACTTGTTTTTTATTTTCACAAAGGCTCTGGAGGCGGGCGCGGTTTTAATATCGCGGGGTCCTCTGGCGCGGGCCAAGTAGACGGTAGAGAATGAAATTTAATTGACATTGTCGATGCATAGTTGGTTATCGTGTAGGGCACAAAGGGCCAAGGATATTTTCATCAAAAGCGACACACTCTGCCAGCGCGCGCATGTGTGCTCCCCGGGAAAGTCGAATTTAATTTTTCCGGAGTTCGCCGCGCAGATTTTCCTTGATACAGATACCGGTCGCTCGACGCGGGCGATAGCCGGCCGGTTTGATTAAAATTTGATCGGGCGTAGTTCGCGGCAACTTCTTTCCCGCGGTTCCGCCTCGTCGCCACGGGCAACCGTTCTCGGCAATTGCACAATATACCGGGGGCTTCCAGCGGGAGGAATAATTATTTCTGCGTAAATGACGATAATCGGGCTATTATTACGTTTACGGCATTACAGTGGCACGATATTACAGTGGTACGTTATTAGAGAGTATCGGAGGATGAATATTAATCGGGCACGTACGAGTGGTGCTTGTAATTAAAGTAGACGCGTCATCGGACGGAAAATTAAATTAAACGGCGAGATAACCGACTAATTACGCAATGTCATCTCGCTGAACAAAGCGACATTTCTTCGCCGTCACTTTATCCCCGTTCGCAGCGACGCTTCGCCCGGCGTTTCATAATATTCCCGATCGCCCTGAAATCTGCTGTTTACTCGAACGCGACCGGGACATTTTAATTTCGATATTAACGTTAAACGGGCAATTGATTATTCTCGCGTGTCGCTCGTTATTATAAATTACCGAACGGTAATCCCATCCAGTCTGTTATAAATTAATGCCCACCCAGCGCCGATGATTCCCACTGATAATTACGCTGTACCGTAGCCGCGCAGGGTAGCGATTGGTCCTCCCGTCTTCGTTTCGCGTTTCCTCCCGCGCGCTCGCCGACAGAACGGCTGAAAACACCGTTTTTACCAATTACCCGGCCATAAATTTCGCGGGGACCGGCCCGGCCAATTATCTTGGAATTAGCGTCGCGCCCGGCGTCCGTCCTCGCGAACGATCGCCCGTCCCTGTCTAAGCGGCGCGCGTTCGCCGCGCTAATTAGAAGAAAACCGAGTAATTACGCTCGGCGACCGTTTTTCGAAAAATTCGCCCGCGAGCAACGCGCCCTTGCTGTGCACCGCCGCGAAATTATCAGAGACACGCGTAATTGCCTGCGCGCGCGCGCAGGACGTTTGATTAATCTTACTGGGAATCGGCCGGCTTTTATTGTCATTAATAGCGGAGGGCTGGTATTTAAAGTGGTAACTCCCCTGTTTCGAGGGGCGCACTCGATGATTCGGCAGGGTCGAGGCAATTTCGCTGGTAATCGGAAATATGGAATCGACCGTTTGATAAAAGACATTAGTAATGGCGCTGTCGATCCGCGATAAACTATTTATTACGGGCCGGCGTCCGATACAGCCGAGCGTTTACACGCGGCCGTGTCGGCCCGCGCGTATCGCCCGGGAGGGTGAGGCCCTGACTCTCAAAACCAATTTTCGGGATTTCATTTGGAAAACATAACGTGGCTCGCGCGCTGTTTATGGCTTCCATTAGGAAACTGTCAGCCGGTGATCCCGCGCTGCACTCCCATGCTCCACGAAGGCGCACCATGCGATGATGCCGCAGCCGATACACCAATCGCACGGTTTCGTGCCACCTTCGGGGACCTGGGCTTATCGGATACGTGGCATTGATCCACCTAGAATCCGTTTGATATCGAACCGCGGGGGTGCACATTTTTCCAGCGACAGTCGCTGTGCGTTAATTTCGCCGAGTTAACGAGCTCTCCGTCGTCGAGAGACGATCAGGGTGTTTGTTAAAGATTCTAATTCACCTTCCGCGACAGCATTCTAATTTCACATGTATACGCGCACATCAGACGAACACAGACACATCCGAATCACGTTCGGACAGCAGTCAGATTTGCTCGCTGCCCGGTAGAACTGTAATTCTCAATTAAGTCCGCGCCGCGCTGCAGGATAGTAATTGTTGTTTTTCCTTCGCCACCCACCTTCCTGTCAGCATGGATTGTTCTATGGAAAAGTGCATTTTGGGCACAGCCTATCGTCCCAATGTTTCGCGCTGTTCGACGGGCGAACATGGGCGACAAACATTTCCAGCGACACGTTACAACGCGGCGGCATACAGTGCCGGTGTACGCTAATCGGTTGAATCTATTCGCCGATGCACACCGGTCTGTAACAAATCGATGGAATCCATTAAATTCTGGGCCGCGAGATATGACGTTCGAATTATTCATCGTCGGTAGGAAAATTAGCGATTATGTCGGGGAACGTTCAAAACGGTCGCGCGACATGTAGGAACCTGCATATAGGTACAGTCGCACGATTGTTCGTGATCGATAAAAATCGAACCGCACCGTACTCCGCAGAAAATCGACGACACTTGGATCCAATCGCTCCCCGAAAGTTAATTCCTTTCGGTATTAATACAGAAAGTGCATCTCCGGTAATGAGATTGCATCGCTCGAGGGGATGATATAAGGGGGTCGATTACAAAGCTTGTTCGTAATAACATATTGTTCGCCGAGCCGGTGTGCATGTGCCTGGAGTGGGCTCGATGCGTTCTACACACACGCAGCAAATAATGTAACACAAATACGCGGCTGGCAGATGCAATAATTATTCGGTTAATCCGCGGCCAATCGATACCCGTTGAAAACGCTGCGGGCAACCGAGGGTTCTTCGAGGAGGGACCGTTCAATTCGGAAAGCCGCCGATCGACGGCAGAAACGCGACATTTCACGGATTAAAAAGGACTCGACGGAGTCGACTGCCACTGGTCCCGACGTTTGAAGGATGAAAGTCGCGAGTCATCCGCCTAATTCGTTGGGAGCGTTCTCTGGCGGTGCCCACTGACCGAGTCCCGGAGGACGGGAGAAGGTATTTAAATCAGAGCTCGACCGCCGTATAGAGTTTGGCGGGCTAAACGGGACGGCTGGCGGCTGGTGGCGGCTTTCTTCTCCGGCCGTCTATCTTTTTTTTTGCGATATCGAGAGGAACGGATCCATCGGCGCGGCGGATCCCCCCGACCCCCGGTTCTTCCCGTGGAAATCAGACGTGGCCGTCCGCTCGGAAAGGCTGAGATAATTACTTTTCGGTTTTCGGGCGTACGGTTGAGCGAGCGCGAACGAAACAGGCGTATCTTGCGGTCGTGAATTTAATTAAATATTTTCGTGGCCGAATGTCCGTCGGCCGTGATCATCTCGCCTCCTTTTTTTCCCCCGTAGACACGGGGCAATTTACTTTTTTAATGTCTGTAATGAATTAAACGCTCTCCCAGCCTGCCACGGTTCCCTTTGCCCGCCGGTATTACCAACCCCCGTCTCTTGCACGCTTCTCCCCCCCCGCCCCCTCAGCTCTCCCTTCGACCTCCGTTTTTATCTCAATATTCCGCCATTGTCCGTGCCGCTGTGCGCCTCTTACCCTCCACCGTTTTGTTCGCTGCTCCGCGTGCACGTTGCCATTTGTACACTCGTTAAGTTATTAAGTGGCGCGATTACTTCTGCGGAACGCGCACGCGCGCATCGTCGAGTTTCGCTCTCGAGGAGCGTGAATCCAGTGACGTCGAAGCCTCGCGGGTCGCACTACTCGCCGGGCCCCGTTTTTAAGTGTCGGGCGGCAACTTCTGCAAGTTCGCCGCTGTCGCTCCGAAACTTTCGCCGCTACTCGGAGTTTGCCGAGCTCGCGAGCATTCGGGGTCGCAAGCGTTCCGCGCGCAGGCGAATATCGCTACGCTGTGCTGATCAATCGGCGAGGGTGCGCGGGGATCGAATGATCCGTTTAGGGACGTTAAGATTCCTCTGTCACTGGTCGGCGGTAGCTTTCAGGAGGGTGGGCATTGAGTTCTGGTCAAAGAGAAATTATAAAGCGATAGCTGGATGGCGAAAGTTCGTTAACTCGGGGGTTGATCAAACTTCACTGGCTAGACTCTGCAGTAAGTTACAAAAATAAAAGCGATGCAACGCTGCAACGGCGGCACTTTAGTTCTTACGTTAGATTCAATTTCACTCGCCTACGGTTCGCTCCTTTTTTTCAGCTTTATGACGCGAAATTGCATTTGACGACGTTGCGATACAAGGGTGGTTGTGCGATACAGTTAGCCCCCGTGCACCGTTCTGCAGCGAAGCCGATCAATTACATTACTTAGACTAATGCTATTGATGTCGCGAAGCGGAGGCGATTGTTTTTGCCGTGCGCGCCGTATTCGTAGGCTCTCCTGACGTACGTGTTGGTCCCGGTGACGCGCAACGTTAACCGCAAGGGCACGTGTACACCCGTGTATCTTTGCCCTTTGCATCCGCGCCTGGTGAACCGTCAATCTTCCGATCTATCCGCCGCCGCACTAAAATTCGATCGCCGGACGCGATTTAATCAGCTGATAGATCGAAGTGCACCTCCACCCGTGCACAATGGAATGCTGGCTGAAGGGTCTAACGGAATTTCGATTAATCGAGTCCAGGCGGTATTCGTGTTTCGTGCCGAAAGCCGTGCCATTGGATAGATTGGCCAGTAACGGTAAGGAGTGGATTTTTCGTCCGTTCCCGTTGCAGGGAGGTGGGTTTCTGAACGGGAAGCGGGGGAGTGGTGAAACCGAGACAGAAACGGCGGACACGGAGGGGGACGAGGACGGCGAGATGCGTGTTTCCTCTTCCTTTCCTCGGAATCTAATTTCGTCGAATGTCATCCTCGAGACTCGAGAGAGTGCAGCGATCTGCATTCGGGGTTGAATCGCCCGATAGCAATTTCCAGGTGAGGGGGATGGAACCTGTCGCGCACGCCGGCCAAGGAGGGATGAAGAGGAACGGCGATCAAGGAGAGCGAAGTGAGCGAAGGGACGGTTGCCGAGGGGGAGCGAAGTGGGCGGGGAGGGGTTGAATCCTGCGGGAGGATACGCTGTCCGTTCCCGGGCAAGTCTCGTCGAAGTATCGAGACCTGTATCATGGCGGCTATAATACATTTTTTATCTGATCGAGGGGATCTTCTTTATGGAGGGTGCTCCGTGCACGATTCCCCGCCGCTTCTGTATCGGCGCATATGTACACGCGCGCCACCATTTACCCTGCTGCCTTCGGAACACTCCGCTCCACCTCGTGTCTATACACAGGACACATTCGCGTCTCTACTTTCCCCGCGTGTGCTCTAGACACCGATTCGCGAGGATCCGTACACTTTCTCTCTCTGTCCGCTGGTATCCACCCGAGGCTCTGCTGCGCCGTCGTCACCGCTGAGAACCTCGGGAATCCCACCTGGAAGAGCATCGCGGCTTGGACTAAAGTACTACCCCTACAATTAGTCCCGCCGCCGACGGGTTTGCGGCTTCGAGGAAAAACAGTCGCATCCTCGAGGCGTGCGCAGCGAAGGACCGCTTCTCGAGTTTACGGCGAGCGATCCATCGGCGAAATAAAGGAACAGCAATAGGGATCGAGATCGACGGAGGGGGCCGACTCGGGATGGGGGATGCCGTGATCGAGCCGCGGGGAAAAGTGAAGGTGGAAACGGGAGCGGAGGCAGAAGAAGCAGGAAGAGAGCGACGCAGAGCCAGAGACGGATGGTGGCGGAGGCGGCTGAGACGGTGGGGTGGCAAGCAGAGAGCTCCCTATCATGTGGGCAAGTGGGAGGACGGTATAGGGGATTGAAAAGCAATTTCCCCGCGAGGGACGCGCGGTGTGTGGTCCGAGCTTTATATTAATGATCCAGATATATTATCGGACGTGACCGAAATTGCTGTCAAAAAACTCGGATATTGGATCGGGAGGAGATTGCGAGAAGGTCGCTCTTCTCCGAGCGGTCATATCTATATACGTACCGTGTATGCCGATCGGTCAATGCGCGGGGGCCATCGTTCGCCGGGGCGAAAAGTCCTTTCTGCTTCTGGTATTTCGCCCCGTCGAGAGAGAGAGAGAGAGAGTGGTCGCGATCACCGAGAAGAGGAACAACGAGAGCGACCGTCGGCCGTGGCCAGTATCCCCGGCGCGTCTATGGAAATCCACGGACGGGGAGAGACGGTCTAGGCGCGCGCGACCTCCCGCCGGGAACGGTTCCCGAACGATTCCCCCCGATCGAATCTGTATCGCGTTTCGTGCACGACTCTCCCCGGCTCGCATTTTCTTCGTGTACCACGTCTATTACTCGCGCATCACAAGATAATACAAGCTGTCGTTCGTCGGAAGTCGGACAGATCAATTTCGTTCGCGGATTTGCCCGCCCCGAACCGTTCGCCCTAAAGCGTTCCACGTTCATTCGAATCCCCCGGTAACACGCGAAACGCTTATTTGCTGCTGCTCGCGAAAATATCGAACCGCGGCCATGGGCCGTGCACGTGCCGCGAAAGCACGAAACGGAGAATAATCGGCCGGCGCGCGCGGCGTTTTCGCGCGTCGCGAGGCCACGCGAACGCGGAAATTCTAATTAGGCTGCTCTAACGTTTACAAGGCGACGAATTCGTGCCGCGCGTGTGGCCTGGCGTCGGACGGCCGGAGACGGGGGATCGGTGTGTCTCGCATGCGGGTGCGTTAAGTAGCGGATCCTGTCGCGTTGCGTACATACGTTTTATGCGGACTCGGCGATAAGCGATTAAACTGCAGCCTACCTCGGCAACCGGTTTCGAAACGATAAGCCCCGCTAATGCACGCATTTTCTGCCCGCTGAAATTCCGCCGTTATCTCCGTCCCGCCGTCGAGCCAGCCGCGCGCGTTCACTTCGAGCGCCGCGCGCGCGCTCGCCTTTAATCCTCCTCGTTACGAAATTCTCTCGATCGCGGTTGCGTGCCATCCGTTCCGCCGCGCGTTCCCATCGATCTCCATCCGGCTGGTTGGCCGAGTGGAGGAGGCCCGGAGCGCGTATAAGATTGGCCCATCTAAATGCAACATTGGCTCGGCGTCGGGCCGCGTTTCTAATGCGTCAACGGAAATTCACGCGCCGGTTTTTTC
This sequence comes from Andrena haemorrhoa, assembly GCA_910592295.1. Lineage (NCBI taxonomy): Eukaryota > Metazoa > Arthropoda > Insecta > Hymenoptera > Andrenidae > Andrena > Andrena haemorrhoa. The sequence goes on along the minus strand of OU342944.1, from coordinate 4,778,838 downwards.
TGTTAAGACGCCGCGGCGGTGGCGCGAGGTCACGTTCCAGGTCGAAAGACCAATTTCCGCTGACTTCTATTTACATAGTTAGGTATACGGCCTGGATAATACGGCCCTGTCGAGTTCGTCGTTCGACGGAGGCGGCGCGAGGGTGTCGGCGCGAGGGGGTTGGCGAGGGGCTAGCTGTCCACCGGTAGAAGGATAGCTTGGCAGGAAGCGGGTCGAGGAGGGTATTACGGTAATACCCACAGTGTTTCCAGGACGGTGGGTAGGCGTAACTAAATTTCCATATCTCGGCGATTGTAATGCGCATTTAGCGGCCGGCGACGACGATAGATCGAATTAACGTTCACCCCGCGTCCGTTCTCATGTTTACGCTTATACTTTCTAATTCCGCCCGATCGACTTCCTTCCGGCCTCTTTCCCGACTTCCTCGAGCCGCGACACTCTCCGATACGGACACTCCAACCAACCGTCGCGTTCTCTGATCTCACTTATTTCTTTTCCTTTTTCTCGATTCCTCACCTCGATAGAGATCAGCCGATGTTATTCTTACTTCGCGAGACCATTGTAAATGGGGTCCGGCAGAAATTTAGCGCAGCTATGCCTACGTGCGTTTACATGGAGGAGCAGGAAGGTTTGATTAGCCGTGACGCCGGCGCTCGACGGTGGCTTGCCAGCCCCTTGATTGGATTCTATCCCGGACACAATGAATTGTACATCGTACGATCCATCCCGATCAAGTCGCCGCGAAGGGGGATGGGACGATAGGGGAAATGAGCAAGGAGCGTGGCGCAAAAATTTGAAACTACGTTCCGTTGCTGTTGCACGGAAACACGAGTAGTGTCTCCGGTGTTCAGTTCTTCTTCGTGTTGGAGAGAAAAAATAGCCGTGCCGCGGATCGATATAGGGCGATAGGGCGGAGGGAAAGGAGGAAAGTAAAAGATTTGGGGGACGATCGTATATTGGTCACGTTCCGAGGGAGCGCTCGCACATAGTAGTTTGATACTGATTGACGCTTGTTCGCGTGCGGAAGGATTAGCGGTCTGACTCGTCGTTCCCGGCAACCGCGTCTGCGCGGTGCCTGCTTCCCCGCAGCAGGTACTCGGGTCCAGGGGAAGAACACCCTGCGAAACTTACTTACCGTAACTCGGAAACCTCGTCTTTCTTTCATCTTCCCCTCTCATTATCGCGTCGCAGTCTAACAATCTGTAGCCACCATTCTTTCCCCGTCCGCGTCCAACGTCCGAGGAACAATCGTTCCGCCTAATCGCCTAACAATTTCAATCCCGTTTCCCCCGATTAATCCGGCAGCCGGTGCTCGCCGAGCGGACATCGAAGTTCGTTAAAACGAACGGGGGCGTCCGCTCCGCTGGCGTTCGGTCGCAGGCTGGGCCGTTGAAAGAAAAAAAAACGAGGGGCGACCTTGAACCGGGGCACGGAAGCCGTGATACGTCACTGGGGCTCCCGTTTCGCCCTCTTGGGAATCGAACGCGGGGGTATCGTGTCGGAGCGAGAGCGAGCTATAGGGTAGGCACAGTGAAGAGGAATAAAGGGAGCATCGGCAGGGATGGCGGGGTGGCGCAGGGTTGAAGAAGGAAGATAGGGGAGGGTATGCCGGTCGGATCGCAGGATTGTCGTAGCTTCTGTTAAGGAGCAGTCAGAGGCAAGAAGCAAGAGGCAAACACGGTGGCGTGCAAGAATGAAGCGGACGACGGAGAAAAGAAGGGTGGCAAGGTGATTGGCGAGAGGCGGGGAGAGGGTGGTCGGCGGAGGGTTGGAGAGGTGGCGCGAGCGTTGAAGAAGGACGGCGATTCTTGCGCGGGGGTGAAGAAGGGATTCTGCGGAACTCGAGGGGGCTCGGGGATCAGTAGGTTGGTTCGAGGGCTGTGGGAAGGGGTGACTGTACTTAGTTAGCGGACAATGCGGCCCCTAATGAACAGCCAGGGGCGGCCGGCAGAGCAGCCACTGGAGCACGCCATCTAGTCTGAGACAGACAGATTACGTTGCGTAGCGTTATGCCGCGTTATCCTCCCCCGGCTGTTGCATTCGAGGTTCGCATTGCGTGGCAATTTCGATTACGGCCCCGGCCGTTTCGCCGTTTACGACGCGGGTAAACCGTATCGACGTACCTAAGTACCGTTCAGCGTCCTAACGCGCGAAAACGCTCCGGCGCGGCGGCCTCGCGCCGCGATCCTCGGGCCCGCATCTCCGATACGGCACGTCGACTCGCGCGTCCGCATCTGCGTAATTGCGTCAGGTACTTTTCGGCAGTCACCGGCGGAAGAGTCGAAAACTTGGCCGAGAGCTCGCGCGCGGTTTCACCGTCGCCACAAACTGGGTCAGTTTCTCGAGTCTCTTTGGCCCCCCCTGGAGATGAGATCGCTTCAAAGAATGATAAGGTCAGGGAACCTTGGCGGAGGAGAGCCGTCAGCCACTCCTCGTAACCGCGAAACAGGATTAACGGTGGAAGCGGATTTCCAGCTTTCCGCGAATTAGTCATAATTTCCTTGCCGGGAACTTTCGGCAACGTCATTGGAAGTTGACGTCAACGAGACGTGCCGACCGCGCAACGAATAAACTCCCGACGAATGTTGCCTCCGTTCCGGAACGTCTCCGCGGGATCGCCCACCAGTCTGTCCGGCCGTAAAACCAGGCGTTAAAAGTCGCGTCTCGGTTCGAAGGAGAGAGACGGAGGAGCGCGACGGAACACGCGTTTTTTTGAATTTACGACACTCTTCTCTTATATAGCGCGGTCGCTGAACGTGCGCGCAATTGAGACATCTGTTTCACAGAAGCTGCGCCGTGAAACGTTGTGCATCGTCGGTGGCAGGTAATGCGCAGGGGTGGACAGTCGGCGTTCTGCGATGGAAAATTTTTAATCGAGTTAATACGAGGACGGACGCGCGGCGATCCACGAATAGAAGAAACGAGCCGCGGTAACGGTACGATTGAGATCCACTGGCTGCTGCGGCGGTTGTAATTGGATTCAATTGTCCCGCGTTAAATCAGTGACTGCACTCTCCTGCCAGTTCTCCATTCTGCGTCTATCCATCCGCTACTCCTACGACACAGCTCATTGAAACGACTCGGCTACAGCGGCGCGCTCGGGTAACCGAGTCCTTCACGACACTCGCGCAAGCTTGAAAAGAGCTTCCGCCGGGAGTCCCGGCGCGGCGCATGGAAAAACACCGATTATTTGCATAAATCTTTGTCTCCGCCGTAACGACCAACGGCTCCGATTCGCGCGTTACCCGTGTTTCCTTTCAATTAAAGATACCTATCGTCCGGGCAGCCCAATGTGCCGCTCGGTATTTTTATAACCCGGCGAAACATTTTTCCGTACAACTTCTCTGCCGCGAGAACCTCCGGAGGTCAATCGATTCGCGGGCAGACGAATCGCATCGTTTCGTCGAATTCGCAGGCGCAGTTTTTCAATATCGGGCGCGGCGACTCATCGAATACAAAAATGGTCCCCGGAGCGTGTCAGAAGTTTCTCCTTCGGCCCGATCGATGTCATTTGCAATTACATTCCTGGCGGAATTGGCGAACGGACGCCGGGCGGGGGGTGGAGGAATGGCGCGCGGCGCTTTCTGATTTTCAGCGTCGCGCGGAGCGGAACGCCACTTACCAAATACTCTTTAGCCCCGTCGTCGCGCGCGCGTATCGATAACAGGGTAAGCGGTAATTTTGCTAATGGCATTGCCACGTCCTTTACATTCTATGCCATTAATGTCTTCCATCCCTTTTGCGTCAGGCCTCGGCGGCTCTTGCACTTCCGGGGCCGCGGTTCGCAATGCGTGCGCGCTTTCCTGCTCGTTGCTCGCGGCTGTCGCCGTGATTATAAGTGCCTGGCCATTTCCACCAGCCCCGGGCGAGAGACGCACCGATTTCTGTCGATCTCGATTCATTTTTCCGGATCCCGAGCCCTGTCGCATGGCCACCAGGGACACTCGAGACCCTGGAAATTGTGCTAGTTGAAGTTGCTCGCACTTAACTCGCGATCCATCTGCGCGTCCACGGCCATTAATGTCTTCGGCGTAATCCTCGGGGCTTAGACGCACGTGGATCGCACGCAACTGATAATCGGCGGGGGGAGGGAAACTCCGTGAATTCGATCGATTCCCGGAGCGGTAGGCGTCGAACGCGTCGTGCGATTTCAAGCCTGCCCGGTGGAATTAATACGAGTAAATGAATAATGAAACGCGCCTCCCCGGCCGGGTTTCTCGTGTTTCCTGATTTAATCTCTGTACGCGTGCAGCTACTCGGGCGCTGGCGCACAAAGGCGAAACGACTTTTCACCGCGAGAGCCCGGCAACTTTAATGAAAATAGTTCTTACGTTTTTACCAGCGGGTCTCGAGGGGGGCTTACGCGACCCCTTAACGAAGATTCTAATTAAGCGAGCCTCCCGCATCGCGGCCCTAACTCCACCCGTCGCCGCCCCCGCGTCCGCGAGCGCCATTTCCACGAGGACAGAGTCGGTGGCGCGCACACTTTCGTCGATAACTACGCATCGATACCGACGACTCGATACCTCCGTCCGTCTGGAAGTCTGCTGTTGAATCGAACCAGCGCCGATCCGATAAATCGAGATACACATCCCCCGTTTTAAGTCCCTTTCGCGGGTCTCCGCGCGTCGGCGTCGCGAGCATAACGAGCATAACAAGCATAACGAGCAAACAGGTTGAGCAATCAATTTAATTTCTCTCCTCGTCGCTCCTTCCCTCCGCTCTCGTCTTTTCTCCTCCCCGTCTCTGTTGCGCCTCGCGTACCTTCTCCGGCTCCTCCGCCCGTCCATTTCTCCTCTCCCCGAGTCCGGCTACTCGTGTGACGTAGCTTGGCTGTTAGCAGTTAAGAGCAATGGTTATAATGAGACCCCCATTACGGGGCGCGACTTTTAAAAAAAATCTGTCTCTGACAGCTGGACCACGATGGATTATTCTTTATCCGCGGGCAGCAGTTTATTTAAAGGTAACGAGACCGCCGCGGATAATGAGCCGTCCTTCTTTATTTCCATCCGCGGCTGTCTATGAACTTCTCTCGGCCTCCCCCGGGAGAGAGAGAGAGAGAGAGAGAGAAAGAGAGAGAGAAAGAGAGAGAGAGAGAGAGCCGCCTTTGTCTCTTATACGGCCGGCCGTAATTGAAGTTTGTATCCCACGTAATAAATGTCCTCCGCGTGTACCGTGTAATTAATAAATTCCGGGATTAAAGAAGCCCGGCTGCCGGGCTTCGCGGATCCTGCGAAACTTCCGGCATAGCTCAGCCGGGGCTTCTCGCTTTCCCTATGATCCCGTGCAACTTGATAAGGAAGGCAAAGGGAAGCTCGATGAATTATCCGGCGCTGCTTAGACTCTGTCGAGATTAGACGCGATTCCGATTAGGTCGCAGCCGTCGTCTCACGTTCTGGGGGGTCGTGTCCCCCCTCGCCCCTGTTCCCCGTCGGCTCTCACTCGCGCGGACTCCTCTTTTAATTATCAGAGTCAAATAATCGCTCGTTTCAGACCCGATATTAATGGATTCCGCTCGCTCCGCCAGCGACGGCCGCGTTTATTTTCTCTCGCACCTCCTTTCGCCTCCTCCTTCGCCGTCTCCTTTAGCGCCGCAACGGAACGGACATATGGGGGGGGGGGCTGTGGCGCGGGGCGCGGCGACGGGCACCATGGAATCTCCATAATTCTGGCTTACAGAAAATGACAGCTTTTAGCGTTGATGCACAGTTTATACCGGGCGTATTATTTTAAGTGGCGCTGTCTGTATAATTCAAGACTCGGGGTGCACGGACAGAGGGGCAGGGAGAGGCGAAGGGAGCGAGGGAGCGAGAGAGCGAGAGAGAGAGAGAGAGAGAGAGAGAGAGAGAGAGAGAGAGAGAGAGAGAGAGAGAGAGAGAGCGAAGCGGAGCGAGGAAGAGCCTGCGGTATCAATCCGTAAGAGGGAAAGAGATGCGGGGGTTGGGCGGGCGGGCGCGAGAGAGCGCGAGAGAGGAGCGGGTGGCGAGCGAGAGGTGAAACGAGTGAGCGGGTTCGCGGGGGTGGATGGGAGAAGGTCGGCGCGGTAATGGCATCGTCGTGTCGCCAGCTTAAAGCTCCAGTGATTCTCAATCACGCGAATCCATTCTCCGTGTCCATCGCGTTGGCGCCAAGTCCGCGACGCGAACGGAACCTCCCCCGACCGCGCCGAGATATATCTCGCGGCTTCCGTCGATGTCGACGACATTTCCATCCGACTGCTGTAAAATATAATAAACCCGGCCACACCGGTCGGCGGCCGGTCTTCTCGCGACGAAATTTAAATTCGCCCGTGGCCGCGTCTCCACGCGGGGCGTGATGGACACGGCGGGCCAGCAGGGAGAGGGTACGCCGACCCGAAGGAAGAAACCGAGAAAAAGAGAGAGAGCGAGAGAGAGAGAGAGAGAGAGAGGGATGAAGGGGGGAGGAGGAAAAAAAAAGAGGCGCAGAAGGGGACCAGCTGCGGTCTCCTCTAATCTTCGTACAAGGCTCGGCCCCGCCGAATTAATACGAGAGCCTCGAAGAAAAGATAAACATTCCCGTGAATACTCCATGGGGTATATACACGCGGAGCGCACGCACATGCGGGCAACCCTCGGCCCACCATGTGCACGTTGCCTGGCAAGATGTTTTGACCGACGAGATCCCGTCGTCACGGATGTCGTCTCCGCTTAATTGTTCGCCGTCCCCTTCGTATCTTCCTTCTCGGTACTGTCGGCGAACCGCCGCCCCGGACGAGGCGAGCGCGGTTCCTCCGCGACGACGTCCCCGCCCCGCTGGCTCGCAGCGTTCCCGATGAATGGCCGTGATTTCGTTACGCGTCGACTTTCCGAGCATCGACGCGTCGTTAATATTCTCTGGGCACCCCCCTCCCGGCACCCTAATCGAGTCGGCGTTGAATTCCGGCGATGCGCCGCGAAGAAATCCGTCTTCGTTCGGCAATAGGCGTATTTAACGATATAAGTAACTCGGCGGGAATTTAAGGGACGATTGGGGTGCTGGCGCCCGTTGTGACGGTGGTTAAGGCCGGGTGACGGAGAGGGGTAGATGGTGACAGGGAAGAAATCGGGGGTAAGAGAGAGGGAGCGATGACGAGAGAGAGAGAGAGGGATGGATACTGGGAGCAACGGGGTAGGATAGATAGACAGAGGGCAGAGGGGGAGAGAGAGAGAGAGAGAGAGAGAGAGAGAGAGAAAGAGAGATAACGACAGAGAGCGAGCGAGGGCCGATAGACGTAGGCGCCGGCCAAGTTGCGCCGCTGATTGCACCACAAAGGGTGCAATTATGCGGCCCTCCAGCAATCACCGCGCATTCTGCCCGCCATTTGACCCCTCGACACCCCTCGAACCCCTGAAAGCCCCCCCACGCATCGAGCCACCTACCGCCCCGGGTATATAGGCGCGCGCGCTGCACACTCTGCGAGCACGACAGACATATCACCGCTCGGGGCCACCGTCGCTTTTTATTTAAATGCGCCCCCTCGACGAGTCCGACACCCTGAATGCCCCACGGAGTCTATGCAATTTAACCTGGTGTCGCGAGAAAAAATCTGTTAATGAACGATTGTCGGCTACTGGGATTCGGATGAAAATATCCTGAAAATTGGACGCCTTTCTTCCCTCCTTTCTTCCGCTCGTTCGTTCCCCTCTCTCGTCCCGCTGCCGATCCTCGCCGAACGAACTCGTACACCGATCAAACGTTTATTCAACGGCCTCGTGGATCCCCCCGCCCCACCTCCTCCAATTTCTCCGCGCTCACCGTCACCGTTCTCCTGCTTTTTTTTTTATCAGTTTCATTAACCAGTTAAGTTCGCACCCACGCTTCTACGGTTTCATGCCAGCAGCCGGTACGTGTACCGGTGGTCCGCGCAGATCTCATTGCCCGAAGGTCGCCATTCGCCGTGCACGCTACCGCGAAGGACTTAACGGATGGTTAATCACGCTTAACGGGCGGGTCCGCCCGCGACACGGTCGATTTTCGTAGGGCGACTGTTTGCGCTCCCCCCTTGCTTGCCCGGCCCGGCAGTCCCCGATGACGCTCGGTTCGACGAAACCCTGAAGCGGTATCGTAGACGAGAACCAAACGAACGTAATTCGTGGCTTTTTGCCCGTTACCCGGGAGCACTCACGATGGTAGCGATTATGGAGAAACGGGCGAGCGGCGGCCGAAAAAAGCGGCTGCCAGCGCGAAAAAACCACCAGACAAGAGAGAAAGAGGGGGCGATATCGTGGGACGACGGAGGAGGTATGTTATACATATACACGGCGGAAGAAACGTTCCAGATGTGTTCCCGGCTTCTGAGCAAGTTCAGAGTCAAGTTGCCAGACTCGGGGGTCCCCTCGGCGATGGCTCGCAGGCAGGAAGTGCCGCATTAAAGCCGCTAATCTGCCTGTTTTCATAGCTCCTCCGCTGCCCCCCCCCCCCCCCCCCCCCCCCCCCCCCCCCAGCACCCGGCTGCCCTGCTCCCGGCTCGCTACTCTTTCTGGCTTTTGTGCTGACTATCGCTCGTAAAGCAGCTGTTTATGCCTGTTCGTTAACGAAACGAACGACCGGACGATCGATACGCCGGTGTCAGCGACGGGATTGCCGACGACTTACTGCACACACGGTCGCGCGGCGAGAAGAATGTTCCCGCGATGGAGAAAAAAAAACCCGTGCCGCCATTCCCGGCCGTATTGGCGGGGATCATCGATTTCGCCGATCGACCGTCGCCCAGCCTTCGTCGAGCGAGCTGTCGTCGCGAGTCCTTCCGTTGAACGAATGTGCTTCCCCGTAGCTTGCGCCACGACACACCGTCTAGCGCGTGTATTTTTAGACGAGCGTCCCCGTAGAGCGAGGCCAGGTTTAAAGTAAATTTTAAAAACGTATCCGCCGGCCCCCGACGAAAATCTCTCCCAACGGCCCGTTTCTGTAATCCGAGGACATTAATTTGTTGGCAGGACGGACTTAAGAGTGTCGACCCGGCCGTCTCCCCTCTGGGGACTCCTTGTATTTTCTCAGGTTATCTGGGCAGAGCCCGGGGAACGGCGCGGGACGTGCCGGCCAAATTTTACGATCCCCCGTCGCTCGTGTTGCTCCACGGGACCGACCGCCTCCGCCGGTCTGTGCCCGTCTGTCGGGGTTTTCAAATATTGGTTTTTGGAGTTTCGCCATTTGCCCGGGCGGCAATCGTCGCGCCCGAGAAATCGTCTCGTAGACAAACAAATACGATCCCATCCGAGATCAAACATCGGCGGCTAGGGTACGCGGCACACGTACGCCGGGTAAGCCAATAGGGGGCGGTGGAATTTTTGGAAACGGACTTTCCGCCGAAGCGGTGTCGGCGATGACGCGACAAGTGGCCGTAAAGTGGCGGTGCGGCGGCGATCCGCGACGCGATTTCGGCTTGACCGGCGCGTAAAATTGGCCGGTCCTCGTTCCGCGGAGGGGCCCCTTCGACCCGGCGTCTAGTGGCGAACGGGCGCGTATCAGTGCTGTCGGCGGCAGAGATCCCGGGGCAGAGGTGGCTCGCAAGCAAGAACGGGCGGGCAGGCGGGAGGTTATTGCCTGTTGGGTGATTTATCTAGTAATACTAGCCGACAGGCCACGAGGCTGGGGGCACGGGCTGGGGGGGACGGGGGCAAACCCGTGCCTTCTACCCCTACCCCGTGGGGGCCAACCACCGGCACCGGTGGAAATTAAAAACTCACTTTATTACACGTCTCATTCTGTGCTCCCTGGCCGCCCTCTGCCCTCTTCCCTCTCTTCCCTCGGCCCCGCGAACCGTCTATACGATCCTCCTCTCGCTCTCCTTTCCTCTCGCCCGCTCCTCTCTGGCTGCGCTCTCGTCACATCCTGCCGCCCCTGCAGCGCCTCGTCCACCGCGGACTGACTTAATATGAGGCCGGCCATACCTGATGGAACGAATATTATTAAAGTTCGCCCGCACGCGAAACCCGTGAAATATCGCTGCTCCCTTTCTCCCGTTGCCCCCGTTGCTCCCCTTCCTCCGGGCACAGCGCCGCCCCGCTCCGCGTGGTCTCTTCCCTTGGCCGCCGCCAGGACCCTTCACCTCCTCCGCTCCCGGTCGGCGCTGCCTCTTGCTTCCCGCGGCCTTTTATTATCTGCCTGCAAGCTTATACTCGAGACGGTGGCGAACTCGCGGAAGCAAAAATAATCGCGGGTAAGCCGCGATGTAAATACGCTCGGTCCCACCCCCTGCTGCCCGCCCACTCGCGTCCCTCTGGTCCCTCGGTCTCCGCATATGCCGCACCGGAACGATTCGATTTTTCAAGCTTTCGCGGCCGCGGATCGAGCTCCCAGCGCCGCGCGATAGATTATTTACGATTCTATGCTTTTATCCGTATTACTCGGTCCGCAGCGACGGCGGCAGCGCGGTTATGTATTAAGAGACGTTCCGGGGCGCGGCGCGGTGTCTTGTCGCGGGACAAAGTGTTCCCGGTGCAAGCGGAAGGGATGTCGCCGAACGTCCCACCCTCGCCGATCGCTGCGACAGCGCGGCAGCTCGCGCGACGATGTTTCTCGATTATTACGCGGCTGATGCCGCGGACACGCGATGTCTCTGTTACCCGGGTCCCCCTCTAATGTAATCGCGCGAAATTGTTCAGCTCGTGGGGGCGCCCTCGTGCCTGGGGTAGGACTCTTCCGAATTTCATTAAAATTTCAACCGCTACCTCGACGTCACACGATTTCTCAGCTTCCCTCCATTTTTTCTCTCCCCCCTCGCCCCTCGGCAAGGGCGAACGACGGCAATTCGAAAATTCGCCTCGAAACTGGCTCTCCGAGGCAAACATTATCGTGTCCCGTCCCTCCCCGTTTCTTCCGACAGCGACGGCTGAATCTTGCCGCTCGCGGGGGATGATGCCTCTGTATAATCCGCAGACAATCAAGATCGGGCGGATGAAGCGGGCCGGGGTAGCGCGATTGATTCAATTTCCAGCGCAAAGGGGGGGGCCGGTTATGGACGGAAAATTGAAGCACGACGTTGATCGGCCCGAAAACGCCCGTGAAACATACTTTATCTTATCGGCCCGGGGCATTGGCGAGGAATGCCCGCGCGTGTGCGTCGCCTAATCACCCAGCGTCGCAGCTGCGTCTTTCGCACCCCTCTAGACGTCGTTAGCCTTACGCATCGGCGCGCGTATCTGTGTGGGTGTGCGCGAGCGGCCGCGCGTGCATAGACCTCGATGACGTACCCGTCGGTATCTGGCTCGTTTTATTAATGTCAATAAGGCAATTATTGTCGATGAATGGCGTGGGTGGGTATCTCGCTCATACCGCTGTCGTGCCGAGTTACCTGCCTCTGGTATCGATGGCTACGAACGGGTTTTTAATGCGCTCGAATGGAACAAGTTGTACCCGCGGAGAGCGCGCACAAGCGAGCCGCCCCTCCGCACGGCGACCGGTTTCCGTATTGATGAAGATCGAACGGCTGCACGCGAGAGAGGGCTCCGGCAAATAGCCGCCTCGATGTTTTCCAACGGATAATTCCGTAGCGAGCAAACAAAGACCGCGGCGAAATAAAACGACAAGTCAAATAAAAACGCAGAAACAAACAGAAATGTAACGGTTTCATTTGAAAATGGGTCCTCGATTGGACCCTCCTCAACCCCCGCGCGCATCGCCCAACACACCCCCCCTGGTGCACTGTTCGCGGACGCGTGGAGCGTTTCGCAATTGCGGGGGGGGCTTATTGAAAATTATTCACGGTAACCGCTTTAAAACTAATTTCTTTTCCGGCTGGCTCCTTGAACGTTTGCGCGTTGCTCGACGCGCTCGCTGAACGAAATATACGGGGGTTGGGGGAGAATAATATAGGAAAGAGGGGTTTCTCCAGTCTCCGCTAAGCAATATCCATCCACCCCACATGCCTGCCTGCCTGCCTGCCTGCCTGTCTGCCTGTTCGTATTATCGGTGTGTACAGACGGGGCTCTCAGCAATTTATCCATTACGGTCCCAGTCGCGCGCGCACTATTATTGCATTTTTCGAAATTATTGCTCGCCGGCATCGACATCGCGCGCCACCATCTTGATTGACAGGGTGCGCCTTTATCGCGTACACGATCCTGCAGAATGCGTGCGACATCGATCTAGCGGCCCTTTTCGGTAACGGTGAGCGTACCCCGTTTGATGGAGATGTCAGCTGGTTTATCGATAACAGAGGCTCGCGCTACCAAAGAACGGTAATGGATTGCACATACACTTTGATGATCACTTATCGAGGATAGGTACGAGTCGTGCGTCTGAACACTCCGAACGATCTTTTATTGGGGCTGTAAGGAATTGTGTAACCTCGAGGAACCTACGATTCATAGAAGGGATGAAGACAGTAGCACACTAGAGTATATAGAGAGTCTGAAGAAACCGCAACGGCATTGTTAACATTAGCGTATCAAGGCCCCGGACACACCGTGTTGGATGCGAACGACCCTGTGACGAGTGAAGGAGAACTCATTCAGTGGCTTGTACCTCGAAGGGTGTCTCTTATGTACCACTCGGGCGCGCTCCAGCTTTGAGCCTCCAAGTATAACTTAATACATGCATGCGCATCCAACCCGAGGTTCTTCTATCTACGAGTCGAGGCGTACGTAGGTACATGTAGGATCAATTATCCTGAGTGTGCTGGAAGCTGATCTTGCCCGAGGAGACGTCACGGGACCGGAAAAGCTGGCTCAAAAGGAAAAGGGGGAGATAGTCGGCCGGGGCAGCGCGGGTAATACATCGTGTCCGAGGCAACTGGAAGGATATACGTGTTCGTTTGGGGCAGCAAAGTCCGCAGAGGCCCAGCAAAGGTTGGCGCGGTAAAAAATTCAGAGGGTGAATAAATCAAGGAACGTCGCAGCGGCCGAGCTCTCGCGCTCGCGCTCTCTTTCTCGCGATCTCGGTGCAGCCACGGCCGATGCGTGACACCGATCCCGAGTCAGCCCCGGCTCCTCTTTCTTTTGTACATACTTTATGACGAATAATGCGTGAAAAGGGACAGGACCAGCCAGACGCCTCGCGCGTCTCGTTTCGCCCGGTGGCATTCCCACGTGCATACATATACGCGTACGTTCCAGCGTAATCCTCTGATCCGTCTTTGGGTGCGCGATGATTTAGGGGCGCCCCATGTGCTGTCTTCTATTAAAAACTACGATTAACCACGGTGACACTTGTGCATTGAAACGCGATGCATTGTCGGGGCTTGTACAAAGTGTCCTTCAATGGAAGTGGTCCTCCGCATAAACCACCCTGCTCGTATTCCGGGGCCACCCTTCGGGCTTATTAAAATGTGCGGCTCCGGTAGGTACGCGCGCCTCGGAACTGGGAAACGACGCGGTGCCTGTAACGTTTCAAAGTGGTCCGAGAGAGTAGCGTTCCTTCGCCGCGCGGACGTCGACTGTCTTTACCCCTTTGCCTCCGAATTTCAAAACAAGGACGCCGCGCACCTTTCACGCTGCGATCTATTTGGGGAGGAAAGGATTAAGGGTCTGAGCAAGAAGTAAGTATCGAGAAGTTGAGTAGGCGAGAGGGATGCCAGGAGGCAGGAGAAATACGGAGACAGAGGAGAGGCCGAGGGTGGTGAGAGGGGTAAGGGAGGTGAGGAAGGTGAGGATGGCGAGGGTGGCGAGGCGGGAAAGAGAGGAGGATACGAGAGAGAGAGAGAGAGAGAGAAACGTGTCTATACGGTGGGTATAGATCGCACCGTATCGTTGAGTAAGTTGGAAACGGAGGGCAGGAGGCTCGGGGGGATGGTGGCTCATCTTGTAATGGACTCAGAAGACAGGCGAGTCGGCTAATGGACCTCTGCTCTTCCAGAAAAGCTCTCGGTATCTGTGCCACACGAGCATCGATGCCATCGGGCTGCGTCCTTCCAAAATCCGCAACGCGCCACCGGCGGTACCGTTCCTGATTTTCAGCGATCGGCAGACGCGAAGCAGAATCGATTATTCTCACGTCGTCGGCCCGGCCTCGGTATCGCGCGACGCGATCTAATAGGCGAAAACTGACCGGTTGTTTTGCAAGTTCACGCTCGGGAAAATATCCGACGTAGGAGGAAGGCAGCACGATATCTACGTGTTTGGATAGCAACAACAGCGGTGTACGGAAACCGCGTGGACGGCCACAGGGGCTACGGGCTCTGCCCGCTCCGCTCGCTCTCGCCGTCGAGAGCGTTCCGGTGCACAAATATTTTCTCGCGGATATGTAAACGAGCTGGCATTTTTAAGAGAGTCCGTCGGGCTCCCGAGCGAAAACATGGTCCTGACCGTTAATAACATTGAAGAGACCCTGCGTACCACGGTCGGAGGGAAACCGTTTCCCTTCAACGAAACACGAAAACAAGACTGTTGGGAGTAATTAACGAATAATTAAGAGGAGCGACGCAAACGAAAATACATGCCCCGATCGTGCATTTGCGTGCACGTCCGTTTGCGTGTTTCGCTGGGGGATAGGATCGCCGTGTTGGACGGATAGAAGTTGACTGGACGCGGGGAGAAAGGGAGAGAAAGAGAGAGAGAGAGAGAGAGAGAGAGAGAGAGAGAGACGGGGAGAGACTGATAGAGGGAGAGAGAGAGCGCGCGGGCGCGCCAGAGAGAGAGAGAGAGAGAGAGAGAGAGAGAAACTGAGGAAAAGGGAGAGCAAAAGAGGACCGTTAGCCCCAGAGCTGAGCTGGACCAGCTACTCTCATCTACTCCCACCAAGTCGCGCAGCATCTTTCTTCTTATCCCTCGCAGTCGTCCTTTTCCCAGTCCACTCTTGAGAGTAACGTCTACCTCCCTTGATGGGCAATGCCACTTGAGCGGCACTAACACACTTGCAGCCACGCTCCACGTAGCTGTCCGGCCGATGTCCGATACATCAGGTCCATGCATAATAAATCCACGGAGCGGTAGTGCGGCGAGCGCGAACACGCGCGAGCTTTAGCCCGTATTGGCAGAGCCGGCGAGTCGAGCGGAAGGAGGGACAGGAGAGATGCACTCGGCGGAGACGGAACTTGGAAAACACGGCCCCGGCCGTTCTCTCTCCGCGCGTGTTTTGTCCGGTTCGAGCATCGTGAGCCTCCTCCAGATATCAATATCGCGGAACGCTCGTATTACAGGGGAGCATGGCCATCAAATTTCCTCCCTACCCCCCTCCCCCGCCCCCGGGGGGTATTTTTCCGTCTACGTCCGAGCGGGGATTGCCGCGCCGCGAGCCCGATTTGAATAAATTGCCGGGCCTCCGTCGCGCGGAGACTTTCTCCGCTGCTCGTTCACCGGTTTGGGCACGTGATCGTCGTTCGTAACGGTCTCGTTAACGGAAACGGACATTGAGTTGTGTTTTCGTCTCAGGAGCGGGCGCATGAAGGTAATTACGGGGGGAGGCACGGCTCGGTGTATCGCGTGACTACGGTGAATTTAGGCTCCATCGAAGAAAAGCTCGATCGAATTTAGAAGTTGAAAGCGCCGCGGAGCTCTTAATTAACGAACGCTAAATAAATCCGCCTGGGGTAAAGGTTGGAATGGATGGCGGCCCGGGGGTGGTTGGCGGCCAGCGCGGAATTTATTTCGGCATCGACACGGAACGTTTCTTCGGGAGACAAGAGCGTGAGCGCGCGCGCGCGCGCGACCGACCGACCGACCCCGAGTGCCGTTTAGCTTAATACACGTAACGCTACTCTCCGGCTGCTTTTTCTCCCAAATACTTTGCTTCCAACCGGCTCGAAGTAGTATAAGTCGCGGACAAAGTAGACGGCGTACAGAAAACCTCCATTAAAGTCCCTAGAAGTGATTAGTACCCTCCCCGTCTTCTCCATTCTCTCTGTTTCCTCTATCCCCCCTGTAACTGTCTCTCTGTGCTCTCTCGCCTCCACTCTCTTTCTCTCATTGTTTCCACTCGTCCTTTCTCTCTGTACTTCCCTTTTACTCCACCGTCTCCCTCGCTCTACGCATTCCCAGTTTTTTCGTCCCCCGTGCCAGCCGCGATCTCTCGATCGTTCGCCGCTTTCGCATTTACCATTTTGGCCTATCGCGTGCAACGACCATTGACGTGCCAAAAGGCAGTATAGAGCGCCCCCGACCAGGCGTGAGAAAATGAATTTCGATCGGTGGAAAACGCTTCCGAGTTCCCCCCGATATTTTCCTCGATTTCTAAATCTACCGGCGCGGGGTGGCCACCCCTTTTTTCCAACGCGCTACACAGAAGACCGTTTCCGAGGGATCGTAGCACGGAGAATCCGAGCGGTCGAGCCGTTGCAAGCCGCGAGCCGTAAACGCCCCACGGGCCTGGCCGCGACACTTCTACGAAATTAAATTCAACATGGATGGTCTCGTTCCCCGATTGCAGATGAAACCTGGGAATCACCCCAATTTCATTACGCTGGCGAAAAATAGGGGCGGGGAGAAGGGGCGCGCTGCCCAGGCGGCCGAGCAGGCAGGAGAAGGTCTCGAAGCGGACTGCGAACCGACGCGCGGAAATCCCGATAAATAAAGTCGCGTGTTTCCCGCGGATCGGAAACCTGGCGTACGTTAAATTTAGCCGAGTGACGATCGAGAACGATGGGCGGGGGGTGGGTGGGCGAGGGGCAGCGGGTAGACTGTAGCGGGCGAATCGAATAAGTTCACGGGAATGTGATTTTGCGGGAGTAGTAATCCACTCTTTCTCCTGATTTAATCAGCGGCCGGTCATAAATCAGCCAGTAATTAAAAGAGAAGAGCCATCGCCCGATGGCGGGCAGTAAACACGGCCTAATCCATTTCGTTTGGTCGGCCAGCTCATAGGTGTAGATAGCATGGGAGTGGAAAAAAGGTCGTAGCCTTTCTAATTTAATCTGGCGAATGATTCCGTGATTCTCGAAGCCGCCGGCAACCCTTTCATTACTTACGTCCCCACCCTGCCCACGAGGCAACCCTCGCGCGCCACGGAGAGAGACCGCCGTGCCCCCGTTCCGTCCTTCGTCCCGCGAACCACCCACACCCCCCTCGAAGAACCGGCGCAGAACACTAAATCAGCGACCGGTGTAATTTTTGTAATGGGAGGTGTGGCCTCGTAGAGGTGGTAGACGCGGCTCTCCCACCGGGAGAACCGGACCATATAGTAGGGATGCCATCCCTCTGCGTTCGCCCCGCGCCGAGGAATGGTAGGGTTTCGTAGGGGCGATTTTAGGGGTGGAATGCTACGACGCGAGCACGCCGCTTCGGTGGTTAATCCTCCGTCGCTATGTCTCGGCTCGGGTTACGATCCACCGCACTGATCTCTCTTTCCCTTGCCCATCCCTCGCCCTACCTATCCCGCCGCCCTCCGGGCGCGTCTCTCTCTCTCTCCCGCGCGCGCGAACGCTCGCGCACACGAACGCCCGGCGATACACAAGGCAATCCCTTTGCCAGTTTGTCCGCGAAAGGACGGTAATTAGAGACACTTTTGTCGTTCCTCCGGCTGATGGCCGTGCGGTTATTAAATCGTGCATCAAGGAGAACGGTTTCATCGCGACGGTGTCCTTTGCCATTCCAACGAAGCCACCCCTTAGTCATGCTCGCTATTCTCGCCTTTAATTAACTTACATCCAATGTACAAGTCAAATTCCCCGGCCTATCGAATCGCCTGTTAAAATCGACTCTCGGCCAATCGTTCCCCCGTCGGAGGAGATTGGAGGACTCACCCACACCCCCGGCACCCTTACTCCTGTTTCCGTATCAATCGAGCCGGCACACGGATCGATGGAGAATGCACTCCGTCGACGGTGACCTGGGTGCACCGCGGCGATTAATCGCGCCGTCTTAATCGGCTCCGGAGCGCGGGCGAATTCCGGCCGAGTAGCAGTTAAACCGTGCGGCAGCGTGAATGGCTCGACGATAGGCGGTCAGAGAGCGAGGCAGCGAGCGTGGACTGGATGGCGGGGTGCAAATACGGGTTTCGGCTCGCGAGAGTTCCTCGGGTTCCGAGTACGGGTGCGATGACGATCGAGTGCACCTCGCCCGGGGTGGGGGCACGGCCGCCGGGGTGGGAAACGCGGCACAGCGGCGTAAGGGTAGTTTCGCGGACGATGGTAGGGGAACGCGGTCGGGAGAAGGGCGTCCGGAGGGGTGGCTGCAGCGCGGAGTGGGGATTTATCACTGTCGGTGGCGTGCTGCGCTCGCACGCGGTACTCGCCAGTTTACAACCGACCGCCGGTCTGGTGGTCTCGCGAGTCTCTCCCGTTTCACGTTCCCTCGTTCACCCACGGAGCTTCGGGACGCGGGATGTCTTACCGTTCGAAGTAAATACTGGCGAGCAGAGTTGCAGACAGCACCGACGAGTAGAACATTCGAGCGAATTGCGCTTGCTCGATGGATGTCTGGTTTTAATGCGGGATCTGTCGCGAATGTCGATCAGTGAACATTGCTCTGTGCGGTTAGTGTAGTGTCACGTGACGGGGGGGTGAGTCGAGAGAATCGTCCGTGACAGAGGCTGTCTGGAGAAGTTCGCTCAGGCTTCGAGGAGTTGGCAGGTATTTACGTTTGAAACGCTATTACTCATTTCGCGATCTGCCCTGGTGCAATACTCGGGAAACGATAGGCAGACGCGCAAGATTTGCTGCCAGTTTACGCACGACTTTTGACCCGCGACATCCCTTCTGGTAATTGGAAATCTTTACGCTAATTGCAGAGAAGCGCGGAGAGGCGCGGCTGGTTAATAAGAGGGGAATCCCTAATACGACGTTTAATTGAAATTTCATCGACTTCCCTCCGCGTCTCGGGGCAAATGCGATCACGTGTTCAATTAAACAATAGCTTCGGTGACAAATCGTATTCGCCCTCTCCGAAGCGCTGTGATTAACGTGCGCGAGCGCGCCCGCGTTTTTCCGTTCCCGCTCAATCTGCGTCGCTCCGAAAATTATTATAAAATTCCGCGTAATCCGCTTTGCGCGTGCATGGTGGCAAAATGAAAGGTTCAGCGAGAGACGGACAGACAATTGTGATCAGCGAGTTGTACACGGTGCGCATTGATTGTCGATGGATCGCCGCTTTTTCGTCGCCTCGATTCGTTCCATTCGGCCGTGTGGTCAGCAGCGCGAGTCTCTCTCTCTGTCTTCTTTACAGGCAGCGCTAAAGGCGACGCGGTCGTATGGTTGCCGTCACCGATACAGATTCCTTAGAAGCGAACCTAATCTGCACCCCGTAAAATGCTGGCCGCGTTGTCGCGCTAACTTTCGTGTTGCGCGTTGACGCTCGATACCTCGGCGGCGGCGGGAATTTTTAATTAATGATCGGTAACGGGGTATCGCGTTCATCGAGCACGTAACATTAATTTTCTGACTAACTCCATAATTCACCTGGCCCAGATAAAATTTAACCCCTTGTCTATTAGCAGCCACTCGGACAAAGACTCTTACAATTCGAAGCAGGTAAGCTGTGTAACTATCACGATGCTAGTGATTCCTAAGTTACACCTCTGAACGATCGACGGGTTCGCCACGTGATCCCTCCGGAGCAGAGTCATAGACCTTTCTCTTGTTTACCCGTCGAGATCGCGCCGCTTTATCGAGCCGCTTATCTATTTATTCGCATACACATCTTTCTCACCTGAGAGACTGTCTGCGACCTGGCAAGACCGGATATCTGGAGGTGAGCGTTGACCGGCCCGATAGGGCGATGACGCAGGGCATCCGGTCGTTTGAATTTCAATAATTGGCGCCAGCTTTAGCAGCGGCGGTCTCGTTAGTCGCCCGCCCGAACGGAGTGACTTAATTATTTCGTTTGAAGTTTGTGGACAGAGAGTGAGAGAGAGAGAGAGAGAGAGAGAGAGAGAGAGTGGTTTTTGGACATTGCACAGGCAGAGACGATCGCCTGTGTGGAGGCATGCCCCGTTCACAAATAAATTGAGAAAACCGGAGCGAGGGAGATGGTCGAGCGGAGCAAACGTTTATTTTACACGGACAAATTGGTGCGGCTAATTAGCTCCGGCTAAAAGCAGAAGTATGACCGTGACGCCGCGCGTCGGTGTCGCGCCGCCAATACTGCCCGCTGCAGCGCGGCTGCGAAACGGCTACAATGTTCAGAGACTCGAGCGATTCCGAGCCAATTGCCTCCTGGCCTCGCGTCTGCTGCTTTTACGCCCGACCGAAATTGAATCGGGAGCACTCTGTGCCTCGCGATTACGCGTCTAAACGCGATAACGGAGCAATTAGCGTTTAGTCTCCCCCTATTTTTCCGCGCGCTCGATATTCGCGCGGGACAGCGAACGGTGGGCCAGGGCGTCTCGCGCGTTTCGTTACAGGACGATACGCTTCCCCCGAGTAACTATCTGTCGGCCATCGCCAAGGAAATTATAGGGGACCGCGGGTGGCGATATAATTTAATAACAGCGGCTACGCGTAATGTCTCCGGACACGCGTCAGCGATAATTCCGAGGCGAATGTCCAATAAAAAGCCACTTTGCCCGATCGAAATATCAAATGTAATCCTCTTAAGTCGAGTGCACCGGTCGAACGTGTATCTCCGGAACTGACCATCGCACGCTATCCTCTTCCTTCCCCGTTTCTCGCTCCCCTTCGCACGCATTCAGCCGCTCTTCTCGTCCTCGTCGCGTCCACGCGATCCACCCGCGAGACTCCAACTTAACTTCTGACCCCTCGACGTTCCCTCCTTGCCTCCCTTTTCCTATGCCGAGGCGTTGCTTTTACGGCGATTGAAGCTTCCCGCGGGTCCTTGGGCAACCCGCCAGGTGGCGGTGCCGCGTCCTTCTGGGCGTCGGCCCCAATATTCCATTTACAAGATTTTTCCGGCGAACTCCACGGGGCTAACGCGACGCGCGCTTCACCGCTCTCGGCGAGGCTACAAATTCTCTTCGAGGGACGAGGGTGGCTAGCGGGGGGGGGTGCAAGGTGGGGAGGGTTGGTCTAATTTTTACCGCGCCGTCCCCCGTTCGCCGATGGGCGGGCCACGGTTGCACGCGACCGCGAATATAATTAACTCGAGCTTTAATTCGTTCCGTTGGCGATTCGATGAGGCGATCGAGGGCACCGGGAATTTCGGGGCTGATTGGCCTCGGGAAGATCGCTTAGCGAGGGTTAGCGTCTGGCGGGTTGGCGCGCGCGTTTATCGAGCCGGCCGGATCTCCCGGGCGGAAGATATCCGTGCGGTGGATCCTCCGTAGATCGCGGGGATGGTCGGCGGCTGCGGCTCGCAGCGTCGGGCCCCCTCGATCATTAAAGAACCATTTGCAGTTGCACCGATGCCGACCGACGTTGAATAATTAACCGGCCTCCGACTAAAATCGATTCGCTAATTAATAAAGCGGCTACGTTCCCTCTACTAATAACCGCCCGGTCCACAATTGAATAGAGATCGCGTTCATTAACTGTCCATGTACTATTAGCAGCGGTTGCGGTACATTACCGAACGAATCGAATCAACCGACCCGAATGATCGAGTTTGCAGCCCGATAAACAATCTTTCTGGCGGCGGTCACGCATTCGGGCTCGCCCGCCCTCCTCCCTCTTCCTGGCGCTCACCCTCCGCGCGCGCGGTATCTGGTCTCTTCGCGTAGCACCGACGCCGGACCCGCGGCTACGTGTTTCCGCGCCCTAAACCGCGAACAATAACGGCCCGTTTCGTGTCAGCGGGGTTAAAAAGACTTTGTGTCCCCATTGTTAGCCCGGCTCTGCCATCTCTGCTATCGGCGTCGCGCGGCCGCCGTCTATCCGTGCCGCGAATTTCTCTTCTTTCCCTCCCACGGCGCTTCCGGATCGTCCCGAACAAACGAAGGAGGAGGAAACTTCCTTCGTCGACTCGCCTCGCCCGTCCTCTCGGTCGTTCTCGTCGGGTGTGCCGGCTATTGGCCAGGATATCTTTCGATTATCAAGACCATCCGTAGCTACCGCCTTAGCCGACCGGGCGCCGTTGTCTTCTCGGCTCTTTCAATTAATGTTTTGATTGATTTCGGACCCTTGCCCCGGAGGCCAGCCCTCCTCTTCCGGCTCGCTCGCCTTCGATCTTCTATACAGCCGCGCTTCTTGCTTCTGCAGTCCCGCGCTCTGCTCGCGTCATCGATCTTCGTACTTATCTTTCCGAGATTCCATTGCCCCGTTTACACGGTCCTGCGTTATTTGACCAAGCTGGCTTATCGAGATTAACCAGGGTAGTACAATTAAGACAGTGATTGGACGCGGACGTAGGATGATGATCCGCGCTCCTTTCCCCGCGTGGCTATTTAAATCAGAGGACCAGCCACTTGAAGTTGCTGGGAGGAGGTAGGGTTGGATAACCGATAGCCGCAGCTTTCTCCGCGGATTAACCGTGACTTCCGTTTCCGAGGCTCCGCGCGTAGAGTCCATAACCCCCCCTGAGGGTGTTTGGCAACGTACAGGGAGAAAGAGGGTGGCGACGACTTCGTAGACGCCCGCGTCGTCGTCCTCGTCGACGACGCCGCCGACCATCCCCGGCCACCCGCTCTAGACGGTCGCTCGAATCGGTGTTATACCGGTGGCTGTTTTATTGCGAGATTTGCGGCGTGGCCTCTCCGTGTAACAAGACTTACTGAGATCTTAATAGAATCTGAGACCACCCCCTCTCAGCGAGTCCCGTGCCACGGACTAACACCGTCTTCGACTACAGCCCCGTAGCCTTCGTTTCCTAACTCTCCTTCCCTCCCCCCAACCCTCTCGCGCTTCCTTTTTCCGCCCGAGCGTCTCTCCTCTGTCCTTCGCCACTCGCCCGGCCTTTCCCCGCCGGGGAAGGGCTGGTAGGGGAAGGGAGTTGACCCCGGCGCTGCATCCCTCTATCAGGAAAAGGGGTGCTTATTCTAAGCGTATATAAGAGGGGCAGGAGAATGCCCGGGGTGGGCTGAAGGGTGATTTATGAATATTGCCTACCGAGAAAAGTGTATCGCGCCGCGCCGCGTCGATTTCACCTCCGGCCGGAGGAGCTTTGAAGCCGCTCCGGTGCGCGAACTTTCTTTTATAACATTCTTGTCGTTCCGATTAGCGGGGCAGGCGAAATGGAAAAGGGGTGCCGCGCGATCCGATCGAAATCGACCCGGCCAACCTTTGCCGCTACGATGAATCCGACCGCGTTTCTCCCCGGAATTTCGCCGACTATTCACGCCGTCGCGTGAATGGGCAACGATCGAGAGGCAGATACCGAGCGGAATCGAGCGTTGATCTTCAGCCCCTATCGACCGATCGGATCTAAGAAACAATCCCGCAACACGATGGAATAGACTATATAGCTCGTTTGACGCGAGGCGGACGAACGTGTCGCATCGCGATCGCGCAGATTACACAGCCGCCGCGCACACTGGCGTGTCCCCGCTATTCTTCGCGATACGACGTAATTAATTTCGCGTTTTATCGTTGCATCGGCTATTAATTACGGCCGGGACCGCGCGAAATGAATGGGCCCCTCGGCGACAATGGTGAAGGCTCATTAATAAATACGCGCGTGTCTTGGCCGCGTGGCGCGCGATAATGGCGATCGCGGAATTCGGGACGCGCGTCTCTGTGTCATCCGGGCAACCTATCCGCCGCGTGAACGGCATACGCGGCGGGCGTTTTGCGGCACAAATATTTTGGCCGGCTTCGAACGGTAAACATCGCGCGACGGAGCTCGGAGAAGTGATCTCGCGTTGAATAAATCCCCGGTCGGGTGCTGATAAACGTTGAAAAAATTTCGCAACAGGGGGAGGATCACCTCCATTCGCGAAGGGGAGCTCTTTCGGAAATTTCGTTGCCTTTGATCGCGCCTGGAACACCCAAAACGCTCGCACCCTGATTACCCGTTTCTTTTCATCCCCGTTCTCGAACCAGTTTCTCGTTGAGATGCTCCGGGAAGGAGCGACAGTCGTGCCGCGGAACCGTTTCGGTCGGTTGATCGGTTGGCAGAAGCAATTTTATATTTTATTCCCCTATTTAAATTTATCATTTCGGATATCGTAGGAACAAAATAAGTTTAAATTGAATTCTGCTCTCCCCTATCCGCGACGACATCCACGTGCCGCATCCGCCCACCATCTATCTCTGTATTCTTCGTACCATCGAACAATTCTATTTCGCTTTCCCACCACCCGCAACCCATGTCGTCTCGATACGTCACCGGCGTCGTCGTGCCCGTTGCGTCGCAGAAGGCTGCCTCCTGGCCACGATTTAATGGGATCCGCATCAAACGGTGAACCGTTTGCATCTGCGCGCGTTGCTACGTTTTAGCGAACACCGGCGAAAGAGCTGGCCAAGCAGGTACCTACGCTGGAATCGCTCAGCGAAATTGAACGTTCAGGCAATTGCGGGGCTGTTTCGTGTCGTATCCTTCTTCGATTTCTCCTTATCTTTCTACCCATCGTCGCGTTTCTTTAATTTCATAACCCGACGCAGGAGATAAAATTTCTTATCATTTGGGGGATTAAGAGGTGTCGTGCTTCCTGGTTAATTGTCGCGTTGCTTCGAAACTATCTAGACGTGCAGGGATAAGAGAGAGAGAGAGAGAGAGGGGGCCACGAGATGAATATTTTATAACGAGCCTCGCTACGAAGACAGCAGCATCGGTACCTGCGCATATAGCGGCAGGATCGAGAGTAGATCTGTCTCTCCAGGAAGCTTGTTAGGCGTCGGCGAGCTCCGCTATCTTCTAATTGGCGATATAATGATTCTGAAGGATGGAATACCATGGTCCTGAAGGGGCCGAGGAGCACCCTACTCCGTGCCTTCCCTTGTTAGGGGCGAAATTAAAATTTAGCTCTACCTACCTTCCGCCGTCCCTTTCTCTCTCTCTCTCTCTCTCTCTCTCCCTCTCTCTCTCTCTCTCTCTCTCTCTTCCTTTCTCTTGTTCTTCTTCCGCCTGTGTTCTGCCGGTTTCTTCTCTCATCTCCACTCTATTCACTTCAGTTTCGTCCTCCGCCTCCCCTTCTATCATCATTTCGCTGCCGCTTCTTTCCCGGCGGATTCGTTACGCGGTCGCTGTGAAATTTATACGTCTTGTCAGTCAGAGGGTCGGGTCTCGTCCGCGGGAACGCGCGGCGGGATCATCGTCGACGCGTCGTTGCACGAATTTCGAGGACCTTTCTTTGGGACGGAAGGTGCTCGGCGAGCCGCGTGATTGCGTTTGTTATCCCTTCGCCCTTCTCTCCGATCTCGCGTTACTCCTCTTCGTTCACCGGCATTCGCAGCTGTATCTGGGGCGTTGTTAAAGGTCCCCGGAACGATTCGGTTGTTTGCGCGCTAAACTACTTTGCCCTCCCGCGGACTCCTCGGCGACGGAAGTTCGAGGCTCCGATATAATTGCTTCGATCAACGGGGGCCTCCCCATTAGCGTCGCTTAATTGGACGGGCCGGATTAAAAGTAGCATACCGAGAGGAGGGACGATTCCGTTTTATATCTCCGGGAACTATGACTGGAGAAATCAACGGCGAGGCCGTAGTTAAGCGCCAATGCTTAATTAAACGTTAATCTCGTGTACGGTCGGCGTGGCGCGGCGCGGCGCGCCGGGAAAAGGGCTCGGGCGGCGGGGGGTTGGCGGAGGGCGAGGGGGGTGCAGCGGGCGAAATTAAGGCTCGCCGGTTGATTCGAATTCTCCTTGAGAAATTTCCTTTCCCGGAGAACACCCTTCGCGCGCGCGCGCGCGCTCTCTAGTAGTTACTAAACTGGTCGTCTCAATTAGCGAAACTTGCAGCTACGTTACCGACTTCCAATTAGTCATAGGTTGCAAACTGTATCGCGCGTACTGGAGCGAAACTAATAACTTCTAGACCATGAAATATATGCGTAGATACGATGCAAATTAGTGGCGCGCCGGCAGCGGACATTTATGAGATATTTCGAGGTTGGAAAAATTTCGGTCTCGGTCCGGTCGCAGATGGAACGTTCTTTAAATGAAAACCACATCTCACACCGTTGCCGACGATCGCTTCGGGAACATCTTTCCTCCGCGCGAAACTTGCGCATCGCGCGACAAACCGAAAAGGAATTCCGCGAAGCGGACACGTGCGAGAGACGGCGGGGATTGCGTGTTTGCCGAGCGGCTGAGACACCACGTCGATCTCGCTGAATTTACGAAGGCCCTTGTCGCGCGGCTGATAGTTACAGGCCTGGGTCTCAATTAGCAGAACTTACGTCGCTAGGGTCCAATTAGACGTAGGCTAGAAGCTACACCCTGTTTGCTCAAGTTTGCCCGTGTACCTGCGGCAGCCACCGTCCGTCGTCGGATGGGGTTGCTGCCCGTACGCCCCCGTACCCGTTCCTGTTCCCGTGGCTGCTACCGAGCCCCGTTGAAGGTGTCTTTTTCCAACGCTAATGACTAATTAGCAGCCTCTCCACTTCACAGTATAATGACACGGGGATAACAGCCTTGAGCCGTCGCCCGGGATCATTATTAAACCCCGAAATTGCACCGGTGCCTGCCGCCCCGTGTTATGCGCCGCGTCGCGTCGCTTCGTGCCCTGCACTTTGCCCTATCCTGCGCGCCCCGGTCCCTCGCCTCGTCTCGCCGCGCGCTCGATCCACGGCTCGAAGGACACGCGGCAAGATGCGGAACGTGACTCAACGAGGACGAGGGTGCGTTCCATTTCGGCGCCGCCGAGGCACTTCGCTTCCGCCCACCCTCGGGCTTACCATCAACTTCCTTCTTCTACTCCTTCGTCTCGCCTCTTTCGCCGCGATCCTATCTTCCGCTGCGCCCCGCGCGATGGCGCGTCCGTATTCACGTTTGATTTCCTCCGCGTCTCGCCGCAGCAACGATATATATATCGAGTTCCAGGGGTGGATAAGGGATGCGCGCGAAATTACTTGTATAATTGCTTCGAAGCCTGCACCCTCGATGGGAATCCCAATGAGTACAGGGCGATTTTTAATTACCTGCCAGCAGGTAGGCGCTCCGGGGGTGCAAGTCTATAGCGCCACGATGCATGGAAAATGCGTGTTCGCAGGTGGAGTATGCACCGGGCTCTATCGTTGCGTTCTATAGCCTCTGTGTTTCTTAGACTCGTCGTTAAAACGTTTGTCCCACCCGCAAAGAGACTTCAACGAGCAACAGAGACATATTACCCGCGCGTCCGAGTGCAAAACCAGCCGGCGCGCTCCTCTTCGTCGCGAACGGAATTCCATAAAATCGGGGAATGCAGCCCGCGTTTTATATACAGAGTTCAGAGACGCACTGACCCCTCCGCGAGCTGTAATATTAGGTATACGGAGAGGCCATTCACTTACGTACGGATAACTTCGTCTCGTCCTTCCGAATAACATTTTCCCTCCGATCCCCGGCGCCTGTCCGCCTCCTCTTTCTCTTTAGCCTTCTCCCGACGCGCAACCCCGGCCCCGGAACGGAGGGACGTCGTCTCTCCCCCTCTAGCCCGGTTCTTTTACATTTATTTATTTCCTAAACGTCCGTCCCCGCCGGCTACTTTATATTTGACATTTTTATTAAACCAGCCGGCAGCCCTGTCCGTAGCGACAGCGTATCTCGGGAGGACGCAGCGGCGATCCCGAGGTCTGGGTCG
Organism: Andrena haemorrhoa; assembly: GCA_910592295.1. Taxonomy (NCBI): domain Eukaryota; kingdom Metazoa; phylum Arthropoda; class Insecta; order Hymenoptera; family Andrenidae; genus Andrena; species Andrena haemorrhoa. Next base: position 4,751,420 of record OU342944.1, on the reverse strand, counting down.
GCCGCTAGGTTATCCCATATTGCTGTTAGGGCAGTTTCGTAATCTCGCGAGGGTGCCCCTTATATTGACCGAATAAAAACTCGTATCCGTCGCCGATTCGTCGATCGGATATCTCCGTTGCTCCCCCGGCGACCCCGCGCCTCTCGCTCGCGCCCACCCCTTCTTCCGTGCCGAAAGACACTCGGCGCGGAAAACGTCGGAGCCTTGTATCGCGCTCGCCGCAAACTCCCCACGCCCCGCCTGTACGAATCCCTCCTCGCAGCTCCGCGCCATAAATCAACTTTCCACCTCGCGATTGCGTCAGGTGCCTACCGGCCGCCGTGGTATCTGCGTGAGCCATTTCTTGCGACAGAACGATTTTTACGCGGTGGACACGCGCGCAGGTTGTGGCCGGGGGTGGCGAGCTTTTTCGCCCGGCAAGTGGGGCCGCGTAAATCAGAATCGCGGGGTCGAGCGGTATCGTCGGCCGCGGACGCCGATATATCGGTGCACATTGTCGCGAAATAATGGGACGGTAAATTGACGGGATTAATTTAATTTTATCTAACGTATCATCGGCCCGCGCTCGATAACGGCCGCCGATCCGACGCCCGGATTGGAATTGGATATTGCGTGCGCCCGACAAATAACCCGCGCACCCGTGAAAAGTCCGATCGGCAGGTATGCGCTGACGGCGACGGTCGAAGGGACGGCTCTTGCTATCGATCCTCCCGCGTTGCCCGCCGCTCTGTTTCGCGTTTCGATCGGACGATCGCGCGACTCGGGAACCGCACGCCCCGGGCTCCTTCGCCTGCCCCACTAGCGACGCGGGAAATTTCTGCGGTCGTTCCTGTCTCGCGGCGATCGTGACAATCGAAACTCGGGGAACTGGAAGCAGCCGGCGGAGAGCCGAGGGCGGCGGCAGGGGAAAATCTAAATCCAGAGAAAAAAATGGAGCGCGCGGATCGTTTGACGAATCACGAGGCGCCTCTTGGATACCGGCGCAGGTGGGGCACGCTAAGAGGGGGCCAAGGGGATACGCGGGCAGAGGGATGATGTTTTTTTCCTCCGCGGCGCCTCTTTTATTTGCCCTCCAATTAACGGACGGGGTCCTATTTGAAAAATACCTGCCACGAGGGCTGGCAATTATACTCCTTCCTTTTTTTTTTGCGCCACGAGCGCGTTATTAGCGCTATCCGTCGTTCCTCTTGCTCCTCCTCACCCCCTGCTGCTGTTCCTTCCCCCCGTTTGCTCCTACGCTCTACGCTGCCCCGTCCCACCTATCCCACCTACTTCCTCCCTCGGCGAGCGGCGCCTCTTCGTTTCCACCATCCGCTCCCGCGTCCACCCACCAACACTCTGTCACCCCCCCGGCTTTTACGTGCGCGTAGCCCGCGTTCTCGCGTATCCGTATCCGCGCGGGTGTATGGGTTTTATGTGCATTGCAAAGTGAGCGGGAGAGGGTGACGCGGAGAGGCGCGCGTGTGTGTGTGTGTGTGTGTGTGTGTGTGGCTGTGCGGGGGGAGGACACGCGGGCCTGTATAGCGGGAGAGACGAGTAGAACGGGTCGGTGGGATAGAGAGGAAGGTAGACAAACGGTGGGAGGAAGAGGGCGAAGGAGGCTGGGCAGAGGGTGAGAGGGAAAAGCGTGGAGGGATGGGGTCGGGGTGCTGGCGAGTTAGAGGAGTGGCGTTTATAACTCGTGCCCGGGTCTCCAAGCTTTGAGAAGGCCAATTAGCAGCATAAAGCTACAGCTCGGCCCCGGGGCCGAGGATGTTTGTATGTAATAATGGATTGTTACTCAAAGTATCCGGCTAATTAATTAAGCCCCCGCGCCTCGCCGTGCACCCACTCACCATTTTAGCCAGCCCTCCTCCTCCCCACAACCCCTCGAATCGCCTTTAGAACCCGCTCCTGTGGATGTGGTCGTTCCTCGCCTCTCTCTCTCTCTCTCTCTCTCTCTCTCTCTCTCTCTTGCATCCTATGTCGCTTCTCACCGTGGGGCCACTGTTGCCTCCAACTCCCGCTTGATCGATGCTTCCCCTCGCGGTGCCCCGTTGATCTTTGCAACGGGGCCACCGGACGCTTCGTCGCGGGCTGCCAGGCTAACTGCTCACCCAAACGTCGGGATTAACGCGACGGCGGTCGATCAGACGCATTCGCGCCACCGGCGGAACCGCCTTTTGTCCACCTGACAATCGACGCCCACGATCGCGAGGCACGCGGCGCCGCCGAAAATCGCGCGACGAGTCCCCCAATATCGAGAGCGTCGATTCCGCGGAAGCGAGCAAGCGCGCGGCAGATTTGGCGCGCGCGATGACGACCGAGTGGTCCAATTAGCGCGGATCATTATTGCGCGTTGTCGGCCGCTTACCGCGCGCGCAGACGCTTATCATTACGCCGTACGTGTGTGTACATTGCGCGCCGGCTGTCTGCGGGACCATTGTTGCGAACGCACAATGCCAGCGAGACACGATTCACGATGTTCGTGGATTTAACGAGACGGTGCCTCTTTCTCTCTGTTGCAGACGGCGCTGTAGCCGAAATCACGATGACTATGGACGTGAGCAAGTCGGAGACGAACAAAAATGGCACCACGCAGCACGAGTGCGCCGGTTGCGGGAAGACGATCACGGAGAGGTGAGCGCTTGTTTCGCGCGTTGAATCTCGTGTCCCTTCGCCGAGACATCGAGAGATCCCTCGTCGGGGGGGGGGGGGGGGGGGGGGGGATGACGGTCGATACAGCCGTCGACGGAGGAGCTGTTTCGCGCAGAGAAAATTGCCTATCGAAAATCGCGCGTCCAGCGGCTGGATAATTGGAAACGAATAATGTACCCGGGGGCCGAGTGTAGATATCCCGTGTAAAAATCCGGGGTAGAAGACGAACTCGGGGGATGGTAGAGACTACTAGTCGGTAAGAACGAAAACTCTGGTCGGTTCCTCAGGTACCTTCTGAAGGCTCTGGACCTTTACTGGCACGAGGACTGTCTGAAGTGTGGGTGCTGCGAGTGTAGGTTAGGAGAGGTCGGTTCATCCCTGTACACCAGGGCCAACCTTATCCTCTGCAAGAGGGACTACCTCAGGCTGTTCGGGAATACGGGCAACTGCGCGGCCTGCAAGAAGTACATACCGCCGTTCGAACTGGTCATGAAGGCCAAGACGAACGTCTATCACCTGGACTGTTTTGCCTGCCAACAGTGCTTCAATCGGTACGTTCAGATCAAATAAAGCTCCCTCCGGCAAACCGCGTCGGTGCATTCGAGAGAACGGGGTAGGTACACGGGGTGGAAGACGTGTCCAGAGAAATCGTGGAACCAGCAAAGGGGAGGAGGGAACGGTCAACTTCGTCGGTGTCTTGAGCCAAGAGTCCACAGTTTTATTCTTTACAAAGTTCTTAGCACTGTCGAAGACGGAGAAAGGAGGGTATACGCACTTCTTCCATCCGTTGTACTTAAATTTCATCCCTCGTCGAGCAATCGCTAGTTCAGAGGCTAGTAGTTAAGGTCAGCCTTTCAACCGACCGCGATTGCGCTCCTTCGCTTTTCGTCCCGTTTACCACGGTCACGGACAATACAAGCGAAGAAGGACGGCTATGAATGCGCGGGGACATGCAAAAGCAACAAAGACAGAGGGGGCCGGGTGAAGGAGACGCGCACAGGAAAAGGATATACAGGGGAATGCAGAGGGGGGTGCGAAAGGAAAGAAGCGAGTACCGGTTTGCGAGGCACAGTCCGCTCGGGAGTTGCTTTACAGGTCAGCTGGGAAATCACCCTGTGCTCTATCCGTCGTGCGACCTCTTCCCCCGCTTGCGCCAGCATTCTACGCAGCAGGAGACGCCAACTTCTCGTAGCGTTATTCCCGCGCCACGTTCTGTCCACCCCACCCCGGCCCAGACCCTCGGGACCAGTTATGTAATTATCTAGATACTGCTGACATTTTTGTATCATATTGCCGCGCACTGGCGAGCGAGGCGGTCCCTAAATGCCGAGCAGCCCGTCGCCTGCATCCTCCCGAAGCACTTGGCGAGACGGGGCTGCAAGCTGATCTGAAATTCGCAGCGTTGTCCCGTTTCCCCGCGAATCGATCCGTGAATCGAGCGTGTCTCGCGAATCGAATCGTGTCGCCCGTCTCTCGCCGTTTGACGTCTTCCTCGAACGCCGGGGGATCACCGAGATTGTTTTCCCTTCTCCCCCAACGCGCCACCACCTCTCCTCTCTGCCCGAGACTTCTCGGTTTCCATGTTTTATTAAAGTTCCGCAATTTGGCTCGAAGCAATTGCCCCGATCCAGGCCTGCCATCTGGCGCGTAAATTACTACGGACACCTCCGTGCAATTTGCCCGGGGATCCGAAATTTTATTGCCCCCCGGTAACGAGACCTCTCTGGAGTAATTCCGCGCCGCGCGCGGACTTCGCTTGGCCTTGGCTGCCGCGTTGCGTGGCCGCGTACGTCCGATGCCGCCGGTAGGCAGGAACAATGGGAGCAATCTTGCGGCGCTGAATGGAGAGGAGGAAAGAACACCGCGTCTGTTCGCGAGGAGCTGAAAAAGATGAGCCGCGGCGCGGGGGTGGAACGGGGTCGAAAGTGGAGGAAGACACGGGCTGCTTGGAAGCGGTCAATGTAAAACGCCGAAACTACGGAACCGTGGCGGTGCACAATGCCGGCTTATTGACGAAACGAAAGGTTCGAGGGTTGCCGGCGAGCGGAAAACCGTGTTGGCAGCGTTCTGGGCGAAACCGGGGTGCAAAAGAGAGAGAGAGAGCGAGGCGAGTCGGTGGACGAGGTCGCGGGGAAAAGGAACGGGACAGGAGAATGTAGTTTGGAGCCAATAACAGTGGCTCGTCCAGGCGTGCGACAAACGTTGTACAGCTTTCTCAAACAATGCGAACAAAAGAGCATCAATTTTACGTTTTTATCGCGTCGCATTGTCTATCTTCGACAATGGGCTCGCGGCGAGCGTGCGCGGCCGGAGCTCCCTGCCCAAGGCATCGTCGCGTCGCGTTCAACGTCACAGCTGACTTCAACGGAATCAACGAAAGCCGCCTTTGTCTCGTAATTCACCCCCGCCGTGCACGCGATAGTCTTGCGGTTCGGTGAAAGCTTTTTCCACGGAATCCGGGATCCAATAGCCGCGACGATTGCCCGTGTCGAGGGCTCGATCGTCGATGAGTCCAGCCGCCCCGCGGTCTCACGATGACTCGTGCGACCCAATTTTGCAGCGGCCTCTCGCGCTCGTAAGTTTGGCCGGTTCCGATGATTAATCAGACCGTCAGGCACGCTAGAATGAGCACGACGAAAGAATTACCGTCGCGTTTTGTATTCCAATTTAAATGCCCACCCCGCTCCGCTGGCGAACCGCTATCGAAGATAGCCGCGCGATCATCGTAACGATTCTCGGCGCGCACCCTCGTTCGCCGGGATTTAGATATTTCGAGCGGAGCTGGGGGGGATCGCTTCCAATTATTTCGCCCGGTAAAAAACGAGCGGGCGAACTCGAGGAGGGCAATTATACGCGGGGCGCCGCGACGTGTAACGCGACGACTTAGAGTTTGCAATTAAACAGCAACAATTACACGGGGTAACTTTAGACTGTAATAACACAGAATAAAGGGTTGCCGGTGGCGGTGCCTAGCCTACCACCCTCCTGGTTAGAGGATGATTTACCGATCCAATTAGATATCTCTCTCTCTCGCACGCCCGCGCGCCGCCGGGGAGTGCACCCCGTTACACCGACGCCCCCGCATCATCCACCAACACTCGCCCGGCCACGGAATACGCGTCCCCCCTCGACGTTTCTTCGATCCTCTCGAGAAGACGTCCGGTCAAATTTAACGACCGCCCAGTTAATGCCCCCGTCGACTACAAATTGCAGCTTGCCGCCGTGACGTCGCTAATTCGACGTTGGCTGATTGTTCGTGTGCGCGCGCGGGGTGTGTCTAACCAACAAATGCGCCCAAAGGTTCGCTCAATGGTCTGACGCATCAGACTTGGATCGTCGCGATTTGTCAGATGCCCACTGATCCTCCATTGCTCTAAAATTCTAGCCGAAGAAGAGCAGGAAGAGCTCACGTTTATTTACCAAGAGTCAATTCCCCGTACGCGACATCAGCCAGCTGGACGGAAATCCAGCTTCTCCCGCGCTTAATTCGCCGCGCTCCCGCAACGCCATCGAGAAAAAGCTCGGCCCCGTAATGCTCCTGCCAGCAAATTAAAGCGGAAACGGCGCGCGGGTCACGGCTGTACTCCAGCGGAGATCACGGGATCCGACGTAGCAGCGGGCCGCGTATGCAAATTTTATTCAAGAAACCCGTGTCCCTTCAAAGAAAGGATTCACAGAGGAGCGGCCGAGTGAATGTTTTATATCGCGGGTCCTGGTGCAGGGGCCGGCGTTACTCCGGGAACGTTACAACTGCACCGACGCCGAGCATGTCCCGTAAGGTGACTCTAATGGGGTCACGCATTGGCGCCGCTTATTTTATTTATTTATTCGAGGCCTGGACCCCGCCGCTCCACCCGCCGCCGGTCCTCCCCGTCCGTGCGCGATTCACCCCCGACCTCTTGTACATCTCGAGCCTTCTGGGTTCCGCAAAGCTGGCAGTTCCGCGTTAAAGATTCAGCCGAGTTATCTGAGTCCCCGGTCCGCGTCCCCCTTCACAGATTGAAATTTTCCACGCGGACCTCCCCTCGAACGACTCCAGCCCCGTTGTCCCACCGTCCCGTCGTCCGCTGGCCGCGGCCAGTTAATATTTCAGCCTCGATGTTGCGTCGCGGGGTCTCAGCAGCGACGAACTAAACCGAAGAGTTACGATCGGGACGCGTGCTTCCAGCGCCGGGCGCCCTGGAATTCTTTCTGCCATCTTTCACGGCGGCAAGCGCGAATCCGGGTGGCAAATTTGCGGCTGCCGAGCGGCTATATAGACGAGTGTTGGTCACTCCCATATCGAACGCGAAACAGGCGGGGAAACATTGTCGAAGAGTTACCGAGCGAACTGCGACGGTAACCCGCTGCCCAAGCGGGGGAAGCTTAAACGAACCTGAACACGCGAGCAGGAAAACACTGGACGGAAGTGGAAAATCTGCAGGTATCGCGCGCGGTATCGTGCCGCGGCAGACAGCCGCGCTGGTACGCGGGAATTAAAGGACCGGGATCCCGCGCGGCATTATTCGCGCGATCATAATAGGATCCCTGAAACGAGTGCGCTCCCGTGCAGCGCGATAATGCTGCTGGTCGAGCTGTTGCTGGAGTATCTGTTTTGATCCAGCCGGACAGAGGAACGCTGTTAAAAAGAATCGATAGGTACGTCGTAACCCTGCGTCGAAATACGTCGGCCTTCCTTGTCCTCCGACGAATATTCAGTTCGGTGAATGATCGGCGCAACCACGTGCATTTCTCAGCGAGCAGGAAGGAAGGGCGTATGAAAGCTTGCTGTTCAGTGGCTGAAAGAATCTGGGAATGGGACAGCTCGAGGGAAGCCAGGGCCATCCCTATTCTTCTTAGGTAAGCCAGTGTTTCGAAGGGCTTGCAGGCCCTGCTTCGGAGCGCGGGACATTGAGCGTTAGGACAAAGGATCCACGATGTCGGGATCGATCAAGAATCAGTGGCAGCAAGAATGGCCGATTCGTGGCAGAAGGCCTGTATAGTGGCGAGTATCGGGGGTGTTGCGGTAACTGATTGAGGATTCAAACTCGAATCTTGGCTGACCCACATCCCCCGGCCGGCCTGTTCCCAGATTCCTCTCCCCTCGGGACTAAACAGCTATCCCCGAGCAGCAGGCTCGCAGATATACACGCTTGGGGTCTTTGTCTTGGATCCCCGTGACTTCGCCATCGCCAGCGTAATTCCCCGCGTCGGCCTGGGCCAGCTGCGAGGATTACGGCCGGAGAACGATTGCACAAAGGAGAGAGCGAGGCTGGTCGCGAAAGGGCGGACAGAGTAAATAACCTTGCGTGGCTTAGCTGACAGGCAATTGGCAAGGAGAGCACCTTGAGAGCGGCAGAGACCGGTCGCGGCGAGATGGTCTCGCGGCGGCGGAGGCGAACAGGGGCCTGAAAGCAGCGGGCCAGGTGACGGTCAGCTGAGCAGCGGAGAGGAAACGGCCGAAAGAGCGTCGCGCGGCGCGGTCGGCGCGGCGAGGAGCGGGGACGCGCGAAGGGTGTCGACGTAGGAGAGAGAGAGAGAGAGAAAGGGCGGACGAGGATCAGAGTACAGCGTCATTTAGCAGACGACGCGTGTAATGGGGGAAACGAGCGAAACCCGGTATAAGCTATGTTCGCCGGGAACAGCCGCGTGCAACGCGATAATTCTATTTGCCGTACGATTATGAGAGTATCTGCCTCGAACCAGACTCTGCCGCTCTCGTATTTCGCTCTCGTATTTCCTACCGGGATCAAAGCGGATGTGAGACCGCTCGCGGACAGAAGCCCGATAATAATTATTTGTCCGACACGTTGCGATACGCTCGTTATCCAACGGCCGCGTCTCCCCCGCCTCCCATGTGCCTCCCATGCCATTGTTTTCCCGTCTTTTTTTCTCCCATTCGTCGCGACAATCAACCGATTATCGACGAGCACCCACCGCGACTCCCGAGAGTGGAGAGGCTAACTCGGAGGAATCGTGTGGGGATTCTTTTTAATTTGCTCGCTCGCTTCGGGTGTGGGGTAATTCTTTTAATACTCTCGGGTCACGCGGTTTGCAGGTGGCTTCTGAATATCAATAATCGTTATTGAAACGATAGTTGAGTGACGAGCGGTGCTTCGCAACACTCGCCATTGACCCTCGTTATCTCGCGGAAGTGTTGCCCACCGCGGGAGTCTGTCGCGTTTAAACGCGAGGATTCCGCGATCTTCAGTGGGAGGTTGAAAGGGGGAGCCTCGATCGCGACCGGCCGAATAACGGCGTCGATTCGCTCGCTGACGACCCGAAGGCTCGACAGTGTCTGGTTTTTATTGCAGGTTCTGCGTGGGCGATCGATTCTATCTATGCGAGAATAAAATCCTGTGCGAGTACGACTACGAGGAGATGCTCGCCAATATGTCAGCGCAAACACCCGCCTCGCTGGCGTACATCAAAAGGCAGCTGCCCCCAACGCCGACGCCGCCTGGCCAGAACATGCATCCGGGTCACAATCCACTGCAACCTCATCAAGGACTCGGCCAGTCGGTGGGTCAACATAATCACGTGTCGAACGTAAGTTAAAGAGAGGGCCAACGTTTGTGGCGTTTTCACGCACGCCTGCGGGAACGCGTGGTCCGCGTCCGCCTTCGGTGGTTGTTGCTCCGTCGATGACAAGAGGGCCGCGTTTTAATTGAAAAGCCTGCGCGAGCTTTTACCGCGTCGTCGACTCGCTTTGCCATGCAAAACGATCAGATCGATTCACCCGTCGCGTTTAATCTTCCCATTGCTATCCCTTTCGGTCAAGGACGTTCAGCGACACTCGACGCTTCGCTTTTAATTCGTTCCGCTAATCACCGGCGCCGTTGAATTTAATTAGAACGCGTGAGCACGGGGAACCGGGCGGATCGGCTTTCGCTCGGCATAATTCAAACGCGGATCTTTCGCTGGCTGTGTCGCTACCCTTCGACAATCGAATCGCGCTCCCTCCCAATCGCGGGTCGAAGCAAAGGCGCCGTGACTCGAGTCTCCGTGCGTTTCGCGTGACACCGGACCCCGTCGATAACCGCGGAGCTGTGCCTCCGTTTTCCGTTCGGTTTGCCCGCGCGAAACTCGGCCACCACCGATTCGTTCTACTGAGAATGTGGTAATTTTATGGCTCCAGGGTCACATGTCGGGGGGCGCACCGACGGTGAACGGGACGGCCATAGGTGTCGGCGGACCCAGGGCCCCCGGTGACATGAACAACAACGGACTGTCGGGTCCTGCTCTTGGACCGGTGAAACCACCGCCGATGTCCATGCAGGCGCCGACCAGCTGAAACGAGCTCTCGCCTCCCCTGAAGAAGCTCAAATGTCTCAGCGGTGACTAAGGCCGACGGCTCCCCGGCGAGAGACGAGGCTGAGAACACCAAGCTGTTGACGAAGTGAACACAGAGGGGAACGCGATAGTGAGAGCGCGCGCCGCGATATAGACAGGGTTGCCAGGGGGTGCGGAACCGGGGTCGAGGAGAGACGTCTCCTCGACTTCCGGCCGGAGGATCTAGCGGACGCTCCCGTTCGATCCGAGCGGTTTTTTCCGAGACCCCGTCGCGGGGTCGGGACTATTAATCACTGTGATCGCGAAGAATATGAACAAATTTATCGGAGGAGATACGTGGGGATGTGATAGGGCTGTACGATCATACACAGCCGTGGCGCGTTTACAGACGCGGTGGGACACGCGTCGTTGTAATATATACGGTACGACATGTTACGATAAGATAGGCGATTCATGTAAGATATATTTCTAGCGGGGAGAGGAGTGAGTGCTAACGAAGCGTGCTTGAGAACGCGAGAGAGAGAGAGAGAGAGAGAGAGAGAGAGAGAGAGAGAGAGAGAGAGAGAGAGAGAGAGAGAGAGAGAGAGAGAGAGAGAGAGAGAGAGAGAGAGAGAGAGAGAGAGAGAGGTAGTGTGCGTGCGTGAAAGTAGCAGAGTTTCCTGTAAATATCCGTATCGACGACTCTGCAACACCGAAAAAAGACTATCAGTATACGCAGACCAATCGATGAATTCTATGGTACCCGTGATTCGTCGCTGTTCGACGTGGCAGCCGATCGACGAGGCGAGAGACGTCAGCAGGACGCAGGAAAGGTAACCGTTCTCGGCGATCGTTAGTAGTATTTGTTCTTTCGTTCCATTCGATTCGCGGCGATCTTCTCTCTGCCGGCGATGTCTCGCCATGTTAATCGGACGCTGGTCCCCCTCGACGGGAGGCTCGCGCGAACACGACGAGTCCCGAGGAGCTTCCAAATCCCGGTATACGAGCCGAAACCTCGGTCGAGTATCTTACGATGGCTGATACCAAAGATTAACGATGTAAGTTTCGATGCCCCTCGACGAGCGAGCCGAGGTCTCGGCGTGCGAGGTCCCCTTGCTCAGTGATAATAACCGTAACAGGTGGCGATTCTGTCGACGTGGCGCAAGAACCGTTCCCTTCCGAGCGATGCTTTCCTCCGAACGCGCTCCCAGCGTGTCTAACGATCGAGCGGCTCGCCGAGAGAGGGGCTTAGTCGCGGCTTTACGCTTTAATGCCAAAAAAGAGAGAGAGAGAGAGAGAGAGAAAAGAGAAGAAGAACCGAGAAGACGAGACGCGAGAATGGGAAGGCGACGTCTATACCAAAAGATGATTGAGAAATTCTCGGTGAGAATCTGCTAATCGATGCGTGCGCTGATAAAGGATCCGGTATCGAATCACCTACGAAGCGAACCTCACACCGCGGCGATGCTGGAAAATTTCCCCCCTCGCTCCCGGTGAAAACTGCCCTTCCCTTTCGTCCCCCCTCGCGTTGATCTCATCGTTCGTTGTAACCCACTTTCGATCGGGGGAACTTTTCCACGAGTCGCGGCGCGATCCTACGATTGTAAATTATGCAAGATCGCGAGCTGAACCCGAAACCACCGTATCCATTAAGTACAAAGAGGTTACAAAGAGGATGCTGTATAAAAGAGCTGGCGTAGTTGTGTGGTACGAGATGCAGAGAGCGAGCGAGAGAGAGAGAGAGAGCGAGAGAAAGTGAGATAGAGTGAGAGGATGAAAATGGAACTACGATTGCGATGTAACGCGATAGATGGGTGAACTCTTTCCTCTTGTTTTTGGTTTTTAATCCATCTGTATATAAAATATCATTTATTAGCGCACTACTAACATATTTACGAACCGCCTCGATAGGGGCCCCCCCCCATTACTACCGAGAAAATATAACATTCTTATAAATACAACCACGGCGAGTCTCAAGCGTAACGTCATTTCACTTCCAGGCTTCAGTTCTCCCCGGTATTTGGACGCTGCGGCGCGTTCTCCAGGTTTGTCTACTGCTTCCGTATTTATGGACCCTTCTGCAGCTCGCTTCCTCCGTCCGTCCCATCCTCTCCCACCTCTTTCCCCCCTCGATATTGCCTAACCGGAGTGCCGCCTTGCCCGCCGCCCCGCCGCGGAGTCGTAGGGAAATCGACGAGGAATAAAATCGCGGCACGTCGCTCGAGATCCACGCTGATTTGTGGGGGCCGTATTGTCCGCGTGGCGCTGGGAAACGGCTAGAACGGGGCCGGGACACCGCGGCCAGCCGGGGAGGGGGCGAGCAGGGAAAGGGGTGAGGGTGAAACAGCCACGGGGGAGGCAACACGATTTCCCTAATGCCTTCCAGCCCACGGAGTTGAATGTTATTATGCACGGTGAAGACTTTATAATAGAACGTTGAAACTCTTTAAAACTCGCGAACCCCGCTTCGCTACCCCGCGCTGGATTCCCTGGCCACCCTCCTACCCCCTGCTGTTGGCCAGGAAAGGGGACGACGCTTCGTCCCGCTCGAACGGCCCCTGTCGCTCGTCAGAAATCGGAAGACACAGTGTTCGTGTGAGAAGACGCGGTCACGGAGGACATCCTGGATGTCCACGAGGGTGTGCGATTGTGGCATTGGCTGAATTGGTTAGCACGCGGGCGGGCACGAGAGCGTGGACGGTAAACGTAACTCTCGATCGGCTGGCAGTGGCGCTGTCTTGTCCCGAGCATTAATCACGTCGCTTGCCGGGATCGGGGGCGGAAGGGTGGCGGCGGCAGGAGGGGACAGGAAAGAAAAGCAGAACCCCTTAAAATAATCTGGCCCGAAATGAAATCAGCCAAGGCAATTTCCAGCCCCTGTACCCAACGGTGATGTTAACAGCGGTGGCGGTTTTATCCACCCACCCTGGCCCACACCCCTCCCCCGTCCCTGATTCCAGCGCGGTGCAACCGACAAATGACGACGCGGCAACCCCCTCGCGGCGGCTCACGGAATTAAAGATCCCGAGATAAGGGTGTCATCCTTCGCTATGCATTATGTGTTCGGCAAAAAGCTCGCCCTCGGGCTATCCTGACGGTCCCTCCTCTCTCTCTCTCTCTCTCTTCCTCTCTTCCTCTCTCTCTCTCTCTCTCTCTCCCGCCCCGCTCTTTCTGGCTTTCCTCTCAATTTCCCCTCGTTCACCGCCGCACACACCCCCTCCTTCGCAGTCTCTGTTTCGCTCGAAGGAGGTTCCAATTAATCTCCCTCGTACTTTTTCACCCCGTGGAAGATACCCCTCCGCCGTCAGGTCGCCTCTATCGGTCGCGGTGCTCTCGACGTGTGTCGGGTTGCTTCGCTCCCCGGCTTGATTCCCCCCGTTCTTCCTTCGACAAACGTATCGGCGTCGCTGTTCAATCTGAACCGCGGCCAACCTTGATGGCCGTATCGGTAAGTCTGTGGGTAGTATTCGTTCGTCGGAGCTGAATTCATCATTGCTGGCCTGCAAGTTTCCGGGGAATACGCCGCGCGGTTCAAACTGTGGACCCTTGGCGAATACTGATTAGAACTCGGTAACAGCGAGGGTACTAGACGACGCCGTTGCACGGGGACGCGCGGGTAACAGCTTCCTGCGGCGATTATTGTGTCACGCAGGGAAGAGCAGGGGGTTCGAGAACGAGGTCCAAAGGAGAGCGAGGGGCTGCTTTTCAAACGGCCGTGAAAAGTAACTCACGGAAGCAACGGGGTGTATGGGAGCGCGGCGTTATGATCCGGACATCCTTTTCGGTCGAGCCGAATAGAGGTTCGACCACCGTGCGCGCTCGTATTTCAGGTTTTATCGCTCGAAAACGTCGAGGGTGGGCCGCGCCGCTCGACAGGCCATACACCGAAAAGCGGCAGCTCCGAGGCTGAAGGAGAACGAGCCGCGGCTCGCGGCGCTTTTCTTCGTAGTAGATAAGCTAGGGCACCGATGGAGCTTCAGGGTATCGACCGTACCGATTGTGCGTAATTCGAACAACGGGCCTCGAACGGAAGTGTTTCGAGATAGCTGGGCCGTCTAAGGGCTGGGATCTTGAAGGAGATTGGCTTCCTGGAACAGTCAATAACAGGGACGATAGATCTCCGTGGGATGTGGCTCGGGTAGCTCGAGGAACCTCGAGGTTCGTTGTTTTTCAGTAGTACAGGTCAACGATAACAGCTCGTACAGAAGTAGCCCCGGTTTAACGACTCGCGCGGCTCGATCTGTGGCCGGAATCACTTTTCTCCGGCAGTTCGGACTCTCGGCTCTAGTTTAGGGTGCTGTCGACGCGTCGCGGTTAGGAGGAATCTGACTTTTTTACGCGGTCGCGCGGGCAGCGGAGCCCGAAGGACTCCGCTTTTTGCCGCGTCCAGCAAGATCATTCGTTCCTTTGACGCTCCTGCGGAGCGGCCAGGGAGCCAAGTAAAAAACCAACCAATCTCTCGATAGTTATTCGTGTAACCGTGCCGTGAAAATCCATTCGTCTCCCCTGGAACAGCCGCCAGGCCGGCAGGCATTCCACTCTCGCCGGGGCTCCTCTAACGAACGACAATAGAAAACTGCTCAGAACTCTGGAATAGAGTCGAACAGTACTTACGTCTGTATATAAAACCTGCCTCATCGTTTCTGTGCCTTGATCCGCCTCTGAAGTACTGTCCCTCAGCGTCACAATACACCCTGTCGTAATTGGTCGATCAATTACCGCGAACTCGAGCCGAGAGAAACGAACCGAGAGGCATCTCCCGATAACCAATAACGAAACGAATAAGCAAACGCAAAAATCGATTGGACGGTAGAATAAACGGGGGGTGGAGGCGGGGACGAAAGGTGGATCGAAAGATTCATTTTGGCGGTCACCGCGGATGAAAATCACCCGCAATATCGGGCGGCTGTGCGTGGCAGGGGTGGGCGGGGGCGCGAAGGTGGACGAAGGAGGGCGAAGGAGGGTGAAGGAGGGCTCGCGGCCGTAACTGTCGCTGGTCCGAAATCGGAGTCGCTTTATCCCGGTGTATTGTCGGCGCGCATCCTAAAGCAATCACACGGGCGGCCGGCCAACCCGCCATTACACGATATACTGCCTTAACTTTGGACGGAGAAGCGACGCCGGCGCCGCTCCACGCCACGCCGCATCGCGAACGTTACGTATAGGGTGTACCGAAGGAAATAACCGTCATCTGTATTCGCGATAACATCGTAATTGAATGCGGTTGACGGGGATTTGCTGTACGGCAAGCGACCACCAGGCCCATAACCGTTCCCTTTTACCTCGGCTGCCTTCACCCTCCGTCATCCTTCTCCTTTTCCCGCCCCGCGCTCCACCGCCTCATTTCGCCCCCTCTCCCCTTTACACCCCGCCGTCCCAACCCCCGCCGATCCTACATCTCTCCTTTCTTTCTTTCCTTTATTCCCGCCTCCCACCGCACCGGCTCCTTTCCTCGTTCTGCTCCGCGCCCCTCGCACCCCTTATGTGTCGTCCCGCTCCACGCACCCTTCCACCCCGCCGCCGACCGCGGGCCTCCTATCTCGCCGGGGTATTAATCATATCGAGGTGCGGAAAAATCTACTTCGCCGACGTTTCGAGCGTGTCGTGGTGTCGTCACGCGCACACAGGCGCACAGAGGGCGAGTGGCCGCGCGAGACAGGGAGCGCTGAATGGCGATACGAAGATAGCAGACGCAGGAAAGAAAGTTTATGAGGGGCGTTCGGTGAAAAGGGATTCTACATGTCCCCGTGATCCCTCGAGTGGGCTAGACCGCCCGCGATACCCCGAGCCTACGCGGAAGAAGTCGCGGAAAACTTCTACGCGCGCCGAAGCAATTTCGACGAGAGTGGAGGCCGAGCGTCTCGATTTCAATTAGCCCTTCCCTCCGCGTAATAACGGCCGCGTAATATGGCACCGCAGGCAGGACCATTTCCATGGATACGCGGACGCGACGTCGCGGCCACGCCGCATAAAAGGAACTACAGCCTCGTCAGGGTGTATCGGAGTGCGAAAATCAATTAACAGAAAATAAAAACGCTCCCGCGAGAGGTACCAGGGTTCCTCCCTGGTTGCATCGATAGGGGCCTGTTACGGGGTTGCTAAACGCCGAGGAAGGAGGAGGACTCGCGTATCGGAATAATAAACGGAGTGGAGGATCGCGCTCGGTAGCCGCCGGGATGCACGTATATCGGGCCGTGTGACGCGCGCGCACCACTGATGGAAAATACTTGTTTCCTCGGGACTGTCACGAGAGCTGATTGGCGCATGACCGTCGGATTTCGCGCTCTATTAATGGTCGTCCCTCGTCTCTCTCGCGCGCTCCTTCCGGCCTCCGGTCTCCTTCTGGCCATTCTCCGTCGGTGTCATAGCTGCCCGCGCGGCCATTCACGACGGCACGAACGCGAATTATTCAGCGAATTGGCACCTGCTTCGCCGGGAATCCGCTCCCGTAACCGATCTCCAGCCTGACGATGATCTATCGGCCGGCTCGTCGATCGCTGGGACTTCTTACCTCTTCTTGTCGCGACTATGCGCGCGATACATTATTCGACGATACGTCCCGGGGACGGGCAAATAATTCGGCCGCTGGGCGATTGGAAGATCGATAAATTGCATTACATATATAAATAACGATCGCCCGTAGCGTCGGTGTTATCCTGCGATACGTTAGAATGAACTATCTAGCATCGTATTACGGATGATAGCCGTGATCTGTGAGCCTGGCTCCAGCCAACCGTTTCTCTGCCCTGCCAGGAATTATAGTTCAGACAGCTTTGTAGGGGAAGACAGGGGGAAGGAAGGAATTCTTTTTGTCAGATTATAACTGTAAGAATCGTTCTGAGCGTGTCCATGTGAATAAATACATTGTTCTCTCTGAAGCACTGTCTACTTAAATGTTTCAGATCCTAAGTAGAACCTGTATCCTCTCCCTTCTAGTCGATCTCCAGAATTATCTTCGGCGCCATGATAATGCCAGACGAGAAAGATCGCGAAAGGACGTTGAGTCGGAGGCCGGCGCTCGTCGAAGACAATAATCGCGCGTAAGCAGAGCATTAGGGGGTAAGTTAGTTGCCCGTAAGCCCCCAAAGTACGAATTAGTGTGCGTGAAGCACCATCGGCGGGGAAGTTCTCGGTTCGAACTACACCCACCGCTATTCCCGAAGTCCTTAGCCACCGGGATGCGAGGCGCGAAAGCGGCGCGGGCAACTCAACTAAACTAAGAATATTACCGCCGGGAGCACCGCGCTAACTATCCGGAGGTACGTACTAATAACGCGGCCAGTGCTAACTGTCACGGTATTTCAATTTCCGGCGACAGCGGCCACGGTCGCCCGAGTAATGGTCCGACTTCGGGCGTGCAGGCGATCCGGGGCTGAGTTTTAGACGGTGGCGGGGCTATACACGCACGACGGTGAAACGGGGTAGCGAAAGTAACGGGGCCAGCGTGGCGCGCGGACAATGGCTTTAAGTGTGTCCCGGCTAGAGGCGTGGCATGCTAATTAGTCTGGAGCACTCGTCGGCGTAGAACCGGGCGTGATTCTTCGGGCGAGTATGATCCATAAGCACTAATTCGTGCGTGCCAGCTTTGGCCTTATCGCCGCTCAAAGGCCTCGCACCGCCGCGCTCGCCGAACCGTTCGTATCGTTCCCTTGTACAAACAGGACACGTGAATGCGTCTCGTTTAAGCGAAGGTATTCAACGGGCTCTGATGCTGAAACGAGCTGTCGGGAATAGAAAATCTGTAATTACCGCGTTCCTCGTCGAGATGTAATTCGCGCTAATTAACTTGGCTGCATTTTTTCCGGCCGGCTCTGTGTGCGTGCGCGCCGACAGCAGCTCGCTGTTTCGCGGCTACCTCGGATCAGGTTTTTGCCGAGGCTTTCCTCTCCTCTCCGCGGTAACTCGAACGCTCCCGTAATTGGGGATCTCGGTTAAATCGAATGACGCCGTAACAACCCATTCCTCGTACGTAAAATGATTCGATCGCGGTGTAATAAGACGGCCCCCTTTCCTCCTGTCGAAAACGTTCATTCTTACGGCCGAATGGAAGTGGCTCTCTTTCCCTTGTTTTCCTAGCGCCGTCCCCTGTCTCTCTCTCTCTCTCTCTCTCTCCGCTTCTCACCCTCCGTTTCGCCTATATTTCTCTCGTGCACCCCGCACGCCCCCGCGTACCAGCCTCTCCTCCCTTCTTTCCCCCGTTTCTCTCGCCCTCCGCCGTAAGCCCGACGGGGATCGTTCACGATTTTACGAGGGACTAGAGTCGAGTATCGGTGGGCAATTATCCGCGAAACAAACAGGTCCGCGAGGGAAAGTCTAACGACTGCCGGGGTCTTCCCGGCGATTACCTCAAAGCAAACCGCCTAACAAGACATTGTTCCGAATAGCTTAGCCATTCTCCCCCGGCGTGGCCCTTTTCCACCCTCACACCCACTCCAGTGGAACCTCTTCCCACATGGAGGAACCACCACATCCAGCGGGACGACGACGACGACGACGACGACGACCGAACCCGGCAGCAGTTAACAACCCTGGTCTGGCGACGGTCGTTAGCAACCAACCTCGTCCTCCTACCCCACCTTCTGGCTTTCTGGCTTCGTGCTGCACCGACTCCTAATTCAAATCCGTGCTCCCCGGTGGCTGTACATCGTGGACGCTGATGAGCGTGCGGGAAACGTCCGCGTATCACGGAAACGGTCCGTTAACAGCGCATCCCACGGTCCAAACTTGAACGTCCGCGTTTCTTTCCTGCTCTTTCTTTCCCGGTTCGCGTCCACCCGGCTCACTTGCAATTAATCCGGCATCGAGCGCGCGTCGACCAGGCAAAGGCCACTGGCGTGGACGTTCTATTGTCAAGAAAGTTCCGGGGGAAAAAAAATATCGGTAATTGGGGCTTGGAATAATTGATAGGATGATGGAGCGAAGAGGCACGGGTCGCCCCTCGTAATTACAATAACGGGAGATCGAGGCTGCATTAACCGGCGCCAAGGTGAGCCATTAGTACTCTGCACGGAGGGCGAATTAGATCTGGCTCGAGTGTCTATCCGTTGTCTTGCCGCCAATTTTTTCCTGGTGTACACCTCGCTCTCCGCGATCTATATCCCGTGGAAACTCGTTTCCATGGATAGGAGGGAAACGGGCAGAGCCCCGAGATCGGGAGAAATACCGCGGCCGAGTGGCAGAGCCGCGGCTCCTTTAAAAACTTCCGTCGAGTATATTCGCGCGTTAACGGCATTATCGCCGGCGCGATAAAATCCCCCGGGTGATAATATATTCCGGTAGGCGGGACGGGGAAAAAATACAGATTAAGGTATCCTAAGCACGGATTTAATGCTTATTTATACGCCGCTAAGCACCAGCATTACCGGCGTATTACCTACCCAGTACTCGCGCCAACTTTTTTTCACAAGCATCCAGGCTCGCCGCGATTCGCCTCCGTCCTCGTCGGTCTTTCTTCTATGAATTATCAGCTGCGATTAGCCGGGAGACGTTTCAGCGGGCGGCATTAACCAGCAGATGTGAGAAGGTTTACGCGCGGATTTACGCACGCTTGCCGCGGGAGCACGTTTCGCCGGCTCACGCAGTTCCTGTCGTTAATGATCGTCAGATACGACTTCTTCTTTCCCTCGCCCAGTTCGGTGGAAAGATCCAGTGGGTGGCCTGGAGTCACCGCGAAGCCGGTGCAAGCAAGGGGTGAGAAGACGAAACGGTTTACGAGCCTGTCAGACTCGAAGGATCGAGATTTACTCATCCAGCTTCCCATCCAGCTTTTCCTTCCGCTTTCCCTCGGCCGCGTCGAGTTTTAAGTATTTGATTACCACCCACTGCAGCCCCGTAACGCGTCCGCGTTCAACGAGCCACCGTTACTGTTCGTTAGTAGCCGGAACGCCAGGTCTGCACGCGATTCGAGCCCCCTAGTCGACAGACTTACGATACTTTGTTACTGCGCCGTTAATTTTAACGCCCTGTACGTGCCACCGATTTTCCAACCTCACTCGTTCCGATGGAGAAGTCTACGGCTCGAGATAATTTCTTTCTACCGTGCGATCGGTGGACGCGAAGCAAACGCACCGATGTCCAGGATGTTAGTAAAAATGCGCGTGAGTATGGCGTTAAGGGGTTCAGTCCACTGTGACGGTTTGAAAAATTAAGCTATTTTTAAAGATTTTTTTCTCCGTAGATACAACAGATAACGCATTAAATCTTTCCGGTATTTATTAAGCTACTCTTATATTATACAAACAAATTTTAAAAGAATTTTTGAATTTGTTTTAAAACTGTAAATGCGATTATCTCAAAACAACATTTTTTCAACTGGTGCAGGTGATTGCAGAAAAACTATTTGACCAATCAGTCTGACATTTTTACACATTATTCAGCACGTCAGTGGCTATGGCCGGGACTACGGAAACCTTTTTTGATTAACCATTTCATACTTTTTACAAGGCAAAATGATTAAAAAATTCACCGTATTTCGACACTTAAACTTCAAACTTCCGCCATTTTGTTAATTTTTTATCAGCAAAAACAATCCTAGTTCCGGCGATAACCACACTCATAATGATTAGAACGTACTTTGAATTTTTTGTTTCAAATGCGTCGTTCTCCCGGAATCACCTGCACTAACACTATATCGCTTCCTCAAGGCGCTCACATCAGTGTGATATATATTTAATAAAAACTGTTAGAAATTTAAAATAGTTTTTTTTTAATAGTGTCAATAAGTGTATTAATAAGTAGACAAAACATTATTTACATTGGGCATTCTGTTTACTAAAAAATAAAACCTAAAAAATGACAATTTTTCACGACTTCACAGTGGACTGACCCCTTAAGATCTACGTCGGCAGGAATGAGCAGCAGTTTCGGTAAAGATCGAGACCAGATCAGGTGAGGGTAGCTACTTACTGCGAGTAGCACGGTCTACAGTCTGCACAGTTCCCCCATACGTACTTTACAAGCCTCACATTATAAACTAAACTGCGCCTGAGGATACTCCACGCATAGGTGGCATTCTGGGCTGCATATCTCCAGGGATAGTATAGTTCTACAGATCTCTAATATTTTATATACTATATTTCCTACATACCTTGACATTTCTGACACATCGATATATTCTACATTTCTCACACGTCTAAATATTTCATATTTTCCTGAATCTTAACATTGCAGACTGAACTGTCTGCCTACCAAGCAGAATGCCATCCTCCGATTGCTTTGGTATTTAGCCAAAGCAATTGGAGACGAACACCTGAAAATCAGGCCAAAATAAAAAGACACCTGTTTCCTATTTTTCGATCCTCTAGAACATATCCAGAAATCCCAGCTCCTTGTTAGTACGATCGAAGTTGTGAAAGTGTATGAGAGTGAGCAGTTTTGGTTCCCCTTATTTATTCGCGTTACGCGCGAACACCAAAGTTAAAAAATCGTAAATAAAGCAGAGGGAATGCAGCTGCTTCCCAAATTCTCTCACGCCCAATCCCGTGAGTTTTGTTCGCCAGGACTATACCCGTTCTCCTTACCGTAATCAGCAAGACGATCGCCTATCTCGCGGCTCGATTCGCGGTTGTTAAAGGGAATGCTTTCACGCCACCCTGGGGAGCAGCACGAGAAGGCAGAGATATTACCAGCGGTAGGCCTGCAGAATTAATATGAGGGTGACGTCTCCCTTAAGGTTCACCATACACCGAAACTTTCCAGTTGTAAATGGGCGCGGACTAAACGAAGATCCCCGGGATAATGGTGACGATAAGGGCGTTTGAGCGATTGGCAATTTCGACAAGATTAACATTCGATTTCATTGGCAATCCATATCTCTTGCGGAATTGCCGGAAAAATAGGTCGGAACACGGCGAAAGATTTGCACGACCCCGCGCAGATTTCGATCTCGCGAATTTTCAACACCTATCACGCGTTGAACAAGTATAATTTCACGGGGGAGGGTGCAATAAATAGGGCTCATAGAACGATACTCATCGATTCCGCGCGTATCTATCTCGCTTCTAGGGGGGAGGGCGTTTACGCGCGCACATGGAGCGCGTATATCGCACGGCAATTATGAGGGCTGTCATAATGTTTCTCACGAAAATCCAATTTGCCACCGAAAAGCTCGGCGATACGGGGCCGGCCGTTTCGATATCGCGACGCTCGTTAATACCGCGACTCTCTTCCGTCACTTTAATAGATGTCGCCGGGGAAAATCAATTTGTTCCAATTTGCGTGTTCCGCTCGGGGTCTCGCGAGCGCGGATTTGAACGGCCCAACCAGCAGCGCCGATCGACGGAATCACGTACGACGGGAATCGTTCATCCTTAACGAACGTACACACCCGGCCCGGTAACCAAATCGCGTATACCCAGTCTTTCTCTTTTTGCCCCGGTCGGTTTTTATTTACTCCGATCCTTCACGGTCCGCGTTATAATTTTTATTGGCCTCCGCTGCACCGACAATATCCATTTCGAGCCGGCTCTCCGACTCCGAACGAATCGCAATATTTGCCGTAGATTGCCGGCCCGTAGTTTCCAGCGGGCAGGATCGATCGCGAGGAAGTTAATAACGAGAATTTCTCGCGGAAGCCTGGAGAACGCGACGAACTTCGGAGTGACCACCTTAAGGCTCCACCTCGATCTGTGTCGCGTGTCTTTCGAAACTCCCAGGTAGTACTTACAAGTGCCGCGGACTGTATATGACCGTGGCTTTCATTCATAGATGCTTAACAATGGCAGCGGACCGCGGAGCAACTATGAAAAGAACGGCGAGGGAACGAGTGGGAAGCACACCTGTTCCGATTAGGTCGGTATAGGCCTCCGGGCAGTAGTGAAGCGATCCGAAACGCGTGGCGTAACAGCGGCCGTCTGCTACGTCAGGTCCACGGAGTGAAGTAAAATGAACTTGAAGGGTTATGGCCAGCCATCCGTGGGCTTATGGGCTGATCGCGACCGATAGAATCAGCGTTCTGCCTCCGTGCTTTTGCCCATAATCACTTTTCGATTAATTAAATTTTACGCCCTTTGTCGTCGATAAACGTTAAATTTAACGGGCCGCGCCTGCCACGCCGTTACTACTCGTTACGGTCTATAAGCGCGCGCCGCTCGCTACCACGAAATACGAAGCGTTGTTACCTGTTTCCAGCGCGAGCTCTTTCAGTGTCATTTCCCTGTCGCCTGTAATAGATCCCGATGAAACGGGCGCGTACCGAACGGCACAGCGGGGCCGAGGGTGGCTAGAAGAGCGCGTGGACGAGCCGGGGCGACTAGTTCCGCGATGGAAAACCAAGGGGGGGACACGAGTGTTAATTGGATCGAGCGTCTGCAAGAATATCGGTTCAATTAAGAATGGTAAGTGGCCCCCGTTAATTTAAATCCTCCCAAGGTTTCCGCGAGGTCTCGGCCCGGTTCCCTTTGGCCCGCGACGCGGCCACTCATAAATATGCGCTCGATAGTTAACCTTTTTCTCGTCGCTCTCGTCATTCATGAGCTTCGCTCGGAAGAAATCGAGCGGATAAAGCAGCGCGGAGGGTGGGCCGGGGGGAGGAATAGAAGTCGATCGAATCGTTTCTCTCCCTCCGCCACGGCGCGGAGCGAGGCCGGCGGAATCATTGTATTCTCCCCGGCAAAATCGAGAAACACGGAGCCATTCTGGAGTCGGATTGCCGTGGAGAGGGTTGAGGGTAAATCTGGCGAAGGCGGTAATTAAATTAATTAGCCTTCTCGAGGATGCAAGGATACCGACCGACCGAGAGCGTCCGCGTCGCGTCGCGTCGGATGCAACGGAGAGAGCCAGAGAGACAGAGCGTTCGCTTCTTTTTCCTTAAAACGGTCTTAATTATCAGGGAATTTCACCCTCCTCCGCGAGCCTTCAACTCTTCCCTCTCGGTCCACTCCGCCCTCTCCGGCAGCATTTCCTCTTCCTCCAGCCGATTTCTTCCCCGCCTCACTCTCTCTCTCTCTCTCTCTCTTTGTCCGCCGCGCTACGCTCTCCCCGCTCGCGCTCACACTTCCTCTCTCGGTCTTTCTTCCGGCTATTTATTAAGTTTTTACTTATGCCGGCGACCGTATAACAATCGTCCCCGTCGGCCACCGGCCGTCGGCCCGATCGGATCCCCGGCTTTTCGCCGTTGGACGAAACTTCTCCGGCGGTCCCGCCGTAGGGAAGGGCTCGCTTTCCATGAAAGAAGCAAAGCACTCAGAGTAATTAGAAGCGGAATTATATTCCGCCGCGTCCTGTTTCAGTTTATAAACAAGCACTCTTAAATGAAGTTCCCCGGAAGAGCGGGACGCTTTAATGCCCGAGCGCGGCATGTTCACGTGTTCCACCGATCCACCGTTTTCGGCTCGTTTCCCCTCCGCCCGCCTCCAAAAGCCCGCTGGTCCCGTTCGACGGTTTCGGCGAGGCTCCGCTCGCTTTTTTCCCCACCGTGGGGCGTTTTCCGCCGCGTTCCCTGGCCACCGTCGAGTCGGCGGGCCCATTAAATCGCGACAAATAAAGTGGCGGATTCGTAACCGCGAATCGCGGGGTTTTGTAATTGTCGCGTGGTCCCGTCGATTCGCAGTTAATAAGAAAGAATTACGAGTTTGAGGGGGCGGAGGGCAACCGCAATTAAAACGGCACGCGAGCGAGCCGCGATTTTCCGAAGGCATAGCATTAACTTTCTGTTATTAATTATTATTTGCCGGTCTATCGATTGCCTCGCGCGGGGATAATTGCCACACCCCCGGACCGTTAATAATGCCGCTGGCTCGTTGAGTTAATATTCATAAATTAGCGTTACAATAGAGTTTGTTACGTGTACGGATCCAGGTCCGCCAGGGACGCCCGGCGAGCTATTTTCGCCGCGCGAATTTCCCGGAATCCGTCCGACATCTACGGATAAAGTTGTGCCAGGCCATAAATGCCACAGTGGATTGCGCAATTCGAGCACGTCCTTGCGGATGTTTGCCCGCGATCTTCGCGGTCTAATTCGTTTATCTAGAAACGAACGCGATCGTTCCAGCGCCGAATTAATTTCAGCGATATTCGCAATTAATTTGCGGATTGATTAATACCGCCGTAATGACGTCGGTTTAAGTAAACTTCGCCGATAGCTACGAGGCAACAACCGTCTGCTTGTTCACCTGTTTGGATAATAACAACGATCCGTTTCAAACGATGGGAGGATTCGGTGAATGGGGTTTTTAATCCTTTCATTAAAACATTCCTGCCTGCGGCGAGCGCACACCCATTCCGCTGCGCGTTTCAACCACGATCGCTCCTCTCCGAGATAATATTCTCGCGAGCCGGGGAGGCTTCGCGCGGCAATACGTCGCCGTGCTCTTCAACCATCGATCTCGGTGTTGTCGAACACGCGTGCACGGTGAACGATCCCGGGGGAGCCCTAGGTCGATACGCAACTAGCTTCGCCGCGCGACTGCGAAATTAGCGCCAAGCCCCTCTACACGGGGGACTGTTCTCCGACGAGAAGCTCCAACTTCCTAAGCTCGACCTAAGTTCGCTCCTTCCGCCAACCCATTCAAGCCCGCTGGTCTCCCGCCGCTCTCCGTGTCCCGCGCCCACTCCCGCCGACCCCTCTGGCCCCAGCTCGCTCCCCAGACACGACGATGGTCCCCGCGAGCGGGTAGAGGGCCGCGCGTTTTAGTTTTTAATGATTATTGCGTCCCAGCTCGGCCCAGGTAGCTAGACATTAGCCCGCGGTCTCCCTTTCGCGCATTTGCATATCTTTCCACCCGTTAGGAATTGCCTGCTGGCTGCTTTCGCCCGCCCTAACCGGGCTATACCTACTAGCACGGACGCGCTCCAACTTTTAAGCCCTTCTCTCGCTCACCAGCACCCCCTCCCCGCCTGCCGTCGTGTTCGTTCCACCGTTCCTCTTTCCTTCCTCCTTTCTTTCAGCCCCCGTTCGGTGTCACCCTCTCCGTCCGTCTTTCTCCACCCAGTCCCTCCGCGTCCGCGTCCTCCTTTATGCGCGACAGCCCCGCTTGTAATTTCTCTCTTCCTAGTCTTCCGCCAGCCACCGCCTCTCCCTCTTCCTTTAATGGCACTCGGTTTTCGAGTGCTTTAATTAACGTTTTGTCAGGCGTTCTTTAATTAGGCCGCTTTTGAAAAAATCAGTCAGCGAGGCGTGGTGCAGCTCGCCCACCACCCCCGGGGGGTTGCTCACGGTGGGACGAGCCCGATCCACCTGCAAGCTCGGCCGACGTGACGCGGGAAACGGCTGCTTTGTCCGGCCGCCGAACAACGATATCCAGCGGATCAGCTGCTGTAAGTGTGCCGCGAATTTCTCGGCCTGCTGGATTCCACGAGGTCCGGGGTGTATCGGTGGGCATTCGTTGGCAGGGATTAAACAGAGGGCGGCAGCTTGACGATGCTGAAGAGGCTCGGCTATCCGAGAGCAAAGGCTCCGACGGACATAAATTTATCCTAGGTTTCATCGCGGCTAGGTCTGATTTGCCGAACGAAAAGTTGTTCCACGGTTTATGCGCGAGGGATCAGCCGATTCTCGGTCGCGTCGCTGTTATCGATGCGCCCGGTGTACGCATGGATGAGTTCACGGTCCATCGCGTCTTGGACCATCAAAGAAGAATCGCGTTTCCCCGGTAGCGTTTCATAGGTATATTCAACTGCTGCGCGCCACGGAGATCGTTTCTTCGACGCGGCAATACCGTCCGCACCCGAGGAACGATTCTTCGCACGCGCCATTAAATTTTCACGCCGGGATCGTCGAAATTCGCGAATGCTTCGGCTCGCCTTATCATCGAAACGGGTGGGTTCATAACCTCCTCGTATCGAGCGCGGTGTGGTTTACACGTTATTTAGCTGGCTCCCAGACGTAAGGCCGCACTGGCGAAACTGTTGTCAACGGAAACGGGTCCACGCGACCCCTTGCGCCACCCTCTTACCGTCACTTCGCGACGTCACATCGGGCCGTAACGCGAGATTATACGATTTCAGCGACGCTGACTTTGCGACAAAAGTACTTTGCGGCGCGTGATCGGGGCGCAGGAGATGGTGAAGCGCGAGTGAAATGGACAATACTTACGCGGCGCCCGCTGGGGACCCTTGTATAGAGATAGTATCTGTATTTCATTAACATTATTCTCTGCGGTAGACTCGGCCCGTTTCTGTGCTCCCTGTACGCCGCGAGAGCCCGGCAAGGTAAACGGCTCCTCGAGAAGGGACTCGATTGTGCGTTCGAAACCCTTGCAGCGTCCTGGCCGCGGCGGCGCGATCTTCCGCGAAACCTACTCTCACTCCCCCCCGAGACCTCGACGTGACTATAGTCTCGTAATTAGAAACTGATTGCGCCCCGAGACCCCTTTAAATATCTCCCTCCCCCGTGAAACGTCTGCGCCTCCCCAGGGATCGGTTCTCGAATAGCTAGACACACCGCGCGACGTAGATTGCGAGACAAGGGGTAACGAGGTAATTCCCTGAAAAAGGGGCACCGATCAGAGTTGCGGGGGCACTGGCGTTCACGCGAGAATCCAAGACAAACTAGTAACACGATCGCGCAGAATAAGGAGGAATCGAAGCTCGATGAAACCAGTCAGCGAGGGGATTCGCGGCGGCGAAACAAATCCCCTCGAAACACCAACGAATCTCGGGAAGGCTGTAGTTTACCAGGATCGTTACGAAACGGTCGTGGAATTCAATAGCGACAAACTCCCGCGCGGGGATATTATTCGGCAGTAAAATTTTATTTCGCCAGCATTTATTGTCGCGTTCGCAAAGCCGGCCGGACCGAGCCGCCTCTGCGCCACCGTTATTTGATAACGACAAATTATTGTTACGAGAAAAAATAGCCACGACCGTCCCCCGTCTCTCTGCCTCTCTGTTTCCCGTGCTGTTCCACAGTGCCGTTGCTGGCCAGCTCCGCGACTGCGACGCGCGAAAAGGGAAGGAGGGCGAAGCGTGCGCCGCCGGCGGGAAGGAGGGAAAGGTGGGAGCGGGTCGGCTTTGGGCCTGAGCCTCGGCCCGGCTATCGGGCGACGTGTCCGAACGCTAATCTCTCGATATTTTAGCGGATTTATATTTTCACCGGTCGCCCCGTTGCCACGGCTCGATATCCCCGGAGATATCTGCAGGGAAACGTACGACGGGCATATCATTCCTCCTTCGGGTCTCCTCTGTCGCGCCAACGGGACCCCCTCTCGACAGGGTAGCCCTTTCCCCCGCGACGCGTATCGACGTTCCCAGGGAGAAAGGGATTGCCCGTTGCCAGCGGCGTAAATATCGACACCGGTGTTCCGCGGAATCATATTTTCGAGCGCGTTATTAAGCCGCGATACGTCTCGTTACGACCCGTCCGTCGATCAGCCCCGTTATTGACCCCGTGTCCCAGCGTGCCGCGACACGGCTAATTACTGAGAGCAGTTAGATCGCCGGCCGATATTTTTTGCGGCAGGGATTTCCCGTGTCAAGAAATGGAGGATAGTTCGCGATGAATGGTGGGAAGGTGGAGGGTCGAGGGGGATGATAATTTTGAGGTTTGGAGGATTCTGGCGTTGGCAGCGCGTTTAGTTGATTCGCGTGGCGATTGCGTTATGGGACTTATGGGATACGCGCGATAGAAGTTCGAGTCCCTCCAGGGCTGCAGGGCGAGCGAAGGGAGCCGCACCGCGCCGCGCCGCTCCATATAGACGTGCGGATATATCCGCGCTGCCGATGGCGCTCGCTGCACCTGATCCTGGTCGGCTAAATTGATGATATAATCCGCCATAACTCAGGATTACCGCGGAGGCTCGAGTATGTGCAGGCAGAGGTGGCGCGCAGCCTTCGACTTGCACCACGAATATCGAGCATTCTGCACGGATAAAGCCGGGACGCGCGTAATCCCGCGTGTTCTTTCGACGCCCTCCCCGAGCAATTCCTTTGGTCGGTCCGCCCGGCGAGCGATCTTTGCGCAACTACGCCACCGTACCTTCGGCAATGTCGACTACACGAGATCGAATACAATCGTCGCTGATCCGTGACTTTTTCGAGAATCTTGCGACGAATTTATTGCCCGCAGTTCCCCCGACCTCCGTTCCCGGCTCGTGGACCCGTTCCGCGTTTCTCTCCGCGCGGCATTGTTCGTTTCGAGAGGATCCGGGACAAGGGAGCCGGCTGTCCTCTACGGCGCAACGTGTCCAACAGGCTTTTTGATTCTCCCCAGCGACCTGACGACCGTCTCATGCCTCAACGATTGTACACAGCTATCTCGCGGAGGATCATTGCACCCCTGCGAGCCTCTTAGGTACAGTAAATGGAAGAGGGGCTGAATCCAATGCCAGCTCCCAGCCGCGGCACCGACTACACAACTTGTCGACCCCACGCTCGTCTCTTTCTGCCTAGCGCGGTCGTTCGAGGTATCGCAAAAACCAGCTCGAGAAGCTCGTGCACGCGCGTCCCGCGCCCAACCCTCCCCCGTGCCTGCGCGAAGGCACGCGAGTAGCACAACCCCCTCGTGTGTCGGCCAACTGGTTTGTCTCATTGTTAACCAACGATCCCCGAGAGCAACAGCAAGCAGCAGGGGCAGCAAGAAGAAGCGGAGGGTTCGACTAGTCGGGCCAGACTTTCTGCGGCCAACGTTTATGGCACTGGCGTGAGTTAAGACCTCGTTAGTTCCGTGGGGCGCAACTTCCGGCGGATCGGCCCGATACGCTCGCTGTAAAAAAAGAAGACTCCCCGCCCCCTAGCCGCGTTTCTTTCGGAACTCTGCCGACGCTTCTCCTCTCCGCTCGTTCGATTCCTTCGCCCCTCGCGTTATTCAACGACGGAGCAACTTGTAACAAGTTGTCGCGGACGAACCGGTAACTAGGTTTCAATAATCTCGCCACCGCCTGGCCGGGATCCGACGAGGCGCAATTAGCGCGGCAACGGCGACTGTTCGCCGGGCGGGGCTTGAAAATAGCGAAGGCAGAATAACGAAGCGCGACGCGGAACCTGTCGGACGTATGGCACGGGACGCTTAAGTCCCGCCATAAATATCCGCTCGTTTGCGAGCGGCGCGAAGCATGAAGCACGGCCAGAAAAAAATCCGTTCCTCAAACACGCGAAATATCGAAATTTACAGCCTTACGGAGCGGACGAAGCGGCTTTATGCAGATTTGTAGACGCGCGGGGAGGACGTTTGCCTGCGGTCTCGAGTCGCGCCGTCCCCCGGGGCCGGGCAAACACCGGAATTAAAGAATTCTGAAATATTTTGCCTGTGCTTTCGGCTCCGTCCCCCCCTGGAAAGATTAGACACGAAAATGCAGACGGGGGTGGCAAGCGCGATCCTCTTACGAGCGATCGCGCGGTACGGCGAGCGACTGCCGTTACGCTTGGACGTAGCGAATCGATAGAATTCGCTTCTGAATCGAGGCGAAAGGGGACCAGGTTAACCCTTCCCCGTCACTTCCTCCGCGAGCTTCCTCGCGGTCTCTCACCCCGCGTTTTTACGAGAATATTCCATCGCGGTCGGCGCTACGCATCTCGCGTAATTGCGTCCCCGTTGTTCTCGACCGGCCTCGCGCCGCGGCCTGGATACGAATCGAATACAGAACGAGCATCTTACGAGGCTCCTCTGTGACGTTCATCGTGGCTCGGTTGACGAAGAGCCAGCCGAGAGGATCCGACTGTTGTACTGGCTGAAGCTAGTTTGACGACTTATAAACGGCGCTCCACAGCCACCCCTGTCGCACGCGAGCAAACGATTCCTCCGCATCGCCGTGAAACTGCGTTTGAACCATCGCACAGTGGCGAATTTGCCCGAATAGCTGGCCAAAAATGAATCTGCAATTCCCGTGCAAATTATTAAAATATTTTATTGTAATATAACTCCAGGAAGCTAAAAGTATAATTTTTTAACGTTTAATGTTTAATTTGTTGTTTTAATTATAATTATATTATTAAAAATATTAAAAGTATTGTGGTTTGTAGTTTTTAGTCAAATAATTACGCAGTCATTACTGAAACATTAATATTTGTATATATTTTAACATTATTATATCGCATACTTATACATAAATATTTATATAAACATTTGGTACATAGCACTGATGATCAACGAGATGCTTTTCTTGCGGAATTTTAAACGTTATAATTACTAAGTGAGAGCTCAACCGCAATGTTGTCACTATTAACTTCCGTCTTATTTTGACTCGCATAAATATCTGATGAAAGTGCTATCTGTGACTGGTGTATATGCAAAGACTGAATGGATCGGAAATTATACTCGTATCAGTGTACACAAAAATGAGAATATTTGCCAAAATAGCAATTTGTTGCAAAAAACTGCAACGGGGTCTTAAAGTGCATACCTTGAGCTTTCATTTAAAAAAGGAATGGTGCTTGAGCTCGCTTGAGTTGTAACTTTTTGCTTACGAATAAACAATAAATGAATATGCTTTCAGTACTTGTTTATAAGAACTTTTACAGACTTCACATTTAAAACAATAATAGTGTATATGATACTACACCACAATATATAATGTTTATTTTGATAGCTGGACTCGATAATCTTAAAATAAATCACAAAGTAGACCTTAAAATTTCGAGCGCCAACTTTGAACTGACACATCTCAGCAAGGGCTGCAGTTTATATATTTACATTAGTAAGAAATTATGCACAAATATGTCATAAATAAATGGCACTAATTGGATTTAGCAAATTTAAAACTTTTACATTCTAATTTTTGGCCAGCTTTTCGGGCAAATTCGCCACTGTGCATCGGTCCCATGTGCGTCTTAGTTTTAACGGTGGGATGTAATAAGGGCGATGACTTCGCCGGCGACGAGAAGCTGAAAGGCACAGTCCGCCGGCAGAATCGACAATGTCCACGGTTCGGTCGGTTTATCGACTGTTCGTGGAGTTGAACGGTTGAACGGGGATGATATTTCGACACGCGTCTGCGGGGCTTTGTAAGACGGGGGTGTAAATATTTGATTGTCCAATAAAGAAATTGATTATGTAGGCGATTGAGGGGAGGGAAGCGAGGCTGAAAGGGTTGGAATGTTTGAAAACATTTTTCCGGCGGCGGGGCTTTAAACCGGCGCGCCGTGGAAGACGAGAAAGATTACGCGCCACTTTGCATGGTAATTCGCGTGGAATATTCCCGTTGTTCGTGGATGGTGGTGGAACGCTCGTGTTTCAACGGCCGACGAGAAGCGATGACAAAGTTGCCTTCGATAATGTTTCTTCAGTTTCAGGGGTTGCTTTACGGAAAGGCTTCGGCTCCGGCGCCACGGCTGGCACCCTTACTCGGTATGTTAATTAACGGTATAAGCTTCCCAAGCCACGGGCCTGTAAGGAGCCCTTTATATAACTAATTAGTACCGCTGGTATTCAGACTATTTACTTCATTTGGCTCGGCTTAGGCACGGCCACATCCCGCTTTTATTTCCTCCACCCCCTCTCTCTCTCTCTCTCTCTCTCTCTCTCTCTGTCCCTGTCTCACTTGCCCTCCACCCTTTCCACCATCGTTCACGGTGCACAGTTATCGTTAATTCTTACTTTTTGCTGAACCGTTGCCACCAGCGTGGCTCCGTTATTCCGCAGCGCTTTGATCCCCGCAAATGCCGCAGACGCGGCTCGTCTGACCTTTCTCGAAACGTCGATTTGCCATTGAATCCGGTGCTATCCTTAATTAACAGCGACGGATACTTATTTCTCCACTGCGATATCGTAGGAGCAATACGACAGTCCGTATAATTTTCTCTACGTGACCTGTCGCAGCACGCATTCGAATTAAATAATCTGTATTCCAAATACACGAAATCTCCTGGTTGATCCTGATCGAACGCTCGGACAGATGCGTTGGCCAATGCGTAGCGTCACCTATTCGTTCTAAAGCAGCGCGAAATAACATTGGAATTCCGCAGAGTACGTACAGAACGACTCCCGAGATCAATTCTGGTCTTAATCAGGAAACGTATGGCCGGAGTACAAATCGCTCGGGATAAAATAGTATTATGGGGCGTAAAAGGATATACTTCTGCGTCGTCAACCCCCAATAGAGTCTCGTAACACGGTATTTGTCAACTGGACGGCGGGAAAAAATCGTATCCGCGATTCTTATTTCAGCGTCCGGCCATTCGAGTCGCGCCCCGCTCCCCGGTCCCGGCGAATGTGAAGTTGGAAATTGCGGCGATAAAACCGCGCGTAAAAGCATAATAGTTTATAGACTTAACCAGCTACCCGTGGCCCAATAAAATTCGCCCACGGCCGGCTCACGCGTCGTCGGTTCCGCCCGGCGTCTCGCGAGACGCTTTTCCTCGCGACGGACGTCCGCGACTTCGGTAGCCGGGGCATCGATTCGTCCGGCTCGGTGTCCTCATGCGTGACAATCGCGATTAACCCTCTTCAACTAGCGCGATCGTATCGTCGCAATTATATAGGATTATCCCGGTCGATACTACTTCGCTGCCACTTTTCTCCTCGTAAATACACGGCCGTTTAACCATCGACGTTTCACCCCCACGAAATCTCGCGACACGGAGAACGATTGCACGCGACGGGATGGCGGAAACTAGCCGCGGGCATTGTTAAAGAGGTGCACCTTAGACACTCACCTGTTCACCGGCTGGTGAATAGACGTTCTATAAGTTTCTGCCAAGATACCGGGCGCAGTGATTATTAACACAAGCGTACGAGAATGTCAACTGAAGCTTGAATACCCTACCTGCGGGTTTTTAGGGGTGTTTGAAGTAGGGGGTGATGCAGTAGAGCAAGGATCATGCTTCAGCACGATTATGACGAAACAAAGCTTTTGCGGAAGAAAGTAATCGCGTTGCTGTCGCTGTTCCCCGCGCTATTATTAATCTGAAATATTAATCTTCAAAGATCGAGAGAACCATCAGAGTGGTGTGCTATCGACACGTTTGACGAGAAAAGGAAACGACGGAAGTGGACGAGCGAGCGCGAGACGGTTGCGCTCGGTTGCTCTGTCGCTCGCTGCTCCGGGGGCCAAGTAGAATAGGAGCGTGAGCTACAGACAAACCGGACAGGATTAATGACCATCAATATTATCACTCGGTGGAAGGGTGTACGCGCGCGACGCGGGCAAGTTTCGAGGCTGGCTCGACTGCGGCGTCGCCCTGGGACGATGCTGTGCAAGATTTTTAATTAATCGATCGAGACGCCAGCGTCGAGGCTGCCGTCGTTTGCGGTGCGGCTGGTTCATTAGAGACTCTTAATTAACTTGCGGCGCTCACGCGACTTCGCACAATGGGATATATATGTATATACATCCCCCCCCGTGCAAGCTTACGCCATTCAATTACATGTTAATAATATACAGCGGAGCGGAGTTACACTGGCTCGCTTTCACGCCGGAAACCGGGCGAATCGAATCCGCTTGTACGTGAAATCGTGGCGCTTCCCCGCGACACAGTTCCCCGCGACGAATCTTTCCTCGCCGACAATGGGCGGCGGCGTACAATTGACCAGGGCCGGCTCGCCTTTCGTAACAATTAATTAATAACGAGCCGTGGGGGCGACAGGGGGGACGCGGCTTGGCCTGGATACCGCGAGTGCGCCCGCGGATATAATAGGCGGTAATCGAGCACGAGCGAAATCTAATCGGTCGCGCGCTGAAAGCGCCGATCGTTTAAATCGCGTTTACAGGTATAAATAGCGGCCAAGCACACACGGCCGCGCGCCGTGCCGCGATTTTAGGAACGCTCGTTCCTCGGGCAAAAATTCAATTACGAGGAACGCCGGCGCCGTTAAAGGATAAAATCGGGCCGACGGGGCACTTGAAAATGAATTCGCGTTCAATTAAAGCGCCGCGAACAATTTGCCAATGCGATAGCTCTCGTTATTTACCGAACGATAATTAACGATCGCGTCGTTAATCCTGTCTATTTGATTGCGTCCGTTCCAAGTGCGCGTGCACGCGTGTGCGCACGCAAATTTATCAAAATGTCGGTGAACATTCGCATCCAATAAACGGATTCCCTAACGATCGAGGGGCCGACAGTCCCACCCGCCCTGCCCGCATTCCCGATATACGAGGTCTCGGAAACTTATTCGACGTCCCTCGCAGCGATTTCTTTTAGCCTCTACATTTTCGAGTAACCGGCGCTCTATTATCCTATTCCTCTGGCGTAGGTAACGTAGCGTGGCTGGAAGCGGCTTTAATGCTTCTATAATTGCGGGAAATGGTCAGAGCATGAAATCAGGGAATGTTCACTTGTAGCCTGAGCTTCTGAGAGGGGATCAAGCGTGGCATAAAACTCCGGGAAATTAGTCCGTGAAGCGGCACGGGATATCAGTGTATCCTGTAATCACGTAATTCACATTTAATTAGAGCGCAATTACCAGAGATTACTTATCTCTTGACCAGTTAAACGGGGATTACTATCCACCTTTGAGAGATGCGACGCAGGTTGCGCGCGAAGCGCAAGAACGACGCCAAGACCAGCGGAATCTGGCAACATATGCTCAGACAGGCTCGCCGCGAACGCGACTCGTATATATTAGAGGACGACATCGGTGTTTTCCGGCGGGCTGGTTAACCGCACTCGTTAAACGCCCCATAACGCGCCGGCTCCATAACACGCGCGACGTGCTGTTTGTCCAATTGCAACGTGCACCGGCTTTTGATCCCGCTGTTTCATCTTTCTCGGCGGCCGAGCTAAATATTCGGCCGCGCTGTGTTTCTCCGCCAACGCGCGGCGCGCGACCGTTTCGAACACTGAGCTTCAGGGTGGGAGAAGAATTGATCCGCAGCTTGGATTTCTCGCTCGGTTAAAGCAGCCGTCGGGTAAAACGGACACCCAGGTTCGGATTAAGGGGAAGTTTCCGCGAAAGAAAAGTCGCACCGAACAACGAACTAGAAACTCTTCCTTTGCGTAAGCCGAGCATTAGACAAATCAATGGACGGTTCACGACGCGAGGAGGAAAACGAGCGACAGAGGAGAGCGAGTAATGGCCCGGCGAGGGATCGATACGGTGGATCGGTTGCCGGCGACCGAGTGGTTCGAGAGACTAGCTCAACAGCTCATAAAAGGGCGCCCGCGGAAAATATATATCGACATTGAAAAGTTTGTCGAACAAACCCGGGCGACATGTTGCCAGGATAGCACCATAACTTAACGCCACCGTCGATATGGGAGACGACCTGCCGCCCTCCCTTCCCTCGCTCGCCCCCCGGGCCACCTTCGTTCTCCCAATTCCGTTCGCGTATCTGCCCCGTCCCTTCGTAAGGTGCAGCCACGGCAGCGCGAACTTGAGGCAGAACCCCCCCCGGCACGGTACTTTTGCGCGGGCTGCGAGGCGATAAAAGCGTGTCGAACCGATTTACAGGCCTCCCTCGAGCGGGCGCGGCCGAGGAACGTTACGAGGAACGTCTATGGGGAGGGGACGTATGGGGTCCACGTGTTCTACTCCCACGATGTAAACCGGGCACGCCGGACCGGCTTGAGGACCGTTGCGACGGGAAAATATGAGCGTCCAGGAGGATCGAGCCGCGCGGATTCCCTTTGTCACGGATAACAAGCGGAATATCGTTTACGCGCGGCGACATCCGAGGCAGCTTCTAAACCAGCTTACCCCTGACGGGGGAACCCGATCGAAGCCCGGGCATAGACTTCGACCGGCTCGAGTGGAGAGCGCATCCACACTGACAAAGTCCGTCGAAGACGACAAGCGAAGCGACGATCGGCTGAAACGAGTTCACCGTGGAGCATTCCGGGCTCTACGTACAGCCCTGGCAGCGGCTGTAGGCTGGGGTCGGTGCAATTAAGGGTATTAATTAGCGGGTACTTCATGGCCCCCTCCCCTCGCCCCGCCACTCCGCCCCCCCCCCCTTGTCCCCGTCCGTCCACCCCCGTGCCCCTCTCCCGGACCAACCTCTCCCCGCGGTCCTCCTGGCTCTCCTGTACGTCGACCGACCCTCTTCTCTGCACCCCTCCTCGTGCCGCTAAAGTGCACCGCACCGCACCACTGACAGAGCAATACGGACAAGAGGTATATAGCTAATTACATGATTTTATAGCGGTGTCCGGGAGGGCGCTGAAAAGGGGTGAGGCGGCACAGGAACGCTCAGAGACGCTCGTGACGTCACTGGCAAGCCGCGCAAACCCAGGTACCCTCTCTCTCTCTCTCTCTCTCTCTCTCTCTCTTCACTCCGACAGGGTGCATCCGATGGGGAAGAAGGGTTGTCGCAGCGTGTTTTTCCTCTTTTCCTCCCCGTCTGTCCCTTTTCTCTTCGCGTCGCATGATACGTGCCAGTATAGGCGCGGTGCGACTTTGTTGATCGAGACACGCGGTGGATTCTTTCGGGCAGGCGTCTGCGACGTCGGCGCATCGCGTAAAAACGACATCGCCCCGGTGAAGCGAGCTGGCGCGGTAAATTACGGCGCTCGCTGTTCACGGCGGCGAAGACAATCGTTCCCCGAGCGGTTTCGTCGATGAAAGGGGAACGAGCGTGACGCGGGATGGCCGCTGAGAAGAGAAACGCGGATGCTAGCGAGGACGGTTCGCGAAAACCCATCGCGGGAGCTATGTATCGGAGAAAACGAGTCGGCTCGTCAAGATGTCGTGGCCGCGATCCATCGGTATCCACCGGATGAACTCGTAAATCCGCGATCAGGCCACGGCGCGTCGGGGATGGGTTAGATATTCATGTATTTAAATTTATTTATTGGCAGGATTTTTGCTCTCCCGAGGGTGTCGCCGGTAGGAGGGCCTGGACCCGGCCCCCCCCTCGCCCCTGGCCGCCCCATCTCGCCGGCCCGACTGTTAAACCTTTGCCGCCCGACAAGCCCTTCTGGGTAATTTTCCCGCTTAAAGAGATCTCGGCCAATTACGCGGCCTGTCCGACGGGCGTTGAATTTTAATTGGAAAAGAAGAAAGTAGAAACCCTCCTTGCCGGCTTCCTATCGGTGCGACCACGGCCACCAGCGAACGGTCGCGGCGGTGTGTGGGTGGCTCGAAGCGCTTTCGCCGGCCGGCCTTGTTCTTGACGGTGATGTTCAGCCGTGTACACGGTCGACGTCCCGCGGAACTCCGCCGGAACGCGGAACAGGAATTCCGACGATCCGCGGGCCCCCGTGTCCGTGGCAGGTCTTTCCTCGGTTTCCGGGGAATTCCAAATGAGAAGAGGACTTTGCCGGGCCAACCCCCGTGGCGGATGAGCGCCTATTAAGTTTCGCGATTAATCGCAGCCTGCTGAATCTTTTACGCAAATCGCGGTATTAGCTATTCAGAGTTATTAGCGGAGGACCTCCATTCATTTTTCTCGTTCGCGGCACTTCACCTCCCTGTTCTTTGGGACCGCGACGCGTTACCCTCTTCCCTTAATTGGATCACCAGAGACGCTTAGCGTGGAAAATCTTTTCCATGACCCTGTTAGTTCACAGTCGCCTTTCGACATTGTTTCGCGACACAGGCCGGCGTAAATTAACACCCTTTTAAGCCTGGTAACGATGACGAGGAAGCCGACACGTGGAGAGCTGTATCCAAAGAACCGCATCAAGATTCTTACTAACGACCGAGTTACGAGAGCTGGATGTCGAATCTGCGATTAATTAAGTATAATTCATTGTTATCACTAGTTTAGCATGCAAGGAACGAAAGGATAAACATCTGCGGCGTTGCGTCACAGCGCAACGCACCGACAAATGTTTCGCCGGAGTAGTATGAAATTAAGGGATGCATAAAGGAAATGGGATTCGAGTTGAAAAAGCTGATTATGAAACGTTTAATGCGCCCGAGAGTAATTTTAAAATGGATCCCGTCGTAGCAAGGCACGGGTGCTGCCACGTCGCGGCGGCGCAATAAACCATGTAGCTGCCCCCTTACCACCCCCGTAATCAATTTCCTAAAGTATCCACATACGATTACGATCTTCCGTCAGAACTCCAGCTTGTTCCTTAGCGTGTCGACTTCCTTATCCTCGCCCCAGACGATTATTCCAATACAAACAAACCTTAAAGAATTAAAATTCCATCGCTTCGAAGATTCCTTTTCCACTGGGGATTTAAAAAACCCCTACGCCTTCCACTTTAAATCAATCTTGCCACGATTACACTCTCGCTCCCCCCGCTTTCTTCCCCCCTCGTTTCTTTCCGTACCTCGCCGTCCCACACGCCGAGCGGCGACAAATAATCGAGCGTGGACTCGCGCGTTTTCACGCCTTCCTATATTACGAAAGTTTCCTCGACACGTCCACGCGCGCCGCGAATACGTGCGAAAGCGATCAGGCACCTTGAACGTGGGGTGGGCTAATAAGTATCGAGAAACACGGGCCCCGAGTAACTTTTAAGAACTCCGCCGAGAGACTGGCCATGGTAGGAGGGTTGGTTTCCAGGTTTCCTCGGGGTTACAACACCGCGGGGGTTGGGGTAACCGGAGGGGCGGGCGGCGGTACTTTATGAACACGCTTCACATAAATTGTCGCGGCTCTTTAAGAAATTGGAAAAAGGCGCGAGATCCTTCGTGAAACAGCTTGCGTCGGGAGTGGCTGGAGAACTTTTTGAACTGCTGCAGGACACCGAGCAGAAGCGGGGGAGTCGAGCGACGGGGGGGATGCTCGCGTGTGTACGTGCGCGACGGAGCCCTTCGCAGGACGGTCTATCGGGCGGAAGGGCGGAAGGCAGGCGAGCTCGGAGCGGGAGAATAAAAGGTGGCAAGGCTCTCCCATGGATTTACGTAACAGCGTAAATGTATCCGCAGCCTTCGAGGACTGAGAAAACGCCCGATGCTTATCGGGCTGGCCGCCTCCATCCGACCTGTGCATCCCTCGTTCGGGCAATTACGTAACGCGAAGCGACAATTCGAATTCCACGGTATCCGTGGCCGTGTCGCTGACAAATTAACGCGGGAAAAACCTGGGGAATGATCCAAGTGCAACGCCTGGTTTTACGTAGGCGCCTGCTGTTTTATTTGGACGCGTCAATGCGAAAGCCCCGTGGCAATCCGTCCGGTTTTCCGTCTGGATAAAAAAACGTCGCAGCCGATGCTGAACTTTTTATTAATGCCTGTCGGGAAAAGATAATTCGCACGAAAAAGAAGAGCGCGACCGGAGGGCGGGGCGACGGGGCGGCGCGGGGTGTCGCGGCGAAGGAAAATCGATGTACCTGTGGGACACATTTTCCAAGCAGGTAATCTTCGTCGGCGGACGAGATATTACATTTGAATAAACGTCGCCGTCGATAACCGCGACGGATCGGAAATACGGTATCGATTTAGACGACCCGCCGCGGTAAATATCCCGTGGGAAATGTTCGCTAATATTGATCATATCCTCGTTAATCGCACACCTGCACGGGGATTTGGGAAGCGACACGGGGGAGCCCGCGACAGCCCCGTGTCCCATGTCAATCGCCGTTTCGACGGCTCCTCAAGCGTTTCCCCCGGTTTAATCGACGCGACACGACGAGGAGCGGAGGAAAATAATGCGCGCCGAAGGCGGGCGTGAAAAGTTGGCGCGTGTGCGAGCATCGGGAACAAAGAGCAGCGGGCAGAGGGGGGTGGTCGGCGGGCATTTATCTCGACGGACGATGATAAAGGGAAACAGAGGTTCGCGGCGTGTTGGAGCGAATAAAACGTAGTCGCGGGCTGCGTCGAATAATGCCTATCACGGAGGGTAAATCGGAATTTACCCCATACGCGAGCGGGCGAACGTACAAACGCGCGACCATATCTCGCCACCCCCTGTGGCCACTCGCCGCGTCCACCGGTGTTTACCGCAATTATTAAATGTAAACTCATATTTCGTAATTGCCAAATATTGGCGGTTCGATCGGTTGGTCGTGGCTCGATGCATCTCGCGAGGGGATGCTAGCAGCCCGCACGTTTTCATCCCTTCTCGCATAACAATCCTTCCCGGCGGCCCTCTGAATGAATTAAACCTCGACGAATCGATAAATGGATTTGCCGCGCGGTGTTTTTCCCCGGGTACGCTTCGCCCGCCCCGTCCCTTCACGAAGATCACGAACGTTCCGCAGGGGAAGATGTTATGGAAACGCAATGGCAATTAAGCTTATCTCTTTTCACTTCGCAATGGATTCACCCTTACTTGGGTGGCGCGCGGGGATCGATCGAATGCGCAGATTCGAAGCGAAAAATGGCCAGTTCGAAGAAGTTAATCGGATATGCGATTTTCGACCCGGCAGAGGGGTGGGCAGGTTCGCGCCGTTGACGAGGGTTGTCAACGGCGTGGCGTCAGCTTGTGTAACTATCGGTAATTAATCAGAATCATCCCCGTATATCGTGTCCGTCGGGTGCGGTGAAGGTGTACCGTGGGATGGTGGTGGTAGTGGTGGTGGTGGTGTTGGTCGCGAAAGGGTAGTTAACCAGTGACGTCACGCCCGTGGCGACATCTGGTCCAGCACTAACCACCGGACACTGCAGGACGTTGGACACTGGACACTAGAGCCTGGCCCTAACTCGGGATCAGGATCAAAATTACCCTCGCCATCGCGCGCCTAGCCTCTGCAACGGCAGCTGCTTCTAATTAATTCCGCGTTCGGCACGGTCTACGACCTGTCCTTTGCTGAAAGAAGCCAGCACGATCGCTACGTGACGGCCGCTAAATCTCTTTACGCCCCGACAGATGACTGATCGCGAGTTTGAGAGGAGAGACGACGACACAGTACTTTCACACTGTACCGTTGATTTTTACTCGATGCTCGCGCTCCGTCCTTTTTATTCTTTTGTTCAGTCTCGCATGTGCACGCTGCGTGCCCGAACGTCGGGACACGCAAACTTTTGTAGCAACCGGAACGTGGATAGTTTGACCACGGTCGGTGCTCCGGTGCGTAACGCCAGGCTCAAGCACGTTCCTCCATGCTCGTGGCTATCAATTGCGGCTAATCCTTTTCCAGGATCGCTGGGAAACTCTTGTCCCGCCTCCCTTTCATACCCCTTACGAGTTCGACAATCGAGCATACGTAAAACAGCGGTCCACCCGTTCCCCGGCCGGCACGCTAGCGTCCCTGTGTCGCCCCGCGATCGTATCGACGCGCAATTGGCGAGCATTCGCGCGTAATCGCGGGTTCCTGTCATTTTAAAACTCTGAAACGCAACCGCCCCAAGTGGACAGTTAAAGTCCGACCGGCTCGTGGAACCGGTCATGTATATTAGATTCCCAATTCCAGCGGTAATCCAGCCATAAATATCTTTGAATTATATTTTCCAGCGGGCTGGACACCATCACGAACGATTTGTTCTAAAAGGGGGGATGGCGAGGTGGAGGAAAGCGGACAACGCTAGCGAGGACGAGAGGAACAGAGAGGAGAGAGAAACGGGGCTTTATTTAGCCGTTAATCGCTCAATTAAACTGGATTGCTCGAATTAGCTTTTAATCCCGAGCGCGGCGATAGCGTGCGCGGTATTTAAAAAAATCGAAATGAAATTTTCAGACCGAGCCCCTTTTTTTTTTCTCTCTCTCCCCCTATCCTGCGTATTTCCCCATTTACTATTCGGTTAACAGTTTAGCCCTTTCCTCCCGTCCTCCGCCACCCCCGACATTACCCTCGTATTATCGTTCAGCGAATATCGGCTTGTTTTCCGCGGGAAAGGGCTCCTCTAAAATAATAAACCCGGAGTTTATTTATTTAATCGCCGTTTAATTTTCATAAAACTTTATCCCGACAATGGATTCCGGTCCGCAACGGATAACGGCGGCGCCGAGTGGAGGGAAAACACTTGGGCACTTGGGGAAATAACGAAAACTTCGTAAATATTTAAAAGTTCAATGATACATATTTGCCAGCGGAGAGAAAATATTCCCGGGCACTTTTAGGGAATCCAATATCGAGGCGGCCGCGCTCGCGTGGCAAACCGATTTTTCGAGGGTGCCACCGGGTCGCGAATTTCATCTTCCGCACGGTAACGCCTCTATATCGCTCGCTCCCGGCGATCTAATACCATTTACATTGCGCCGCGGGATTGACGTGCACGGAAATAAATCCAGACGCGGGCCAACGCGTGCACCGATGTAAATCCGTGCTTTCTGCCCGTGCCAGCCAGAACAACAAATCGACCGTCGATCGATGTAAATGAATTCCGCTCTAATTGCAATTATGTTCCGCGAGTGCACATAAACGTTGCGCGATATATGAGGCGTCACTCACGGCCTGAATCCCCTGTGCGTCATTGTGAATTTATGAAATAGCGATCGGCTGTATTCGTATCAGGATACGCGGCCGGGTACGCGTCATAATTGCAATCAATAGTTGACGTTATATATAATTGGCCAGCCGTCGAGACGACGGCTCATTACATATTTATGTTTCGCCGTCTGCCCGATCAAGACGCGGACCGAGACGAAAACGTCAGACTCAATGCACCTATCAGGTTACATCGTTACGTCAGTCACAGGCTATTAACGTCAGCCTGCACTTATCGGGTATACCTTCTGCTTTGCAGAACGTAAAGCTCAGAGTGACATAAATTAATATCCCCAAAATTAGTATTAGATACGAATGCCTTTGACACTTTTCTCTGGAGGATGACATTGCTTGATTCAATCTACTTCATCCTATGTGGAGGAGTCTGATGTCATTGTGTTATAATCGTTAGGAGTTTATAATGATCCCAGAGGGGGAATTTAACAAATAGCATGTCTGGTGGTCGCCTATTTCTAACCGAATTCAAAGT
This sequence comes from Andrena haemorrhoa, assembly GCA_910592295.1. NCBI lineage: Eukaryota > Metazoa > Arthropoda > Insecta > Hymenoptera > Andrenidae > Andrena > Andrena haemorrhoa. The sequence continues at coordinate 4,707,967 of OU342944.1, read as the reverse complement.
GAGCATGCCTACAGGGTCCGCTATTGCGGCACGTCTGACCATATATTGAGCAGTACTACTTGATCGTTTATGTATTGCAGAGACTAGTGGACGGGGAGGAGCGAAACATGAATTTTTCTTTAACTCAGGTAATTGTCGTGTAACCTAGATTAGAGTAGAGTGATTTAAGTGATCGAGGAGATGTTAGCATGATCTATGTACAGCTATCTAGGGAGTATTATAAACATTGCCGCGAATGATGTTCTGCTTTATATAAAATAAACTGCTGAATATAAAAACGTTGTCACACCGTTAATTGTAGCAACGTTGAAACACAATACGCCTGATTTTGGCGTCGTTTGGTATTGCTTGAGAAGAGCGTATGAAAGCAACCGCGACATCCGATTAGAACGACACTGTGGAATAACTAAATTACGTTTACGCGGCGTGAACGGCAATCAATAATAAATTACGTTACGCGAGCCTGGCCCGAATGCCATTCTCCAAGGGTAAATCATTAAAACAGCGGTAGCCGTGCACGCCAATCAGCAGGCATACCGTGTAAATACGTGATGGAAATCCCCCACGCACCCCCGCGGGCGTAACACCGTCCCCGCACTCTTCCCTGAAATCACACCATCCTCCTAACTGATTCGCTGTTTAGCTAGACCGATTTATTTATCGGTCGGCCGTGATTAGACTTTCGCTTTACCATGAACACGTCTCGCCTCGTCAAACATTGACAGGCCGGGCTGATTAGCCAGCGATCGGTTGGCGTCGCTCGCGAAAAACAATTCGTAGGTACGTTGCGTGCGTCGTGCCTCCCATACGATTTCTTTTCAAGCTAACACCAAATACATTCCACCTGTTGCTAGAAAAGAAAAATATGTCCGGCCGATCGATGGCGCCAGACGCCTCCTTACACGTGAAAAAAAACATTTCGTCTTATAATCGACAAAGCACGTTGGATACACGGCTAGTGTCTTTGCGTTCGATGGTTGCGTGAAATTTCCCATGAAGGAGAATTTTAAACTCCAGCCGAAGAATTTCTAAGCGTGTACAATCTTACGAACATCTTTTTCGTCGTAGCCTCATCTACCTTCGTCGAGGAGCAATTTGAAAAAACAACGCCGCTCGAACTTCCCTGCAAAAAGACTGGAGCGAAGCCGTGACAAAAAGTTCGATGAATAATATCGCCGTGGCCAACGTTAACTCCGAGACGGTGTCCAAGAGAAGCTTGGTGTCATTAGTTTCCCTTAATTACCCCTCGAGTCCAGCCGCGGTGCCCCTCTCTCGGTTGGAGATCGAGGAAAGTCGACTGGCAAGTTCCCGAAGCTCGGACGGGCGAACCGCGGTTCTCAGGCTCGTTAGGACGCCGAAGGAAAAAGCACATCCGGGGTGGGGTAGTGGTGGAACGTGGACACCCACGAAGACGTGCCCCTTTCAGGATGCCCTATCGTCACCCCGAGCTTATTCCGCCCCCCAAGTTCTGGCCACACCCGCAATCATGCGCAGTTTCCACCCATCGGCCAATGAAAGCACGGGAGCTTGCAAGCTCTGCTGTGCGGCTTTCGAGGCGAACCACTCCGGCAAACACCACGTGCCACGCGGCCGAGTTGCACGTGCGTCCGCGGAGCTGACGAGCTTTTGCGCATCGTGGCCCGCCGCGAGTCGAGCTTTCCACCGACCCACCACCGAAACCCGAGCGTCGCGTCAAACCGTTCGGTTCATTTTTCACTTGCACAGTCGCTTATTTCTCACCCCCCACCGCCACCCCCACCCCCACCCACCCCTGGCGCACAGTTCCATCGTCAATCACGATTGTATTTATTACGCTGCCACTGTTTCCACTGTAAACAAAGTTGTTTGCTTGACGAGCCGGAGGAAGACAATCGTGCCCTGTGATCCCGTGACCGTCAGCGGACCGAGTCGCAAGCGCAGTTCAGGGGGATCAGCCTCGATACTTCGAAGAAATCGCGAAGAACGTAAGTAACAGTTTCATTGCTCCTGTAGTCGCGCGACCTCGATCGATTTATGGGAATCCGTCGGATGGGAGGGAATTTTGAAATTTCGCGAGCACTTGTAACGTTACTGGAATGGGGGACTGTGACGTCATTACGCTCGTAGCGGGCTTGGTCGATATTCAACAGTTGGTCCTTCTTTTATCTTCGAAAACTCGACCCTCCGTGTTACCCCTGGCTCCGAGCCCTTAACAGGTCTGCTCTTACGTCACCCTCCGGTTCCTGTCGTACCGCAGGAACCGTTTCTCTTCGGCAAGGGGCCGATACCAGGGTCCGCTTTAAAAACAAATATGGCGGAGCGGGGGATGTTGGTGTAACCGTGTGTGTCAACAAACCCTGAATCATCATTCCATGTAAATAACTTAACTATCTAATTTCATCGAAACACTCTGGCCTAAGAAAGTATTCTCGAAGTGAAAAGTATTAATACCCTCCACTTGATTTCTACGTAACAGGTATTCTACCAATGAAATAAGTAGACCTAGCGAAGCGAACAAAAGACAAGGCTCGAGTGATTTAAAATTTCTACTCTGGTTACGTTCGTTACGCGTGGAACTGAAAATGCTGAACTAAAATCGAAAGGGCAAGGGGAACTGGACGAAAATACGAAACGAAAGGAAGAAACATCGGCTGGAGGAGAAGAACGAAACGAAACATTTATCCGGTAATCCGTGGTGATTCTTCTCGCGGAGGGGCCGCGTGCTTGCGGAGGAATTCGCGAGCCGTGGGCGATAGGTGTGGCCATAGGTGTAACATATTTATGTTGTGAACCGGCCGAGTGCGGGCAATAAATAGCGAGCGGGCGGGCACGGGGCTATCGGGGGTGTAGCGGGGAGTGTTGGTACGAGAAGCGTAGGGGTAGTTCGTTGAGGTGCGGGGCTAGAACGATTACGCTTTCCAAACCCCTCGTCGTTCAACCGAGTCACTGGCACCGCCACTGGCACCACCATCGGCACCACCACCGTATCTACCCCTTTCACCCCCACGGCAGCCCTATCTCCATCTACCTTTCCCTCTTTCTTTCTCCCTATCCCGGATCTCGTTTCGTCCCGCGCTGTCCCCGCATCCCTGCCTCTGGCTCACCTACACCATCCCTATTCCTCCCCTCCTCCAGCTACCCTCTCCCGTCCCAGTGGACCCTGTATGGTGCCTGAACAACCCTATTCGTTTGTTTCCAGCCCGTATGCACGCATATGCGAAGGTATGCAATTTTCATGCTAGGAATTCGCGAACGGACGAACGAGCGAACGATCACCGTGTACGCCGCGCGTTCACGGTAGGCACGGTGGACGGGCGAGGAATACTTCGGGCCCTTCAGAAAATGCCTCCGCGGAGGGTTTTCCGTCGCGGACAATGCGGACCTCGAGCGATTGTCCGATGTCCCGTTTTAAACGGCTCGGTGCTCCGAGGGAGCAGGCGCACTGGCTAGGTTGATCGTTTAAACGACGAGTGGAGCAAACAAGAGAGCTAGAACGTATCGACTCGTTCAGATCCCTTCGACTATTTCGCTCAAGCGCGTAGCCCGGACTGATCCGTGCATTGTAAAATATCTCGAATGCGAACTGCGCGCATAGCTGCACGCGATGGCACGCACAGGCATCTTGGACTCGGCTATGCGAGACCATCTTAGGCCTCAGCACCCCTCGGCATTCCAGCAATCTCGACCGATCGAAAACCGAAGGATGCAGGAACGCCGCGCCAAGTGGCCGCGTATGTCGGCTGTCCGGCAATCCTGATGATGCATATCTCTCTGCGGCCCGTTATGTCTTGAATGTCTCAACGATGCGATGTCTGGCGGACGGGCATCGGTTAGAGAGGCAACTCCAGAGGGATGGGGGTGGGAGAGAGGATGAACGACGGGAGAAGCACGAAAGCTAGCCGGGGAATCGGGGGTGGCTGATGGTCGCGATGAGGTCGAGAGCTTGCGGCCGGATGCCAGTCTAACCATGTCTAGCGCACGTTTACTTGCAAGCTCGCCAGACGCTCGTACGCGCCCAACGCATCGCCAGCATCCGAGCAATGCGGCTCAACGAGTCCGCGTCGGCGCTGACAATGCACTCCTGCCTGCACCCGTTCGTAAGCTCTCTTCCTTCGCGAGGATTGGCTCCTTCGCGGCGAGGCAATTTAGCCGGGGCCAACGATGTCTCGCGAACCTTTCCTCGCGTACGTTGCTCCGCGGCTGTAGAATAGATGCAGCCTTGCGTGCAAGCTCGGGGAAAGAGATTCTCTCGCGCAGAATCTTTCTTATCGAACTAGGTGTCCGGCGAATCCTGTGCACAGGGTGGTTGAGCGGGCCTCGGCCCTGATGCCCAAATTCAATTCAACAAGCGCACCGGTTTATAATCCTCGGAGCAGGAAGTCGCGCGAGTGGCGCAACGCTTTGATCGACGCCGCTACCGCGAGAATTAAATGAAAACCGTCCAGCGTCCTTCTCTTTCCGCGGAACGCGATATCCTGTTTAGAGGCGCCGCTGGGATCGCGAATTCTGCGTTCAGTCAGATGGAAAACGGGAACGCGCGGCGCTCGCGGATTCGTTTAGCATGCAAACACGTACGCGGCCTGACAAATGAATTTTTTAAATGTCCTTCTGGCGAAAGCACGCGCGCATTTCGACGCGCTTTTCCGCGATACCGCTGCCGAGATTTGAGGATGCGCGATGGGCAATAGGCGGCCGGCCAGCGAAATTCCCTCCCGGGTGCGGGTGCACCTCGCGCATTCCGCGCCGAGATTGCGCAAAAATCTGGCAAAACAAACGCAACTAATTTAACTGCTTTCGAACAATTACTCCGAAGCATTTAATTTAATTGCGCCGCAGCCCGTCGAGACCGACCAGCAGCGTCAGTCGAAATAACAACCGATTCGAGACCTGGCCGAAATTTTCGGCTCGACGCGTTTCGCGCGAATTTTTTCGCGCCCGAACAACAATAAAAGGAAAATAGAAAAAAAGAGCAGGGGTTGCGCGTCAAGGACGCGATCGAAGCGCGTTTAGTGGACACTGAAAGATGGAAGTGATGAGACAATGGCGGTGGAAAAATAAATACCGTACGAGTAGGTACAATGGATATAAAAACATCGACAACACAAAGCTGTAGGGTCGTATCCCGTTGGGTTTGTGCGCACATCGAGTGCACGATGTCAATTTCTATCGGTAATGCTGAAACCACCGCAAGTTGATGCACAGTTGAATTGAATTTTTGCTGGGAAAAGCATTCGATATTATTACTATTATTATTATTGTTATTACTATTATTATTATTCGTGTTTATTACTTGGTAAATATGTAAAGAAGAATAATACATAGAGCATAGCCAAGTAAAAGGCGAGGCTGCAATACAAGACTGTTAGAAGCCTAACCGTAACTAAATACTTAAAACCAAAACCAAAACTAGGAAAGAAATGAAAAAAAAGAGAGACAAATTTAAGACAAACAATTTATGGCGTATAAGTAAAATAAAAGCATAAACGTAAATGGATAGATATGGACGAGACAAGGAAAAGAAAGAATATAGAGGTAGCTCTTGAATATCAGCAGGGAGGGAATTATAATAGTGAGCAGAAATATAGGCGAAGGAGGATTCGAATTTAGATGTCGAGTTTACAGATATGGAGTGCAGATTTTGATGCCGAGTAGAAAGAGAATTAGACCGATGAAAAGAAAGATTGTTGCGAAGAATGTAGTAGGGATAAGGCGGCGAGATAAGATATTCACCCTTAAATTTCACGAACTAGGTGATAGTACAATACTTTCCTTAAATATAGCAATTCTGCCCTTTTTACCCACGCGAGAACACGAAGCGCGAGCTGACAAACTATTCGTTCGTAAAAATCGAGGATTTACTCGTTTTTTGCGAGCACGTACACTGCAAGGAGATTGGGGGGGTGGTGGCGTATAGGTGTCCAGAGGAGGGCAGGCTGCTGGAAAGCGAGCCAGTGGGTGGGTGTAATTAATAGCAAACCCGTATAAATCAGAGACAGGTTGGATGCACGTTGGTATGCGCCGTTACCGATGCAGGATTATGCCCAGAGGGGCGGTTACCCCACGACCCGCTAATTTTTCAAACGGCCGCCATAATGGTCCCGGCTAATTACTGATTTTTATCTTCGCGAGTCGGTACTGTGAAAAAGAGCAGTCGGGGGAGAGGCGGAAAAAGAGGGATGGAAAGAGAGGGCGCGGAAGAGGAATAGGATTCGGGTCGGCGGTCGTTTTGTATTGCGATTTTAAGCGACCGAGGAATTTTCCGTGATAAACCGCGACCTATTACGACTACCATGATATGCAAATGGTTAAGCGTATTTTTTAGGGACCCATCGAACCGCACCAACCCTTAAAACAGTTGTTCGGCCTTTTGCGATGATTTTCATCCCTATAGCAATAACATTATTCAACCGGGATGCACGCCACGTTTCGTACAAAGCAATTCGCAGGTATCGCAAGGGGATTGCAGCGGCAGATAGTCTCGAGTTCTTGGCGTTAATGCTTCCGATTGTTATTTGAGGGGGGGGATGCCGTATAGAAACTTACCGAATCCGCAGAGGAATCGTTGCTCCGCCGTACAGGGCGTTTCAAGTTGCAGCGAATTCTGGACGGGTAGATACAACTAACTACCCCCAAACACCTATGTACTTAACGTAACCCGTGTAAGCTCACGCTAGAACAAATTTACCCCCCACGGCCGCACTTCTCTACCGACCATACACTTCGGGTCCCTTCTCACCCCCCTAATTCTCTCACGGAACACCGATGTTATGAAGTTGTGTTGAACTTTTCGCGAGCATAGTTTGCAGAACACCCTCGGGTGACTGCCAGGCTTACCTTGGCTGGTGACATATATCTACGCGGGCTCCAACGAAACGGTCCGGGAAGGGAGATCAAGAAGGGAAGACGAGGGTGAGTCGCCCGAAATTAGCGGAAGAACGCGTCTATCCCGCCTCTTTTGATTTCCACCGCGACGACGGATGGGCATCGGCTACCTGTTGCCCAACTTCGCAGACCGTCAATCGACAAGTCGTGCAACAATTCTTCCCAGAATTCTACCCACCATCGACGACTCCGTTCCGGGGAGCTGCCGCTACAACGCTCCACCTGTGAAACAGTGTCATGTGTAGCTGAATATCTCTGGCGAAGACGCGGACTGTCAGCCCCCCAATTTAGATATCTTTAGTCTGAAATTGCCCACACCTTTTGTTGAACAGATCACATTACCACCCGGCATTCCACACTCCGAATAGAGTGGCCCCCGAATAGAACGTTTTACTTATATTTGAACGACTGATCTCGAAGACGCGCCACGCTCCCACTGAATGCACGTTTCCCCGGAGACAAGGGTTTCTTTTCTCGTGGAAATATGCGCGCGCGTTTCGTATGCAGCGAAAAGGGCACACGCGTTAGGAATTCTCGGCACGGCAGTCGGAGCCAACAGGCCCAGGCAGAAACTTACGGGCCAACTTTGAGGGAGGGTAACAGCATTACAACGTTATTAGATTTACCGCAAGCACCTACCCCGGAGGCACTGCTGCGCATTACACACATAGCCCTCCCCCGAAGTATAAGTAACCCTAAGCGGCGCGGCTAGGGCCTAGCCTCGTGCCTCCAGTGTCTTGTACATTAAATTATGCGCGTGTGCCTCGCAGGTACGAATGAGAAATATTCCTTGGTACTCTGTCCACAGGCGCGCATGGTTCCCCTCGGTGCGCGTCGATCTGGTCGTGTTTGAAATTCTCACCGAGGGTCTTTGACGGGGGAAGGAGAACGCGCGCGCCTTTAAAAGAAATTCAGTTTGTCGTGGAATGAGGAATGAGGAATGCGAGGGAAAAAAAGAGCGTAAGAGAAGTATGCGTCTGCCAAAAAGGTGGAGAGCGAAAGAGGTAACACGTTGAAGATAGAAGGGAGTGAGGCCGATAGAACGGGAAAGAGAGAACGGGAGAAATTTCGGTGCGACTAGCTATTGAGTAGCTACCCTTAAGATAAGGGTGGCTTCACCCCGTCCCTCATACGTTTCCGCTATCTGACGCTAAACGGCACCGCTGCTCGTGGCCTTCCACGTAAAAGGGATGGTCCTGGCAGGATGGTTCTACATAATACGCCGGCACATTACTGTCGAAACCCCATTAGATAAGCGGAATTTAGAACGGCGAGACTGGATTTTTGTACGGACGACTGTTCGTGAAAAATCACCCACCGCCGCAGATATTTTTCTTTCGTTTTTAGCCTGACTTCGTTTCGAACAAAGATTCTCTTTTAATCGCCCTGCTTCCTCCCTGGTTTGCATTCCCAACCCCGTCTATTCTCTGTCCAACACCACTGGTTTACTTCAGGAAGCAGGGAAGAACAGGTCGAAAGTACAGGCCGTGACGTTTAGATGACGAGAGCTGTTCGGGTGAAGAATTCCTCTTTGTCAGGTCGGGTATTCGATCTCCTATCGCGGAGGACTGACATCAGCGAAACTGATTTCAAAAGCGGGAAGATGGGACCCACGCAACAAAAGCCTTTACACGTCTCACCCCCGCCCCTCACTCATTTAAGGCTAACTGTCCACAACGGGGGTGCAAACTACCCTTATCTGCGGACGTTTATGCCCACGCCTTATCTAGCCAGCCCCGGACTGCTTCGTGCTTGCTAACAACTAGGTATTCTCTCTCTTCCAAGCCAATCTCCTTCCTCGGACAAAACGACCTTAAGTTTCGCCTTCTCTCTTGCCACACCTCTATCTCTGCTTTGTCATTTATTTCTCGCCTTCCCCGCTCCACTTCACCGTGGCTTTATTTCAATTTCCTCCCGAGCGCGGTTTTTCAAATGTCAAAGAAAATTAATCCTCCGGATTATTCCTAGAGAGGGCCCATTTACGAAAAAGTCCAGTAATTCTTCCGGTACAAATGTCCTTCATTTCTCGACTGTTGCGACAGCGATGGACGTCGAGTCTCTTGTTACTTTGTGCCAAAAATTTGCGGAACCCGTTTTATCCGATCACACGGCTCGATATCGATGTTCCTTTCGCGCGTCACCTCCAGGACATCGATTGACGAGATCATGGCAATACATACCGCGACGGTATACACGGCCGTATTTTTAAAATGAAAAACAAACGTGACACGCAGCGATCGTATTCTCCCCCTCGTACCTACCTACACAATTACAACACGACGCACCTGCCGCTTGTTCTGCTGTAAATTAAAGCAGATTTTTCCAGTACAAAGCGAACGTACTCCATCCAGCGACAAAAATGCGTCCTGTGAATAAATTCGAAATGGGTGCAACGCAGTTGCTGGACGTTGTTCGCAAGCATCTGTAGAAGAGAGATAGAAAGAGAGAGAGAGAGAGAGAGAAAGGTGACGACACGGAAAATCGAAAGGCACGATGTTCCTTATCTTCCGACATCCCTTAGCTGTTGTCGGAAGAACGGTTGCCGAGAGGCTGAGGGTCGCTGGACGGAGGATGTTGTGCGGTGAAAACAAAGACGTTACTCGCCCCTATCTGGGGTTGTAAAATAACCGTCGAACGAGAGCAAAACAGAGGGGTAATAAATGAGATAAGCTTCGAATAGATTCCTGTGGGAGCGAAAGACATTATCGATGAGCTTGGTCGCTGAAAAGAACTCCTTTCGATCCCAATCGAGCCACTTGATTTCTGCCGATATTAGATATCCTTCCGTCGCTATTATCCATATTCACCGGAAATATATTTCTGGCAATCTATTTCATTTCTCCCCAGCTGCCCCGTCGCAGAGGGAAAATTGTGAAAATCGCGCGGGCTCGATTCAAATTGTTCTACGGCCAGGTGCACGGCTGGTCCTCCGCGTAAACCGGGAATGTTTCAAACACCTGGCCGATTTTCCGCTGATTTTCCTGAATGAAACGCGCCGGGGCCACGTATTGGTACATCGAACTAATTGGAAGTCTTACCAGCACTCGACGTAATAACGCTGCCGGCATCCGGGCGTGTGTGCGTCATATCGATTGGAATCTGCAACGGAGCCCCCCTTGTTACCAACCAGCTCCTCTTCCGCGCACTCGATCTACCTACGCGCCGACCGGTACCGAATCAACAAACAGGACTGATTTGATTCCATTCATTAATTCCGATCGACTTCGCCCGACCCGATCTCCCTTAGATTCCGCCCGCGTTCGAGCGCATTTACGGCCGCTGTTCCCGGTAATTTCAACGATCCCATCGATTCCAAGAGGAACGTGCACCCCGCAATAGACTTCTAAGATATTTTCGCGCATTGTCTGAGAGCCCCGATACCGACTGCCGCCAATCGGTGCCTGTCGATATTTTTAAATGTTTCGGGTTAGGGGGTTGAAACGCCTCCAAAATTCACCGGAATAGAAGTCGCAGCCGTCCTCCGTCCTGGCTACTGAATTAATCGGTGCGACCTCGACGCGTTTCGCATCGATCGTAACTGCGATTCGTCGGGGCGACCTAAAAATAATTGCCAGAATATTTGGGACACGTCGAAGCTGTTCACCGCGCGGCCCATGCTTTTAACAGAGTTTTCCTTTCTGATTGCGGCGCGTGCAACGAAACGCGATCCGATGCCTGGGAGCGAGGCTAAGGGTAAAGCGTTCGACTCGGGTAAAGAGGAAAGGCACGTCCTATTGACATCCCCGTAACCGTGCCGTGATTTAATATAAACTGCACAAAGCTCCACCTTTGATAGTCAGATATGAAATACTCCGGTCCGAGGAGTGCCCCTACGGAGACAGGGCCACCCCCGTGCTGGAGGGTGCGCTCGAGCGTCTCGGCCAACTGCATCGAGCGGCGATTCTTTCTCCCCTTCCGTCTATTCCCGAGGTCGACGTCGAATATTCCGTAGCAAAGGGGGCTACTGGTAGCTGGAGCTTTGAGAGTTACGAATGTCACTGGAATGTTTGGATCTCCTTGGCGCGCAAACGTCGCGTGTTCAGATTCCTCCTGAGGGGCTGCCCTCTCATGGAGTGGAGCTCGAGAATTGCAGTGAATCAAATTCAGACGATGTGGAAGAATAGATGTTCGTATGGGGGAGCGGGCAGCTAGACGTAGCCGGTGATCAATCGAAGAAGAAGTTTTAGGAATTCAGGGATTAGAAAGTTCTTCCACCTCCGCGAACAGTTGCCATAATTAAGTTGCACGAGGTATTTAATTCGTGTTTCGCCAGCTCGAGTGGGGTTTGCCAGGTTATGAAAGGCATCGATGCAGAAGAGGCCGGTGAAATGTGCTCTTTTCGATATACCTTCTTGTGCCCGAGTAATATTCGTTTCAACGGCAGACTTTGATCCTTTATTACATTTTTACAAGCGATTACATTGGCCAGCCGCTGGCGATCCTTCGGGGCGACCTTATTTTCTTCTCCTTACGAGTATCCTTGGCGGATCGTCCGGCGTGGCCCGGTCTGGCTCCACCCCCTACCCCCGTTAACGAAGTTCCCCGACTGACGGAGGAAGATATTGTTCTTGTTTGTAGCAAAGTTAACTCGAGTTCCGCCTCGGCCGTGGTTCACTCGCCCCTAATTAGGTTTAAGGGATTATAGAATTGCCTCGCAAAGTCGATTACGAGATTGGGACGGCCGGTTGAAGGGAGAACGAGCGACGAAGTAGCCGGAGTTTTCAAGACACGGACGCTCCGCCAGCGGGAATTTATCGGATTTTGCGAAACGCGGCGAAGTAGCGAAGTCTTCCAGATGCTGTTTTAAGCGCAATCAAAGGATTAGGGAACTTTTCCGATTTCTCCGCGATCGAGGTATCGTTCACTCTATGCAGAGAATATTTAGTATCTTCCTATCCATCCTTTACTTTACTTTAAAAGAAAAATTGAAGTGCAAAATGTGGTCTCCCACGGTGGACGTTCAAAGCTCGATCGTTCCAAGTCCTCTGCCAGCGGAGAAAAAGGTTGCAGCGGCGACCAGCTCTCTATTTAGAGCGACAATCGACCTGCGGGCTGCTCTCTTTCATCGAAATCAGAATCGGTCAGCGTATTTAAGAGTACGTGACCGGCGAAACTACGACGCGTGGCCTCTAATTGATACCCGTCGGGGTAGTTAACGGAAAATCATAGCTTTCGAAGGGAGGCGTCACGTGAACGGCGCGGAAGGCTACGGAAAGCGCCGTTGGCGGATCACCGGCTACTCTCCGCTGGAACTAAAGGGTACGGGACAAGGGAAAAAGGGGGCGACGAGGACGGAGGATGGGGTTAGCAATTTTAAACAGTCTCCGGCGACTCGATCCTCCGGTATAGCGAAGTCCGGCTAGTGAGGCTGAGCGTGCAATGATTGATGCTGGGGCCGTCGGTATGGTGGGGTGAAAGTGAGGAGGGCTAGAGGATCGGTCCTACGGCCTGGGGAAATTTAATTAACGTAAATGCCGCCGCCACGGCCGGCGTTACACGCCGTGTGTGGCAATCGCTCATATGCAACTGCCCCCCTATCCTCCCTCCACCGTGATCCTACCCTCTCCACCTTCAAACTCATCCCACGTTCGCTTCCTTCCCTCGCCCGCCGCTATCCTACATCCTTTACTCTACACCCCCGCGGCTCTCTTTCTCTGTCCGGTCCGTTCCCGCTGCCCGCTCGAACCTTTCGCCCCCCAGCGTATCCACGCTACCACCACGTGCGTCGACCTGATCGGCCAGCTGGGGGTTATTAAACGTTCCGAACAGGGGTAAGGGGTTCTCGATTGCGGGCCGATTGATGGATCTTGGGGACCCCGTGTTGCTTCGATCGCGAGCACCCGCCAAAGGGTTTGCCCCGGCGATGTCCTGCGAGTTACGTGGATGTCGATGGTTCTTCAGCTCTGATTACTTTTTTACGGCGCGCCGGTTAGAAATCTGACGGCTGAGGGATGTACGTAGAAGGGATGTATATTGGATCGGATGCCCTGTACGAGAGAATCAATCGTTAACGCAGGTGTCGCGATAGCAGGGACTCCACGAGCATGCCCTCTGTTCGCGAAACGCGCTTCGACGAGCTGCCGGAAAACTGCGAGCGACCTGAAGCGGGGAAGGTCGGCGAAGCAAAGTTGCAAAGATCCGCAAGCTCGTTTCACCAGGATGATCGTCAACCATCCTTTTTGCGAGGGTCTGTACACATAAGTACCGAGAGGTAACGGCTGCTGCGGTGCCGGTACGTGTGGCATGGGCGCAGGGTGATGGAGGGTGGATTTCGCTGGAGGCCGAGATGGGCAGAGGCTGTCGAGGGGGCGGCAGAGAGCGGGGGATATAATGGCCGCGGCACGTGGTGCGTGCCCCCATTAAACCGATCGCACTCCGGATTGATTTTCAGCCTTTCGGCATTTGATACGAACAAACTTCGTTGACGGTATAATTGAATCGCCGCGCGTGCCCGTCTCCACTTGACTGGGAATTTGACCAAAACGGAGTGGTCCACTGCGACGTCGCGGGCTCACGGTTGCGAGAGAGCACGGGTAAAAGTTAAAAGAAACAAGGCACAGAACGTGGGGGGTGCACATGCGCTCGCGTTCAACGACTCTTTGGTAATTGCAGGCTCGTTCGACTGGCTGGCTCCTTCAACCGTGACACCAATTCGATTCTCGTTACACGTACCGGACCTAACTTCGTTACGAGTAACGTTTGCCAATTTTTATCACCTCGCGCGATCGTCGGATGGACGGCGAATACCGTTTGATCCTGCTCGGTTATTGGCCAGCTCGGTGGACTTGGCGAATCGACCGAGCGAACGAGTTCGAGACGAAAGTGCAACGTGGCAGGGCGCGAGCAAGCAGCAGAATGCATTCGTGCGGTCTGCGGGCTGTAACTGCTAATTAGCGCATACAGGTCTGTATGGCAGGCTCGAGGGTTGGACGGCCAACGGTGCAGGCTGCGCAATGCGCCCCTTTATTAAATACCATCGAAATTAAAATTATAATTGCATTCGCTAACCCCCCGTGGCCCGGCAGCGGCCACGCGCGATACTTCTCTCAGTGGCTGCTCCCCTCCTCTGGGGGCGCCCGTAGCGTCGAGGATTTGCGGAGAATTAAAAATGGGGAAAGATCGCTCGATTCGAGGGAGGGTTGCACCGGCGTTCGTAGCACACCTCGCGCTAAGTGTCATTCTCGTCGAGAGGAAAGGAAGAGACAGCCGCGGTTCTTCGAAGAGCACCACTTCCGGCAAGAATGGTCCCCTCTGCGAGGTTGCTAAAAGAATATCAATCGCCGAGCAGAGGCCAGCGGTCAGGCCACGTTCCGATCCATCGGCGGCGGTTGCATTGCAGCGGTGGCGAGCCGCTTTTGAAGTGTCGATAGCAACGAGTAGCAATGGCACGATCAACCGTTAGATATTCTAATTAGGGGTAACACGAGCCGGTACTTCGCTAGCTGACTAAGGCATACGCTGCGCGAGATTGTAGGTGGAAACGATGCTGAAGCCATAGACGACGGAGGTAGAGGCAGTAGGTTGTATAGCCCCTGTCAGCCACTGTGCCACTGACGGCTCGCTAATTGCTCGACCAACCTCCAATCCTCCACCCTCGCGCCGCTCCTACCATGGCCGCGGCACCCTTCAAATCCAAATCCAAATCCATCCCTTCGTAACCACCGATACTGCTGCGTCCTTTCAGAATTGCGAGCATGCATCGAGTATCGTATATGATGACGAAATTTCTCGGCGAATCATCGGAACAACTATACGCGAGGCAGCGATCCAGCTTTCTCATCGATTCAGCGGCTCCATCCAGCAGAAGCATCTCCCCCTCTTCATGCCTGTCTCTGGTTTCCAGCAGAGTTCCACTAGAATTCGAAATTACCCCGCCTATCGGCTGCCCCGGTGGCTGCATCAACGCGATGCCGATAAAACGGCGAAGATTCCATCTAGGATCGTTCGAATTGTTTCGCGGCCGCGTCCGTTCCGCGATGTATCAATCTACCCCGTGCATCATCATCGACGAAACATTTCCATGGATCGTCCTTCCCGCTGGCACTGGACGGGAATTTCCTAAGACGCGGTTGGTGGAGTAAACGCCGCGGCGGAGACGTTGGCTGATTCGTTTTAAATTGCTGGACTGTCACCGGCGAGAATATGAAAAAAGAATCGCAAGGTGCGTGGGCGCGAACCGTATATACTTGCATGTGAAATCGATCGCGTGCGTCGCGGCCGCACGAACGAACGGGCGAGTAAGCGAACGAGCGTATCAAGGGTCGGTACGGTCGCGAATTAATCGAGCATATAATCGATGTGCGCCTGTCGATATATATGTATGTATATGGAAGCCATCCGCCTGGTCACCCTCGTGAACTCGGGGCCCCTCCATCGTTAGTCAACAGTGCACACGGTAACGCTAATTTCTGTAGCGGACGTGTCGTACTACCCTGTCAAAAAACGTTCAATATTTTCGCAGAGTCCTTATTCCATGCTACGCGCCGCTCTACCCCACGCGACGATCATTAAAAGTAATTCCTTCTTTCTAGAAAGAGACCAGGTTCGCTCGCGTGGAACAAGAGTCCTCGCTAGCGAAAGCTGAACGAATATCACGTCTATCCATTAGATGTCGGAATCGCTTATTTAGATATAGCCTCGATCACGGTGATACGCCTGAAATACGTACGAATCCGCTCGCGTTCCCCGCGATTAGTTAAGCGGCCGTATTGATGGGTAACAAGTTCAAAGAGGATTGCTGCCAATCGTCCAGTGGCGATAACGGGGACAAATCCGGCGCAATTCAGACCGATCGACGAGATGATGGCAAGCGGAATGAAGCGGGCACGGGCGCGATGAAATTAAGAGCATCGAATGACATCGTCGCAATATCAGCCGCATCTCCGCCCTACCCCCCGTTTCCGCGCACCAGCGCGCAGTTGGACGGGTAGCGATAGCACGATCGTAGTCGCAAATTTATATCTGATTTTCCGGCGGGACGGAAATCAGAGAACAGGACAAAATTGATCCGCCTTCTGATTTATTGCCGCGAACTAATAACGCCCGTATCGAGCGTGGCCCGCGGCAATCTACGGAACAAGCCCCGATAGGTAGCCGTATCGCGGCGCGCGGCTCTGGTGTACGACTAGCTCACATCCATACTTTACAAAAGCCACGGAGCGATCTTGATGTGGCATTAACGATCCGACGTTTTCGTACGTCACCCGTCACGTATCGATTAGCGACCGATAAATACGACGAAAGCTTTCCTACGGCGAAGATCGACGCCGACTCTCCGCCGAACGCTTATTCATTGACACTTGGCAGGTGTCACCGCCTCGATGTTCGATATCCCATCGACGTTTAATATTACGATATTTTATCCCGAATCTGCGGTCCGCAGTATTGAATATCAATAACTTTTTGAGTCGGCAGGTACCGCTGGAAACACGCTCCAGCGGTTGTTCGTGCTGTACCGCGGCGTAATATAATTCGGCCGGTGAAAATCGTTTCGTTATCGCGGGGCCATAGAATTGCCGTGTCTTCGCCGTACCCGTTGCGTTTGCACAGGCGAGAATTTATATATTTTTGACGTTGGGGAGTCCGTAACGGGGAAACGATCGAACGGCCTCGTCGAATAATGCCCGCTGCGCTGACAAACGAAATTGAATGACGCTGAATCGCTCCACTCCATTCGCGCGCTAATAAAAACCAGCCATCCTGTTAATTCTCACTTATGAGATTTCGCTGGCGCGCGGCTCGATCATCGAACGCGTCGATGGATATCGCGCGAATCCCGGCGAGTGCCGTGTTTCGTAAAAATAAAAACAACCAATGGAAATGCCGGGCGAATAAATACGTTTGTTCAGCGTGCTCGCGATGCACAAGGGCTTTTTCAATTGACAGACGGCCGAGCGTTTGATTAATCGCGCCGCCTGCCTAACGTTACGAACAACGATTTAAATCTTTCGCGACACGCAACGCCGATCTTCGGGGCCGAAGCGACGCGTACGAGAGTACGAGCCCCGCGAAGCTTAACGAGCTGGCTGGAATTAAAAATGCAATCGGTAACGAGCACGTCCAAGTCGCGCGCGACCGGCTAAACAAAGATAAAAGGAAATTAGTGGCCGACGCGAACTTGATTTGTAGGATCGAGTACGAACCTTTGCGGGGACGTTTGTCAAATTCCCGAAGCGAACACTTGATTGCCACGACGATACATGTTCACTTATTTATATAAACCTCAATTTCACTCTATGCGCCGACATAATGATTCCCTGCACTCGAGTAAAGAAAAGCAAGTGCACCTCCCTCTTCTAAATGTTTCTAAATCCGAAGCACGACGAGGCTGGCCGAACGCAAATTGCGAGAGGACGAATGAAAACAGGCGAAGCAGAGGAGAACGAAAACAGTCGGACGTGGCTCGCGCCAAGTAGTAATAACGCTGGAAGGGGTTTCAGACGTCGTTCAAATCGGCGTGCCGGGATCGCGTATTATAATTCTCCGTTTCATTTGTACGAGACGTAAAATTAATTAAACAGCTGATACGTGTGGCACGCCAACGACAGAGGGCCACCTCTGGCTGGCCGCCCCGGGGCTCGGGCAACGGCAAAACAAACACATCCACCCTAGAAATTCGGCCGGCACGACCCCCGGAGATTTTCAATTTGCGCCGCTGTAAGGGGATGTAAAATTCTGCTCGGCGGATGCGCATTCCGCTCCGTCGCGCGGAATACGTCAGCGTGCATACCTGTCAATAATGGGCCGACGATAAGGAGAATCAGCGGTCTGGCAACCGAGTAAAAATCGATCGGTCAAACGGACGAGTTAATCGAATCGGCAAGTTTTTCGGCTCCGCCTGACTGTTTAATCATTTGACGAAGCGCTCGCAAAGGGGACCGCCGACCAAGGGCTAGCGTTACAAACGAAACAAACGATGTTGTTGGTTGACGCGTTCGCCGGGGGAGGCTGGTAAAAATTTTCGAGTTACTCGTTTTTTAAACATTCCCCGTTATCGAAAGAAGACGGAAAGATCGGAAAGCGATGCCTGCAAGCGAATTCGCCGTTTGCAACCACTGAGGACGGGAAGCCGGCGCTCCTAATTGCGCGCGTTTTACCTACGCGCCAAATTCGCAAATTACGCCGAGCGTGTATTCGCGCCTCCCCGAGACAATTTGAGCTCATAAACATAATTAATGGCGGAGCATTAATTCAGAGATTTTTCGCCGGTTCCAAACACATGTTACCGTGCGCCGCCAACTGTCTCGCAATTTAGCTAAATAATTACCAAACTTGCCCCCCCGCGCGGACGACGACGCATTGCCAGCCAACCGACGAAACTTAATTGGTAACGGAGCCAAGCCGGTGTCGCTCTGTTTGGACCACTGTAGTCATGAATCGCGTTGATTTCTTCTTTTGCCCTCTGCGTCATTTCGGGAGTCCCTTGGAAAGGACGTTGCATTTTCATACTGTATAGGAGCGCGTCATACGATAGGGCTAATAATCTCTCGAGTATTACGTTCGCTATGAGTTATGTACGTGTGTGTCGGTCCATTTATCTCAGCCGTCTCTGTCTCTAGCCATGTATAGGCGCAATGGGCTCCGATCCCTCGATTAGCGAACGAATTAAATTAAATTACGAACGGAGGACTGGCGCACGAACCGTGCGACTAAAAGCTAGGAAAAGTTGTGTCGCGTTGCACGTTAGCTGCAACTTGGACGTTAGAGTTGATGGCTCAACAGAGCCGGTTCGCGTGTAGTCGAAGGCGAGCGCGTATATGCACGGACCCTTGTCCGGGGGCAGGGCTGCCATCCTAAGCCGGCTTGACTAATTGGTAGCGTTATAATCATGGGTACACGGTTAGGTTGGTATTACCGCAAGTTATAGCCCCGTCTCCACATCGGCGACCGCCACGCACATTCGCGCGTAAGAGGGGTGCTTAATGACCCCGCCGTTTACGCAAATTTTCCCATTATGCGACGTGGTTTTGGCCCGCCGAACGGGACGATCCTGGCGACCGTCGGAACGAGCGTCATTTTCTCTGGCTACGGGGGAGCTTAAAGCTCTCCGAAACCGCCAACACCCGCTTTTGACGTCGCTTCTGCCAGCTCGGATACCATGCCCGTGCTCCGTTCGCTCGGTGCCCGAAAGGAAACGGCCCTTGGACACCGGGCAGGTCCTAGCCACCGTGTTTTGAATCACGTATCAAGCTGTCCATGCGGCGAGGAATATTTTCCACCACCGTTGCGCCGTATTTCCCTGATTCTGCCAATATAATCCAGGAAGAACGGCTTATCGTGCCCGCAGGGAGTCTATCCCCGGTAAATGATCCGATTTCGGTACACGTAACCCGCCGCTTGGTCACACGAGATACTGATAATAAAAAATCGCGGGATATAAAATAATTCAAACAAATGCGCTCGCACGGAGACCGGGCCTGGCGACGATATATTCCAGCGGGCTTATCCGCGACCGGTCATTCATATACGTGGGAAAAAACGTGGCGCTCTAATGGCCGGCTATCTGTAACGGTTAGGAAGTGGGCGAGATTTGTTGACGTCGCCGAAAGGAGGGAAGGAATCTTCTCCGGCGGCTGCTGTTCGACGTTCGCCGATACAGAGCGCTCATAACGACCAAACAGATAACGACGGATGGGCCGCCCCCCAATGATCCGGCGTGATTTAGAAGCGCGATTTACTAGAATCCTTTTTCTTCCAACTGATGTTGCTGCTATTACGTACGACTCAAAGATTTCGAATGTTCTCGGAAACGCGCGTTTGCAGCGCAGTGCAAAAAGCTGCGAGAAGCTTCATATCGGTCGACTGTGCGTCCCATCGGTTCGAATCCCGCGGGTGTGATCGCTGCTAACTAAACTTGTAAATCTCCCTCGCCGGGCAACCGGAGCTAGAGCTGTCCCAACTGACCAGAACGCATTTGTCTATCTTACGACCGGGGTAAACGACGCCATGTTGGAAAACCGGTGGTGCTCTGTCCGTTATCGCGTTGCGAACGTAACTCTTCGAATGTAAGATGACAGAGAGAAGGAGCGCGTATGGACGTGGCAACTTGAATGAGAGTCACGAAGCATGAAACTGTTCCCCTAATAAATCATATAAAAAGAGCGACTAAGTGCCTCGCGGTAACGCCGTCGGAATGCAAACTACCGAATCGCACTTTCGCGAGCTTTGGAATCTTGACTGCTCTCCTATAAACCTTAGACACGCGAATTCTCGTCGGGACATAAAGGCAGTTTCTGGGGGTGATTCGCGCGGCGTCAGGGCATTAGAAACAAAAGCTGGGTAAACGAGGAGTTACGAGGGCCCTTTATGCCTCTGCCTTCGCATCCGGTTGTCTCGCGAATTATGACTGATGTCTTAGTTAACCGTGCCTGTGAGGCGCTCGAGGCTTTAATGCCCTGGAAAAAGAAGCCCGCGAGATACGGCCACTTGTATCAGCCGCGCGCCTCCGACTTCGCCCCCGAAATTGTGAGGGATGGTTATGGCGCAGCGTGCGCGAGCGATACGATCCCGCGCGAGCGCTCGCAAATCAAACGCGACGCGCACGTTACCGTCCTTCTTTTTCCACCGAAACGCCAGAGAATTGCAAAAAGTTTCAAACACTGCCTTTGATCGGCTCACCTGTCGCCCCTCGCAACGCATTGCCCCCATGAAAACCCGTTTAGCCCGCACTTAATTTCAAACCCCGCCCGTTTACAATCCACTCTGGACGGACTTTTCATGCGAACTGTTTATACAGTTCAGATGCTTAAAGAACCTTCGAGCGTATGAACCTTCGTCGGGCCGACTAACACTAGACCTACCACGCCAGTCAAAATGACTGGTTTTACAATTTCATTTTAAAATTCCCACTTCATGTTGCATGTTTTCCCGTGACGATGTTATGACTTTTGCAGCGATAACTAAGGAAGTAATAAAATGAATTATATTTTTTTTATGTATTCAAAATCAAAATAATTTTGTGTCATGGCTACTTCTACCAATACCTACCAGTAAAAATGACTGGTACATGTCAAAGTGTGAAAGGATTTCACAATCCGGTTACCGAACTTGAATTACCCAGTTTCCTCGTTTTGTACAACTTTTCACACGTTTTTAGAATGTTTACTGCGTACCATTCAATATGATGGTGATAATTATCAGGAAAATTCCGGATCGATTATGATGCTAATGCAAAAATAATGCATTCGTTCGAAAATATCTTTAGTTGTTCATTTAGATGTGGAGACATAGAATGTAAATTGAAGTTTTTGTTATGAATGTTTTATTTTACGAGTACTTTTTATTTTAGTTTTATTTTATAAGTCCTGGAAATGGCAAAACGATTGAAAACCTCGGAAGTATTGCAAAAACTGAACGACATTCCCATGGAATGCTCTGGGCACGATCCAAGTAATGCCTCGATGCCTTCGTTCGACCTTAGAAGGATACGAGTGTCTGTATTGAAATTTTGGGTACTCAAGGCGTTTAGGGGACACCGCCGATCCAGGCAGACGTACACTTGAGCGCGAGGCGTGTTTCACTTGTGTACAAAATTTAAAATGTGTCTGTTTAACTATTTTCCATTGCCCACTTGCCATGTAACGAACATAATATTGAAGGTACCGCCTTCGCAGTGCAAATTATTAACGAGAATTTGATTTATTCCCAGCGGTTGGAGCCACCCCGTATCGCGCAGCTTGGACCCCTTTTTTCCACGGTTTTTCATTTGGCCCGCGGGCTCTAATCGCCGTCGCTTCCCGCGGTAATATTTAATTTTTAATCCGAGCGTATTCAAATTGCGGCCAGACTTGCTCTTCGTGGCGCTCCTAATGGGAATACAATTTATTTCCTGGCCACCGCTTATTTTACATTTTATGCTAAATAAGCGCCGGCTACGCGCGTCGTTCATACTCTCGCCGGCGATTAATCGCACGAAAGCCTCGCACACCAGCCAGACACGCGTTCCTGTTTTACAGAGAGCAAGCAAACAGATTACTACCACCCCGACCGTGCTACAAGAAACTTGAGCATTAACGAAATAAGAGAACGATCTGTGACTATGATAGGCGTATATTAATAAGACGATGAACAGCACACTCCGCCGCCATCCCAAGTGCATTATCTTCCCACGAACCCTTGCTCGAAAGTTCTACGGCTATATCCGACCCTTATAATCATATAGCAGGAGGAATTTGGTCAACGTGGCCCCGAGGGTCGGCGGGAAACTCAGTTACAGCTTGGTCAGCCGCACTTGAAAACTCCCGAGGGCACCTTTAATCCATGACTTTTAACCCGGTATCGATTAAGTCCTAATAGGCAATTCTAGGCGAAAATTACGTGCGACCACCGTCCTCCACCGACGGCGTCTTCATCGACCTAGCATCCCCTCGTTACCCTAATCCTTCCTTTCCAACCTTCTCACCTTCCCCGTGTCTGGCTGCTCTGCCACCTCGGTCACGCGCGAATATTTCCAACCGAATCAATGGGATTCCTCCTGTCGCGTTGCTTCGCGTACAAGACGAAACACCCTTTCCATCTCGTTCGCCGGCTTAACAAATAAGAAACGATCCCGCGACGAGGGCCACGCGTGAATCGGTTCAACCGTTTAACGAGCTACAACGGTCGGGGGGCAACCTCAAAGCGTTAAATTCGGTTAAACGAGCAATCGTTGCTCGCTAGTACGAGGGCCTCTGGACACAACCGTGGCCATTGACTCGTACAGAAGTTTACGCGTTCAGGGTGGATTCCGAACCCCGCGAGGGGAACCCCAGGCCTAACCCAGTCAGTCGTTTGCAAGCACCGAGCTGCGCTCAGGACGCCTCTGCGGAGGATCGCGGCAAGGTCTTACGATTCAATTAAACGCGCATCCGAGTAACGTCTCTCCCGGCGGACGTCCGCCCTGAATCAGTGATGAGTGGCTGTTGCTTGTCTCCGCTCTCATTTCCGACAGGACGGACAGGAACGATGAAAGAAAGGGGACTCCCTTCCGGCTCTATCCGCCGCTCATTTTTCGGCCGACTTCTCATGCATTATTTAAGACTCGGACCCTGGAAACGAGCGTTGAAGTCTCTGCGGAAGATCCCGTCGTCACCACCGATGGACCCTTTAAAATCGGCCGTCCTCGAGCCACGTCCCGCACGCAAAAAGAATATTCATTAACTCGCTGCGGCCCAGTCGGACGAGAAGCCAGCTCGTCGATGAGTGGAAAACAGAACGGCTGGTGTACAGGCGTCGTTTGATACTGTAACGAACACTTGGAAATCTCGTTTCAAACGTTTCAGAGAGGCCTGTTTGCCGTGCTGTGCATTTCGAGCGGCGACCACCGAAACGCTTCGCAACTGTGTACGTGGTCCATTGCAAAATTCAAAGCAACACCGGGCAAGTTTAGATTTCCTCCGCGGGAAACCCCGGACGTAGCCTAGATCTCTCGATTTACGCCGACCTAACCAACTGGCTACTTGAATAATTGAATATAAACCTCGTGTCCGGCTATTACTAACGTTGAATATTGAAGCAATCGTTTCTGCGCGGCGGTTGCGCTGTCGCGGTGATTAGAGATGTTGTGTATAAGTCTGCCGAGAATCGAACAGTTTGCTCTGTTAACTAGGACGACGCCGAGCAACGTCTTGCTTTAAAGTTCACGCTTAGGGAAAGATGGCAGGAATAGAAGGAGACACGATTTCCACTGCTATCGTTCGTTTAAAATGGCCTTTCTTTCTCTGGAACCGATAAAGACGGGAGTTAGATGTGAATGGTTCGAAAGGGACGGAAGCTGGCGGCCTGGCGGTACCTCCATTCTTCTCGGAGGCGCGCACACCTCGGGGGTTTGGATTCTTAAGCACGATTTGTACGAGCGCCATATTTCTTCGGTAAGAGCGCCGTTTGGTGGTAATAGTTGCAGTATTATTTACCGTTAACGGCCCACTTTGCCCGGGTAATGCCAGAGAATTAACTTACTGCGCGCGCCTTAACGTACAGGCGAGAGATACTTTATAGCCCCGGCGACTTCGCAGGGCCCTTTGACTTGTTTACTTTCGCCGGGACTTCATCCAATAAACGAACTTCCGGCTCCAGCCACATTCTACGATTCATGGTCTATGTAGTTTCGCCGGCGAATCGAGCCTCGTGCAGGTAACGCGCAATAAACCACGGTGGTCCGATCGTTCTCCTCCGACAGAAGGCGAGTACTTTAATCTCGCGCGAAACGGACGGTTTTCTTAAAGATATACGGCTTTCGAGGCGTTAATCGGCGAAAAGAAGCAGCGAGTTTCGAGGGGCCAGGTCGGGCCAGACTTTTATGGCACTCTTAGCTAATTGAATCGATAACTATCCAAAGCTGTTACCGAATTATTCCGCCATTACGCGGGAAGGCGATTACGCGACGGTTGGATGAACCGCGAGTCAGCGGAGACGCATATTTTCTTCGGGGGATTTTATGGGGTGCTAAAGCGGTATTTCCGTGCTTGAAAGGTAGAGTGCAGCGGAGAAGAATTTAGTACCTTCCCGTGCGAATAAATTGTGTTTATTAGGCCAATCCTAATCAAAGTTTCATAACAGCTGGAACCTGAGGAAATCTCTTTGCGCGAACAATTCCAGGGATCTCAGGCCGTTACATCGTTACACCCCGAAGGAAAGGATCGCGATACGGGAGCTGGAGTGACGTTTAACGTCGCGAACGGGAGCAACTAACGCGGGTGCGGGCGCGTGTCCGGGCCGAAATCTCAGATAGAAAGATACACATTATACGCATTATTAAGTGTTGGTCGCATTCACTTAATCCCGTAGTGAATATCCCGTTGGTATATCTCCAAGCCGATCAATCACAGAAGGGAGCCGTACAACCCCAACCCCGTTGGCGGGAAGGGAGCGGCGAGGAGAGGAGAGCAGGGCAAACCCGTCGCTTTCGGTTCTCCTCTGTTATTCGCACCGAGTCATATATCATTTCGTTATCATCGACTCTTTATATGCGGTTGCGCTCCATTTTCTGTCTGTTTGCTCCGTTAAACGCCGGGCCTCTGGTTTGATTCAGTGAAACCATTAGCCGGATTTCGGTCGCCGGCCGCATTTTCCGTACTCTCCTATCGCCGCGGCTATCTCTCCGCATCATACGCGACTGACTACCGCCATTATCGGCCTGGACCGGCGCGAACGATAATATCCCCCCAGGGCAGGGGGCGGGGGTGGTGGTGGTGGTGGTGGTGGTGTGGGCACGGAAAAATATTCCCACGGGTCGCGGTCCGATTTACTATAAACAAGATCATCGAACCTGGGGGGACCTGCGTGCAGCTTTCATTCTTGCCAGCGTGCACGCGGTTTATTCCCGCGTTCGACGCACTGCCCCGCTGATCCTGTTTCTTCGTCGACGCGATTTTCACGGCAAAACGGGCGCGACGTTAATTCGAAGATTAAAATTCTAACTTCGTAATCCCCGTTTAATCGCGCGGCACAACGTGATCGCGACGCGTTAACGAACAGCCCGGCGGCGACCGAGGGTGATCCTCCTCGTTTCGAATTCGAATTATGGCGATCGTATTTCTTGCGGGCCGACCGTTCCGGGTCCCGACGTTTTCCACCGGGGTCCCTTATTTTTGCGAGCCCCGTCGATCAGCTCGCGCATATGCGTTCGCCGTACACCCCCGCCGCAGGAGCAGCTGTGCGACGCGCGGCGAACAGACGCCATCTTGCCGAGCGACCGTTCCAAAGTGCCTGGTGAGCCGGAAACAACTGATAACGATGTCACCGATCGACGTTGCTCGCATCGTTCGAGGACGGTTAACGCCGATATTATCCATTGTCCTACGGGCGCGGCCGATAAGCGGACGCGATAATAGATTTTACGGGAGCGAATTCGTGCTCCGTTTCCTCCGGCAATGGCGGACCGCCACCGACCAGCGGGGGTGGGCCAATAAAACTCCTTGAAGGCACGGTTTATCGGTTTTTCAACCTGGCTCTTTGTGTCGTTGCTCATCCCGGTTCCGTGCCGCTTTATCGATGCTCGCGCGAGCCGCGAAGAATACGACGATGGCTCTCGAGGATCCCGAGCAGCCACGGGGGTTGGGACGCGGCTTCCGAAAAATCTCCACGGATCTAGCGCCGGGGTCGACAGGAAATATCGTGAGAGCCGCGGAAGGGGATGAATAAGATTCACCCTGGCGCACTTTCGGGGCGCGGCTCCGCGACGGCAGAGATTGCGCCCGGCGGTTGCAAATGGGGGTGTCAACGGCATCAGGCCTGTATTGTGGAACGTCAATGCCACGGAAACTAACACCGTTCCCTTCGCTTCGACCCTCCTCCCCTTTGCCGCGCCAGCGAACAAGCCATGGAACAAGATCTGTATTCTGTTGGTGTTCGGTTCGATGCCATCTTACCCCCGTTCGATTAACCGGCGCGCACTGCTCGCCCGGGGATCGATTGTCCTTCGGTGCGCGACTTTTTACGTGAATAAAAAAAAAAAAGGGTTTACCCGTTAATAGATCGTGATACGTGGGTCTGGCTTGTGCGCGGTGGTGTAATATCCCAGGAACGTTAATGGGTGAGCTGACCGCGACGTCTTGTCGAGCACCGATAAATTCGAAAATTGCCGATAACCGATAACTGGCTGTCAGAACGGTCCACTTGTTCTGACACCTGTGTCACTTCCGGTTATTCAAAGCCGGCGGCGTGCCGTCCGAAACGTTGACAGCGCCTTTGTCCGTCGCGTCCGATCGCGGGACGTGGCAGCGTTCTCGGCTATTATTATATTTCCATCTAACCGGGCCCTTTAGGCGACCGTCTATCGCGCGATACTCTTCTTCCTATCTCGTGCGTTTCGAGCAAGAAGCGGAAGATTGTTCAGGGACGGGCGCCGTTGGAGCGCGTCACGGACGGGCCGCGTTTAAACCTCGTCGTTCGGTTATATTAAACGGAATAATGTCACCGCGACGAGATCCAATCGTTGTCAAAACAGGAGCGGAAAACCGTTGTCCTCGACTGTTTATGACACGAATACAATTTCCCAAATCCTTCTCCCGGTTCCCGAAACACACCCTCCGGTTTTGCCGCGGACGTTTGGAAAAGGTTAGCGTAACGGTGTGTACAGAGGCAGAAAGCTGTCGGTCTTAATTAATAACCGAGCATTCCCCGGGTAATACGGGCGATGGTCGGGTCAGGGTGTGCTGATTTTCCCAGGCGCCACGGTGGTCCTCGAAAGTAAACGAAGGATAAAACGATTATACGAGAGAAGTCTCGCTTGCCTAGTTTGCGCGGCGGAACGGCAAAGCGCGCTGGGATCTTGCAGTGACTTCGGGGGAGCGTGGATCAAATGGCGAAGGGTTAAGGCTGCCATTTCCTACAACGATTTCCACTCTGGCTGGAGTCCTTATTAATAAAGTCGGATTAGCATAACTGCTAGGATCCGTCGGCCGAACTCTGCATAATTAAGCCACGCCGATTGCCATCTTCGACGGCGGAGTCTCTAACCACGAGATAAGCCGACGGGTCTAAAGGAGATCTTGAAATACGAAGTGCAGGGCAGGGATCCGAAGTGTTGGAGGGCTGTATAATTGGTATTAGAGTAAACTATCATCGACGCGTACGAACACTACTGACCCCATCGCCGATTTATCTGGACAGATTGCGAGAACGCTGGAATCTAAACGCTTTTAGATTCGCGGTAATGAACGATCGATGAAATTCTCGATTGTTACGCTGCCAACGTTTCACTTGAAACGCGGCGCAATTGGGGGTTGCGATAATAGCGGCGATGATATCGCGCAGAAATATTTGGAGAGTCCAGGGTGAAGGGGGAGAGAGAAAGGGGTAGGCTCTTTACACACGCACAGCTTTTAACTCCGAACGCGAGAGTACAGGCTGGCACAGATAACGAGTTCTGTCAGTGACTGGTGCCACTGTCACGAGGATCGTCACCGAAGAAAGGGTGCACGCTCGCGTTTTGCAAGGCAAAAACTAGAGGCTACGTCATGACGGCATAACGGCTTATCGGTCGGTGCGGTACATTAAGCACGACCGTTTACTGGCGCTACCGCAAAACGGGGATGCTGTCGGTCATGGTGGCTGAAGGGGGAGGGGCGAGGCCGAAGAAGGGTGTCGAGAGATTATCTTGTCGTATTCAATATTCCTATGGAGCGTTCGGGATGATAAATCGTCCTTCTCGATAGGAAAGATGCGTCGGAACCACGTACCAGGACCTTCATCGACTCTCACCTCAGCCCGCTTCGCGATTCTATACACCCCTGTTTGCCTTTGTTCGAATTCAACGTCGAAAGCTCGTGGGAGCAGCCAGTAACGTCTTAACGCTGTCTTTTATTCCTTTCACCTTAGCTGCGAACCCCTAGTAACCCCCCACTGGTCGAAAAAAGCTTGGATAGTACTTGTTCGATAAAATTGATGGAATGATTGGTAAATTTTCAATCTACATGTAATAGAGAGAAAATATAAGACGTAGATTGCGGCTACACTTTCCTGAAACGCTCTCCAACTTCCCATTCAGCCTTGTTTGGTTTCCTGTCGTTCCCCGTCGCGGGAATTTCAGCGTTGCGAGGACGATGAATCGTGGAAGCCACGGGATCGCGCGAGGACGCGGGTGCGAATGCGTCCACCAAGAAATCCCGCGGGTATCAGTATAATAAAACCATTAGAATGATCCTCGTACGTGCATTCAAACCGTATAAATATCCGGCAGAATCCCTCGCGCCGTTTCCAACTTCTGTGTAATGTTAAACTTGCGATAAATCCGAAGTACCAGCCGAGGGCGAATCTCTTGTCCACTGCCGGATAGGGGGGCCGTATCATCTTCGCCGTTGACCATGGACAATAAATTCACGGCTCGCATACGTGGAACGCGTGGAACCCCTATGGCGATGTCGCTCGTATTACGCGCGATATATTTTTTTCTCTCCCAGGCCGGTGTACTTTCGGGGTTTCATTATTTTATGTGCATTCATCACGAAAACAATAACTCGGTTGACCTTTCTTTTTATCCATTCCGTTGAGAATCGGCGTGAGTCCGACCGGTTGCCTCGCAAACCGCCGTCGATTACCACTGTTTTCCAAATATCACTACTTTCATCGAGATCACAATTTCAGAAGCGCCCGTCCACTTGGTCATAGTCGTCCCTCCCTGTTCCGCATGAAATCGGCAAATCGTAAGCGAAATTCTGCCCCTCTCGGTGAGCATGTCATCCATTATCATTCTCAAGATTTTTGTTGACAGAATTACGTTATCTAGTCGACACTCCGCGAGCCCCGGTCATTAGAGTCCTAAGCAAAGGCTGACATAGCACTCCGGTTTCCTTGTGTAGACGCGTATATAATTATCGAAGCGTATACCGAGACGATGTTGGTGTCAGCAATGGTCATTTGCCGCTATCGGCCGGTTCACAGGCTATCCTAACTGCTCTGTCCTGTCTGATTATTCTCCGTACCCATTCTACTCCATAAAGCCTGTTAGAGAGCTCCCGCGTACATTACGAGCAGTAAATTAGCGATTTCGGAATTAATTAACACCGCGATCCGTTAAGCGAGCCGATTTAAGACGAGCAACGGTGTAGACAGCTTGTCAACCTCGCGATTCCAAATAGAAAACACCTTTCGTCCGTTCGCCTCGATGGATCTAATCGGGACAAGCCTCGCCAAATATTTCGGCGGTAATTCCGCGCGATCGATCATTTCGCCGAAGAATCAACAAGTACCGTTCACGCGTGACAGGGTTTCTTCGTGGTCGAGTCGGTAACACCCCGGGTGTTGTTTCGCCGTTTCAACCCCCTACCACAGACGCTTCTCTCGCGAATATCGATATATCACGAGCCGCGGTAGCGCCCTGACGTTTCCTGTCATCGGTTTAACGGAGCACCTACTTGGATTAAGTGTTCCCGTCCGTGAACGAGTTGTACTCTTCGGCCGGTCAATAACGAGACTACTTCACAGCGAGAAGCGTAAAGCGGAGGGGGGGTGGCACCTCTTGGACGTCCCCTCGCCTTCCACCGATCGCTTTGTCTTCGACGTCGTTCTTTCAAATCCATCGAAACGTCAAGGCACCATTCCCCTCTCGCGAGCGAGGATCACCGCCGAGAGTTGGATATTTCATTGAACGGTGGAAGTTTTTTTTGCCTAAAAGAAATGTTCGCGTGAGAAGGACGACACGCCGAATAAGATAGACGACCCGATCTGTTGCGGACAGTAATAGTGGGGATGTGAAAGAAGTGGTCACTCAAGGAATGGTACCTAAGTAATTTGCTGGCAGTTTCCCGATGTCGGTGTTCGCCGGTCGGTGTTGCGTGAACGCGACCAACCTGGCCGAGAACCGATCCAAGTTAGACAAAGGTCTAAGGTTGAAGATACCGTATCTATCCCAGTTGGAGGGTAGCCGAGAAGGGTGTCTAGGTTATTTACCGACTAACTGCTAACGGGTAACCGTTCCTCCAGCAGTCCTAACTCACGCGCAACGACCGAGAATATGTCCCGAGTGTCCAGACCTTCGTCTTATTGCGGCCACACCGTCTTGAATGAGTTATCCGGGCTAGACCAAGGATGGCTGGAGTTAATCATACCCCTAGCTCGGACACTACCGCGATTTAACGAATATTCATGGCGGTGAGCTGAAGCAGGATGCTCGTTGGTAATTTCGAAACGCTTCGAACACCTTGCGTCCGATACTTTCATCCGACGATCCACCCAACCGGACCTGTTCCTTTGCTCTGGCTGACGAAACGGCGCCGCAACCGCGCCAGCCAAGGGAAAATAATTCATAAACATTCTACAGGGAGATATCTCTGTTTCCTTTCCCCCGACTGCATACCGTGCGTTTGATTTACGCGGGCTCATAGGAATGCTAATTAAATCGTTGTTAAAATTTCTCCGGAAACTTTCAGCGAAATCGCTCGAGGTCCACGGTAGCAGGGAACTATTGGAACGCTACACTCCGGCAGCGATTCGAATGGAACGTGACGGTGACACGAATCATTCGAACGCACGCTACCGTGGCCCGCTGAAGGGTGCGTTTGAAGACATCAGCTTGAAGGCGAATACCGCAGATTCATGGAGCGGCGGCCGAAGGGGCGAGGACGAGCGAAAAACGCGAAGAAGCTCTGACGAGGATCGGGCTGCAACGGATCCCCCCCCGAGGAGGGGCGTGCCTCGCTTCGACCGGGCGTTATCTTGCCGCGAAATATTAATAATAAAAGTTTTCGCTCATTGTCTCGCGCCGTCGCGCTAAACGGCAAACGAACGATCGCCAAGGGGGACGGGCGGGGGGCGGCCAGGGGGTGGAGGGTGGAAGAACAGCGACGCGGGTATAGAACTGGCGGGCGCGTTTTGTCTTTGTCATGAATGCTCCCTTATCTTCCGCGAGTCCATCACCGGAGACCGGTTTTGTCCTAACTCGGTCCTGCCGAGTAGGACTGTCTGCGAATTGTAAGGAGACAGGAAGCTGGACAGCGCGCAACGTCTGGACGGGGCCGTTCTGCAGGGAAATATTTCGAAACGTCGATCAGCCGCGAAACAAGGGGTCGTGAGTTGCGCGCCGAGGGTTTCGCACCGGGGTAGGGTGTTTAGTTTGACAAAAGTATCCCGCAGCCCCCGCGGCTTTCCATCGAGCCTTCGATCGAGCAATGATCGAAACGGTGACGGTGGTCCGCCGTTTTCCTTCGAGGGACAGTTTGATCTATCTCCTTGGCCCCGTCCTCTGTCCCCCGACGCTTGGACCATTTGTTTGCTTCTTGCTCCCCGAATTCATGGGACACGGAGTATCGCTGGCCGGCGTTACGGCACGTTAATCGATGCCTCTCGATCGTTGGCTACATCTCTCAGCTGACCACAGACCCCCGCCTCGCACTCGCTTTCGGTTAAAGGGATACGATGTAAATCAGTCTAACGCCCCGCCGCATGCACTGACCGCACATTAAGTAGCCTTGACCACTCGAGACGCAGGCGAGCTAATCTCACAGTCGGACTGTGCGAGGCCTTTCATTTGGTAAGCGAACACGGTGTCCGCCTCTGGCGATAGGGTATTCAAGAAATTGGGGAACTTGCGGCAAATTCTATGCTGCAGTTTTGATCGAAATAGACACCCTGTGGTGGCAGTTTGACGCTGCAGCGCTGGACAAAAAAAAGCCCGTCGGACGGAATAAATCATCTGTGCCCACTGGAGTGGAAGTACAAATGAAATGATTTTAATACTGGATTACGTTGAAATGTATCCAGAGCATTCTGCGTTCAAATGTCAGCAATTAAAGCGCGAATTATTAAAATAAATGTCCACACCTGTCGTTCACACCGGTCTATAACCATCAGGGCGCAAGCTAAGACACAAAGACGAGCACTTTTTCAAATTTGTCCATCAGTATACGTCGGCCGCGCTTTCCCTGCCACTCTTAATACGTCCAGCGAGAATTGCCGAGCACGTATGTGGAAGGAGGACACCGATCGATCGTTAAGTTCGTGCCCGGCTGCCGGGGACACTTACAAATTAGCCAATCAAGTTCTAATCCCACCACGATTTACCCCAATCAGCCCGCATCCCGCCGCAAATACTTTAATCCGACCATTAATCCTGCAAGATAAAAGTTTCCGAAGTAGTTAGAGCCCCTTTGTCGTCGGCATCGGCAATGTATCGGAATCGCGGCCGGTCGAAACCGATTGCCAGGCGATAAGGGCCGTTCCGGGCGTTCCTATCTGCGAGGGTAATTAGCGTTCCGCCGTACGCTCGTCAATCGTCGGCATCCGACCGACGGAAAACGAGGAAAATCTAGCAGCTCCGCGCAAACATGTCTCGCCCGCGTCGCGACAGAAAAATTCGTCCACGAAATACCTTTCCAGAGAAATGAGTTGACTCTCGCAATTACCGGCTCGGCAAAGTAGATCGGGGAAATCCATTTGGCCGTTCTCCGCGACGACGAATTTCTTTTTCCGACCGAAATAACGCGTCTTCCCGGCGTAATCCCGGCGTATTTAAGCGGGCGGTGGGATTGAAATCCGGAAAAAAACGGAGGAAGGATCCATGGGGATCCGCGAGGGTGGACGGAGAGGTGTGAGCACCGCTTAAATTTATGCTCGGCATCGTGGCGGTCGTCCCCGGGCAATTTTTTTTCAACTTCAACCTCGGGCGATTCTCTGCCTCCCTCGCACCCCCCCGTGCCGCCGGTCTCTCCCGGCGGTGGCCATATACAGAACGCTGGACAAACAACAATAAATACATTTTCCCAGGCGGGGTGGCGAACCCGGTGAGGGGTGGAACTTCCATGTGAGCACGTACGGGCATAGCTTAGCGTAATCTGACTGCACACCACCCCATTTCAGCCACCGACCCTCCGCGCGCCACGACGTACGCAAACCCCCGTTGCCCCTCGCGGCTCCCTGCAACGCCAGAAGACCGGGGCCCACCCTGCCCCTGGGTAGGTGGCGAGGCAAGGCGGGGGTGGAAGCGGGTCGGAAGATGGAGAGATAGCGAGAGAGACAGTTGAATGGGAAAGGCGGGGAAAAAAAGGTAACAAAGAAACAGAGGAGCCGACAACGCGAACCGACGGTGGGGGCGGGGGGATGTAGGTGGCATCGCCACCTGACGAAAGAATTCCGCGACCTGACTAGAATTTCATTAACCGCGGCCTGGCGGGAAAGGGGCCGACAAATATGAAGAGGAAAAGAGTGGAGGCACCGTGGTCGCGTTTATCGGCGCGAAAGAACTTGTTAAACAGACCGTTTGTCCGTTCCGCCGTTTACGTGGCCCCTTAAAGGGCCCCCGGATGGAAATTATCCGGAAGGATGACTTCCCTGTCGACCGAGCGTTTCTTCTCTCTTCGTTCGAGCCTAACCTACCATACTCGCGAGGAACAGGATCTCTCGTGGACAGGAACGATTTAATAATTCAGTGCGACGAAAGCAGCCGGAGAAGCGACCAGGCTGGATCTTTATTTCGTTTTATTAAATCCCCTCGCCATTTCTCTCGCGGCCGCGCCGCTCCGTTTCTCGTCGCCGTTGAACGGCACACGAAAGTTTAAGCGGTGTGTTTTCGGTCGACACCGACCGTTCGGAATGCTAATGCGTGATTACGGCCCGGCCGCGGCCATAATACGTGGCAACTTTTTGTGCGACTCACGTGTGGTAGCGACGGCGGCCCGCTTAAAACATCCCTTAAATTACCCCCATTAGCAAGGGCTGAATGCCGGGTAAACGAGGATTTCACTGGCGGTGTTACGCGAGATTTATTCCGTAGGAAATATTCCTTTCGCCCGTTAAATTACACCGTCGCGGACCCCCGGCTCACCCACACTCGCCGCCTCAGGGTGGACCTAAACGCGCGCGTAAGCCGATTCGCCGATGCATTACGCTGGGAATGTTACGTACCTACGTCTGGAAGAATCGTCCGAACCGTGGGAGAATTCACTTCAACGATTTGTATCCGGCTCAGCTTCGACAAGCTTCTAATTAGATGAGGTAACAGTTACGAATCTGAAGCGGCGAAGTCGAGGGGGCGTACGCGAATACTGGGACAAAGCGACCCTCTTGCGTCTTTATCAACTCGGCTTCTTTAATTTCCCGGAAACGAGCACGGTGCCGCGTCTCTGGTTACGCGGCGGTGCGGGAGGGTAGCATTTGGGACGATTTACAGAATTTAAACAGTCTCTGGGGATAAGGCGGTAGCATGGCAGGTCGGATTAGCAGGCTGCCGCCGTCGAAATAATTCCCCACCCACACGCTCTTGCCTGGCCACCCCCCTTCAACCTCCGGGGAAGGTTACGTCCTTCCTGCGGGATAAAACAAAACAGCCAGCGGAGTATATTAATGCTCGGCTTAATGTGGCCCGCCTAATTAATGGACCGACTCGCCGGATGCCCGTGCTCTCGTCCTAAAAGTAAAAGATAACGCTTCCGCGGCGGCATTATTAAAGACACAAAAGCTAAGGGCACGCTCGCCGAGCAGCCTGGCGATTTTTCTCTAATAGGTAGCCTACCGCGTGCCAGGCAAGTTGCAGAGCACCTACGCTTCAAGAACGATCGTATTCCAGATAGAAACGCGAGAAGGGGACGTGGAAACTTTTGGTTTTTCCGGTGTAGAGACACCAGGGGTGGTACTCTGGGAGTGTCGCGGATGCTGCGAGGGCGGGGCCTTGAGAACTGCATCGAGACTGCCCAGTTACGTCGATAAATAGAGAGTCTTCCTTTCCGCGGCTCTCGCTCCAAGATTTTCACGGCACCCGCAGTCTCCGATTTCCAAACTGAGATAAAATCCCCGCGTGTCCATGGAACAGTTGAGCACAGGAGGGAATAAAAGGAACGTTTATACGAACAGCATAGTAATTTGAATGGCGAGAGTCACTGGACGTA
Organism: Andrena haemorrhoa; assembly: GCA_910592295.1. Taxonomy (NCBI): domain Eukaryota; kingdom Metazoa; phylum Arthropoda; class Insecta; order Hymenoptera; family Andrenidae; genus Andrena; species Andrena haemorrhoa. Next base: position 4,672,811 of record OU342944.1, on the reverse strand, counting down.
GATGTAGAAAAATGCTGCTCGACGAGAAGGACCCGCGGAATGCACGGCAGTAATTTAATTACAGTCAGGAAGATGGTTAACCGAGAAGATGTGCCGATCGGAGGACACGCCAGCGGTCGTCGAACGTGGACAAGATAATCGAATTATCGTCGCTTTGAGGAGCAGCGTCCGTGGATGATCTGATCACGTACCTGATGAACAGATCGCCAGCGATGCGAGCTGCTCTCGAAGGGAAGGACCGTTTCCCCTCTCCGGTTCAACCCGCTCTCCCCGTCTCTCTTTCTCAGCCTGCTCGTGGACCCCTTCACAGTTACGTTCCAGCGAACCGTTTCCACTGTGCTCCGTTGCCTTTTCGACGATAGTAACTTCTACCGAGCAATTAAAGCCACGCCAAGCACGAAAAGGTAGCCGCGATATTGGTGAATAACCGACGTTAATGTTGCAGCACAATTACGAACGGGCGCGATAAGGTTGCATTTAAATTGCTAATTAAATACCCGGTGCCGTTCGAACGGTTTCATTCATCGCGATGTTTAGTAACTTGTTTCTATTGTGCGCAAACGGGACAGCCGCGCTCGCGAGCTGCTGGCAACGCGTCAACTGAGCAGCCAGGGGAAAGAGAGAGAGAGAGAGAGGGACACGCGTCCATGAAAATTGCGGAACAAAGCGGAAATTGACTGACCACATAGGGTCGGTGAAGGTTTTCGAGGCCGTCGGTGGTATCCAGGTTGGCTTCCGCAGGAATTTCTGCGGTCGAATTCCAGTATGCCCGACTCGAAAATACTTCTGTTATTATATATAGAGAATGTGCGCCAGCGTTTCGAGTCTCAAAGGAAACGGTTCCTGATCCCACTGGACGGCAGTGAATTTTTGGGCGCTTAAGAAGCTGGCTGCCTCTGCCCGTGAACCGAGCCATCATCCCGGATCATCGCGTTTCCATGCCACGGATACTTAACGATTAATCTCTCGCGTTCAACGCCCCGCCCCGCGGAATATTTTCCATCGGCACGTTAACGGTGACTTTAATCAACCCGTAATAACAATAAAACACATTAATGCCTGGCATTAATATCGCCGGGGAAAGCATTCGATCGTTGCCCACGATTATTATGTGGCAAACTTTGCGCGCATTCGGATTTAATAGTTTGCATAATTAACTGGCTAGTTAGTTATTCCATTAATCACCACACTCGTAGAAGCGCACGCTTACGAATAACAATTGCGCCATTATTTATATCGCGGTCGATGTATCGATAGCAAGGGAGGCGCGCAATGGATTCAACGCAATTAATTAACTCGCTTCGGCGTTGCTCTGGCAACCGTAATTCACTAGCCTCGAAATAATAACAAGAAAAAACGATTATTCGCAACGGTGTCCTGCGACGGCACTTCATCTTGTTTGAAATGCCATGCTCTGAAAGAGGACGCGGCCCAGCCGGGGGCTGCTGTCCAGAGCGCGGGAGTTTCTAATACTTCGGCGTTTAATAATTAACGTATCAAAGGCTCGGTATTAATATTTACTTCGGAGTCTGCACCGCACAGAAGATATTAACGTCTCTGTAATATTGTGTCCAGGCTAAGGGGAGAGGACATATTGAAACCGCACGAACTTTGCTCATAGCATCCACGGGTACTCGTAAATATATACCGGGTGGGTCGAGATCGAACCCGCCTAGTGGACGTTAAAGTGATTCGAGTCGAGGATAGACTCCAAGCCTTAGGTCTAGCTGAAACTGTGCTTGTTCTTCCAGATTGTCGTTTGTAATAAATTGCAACTTCCGTATGAGGCTTCTATCAGAGTTATTTGCACCCTTCCTCCGACGCGATCGTTATATATATATATATTTCTTGCCGGAGGGAGAGTATCGTATTCTCGAGTTTCAGTAGCCGTGATTAGCTAATAAAATGAAAGGAAAGAGAGGGGAGCACGCGGCGCCGATTAAATAAGCGTTAAACCCTGGAAATTTCGGTGGGACGCGATCGTTGGGGTGGATTATACATACGTCTTCGGGCGAAAACAATTAATGTTTATCGGGAAGCTCGCGCAGCCGTCGCCCGACAAGCTGGTGGTTGTTTCAGAGCCGGTGGCGCTTAAACGCGCAATAAGTGTGGGGAGAGGGTCAAACTAATTCGATTCTAAACTCTGACCGCACCGCGAGAAAGAGGCGGGAGCGTGGCCAGGAGGAAAGCCACCCCCGCGCTGAATGGACACAGATGGCACTAACCGCGCCGTTAAATTCTGAACCTGTAACTCTAATTGCTCATAGACAGGCCGCCGTCCTAGTGCCAGATGCCGGTGAAACTTGTTAAAAGCACGCAAACGCGATTACTCATTCCCGATCTGGTTACCCCGGTGATTTACCGCGTAAGCTGATCGAGTGTGGATCGAGGTCGCGCGAAAATTAATTGGCCCCCCCCGTACAATATAATAATCGTTGCTCGTATTAATTGCCGGGCGTTATTGTTCCCCGGTGCTCGCGCCCGAATCGTAATAATCAATCAAGATTTTGTTCCGTTGGCGCAGGTAACGAGGCAGACGCCCAATGAGTAATAAAATGATGATGGATGTGAGCAAAAGCGAGCCGAGCAAGAACGTGGCCGCGCAACAGGAATGCGCTGGCTGCGGCAAAGTCATCACGGAAAGGTAAACTGCTCTGATTGATCGCGCAAAGCCTTGCAAGCCTTTTCGCCAGGCTGGACGAATCGAGCCATTCGAGACGAACACGTTCTTCTGCCGATAGGTACCTGCTGAGGGCGTTGGATACCTTCTGGCACGAGGACTGCTTGAAGTGCAGCTGCTGCGACTGCAGACTCATCGAAGTCGGCTCGTCGCTGTTCATAAGGGCCAATCACATACTGTGCAAGAGGGACTATGTGAGGTGAGTTGACCCGTTTCTGTTTCCCTCTTTGCCAGGAACCACAGGCGTACATTCGCGGCATCTATTTATCGAGAGTGACATTGTGGCTCCATTCTCCGCCAAGCATCTCGTCGCACAGGGGCCCGGACGCGTAAAAAGGCGACCTAAATTCATGTCCCTGTTATTTACACGTTATTCATTATAAATCGAACGGTTTCAGGTTTTTTTTTGAGCCGTAGAATCTGATTCTGGAATTATTCTTTGGCTAGGATAACGAACTACCCTTCTAAACGATATTTATACTCTCGGTTCAATTTCCATAATGTAAAACTTACTAGGTCATCGCTATTTAACTTTTTACACTTGCTTTTTTAACATTTCTGCGGTATAAATGTTTTTCTGGTTGCATAGCAAAATACTAAAAAAAATTAAAGTTGCAAAGAAACTTAAGTGAGATCAGAGAATTGTTACGCAATGGATCACTTTAGTCAGTAAATAAGGGATGTAAAAAGAATTTCAAAATTTATATCTTATAGGTGAAAGGCACTCTATAACACTACCTAGTTACATTTAAGTCAACTCGTATCCGTAGAAAAATATAGTGAGGCAAAGTACACGAATTTGACAGAAAACGCGATCGTTCCGAAACGTACAATTTTCTACATCTTCAAACCTTTTCCAAACAATTTCCGGTGACTTACACATGCCAAAGCTTGTTAGTCTATAGATGTACGAACCTATGGCTAAAACGTCAAGGGTATCCAGAGGTCGAACACTTCAATTTTGGTCATCCTTTCACGCGTCCGGATGACTTTACGTCGTCCCGTTTTATATCCTGGTGCAGGAAGCCAGCGAAGGGCGGCGAGGATATGAGAAGAGATGGCGCGCTCGGTTACAGACGGCTCCGACGAGCCGAACGACTCCAACAAATCGAATTTTACAGATGAGTTTCCCTTATTGAATACATCCACATCCCACATAAACAAGGGCGAACCAATAAATCGTGCGTCCCGAGGGAACACGTACAGGTGGTGCGTCTGCGAGGAGTGCCCGCTATCGAATCACCGTGGCCTTTATTAATGGCATAATATTTGAAGATGGCATATTCGGTGTGGTCGTAGGCTTGTTGGTTCCCGTTCCACCGCCAACTAAAAGTCCTCCTCTCTATAATGTCATCGACGCGAGGGATACGTGGATATCTCTTCGCCAAACGCGATGACGTAATTGTCGGGTGCCCTGTGGGGAACGAGAGCCAATATCGTTGGAAACCATTACGCATCCAGCACTTGCCGCAACAAAGTTATTGATCTTTCCTTCCCCCGTGTCGATTGCACAGGATCTACGGAAACACCGGCCACTGCGCGGCTTGCAACAAGACTATACCAGCCGTCGAGCTGGTGATGAGGGCGAGGACGAACGTCTACCACTTGGAATGCTTCGCTTGCCAACAGTGTAATTACAGGTAAGGAGTCATCAAGATGTATACCTAGCGTCCATCGCGGCAACGGACACTGCAAGTAACTTAAGCGGCAGACTGTAGAAACCTTTATTCGCGGGAGGAGTTTCACCATCGGCGCCGCGCCGTCAGGATACCGGCGTAGTCTCAGACGTAGCGGCGGTGGTATTTTATTGAATATAATGAGAGGCGGTGATTAAACATTCACACTCGAGGGTGGCGGGAAAGTCGACGGTTTCTGCGAAGTATTCGTCGCGGCAGCTCATCCGTATAACAATTTAATTCGCGCCAACCCCGCCCCTACGGCTGACGGGCGGGGGCCCCGGCTAAACTTCCGCAGCACTTCGCAACACTTCGCTTACTTATTCACAACAACCAAGTTAAGCTGAAACTCGTTCGAGTCTGTGTTTAAGTCGGAACACCTCGCTGAATCCGCCGGATGAGGATAATCGGCGCCAAGAATCGGGAAGCCGCGAGTGAGCGCCATGCTTTCGTGACGGGGCCGGTGACGAAGTTAAATTAATTACAGCCCTACACCTTTATTTCTCCTTCTGCCATCTGGCGACATCCGAGCCATCGGCTTTACGAATGTCCGTCGAAGATCGGTGAAGAAAAAAGTAACTTCCACGCGACGCTACTCGTTCGTTACACGCGAATTTTCCCCAATTTTTGTTACGGGCCGAAGGGGGAGCAGCTGACGCGTGTACATCGCAGGAACACCGAAATTCCTGAAAAATGGATCCATTATGCGGGGTAACGAAGAAGCTTTCTGAAATTCCCTTCCCGTGACGGGCGTAATTGACGTGAGAGCGCCGCGGAGGGGTGTTGAGACACCCGGCAGGAGAGGAGATCCGAGTGGAAAGTCAGAGAGTTGCGAACTATGCGAGCGACGTGTAGGTGCCTGGAGGTGTACGTCAGATGCAAATCATGCCCACTAATTTCCCGGGGAACTAACGAATCCCGGGTGGGCAGGGGGCGAATGCCCGCCGTGAGAGACGTTTCCGCGTGGCTCTGCCCCCCGCCCCGCCCCATCCCCCGATAATCCGAAATTAGCGGATTAATTAATTTTCCTGCTGGAATTATTCCGGGAGTATTGGACAGCGAACGATACGCGGCAATTAACGAGCACACATCGATCGCGCAACGGCTTCGGAAACTAGCTGGGAGGAGGGCTGGTTCTTGCCCGGCCGAATTCGAGGGTGGTTGACGCGGCATTTCGCGCCGGCTAATGTCAGGCCGCGGCATTTCGTCTGACCTTTCTTGCCTCGAGCGCTTCCGCCTTGAATTAACAGGCAGCCATTCCGGCTCTCGATATCAGTATACCGTGCATCGTCTGGATACGTAAGGACGGGGGCTACACGTAAATAGAAATCCCGCCCGATCATCGCCCGATTAGCCGGCCCTACGCTCGGGACCGAGTTACACGTTCCTGCTGAATTTAAAATGTAATCCGCTATTAAAAATAGAACCTCTGTGCTTTTTCACCGTGTAGGCGGCTCGGCTGTCGCAACGCGACAGTGAATAAAGGTACGAGAGCCAGAGGGAAAAAGAAAGAGGGAAGGAGAGGCGGGCATAGAGGCACGGGTAAAGGTTACCAGGCTCGGCATGCTCCTGGCCGCCACGTGACTATCGAGCGAAGCCGATTACTGCTTAAAGATACGTCGAAAGTATACTTTCTTTCGTGGTCGAAGGTAACGTGCAACCCTTAAGGCGAACCATTGGTTAGGGGTCGAAGCGGTTGACCGTAGGTAAAACGGAAACGGATGTGGCCGTTGGGTCACGCGATCTCCACGGGCCGAGCATAAAACACCTGAGTTGTTTAATCATACGCTCCTAAGCCGAGTCGTACATCGTAAACTCGTAAGGGTAGGCCTCCATCTCTCTCTCTCTCTCTCTCTCTCTCTCGTCCTCTGGCGTCCTCTCTCGATCGCCCTCTTCCTCTAACGCGCTCTCCACCACCGAGATGTATAGCCCGATAAAAGAACTCCGTTTATCCATTAACGGGTACGTCCGTCGAGCTCGCGGTGCCAATAAAAGTCACCGATGTAATTACCGAGAATCCCGCGTTTTCCAGAAACGGCCCGCTCCTCCCCGCGGGCGTGTTGCGCGTGACAAGCTGGCCGAAGATTCCTCTTATCTTTGTTGATTGTTCTTCGTGTTTCGAGTGGCCTGGTCTTTAATAGAGTCTACACCGTTCTCGGTAGCGATCGGAAACTTTCGGAAGGCGCCGTGATAAATGGATGAGTGGCAATTAAAGTTGCCGGAACGTTGTCGAGGGACTCGGCGCAAGACGTTAGACGCCTAAGCTTCTTCAATTCACGATCAAGCGCCGACGAAACTTCAAGCCCGTCTTTTGTCTACGAGAGCACGGCAGACATTGGTTGAATGGCTCCGCGGCTCCCCCCTCGCAAGCGGTATAGTTCATTGTTCGTGCTTATATTGTATTTAGGCATTACGAGTCGGGCCCGGTTTAATTGTTATTGTTTCGCGGCGCTTATCGAACTGGCTGCCCTGCTGCATTCCCACGCGAGTCATCGCCGGGGCTTGTAATTACTCGAAAATCATTAAACTCCCTCGTACGTGTGCGCGCAACGCCGCGACCATTAATAGAAACGTTTCTGTGCGCGATTTCGCGATCCACCGAGACGCCCGGCCGGCCGAAAAAAATTACGGCGAAAGGAAGCGTGTCCGCTCCGCGACCGTTCCTCGCGACTAATGGGCAGCCACGCCGGCACGCGTGTAAGCTCGAAGACGGGCGAGCATTTTGGTGTTCGACGCGACACCGGCGCAAAGTCGCACAATGCAAAGTCAACTTCGCGTTACGAATTCACGCTCTTCGGGGAGGGCGGCGAAGAGAGGCGTGGGGCAGGATGGTCGTGCGAGGGGTGGAAAGAGGTGAGCTGCGTTAGAAGGGAGCGGCCATTTTGTTTCCGGTGTCCCGGGAGCACTTCCGGTCACCGTCACGCAGTTCTGCGTCGCGAAGTGCCCCCGAGCTCCTGAGATCTCCTTCCACGATTATATTCAAATTAAATGCGGGAGTCTGACCGGTAATATACTGCCGCCAATTTAGCTACAACCCCCCGGAGGGTGGTTCGCCTTACCTCGCTCGCCAGCCACCCGGGGCTCGGGCGACCTGGAAGAATCCTGCGAGTCGCTCTCTATCTCCGCGCGTTCGTCGCTCCTGCCGAAAACCGTTATTGGTGGCGACCGGTCGCCAGCGGGGAACCTCTCGCCGGCATTTCGACCTGGCGCTACCGAAAACCGTTCGTTCTGCCGGCAACTTTTTCCCCGCACACCTAGCGAAGGATCCTAGGGATGGATCGACACGGTTACCGTACACCGAAAACATTGATCAGAGGCGAGTTTTTGGCAACGGGGGGGAAAAACAACACCGGACGGAGTTCTGTGATCGCCAATAAATGCACAGCACAGACAAGGAATTCGCTTCCGGCTTTCGATGCAAAGCTTGCCGCGTATCGCGTTCAAGCGCCGCTGCATCCGAACAGTGGGGTTTCAGTTGCACCATTTTCAATGGTGATAATCCGACGTGCCGAGGGCCACGTTGCACGAGCCGAACCAGCTTTGTCACCGGATAACCTAGACTCGCATTGCCGGCTCCGGTAGCGGCACCGATAGACACCCTGCCGCCCCCTTTTCACCCCAACGCCAACGCCCACCCCCTCTTTTGGCCAGCCGTTTCATCCCCCTTCGTCGAGCCGAAACTGCCTTCGAAAACTGTGTGGCCGAACGCAGCCGAACGCACACGCTCCTCCGCGATACGCAAACTCGTAGTAGGTAATAGACGTTCCGGCTCGATTATAAATGAAACACGCGACATGGAGGGTCGAATTACTTGAACGATCGACAGATTCTCTGGTGCAACCATGCGCTGGCCCGCAGGATATCCAGAGTCGCGCGGTGCGGCATGTAACGAGCTCGCATTCATCCTAGACCCGCGGCGCTGCGCGACCGTGGCTCGCGTGCTCGATAGGGATGAATAAAAATTGAATTGCAAGAAGTTTCGGAATTTCTTGAGTTCAGTTCTGTAACTGGCCGGGTACGGTCGATTTTTCATTGGTAATTCCGTCCGTCCTAGAATCGTCGTTTGAGCAGGAAGTTAAACGCTTCCGTGTCACCGGCGAAATAAACGACGGTTGATAGCCATGACCGCGATATGGACGATCGCGCGCCATGGCGACCATTTCACGGTTACACGTGTATCCTCGCGTTACATCGATACGGCACAGCGGCGGCTGTGCGTGGTAATCCGAGCCAAAAACTCCGCGAGTTTAATTGAACGCGATAACCGATACAAATTGAACATTGCGGTCGTGTGGCAACAGGTCCAGTAAGGGGCGCGCAGCCGAACCGAAGATACGAAATAAAACGTCACGATTAGCCGGGGCGAAGGAGAAAGCGCACAGCGGACGCGCGCCGTTGCAATTGGAACGTACGAAATGAAAACTGGGATATCAATTTCTTTATTTACCGAGCCGGGGAGCAACGAAGAAATTGCTTTCGTTGAATCAATAGCGATTTCCGGTGGAAAAAAATACCAAGCGCGCCCTGAGAGATGCCAATATTAACCAGTTTTGCCGCGAGAAAAAAAAAGGATGGTCGGAGTCTTTCCGAATATCGAGCAAACTCTATGTTTTCGCGCTCGAACGATTTTCACAACAACGAGGGCCGCCGGGTCGTGATTGAAATCTGGATGGCCAAGAATCTTTTACCGTTAATCGATCCAGCGGACCGTGAACGTGGCACATTTCACGCAGCCGGCACGGATTGTTCGCCGGCGGTGCTTTTGGCACTGACAATACCGCAATGCACAGGTTGGCCTAATAAAACTATGATCGCCGGATAAAACAGTGCAGTGCATGCTGGTAATTAGCGGTATACATAAATCATTGGCAACGTAGCACGTAAATGCGTACGCACACGCCAGCGTGTACTCGCGCCCGCACCGTCACCCATTACGAGCTCCCCTGCACCCTTCGCCCACGATGGCCATACAATCGAGAGCTGTATATGTATAATGTAGCTGCGTAACGTAGCCGGCTGTGGCCGCGTGTACGTCGACGTGGATCCTTGCCCTTGTTGCTTTAACGTCAATTTCGATTGAAAAATGACTGACGTGTTTTCGCGACGGGAGAAAACGGCAGTTCCGACTAAAAATCGTGTTTATCGGAAAGACCTTGGAGTTTGTTTCTAGACCAAGCACCTAGTGCTGTTCTTTACAGTTCTCCAATCGGAAGATTTTATTCTCGGCGAACCTTTCACTCGAGATTCAAGCAGGAAGAATAATCCAGGGGAATATTTAGCATGCAGTAGAACTCAGCCGCCTAGAAAGGTGGATGAACGTGGCGAGGGACAAAAAGACCAGCAAAAAGAATCGGCTATCAGAAGCAAGAGGCTGGACAGCTCTTAGCGTCATAATTAATTCGCAGTCGCTGCCGACGTTCGTTGATAGCGCCACCGGTGCCTAGCTTTAAGCCTCGGATTTTTGAAGCGCTCTCATGCAAAGTGATGGCTTAATCTCCGGTTTAGGGGCCTTGTTAGAAAATGGACGTACCTAAGCCTCGCGCGGCTTAAACCGGGCATTAAACTCTTCTCGTATACGGCGTACACGTACCCCATATCACTCTGACACGTCGCGATTAGTTCACCCCGGTTAATGTCAGCGTACCGCCACAACGACACCTCGTGTTTTCGTACCTCCTTGAATATTTCATCGCGTGCATCTTCGCGCAGCGGTGATTCCTCCATGATTTTCCCCGAAAGAACGAACTGGCCGACGTACGCGACGCCTGACGCAAAGGTGTACTTACTAAGGAGCTTGGCTGGCTCTTTCTATGTATATACTCCTGACGATGTAGAACGGACTTCCCTACCACACTGTCACGTGTGTAGATCGCGAAAGCACCAGCGTGCACGAAAGCGAAGTTCGCGCCGCTCTGGTAAAAAGGAGAATGAGTAGAAATTGCATTCACGCCAGCTGTCAATTGAGATTATCGACGGGCATTAGCTGGTCGCGGCAGACTTGGCCGCGGGGCAAAAGTAGAGAACGAGAGTGGGCGCCGCGTGCGGGCTGTATAAAGCGCGCACCACAGAATAATTAACGAAACATCAAATTCCGTTAAACGCGGGAAATTAATCGAGCAAACACGAAATTAGCTGAAGCGGACAGGGGATGCGCGCTGGTGTGCGCGGACGCCGTCACGTACGGCAAAGAGACGTACGCGCGCGCCAGCGTTACGCGGCCGCCGATAAAACGATACCGAAATTGCCGCACCGCGGCGAATGTCGTTATAGAAATTAATGCGATTTCCCTGGGGCTATCTACCCCCTGCCGCGCTTAGATTTACTATAACCATAATCGAAATATAATCGAGTGTATCCGTGGGCAGGGCTCGCGACTCTTCCGCGCGTCGTTGCGCCCGTTCCCGTCCCCCTCCCTGTCGCGAGAAATTCCTTTCGACGGATCGCGCTGTAAACCGCCCGTCGCACAATGCTGTAGGCCAGACGGCCGCCGGTGTCGTGTTTTACAAACATCATTTGTTTGCATGCTGCAATGCCCGTTTATAAACAACAGGCAGCGTGCCGCGAAATGTAATTTTTTTTCTCCCCCGCGCATGACTTGGCATGAGCCGAGCCAATTATTAAAAACGGCGCGGCGGGCTGACGGCCGTGCTGTTACGCGTCTGGACGACGTTACCGGAAACGAAAGCCCCGCGGAACGCGTCACGCGGCTGTAACACGTTCAATGTCCCCGTGAAATCGCGCGTTTGCAAACAAAATTTTTTAGAGAATTATCGAAGCATTCGATGGCAATACTTGATTCTTAAAGGTCTTTTTATTGCTTCTCAAAAAGGATATATCATTATCGAATTAAAAGAGAAAAGGATGGTTCTAGAGTCTAGACTGTCTAGAGGTTAGCAGCCGCAGTGGTACATGTCAACGGTTCCGACGACAAGGGAAGCGCGAAGGTTGTGTACAGACTCGGAGCAAGGCTGCCGACAGCACTGAACACGAGTATCCTATCAGCTAATAAATTGAGGGCGTAACGGAAATCTGGCCCCGCGTAATCGCAGAAACGCGGCGCCGCGGCAAAAGGAAACTTTAATTGCAAATTAGCTCGGGGGAACTATGCGACGAATGCTTTAATAGCCGGTTGCGCGATAATATCGCGCGGATTTACGTTTGCCCGCTAAGCGAATTCTTGGAAAGCGGAGCGAGCGCGGGGGATGGGCGGCGGCGGAATCGACGGGGGGTGGGGCCGATAAATAATGAGAAGGCGAGAGATCGGCCGCGTACGCGCGTGACCGTCGATAAAATAATAATTACCGGCGACAATGCGCCCGGTACAAATTGCCCGTTAATTTTTGCCGATAAACATTCGTAAGCCCCCGCGTAGAAGCGAAAACCGTATGCACGCGACGCGTAAATAATGGCGAAAATACGATCACGAAAAGCGCGTGTTCCTCGACGCGCGAAACCACCCCTCCCCCGTACGTGCGCGCGTGTGCGCCGAACGGGTAGCCGTGCATGCACGCGGTCGAGCGTGCAGCGGTGGAGGTTAACCTCGGTGTAAATATCGCTAGACAATAATTTCGGATGGTTATTAGCGATAATAAAATCCCAATTTATCAACCGATCCCACCTACCCCTCTATCAGCTCTGTCCACCGACCGCCACGATTTATAATCTGCGCTCCCAGTGCTTCGTCACGATCACGCGTAACAGCGAAGCGACGCAGCGAAACGTTACTGTTGGACGGAGAAATTTCTTTTCGGAACAACGGGGCGAAGGGAGTGCCTCTTCCATGGTTACTCATTAAACGGTAAACATCTGGAGCGAAACAATGTGTTGCGGTAAAGTGTCTGCCTGGGGCAGGTCGCGACGGAACTTAAGGCGCAATCTGAAGCCCGTGCCCGCGTGACACATTGGTTTCTGAGTTACAGAACGTCTGCGGCAGACAACCCGTATCTACTACATATCTGGCGGGCTGCAGCCGAGTCAGACGACTCCGGTATAATATCACTTGTCACGTCCAACGTCAGTTCGGGAACCTAGACTATTCGGTGGCTATACGGTTGCAATAACAACGCCTATGGAGCGTATAACTCGCGCCGTTCTCGACAGCCTGCCGTCCATTCGGCTGGTTTGTGACAGTCGTAAAGGATACGATATTCATGGTATGTCGATATCGGTTACCTCCGCGCCGCGGTGTCCATTAAACCCTGTTAAAGATTCCACCCACTGCGATGATAATATCTTCGCTGATTAATTCACCTATCCGCGAGCTCTTTTCACGGCGGGCCGGCGTGTTCGTGTCGGATCGATGAGAGACCCTGCTTCTTTATGGACTTGTCGCGAAGGAGCAAGAGCACGGTAATAGATTGGTGTCCATCGAGGGAACTTCGAGAAGTTCCCTTGCGGGAGCAGCTTGCAACAAGCCGGCGACGTAAAGCTCGTGGGTTCAGGGTCCCGTCCAGTGCATCAATTTCAACTTTACTCGGCATCTCCCCGTTTTTAGAAGACGCATTTTCTTCCACTTAACTTTCCCGGCGATAAGGGCAAGCCCGACGTCGCCGTCGCCGACGACGACGAGGTTCAGGCGGGATGGGGGAGGACCAGGGGTTGCCTGAACGCATGTAAAGTAAAGTTGTTCTTTAGTTCGTTAGGTCGGACCACCGACAGTCGGGGGAGGCTTTCCGCTTTACTTACGAGGCTCGAAGGTGAAAAGATAACCCGCCAGCATTATTCACCGCGAGAGAGGAGCTGGCGTGGACGCTGGTGGCGGCTTTAAAGACTCGACGATCCCGACCTGCTGACGTTATACAATTTCCACCATCCCGGCAGGGTCTCCGTTATTTATACCGGCCACAGGTAGCCACGAATTCTCCGCGGGACGAGAAGAAATCGCTCGCAGCGATGATATCGAAGGGCAACGGAGAAATTCAGATACTTGCTGCGTGGCGAAGCGTTCGGTATTGTCATTATGATCTCGTTAAGGACAAAGTTCTGCACACCTCATCACGAGGGTAAGAGAGGATGCCCAAGGGCCAGTCTACGGATGGCCTTCTCTTCGAGGGTACAGGATGGATTCGAACTCCCAAGGGTGAAATGGCTCATTCCGACGCACTTATCCGGCGCAAGCCGTAGATAACCATAGATTAATGGGGCTCGGAGACTCAGAAGGCAACGAGAAGAGAGGCGCGGAGCGAGGGGGGCGAGGAAGGCAGGCTGGAATGAAAGGGCAAGGGCAAAAGCGAATAAAGACATGTGTCACGGGACGAGGAAAGAAGAAAAGCGATCTATAAGAGAGGGCGTTATACCTTACTCGGCGCCCTCGCTGATTTATTGTTTATTGAGAAATATGGCCGTTACCTCGCTCCTAAGAATTAACCCCCTTCTCCCTTTCGTTTCTAGCGTTCGACAGAGTCGTCTATAATAGAGAAGGAGAAAGGCCGACAGAGGCAGAAGCCGCGCGATTATTTTCGTCGCTCAAGCGGGGATGAAGTTTTCATCAATTATTGAATAACACTATATTAATGCCCGACCGTAGACAGTCTTCGAAACTCCTCCAGCTTTGCGCCAAGTTGATGGACTTTGCTTAATGCAAAGCCGACCCACAGAAAGGATTAGGCTAGCTAAGCCCGCTACCAGAACTCAGTCCCTCTCTCTCTCTCTCTCTCTCTCTAGTTCTCTCTGCTTCTCCCCTCTAGAATATTCAGGATATTCAGTTATCAAGTGCTACCGGTCAGAAGGAGACCGTTAGAAGTCAAACAAGCTGCTCTAAGCGAGATAACGACGTTAGCCGGACCTATAAGTTACAGGATGAGGAACCCATCCCGGCGTTCTTTTCCCCCGAACACGCCGAGCAACTCTGTCAGCGAAATTATCATCCCCGTTGCTCTCCTCCGGTCTCGATACGAATTACATTGGCCCTACGTTTCGCCACGCGATGATAAAGCGTGGTTTCCCGTACATTAGCCAAGCCAAGAAGTTCGCAGTAGCAAGTCCTGCGGCCAAGTTCGTACAAGATTTGGTAATTAAACCGTGGCCCGTGCAAGTTTGAATTATCCGTGTTCACGGTCCCGCGTCGGCGAGACTCTTCGGGGACCAATTTGTTGATTAAGCCTTCCGCGTATCCCACCCTCGAATTTCGAAAGGACCCGAGCCGAGCGGCGCACCCCTTTCGAACTGTTCGAGGTCTATTGAGAAAAAAAAACTGGACAGCTCGCGCGGCTTGTTTCGCGGGAGTTTAATCCACCGGGCGTTTCGGAGATGATCGATCAAGCTTAGGAGAACGAGCGCCGCGCGTAAGTCATCTAATGAGTTTCGCCCGGTTTAAATCGGCTCTATGGATCTCTTTAATTGTGAGCTTAATTTCAAGGTTTACATTCATAACCCTTCCACCGGAGAGGGGTCGTATTATTCCGCCGTGGGGTGCAATTTATTAAATCCGTTCCGGGATACGCTCGATCCGTCTGCCGACTACAATACGCGGCAGGCCTTCGCTTGCGCACGCTCGCGAGAAAGGAGGGATTAAAGAAATCGGGATACGGTATAACAACAAAGCGACCGAACGTTTGGCGTCGCGCAACGGTTTCCATCATCGATTCGATCGCGGCCACGGCCGCGCCGGATAAATGACACGCCGGGACCGCTTTAAAATTGATTTTAACGACAGGATTAACATGGAAACAATCCGCGGCTTCCGGTAGAATTACGCCAACGATTTGGATATTTTCCGGCCAAATTACAGGAACGTCAACACCGTCACTGGCATGCCTGTCATCCACAGCGCTCGGCCATCCATCGAAGGCAGCGCGCTCTCTTTCGTGCGTAAAATTGAATCACCGCTTTTTAAACATCCCGCACATTTGTACTGTGCACGCACTGCTCGACCGTGCTCGCCCGCATTCTATGTAAAACGCGGACCGATCACGCGTCACTAGAGGCTGACGCGAAATTTTCAATCATCCAACACGGGTCCTGCCGCCGTCCATGCGAAACCTGAGAAAACTACTTTGATTCACGCCCTCCCTCGGGCTGGAAAATTGTTGACGAAGGCGAGATGGACTGTCCGCGCTTCAAGTATTTTTACGCCTCGATAGTTCACGGTATGTCAGCCGGAGGCTGGCCAGAGAATGGCGATGCGTAACGTGGCAAACGGAGCCTAGACAATGCCCGCAGGTCACAGTTACGGTTACGGCTACAGCCGCTCGATAACTTCGATATCCGATACGCGGCACACGGAAGATTTCGGCGGGCAGAAGTTTCGACCGGTTACGCCGCCACGGGCTACTTAACGACGGAGACTTAAACAGCATCGTAATTCACGATCAGCCATGGCTCCCTCTTCACGGTTCGGCAGCTCGTAGACCGAGCCGACTTAACGGACCTAGGTCCTCCACTTCCGGCATAGCCTCTCGAATGCGCTGCCCCTACATTGGCTCATTCAAATTAGCCGGAGTTTATCTGGAATTATGGAGTACGCCGGCGTGCTTCTCGACGATGCTCATCGATGGCCACGAGTGCGTGCTTATGACCGGATCGATCCACCATGGGTCGATACCGTAATTGGCAGGTTACCTCATTACCCTCCCTAATTAAATTCTCGCCCTGCCCAAAGTTGTTTTGTCAATTTTCCCAGCGGCTCCGGCTGCCGCGGCGGACTTGAGTCCGTGCCTCGATTAAAAAAGGAATCGATCTCTGCGGCCGGGTGCAGGTGGACGCGCCCGCGTTATAGTTAGCGGCCGTTAACTGGCAATTATGCAGAACGGGAGCTTAGCCTTTCGAAATGGGCATCGATCGTGGTGCCCACCGTCCATACGGTTATGCCCGCCTATCCAGTCAATGCGCTTCCGGGAAACTCAGATAATCGCGCGTCGGAACGGCCCCGTGATTTCCGTTTAGACACGTCGCGGCGTTTCCTTGTAACACTTGGACGTTAATTTCCGCATTAAGAAATTGCGATCGCTAACGTTCACGCGCTAAGTACTTATCCGATGGATTTCGTGGCCCAGCGTTGCCGCAGTCGAGCAGACGGATTAATTCGCAGCGGGGAAAATTTCTCGAGGAACGAGAAAGTTTATGGGCAGACATAGCGAAGGAAGACGATCAGACGCGGGCGGTTCGAGATTGACGGGCTCGCTTGGTACCCGGGCGTCAATTTCAAGAAACGAGGGCCCGCCAGGCTTCTCTCGCAGTCAGTGATGTCGCGAGTGATCCCGGAGAACTGATAAGTACCTGCTTCGGGCGAACGGTAGATTTATTGCCAAGCTTGTGGTTAACCTCGCGCTGCCACCGTTCCACCCCCGTTCTATCTTCGCTTCGACCTCCCTGTCCTCCCCTCGCTCGTTTTCTTAGCGTGGTTTCTTGTCCCCCGTCTTGTTCCGCGACCGAGAACGATTCGTGCGCCCCCCACCCCCCCCCCCCCCCCCCTCCTCCCCGATGAAACTCGGCTTCCGTTTTATTGGCGGAAATAATCTTTGATGTGATTGCGCTTTGCCTCGGAACTTTTTCTCTCCGGCCACGGGGGCGGCCGACTACCGATCGATTCCGCGATACGAACAGCCGATTGAACATGAACAACACGGGCCACTCTCCGTCTCTGAATATTTACGATAACGCGCTCCGTTCGTTTTCTCTCATGCCGGGGCTCGTTACATATTAATGCGAGCCGTGCATTAGCATAACGCCCGAGTATACCTACGCCGGCGAGAAGAAAGAAGGAGCAACGGCGAGGCGTTGCGGGGCTTCGAGGGAAAAGAAATTATGATCGCTCTCCGCGACGGAACGAAGAGTAATGCGACGCAATTGTTCGATAAGACGGGACATTAAAGGACGCTGGGACAACGACGCGAAGCGGGAGCGTGTCGCGCAGAAATATCGCGGTCTCATCCCGCCGCTTCAACCCCTTCGGCCGGGAGCAACAAAGCCGCGCTGCTGAAGGTATCAGCGACCCGTCGCAGTCTTAATTTCCTTCGTAATCTGGGTTATTAATATGGCTTAGGGTCGCCGGCGCGTAATTTCACGCCGCATAGAAATTAATAGAAAGACGAATGCTCCCACCGCGTGCCTCGCGGCTGAATACCCGGACGGGATATCAAAACGAAGCCACCGGCCGACTCGAGAGCCTTTCCGCTTTCGATTCGCGAAATGTCCCCTGCTGCTTAATCCATCCTCGATGCGATTTCCTCGCGGCCGATACGCTGTTTCAGCTATAAATTTTGGAACAGTACGCTCGAGTCGGTGCGTTTGTACACTCCCGTTTTGACGCGGATGCGACGCCCGACACGATGCAGAAATCGGTGATACATTTCCACCGTAGAATGACTCGCGATCCGAGACGCCTCCCCCCATTGTGTATTATCGAGTGGCATTCCGACGTGCTTCCAGAGCGACATTTAGATAGCGACGTCAACCGTCTACCGGGGGTAAATCTGTCTTGGAAGCAAAGGCAACAAGCTTCCCCGGGCGCTTGCCGGCGACGAGCCCTCGCCAGCGAAGCGAGCGAATTCACTTCTGATCGAATTAGCGCGTCACAGTTCCCTGATACCCCCCGACAGTCTGAATTAATTAACAGGAGAACGCGCTAGGTGAGCAGCCATTATCGAAATAAAGCGGCCCGATATGAGACATCGTGACGGCCGGGATAAGCTCCGATGCCAGACAGCGCATAAATACGCCACCGGCTGCTTTAAATATTTCGTGTAAAAATCATATATTCCTCCTCCGTCGATGGACGACTGGAAAATCGTTCCCCGCCTCGGCGAACATTTTCACGGAGTCCGGCGTGTCCCGAACGATTGGAATTTATCTGCGGACCGAAGTAAAAGCGTGTTTGCCGTGAAGCTGCCTAGCTGCGCGCAAGAGCAGACGCCTCGGCGCGAAGGAGCAACGTCTTGACTCCATTAACTTCACACTTAGCGGCACCTTAGAAACCCCGGTGCCGTTGGAAGATCTGATTAGGGGTTCGAGTCTCTGCTAAACGCGTTAGTCTCGACTGTAGAACGTCGAAGGGGGTGGGAGCACAGCTCCGTCAGGTGCTAGAACGGTAGCTACGCGAGGGCCCGGGCTCCGGGGATGGAGGAACGGTTGTCTCTCCATAGTTTGATGCAAATTGAGTAGGAGCACCACCAACTACCAAGAATATAGACGCCTTCTCTGGCTCTTCCCGCTCTCCTCCTCGCGGCGGCGGGGGGCCTCGGCGATCGAGTGCAAAATTTATTCTCTCCGCAACCCCCTTCGCTGCAATCCCCATCTCTGGTCTTGACTACCGGCAAAGTGTTGCCGTTTGGGGTTTCCCACCCTCCAGCCTCGAACTCGGCCGTGTTTGCCGACGAATCTCGGAGGCTTCCTCTCGACTTAGCAACGTTCAAAGTCGCGACGCGGAGAACGGTTAACGGTTTGCGAAACAACCCTTTCGCCGCCGTCATTTCGTTCCTTGATTTCCCAGCGATGCGTCGCTACCTAAAGCCAGAAGAATTCCAACCGTTTCTAGGAGCCTATCACCACGATTGAGTTCTGCGGCTGGTACCGGCGCGTACCAGTCAGACCCATTCAACGCCGCTAATGCCCGAAACGTTTAGCGCTGCACCCGCGCCAATCTATATCGCGTATCTAGCGGGAAAATCACGACACCGTTACGCTATGATCTCGTTGCTTTCTTCTCTCCCTCTGTCCTGCCCCTGCCCCCCCCCCCCCTCTTGCTCTCTCTCTCTCTAATGTTCCCTTTTTATGGCGCACGATTCGAGGCTGCCCCCGGGATCGATTTTACTTCGCGCCATGGCACTTATCGTACCCCGTTACGGTGGAGCATTGCTTTTTATGGCGGTCCATGCTAGATGTTCCGATCGCTCTCTGCTTCTCTCTCGCTATTCTCCTCCCCAACGTCGCGTCTCGCCGCCTCCCAGCCCGCCTGTCTGTTCCTCTGTCTTCTCTTCCTCCCGCCCTTCCGGAATCGTGGAATTAAAAGAATGGAAAATCGAAGGGCGATCACCGTTCGCGATGTCAGTTACGGACGCGAGCAGATGCTATCTCAATTCATTTTTGATGACGGTAAATCATCCCCCATCCCTCCCGCGGCGCCCACCGATCGAACCACGCCGCCGTAATAACGCGCTGCGCATGGGAGAACGGTTCCACCTTCCCCGGCTGAACTCGAAACCGCGAACCGTTCCCCGGCGACAGTTCGACGATGTAAAAGATGACCCCGCAACGACGCGGAACACCAAATAACGGACGGGTCGAGTTCGAGACGACGCCGGAATAAATGCACCGTTCGCTTCGACTTCTCGTAACGTTGTTTAGACAGCGGTAGCCGCCGAGTTGGCTGAGCGGGGCTCGTCTCGAATGCCGCGAATGTTCTGCATATTCGGCCCGGTGGGTGGTGACGGGCGGCGCGCGGAGGTGCTGGAAAAAAATCACGTCTGCATTTACATAAGCGCCGGTATAAACCACTCGACAGAAATCCCGACATAAAACTCAAACAGGATCCCAGCACGGGACAGCACATCCGTTGAATACGCAATGTCCGTATGTGCTCGATGTGCGCTGTCCCACCCACACGCACACACCCTCGAGCGATGCTTTTATTATTCACAGGTGAGTTACGATACTAAGATACACCCTTCGCGTTTACACCTGGCGCAGAGCGACGGAGCTTTCGGGCGGGAACTTCGTATCGAGCGACGAGCACTTTCTCGGTGAAACCGGCTCGGAAACGAGATCGAACGGACCGCTCGGTTCATGAGACCCCGCTACGGCTCGCGGTACACTCTGCACAGCTGTGCGACAGGTCGCAGGATTAAACAATAAGAGAGGCGCCGCGACGCGCTCCATCCCCCGCGAGACAAATCGCTGGAACAAGGCTCGTCGCATCGCGGTCGATACGAAGTATGTATAACACTCGGAGAGCGATGTTCGCGGCACCTGACAAGAATTTCAAAGCGCCGCGGTATCCTGACAAAACGATTTTCGAGTCCCCCGTGGATCCGCTGGATCTATTGTGCCGCCGCTGGAAGCCAGCCACCCTTATGATCCTCGTTTCCAAGGCTCTTTAGCATTTTCGGCGTATCGCCCTTTATGCGGCCACCGAAAGAGAGAAGAAACCACCCCCCCTGTTCCCCTGAACGCGCGCTGTTGGAGAAAAAAATTGACTTTTAAGCCGGCAATAAAAAGGAAAAATGCGAAATCTTTGATTTTAGAGGCGTCCCCTCTCCTCGCGCCACCCACGCGCCGGGCGACAGTTGGTCGATGCGTATAACCCTCGCGGCAACCTTATTTCTCTTATATCGCAAGCCAAGCACGTCCGTACTTCGCCACCATTTCGAAATCTGCCTGTGTATATACCGGCATATACCGCGCGGGATTACTAGAAAATCCCGCGGATATCATACGTGGAATTTTAAGATGAGCCATCGCGATGCTTTGAATTGCCGGGGAGAATTGAACGGGCTAAAAACACGCGCGCGAGCGGGATTATATTTTTCTCGGGGCGTGATAGCTGAAGCGCGAACATGATTGCTAAAGATCTCGATTTCGAAGGAAAATTCAACCGGAGAAACGTGGGGGAGGAAAGGTTAGAGGGGGGAAAGGAGCCCGGTGGTAATCCAGGTACGATGTAGCGTCTGCGAATCGAGTGGCAATTTACATTTAAAGGACCTCGAAGACACTCTCGGAAGCTACGGCACCGGCAAGGGTTTCGCTGCTTGTTTTTATTTTCTCGCAATTTCCTCGACGGGGCAGAACGGGAAGTGGCCTTAAAAGGAATTAGCACGCTTTACTGCTCTGCCTATCCGCGACAACCCTCAGCCAGGATGTCTCCGAATCTTTGCAACTCCTGTGTCCCAACGACCGTACCGATCGCGGCCACGCGGCAGCATTTTTGTTTCAACGATTTCTCTTGTTCGCAGATTCTGCATAGGCGACATATTCTATCTGTGCGAGAACAAAATCCTGTGCCAGCGCGACTACGAGGAAAGACTGATGTTTGCAAACATGGCTGTGAATCCGCCGTCGACCGCTACCTTGGCACAAATTAAGAGACAAGTGATGCATATTCAGCCGCAGGTAATTAAATGACATTTTAAAAGCTCGCGCTCGAGCACCGTGACGGATTGATCGCGCCGCGAGACGCGCAATCTCCTTCCAGTGCCATTCGGCATCCTTTGACAACGATACCACTGCAAACGTGACTACAGATCACGTTCGTCAATGGCAGATGCGTTTGCCGGCCATGCAAGCGTATCGCCTTCCAGCGCATTGTCGGCTAGGACGCTTTGAATCTTCCGGAGATTACGATCATCGGATGTTACGGAAGGTTCAAAACTCCTCAAGACGTAACCCCTTAAGGTGGGTTAAAGTGGCAGGTCGCTCATCCTGACCCTCTCGACAACAAAGGACTCCCCCGAGGCTTCAGCTATGCTTTACCACCCCACCATCGTCTTACGAGTTAGGATATCGCGTGTCCTTATTAATTAAGCTCGCCCGTTAAGCAAGCCTCGTCGCATACCGTAACGATCCATCCTCTCGAGCGGGACAGGAACGCGCGAAAGAATGTACTTCTTGGATAACGATTACCAACGTCTTAAGCGGAATAGCTTGTCGGAAATTCGGGCAGCTGGAGAAGAATTTGCTTGATCGCTGCCTAGAAGTATTCCTTATATATTCCGAAGGAGAGATGGGGAAACTAACAAGGGGAGGACACCATGTGGTAGACACCGATTTTGATGAGCCTTGGCACGATGGATCTAAGTCGAAAATAAGTAAATAGGCGTCCGAGCGTTTCTGCCAATGGGCCTTAATAACAGAGATTAGAGATATTTACATGGAAATTATTAAAAATTTCGTAGTGGCCGTGGGGTTTTAATGGGTAAAAATCCCACACTACCCTGGCGTCCCCGGGGATTACCCTCTGAAGGAGTCGGGGTGCCTTTTGAAGATTTCCCCAAGTTACAAAAATTTATAAAAAAATAATTTATAAAAAAATGTATAATTTTTTTTTAACGTGGAGACATCTTCAAAAGGCACCCCGACGCCTCCAGAAGGGAATCTCCGGCGGACGCCAGGGTACTGTGGGATTTTTACCCACTGAAACCCCTACGGCCACTATGAAATTTTTAATAATTTACATCTATTATTAAGGCCTATTGGCTGAAACGCTCGGACACCTATTTACTTATTTTCTACATAGATCCATCGTGCCGAGGGTCATCAAAATCGGTGTATACCACATGGTGTCCTCCCCTTGTAAGAGGCGTTAAAACGTAGGAGTTCGCAACGTTGGTAAGAAGGATTCTCAGTGGCTACGCACCAGAAGAGAGCCCTTTACAAGTCGGAATTATGAACTTGTCGCCCTAAGCCGTTTGGGTTTCTTGATTATCTTAAGGCAACAGCCGCGCTTCGAAACAATATCTTAAGCTCCCGCTGTACCGAGGACCTCGTCCTGTCTGACCCGAGGAGGATCCGATCTACTTAATCCGGTGCCCGTCTTGCAAGGATGTTTACGTCCCGTTGCATGCTTAGGTCACGTACCATAATTTACCAAGCGAAATATTTACCGATCGGCTACGATCTGGCGATCCTCTGCCCGTGGGGAATTATTCCAGCGGTATCAGCGCATTTTGTTCGCGCAACTGTTTCCCTTTCAGCGATCCCGTACGATTGCTTGAAACTGTCGTTAGGGAAGTTTCAAGACAAACTCTTAAGATTGGTCGAAGAGGCTAGATTGCCGGGGCACACGCTCGAATTGTACGCATGCACAGAATAACGAGGTCCCCGAGCTGATGATATCAGACCAGGCAGCGTGTACTACTTATAATATGCAAATTCCCTCCCCGTAACCGTCCTGCCAGCGTACTGCGTGTAATTCAGGGGTTGCTAACCCTTGCGACTCTATTTCTACGCCACGTAAGTGTTCATGTTCTTGCGCGACAGCCGTCTGCGTGCCACCCCGCTTCCTAGTGCGTGGTAAGCCCCGCGTGCGTGAGTGTTTGGTTCAATTAATATCAGTTTGCACGTACGGCGAACCGGGGTGGCAAATGCAACGTGACGGGACTCGTCTGCTGCGAAATCTTTAGCAGTTTATGCGCCCCGCGGAAACGTTGCAGCTTACATAAGGGAGGAAAAATTGCGCGCCAAAGTGGAAGCGATCGTTAATTGTTATCAATTATTGGGTACCGAAGCGGAGCGTGCAGCGAACGCCCTTTCACTTTGAATGGCCTTCAGAACCGTTCGGGCGTTTCATTCTACGAGAAGGAGCAGAGAAGACGGCGAGCGTTAGAAAACCATTGAGTCCTCGCGGATTCATTCTTCGATATTACGAGGATCGAGAACCGTTCAGGGAGTATCGATCCCGCCGGAGGGTTTACGGCTGAGGGTTATAAATGACCGGTGCGCGAAATAACGGGCGCGGGGCAGACTAATGCCAATAATCGGCGGGGCATGCTAATGTCGTTTGCGCATCTATTACGTTAAGCCTGATGGATCCCTCTTGACATGTCGTTGCTGAAGCGTGAATACCTTCGATCGCGGGGAACACTCAAAGGTGTCTGCGCCGACCCACCGTCGAGGGCCGTTCTATTTCCTCGGTGTGAATGTCGCGGTGACATTTAGCATCTGAATGGAAAAGACGGCCGTCGCTTCGGGACAGCTGGTCTCCGGCGCGGGCTTGACGAGCTAGATAATGTCAGATCGGGGATCCGTTAATTGTCACGGACGAATACAAAACTGTGGTCTATTCATACCAATCTCTATTCGGGAACACCGAGCGTTCCATCTACCGCGGATGTCCATATTAATGGTGACACTATTTCCGCGATGGAAACCAACATGAAAAACGTCCCGAGGAACGTTTCGCTCGTCCGAGAATAGATCGTGGGAACGGATTGAACGAAGTCAAGCATCGAGAAGAGTTACGAGGGAGAGGACGAGTCTGTTGTTGGAATTAGGCGACGGTGACGAAATGCAAAGTGTCGGTGGCGTTATCTCGGCTCGACAAAATCAAGAGGGAAGAGGGGTGAGCGAAGGAGGCGTTAAGATTCTTAAAAACCGCGAAGAGGGTGCTCGTGCTGGCAGAGGCAGCTGCCGCCCACCCTTACGGCTCTCTCCTTAAGCCGTGGCTATGGGAATGGCGAAGTTGCCCCGGCTGAACGTGGAGAGGGTAGTTCTTCTGATTGCCTGAGAACAGGCAGCTGTCCCAATCTTTCGCAGCCACGGCAGTGCTCGAGCTCCGGCGGATCACCTCGGCTCCTGTAAATAATGCCCGGGCGTGCGGCGTTTACGAATAACTCGAGCGTGCGAAGCGATCCAAGGTAAACAAGTAATGGAGGGGTGCAAAAGGGAACGGGATAGGAAAAAATACGACGGTCATCACCCTCGATAAATTCAATTACCGTCCGCGTGACCCTCGAGCAGCCACTTTCCATCGGTGACTCCTGCTGTTCGAGGAAGAAATTGCCACGTTGAAAACCGGCCCGCCCGACCCCATCCATCAAAACTGTCACGAGGGTCTCTAAATGTTATTTAAAAAAAAAGAAAAAGGATGCTCGAAACGGAGGACGGGAGCTGTAATCGATTCGGGATCCGGCGGATCTTCGCGCACGTCGCGTCGCGAGAAACCTCGTTCCGGCTACGTAATCTCTCCCTCGTTGGAGAGATGACTGTAACGCGTTTAAAAATTGGCGAGAAGCCTTATTTTGATCTAATTTCCCCCCGGAGACCTCGGGGAAAGCGGGACGCGGCGTGAAAAAGGGATAGGGCGCGACGGAGAACGGGAGAAGCGCCGGGCTGGCAGTGAGAGAAGGAGAGGGCGAACGGGAGGGAGTTCGAAACGATTATCTGAGTTTTAAAACAAACTCTCAAGTGTCTGCAAAGTCCTCCGCGAATCAGAGGGTTGAAGGGGGTAGAGCCGGGGAAAGAGGAAGAACCCTGGGCGCGGGGGGGAGATAATATGCTAATGCCAGGACGGAGACTACATGGGAATTTAAGAGGATCAATGTGCAGCACAAGATTCGTACGGGGAATAAGGTATTACAACGTCTTCTATACTTCTTCCAGACGATTAGACCCTCGAAAGTTCGCGAAACGTGTACAAGCGACCTGAATTAAATTAAACTTCGGAATATACGTCATTCTTATCGAGCACAGGTGTACTCGAGCGTGACGGGCTCGCTGAAAATAGTACGAGCTACGGAAGATCATTCGAAATTGATGGAAATGATCTCATAAAATGAAACGAGGAGATACAGAGAATCCACCTAAACGTTGCAAATAAATTTCTACGCAACGCGTTCGTTAAATGGCCGTATTATCTGATGAACCGTGCTCGGCTGAATTTCGCGCGAAGCTTCCGCGTAGTCTCTTGCGCAATTTACGCGCAGAAAACTCGCATGGGAAAGCTCGGCTTGCGAGCTTATGTGAGATTATGAGTTTAGTTGCGAAACAACGGAACGGTACGTGACTGAGGCTCTCTTTTGCAACGATTATTACTGCCGGTGCGTGGACCCATTTCCGCGTCCACTTGTGTACGACGGAAAGTCGCCTGCGCCGAGTTTAATTGACTGACAAAATTGCGCGTAGTCCCGCTTTGATGCTCGACGCGATTAACATCCGCGAAACGTTGGCCGAAACTTCCTTGGAACGCTCGAAGCACACAGCTCCTAATAACACCCGCGGCAATTAATAACCATTGTGCTCGGGACTCTATTTCAAGAATATCTCCCCGATGATGATGCTCGCGGAAATCCCAAATGATGGAGCACATTAGCTAAATCCAACGCGATATAATAATCCCCGGGTAAAATAACGAGGCTCGCGGGCGTTCTGTTCCAAATGATCCTCCTTCGATAAACGACCCGCCTAATTCTCATCTCGTGCCGCTGGATAGCCGAGGAGAATCGTCGGCTCAGACTGGGGAGCGGCGCAGAGGGTGGCGCTAATTTTTGCGCGTAAGAAAAGCAGCACCGTGGAGGAACTGGCTCGCACCTGGCCTGTTCCCAGCCGCGGGAGATCAACGGACAAATGACACGCGATTCTCGCCAGCTCCAGGCAACCCCCCTGATGGTCCGCGTTTACCGTCAGTTACAAACTGCCTTCACCTCCTCGTCGAGCCGCGATTAATGTCTTATTCGCGAGCGAAGGACTCCTGTAAAGGGACGCTTACACAGCCGCAGAGAGCTACACAGCAGGCTTGTAGCGCTTCGCACGGAGAAGAGACGTGCTCTGGCACTCGCGGTGCTCAATATCGATTACTCGAAATCCGTTAAATACGGAAAAGATGACCTGGATGCTGCAGCGTGTGGTATAAACGAGATCGGATCTGGCGGGTCCGTTGAGGACGCTTTGAATTTGTAATGAACCTTGGATAGGGGTTGGTGAGGTCTGAGATATCCACGTGTCCCTAGAAGACTCCGAACTCCCGGAAGGAATATAAAAAATCACGAACCACAGGGAACCTCCTCGATTACTAAGCTATTGGTTTCTACGCGGCTGCTCTTCGGTATTTAAAAAGGAATTATATTTGCTCGACCTCGGCCCAGAAAGAGGATCGTAACTGCGACTGTATAGAGGGAGTTTGTACCTATGTACCCCGATCCACGGGGCGCGTGCCGTTTGATTACAAAGACGGCAGTAAATCCACGGGACGGTAATTCCTCCTCTGGCAATTGTAGATAAAACTTGAATAAGTCATAGACTTAATTTAACCCGTGGTACCGACCAACGGCGGTCCAGAGCCTTCCACGGAGATTTCTTAATTACGTGCGGGGCCCCTACCACCTGGGGGTAGGAGGGAACGGGGCGGAGGGCGGAATAGGTGAGGAGCGAAGGAGATAAAATGGAAGAGCGTTGTACCGAGGAGGAAAAAGAAAAGGACGGCCGGGGCTCTCGTTGGTTCACGGAGGCTGAAAAGGGGTTCTCGTTGCGGCAAGAAGATTTAGAAATTCTTGCCAGAGAGAAAGTCGCCCTTACCCCCTGGTGATAAAGCATTTCTTTAGCGGCGCTTTGTCATTTTTATCGTAATTATTTACGAGTTAATTACTGGCCCCGCCACTCCGTGAATTCTGCTCCCGTCGCCTTGCATTTCGGTGACTAAAATGGCGGGAGGTGGGCACGTTTTTCAAGTGAATCACATTTTGGATGAATTATTAAAGGAATTTATCTGCGTTTCTCTTGTGGAATATAAATGGAGAATAACTGCTTAGCTCTCTTACGCGTATAGGGAAGTTCAGTTAGACGAGGGAAATCATGAAAATGGAAGGTTCGTTCATCGCGCGAAAGTTAGCATGATCAACTTACGGGGTAAAATCATGGGCGAGGGAGAATCCCGCCGAGAGAAGGCTCAGCCGCACGGTCTGTCGAATTTTAAGCCTGTATAATTTAACACCTTTGCCGGCGAAACTAAGAGAAACTGATGGCGAAGGGAACAGCGGAGCTAGAGATACGAAGTTTAAAGTTTTCAACGGCACTTACCTATCCTAGCGGCATCCCACGCGTAAGCTCGCCTCTCTCTCTCTCTCTCTCTCTCTCTCTCTCTCTCTCTCTCTCTCTCTCTCTCTCTCTCTCTCTCTCTCTCTCTCTCTCTCTCTCTCTCTCTCTCTCTCTCTCTCTTTCTCTCTCGCGTTCCCGTGAATATGCCTCGCTGAAACAGATAGAGGCGAGTAAAGACCGAGACAAAGAGGCGCAGAGAAAGAAAGGGAAGGTATCGAGAGGGAAAAGACCGGTAGGGACGGGTGGAAACGCCCAAGTTGAGTTCAGCACGGGCCGAGTTGAGATACAAGTTCGTTCTTCTGGTCTTTTGTTTTTCGAGTAGAACCTCTAGACTCGGTGGTACGGGAACAAGAACAGCGCGTCGTCTAAAACGAATTCGTTAACGGCACCCGACCCCTTTCGCTGCAGGAACGTTTCCCTCTTCCCGAGTTTTAAGTCTCTGCCGTGAATAATTGTCGAAATCAGATTAAGCCGCTGCCTGGTCGATTGATTGCGGATCTAATTATAGGACCCCCGGTGCCTCGGATTCGCCGACGATTAAAACGACCTTTGAAATTGGTCGGCCACGAAAAGAACTCCGCCCCTCTGTCTCGATAATCGCGTTCCACGTTATTAGCCTTTTCACATCCACCGTATTACGATTTAATCCATTGTATGGCTAACTACTGAGCCCGTTGTAACTCGATGATCGTTCTGTCTTTCAGGCGATGTCCGCAGGAAGCCCGCAGAGACACGCAAACGGAGAGACGACCCATAACCACAATGGGTATCCAGCGCCAGCGAGCACGAGCGCCCATAACGTCCTCAACCCCCATGAATAATTTAAACGGCATCAATGCACCTTGCGACACCAAATGACAAACGAAGTAAGCGCCGACGTATCGATCGACCGTGTCGCGATACCGTTGCCAAATATCTTTACCGACAACACCTGGTCTCTTCTATCGCAGGGAGGTGCGAAGAATCCACCGAGGTGCCCTCGTTACTCGAAATCCCCAAAAGAACCTCTGCTCGCGCTCGGAAAGCTCCGCGTGTCGCTGCGTAAGCGCAGAAACTCGCGAGGACTCGCAAGGGGAATTGTCATCGGGGTCGAGTAGTCGTTAAAAGGGGTACTTGTCGGATGACGATTGTTAACGACAGGTCGATGAGTCGCCAGCTCGAACACACACGGACGGAAGCGAACTGAAAGGCTCACTCGCGCGTGACTTTATTAAATTTCCTTTTCCGTAGTGTGGAACGCATAGGGGCAGCGATTTAATCGACAGACTTTCAAGGCTGTACGAAACTACCGCGCGAAACTATTGGTGCTGTTTAGAAGAGGTCTAATTGCTCGAATCTTCCAGGCTACAGTGTATTGCGGACTGGTTTAAAAGTCAGGGTGGAACAGCTTGGGCGGGGGTGCAGGGTGAGGTTAGAGCGCGCGGGGAAACAATGTGGGTAAACCGAATGCTCAGGGGGTGATCAAAGTTTGGCCGTTCTTGCAGTCGACTTTGCTTGTCCGTTGCGGGGTGCGCCGGTAAATCTAGCTTTACCGGACTACCGGACCAACGGGCCACCGGAGGTAGAACTCCCGAGGAATGGCCGCGGGGTGAAATTGGTGAGCGAGGTCGGCCTGGCAGATCGAATCGGTAGCCTGGCTTCGCCATCCAGTCAAGCCAGCCAGCCTCACTACCCCTTGGGGCTCATACGTTAGGGGTGACTTAAGCATTGTTTCAACTTCGAATCTCCCGGTAGAGGCCCAGATTGATGTCGCGAACTTTTCCGTTGCCTTATTTGCGAGTCAGATAACGAGGCTGAGTTATGCCGAAAGTTCTCTCCTGCTCGGCCGCTATCAGAAACGAGCAGCATCCCTCCTCGCCCTGCAGAAAATGTTTTATTTCCTTTTCATGCCATACGCTCCGGAGATTTGTCGGCGGCACGCCTCCGGAAAGAGTTTGCCAATCTCTCGAACGATAATCAGCTTGCCTCCCTCCGACCCGATGATTCCCGGCAAACCAACCCTTTGGACCAGAATTCGCCTACTTAATGTACGCGCGCGTAGAAGCCGCGTCCTCTGGGTACGATTCTTTTGCCAGCAGGTTTGGTGCCGCTCGGTTTCGACGCACTCCGCGGCGAAGTTTTTCTTTTGAGCGACACACTGGAGCACTCCGTTTGTATTACAGAGCGAATTTTCCTAGGGGTAATGGCGTATTAGGTATATCGAAAACTTCCACGATACTCTGTAAAGGTACGAGTACGCGCGTAGTTCCTAACTTTAAGCGTCTCTGCGATGATCAGCGAATAAAGGAGAACAAAAAAATATATCTTGTCGTACGACTACTAACCGATTGTCTAACCAATATAACTCGCGTAGATTACGATTAGAAGCGACCGTGGGTGACGATGACCAAGTACGCTGTCGTACATCGTTGATTAAACAGTACTTCAAGGACGAACGAATCGCATTATAGCCAAGCTGTTTTTCAACGGAAGAACCGAAACCATCTCGTCTCGAATGCCGTCTCGAACGCAATGCACGATGCATGCTAAAACTTCGAACAAGGACACGCGAGAGAGTGTGCGTGCGTTCGCTAGTGCAGATATGTTTTGTATCATAGTTCTATCATAGAAATATTAATTGCAATAAAATTACTGTTTCGATGTTACGCGGTGTCTATTTTCTTACCCACATCGAGGAAGAGCCATCGACGCCTGAACCGATGATCTCGGAGCCGAGGCCTTCTCGTAATATCTTCCTAAACCCGCCACTGTTCCCGGACTTTCCCTACGCTTCTCGCGCATCCTTCGCGCTTCCTCTGAATTATTGAAGACCGCTACGTGATTGGCCGACAAATCCGGTATGCCTCAATAATTTACCAATCATACGCGGTCCTTTGTGTTTTATACGCCACGTTTCGAATAAATCGCATTGCGTATTCAGGGGAGCGAGGTCCAACTCTATTCGGGCGTGAACAGGAATCCCCGCTGTGCATTCGCACCCCCCCCGCGAACAAAAAAGCACGAACGGAAAAGAAACGAAGCCTAGGATGGGAAATCGAAGAGCGAGTGATTTCTAAGGTGCCGCTTGCGGTATCGTCGAGGACTGGCAAGTATCTCATCTTCCCGTAAATTGCAATTCTCTTCGCCTCGCTTCACCTATGGAGGCTTAAGAGTAATCCCGAGGCACAAGTCGCGGTAACGAAATGCGGACCGATTTTGCAAGAGCAGCCGCTTATCTATGATCGAGCGTCGGGGGGGTAAGCAAACTAGGGGCGTGGGGACGGGATGGTGGAAAGAGCGAGCATTCGATGTAAATTGGCAATTTTTCTCGTGCAGCTCACGGTAATCATTGGCAATTAGACCACCGGCCTCCGATAAATGTTATTTATGGCCGCGATTATCCGCGGCGCACCTAGCCGCTCGAGCGCTCGCCTAACTATGGAACCCCCTGTCCCCTCCCGTCCACCGTCTAATTGGTCAGCGATTATTCCTGTTTGTACAAAATGTCGGTACAAGCGCCACTTTACTTTGCCGGGATTGCCGGGCGAAAGTTTCCGGCTGAATCGCGTCCGACCGATTTAATGCCCGCGAATCACGGATACCTCTAAACAACTTCGCCAAAACAGGACTCCGCCACCTCGTTAATTCCAGGCGTTGATTGTTCCTACGTGTCGCAGGACCGAGACGCTTCAGCGAGCCAAACGAATGAAACACGAACGGAGTAATTTGCCCGCGAGCACGCACGACCATCTGCCCCGAAAGGCTAAATGAATCCTCTTAAAATTGGCTACTCGTTACAGGCACTTTAGCACCTTCCCTCGAAGCCACGCCGTGCAATTAGATCACCTAAGTAAGAAACCGTACACGTTTTCCGAATCGTAGATTCAGTTGGCGAACTATCTGAATTTCCAGATGGGATGATATTTCTCTTGCGCGAAAGGTGTGCGTAGTTGTATCCGTTCCTAATTCCGTATAAGTTGGGCAAATCAGAGAGGAGAACGTGGCCGTGCACGGGCTGGCCAAAAATCGTATTCCGTCCGTTGAACGTGATTAAAAGGGAAGAATGAGCGCGTCGCGCTTCTCGTGGTCCTTGAAACAATATTATTATTAAAAGCTGGTGCGCGGCCCGGTGGTCCACGTGAGTCCACGGAATGGCGAAAAGAGCTGACAGGACACGGGGTCGGAGATGGCCCGCGGGGGGAGGCGGGCGGCCGGGAGAGGGGTCTGGCGACGAAAGAGCGATTAATTAAAAGAGCAAAAACTGTTTTCATAAAATTCATTTGCGGAAATATGCGCCGACTGAAATAATATCCGGCCGATGAGCGCGCGTGTGTCGCGGCTCGGCGCGGCGTTCACGGGAACGGGATGCTCGAGTGAAAAAGCGACGCGAATAAAAATGGAGGCTGGACGAAATGCGAAAGTTTTCGCATTTTTTTACGTTCGCCCACCGGACCGTGTATACGTTATCGCGCGGCTGGTGTGCCGGCTCGCTTGTACGCGTATACGTGCGTTTATTCTCTTGACCCGCCATCGTAAGCGTATCGTGCATGCACCGGTCACAAAGCAACCAATCTTCCCTGTCTTTTCCTTCTTTTCCCTGTCCCCAAAACCTCCCCAAACCCCGTCCCGTTCCCGTCGCGTTCCCCGGCCGCACACTTTCTCACTCTCCTTCTCCTTTGTTCGCCGCATTTCCCTCGTTCTTGCTTCCATTCAATCCCGCGGCCGTTCAGTCATAAAAATATTTCTACGCCTTCCTGGATATTTTTTCCTTCCGTCGCCGTGGCTCGCACACTTCTCGCCCCCCCCCCCTATTATTCCGGGCGACCAGGAGTGGCGCGAAGCGTGATTTAAACGCGCGTAAAAGCGGCCGTTAAAAGGCAAGAAAGCTCCTTAACTCCCGCTTTGATTGGCCAACTCGGTTTATTAAAACGCCCCGGGCGATATTACATATTTTTCTTCTCGCTCGAGCCCGCGACCACTTCACCCGCCACTGCACACCGCCCTCCTTAGCCTCCTCCGTCCGGCGCCTTCATTCTCTCGCGCTCTTTGTCAAAGTATAAGGCTAGCTGCTCAAATAACCGTTCCCTCGTTCTCAGTTTCTTTTCTCCCCCCCAAGCCCCGACCACCTTCGGGCAGTGTTTTACTACGCCTCGGCGAACTTCCCTGCCGTGCTCCCGCGCAACGAGCGCCGTTCAACCCTTCCAAACGATACTTCTTCGAGGCCGACGAGTGGACGGAATACAACTGTTGCGACAGCTTGGAACGCAACGAAGATTATACGTGTACACAGAGGTGGTAGCAGGGGCGAGAAGCTCGAGATTGCGTTAATGCGATTTAAATGCCAGAACGAGTGGCCGTTCGATAAACGGGCAGCCGACAAATTGCAGCCGGTGAGCATTCAATGGCCACGAAGCCTCCCCCGTCCATCGTAACGCGGAGACGGAGTCAGTTTTGTAATATTAATTAATAAGGCAACTTCTGCGGCGCGAGATACTTGCCGCTAATTAAGAAATACCTAGCAGGCGCTCTTTTGCAGCGCGGGGGCGTGGAGACGGAAAAATAAGAGGTAGAAATTCCATGCTGCTCCGGCACCCTTGGAACGAGGTAAACTTAATCCTCGGGCCAAGTTAAACCAACTGCTAAGCTTTTCATTATGCCGAAACGAGCGGGAGAAGACGCTCGTCGGGAGGCGGTGATTCTTCTCCTAATATCGGACGATAATGCTTAATCATCGCTCTCGGATACACGGATTACCTAGTGGGACCGTTTAAGCGCTCTTTCGCCCTTTCCGGTATCGTGATCCTCGAGTTCGGCATCGCTCGCAAGGCGTAAGTCAGTTGTTATTTATTTTTTTCTCCCTGCTCGGTCCGGGCTCGAGAGGCAGGATATTTCCCAAAGGCATCATTTACGATAAAAAGGAACAGGCTAAGAAGCGAAAGATGCAGAGGAGAAACTCTGGCAACTTCGAATTCAAGCGGCGCGGAAGGCGACGAAAAGTTTTACGAGCGCGGCAGCCGTACTCCTGGCTGGCTGGTTTGAATTGCATCAATTAAAAAAAGCCGTTCCGCGAAAATTCCATAACGCGGCGACGGGTGGAGGGCTGCGTCAAATGCCCCTGCACATTCGTCGCTTTCCACGCCGCGGGGGGATGGGACAGTAAAACCTTTACATTCTTTCGCGCCTCTTTCTCGTCGCATTGCCGATTGCGATCACCTCGACGATTTAATTTAGTAAATTCGCTCCTCGAAATTAAGAAACGTATTCTCTTATATAGGACGATTCGGGCAAAGCTTCGACATCGATGTAAAAGATCGTGGAACGGTTTAACAATAGCGAATACCAGAATGCATATTTCAAATAGGCGTAACGATTGCCTGCTCCGAGAATCCGCGTCTCAATGTCCCGCATATTTCCAGAACTATGTGCCACTTCATAGAAGGGAACGGTGAGAAGACGGTTGAATGGGAAGGAAATAACAATAGAACACCTGTAATAGTACACGCCTGGAAACGGCGGTGAAAGTATGCGAGCAATGTTCTCATAATACGTTGTCCGGTAAGAGAGGATATATGAAAATATGTGTTCGAGGAGGGTCGATGGTATCGAGGGTGAAGACCAAGTGTCAGCGACACGGGGCACATAATTCGAAGAAGGGGGAAGCTTCTCTCCTAGACTCCCGGCAGCGTGGCGGAAAATGAATTTCCGAAACGGTCGAATACGCGCAAACGTGGCCGAAGTGTTTGATTTCCAAGCCGTTTCTCTTACGCGCGCCTGTCCCTCGCAATGATATTCGAAATATTGCAATTCCTCTCGAACCGAGAAAGGTGGACCCTCGAGCAGTGGAAGCGGGAACGCAAAGAAGAGAACGATCCTTGAGAACAGACGGTACAGCCGATAGAGGGTTGCGAAAAAGACTGACTGAAAGTGAACACTGTACCATTGTCCGAAATAAAGGAGTAAATCAATTTCCCTTATCCTTGCCGAAGTTATTCAGAAAACAAGTGCGAAGGCGCGCTTAAACAATAAAAAAAGAGTAATTTCTATAGACGGAAGTTAAAAAGCACCTTATTAAATGTCTTTTTTACCGTTTCATATCGACTACCCTGTGAACGAGGAAATTCAAAGGTTTCGACCGCCTCGCAGCGAAACCTTTGAAAAATCGGGCGATAAAGAAACTCGTTAACCGTTCCATCGGGACGATATTTGCGTTATGTAATTTAATTCGAAAGTACGATGCCGTAAACACAGTAGTTGGAATGAAACGGTGCAACCTCATCGGCAATGTTAACATTTCAATTGACCTGCGCGAAGAGTAGCATAATTCAGGCAATCTATGAAACCGACACGCGTTACGAAAAGTAGCACGTTTCATTTTTTCCACGTGCAGTTGTCCGTAAGAAAAAAATGACACGTGCTACTCTTCGTGACGCGCGTCGAAACGTGATATTTTTCGGGGCTAAAGGCAAACCGTGCTATTTTTCGCGGCAGAGTACCGAAATGTACCACCTTTCGTCGCGAGAGAGCATAACATAGTACACGTAGTGCTAATAAATGTTTAGTTTATTTATGTTACGGTTAGGCCTATTAACAGTTTCTACTGCGGCCTCGCCTTTACTCGCCTTTACTTTCTCTTTATGTACTATACCATGTTTTACGAGTAATAAAGACGAAATAATAATAATAATAATAATAATAACATGCTATGCTTCGCGGTAATGAATGAAAACATAACTACTTTTCGAGAACAAAATCGAAACATTCTGTTTCTCGCGGTCAGAATGAGCAGAGTGCTAGTCTTCGCAAGACAAATGAAATGTGCTACTTTTCGTAACGCACGTAAATGTACTGTAAAACGAGTATACTGATCCAACACTGATCTCATTCGCAAGAGCCTTGAGCTTCAACGGATTCCAAGGATCGATCCCAACGTCCTCCTGAAAGCTGTCTTCTGATAGAATTCCGCATAATCGCGGACAAACGATAAATAGATATCGCGTTACAATGGGGGGCCGTTACGAGTGCTAATCGGCAACGATTTTTCCCGAAAAGGCTCTGGAAAAAGGCCGATTCTTCTGGGAGTTCTCGAATGAATCGAGCAATCTTGAGGTCCTTTGTTTTCGAGATCTGCCACTTGTAAATATAATTACCCCAGGCTCCTCTCGCTCGTCCCCCCGGTCCACCTCCCCCGCCGCCGCGGTACCACCAACTGGCCCATCCCACCGTCTCTAATTTGATTCTGCGGTTGTTTTCACCCGCCTTCGCCGCCTCCTCTCCTCTGTTCTGGGCTTCGCCCGCGCATTGTCTCTTGTCTCTTCATTCAAATTACCCTCCGCTTTCCCATTCTCGCGCCGCTACACCCCCTGCCCCACATCTCCGCCCCGCGCCGCGGACCAGAC
The DNA here is from genome assembly GCA_910592295.1 of Andrena haemorrhoa. Taxonomy (NCBI): domain Eukaryota; kingdom Metazoa; phylum Arthropoda; class Insecta; order Hymenoptera; family Andrenidae; genus Andrena; species Andrena haemorrhoa. Next base: position 4,636,620 of record OU342944.1, on the reverse strand, counting down.
CCCCGCGCCGTTTTCACCCGTATTGTTGCGGTTTTATTGAATCCGCTGTGCATTGTCTGCGCGCGAGCGAGACGCGGCCCCGATGTTCAAAGAAAATTGGCGCGCAGCTCGAAACACCGCGGGTATACCCATCCGTCTTTCACCTTCCCGGCCTTTCCCCCTGCGGCCCGGTGAAATCGAGTTTCACGGATGCGTAAGTGCGCTCAAAAGGTACGCCGCGCCCGCCGCGCTGTTATTGTATCGTCGCATTTTTTGCGCGGCTTCTTTTTGTTCTACGCTGTTGCCAAACCGTAATATCGTTATCCGGCAAAATGGCTCGGGAGGAATAAAGGGGACGCCACCGGTGGGCCTCTAGACCTCCCCGTTTCGAAAGCGCGCTTCGAAACACCTATGCCAACGACGCGGAGGCACGCGCAAAAGTGCCGCGTCCCTCCATGGAGAAGATGCCGGAAATCGGAATCGCGAAACACAAACGCGTCGTCTCCACCCCTAATGTCGAACGACCTCCGAAGGTCTACTTCGTTCTATATTTCCCGGCATTGTCTCATTCCCGGAATTGCATAAATATATAAGAAAGTGGAGTCCGTGCCTGGAATATGTTACGGGGCGGGGAGCGAGATATTCGTGGGGACGGAATCTGTGCCGCCGCGAGGGTAACGTCGACGGGAACGTTCCGAGGGAGAATAGCGAGCGTTTACATATCAGGAATGAAACGGAAGCCCCGGGACGAAGCGTCAACACGCAAAGACGGATCGCCTCTTATTTATTCCGCCATTATTTCCGCGCGGCCCTGTTTAACGATACACCGTGGAACGGCCACTCGGGGAAAGAGTGCGCAAATATTTTCCACGAGTGCCGAGCCGGGGCGGCGCGTCGATAAGTCATTACAAATGTGTCAACGAACAAAATTGTTATCGACGAACAACCAAAAACAGAGGACTCCGGCGAGAGCCATCGTGGGGGGAGGGGTGGGAAAAAGGGTGCTTAATAGCAGGCGCCAGACTGGTGACTGTTGATTCGTGTAATGAAATCAAGAGTAATCGAGAGGGCGATAGCTTTTGTCCGGGACGCATGAATTTCGTCAGGCGACCATTAATTATTCGAAATTAAATATCCTTCGCGGGCTTTAATTAAAATGTTTACAATGTCGACCTCTCGCCTCCCCAGTCCAGATCACCAGCGACATTTTACAATGCCGATATATTAAAAAGATAGGAATTCATTCATCATGACTGGTTTGGCGTTTACAGTACACCTCTCCGACGAAATTGCGCTGGCCGGTTACGTCGAATAAAATGATGAAACGAATTTGAACGCGGGGATGATAGGGGAAACCATCCCCGTATTGTTGCACGAGAAACCTAGAGAAATCTCCATCTATTTCGGCGCAATTAACCAATCGGCTTGCACAAATTATACGATCAGTCGGCCGCCAATTCCCAAATCCAATAATGCAATTATGACGCGGCACGATAATATTCGCGTAATTAAAATTCCGCGCCCCCCGCCTACAAGCTTCGCTCGAACCTCCGTGCCGCTACCGCCGCCGCGCGCCCTGACTCTCGTGAGCAAACGATTCTTGTTTGTTTTGCAAACAAAGGGCTTCTCGTAAGGGCTGGAGAGACTTCGGCGGCGAGAGCCAGAGAAAGAGCGAGGGCGGAGGAGAGCGACGCGGGGAGGAGAGAAGGAGAGCAAAGAAAGAGGGGTGGAAAGTGAAAAGGGGGGTGCTGGAAAACAGGGGCAGAATTATTACATCTTTTGTTCGAAGGCTCGAACCGCCCCATTTGCGGAATTGCGGATCGCGATCCGGCCGCGATTGCGGCCCGCTGAATGCCACAGGGTCGGCCGGGGCTTTTGTTAGTTTTGACTAATTTCCGCCAGGTAATCTGCTTCAATTCGAATCCCCCCGGCCATAATAACGCGTTGCACAGGAATTCGGTAAAATTGTCTATGCGATCTGGATTCCCGATTAGTTTACGGACGGGCATTTATTTCCGGGCCGCGTACGCGGGAACCCTTCGAATTATCATATTTGAGATTCCCTTTCGATAAAACCCCTTTTCTTGCCGAATCCCGCGCAAAAGATAACGCCGGGACGAACGGCGATCGTAAAATTTTAATCCCTATGCGACGCTGGCTGCACCGTCGTCGAACCCGCCCCTCGAGCAAGTTTAATTCTTGTGGGTCCCATCGGTGACTTTATCGCGAGAAATTGCCACGGCCCGGAAACCGTCGTTACAGCATCGTTACCGTAAGAACTTACTGCGGGAGCATTGTTACGGCTAATGTTACCGAACTTGGTTAACTTTCAGTTTTACCGCCGATTCGGATTAAGAATTTATGGTAACGGCCGGCGCTGTTCGGTTTATACGGCCGACCGCGGAGGAGCCGAGAAAACGTTTTCAAGAGACACTTTAATTACAACGCCGCAGTGCTCCAATATTTATTTTCACGGCAGGCGAACGCGACCGTGGGTATCGCGTGGCCGTGCGGGTATCGATGAACATTGTTCCTTTGTTCCCGAAAGAGAACGCGCGGTGCGAAAGAGGGGAAGACACGCGGGGAATAAGTCATCGGTGACTGCGGTTAAAATTCAATGCACCTTGCCCGGACGGTTGTCCTTGTCGCGGATAATTCGATACGTTCGTCGTATCGCCTTACCGTCGATTCGATAAATCGGGTGACCAGCTTGGACACGGCATCCACGAGGCCTGATTGGTAACCGAGCACACCGGTCTCATGTATCATCCACTCGCCGGATCGGCGCTTTCGCCAGCAGTCAATTACATTACCGAAGGAACGCGGGGCGACGAGCGAAGTAGAAGTGCAGAACAAGCCGGAAACTTGTAACTTCGGTAACTTGCCGTTTTTATTTCGTCCCGCCAACTACCACGTAACAATATACTCGCGACGCGGCGTTACGTGTTCTTCGGCGCTCGGCTAACTTCTGCTAATAACGGCGAGACATTAATTTCGACCGATTGGACCCAGCGGACTTGAGCGACAAAGGCGAAAACACGAGGAGAAGGAGGCGCGCGCTCGTTGGAGGACAAAGGAGCCTCCTCTTGCTCGCTCCAGTGCCTCGAGGAACCCCTCGGCAGCATTCGAATTCTCATTCCGCCACGGGAATAGGACTATTTTAACCCTTCTTCTTTACGCCGTATAATCCTTCCCTCTAGTAAGCTCTCTCTCTCTCTCTCTCTCTCTCTTGACGGTCGGTATAATCGCGGCACACCGATGTTCCCGCGGGAGCCGTTGCTCCCGACACGATTCCTCCAAAGGATGAAACGACGAAAAGTTTAATGAGCCCGCCTACCACGTGTCCTCGGTCGGGAAAATTACCTTTTCCTTCTCTTAAGGGCCTCGATCCCCGGGATAAAGCAGTGTCCCTGTAATCGAGTCGGAGATAAGGGTGCGAATGCGTCTCGCGATTCTAGGAAGGAATCGGTGACGAACGATCAGGGCTGTTGCATCGCCCTCGGAGAAAATCTATACGCCGCTGGAATAGCTCCGCGTTGATTAGCTGTTTCCGTGAAGAGGCGAGGTAGGTACGAGGCTGTGCGCGCCACTCGGTAAGGTTTCGCAACCGTTTCGCAGCATTCCGAAACATAAACGCGGCCGGGCACTAATGGACCAGCTTAAATATGTAAGACAAGCCTGCCCACCGGGTAGCGGGTAACAATAAACTAACACTTAAGACGTACTCCGAGACACAATGCCAAGTCACACTCTTCGCGCTAACGATCTCACCTACTGAGCTCCAAGTCTTGCCCCGTTCCTGTCCCTGGGGACCGTTTTCAGCTGGTGTGGGATCTGGGATGTAAGAAACACGAGCGAGCAGCGAACTAGTGGCAAATATTTCACCGTGCCGACAAACCAGGCAGCAAAGGAACTACGCCGATGCTAGAACAGCACAGAGCCGAAGATGTTTCTTCTCGAAGCGGAGCCTCTTAGAACGAACCAAGGCACCGAGCATCGATAAAATTACTTTCCTTCCATTCGGCACCGTAGCTTTTCGTTTAACGTAACTCGCCGCGTCGTAAAAGCTAACAATGACGGAAATATTAGTTTTTAAAGCCGCGCAGGGTGTCGTTAACGGTCGGAGCCTTTCCCGCCCAGCTAGCTGAAAGTTGCTACCCCCTCGTCGATCGTCGCTTTTCTTGCGCCTCGCGTTTATAGGCCTTCGTGAGCTATAATTCCTATTTCTTTCGTACGCTGCTTCATACGTAAGAAAGAAAGCGTGGTCCCACCCGTTTACTTCGCAACCAAGTTAGAGGACCTGCGCTCGATGTCGAAGTGACTCCCTTCGTGAAGACATATTACGATTTCCTAAGGGATTATAGCGGGAAAATTGCCAGGCCGATTCTAAACATTTCCGCGAGCCTAATGCACGGTATAAATAAATTTCGTTCAATTTAGCGCCGACTTTGAGCGCGCATTGAATTCGAGAAGCGGCTGGACAAATGGAATTGCGAACGAACATTTCGCTTGGATATCCTTAAATTTGGTCGCGATGCCTTTCGATCGCGACGGCCGATAACGGCGGTCATTATAAATTTAAGCGCTTTTAACAAAAGCCACGTTAGCTCACAGCCGTTTCGCACGCAAGCGGCACTTTGCATGCCGCATTCCGGGCGACTTGCCACCCTTGTTTGAACTGGCGAACTGGTGTTGTGCTCAAAGTCCGAATGCATAATTAATCGGGTTATCAATTAAAGGAGCGCCGCCGATTCGCGGCCGCTCCGCGCGCCACGTCGAATATCTCTGTTTCGTCGATATTTGATCGCTGCACTGAAAACGGAAACGCGGCTCGTCGAGTAAAGGCTTCGAATTAAAGCCGCGTCGTGTCAGATTTAAATTCCACCTGCCCGGTCGCGTGTTAATTCCAAACGTTGACTTATTTAGACGCATTAACAAATTATTTCCATCCATTGAACCGCTTGAGATTTTAAACAGGAGTGAATATGAATGGTAACGTGAATAGATCCTGAAGAGGTCTAAATTTCGTCTGACCCATTTTGACCGGGTCGGTGGTTAAATATAGGGACTTAATAATGGGAGACGATAGATCAGACATCAGCTAAGAATACATAACCGTGCAGAATATGAAGCTTCTATTCCTAATTTAAAAGAGACGCGCCGTAGAAATCTGAATTATTAGCGATACTTCGAAATACGTTTGATGATTGAGTAATCTATTGTATTCTAATTGGAAGATTAATTATTTCGCGGGAATAAGTGTTGCTGGAGTGCAAGCGATATGTGAGCAGCGCCACACGCGAGTTTATGCCTTTGAATCGATCGACATTCCCGCCAAAGGTACCACCTGACGATCAACGGCGGAATCGATTGACTGAATTCACATTTGTTGAACAGCGCGGAGAGATGTAAACTCTGTTTGAAGTCTGCGAACTCAATCATTCTCTCTGTTCTACGAGACGGCAGGGCTCAACACGGTCTACGTAAATACAGGGAACCAAGTGCACTTTGCTCGATATATAATGCGAACGTGAGATCCTCCCGGTGCATTTTCGATTAGCCGGAAGGGGGCCTGGTTACACGATGCTTCCGCCAATGTTTTCGTGATTTTTAAATAATTGACGACATTTACACGGAAAGTCGTCGTGCGAAGTGAAACGAAATACGAGAGGGAACACGAGACAACGAAACTATATCACATCGTGCATGTAACTCCGTTCCCAGAATTCAGACTGGAGGGTATGGATAAAATGCTTGCATACACTCGTGAACGTCCTCGTGAACATTCTCGTCAAATGTATATCGCGATCAAACACTGTCAAGTGTCGCCTATGTGGTAGGAATTTATCGTAAACGGCACTGTGCTCTTAAACGACTGTATTAAGAGCGAAATATAAGTAATAAACAATAGATATGTCGGACATGCTTCAAATTTAAATACGATATTATTCAAACGCCACGCACAAGCAACCAAATGATTTAAAACTACGGTTTTAACGAGAAATTGATTTGACGCTTGTAGCGCTCTCTGTGGACGGGTGGCGAAGTTAGCAGCGCTTTACTGGAACAGGGTAATCTAACTTTGGCCTGCCATTGGTTGGCAATATTGGCACAAAAATTTCAACTAATAACATTGCAGTTTTTTGTATGTATCACATTCGATCTCTGCCAGAATCAGTTTGAACTGACCGGTTCCGCGATGTTAACACGTTCCGGAGTGGTATTGATTTTCGAAGTAACGCTTATCGATTGGTGTCGGTATCGCGAGTGCTATTAATAATTGGGAAATGAATCTTATCTCCTAAAAAAGAGTGACGTGAAAAGTGTCGGTGTAAACAGTGTAAGTAGAAATTCAAAGCAAAGAAGTATCGATCTGCCGATGGATTACTCATTCGTGCGACCGTAGTTGGGACGCTTTATCAACGCGAGGTAAATTAACCAGCGATAACTATCTCTACAGTTTTAAATGCATCGCGTAAATTGAAGCGAAAATCTTCTGCCTTCTTTACATAATTGCGAACTTTCTTTTTGTTCACTCTTATTACGCGTGCTGCTTTATATATGCCGTACTCTCTTCGTCGTCACTTGAGAGTCTGAAACCACGGTCGGTATACCATATTCAGATGAAATAATATTTTTTTACTTTCCACCAAGAAAATTGAATGCAAAACATATTAAAGGAACATTTTTATTCAATGTTACTTGTATTTCACATAGAAAAAGTAATAATTATATAAGAAGCTCAGTCATAGAGAACGATGGGGTTTGATAGATGAATGATTTCCAAGATTTTTATTAATACATTAGCTGGTCACATAGTACCGCGTAAGTTCCCAATGAAATTTCATAGTTCTAATGATTGTAGCTTTGAATTTCAAAGGTCATTGCCCGATGGGGATGATAGAAAGAGGCTAAGTAGATAATGAAATCTAAAATCAGTCTGCAGATTTAGCGTTGCAACATCCATACTTCCAGCTGGCCATCAACTTGTTTAACGTCCTGCTTCAAATTTAACATTTGCAAGATTTGCAGCTACACTGTCCGCCAGACTTGCAGGTGCATTTGTCTGTGAAAAAGAAGGTTAAGACGCAATGATAGTACACGGTCGATAAATAAAAGCTTAAATTAGTTACACTGGTGCCAGTAGAACTAATTTATAACGTTAAGTAACTATTCTAAATGTTGAAACAAACATTTCATAAGTAAGACTCGCGGCTTCGAGAAACCATAACCGTAACTAAATCGTACAATGAACCGGCAGTAATAGCGGTCACGGTTAAACGGTCGTTGCCCGAGTTTACGAAAAAAAATCAAGTACAGTCTGAACGAGAGACCCGAGACTACATTCCTTTGCAGCAACCTTTACGTTTCGTTCGGAAGAATAATAAAACTTGACACGCGGGCAAGGACACGATTTCATGCTATTACGAATGTTACGTAATAATGCAAACACTGTTATACGCCTCACACGCGACTTAGAACGAATTATGCGACGTTAATTAACAATTAGTACCTCCGCAACCGGAGCTGCAGCACTTGCACGAGTCACCGCATTTGCAGTCTTGGCACTTGTCTGTAACAAACCGTAAAATAATTGTAGATAAAAGAAATGATGTTCTAGAATATTTAAAACGGCAATATGTATATCGTAGACAGTTTTATTGAGGAAATGCCGAATTGATCGAATTCGTCAATTGACGGCACAAGTGTACAGGATGAGTGAATTATTTCATTGCTCCCTACTCAGACCAATAACCGTACATTATGGGCGTTCCAAGAAAATTCCGTGTCAATCGTCAACTTCCTATTATTAAATTCCCCGTTTATGCGCACGTACCAAATAGGTACCCGTTACGGAGAACTCCATAGAAATGTTTTAAATATCATTTCCCGAAAGATTAATCAGAAAGGAATACTATTGCGTCCGTCGAGTACTTAACGCATAATTCTGCAGAAAAGATTAACTCCGGAAAACGTAGTTTCACGCGAACACGATTAATGGCTCAAAATTAAACAATACTTTATTTCCACAGTTTAAATATTAGATTAGTAAATGCCAAAAATAGGCGTAATGAAAGTTTAAGTGTACATATATGAGTAGAAAGTAATAAGTTTTCTACGATTTTGAAAATAGTTACACGAATCAAGAACATTAACAAACTTTTTAGTATGTAACAGAGTATTCGGATTCCATTCAGCTTTGTGAATTCTAATTTATTTTCAAAAATAATGTTTTGCAGAGTAGTATTAGTCCTTACCCGTGCACTTCTCGCATCCTGGTCCCGGCATTTTGGTCTGTTGATTGGTTACTTCGCCGTTGAGTCTTCGAGTTCCGTAGGTGGATGATTACTTGTCAGCTTCTTCGTTCTGCTTCGAATTTATTGATCATTCCCCACCATCGTTTCTCTCGTTCCGAAGTACCTGGGCAGCGTGTGCAACTGGCACCGAGCGTGCCATGCGCAAAGCAGGGCTGTATTCGTTCCGATTAGCTCGGGGGGCCAAGTTATTTGAACTACTTCCGATGTTTCTTGGTATATCGCATCCGCTGTCCCCGTCACTTTATAGTATCATTAATCTGCTGTATAATATAATTCACGAACTTGCACTTAAACTACTAGAAATAGAAGAGTTAAAAATGCAACTTTTAAGCTTTCTAACTTCTCAAACGTAATCCGGGCGTAGAAACAATGTCTACGTCCCTGTACGATCGCAGCACGGACCCAATGAGAGACGTTGCACGTTACACAACAGTAAGAGATAAGCACATGGATCTTCTGACAAATTGCGCACGAGTTTGTTCTTGAAGTTGTACGCAGTTGTGCGCAAACAAACAGTAGCCCTGACTCATGGTGTCATTGATGTAGTAAATAACTGTAGTTCTTTTTACAATTTTCTCGAAGTCTATTACAAAGGGCAGTTACAGAAGCAATTGCACATTTCATGCCATTTTAAGCAGGGTCGGAAGTAAAAGCGGGGGCAAACTTAAATAGAATTATAGAAATTTTATTAAAAAGTATTACCCCCTTAAATCATTCAGGAGTATTTATAACAGAAATATAAAATATCAATTTCATAAAAAATACTATATTACAACTCAAATGTTCTTTTGCCGCCGAATAAAATTTGTTTTGCTAGCTGCCTGTTCAATGTGTATAGACTCATCTTCTGGCTCGTAATTAATTTCATATACTTGATTATATTCCGCTGGACCCGAAACCTTCTTCTTCTTGATCGAATTAGTCCTCTCTGAAAATATTTTTCAAACGCGCACATTTGCATTAGAAGAGGACGTATTTGTATTTTACACAATTGCATACGATGATACCTTGATGTCTGATGACAACTTTGCTTTGCGCCGATTCAAGTAGCTTCTTTACACGAGTTCCCGGTTTAGGAGATTTATCTTTTTTTATCTATTAAACATACAAGTAATGAACCATTTAATATACCAAGTAATATACCATTTCCATAACAGCGAAGAAGTTTTATTCAAGTACGTACCGTTCTAACTTGTAAAGGAAGCTTGTAGGAAACCTTAGGGAGTACAAAATGAGTTTTAGGTGTACTGTCGATCTCAGGAGTCTTCGGTGTAATTTCCTTTAGAACGATGAGAATAAAATTTCAATAATGCTGATAAAATTGTTTCCATGTAGCTTCACTTTTAAAGTAAGCTTAATAAGATTTTTATTTACCTCTTGTCCGCATGCTGGGTTTCCTCCTAATTTCGGAGATAAATTGACCTCGTGTGGAGTTTTCTTTTGAGTCTTAGTTATGGGTTTCAATGGAGTAGCTTGTGTTACAGTTATGCTCGGAACCGTTTTCACATTTCTTCCCCCAGGTGATATTAATAAGCCACCTTTTTTAGCACGTACATTTTTTATAAGCTGCATATCTGTACCCCTTATGTACATTCCCACTGGCGATATTATAGTATTATAATTCAACCTGTACAGTCCTTTAGCGTGTGGACTCTTCACAATATTGTCTCCCAATGTGCTAATCTGCCCTGGACTGTACATAGTAGGAAAATATACCTTCTTCTTTCTCTGATTCGGGGTTGGCGGAGTTTTGCCAGGTGTAACAAAAAGTTTCGGCTTTACTACCTTCTTTGACAATGGCGATTTACATTTATCGCGAGGTTTCACATTTGGAGTTGAAGCATTGCTTCCTAAGCTCGACGGCTGTTTCGCATTTAAAAGTTCTTTCGCAGGCTCTTTCGTTCCTTCGTACCGTAGATCCGTTTCATCGTTGTTTCTTCTTGTAGTTTTGGGCGTGAAACAGGAGTTCGATGTATGAAGCAAGTTGAAAAGAGGTTTCCGTCTCTCCAAATACATCTGGTAGTCTTTACAAGATGTTAATGTTTTTAGAAATTGCGCTTCATCGTACGACAACGAGTTCGATTCGTTATTGGTACTAGACATAAAAGAGAGCTCTAATGATTTTTCCACTCCCGTTATTTCTGGATCTGCATTAATTTCTGTAATAAGTCTCGCTGTATCGAGGCACCTTTTTCTTTTCTCTGCTATATCTTGTAGAAGCGTCTTCTCCAGCACGTCTGGATCAAGCGTCATATAATCGTACGCAGCTTTATCGCTATTCAGCTCGTTAGAACCAGATTTTTTGTTAATCTTTTTCGATTTTGTTTTGGAATACGACACTTTCTCATGAAAAAGGTATCTTCTACAGCTGAGAGACTCTGGCTGTAGCTTTACGCTACTCGATCGCAACTTGTTTATCGATGGACTCGATGGACTTCGATACAAACACGCGTCCAACAAATGCGGATTACTTGAAAGTGATTTCTCTTTAGGATTCTGATCAATGCCGTTAGAAATATTTAAAGAAGCCAATTGCTTTTCACAAGTGCGTTGGATGTGAGTCATGCTCAGCAAAGATGGTACCGACGTGCTTTTACGTAAAGGATAAGGGCATTCTGTCTCCTCGGGGAATAATCTCTTACATTGCGCCTCCAAACGTTCAAAAGATTCGGTACTGGATATATTTGTTGATAAATTAATTACATTGTCGATGCTTCCATTGAAATTATTCTTCGATATCTTTTGAAAGAATCTCCTTTTAATTACGTCTATGCCGGATAGGGGTGTGGTAGTCAGAGAAGTTGCGTTTATGGGTGAAGCGTTTTTACAATCATTGGCATGAACAGATTTATTAGACGTAGGAGTTCCAAGAACTTGTTCCGCGCACGAAGGTGGAGATAACGGAGACGGAGGCCATTCAGGAGTGGATTCATCTTCTATGAATTTACATAATTTTCTAAACTCTGTTGTTAATCTGCTTAAATTTATCGCAGACGTGCCACGCGTCTCATCGCCATTATTAATAACAGACTCTTCAATGATAGTCAATAATCTTTCAGTGAAACTGTGCGGAGCATGGATATATTTGTCAGATAATCGTTTCAAAACTTGCTGTGGCTGCGACACTTCCATTATTTGATTCAGCTGATTATCTAAAAAGCAGAGGACGTTCTCAAACTTGTTTAGTTCATTTTCTACTTGTGCATGTCCACCATCCGTGCTACTAACAGGTGTCTCTTTAGTCGTACTTTTCGATAGAGAGTTTGGCTGCGATACTGCCACCGGTTTTAGTGTATTTACCTCTGATACAGCGATCGCATTAAACTTATTCTTGTGTATATTATGATTGGTATCTCTCTTCGAACTTTTATTCATTGCATTATGCTTCGGTTTCTCGCACAAATGCGATTCATCTTCTTTAGACGGAGTTGATGTTACTTCGTTTATTAACTTTTTAGATATCGCATTTAGAACTTGCTTATCATTCGTTCTAAATTGCAAATTCTCGTTCTCCTTATTATCTCCCTTTGAGCTCCCACTTCGAAATAAGTCGATACACTTATTTAAATCGGGTGCGGGCGTAGCTGATCCGATCACTGAAATCGGTGCATTCAAAATAGAATCTGCTTTCGAACTGCCAGCTAATATCACAGAATGTTTACTACTACGTGTTTCTAAACTATCTTGAGATATTGAACTAAACATATCAGAGTGGACATCATCAGTGTATTCTGTAAAGAAATAGTTCCACCAGTAAGTAAATACACTTTAATACTTAGTATAACAGAGCACTTGTATCGTCTGTACTTACGAAAACTGTTCAGGGAATCCGTGAAATCACAAGCATGCCTTCGAGCTCGATCCATTTTAATGCCTTAATATAAACTCAATTACAACGAATGGTACATGGACGGACGATCCTATCCAGCTTTTTCCAAGTATATTCGTACTATTCGCATATAGCAATTCGTAGCGTCCGTTAAGCGTATACGTTAGAACCAGCTACCATTAAACCGCTTTGAATAATCAGTGCGACTAACTTAACAGAAATCGCACCTACCTAGTGACTAATTCGTGCGTTAAGTTGGCAGATAAGGGGTAATTTGATTATAATTTGAAGGTGGTTGCACGTTTAATTGTCATTTCCAACGTGTAAAAAATATTCTTCGTGGTATATAATTCCACGTGACATGTAACACCGAGATTATTTATTATTTCGAACACAATATATAGTTCGCATTAATATGGTTCTACATTCGTAGCTTTTCTTCGCACATGCGTTACTTTATTCGGTCTTGCAATAATTAGGTGACGTATAACAATATTCATGAGTTCAGAACAACGATCAGTAGCCAGTGCCTTTAAGCCGGATATATACCATGCAAAGTATTCGGAATTCGTAAACAATGTGTTGAAGGAATCGTCAGATACTTTTGATAAAGAGCAAAAACGTATGTAGTTGATAATGTTTCGTGATTATACGTTGCCAGTTTTCTATTCACGCAACAGGTGATGATTTTAGTCACAGATGCAGTCCTGCTAAATCTTTACAATGCCTTTGGCGGTGTGTTCGAAAGGGCGTTAGAATTGTACGAACAAGGACGCGTAACTCGTATACTTCCATCTGAAACTATCGCCGCTACATCTCACAGCGATAGGAGCAATGCTAGGTATTTAGTGCAAGTCAGAGGGCTTTCCGGAGAAATATACACATTTTTCCCAGATATAAATTATTGCACGTGTGCTTCTTTTAGGTATAAGATTTTGAAATCCTCCGTGGCAATTATTTTAGCGAATGAAAGCTGCCAATACATTTTTGCCTTTGTAGGTGCCAGGTATTACAGGATAGATCGTTGTTTACTTGCAAGCATATTTTAGCAGCTTGGCTAACGACACTTACCAAAGACAAGTTGTCCTATCAATATATAACAGAGAAGCAATTTCAGAATCTGTTGTTATATCAAGTTTCTTACAAGCATCATGAATCCTGATATAGAGGATTACAAATTAGTGGCAAAATTGGGGAATCTCAAGACTGTAGTTCAGTTATTGAAGGCGATTAATTTCAAAGAGGTAGAGCAATGTAAAGTGCGTTAACTTCGTGCAAAGATCGAACGTATTTAGCTTAGAACTGCTTGCATCCTTTTAGAGCGCAACTTGCTTCGGCACTGAAAATGGGTTGAAAGTAACAGTGGAGGACGCGAAATGTATGCAAGCCAGCGCTTATATTCCTGGCCACGTGTTCCAAGAATTTAATTTGAAGGAAGACGTGATTTTCAGGATAAACTTGAATGTATTAGTGGAGTGTCTTTGTATGTTCTGGAGTAACATAAACTCTCAAGGAAGCTCCGTGGCTTTGCAGCTGTTCTATAAAGTACACACAGATCGTACAATTTTGTTTAAATTCTGCGGTTGCGATTAGGCATTGATAAAGAAAAATTGTACTAACAGGGTGCTGGAGATCCTGTAACGGTGCTTATAGAGGAAGATGGTATCATAACAGATTGTTCTTTAAAAACTCAGGATCCCGATGAACTGTTGGACTTTCATCTGGAAGCAGAAAATGTTTTGAATAAAGTAGTCTTGCAAACGGAGCTATTGAAAGATATTCTGTCCGAACTTGACCCAACCAGTGATTTGATCGAGGTAGAATGCAATCTTGTGTTTATCTGTCGATAGACTCCTGCCTCTACATTCGTAACGTTACATTGCAGCTACTTTTGTCACCTTCTGCACCTTTTTTCCGAATTAGTACGGCTGGTTTAGCTGGGATTTGTCATGTTGAGTTGCCGCACGACGGTGATTTGATAGATAACTTTCAGTGTACCTCTGCGGCCACTTCGAGTTACAAATTGTCGCATATAAGGCCAGCTATGAAGGCATTATTGTACGCGAACAAGGTTTCGCTGAGAACTGACGCACACGGATTGCTGTGTTTCCAATATATGGTTAAAACAGACGAGGGGAATACTTGTTACATCGAGTATTATGTAAGAGTCAACTTATTGCTGTACTTTACTTACATAAGTAGAAAGCACGCGGTGCTGGTTCAGAGATAAATGAAAATATTGTTTCAGATTTCACCGGTAATAGACCAAGATGAATGATTTCACTGTAAATGAGATCGTATTAATTACATTCAGTTTTGTACTTCGAATTATATATTTGCATTAAAGAAATAGATACACTTTCGCAAGATTTGTAGTTATTCCAACATTTTTATTCATTAAAAACTCGTTTGGTACATTTAGTAATGGATATAACGTACAAGTATTGAAGCATACGTTTGAATTACACCCAAGGAAGCATAGGAAATATAATATAAATCGCCGGGGCTCTCGAATAAACGTGTTCGATGTATTTTGTGCGCGTATTTTCACTCTGAAATAATATCGACAACCTTTGTGCGTTTATACGTGTATGTATCTTTTGTTTCGTTTACGTTTATTAAAACAATGGGTCGTTCTCCAACCGGCAAGAATAACATTCAGCATTGTCTTTGAATTGCTGACTCGAGAATCAATCTCAAATAGGAATTCTTATTGGACTTTGTATACTCTCGTGCATACAACATCGTCGACTTTCATGATCTGCGACAGAAAAAAAAACAAAGGTTATTTCTTGTGCGTCCGCCTATTTACATAAAAAAAACTCTCTGCCTTTTGTCGCCACGTGTTACGTATATAGCCGTGTACAGTTCTTTTCATGTCGTTCAAGACGTCGCGGCAATTGATTATCATTACCTCCATTATTGACCTTCTGATTAAATTGTTCAGCTCACGAATACGAGAATTACAGTGGTAATTGGCGGACTTTTTGACCAATGACAAAGGCATTGTTATTATCATTAGACGTTCGCCCCGTTATCTTTCGTTGTGTCGTTCAACCCTGGAGAACCATTTGGTCGCACGAAACGTTAACTCAATTGGACCGTTAATCTTATAATTCTTTAATGAAGTCTCACGGTGCGTGATTGCGTAACTTATTATCGCGTAGGTCTTTATTAGATTAATAAATTACCGGCCGAGTTAAGGCGACGATAAATAAATCTTCAATGTACAAAGCCTGCCGACAAGCACTTTCTTCCTTCTCGTTTGTCGATCGTACGTACCGCTTTCATTTCTGTAGGCGAGAATTCCCTCTCGATGGTGGTTTGCTTCTCGCCCTTCTGTATTTGAACGAGTTTATTCCCATCTAGAGAGCAGACGCACTTTACTTTCCTTCCGTCCGGCGTTTCCTCCTCGAATTCCTCTCCGAGCTTGAATTTTATTTCGGAGCTCTTGAACGGACTGGTCGTTTTCAGCGTGTACAGCCCATTGTTCTCCGTTAATTCAACCACAGGACTAACGCTGCTACCCATTTTACGTATCAGTAGACTCACGCCTGAAAGGAGAGGAAGCGTGGCTTCAGAAATACATATAGGGCACAACAGAGGATTCAAAGACTATTTTATACTGGCCGCGTTTAAATTGCTAGCCCGCTCTAAACATTCCTCGAATAAAAACACTGCAAATTCCTACTCGTTCCGAAACCTATTCAGCGTTCAGAGTGTATCTTAGTGTGTCTCTCGAGGTATCTGTCGCGAAACGGACAACTTTCCCTTAAATAATAGGAATTATCTCACCTAAGGCCTTCATCATTTCGTCGAAATTTTCGCTGGATTCCAGTTTGTATCGTTTCCCGTAAAAGGTGGAAATCATTTTGAACGATAGCCGAGCGATACGCAACCTTTGAAAGTAGTAAGAGGACTGAACCTCGATCGGGTGATTATCGTATCTTATATTACATGTAATGACACCACCAGGTCTCTTATCATTCACGCGAAAAACAAAATCGAACATAACAAACGTGTGAATAGTTGCAAACTTTGAAGTTTGAACCTTCGCGATAGCGCTGGCGATGTCATATCCCATTTACATGTCACGTAACCATTTGATTCTTTCACGTTCAATTACGTCGGGTACAATTTCTGCGGTAGCATCTTCGTGAAACACCTCGTGCTTAGTGCCATTGATCGCGGCGACCCTTGAACACGCCAACATAATGCTGCTACAAGCATACATATTGCGTAACGGCTATGTATCAATATTCTCGGACGGTGGGATCTGAAATATCATCGCCATCCTGCGTGTACCTGCGCGCCCCGATCTTTCGCCCCGGGAATTCCGCCAGACAAACGCATCAACACCCTAGGTAAGCAGCGCTGATACGAGAATGAACTTGCCGTTTTATTTGATTTCCGATAAGGAGGTGCGAATGAACCGGCTACTGCATCGTCAGGATGCAAGAATACTGCGAGAGTTCATTAGGTCGCGGCCGCTTGCAATTTCCGTGCGAATCTTTAGCGATTCGCGGCACTTTGCATTATTAGCCGAGGCGGTCAATGTGTTTTTATTAAATAAACCCCCCCGAGTGCCCGCGCATTAGTGCGATTCGACTGACAATTGTGATTTATTAATCTTGCCGGTAAATTAATTCAAGTGCTAAATTGGAGTACAATCGGACTATGTCTGGCGGCGCACGGCGGGAATTAAGCGTGAGGTCAGGTCGTTGCACGGTCGCGCGGGAGCGTAGTTCAACGTATTAAAATTGATTATCTAATTTATCATTACGATACTCGAGCCCCGATAATGCAACCGGGACGGTTCCCTTTGCCGGCAGAGTGAGCCTCGCAACGGCAGAAATCGTACATTCGCGGCGTTAATTCGCGCACGCCGTACATCTCTCAGATTCGTCACAGGGAATCCGAGTATTATTTCACTCTTATCTCGATCTCCGGTGTCTCTCAGTCAACATTAATGCGGGCTTCAATAACAGGCCTCGCGATACCTATATCACGCTCGGCTCGTTCGCACGTCGCCGTGTGTACACGAAGTTTGTAAACGAGTCGTATTGTACGCCATCGGGAGGTTTATGTACACTTATTACGCATCGCGTTCAAAATTCCTTTAACGCCGGGCAATAACTGGTAGGTGTATTCTTGTTAGGGCGTCAACATGTCACGCAATAACTCGCCCTGCTATTACTTTCATGAATATCCCTCTCGGACCGCGGTGCTCGCAACGTGTTTACTGCGTATTGACGATAATGATGCTCGATAGCGTAATCTCACGTACGAAATTCGCGAAAACGGTACGCCTTCTCTCGCGAAACGAATCCGCCGTTCGAGGGACGGGTTGTTAAACGCTAAACGAGGAATGTTCTTTCGTCGGCATACCGTTGCCCATTGGATACCGTTCAATCGATGGATACGTACCGAGCGCCTTCATGAATTCGTCGAAGTTCTCGCTGTTGAACAGCTTGTACTTCTTTCCGAGAAATTCCGTCATGTCGATCGATCGAAACTGCCTGGACTCGAGCACGTGCCTGAGAATGTAGGTCCAAAGGACGATCGCTGGGGTTAGAGACAGGGAGAGAGAGAGAGGGAGAGAGAGAGAGAGAGAAACGAGTTGAAATAGCCCGATGTTCACTGTCTTGTCGCCGGCTCCAGACTGACTAGGATCCGGGAGGACGAAGAACGTTAAAGGTACACGTACGCGGAGCTGTGAGCTTTGAATCGACTACTACACACCTCTCTCTCTCTCTCCATCTCCTTCTCCCTCCCCATCGTCCTCCCCCCAACTGCGTTATCTCTCTCCTTTCCGTTCGCCCCCGTTACGTCCTTCTCACTTTTCGACCTCTCTTTCTTATTCGACTCTGCTCTCGTTCTCCTTTCATCTTCTGCTAGAAAGCATGCTTCTCTCTTGGCCGGTTTCGCTCGCGCGTTTGGGCGGGTGCCCTGCCCCTCAAATATTCGCAGCTGCAACCCGCGGACTCGATGTCTTGTTGCTCCTGTACCTGGTAATTTACCATTTCTCTCTTTTTTTATCATACGTCGTCGGCAAATTATTTTCATGTTCCTTTTTGTTGGCCTCCTGCTGCCCTCTTCGTACGATCGTCGTTACGTTTTATTCCATTAAAGAGGTCCCGACGGGCGTTTTTAGTCGTCGAAAAAACGTCGTAGGTCAACCATGACGCTTTCGTATCGAATATAATTATTACAGTCATCACGACATATACTAGGTGTCACGATTCCCAGGAGATATTTATCGTTGCTAGTATTTCTCTCCGATACATCAAGCTTGATTTGTTCCTAATTACAATTAAACTGTAATCGTTTAACTGTCCGATAGGATCCCTATTCCCACTAATCGTGGTTCATCGGTGAACGCCGTTATCGTGCGAACACCCGGATCATGCGCGAATGCTCATCAGGCTATATAGCGATGCGCGCTGGTCATTGGACGGTGAACGTCAGCGCGCGACACATCCGCCAACCGCAATGCTTCACGGCCAAATTATGAATATGATAACATATAACGGCATTGAAACATGCTGCATCGATTAATTCTACCACACATGAATTTATTGGCTCGAAAATACGCGATACGAGGGGGCCAATTAAAATGCAGATTACAACGAACCCTGCTATAGAGCGTTTCATTTCCCCGCACTAATTATGCTTTCTTATCGGCACGGGGGGATCGTAAGTAGTCGTTGTTGTTGTTACTTTGCTGCGGTCTCGACAGCTACGGTCGTTGGCCGTGCCGTAGCGGTGTAAATACGAATGCTGGACGAGCGGCGAGGCGCTGGACACTCGGTGTTGCTTTCGCTGCTCGATCGGTGCGCAAGATCATCCGGATCGTGAATCGGGGCGAACGGTATAGCGTTTCATCCGGCGCGCGGCGCGGCGGTCAGCCGGGCGTCGATTTCGCTGCGTTTGCCGAAGCCGGCTGGCGTGGTCGATAACGGCGCGGTGGAAACGCGACGACGTGGCCGCGGCGTGCCCGCGTCCATTCCGACTGCGAGCACGGTGTGTCCACGCGATCGCGTAGCAACGCGCCACTTTCGACGCGCGGTACATTTGGCAACACTGAAATTGCGCAAATTCCGCATCCACCATGCGAGACAACGAGACCGGCGGCGTGTACGGCCACGTTCTTATCGATGCTTTCGGCTGTTGACGATCGCGCGTGAATCACGGGGCGCACTCTCGGTCTCACGCTCCGTTTCGCCTCGTCCCTCGCTCCCAGATCGCCCAACCGTCGAAACAGCCGACGTCGAAGTTCTTCGTAGCAGCGGGCACGACCGCGTGATTCACTGCCTCGATATCCGTACTGCGGCGAGCAGGCCAAATCCGCGTAATCGTGCAACGAATTTGCATTATTTCGCCGGGCGTATATCTATTTATAGCGGGGGGACGCGCGTTTCTTTGCCCGCATGGATATCGGGATACCTCCTACAACCGGTTTCAGCCGATCACCGGTTTCCTCGCAAGCGTCATTATAAATCCGTCGCGGTCGATGCGCGCCAGTATCACCGCGTTGGAAACGCAAACGACGACAACGACGACCATACGAGGGAACGTCATCGTCGCGCGTCGTCCAGCTCGGTGGAGAGCAGGCGATTCGCGGCACCATTCGCCAGTTCCGCCGCCTTTCGGCTCTTTCGCCGGGGTAGATTTGGCAACGCTGCGGCATAGCAGCGGCATAGATTCCGCTCCGCAACCGCAACCGCACGCCGGGCGCCATGATGCCAAACCAAGCTGGCCGTACAACGGTTTCTCCGCAGTGACGCGCAAGCTGTCGGCGACGGCGTAGCATACACGGCAGAATCGGCCGCTTACCTGCGGGATACACACGTTTCCGTCCAAATTCGTTCGGCGTTCTTCTCGGCCGGTCCTTCGATTTCTCGCCGTTATAACCTCGATCGATCGATTTCGCGACTCGTCGACGGCAAATATCGCTCGCAGCCGGTGGCCCGCTCGCACGCACAGATGAAATCCGAATCGATAATCTAGTATCTCGTGCGGTCGTTGGAAAAAAAAACTCATCATCACCCCCTATCTATTCGGTACAGTCGGATTCGTTCGGTTGCTTTCATCCTCGGTGGCGGCGTGTCTCGCCTAAATATTTCGTTTCTAGAGTTGAAAGAACGTTTCGAATACGAACGGCAAAGGCGGAGGAGAAAGATCGGGGGGAGGCTCTCTCGGACGTTGTTGCGGTGCACAGCATGTTCGATACGGAAAAGTTTATCGAGGAGATCGAGAAACGACCGGCGATTTACGATGTGAATCGTAACGAGTACAACGACCGTAACGCCAAGATGACCGCGTGGGACGAGGTCTGCCAGGTGATGGTACCGAATTGGGCGTGCTTGACGGACGAGGAGAGAAACATAGAAGGTATACAGCCTCTTGCGATCGATCGATCCGGATTCCTCCACTTGCACTTGCTCGACCCTGGCCGCTGGCCGCGGTCGCCGTGCCTGCAGTCGTTTAAAATTAGTCAGAATTTTTCCCATCGGACGGTTATGAAAGTGACGATTGTTCGCTTACGTAATCCGGTGCCGGGGGGGAACGGGACGGAAGTATCGCGTCTCTTTTTCTCCCTAACGCGGCAGTACTTTTTACGTGACTGTTTTATCGAATGAATTAGCAGCAATTTCGCCCGATCGAACGGAAACTTTACCTGGAACCCGAGGGCTCGCGCTGCGAGGCGGGCCGCTTCTGTAATACGTGTAAAATTTCAGAGAAAAATTTACGGGGCAAATGGCGGAATATCCGGGATTATTTCATGAAAGAGCTGAAACTTCAGAAGTCACAGAAATTCGGCACCGGTGGCCGGAAGCGAAAGAAATATACGTATTTTGATCAGCTGTTGTTCCTAATGCCGACGGTGGAGAATAAACGGTTGGTATAGCCCGCTAACCAGTGTTGCTCGGACCTCTTAGATCGTTTCCCCTTAAACGGCGAACATACGCAAATTGTTGGGCATAACTGTACGTTGCAGAAACGTCGGGACGGTGTTAAGTAATTGCAAATCGGAGGAAAGCGAGGGTGAAGTCGACAATCCGGTGATCGAGGAATACGATGTGCCATTGGCCCACGCAGCTCCCTCCATAACGACGGGCAGGGACTATCATCAGCCGGGGGTTTCCTACAAAATGTGCTCCCGTTACCCGAAGCAGCTTTGCGAGACGTCGTTCACGCCGTTCGATAATGAGATTCACGACATGCTGTCCTCGCACAGCAACCAACGGGTCGCCTACGACGAGGACGACTACGACAGAATGTTCCTCTTGTCCCTGTTGCCGATCATCCGGCAAGTGCCGGAGGAGAAGAAGCTGGACGTAAGGATACAGATGCAACAAGTCCTGGCGCTGGCGCTTCGCCCCCCTGACAGCATGCAATGATAGCTCCGCCCTGTCGACGCGAAATCCATCCGTAATTTATATATGGAAGCGCGACGTACGTGAGTATTGCTCGGCCCGTCGCGAAAGTCCAGCAAATTGATTTTCGTTCTTATCGCGGCGGGCATCGCGCGACACACGGTGTATTCTCATCGACTCGGTATCTCACGGATACACACTCCCGTCTTTTACTTTGAATTTCTGTGCACACGCGACGGTGCGGGGGCAGCATCGCGGGCCACTTAACGAGAACTGATACGTAGTATCGTAGATTGTGTTCGTACAACGCGGCACTTCGATAAGGTAGCCTTCCACGAAAGCAGCACGATTTACGGACGACACTTCGAGTACCTATACCTGTGATATTACGCCCGGCGACTTTCTTTTTTTGGGCAGATGCAGAAATAGAAATAGGAACAGTCACGCGGCGATCACTGTATCGGTATGATACACAGTGGTTTCCCGCGCGCAGAGCGACAGTATATATGTACATATTTTCGTAATCCGGAACAAACGGCGGCGATATTTTATCGATACCCTCCCCCTGAACACGGACGAGCGTGACGTGCTGCATGGGACTCCGACGAATAACTATCCATATACATTAAACAAACACCGTTAATAAATGATAACGTCACTTCTCGTCGATACAGGATTCCTGTTTTGTGTTTCCGGATGTGCGAACAGGTGGCAGCACCTGTGCCGCACTCTCGCAGTTTCCGTTTTCCATGCAAACAACGAAGTACTTAATTTACAGACTGAAGAGGTTTCAGTGGAATGTATTCAGTTTAATCGAGACTTAAACACTGTACCTACTTGTAGCCGATATTTATCGTTAAACACTTGCATGTACTCGTTTCGCATTAATGAATTTTTTATTAACTTCGAATAAAACGATTATACCACCCAATTTGTCACCCCATTATCTACCAACGCCACGGCGCAGCGCAGGAGAATTCGCAGCAGATTTCGCGGTAACGGAGGGGTTTACATAAAAGAGCAGCGGCATCGAGGAACCCATTATTCCTCGCGGAACTTGATGGCGACGTAAATGGACTTAACATCATTTACATCTTGATACGACGAGGAGGTTTCAAGGTGGCACTTTAGGAGGGCATAAAATTTTATCAGAAGTTAAGAGGCCTATTTCGTCGCACTCGAGTGCACATAATCATCAGCTTCAAGTGGATACACCTAGGCTCTTCAACGTGTACACGTAAACAAGAGCAAGCTGAATGCTGAGGCGACTGGCTTAACTCGGGCTTAACTTAGGCTGCCGTCTGATTTCTTCGTTAGGATACCCGCTGCTGATAGCGGGCTCCGTAATGCCACATCGCAGAACGAGGACGGTACGTTGTACTTGTGCGGATGTCATCTCGTTTGTCGCTTTATTTGTACCACGTGCCGGCTGAATTTAATTATCTACCCTGACATCCTCTGTAACTAGCGTTCCCTTGCAGCAGTGCATAAAACGGCATTCATACGGGACGTCCAATTATAACAGATAATTAACGCGACCTCAGTATTCTTAATTCACGGCGTCCTATCGTATTTTTAGCTGATCGAACAAAAGTGAGAAGCGAACAAATGCTATCGGCGCCGTCCAATGCAATGCGTCCGCTTTGTTATTCGAGTGACCGCGCAGCGGAAAATATCGATTAAAAAAATTTTTAAACGCAAGAGATTTGTTGCTACGGCTACCTCGGTCGAGGGAGACAAACAAATTTTTAACGACACTTTCGCCGGATCCGTTGCAATGGCACCTTACCAACGGACAGATTGAACTTTAATTAAAAGCGAGAATCGCCCGTTTAGCCAGATCTCATTGAAATTTAAGCAATTGTTATCGGCTTTTGATATAACATAAATCACAATGGCCACGAGCATCGTTGATCATAACCCTCGAAGGGTTTCGATTTCATGACCGAATATGACGGAGCCGCAAGAAATGCGGTTGCCGGTGACACGTCCTTTGTCATCGAGCATTTACGACCGAATCTCGGAACAATGGGCTGCATCGGTTTTGCACACTGTTGTGTATTTTTTTATCCTCAAAGTGAACGAGACAAAAGCCCCAACAAAAAGGGTATAGTATTTTTCGAAATGAAGAATAACTTTCGTGCAATTCGGAAACGCAGTGGCTTCGACGTTTCAAATTAAAAAGGATTGCGCAATACCTGACTCTCCGGGAATGATTCGGTCTCGACGAGAATGATATTCGATCGAGAATTGAATCAAAAAGCAATTCCTATGGAGCAGAACTTCCGTAGGCTACTACAATTTCGTAGCTATTGCTAGGTACGATACGCTAGCGATTCGACGATCCTTGGCGAATGTTCCAGACACCACAGAAGCATCGGTAACAGCAAGCGGCAACAATCCCCGAGCGTGAAGCGCGGAAACATGCAAGGGTTACCAGCAACTAGTGGCGTTTGTCGAAACTCTACCCTCGGTGAACCCTCCTCTCCCTTCCCATTCACTCCCTCCCTCAATAGACACTCGCCCGCCCACCCCACCCCCCCCCCGCCCTCCTCGATCTGCACGTATCAACCCCTACCTTCTGGTCCCTTCTCTCGCCCTCGCTCGTTCACCGTTCCCCTCTTCCCGCGTTGTCTCTGTCCCCCTTGGACACGCGCGGCTTTCTCTCGCGCGCGCGTTCTTCTGCCTCTGGAGCAACTCGCAGCATCCATCGGCCCGCTCCGGACTTCAGTCCACGTCGAGAACGCGGCACCGCCGGGACCCTGAGGACCCCTCGACACTCGCCAACCCTTCGGACCTTACGTCACTTGCGTCGCTTACTGCGTCGCATCCGAGCGGTTCGTTGCGAAAAAAGAAAGAAGGGTGTAGGGCTCCGGTTCGAGCCGACCCACCCGTCGGTCCCGTCGATTTCCATAAAAACAGAGATCGCGATTCTTGCCCGGCGTACGTCCCGTTCGATCTCCATTGATGGTACCTGCGCTCCGATCCTCGCATTTTGCTCGCGCTGCCCGCGGCATCGGTGGATAAAGTATATCTCGGCGGTCTCCCGAATAACCATCCCCGAAACGTCCAGGTCGATTTCTGTCATCGGATAGAGACCTCCGACTCCCCTTTCGAGTCCACCCGGTATTCTGGCGGTGTACGCGCCCCGGAGGATACGTAATCAGCTGTCCCGCGGTAACGGATGTTTTAAGGGGCCGCCAGAATAAAATTAGGTAATCGCGTTTGATGCGATAGGGTAGGAGGAGCGTGCGAGTGGCGTAATCGTTGGGGGAGCGAGGGCGGTAAGGGAGGAAGAGCCACGAGGGCCCGCGAGGAGACTGAAGCAGAGGGATTTCCCGCGAGACTGCCGGGGGTTGTCGCCCAGCCCCGGAGAAGCGGACATCGGGCCCGGATGTTCGCACGGACGAGACGCCGGAAACGCTGTCACGTTGGAAGGGAAAATATTGACGGCCGTCAACAAGTTCCTTACGACATCCCCTTTGATTAACAAAGTCAAGTTGCTGATGGTAAGTGCCTTTCTCCTCTTTCCACGTCGGCACACTTCTCTGCCCGTCCACCTTGCGATGGTATTTCCAGCCGGTTAAGGGAATCGCCTGCTTTCAATAGTTCGGTGCGAAAGTTGTCGATTGAATTCGTCGGGCGGTTCTATCTCGGTGGAAAAACGTAACGTCAGTTGGGACAAAGGGGGTATGAAGGTTGAGACATTAAGAATGCCGTTTCTCGGTGTTCGGTGCCGGTGTAATACGCGTTGCCTGCTTATCGCGGGCTTCGTTATGCGCCGCGACGAGTCACGAAGAATGCCTCGCACGATATGTTTTGTCGCGGGAAGAAAGGCAACTCGAGCGACGTTAAACTGACAGGGTTCTGCCTGCGAATGAGAGTAATAGAGCGTATAGTTACATCGCGAAGCCTTCGCTGTTTCCTCGTCGAAGAAAAAGCCCATGCTTTGGTTCTTTCCGAGGGCGAACCTCTGTGGTTTATTAGGGCCGCGCAACAGGGGACTTTGTAGAAGTGAAATGGCCCGTAGGGACTTGTTCTTCCGTGGCGTGAATGCAGATAAGCTGGCACTTTTAATTGCGCTCAATTAATTAGCTGACTCTTCTCTTGTTTACACTCCATTACGTCTCCTGGGCCAACTTTGCTTTTTCAGATTGCGCCTGTTGTGCGGTTCTTCGTGTTCGGCTTCAACAGGCTCGCTGTAAAAATGTAGCGTTAAAGAGCGAGAGTCATCGAGCTTTGTAAGCGATTCAGTAACTCCAGCGTTCTCGTTTCGCACAAAGGATCGAGGGGAAGAAACGAGAAGGTCCGTCGAAAATGAGCGGTCGGTGAAAAAAGTGATTCGAAAGTAGGAGGAATTTGGTGTTTTGCCAGAAAAGTAGATGTATCCTCGAGTGCATGGTCTAGAATAGAGTGAAACAGTGGACTGAGAGTACTACAAATCGTTGCTGCACATATCCACAAAAGTCCTAATACGTGCTCGTTCCCCCTTTTGTTACGAATTACGAGGCGAATATACGTGTCCCGATACTCGCCAAACGGGACAATCGAAATGCACTCCATTTTCCTTATTTTAACTTGTTGCTCCGCGCACACCGCTCTAATACCGTACTCGTCTGTTCATTGTCGGTTCCAAGTAGATGCTCTGTTTCCATCACGGTGAAATTCCAGGGAACTTGCTTCTGGTATGTGGTAGCTATGGCTACGATTCTAGCGATCAAAGGGTCACAATCAAACAGCTCGATGTCGATTCGAACTTTGAAGATGTGGCACCGGATAATCAGTAATGCGCGAGGAGTGTTGCAACCCATAATCTGATCACATCGATTCAAAAGATAGTTTCCCTTTACAAGTGAAACTTCGCCAAAGTCGCAACCGACGTCTTTGCGTTCTCAAAAGGCTTCAGGCTCCACTGTATCCGAATAGATACCAGCTCAGAATTCGTCAGGCGCCCCTGACGCGCACCTCTAAGCGCTCCACGTGTCCATCCGCAGAGTTTGACGTTCATGCACAACTAGCTGCACCTACTTACTAGTTCCAGCATACCGTAGACATCGTTCCGTTCCCCGGAGCACCATCTGGATCGTTTAAGCATTGTCCTGGGGAACGTCTAAGTTACACGAATCCTGCAGGAGTTCCTGCGTTCCCCGCCATTCCCGGCGTGCCTTTATCGTCGGCGTGCATACCCATATATACGTACGTTCGATGCACGCGAACTCGAAATTCCGGTCGCGCACAGTGTCATGCGGGGAGACGAATGGCTAGGTCGTACGCAGATGGCGCAGAGGCGTCCCTAAAAGATTGCGCTGTTGGCCAACTACGGGTCTGAACTCAATTGTAAACGCTGCTGAATAGCACTAGCAGGATGCACGAGTTTTATCAGTGTGTGTACAGTCTATCAGAGTTTCCATCGTTAGACCACGACGACATGTTTTATCAGTTCGAGCGAGCGAATCGGCAGCAGTTCGGTCAGCATGTTGACTCTCCGAACGAGATTAGCATTGCGCCTGCGGAACTTCACGTTTCATTGGGCCGCCGATCTGCGTCCAGGCTCGAGGTAGCTACCATTCCCTGGCAGAATCGCACAGATGCCGATGAAACTTTTACGCGGCCCCGTCTTCGACTGTCCCTTTCCAGGCAATCCGAATCGAGTCGCGATCCCTGGCAATTCCCGACGCCTAGCAGGGAATAATGTTCCAGGTGAATCTAGCTTTTGTCGAGTATTTACTTAAATCCCCATCGAAAATCCCAGCAGTATTTTCCCGCGCGTTGAAATCCCTGGGTGGTCCCAGTGATCCGTGGTCCTCCGTATTGAATCAGTTTCTATCAATTACTCGGTCAACCGACCGAGTCGAATTACGATGGTATCGATTCGGGGCGCCGGCATTACGCTTTAATAGGCTTTCAGCGTGATCCCGTGGAACGCATCTTTCTCATCAGCCGAAAGTTTGCTCGGCGCCGCAAAATAATTACCCCGATGATAGGTAGCGTTCTCTGGAGAGGGCAAACGTTTGCGGGAGATCTCGTCCACGGTGCTGCGGTCCGGGTTTCTCCGTTCAGATTGGCGCAACCGGAATCGTACTTCAAAACGTCCGCGGGCTCGACGCCAGCGTCATATGCATGCGCAATTGCGCGCCGTTAAATGTAGATTAAAGGAGCAAGCCGTGGCACCGTGGCCGTGTCGCAGGGTCTAATAAAAACTGCAAACTTTCCGCTTTTTTGGGGATAGCATCGTTCCGTGCTCATCGCCAACTACCCGGGCCACTTTGAAGATGCTAATGAGCTAGAACCGACTCGTCCCATCGTTATCAAGCTCCTCCCGGTTCGCTCGAACGGAGGTCACTTGTTTACAGAAACGGCACTGAAACGCTTTCTCGCTGTGCACCTCTGAACGCGTATCTTTCATCAAGCTCTCGTAACCACTCCGAAGACGGCCCGCAGGCGATTCTCGGGAAATATGCATTTTACGATTTTATCTCACGGTTACAACATCGTAACTCGAGGAACGCCGTTTCGCGTTACATTCTTTGGACGCACATGCGAGCGCTCCTTCGCTCGTGGTGCGCTTTACAACGCTTTAACAGGTTCCTTTTATACTGTACCGCGAACGAAAAAAAATGGGGCTTGGAGGAGCGTGGCGCGGGGAGTAGGTGCTAGGTGGAAGCCTGAATCTAATTAGGGGATCCCATTTTCCGCGGTAATTTGTGAAAGATAGGCGAACTGTTCGTTATTTTAATTCGTTCGGACCCTTTCCAGTCTCGTTTCACGTCGACGGGAGAAATTCCCTCGCGATGCACGCCCACTGCGTGCGCGTGCCCCAATTGGGGCTGTTTTAATTCGAGGTTTCAATTAAAAGGAAGGGCACGAAATGAACGTTCCGCGATACGTGCGCGTGATTCGCGGCAATGGACGTTGGAACTTTTTTTTGAAAAACTATCGAAACGCAGACCGTTCCGGTGCATTGTGCCACGTAACAATGCGCTTTATGCGAAATTTACGGCGACGCTCACCTCGCTGGCTTTCATCTTACGTGCAGAGAGAAACGCACGCCTGAAGCTCGCTTCTCTTTCCGCCCCTACGCGCCTCCTATAACGAGGCACTCAAAGGCGACAAAAACGGGCGATAAGCGCGGGGAATGCGCGAAAGAAGCACCAAACAAACTATAACCTTCGATATTTCCCCTTCGCCGATACACTTCGGGGCTCGTTACAGAGACCGTGCACCGAGATTGCTTCGACAAACAATCATCTTTAAGTGCGCATTCCGTCACGCCCTATTAGATTCCTGTTAACGTCAAAAGCTGTTCATGGAGAACGGATCGTGTTTAATAGGACCCCCCGTAAAAGTTTCATTCGACGAGCCAGTGATAAAAGACTGTCGCGCGTGACGCAAATTTCATTGTTCCCAGCAAATCGTAAAACGAGCGGGCGGGTAATTCCCGAAACCGTAACATTTACGAGGCTCGGACCTTCGATTGATATCGGTCCGTAAAGTCCAGTGTCGCGAATGATGTTACCCATGTACTTACGTGCGGAAGACGTGGTGCGCGTGTTACTTTAAGCGAAGTCCGCCAGTTGTCAGGTTGTCAGCCTGTTATTAGAGCGCGGCGTTTCGTTTTCGCGTGGCAACGTGAAATTGGTGCACTCGATCGTAGGACGAAGTTTTGTCCAGTTCGGCGGCCCAGATAAGTTCGTACCAATAGTTCCGAAACATACCGCGGAATCTAAATAATTTCGATAACTCGCCCCGTCCGAGTTCGCACGTAAGTTCGGAATATCTGCGGCGTGTCTTCTGCATCCTGCTCAAAATCCTCGCGATCGCGACGATTGCTGAATACTTCGAATACGAGCAGCGGAACTCGCGAGAACCGACGTCGCCCGAGCGTGCGTCTTCGATACATTCCGGCCGTTCGCGCGCACAATTGCGACTTCCCGGCCGCGTGTTTCGAATCGCGGCACTTCGATCCCGAACCCGTTCCAGCCCCGTGCTCGCTTGAACGCCCGCGTCTTTCTTCGTGCTCGGGGCGCGTAAAATTTGCCACCCCGAAATGGAAATTCTGCCCGCCGTGACGGTTCCGTCCGCGTAGCAGGAAAAAGTTCGGCGGTATTGTTTTTCGATGCAAGTAGCTTAATAAGCGTTTCGTGCACGAGTAACTAGCTGCCTATCGATTGCGCGCTACGCCAGCCCGCTCTTTGATGAATTCTATCTTTCGGACGATAAAACACGCAGGTTTTTAATTAAATCCGGAGCATTAATTACGGCCGAGATACGAAATATGGAAAAATTGGACGCCGGCATCAATCGCGAATTCAACTGTACCTCGCTGGCGTGCTCGCAGTCGTTTCGCCGAAGGATACGTAGGAAGCTGTACACCGAGACTAGTTGCGAATTGTTTTACAGCTGTGCACTGGCGGTCCACTAGCCGCGCCTTCGGTCGTTTCGGCAGCTTCAATTTTAATTGGCCAGATTAGTATTGCCACGTTTGCCCGGGTAATTAGTTTGTACGGCGCCATTAATACCCATCGCGGTAGGAAGTTACCTTCTCCACCGTAGAGAGTTTGTAACACCTCTGCCGATGAATTTACCGAACCGTGCTCGAAGCGCGGAGGGATTTCGAGGAGGACACCGTCGCCTCGAAAGACCGAACTAAATTTTGGGCGGGTTTAGCGCATCTTCGCGGGCACCTTGAATTTTAATTGACCATGTCACATTCCCACTTCTCATCCGCGCTTCTAAGTAAGTACATAATTCAGTTCCCGAACAAAGGAAGTTCGGAGGTATCTTCGGAGTACCTCTGCCGACGAATTCGGCGAGCCATATTCATGGCGCGGCGAGATCCGCTAAGAACACCTCGTTCGCGAGGGGCCGAAGTGGGATGGCTGAGGGTATTTTCACGACGCCGTTGTCCGTATAAATGCGCATCCCTCTCTGAATATATTAAGCAAACGAGGCCGTATTTAAATCAACTTCGCTATCCGCGGTATCGTTCGCGGGATTGCCGAAATACGTCTCGCGAAATACAACTCTATTCATTATCTTAACTTTCTTCGCGAACTTGGGAGGACCGCGCATTCGTTCCGCGGCCAGATTCCGGCGCGGTGCGGGGGAGGGAGCGAGTTGAAAAACTCCCGGTGACGAAGAAATATAGGGCGGGAGGCATTCGAGGGATTAACGGGGAATATGCAAAAGAGTGAAAAATCAAGGGACAGGGACTCCGCGCCCCGGACAATGGGGGTTTTAAGAGGGAACAATGAGATTCGACGAGAGGTTGAAATTATATTGTTTTTATTTCTCTCCGTCCCTGTCGCTTGAACAGTCCGGGAAGATTTATGCGGTCGAAAATGACCGATGCGTTTACATCACAATGAGGGAATGATAAAATCGTGGAAAAGCGATGTTAATTGCTCGTGAGCTCGATTTCTCTTAAATTGTGCAGACGAATACTTACGAGGACCAAGGGCTTTGCGATCGCGATTCGATGTGAGATACATCATCGCGCTGCTTTACGGTGTTGATTTTACGAATCCTTTACTTACATATTACCTTCGTTCATGTTTTACGGGCCGCCGCGAGAATTTCAACACTTTCCCTATAAGTTCACGACTACCTGGCTCCTTTATGAATGCTCGCCAGGTCAACTCGGTGGCAAGTGCGGCGAAGGAGCGACGGGGGCCACGCTGCAAAGGCAAACACCGATATAACCGTAAAGTCATCGTTCGTAATAACGTTTCGCAATTTACCGCCGCTGTTAGCAAAATCCACGAGCCGCTCCGGGATATCCGTCGTTAGTGTTTTATGTACAGTTTACCGAAATTTTCAGCAACATAACGTCGATTCCGTGACTAAATTCTCGGCCCCCCCCAAATAAAGCTGCCTGGGTACACGCATAAAATTTGCGTTATCTTTATGAGGAACGGTGCATGCTCGCCCGTATCAACGTTGCGCGGTATATAATCATATTTTATTCCGTCGTCTACTCGGTGCTCGCCCACGCGACATCTACCGCGATCCGGCTGCACGGCGGGGGTGAACGGGAACGGCGGAGAAAGAACCGGCGACGTCTTTTTGTTGGACCGAGCGAACGGGAGCGTGCTCGATAAACCGGCGAGCTTTATCAAAACCGTATTGGCCACGGCAGGTAAATACCTGCGATACCTGCGGGCGACGCGTTTCACGGAACTACACAGCGCTATTTGCGCGGCGGAACCCGCGACAACGAGTCCAACCGAAACGGGAACTCTGGCGAACGGTGCCCCAGTGTGCTCGCCCGGCACCGGTTCGTTCGCGAGCGTCCATCTTTGTTCGAGCAGCAGGCACAGCGCGAGATAGATCGGTCGCTGGGCAATTAACACGGAGGGCATCGCGATAAGACGACGGCTCGAGGCGTTTGAAATTAAGAGACACGCCGATCTCGTTTCGCCGAATCGAGGCATCCGCTGCTCCGCCGCGAGTGCATTCTGCCCCGCCGTTTATCGGATTTTCTCGTCGAGCCACCCCGAGCTGGCAACTTTTTTCCGAATTGATCCAATACCGCGAAATGAAATCGCACGGTCGATTCCTGTTGCGTTACAGACAGACCCGGCCTGTGAATATTTTTCGGGGAGAGGGTGTACGGAAGTTTTTATTTATTTTTTTCCACCCCCGTCCGCCGTGCGATTGCAATCGCGCGCGGCGTTCCATCTGCATATCCATCGATTGAATATGCAAACGTTTCGTGTATCGCGGAGCACCACTTACCGCGTGGTCCTTTTTCCCTACGGGTCTCTTGAATGCTTTCGTCCCCGAAACATGCGGGCGGTTTCATTGGGAGATGATAATGAAGTTTTATTTCGAATGGCCGGGAGGAAACGGAGGAAACGTCGCACCCCTGGCTATAATGCTTGTGAAATTCTCGGTAGAAGCAGGGTTGTGAAAGAACATTGCGGGCACCATAGATGGCATCGTGCCTCTTGTTCAGACGGTATGAATATCGAGTGTACTTAATGCTGTTCAAGGGTCAATCGTAGCAGAACATTGTAAGACAGTTATACCCTGGCTGAGGGGCTACTTTCCCGGGCAATGCAGGGGAATTTTGAAGGTGTTGCTGCATTATAACATTCTCAACAGAGTTGCTACTATTGGAAATGGTTTAATGGCTTTTAAATTTATTCTAACTTTTCTTACGGCTGCTCGAAACGCAATACTTTAAGGCAGGGACTTTAAACCGGTATGAGTTTAATGCCGGTATTACGTCAACAAAGTTATACCGAAACCGATATCGTACCAAAACAGATGAGTACCGAAACCGTTATACATAGAACCGAAATAGGTGAATACTGAAATCGTTAAAGTACCGAAACCGAAATAAATACCGGTATTTTTCCGGTTCTTCTTTCGGTGACATACCTAGTAGATTAAAGTAATATCTTCATAACCCTTATTAATTCGAGCTGTAAAAACACCGACATAACGTAGTATCTTTTCATAAAATAACAATATATTAGTATTCGTTTAGCGTATAGATTCTTGTCTAATAATATTTTGGAAACTGTAATAAAATCCGGAAGCCGAACCAAGTAACGGTAAAAATACCGGTATTTGCACATATCGGTATGACGTCACACCGGTATTTGCGTATTTCGGTTTCTAAAAAGGTTTTGTAGATGGAACCGAAAAATACCGGTATTATACCAGGAACTGATCTCCTCTCTACCAACTGACTGTTTTGACGCTCTACGGACGCATTCTTACCTTCTACTACCCTCGTTTGCAATATAGAATCAGGCTTCCCTAAATGTTCGATCAGTTTTGCCTTTCCGTAACCATAATCCAACCGCCACGAGCACAGCTTGCATCCGAAAGTGTCGAATGAGATCATCTACAAGGACTGACGATGCTTAAAATCTCGCGGCACGGTGCGCAGATATGCCGCTCGCCTGATTTATAGCCGTGACGCGCAGCCTAAATTCAATTCGCGAAGGAGACTCGGGCGATAATTAAAAATTTCCACGGTAATCGTTGTACTCCTGAACAACTAACGGCCGAGTAACTGCGTCCGCGGTAATTGACCAATAAGACGTAGCCCGCCCGTTCCTTTTCAGGCTCTCGCGTCCAATTGCATTGTCCTCCATTTTCGCGAGCTTCTCGGGGACTATTCAGCGCGGCTAACGAGTTTTCTCCGTCCGCGCTAAAGACGAGAATTGTAAAGCGAACGGTCGCTGACGCAGCGACACTCGGAACTTCCGTATTTCCCGAGTCGTTACGCGTACGGGTAAAAAAAGAGGGGAAACCGGCGAGAGAGCGAAGAGAACGCGGATCGTTCGTTCCTCTTCATGGGCGGAGCGGATAAAGCATCCCGGGTGTGCTGGCCCTCCGGGCAGCACTGCCATTTACCTGCCAGCTCGACACACTCTATTTGTATAGATTTGCATGGCCAAGATTCCATCTTTTACACGGTGGGACGCGATAACGCGTAACATCCATAACGCGACCCCTTTGCGCCACGCGAAGCTGATGCAGTTACAGGCTCCTTTCGGTGCAAAGTTTCGCGGGGCTGCATGAAATTTTAAATTTCATCGGGGCCCGTCGCTCACCATAGAGCTAGCTGCGCCGCCCTACGTCTTCGTTATACCACCTACGTAGTAAATCTCACCGTGGACGATGACATTTACGATACACGACTGCTCAGCTGGCTTCCGCGTCTCTGTTTGCCAAGTGGCTCGCGTAATGTCCCCACTCTCGCGCGCACTCTCCTTCGTAATTACAACGAATCCGAAAGCCGCGCGCGCGACGTTTTCGAGATGGATTGAAGACCGCCGGGAACGATTTAAACGAGAAACCTTAACCGTTCTCCGTGTCCCGCGGTACGAGCCCTCGTCCCGCCCTTCCGCCGCTTTGTACACGTTGATCCGGGCGGAACGCCGAGTCCCCGGTAAAATGTAGCCCCGCGCATTAGAGAGGCCCTTTGAAAAAGGTGGAAACGCGTCGTGGCTGGAAACACGTACTTTTCGCCGGTTGAAAGCACCGCGGGGAGGAAATACAGCGCTACTCGAGCGACCACGGGGGATGAAACTTCCCTCCAGCCCTCCCCCCCCCCCCACCCCTGTGGAAAGCGAATGAGAGGCTGGCGCACCACTAAATTCTTTCGAGTATGTTGTCGTACTTGACACGTAAGCCCGCGTCTCCACTTACATAGGCCGTGATTCAAGGGATTCGAGCCAGCAGCACGAAAATGCGCCCCGCCTCGCGGATAGCGCTTTTATTGGCAGCCTTCAAGCCGTATCATATATATTCCTGCCTCGATTCGTCTCCGCGGCTTACGGGATAGACGAGTCACGATAGAATCGATTAACGCGTTTTTCCGCCGAACGGCCGAGAGAGAAAGGGTTTAATGGACGGCAGCTGGGAACAAATGCCGTTGGTGTGAGAGTGGAATATAGGGGAAAAGCGGTGGGCGGTTGCTGAACGTGCTTGTTGGTGCGCCGTTGATCGGACTTATCGACACCGTTTCATAATTACTAAAGCTAACAGTTGCGGGGCTCGTCTAGCGAGAGGTGTTAGCACCCGTTGGATACTTGAGGAAGAACGACGCGAAAAGTCGTACTGGCTGCATGGAAACGGGCGCAGTCGCGCGGGAGCAAACGGACGGCCGAGGCGCGAGCCGCGGCAGCCTTCTTCTTTCACCGCTCGTCAATGGCAGCGCAAAAAAAAAAAAAACGGTGTGAACAACTGGCACCAGAAGAACAGGCGGAAGAAATCTGAGACGAATGCTAGAGAGATCAGAGGGGTCGTAAGCGCATTGAAAAAAACTTGTCAGCGGCTCTACTCGAGCGTGAAGAAAAACAAGGAGAGCCGAGGCTCGCGTCGCTGAAAAAAAAACTGTGAACAACTGGGTCAGGACACGAGGGGGCAAGACCTTATACGGGTGCGAGACGGATCGACGGGTTCGCGGATGCGCGTAAGAAGAACAAGCAAGCTTGTTTACGCGACGAAGAAATAAAGGGGTGAGCCGAGCCTCGAGGCACGGGGATCGGGTTGCATGCAGGTGTTCGTTCGACCGTGGACGAAAAAAGGGCGAACTAGCCGGAGGAGAAGGAGGAACTGTCTTAAACGGGCGTGAGGAGGACCGTAAGCGAGACGAAGAAGCTTCGACACGTGCGATAAGGAGGGTCGGCTCGTGGGTGAGGATAGCTCGAGCCGAGATGTGGTTTCTTTCTCGTCGGTGGCCGATTGATCGGGGGGAAAAAAGGTGTGAACAAGTATGTAGCCGCTGAAAAGGGGGTCGAGGTTAAACCCTGCGCGAGAAGGACGAAGGAAGTTGATCGCGTGACGAGAAAACGGCGCGAGCCGCGGCTCGCGTCTCGGATCAATTGTTTTAGGGAGATACACCGGCAACACGGTAGCTTATATCAACATCGTTATTAAGAATATCGAAGGTCTTGATCGGTAAGAAATATGCTTGCCGTTGTTGCGATTCCTCGGGTTGCTCACGTAACGCCCCGGCTCCTTATTGAAAAATAATGTTTTAACAAAGGGCTCGGTAATAAAAACGACGCGAGAAGGCGCGGTCTGTTGTGTAACGCTGAACAGGCCGTGTGTTTTCTTTCGATCCAGCCCGTTTTCTTTATCCCCATCCTAACCGTTGTTCGCGTCGTCTGCGCGAAGTGTGGCGTCGAAAGATAAACTTTTATTCCACGCAGGGGAGAAATCTCGATGACGTTTATTCCGCCCACTTATCGGAGGATGCGCGTAAGATTTCGCTGTTCGAGCCTTTTCACCGAATTGCTTGTTACGGAACGACCAGCCCTTCTCGGCGATAGGATTTCAGGGGATCCCAGCGTAAAGGGAACGCTTGTTTTCCCGAGACGGGAGAGGTTAATCGTCCTCGTTTCTTTGCCAAAATCCAGCCGAAGGCTAGCGGAATGCGCGATTGCAGAAGTCGCTGGATTCTCCCGTCACGCGACCATTTCCTTTCTCATATGCGAAATTATGGCAAGGGGCGTGAAATCGGTCGTAAACGGGCGGTCAGCCGCAGCGCTAACGAGCTCACCCTCAACGCGTTTGTCTCCCTTTCCAACGCAGCCGATTAATCGGTTAATTCTTGGCAATTTCGCGCATTGCCAATTAGCGCGCTGGGAATATGCAACTACGCTCACGCTCAAATAGTTTCCTCCAAACAGTTCGCCACCCATCGTTCCCGAATTTCTCGCCGTTTACACTGGGATTGTTTTCCGCGATTATAGGCGCAGGTTCGAATGTCGCGTTAAACCTGTCCCTTCCCATGGGAAAGGAGATGGGATTATGCGCGAGGCACAAAACGGGGGGAAACGCGTAGGAGGGCCTGGAAGAACGGGGGGTGTTCATACTTTAACGGGGCGCTCCGTCGCTGATATAGTAGGCTGTGTCTTATCTGGTTATCTTGAAAAATGCTCTTGAACATTAGAGAGCTTTTAGAAGCCGGGAAACTCGTGGAATTCCCGGCTAGGTGCAACCATCGTTTAGGTCGAATGGAGTCAACGAGGCAGTTACTTGTGGGCTTACAAGATGCAAGCTCGTCACGGTTGTTTGCCTCATGTAAATCAAATCACTGTGCAGCTTGAACAGCGAGAGAAGCGGCAACTACATGTCGTCTACAAATTGCGCTAATCCTGAGTAGAATCGATGAAACTTGCCGCGTCGCAGTGGTACACAAGATATTCGAGGCACTGCCAATGGCACTATAGATCTGCTGGTTTAAAATCGAATTTTCATCGCAACGTCCCCTTTGTAGACTGCACACTCGGCATAGAGCAGGTCGCGATTCTGCCCCTCGACGCTCTCCAAGCACCCGGAACAGCCTGCCGTTCACCCGTATAAGAAGGAATTAACGGTGTAATGATTGCATAAAAATACTGTCTCTCGGATGAGGCGCGGTGTGTTGTCGCACGCAAATCGTCAGGTGCGCGTGAAAGTCAGTTGAAAGTTTTCTCGTTTCTCGTTCAATCAAAATGCGAGACAGCGTGATCGAGTGCTGTGTCTTATCGTTCCTCCACCCGGCGCTCGTAAATTCCCTTTTTCCGCGGCTGTCTTCTTCCTCTGACTCTGCTTCTTTGTTGGCCGCTTTCCACCGACTCTCTCTCTCTCTCTCTGTGATTCTCGTCTGTAATTTTCTTCCGCGCGAGAGCTCGGTGCATCGCGTGCGTTTCTAGCTCCGCGATCGCCGACTTACGAGGCGGCTGCTCGGCCACTTTGCTCCCGGTTGCCAGCATCGCCCCCGGGATCGCGCAAAATCAACGAGCTCGATATTGAAACGATTTAGGGGAGAGTTGGGGAATCGCGAGCACCGCGATACTCGCCGGTTTTGCTTGTCCGAAGGTCGGGCTTCTTAATGGCCCGACTGGCCCCTGACTGGGTCCGTTACGTATTAATCGCAATCTTATCGCGGCGTTCTTCTAGCTGCTCGGTTTCCGCCGCGCGCAGAGCGGCGATAAATTCCACCGGCGGAACGAAACCCGGGTGATTACGATTCGCAAACAGGGCTCTCGTCGACGCCATTTCCGATCGCGCGTTTTAATTAAACGTCTTAACCCAGAAAATTACGCGAGGAGGCATTCCATCTCGGGCGATGCACACTCATCGGTATTCGAAGAAAGCGTACTTTTAATCACCCGCGGCATACCTAGCTCACCTCGAGGAAAGATTCTAATTATCCGCGGTACTTGAGTGTCGTCCGGCTGAATTGGTGGGCGGGAGGCTGCCGCGAGATGAGTTAATTAAGGGACGTGTGCGTCGCGGGACTTAATAGAGTCGGGGAGACGCCTAGCGTCGAACCCCTCGTTGCTCCGCGAACAAATTTCGCGACTCTTTTAGCTGGAGCGGCCCGTTAGGAGCGGCGCGCGCTGATGAGAACGGGAGAAATGGACGGCGACGATAATAGCCGTGGCTTCGGCCGCTGCCGTCACGAGCCCTTCGCCACTCTGCCGCCCGTTCCCGCGGTTCACGAGTATCAAGCGAAGCAATTAGTGTCGTCGTCCCCGCTAATGAAGTTTCCCTTCGACGGCCAAGTATTCAGAACGGAATTAAGAGCCTGCCACGCGGGTTAAGAAGACTTTCCAGCGGTGCATCGGCCGGCGGAGCAACGGGCGCGCATCAGCCAGTCTCGCGACCAGTTCCCGGCAGCGGGAGTTTCTGATCGAATTGGATGTCAAGGGAGAAATAGAAATCTAAGAGATGGGGGCGAAGAAAGGTTCGCGCGATGTAACGAGGGGCGTTCGATGAAAGGGATGAAGTAAACTGCATCGTTGCGATTGAATTCCGATCGCCCTCTGTCTCGGGGAAACAATCTGGACTCGAACTGTGCGAATCCTTCCCGGGGTCAGATATGAGGGACTGGGAGGAAAATCGGACTAATCTACATTTCCTGCGAATTTTTTTCTCTTTTCAATGTGGGTTGGGAGGATCTCGTTTTTGCTTAGGAAGATCGGCAGTTTACGTAACTTCCAAAGAACACCGAGGATGAACGGTCGAGCGCGTCGTCTTATTTGATTAGCTGGCGGCAGAGTGGGTCGTCGAGGTTTGGAGATCGTCGCAATTTAATTATCCGCGCGGAAGATTGTAAGAGCTAATGCAGCATATGGTCACTTCTTCTTCTCGCGTGCGTTTCACTCACCCTCTGATTTTCTTCTCGGGATAGTGTGAAATCGGATAGCAGGTACGAAGGGTTTCTTAGAGCGCTTCCGTTTAATCCCTCCAAGCAAAGGTAACGTTTCATATCAATTAATCAGGGAAGGAGGAGATCGTTAATCAAAGACACGTGTACGGAGTCAATCAAGCTGCTTTCGTAATTAGGTATCGGGGATGTTTCTTTGTGACGTTCACGAAAATGAAGGAAAAAGTAACCGAGACCGGCGGGATCGTCGTTTTCCAATAGAATTTCGAATCGGGCCCTGGGAAAATGGTTTGGAATCGCTTTGACCGTGGGCATCGGCGATGAAATGTAATTTAAATCGTCGAACAATCCAAAGAATCGCCGCCGGGGACAAAGGTGTCAGGGACGATCAGCAACGCTTGACGGGTTAACGAGAATTCGATTTTGCCACTGTGCTTTTATTCTCGCCAAATAAACGGAAAAAGAAGCAGGGAACTTGGAGAACGCGGAAAACACGTTCCTCGCCCCACTTTTTTTACTATTGAATCCACGAAACTTTCTCTTGTCGGTTCCCTTCAAATCCACAAGTCCGGGATCGTCCGCGTGGAACTCTCGTTCCGCGTCGGTTGTCGATTCCGGTGTCAGAGAAGCTGCGCGGAATTTAATGACTCGAACGTTCATCACCTCTCTCTTCATTTGCGTTTTCCATTTTTCTTTCGTTCGCTTAACGAACACAGAGCAGAGGTGCCTCCCGGCGTCGAATTTAATTTATTTCTTCGCCGGGCAAGAAAGAAATATTTGCAGGCGAGAATTGCGATAACACGTTTTTCTACGGCGAGGGAAGCAAATTTATGACCCTCGCGATACGTGAGCTCGATTTCGGGGGGGAAGATTAAAGCTGATATCGCGCTCCTCGTGGAATACTTTCGTTCTCGCGGGCAAAAACAGTGCAATTTGGCGGGCTGTCTGTCTTGGGGTTTATCGCCCTGACGTGCCGCCGAATCGACTGGAAAGAAGCTATGGAGCGACCGCGTTCCACTGTCGCGGAGGTACACGTGCATCGCGGTCCCTAAACAGAGTTAACCGCCGCGTCGCAACCCCTCCGGCTTGAAACTATGGAGCCCCGAGCGAAGCGACTTCTCCCTTTCATAAATCAAACGTGCCGAACGTAACCCGCGTAGTTACGCCGACAGATATCCGACAAGTTCTGGAAAACATGGTCGAGGATCGATTAGGATACAGCATTCATTTGTCCTTTCTGCTATTTATAGTGCTGCAAATAGCCTGAATTGCACGTCCAACTTTTTCCGCGGGTATTGAATTTTTTCCATTTATAACTTTGCCAAACCATCGGATAGTGTCAAATCGGCGGTGATGGATGGACACCGAATTCTTTTTGAGCCGGAGGCACTGCGCGTGGTCCGGCGATATCATGACGAATGGCAATTGCTCTTCTGTTAATCAATACAGATCTGTCTTTCTTATCCTTTCTAATCCGTCGCCCGTTTCGCGAATACCATGCTTGAAGCGCGATTGTTATCTGGTTAAATCATCGCGCCGTCGTCGATTGCTCGGTGTTGATACTGTCGGTGATTCACACCTCTCAAACAGAGAGAGAAGGCGAGCGTGAATTCTGAAGGCGTTCCATCGATTTGTCGGCCATGGAGGGACGATTACCGCGAACAGTGCGAAATCACGTTCGTGGTTTGCGATATCGATAAGCTTCTTCCAGCGATACGCTCGCGGGACGTGTCTCCAACTTTACAACCGCAAAACTGATCATTATCCGATCTGTCCGCTGTTAGACTTTCAGTTGCACCGAATTCGCCCCCGTTCTTCTCTCCTCTCGCGGCGCCTGTCCGCGCTCGCTCTTTATTATCCTACCCCCGTGCCGCGTTTCAAACGGGCAAAGAATAAAATCGTAACTGCATTGCACCTTATCCTACCACCCGGGCAGGCCATCTCCCCGCGTCCCGCCGGTCCCCTGCCACAATTGGCAATAAACAGGATTGGATTGCTGTCTTTGCGCGCGGGAAAACATAATTCCCGGCTTCTTTTTCTCTCCGCTTTTTGCACAGCTGCCCCTTATTGTTCCCCCTGTGTCGCGGCGAACTGTCCATGGTTACGTGCGTCGTGCCACCTGTGGCTATCCAGTTGGCCCGATGCACACTACGGCGCGGAGCATTAAATCGCGACCTACAAAACTTGCGCGTTTACCTCGTTAAACGTGCCTCTCACGACCGCACATGTACGCCCCGAGACTGCAAACCTTTCCCCCCGCCTCCCTTCCCATCGTGTCCCGGGTGAAAAGGCCGCTTCCCCGCGAGCGCATTCTCGCCGGCGGCGGGAGCCGCGGAGACCTCGCGGGGACTCGAGGCCGTTGAGAGATTGAAGGGGCCAATTTAGCGGCGACAACCGGTCAACCAGGTGGATTTAAAATGTTTGCAGACGAGACAGAGCAGCGGGACGGCAGGGAGCAACGAGGAGGAGCAAGAAGGGGCGAGCGCCTGCTCCTCGAGGACGTCGTCAGGGACGACGATAACGATGATGATGACAGTGACGAGGGCGCCGACAACGTCCACGCCGACGATGACAGTCGCGTCAATGGGTCTGCCGTTCCTGCCCGCCGAATCAGACGCATCGATATCGTCCGCGACCGACTCGCCGCAGCAACGCCGACAGCAACGGCAAGACGGTCAGTCCCATGCGACTACCGCCTCGGTCACCGCCGCCTCTTCCGTGATCTCGCCGGCCTCGTCGTCCGCGGCGACCAGCAACTTGTCGACGAACGTCGTCTTCTCGGTACCCGTGTCGCCGAAAAGACCCGGCCCTGTCTCGTCCAGTAAGACGCCCGCCATGTCCAAGTCTCAGATGAAAGGTGAGTTAATAAACTTGCAAGCCGATTCGGAAATCCATTTCGTGACATCGATCAGCGCGTCGCCGGGCAGCAGCCGATCTTTGGGAGCAGATTCCAAGGCACGCTGCACCTGGCGTCCCCTCGCGCTGTAATCGAAACCACCCCTCCGCGCGAATCGCAGAATTGAATTTTCCGTGTTGTGAGCGGGACGTCGTGTCGGCTGGACGTCACCCCGTCACTTCGTTACCCTCGCCGAAATAGGGATCAAACGCGTTCCGCCCGAGTTACGAGCGGCTTTTCCGTTGTCACCGAGCGCTAACAGGTAAATCGCGGGCGGCCTCGGGGTTAAGTTTCCAATTAACGCGAGATCTCGCCAGCAAACAGATTTTTCGACGCGACCGGCGCAAAGGGAATCATGACTTCTCGACCCGCCCTCTCTGTTTTTGACGCTGGCTGCAGTAAACGTTTAGACCCAACCCTTTCAGTACCGCTATTTCCACGCAGCACGTTAATGAAAAAAAAAAGAAGAAGAAGGAGTAACGAACGGTCCTTCAGCGAATACGAAACTCGCTTTTCCAGCTTTGAAAGCCCCCTTTCGCGAGGCCAGGTGAAATTGCTGGTCCGCCACCGATGACGGGCCAGCGACGGTTCTAAGGCAGAAGATGTCGCAAACGGAATTCGAATCAACGGAATCCATCATACGCGATTTGTCGGGAAAACGTTCCCTTTGCCGCGAAGCAACACGCGCGCCGTAGACTCAAGTTCGGGTACTTTCGTTCCACCCCGGCGTTCTCTTTCTACCGAGAACTCCACGTGGCATTTTATACGCGCGGTTTCGGGTTAAAAAGTCGAGCCATCTTCTAGGATCGAGTTACCTTTCGGCCGGGCACCGTTTATTAATGGGATTTTCTCGAAAAGCACCTCCACAAATTCTTGCAGAAGCACCGCGCACCGGCACTCCTTCCAGGAGAAACGAATGTCGGGGCTTTATCGACGATCCGTTTTACGCTCCTTTCGCAGAGGAGGACGAGTAGTTACGGCAGTACTTGAAACTAATGGTTTAAACCTCGATTTAACCTCATTGGCATTTATGCCGTGTTCTCAGCGCGGTTCG
Source organism: Andrena haemorrhoa (assembly GCA_910592295.1). NCBI lineage: Eukaryota > Metazoa > Arthropoda > Insecta > Hymenoptera > Andrenidae > Andrena > Andrena haemorrhoa. Next base: position 4,593,538 of record OU342944.1, on the reverse strand, counting down.
AAATTCGGCCTCCGAGAAGTTGTCGCGCACGATTTATCTAATGCCGATTTATTTAATGAGCTATCTCCCCTCGATCGCCCTTACGATTCCCAAGCGTCCCGGCTATCGCGAAGTCGATCTCGAACGGTATCTCTGCTTCACGTTGAAAAAAATAAGGACAGGCGGGAAATGGAGGAAAAAAGGCGAGAAACCACAGATCCGTAACCGGGTTAAGCAGAATCTATTTGTCGACGCTTCTGCCCGCGCGCTTTTTCTTCGCCGCTAACCCATTAACGCAAAAATCGCGGGCGTTCTACCTCCCTCTCTCCGTCGCGCTCTCTGCTGCTGGCCGGAGCACAATAGCGCATAGATACGCCGGTGCAGAATGTGCTTATAGGAAAACCATAGCCGCCGGTACGTACAAAATCAATGGGCCGTGAAACGAGGCTATTAAACGGTCGAGTCAAGCACCGACGATCCAAGCCCGACCTCCTGTCCCTCCTCATCGGGTCCGCCGCGGGCATCAAACATCACGGAATGTTATCGACCGGAGCGTTTAATCAGCCCGAACGATCCTCCTAACTCTCTGGCACGGAGGAAAAAACCGTCCGTCCATCGTGGAAGGACTCTGTTTCGCGATTCCTCGAGAGTCGTCCCGCTCGAGTTTCTGTGGATTTCACTGGACACGCGCAATTAACCGCACTCAGTTGCATCCCCCTAGGTAGCGTCCGCTCCTTGGCTCCGTTCCTTTATTTCGTTACCCTCGGCGATACTTTTCACCGCGTAGTAATCGAGGTTCCCGGATAATTAAAGTATAGCCGCGCGATTGTGTTCGGACCGACGTGCATTAAGGCCGGAAGGAAACACTCTCTCCCGGCGTCATTATGCGTCACGGTTCTTAAGCTCGTTTCGGTACTCCACGCTTCCCGCTCCCAGCGGTTTCTTTCCCCGACAAGGCGATACAACCGCCCCCTCCACCGTCCGAGTGTACGCGGCCATTATCCGCGAGCAGAGGACGGGACCCGCGGCGGATTCGAGGCGAGGCTGGTTTATTAATCGCGCGGGATCTCGTTGTTGCAGAGTTCAGGGAGGCGTTCAGGCTGTTCGACAAGGACGGCGACGGGAGCATCACGAAGGAGGAGCTGGGCAGGGTGATGCGCTCCCTCGGACAGTTCGCGAGGGCCGAGGAATTGCGCACGATGTTGCAGGAGATCGATATCGACGGTGAGTCGTCTGTCGATACCCACATGATACCTCAATCCTATCGTAACACTAGATGGCTTGAGAACGGGAGTCCCACGAAGGACCACAAATCACGAAGACATGTTTCTACTGTATTTAAATGACGCGGTGTCGAATCGGCAAGCGTCCAACGTACGCTCGCGAATTCCGCAAATTGTAAATTTGAAAGGCAAAAGCTGCGCGCCCCTCGCAATGGAAAATTCCCGAAAATGCGCGACGTCAATCAAGGAAATTTTCTATTAATATTCAACGAAAGTGTCTATTCACTGAAATCCCGCGCCTACCGCGTCCAACAGTTCGTTAAACTCGTTATAGCGCTCCGGCGACGTGGTTAAAACCGTCGCTGTCATTTTCCAATGAATTTCCGCGAATATTTTTCAACGCAGCACGTACATGGTCGAATATCGGCGTAATTCGCGAGGCCGTGGCTACTAAACAGCTTCTAAAGATGGCGGGCAATCTGGTAGGTGTTATTCCGGGGGATTCCAAAGTTCACCATTCGTCCGTGTAACCACGTTGGCCCACTTACAATCTTTCTCCCCGACGGCATCGTCTTAATTGCGGGGTAATTTTCGCCAAGTGTTCTGCCGCCTGACAATGCGGGAGGACGTTCCTGAGCGGAGCCTCTTTATTAAGCGAGATCCCACCCCCCTCGAACCCTTTCTTCCCCTTCGACCCATCGTGCCCTTTCCTCGTTTTTGTCCGACTATATCCTCGTGCTCCCACGACCAGGCAATCTTCTTCTTCTTCTTCTTCTTCTGCCCGTGCTTCGGGGCGCGAGAAAGTTACCCCTGGAATCTTATCCGAATGGTTACACCTCGGACGAAGATTTCTATCGTTCCAACACCGAATGACTAGATTCCCTCGAACTCAACGGCGGGATCACATCGTATCGTGGCCCACATCTTCCTCATCTCTCCACCCCTTCGCCGATGAAAGAGCTCGGAGGTGTTTTAAGGGACGAAACTTGAACCGCGGCTCAGCAGTTAGTTCCGAATGTCTCCGGTAAGTGAAACATCGGGATTAAGAAGCGTTCGTTAGACTAGCGGGAAGCAAGGGGGTCTCCCTGTTCGGTGGATGGTTTCGTACCGATACAGAGGATGCACATAAAAGCATCGGTAGGTACCTGTTGCTGATTCCCTGGATATATTCCTTTATTGGCATGCCAAAGGTAGCGTTGGCCCCGTGTTTTACGGCACTCTTCGCACCACGCGCCATCCTGATAAAATCCGAATTTAGAAGAAGATTCCGTTAGGAGGTAGGAAAGAAACACGGCGCACGGCGGTGGAAGAAGATGTAGTTTCTCGTCTACGGTCTCGCAAGGAAAGTCTTTCGGCCAAAATTACTCGCACGTCTAAACAACCGTCGCGTCGGGTCGTTCGTCGGGGGCGAATTCGCTGGCTGTCGTCGTCAATTGCGACTACGTGTTTACCGCGCGTAAAATTTTTCCTCTCTATACGTGGAACACCGTGTGGTACCCGCGGTGCACGTAGCAGGCGGAACGTACAGTTTGATATCCGCGTGCACGTTGCTGGTGAAAACCGTCACCGCGGTGACAGAATTCTTATTAATTTCACGGATCAGTGAAGATAATCGAATGCATAGACACGTAATCGGGTTTCTCTGTCTACGCTGTATCATACACAGAACGTAAAAGATTCGCCACAATAAATTGCGATTCTTTCCGAGCACTTGCGCGACGCCGTGCGCCTCTTAATGGGCGCTCGTCATCAGTATTCCACGGGTATTACCCTCCCACCCCTTAATCGACAGGTCCGTTTAATTCTCGCGGCGAATACCGGAACGAAGGAACGCCGTTTCCACCTACGACGCTCGACTCGATAAGTCGTGCGGCCGACGAATATTCAGTCGCCCCGCGATGCACCCCGGCGCGCCGTCGGAGCAGCTTCGATATTCGATACCGAAAGTATCGCGGCGCTGGAGCAACCGGTAGCAAGGTCGTAGCCCGCGGACGAGTAATTAGAAGCAGCTGCAACGAAGCCCCGCGAAACGAGACCAGCGCACACCTACGTAATCGGGACTGCTTTCACCGTGGATGCGTCTCGCGATTCGTATCGATGAATACCGTCTGTCTGTGCGCCATCAGATAAAAAAGAACCACACCCACTCGTTCACGCACAGGACAAACAGGGGAGGAAGCGCGAGAGAAGGAGAGAGCGGGAAAAAATATCGCCGATACAGCGGCGAGAGCTCTGCGCTCATAGAAATGTTCCAATGCGACGTCAACAGCGGCGTCATTCGAATGCGCCCCTTCGAGGGTGGAATTGCCGTGACTTGGTCGGGCCAACTAGTCCACTCGTACATACGCGGCGAAGTGTGGCCGCGCGCACATCGAATGCCAATTCGTCGGCGTTACATTGCGGTATTTACTAATGTCGACGGGAGTTCTGTCCGGTCGATAGCCAACAGCCACCGACAGAATTCACTCTGGCAACTTCGAGGCGAGTCTGAGAACCGAGACCATATTCGATTCTCGCGACCCGATCGCGTCACTTGAATTTGCTGGCGATAAGTGGAAGTCGAGGGTTCGCAATGTTCCATCGATTTATCAGTTTCCCTTATGGGTGGATTTCTTCGAACATGGGAGTTTGGTTGAAGCGTCTCGCCTGCCAGCCGAACAAAAAGTGGAGATTCTTTATCCATCTTCCTCCTCCTCCTTTCCTCCGGGATTGGTGTTTTTCCAAAGAGTTATGTTCAAATCATGAGCCACTGAATCGATTGGTCGTTTCCCTTTCTCCCCTGAATTATTGTCGTGCCGTTAGTCGGGCGCCCTGTTCGCCCGGATTTATTCGCGCGTTGTTTAATATCACCCCGCTAAAGCGAAAGTGACGATGAATGCGCTTAGTTCGAGTGGAAGTTTGAGACCCATTCAAAGCGGGCTTGCTCGTTGAGAAATTATATACCGCGCGGCTAAGTAATTGTAAGTATATTTGTCGGTGCTTTATCCGCGAGGAAACGGGCGGGAAACGTTACACGGAAAGTTCGCCGAGTTGACTTTGGAGGAGCTCCTCCAGTGGGCGACGAATTCACTCGAATAAAGTGTGCTCGCGTCGCAAGTTTGAATTTGAATTTCTCGCCGAGCTCGTTCAGCGAACAAACTCTGGCTACCTCCCGCGGCATTGCTTCCGTGTGCTTCAAATTGTGTTTGCGTAAAAAGATAGCACCAGGTGTAACCGTGGGGCAATCATTGAAATGTGAAATTAGTTCCAGCTGTAAATCGCGCACTGCTCTCGAAATGTTTTCCGGCACATTTTCTGCCCAGTAGTCGAGGATCGAGTTACCGCTCCACTGCAAATTCCGCGTAGTTGTCATTTATCGAGTAAGTTCGCCGTCCTAAAAATGTCCGGGCCACTTCGAAACCCGAAACGCGGAGTACTCCACCGCATACTCCACTTTGCAACACGATCTCGCGATCCAGCATTGTTGCTACAACGCTACAGAATTCCCCGCTCGTTTTTTCCGTATTATTCATCTTCCTCGGTTTAAAACATCGTGCCTGTGTTATTCTTTTTCGTTCGAATTTCTAGTTTTCCTAGCTGGTGCCAGGAAACACGTCCCAATGAAGGGTGCTCCGTTCGACGGCTCCTCGATCGATGAACCGCGACCAGTGTATTCGGCGTTTACAATTTCCCCCTGTTTCTATTGGCGTTATTTGATATCGGAAGATTGGCGCGTGGGTGGTGGCGAAGCGATTCCACCGTTCGCAGTGTAGGAAGCGCGAATAAAGCTGATCAAGAACTAACGCTGAAGATACTTCATTAACCTGTGACACCGAGGGCTGCGATCGCCATGGGTGGCAACGAAATATGCGGAGAAGAATGCAGCCCTGCACGCGATTGGATACTACGGCAGGGACTATTCGAATAATTTAATATTCGAATATTTTACAAGCATTATGCTACGAATAAACTTCGAATATTTGAGTATTCGAATGTTATTATTCGAATATTATTCGGATACTGATGCATTCGAATACCGATGCATTCGAATACCGATGCATTCAAATACCGATATATTCGAATAGTATGGGGTGAAGTAGGTCAAAATTAGCTTACAAGATTTCGCCCTGACAAATGAACCTAAAGAACTTGATTTATAATTCACACCATACTATTCGAAATATTCGAATACTTAAATATTCGAGTAGCATTCGAATACTCGGATATTCGAATTATATTCGCCAAATAATTGAGCAACCGAAGTATTCGAATATTCGAATACCGAAAAATTCGACAAATAGTCCCAGCCCTACTGGATACACGTTGCAGTGTACAGGTAATGAGTCGACCTAGCGTTTCAATCGGGCGCGCGGGTGTACTAGTGACGCCATTCCGATTTGCAAAAAGGCCGAATTAGCGGAAGCCATCGACAGTCAACTGGCTGTAGGATCGTGATTCCGACCCGGCGAATGCACAATGAGGATTCCCTCGGTAATTTCGCGCGCCTGTTCGCGTTCAAAGCTCCCTTGGTACATATTTCAAAGCGACACGTTCCACGAGAGGCGCATCAGGTTCCATGATATCCTCTGCCTTTCACCCGTCACTTCCGGCGAATGTGAGACCGTGTCATTCAGAACACATCGATACGACGACTAATCGAAACGAGATTATTCGAATGCCCGACCCAGCGTTCTCGCAGCGGCGAAGGTGAAGCAGGAGGCGCTCGAAAATAGGGAGCTCTAGCGTCGTGGCACGAAGTGCAACGAAAATAGAAGAGTCGCTTGTTTGTTGGAGTTTCATTGTTCCATGGTCGAGGATATCGGTACATATATACAGCGTCGCTGCAACATCCCTCTCGGTTGGAGTTTTAAAGGAATTGGATGAGGACGGAGAATGCAGGCCGTTGCTTCTATCCCTGGGACGATTCCTACGTTGCCGTTCGCCCCTTTCAGTTCCCCCGCGGTTCGACCAGTTGTCGTTCAACAAATGGCGGTTTGTTTAGCCCCGATCCGCCTCGCCATCGTTCATGCTCGCACGCGTTGGCTATCAGTTGCGGGCCCGGGCGATGACTAGTAGCTTATGCCTGCACGTGCTGGCTATCGCTTTCTGCTTCTGACGAACGCGTCGAGAATTTAAATCCACCGCCTTTGCCCACGCGACGAACGTTTCCTCGGGCGGAACGTTGCCTTGTGGGAGCACGTCGAAACAATTCGAGCCCATCATTGTCTCGTTTCTTCGTTACGCCGATTAATCCCTTGGACGTGCGCCCGCGACGGCGTTACAGTTGCGGCTCCCATTTCTTCAGCCACTTTTGCCGATACAGCCGGCGACGTGATTAGTAAGAGCAGCAACGTTCTATTAAAATAATTCTCTACAGCCAGTGGAGCAGGTCGCGGGAATATTTCGCTGTACAGGGGCGCAAACCGCGAGACGCCTCTTAGAAACGACCTGTCCAATTTGTTAAGAGACCCACCAGGCGTCGCGTGTAATTTCCACGGCGGACCGAGCTCATTTCCCGCGTCGCTCCTTGGCTCACGGGTGTTCGTCGATGAGCTTGCCGAGGTACGGCGGCTGCCGCTTAAGATGCGTCAAGAGATTCCGAAGTGGCGCGGTTACTAAAGTTACGGTGGCCGCGAGTTACGCTTCCGGAATTCGCCGTCCGAAATCGGGCTGCTAGAGTATCCCGAGCACAGCTCGCGACCTCCCCAGCGGGTACGTGAGCAAACGGACCTGTAAAACGACACACCGAGCCGAGTGTGTCGCGGATACGTGGATGCCGAGGGCAATGGGAGGGCTCCACGACTGACAATCTAGAATCTACACTCTAGACTTTAGACCCACACACACACACCTGTGTTGTCTTACCAACATTTTGCACGTTGTTCGTGTTCCGTGCAAGGAACACTCGATAATTTATCGTAACAGTAGGCAGATACCCCAGTTGAACCTCGGGTGAAGGGGTACGCGATCGTTCGGGTTACCTATTTTCCACGTTGGGAAAAATCTCGACAATGGAGTTCTAGCCGCGTCAGGTTTACAGTTTCGTATTTTCTTGCAACAGGGCCCATTCTATGACGAATCGTCGCGTTTAGACACGACATCCGTGAGAACTATCGGTCGTTCAGCTTGTCGACGAGAGACGTTAAGCCTCTCCGCGACAAAACGACGCGCGTCAGCGTAGACCAAGGGAAGCACGTTTCTGTTTGATAGAACGGATTATGTCATGCTTCTCCACGAGCACGACCACACGTGACCGATAGAGACGAACCGACTTTGTCGACGGACGTGTCTTGTCGTTTTTCTCTCCCCAGAGGTGGATATAGAAAATAGATACGGATAGGAGGAACGTTTTCTTCGCGGAAGAATAAGATTCTGCAAATATTCCTGCTCCTCCCGCACCTAGTTAAAGCTATCCCGGATGTGTGGAGCGTCACGCGGCAGCTGTCGCACGCTTCGTACACAAAACACATTCTCCCCCTTCGTATTTATTATAAGGAAGGTTCGATGAAGTTGTGGGAACAGCGATAGGACCGAATCGTTCCATGGCTTTCGATCGTTCGGTACCGCGGAAAATTGAAACCATACCACCGGATATTTGCAGCAGATGCTCCTGAGCTTCGGCTTGGCTCATCGATCCAGACACCCATTGGATTACCCACGAAGATACTCGTATATGTATAACGTTCCCCGTCCCGGGGTGCCCTTCCGTGGCACCGTACTTCTGCCCTCGCCTCATTTTACGCGGCTCCGCGCCCGACGGTTACACGGAGAAAAAGGGGCGAATGCAAATGATAGGAAACGCGATTTTCGCGATGAAAGCGCCGAGGAGCGAGAAAGCAGCTTTCGTCTGAGAACGGTCCTCTTAATGCCGTGCCGCGAAAGTTCGCTAATCCCTGCGATGTCGCAGCTTCTGCGTCCTCGCCTTTCGACGTTTCCGCTCGCACGGCCGCGAAGGGGGAGGAGCGCCACGCTCCGGGGCGCAAAAATAAAAATAGAAGCGGCCCTCGTTCGAAAAGACTTTATCGGGCTGGAATGAATGGCGCGGCCGCGATAAGGGTGCCTCCCGTTTTACGTCTCTTCAAGGGATCCCGTCGGAACCGCCGCTCCCCGATAGGAGCGGGAAATTTCTGCAAAACAAGAAAACGGTTACGGCGTCGGTACACACGTGCTACTTTCCCGTTCTCTATTTCCAGGAGATGGAAATGTCAGCTTCGAAGAGTTCGTGGAGATCGTGAGCAACATGGGCGCTAGCGAAGCCGCCCCCACCGATCAGGATCAGGAGGAGCAGGAGTTGAGGGACGCATTCCGGGTAGGTGTGCCTTTTATCTTCACCCCTTTTGTCAGTTGAAAGCTGGACCATGTGCATTCTGGCGAAATCGCCGGCACGGAAGCCTGCGGCAGATACGAACTTCACTGGGCGCGCGTGCTGCGCGTTTAACGATTTTACGATCGCGCGATCTACGCTTTCTGGTCAGGTAATCGAGAGTGGCTCGTTCCAAAGAGATTTGCCGGGACGATTTCCAGGCGTTAAAATGGATGTTATGGGATTTCAAGTAGGTGTGGGACGGAGCCGGAGAAGAGTCGGGTATCCTCCCTGCCACAGGATCGACGTGTTCCGTGAAAATTTCATGTTTATGCGAAAGCAATGAAACGTTAAGATCATAGCGGGTACGAGAATTCAAGTACGCGAAAGGGAACGTTCGGGTCCGGCAAAATATTCAGTAACGTGAAAAGAATACCTGTAATATAGTCGAATCTATTTATGAATTATTCGATTACGAGTCGAGTCGGTTGTATCCTATGTTTTCCATTGCTGGCTGAATTCACGCCCCGGTGTATCCGCGTTCCTCCGTGCTGAGATTTTCGGCACACGTTCGCCCGAGCGAAATATAAAGCCCCGATGACGGTGGCCTGCATTCCTATGCGCATATATAACTTACTGCCTCTACGTGAGAAGTAGCGATCCGTTAAGCAAAACAAATCTTCGCGGGAATCCCGCTCCCGTGGACCAACAAGGCTTTACATTTAAAATGACGCAGGCTACGCGCACGCGGTTTTTTTCTAGCAGGAAATGACGTCAACGTGGCTGGCTTTCGCTACAAGCAAGCATAAATCTTCTTGACTTTACCGAATCGCAAAAGGAAAGACAGGGGAGCAAGGGAAAGAGAAGGGTTGAAACGAACGATTAGCGTGATAAATATGCCATGAACTCCCTTGAAATATGCACGGAGTTGCAGATCAAAAGCACTCTCTTTACAAGCTACGTTCAAAAGATTAGTTGGGTGATTTCTGGGGAGAACCACTATGAGGATTGAATGTCTCGTTCATTCCGCGCATGTAATTGTTCCAAGTATCTTTTGTCACAGTATCTATGATTGTACTTAACGTACAATCAAGTTATCGAGGACATCGGTTTACGCTACTGTGTTCAGGGGAGACGTTGGTGTGCATCCTTGCCTGACGTTGCCTCGTCCGCCGGGCGTATCAGAACCGCGGTTGACTACAAACGTTAATAATAATTGTCAGATAACGAGTAACGAACGACAGATTTCGTTCCGCGACACAAAGCCTCGCGCCCGCCTCGTGCATTTACAAACCTCGCCACAAAGGAACCTCGGCCTCGTATCATTCCTCGTCCTGACCAATTCCAATTAATTCTCGCGCGCGCGCCACGAATTTGTCTGACGAAACTGCAGCGGTGCGCCTCTGTCGGACCGAAGACACGTAGGCGGCAGTCATTTTTGGAATGTCAGAATTGAAACAAACGAATCTAGCGGCGTTCTGCACGCTCAATCAGTACAGACTAGGGAGCAGCAAGATTGAATCCGAATTCTGGATCAGTGGAGTTTGCAATGGTTTCTTCGGTGCTGCACAGTTTTCCGAAGTGGGATCTTGCGTTTCACTTTCGTGTTGCTTCAACTTTTCACTTTGCTGAAGGATAGGTAGGTCTTTTTGCATGGGAAACGTGATCCCGCGAAATTGAACTCAGGAACGTGGGGATCCGGGAATGAAGGAATGAACAACTTGGGTAGCTCGATTAGCTAAAGGCTTTGATAATCGCCCCAGCAATGCTATCAGGCGACTCTTTCTTCGTACAATCATTCGGAAGAGATCCTCGCCGAGCAGGACCGTGTGCTAGATATTGCATTCGTGATCGTCCGCCTGTCGACGACGCACTTCCTTTGAGATCCTTGGTCCTTTGAAAGGTGTCGCGACATGTCGTTGCTTTTTAAGCTGCTATGCATCAAAGCGTGTTAAGTGGACGCCTTTCATTCGATAGTCGGAACTAAAGTCTATCGAAGGTGCACGGTACTCTATCGACATGGCAACGGATCGCTTTATTGCCTCGAGATTCTGGCGCACATCGAGGACAGTTTTGAAGCAGTCGCAGTGTCTTCTTTTAATTTAATTCCCGTGGTTGTTTACACGCTTCTGCGAGTGGACCATATCGCAATCCCGTTAATTGTTCATCAACTTAACAAGCTACAGCTCGACGAAGCATTTATTATTCACAACCGCTTTAATGCATGCCCGAGTAGCGCCGAATACATTACAGCAATTACTTAAGTACCACTCGCAATTGACTGCGCCAATGGAAGCGTTTAACAATAAACATCACGAGCGGAATATCGCTGTATTAAAACTAAAAACTCCCCTCGCGATGAAAAGTCGCGGAGCGTTCTCCATCGAGCTTCAAGTTATTCGTAATTCCTTCATCCCCGACGATGAACGGGCAAAGTACACATCCAAGTTTGATCGAAGATAGGGAAACGAATTTAAAGCGAAAAACTCGAAGCTGGTGAAGTTTGCCGTTTGGTCGTGGATGGAATCTAAGCGTGTATAAAGTCGTAACTTTCAGAGAGCGTTCCCCTCGGCTTTTCAAGTGCTGTTTAAAGAAATCCTTGCACGCGTCGCGAGGGCTCGCGGCCAAGCTGCATCGCTGAGTGACCTGTCTGCCTCCTGGGAATCCGTAGATAACGAACAGAGACCCGATCGTCGTCCATTCCAAAGTTCTAATTGATAAATTGAAGTCTGAACGAGTTCCACGCGCGACGAAGCCTTTCAGCTGTTGTGCAACACGGGACGGGAGAGGTTTGAGACCGACCCGCTTCCAGTAATTTAAAATTCCCTCGAATCTAAGTTTTCTTGATTGTCCCGTCCAGGGCTGAATCATCCGTACCCTTCCGCGAGACGAGCGCTTCTCCCTCGACCCCGTAACGGCGTGCATTTGGACCCGGCGTCCGCAGAAAGCGACGACGAGTAGCTGGAATTTGTCTCGGGCAAGTTCTCGCGGCTGTACCCTGCGACCTGTGCCATAATTTCATTAGGCAAGCGGAATTCTCGCGGAGCTGGGCCGAATGTCGAAAGCGGTCTGCGTCAAAGAAATATCCGCGAGCCGTCGAGCAGAGGCGGGCTTCTTGCCGCGGATGGAACGCGATCGCGGAAATGTCCTCGCATCCGAAGCCGGCGATATTTACTGGAGGGTGCAGTTTGAATCCTTTTGGCCGTCGCCCATCCTTTCTCCCGCGGGGAAAGTTCGCCGCCCGCTCGTTAGAGTGAGAAAGCGACGGCGAGAATAAAAGGAAACGACGGGAAGTTCCAGCCACCCCCGCGCGTGACGCAATCAAAGCCAGATCGAACCGATGGGATTACGCTGCTTCTCGCAAATCTTTGTTCAATGTCCTCTGTTCTCGCTCCGCTCTGTCGCTATCTTGATTAAGAAATCGTGCCTGACATCTGGATGCGCCGGGGCAGATTTTTCAAGCCCGCTCGAAACACATCGTTCGTCTAAGTTTTTTTTTGTTATCGAGCAGTTGCGGGCGAAAGACTTCCCTTCGTTTCCACTATAGTCCCGGCGCTCTTGCTCATACTCCTTTAGTACTTTCTCGCTGTGGCCCTTCGGTGTTTCCTGGATGTAGCTAAGAGCTGCGCCACGTACTCCTTGTCTCGTAAAGGGAAACTGGTTACACCCAACTTCTCTTGGTGTGTTTCCCTTACTCCAGTTGCCTGTACTCGCCTGGTCATTGATTCATGAGCTTATGTACTCGTCCGCCCTGTTTCTCCCCCGTTACCTCCTTCAGTCCGCCACGATCTGTCCGCGACAATGAGGTAGCCGAGAAGAATTCCATCCGGATAGTGTGTCGGATCGTTCTACAGAGATTTTACGAGTTTTCCAGTCGCGCCACTTAATGCCTCGTCGCTTCTTCATGGTCCAAGCTCCTTCTGAGAGAGATACACTTCTATCGCATATGCGTACGAGACTCTACGATCCAGCGACAAACCTGGCAGGTTCCCTAGTGAAAGGAGGGAGACGTCAGGGTAATTAAAGTTCATTTTAAAAAAACACCCTTTCCCGTCTTTCGAAGCCACCGACGAATTCGCAAGTTTTCTGCTGACGGGAGGGAAGACTCGTGGCTTTCCAAGGCGGGATTTCATAAAGTCGAGACGAAGATCGACCATCTACTTTAGGAAGTTGTAATATTCACGGCAAGGGGTCGGGTTAATGAAACTGTCTTCAATCAATTTCCATATCAAGATCTGGCATACTGGGGGGGTGCGAATGGAGCTCGTGTAACGGCGTCACCTGGATGAATAATTAAAGAGTCGGAGGGGTCCTCTCCCCCTGTTGGGAGATGTAAAGTGGCCACGGAACCGCGGTTCATCCGTAATTAAACAACATTCTGGCCCCGCTACGGAAGCAACCTAATCCAAGTTTCGTAGAAATGGCGGCACTCTCTAGTTACCGCCAATCCTTCAGCTTCTGCGCCAGCTAAGAGATACCTTTTAAGCTCCGCCAGCACCGGCAACGAGAAGGAGGAGAAAGTACCGGTTTCGTATAGAAGCGTACCTCCATTAGTCCCTCGGCACCGTAACTCCACGGAGCCGTAATACGATTCAATTCTTCGGACATAAGTCCGAACCCCATGGGGCCCCTGAATCTATATAGCGTTCGTGCCGAGCCAACGAATCTGTCAAGTTGCCGATAAACATTGTCCCGCGGAAATTCCAGCAAACTCGATTTTAAATCAAGCGAAGATGAGAAAGAGGGGCCGTTTTGTGAATGCTGCAGCGAGAGTGAATGCCAGGCTACCCTTTCAGTTTGTAGCGTTCGGCGCGCTTGAAATCTTTAGAACGTGAAACTTCACGTCGAACGGGATAAATTTCATTTCCGCAGCCCTTGCAAAATGATGCATGTTCCTATTTGCGGGAAGCTTCGATTGGCCGAAATCCCGGCCGCTAGGGAGACCCGTTCGATCTTTCTGAAAAGGCAGTACAGTGTCCATTGGTATATTTTATGGTGCTTCAAGCAGTCGAGCCCTTTGAATGGACGCTTTACTTTTAAAGGTATGGATACAAGTTATGCGCCGAGTTCGCTTTGGAAGGCTAGGTGTCGCGTTCAATATTGTCGTTCCCATTGAAATTTGTAAGATAAACTTTCACCCCCTTGCCGGCAATAGAACGGCTCCCTCGAGTGTAACGCAATAATGATTCAGCCTCGATCCAGCGTGCTACAGCGCTACAGGTGTAGTTTCTTAATTCCACGCATTCCCTGTATTTCCCGCTTCATTCCTCGAGCGTCGCTCAACGTCAGTTTATACGGAAAGAAGGTGTTTTCAACGATGATTTATCTCCTATCCAGTGATAACGTTCACTCACCAGGAAATTAGTATTAGGCACACGTTATCGTGAGAATTCCACTAGCGAAGAGTCGAACGACTATCTTCGTTTTTCTCCGCGGCCTCGGTAGCGGCGTGGTCCAGTTCCAGAAGTCGATAATGCGCTTTCGACACGCGATCGTACCTATTCGTCCTCATTTCCACCGCGGCGATAATATACCGCCCACGCGCAGTTATCGTACATATTAGTTAACCGAACGAGCTTAGCACACCATCGATGCGCGTTCCAGCGAACTAACTTCGCCCTAGCGGTCGCTTTAAAGGCAGTTTCTTGCCCGGCCAGCGGCGCACTGTCTGTCTGGCTCGCCGCGGTTTCCAACATTTCCAGCGTTTCGACGCGTTTCCAGCCGCGGGCAACTCGCGAAAATACTACACACGAGGCGATCTGTATTTCTTGCGACGGTCGGGCGAGTCTCTCGCGCGGTGTAATTCGCAAACACAACGGTCGCGTGGAAAATATTTAGCTTTCCGCGGAGCACGTCGCGCACCCTGGTAAAACGTAAACTGCCGGGTGCACGTGGAGCACCGAGGTTTTCCCGTTTTTCCCTCGCTTCAGCCAATAACAAACTGCAAACAATTATGGACCTGTAACGTAGTAAGCAGTGCCGGCCAGGCGAATAATTGTCGCAAAATTACATTCAAATTCCCCTGACGGTGCAGAAAGCGATAGAAAAGTCGAATAAACTCACAGAAACGAGCCCAAAAGATTCAGTCATAATATCCGCGCCGAAACCTTCCGTTCGAATTTCATCCAGTGACGCTCCGCCCATTTAGAACATCATCGTCGAATCGAATCCCCTGACACGTTAAAAAATAACTGCACCCACGCCTTCAGCATCCAACTTTACGTGAGGGGACTTTTTGCCCGCGCCACGTACGAAAATTCGTATTAACCCGCCCGGCGGGCACTGTCCGCAGTGCCCGGAGAGGTTGTCGTGTCCGAAAAAAAGCAGTGGACCCCTGTGTCCATTATCTTGTATATTACAGCGGAGCTCGGCTCGCGCCGCTTTATATGCATAGTTCGCGCGTCCGTGCATCCGCGGATGCGTGTAAAAGAACGACCCGGCGAATGGTGACGAATTTCTGGCGGCCGCGGGGGCGTGGGCAGCAGAGGAGAGCACGTCGCAAAGGAAGCGTGTCAAACCATTGCGCCACAATACATTCTAATGACTGTGGCTTCGCAGCCCTATCCACCACTATCCACGAGGACTTTCACCCTCCCTCCGTTCTCGCGCTCCATTCTTCTTCCGCCGCGTCTGCCTACACTCTTCCAGCCATTCCGTCGCCTTTGTTGGCCCGTCATTCTTTTTAGCCGCCATCCCGTTCGATCTCTCTTTCTCCATATCTCACTCTCTCTCTTTCTCTCTCTCTCTCCACCCGCCGGGTTTCCAACATCTCCAGGAGATACCGATTCGCCCTCCTTGCCCGGTGATCCTTCATGCATAGATTAAACGGCACCCGTCGCGAAGCTGGGATCTTGGCCGCGGTATCAATTTAACCGTCGTCTTTCGCTCGTCAAGGGGAATCGTTGCATATTAATTCGATGATACGCCGGGAGTATTCGTTTTCCCGGCCCGTTAACGAGTCTCGCATTACCATCCCGGCCCCGAGTCAATTTGTCAGCTGAGTAAATCCAAGCCGCCGGTATTATTCGAATCGTTATTCATCGCTAACTCGCGGCGGGGATATCATTTTCATCGTTCCACGGTGAACGACCGGGGCGAGCAGGTTCTCCGTCTTCCTATTAACGACCTGTTTCCTTGCCGCTTCGCTCTTTCCCGTTCCCGAAGCCATTACGCGTTTACGCGCGGACGCACGCCGCTGCTTCATCGTCGACGGCCACTTTCATCGCTCTATTTGCTCAGGTGTTTCATCATCGGCCTCAAGCATGCACGGGAATCGACGCGCCGCCTCGAAATAATTACTGTCCGCTGTTTTTGCTTCCCGAGGATCATGCGGG
This sequence comes from Andrena haemorrhoa, assembly GCA_910592295.1. Taxonomy (NCBI): domain Eukaryota; kingdom Metazoa; phylum Arthropoda; class Insecta; order Hymenoptera; family Andrenidae; genus Andrena; species Andrena haemorrhoa. The sequence continues at coordinate 4,577,720 of OU342944.1, read as the reverse complement.
GGTTGGTCGAAACGTTAAAGGGGCTACTCTTTCTCCAATTTCGCTGATCCATTATTCACCGGCAGCTTTTTCGGACTAGATGCTACTTGGCGACGCGGAGAGGGAATTGAACGCGCCGAACAACACTCTTCCATCGATATGAAGAGGCACGCAAGCTGTCGGGACTCTGATCGTCGAAGGGTGCTCGTTCCACTTTACATTATCGCATTCCCCAGCGCGAGGGCGTTAACGATCGGATCCACCAGCGAGGCCCTGCGCCCGAGAGCTTCACCTCGATCCCTTTAAATCGCCCAACGGGCGCTTAAAGAGTTTAACGGCCGGGCATTGGGGTCAGACGCGACGTATCGCGTCGTTACCGAGTCGATATTTTAATCTCCGCGGGCTGGCAGCCGGATCGCAGCGCCGGTCGCCGATGAATAGAAAAAAAAGCAGGGAACAGGGAGGAAGGAACGAGGGAAACGCGAACGAGCGGGAGCGATTCGGCGAATGGAGCGCGGAATGCCTTCGAAAGACTGTGACCGAGCGACGAAAGATATAGTAGAGCGCTGGCAGGTAATACGTATTACGTTCGAGGGAGCAAGACAGAGGGATTTTGGAACCTGGAAGGGATGAAGATTCGCAAGGGAGGAGTAGAAATGCTCAACGAAAAGGGAACATGGCGGCAAGCACTATGATTCTGGCGCATCGATACGCCAAGCAGAAGACAAAGGTAAACAGAGCCTGGCGCACAGGTGGAGGATGGAATCAGAATGGCACGGTTTAGGAGATGAAAGAACGGAAGTAAATACACAGACGAATGGATTAGGGACGTATCCCTGGAGCTTCGGTGCTCAAGCAGACGGCTTTGTGTGCTTCGGGATCAGCTGAAAGTAGTGAATGCACACGAGACGCACGGAAGGTGCGCGAAAGGGTTACTCGGCAAAGCTACGGCGTCGATCGTGAATCTAGCGTTTTAATCGCGGATTGCGAATACCTACCCCTGGCTTTGCAGAGCTAGCAACAGTCGCGCGCGGTAACCAATTATCCGTTAATCGGCGAAAGTGGCTTTGCGCAATGGGCTCGCGCGCGAGAAACAGGGCCCGCGAGCCACTTTTAATATCGCAAAGTGTACGCTCGCCCGTTCCTAGCGAGTGGGACACCGCTCTAATTGGTTATTAGGGACGATAGGAGAGCCGCGGAGACCAGGGGAAATTGGAGCGGATCTTAATATGCCGGATGTGACTGCCGGGGGACAACGGTGCCAGTGAGTCAAGGGAATTCTTTGCCGCGTTCTCGGATGCATGCCCTCGATTAAGTTTGCGTCACGTCTCGCCGTTCCGCGAGGCGCCGATTATCGTCCCGCGCCGTTTTCGAGAGACCGGGCAATTCGGGCGATCCTTTTTCCGCCAGCTCCGCGCGAAATTTCCACGATTTGTCTCGAATTCACGTAGACGCGATAAAGTAGGCGAAACTCGCGAACGTTCGCCCGCTATCAGACGCGATACGCCTATGGGAAGGCGGTCGAGGGTGGAACGACATGATTTATCTTACGACCCTCGTGTTGCCGCGAGAAGAATGAGCAGCGGGATGCGGAGAAACATGTCGGAATCTTGGATCCGCGGGGGAAAGGGTGAGACTTGATTTGTGACGGGCTTGCCGTAGGTTAGGTAGCTCGGGGGTGCCGATAATTGTTTAATCTTTCACTCTTCCGCCCTGTCTTCTGCGTACAGTTTCGCGCCTCATATTTCACACGTGCCGGGAGAATTGAGATGTTTTTAATCTGCATCCCACCATCTGTCGCTCGTGCACGTAAGTACACGTTCGCGGTTTAATCAGTACCGTCCACCGTCTATCTTTCGTCCTCGTGTTCCTCCCAGCCCTCTCGACTCCACTCAACAGGCCGAAGCCGAGAAAATTAGTCAAGGTTTCGACCGGCGTTCACCTCTTTCGCCGGAGCATTGTTCAAAAGGGTCGCTGCTAACAGGCGCGTCAAAGCGTGTACTTACGCGCAGTTAATCGTCCTTAACCTTTGTAGCGTAATCGTTCGATTGACGATTTGTCAGCTGGATCGTCGATAGATCGACCATCTTCGCCGAACTGCCGGGGAGAATCTCGCGGTACCCTGGAAAAAGGTGCACGATTGGCTTCGGCATGGTGCAAGCGCGACTTCAATTATGCACGCGACAATGGTGTTAATCACGGTGTTCGAGGATGTCAACTCGACGCTCGCGAGAGGATGCGCTCGGCGAAACAATGGAATAGTTAGCGAGCTAAATGATTTAGTAATTGCTTTAATCGCCGCCTGATTGCGATTTCCTACACTTAGTCGACAATGGTGCATCAGGCGTTTAGGATGGCCAAGTCGTTGTTGCAGCAAACGGAATCTTTCGTGCAACACTTTCACTCCAAACCGCCTTCCCACTTCTCACTAGGGGACAATGCATTTCTTTACTCGTTTCTTCATAGCCTCCTGAAAACAGAGAGGGCCCAACGAGTTCCAACCGACGCACAGTGTTACGCGTAATGGACAAAAGTCAAGAATCCGAAGTGTTTGATCCACAAATTCTTGTATCTTATAATGTTAATAAAGGAACGTAGGTTTCAATGTTACCCATAACTTCTGCTGAATTTACTAATTTGTTGTCAAAAGTGATACTAGAAATTCATTACAAATTTCGGTGCATTTTTTCAAACACGTGCCATTGGCAGAATGTTAATGCTTTTCATTTGCTTTTTATAAGTTGTGTTTAATACTGCCATACCTTCAAAACTACCGAGTCAGTTTTTTACAATACTAACAATTTGTACTAATTCTTTATGTTAAATGTTTATCAACTTCGATGGGACCTTATAAAAAAAACACCAAAAAATACCTCCCTGATTTTTTGTATATTAAATTTAGGGATCATTAAACTTGATATTAACGTCAATTTCAACTGCACGAATTTGCACGAAACAGAACAAATAACCAAAATCATTATTAAGACGTTCACCGCTCCGGCCCTTAGCGTAGTCCCTAGGTCTCCTCGTGCATAAGACCCTTATGTGAATCTACACATCCGATATGCTTTTTCCAATTGTTTATACGATATCTACCATGACTTTTCCATCCTGGATGCTGTCTTCAGTTTTAAAATAGCAGTCAAACGCGATACACGTGTTAAAAATAATTTGATAAAAAAATGTTTCGAACAAAAGTTAGTCAGTATTCAGTTGACAACAAATTGCAAAAGTAAATATTAATAAAAAACTTTTTATTCACTGAAAAATCAAGATCGGCTTAATTTTTTTAATGGAACTGTATATTTTTTTATACACCAATCGATGCATTTTTATATTCTCTTTAAAAAAGTATTAGGGTACTTAGGACGAAAACTGATTAGTTCAGAAGTGATGAGTTTTGTCCCGAATGCCCATATACGCATAACACTGTGCGACGGAGAAGCTGGTGATTCGAAGCATGTATGAACATCCAACCGACGCACAGTGGGCAACCATGCTTCGAAGGTGAAAGAAGTAAAAAAATAGGTCTTCGTATATATTATTTTTTAGTATTTATTAGGGCTGTATAGGCCTTAGAGCACTGGAAACCATAAAGCATTTTAAGAAATGACAATCGGGAAACACGTGGGAACCAAGTATATTACCGGACGCCCTCGACTTCGGCTACGCGTATTCATCAAACGTCTTCAATCTTTAGTGGTGTATAGTCGCGAATTGCAAGCATTTATCTTTTTTTTTTATATTTTTCTGCGATGGCTTGTGTTCCTACAGGTATGCAACATGTTTCTGTGTTAATTTTGTACACATTACATAAATAAACTTGTTGGAGTGCTTTTCATACGTTCTGTCAGCAGATACTCTAACTTTATCGAAGTGTGCAAAAAATTGCACGAGTTTGCATGTATTGTGCTTTTCGTATATAGCAACATATATATTTAAGAAATTATTGGTATAAAAAGAATTTGCATATCTGTGCATTCTCTGGAGTTGCGAAACTTTCTATTTCGCGAAAAAGAAGCGATTCCTGCAGATATGCTCGATTTATTAGACTTACCTAACAGTTATACAACAACAGAGTATCAAAAAAAAAGATGATTCTTGTAGATATAGGTAACAATTAAAATAAAAATAAAATTACAATTATTTGTTGTATAACTTTATATTTTTATTTTATTTGTCCTCCTAATATCATGTATATATCTATCATTCAAATACATTTCATTACTTAATCAATAACACTGCTAGAGACATAATAATATTTTTTTCGCGCTCGAAGCATGGTTTAGCCCACTGTGCGACGTGTAACAGACGTGTCTCGACAGTACCCATGTATCGATCGTTACAAAGAGGATACACAGAAATAGATTTCACAGCGTATCTAATGATTCCCGGAAACAATATTTATAATTTTTAACGCGTAGCGAAAGTTTCGTGATTAAATTGCTCGAGCCCCGCGAAATCCGCGGCGTATATATACTCTATCCGTCGATACCAAACGAACGTTCAGCCCCGCGGAAACAAATATTCCACGTGATTGACAAAGTTATTTCCTCGTTACGCGTGCCGGTTGGTGAACTTTTCTCGTTTCCAGCGAGGCACGGCTTTCGAATTTCGTCGTCGCCAGTTGCCGACGCACCGGCGCGGGGGTGGTTCTTCGAAACGTCCTTTCGCTTCTCCCGTCCTGCCGAGCCCCGTTAATCCCGCAGCGCCGAAACAGCGTCGAGATGGTGGACGGCGGGGTGTATCGTCGACCCCGGATCGGCTCGAATGTGTCGAAGCCTGCGGAGAACGTTCCCCAGAGCTGCATCAATCGTAATTCTATTTTCCACGCCCGTCCAGACGTTTCGAGCCGGGCCTGGAAGCCGCGGCAGGCGATAAATAACGGACGTGAGCGAGTCGTTATTATTCCCGCGGTGGCATTTTTTCGCAGGCCATTGCCGGGCTACGTGGCCCCGATAATCGACGCCTTCAAACAGACCCTTCTGCTTTTCGGTGCTCGATCCGAGAAGGAAAGAGCCTTCTGCCATTTTCTCGCACAGGATATTACATTTGCCACCACCTCTCACCCCCCCCGAAATAAAAGAATCTATTTCACCTGATGATTCAAACCCGCCCCCTGCTACGTGATCCTCTTTCCCCATTGACCATCGAGACTCGGCGGAACGGTTCGATGACGCTTATTTTCTCTTTCATTTCTCGTCTGCTTTCAGGTGTTCGACAAGCATAATCGTGGCTACATCACCGCGTCCGATCTGAGAGCCGTGCTGCAATGCCTCGGGGAGGATCTGTCCGAGGAGGAAAGTAGGTATCGATTCTGTCCATTCGCTTCAATAATTGCTATCCTCGGCTTCTAACGGACGTTTGTTGGTTTGTTAAATTTCGTAACTGCTGAACCGATCCAGAAAAATGTAATTACAACGCGCAAGCATATATATATAGATTGCATAGGAAGGCGGATGTTAATCCTCGGGGAAAGGGGGGAGAACAAATTGGAACGATCCAGGAATGATTCTCTGTGCAACGTATGAATAGTTGTGATTCCCGGGAATTAGTACCGATCGCGTTAGTAGATTGTACCGGATTGCTCCTTTATCGGAGCGAACAGGGGAGCCGGATCCAGGGAAATTAATTCGTCACTCGCAAACTCGGGAACAACGCAGTGAAGCCGGCGAAGAAGACTGGGAGCTGCGAAGCTAGGTGACGAAAAGTTTTACTCGGAGCGCCAATCCCGTGCCTGCCACCGGCAGCCCTTCATTTCCACGACAAATCGATTCTAGTTTTACATCCTCGACACGTTTGTTAAAACCCGAACCGGGAGCGGGCGTTGGTCAAGCTGCTGCTGGAATTTAAGAGAAAAGTGGAAGAGGTGCGCGCGCGCGAGCGAAGGCTGTTCCGCGAGGATTCGGTCCCCTGAGTGATTCTCGTGCTGCAGATGTCCGCGCTGCGCAAAAATCTCTCGAGATTGCGAACCGTGGAATTCCTCCGTGGGAACGAGTTCCGTGAAACCACGCGGAGCGGAGTATGTACAACGAATGCCGGGGGCTGTAGGAATCTAACGTTGCCGTTACGATGTTTTTTCGAAGATTACAAGATCTAAGAAAACAGAGAGGGAACCGCGAGCTAGCGACTGTTATTACACCAAGAAATATCCGTTCCCATTGCCCCGGTTCACCAGCTGTTATCTCGCTGGATCAGGTAACGCGCCGTCTCTAATTTTCTTTGACGCGTCATTAGGATCTTTCCGCGAGTCGTGATTCGTCGCCTCGACGAACCGGCTCCTCCTGTTTCGCTCCTCGCCTGGATCCAAGGGGATCGCGGGAGAATAAGTCACGTGGATAAACAGCACGGGGGAAGGCTCGACCGAAGCTTCCTGTTCGGAACTCTCGTTATCCTTCGGTGGGTTTGCCGTTGCACGTCACGGCAATCCTGCAAGCTCCTTTGCAATTTAAAGCAACCGACACGTCCCGCCGTTCCGACCGATCGTCCGGAATCTTTTATCCGCGAGCGGCGAAACGTGTGACAAACCTCCATTCGCGCAATTACGCCCGAGATTGTTTTAAAAACGCGGCGATTCGTCGAGCACCCGTCCTGCCTCGTGAGTCGAGAGGAATTTGGAATATTCCGCGGTTGAGGGAATGGTACTCGCTTCGCTCGATTTAAACTGAAAGTCTACCAGACTTATTTGCCGAACGCGTGGGTAGTATTGCAGAGGATTCGAACCCATATCGGTACTAAAAAAATCGAAACACAGTTTATTACTTCGTACTTTGCTAGAATTAATTTTAGTTCACACGCAGCAACCGTATTTCACTCTTTCCCTTTGCGCGTAAAGTATCGACTCCTCTTACGCGACTCCGCAAAGCCGGTGTATTCTCCTTCGTGTTACTCGAATCAGCCGTCGGGATGAGCCGCGTAATAAAGTTAACTCGCCCGAACGAGCTAGTAAAATAACACTGGGACAGCAAAACAGCAACGAATTTTCTTGGGAACTTCCCACGGCGGGCAATTAAGGAGCGCATCTCGTGCAAATTTGCCCGCGTTGCGTTAATAACGCGCTCTCTCCTGCGAGACGGTAAATTGCGTTCCCCCCTGCATCGGACTGCGAATCTATAGTGACCGACGTAATAATACGTCGGTACACGGGATGAGGTCACTAATTGACCGGAATCAATTTGTGATGTACACGTATTTCAGTTCGCATTAGTAGTTGCCGAGGGATATCAAACCGATCGCGGTAATGCCGTTGATAACGTCGTTCGAGAAAATTGCCGCTTTTATAATTTAGCGTGGTCGGTCGCAAATAGCGCCGTTCCTAACGATATCGCAGGGTCGGAGGGGCTTTGGGCATCCTTGGAATCAATTTTTCTATTGGCATTACTTATTAATCGTGTTAGAAGCCTGTAGGTCTGTCGGTCTTCGTGGCTCGCAGAGGTGCCGGGGCTTAGGGGGAAACAACATTAGTCACTAGGGACCTGTTTTCGGCTCGAGGGGAAGTTTTCTCCCGCAATCATTTGGTAATCGATTGAAATTACTCTTCGATCGACGAGACGCGAGGAATTAATTGTTCTCGATTTCACACGAGAATAATAAGAAAAGCTCCCTTTACAACCGAAACTCGCGAACTCATTGGCGCGTCTGCCTGAACGCCGACGGTCGCTAGTTCCCGCCATCTATCCTCCGAATTAAAATCCAAATACTGATAGCCGCGTGTTCGAGTGGAGATTCATGCGACGATTGAAAAACGCCCTCGTTCGTACGGCGAAACGATCGTTTTTCACCACTCTGGCCAGCGCGCGTTATCGGTTTCACGCAGGGAAATTATCGAGTACACGTTTTTTTTTTGCAGCGGAAGAGCGCGCCGCGGAATATTAATACCGTCGCGATGTTTCACGCGGTAATACTTGGGTCTGGACAGATTTCGCGGAAACGCGGCGGCAGGAGCGGCGCAAGCTGCGCGGTTAAAAATTAAATTGCACACGGTCGTCGCGCCGATTAGCATACGATCGTCCGCGGGTGATTTTAATCAGACCAAATGCGACGCATGCTGCGTCCGTTGAACGCTCGCGATGGATGCACATCTGTAATAGCGTGGATATTAATTCCTACTGTTCCATCAGTCTCTCTGACCACTCTCTGCAATTATCCCGACAAACGCGCGCGTCCACGCGACATCACGGGAGGCGCGAGAACTATTTACCCGTAACCGGTATCGGTCCTCCGATACCTTTGCTCGCCGGATCGAACGGGCGACGTTTGAAAAGTTCGCACGGAACGCAAGGTGTAAGCCGTTTTTACTGTGTTTCAGTCGAGGATATGATCAAGGAAGTGGATGTGGACGGGGATGGACGAATCGATTTCTACGGTAAGCCGCTGCTTCATGCTCGCACACCACCGTCTACTCCCTAGAGTTCCTAATAATCGGAGAAAAATATGAACGACCGCGGAGAATAGAGGGAATTCCTTCGTACCTGATTGTCCCCCTTCCAGCTGTTTCACCCCCAATTGATCGACGCCCCCCGCTCCTCCCCGGGGTGCAAAGAAATTGGGGGTGAAGAAGGGGCGAGAACACTGTGGTATTTCACGGGTTAGGGTTAGCCCGAGGCTAGGCCGACGATTCGCAAGGCGAGAGGAACCACTCGTTTCGCGACCTAGGTGGATGGTAACGCGACGCGTTTCGACGAAAGGGCCAGTAGGAAGGCGACAGAAATCCCTTCGATTTCACGCCTCTCATTCCATCCCTCGAGTTCCTTGTTCTCCTGGCAGGGGCGTGTGCAGCGTCGGTCGCAGTGATAAATCGGAATATTTCCGACGCGGTTCCAATCATCCCTTACATTCCCCGCTGATAGCTTTGTATCAAAACTTCCGTACGCCCCTTTCCATCATACTTTAAACGATCAGGGATTCAGCCGCAGATACTGGAGCCGCGACAAGTAGGTCACTTCGCCCGTTCGCGCTTCAATTCGCGGAGCTCCGAAATACAAAGTGATTGGTCGTTCCTTTATTCGGAATGTCGATTTCGTCTGGCACGAGTGCTTAGGGTGACTATGAAAATTTAAGGACATTTTCGATAGATCGTTATCGAGAGCTTGATTGTTCCAGAGTTCGCCCACGCGCTCGGCGAGCCCGGGATCGACGACGACGACGACGACGACGAGGAGGAGGTGCAGTCCCCGGGCTACTAGAGTTTTACCTATTCTCGTGTCTGTGTTAGATAGAACGAATTAACGTTGAGCCGAAGGCAACCAACGACCGCGATCATCGCACTGTTCCCCCCTCTGACATTCACTGTTACGAGTGCGGCAATTCTGCCCGGAATTCCGCTCGACGCTCCGGTCCCCTTCGTCGTGTATCGGATATTTCGCGGGCGACCAAAAAAGAAAAGGCGGCGGGAAGGAACGGGGGACACTTTGAAATCCGCGCCGACGCGAAAGATGGTTGCGCTTAGTGCCAACAGGTCGCGCCACTCTCTGCTACCGCAACGGGGTCACCGCACGATTTCGAATTCGATACCGCGGCCTGGCCGTGACGCTCGCTATCTGTTCGGTCAATGTCAGAGGACCGTTTCGACAAGCCCTAATCTCACTTACAGTACGATCCGTAGATACAAGAATGCCTGGTGTGATTTTATGTTACCCGATAGCACTTCGAAACGGATCGGATCCGTTGGATCAGTGGCGCACGAAAATGACGGGATGCTTCGCGCCCGATATCCTTTACATCCGGGCACACCTCGACTCGAAAGTTCAGAATTATTCGCCTCACGGTTGCAACTTCAATATTAGAGTAGCTTGAAAGATTCATCTGTAGTTATCATACGATTACCATATGCTAATATTTTTGGATGTTGTATACTTAACGAGGACCGGCGTCTCGCGTAACATAAAGTCCCAGCAAGCGACGCGTCTAAACTTCCTCTTCGTTGTACTGAAATGTATCTACCGGTAAATCTTCGCGAACCGTATTCGATGGCTTGTCTGACGGAACGAGAAATCGGCGAGAGAGAGAGCAGAGGTTGATCTACGAGTGAATCGACACTGTTCCTTCCCGACGGTGGGAACGTTCATCGAGGAGAGGATAATCGGCAAGTAGGTATCGATCGAGTCTCCCGCTCCTCGCTCGCCGAGTCTCTTCGTCCTGATCGTATCTGGATGTACACGCGACAACGCGATCGCAATCGATTTCCTCTCGTAAGATATGTGGACTTTTCGATTTTAAATATCTCGTCTACTCTAGATCACGTTGTCTCCACCTTAAACTAACCTAAAGTAAGAACAACAGGCACCGCGGCGAAATTCCATCGACCGCAACGCGATGAACGTCGCCGATCGGCACGATCGGCGAGGGTGGACGGAAAGCTGCTAGAACGGAACAAGAATCGTCGACGATCTGTCGGCTCACGCTTTTACTTTTTCAAATCTCTCAATGGAATTGCTCTCGAAAGGCCCCGTCCCCCTTTTCCCCGATCCTCCGAGAAATCTATGGGGCCTCGAGACTGTGAATGAAAGTTACATGGAATAATTAAATCGATCTTGATGGCTTTGCTCTCCTCGAGCTTCGTACTGTGTACCTTGTAAACGATACTTCACTGTTACGCCAAATAACAAAAGCCGCACGCTGTTTCAAATATCTCAAAGGGTCTAATAAATCTAATAAACTAATGTCTCATCGTGGTAACCCAAGTTTTTACTCCTCCCGATCCAGCCGATCCACAGAGAGAATCGTGTGTCCACGAACTATCCCTCGTGTTTGTAACGATCGAGTTTATACGCCCGTACAAAAGTTGACGGCGAATCGCGCATGAATCGTAAACTGGGGTGACTGCCCACTTTTTTACTCGGACTGAAAAATTACCATATGATTGAATTCGCTATTGTTTCTTTCGTTTGACCTTGGATAAATTATTGTTATCGATTACAGAACACCATATGTTCTAATTACTTCACAATAAAATAAAGTTCTTCCGAAAAGTGGGCAACGTCACCCCGGCGCAGGCAAAGTCACCCCAGTTTACGGTATCCAATTTCTTCTGAAGGAACAGCGCGAGCCACCGACTTCAAATATATGAAAATCAATTTTCTCCGTCACGAGCTGCGTCAGCGACGACTGAAATCTTCCAGCCGCGATATTCACGGTGGCTCGTGCACGAGGAAACTGTTCCTCAACATTCCCCCAGCGAAACTTGGCCACGAGGAAGAAACGGGATGAAAAGAATCGTCGGCTCAAAGAGGTGTTTCCAAACCGTACAAACAGCAACACAACCCCCTTACATTTTCATAAACGTTCATTTTTATTAGCGATAAATAAACTTACATATCTTTACAGTAACAACATCCTCTCGTAACTCTCGGAAAATATGGTAATATCTATCCGCGAATAATCCATATATAGATCAAGACTTCCACTCTTTTCTTTGTCGATATTATTGTTGTTCTTGATGTGTTGCGCCGGGTGTTTGCTCACCCGGTTAAACGACGACGTATGGGCTCATATTTAAAAAAAAAAAGAGAAAGGAAGAAGTATTTGTACGACACGAATGGGGGTACATAGGATCTAATAACGCTGCGTGTAGGTGTGTGTGTATATGTGTGTGTTTTACATACGGCCTATGTACGAGCCTTAGTTAAATCCTAATAATAGCGAGCGTACAATTGTCGAACATACAAAAAGAAAAGGAAAACGTAAGACGTGAAACGTTAAGTATCGAGCCGATTTATCGACCGTCACGTTGATGCTGTCTTACAATTTAAGTTTCCCTATGCCATCCAGCTTTGACCGCGTTAACTGGTTATCGCATCGGTATCGAAGGTTCCGCGGGTGCGCAATATCCGTTACTGGTGTGCTAAACAACCGACAGCATTCCGAAATCCATTCCTTCCAGTCAGGATCAACATTCTCGCGAGTGTCCGATCGCTCTCCGCGGTTCTTCTCGCCAATCGCGAAAGAAATGGCTATGCAACAGTTAAAAAATATGATCCGCCGATGGCCTCGAGCAAGGCGATGTATATATGCGTACGTATACATACCAGTTAAGAGGAAAAAGCTTTCGTTTAATGATACACCATGTTCCTTCGGTTTACTCGTCAGAAGCATCTATGTACACTTGTTTACGGGTATGCGCGAGCGCGTATTTTTACTGTGCGTGCTATCCAAGTACGTACGGCTGAGAATTTGTCAAAACCTTCACCTCTCAATCCCGCCTACGAGGCGGATTCACGCTGTCAAGTACGCCTTCGATTGGTCTCTGCGCGTTCTCGATTTTAACGCGCAGCTTCTCTCTTCTCCGCGCAACGTTCCGGAATCGTTAAGGGCGACATTTTTCTTGACCGCAGAAAAATGAACGCCCTAATCGATACGGAACGTCGACGGAGTTCGCTATCGCGCCCCTCCTCCTCCATCTCTCTCCCCTCATCCCGTTAGAAAATTTCGCGCGACGTCGCGTGCTTTTGATCGTCGAAAAATGCTCGAAAACAGGGTCTCGTTTCACGGGCGGCGCGCGTGCGGTGCCACGCGATTTGGGGTACGGTTTACAAAAATTTTGTATATCAATCGACTAACCCTAATCAGCGTCGACGCGGGACGCGTGCTCGTGGTTTATCAAATGGTAATTATATAAAAAATCAATTGTCCGTGCAGCGGTGGGCTGCAGCCGTTTGAGCAGTCGAGGTTTTGGCTCTTCTCAAGTCACTTCGTTTCATTCCCTTCCCATCGTTTTCCAGAGTACCAACGAAATTGGATGTTGATTCACTTGTTTCAGTCCGATTGGATTATCGAGTCGCGCGTTCACCAGGCATCATTCCTTCCCAGACCAATCCCGCGCGGAGGACGAATCGACGGCCTAGTCCTGCCTGCCTTCTCCTGTCGGTCCGATCGTCGATCCAGAAACGTGTCCCCGAGTCGTGGACCCATCGTCCACGATTCAGAAGACGCGAGACTTTGAGGGTCTGCTCGCGGACCCCGCGCGGGGTTCTCCCTAGCTTCGATCCCGAAAAGTACAACCGAAGTCTCAACATGTTGGTGGTTATTAACGCTAAGTGTCCTTAGGTAAGTAACATTTAACCGCGCACAACGTTTTAAGTAGTTTTGAAGCAATATCGTTAGATACAGACGGAGCACAACGACACGATGAACGCCGGCGACCAAGCCTCTGGCTGAAAGGCCAGGCGAACTTGCTTCGTCGATGTGACCCCGCTGTTCGATCGTGCACCCTATCCACGTCCATCGACGTTCAGCTGCGAACGTTGCTAACATTAGCGAAATGAAAACCATTCGCAAAGTATCCTCGTACCCGTAGGGATTAGCCCTAGAACGTTCAGAGGCCCCGTGCAGCCTCCGCGGCCGCCATCTTCGCACGTCAGACGAATTCCTAAACTTGTTTGGCAAGCGTCGACCGTCTAAAACGGTCGGAAAACACCACTGGCGGAGCAGTGTGTTGGCAAAGGTGGGTCGATGGGCGGCGCGCGATCCACTCGCGACTCAGCCGCTAGAAGACCAAACGTCATCGTTTCATTGAACTAATACTATCGATCCATTCATCGCGATCCTGCCGGGGGCATCGATCTCCTTAGCGTTCTCCCGCGGGATCGGGAACGCTCGCGGTGGCAACGGCAGCTGCAGCGGCGAAACGTAACCGTCTCCTCCTGACGACGGAGAACGCTGGCAAAGAGAACTTTCGACGGTGGCGCGAGGATGAGATCGATGAGCGAGCGAAGTCCCATCTCGCCATGGGTCTCCCTCAGAGGACCGGCTCCTCGTCGGTTTCCTCGTTGTCTTCCTGTTCCTGCGACGAACACTGAGCCACGCTGGCTATCGAAAGGGAGTTGCTCTTGACGCGGCGCTGTCTCTTCGGCTGATTGTTTCCACCGCTGCTGCTGCTGCCGGCGCTGGAGCTGCTCGTGCTGTTGTCCACGTTACTGCCGCAGTCTAGGTCCGTTTGTTGTCCGTGGGGGTCTATCAAGGGTCTCAGAGCCGATCTCAGGGACCAGGAGAGGCGCGGATAAGCGCGCTCGTGCTGGAGGGTCGGCTCTTTGCTCTGGCTCTGTCTCTGCTTCTACAAGAGGGGTTGAAACGCATCGTGCTTGAGTATACTCTTAATCGGAGCGGGTCAAGAGCGACAGCGTCGGGGTAAATGCGTGAATTATCGATCGGACTCTAATTAAAGAAGGTCGCGCGCGCAAGCGTGCCGGCAACGGCAACAATCGAACAGATATAAATAAACGAGCTTACCTCGGGATGGTCACTTGACCCCGTTTCCCGCGGAGCCAACAACTTCTTGCTCTCGGAAAACTGCCTCAGCGACTTGTCTCTAACGTAGACGAACGGCCGGATGACCCTGAGATCCTGCCGGCGGATGTAGTAGTGGGCCTTCATGGTTTTCAGCTTGCCGCCGTGGAACACCGAGACGAGGAAACCCTCGGTGAGGTCGTCCAAATGCTGGCCCAGCGCCAGCACGTTGTAATTGTGCTGCTTGGCGATCGAGTACAATTGCGCTCTGGTCGTGCGATTGCAAAAGCTGCACGCCCCGCTCGCGTCCGTCTGCTCATCCGTTTGATTCTCGGCGTTGGTGCACTTCGATTCGGTGCTCGGCTCCTCGTAGAAGTACGGAACGTCCAGGGCCTTCAGATAGCTCATCGTCTCGATCGGATCGAGCCCACTCGCGCCCATCGTGGCTGCTCCGATCTCGAAGTCTATGCCTTTCGATCTCGCGTAGAATCTGTACTGGTGCAGCGTGTGCAACAGTGACAGGGAGTCTCTGCCTTTGGCCGACAGGCAGACCAAAACTCGGTCGTTGTCCCGGATCATGTCGAACTCCTGCATCGCCTCCACAGCTGGCTTCCAAATGTTCTTGGGTGGACAGTGCCACTGGGGCCGCGACACTTCGATCTTCCCGTCCTTCGTCTCGAACGCCGCCTCTGGCCGCTCGTCGTCCTCCTCCTTCAGATCGCTCGAGCACTCCTCGTCCTCCGAGAAGTCGTCGTTCTGGCGTACCTGTTGCTTGCAATTCGATTTGCCGGGCAGCGCGGTCATCGACGACGCTCTTGGCTTTCGGCCGTAGCTGTTCGTGGAATTGGACTCGGCGCTGCTGCTGCGCTTCAAGTCCACAGAGTCCAAGGACTTGTCGCTTTCGTGGAAGGATAAGTTTATGCCGCTGTCCTGGGAACTGACCGAGTTCACCGCCGAGTAAATCTTGGGAAGGATCTTCCTCGCATCACCGATCTCCAGCCCCACGCGCTCGTGGGTGTCTTCGTCGTTGAGATCGTCGTCCAGGTCGTGCACCACCTCCTCGTCGTCGGTTTTCGACTGGTTACGGACCAGCTGCTCGTTCTCCGGCGGTTTCATCACGTATATCACTGTTTCATCCGACGAGCACTCGCTGGACATCTTGCTCTCCTGCTGCGTCAGCTCGCCCACCTTCCCCGAGATCTCGATCGGCCCGCTCCGTCTCTTGCTCGAGAGCCTGGGCGAAGCGGAGGATTGCATGATTCTGCCTCTGTCGGGGGAACCGCAGCCGTTCGAGGACACGTCGGAGGCAGAGGCGTCGGGAGAATGTCTGTGAAGCCCGTCCACCGCGTTCACCATGCACCTGATCTCGGACTTCACCTCGCTGGCCATTTCCTTGGAGAACTCCATCAGATACTCCGCGATGTCGCTGGCGGTGAAGGAATCGTGACGGAGCTGCTTCTCCTCCACCGACAGCTGGCTGATGGAGTTAAGATTGCGCGAGTGATGCTGCGGCGTGTTCTCCGACGTGTTGGTCTCCGACAGCGCGTCGTCCACCTTCGATATCACCTCCCTTATCTCCGACTTGATCTCCGTCGCCAGCTCCTTCGTTACCTCCTTCACGTACGCCCTCAAGTCCTCCTCCGACCTTTGCCCGCAGTTCCCGGGGACCGGGGACGATCTACCGCCGCCAACGAACTTCTCCGTGTAGTCGTTGACCGAGAAGAACGAGTTCGGTGGCGAGGCGGCGTTATGATAGTTCAAGGTCAAGATCGAGTGACTGGGGCTGCCGTTATCCAGCTCCAACGAATTCAATTCCGTCTGGCTGCTGCAGCTGCAATGGTGCTTCCTCTGCTTCGAGGGGTTCCCGTTGCTCCCGCTCAGCCCCAAGCTGGTGAGAGTTTGCGGGCTCAAGGTAAGGGGCGGTATAGGCGAGGACGAGGACGACGCTGCCTTGCGATTGCCCGTGGTGTTCTCCCCGCCGCCCGTGCTGCCAAGTGAGTTGCACCTGGCACGGCCAGCGTTGGCAGCGTCCATCAGATCCCTCTGCTCTTTAATTGGCCTGTTGCCTGCGGGAGACATTGCACCGAGGGCTGATGGCGTGACCGCCTCGCCGACGGCGAATCTGACGGGCATAGGGGAACTTGGGCAAGTAGCCGGTGACCTCTGGCCAGCTACGTTTTTATTCGTGGCCGGCTGTTCCTCCTCGTTGCCGCTGCTGGGGCTCGAGTAAGAGGTTTGAAACTCGGCCGCGTGCAGCAGGGTCCTCCTCACGGAGCTCAGCGCCGGAAGACTTCGATGTCTGGGCGACATCGATGAAACGGGAACGTTCCCGGTGCGAGGGATGTCGCTGTTCAACCGGCGCATGCTGTTGGCCAGGGCCAGGCTGTTCACCAGGCTGTCGTGAGTGGTCGTTGGCGTGTGATGGCCGAGCTTGTTCCACGACAGCATCGGGTTGAATGGTACATCTTGCTTCACGTTCTGCGAGTTGCCCAGCAGCAGGTCCTGCGCCTCGCTCGGCAGCATGAACCATCGCAGGGCCTCCATCCGCTCGGACGCGAAGTTGTAGCTGCGGTCGATCTGCAGCGGATACCTCTGCGCCATCTTCCTGGCCCGGTTGAAAATGTTCCGCGCGGTCTGCAAGCAGTCGCCGTAGTTCTGCGGGAGGACACCCGTCCCGGACACCCGCCTCTCGGACGAGTTCATCTTCCCGTCCGTGTATCTGATCGAGCTTAGCCACTTTCGCTCCTTGAACACGCTGTTCGTGTGGTGCCGCCATTCCCCAGTGTCCGGATTCAGCACGTACTGCGGCAGCAACTTCCAGCCCTCCGTGGCCACCATTTTCAGCGCCTCCAGAACGAACGCCACTTCCGCCTCGGACATGTAATAGGGGAACGAGAGCTTGGCGAAGCCCGGCCTCAGTCCCTCCGCGTTCGTCTCCTCGTTCTCGCTGTTCCGCTCCCTGCAATTAAGCCTTTCATTAGTCATACATTCGGAGCCCCGGCCGGATCGATACCGTAAAGCAAAGGTGTCGAATTTCCGTACCCCTCCACGAGAACCTTCTGGTACTCCTTGGCGAGTTCCTGGTCGATTCCCATCAGGTCGTGAGCGTAACGACCCGCGCACGCGCACCCGCCGCGCGCCTGTATGCCGAAAACGTCGTTCAAAACGGCGCACACGAAGTTGTGGTGGAGAAACGTGCCGCGCGGGTGACGCACCATGAACGAGAATATGGGAAGCCTCTTGACATTCTGCGAGCCGCTGCCCAGCAGAATCAGTTCCGGTATCGTGCGCACGTGAGCCAACACTTGCCTAAACGGCCAACGAAAAGCAAGGCACGCGTGTCAGTACACAACAACCGATCGATCTCGAGCATCTTTTATTTTTCCCTGTCCCCTTATCGGCTAACCGCCGTATGATTAATTACCGGAGGCTATTTTTGAACCGTCAATAAATAATCGCACCTGGAAATCTTATCTTGACGGGCGACAATGGCCCGCGGTGTAACGTTCTCCTTCAATTGTACCGCGAGCCCGCATCTGATGCTCTCGACCACGCCAGCTGTGCCGCTCTCCTCTCGCAGCTCTGCGTCCCGGTGGTAGTGATGGGAATCCCTCATGTCCTGCGTGCCGATTTTGTCCTTCAGCAGGGACCGCTTGGTCACGAGCACACCTGGGGACTGCACCCCGCCGATGAACTTGTGCCCGGCGAAGATGATCGCGTCTTTGTGAACGGTCGTCTCGCCGACGCCCGGTAGATGAGGGTTCATGTCGATCTGTACGTACGGGGCTGAAAGAGCGGCAGATAAATTAATCGGTACGCTAATAATAAAGCGGAACGCGACTTTGTACGATCGATGCGGATTATAGGTGGCATATCGGTTGGATCGAGTCTGGACGGTCAGACACGATTAATGTATTTTCGTCACAAAAGGGGACAAACATTGCGTAAGTGTAATATGCTCTCTTGTTTCGGAGCCGTATCGGCTTCCATCGGCTAATCGTTATGTACCTGCCGTGGTGTAATCCCAGACGCTGAGTGCCCCATACTGGTGCAGGAGGAGGGTCGTGGCGACGTCATCTGCCAAAACCCCGGTTATGCAACTGGCAGCGCTGAAGCATCCGATCATTTGCGTAACACCCTCTGCTCGCACCTTTATCAGGCTACGCTCGAGATCGTTCAGGTCTAAGAAGCCCTCCCGGGTTTCGGACACTCGTACTATCTGCGATGATTATTTGGAGGTCAGTGAGCAACATTTTCATCCCCGTTTACCACATTCTTTTCGCGCGCGATCCCGTGCAGAGCGTTCCCGAGAAGCATGGCCAAGTTTCCGGTGTAGTCTGGAAACTGGGGACGAGGAGGTAAATATGTTTGCGTCGGATCGTTATTGCTTATCGCGTTGGACGCCTGGCCCAATGCTACGATTGCTCTCAGGACTTGACTTTGCTTTGTTCGGCAGCCGGAGGTCACCGTCGGTTGCAAATTAAATATAGGAGGCTCAAGATAACAGAGACATTAATGGACCAGACTTCGCGGCATACACTGTTTTCGGAGACGACCAGAAGACCTTGCACCGTACCATTCACCGTTTCCTCGCCACCCGTTCAACAGCATTTTACTCCGAGAATATGACTACTCGCGTCGGTATCGCATTGAAACTCCTCCACTCGCGCATAGTTAGCCGAACAAGTCTAATTTAAGGTCGAGCAATTGACTTCAACTCGCGGCTGTTACTCGAAAGTCAACGTCTCGCCTGCTAGGTGTATTTATAAAAACGGCCGGCGAGTATGTCGCTAGCTCGATGCTAGAATTAATCGCCACAAAGGAAGTGCCGAAGGTGGCCTCGTTACGCGGCACCGAGTGCCGCACGTTCAAGCTCCGCGAGCTCCCAAAGACGTTAAACGATTTAAGAAATCCCCTGGCTTTTGAGAGAAGCATTTCCAACCCCCACGTCCACTCACAACGCGTAAAAAGCACTGCCCTCTCGAAAGCGCTCTGCACATTAATTACGATACGGCGTCCTTCGCGAGCGACCATTCCGCGAGTCAAGAATATATCCTCGATGGGACTTTCAATGCCTTCCAGGCCATTTAACTGTCATTCCAGTATATCAACCAGCTGCCACCAGCGAGAATACTTTTGACTCACCGCTCCGAGACTGTTCTACGGCTCGCTTAGCGTGCTCGTGCACGCGCTCCTTACCCTGACACAGTGCTCCCGCCAAGGGCGTAGATTCGCGTGGTGCTCGAACGGCCCCACGAACACCACCGTGGCTTTCGTGAGATCGAGGTGTCGCAGAAACGTGCAGAGAGCCGCGGCCGTGCCTTGACCCGTGAACAGCACAGCATCTTGCTCGCCAGCCCCCACCGCGTGCTTCACGATGTCTCTGGCTTCGTGTCTGCAATGATCGTCAGGAGATATACATATAAACATCGACTCGTCCTTCCGTCGGCTGTGCGACGATCGTAAAAAACCGCCGACTGACAGAGATCTACGCCGAGGGCGTAGGTGATATCCCTGCCGCGATTTCTCGCTGCCCCGAGGTCGCTCTCCGCGAGGTCGCTTTATCCAGCAACGATCTGGCAGTGGATGCCGGGGACGCGGCCGAGGGCAACGATACCAAAACTCATTCGCATTCGCGCGGATCGGTTCGGCCGTTAAAGTGTTCACGGGGGCTCGAGTCGGTGATTATTGATCTGGGGACGTCAGCGCCATGGAGAGCGGGACGCCCAGCGGAACCACCCCTGCGTTTCGCTGCATAAGATTTGGGGATAACGAGGCCAACTCGGGGACGAGACAGCGCTGCGTTTCCATTGGAACGCAGTGTCTCGGCGAGTCTCTATAAATTCATCAACGGTCGGAGCAGATTCAGACCTAACGCGGTGTCTAATGCTATGATCATCGCGTCTCTCACATTTCAACGATAGCTTGATCCACCCGAGTTGATCCGGAATTGACGTAGCAATAATCTTGAGAGGTTTCCAAAGCTCCTAAAACGGCGGCGTCCTAAGTAATAGGATCTCTGGCGCATATAGCGCGACAGTTAACGAGTTAAAGGCACAATTCCCAGTGGAAGCGGAATAGAATAGCAGCTAGCGGTGTTTGCCGCGGAAATTGGGCGTCAATCGGGATCGTACTCGCATGCTAATTCCTCGCGGGGTATAGGAAATCGATAATCGGGAATTCATAATGCACGCGCGTTCCTCCCCGGATACTTTCTAACCCGCGATCCACGCCTAGGAAAACGATCCGCCTGAAGACAGAGGCTTCGCTCGAGGCTCCGTCAATCCCGCGATTTAATAGAGTTAAACCGTAACTGGAGGAATTGGTTCTGCGAAACGGTTAGCGCAACGCGTCGTTAGCTTGATCGTCCACGAGCATCAGTCGGATCGTTTCTCAACTACAAACGTCACCTGTGTACAGTGGGTGGCCAAATTATTATACTCAAGCAAAAAGGTTTGAGATTTTGTAAGTTTCAGCGATGGGATAAAATAGAGGTCTCGTTTTAAATATTATAATATTATTTTTTAATATTAGTATATGTATTTAAGAATGCAAATTAAATACATTTAGGTATATAGGTTTAAGGGTATATTGTATAGGTAACATTACTCAATATTTGGTGACTCCGCCTTTAGCTTTTATGACGGCTTGGATTCGGCGTGGCATGCTTTCAATGCATTCTGTGGCTGCTTCCTGCAGTTTTGTAGTATTCCGCCATATTCTGATGATATTCCCTATTATTTCTGTCTTATTTGTAATAATTTTATCCGCGCCCTTTTAATAACAAGTGAGATTTATATGTTGAAAAATTACTCGCTTCATGCATTGTTACTTTAACCCTTAACTAGTATGTATACTGTTTTTGGCAAACGTGACATGGTGTACCAGGGTCATGGCAGAGCCAAAATAAAAAAGGACACAGAAATTTGTGAAGTCGACACTAGATCAACCTCTATGAGTATTTTGTTCTCAGGTGATGTATAAAATAATAGAAACCTAAAAATTTAAACTATTATTATAAAATTAATTAGAAACTCAGTTTACAGACTTAGACAACCAAAAATTTTGCATCGAACTTTGCGTGCCTGGGGTCATGAGCTACCCCAGGATACCAGTTAAGGGTTAATTACAGCCACGACTTTCACAGATTTGACGAACATAATAATTTGGCCACCCTCTGTATTTAAAAAACATCACAGGCGGCTCGTAAACCGCCACGACCTGAAACAGCTTCGGGACAAGCTGTCCCTCCTTGCCCACTTGACAAGTCAATGCGCGCATTCGTTGCCCCTGCGTCCTCCGCGGTTATCGCAGCCGTCCAACGGTGGATCGCGAGGACGGATTAAAGTCAGTGGCCGAGGCGCTCCATCATCGACTCACCTGAACAAAGATGATTGCAGGCTGCAGATGGACGTGGACGCGTGGGTGTCGCCCAGGCATGGCAGCACCTCTCTCGCGATGTACTCCTCGAGGAATTGCAGCGACCTTCCCGAGGCGGTATAGTCGCAGTAGACCACTGTAACAGAACGATACGTGCCGTGAAGATCGTGCGCATAGGAGGAGGAGCGCGGTTTCCTTCGGCGGTCGACTTTGCCCGTGCAGGTAATCGATAGTCGGCCGTGATAACGTCTCCGCGTGTATTATTCACGCGCGCGTCCGCGAGTATCTTTGGAAATGTCGGGCAGCGGCTTCTACCGGGTCAACAATACCGCCAAGCTTTTTCACGGACGAACCCCTCCACGGTCTACACTTTCCCTCCTCTGCTGATTCACTGGTCGACCCGTGTCTCGCGCTCCCCTCGCCGAAATATACTCTCGATCGTGCGCGACGTATATCAGCGTAGCCACGCGTTGTTATTCGCGGCTGTTTGGTCGCAGCTCGCGGAGCAGCGGTCTATTTGGAGATGAACGTCCGTTCAGGAGTTAAGTTGAGATACGACGGCAAATAAAGGAGAGTATTATAAGGGGTGGTCCGTTTTCGTCTACAAGCGGGCGTATCTCGCGGAGGATTTGTATCAGAGATGAACCGAAGGAATTAACCCGCACAGGGTTGAAAGCAGCTGTGGGGACCATTAGGCGGTCATGCTCAGTCAAGTGGCCGAGAAATGGTGGTCTTTGGGAATTTTTTACTCAAAAGCTATAACACATTTCTCAAAAAATCTTTTTTCCTTTTAAGGAGTGCATCTAGTACCGTGCATCGTAATTTTTTTATTTCAAAATGTGTTATAGCTTTCGAGTAAAAAATTTCCAAAGACCACCCTTTTTTTGGCCTCCTGACTGAGCATGACCCCTTAAAATGCGCATTAATCAGCGGCTATTATCGAGAATAAGCAAACAAACAAAAACGTAGTGGTTGTTAAGCACAGAGTTCAAGGGACGATATGGCTTCATGAGACGCACAAAAATAATGTTTACAAAGTGATATCGAGGTCGTGTACCAGATATCGAGCGGGATTCCGTGAACCACGAACCGAGTCGCACATCTTCAGTTCCAGTTTGTCAACGGAATTATTCGTCCCGCCGAAACGAGGCGGGATTTCTATATACCAGCCTTTTCCCATTGTTTCTCTATTCCGAGTGCGCGCGGAAAATGGCCGCGGGCACTCGTCGCGATTCACCCTGTATACACCGTGGACCGTGTCGAGGCGTCGAAGCTCCGCGGCGCTGGTTGCTCCCGCCGCTATTTCCAGGCCCACCCAGCCTCGAGTTTACCAGAAAATGGAAATTGTTTATTCAGCAACGGGAACTAGCTTCCATTTGGCGCCAGTGCTCGCGGCCAACAAAAGGCACACCGCGCTCACGGTCCTCTCGACGGCGCGACTCTTCGTGCGACGGGGTTCGAAAAATTCCAGCCTTTTCAGCCAGCGAGCAGCGAGCGCGCTGCTCGGCGCACCTGCTCGGGCGAGAGACCCCGGCTGAATAGCCTTCGAGAGGGTTGCGAAACGCGTGGATTAGCGCACAGATATGCACGATTATTCTGTTCAATTTATCGCGGAGCGGACGGAGAGGGGCGCGCGGGTTTGGCTATTTCGCGAGGGCGAATCGAATCGCTTTATTGCCGGGGAAAGCCAAGGTAGACGAGGGATAATGGCTCGCAGGTGTGTTTCTTACGAAACAAGCCTCTGATCGACAGCCGGTCACCGCCGCAGGCGAAATTATGCCCGCGCGCGCGACTTTCAAACCGTTTAGGCGCGAACGGGGACTGGAAACCGCGCAGATAGATTTGTTTAGGAAGGAACGCGTGGAGCCGAGCGAAATTTAATAACGATTTCGTAACTGCCTCGCCGCACGGCGCGCAGTCCGGGCGGACGCGATACATATTCTCTCGTGCGCGGCGATCGAAAGATGCGGGGAATGTGGTCGGTCGATGAAAGTGATATTCTACTTTCAATCTGCCGAGCAAAAATAGGAGAGCTCGTTCTCTATTTCAAACGCACTCGCTGCCTCGCAACGCCTCCCGCGAACCGCGCTCGTTTTTTCCAGCAGGCCTGTTCCCTTTTATCCGATGGAGTGCATCGTTTCGATTAGGTAGAACAGGTAGCGCGCGGTAATGAGGTCAACTATGTAGATGGTAGATCGTAGATATTCCGTCCGTCCGGCTGACCCAGTAGACCTCGTTCGTTTTATCCATGTAGAATGCAGAGTGACCGCTGTCACGAACACGTGACGTCGGTCTGCGACGAGAATCGGAATGTCATGGTTTCCAGGCTTTCGAAGGAAAGCTGCCTGCCCGTTGCCGCGTCTAGCAGACCGTTCCACAGATACCCTCCCCTTTACATTGCCATCATCGCGGGCAAAGCACCGCTGAGGAGCAGCGATTCCACCGCTCGATACTCCGTTCGAGTCACCTTGCACACTCGGGGCGCTATCAATGTTGCAAGTTCCTCCGGTCTTTCTGTCAGCGAAACCGCTCGAAACGGCGTGTATTTAGCATCATCGCGGACGGTCGCGACTGATAGAGATGGAGTGCAAAATCACTGACAGTGATTCACGACCATGATCGTGATTTTTTTTTAACTTAAACGAATTTGCTTACTGTGATCGTAATTTAATTATTTTTTATAAAATACACTTCGACACAGCTTGTGTTGCAGCCAAAGCGTATTAATTCAGCGAATATGTACATACATACATTCATGAATAGTGAACGTACGCGCACACTGATTTGATTGGATAAAGCATTCACGTTTACATTATACTTTTTAACTAAAGTGAAGAAATATTCGTTAATGGGGTACTCTAGTGTAACTGGTCGTTTTTCAACGCCATCTTCGAGAATTGATTTAATAAAAACTATAAGTTTATACTATCTGGTGGTTTGTTTCGTAAGGTAGGTTTCAAGTAACAGGTACTCAGAATTTGTTTGATCTAGTTTATTAAACTCCTTCAAAGACATTGCTTTCCGACGGGCGTTGGTGCGGGAACTGCTCTAGTCATCCGAAATGGAAAAACTCAGATTTATTTTCCTTACTAGGTTTGCCGCTATGGTTGTAACCGCAGACGAGTCTCTATATTGTATAAAATTAATTCTACAGAACGAAAACAGCTAAATTTATCAGCAGAAATCGAACTTTTTTTCAAACATTCCGCAAATTTGTATTGTTAGGAGGCCTCCGTGGATCCAATCATAGCGACAAACATAGTAAAGAGAATGAATCTTAGTTTTTCCCTTTTGGATGACTAGAACAGCTCCAACACCAACGCCCGTCGGAAAATAATTGTTTTTGAAGAAGTTTGCACCACCGACTATATCTACATCTGTGTGCGATAAAAAAGTTCAAAGAAATTCTGAGTATTACTTCAAACAGATCCTAATATCCAGGCAAAACGCCAGATAGTATAAACTTAAAGTTTTTGTTAAATAAATTCCCGAAGACGGCGTTGAAAGACGGGCAGTTACACTAGACTACCCCCTTAATTTAAATAGATCAAGAACAATTACATTCGTTCAAAATATACAATCAACATGCTATAAGAACAGTGTGGGCTTAAGAATGTTTTGAGAAAAATTAGATAATGGGGTTGACGCGAGAAAAGAACAGTTATGCTCTCCACCAATAAGAAGGGATCACGAAAAATCAGGTATCACTGTGAAAAATCGCCGTGATTGGGAACGAACTTAATCGAATCACGAGTGATTCACAAATAATAGTTCTATCCAACACTAGGTACTTAAGAAGTCACGAGCTCCTTGAAAATAATTCGAACGCGCCGCGGACGAGTCTTAAATCTTAATGTCAACTCTACGCTTACGCGGCTGTGCGACGAGAGTCGCGATCGCGCGATCCCCTCAAAGCGAAGCCCCTCGTCATCGGCCACCTCCAAGAGCCGCGCAATTAGGGCTGCCATCCGTCCGGGTTTCCCCAGATTTCTCCCCTTTTTTGGGGGCGTTTTTACAGAAATTTTTGTCTTGGGATATCGTACCTAATATAAGAAATAGTTCAAAATGTCCGGGATTTTAATGTTCTCTGTCCTAGGTTAGTGATTTTACGGTTGGCAGCGCTACGCGCAATAAACAGTGCCGCGCGCATCCGCGTACAGCCGCGAAATTGCGGGCGGACCACCCGCTTCAGCGATCCCTCGAAGCGAATTTCCAATGAATGGGTCGAGCCTCGGATCCCGCCGAGAGCGGAGCGTCTGCTGCGAGCTGCCCGCCAGCGATGGAATCGAGAGACAAGGCGGCTCGTAACCTCGTTGCGGGCTCGGGAACTTTGCATACGTCCGCGAAGTCGCTTTCTCTAGCTTGCAGGCATGGAATCTAGCCTCTGCATACCGTACAAGGGATCGCGGCAGGAGGGAAAAAAAATATAGAGAGAAGAGGGGATGGAAGGTTGGCTAATTGCGTCACGAGAGGTGATCGAGGCCTGGAGCGCTGCTCGCGCCTGTGTGTGGCGCGCGTGCATCGGCGGGCCGTTTGTACGGCGGGTTCAAGGTACCAGGAACTGCAGGGGATTCGCTTCTGGGCGTAGTTTGACCTAAATCCCGAAGGCAACGACGATTGCCCGAACGACCGTTTGACCCCGAACAACTATTCGCGTCCAGCGACCGCGGCACACCGTGTCGACTCTTCTGTAACTAGAGCACACGGGTGTGCGCGAACGAAACGGTGACGAGAGGGTAGAGAAAAAGAGGACGAAGAAGAGGAGGAGGAGGAGGAGGAGGAATAGGAGCAGTAGAGAAGAGACGCGGCGCGCGAAACCGTACTGCGCGCAAACGTAGGGCGCATCGCGTCGCCTCGTCTCGGATAAACGGTAAATTAAACGGCGCTTCGGCTTTCCAATTAGTCTTCAATTATCCGCGCGTACGTACGATGACGCTGGCAGGACGCGTCGAGTCCGCGGACGTTTAACTTGCTAAACGGCGCCCTCCTCTTCGAGCACTAGCCTCTAGTGCCGCGGCAATTAATGTAGTTCGGGGAAAGGTTTACTCGTGAATTCATTAATTCAGGCTGTTTATAGGGAGGGACGTGGAAGGAAGCGTCCTGCCGCCGAGTAGAACTTCGAAGAGGGTTGGCTAACCAGTAAAATTTTCTTACAATCTACTGAAATGCTAATAAAGACTTGTGGATAATGCTCATCGGTAAAACCTGCGCACTTTTCCTGTGCGTCGTTCCTAAAGAAGGGCTAAAAATTACCTTCCCAGGCGAGAATACCCCCTGAAGGGAATATTCGTTTGCCTGAGATGCTTCGTGCTCGCGTCAGGATGGACGTTGCACGGAAAGGGGCAAGAGAGCGACGTTGAACGCGCGTGGAAAGAAACCGTGCGAGAGATATGCAACAGTTTATTGCGCCAATTAAATCCGCCGTAGATAAGGAGATAGACTTCTGGGCATGGCGAATGCTCGAGGCGAAAGCGATTCTACTTCCCCGGCGGGCACCTCGTCCATTCGACATTCCTGATAGCACGTGAATAAGTCAGACATAAACACTACCTATAATCTCTGCGAGAGGCAGAGCCGGATTTACCTTTTGAGGGGCCCTAGGCTGAATATTCAGGGGGCCCTCGGTTAAATATAAAAAATAAAATAACGCTGATTTGATTTTTTTATCATAAGAATTTAATTTCAAAATTAACATTGAATATAAAACCTCGGCAAGATTTTTTGATAAATTTTTCGAAAAAAAAATTTAGAATGAGGGGCCCCCGGCTAAACGGAGCCCTAGGCTTCAGCCTTGTTAGCCTATGGGGTAAATCCAGCACTGGCGAGAGGAATTATAAGGTGCATCTAAGGCAATATTCCAAACGAAGAAACTGTCACACCATTTTCACTGCCAATTTTCCCACTTATAATGAATTCAACTGGTACCACTTAACGTGATCGTATCCTTTACCCCCAGTTCCCTTTAAGAAATCCCTAAAGCGGCTGGGAAATCGAGTTGAGAGTGTCGCGTGAGAATAGCTGGATCGATCGTCTCGCTCGCGTAGTCTGCGGACGTTGCAAGGGGCAGGGGAGACGGAACGAAATTAACGCTCGCGATTATTGCTAACAGCTGGCGGGAATACCGTCTTCGGTTCGACGGCGACCGCTTTGCCGGCTGGTTTCTGCGCGTGTCGGCCGACTTCGGTAACTGGATTAGGCGCGAGCCGTGCGCAACCGCCATGCACGAGGCACCAACGTCGCTGTGTTTCCCGTGAATCGTTCCACCCGCCATTCACTGGCCACCCGGGGAAATCCGGGAAATTGTCGCCGAGGTCGACCGTTCCAGGGAGTAATTGAAAGCGTCGCTCCTCATGATCGCGCGGCGCGCGTGCGAGTCAACGCGACCCGGCTACAACGGAGCTCGGCTTCGAGCGATGAGCCGCGCGGATGCCTGTTGCACGGCCAGCCCCGATTCATCGAATCCGTCCACCACTCTGCTGTCGCCACTCTTACGCGGAACTTGATCGCGCAAACACCGAGGCTATTTTCAATGCCTGAGCAGAAACACGTGCTTCCTGGGAAGAACGAGAGATCTGACAGTGCAGACGTGTGGCTCTTCTGATTGGGAGCCGAGACGGGCTTGGAGCGAAAGAATCCGATTCTCGCGCCTGATGGCTCTCGAGTATTGTATCTTCCTCTCACAATTACGCTGGCTGATAGCCCGATACCATAGCAAGACCAGGGAATAACGTCACGCGCCACATCCGGCGGATTTCGCGATAATCTCTATTCCCTCTGCAATTGTGTGCCGCGGGCCGAGGACAGATTGAGATAAGAGGCCGCAACCGGGCTAGCCGATGTACAAGGAATGAAAGAAAAATGAAAAGAAGCATGATCTATGAGCTAGAGGCTCGGCTACGCCAATCAAGCCGAATGCGACCCAGTTTCGAGTTCGATTAACCCCACCCCGCTGTGCACCCGAGACGATAGTCGATTCATGGTTGCTCGGGCTCCTTGGATCGTGCGCTATCATCGATCCGCCGAGTAAGTTCCCCGCCACGACTGCGGGCAACGTTATTCGCGCCATTTCGTTCGACACGCGCGAGCCGTGGCTCCAACGAAAGGCGCCCGATCCTCGAAAGAGCAGCTATGCTCGTGATCCAAGGGACGAGTATCGTCGTTTATTGCTCGAACCGCGAGATACTACGCGCACGGCCGCGTCTATTATTATCTTCCATGCCTTTCAGAGAGGCTTTCCATCGGGAAAGCGGTGAAAAAATGCGGATCGTAAGTCAGCGTTTCCGCCGCGAGATAGGCAATTTAGATTGCGCGTAATCACGAGATAAGAGGATCGATCCAGGCTCGTTCCGACCTGCAGATCTACCTGCCTCGATAAGGGTACGGCGGTCTCGCCGCGGAAAAATCGATTAACGAGCCCCGCGCATTTCGGAGCGGAACGCGCTGCCCTTCGCCGCGATTCCAACGATCCCGGCCGAGTGGGACGAAGATCGTGGGCGTGCGAGGCTCGCTGTGCCCACTTTCGTTCCCACACCTGACCTTCGCTCGAACAATAAATTCGAGATTGGTGGACACTCGAATTTCACCCTGGTCGGGCGACGTGTGCCCGCTAGATAGAACCGATCTCTCTTGGCTGGCCTTCTGGCAGTCGCTACGAGGATCTTGATATCTCCAGAACAAACACACACGTTCCATTGATCAGAATCGAGCTTCTCACGCGAAAGCGTCGATGGGTACGGTGCCGCGACGAGGATCGTGTTCGTATATACAGCGGTGATTGCAGCGACCCTAATCGCGCCACAATTAATCGATATAAATAGGCGTACGGCAACGCAGGTCGCGGCAAAACAAACCGTTTTCCGTGAATCGGCCGAGCGTCACCAAGCACCGCGTGTCTTCGCCGCGTGCCTGCAATAACAGGCGGGCACGGTTTCGACAACGGGCGCGTTCCGTTCTCGGAATCTTTTACGAGCGCCAAAAACCTTCGGCACGGAGGGGGTGTAAGCCTTTCGAGACCGAGCCGCGGCACTAAATTTGGAACAAGGCTGATATCCAACGGTGTGTCGCGTTGCTCGGCGAGCACAGGCCGGCGAAAGAGCGGAGAGCGTGGCGAGGCGCGGCGTGGCTTGCGACCTAAATACGAAGGGAACCCAGAGAGTGTAGGTACCACCGGCTGCGCGGGGTCACTACCATCGAAACGTCGGACGAAAATAGTCCTCCTTTGTTCGCTGGAGCGTGCACGGGGAGGGCGCGCTCGCGGCGGCCCTCCCTCGGCTTCCTTGCGTTTTCTCCTCTGCTCGTGGCTGCTCTCCGACGAGAATGGGTCAGCGCGCGCGGTCCTGCGGATCGATCCGCGGCTGAAACCGCCGTGCAGCTGGCTTGGAAAACACTCTGCGTGCTCCGGCGGGGCTTCCTCGACCCGTCGGCCGCAGAGAGGAGACCGAGCCGATGCTCTCGAGGACAGGCCGCAGGTCGATCGTAACTGGATCTAACTACCGTCGACCGGCCAAGGTGGTGGTGGAAACCGAAAGTGATTAAATCACTGCCACACTTCCTTGGGACCGTTTAACCCCTGGAGCAATGACGCATGAGTAGAGGCGACGGAGCCGGAGGCTGCGTTTGAACTTGGGACACAAATAGTGATTTACGCGCCGCCTGCGGAACCGGTTAAGTGCGCTCTCTCGGCGGATAATTCGCTTGATGCGGTCGTGTCTGTTCCTATGTTCACGTCGGTCGCGTCAATCGCCGATCCTGCGGCTGGAGGGACCTGGGCATTAATCAGCGGGCGACGCGCTCGACGACGTCGCGGCAACTTTGGTTTACTGGCAAGCGCGCGCGCTCCTGCGGTGGCCTTGGAAGGACGTGGGTGTAGGGTCGCGCGAGAAAGAGAGGCGGACCTGTTGGAGGACCCATCGCTTACGATCCCTGCCGTGCCTTTTGCTTGGCTGAGGTAGCTTCGTCGGAGATGGAGAGAACGCGTTGTTGGTTATGTAACGAGAATTAAGTAGGCTTCGTTGCAATGCATATGGATTGCGATAAATACAGGAGTGGGCAGTGTGTCAGTTACCGGCGCACCATCGTAGGAGAGGCGTTGTGTGTCGTTTGTACTTACATATATATGTATTATGTACGAATCAGTTTCGTTATCGGCGCCGATAGCGCTCGGTTGGATAATCTCTTTATCTCCGCTCTATCCACGTACATTCGCGTAGCTTTCAAGAACAGCATCAAGCTATTCGCTCTTTACTGTACAGGAGTGTGCCGTTGCCTCCGATACCGTGGTCAAAAGTACGAGCAACGCGATCGCAAAGTTTCCGCGTACACGATCCATCAAAGCGCCCCCATGATCGCCTCTCCGTTCGGCGCAATTACCGCTGCAAACTCGATTAAATCCCGCTCGCCCTCCGCGTTTATTTTATGCACGGATCGGCTCCGTAATCCCGGGGCAAACGGAAGTGATCGAGTGCCACTCCGCCCCCGGCCAGGTATATCCACACCGATAATTCCCGTGCGCGCCCATGATACACCGAGACCAGCGATTCGCTCGCGATAATGGAGCATCGGCTAGCAACGTTATTAACGAGCCCGGGTAGGGGCACGATAACGCCGCGAAACCACCTGAACCGTTCGAATGCGCGCCGAGAGTCTACGGTAGGCACTTAAAGTCAGGGTTCAACGAGTCCGCTTCGATCCCGGTTTGTGTCTCCATCCTGGTTCCCTGGAACATCCAGGTCCGATCCGTCGAGTCGGGCTGCGGTTCTACTCAGGGTCCTTCATTTGTCCGGCAACTGCTCTAATTGAGCTGCCACTCTCTCTCTCTCTCTCTCTCTCTCTCTCTCTCTCTCTCTCTCTCTCTCTCTCTCTCTCTCTCTCCGATACCCAGCGGCCATAATTAAACGCGCTTTCCTCTTAATCAACGCCAAGACGCGTCCGCGGTTCGGCGCGGTTACTCTGGAGCCTGGACGGATCTCGTCCGGCGAGGCAGGCACGTAGCAACAGACGTGCAGCAGGCACCCACGAGGTGGCTACGTGGCTCGCAAGTGGCCACACGAGCAAACCACATTGGGCGTGTGCTGCATTAGCACGTGGTTGATCCGTTGGCTGTTGGATTACGTAAGCAGCGAGGTAACCGAGGGCCAATGTCAAGGCTAGAGGCTGCACCGGCTTGCAGGCTGCGCGCTCTGGCCTCTGATCCACGGGTTCCGAGCGGCCGCAGCCTGTCCACGAGCCGGCGGATAGAGTCGCATGATAACGCGCCACGGATCGCGCTACAGGAAGCCGTGACGTATTTTCAGACCTTCGCCGGCCGACGTACATCGGAGTGGCATCCGCGGATCAGTAGACGCGCGAGAATCTTGCGCAAAACATTTGGCAGCGATCTCGTGATATCGAGGCTGACCGTGCATTCAGATTCTTCTTGACCGCGTGGGCGGTTTTTCGCCGCGAGGAATACCATTTCCTTGGCTCCGCTCAGCGGGGATAACGTCTCGCGATTTATCTGTTGGATAGCCGGGGCCGTGGCAGGTCGATTTGTTATTCCGTTGACACGCTCCGCTCCATTTTTCAGCTGTGCCTCTTCTTCCCCTAGTTGGACTGCTGTTCGCAGCCGCTGCATAGCCGCCGTAGATCCATCTACCACGGATATAGGCTCCGTGCTTCATCGAGATTACAATGCACCGAGCGAATCGATGAAATAGGAGAAAGGGAAGTGTCCGATCGGCCACCGGAACCGTTCTAAAATAAACCCAGACCGCGACGGAAGTTCCTTCGATTCACCTCCGACGCTCGATTTATATTTAATCGTCGCGCGCGGATGCGTCGTTAAGGCAATTTAATCGACATCCTACTGCTGATATCCAACGAAGTACGTCGACTTCCTGTTTGACAGTCGGCCTGCAGTTGTATCGAGTATCTGCCGCCGGGCATCAATGCTCTATCGGCCGGCACGTACGCACACGTACATTGTACACGGAACGGCAGCATTGTGTTCGGACGTTGATGTAATATCAGCCGATTCACAGCTGTCCCACGTGAGGTAATCGTGACTGCCTTCTTCAATTGCATCGCCGCCTTACTTTTTTTTATCGCAACTGACGCTGGCGTGCGCGCGCGAACGCGCATCATCCTCTCCCTTCCACGTTCCCAGCAACTCGCGACGAGAAGCTTCGAGTCGCTTCTCCACCTTGGCAGCCCGTCTTCGAGATAGTAACCGCGGATAATCGGCAGAATTGGGGCGGAATAATTATTAGAGCCTTTGGGCAACGTCGGATGACCTATCCTAACGAAAAGCAACGCGAGGGACCAGAGGAGACTGCCAGGCAACTGGCGGCAGCGTGATCGACCGCGCGATATCTCACGAACGTCTATACGGCTCCTTCGTATCGATTATCACTGCGCCGGGTAATCTTGTTTACGTCTTCCATCGGAGACGATAAAACCGTTAATGATCGCCGTACAAAAAAAGCCCAGACGTCAGGGATTACGCAAGCCTCGTGCGAGGGAGGTGAACTTGTTGACAAGCAATGGCATCAGGAACGAGGTCGCGTTATCGGCGTGAAAACGCCCCAATTTATGCCGCTCCCGTGCGACCCGCGGAATTTCAACCTATCGCCGACCGTCGCCGCCGGCCATTGCGCCTTATCGACACGTGTTTCTTTTAACGACAAGCATTTCCTCGATTTTCCACGATGATACGCACGTTTTAGGCGAGGCCGACGATATGAATTTGGTTGCTTTCTGCCTCGGTGCCGCGACGTCTGCCCGTGCCTGTGATTATCTAACGATTAACGTGCCGCGGCAAATGTCTGCTCGCATGGGTTCTTCTCCTCTCGCCGGCGTTGGTCCCGCGAGCAATCACGTCGTAAAACTCGTAAACAGTTACTCGGATTTCCGTGGAAAAATTCTACAATTGCCTCGGAACGGGCGACGGTAAAATTAACGACTGCAGAAACAGGAACGGAAGACTACGAACTCAAGGCCGTTCGTTTTGCCGTCGACAGTTTCGACCGCGTCGAATTACATCGATCACGACGGACACGTTCGATAACGTCAGGCTAATCGTACGAATAATTAACATTCTGCGTAGCTGTTAGCCGTGGTATTTACGACAGGCCACGGTGGATTCCTCAGCGACGATTGCTCACAAAAGATGAGCCACCGATCGTATAAATAACGCCGTGGCCTTTTCGACAGCGTCTATTTCCGTGGCAGATATTTTCATCGGGGCAGCCGCTGATTTGACTGAAAACTATTTCGGCCAAGCGGCACGCGCCGCGCCTTTTCGATCCGCGATTTATGCGCGTACCGCTAGATCGTGACACGTCAACAAGGTCGCGGCGTGGTCCACGTCCCCTGTCGATCTCCGTTCTTCACCGACATTCGCTGGATTTTCGCCGAAGGAAACGCGACACGCGCCGCGCGCGGTCGCTGAATCACGCGCGACACCACCGATTCCTGTTCCGTGACGAACTCGCTGGTCTCGATTGCGATCGCGTGTCACGAGGGAGCGCGTGACGCCCGCCCAACGACACTGTCGATGCGTTAGGCCAGGTTGACCCTTTCGAACAGTGCCGACGCATGGGCAAAGCTTGTGTTCTCCCGCAGGTGAGCCGGCTCGGAAAGGTATCGGTACGATTCTCGGCTTTCTGGGAAAATCAATGATGCAAGTGTGTCGTAGGGATTGTGACATGTGCGAGCGGGATTTAATGGCCCCAAATGACGAGCCGCGCTGGGAGGAGCACGGTGATTTTCCATAGCCCGGGGAAAATCACGCGCGCAGCTCGCGAAACTCCAGCCATGAGCGTCTGAAAATAAATGAACGCGGTAGTTAAGTTACGCTTCAGAGCCGTGGAACGTTTGTTTTTGTAACGCTGTAAGTCCACTTCTGTTTCCTCTGTCTATTCTTCGCTGGTCCGTTTCTCATCCCGCGGCTTTGTCATCGGGCGCACTTATTTCGCGGAGTGCCGATCTACGGGCACGCCAGTGTAAAAAGTAAACGCGGCGTGACACGCAAGTGGAGCGCGCGCCGACAGCGGAGCTCTTCAGCTTTCCTCGAGGAAACGTCTCCGAGGGATTCGCTCGCTATTGGCGAATCGCGCCGGCGGTTGTCGCAGCCCAGGCTGTCAACGGGGTCGGCGGTGCAATAAAGAACGGCTAATAAAGCGATAAGCGTCGCGCTCTCGAATTACAAACGCGCGCATGCACGCAGTTGCGAGCGCGTTGCATGGCCACAGTTACGTAAAGTAAATCCTCTCGCAACGAGCAGCTGGGAACGAAGGACCGAGCGAGGCCGGCCGATGGAAACACGCGGAACGGCCACCGTCGGTAGAGAGAAAACGTTTGTTACGGCGAGACTAATTATTCGCGATGGAATAGCATTCTTAAGGGCAGGTTCAGGTCTAAAAATCGATTCTTTTTATTTCATTTTTCGAATGTTCAAACTTTTAGGAATAGGTACGTGTTTAAAAGGAGTTTTTGAAATTTGTAAAATTCCCGAAGTTATGAGCATTTGAGTAGCGGCAAATGCGTGGGTAACTCTGGCCACTCGGCACCCGAGTAAAACTTTAAAAGCGTTTTTCTCGAAACAGTGTTCTCAAAATCGGTGGAACCCGTATCCCCAAAAGTTATTATCCGAGTCGACTGAAACTTTTTTATCTTGAAGAATATACTTCAAGCTCGTGGATAGACAAGTAAAATTAAAAAAAAATTGAAAATTTATCATTTGTAAGGGCGTTGAAAGGACGAAAAGTATAGGGAAAAAGTGATTTCAACTGGCATGCACGGGGTTTTTAACTTAGACGTCATTGTGTCTACATTTTTTTTGCGTTGTCTTTGTACGATTTCAATCTAGTGGACCCCCACAAATAGTTAATACTAATCGATTTTCTGTTTTTATTGAAGAAAATAAGTGTTAAAATTATGCAAAAATCGCGATTTTTTTATTCAAAATTCAAACAGGCGCTAATTTGGGTTATTTCATTTTGTTTTAATATTTGTAGGGTGGTCCACTAGTGTCAGGCCTAAACTTTAAAAGAACCATTTGACTTTTCGATCTCCGATGATTGAACGAGGTGTATATTGTCCCCTCCGGCCTCTATATAAACAATCTTTTTAGCAATATAAAAATGAGAAATTATAGTGTAAACATAGATTAATAAAATATAAAAAGTTTCATCAAGATATCTTGTAGAGTTACTTAGGAAAAAAATTCTCTGTAATTGTATCATCTTTAGGCGCCAGACTCGCAAATACCTAACCCGGCCCGCCGACGAATCGTGAATTTTTCAGTAACGCTGACCGACCGCAACTTTCCCCGCTACTCTTGGCGATTCACCATTCAGAATTCTATTTCGACTGACTAGCATGCTCGACCGCTATAAAACAGCCCGAGGAGAGTGCCGTTTGTACAGATTCTACAGCTGAGCATCGGCGAAGAAATCGCGGCAAGAAGTCACTTTCAGTCTCCGGAGTGATGTGCGCGTTACATAGCCTCCACTTCGAGACAAGACGTTATTTCTCTCCTATCAGACAGTTGGAAAACAAGTAGAGTAAACAGTCGTAATTAACCGGATTATTTCGAGCATCTCGGGTATCTCTGACGCTTTCTATTGTGTGCGACGAGTTGTTTACGCTGCGCGCATTGATAATGAATCACTGGAGCTGACACGGAAAGTAGGTATATATACCTGTGACCCGGAAGCTAGAAGCTCGCGCGCGCGCGCGCTCGTCCACTGCCGACAGCCAAGCGGTCTCTTTTATTTACGTGATGCAACGCAACAAACAACGAAAGCAAATTCGCGAGAAACAAGCGACGATGAGGTGGCCAGACTTTTCGTGGACCAAGCCGCGATCTACCAGAACACTCAGGCTCCGCGCGTGAACGCCAGCCTGCCAATTCCTTCGGATCGGAAATACCTCGTGTATCGACCGTTCGATAGCTGGCATATGATTAACGTTCAAAATATTTACACCGAGCTCTTTGACGAGCGTAGCCAACGGCGAGGTGCCTGTTGACTATGCGGAATGGTGGAGGCGCGTTACGTAAGGAGCGTCTTTCGCGCGCGCCCGACAATGGAGCGCGTGTACGTGGAAACTCCCCTGCGTGACTCCGGCCGCCGAGGCCATTTTCTGGACGAGACCGAGGAAAATGCGCGACGCCGGGTGACGCAACCGCCGAGAGAAACAGCCGTGCGGCGGATGCTCCGCTATTAGCGCTAATTACGTCCATCGACCAACCATTCCGTCGGAAACCGTCTCCTCGGCTCGCGATAACTGCCAGCCAGTCGAGCGGCGGCGAAACATCACCAAAGGGCCACGCGGCTGTCACGCTAGTTATCATTATCTCACAATGCCCGGATAACGAGCGTTCAGCTAGGTGCATTGAATAATAACTCGGTGCTCCGCGTGTCGCGATCTCCCCCGGCTAATCGTCGAGGAACGCCGCGCACCACCGGCGATGTGTGGGTGCACCGACGATGACGACAATCGACTCCGCGAACGATCCTAGGCCGCTCCATTAAATATACATTTCCACGCGCTTAAATCGAGGGTTCGCGGCGAGGGCGTGTTGCAACGCACGTCGCGCGAGCCCGCGAAATAGCCGAACGACCGAGGCTCGTGCCAAAATCACGAGTTCTCCTCTTGGCCCTCTCCGTCTCGATACCGAGCGATACTCGAAGGAAAGAACGTTCGGACCGTTCGCCCGCTGTAAAGTTCCCCCGGAGTCACTGTGAAATGTAACGCTATTTCGACAATAAACCGAGGCCCGAGAATCCGTGGAAACGTACCACTGGCGTCGATATCTCGGTCGACTTGGCGCGTGGCCGACCCGTAAATCCACTCACGAGGAATTCGCCGTTTTCACCGGCGAACGCGGCACGGGAACGGCGGCGACGCGGACACGCGTGCCTGGAAAACTCGATCCAATTAAGCGGCGGTCAACGAGAAAAGGCTCGATTTTTCGCTTGGCCGGAATGCTCTTGCCTGTCGCTCTCGCTGTCATTCCCGTGGAAGAATGGGTTCGAGTCGCCGGTGTTCTCGTTCTCGGGATGCGGTTTTCACACCCCGTCGCGGCCAGCTCGTCGAAGCGACGCGGCGCGCGAGAAGACCCTCCGCGAAAGTAAAAACCGTTGGCTGTCCCGCTTTTACCGATTCGCGCCGTCGGACGCTGGCGGCGTAAATAGAACGCCGGAGGTAAACAGCGAAAGGATGCTGGATACGAAAGCGAGAATCGTGGAATGTATTAGCACGCCGCGGGATAAAGGGGGCTGACTTTGAACGCGGTGCCCGTTTGCCGGGCTCTTTGAGGTTACGGGCTCGTTTTCAATAGACCGAAAACGCTCGCGGGTCCCGACGCAGCCGGATTCGCAGATTCAAAGGGGACGGCACCGTGGGCCCCGCTGTTGATAGCAGCGCGGGTCGTCTAATCGCTAGCAAATAAGGGAGTTAATAAGGCGTGCGCGATAAAGGACCGAGCGCATCGCGAGCGTGGAAACCACCGGCCGTCTCGGGTTGACCTAATAAAAGGACGCTCGATAGGCCGGCAAGCGGACGCGTATAGTTCGGCGCCGGAATAAAACCGTTTCCAGCGAAATCAGTCGATTTGCATGCGGACGGATGAATAATGCACGAACCATCGCTGGTGTGTTGGTTCGTGCTGTTTCGACGTTTGGCGGTAACGGTGGTATGCGACCGTAAGCTAGGATCTTAGCCCGGCAAACGGCGATGAGATTGAGGGAATGACACGTCAGGGGTTTACTCATATGTCAAAGTCCACGTGACGCGGCGGCGGACCGATGCCGTCACCTTCGAGGGACCTGAGTAACGATATCGTAATGCGGGATTGCGAGTGGTTTTCTGACGGAAAAGCTTGATGGAGCACCCTCTAACGTCGAGCGCACCCTATATAGACCCCATCGTTCCTCGTAATAAAATCCCAGAAACGTACCGCGGGCTCGTTCCGCAGAGCTGTTCGTCGTCCCCATACAGCACACTTCGTTGCAGCAGTATTGCAGGAACGTTGCTACAATATTGTTGTGCATCATTGGAGTGCCAACGATCCTGCAATACTGCAGCAATATTGCAAGTTCGTTGCCGTGCAATGTTCCAGTGGCAACGATCATACAATATTTATGCAATATTGCACGCACATCGATGTGCAATGTTCCAGTGGCAACGCCCCAGCAAAATTGCACGCACATTACCGTACAATAATGCAGAAATATTGGAGTGGGAACGCTCCTGCAACTTCTCTGCAATGATGCGGTGCAACATTGCAATCTCGCACCAGAATATTGTCGAAGAGTTGCAGGATCATGGCCAGAATTTTGCCGTTTCGTTGCAGAATCATTGCCGGAACGTTGCAGGACTACATATTTGTAATGTTGCCGCAACATTGCAAAAATACACACCTGCAATATTGCGAAGGCGGACATAGGTTTGAACCTGCAACATCTCTGCAATGCTTCGGTGCGACATTGCAATCTTGCACCGCGTCATTGCAGAGACGTTGCTGCAATGTTATGGTGCTGTGTGGGGTCGTGACGTTGAAATAAATCGCGAGATCGAAGGAACGAGAGATTTTACGGCAGCCGGTGCGTGCAAGCGGCACGATCGGGGCGACCGGCGATTCGCGCGATAAAGCCAGTCACCATTCAAGGTCTGCCATTCGAGGAAACGTATTTCGCTGGAGCGTGCAGAGAGCGCTCGCCGCTCGCGGGGACAGATACTCCATTGTGTGCAGGCTCGTGCGGTCTCGCACGTCCCGAATCGAGCGCGTAATAGCGGCAGCTTTACGTACGTGCACGCGCACACCACTTATCGGGGACCAGCGTTGGCTGATGTAATCGGTAACGTAAACCGCGGGGCGACGCCGGGTCTGGCAGAGTCGGCCGATGGCCAACGACCAATGGGAGAACGCGGCGCATTCGTTTCTCTGGCCTGTGCAGGATCCTTTCGCTGGCCTCGTTCCATAGCGCGCGGCTCCCGCCCGCGCCAGGATCAAGGATAACCGAAAGAATTTCCTTGGCAATCGTTCGCTCCTCGCGAAATCACATTCGCCCCGGGCGGATGGATCGCTACCGGCGAATCTCAGGAGGGTGGACGCGATTCCTTTGTGATTCCAGGAGCACTGTGGATCCTCTTGGGACTCTAACAAGTCGCTGTGTGTACACTGGCCGAGGCCTTACGGTACTCGATAGGAGGCCTGTGCATCTGTTTTCTTTGAAACCTCTGTAGAGGCTGAGGGGGACACCTTTTGGGGGAATGCAAGCAGAATAAACGGATGGCGAGATAGTCGGTCTTCAAGGTTAATTACTTCATGTATAATCTAGTCCGTAAAAAGACTACCAACGTCCGCGTTACCTACATTGCCTAAGCTGTCCCTCATAATGACTTTTTTTTTTTAATTTAAGAATTCGGTCCGAGACTCCCCCCTGATTTATTTCCCTTTCATGCGGTAAATATGCGTGTAGAATTTCGACTCGATGAAACAAGTCTAAACCCTGCCTCAAGAGGCTCAAAGTTTCGAACGAAACTGCGCTCTTGCAAGCACCTGCTTTTTTAAATACGTAATCCTGTATGTAAGCACATGTGTGATGGAACTAGAGTTGAGGCTATCGATTACCGATATCTTATCGATAACTTAAGATATCGTTCAGTGGTGGAAGAACGAAGGTGGTACAAGTTATCCATTTCTCCAGTCTTCGGACTATGGCGGTAAAATATTTATGCATTTCTGCAACCTCTGTTCAAAGTGAGCGCTTCTGAAGGTGGAGAAGAAAATAGAAACAATAAAAGAAAGTTTACAGTACATCGTAACTTTAAGCTTCTTGGGGCAGGGTTCGGAATAATCCGATTGCCGAAATTTTGCATACTTACTTAGCGTGCAATAAAATTAGAGAGCATCCCAACATTTTGTCGCACCTTCAATTCTAAGGGACACCCCAACACTGCCCCGTGACAATCCTAAAAAATGGTACAACGCGTAAACTCTGAATAGCTGGCGCGTGTCTCCTCGTGTACACGAAGTTGCTGACCCAGTTACGATTCTGACCTACTTGAACAAACAATTCGAGTAAATATTAT
Source organism: Andrena haemorrhoa (assembly GCA_910592295.1). Lineage (NCBI taxonomy): Eukaryota > Metazoa > Arthropoda > Insecta > Hymenoptera > Andrenidae > Andrena > Andrena haemorrhoa. Next base: position 4,537,058 of record OU342944.1, on the reverse strand, counting down.
TGCTCCTCGCTTCCCATCTTGTTTTATCTACCACCCTTGAACCCATTAGATCCCATTTTTGTCTCTCCAAGCAAAACAACGTCACCTGCGGGGGGAGGACACGTTTCCTGCAAGGGCGATGTTAACTGCATCGTATCGATTCAAAACTCACACGCCCACTCAACATCCACGATGCACATTCGCCGGGAAGCGTGACGGGCGACGGGTTGTAGAGGCGACATAAATGCGTTAAGAGAGGAGATTACACGCGAAGGTTCGCGAAATGCTCGTCCCGACAGCAGCCGCGAGAGGAAGTGGGGTTGGAAATTTGAACGCCCGAGGAATCGATAACGCCAGCGCGAGTGAACGTGGCGAATGCATTGGGACGGTAATTCAGAGGGAGACGCGGCGTGCGCGAAGAATCGTTCCTCGCACGCAATAGCGCCGCGGTTGTTCGATGGCGGCCCCGCACATCCCTCGCGATTAAAATTCCGCGACCGTTGAAGGCCCTTGAGGGCCGCGGATTTGCGGCCACTCGCCGGGCTTAGCCGCGATGCTCGTTACAGGTCGGAACGATAAGAACCGCTAACGAGGATCGAGCCAGATGGGGGAGCGCAAAAGTCAGCCGGACAATGCGCAATTTGTCGCGAAAGAAACGCCGGCAGCAGCTTCCGCGCTCGGGCAACGATACGTGGCGAGAGGCAGAAGGCGAAACGGCGCTGTTACGTCGCAGGAAATCGGTGGCAGCGCAATTAGAAACGCGCGCGGTCGTTTAACGCGCTAGTCGCTGATTGTCGGCGAAATTAGACACTATACTAGTGCGGAATTTCAGGGCCTCGCCTGGCCTGGCTCTCTTCTCGTGTTTACCCGTTTCCCGTTGCATTCCATGCCGCGGCGATCGATCGGCGGAGGGAAAACGCATCCTGTCCAAGCATCACCCGGGGCATCGATTATGGAATCGCCGATAAGCTGCGCCGCTTGTAGACGCCAGCATAAACCACGCTCTCCCGCGGAATATCATCCCGGGGTGACCTTGATGCGGCTGGCCGATAACCGAGTTAACAGTCAAGCGCCGCCTGGGCGAAACTGTTTTCCCGTTACCGGAGGAAAGAGGGACCGATTGAAATTTCCTTTCGGGGCGTCCCGCGGAAATCCCCGGCCTTGACACGAATTCGGCCCATCCAGCCTCGGCCGCCGTTAATAATCCGACACACCCGGCGACGTATGATCGGCGTCGCTCCTCGGCGAGCGGTTAAACGAAAGCTGTGGTTCAAGCTGATAACAGCCCCGTTTCCCAGGACGTCCAGCCCTCGCCGGCTACATCGATCGAAGGGGCGAGGTGCGAATAATGCGACCGTTGTCGCGACGCGCCTAGGGAAGAGTGGAAAGTAATGCCGCGCGACCCGAACACTCTGTCGAGCTAGAGGAATGCTCGATCCACTTGGGGCGAAGTTGGATGGCGAAACTTGCCGCTTGCGAGGCAGCGATACAGACTGAGTGATACAGAGACCATAGAGTCTATTCCGCTGTTAGTTTGCAAAGCGAGGTGTCCGTTTCGGTGGAAAATCATATGGGAACCGGTGGAGGCTGGTTCACCGCTCGCTAGAGAATTCCCCGGCGACGGGATGAAAAATGGTCGCGAACGATCGTTATCGGAAGTGACCCGAGAGGTCCCTTCTAGCGCCCTCTCTTCCCCAGTGTACTTTCCCCGAGAGCCCATTTAACGATCGGCACTCACGCAACCCAGTTTTCTAGTCGTCAGAATCAGTGACCACGACGACGACGGTACGCGAGACACGATCCGGGCGTAGAAAGTGATCGAGCGTTTCCGGCTCTCGCTGCAGGCCTCGCGAGGCGGACGATAACGAAAGGGAAGACGTGGAAGAAGCTCGTGAAGCCGGGGGGAGGGAGGTGAGGTGAGGGGGAGGAAGCGGGAAATCGTGCACGGCTCGTCCGGCGATTACCATCGATGGGATCGGTCGCGAGCAGGGAGGAACGCGAGAGGAAACGGGACGGCGACATCGCATCGGCGCGGGGACGTGGCCGGTGTTGTCGAGGCAAGCTCGAGGGAAAGCGACGAGAGGAGGCTTTGCTTTGATACGGTCGAGTTGGCACACGTGTGTGCCTCTCCGAGCAGATGCTCGCTTTTGTGCGGAGGATCGACGACCGTCACGAGCCCGGTAGAATCGCCGCGCGGCTACTCGACTCGCTGCGGAGAAAAAAAGAACGAGAGTGGTGGAGGAAGGAGCACGACACGCGTGTGTCGGTGGAGAAGCCGCCATCGGGCAGGCACCCGAACGCTCGGGTGAGCGGGGAGTGAAGGGAGGCTGTCTGAGCGACAGATAGAGCCGCTCCAAACAGAGGAGGAGTCTATAGCTGCACGACTTTGCTTGGCTCATCTCCAGGGCATTGTCTTTTTACGATGACATGTAGCCCGGAGGGCTGATGCGACACACCGGAGAAAGGGTAGACCTCTTCGCGGGCGATAGAGAACCGAGGAGGGAAGGATAACAGCTCCGTCTATGAACGCTCCGCTCCGCGCCGCGCCGCGCCGACCTGGAACGGATCAGCGCAGGTCAACGCTCGCGCGTCGGCGAGCCGACTTTTTTCCCCTTTGCCTGCTTTTAGATCGGGGTATAAATATAAAACGGAATCGGTGCACGGTGCTCGCCGGCGCGGCCCGCGCTGGCTCAAAGGAAATAACGACGCACGGAGGCGGTGTTCGGCGATGTTTGACGATGCAACGGGCGCGGCGTTCGCGTGGCGCGTCGCGGGAACGGTGCCGACCGAGCGCGCGCGGCTCAACAATCGCGGGACATTTTTGCCGGAGGATGCTTACGCAACGGCCGATCGTCGCGTTTCGATGCACGTGAAACGCCGCCGCCGCCGCCGGTTGGCTACCATTCCTCTCGCGACCTCGGTCAACGCGTCGATCGTGAACTGTCGACGATCCACCTGGGGAAACGCGGCCGTTGCAAAAGTCCAATCTATTCGCTCGCAACGCGAACCGCTTCCTTTAGCCGGCGACGCGCGAGTTGATCGTTGCGCAAGAACAAACGGGACGCGCCGCGGTGGAAAAGTTTCGCCGCCGGCGAGAGAATCTTCCACGGCCCACCTCGGGGCTATCACGAAGTCGCGCGATGATCGATCAGCGGGGGGTAACAGAGTATCGTTCGATTCCCCCGGCGGGCAAGTTGAACAAGGTGTTCGCACCTTTCGACAGGCAACGCGCCAGGAATCCGCCGCGTTGGCTGAAATTAGGTGTCCACCCCGGCGTGGCGCTACGTGGTCAGCAGGATCGTGAAAGTGCACGGCCCGAGTGTTGTCCGTGCGTAATGGCGGCGCTTGGCTTATTCCACTGCGGCGCGAACGCGCAGTGGAAAAGTCTGCCTGACCGTTCGTGGGCCAGATGGTTGAGTAACAGCAGATTGCCGATGGACGTGATAAACGGTTACGCACTCTGCCCACACCAATAATGTCCCGTTTCGATAACTGAAGCTGGATCGCGACAGGTGGATGTACCGGGAATTGTAATCTAGCCGATGTGCCCCCGAACTCGAGGAAATTCGATGATCAGGGATAGAAATTAGATGGAGCAGAAATTTCGCAACCCCTCTGTCGCCACGATTTTCCCTAAATCGATGCAATAGGGAATTTGCATTTAAAAAGGATTGCATAATTTATTATTTATAACCTGAAAATACACCATAAGCAATAAATTTACAATAAAAATTTTATTTATTATAAATCGTTAAGTATTGAAAAATGAAATTGAAAATTGGTAATGTTTGAAACGTTCCGTATTGCGAAGAAACGATTTTGATTGGTCGTAAAGCTTCGTGACGTCACATAGTAGTAGTTTTAAATGGCTGCTATGTATTTATGATTGCATCGTGAAACTGGTGTTATGAGTTGCCTAAAAATACGTATATCAAAACAGCCGTCTAATAGTAATGTATACGTATATCAAAACAGCCGGCTAATAAAAATGTATTTTTTAATGCTAAAAGTGTGAAAATACTACCATGTGACGTCACAGGCTTCTTCGGCTACGGTCGGGAATTTCCGGAGCGTTTTCGGTAATTTTAAATATTGCAATTTCTAATAATTTTTTTCTCGCTTAATATGCAATAAAAAATTATGAAAAAAAAATTACAATACAACTTATATAGGAGCTCCCAAATATATTTTTTTTTAGAATCATGCAAATTCCCAATTACACCCTTAATTGCGTCAGCCGCGACGGGTTAGACCGACGTAACGCGAACAGAACGTTTTCCATTGCCGGCCGGGGTCCAGGCGAGCAAATGTAACGCAACCAATGCACAGGAGGCAATTATAGACGGACAGAGGTGCAGTTTATGAATATTGGCATACTTTATTGGTCCCTCGGCTATCGCGTAGCACGTTCGACGGTTGACGCAGGTCCAATTAATTTCACCATTATGCCTCGATAACGAGCCAATCCCCGTCGCTCGCATACCGCACTTCCACTCCGCGATTGCAAAATCGGTCAGGCGGCATTACGTTGCGCGGCTCGATCGGCGATCAGGCCGAACACGCGCGAGGCTTCCACGGCGCCGCGGAACGGCTGCGAAATCGCTTGCGATCCCTTCGGAATCTTTGGAATGCGCCGGGGGACGGAAGCTACCAGCTGGATAGAAGGGAAGAAATTGATCGAACCAGCCGACAGCGGCGTGCAGTGTGCATCGCGCTCCGCTCCCCGCCGGCTGTCTCGGGAAATCATCTATCGTTCGCAGACTTTAATTATCGAATCGGAACAAAAGCTTCGCTCATTTTCTCCTCCTTTCATTTCCAGCGCGATTGAAAACCCTCGCGGGAGACCATTCCGCCGCACGGCGCGAACTGGGACACTGCATATTCATGATTAATATCGTCCTTAGGTGGGCGTTTGGCGACAAGAATCGCTTTCCGTTTACTTTCGCTGCTCGACTCCAATAAAGTCTGGAAGCGCTGTCCCACATTTCGCCGGCGATCGTGGGAGTGTTGTAAACGGAGTCGTCTATTTTTATGATCCGCAGTCGGTTTATCGGGTAGGTTGGTTCCGTTCAGGCCGCGGAACAAACAAGCAGAAGTCAGTCGCGCCCGGTCGAGCGGCAACAACGACGTCGTTTTCGGCGTGTATTCTCGGTGGGCGCCTCGACGTCGGTGACGTCAGGAAACGAGAAAACGCGCGCGCGTTCCGCCGCGCGGCGTCCGGGACGACCGATCCTTTTAACGAGGGCCAATTGAAAGGAAATGGAGTAATGAAAACCGCAGCGCGACCGACGAAAGGCGCCCTTCGTGAAAGGGCGCCAAACGCGAGCGCGCCTCTCTAACGACCGCTGCTTTGTAATTCTAATCGACGCTTCCGCTCGCGCGGCTGACCCGGTTCACACTGCATCGTTCGGCTGCACGTACGCCGAGGTGGCGTGGCTGTGAGTGTATCGTGTCTGATTAAAATTGGATCCTTCGAGCCTTCCTCCCGACGGACGTTCTTCAATAAGCATCTTTACTGGGACGATGATAGACAGTCGTCGGCTATGCGAAATCCAGTTAAGGACGTTATACGAGAGGGACGTTATTCACTCGAAGCACAGGTAGCCACCGTGCTGAATAGAATCTGGGAAACGAAGCTGCACGCTGGGGACCGATATCTTCGAACGCCGACAGGCAATCGGAATCCCGGGAAACGAGGACGCGCCCCGCGGAGACGCGCGAGCGACGTAAAATCGAGCGTGTCGAGGACCACGGGGTGAAAAGGGTTTGTAATTGTCCCCTTGTCTCCGTGGCTCGTGTCACCGGACACCGAGCGGCTCATTAAACTCCCGATCTCCCGGATCGGGCTCTGACGGACAGTTTTGGGTCACGGACGCACGTAACCGCGCGAACATTTTCGGTCGCCGCGTTTACCGAACCGGTCGCCAGTCGCGAGAGTGTGCGTTACCGTTAGCGCGAGCCGGGTAACCGCGCCGTTCCCTTCGCCGAAACGCGCGATCGCGTGTTTCGCGCGCGGCCGATCGAGCGGCCCGCGCGCGCGCACCCCGGAATATTTACGGAGTGACGCACAGGCCCAGGCAGCTGACAACGAGACGTCGCCCGATGGAAATAGAAAGGCGTAATCGGGGCAAGGTGCGGGAAGCTCGCCGCCTCGCTTCTTCGTTTCGATCACGACCGCTCGGCAAATGTTTACCGCCACCCACTCGGTCCTCTCGGCTGGACGGGTCGAACGCGGACAACGGGGGGACCACGTCGACGCGAGTCTTTCGCAGAACAGGCAATATCTCGGACCGGTCTCCTGTGACACTTTTAGACGTCGCGTCGGATGACGCGTGGACCAACCAAGCGTGCATTTCCTTCGCGTTCTGTTCTCAATGACGACGCGCAAACGCCAGGAACGAAGAGGAGTTTCGCGGGTTATTGCGGAATATCGAATGCCTGTTTCCAATTCGGGGACTCTGCGGAGGATTAATTGGAGCTTCGTTGTGGAATCGGGTTTCCGAGGAGGGATTTCCCGCGGCGCGCTTGTGTGGCTGATATCGCAGTGGCTGTTTCTGCTTCTGAATTCTTTTCTAAATGTAAAGGTATCGTCAGCGGAGAAAGGGCAGTCGAATTGTAGCTCGTTGCAGCGCACCTTAGGCCGCGTACAGACTTGAGCACGAACGCGAATGAGGCAAGCCGAGGCAGAATGCGTATGCAAGTGTTGCACGTCGGTGAATTTCTTGGGGCCGTTCGCCGCATGCATACAAACAAACATACAAAAAAAACAAACAGAGGATCGAAGCTGAATAAAATCGTTTAAAAAGACGAATTCATAACTTTGCACAGAAAAATTGAAAGCAAATGATACTCTTCACACACTTTCATCCTCGTTCGGTGTTGAAGATTACTTTTGTACGAGTCAATGAATTTGGGTTTTTTTCATCACGTCAATAAATAACGAGTTATTTACGATGGATGTTGTTAGTGACTCACTCTGTACGTTAATTTCCTTTCAGATTCGTATTTCTCAAATGCGCGGGCAAGTATGGAGTAATGTGCATTCTCGAAGTCCCCAAATACCTGGCTTCTAGAGAATATCATAAATGCTGGTCTTTTATTGCACATTGAAACATGTATTTTGAGGAACCTACCTACATCTATTTTTCATGAAACAGGAGTCGCATAAATTGAAAAAAATTGTAATGACTCCCTAAAACATTCCTTCTACTTTTGACACTTTCGCTGCCGGCGGCGGCTGCGATCGGAGTCGTTTCAACGAATACCATGAATTACATCAAAATTTGTTGTTTACTTTACGTTATTATAAATAATATGCATCCCATATGATGTTATAAAAGTTTTCTCAGTTTGCCTCCGCTTGCCTCGGCTTGCCTCGGGACGCACAGAACGAAAAATCTCAATTTGTCCCGCCCGAGGCATTCGGGTCTGCCTCGGCTTGCCTCATTCGCGTTCGTGCTCAAGTCTGTACGCGGCCTTTAGTGAAGATCTAGCAACGAGAGGTGTGCAACTCCACTTTTGACAGTTTTTCAGTCATGAAGTGTAATAATCGTAAAAAATCTACATCGATTGACGTCAGTTTGATGCAAATCCGATAACGAATGCGATTTATTGCAAATTTTGAACCTGCACCCATTGCAGTTTTGTGCAATACAAACGCGCAACTACGTGTTGACTGCGGATGAGGATCATTTCCCAGATAACGATGACGAGCAGGCGCAAGAATAATGTTATTATTTATGTCTACAACAAATGTCGACGTATTTCTTCCATATTTGATTAAAAAAGCAACAATAAATCAATATAATGTGTTCCTTAATGCGCATAGTTATCTACAAACGACCGACTTTTGTACTCTTTGGTGTAACAAAGGTGCAGCTCCAGACTTGAAAAATTCGCCAAAAATAGAAATAAAAACTTATCAACTCGATAACTACTACTTATTGTGTAAAAATGTATACTTATGAATTAGTGTTCTCCTTTTAATCTTATAATTTTGTAAACAGTTTTTCTCTGTTTACACGAAGCTGGTCAAGATGGAGTTGCACCCCTCTTGCTGCAAGGTGCTCAATTTCCCCGCTCGCGCCGAGAACAACGATGCATCGCATCGTTCACTCCTCGCCATTTTCCTTTGCAATTCTTATTGCCGCCTGATCCATCGTCAGAATACGTTACGAGCTGTTCGGTGCACACGCGCGTGTACATAGAGGTGCCAACGGAGCCGTGGAAAGCGACGGTGATATCATTATCCAGCGTAAGCATGCAAATCAGTAGTCGTTGCAGAGAGTAATTGAAGGAGTAAGATTGACTAGACATCGAAAGTCGAGAGGCTCCTCGAACGCGCGCCACCCCCTCGATAGATCGTTTGCACATATTTCCATAGAAACTCTCTGGCTCTCTTCCTCTCCTCTCCTCCTTCCCGCGCATCGCTGGAAATTGCAGCCACGCTACGAGCGTGCGCCTACTCCGCGGCACTGTCACCGTTCGAGTGCGCACACCTCCCTTCTTCCGGACGGTACCCCCGGCGCGGCGTTTGGCAGCGCTCGAGCTTTCGTAATATTTGTATAGAGAAGGGAAAGTGACCGAAAGAAACGAGCGACAGATGAGATTACCAAACCAGTCGTGTCTGCGGAAAAGGTGGCCCGTCGAGCCTTTTCGTCACCGGGATCGGCGAGTTCCTCTTCGTGGCCAGGCGCTTACGACTGGCCAAGTCCTCAGCCGCGCGCTGTTATGCGGCGGAATATTTCGATTATGAAGGCGCGACGGGCAGAAAACAGGGAAATCGATCGATCTACATAGCGAGCAGGCGAGGGCCCGTGGTTGCTCATGCGGCACGCCGATTCGAGCACTTTCACCTGGACCCGTGTCGATCCAACTCCTCTGGATCTAGCGTGTAACGCGGTAATTTAGAAATCAGACGATCAATCGACCGTTCCAGGCGCGCCGTTCCCTTTTTATCAGCGCGCAAAAACCCGAGGCCTGGCACACGTTCGCCTTGCCCGAATGAAATATAAGCCGCGCCGTGTCCCGATTAGCTGTCGCCAAAGCCGATCCTCGAGATCCAGCCGGACTTTTGAATCTTCCAAGAAACCCGGACGCAGACTGCCGCGGGTGAAACGCTGAACGGTTTCGCGGATCGAGGGATATAATTGACACAGATAACTGTTCAGCGGGCGTGCGGAGGAATGTTTTTGCGGCAACCGCCGGTGAATGCCTCGATCGCGGGCAGAACCCCGTCGATGCACGGCTCCCGGTACACCGGGTAATCATATATACGTATCCACGCCGGTTATCCTTACTGAATTATGCATCCGATTAGCAAAAGTGCCGGGTTACGTCAGCGACGGTTACCCCGCGACTGTTTTAACCTTTCGCGATCCTGCTCGTTTCTCCCCGGCCAAACACCATCGATCCGCGTGGTTCCCCGGGTAGAAATCACACTTTCACGTCGCGTCTGCCGCGACGACGGCCAGGGATTTCGCGACCGACGCGCGATCCAGAATACCACGCGACGAAACCGGCGATAACGGGAAACTGGTTTATCGCTTTGGTCGTCGGGGGTGTGAAGCGAGAACGGCGCGATCCGATTATGGCGGACGGCCTTCCGCGAGGACTATGAGGGGACACTACCTGCCGGCGCAGGCGGGGAGTCAACGAACGATCTTAACCCGTAAATGTTCCCCTGGACGAACGGAACCAGTTTCGTCCCGTTTGACGACGTTCGGAGCGTCGATACCGGGTGACGTCACGGCTTAACGGCGGACGGGGCTGCACCGGGGAGCTGCCAGGGAGGAAGGATGAAGGAGATGAGGAAAAAGTCGGAGGCACTCGGAGATACAACGGCTGGAGCAAAGTGAATCGGCCGGAGAGAGAGAGAGAGAGAGAGAGAGAGAGAGAGAGCGAGGAGGGAGTTAGGTTGGGCGAGGGAGCCGCGCGAGGGTCGGCGGATCGATAGGTCGACCTTGAGACGCGTCGTCGCCTCGGTACGCCCGAGCAACCTCCGGTTCTCATAAAAGAGAATTACGGTCGGGGAAGAGAGGACAGCGCGCGGACGCGCAAATTCTCCGGGTGGGCATCAGCTCTCGGCGTGGGAGCAGCGCGACGGAGAAAGAGGTAAGAGCGCGAGGAGGAAACGGGGAGGGATCGGTGTTGATGACTGCTGGAGTCGCCGCGTAATCGCGCGGCTCCAAGGGTGGATGCGTTTTATTTCGAGAGGGACACTTTCGCGAGCGGTCGCCGAACATATTTTTCTCGCTCGTGGGACGGCTATTTGCGTAGCGCGCGGCCGGCGATAATGCCACGGGCAGCCGAGCCGATCGGCCGGCATCGTCGACACTCACGGCCATTTTGGCTACGATGACGTCAACGAGAGAATCCGGGAAACGGAGCAGCGGAGAAAGGCGTGTCATCCGTCGCGATGCCCCGGACCAAGCGGTCTTCCTTACCATCCCGCGGCACCGTGATATCACGGGTCGTCATCGATCACCCACGCGGGAGAGAATCCCGCTGAAGCCTTCACCTCTTCGGGACACATTTCCCCGTACAGTGACGGATAGATGAATCGAGGGTGTCCCAGCGTTCGTTGTCTCTTTTCGTGCTCGCTTTTTAATCAGAGGGGAAAACGGGGAACGGAGACCAATTTTCGCTGGGAAGCGAACGCCGGTTTTTATGCAACAAAAGGGAGAACAGAGGAGTGCGCTCGTGCCAGGTGGGCGAGCATTCAACGACCGGCCGATGCAGTGTCGCGTTCTCATCGAAACGTGGAAACTTGGACCGTGCATCCGGTGCCACGGCATTGTGCCGTGTCGAGAGCTACCGCACCCGTTCACGGTTCATACGTATCGGGTTGGAACGAGTGGCTTGCTCTCGTTGGGTTTCTCGATAAAGATTCCCCGCGAGTAGAATATTCGGGGCTCTCCCTTTGCCAGCGAATCTGATTCTGATCGTCGAGGAGAGCAGGCACGCTTCCGTTGAAAAAGCCAACCGTGCCGTGCATTTGCATCGTTGCACCCGAGGAGCGATCTTATTCCGAGGTGTTCCACTCAGGGTTGCCACCCGTGCTTTAAAATAAAGTATCTTACGTTATTATACGTAAATGTACTGTATACTTCTGAATAGCAATAAAGTATGCGAAGATCCTTATGGTTCCTGCCACCTCAGCATTGACTGAGAAAGTTTTCTTTCTTTGGCATGAATGTGAAGTGGCGGGATGAGAGAAAGAAGGCCCTTAATTTAATAAAGAACAAATTACTTATATATTTTAATATGAATATAGCGTGCAATAATGCCATTGCGTTATTTTAAATGATAAAAATTTGCTTTGTAATGTTAAAAGCAATAAAAAATATGTTTGGAAGAAATAAAACCTAATACGATTAAAATGTACTTTTAGTTTTTTCGAGCGAATTTATTTTTATACTCCACTAAAGCAAATTTCCGTTATTTTCCGGTAAAAGAAAAGGTGGCAACCCTAGTTCCACTAGCTCCGAGGCCTACCGCCGCTGAAAATACGAACGAGTCTAATCCATAAGCAGAGCGCCTATTCCCGAAGCTTCGCTGCGGATCCGCTCGGGCTCGGCCAGACAGGAACGAGATTACCAAAAGGAAAGGCAATGAATCATCGATATAATTGGCGGTGAGACCGCTCCCTCCACGCTGCCCGCGGTGGTCATTTCGAGTACTCGCTTTCGAGCCGGTGACGCGAGGCGAGGAGGAGGAGGAAGATAGGAAAGGATCGAGCAGAACTTTCATCGCAATCGAGGCGATAACGAGCCGATAGCCATCGAGTGTCCCATCGCGACAGCGGCCGCTTCCCCTCGGCCGGCCGCGGAATTTAGATAGCGACCACGCGGTCTCTTCCGGTTGCAACGCTTACGTAGCGCGTAAAGGCGTTACGCAACGCGCGTGAAGCAGACCCAGAGCAGAGCGTAACGATCTATGGGATCTACGGACGGTCGCCGCGCGGGTGAACGTTCGGCGAGGCTCGCGTCAGCTCGGCTCCTCTCTACGCCACAGGCTCGAATGATCTACCGCTCTGCTATCCCGGCGTCTACTCCACGCGGAGTGTGCGAAACGCTATTCGTATTCCCTCCGACTGCTACCAAAAGCTCTCCTCTGTTCTTCTCCCTGCCAGCCTCTGCGACCCAGACACACCGAATGGACGTGTTTCTGCTTCCGATCTCACCTCCTCCCGCGAGATTCGTATACGCTCCGTGTTTATTAAATCAACCGATGCAGCGAGGCGCGTTTCAAGCGACTGGGCGAGCATCCTCCCCGACCGACGATGCTCGTAGAATGAACGCGAAGGTAGAACATGTGGCAGGCTCGAGGGAATTTTACCTTGCGCCTGACAATATCGCGTTACGTATTCAGCCGCGGTGCAATGCACGCCGTTCCACGCACGTCTCTCTCTTCCCCCGTTCCTTTTGCCGGGATCGCGCGCGTAGAGCCGTTCTTGCGCCGACCTATCCGTCGTTTCTTTCGCTCGTGCACGGCCTTTGAGAGGCCGCGTTTGAAACGACGCCGAGCCGCACTTCCGCGGCGGCAACGCGCGATCAGCACCGCGGCTAAGACCGTAGCGGAGGTCGAATATTTTCAAAGATCGTCGACGGAGCGGGGTTAACGAGACGGCTGCGCACCGTCGCCCGCGGAGCGGGCGTTATAATTGCTCGGTTGGAAAGTCACGCGAACCTCGCTCGTCGGAAACGTGCCACTTGGATATGCGCGGCTGCCTTGCACGTGGACGCCCCCGAACCAGCGAGAAGAAACTGCACGTTTCGTGGATACTCGGGTCGACGGATGAAGGAAATGCTCTTATGATAAAAATCTGGGCGCAAGTAGGCCCGTGTCGAGAGATTTCACGGCTGGGTCTGACCATTGACGGCCCCATTCTACTAGGCAGCGCTCCGCTGTATGTACGGTGGACATGGATCCGACGTTAAATCGTTTCCGAGTTACGAAACAATTCTTCTGCGTCTTCTTTAGCGGGAAAGAGAACACGTAATTTACAAGAGTAGACGAGAAGAATAAAGGCGAGGCTACAGCGGTGGCAGTGATGGCAAGCCTGACAGCGAACTATGAAACTAGACTAAAATAGGGAAAGCAAAACAATTATACAAAAGTAGAAATACAGAAGTGAGAATTTAACTAATCAGAGGACGGAATGGATAACTGGATTGAGCTAGGGATAGCGTTGCAGGGTAAATAAACGAGTGTGAGGCTTGAAGGGCGAGTAGAATTTTAATTCGCGAATGAGAGGTGGAGGAGCGTTGAGGTAATAGGCGGCGGTGTAAGAAAAAGATGCTTCGAACTTAGATGTGGAATGAGAAGGAATGCAGAGGAGAGCTTGGTGCCGGGTACCAAGAGAATTAGTCGAGTGAAAGGATAAGTTGCTACGAAGAAGGGCGTAAAGATAAGGGGGAGAACGAGAAGACAGTGTTTTGTAGACGAGCCAAGATAAGTGAAGAATCCATCGCTGATAGGTATTCATCGCCTGGTATGATAGGTGATGCTTCATACTCCTGACGAATTGAGAGAATGAATTTAGGGCAAGAAACAAAGGAGAAACTATCTGCCCCTGAGTCACACTCGGCAAAAGAATCTGTCGACTGGTTTGCATTCAAATCGGAGGAAGGTACACCGACCATCATTTGCGACACAATGAAAACATTCTTCTTTCATAACTACTCCAATCAGTGGCATATATGCAACGTCCGTATCGTAATGTTCGCCAACACCGCCAAGATAGTACTTTAAATAGAAACGTTTTAGCGAAGCATGTGTCCGAAAGGAGTGCCCAAGATGATGGCAGACGTCTCAAATTGACAAACACACGCGAAGATGACGCACGCCTCCCAATAAACCATCGGTTTGACTCCTTGAACAACGACGCGACTCGATTAAGGGGACTAGGCAGTCAGAAATTCGATTTTTTTTTATTGCATTTTTCGAAAGCACCACCCTTCCCGAGTAAAATGTCGTTTGGTTAATGTCAAAACTCGCAAAATTAAGGATTCTACAGTCGAAAAGGTCGAGCGCGCTAGAAACCGTTTCTGCGCGCACGCAGGTAGATTAATTCCTCTTCTGAAACTTTGAACGCGTTTTTCTCAGAATCACGTTTCCCCTTCGTTTTGCAGTGATTGCGCAAAAACGGAGGTCCGAATCAATTTGAAATAAATTGAGCATATGTAAAACATGTCTTGTTACGACCTAAACCTAAGCATAAGTCTGTGAAAACTTCTGTTTTGACAAAAAAAAAATAAAATGGCTCTTTTCCCTGGCGAAAAATCACGTTTCTTCAAAATTTGCCATTTTATAGCCACCATTTGTATAATTTTGATTTTTTTTCTTTTTCAATAGGTTCAGGGCAGAATGGGGGTCAGGGCAAAGTGTAAATTTCAGAGAATACGTCACAATTCAATTTCTCACGGCCAAAATCACTGCAAAATTACAGCGGCTCCAGAAAAAATGCCGACACATCAGATGACTGTAGCGCTGTCATGCATATGTATATATTATTCAAATTATTTTTTTTTTTCACTGTTTATAGTATTAATAAACATTACCCAAAAGTACAAATCACAATTTGTATTCATCTCCTTGTAATTAATTCGCAAAAATACTTGATTTTCGAGCGATCTGACTGCCTAGTCCCCTTAAGGGGCGAATCTCGTCTAACAGCCCCAAAAGTAACTGATATTTAAGAATTTTTTTAAAAAAAACTGGTTGATCATTGGATTAAACTGTTTTGGGATATAAGGAGGCATCTTCGAGCTTGCAGGAAATATTTTTATGTCGATCTTTCTTACTATTTATTAATTATTGTGGAATCTTATCCACCTCTTCGACGATGTAACTCCTGTTGGCGGGATGTGTAGCACCTAGCACAGTCATCTGATTGTAAAGAAATAGAAGTTTCTTAAAATTAGATACGTAGTTTACGCTGGGATTGATCCACTTCGAAGAGAAAAAAATGAAAAATTGAATAAGTTATAGCGTTCGAAAGAAAAAGTACGTTTTTCCCTTCGACAGATTTTTCATATTATACTTCATATCGACGAAAAAAGTATTATAAATACAAACTAAAATTCAAATTTTAGCTCCAGTCCCAGCTTAAATTAATTAACTTTAAAAAAAATTTCTTCTGTTTGCAATCGGTTGACTGTGACAGGTGCTACACCAGATACCAACACCGTCGAAGCGGTTATCCCGACTCCGCGATAATCAATAAATAATAAGAAGAATCGAAATACAAAAAAGATTCTACAAATCCTTATATCCCAAAAGAGTTAAATTCAATATTAACAATAGCCTTTTCCCCCAAAAATCATGAATTTCGCAGCTGTTACACGGGGTTTCCTGGAAGCCTCGAGGAAATAAAAGGAAATCCGTGGCGTGATAACCGATTACCGAAACGCCATTACGCATCATTGACATCAGAATCTGTTTCCGCGATGCTGAGGCGCGCACTCCAAATACTGACTCACGTCCACGAATAAACGCGCGATTCTCGTGGCTGTTGTCCCTTTGGCGAGCGCGTGTCCGCTCGCTCCACGGTCGCGATCGGAGCGAGTCATTCTCGTGGCCGCGGCGTCAGAATCGCGTCCTTATGAGGTGAATCAGGACGTCGGAGGACGAGCGGCCGGTCTCCGGGGCTCCGTCTTATCCCGTTACCGGACTTGGACCCGCGACACGGCGCGCCGCCGCATCCATCACCTACATACGCGCATAGATTGCGATCGTTTTCCGTTCCCGTTTCCCATCTTCGTGCTCGGTGAACCGTTTTGCGCGCGCCGATCGCCTCTACGCGGTTCGCACACTGACCCGGTTACATCCGGCGCGCGCGTCTCGCATCCCCGCGAGCCTTAGATGCGCTGCCCATCAGCCTCGATCAGCCGCCGAAGAATTTCGTGCAGCCGGAATGCCAACGGAGCGTGACTATCGGCCGCGTCCACGATCCTCTAGAAACGGACGCGTCCGCGGACGCTGCCGCCTTGGCGGATTGTATCTCCGTCGAGCCGCGGCGAAAAGCGCGGTGAAACTCCGCGACACGTCGAAACGCGTAAATTCAAGCTGGCCTGCTCTCTCGCGGTTTACGTTTTTGTGAAAGTAGATCTCTCTGTCGCTGGTCGCCGAGCGTAATTCCGTCCTTATGCAGCGCGAGATTACGCGCGGCGGGGCCCGACGCGGCCGATCGTTGCGCATTCTTTGCCGCCGCCAAAGGACGTTTTATGCATAAATGCATAAACGACGACGGCGACAATGCGAGTGAACGTGAACAACTCGGCCGCGTGACTTTCCCGCGACGAGAGAATTATTGCCAGGCCGCCGGCAAATGGGTGCGGTGGAGCGGTCTCGCTGTTTCTCTCCGCGCTGCCTGCCCGAGTTTCCAGAGATACGGCGAACAGCGAGGCGGAGACGTCTCCCGAGATATGCTCGATCATCGGCTCCCCTCGCGAGCCGTCGAGGCGGCTCTGCCAGGCGGCCTGGAGGAGATTTACCTGTCGAGAGAGGCAGGCTGGAATCTAGAAGGATCCTTCTGATGGGTGCGCTGGGTTTCTCGCAGTCCTGCCACGCCGAGTGACATCATATCTATTTTCACTGGCGCCAGGTATCTAATATCGGACGTCCGGTGCAATGGAACCTGAGATCGGTCTCCGGGCACTTGGTGCAAACAAACATAATTGTTATCTCGCGTGTCTTACTCGGCTCAGCTGTACTACGAAGGATATGTACGCGACACGAGAATCACAGAGACCGTCACAAGCGTCTAATTCGCAACGAGCAGAGGCTTCGTCGTCCACCGCACGTTGAATGAATTGGCTATTTGCGCGCTGTTTAAAGAGATATTTAACGTCGATCCTCTGAGAGAGACTTAGTGTGTCACGTAATCTTGCCATCGGCTAGCGTTAGTATGCAAACTGTTGACCCTCATCTCGATCGCTAATTCGAAGAAGCGAGGATTTCGCGGTGTCGCCGAGCCCGGGACGCAACAGGAGCGCGGCGAGCACACGGCGCCCGTCAAGGTGCCGCTCCGTGGACCGTGAGAACAGCGTGCGTAGAATGTGTGAACAATGATAGCGAAACGGTAGCTCGGGTTCCCGAGGAGACGGTTTCGCGGAGCCGGGTAAGCTCGAATCGTGATGTAACGCGAGTCCCGCAGCCGCTCTCGACAGCGAAACGCAGTTATACGACCTGCGGAACGCGCCCGGGCGAAATCCAACACGCCCGCCGAGTTCTTTAAAATTCTACGCCGCATCCGAAATGCCGAATTCGCGGATCGAGGTCGGGCTCCGGCGACTTTTCAACGTCCAGCAGCGGGAAAAGGAAACTCTCACAGTCGCGGACCAAAAGGAAGCGTAAAATATTGTTACGTGCGCCGATGGATTTTGGCACGGGTCAGCAGGAAAATTGATTGCCGATCCTTGCCAACAAAATGCATCGACCAGAGATGGTTGAAACGGACACCTGTCACGCACAGGTCGTATAAAATCCTAGTTATTGTATCCGTTAAACCCGCGTCCCGTCCCTTCGTCCCCCGACTAAAGCGTGTAAACATCTTTAAATACCAAGCACCAGGCTATTGCATTAGTGCGACCTATTTATTCGAAAGAGAATCCCTCCTCGACAAATCGCGGTGTTCTACGTCGCGCGTCCGCCTCTCGAACTTTCCTTCGCCGCGCGCCCGAACCATGACGGTTCCACATAAAAGGAGGCGGTGACATCATCGATGCCCGGGCATCGCGCGATCCTCGTTGCTCTCGCGAAATAGTCGAATTCGGAGCGGGACTGCGCGCAGGTAACGTGCGAGCATCGGGCCGGCACGTGAACGAGATACGAGTTGTACGGGCCAGTTTTTACACCAAGCATCGTGCTGGACTTTCAGCTTCGCGCGATTCAGTTCGTGACTGGCGGCCATCGGCGTGCAGCGCGAAAAACACGCTCGCTCGAGTGGCACGAGAGCCGGGCGATTAACGACACCCGGGCCGAAGTGATTTCGGTAACCGACGATTGCTATCTGAAGCGGCCGGGGTCGATTTTATCTGACGCCCGGAAGCTCCCTGCCCCAGAAGCGGGGCGACGCGGTGTTACGGGCCTACCAACGACTCGCGGCAGGCTTTTCCATCGGGCACCGCTTATGATCGTCACGTAATCACAATGGCGGAATTGATATTCGTAGGAAGCCGCGGTCTATCGCGGCGTTATCTGGAATTTCAAGCGACTGTTCATGAATGAACAGAGGGACGAGCAGAAGCGGGGGGCTTCGCTCGCGCGAAATTTATGGTGAATGCAGCTCGTTGTCTCCGCGGGTACAATGCCTGTCGTTATGCCCGTTCGCTTTTATTGCGTTCGCGCGAAACTGCATCGTTGCGGCGGAACGGCCCGGGATAAGCTTCTCCCTCGACGCTCCACCCCGATTATCCGCCCGAATAAAACGAACGGGCGATCGTCGATGCCGATCGCTCTAACGGTTACGCGTGTACTTACGTACGCGTGCTTGCGCGCCGTCGTTATTTTTAATACGGGACATTGGTGGGCGTTGTTCCACTATTATGTCGGGCGGGCAGGAATTGGGTCAACGAGGTGTCACTACGCGCGACGAACTGGGTCGCGGCGCGCGTCCACGAACCTCGCGCGCTCACCGCCCGCGGCTTCCACGGAAATCGACCGTCGCCGAATTACGCCGCGCATCGGAGAAAGTGAGTTAGGCGTCGACGCGCGAAACTGCCCGTCGTCGGAATTCGCTCGGCGTATTATCTTATCGGGTCGCGTTGCCGGCGATACGGGACCGCGCGCAATGGAAACATAAACAGTCGCTCCTCTCGGCGCGCAAAAAGCTGGTGTTTGTAGCTGGAAATCGGGTTACGCGTCGCCCTCCATCTTGCTCCCGTGACTGGTATTCCGACGCGGAGATCTCGCCAGCGAGAGATAGGACACGACGGGCATAGCGGAAAGATGAATCGAGCCCGGGGGAGATGCTTCTCGTCGACTGACCTTGCACTTGACGAAAGCTATCCCGCGTGGCTATATCCGCGCGATGACGGCATCGACGATGATGCCGGTGGCGACCCGCGACCGACGCGGACCAAGAAGACTTTCCTTTTCGATTTGGTTCTCGTTTTCTTTCGCCCCGCTCCCCCCCTGGGCCGGAGTCCTTGGCTGGTGCCAGCCTCGATAACGTTACTCGCGCGTAGTAAACGCGCGCCGCTTTATCAGCGGTTCGTGTATATTAGCCGGCTGTCGTTCCTCGCTTAATATCCGAGAGGTGAGTCACTTCGCCGTCGCCCCGTATCATCCGCGTCTCGTCCGCGGAACTTTTCGAGCATCCTCGCCGTTCCCGTCCGTTTCGAAGCACGGCACAAACTCTCCCCGACGAGGGGCGACCTTGCGCCGCTCGTCTTTCTCGGAACGAATCGGTGCATCGGCAAATTGGACGGCCAGACGCATCTGGCCCCCGTCCGTTCGCTTGAGAAACTTGTTTTTCGACCGCCTACCCCGCCTGTATTCACTGTATTCACCCCGGGACTTTTTCGAGCGCTCAATGAATGACACATCTCGTTCCACGCTACGGGGCCATTCATTGCGGTAATAACGTTTACTTTAAAAAGCGAACGGGACTCGACGGCAGCTGGAGCCGGGTCGGGCTAGAGTCGATGATAATTTCCTGATAACGAGGCTTCGGGAAGATCAGCCCGTAGACGCGTGCTCGGAAATAGGTGAGGCCAACGAGGATCAAGATTCTTAGCATTGGGATTCTCTAATCAGACAGTCTTCGCGCGGGTTCCACAAGCTCGCCAGCGAATTAGATAGAATTCTCGCGTGTAAGGGACGTCTATTAAACTCCGCTTCAATAATTTCGCGGGCCGTGCACAACAACGTCGCTTTGTTTACGAGAAAGTAGACACAGTTTTTCTGCCACGCGCATCTCGCAAATGAAAAGATATCGTATCAGTATGACGTGGCAACTGCAGTCCACAGAGGTCAGACTGTATCTCGCAAGCTCCTCTATGTCATCGCCTGTTAAAGATGAAGGCAAGGACACTCGACACCGTGCGCGTCTACTCGAATTAATGATAGCGTATCAGTGTGACGTCGTAGCTGCAGCCTACATACGTAGGGCAGGCTGTCTCGATTACTCTCTTAGTCTTCCGTTAAAGCAAGAAACACCTCGACTTTCCCCGGCGTAACGATCTCGAACGATCCAGGCGATTTTCCAGGTAATTACGAGACGTCGTTTATCTAATATTTGCGCGGGGCGCGAGTATCGCTCGGCGCTCGAGGAGCGATTATTAAAGGCGGCCGGGAGACGCTTCTCGAAGGAAATTAGATCGGGAGCGCGAGCACTCGCGCTAATGGATGCGTTTAAATGGACGAAGTTGGCAATTTATTTGCATAGCACGTGGCCAGCCGTAGGCGGCGGTCAGAGGACTTGCCGCGCGAGATCGGAATATCCAGGGCTTTCTTCCCCAGAATCCCCCGGCAATCATCGCCAGCATGGAGGGCCGAAGGAAGCGTCGGGGTGGGACGCCTGACATCGATCAAACGACGCATGGCATCGCGCGACGCTGAGGGACAGCGACATCCCCACCCCGGAAGAAAGCGGCTCGGACGAACGAAACGACTTCCGGGCGAACGCTGGCGATCCTCGAATGGTCGCGCGGTGCTCGTGGATGATCGTGCGGAAACGTCCACCGATGAGCGAACAGGTCGAGAGATTCTCGGCGCGGCGTCGGCGGCGGGTCAGAAAAATGGGTGGCCTTCGGTACGATCGTGGGCCAACGACACTTAAATAACACGATGGCGCAAACATTCGCGCCTCTGAATATTTAACAGGGCCCGGCATACGAGTCCCCGTAACAGGATGGCGATGTTTACGTTGCCGAACACTCGTACAGGCTGTTCCAAAGAGGCCGATCCGAGCACCGCGTGTGTTCTACGCAGCCGAAGTAGGAAAACGCGTCTCTAGGAACGTGGGTTCAAGGTCGATCCTTCTCGCGAGCGATCGGAAGGATCCTCCGTACCGTTTCCCTCGTTTCGAAACACAGAACTCGTAGCGGGAGCCTCGATCAATCTCTTTGAAGTTCCCTGTATTGCCAACGCCTCTAACCCCTTCCCCGCCGTTCCGTCAAAGCAAAACACTCGAGGAAAGTTAATTATGTGACGGGCGTGCGGTGATCGGGCCGCGTTTCGTTGGGCGATAAAGGAGGAAGAGCCCTGGCGGTGTTCCTCCGACAGGATCTCACGCGTGGCGAACGCGACGATATTAACAATAGGCGCTGGGCACCCTCTGTTCGCGATATCGACCCGGCAGTGTGCGTGCGCGCGATATCGTGCGCTCTTAATTCGAGGTGCCCCGAATGCACGCGCACAGACGGACAGAGGCGCGAGAGGTTTCCGCGGGCCTGCCAAGTATCGAGTTACGAAATGTATACGCAGAGTGCACTTGCGGGGCGTCCCTGCCGCCGCTGGTCGGCATAGCGAGAGACTTCGAGCAGGAACAACGGGCTCGAGAAACCGGGGCCCTCCGCTGGCCGATTCTAGAAAAACTCGTCCGTCCGTCTATATAGCTACATAGGCGGAACGAGAGGCCCGGCGAGGCTAGAGCGAACCTCGAGCTCCATCCGGCCGGGCCCGCTCGTTCACGCTCCGAGAACCTTCGATTTTATTGATAGGACCGAGGTATTAAGCATCGCGCTGTTAATCGAACGGTGCTGACGACCCTAAAGAGATACGCAGATCCCGAGCCGCGGTGGACGATGGTCGTCGCGTTCATCGGGCGATGCGTGTCGTTGGCCATAGGAGCAGGCAGATAGGCAGAGAGACGGAGAGGGAGGATGGAGGGTGAAGCTAGAGGGCTAGAGGGCCAGAGGGGGCGGTAGGGGTGAAGACTATATTGATCACTGACCTTTCCTGCGGCCGAATGGTCCGAAGAACGTGCCGTTCTTGCCGATGACGTTATCATCGATGTACTTGAGCAGTTTCGTGGTATCCTCCCCTTTCCTGGCGGCGATCGACTTGACGGGACGGGGCGGCGCGATCCTCTGGCCGCCACCGCCGCCGCCGCTGACGGTGTTTGTGGTGGTCGCCGTGGACGTGGTGGCCGTGGTCGACGTGGACGTGGCCGCGACGGTGGCCGGCTGGGCGGCTAGGCCGGCGCAGCTAGCGTTTCCGCTCGTCGAGCACGTAGTTTCCTCCGCGAGGGAGTTGATCCTCCGCTGCGATCCACTCCAGCCCTTGCCGCACGAGATCTTCACCGAGCAGCTCATTCTCTCATAGCAGGCGAGATCCTCTCTCAGTGTGCATAGTAGAGGAAGCCTAGAAGCGACGCGCGCGGTAACGCACTCGAACGTTGCATGCACTCCCCGAGAGACGGCGGAACCGTGCGCGCGTGCTGCCTGATCGGAACTCGTCACTCGAGCGACGGCAGCAGGAGCATCCTCCGAGCGAGAGCGAGCGATGGCCGTGCCCCTTTCCCTCTTCTTCCTTTTTTTACTCGGGGTACACTGGGTCGACACGTGCTTCTCGGTGGGGACGTTAATTGCAACGCCGCGACGCGAAACGAAGCGACGATGCCACTGTCGCGGGAAACGAGAACGCAGGGAGCAACGGGAGCGAGAGATCGATCTCTCCTCTTTTTCTCGCACCTTTTTCTACCTCGATTGCACGCGATCCCGTCTTGTCGGACGCGTTTGGCGATTATAATGGAGCGCGTCGTTTGTCGGGACGAGTTCCTCCAGTGTCTGACCACTGCTGCGATATGCTTGGTCGGAGTTACGTGCTCCGCTGATACAACCTCCTTCGACGTTGAGGCGAGACTGAACGTCTAGTGGACGGGCTGCCCGGTTCGCCAATGACGTCACATGGCCACGCAGGCGCCGTCGAGTCTCGCGTCGCTTCGGGGCATCTTCTCTGGGTCGAGTCTGTATCGCGATACCGCGAAAACATAGAGCGCGGTCTTCCGCGAAACGAAACGCGGATTCGGATTAAACCGCGCGTGAAATTTTGCATTTCATTCCGGACGCTTCGTCCAACAGGCAAGCGCGTCGACAATAGAGCGGCGAGGCACGCCGTGTCATGCAATTCCTGCTCATTCAATGTGCAGGTACACGCCGTTCCCAGTAACTCGTGCACATTCATGTATGTTAATGGGCCCGTTCACACGAGAGAATGCAGTTTTAACACAAAATTTTGAATATGCACGGTGTTTCGGTGTAAGGTAGGGTAGGGTGGGGCTGAAAGTCCCGTTTTTCATATTTAAACCAATGTAAAAATTGGTAATAACAACCCAGCTAATTACGGTGTTATTTTGTATAAGCTACGACTGTTATGCTTTTACAAAGTTGTTGGTTAATAGTGCTATTTGTTGTTGAGTTATATCACAAAATATGCGTCAATTACAAATGGTCCTGTTGCCCTGGGTATGGGCTTGTGGTAAAAAGTCCTTAATATTTTCTAACCAGCTTTTCCTGTAACATAAAACATAATAAGTAAAAAATTCTTTTGGAATCGACAAATATTTATTAAACCAATTTTTTTGGTACCCAATATTGAAAGGAAATACTACGGCTACCTTTTTTTAAACAAAGGAATGACAATATAGGACACAGATTCAGCTTGAACAAAAAATTGCACAATAATCTTGGCTCAACATAAAGATATAACTCTCTTTTAAGCACTTTGGCCTTGTTTCTTAAACTTAAACTATTTTAATATAAGAAAACAGGAAAAAATATAATTTACGACTTTACTAATTGATTTGCTTCAACAAAGACAACCACTCTTTTTAATATATTAACATGACTTCTTTAACAAAAGGTAAAGATATAAGTAAGGGACTTTTTGCCCCCATGGTATCCCTATAGTTTCGCCGACATAAAGGTTCGAAAATATTTTCAGAAATAAACAATATCATGTATACATTACTAAATGTACATACAATCTCAACGTATTCACCTTGTACGCTGTTAAACTGTGGTTTACTTCGAATAACATAATAAAAACGACGTACTTTTTTCGTTTCTTAATTGACAAAGGCGTCAATGACGCGCATGAAAGCCCAAAAACGACTGGCAACTCTGCGGTCCTCCCCATTACCCTCGCCATCAACATAGTTACGCTGCAATATTCAATCGATTGTTTACGAATGGAGATTTTGCATTCGGGACTTTTTACCCGGCGTACTTTTAACCGCACTCTACCCTACTGTATAGTGGCTTGGGTGAAAAAGGGTGTAACCTAAATATAAATTAACGTTCTTATATTTCCCGAATTACAAGCAGCACAAGTCGTACAACAACGGAAAGATTCCAGCATTCCACTAAACCTGGGCTTGTAAACATTATTTGACATTCATTGAACACGATAACGGAATGTAAACAACGGCAATTGGATACCAAATACTGGTGGGAGTGATATCAACTCTTCTTACGATTAGTATATCAGGCACTTTAAGACGCGTTTAGCAATTGCCGAGACTCCGCGCAGTAGAAAACATATTTCTTTTCTTCGTGTTTTATTGCTCGACCCCTTCGCCTCTTACAAATGGCCATTTCCGAATGCAACAGTGTGTACGAAGGCACGGTCTACAGCCGATCAAGTGCTCCGATTTACCAGAAACTCTCTTACCCATCGTCTCCCGAACACAGAGGTAACTTTTGTGGCCTATTTGCTGACTTTTATCGCCGCAGGTCCCTTCCCTATCACAGGGCGGCTTTTATTCCCGTTCAGTGAGCACTGCCCATTTTACGATCTACGCTCGCAATCGGTGGCCATATGGCCCGATACCACCAATATAGGTCACGCGGAGCGCACGTGCCTTTCTCTCATTAACCGGGAGCTAATTGCGATTATTAACCTCCAGTTCGGTAGAATTTCCACGGTAATGCACGGCGACAGAACGATGCGCTGGAAAATTCTAAACCGGCGGCAGCATACAGTCGCTTTGTTCTGAAAACTACTGCGTATTATCGCCGCCGCGCGTGTGGCGTTAAACACGAAAACAAGCAGACGAATAAATAATCGACAGACCCGGAATCGTTGACTTCTGTACGCCTCGTATAATCGTCGAGTAATGAACCGGAAACAAACCTATCATCGGACGACGATAAACGACACGCTTCTTTTTTTCTGTCGGTTACGTGCGCGTAATTAAGGAACAGCGAAATCTCGCGGCCGTCGCGTTTCCTTTTATATATTTCCAGGAATATTAAACGTCGCAGCGGCGAGCGTCACCGGGAGAAATAAACGATACAAATTGCCTCCTTAGGATCGACGGATGAGGAAGCGGGGCAATCGCTTCCTTAAAATCTATCGCGGCTGCAGTATTCTTTTCATCGTGTCCGACTGGAAACCGTAAAGAGGCTTTGCCCCGCGAACCGCTCTCCCGACGATTTATACTTGAAACCGAGCTTTTTCGCGACTTGCTCTCCAACGACTTGACCCCGGAATATACGTATATAGTTAATAAGCCGTAACATTTCGCGGCTTCCACGTGAGTCGCTATTCGCCGAAAAACCAACAGATTTCGCTTGACTCATTGCGTGCACGCATACGCAACTCGAGTCGTACAACGAAATCAAAGGAGGAAAGTAAGCCGTCTCGGTTCCCCCGTTCCCTTCCACGCGATCTTACCGCCGGCATAATTACGCGATCGATAGACCGCGTCCAGCGGTGATAAATGCACGGACGGCCGAGTCACGAGTCACGCGTAATGACTTTCGCCGAATCAACAGATAGCGCAACACATGTTTACGCCTCCGACAGCTGCTCTTCACGTAACCCTAGCATGCAAATGTCCTTACGGCTGAGTAATTAGCTGGGCGATTGTGTGTCAGAGGGATCTCGACATCGTCGAAATTCAAGGAAACTTGTGGTTAGAAGAAATCGGATTAAATTCAGATTGTGCGATCTGTCAGGCGAACCGATCATTATGAAATCCTTTTTCAAGACCTGTACACATATCCCTCGGTGTGTGTGTGTAAAGTAGGATTTAGGAACATTAATCCTGAATGGTACTTTTTGCATATTAAGTATAAATCGTTATTATAAATAGAAGTTGAGTATCTTTTGTTGTTTCAGTTTATAAAACTGTTTATTCTATTAATAGTTGATTACCACTAAGTTTCTTTCATTTTACCTGTTATTTTGCATGTAATAAGCATTTCTTCTGAAGGGGTACGATTTAGGCAAGTTTACCCTAAAGGGAGCTTTATTCAGCCGTGATGATAAAATATCCGAAACCGGGTACTCGGACACGCGGATCCAAGTACCTACGGATATCCGGATGCTCAGATCCGGATTTCGATTCGGATTTCGAATTATAACGAGCAATCCGGATACTCTGATATCCGGATAGTAAGAGCCCTAATATAAAGGTGCGAATACACGATGAAATTTTACTGGAGACTTTTTTATCGCGAGATAAAAATCTCAGCAATAACTAAATATAGATAATGCAAATAGTCGCGAGAGATGAGATAAAAAAAATAAAATAATGAAATAAATGTCCCACGAGATTAACGTCTCGTGTAAGACACGATATTTTTCTCTCATCGTGGATTTGCACCTTTAGTATTACACTACGGAAGGAGGGTGGTTTGGAATTCACGATTTGGCGTCGCGTTTATCGGCCAAACGCTCCATGGTAACGAATTTCATTCGATCGGCGGGGCTTTCGCGGCTAAGCTCACTCGAGGCTTCGGTTACGTTCGCCCCTTGGAGTAAGGTTCGTCCTCGCAGCAAATCGAATTTGGCAGGATGCTGAAGTTCCAGGTGATCACCAAGGAGGACCTGAAACTGGCCGCGTCCATCGAGCGGAGGAGGCAGATAGAGGAGGAAAGGAAGCAGCGGATATTCAATCCACGTTTCAGGAAAATTGGGGTAAGCAGGGGCAAAGTGTTTCCCTAGTACCTAGACAGCCACGGTTAACCTATCGCCGGCTCGGCCGCGAACGAATAACGATCCTTCGCCCGTAATGTTCGCAGATAGACAAGGACTTCTTGGACAAACAGGTCGCGGAAAAGAAGCAGCTGCGCGAGGTGGAGCAGGCCAGGGAATCCGAGCTCGACGAGAATTTGATTCGCGGCAGCAAGCTCGCCTTGCTCCTCGAGAAGCAACAAGAAGAGGTATGTAAACTGTCAATTACGCGGTCGGGGAGAAAACGAAAGGAACAAAAGGAACGTAGCTAACCGGATGATTAATCGTCCCTTGCAGTCTCATCGTTAAAGATTCCGACGCTCGCGCAACGGTTACCGTTGTTGCGCTCTTGGCGCGCTTTTTGCCGCGGGGTAAGTATCCTAGGTATACGCGGAACTAACGTTATTCAGTGTGCCCGTCCGTTCGACTTTCAGGAGAGGCGAAGCATAAAGAAAGACATCGAGAATTTCCGACGTCACTGCCAGCGAGCGGAAGATCGACGCGATTACGATTTATACGATCCAAACGCTCTGAAGAAGGTGGCCCCGATAAGCGACGATGGTTCCGGGCACAAGTGAATATTGCCGTCGCCAATCTCTTTTTTCCCCGACGATCCCGCCGATGCGGACGAGGAAGCCGGTATTAAATATTCCACCGTCCGACTATGCAGATTCGAGGGCGAGGATGGCAGCGGCAAGGGACGCTCGAAGGCGCAACAGGAGCAGACGAGATGGTGGATCGAGAAGCAAATGGGCGAGCGCGTGCAGGCGGAGAGAGATCAGCAGGAAGCCGAGAAAGCTTACCAGGAAGCCGTCATCTCCAGGGACAAGCGCGCCATGGCGTTAGATCAGATGGAGCGTGAATGCCGTCGAAGGTTGAACGAAGCCACCGCGAGATTTAATCGAGCTCTGGTAAGGCTTTCTCCTATTTAGTCCTCGGAGGAGGGAAGGCGGACAACAAAACGGCAGGAGCCGCACGACAGATAAGAATCTTATTATCCGACGATTCTATTTCCCCGGCGACCGGGGCGAGATGCAGCGGGTTTTTGTTCCGCCCGCGGGTCGCCGGTACGCGCCGCGGCCGAGCGAGAAAGCGAGAATTCAGATAATTAACACTCGATGGCCCTCCGTCCCATTAATTGATTTAAAGTCCCCTCTCGTTAGCTGTCGCTGGCGGCCAACGACGGGGGCCGTGAAATGTCAGGGTTCAACCGGCCGAGTAGCTCTCGTCCTCCTCTCGATACGCTTCCCTCCCGTCGGCGACGAATACCCCCGGTGCCGCGTGTGCCGCGGCACAAATCACCCGTTGAAAATAAACCTCGCGCACTCGCCTCGTCACGGGCTGCAGTTAGCATAAACCTTCCTCGAAGGTGAGCACCGTTTACAGCGGCCGCGAGGTTGCTATGGTCGATGAGCAAACTCGGTGACGTCACCGTCAGCTACGGGGCCTCGCGGATAATAGCGCGGCGACCAGCGATCGTCGCAAAGCTTCCCCGTGGTTCCTCCCGCCGCGCGCGATCACCGTCCTTGACTTTTTTCCCCTTCGTGCTGTGCACGCTTCGCTGGGCCCCCGAGATTTAATCGAACCGACGACAGTCAACGATGTCTTCCGTGCCCTTGAACAGGCGGAGGAGCAGGAGCATCGCCGCCACTGCGAAGCCCTCCAAGACCAAGAGGACAACAAGGCGGAAATCTACAATCACGTGACCGGGGACTTCCTTACGGAAGCCAAAGAGCAGGCGGAGAGCACCCGTGGACCCGACAAGCCGCTGGCTACCCGTTACAAGGGCATGAACGCGGACCAGCTTAGGGCTTTCAGGGACGCGCAGGCACTGCAGATGAAAGAAATCGAGGTAAAAGCCGCGGAACGGTTGGTTGAAACGATGCCAGGCGTAGTCGCCGGCTGTGAGAGCTAGGCGAGGAAAAAAGGCTCGGTTCTGCTCAAGAAGAGCTTCTTTTTCAGAGAATGAAACTGGAGGAGAAACGAAGGAACGAGCACTGGGATCAGTTAATGAATTCGCAAGCGGCGGTAGCGGACACGTACCAACGCGAATTGGATCGAAGGAGGGCGTAAGAACTCTTTCTTGAATAGTACCTATACCTATAATCTCATACCGAAATAATGTTATCCTGTTGTAGAGATATCAAGAAGAAGGTTGCCGAAGAGAATCTACAGCTTGCGCACGAGCAAAAGTCCCATCAGGAGTACCTGAACCGTGTTGTTTACAAGAACAAACCTACTGCGGCCTACTTTGAGCAGTTTAACAGAGATGCTCGCTAAGAGAAAAGAAGGACTGCCTTTGATATAATCATGTTAATAAAGAGCTTTTCTTAAGACAAATTCGTACAGTCAAAGAAAGTACAAAGGTACCGAATTATTTTGTAGAATAATTCAATTATCGAATTGTCATGTGCATTTATCGGTGTCTGGTAACATGTTCGATCAATGAGTTTCAGTCGATAATATACTGTCAGCTGTTATAACTCAATAACTCCATTACCCTATTTGAATTCTTATCAGAATCACAGACGAGGTATAAGATAGACCTATCACCTTATGGGAGTTCGTGTCACCATCGACGGTGTTGGTCCGTGTTTATACCTGGTCTGTCAGAATTGTAATTTTAATTCTCACTGCTGGTAGTGCTGCACTGTTATTTCAGCTTGAGCCGATAACGTTGGACGTGACACGGAAATGGTAATGGCTGATGAGCAAAATAGCACTGGGTGATCCGCCTATTATATCCCTCTAATTTTATTAACAAGTCCATGGATTTATTCAGCGTGCCTACACATTTGTTGCTTCAAATATGAAAGTACAAATAAATGAAATCATTCTCGATACATACCCCTATTTAGTACGGGATACTACCGGCTGCGAAATGAGCAATGTGATGTTTACGGGCCGAAGGCTTGAAGGACGCCTTGATTAGAATATGCGACATAGGGTCGTGAAGATCAATTAAACGAACAATATTTGTTCGCAATGAATCTACAAGCAAGATAGTATCGCGAGGCATACTTTCTTCCAGCGACAAAATGCTCGATTCGAAGCAGGATGATGCCTTGAAGCAAGGGTTAGTTGAGGTTACACGTCTATCAATTATAGGATATTCAAGCGATTTCTGTTTGTCGATACAGCACGGAAGGAGATGTAATACTCGAGGAACAACACGAGATCGTGGAGGAGCTGAAACGGGATTTGCAATCATGCAAGGTATGCGCTTGTATAGAATTAATCTTGCTAGCAGATGTGTATATCCCGAATTTTGTAATTTTTAGGCAGAACAAAGTAACATACGGCTTGAATTAGAGATTCTGCGAAGTGTAAGCCAAAAGACTGACGACATAAGAGAATCTTTTAAGCATATCCATTTGGAGGAATGCAGTAGCCAGGATTGGCATCGGAAAGAAATAGCGAATTTACAGGAGCGTATCGTGTGTTTAGAGGCAGAGAAAGATTCTGTTCTGCAGCTGTGGCATATCTCCTTGAATACCATAAGTACTTTAGAGGAAGAGTTGAAGGGATGTCGTACGGATGGAAAAGGGACCAAGTTTTATCAGGAGCAAGCGTACGCTATTAAGGAGAGTTATTCAGAAGCTATAAAGATGTTGGAAGAGAAGCTTTCAGTGGCCAAAGATAATTTTGTCAAGCATCAAACGCTGTACGAGACGGGCAAGGAAAGAAACGAAAGTTTGACTAAAGAAAAGAACGAACTTGCGGAGAAGTACAGAAGCTTGCAGAAAGACGCTCAAGTTAAAGGTCAGTAACACATATTTGTAATCTTTTGTAATAAATGGGGACGTTATTTTTATGTTTCAAAAGACAGGAATAATCAGGTGACGATAGAAACGCTGAAGAAGGATTTAGCTTACGCTAATGCAGAGACGCACAAAGTCGCTCAAGCCAAATCGGAATTGGAGAAGAAATTGAACGAAGTTAAGAGATATGCTGAGAATATAATTGAGAAAGACCGGGAGACAAAGAATAAAATGGCCGAAGCCATCGAGTTGATAGAATCTGCAGTCAGGGAGAAGGATTTGGTGCTTCATCGCGAAACGCTTGTTGTAGAGGAGAAAGCTAGATTGGAACATCGGCTAGCGATAATTGCGAATGAATACGACGGCAGAATACAAGACTTGAGTAAGAAGACCAAAGACGAAATTGAATTTAACGCGCAAAGATATTCAGCGGAAATTAAGGAGCTTAAAGCGGAACTGCGAGAAAAAGCGGCATTGGTAGAGAAAGTTCAAAGAGAACTGAGACTTGCCGACGAGGAGCTAGATAGGATACGTAAAGACTCGAATGTTAAAATATTGAACTACGAACAGAAAGTAAAGCGTTTGGAACTTCAGTTGCAGGTGTTTGATGAAGCAATAGCTAAGAACAGATACGATATGGAAATGAAAGAGTTGAAAGACAAAATTGTTACTCTTGAAGTCAAGCTGGTTGCTTCAAATGACAAACTACAAAAGTTAGAACAGCAGCATTCGACTAACATAGAAGATCAAATGAAAAAAGCTAATCGCGAGAGTAAAGACGTAGCCAAACAGTATTCGGAATTAGAGAGCCAATTGGCTAAAACGCTGGGAGATAAAGAAAGTCTCGTGTTGCAGTTAAAGTCGTTGAAACGGGACTTCGATTACGAGATACAAAAAAGAGACAACGAAAGGTGTTCTCTCGAAAATAAAATCCAGGAATTGGAATTTAATCTTCAGAAAGCAAATTGTACACGCGAAACTAAATTCCGGGATGCCTTGGCGGACGAAATGAATGCTTATTCGTGCGATATAAAGAATAAACGCACTTTCGACATAACGTGAGTAAATTTACGTTTTCAGTGCTTCAGGCGATATTATATATATATCTATATGATACTTTTACCACAGGGTGGAAAATAAGTGTCACTGCTGCCAATCAGTGCTGTCGGATCACGTGAATAAATTACAGGATAAATTTGACAAAAGAACGAAGGAGCTAATCCATCACGTTCATGTTCATCAAAAATTAAGTAAAAAGTACGGAGATCTCGTACGTATATGCAAGTAGCTGAATATCAACAACCGTAAATTGACGAATGTTTCAGATGGAGAGACGAAGCGAAATGTTTGACGGGGAAGTTTCAAGGAAAAGCCAAAGAGCTTAGAAGCAAAATAATTGCCTTACAAAAGGAAAACAATGAACTGAGTAAAGAGTTATTGATTTGCAACCAACAATTGACGCAGTACACGTTGCAAGATATACAAAGGTATGCGTTTACTATATCCTTGCAACAGCTCCCCGAATGATTCCGAACATTTTCTTTTAGATTTACCGAGGCGAGCGAAATTAGATGACAATACTTTGGTCCGTTTAAACGAACTTTAGCATAGATATTTGGTTGTGTAAATATTGTAAGAGCGTGTAAATTTATTCGCGTTAAAAATACATTTTATACTACAGGTATATCTCCCTCGTTTTTAAAGCGCCGTCCATCTGCAGACAGTGCGTACAACATTGTGCTCAGTCTTTAGACGTGATACAGGCTGTAAATAAACTAGGAAACCAATACAATATTTCACCTTCACCTTGTTCGTCTAACCACGCCAGTCCTTCTTTTACCATGTGGTCCAGGGCCTTCTGCGCGCGACCCGGTTCCCACCTCAAATCCTTGCATAGCATCAGCTTCGAGACGTACGCATTGCCGGACAAGCTAACTTGCTGCAGCACAGCCGTATGGTCCATGCTAAGTTCGCCGGGGACCGATTGCACCAAGTGCCTGCCTTTGCCGATCGGAACGACAGAGAACCCGTTTCCAAAGATCATTAGCTTCTTAGCAGCGGCTAGCAAGTCTTCGTTCGTGATCTCTTGATGCTCTTTCCTGCGCCCCCTCGCTTGGACCAATCTGGTTCTAAGTTCGTCCAACGATATCAATCCACCGTTCTTGTAATTGGTGGCCATGCACACTTCGACGATCTGGACGGCGAGCTCGTAATAGAAGTCTCCTATCCCAAGGATCGACCAGAAACCTTTGCCCGAGGCCAGAGGGTCCACGCCGATGGACGCGCACATTTCCGTGAACTGTCGCCGGAA
The DNA here is from genome assembly GCA_910592295.1 of Andrena haemorrhoa. NCBI lineage: Eukaryota > Metazoa > Arthropoda > Insecta > Hymenoptera > Andrenidae > Andrena > Andrena haemorrhoa. Next base: position 4,504,094 of record OU342944.1, on the reverse strand, counting down.
CCGTGCGTTCTTTTTAATCTCGTTCTTATGCTTGGTCGCGAATTCCTCCAGATTGAAACGAAAGGTCTCCATCTGCTTGGTCATCTGCTCGAATTGGTTCTCCTGGATCTCTGTCCCCTTGTCTCTGTACTTCTCTTGCTCCAACTTCTGTTTGTGAATCGCGCCGACACCCGCCTTTCGTCTCATCGTGCGATATTGTGCGATATGCCTCGCGGTACGTTTCAGATTACAAACGGCACGATTCAACGCAACTTTCAAATCGGGGTCTGTCGCGTTGCGTTGCTGTATCAGTAGCTCCTCCGATAATGTAACCCTATATCGACGCGTCGGCACGACGATACACTTCTTTTGCTACCTACCCCTTGATTTCTAACCATCTTTCGTTACGATACTAAAGTATCGACTTCGGAACGATACAGCGCTTGAAAACGCTCGGGAAGTATTTTGTAATCAGAGAAATACATGCTGGAATTACGGACCTGCTTGTCGCGTTTCGAGTCGCCGGCGCGAGATGTCAGTTGGCTTCAAACATCAAAATTTAAAGATGGCGTCTGCGATGGAGATAGACGACGAAGAGAACGATTTACCAACCTCGAGCAGTAGCAAAGGGGAGAAGAAACGTTTCGAAGTTAAAAAGGTGAGAGGGAAATATGGACGAATTGTTCCGCGACACGTGCACAGATTATACGGATCTTAACAGTTCGAGCGTCGAACGTTAACCTCAGTTTCGCGTTGTCATCTGCGCCACACTCGCGTGGTTTACAGCCAACGGTTATTGAGAGGATCGTGATATTCTGTTTCAGTGGAACGCTGTGGCACTCTGGGCATGGGGTACGTATTCAGGAGTCTCTGCGTCCTTCTCAATTGCTACGAAACACCGTGCAGTTGTTTCGATACCTTTCTCGTGACGTTTCTTTCTAAATCGTGCGCTTAATCGATTTACAGACATCGTGGTGGACAATTGTGCTATCTGCCGGAATCATATAATGGATCTGTGTATCGAGTGCCAGGCCAATCAAGCATCAGCCACTAGCGAAGAATGTACCGTAGCTTGGGGTGTCTGCAATGTACGCGTCACAACAGTACTCGCTGCGATACGCTGAAATACTCGATCGCGGACGCGATACGCGTCGATCTTTTCTAATTTCTCCACTTTCTTCTCTCTGCGCAGCACGCGTTCCATTTCCATTGCATCTCACGTTGGTTGAAGACTCGGCAAGTGTGTCCCCTTGACAATCGAGAGTGGGAGTTTCAAAAGTGAGTAAGAAATTGAGAAACACAGCGATACACGGGTGGCTTCTTAAAGCTTTCGAGAATTGTATATTCATGGTAAAAGTACACAGGATCGTAGGCTTTGTCGTTGTGCATAGGCTCTTTCCAAAGTCTCCGTTGCTTCTGTTCTAGGTACGGTCATTAGCGAAGTATGCTCAGCTCCCAGAAACATCGGAAACCGTCGAGGACGCCGAAGCCGGCGCAAGTTCGATTACGCGTGTATAGAAAGTGAACAGTTTGTTATCACATCGTTGCGAAAAATCAGTGGCGTGTCTGCGAGCGTCGTAGCAGCTCCTCGAAGGTAAAAGCGAAAAGAGACTAAAAATCTGCTTGAAACACTGCGTTTAGAATGCCGATGCACCGGCATTATTACAAATTTACATTGCTACACACATTAAGCTGGAACAGCGGATACTAGTATCTACGAACTACCGAAAGTTTCTTATTCTATCGGTTACACATTACGTGACAATGTAACTTATAGTCTTAAGCGCTCAAATAAACGAAAATCGTAAAACATGTACCAGCTTTTTACTCAGCCTGTATATGTTTTATAAAGTTATTCTTTCCCTTTAACGATATAATGATCAGTGACATACCGACCAGAGTTACCGTCGGTATACATTTTTTACGATATTGCGAATTGAAAGGGAGGACGGAGAGAGTATCTTACGTCGATGCATTTATCCGCGAGGATTTCTCTTTTTTATCGAATCTCCCAATGATCCGCTTACCTGATTTTTAAGAAATACCGTCTGGCAAAAGTTTTGTCCCTCCGCGTTTCTGAGAACGACGAGTTCGCGTAATCTACTCTTTCCATCAGCACCTTTAATTCTATAAACAGATATCGGTTCCATTCAAGTATCTAATACAGTGACTACTGGCATATTATGTGTCTAGATGGAATAATTGCTTCCCTTATCGATTATTTCCAGAAGAATTGAATATCAAGCGGTGCTACACACGCGTACAGACGTATGCTTGTCTATTAGTATCGGTTTCTTAAGATCTAGAGCTACGGAGGAGCTCGACGAAGTTTTCTTTTCTATTCGGAAGTGTTAAAATAAACCTGGGTGAAGTGGCAACGCCAGGTTCTGTAATAATAGCTTTTCACGTTGCCGCAAGCCGCATGGTTGTGCTATCCCCTTACGCCGTTATCATTAATCCACGCTATTACGGTACTTGGACTCTTAACGAGACCAAATGGCCGCCTATCGCCATGATCCGTGACGTCACGTCGAGGCCAATCGATCGCTTTGAGATCATCTCGAATCCCTTTTCCAGTTCCAGTGTATTCAAGAGGTATGAGGGGGCAATACTTATCAAGCGGTATAACGCGGAACCACCGCCGAGCCGGCTTCTAATCCGGGCATACAGCGAAAATTACATCCTCGCCGTGCAGGGGCTACATTCACGGGAGCTGCGAGAGGGAAGCATTACACCGAGCCTCTTTCTGGCTCTGATTTTTCCTCCCTAGTTCTCGCCTGTCCCCTTCGCCAGGCCGTCGTCCCCTCGCAACGACAAAACGCACGCGATATCGTAGAAATAGGATTCGTTTAAACTTTAATCGCGGCCGGGAAACGGTCCCGCGTTTTAATAAATCCCGATAAACAAGGGACGAGGACGACGACAATGTCGCCGCTGCACTATTCACCGCCCCCGCCGCGTTTCGTGCTTGAATTTCGCGGCGCTTGTAAATATTTATAATTTAAATATTTAAAAGAGACGCGACGGTCGGTCGGCTGCGAAGCGGGAACACAGGCGCGTCCCCGTGTGCGTGTATAATAATCCTGCCGCGTGTCCGAGGGTGGATTTCAAATAATTTGCCGGGGATTCGCAAGTTTCGCGCGCGCGATACGCGCCGACTGTAGCCGTTGAAAATATTTACCTGGTCATGAGAGACGGAATATAAATACGATTTGCATTGTCGCCCCTCGGTCTCCGTCCCGAGCGCCCCGTCCACCTGATAGAGGGCGACAGAACGTTCGGTTAGGGGAACGGCCACAGTCGGGTCGAGAGGGCTCGAAAGTGGCATTCGGGAGGACGCAGAAGGGGTAGAGGATGGGAGTACGAGTCGCGAAGGCCTCATTTCCGCCGGAAACAGAGGTTCCCTCACCCTTGCTGCGAGTCAACCGCCTACCCCCCGCCCCAGGGCCTCTCGCCCTCCTTGTCCCGTCCAGATGGCGGCGGGGTCCAATCGAATTAAATACATTCCCGGGAATCGTCCAATCGACGACCTCCGGTGGTGGTTTTTGTCTGGTACTTGTTCTGCCAATACCACTGTCGTTTCTTTTCTCTCGCCCCGCGTCGCTCCGACAGGACCGAATAATTATTTCGCGGTAATTGTTTCTCTCTCTCTCTCTCTCTCTCTCTACTTTTTCGGGTTTTCTCTCTCTCTTTTTTTTAATATCGCCACGTCGTAACGCGGCGAGCATATCGACAATTCATTAGAGCCCCGTGTAATTGGTTCCAGAAGGAGAACCGCCGTTGACCCTTCGCGCGGCTCCTTTGCGCTGTTACGCGAATTCTATCGCGGGCGATTATTTGCCCGCTGTATTTCCAACGGTGGAAGCTCTCACCCCCCCCCCCCCCCCCGGTTCGCTGGTGCACAAGCCGGGTATTTCAGATCGTCGTTGAATCGAGGCTCTACGGTAGTTGCGCGTTATATTATTTAAAAAAGTTTCCCCAGCCTCGGGAAGACCATCCATTATCCGCAACTCCGATAAATCCGCCAAGGCGTTCTAGCTCCCCATGTTTGGCGGATATATCAAGGTTTCCTCGTCCCGTCGCTGTCGCGCCGTGCTCGCCTTCTCCTCTACTTGTTCCCTTCTCCATCACGGACTTTGGAATCGGCGGCGGGGGGGTTGCAGGGACGGCGCGGTTCGGTAAACCCGATAAATTGTGAGATTTTTCCGCGGGCCGAGCGCGGTGCATCGTGCCGTCCACTAAAGGTCGCCACTCCGGCAGAAATACTACCGAGAAAACGAGTCTGATCTGCGAATAATCGTTTGGAATTTACGCGGCGTCACGCGCCAATTTAATCAGCCCTTGATTACGTCGCTGCCAAGGCGCATCCCCTATAAATAATTCCTCTGTTAATATGAATAATCGATACACCGACAGCGTGTCCGATTCACCCCGATAATAACCGTTATCGTTATTCGATCATCGGACACCGCCGATCGATTAACGGAGTAGCTTTAAATTCAATGGTAAATCGAAGTAAGCAAATGAAGCGCGACGAGAGGGGGCGAGGCGCGGTCGTCGCGCGTACCGACAAATTTGATTCGCCGCGAATCTCCGGCAGCGCGAGACGCTCGTCCGGAATAAATTCTTGAAAACTATCTTGGAGATGCGCGCTACGATTTCTCATATCCATCCAGTCGCCCTTGGAGATCCACCGTTTCTCGCTCTCTTCGAGGCCGTCCTGAGATTTCTACGGATGTGTCGGGGCAGCGGCGGCGGTAGCTTGGCTAAGGGAGGGAATCGTAGGAACGGTAAATCCTCGTTAAATCCGCAAAAGAAACAAAACCTATGGCGAGCGTTGCGGGTGGTGACGCGTTGTTCTAACACGTCTCCCTTCTTCTTCCTCCTCCCGTCGAAGATTCATGTGGCGCTCGCGAGATTCCCCTAAATCCTAAACGATCGCTAGGTATATCCTCTATTCTCTTAGCCGCGACGGCGGGCAACTAAAACTAACGAAGAACGCGCGTGCGAGCATCCGTCGCGATCAGTTCGAATTCCCTCGGCAAATTTGTTTGCACGGTGTCCCGCAATCAAGCTCCGAAATCTCGGCGCGGCGGGTGGAACGACAGTAAGTGGAGCATTAAGTTGGAAATTTCGGAACACGGCCGTACACGGTCGGCTGCCGTATATACGGTATTCTTGGTGGGCGAGTCCGAGGGCACTCGATAGGCTAAGTAAATCAGAGGCCTTTGGTCAAGAGTGGAGCCTCCACTACGCTCGCAGGGGGGGTGAGTGGGAGACGCAATAGTGGTGGCAGGAGCAACAAAGGGTTGGCTAAGAGCCTCTTCACCGACCACTCGCCCCCCTTTCTCCAACCACCGAAGCATCACCTACTTCTCGCTGCAGCGAGGCTTGCTTGCCTCGTGATGTGATTGCTACCGAAATGTGTTTACCGTAAACCGTATCAAACTGTCGACGGTCCACCATCGCCGTTACCGTCTATCTTTTTTCCCCGTGTACATCGATAAAAGTACGCACCTCTATCGATTCCGGCGACCATGGCACCGCGTCGTTCGTCTCGCCGCGCCGCTTTGAACCGCTCCTTTCACCCTTTGTCTCGCGTCAGCTTAGAAGTTCCGTACGGTGACAGGGTGGCAGACACCGTGGGCAACTTTGCCCTCTGTGCCTCGCAACGTTGTTATTTACAGAAGGTCGCTTACTATTCTCCTTTCTTGCTCCTCTCTTAAACAGCTAATTAAAGGAAAGGTTGGAGGGACACACGATTCCTATACAGGTGCTTCGTTCGACTTTGCTTCTCCATCCGGTTCGACGTGCTGGTTAAAGTGCGCTCGTCGCGCGAATTACGGGAAACGCGGTCGCGACATCTGACTCATTCGGTCCCAGGACAATCTCAATACGGCGTGTGCACGACACTGTTCGACCTGCACTTGTAGCAAGTCTTCCATATTTCGAACAAGCATATGGCGGAGTGAAAGCGATAGAATATGGCGAGCGGCATAGAAACGTGGGTGATGATGGTCCACGCCCAGACGCCGAAGAATCGCAGATGATCCGGGCGAACCCCGGCGCGGGATTTCTCCAAAGTGTTCACCGTCCACAGCGCTATGTTGACGACTATCAGGAAGGTGATCAGCTCCTTGCCGGGCTTGTCGTTCCTCGAGCAACGCCTGCCCCAAGCGATCTAGGCATTTCGCAGAATGGAAGCTGTCAGTTCGATACGAATTATTAACTCGGGCAAAGCGATCTGGTTCTCACTTTGATGAGCAAAGTTTGGCTCGTGCTTTGCATTAACGCCAGCAGGTCCGTGACCAGCGACAGCACCCAGGTCGGCCCCATCGTTAATATGTCACCGACCACGCCAAAAAGACAGTGCAGGTAGACTCCAGCTTGAGCCGCTGCCAATAACGTCGTGTCCAGGTCCGACGGCTTGATGATTTTTTGCTGCAACGCTTGGAGCTTCAAAGTCCCAGCAACGGAAGCGATCATGCCTGAAATTTCAATATTAACGAGCACACCGTCCGATCGGGAGCGTCGCGAATTCGCGATGTCTACCTAGGGTGAGTATAGTCGCGTCCAGCGCGGTCACTTGCACGATCGCTATTTTCAGTTTGGCCTCTTTCAGGACGAAGAACATGATCAGGCTCAGTATGGTCGCGGCGACGACCAGAATCCCGCCGAAAAGACCCCTGGAAACGTTCGGGTTAGATAAAACATCGGGGAGAGAGGGTGTCTTAAAATCGCAACGATATCGCATTAACAAATTAACGGGACGAAAAGGGGAGTAGGGGATCTTATCGATTTAATTAAATTCCCGTCTGACCTGTGAGAGCTGCTGCAATCTATGCTAAGGTGATAGGAGGATCTCGACGGATTCTCGCCCTTTGCATCGATCTTCTCGTCCACCCTCTTCCACATCTCGAACAGTATCACCGCGCAAATTAAACTGAATTCAATTGTGCATGGGAAAAGGAACGGGCTGGCGTCTCTGAGGAGGGACTTGAGTATCCCGTCCTCGTCGTCGTGCGTATGACCCAGCTGATCGATCTCGTGCTGCGTCTCCTCGACCAGCACCTAGTCGAGAACAAACGGAATGGCTGATCGAGCGGCGCGAAAAATGCACGGGGGTATCGTGACGCGTATCGGTACCATCCACGAATAATTATCGTTAATGCACGCTACCCGCTTTAGCATGCTAGTCCCTTCGCGCTGGAATAATTTCGTTACTGACAAACGACCACCTCGACTTCCTCGGCAAATAGGACACGGGTCTCTGCTGAACCGTGCCGCGGGATACATTTCCACGAATGTACGAATAAACGTCGTCGTTTGACTTTCGCAAATGCTAAACACAGAGTGTCGTTCGCTTGCTGGAATGAAAACGTTATCGTAATCCAGCGCAGCCCGGAGGTGCTTAACCTGGAAACGAATGGCTTCAACTTATTATATCCAATCGAATGCGACGTTCTGAAAGTACCTACGGCTCATTTCGGCATCACCCTATTGCCGGAAGCTTCAACAGGAACGATCGTGTTTACTATTTTCCCGTTTTGAATTATTCCTAGCCGTGCGCCGGCCACCCCGAGGAGCAGATTCCCGCGAAATTTAATATTCATGCAAATGATGTTGTCTTTGATTTGCGCGCCGTCGGCGAACGAGTTGCTTTCCCCGCAATTTTATCGTGCCCGCGAGTGAACTGTCCGCCCCCGTCGTCGCCGCGAAATATTGTTTTGTGGACGTTTACGCGACGAACTGGTACCTGCAACCATTCGCAGAGGTTGGTAGCGATCATGTGCATCAGGCCCAGCTTCGCCAGGGCGGTGTGCTTGTCCAGGCTGAGACTCTTGCTGTTGAGAAATATGAAGTGCATCTGTGCCGTGACCAACAGCAGCCTGACACCGGGTGTAATCGCCCTGAACGGGCCGGAAGCTATTTCCGCCCCAATTTGCAATCCCGTAAATACCAGCGAGCCGGCGCCAAATCCCACTGCGCCCAGCCTCAGACAAAAGCTGCCGTACTGTTGCGTCTGGGGAACAAAGATTTCCTTATACCGCGTTGCGTGGTTCAATCACGCTTCGGTAATTAAAAAACGACCGACGGGCCGCGAATTAACACGGCCGATTGAAAACGTTTTGTACAAATTATTCGGCGGAGAATGGGTCGGCGTGAAGCACAAGGGTAGGTAATTCGGCTGCGAGACAACTAAACGGGAGCGCCCCGTTGAGGCTTCATGCGAGAACAGGGGAAAAGCCAAAGTTCCTCATCGGAAGCTCGGACTCGCCGAACTTTTCCGCAAGGAATTACCAACATTTTGATTGATGGGACGCTGCAGTTCGGATTCTCCATCTTAGGCATCCTCGTGATTCTCTCGACTCTAGGAATGTTTCGCGTAGAAGAGGATGGTAAAGAGAATGCAATGTTTGTATCCCCGCAGCGATTATAATTCGATCGAAGAGCTTGCGGGTGACAGTAGAGTAGACGTAGGTAAAAGTTCGCAGCGGGTAAAAGTTCGCATCATGCGAATTTCATTGTTTGAGTTGTGGCAGTGGCCAGTGGTGATTAACAGTCAATCAAGGTAGAGTCACCAGTGTCGAATTGTGTATCTGTGCATCGTTTTGTTATCGTACAATGCGGTAAGTACTGAATTCGTTAGTTCTGATGTAATATTCTCATTTTTAGGAATCAATATTATTCTTGTCAGTTGATCAGTAAATATTTTAATTAATACGTCGTCTGAAAGAGCTGAAATTCTTTTATTCAAAAGTACTAATAGAAGTTTTCAGTTCTCCTCACAGATAACAGGATTGATTAAACAATGGAAAAGTAGCTGTGGGGGCAAGAGTTCGCACAATGCAGTGGGCCACGAATTCGAATGAAAACTGCCTATTTAAATATCAGCCTGAAGTAAATGAAACAATGAAAAGAAAATCTGAATGCGAACGTGCAAAGAAATAAATAGGAAAGCAACAAAAATCCAAAAAATAATATTTTTTCAAAAAATAGCATTTACAAATTTTCAAAGGAACAACACGAATTGGTTCCAAAAAGAGAATAACACAACCATCAACGTCTATGGAAAAAAATTTGCCCTGCGTGTGAAGAAGAATGCACTGATCCTCAAGAAGACTCATGCCCGCGCAAACTACGAAGGTAGGGGTAATATTATGTGCTATTACTGTTACCTTGATTAAAAACAAATTAATTGTAAACTATTAGTCGTTTTGCTATATTACCACAACTATTTTATGCGGGAAAATAAAACACTTTTGTGAAAATTTCTCGTTGCGTTCTTTTACCCCATAACGTGCGAACTTTTGCCCCACATATTGGGTAAAAGTTCGCATTTGACACTTTTTGGAAATATTTATTTTATATAAGTTGTAACAGGTAAATTTACATGAAGCCACTGCCTATCGAATAATAAGGGATAGTAGTTATTTATTACACAATGATATGACTATTAGTGTAATACCAAGGATTTTAGGGAAGTCTAAACTTTAAGTGCGCACTCTTGCCCCACAATACTCTCCGACTTACAGGAACTGGAGCTTCACACTGTCGCGGAAGCCTCCTGCGAACGTAGAAGATGCTGCCCGGTCCCGAATAAATATAGAGTCAATGTTCAGAAATGTCCCCTTCGATTAGGATTGGACACGGATGCCTTACCTGTCCGACGTTCACGCGGTCACCTTTCTCGTCGAAAGCGAAGGTCTGCTGTTTCTTCTCGTTCTTCTGCGTCAGGGTCGCCACGGCCTTGTCCCTCAGCACTATGACGTACATCGCGATCACGAACAGCACGCTGACTAGATAAAGGTAGAGGTAAAACCCCTGGAAGAAAAAAAATGACTCGCTCGTGATGCTGTTTGGCTTTGTAGAAGGCAGGCTCTAACGACGTTGTAGCAATTAGAACAGCAGGGGAGAGTATCTGACGGAGATGTGCTTTGATCACCTGGTTCATGTATGGCGGAACTCTTTCGGTTACACTGGCTGCGACGGGCACAGCGACTCCAATCACGATCAGCAATTTCGCGTAAAGGGTGCTCATTATCGATACCATTTCTGAGTGGCATTTTCGCTTCCCCAACGGGCTCGTATACTGGTCCATGAGCTGCTGTTTGGCTGTCGGCGAAAGTTTCGAGAGCATGTTCGGCGTGTTGTTTCCAGCGTTCGGTTTCGGGAGAGGACACTTACTTTTCGCGGGCCCCAAAGCGTTCATCGGCACGCAGGCCGTGTTCACCGGTGCCAAAGGTAGAAAATTCGGCCGCTGCCTCTGCAGCTCGTAGTCGTTCTTCTCCTGTTGCTGGTTGTTCAGAAGCGGCGGCTGGATCTTGTACCCCGGCGGTTGGCCCGGCAGGAACTCCTGGTCCTGGGGCATGCAGGACGGCAGCGACATGTTGCTGCCTATCCCTGAAATCAACGCTCTGTCCAAGGGAATGAGTGCACTTGTCCGACGCTTGTAACCCGCGTGCACCGATCGCGACGTGACCGACAAAATGTCACGCGTGGTTCTCGCCGCTCGTATATGGGGCATCGATGTTATTTAGCAGTGTCCGGCGACGCTGTCGCATCGCTGCTCCCGGTGAAATATAAATTTAAACGAATCGCTGGACCGTCACGGCGAAAATATTTCGCTCGAAAATTGAATTCAATGATCGTGAAATTATACGCTTTCCGCGTCCCCGTTTTACGCGGACCACGCGAGACCTGGCACGTTTCAGCGCTCGATGCGATATTAATAACTGCTAACGGTGAATCGAGCGCGCGCCTCGCGCCGGTAAATGGAAAGCGGGATGGAAAATTATAAAACGAGCTCGTATTACCCGAGAAGGCCTCTCCTGTGGTTGATAACGGCAGTCAAGGACATGCTTTGTCTTCGTAGGTGCGACGTTCTTCCTCGGGGCGACGAGAGGTAGTCTTTTCCATCAGCCTCTGGCGATAGGGTTATCGCTGGCGTGTCACGGCTCTTGAGCTCACCGCTGCACGATATTCCCATCAAGATTATATCGTAAAATTTCACGCGAATTTTATATCCGCGTTCCCGCTTCGTTGTCGATTACTTACTTCGTGGTCATGTTAAGCTGAGTATTGTTCATAGCCGCCGTCCCCCCCCCCCGTGGTCGGTCTGGATAGACGAACTTAACGAGCTGGAAAAAGGGCACAAGCCCGGTTCCTCCGCTATCTTCTTATTGTATTATAATACCAGACTTCGCGGTTACACACGACGTACTTTGGGAAACTTCCACCCCCTTTCTTTCCGCAAACGTTGCGTAACAATCGTTTCGGTTTATTCACCGGCAATGCGTCAAACTTTCTAGTTGCTCACGGAGGGTGGGCGAGCTCGCCGCTCTGTATTTGCTCGGCTGTTCTCGCGCGGAAAACTTGGAAATTTATTCCCAGGGAAATTCGCTCGCGTTTTGAATTTTTAGTAGGCTGGCCAACTTCTTTCCTCGTCGCGCCTCGCCGCGCTTAAGCGTCTGGAAGAAAACGATTCTCTCAGCCCTCGATCGAAGATCCAAGTACACAAGCTTTCGAGAAGCTTCTCCCCCTTCCGTTCGCCGATTCGAAGGCTGGTCGGGTGAAATTCGGCGGCGATTCTTCCGCGGTATCGTTTCGTTAGTTATTTGGAACGCGCGGGGGAGTGGTGAAGCGCGCCAGAGGCGGCGAACAGGAATTGCTACATTATTGAGGGTGATGTCCCGAGCTTTCAGCTCGCGCCGCGGCTGACACCGGCTGTCCCGTAACCGGACCAACTTCGCCAACTTTCCCTTGAATCGCGCTTAAACGGATCCCGGCGAGCCGCGTGACGCTATCGGCGCGTCACCATTCCCGACGACTCGCACAAAAGCCACTTCTGGCACGCCTTCGCGGAAGGCGAATGCTTTCATGCGTCCGTCGACGCGTCCTGACGATCAAGTCCCGAGCGCCGACCGTCTTTTGTACACCGCGGTCGCATCACTTACAGAGAGACTACTCTCTCTCTCTCTCTCTCTCTTTCAGTAGTTAAGCGACAACTTCTGCCGGCAAATCGGGCACGATCGTCCGGGGGGACGAGAAATCGCTGTTTGAAAGCTGAATGAAAAAAATTGCCTCGCCCCAGAAGCGTCGCGAATCGACGATTCTTTTCTCCGGCGAGAAAGCGTGTCGCGAGCCCGCCGGCTGTCGGCCGAGAGAGGATCGAACGTGATGCATAATACAACAGACGCGTTATTACCTTTTCCGTTGACGAATTAGTTGATATCGCTTCGAAGCGTTACAAATTGTCGCCTCGATTAACGAATCGTGGAGTGGACAAGCACGTTTGGTAAAACGGGGACATGCGACGCGGATCAGTCGCGCGTTGATCGAACGGAAGAAATGTCGCGGGGGAGGTTCAAGCGTGTATCGACGCATAGACGGGACCGTTGAGAAGTTCTAGCTCGCGGTTTCCGGCGATCCCGAAGTACGAGTCGGTCCAACAAACACTTGCAGTCCCGGGAGATGTTGGGCGACGAGACGAGCGACGGTTACGACCGCGACTTGCACGCTTCTGATGCAGCGAGCACGGCGGCAAACGCTGGGTCCTGGAAGGTCGCCGACAAACAGACGGTGTCGTCGGTTAATTAGCGAGAAATCGTGAGAAACGTGGGGGACTCGGGTGTCGCGAGCGGGGAAACACTGTCTGTATCCATATGCATCGGCAGTCGGTCGAACGTGCATTAAGACCGTGCATTATTAATGCCGTCGATTCAACGACAACACGTCCCTCGATCGATATTCTAAATGGATGTAATTCGTAGCTGTCAATTGTTTATTTATGCGGAATATTTCGCAATGCGAAACAGCGGTAACGCGGCAATGGGGTTGCTACCGGGGGGGTGGCGAGGGGGTGGCGGCGATTCGATGCACCTCCCTCTGGGCGGTATTTGCATTTGTATTGCTTGATTACCTCAGAATTCAATTTCTGCCGCAGTTTTAGGAATAATTGAAGCAAGAAATGACGTATATTCCGCGGGAGCTCGATATTTTCATCCCCGAGTAAAGCTCGGCGACCGTCGGCGCGCCGCGCGTCCAGCGACGATTATAAAATTATCGAGTATCGGAGGCTCGTCGATCGCCCGCGTTAAGTGAAACGAGTATCCGCGGGATCTGCTCTTAATCAGAAAGCATGTAATCCACGGGGTCGGCCCCTCTCGGCCGTCGATTCGTTTTCATAAGAGCGGCCGGCGATTCTGCATAATTTTATGGACCTTTCGCGGCGGGCAGCGTCTGTTTATGGGCCGATTTCCTGGAGCGCGATCCATACAAATAAGCCGGTTAAGTGGTGTATAAGCCGTTAATGAAGCCAGTATCATCATCATCCGCGCGGAGCGGCTCGATGTGTTTGCCGAAATAGTTGGAAATTTTAGACCGAGTCCGCTAAAAGGCACTAATTGTAGGCACAGCCGATTATAGTTAGTACCCGGGGCATAATTATCGCCGCGATGCGCGCACGTCGATCGATTCGACAAATTCTGATTTGCATCGGATCGTCGTTGTCCTTGCCACCTTTTGCCTCTGCCAGCGGCTAACGAACGTCGCCCAACCTCTCGTATATGTATCAGGCTTCGACGATTAAAGCAGAGCCCGAGCCGCGTCACTCTCTCTCTCTCTCTCTCTCTAACGATTGATCCACAAAGGTGGAAAGAATCGAAGGAGGTACGCTGCGAATTCCATTCCCAATGGGGTTCAGATTGACGAGAATAATTCCGGTGGATCCGTCGGTTTGACGGCGGCCGTGCCGATGAATAGTAATGCCCGGATTAGATCCGGTTCCGGATTAATAACCACATTTTATCCGCGACTCTTGGGGATGGAAGTAGCCCGTCGCCTATCCTTTTATATGCATAAAGTTGGAAAAAGTAAATCGAGCGGACCGGCTGCTCGTGAATTCAGCAGGAACGCGGTCGTGGCCGTCCTTCCTCCGGCGGACGGCGGTGAATCGGTGATAGACCGTACAATATACGTGCCCCAATCAACACCGACAGAAGCAGACGAATCAGCAAATTTTTGCGCGACTCGACGAGGAATTAAGGCAGGGACAAAACGGTGGAGCCGCAGGTGAGATCCCACCCACGGCCAGGTCGGTAATGACAAGAACAGAGCTGGGAGGCCGACGCGTAATCAACCGGAAGCGAGCTCGTCGCTCATCCAGAACCAAAGTCCCTATCCATCGAGGCTGCGACCTTCTCGCTCCTCGATTCTCTGCCCGCCAGTCCCTGGCCCCTTTTTCCCTCTGCCTCTGTGTCCCTCTCGCCCTCGCCGGCTGGGCTGCCGGCTCTCTCTTACCGGGCCATTCAGCAAGGGCCGCCCTTTCGCTAGGCTCCTCTTCCCCCGGGGGGGCGGAACCGGGGAGAACCGGAAGTGCCCGGATATGAGTTTCCGGCGCGGACAATTTGCAGCGCAAAATTGAATGATCGACTTCGATAACCGTCGTCGTTGCTCGTGCCTACCTATGTAGCCTGTCGCGCTTCGAATTCCAAAGCGACGACGTCGACGGCGTTGCCGCCCCAGCGTCGGCAACGACCGGCTTGCCTGCCGCCATTACGACGAATTCGTTAGCGTCATTACCGGCTGCTCCGAACCAGGCCGGTGCAAGCCCTGAAAGCGGTTCAATCGCAGCCCCTCGGGCCAGGCTTTTTCAACCCGGCACTTTCGAGCCTTTCAAGCCTTCCGACGGCATGTTCCGTCGGGGATGCGCTGCCACTGGCTGGTAGCTCTTCTTTCGATCGAGTAATTAGAGGGCCCCTCCTAACTACTTAGAGGAGAATAACAAACGCCACCGTAGGAACATCGCGATGTGTCGTTCCGGGAAGCTGTTTTCGTGCGGCGATCGTCGTCGGCTGGTTCCGTGCAACACCTGTCTCGAATAACCGCTAAACGAAATCGGAGACGGTGGCAGCCGGGCGTCTGAATGATAACCTATTACTCCGTGCAGTCGCGTGCACGCACGCGGAGAGAAAGAGAGCCTGCAGGTTGCGGTCCATTTGCCGCACGGACGGAAACGCTGATGCGGCATGAACTGTTTCGACGATATAAAGGTGAGCCGCTCGGGGAGGGTAGGCGGGTTGGGAGAAGGCGGTGGGGAAATAGGCTCGGGATTGGTTCGAATTGCCCAAAACGGTCCACTGACTGCGAGTCGACTGCCATTTTTGAGCAGCCTGCCTTCGCTATAAACTCCGCCACAAATGGCTATTTACCTCTTCTGGCCTGCTCGCTGATGCTCGTGTCCCTGTTCCACTCGCCAGCCATCCAGCCACTCACCCCCTCTTCCACCCTCTCTTTGTCCCACTTCGTTCCACCCCAGCCAGCCGCTCTCGTCGGCTATCTCTTCGCGCGCGGCGGCCGTACAGAGCGGCGACGGTGCAGCAGTTTCGCCCCGACAATGTCTATTGGAAGATTTATTCCAATATTTTCAATTAAAGTTAGACAAAGCCGTGTTTGATAACGCCCGCGTGTTTCGCCACTCTAGTCGCGGGGGTAAAAATAATATAGTACGGGCGAATGATCAGGAGTGGCTTTCAGCGGCGCCGCTGTAGCCGACGAGGAGGGGTGCAACCCGCGGGGGTGAGTAGGTGTATGGAGAACGCGGCTAAAAGGACGAGGCGACGGACGGGTTGTGGTGCGGCTGGTTCAGCTGGAGTACCCGATTCGAGGACTAGCTTGTGGGACGACTTTCGCCCGATCCAGCGTTTGCAATTAAGCCCCTCGATAGGTGAACGAGCGAAGGCTGACGGTTCTTTCTCGCGCGTTATCGCTTCTGAAATCAGTAGCGACAACAGCAGCGCTTCCGTACCCTCATCTCCCCTCGTCCCCATGACGCGATCACGGTGAAGATGCAATTACCGTTACGCAAGTTAAGTGGCTAGATATCTTAATTAACAGTGTTGCAGGTCGCGCCCTGCACTGGTAATTAATTAATGGTAATTAATTACCGGTATATAATTATATAATGCGTAATTCCAGGTAGCCGCCGCGCAGCGACGGACGCTGGCGATCTGACCGGGCCTTAGATATGATATGGTCCAGTGACGTCGATGGATGTCGATTTTTAAAATGTCAGTGGGAACGTTCGACGTTCTTCCTTTCCTGCTTGTCTGTCTGACAGGCTGCAGTCTATAATTCCGCGGGAATGCAAGGAAGAATCCTCGGAGATGGTGCGCACGGTGATGCATTCTGCATGGCGAACGGTAATTAGATGCCCAGTGGAATACCCGCAAACGTCACGTGGCTGTCAGCAGAGAGCTGTCATCGCCTTCTGTTGGCACACGGGGTGCACGTGTGCGCTAGAAAACGAGAGATCCAGGCAGACGAGTGGATGTACGTGTATGAGAGAGAGAGAGAGAGAGAGAGAGAGAGAGAGAGAGAGAGAGAGAGAGAGAGAGAGAGAGAGAGAGAGAGAGAGTGAGATAGGGCGGAGGGATGGAGGAGAGGCAGCGAACTGCACGGATCGGACGGCACACTGATTTGCTCGGACAGTTCGATCACAGCGTCCCGCACTTGCGACAAGACCGGAACACGTAGTGCCGGGGTGTGGCGGTCGAAGGTGGCGAAAATGGAATCTAAGCGGCATCCAGGGGATCGGGTACTGTACGTATGGCACGCTCGATATCAACTTTTGTTCTAGCTCCGACACCCACCCCCTCGTCGCTTGTGCCACGCACCAGCAGCCTCCGTCACCGAAGGTTTATGGATTTTCGGTTCACGGAATTATAGGTTTATGGAATTAGAGATCTATCGAATAGCTGCTGTTCGCGGACGAAATCATGAACTCATTGGCTTTACGAATTCATATAAATGCAATTTCCGCTCCGCGCCGACACGGCGATTTAATTATTATTCGGAACCCGAGGCCCGGGCTGGACGCCTCCTGTCCACCGTCGTCCCTCCGGGCGAAACACCTTTTCTCTTTACCCTCGGAGCGTGCTGCTTTTTTTTTCTCTCTCTTTTTTTTTCAGGGCCGCGAGGTGGTCGCGCGTGGAGCTCGGCCGAGCGAGAAACACCTGGTGACCTCGGCCGGTTTATTCCTGTCCCGCGAGTTCTATCCCGAAGGTTGCACAGGTACACGCATGCACTCGCAAGAGACGAAAATCGATGCTGCCGCCGGCTTGAATGCTACGCCGCCAGGATGACCCTTAATAATGCGAAAGTACGGCGGAGGTCGATGGGGCCAGAAGGCGACGTCTGACGTCACGGGGAAGCGCAGCAAGGACGAGGGCGGTAGAACGGGGAGGGGGTGGCGGGAGGCATCGAAGTAATTGAAGAACAGAAATGGTTCGACCGGGTAATAGGGTCGCGACGGCCGGGGTCCCAGGTATTGTGCTAAGGAGGCTGCCGAGGCTCGCTCAAAGAGGTACGATAGCCTCCCGTGAATACGGGGAGTCCTGCTGAAAATCGACTTACCTGACTTCAATATCCACCGTCGCTCGAAACCCTGATCCTTCAATTAAAATCCCCGCCCTTTTCTCTCTCGTCGCGCGGTTAAAACCTCTGCAATCAACTTGCCAGCGGATCGTTAACACGTGTTCCAAACGTTGGCCTTCGGACACGTTTTTTTAAAACAAACAAATCGCCGGCCGCTCGGCGGTATAACTTCGTGCTCCGATATCGCTCGCGCTCCGGTGTCGGGATGGATGTGAAATAAAACAGCGCGGAAAATGGAGCGAGGAAAAAAAAAAAACTGTACGATGGGGGCCGGAGGGTGGTTGAACGGCGGAAGAGCCGGGGAGCGGGGTGGATGACGGTTTCGATAACATTTTTGGCGTTATCCCGCGAAACACCGTTGACGTTCCCTCGGCCCGCGATGCTCGAGCCGGCCGTGCAAGCGACGCGAAAAATTCCCGGCACCGTGACAGGTGCCGTACCGTGACGTTCAAGCGACTCTTACGCGCCCGGATACCAGTTCGCGGCAGCTCAATCACCGATTCGGCATCGCCATTCACACGAGGACGGCGCATTGAACGCCGGCGGCTCGCCCGGACCCCGTAGCCATGGCCAGCTCGCGCACACGTGTCATCATCCCGTATGAATGCTGGCGTGCACGCGCGGCTCACGGCTCGCACCAGCAGCCGTCCGGCCGTTCGCGGGCTGATAGACAATCGCGCCCGGCCCGGCTCGTTATTATGCCGTTCGCGGTGTGATTTCCAATATGTTGCGACCGTCCCACGTCATACCGGTCTGTTAAGCCACCCCGCGGCGAGCTCGGGCGTACAAATGACCGGGCGGACGCTAAGAGAAGAGCGCTCGTTCGATCTGTCCCGTTAATGGCCAATACGCGACACATTTCCGATGCCGCCCGGCCGCCGCGACCCCCGTCGCCGAGAAGAGTCCCTGATAGAATTTGTATCGCGCTCACGCGCCCCGCGAGCGTGTGCGCGTAAACAGCGGCAAACGGTGTAACGAGGGATAACGATAACGACGTTAGCGTAATCGGATATTAACCCCGCGGAATAACGACCTCTCGGTGAAGCCAGCTTCTTGTTCCACGACGGGGTGAAGCTGGGCCCGGGAGCTCGGGCGTCTTCGCAGGTTCGTTTACGTGCCAGGGGCGGTTGGGAGGGGCTGCAGGCACCGACGAGGGACACCGTTAATGAAGGGGCAACCGCCTCGGGGGAACTCGGTCCCGAACAAGTCTGATTTCTAATGCGAATTCGTGCATCGCGAAGTCTGCCACGCGGAACGGTGGTGGTGAGGGTGAGGCGAGAGGGGCGGCGGAAGGAAGCCGAAGATGAACACGTTATGCCGGAGCACCTTGCAAGTAACGCCGTGTACGAGAGCGAGAAAGAGATCGGCACACACGCCGGCAACGTGACCCCGGTAAACTGGTAATACTGATGCGAGTGGTAATACCTAATAGCAGCCCGAAGCGGTGTCGGGGCCAACTCCTTCTAAGTGAATTAACCCCCGAGTTAATCTCGAGTTAAGTAAACCCCTAAGTAGACCTCGAGTGTCTTCCGTTCTTCCTTTCCCTGCGAACGTAGCCCTCGCCCCCGCCCTCGGCCTCGCCGCGAACGTAGCGTAACCAGCGTCGTGTGATCGTTAACGATTAGGATCTTTCGAGCCCTTAGCGTGGCCCGGCTCGGTTACCTAGTCACGCTAACCTCTCAGACGTTTCTGTTTTAGTTGGCTTTCCTAATCTAGTGAAATGAACGCATCGCGGAAATTAAACGGCGCCGCACCGCCGCTTTTACCACTCCAGCGCGATACATGCTCGCAGGGAGATACCGTTTCTTCTTAATTCATTTTGTTTACCGTCTCGCGCGAAGCTTCACATTTTTAATCCAGCCGTCGTTCATTAATATCAACGATTAAGCGTGCCGGCGACCGGCCATCGTTACCCCACGCCCATTTTTTTCCCCCCCATCGGCTCGAGGAGACACGTATTAATCGTCGCGCGACCACGCTGCTACCCCTCGCGTCATTTTTCCTTCGTTCCCGAGTCTTTCCTTTTTTTCCCCCGTCCGGCAACGAGGCGCAGGGAGAAGCACGTCGACACCGCGCCTCGCACGATTTTTCACCGCGCGTCTCGTGCCCGATTATCAACAACGTCTACATTCTCGATGCTATTTTCATATTTTCCACCGCGCCAACGCTCGGTGTTCGCCGCGGTATATCGTCAATAAGGTGGAGGGTGCTCGGGAATCGTTCGTGTTTGTCGCTGATGTATCGTCGATGTGGTTGCAGATCGTGCAGGTTTCGTCAACAACGAACCAAGTTGTAAAGAACGGCTCGCCTGTCACGAAACCCAGACGTTTGCATCCATGATATATATATATATATATATATACACACACGTTTCCCTCGATGATCCATCCCCTCGGTCCTCCGCTGCTCGGTGATCTTCTTCGCCTCGGCGCTGCCTCGCTGTCTCCTCCCGTTTGAAGAATCGCTGCGGCGTGCTCGCCGACGATTAGATTACGTGGCGCGAGCCCCGCAGCGGCATAATTGTTATCAACTTCATTTACATCGCATTAATGCCCGGCGAGATTGCCGCACTCGCTCGCTGGCGACCCGATCGTTAAATACAGCTCACGTTTAATCGGCGTGCACGGGCATTACGCCGGACGCGCAACAAAATTATAATCCGCCCGGGCACGCTCCGATATTCCGGCGACTACTAATCGCCTACCGAATATGGTTAATAATCACGCTCCATCGACGATCGGCTCCTAGACGGCTAGGAGATTGGCAAAGAGGATAGAGACTATCAGGAGCAGGTAGGAATAACGTGCTCGCAAAGTGGGCAACGCCGCCGGAATTTTGGCACATCGCTGCTAACGAGCCGACGGAACACGGATGTTCGTCCAACCGATATTACGCGTCCATCAGCTGATTCCATTTCGCCTAGCGTCCTCGTGACTCTCGTCTCAAGCGTCGAGATACAATCCCAACGCAATCTTACCGCAAGGATCCTTATATTCGCTGCACAGTGTTAACACAAGCTTCGCAAGTTTATTGTCCGCGATTTACAAAACACTCGGCGATACGTCATTAGCGGCTGGAGCGTGGCGCTCGAGTGGCTGTTGGGTATCACGGGCGAATTCGAAGGAGCACAGTTGGCATCTGAAAAGACAAATGGACGCGTTGAACTTGAGACAGACAGTGGGGTGGGACAGGGGATCGAGGGAGATAAGTAAGCGCACTTTATTTCTTCGATTGATCGACGTTAATGAGGGACAGGATTCGGCAGGTGTCAGACGGGAGCAGGTGGGGTAGTGTTGACGCGAGGTATTATAGGCAGAGTACAAAAGCAAGACGATGCCGACGGCAGGCGAGCGATATACAAATTCAACGCGGACTGGGAAGAGGGGATTCTGCGACGCGGTTCGAATTCTGTCCGATCGGGTGTACCTGCAGCAGTCGAAGAGTGATGCGCGCAACAGCATATTTGCGATAAATAAGGTAGACAATGTTGCAGCCGACCGAGAGGGGCGGAAGGGGCGAGGGAGGTGGCGGGAAGAGTGACAGGCACCTAATGAAATTACAATGTTACTTGCCTGAAAGACGGTATTCAGAGGAGGGTTCGCAGAGGCAGGCCGGAGCGCAAAGTCCGTGCTTGCGTCGGGAGCATCGGTGAGCTGTTCCGCACACGGGGCCGCGCGGCGTTGTGTGCGTACGTGGCCGGCGCGTTGACGCAGAATCCCGTACACGCCTGGGATCCGTAAGCCTGTAGGCGTAGGCGTGCATGCGCCGGGAC
The DNA here is from genome assembly GCA_910592295.1 of Andrena haemorrhoa. Lineage (NCBI taxonomy): Eukaryota > Metazoa > Arthropoda > Insecta > Hymenoptera > Andrenidae > Andrena > Andrena haemorrhoa. Next base: position 4,482,907 of record OU342944.1, on the reverse strand, counting down.
GCATCTGTGCTCTTTCACTGTGGAAAAGTTGCTCGCAAAGCGGCGGCAACGGAGGCCGGGAGGGGGCGGGAGACCGATACCGGTGGGGGGAGGATGGTGTAGAGCTTTGTGAAAAGCGCAATTGACAGGCCTTCCTATTAGTAGACGAGGAAATATTGGGGGTGGAAAAAAGCGCCACCAGGTGGGAAGGAGAGGCCGCGCTTGATGGCGGACACCCCGTCCTACGTTGTACACTTGCCAGAGGCGAAGGGAAAGCGGGTTCGAAACCGGACGGCACGGGACAACGGGCGAGAGGAAGAGAGGAGCGAAGCACTCGGCCTTCGCACTCGGCTTGTACCTTTTTTCTTTTTCACATTAAGCGGCTAAATTTCCGTGTGCCAGCTATGCCGAATATTCGCCTCTCCACGGAAAGCCGTCCAATCGCATCGTCCGTCCTTTGATGTGGCCCCCGGCCCTTTTTGTTGTACACCATGAAAACGCGAATCGATTTTACGCCGATTCCCCGTCGCGACGCAGGAGTTTCGCCGGCTCGTCGGCACCGTTCAGTTTCCAGATTTTCCGGGGGTGACGAGGGGGCACCGACGCGGCGCAATTTGCGTCACTTATAACAGGCAGCGGCGGGGTTTCGCGTTGAACTCGTAAAAGCGCCGCGGATCTCCCGTTGCACCGTGAATGCCTTTCGACCTTTAAGCGGCCGGGGAGGATCGCATTGATCGACCGTCACGGGAAACTCCGTTAATGAATCGTGTGCTTTTTTTATTTTGCAAAAAGAAAGAGCGCCGACAGGGTGCTCTTACGAGGCTGCCTTTGGAGTCGCGGCGCTGCTTCTCCCCTCCTTCCGTTCCTCGAGCTGGTTGGGTTAATAACGCGTCGGGAAATTAACCATCGGATCGCCTTTATTGCGCAGCGACGGCGGAGCAACGTTCGATTGAACGATTGACCCCGATCGACGTCAGTCTCTGCCACCCCCGTGTCGCCCCGCTCATGTTTCTCATTTTCCGCGCCCGCGTCCATTATTCGCCGAATGGAAGGCACCGGGATTGGACGCGGAAATCTGGGTACGGATCGTGACCGAAGTTCGACCTTTGCCGCTGTTTGTCCCGAAGGCATCGTGCCGTGGAACAATGCGACAGCATCCTATAATTATGTTAAGTACGTCGCTGGTACACGGCAACCGTGTAGCACGGCAACTAAACCACCACCACCGCCGCTACCCGGGCGCACTTGGTTTACAGAGATTCCCTCTTGTAGACGGTTGAATGGGAAGGGCATATTACGAGCCAGCCTATAACCTAACGCTGTTACGGAGCTACGCGACCGACCATACCTGTGTGATCAGACAGTAACTAACCGCATCCCTGTTTCAAGCGCGCGCGCGCTCCTGGTACACTCGTGTGCGACATTACACGCACAGAGGCACGTTAACGTGCACCCGCGCGGAGACAGCTCGAAGCGTAAAGCGCGTCGAGTGCCTGCTGGTAAATTTTACGAAGGAAAATTGCGCACCGGTTCCCCGCGACGTTCCATTTCCGTTCTCACCGCACGGAATTAAGGGAGCCAAGCGGAGTGGCCGAGAGGACACGCGATCGCGGCCGTGCAAATAAATATTCAATTAGTACCGTCGCACGATCGCAGGCGCGACGGCCGCGTTTTATTCTCCGCCCGTGTCTAAAGTGGCGCGGCTCGCCGCGACGATACAATTCAATCAGAGTTTTCCAATCTTTCCCTCGGCTGTGTACAGTGCCCCGTGCTTGGCGGACGGCAAAACGAGGAATAATATCCCGATCACGTACCCGGCGACGAGGCCGATGGACATTTCGCGTCGCGATAGCCCGACTATTTCCCCGCGCAATTCACACCGGCCCGCAAATTGGCGTGCCGGCTACTCGATCTTCCGTGGGGAAGCCTCCGCATTGGCTCCGCTTTTAACTCGGTCCTCGATCATTACCAATTAGCGGGGACTAACGAAGAAAACACACGCGGCTACGGCCCACCGCACCATCCCTCGTCTTTCGTTCGGTCACCGCGATGCCTGGTAATGGCAATTAGCCGTGAAATAGGTGGGAATCGTTGTTTGCCGGCAACGTTTACCGCGAACGTTAGAATTATGCGTTAGCGAGCAATTATCATCGACACTCGAGCGTGTGTGGACCGTGTACCTGGAAATATCGGAGGCTGTGTCAGCAGGAGTCATGGTCGGGGCGGGGTAGGTGAGAGAGAGAGAGAGAGAGAGCGAGAGAGAGAGAGAGAGAGAGAGAGAGAGAGAGAGAGAGAGAGAGAGAGAGAGAGAGAGAGAGAGAGAGGGAGAGAAGGGCTCGGAGGCGGAAGCGGTGATGGCTGACGTATCTGTATTCCGCAGTGACGGCAGACAAGCACGTATATCAAATAATTAGATTTCGGCCTGAAACGTCAATAACCATGTCAAACCATTACCCGTACGAGACCCCGTCGGCCGGTTCGTTACTGGTTGGTTGGTGGACCGGCCGGCCGCTCGACGGGGATGCTGCCAAGCCGTTCGCTTGTCTCTCTGGCTGACTGCTCGCGAATTTAACCGTGTTAGCAAACATCTCATTTAACGAAATTAGGGCCCGGAGCGGCGCTTAAAATCGCCGAAAATAAAGTTACTCGTTCCGTAGCAAAGGGACGGCCCGCGCGGAAACCGACGGCGAGAACTTCTTCTTCCCCCGTCCGCCGCGCCGCCCCGCCGCCCATGCGATCGATGCTGGGCCAAATTTTCGACAGCCCGCTGACTTTTAGGGATACGAGATCGCCGATATTTCCGCGGAGATTAATTTCGCCGAAAGGAGTATTCGAGATTGATGGGCGGGGTTAGGTCTGGGGCCGTTCATGCCTCCGGGAACAGATCAGCGGAATCGACGCGGCGAAATTGAAGGGAACTAACCTCCCCGAGGTTCGACGCATACTTCTCTTTCTGCTTGGATTCTCGAATTCGTGATTTCTCCGGCGAAGTTAACTTTATGGTAATCGGTTGATCCGATTCGCTTCCTTCCCCTTCGAAGTCTTTCTCTCTCTCTCTCTCTCTCTCTCTCTCTCTCTCTCTCTCTCTACTCTGAAATCGAAGTTATTACTCGGCCTTGGACGTCTTAGAACGATGAGGCGCGAGGTGCCGAGCGCGCGGCTCACGATTGTCTGCAGCGGGCGGCCGTAGATTTCGGCAGAATGGTCGCAGATAAAAGGGAACGGCGCGGCAGAGGCGCGCGGCGATAGCGGAACTATAGGTTCGTTTAAAGCGCGAAGGAAACGTCGGTGATGTCAAACCGTCGCGGCACCGGCGAAACAATGGACGACGTTGCGCCTTCCGCACGAGATACGATTCGCAGCAGTCGCCTCGTCGGTCGCTTGCACGCGCTCGCGGCTAGACAATCGTGCACAATTGTGCACAGACCCACATATTGTGCAGGCGCACGTATAGAGGCACACACGAGCAGCCCACGATGCGAGAGTAGGGCCTGGCTATCGTTACTTTGCCATCTGACAGCCTTCCCTTGGCTTCTCCTCGTTCTAACGTCATTGTTCGGGCGTTCGCCGCGTACGTAGCCGGGCAGAGGAACTACCGAGGGTGCAAAGTGGTCCTTAGGACTTACACTCACTTTAGAAAATTTGGTACGCGAAGACAACGCGGGCGAGAAGGAAAGTAGGGGTTGAAATGTGCGCAGTTGTCATTTTTTCGCCATGCAAGCTTTCGCGAGGCCCGATGCGAAACGCTTTGGAAAAAAAGGGCGCGCTGCAAAAGCATCGCGACAAGTGTACTTGCAACGCGGCGCGGGCAAAGCCTCTCCATTCGCGTAAAATTTCATTTGCTCGCCGTTGTCTTTCCGCGTCCGCGTTATTGTTAACCGAGTCCGCCGGTGGACACGTTTTAATAATTGGGCTGGGCATGTAGCGGGAAAGGGCGGTGATATTCGCAATTTGATAAATTGCGCGGATAACTGCGACGACAAAGGAGGGATGCGCGGACACCGGCGAGCGTGCACGCATCTGTCGCGTTTCAAAGTTTTCACCGCGCTGATTATGAAAGTTCGCGATCCTTGGCGTTAGATTGGGGCACCGGCGGGCGCGCGCTCTTTTTTCTCTCCTCAGATCAGCCTGGAAACGTTTATTTGAATTCCTCGCATAACTCCGCCCGCTTATTTCCGTTATGTTACGGAAACCGCCGCGGAAAAGTTCCCATCGATCGGCCGCCGCGGCCGGCGAGCAAAAACGAAGGAAATAACGAATCGCATGCTCAACAAATGCGCCGTGAAACGGCGCGTTAACCTTCGCCGTCGAACGATCGGGGAACAGTTTCTGCTTTCTCGATTGCCCTGCCATCCATCATCCAACCCTCCTCCATCCGCGTTTCCACGTTGTCGCCTCTCTCGCCCGCCCCCTTGTCGAGGCAAACAAAAGCTCCCACCGAGTTTCATATGTAATTAAACTTCGCGAAACAGACGTTAATGAATTTACATATCCCGATGTATTTCGCGGAAAAAGATACGTCCTGCACCCTTCCGTTTCACCCTTCGCGACTCCACCGGGTTACATTTCCAGCGCCGCGAGAGACGGGGGGCCTGTGATTAAACTGGCCGCAGTGGTGTAAACCAATCTTAGGTCAGACGACGCGAGCCACGCAGCGCTGGCTGGCCTTTTCGCAAGTAGACTCCGACGTTCCTGATCAGACCACACGCTCTGTTCTTTTCAGACTTCGACAGCAACGTGTGCCTGTCGGTTCGCGATTAATCTCGCTTTATGATTCCCGTGATTTGCATATCAGAAGGTGTCGATCAAGTGGGCGGTAGCACGCGGGCGTTGATGATGCCGAGAGCCACTTCATGCCGGCGAGGGGTTTATCGATGGTCTACTTAAAAAACCAGTGTATGTACTCAGGGATCGCGCGCAGTGTCAATATGTTTGAGGACTTTCTGAAATTATCACATACAGCTGCGTAATTCCGCAAAAACAAAACTGCCGCATGCGTCACAGCCGCCAGATTTCCTGTGAAATACACACACACGTGATTGCAACGCGACATGTTGATTTGCGCCTGGTTGGTATATACACGCAAGTTTCAGTTTGTCTTTCAGCTGATTACCGGCGTGTCGCAATCGTCGGCGAGCAAAGAGCCGAGGGCGCAACGCGATATCACCGAGTTTCGCAGAACACTCGCGCACCGTTTCATCTGATCTCACAGGGCTCGCCTCGATACAGATCCTCGATTCCGCTGCGAGACACTGAGCATCTTAAGCAAAGCCAATATCGTTCGCTAGGATCGTACCTGCTTTAAGCAGTACGAAGGCTCAATATTTGCGACCTTTCCGCGAAGTGTGAAACGATGGGAAGAATATAAAAGAAAGCAAGGAATTCGGAGATTAAACAGGAATGAGAAGGAAAACGGAATGGAAAGTCCAGAATTCCGAATAAATTCTCGAACCCTTGAAACACAATACCTATGCAAATGACTAGCGGAAATAATTTCGAATTTCTCGATTTGGAGCGGCATGCCTGCAGACTGCAGTACTCTCGCCTCCCCGGTTGTGGTTTCCTTTTCTGGTTCCGACCATTTCCAGGGCCACTTTGCTTCTGGATGTGGAAAGACATTCTCCTCGCGTTTGTTCAATTATTAGGTGGAAACGAGGGTTACCGCGGAACGCCCCGTTTCCTCTGAACCGTTTCTAGTTGAAATTCAGCGAAACGAGGTGGATCAAACTGCCCTGTTAATGGAGAATTTCAGTAGTCCTTCTCGATGATTAACGATCGATGCGTCGTTCGTAGGTTGCGCGGAAATATTAAACGGAATGATCGCGCGAGGGAACCGCATTGTCGAAAGCAAGAAACGCCGAAACAGTGGCGGAACGCGTGGAATTTCGATGCCAAAGCATTTTATTAATTTACCGCTGCGCCTTTATTAACGAAATTGATTCCTCTAATTTAGTTCGGCGATTCGATATACTTCGCTGTTAAACTGGTTTCGCGAATTACCGTAACTCGACGCCACTTTAATGCGACTGGGCGAGGAAAGGTGACAACTAGGACGGAAAACTTTCGACGTGGAGATGGAGATGGGGAAAAAGGAGCGGCGGAAGCGAGCGTAGTTTCTCTCCTCAGAGGTTCAACAAAATTTTTATCCCCGACAAGAACAACTAAAGGTCGATTCCCATTTCCGGCCTCATCGCGCTTTCCAATTAAAGATCGCGTCAAAGTTTCCAGGGCCGCCGACACCAATTTCCTCGCGCCCGGCCGGCAAAGACGGAGTGGATACGGAGTTCTCTGTAAACTAAGTTCTCGATGACTTTGATTATACGTAGACCTGTGTCGGGCGCTGTCGGCCGCAGAAAAACGAACCAGAAGGTGTAACGGGAATCGTCGAATCCGGAATCCCCATCCTCCGTGTAGCTTCTTCTTTTCGATTAACAAGGCCGTCGGGCATCCCGCCGCGTCGAGGGATCCCCTCGCGCTTCCCGGACACTTCGAAAACGAGCAATGTTTCCGGTAATTAGTTCGCCCGCGCTGCCGACCAACGCGGCGTGGAAGCATTACCCAGCGGCAATCATCGATTCGCGGCAGGCTTTGCCGTTCGCATCGAACGAATTCGGCCGTTCGGTCCTGAATGCGCGGTGTTAATTTTCGTTACGTTTCCGCGTAAATAGGCGTTAAGTTTAACTGCCCGTGAAGGCGTCGCGACGCGCCCGTAAATTCCGCCGCATCGAAGCTAGCCACCCCCCCGGTTCGTGCCTTCTCTGGACCGTGATCCTCTAAACCCTTTCGCGAGACTCTGCAAGCGCGCAGCTAGAGGGGCTTGGGGGCCGAGGGGCGGCCGCGGGGAACGCTTCCCGTTAAGCCCGCTAACTGAAATATCGCCCCGATAACGGGAACGTACGCGCGATGGAGAAAGAGATCGAACCCCCAGGGCGGAAAGCGGGGAAGCAAAAAACGAATGGCGCGGGAGTCGCGCCACTGTATCCGTTTGTACGAGTGTACTGGATCGAATGCTGTAGAATCGGCGGTGCATAGACCGACGCACACCACTGGATATACAGACACGGCCCTGGTATCACGGCCGGGGAGAGCTTATCGGGATCAACGGTCGTTTAGTATCATTTTATCCGCGGGGCTTAAGCGTTAATTTTTGCGAATAAACTGGGTAAACCGTGTGCACGGACGCCGCGCGGCATCGACATTCAGCGAATTTACAGCCGGGGCCGCGATCCGTTTCGGATTTGCTCGCCAACACCGGGCCCGAATTCGATTGCGGCTTTCTCGATGATCCATTTAACTGCGATCGCGGTCCACGATACCGCGCTGATTATGGCCTCCCGCGCACCGCCACGCGTCTGTACAGGCGGGGGATCGGCTGGATCGGGAATTCCAGGGGTAGGCCTCTCGCGTGTCTCTTAACTTTAATCGCGCGGACGGTTTATCGCGTGCGATGCTTCCGGCGCAACAGAAATTCCCGCGTTCACGTGGACGACCAGCGATGCGCGGGTGTAGGCCACGAGAGGCGCGGTTCATTGTTTACGCGAGGCGGGCTGAATCTGTGCTTAATGACTCATTGGCTCCAATAGATCTTGAAATTGGATAGGAACGATAATGGGACCGTGACGGAGCACTTGGGAGCGACGGACAAAAGCGCGGATGGTTCCGTCGGGTCACCGATGTTCCGGTCGAATATTTTAATGTAATCGAGTGTGCGCCCGATTGCGATCGCGGGAGTACAATTTAGAGCTCGATTGGTAGCGCCGGTAATCGTTGCTGGGTGCGCTTTGAATCGCACCTCGGTAGCCCCTCTTCGATATGTTCCTCGCAACGTCTGAATACCATCCGGTCTCGTCGACTCTACTCGATCCCTGAAGGCCTCCGAAATCTCGACGACTGCAACGAGAGTCGACCAGAGCCTTAAACCGTCGCGAGAATTCTGAAAGGAGGGCTCGGTTATACGGCAAATGACTCCAATTATCAGGTCGAATCCGATAACGTAATCCCGGTGGTGATTCAGTGGGCCGTCGCAGGTGGTCCGTGCGGTTTAATCGGGACTCGTCGCAGCCAGGCTGAAAAAACGTCGCGCACGAGCTGAGCTTACGCGAACGGTCAGGCGGGGTTAGTATGCATTGCACGAAGGCCCAGGCGTATATCCATTATATTACGATCCCTCCACCCACGACCAGAGCTTCACCCCCGTCCACCCTTCCCCGTTCACCTTCGCTATATGCGCTGGGAAGAGATTTTCTGGCGGATGGTTCGCCGCTATTATCCGGGCGCTATCTGCCTCTCTCCTCTTTTCATACCCCATGTACCCTCTCCTTTATGTGGACCCGTTATATGGAGAGGTATTTACCTGAATGCGATCCTCACGTGCGGCCCGGCATCGGCGACCTATACCCGCCACCGCGCCGCGCGTTACCGCCGGTTATATTCGCGAGCAGTCTGCGCCGAGTGAAGCACCTACGCCGCGGCTTCCACCGCAATGAGAGAACGTTCAAATGCACTCGTATTCCCGGTGCGTGGGCGTAACACGTACGTGCAAGCGTCGGCGGTGTGTGCACGAGCTGGCGTATAGATAGCATTCTATCGCCGAACGGCCAGGGGTGGTAACCGGGCGAGTGTCAACAAGCGGGCGTCGCCGTATTTGCGCTGCCGTTAGACCCGTAATCCGGCCGCCGTGCGTGGAAGAAATACAGTGGGGGCCCGTAAAGTAGCGCCGGGGTGAGAATGCCGGAGAATACGGGTGGCTAAATACGCGAGCGCATTACCTGCTTCACGGCCGCGCCACGGCACTCTTTCCGCCAGAAACGCCGCGGCGTACTCGTCCTAACCGTACGCGGCACGCGGTTACCGTATCCGCGCATGTAACTAGCCGACGTTCGACCGCGTTCCGAGCCGCTAATGGCGCCTGCAGGTGCGCACCCCTCCGACGGCAGTCGCACCAGCCCCGAAGAACTAGATGGCGAGCGCGTGGCTCGGCTTCCAATTGCCCTCCGAGGTGTAAAATAAAATTTTACTACGTTTCGAGGCTTCGTCTCTAATTTGATCGTAACACGTTTCCCGCGCGGCCCGCTATCACGGTCCATTGCGAGGGAATTTAATTTTTTTTCCCCGCCCCCTCGCCGCCCCTCGACGGGCGGTATTAACCGTTACAGTCGACAATTTCGGCCGCTCTCGCAAACGATCCTCGTGGACGCTGATGCCGAACCGTTTCGCGGGCGATCACGACGGGGAACGGCGTTTTCGGCGTGGCGAGGGGCGGGCCGAGCGTCTGGAGATCGTTTCCCCCTAAGTCCAGATATCGTTATAGTAGCCGGGCGCTATCGAAACGATCCCGGGCAACCTTAATTGCGACAGCGTTTGTAATCCTCGATTTCGACGGAGACGGAGCGACCGGCGAGTTAATTGTACGAGATTTCCCCACCCGCCTCGTGATTATTTCTCTTCTCAGCCACGACGGAACGAAGGAGGTATATTTCTTTGCTTTAATTCTCGGGCACGACCGTGCGCGGCTGTTAAAGGCGGAACTATCGGAAGCACTCTCTCTTCGTTACGTCAATAGTCGAGCGAGAGCTAATTCTTTCCTCTTGGAAAGGCACAGAGATCCCTGATAGACCTATCCTTCTCCCCCAACCTCCCCCCCGGTTCTCACGATTCCGTCATTTATCTCGGTTCCGCGAGATCGATCGAACGTGTCCGGACTTCGGGTTTCCGCGCGACGGGGACTCGGAAGGTCCGACCCGTGCGATTGTACGCGCGGGAGGGTGTCCGCGGGACACACGCTCGCGATCCCGGCCACGGTATTATTGCCCGTTTCATCGGGCCTCGCGTTCGAATCACGGGCCGCTTGTCCGACGGCGGACCTCCATTCTCGCGGAGGGATAACGTTAATGTGCCTGGAAAAAAAAGAGACACCGTCGCGCCGGTAGTTCGCCCGCGGAGAATTGATTTAATAAACGCGGAACTGGGTGACGCGCGGCTCCGGCGAGCACCCGCGTCGTCGCGCCGTCTCGATTTTCGTGTTTCATGAGCATAACAAATCCGCCAAATCCGATTTCATCTTCGCGGATGGAGCTCCCTCCCCGAAGCGCGATGTTATTTCGAACAGGAAATTCGCCGCGAATTTAACGCTGATTTCACGTCTGCCCGCCTCTCGTGCGCGCTCGCTTCGTTCCCCGCCTCTTAATTGCTAGCGGAACGAAGTGTTTTCAGACACTCGACAAAAAAATATGGATATATCGACGAGGAATTCTCGCATGGAATCAATCATTTCGCTGAATTCAACGTTGCCCCGGCTCCCATTCGAGACCAGCCCGCACCACCCACACCACCGTCGGCGCCGCGCGAGGGGTGGCTCTGGCTCTTCACGGTTCCTTTCACGGCACTCCCGATCCCCGGCCTCGGCGTGGAAAATACGTAAACGAAGATAGACGTATGCACGCAGATAGGATTCGGAAATATATGCGTCCTCTCGCTCGACGAATCGCCGGGAGTTTGCTGGCTATAGGTACCTGCCTATATACGCGCCGCGTCGCACGATATTTTATCGGAGGTATTCCGACGAATGTTATTAAGGATCATTTCTTGGAGCGTTCCCAGGAAATATCCGCCCATCTCGGCGAGCACGAGAATTCGAAAAAATATCAGCCGCGGAGAAATCCCGCGGATTCTAGAGGAGGAAGTAGCGGAGCCAGTTGCGCAAGTGCTTCGCCATATTTTGCAAATGCAAACGTTCCGCCGCGTGTAAATTTATCGAGGGCGCTCGTAACAGAGGACGCGACTGATGGCAGACAGGCAGACAGATTTTAAACGGAAAAATCAAAATCGCGGATACACCTACAACGAATCATTGTTTTCGCACAAACCCTCGCCCCCTGTGGAAATTATTTTCCCTCTGTTATTGGGGCAGTTGGCCTGTTTGCCCAAATTAACAGTGAATTTCATAATACACAGATCACGAGTTTTACACATCCCGCGCGACGCAATTGAATCCAGCACCGGGGGAAATCGTTAAACTCGAGTATTTAGTCGAGGTCGTACTCGAATCACTTCGATAATTGCCGCGCATAAACTTCGAGCGAAAAACATTATTCCACGCTTCCGATGTATTTATTTGATGGAAAAAAAACACTGCCCTCGTCTTGCGCGAGCAGAACTATGGAGAGCAGGGGAGAAATCCTCCGGGGTGTTCGGTTCTGGCGACGGAATCGAAGTGTTCTCGCGGAAAATTAGAGGACGCGAACCTCGATGTTTTTGATCATCGATCCAGCGGCGAATTAGCCGAGTATCGAAGTATCGTTGTTCATCCGACGTCCGCCCCTTCTTCGCGCGCTATTTTCTATCGGGTTTTCGTTCCCCTTCGCCCCCTCGTATCCTCTCCCTCCGGCTCTCGAGGCCGCGCCCGAACCCCGTGGCTAGTGAGCCGTGTAAGAGGCTCCTTGCTTTTTCTAATCTAGCTGCCGCGATTGACGGGCACGATCGAGCTTTAAGCAGCAATTTACATGTAAGCTTCCACCTCGTATCTCGCTCCACCGTAATTACGTTCGCACCGGGGGTAATCGTAGCCCGTCTTTACCAGAAAATACAGAGGCGCTACCCTGATCATCGGCACGCCGTCATTCGTCGCCCGCCGCGTCTATCGACGGGGATTTTATCGTTTCACCTCGGACGCGCGAAACGGAGGATAATGCATTTTAGTGTTTCAACGAGGCTCCGGAGCTCTGCGACGCTCCTCGGGGTACAACGTGTCGGTGGATCAAGGGTGGGTGGATGATTGGACGAGCGAAACTACCGGGCAGTGATTCGAATCGTGATCTTTCATCTCCGGCAGCTGAGCCAGCAGAGCTATCGGCTCTACATCTAATCCTCGGAATCTAGTATTATAGAAGTGAATATTCAAAGCGAGAGGAAAGTCAAACGTATCCCCATTTCAATCTCAAGTTTGCTCGATCCAAGCTCCGCCAATAGAGCCGTCCGAGCTGTTCAAAGAATCTTTCGTCCCAAGTCAAACAACCTTCGCCCGTAGCGAGAACGAGCTGCAGCGCGTTTTCGCATTGTCGTGTCACAGCGAAGCTGGCGTGCTGCTCCTGACGCGCCTCTTTATGAAAGCTCGCTACCCGGGATTCGAGGTTCCTTTCCGTGTAACGCTCGTTATTTTAATAGTCGTATTGTACGGTTAATTGATCGCGAGATGCAGGCGCAGCCCTGTTTGCTCTTCCTCCCCTCGCCTGTCCTGCCAGTGCCGCCCGTTAGTCCCCTCTAATAATTGGACGTCTTGGAACTGACTAAGTCGACGAGGTCTCCGCTCCAAACCATTTCACGAGGAGGGGCACTGATACTCTGTGATACAGCAATTATGCTCCATTTCGGAATTAAAACTCCGCCTCGACATTTCACGTTACTTCCCCGTGCTTTTTATAAATCTCCTTGCGCGGCATCGCGGGGAAAGGGCAGAGGAGTAGCTGGCGAAGCCGTCTCCCACCGAGACAAACAGCAAAAATTGCTTCGCGTTTCTATTACTCCCCCGCGCGATTTGTACTCCCCAGGCTGAAACGGCGTTCTTTACACATCGTATTTTTAATCATTTCGCATCGGCGGTATTTGTACGCGGCGATCCTCTCTGAACGCGCTAACGGTCGGGCAACCGTTTTACCGGACGGCGGAAAAAAGAACCGCGCGCTTCATCCCCGGCAGCGGGCATCCTTGCAAATTAATTTCCATCGCCAGAGAACGGGGATTGGTGGGATCGTTTTGAGGGTTCGGAGGCTGATTCGCGGGCAATATCGATCGAACGGAAACAACGGGAAAACCTGTTGACCGTGGACAATAAGAGAGGCCGTGCTGCTAGAATAGGTACACATCCCTTCCTTTTCATTTCCCCCTTTCCCAGCTATCTCTGTTGCGCAGCTCGTGCCTTCTGTCCGATCGGAGCCCGTGCCTGCCCCGCGCTAAAAAAAAACATTTCTGTATTCAGCGTAACTCAAAGCCCTTCTATCGGTTTCCAATTCGTTTTGTTCTCCCCTGCAAAGACGTCGAGCTGCTGCTTGACCGTCGATACAGGCGCGGGGGATCGAGAGAGAGAGAGAGAAAACTGGGAGAGTAATCGAGGATGAGTTGCGGGAAAACAGCAACGTATCCGTCGAACAATGGATTCGTTAGCGCGCGCGGCTTATTGGAAGCGACGCGAAGCGAAACCCCCTTAATGCCCGGCCATCGTGCAAACGCTCCATGCACGACGACACTTCGATGACTGCGGATGGTAGCTCCCTTCAGCCAGAAAGGACCGAGTCCTCGGGTACGTCTCTCAAAGGGGCAAACTGGATTGGACGCAGACGAGGCGCGGTTTCCCCGGCGATCCTCTTACGAGACCCGCGGAAAATTTGACTGGGAGAGTCGAGGGGGATCCGGTTTCGCGTCGGCGAGCTCTCTCGGCGGGTGGTTGGCGGGCGAATAATAAAAGAAGAGGAACTAGCTCCGGCCGCGGCATAACGGGACCGTTTCGCGAGGGAAAGCTAACCCCCCGTGAAATATCATGCACACTCAATTTCACTTTGCCGAAACTTCCATCCTAGCCTCGGTCATTACGACGTTGCTTGGTTATCCATCGCGCCCCGTTCGCCGCGCGCTTTCGAAACTTTAACTTTCTGAATCGCCGCGTGCCTAGCGACCGTGCAAGCGATACCGCGGCGCGGGTCGCGTCGCTCTGCGAGAAGAGAGGAAAAAGTGGACGAGGGTGGAAAAAGGAAAACTGGAAACCGAAGGCAGTGTAAATTGAGCTTACAATCCAATCAGCCGCCCTCGCCGCCGCGATCTCTCTCTCTCTCTCTCTCTCTCCCTCCGCTGTCTCGGGCTAGTCTGAGGTTCGTCAACTCGAGAGACGGAAGGAAAATGGCAGAGAAGAGGAGGAGGGAAAGAAATGGATGGGAAAAGGAAGGAGATCGCGCTAGACGAACGGCAGACGAGGGCGAAGAAGGACGAGGGGCGGAGATGGTCACGATCAAGGAAGAGGGTGGATGAGAAGGTGGAAGCGCAGGGCCGCGGAAATAACCCCGGAGGGTTAGCGCAGGGATAGAGAGAATCCGGAATGGGAGGAGGAGGGTGAACTCGGCGGCACGCGGATATTTGCAAGTACATTTTTGATGGGATTTTTAAATGAGCCCCAATTGCGTTAAACGCTACGCCGCGCGACTTAAGGCAAGATTTCCTTAAACGATGCTCGAGGTTTCTGGCCGGGGAGGGTAAGTGTCGGACCGCCTCGTTAAGGGATGAAGATTAAGCCGGTGACGTCTTGTAGTTCTTCTTTCGTCGCGGCCTGCTTAGCGGGAAAGGGCATTAAGGAACGGCGATTCACTCGTTAATCTATTCGAATTCCCACAACCTTCCGTTCCAATCCTCTGAGGCGTTATTCGGAACCGTCGGATAATCCGCTGGTAAATTGAACCCGAGCAGAGAAGAGAGAGAGAGAGAGAGAGAGAGAGAGAGAGAGAGAGAGAGAGAGAGAGAGAGAGAGAGAGAGAGAGAGAGAGAGAGAGAGAGAGAGAGAGAGAGAGAGAGAGAGAGCAGAAGTGCCGCGGAACGTGGAGGAAATTATGGGCGATGATTGGGAGCTGGGGAGGGAAGTAAACATTTTAACTGCAAGTCAGTGGATCGTTAATTGGCCGATGCTTCGTTGGTAAGAGATTGCCGGTGTATTTTCTTGGACGCGCGTCGACCGGGGGAGGGCGGAGGAAAAGAAAGAACAACAGGGTAAGGGAACAGAGAGGCAGAGCTGAGTGGAGGCGGGAAGGAGGAAGGGAGATGACGTAAAGTAAATTACACCGAGTTTAAGCACTCTTTTACGGCAGCGATGGAGCAGGTTTTACAGCGGAAACTTTGAAACCGGCTGTCGCTGGGAAAGAGGATGCGAGAAGCGAAACGAGGGCCGTCGTTTTATCCTGATGAGGACGAAAATCGACGAGGCGCAGAGGGTAGCCTGAGGATCCAGATCCGCGGCCCTTTAGTTTGCTAATTTCGTTAGTGATTTCGGCCGCGACTCCAGGACCCATCGAATCCTATTTACCCCGTCCGCCGCCTACACCGATTCGCTTAACTCTAAATTCGATACGAACTCGTTTCGTTCGTGACCCATAGCCACCGATCGGCTATACCCTCTCGAGACCTGTCTGAGAATAGACATTTTATCCATTTCCGCTGGGGGATAAACAGGGCTCGAGCTAAACTCCATTTCCATTACCAGATTCGATCCGAGTGTCCCGTTTAAAATTGAACCGGAGTTGCGCTCAAACAGGTGATCAGTCTCGCGAGCGATATCTATATTTCAGGCGAGACACTCGCGATCAGTAGCGGCAGGTGAAAAGCCGTAGACACACCGCTGCGGAGGCGTCTCCTTCGGAAAGAAAACCTTAATGGATTAAATTCAAGCCTGTTGCCTTCGCCTCCTGGTGAAAACCGGAGGCGAAGTATCGAGATGATCGGGCGGCGGCGTTACCGCGCGGTACGATATTCCGCTCGGGAGATCGATCGCTCGAGGCATCCTGAACGCGCTCGCGACGACGCTGGCCAGCGACGATTCAACAACACTCGTGGTTGCATTACACTCGTTATCGGCGTTCGATTAGCCGCCGTCTAACCCCGAGGCCTTCGTTAACGGATACTTATCGGGTTAAAAGTTCGGCGCGCCGCGCAATCCCGCGGTGCTAAGAACCTAATTGGCATTTAATCCCGTTAGCGGGGACGCTAACGCCCTCGGACGAGATCCCGTCGGTTGGCCAGGAGAGCGAGCAACGACGGGGTGCTGCGCAAACTATATTTCGACCGGGGCGCGAATATTTTGCCAAGTAATTAATTCTCGGGAAACAAGGCTACGGGCGCGGGAATCACGCGTCCGCGGAGCTGCATAACGATGCACAGTGACGAGCCGCCCGTTTCCGTCCGTCTAATTGGGTTCCGGGCAAAGTTTCGCGCTCGCGGACGCGGAAAAAGCGGGCGATTGCTTTTACGCGCGTCACGGGTCTCGCCAATTTTCCGCGCTACGCGGCCGATGCGCTGCGTTTAGGGGAGCGTCGTATCGAACGGGTCTCTAGTGGTTATCACCGGAGAATGTTTCATGACGGCGGTTTCTTTGATACTCAAACGCGACGGAATGGAAACATGTTGTGCGCACAGGGGGTTGAAGCTGCCCTCTTACGCGTTGAATTTGATAACGTTTATTACGCGCACGCTGTGCCACGCATAGTATCGGATAATATTGCGGGGACGTGGAACGCGCAGCTCCTCTCCTCGGGGCTTTCTTTTCCCTCGTTTTTCCCCAGTTTCTTTCGAGAGGGAAGCCGCTCGATAAATATATAAAATACGATGGGACACGACTCCGCGCTCGAGTGAGGTGTAAAAAAAAGGAAGAGAATTTCACGCTCGATTTGATTGGTAAACCAGGCACAGTCAGATTTTACACTCCGCCCGACGAATGCGCACTTCTCCGCGACGGAATTTCACAGCGCGGAGAATCGTGCTGGATTTTTTATTTGCCCCCGGTATTCGACGAGGCTATTCTCTTATCGGGTTCGGTTGTCGATAGAATTCGCGGCGAGCCTCTGATAGCGGAGAGAACAATGGAGAGTCGGACGTATTGCGCTCGAAAGATATGTGCAGTGTTCGAATTGAAAGCCCTGTCGCCCAGTGCCGACGAACGTTCACGCGGGAAGAGTACGATTTATCGACAAACAAAAAGGTGTCCGGACCGGAGTGATTGAGCACGGGAGCGCAACATTGGCGACAACAAATTGCTTTTCGATTAGCGGTTTGCTCTCCTCGCGGAGGGACAATGGACGTTCTGACGTTGGTATTTATTTATGAACGTTCCCATCGACTTCTATTACGACGCAATGAAAGCAATACAACGAATGGCATTTAGTACAGGCATTCACTTAACGGTAACGATGGTTTCTGAATAGCTTGGGAGCTTAAAACGTTTCCACACGAATCGGATGGTACTGCTATCGTCGATTTTACGACGACATCAAGACTCTGATAGTGTTGCCATTGGTTCACTTAAGCCATCGATTAGACAGATTGATATTAATTACCTGCGACTCGCCGCTGCCGATGCTCCAGCGTCGCTCGCCTCGGTTTCGTAGGGATCGTCATCTGGTTGATCGTCGGTCGCCCCCATCTGCGGTCACAGGCCAAAGCTTTCGCGCGTGGATGGAGAATAAATCGGACAAAGGGGGCAAGGACTGGGCTGCAAGCGCGCCAAGTTGGCAAAGTGAGCGGGTCGAGAGGGTAGAAGTGGGTGGCGGCGAGGGGTTGGGAAAAAGGAATCTGGCTGGGGACGTAGGTGCGGAAGCGCGTTGAATCGAGTACGTGCTTTCCTCCGAGAGTTTGGCGCGCGACTGTGCTACTGGGTCCAACCCGGGCCACCATCAACCCTCTTATGGCTCTGTCCCTTCGTTTCAACCCCTCTTTACACCCCTCTCTCTTCGCTCGACTCATCCCTCCCACCCCGGGTGGCGCTCCCACCAGAATTCTGAGCGTGACATACTCCTCTGTTCCCGTCTCTCTCCGTTTTTCTCCGGCGGGTTCTCGCGCTCTCCCCGCGTTACTCGCCACCCTTCTCCTTCCGTTCCACGCTAGGCCGTTCTCCACCCCTTCGTCATCGACCTCTCTCCAGCGTCCACCTCTCCCGCGCAGCTTCATTACAACACCCTTTCCTCCGGTGAGCAGCTTCATCCCCCTTGTCTCTACCACCGACACTGTCCTACTCTCTCACCTCTGGCCACTTGCTAGGTTACCCATCCCCAGATCCTACCCTCTCCCTGCTACACCGTTTCCGCCACCACCCCCCCTCGCCACCCGCCTTCTCACCCGTTCTCCTTTGTTCCAGCTCTTTTTCACGTACTCGTTATGTCTTTATTTCTATGCCCGTCTCTCCTTCACCCCCGGCTGTTTCGTCCGCTTCTCTCTCCCGCCTCCCCTCCCGGATCCGTTCGATCCTCTTCCCTCTCTGGGTCCTTTTATCCCGCTTTTTCCACCCGCCGATGCCACCCTCCGTCTCCGTCCCTCGTCCCGACGCCACCCCGCAGCCTCCGTCCCTCGATCCACCCTGCCGTTCGACCGTTCTCCGTCCCGCTCTTCGTTCGCGCGCCTTCCACCAACCACCCCCGTGGCCCCGACCTCACTCCCGCGCAAGCAGCCCCTTCCTTTGACCCTATCGCGAAATCACCAGCGATGTGGACCGGCGGTTAGCGACGGTGCGCGCGCCGCAATTCAAAACTGCGGTTAGAAGGGGTCGTCGAAGATAAGGATGAGCTCTAAATATAGCGACATGGTGCTTAAAAGATCCTCACCCCCACCCCCTCCGGGCAACGGCTCTTTTCCTCGCCTTACGTGCTCCTTTTAGCGCCCCGCCACGAATTCCCCGGTCGCGCCGCGCCGAATGGCCGACGGCCAAATAACCCGTTCGATGCGTGCGTGCAGTTTCCGAAACGCGGAAGCGGTGTCCGTTCGTTTTTCGATCGCCGGCTAATGGGGGTGGATCGCCGAGTTCTCGCGACGCGGTGGATGCTTTCGTGGACCGAGCCGAGGCTGGGTGGGCGGCGGGGTTCGGGATACACCGAAGTTTCGAAATCCAAGGGATTTGGAAATTGTTTGCAAATCTGGAACCGATGTTGGGATCGGTGTAAACGAGACTGAGTCGAGACTCGCGAGAAGCTTTCGTAACTCCTTGCCCCTAGGTGGGTTTAATAAAAACTTGAAGCCCGGTGATGTAATTTAGACGCGGAGGACGGCTTCGGAGCAGCGGGGAAATCGCGGGCATATCCCTACCAGACACAGCTATCCCCAGCGATCGGTCGAAACGGTTGATTTGAAAGGTGGAATTCTGCGAGCACGTAGATGCACGATGAGGGAGGAATTACTTTCGAAAGAAGTATCGGCGTGTGACGCGCGTCGCAGCGTGACGCGTGTATAAATAAAGATCGGCTAAGCCTCGTCCTGCTCTGTAATTACGGTGGAACTAAGCTGGGTATTCTGCGGATCGGTGATCCTTCGTCCTGGGCGCGGCAACGCCATAGGATCTCCGCACGGCTAAAACCAATTTGGAATTAATGTACAACGTCCTGCGAAATTAACGTGACGTCCTTCCGGGGTAGAAGTGGCTGGCCACTCGATCCGTCAGGAAATGTTCTCGGAAAGAGATCTCTCGATCTCGATGTTTCACGCGCAAGGATGTATCCGTGTCTATGCCACTTCTATTAATTTTTAGGCGCACACCTAACTCCGTTCTTCCTCAAGGCAGATGTGAAGCAAAAGGTGAACAGTCAACCGAGGGCGCAGATTATCATTCGAGACCATCAAGGTGGTTCACCTCAATTATTGTTGCAGTAAGAGGGCCATCAAAGGGCTATTTTTTCCAGGGCGGTTGATCCTGCTAACGAATGCGAATCACGTCAGCGGTCTGACTCTACCGTGTAGCAAGGCTGTACCGCGCAGCCGTGGGACACGGGGATTACTCTTGCGAGATTAGATACCGGATCGCGGTGCGTTAAACGAAAGACGACATCAGAACAATAAGTACTCCCGCGCTACTTCACGTACGTGTGCTGGACACCAAATACACCGTCGCTCATTCCATCTGTCCTCTTTAGCGGAGGGCACGACGTGTCTCGCGTGTCACGCGCCACGGCACGCCTACCCGTGTGCGCGCGAATTAATAATTCTGGAGCCAGGGCGAGTTAAGAGGAAGGTGAAAAATCGGGGCGGCCTGAAACGGTGCGGAAGGGTGTCTCGCGAAACTGGACGTGCTTTGTCGTCGATCATTTTAAAGGAAACCGATAGTTCAAAGTATTTCGATAATACATCTCGTTACAATCATCATCTCGATTGATATCAGCAGCGAATTAAACGAGCTAACGATGAGGCAAGGTGTCCGGAACGAATTTTTCTCGTGGCAGACAAGTCGATAGCAAATTCCTGCTGCTGAATGGCGACAGAAATAGAAACCCTCTGCAGGAATATGTCTAACGAGACATGTTAGAGAGTCGCGAACATGGAAACCGTGGCGGATTCCTTCTGGCGAGCGTAGCTAGCGCGGAGCGAAATGAAGCTAGTTCGCGGAAATGCAAGAGGAGGCTGCCGGCATCCTATTTCGTATTAGATAGCTATTGTTTCGACGACGATTGTCTGTTGCAGCGGCACACAAGCGGCAGGCAAACGCGTTTTAAATATTCACCGATATCCTGGCGGGGCGCGCTCGCGAGCGCGTCCTCGCTCTCTTCTTCGTTCCGCGGAATTGAAAAACATCGATCCGCTGTCGTTTTCGGTGCGGGGAACAACCGGTGACGTTCGATTATGCCGCTTTCGGTAAACGGGGAGCGCGGCCGTAGTTCTTCGGCGAACTATAACCAGACAGCGACGTATAATTAGTTCGACACACGAATTTCAATTAAAGTTCCGTTCGTCTGTCTGCCGGATCCACCGCCCGGGAAAGTGCGGGGGGGAGGAGCGAGATCTCTTTCGAAGATGAATCGGGGTTACGACGGAGGCCCCGGGGGGAGGATGGATTTAATTTAGTTTTAATTTAATTCCCGGTAGAACGCAACAACGATCCCCGGTAGCAGGCCGGGCGTCTCGTGCCCCGTTGTTTCGAGCTGATCCCGTGTCAGGTGGGGGTGGCAGCGGGTGGAGAAAAAAAATACAAGGAAACAACGGAACGGCAGAGTATCGACGAGCGCGGAGCACCGAGGACGACACCCACGAACATGAGATTAGGAATACAAAAACAAAAGGGGATGATCAAATGGATTGGCGGTGTGTGTGTGTGTGTGTGTGTGTGTGTGTGTGGCTAGATGGGCGATCGGGGTGTGGGCGGGTGGGTGGTTAAGAGTGAGACGAAAAGAGAGTCGGCTACAGGCTCCCAACCCTTGCCGATAAACCGACACATACCAAACCCTTTCCCCCCCCCGGTTGTCAGTTTACTCGCGGTTCACTTGTCATCGGCAAAGATACAAAGATAATTGGTCATTGGGGTATGCCGTCGCACGGCACCGAGTGAGATGGACGAAACCAAGTACTTTGAAGAGGCCAGCCACTTTGAACAGATTTGCTTTGGCCGTTGTTTCGGCCTGGTATTTTAGTTTAGATCAAAAGACTGACGCTGCTGGCCAATTCAACCGTATCTAAGCTGCCGACTCTGGCCGTCTCTCTTCTCCCTCTCGCCTCTCTTTCTCTTCCATCAGGACGTTCTCTATGACCCTGTCTATTTATCTCTAGCCGCGTGCATACCTCCGAATCCCCGTTGCGCCGCTTCCAGCTAGAATTCTGTTGCATAGGTATATGAATATGCACGCCGCGCCAGCGTCTACCTTTGATACCTCGTATAATTCGTGGGGCCCGTGACGCGGGCGCGAAAAGCGGGGCAGGGGATCGAAAGTGGACGAAATTATTTGGCCGGTTGCGGTGCCAGCCCCGTTAATAAGATTTTCCCGCTGTCTGATTAAAGCATTTCCGCGGGCCCCCTCGTTTGTTCGCGCCGAAGTAGAACGGAGGTGGCCGAGGACAGCGACTGACGAGAATCTGAAGTAAAAACAAAACTCGCCCCCCTTGTCGCAGACCAAACACCCGACCTTAAATCCAACGACCACGTTTCCGGAGTTTCGCCCGCCGCGAATCTCTGGCGGCGAGTTTTTTCATTATGTCGCGGGAAGCTGGAAATTCGGCTTCTTTCAAGAATATCGCCGGATGATCGAGCAACTTTCCGGCGCTGAATATAATGTCTAGCCGAGGCGGGTGCGAAGAAAGGAGGGAGAGAGACCGATGGGGATGGTGGAATGACGGCGAGGCTCGGGAGGCGGAGAATCGGCACCGCCGTGGCTAGGACAGACATGCACGGTACGCAGATTTGCATGTCAATGGCAAGTAATATAAATTACACGTAATTACCTTGCCGTTCGAGAGAGCCGTGAATTTTATTCCGCTCTATTTCGAGGCGCGGTCACTTGGAGCGATTCGTGCGCGAAGATCGGGTCGATTCTCGGACGCGGCAGCTAAATTTAATCGCCGCGGAAAGCTGCCCGGCGTTTCGATCGGCATCCGCGAAAACTTAATTCCCAGAGACGCGCCTCGAAATTCCGCGCAGCCCGATAGGCGCGATCGGGGTTGATTTCGTTACCTAAAGGGTAGATTTACAATTATAATCGCAGTGGAGACCCGCGGCCGCCAAACAGTAAGAAACTTTCGCAGCGAGTTAAACCATCCAATTATTGCGCGGTGTTTCCAAGTTTAATAATAAACATCGAGTGCGATAACGAAGCCCGTTCCAGACGCTAAGAAGCTATGGCCGCCGGGCCGTCCTCCGCCAGTAACGTAGCTAGAATACGCGCTCTCTCGTTCTGCGACGACACGCTATTATATCCAAACGCTGTCGTACATCCCACCGTAAACAAGGAACGGCGCCCTTCGTCCAGCGCTTTTAAGACACTTCGTCGACCCGCCTCATCGCTTTCGGATTACAACCACTGGCTGTTACCCGTTACGACCCGAGCGACACTAATTTCCAACCGGGGCGGGAAGAAATTCCCGCCTCGCTGCAGTTTTACGCCGCTCGAATTAAATCCCCGAGCGGCGCATATGCCGGTGAACGCGCGCGCGCGCTCTTATCCAGCCCTCGATCTACCGAAAGTCTGGTTATCGTTGAAAGAAAGGGAGGCTCGACGCTCCTTTTCGCGGACCTATATCGCCCGTTTCCGTAGCGGCCGCGCGGCGATACCATCGGCGGCGTTTAATCTTTCAAGTTTTTCCTCGAAATGCCCCGCGCGGAAGTTTTCCAGTTTGCCAGGAGGAAGTAAGCCGGCTGAGCGGCCGCTAACTTCGACGCGCCCGGCTCTTTTTAATGTTTATGCTTTCCGAGGCGCTTAACGCTGCCCATGAATACAGGCTACCGCCTGCCCGGGCGAGTTACGCCCGGCCGCTAGCCGACTCAGATAATTAGAGAAATATCGCTTAATAAAGTTCACCGGTCTCGAGCACCGAACACGCCGCGCCGCACCTGATCCTTACCTGCTTCATGCCCTGTACACCCGGCGTAGCTGCTGCTCCCGCGAACCATCCGCGGCCGGGGCGGCGTGGGGTTCGCGCGTTTAAAGTGCGCGCACACCAAGTACAATCGAAACTTCGCTAAGTGTCTGCCAACGGGTCGGATTAGACGGAGGCCGGTTACCTTCGCTGGCAGGGAACGCTTGTAATTACACGAAACTCCCGAGTTTCTCTTATTTTCATTTCAATCTGGCTAGCGAGCAGCGACGCGTAAGGTGTCGTTTAGCAACTTCCGAACGAATAATCCATTCTCGGCCCGCTCTCGCGAGATTATCCTCGCTCCACCCTCAGCCGGTCCGGATTCCTCCTTGGAGGCGAGAGGGCTGATCGTCCAACTGTACGTTTTATTTTACTTACGGATCACGGATTCATGGGGCGGTATAAAAGGCGTGATTTTAATGAGAGTCGATCCGCGGAAGGACACGGAGCAAGCAGCCCGACCACCTCGAATCCCCAAGTAGCTCGCAGGAGCTACCGTTTTAGAAGCTATAAGTCAACCCCGACGCGCAATTATCCCCTTCCCCCCGTCGGCCGTCAGAAACCCCCCTCTATCATGGTTCGCCACGGGATTCCTGGCGTGATTCGACCTCGCAGGGTTATATCTTTCGAAGATGGCGAAAAACGCGGAAAAAGGAGGCCGCGATGGAAAGCCTGTTACCAAAAATCATTTCGCGGTTGCAGGGTGTAGGTACAAAAATGCCCTGCCCTTTCGCAAGTTCGTTGGAAAGTTGAAATCCGGTGGCCACGGGAGTGCCACTAGTTGCGGGTAATTTTTCCGCCAGTGCGCACCGTTTCTGTGTTCAACAGGTATTCCAGATTCAACGAGTTTCTGTTTATTGACCGTGGAAGTATCGCGTAACGTGTCGCGCTGGGTACATACCCGGGAACTTTCCCACCAGATCCTGCCCGCAAAGTAGTCCCCGAAGTTTGTAGCTGACAGAAACGAACGAGGAATGGAAGACGGAGGAGCAGTGACGGATCCGCTGCCCTCCCGCAAGAAACAAATTATGCAGAACGTTCTAACGAACTGTAAGAGATGATACGCTCGGCAAGCAGCGGGAAATCCGGTGGGCGTCCGAGCATGAGCATTGTCCCAGCGCAAATTTTGCGGCGAGGCGCATACAGCCCAAAAGGGTCATCCCCAATTCGGTGGAGCAAGGGCTCGAGGGAAAGGGCTATCCCTGGACCGTGACTCGTACGTCTGATATCGGTGCAAAGTAAAGGCTTTGACCACGGCTCCGTATGTAAATATACTTTGCAGCCTTCTCTGCGATGATGCCAACCTATGCTGTCTCCGGACAAGGGGGTTTCCTATCGATCTCCATCGCATCCGAGTCACTTGGAGGAGAGAAGCGAATCAGCCTGCCAGGACCTCGCCACCGCCGAGGATTCAACGGGGCAGAGCTTGACCCCGTCCACTGGAGTCATTCGGTTTTCCAGCTCTCATTGTCGGAGAGTCCAAGGTTCGGAGATCCGCGAGGCGAATGTAATCGCGAAGAACTCGAGACTACGCGCAGAAATCCTGCTGCTCCTCTTGGCAAAGTACGAAGCAGCTTCGTGCCCGGGCAGGCCAGGGTGCTCGATTAAAAGTAGACGAGGCCAGGTGAGATCGATCGTTCATTTTTCGCGCGGAACCCGGGGCGTGCGTGTCGATGAATCCGCGTCCTATTTACGGCCAGTTTGGAGCTACGCGGCCGAGGGTCCGCGCAAGGGGCTAAAAAATATAGGAGAGACCACGTACATTCGTCCGTGGTTGAAGAGGGTTTGGTGAATCCATCTGGAAACGCCGGACGGGCCCGCGCTTTACCCTGCTCGCGTCATTACGCCCTGCACACCTTTTCTTTCGCACTTCCGTCTAATTGCTTTGCTTACGTGCCGAGAGAAGGGAGGAGGCGAAGTCACGTGTCGGCGGTACTATTACTCGAAGCTGGACAGGGAGATCTCCCTCGTTTCCCCTTTGTTCGAGGCGGAATCGTAGAAACGTACCTTCAGTCTCGCTCCCCGCGCACGGTTCCTCTTCGTCCACTTGCGGCGCCGTGTTGCGAGCCGCGTGGAAACAAGCACTTCCATCGTTCGCCTCGCTCGGCAGGCAAAGTTTCCCCGGCACGGCGAGATTCCACGGGTAAAACTGTCGCGTCGCTGGACCCCCGTGGCGTTTAATCGTACTTGATCGCGGATGTCCGCGCCCGCGTAATCAGGCACGGTCGGGACGTGTCACCGGGTCAAAGGACAACGAGAGACTGACCGATCCAGCAAGCCGGTCGCCGACGACACGCTGTCCTTTGGCAATAAAACGTGACGCAGAAACAGAAGAATCGCGTTGTACCACTGTGCCACGGCCGTGTAACTATGCCGGGAGTAAACGCGATGGGAGCGGCCTTCCGGGTGAAACCGGATGTTCGTTGAAGTCTATTACGCCGCGCTGTTCAACATTGTGCAATGTCTCGTCGGTCTCGAGAGTTTGTTGAAATTTAACGGGAACTCGAAGAATAGCAGGCGCAGAACAGAGGGAGCTTATCGAAGCGTGGTCAACGGGAACGCGTGGCTTCAAACCCGCGCTCATTCCAATGGCATACAAATATTTCTGCACATACTTCCGAGCATCATCCTGACTTCGCGCTAGATATCCCCCCTTTCACTCTGCGGCAGCATTCTTTCTCTATTTTCAGGTAACCCGTCGGGCTTCTTCATTTTTCCTCCCCCATGGGCAAATAGCGCTTCCTCGTTCGTTCGGATCTTATCCGCTCTCCAGCGGGTACCTTGTTTATTATATGAAACCAGCATCCTCGCGTCTTAACGATTCAATCAGGAAGCGCAGCGGAAGGTATTTACCTGGTTCCTCGGGGGCTGTTGCGCCTCGGTGCTTCGCTGAAAATTTGTCGAAATCCACCCGGAGGGGAGGTGTTGGTTGTTACGGGCAGACGAAAAGTCGGGGCCAGTAATTTCTCCATTTTCCGGAGTGACGTGGGAAAGAAGAAAGAGAACGACTTTGATATTCTTTCCGATGGTGGGATGGAAAAGGAAGGCCGAGAGGAGGACGTTGGTTGCGACGGGGATAGAGAGAGACGGCGAGAACGCTGCCGAGATAGAGTCATGTAACAGGCACACTTCTGTTATACGCACACCGTCACAAACTCGGCGACAATAGATCGAACTGGCGCGAATGGTCGGCAGGAAGCGCTTCCCATTTCGTTTGTGAATAGCTACGTACGTTCTCTCACACGTTCCGATTGCCTGTGTAAGTCGAATGAACGTAGCGAACCGGATCGCCCTAGACCAGCGCCGCTTCTCCGCGACCTATGTTGCGGAACAAAAACGCGGCCATCCGATTTGATCACCTCGCGCCCGCTCCGTCCTCCTCTCATATTCGGCGGCGCGCGCTTTTTTTTTCCGTTCGTCGAACCGGAGAAATTAAAGTTTCCCGGCGTCCGCTCGTCAACCCCCCCCCCCCCCCGTTTCCCTTCCGCCGCCACCCTCTCTAATTCACGCGTCACGTTGCATAAAATCCCCAAACAGGTACAGGGGATTTGCATACGGCCCGCTTGTATGCAGCGCGCGAACCGAATCTTGATCTTTCCAGGAATAGCCGGCCCGAGAAGCAGCGATTCGAAGTGGGACCGCGGAGAAGCGGAGCTTTTGAATGCAAACTTGATCGCATGAATAAAAGATCCGAGGCGGGAGCCTCGAAGAGCGGCGGCGACAATGCGTCCTGACAGCAAGCTAGCCGTGTCGCAGCCTGTAATTGCTGATGTAACAACGATGCCGATTCGTTACGCGCCTAATGCACATACGTGTCTCCCCGGATCGATGCAGCCGGCTTTCCTCGAGCAACGGTCGGGGCGCTTCTTCGCCGTTTCTCCTTCTCAGCGGCGCGCTCACGGCGCAAAAGGATCCGTGGGAGGGTTCAATCGCCGCGCGATCCTTTTTCCGAGACACTACAGAGGAACGCCGATGGTTTAAATTGAAGTAATTAAAATCCAGGCATAGGGTGGCCAGAAAGTTGGCTATTGTCAGCCGGGAGCGTGCGCCTTGTTAAATTTCTCGGTCGAGCGCAAGTCTCTATTCCAAGTGGAGCGAAACGGATGGTCAATGGCCAATGATGACTCTCCGTCCTTCTTCGGCCCCTTCCGACCGCCCCCGCCTCGTTTTCTCCTCGTCCACTTTTTCGGAATCCTCTCTGCTCCTTTTTTAAGGTCTCTTCTGCTCCCCTCTTCCCGGCCGGTCGTCTTTTCCCTCGTCGCCCCCTTTCACCATGGACGCCACCACATGGGAAATCCCTTGAAAAGGAATTATAAAGACCGGCGCAGCTAACGAATAAAACCACTGTGGGGCGCGGTGATTTCGGGAGGATTCTCTTTCGCGTTTTATGGAGTTTCGTTAACGAGGACATCACTGACCTGTCGCCGGGCCGGATTTATAAAAAGGAAACTTTCTCGCCTGCGTTCCGTTCTTCCGCTCGCCCGGATAATGATATTTTATTCCTTCCCGGGAAATGACTCGAGTCACGGTGTCATTGCAGCTCAGTGGAGGAGAAGGATCGAGGGTCTCGTGAGAGGATAAATCGGACACGAGACGATTTACAGTTCCACCCTACGCTTTTTATTCTTATTTGTTTTTTAATCCCATCTGGCTTCAAGCCACGCAGGAAGGATCCGTGATTTCGAGGCGCGTCCCCGCTGTCGCGGCCAGACAACGACAGGGACACCTTCGCGATACGTTTCCAATATTCCTCGACGTCTCGTTTGCATTATATCGGCCGTGGAATTATCGACATCGGCCATAACGAGGACGATCCGTTCGCGGTCAAAGGAATCGGTCGGCAGTGACGTCGAGATCGTGTTGTTAGCTATTTATTGCCGTCACGGTGAAATGCCTCGTTTATTTTCACATCCACGGCGCAAATGCAGGGCGAACGCAGTTAACCGTTCGGCTCCTGAAACGCGAACCGCTCACCCGGTCTTTTCATCTTTTATTCTGTTTCGAACGGGTGATTATTCCGTGACGTTTCACGGTAAATATCCCAGTTTAGCCACGGGCGTAGATGATGAAAATACCCTCCCCCTCCCAGAATATTATGATGCTTCGCGTATTCCGTTTCCCATCGCGGTTGAAATATGATCGATGCTTGATATTCGTTGAAATGATGATACCGAGCGGCCCGTCAGAAATTCCTCGCGTCCCCCGCGCATTCGCGGAGGCTTCGGAGGTTAACCCTTCCATTTCGTACGCAAAACGGTGCTTTTGACATCGTGTCATCGACTGGACCGGCCGTATCGGTTACACGCACGCCCGCTCCGGCTCATTTATAAGGGAACCCGATGTGAGAGAGCCTGAAACGGCCGGCCGCCATCGCGCCGTTGATTTTTGATGCTCATTTTGTATTCGCGCGAAATTTACCGCGGCACAATCAAATGCAATTAAAATATTGATGCGTCGCCACGATCAAAAGCGAGGAGAGCGCAAAAGCAAGTAGCACGAACATCGCGCGTTTAACCGGCCCAAACGTGGTGGGAAATTTGCATTGAACATCGTCGCGGTGATGCGTGTACTCCGCGCGACGCGTCACGAGAACTGCGATGTGCGTTGAAGAAAGATGAAACGAACGTTTACTAGACTACTTGGACGCTGTCCGCCACTTTCAGACTCGTGATTTGATTGATATCCAGCTCGAGATGCGCGAATGCCTCGTCGTCCTCCGACTGCCTTAGGGTTTGCAGATCCATTGATACGAGTGTCTTCAGAGCTTCCGGCGGCGGAACCTGTGACAGCAGGTAAGAGGATTTCGATGCAGCCTGGCGTAATATTATAATACTCGGAAGCAATGTGCTTAATTTATCAGGTGTCTTTAGCGCGCATATGCGTTGTTTGACTAAGGCTAATTTAGAGGCAGATATACGGGGACAATGCATCCGAGCTATAACCCGTTGGTTTAGCCAAATTTCATCCGCCGATTGACGCTGATGTTACCTCGGGATTGCGCTGAACCCATTCGGCGAAACCTCTCACGCTCTTCAAATGCGTGATGCCCTTCCAGACCACGTCCATCGTTTCCAGATCGTGCTGCACCTCCTTGCATTCTAGCCACAGCTTTCTCACTTGATTCTTGGGCGGGACGAATTGCAGTTCCCACGGTATGGTAGTGCCGAAGGCTTTAGTTTTCGCGGGTGTCTCCTCAGCTTTGGCGTCCTTCATCAAGTGATTCCTTGTCATCGCGAGCATACTCGCGCCGGGGTTGTTCCTTGTTAAGGCTACCTCCGCGGGCACCACTGGCATCTCCTGGATCGATACCTGTTTGCAAGGCAAAAAGAAGGATGTAGACGCGGCGAGACGAGCTGGTTACGCCAACTCTCGGAATTATTCCCGGCGATGAGCAATAAAAATCGAGCTTGATCGTGGCAACAGTTGCCAGGGCCAGGGACCCGATGCTTCCCAGAAATCTGACCCTTTACCTGCATCGCTCTACAAGCTTCCACGTTGAAATCGATTTCAAACATATCCCTGAGAACTTCCTCGTCGACAGTCGTGTCAGTGCCACCTAATGTTTCCAGCCACTGGCAGAAGTCCTGGCAGATCTTCTTCATCACGTTGTCGGCTCTCATTCTCAGCGTCGCGTCCGGATCGTAGCCCTCCATGTCGTTCTCTTTTAGAGGACGCCACGTTATAACCTGATACGCAAAACTGACCCTGTTTCCTGTCCCTTATTTTACGCGACCAGTTATAAGCACTCCCGCTG
This sequence comes from Andrena haemorrhoa, assembly GCA_910592295.1. Taxonomy (NCBI): domain Eukaryota; kingdom Metazoa; phylum Arthropoda; class Insecta; order Hymenoptera; family Andrenidae; genus Andrena; species Andrena haemorrhoa. The sequence goes on along the minus strand of OU342944.1, from coordinate 4,453,110 downwards.
CAGAAATTACCCGGGGACATCGAACAGATATCGCACCTTGCGTCTTGGCCGTATCAGAAATAGAGCGTAAGGATTGTATCTACGCTGACCCACTTCTTCCTCGTCACCGATTGACTCGGTGTCTCTCGGTGTCGGCGGATGCACCTTGGTAATTATAAAAAAAAGAAGGCGTCGTTAAAAGGACACAGTAAAGTGGAACGGCTCGTCAGAGTGCCAATTAAGTACAATGCTATCTAAGAATGACACGAGACTGCGATACCATTCCCTGCGGCTCTGTTTGGAATGGGATATCGACTACACCTCCAGTGATGCTAATCTGTTGTCGAAGGTGGACCCGGTTCCCTCCAAGGCACGTTTCTCATCGATTCGGCGACGTTTCCCAACGCCCGCGAACGATGTCTTTTTCGGCTGCCATTCCGGCAATCCCAGCAAAGGCGCAATGAGAGTGTAGGATTCTCGTGGCAGGACTTGTCTGAGGATGCGGGAGTTGCACGGGGGTGGCTGATTAGTGGAGAAAATTAAGTCAGAGGGGAACTTGTCGGGGTACAGATAGCGTTTAGAGTCCACTAACAAACTCGTTAGCGTCGTCGTCGTTTCGTCAGTCCGTTTTCCGTTGGTGTTCTTATTTGCAGCATTCTTTGACAGGCGTTCCGAAAACTCTTTGCACAAGCTTTCCAACATACACGTCGATGACGCGCTCTCCTTAACGCTTGTCAACGTACCTAGGATCTCGTCTGTTCTTCTGAGCGGCACCGTCGACACGGGTTTCGAAGAATTAGTTGCTCGCGAGAAACCATTATCCTGAACGGAAGCTAATTTTTGTAACGCGTTTGTCAACGAGGCAGCAACCGTTTCTGAACTATCGGGCACGGTATCTTTTGGTACAGTGACGTTCGAGAGGCTGGTCTCTTCTCCGAGACCGTGTTCTTCCTTCTTCGGGGCTCCGAGCTCTGTGTTGTCGAGTGCCAGCTTCTTCGTGTCCGTTTTAGATTTATCCGTTGTGTTTGGGACGTCGTCGTAGTCGTCGACGGAAGTGCTCTTTGTAATCAATGTCGATTTAGTCAGAGCAATTCTATCCTGCAGAGTCGTGGGCTTCCTGAGTCTCAAAGCTCTCAGGGGTTCCAAACTAGGCCTGAAAATCGTGGGAGCGTGACACGGCGCTACATGCTTCCGTTTAGATTGGTCGTCGCCTATAGAAACCGAGAATGATTCGTCCTCGACGGAACTTACACTGTGGACCGAAAAAGACACTTTCGATCGCTCCAAAGAAGCAACTTGCGTGCATTTTGCAGTGTCGTTTAAATCTTTTGTCACCGAAGTTAAGCCGCTGTCTCCTTGATCCCCTTCATCATTCCCTGTAGTTACTTTATTTCCCGAAGTTTCTGAATCCGGGATACCCTTCTGTTCCACTGTTTCCACTGGTCCCTCGACTTTTTCTTGAAACGAGGAAGGAGCTTCCTTAACGATTCCACTCCGGGAATCAGCATGCTCCTCATCGAAAATTACACTCCTGCTCTTCACTTCGGAATTTAGGATTCTTTGTATTTCGTCCTCAAAGCTGGGTATGCTTATGGAAGTGGACTCCAGAGATGTACTGGGAGGCGAGGCAAAGCGTGCGGTCTCAGGATTTATGGTTCTTCGTAAAACAGTCATGGGGAAAGAGATCTTACGCGGCGATGGAGTTTCGAACGATTTGTACATGCACGGCAAACATCTGTCACGGTTTTTCCGAGGGTAACCGGATAATTTCGGAATCGACGATAGAATACTGGCCGAAGGAGTTTCTCGAGTCTCCGGGTGTATGAATTGGGGGCTCGCTCCTGATGTAGAACGTGTCCCCGAGGGAATCGTCTTCGACATTGTCTCCTCCAATTTCAAAGTTGCACGCTCAACATCGGTATCTATGAATTGTGAATCCTTAAGCGACTTTCTTCTCAACTCCACTTGCGAGGATTCTTCGTCCTCTTGTTTATGTCTTCCAGAGTCTTTACACAGTCCAACACTTTCATCGTCGTGGTCGGAAGGATCGTCGCTTGATTCGGAAAATGCGTCCCTGCGATCAAAATCTAATTTTTTATTTATTTTTAAATACTTTAGCGCTTTGTGAGCACATCGAGTGGGGAAACTTAATGGACCAGGAGCTTTCAAGGGGTTTCGAAACTTCTTTTCGTCCTTGTCTATCGTGCCTACAGGTTTCTGAAGGGATGCATGAGATATCGTTTCTGGAATATCCTTTCCTCGTGGCAGTCGTGGATATTTATGTTCTGGATGCCTCGGTAAACGTGTCCGCGACTTTTTTAATGTCGGACGCGAGGCTGATATTGTTGGGAATGCATTCAGTGCTGAAGGAGTTGTAGAATAGGCTGGCAAACTTTCGTCTCGCGCTTTCGGTTCATTTCGGACGCCGAAGGAAGCACGGGTATGATCCACTTTTCCCGGGAAAATTCTACTGGAACTAGGTCGAGGACTTGAAGTATCTAATTTTGGGATTCGTGTAACTTTCGACGGAGCATCAAGATTACACGACGGACCTGAACTTTTTGAAAGAGCTCGAGATGGGGCTTTCAGTATTGATTTTGGAAATAATTCTCTGCCGTTGTAGTGTCCTTTATTCGGATTAAGCCTCGATTTCGGGGACGACAACTTACGCAAAGAGTTTTCGGATACTTTAGAACCATCTGCATCGGAATTAGAAGAAGGAATTAAATTGAAAGCTTTATTGTTACTGTAAGAATTAAGGCTACGAAGTTTAGTATCATGTTCGGGAAAGGAACGATAGGAAGAGTGGAGGAAGGGATCTCTTACTACGAGTATCCTCTTCGCCTCTTCATCACACACTTTCTCCCAATATTCTGCGGATTTTGGAATCGGATATTCCCATCTGCCAATCGAAGGGCAAGTTTGTAAAGAATAAAATCACAATCAAACGAGCACGCGTCGCGCGATCCACGTACTTAGTTCCCGTAATTTTCATCTTCCTGTTGGAGGAGGCGTATTCCTTACATTTCTGTCTGAACAACTCACTCATTTTGATAGAATTTCGAATAAAACAAATAGGTTCATCCACGTCAATAACTGGTCGCAAGGAATTTCTGATTTCAACCCGGGTGTGTAGCTTGCATCGCGACATCTACTGAGCAACAGTTTTCAGCGTGATTTCGACTATCGATCAAACAACATTTGACCGAATTCAAGGGACATGCGTACGGGGTGTGAACAATCTCTAAGCTAAGGGTTGCATTGAGAGCCAACAAGATAGTACCCTGCGAGGGCACATCCACAGAACATTCTATTTAACCAGCAGACGCTCAGCTCGATCAATAGCTGCAATAGTAGGTTTCATACTGAAAAAAGGGGCCTTTATCATTTGTTGCTTAACAGGGTACGAAATTACAAAATTTACAATATGAAAATTCCAAACATGATCGTCATAGAAAGCAAATTATTCTTCCAAATATTTCGACAAATATTCCTGCAAGTATTAATTTACATTTTCACGAAGTCCAACTAAAACTATTTAAACATTTCAATTAATAGTTTGCAATACGTGAATACGTATAAGCATTAACATTTATCGAACATTTAAACATTGAGAAATAGAATACAATTCATTCGACGTAGAAAATCATTTCAAAGTCCATGTCCAAATGGTACCAACTGCTTTGTATGAATCTGATATAGTCCAGTATGTATCTGGAACAGTATGTGTCTATACAGGGTTGTCCACTTAACTCAGACCGCGCTCTCGTGAGTTCAGATGTGAATGGCAACAGCGTTACAAGCATTCTCACTACTGCAATCATGTGTCGATATAACCGCCATCTATGGGCTGTTGCTAAAAGAGGGTCGTGTAGATGCCAACAGAGGGCACAAGGCGCTTTTGGCTGACTCCCCATTTGACCACAGACGAATACCACCTTATGGGACTTCGTGTCACCACCTAAACTGTATTACCGACCCATAAATCGAGGACTGAATTTAGCGGCCTCTGTTTATGAACAGCGTCCAACTCCGAAACTACTCTGAAATGTGTTGAAATGCTGAAAGGTGTGCGCGGGCTTGTATACGTGTGACTTGTTTCGAGCGAGAGTTTGACATAGAGGGCAGGCTTTCGTTACGCTACGCGGCTACGCTTTGGCTCGGTTTGTCAGCGACTCACGTGGATTCACATGGATTTTTCTCCGGAAATCTATTTCGGTGATCTGGAAACTATATGGCGCCGAAATATGGTTCTTCTTGAAAGCTTATACAAGCTATAAATTGCAAGTTGACATTGATTGTTAGTACTTTACGTGTAGTGGAACACTTAACTAATATTTTCGCGTGTCGTACGTCGAAAAATATTAAAAATTGAAGCTGTTACTGACATTCCCGCAAATCTCTGCACTCCGCGCATGTCTAAATAGACGTTGCCCATCCTACGACACGTATAAATTATTGAGAACAAGGAATTCAAACGTTTTTGTAAAGTTTATATTCGTAGTTTTCGGGACCCGAGGACATTTTGCAATAGTTTATGTATTACTAGGGAACGGTAGATTAGTAGTTAAAACTCTACGTTTCGTTACAAATTGATTGGCCCTTTCCTTATTAACTATTGTATGGATTTAAAAATTGTAAAAAACATCTACGATGAAAGTACCCGAGCGTATCGCTTGCGTTAAGGTCTATTTTCATTATTCCTAGAGTTAATATGAGAAAACAGTTATGGTATTTTTTAAAGCACAAGTAAAAAAAAGGTTCTGTTTTATGGACATCGCGACTCGCGAGTGATATAAAATAGGAGGGAAACTGCACGGAGGTCCTTTACGCGACAAACGATCATTCTGGTAACGGCAACAAAGTATGATACCTACATTGTCTTCTTGCGTTCTCCGTGCGCCTGATTTTCGCATGTCGATGTCGGCCCACGGACGAGCTATGCCCAAATGCCCGTATTGAAGCAGATTTCACTTCTATAAATTCTGCAAAAACCGTAATCAATAGCTAAAAGCGGAAAACATGTATGTATACATGCTAAGTTAATTATAAGATGAGATTTTTACAGTCTCTGTTTCCTCTTTATTCGATCATTTATGGCAAATTAGTGAACTTTTTTTTAATAAAAGGAAAATCAAACACGACGTCATTCGGGGAAGTAAATATGTACATATGAGATGGTGGTGAAAAAAATGGACTGTTTTATATATGAAATATGCCCTTTTTATTTATTTATTAAAAGCGGTCATACAAAAGACAACAATAATATAACTGTATAATATTTGTGAACTCCTTTTCTTCTCACGGTCATAATAATTTTCTTACTTATATGTATAATGGGCGACAAAAATCACATTTGCCCAGAGCGGCGGAAGAGCTGGTTCGGGCCTTGAAACTAAGTAGGGTACATGTGTCCATCCGAGGGTTCGAACACATCCCCTGCTGAGACACGTGTATGTAGAATGCGTGGGATGCATAGCTGCAGTTGCGAAAGGTGCAAATTCGGGAATCAGCATTGCTACGTAAAATTATTTGGGGCCTTGACGAATTTCAAGTTAGCTGGGAGTCGTTGGAGCGAGACAACAATGTCAACAACCTCTACCAAAGTCGCACCACCGAGGAGCGATGTAACTTGTCAGTTTAACTTTACCCGCGACGGTGATCGGATCTCAGTGAACGTGTGTGCATATTATTTCGTGATATCTCGATTCGTGGATTAATTTCATCGATTAGTGGACCATGCGGGAGCTCGCTTAACAAGATTCTACTGCAATTCACCCAGTAGCTAGAAGACTTCTCGAGGCAACACTTTTCTCGAGTCCTAGCATGGGTCCCCAGTATTGGAAGACATACGGAAAGTGCAGTTTGCAATGTTTGCATAGCTACAGCTGCAAAACGTGCAAATTCTGCAATCAGCGTTGCTACGTAAAATTACTTGGGGCCTTGATGAATTTCAAGTTAGCTGGGAGTCGTTGGAGCGAGACAACAACGTCAACAACCTCTACCAAAGTCGCACCACCGCCGAGCAATGTAACTTGTCAGTTTAACTTTACCCGCGACAGTGATCGGATCTCAGTGAACGCGTGTGCATATTATTTCGTGATATCTCGATTCGTGGATTAATTTCATCGATTAGTGGACTATGCGGGAGCTCGCTTAACAAGATTCTACTGCAATTCATCCAGTAGCTAGAAGACTTCTTGAGGCAACACTTTTCTCGGGTGCTATGATGGGTCCCCACTGCTCAGGGACATTTAAAAACGTGCAGTGCTTTGTGTTTAAAAACATGAGATGGCTGTGCGTGTTAGTAGTGTCAACGCGAGTGTAGAGTCAGTGTTTTACGCACCTAGAACTATTTAAGATTAAGCACCGGTGCTCAAATTGCTTTTTGATCGTGAAATTAAAGTGACATATTTGTGAGTGTGATACATTCTATTCGATACCACTGACCTTGGACTGTGAACCTGCTGAAGCGACTGCCTGTCTGCATTCATAGCATTGAGACTGTGTTCAACGATCGGTGAGTGGTACATTTTAATTTTTTCAATTTTTCTGCATTCTATTGAACAAATGATTGCTGTAGCGAGCACTGTGACCACCATTACATACTTAGTACTCGTGAATAGTAAGATTAACGCGCGTGCTTCCAAATGTTTAATACAGACAAAAACAATATGTAAATAAATTTCAAATTCGAGGTCAAACTTCTAATATCGCGGCTTAAATATTCCAAATTATTTTTCTTGAATTTTATAATCAAAGCTTGATGCTTTGAATAATATCAGCTACTAAACCTAAAATTGTATACATGACGGAAGAACTTGCACGCGGCTTAGTTTCAACAAGCCATAGTCCTAGCAATAAGTCTTAGTTTAAGAACTTTAGACGTAAGACTTTCCAAATTTTCAAAAATGCATTGGTCGAATATGGACCAGAAATATTTCGTAGAAATGGGTTACTTTCGTAGGTACCTCCACGTTGGTGTAGCCTGGACTTGGTAACGTTTTCCAATGCATTGCGTCTTGCAAAACGTTATCAAGCTGAAGCCTACGATCTAGTTTACGGGTCCAGATCGAGGCAAACTTACATTCGGTGAGTTTGGTTCTGTCTGGACATCTATTCAGAAATGCACTTGCGTACTTCGAGCGATAAGCTTCTGTTCCGCCTCGTTCTTTTTAAATATAAGAGTGCCAAACGCACTCTTCTAGAAATACAATTCGCCTTCGATCACTGATTTCGATTTCGCGCATGGTGTGCTCGCCCTTCATAGGCCGGCTGTGCTGGGTACAACTTATTATGGCTTTACACAGAGGACCATTGTTAGACGATGATGTGCGCCAGTTCGTGACCATTCTGATTTACTAGTTATCGCGCCGATACCGGGCTTCGGTCCACCTCGGCCCGCTCTGTGGTCTCAGATGGCTCGTTCTCGGTCACGCTCGCCATGGCTGTGTACAGTCGTGATATGGAGTACGCCATGTAGAAACGAAATTTCGGTGGATCGAGGGTGAATGTTCGCGCTGCGCCGCGTCTTTCAGTCCTTTAGTCGTTTAGTCTCTTTTGCAATCTCAATCGGGAGATTCTTAGCTTTCGCATATCCCTCGAAAGTTACGCAAGTGCATATTTGCAATAGATTATGCCACTAGGGCCCATTGTAAAGAGTGCGATAGGCTAGATTTAAGGGTGGAGGTATGCTTGCTTGTTGAGAGTGACATCTTTTACTTTTGCTTTCGCTTACAATTAGCTTCACCGTGCATCGTATCGTTTCCCATCTAATATACTTTTAGAGACTTGGCATAGTGTCTCTTTTATTCCTTACTTTCAATTCTCTTTACCTTTCTTTCCGGAAATATAATTCGCTCTCGGGAGAGATCTTGAATTAGCACAAGATGCTCGGGCACGATTCACTCGCCTGTGCAAATTGTCGGCTTTGTGATGGGAGCGCGTATTGCAGCTGCATGTGATTTAATTGTGAGGCGGGCTGCTGTGATTCTGACCCCTCAGGCGCGGCCCCGAGCGGGGAACACCCGTTAATGGGGGGGGCTGGATGAATGGTGGTACCGTATTAGCGTTTTGTCTGTGCAACTGCAATGCGTGAGTATATCGAGCAGCTCGAGATCTCTCGCGACGGCGAATCCGTGTCCGTGTGTCAATTATTTTTCTATCTCCGCAATGAGATACTTAGAGTCTATTTGTCACTTGAAAGCAATGCAAGCGTATCTCTAAAATTTACGAAAGAATTTGTAATGGGATATGTGTAGAAAGATCGACGAGAATGTCTGTTACGTGCGCATGTTAACCCTTTGGACTTTAAAGTAAAGTCTTTGGAAAGAATTCTAGTAGTCTTTTACCTTATAGTGCAATCACGGTCCAAAGGGTTAGTATACCAAAGCATAGTCTGTTATGCTTATTCTGCGAAAACTAAATGTAGAGTGGCGTGTGTGGCTGCGAAACTTAAAAAATTAAGCCAGGCGCGTCTAGTTTTAAGCGCATCATCGAAGCATTCGCCGGGGGATTCGCCGAGGGATTCGCCGAGGGATACGCCATGGTTTCCTCTGTTGAATTCTTTAATAAAGATGGGTTTGCCTGATTTATTTTATTTCATGCATGTTTTCTATGGATTTGCATCATTTATTCGATTTTATGTATTGCTTCAATGGTTTTGCATCATTTATTCCCATTTTATGTATTTTCCTAGTTTCCTCCCAAGGCTATTACACCATTACTAATATACCATATTTGATTATTTCAGCATTTTTTCAAAATAGTGAAAAGTGATAGTGAAAAGTGACAGTGAAAAGTGACAGTGAAAAGTGACAGTGAAAAGTGACAGTGAAAAGTGATCGTGTAAAGTGACAGTGCATGAAGTATTTAAGGCCCCATGTAAAATTGCGAAGTAGTCACTAAATCATTAGCTTTGTTGCTCGTTTGTTGGCTCCTCATCCGTGATGAGGAGGTCGCCGCTGGTTCCTTTTCCGGAAGCAAGCGACTGAGCATGGAATCGGTATGGGTGGATCGGTTCCATCCCTTGGTGTTCTTGTCCAAAGGGAAAAGTTTCGGGCGTAGGGGGTGTACCTTTTGGTACACTGCCTGCGTAAGTCACCCGGTCCGATACCCATGCTCCGTGTTAGACGGCTCAAGTCAGGTCACGCTTAGTGTTGCTCCTGGCGAGTCGCATCGGTGCCCAGTCTCCGTGTTGGACGGCTCAAGTCAGGTCATACTTAGTGTTGCTCCTGGCGAGTTGCATCGGTGCAACGGGAATCGTCTGGGAGGCGCCGAGCGCTTTTCCCTTTCGACTCGGACAGCAGGGTGGTAGGAACTGCGCCATCCAATACTCCTTTCATGCTCACCGGTAGTCTTTCCTTTTTTCCTGAATTTCATTTACTCGCGTGATTGCTTGGCAATTCCCTAGCTTCTACGTCCAAACCGAAGGGATCGATGGAACTTTGTTTCCATCCATCTCTTTGGTTTAGTAGGCTCCCTGTACAGGGAGATCGATGGAACTTTGATTCCATCTAGGAGAATAGGAAGAGGGACAGTAAAATAATATATTTAAAACAAAATAGTGAAAAGTGACAGTGAAAAGTGACAGTGAAAAGTGATCGTGTAAAGTGACAGTGCATGAAGTATTTAAGGCCCCATGTAAAATTGCGAAGTAGTCACTAAATCATTAGCTTTGTTGCTCGTTTGTTGGCTCCTCATCCGTGATGAGGAGGTCGCCGCTGGTTCCTTTTCCGGAAGCAAGCGACTGAGCATGGAATCGGTATGGGTGGATCGGTTCCATCCCTTGGTGTTCTTGTCCAAAGGGAAAAGTTTCGGGCGTAGGGGGTGTACCTTTTGGTACACTGCCTGCGTAAGTCATCCGGTCCGATACCCATGCTCCGTGTTAGACGGCTCAAGTCAGGTCACGCTTAGTGTTGCTCCTGGCGAGTCGCATCGGTGCCCAGTCTCCGTGTTGGACGGCTCAAGTCAGGTCATACTTAGTGTTGCTCCTGGCGAGTTGCATCGGTGCAACGGGAATCGTCTGGGAGGCGCCGAGCGCTTTTCCCTTTCGACTCGGACAGCAGGGTGGTAGGAACTGCGCCATCCAATACTCCTTTCATGCTCACCGGTAGTCTTTCCTTTTTTCCTGAATTTCTTTTACTCGCGTGATTGCTTGGCAATTCCCTAGCTTCTACGTCTAAACCGAAGGGATCGATGGAACTTTGTTTCCATCCATCTCTTTGGTTTAGTAGGCTTCATGTACAGGGAGATCGATGGAACTTTGATTCCATCTATCTCTCTACGGGTCTCGAAACGCAGCAACCTCCTCGTGGTGAGACCTGGTAATCGGTGAGAACCGAGCCGATAGCTGCGATTGTCAAATATTCTAATTAGATTTAAGAATTTCTTCAACTTGCAATACTATGGTACAATGTAACTTGGAATGTTGTTTGATTGTTCGAACCAGACCCCAGAATACGAGTACAGTGTTAAGATAAAAGAATAACTGCAAGTTGGCATATTTCAGCGAGATACTGGAACTGATGGGTTTTTGATGATTTCTAAAGTCTTCTCTGCTCCAGCACGTTACTGAATATACCAAGGTACAAATCCTTGGCGCGGTATTCCACGTTACATCGAGATAGCATGTCTTCGACAAATAATGTTGTTTATATAAATTTGTATGTTAAATAAATTTATTTTGCGTTTAATAAACCCGAATAGGACAGCAAGGTTAATGGGCGAATGTGTTCTTGTTTTGTTGTGATCCCTCTTTCTCGGTTGTTGCACGGAATACGTTTATAAAACGATCTTTAAATTGTTACTGTAACAGGAATCATTTGTAAATCGCGGGTTTCGTATTACCTAAATTTCTACTTCTTGAATTCTAATTCCTGCCATGCGTAGCGTTACAATCTGTGTCGAGACTTCACCGGTAACGTTGCACGTGACACGAAAATGGTAAGGGGGCTCGCGAGCCTCCCGAGCGTGTGACACAAAATTACATTGCGTGATAGGTCTATCTTATACCTGGTCTGTGGTCCTGTGCCGCGTAGAAAAATGCCACCGAGATAAACGAGGATTTTATCGTAGCGCACCATTAGTGGTGTAACTTGAAACGTAGGTTTCCCCTCAGAAACTAATTCATAATGCTTGATGAACGACGAAACGGTGGCAGATTGTTATTAATATAAAAGCTGCAGGTCTCATTATTTGGTACTTCTCAATTTTACTCCTACAAAACTCGCTGTATTGAAGCGAATAACTGTTAAAATAAATATTATATAACATAGTAATTACATTACATTCACATTGTAATTCATTTAATAAATAGCAGATACCTTAGTTTATTTTACGATAGACAAGTCAGAAAGTACCAGCTCTACATATCATGTACAACGAACAACTTCTCTACTCAATATTACTAGTTTCGTCGATCAGTTTATTATTGGTACCCGCTAACGCCATTTGAAGCTTCGCGCCGTCGTGCTTTCTTGGCGGGCCTGGCGTGGTGGCCGTGGAGCGTCGCTAGTGTCGCTGCTGCATTCGCTTCCGGGACGTCGCGTTGGTCGGTAACTCGACAGCTTCACGCGCTTCAGTATCTTTTAAACTCGAGTCTTTCCTTGTGCCGTAATAAGTCCGTAAAGTACTTCTTAACGTCGCGAACGCCTTCCTCTATCGTCCGTGCAATGTTTTACGCGTGTGCACTGTCACTTTTTGGTGAAAACTTTCGTAAAAACGGTCGTGTACTCCGCTCCAATTTCAAACATTTAACGTGTTCGTCGTACGTTTACGGCAATGTCGTCGCGTCTTGAGATAATTGTAGCTTTCTTAGGATCGGTTAAGGGCCAGTAAGAACGCCTAGCTTCTGGAGAATTGCGACGTATTTTACGAGGGATATGTGTCGACCAGCGTCTCGTCTAACTGGATACGTTCCGTTTGCGGTCATTGCTGTTTGGGAGTTCGAGGAATTTCAACGGTTTGGACGCGTGCCCAACGCCAGACAAGGAACGCACGGCGGCAAAGGTACGCGCGATGTATACTTCGGCGACATTGCCTGACGGGTATGAATGCTTCGGAGGGATACGGAAATTTTAGCAAGCGTCACGGCTCGCCGGCCGAACAGCGGCAGCGGGAAATAGCGGGAGCACGGCGGTAGTGTTACCACTTTGCTTCCGGCATCTCGCAAGCTGCCGCCATTTCCGTCCGAGCTTTCTCGCGTTTGGCGGGAAAATTAGACGAGTGCAAATAGAGATTAGGGGGAGTCATGTCGAATTTCACTGAAATGTTAGGAATTTCGTAGCGATTTCTTCGAAGTGATATAGATGTAGATGTGTGTGGAATATAATATTTATATATAGGATGAACCACTGTAATATTATGTTCTAGGCAATTACTGTGCTTTCTAATTGTACAATAAGAGGAGTTCTTTTCAGTTTCTTTTAACAAAATAGTGTATTTTTTTTAAATACAGTCTAGTAATAACTTATGATAATACAATTTTAATAATATTAGAATAACAGTATAATTATCCAATTTACCAAGTCACAGTGAATCGCCTTATATAAAAACATAGGCAATGGAATTTTATAATAATACTTATGCAATGTTATCGTTACTTTTACATCGAAAATGTACTGTTATTGAAATTATCAACACTGTCGTCGCAGCATTTTGATAAATTACATGAAAGTAGTTCACGCTCTATTACGATATCTCCATACATGACTTTCAGCGAAGAAACAAGCAATTTACATACCGATATTAATCGAAAGGATACAACAATAAGAGTTCCCCCTTACTTTTCTCATTCGCAAATCGTTCTCGCCATCCCCCATTGACGTGATTTCACGTCCCCGCACCATTTCGTTGCACCCCGTCTCAAACAAATGTCTGCCCAGTCCTCAGACCGGCAGACAAAACATATTCCACCACGGGGGGGAGAGAATTGGCCCGAGATCGGTATTCTAACTCGGCCTCATCTATCGGTCAATCAATCTTCTCCATTCACTCGTTCATTCGCGTGGTTCGGCAATTCTCGAACGTGTCGCTGACCAAGATCGATATTTCCAAATTCTCGTCCGCGGTATATCCCCGTCGAGGGCGGGTCTTTGATCCACACAGCGGCGCGCTTTGCGGGACTGCATCGGGGATACGAGCTGGAATGAGTAATTCGTGGTTCGGCGGAGTTTGACAGTTCGCTAAAAAGCTCTCTGTACCCGCAGGAGGTGGCTGGCTGTCAGGAGAATACGTTATGCCGGTATATCGGGCGGGTCGGGCCGCGCGATCGCGCCCGTGCGCCTCTGCCGCTCCCAGATACGCTTTAATGCCATGTTCACACTGGCCTCGGGTCTGACCGCAAGGAGGCCATTAGCGTGCGCGAATTTCCGCGTTCCTGCGCCCGCCGATCAGTTTCTCTTTTTTTTTTTTCGTGCTCGCGATCTCGATCGACTGCGCGCGATAGGCTTTGCTGTTGTTGGAACGCGGACGCCGGGGAATCGTCGCTATTCTCACGCCGCGGATGGCGGACGAAACTCGAACGGTGGATCGGATCGTAAAGTCAAAAGTGGAGGTCTGTACGTAAAAGTGTATTACGGGGGAGTCGTATCGAATACGTGTCGCGTAGAGTTGTTGGTCGAATTGCGTTTTCATTCTTCGTTTCGTTTCCAATTCTCTTTCGATCATCACTTCCACCTCCTTGCTCTGCCTCCCCTTTCTGCTCCGCCCGCGGTACTCGACGAACAAAAAGTTCATAGCTGCGCTCCCCCGCGGACCACTGGTGCCTACGTAAAACCATACAGAAGGGGTCGCAGAATATAGCTGCTGCAGCGCCAACAATGTTATTACACACGACACGTTGCAAAGAATTAATTGCGTACAACTAATTACAACTGCATCCGGAGCATAATAATTGAACGACGATTACGCCGTATAGTTCACTGAAACCACGTTAATATTGATACGGTTTATATTAACCCAACATATGGGTATTGACGTTGCACCGATTAATTGCACGAATTTCGGACAATATTCCCGGGCTCGGCTGCAACCCTGGATCGCAGTTGTCGCTGGAATACTGCTAGCAGCTGATGTTCCGTGAGAACGTGGCTTAAGCTTCTATCCGGTGTCGTACGTGAGCGCGTAAACGCGCGGCCCCGTGTCCGTGAATGCTCGCAGACGGTCCGAACACGGTCGGGGATTCGCGGGAATATTTGAGCAGCGAATGTCTAAGCAGTGTAGGGTATCAGGGGCGGTGGTCGTTGTGCGTCATTCGGACAGGGAACGACGAGGTGGTGAAGTTAGTTTCGCGAGCTTGATAATAACGGCGGCGCGAGAGTGTGGTTGCCGGTAAAACGACACTCGAGCCGGCGAACCGCGGCGGGGGTTGAGTCACGAGAAACTTTGCGATCTTAGCGTTTCAAGCTACCTTGGTATCGGGGTGGTTTTTCCCGCGGTTGAGCTCAACTTCGCCCAATGTTGGATTCGAAAACCGAGCAAGCGGGTGCTGTCCTAGTTATCCTGGTAGTAGGCGAAACGGGTCATCCCCTTGATTATAATTTATTTATCGCGGACGGTCGGCTGCGGTTGGGTCGGAAAAAAGTTTGTTGCGTACGGAAGCTAGGCGAAGGCAGTTAGCCAGTGTAAAACAACGGGGAAAGTGGGCGGTATGAGGAGGGTTTGGTATGCGATATTACCGCGGGCTCCTAGTGTACGTACGGGGCTGAAACAAGGTGAGAGCTTTCGGAGCTCCCGGAGAGCTTTAATTTAACTGCTGCATACGTCAGACATATTAAAGATACTAACTCTCGGGCTGGCGCGGCCTCGCCGGTGTTAACCGGTCCGTAGCTTCTTGAAACTGGCTGCTCGAGCGCCTTATGAAATTTTACATCGACAACGCCTCTGCACTCTTCCTTGTCCGGTGGCTCGGAGTTTTAAAGATAAGGGTGCAATTGGGGAGCTTAATTAGGAGCGCGAAGGGGAGACTCTCGTACGTTGCCGCGATACTGGGAATTAAGTTCGAATGGGCGAGGGCTCTTGGAGGGATGAATCGGAAGTGTTGAATGAGACGTTTGCTGAGAGACAGACCACCCTCTTGGATGAAACCGCCCGTTCGCTGTGCCTGCTAGTAATCCCCCTGGATCGCGCTTAGAGATCTGGAGGAAGAATAGTTAAAACCCACTGATCTAATGATTATTCGTCGCACAGCCGGCAATTAGAACTTACCCCCCCTTCCCGTGCTAACGCTAAACCGATTGGGACGCCGCGGTCTAGACGGTGGCGCGGACCTGCGCAGCCTGGCAGAATAAATTTGGGAACAGTCGGTCCTCGGCGAAACGAGATTAGAAAGGTAACTTTGTTCGCCAATCAGCCGGCTCAAGAATTTCAACTCCGTCGAAGTGGATTCCTGGCCAAATTAAGGGTAACTCTTGTTACACGCTCCGTTTGCCACGATCGAAATAATTCGCCGCGAAGGTGAATCGAACGAGCGCCGCGACGCCAGCTTCGATTTGTTTCAGCCCGTTTGCACAGCACCCGTCGGTTGTTCCTCACGCCTCCTTTAAACCGTTCCATCGAATTACGATTCACTCCACCTTTCTTCGCCCAGCGAATTCCATCCCCTCTTCCTCTGCCTCTCTCTCTCTTTCTTACCCTCGAGAGCCTCTTCCATCGGTTTCACTCTGGCGTTAATCGACCGTCGTATCGACTAGCCGCGACGTTATTATAGAGGATCCCCGGCAGAAATTACTTTTATCGCGGCGCCTTCCCGGAGAAAAGCTACGTAAGATCACGGCTGGAAGTTGGCGCGAGTCATAAACGACGGTGGAGTACGTCGCTCGATTATGGAAAATCCCCTGGTGTCTCGTTCCTCGCCTCTGATATTGTCGTCTTTCCCATCCTTCCCTCCGCGCCATCCCCCCGTCGTTGTCCCCGTACACATCCTAGACACAGCGAGGGACCGGACGTCTTACGCGGATCCATGGGTTGGCATACTCGCAAGTGGAACAGACAGGGTCGGGAGAGGGAGGAAGGGCTTGAACCGGAGGACGAGGAGAAACGGGGTGGCTGAATCAGAGGAGAATGGACCACCCCCTGTTATCAGCTTGGAGCCAGCCGCCTTCCCAAGCCGACAAATTACTACATCCCCACCATCGCTATTCTGGTACCAAATCAAGCCCCATACCGGACGCCCATGTCTCTCCGTGTCCTCTACTCTCTGCCGAAAGATTCGCCTCCTCCGATGCTTCATCCGGGAAGCGCTCGTGTTCGCGGAGGGGCCGCCAGGGACGTGAAACAATATCGCGGTTTATTCCGCCCGAACTTCTTATTCGTCGCCGCTGAACCGGGCTCTTCTAAGGCTCTCGCGTCGATAAAAACCTCGGCTGTGCGCGCGCGAGGTTTCAAGTTCGCGGATAGCGGTTTAGTGATAGAATTGAGTGGCCGGACTCGAGGCGGCGCTCTCGTGTTTACGTGCAACACGAATATCCATCATACCTCGCCGAACGCGGCACGCTTTCTGTGCGTGTAATCACAGAAACGACTGCCAGCTTGCGATCTAATTAGAACTTCTTCGTTCCTTTCCTCGTGCTCTATTCGCCACTCGGGCTTGCACCTGCAGCTCCTGGAACGCTCTGTGTATATTCGAGACAAGCTTCGCGATTCGCAACGCTCTCTACCTTAGCCGGCTCAATGAAGTACCGGCGTCCCCGAGCAAAATGGACCCGGCACGAGACAAAGAAGTCTAGATTTCAAGCGACAACATAGCAGCGGTAATCCCTCTTGTTATTTTCCCCGCCTTTGTGGATTACCACCGGTTGCAAGCGTACTACCGGTACCCAGTGGCAATTCCTCCCGCGAAACACGGCTAGTATTTTTCAACCGATAACGTATTGTTAATAAACCCCGACCATTTCTCCCGCGGACTCCGTTCGGCGGGTATGGAGACATCGCGGTGAGAAACAGCGAGAGAGAGAGAGAGAGAGAGAGAGAGGGGTGGTATTCGGGTTAAGGTGGGATGACGCCGAAACGTATGGCCGCTGATTTATAAAGGAAATAATTTCGCGGGCGCAATTTCTTACGTCGGCTATGCGGGGGCGTACAGCTGAACAGCTATGGGGCTCATCTACCGTTAAAATTCATTACTCCCGCTAAAAGCGGCCCTTAATATCGGGCTGCCGCGAAGCTGAAGGTTTTTTAGCCCCCATCTCGGGCCAGCCATCGCGGCGTGCCCCGCTGCTCGCTCGCTTCTGCCTCGCGTATCGAGCGATTCCACGCGAGCACACGTAGGTACGTACGTACGATGCCAAGCGGGGATCCGGTTATAGAATGTTTTCAGAACCCACGGGGGTTGGAAGGGTGGCAGGGTTACGCGGCCGCCCTCCCCGCGAGATGATATATATTTACGCCCGCTCGCTGTACCGAAATTACACCGGGGAAATTTTTTTCCGCTGTACTTTGGTAATTCAAACCTCCCCCGCTGTACCGCCCGCCCCCGCCCCCGCCCCCGCCGCCGCAAGTAGAGCGTTCGCTGTCCATACAATAACCCGGCCAGCTGCACTAAAATTTTTATTGTTCCCGACCAAGTTACGGACGTAGGTGGCGGGGAAGTCGAGGGTGTAACGAATCAGGTTTGCTCGCGACTGGCGAGCTTATTTTGCTCGGTCTCTACCTCGGTAGGAACATTTGTCTCGCGAGCGCACGGAACGGATCGAAGCTTTGCCACCGCGAGATATGAATTTTTTGGGCGAAACAGCGACAACATTTCATTTCCTCGTCGATTAGCATGGTTGATTAGGGGTTGCTCGGATTCGGTCACTAATAGGGTCACCTGTCCAGTGAATGAACGTTGCTCATGTAATACGAAAAATGAACCCCTATCGCGCTTATTTCACATTGAAAATTACACCGAAATTCAGAGTGGACACCCACAGACGTCTCGCGAAAGCGTTTTCCTTTTTACTTATAACTTATACGGCATTAATTCAATAGTTGTCCTCGCGGCCGTTCATTCACTGGCAATAGTGGACATTTCTTACTTTACCAATGAATGCACAGCTTACCCGGTCCTTTTTTCTCTTGACACTTTCGCCGCCAGTGTGGAGATTAGGTTAACCCACCCCAGAAACTAAATTTCAACTATGCATAATTATGATCTTATAAGACTAGTAGAGTATCGAATCAATAATATTATTGCAAATGGAGAATGAAAAATTATTTACACAAAAAATCGTCTAAATACATTGGAAACCTAACCACTGTTCTTATCCCGTTCATTCACTGGGGTACCACTGTTCATTCATTAGAAATTGATGTTCATTCACTGATCATCGGCCTATTTTTTACTTAATCCTTCGCCAGACTTTTAATGAAAGTTATAACTATCAAACATTGCTAGAATTGTGTTCTGGGATGTCTGACTTTAGTAATAAAACACCCCGCTTATAGCAATAACATTCAGGGGATTAAATAACGACTTTTGAATACTAATTTTAACAGCTTACGTGTTCATTCACTGGACAGGTCACCCTAGTCCCTTCTTCCTGCTGTTTCTTGATCGTAGAACCGCGGCCAGGACACCAGTGGCCAGGAAATGCTGCTACAGGGGATGAAGTACTTAAGATTCTTAACACAGGGATAGGGTAGATGTACCAGTACGTGAACATTTTATATTGAAATGAGCAAAATAAGTTATTAAAATAAGCAACTGATTAATTAGAGACTTCTTTTAATTTCTTGCTTCGTATCCAAACAATTTTTGCACCACGTGGAATCAATCGCGCTGCAAATATAATTTTATAAAAGTGTTCATTCATTAGCCTTAAGTGTTCATGTATTGATGCGTTTACCCTACCTCGGTGTAAAGTTGTCGAGGATGAAGTGGACTGACTATACGATCTCAGTCATTGCTTGTGATGGTTGAGATGTATGTATTTCAGTTTTAGAAGCTGTGGGCAAGCTACTTCGTATTCTTTCTATCTGAAATGTATACGCCGCAGGAAGGAAATTATTGTCGGGCATTACCAGCGAGAAATACGGTATTCTCGTCGTTGAATTTTTGATAAAATACTTAGATACGCTTAGCGTGCTTCGTTTTCGTCGTCGTCACCCTGAGACCAAACAGGCTGCCTAGCGGTAGGGAGAACAATCCAGAGGGAGGAAGAGGGCCGGGGTGAAAAAAGGCGACGTGGACCTCGCGAAAGGCGGTGGAAAAGGAGGAATAAGAAAGTTGATGAAATATTGGAGAGCGGCTTAGGCAGGACAATATTCTGTTGTAAACCGTTCCTCGACCCGCGCCAATAGATATCGCTCTATAGCGTGGTACGCGCGCGCCCCCTATGTCCCTCTTCTTTCTCCCTGTCTCGCCTCTGTTTCTGATCTTCTTCGCTCCTACTGGGCATTCCCCTAGTCGTAGGGAATAAAAGGTCGCAAGAACAATCGAAAATTCGCCGCCGAGATTCGGGCGAGTATGCAATTTGCCGGATGCAAATGTACCGGCAAAATAAATAGTAAGATAAAATAGAGCGGGGAAACTCGGTGTCTCGTCGGTTGCTCGAAATTTTCCGAGCTCCTCCGCCTTTCTACCTCCCCCCTCAGTTTTATCGTCGCTGGGCAGACACTCGATTATAGATCGTTCGGCTGTAATTTCATCCGTTTGTCGAGATCGTTCCGAGTGTCTGGAGTACCATTCATCGGTACGACGGTTCTCTCCTTCGATTTGCAATAAACGACTGGACATCTCTCTCGTCCTCGTCGTCGTCGCTCGGCCGCGACGGTCCTTTCCCCGCAATTAAATCGCAGGGAAAAATCTCGGGCGAGACAAAAGGCGTCCGTCCGGCTTCTACATTCCTCCTTTGTAATTTGCCCTCCTCGTCGGTCCCGTTCCTTTCTCCGAGCGGATGATGGAGGACCACTTCACGAAAGGGAAAGAAAGTCCTCGGGTCTCGTATTTACGTGCCAGTTCAGCAAAAATACCCCCTTCGTGCTTGTAACACCGAATCGAACGATCAAATGTCCCCGAATCGTCTCGAGTGCCCGGCGCCATCGCCGATAAAGTCTCTCCCTTCGATCGCGATCTTCGATTTTTTTTCACCCTCGTCGTAGGTAGCAGCCAGGCCGTGTCTCTCTCGCATTAATCAAACAATTTGACAACTCGCCACTGTGCTCGGATAATTAATTTAAATTTCACTGGAAGACGGTATCCTCGGGGCACGAGTCTCCGTAGAAAGGTTTCATACATTTCAACTAATTCACCACACCGCGTCGCCCCATGGCGCGGAAGGGTATAAAAATTCGATGGTAAAGGGTGTCGACAACTGCGAGCCAACTTTTGCATTCGCAGTTCGTTACTCGTCAGCCCTGTTCTCTCTCTCTCTCTCTCTCTCTCTCTCTCTCGCTCTCTCTCTCTCTCTCTCTCTCTCTCTCTCTCTCTCTCTCTCCCCTTCCTCCGCGCGAGATACCGAAATTCCTTTGCATAGCTGACGAGGGAGGAAAGTAGGAAAGAAATAACGTACGACGCTCGGGGTCGGTGTGACATTTATTAGACATTAAGTAGTAATACCCGCGAATGGGACGGACGGGACTAGCTGGGTAATAAGGGTGGGCTAGGGAGAGCCGTCATACTAATTGTAGTAATTCCAGCATCCACTTTGGATATTTAATTAAGTTTCCGCTGACAAGCATCTACTTAGTGGGAAGAGGCAGGGCGGTTCTTACATAGCGACGCGCTTAGCGCTCCCTGCTTCCATCAACCCTCTGCTTAGCTACCATGTAACCTACCGACCTGCTTAACTGCCGCCTCGAAACCTGCACCGTTCACTAATTATTTAGTATCTCGCTAGCTGGCTCGCTCCCTCTGTGCTGGAAAAATGGACGGATTAACTGGAGTTTATTGCACCCCTCGCGGAATTGTCCGTTGATCACGCTGCGCCGTAGTTATATCCATATTCGACGAAACATTCTTTTAAAATACACCTGCCGTGCTTCACTCCCCGCTTCCGCGAAGCCACTACGTTGATCACGATCGAAAATCGGTGGGTACCGGTTTGCCGTAAGTTATATCTCGCCACTCTCCTCAGGCAAACGAGGAACAAGATCGTCTCGAAACGTGGACCGTTTCGCGGTGATTTACGAAGGGCCAGGTTTGGAAGCGATGGTCGGTCGGAAGCGTGGCCACCGCCTAAATATCGCGGCAGACGATCCTTCTCTCGAGCAGGGCCGGGATGGTATTCCTTCTATTATCTATTGTCCGGGCCAAGATTTTAGTGGGGCAGTATATAAGAGGGGCTAGACACGAATGCGGTCTCCCGTTCGATTCCGTAAAGTATGAAGCTATCAAAGCCAATGGCCCGAAAAGGCCGACGCAATTACCAATAACTCTTTGACATGCCCCGTCTACGTTTCTTTTTCCACTCGAAACATTTTCGTTCGCCACCCACTCCCGACCCTCTCTCCCCTGCCTCGCGAGACCCGTTACACGCGAGAATTCGTCAGCATTGCACGCGGAAATCGAACTGACCCCTCGCCCCCCGCTCGCGGGGATAAATGAAGGCGCTGCGCACGCGGAAATTTCTGCACGAACTTCTCTAGCGATCGGCTCTATGCAGCGGGGCATCGCATTCAGGACGATTCTACCCCGGAAGTATGGAAAGAAGAGGATAATGACTGGGTGGGACGGGGGGTGGGAAGGAAAATGTTGCTTGACGGACCCGTAGCCGGCGTCGGATCCCTCTCGTTTCTTCGCAAAATAATGATTCTTCCGGTTTCCCAGCGGCAGGGGACTTTCATTTTGCGGGCCGATCGGCCCGTGGAACGAGCACCAGCGTCGAACAAGGACGGCAGCCTCTTTTCGCTCGGATGAATTTCTCCAGTTAAGTAATCCCTGCTCGTGGATTCAGAATGGAAACAGTGCGAGCGCACGGATAAGAGGGATAAGGATCCTCTAACACCTCCTTCTGCTTTTCCTCCTGCCGCCTCTCGTCCGTCTTTCTACTCGAGCGCAATCCTCCGTTTCCTGCTGCTACATATAGAACGGCCGGGGGAGTCGTCGTTGCCGGTCTGGATACCAAGCGACCATTGTTTACGGAGCATCGAAATACTATCGCGGTTTAATATGGTGGGATCCACGTTGCGTCGTGCTCATAATTAACCGAATTGAATTTTATGTTTTTAATGGCACAGGGGGGTGCGGATTTTAGTGGGTGATTTTAGTTAAGGGGTGAAACGAGGATGGACGTAGCGGAGAGGTGCTATAAAAGGGACAGGTCTTAAATGGGACAAATCGAATTGGCAAAATTCTAAACGCATTGCACATGCAAGTTATATTCCTGTTTATGACAACACTAGTGCCCAGTCATTTGACGTAAACTTCACTGCGGTCCCACTTGCAAGAGAGTGGTAATCCGCGGATGATGTTTTTCCATCGAGTATCCCGCGAAGCACGCGTTCCTTGTTCATTCAGCTCTTTCACCGTTAACAATGCCAAGGATTAAAGTGATCACGTGCGGCACCGTTCACGTGATCACTTTATTCGATTCATGAATGCACGCGGACACGTGTGTACCCTCGCGTGTCCTTCGCCCGGCACAGGAATCCCATTCTTGTCCCGGAGTACGTGGAAAATGGAGATCGTCCCATTGATTACCTTCGATTGACGAGTCCCGATTAAAACTGATCCACGTTCCTCGCGAGACGGGGACTGATCACGACTACCATTCAGCTGTTCAACGAAACTCGATGCAAACGGGAGCCGAGAACAAGCTTAAACCCAAAGTGCTCTAAATACCTTCTTCAATTCATTAATTCCTCTCCCCGAAGGAAGGGCGATTCGATTTCATATCGCAATCGCATTATTGCGACTTGTACCTTGAAAAGACGAGGGTCACTGGATGTAATCGATACACCCGTGTAAACGAGACAAGAGGAATTCGAGTGGTTTACAAAGAGAAGATTCATTTTTTAAATCTACCCTATAATAAAAGTGCAAATGCGTGTTTCGTGTTTAAGGTACGGTTCGATTTTCAGAAGCGATAAAACTGATTCCATTATTTCTTTAGTTCCCCCGGCGAGGCACTTAAGGAGAATGTATCGCGAAGCTAGTAAACGAATTTCAACGGCCAACGTTTATCGCTTAACTTTCCACCTTTCTAGTTACAAACTTCGCGGGGAATTGTTGCACGCAACTAAACGTGCAGCGCGTAGCATAAGTTAGCTTCTTGCGTAATGAGGGCTCGTTAAACGTTCTTCCTACACGCTGCGTGTGAGCACAGATTTCATCGGGAATGCGCTTCTTCTAATCTACATGCATATACATGTCCGCCTCGAATTTCTTCTAGTCTTTGCGTGGAATCCAAGTCCCCGCGTTCTCGTTCGATTTTCCGTCCGACTTCTTACCAAAGTAGAAACACCCGTTGTTAGTCAGCCACAGCTCAAACCGCTGACCAGAGCTGTCAAAGTATTCTCTTCAAGAATTCTTCGCCAGTCATACCGATGCAACACAAGTAGCAAAAGAAACGAGCTTTAACCAACAAACTCGTGGCGACATAGCCGTGGTAGCATCGCAGGAGCGAGCAGCGCTTCGATTGCGTCTACGTCGCATTAATTATGCCTGTTAGGCGCGTGTCGGAAAGAGGAGCGGCGCAGGGTGGTGTTGCGCGCCCGGAGGTACAATTGCCGTCCTTATGTGCTCACGGT
This sequence comes from Andrena haemorrhoa, assembly GCA_910592295.1. Lineage (NCBI taxonomy): Eukaryota > Metazoa > Arthropoda > Insecta > Hymenoptera > Andrenidae > Andrena > Andrena haemorrhoa. The sequence continues at coordinate 4,429,461 of OU342944.1, read as the reverse complement.
AACGCTCTCCGCTTTGTGCTATAGTCATGCTAAACAACCGGCGCCATCCCCCTCCGCGCAACGGTGTTCCGAAGTGACAGTGGCGCGTGTTTGATTGCGGACGTTGGACGTCCATGAATAATTAATTCGTTTCTTGTACTGTCTGCTGGCCGTCGATCCTAAATACTCGCGCGCCCCGTCGCCGCGTGAACGATGCGCGAAACTTAGACGGGCGTAGTTACAACTGGGAGTTTCCGTCTGGCAACAGGGAGCCGACGATAGATTCGAGCGGTTGAACGTTCCGCGAGGAAGCAATTGGGGAGCCGGGATTAATTAAGGCTGCTCGTCTGTCGGCCGCCTACGAAAACGGGGGCTGGAATTTTCCGAGGACTTTCCAACTTCCGCCCCTCGAACGTATCGGGCGTTGTAAACGGCCACGCTAACGATCCCCGATTAATCGACGAATAATTCTGACGCGTCTTGGCGGGGCGAATTACGCGATTAATTATACCGCGCCGACGCTGGGCCCCTTGTCTCTGCGTGCCATCGGGCACGCGGCGATCGGGGGAATCCAATATGGTTTTAACGTGATAAACGGCGGTCCCGGGCGGCACGATAAGGACGGCCGATGTAACGGCTAACGGAGGCGTCGTAAAAAACGGGTGGGAACCACCGACAAATCTAGATTAAAATTTTCATTCTTCCGGGGGTCATGATCGTGGATTACGCTCGTCCCGATCTCGCTAGCTGATATATATCGGTGGACGATTCAATCGGCGGATAAAGTAAGAATTTGTAATCGACGATGGGCTGCAGAGCGGACGATGTTGAATTTTTACCTGTTGACTCGCGCGACAAATCCACGCCTTGCTACTTTATTTATCTCCATCGTACGACCGATTAAAAACCCTGCACGAAACCGAAGGAAACGCAGTGTGCGATCGTTCGAGAATCCCACCGTGCAAGGGTGCCTTATAATAAGTGATTTTCTTGGCTGCACCGGTAGACCTTCGTGACCCCGCATGCTTAACTTGCGTCGTGACAGTCGTACGGAGGGGGAGTGGAAAGTTCCTCGATAAGAAAGGTAAATCGCGGCGAACCGTGAAGTATCGCGCGTTAATTAAAGCGACGTTCCAATTAGCATTTCCGTAGGCAGGCTCGCGAGAGCGTGCCCGCCGCCGTCATCGCCGTTCGTAGCCCCTGCGAGAAATTTCAGATCGACCGGCTACAATTTGGACGAGCGTTAAGCACCGTCGTATCATGCATAATGCACGGAACATCGCGCGCCGGCTGGCCTTCCGAATATAAGTGGCTGCTCCCGCTGGAAACGCAAGCTTTCCTTCTCCCCCTGTCCCGAACGGGCTCCCCTGCCCCGTTCCTCCCGATTCGTCGTCCCGGGTGCTAAGTACCTTGGGAGAGAACAGACGGAGGAGGCTGAACAAGCCGGATTACGGATTAGGATCAATTTCGAGTAGTTCAGGGATAGGCACTGTTCCACCCACGGCTCCCGCCCGAATTCATTCTCTCGCGACTCCCTTTCGTCCTGCCCGCGTTATAAACGTGGCCACGCTTTAAGCAACCGGCGTCTTAAATCAGTCGGACGATTATTCCTGAGACGCGGGAGATCGGGGTTGGGATAGATTCGTAAGTCTCGCTTGGGTCTCTAAATCAAACGCGGAGTTTCGTTTTGTCTTCGTTCTGCAGCTTGGGAGCGTCGTGGATGGCAGAACACCTGAGTCTGGTTAGGTGGGTCTAAGCTACTTGGGAGCTCTGCGATGTAAACGGCCGCGCGACAAGCAACGATGCTCTTCAAAGCATCGTTCGAGTGACATCAATGGCTGATTTCTTCTTCAACCCGGTCGACTGATCGTAGACATAAAAGATGAGCGGGTAGGCCTTGTCGTTTGGTAAGCGGCGTGTGCAATGACGGCGTTAGCTAAACTCGGAGCGATTTCGCCGCGGGCAGGAGGCATCCGCCACTCCAGGCGAATAAACTGTCGGAATATTGAGGCATCGGTGCTCTGGATGGGCGCAGTAATCGTTCGTGGATAAACGTACACGTGCGCAAACGTGGCAGGGTCTCGTGCGCGTCTACGTTCTTGCCGTCTCTGTGTGCGCGCAGGCTGCCACAGTCACGGGAAAAGCAATCATCTCGGCCGGACGCAATCAGCCTCCAACACACGTCCCCAGCGTTTCCACACGCTGCCGTCTGGTTCCGTTTCGGACGTAGCTAAGTCGCCGGCTACGGGACACCCGTTATGCCAAGCGCCCCACGCGAAAGTATTGGGTTCGTCAGAAAGTCACGTTAGGTTTGGAAATGCGTGAAGAGCATCGGGAACCTCGAGCAGGATCGTTGGTCCTCCTCAACTCCGCCTGCGTGTAATGCTGCGTTACCTCGGATAAGTGATTCGCCTTAGACCAGCAAAGATGAAGAAAATTTTCACGCCAATAGAGCCCGGTTCTCTTCGGAGCGTGAATTTTCCACGAGATTTCCGCGCTGCTTTCGTTCGCACTTTTTTCTATCCAGTTCGCCAGGTGCACGACTGCTGGCCCGGGGCTCCTTTTAAACGGGGGACCCAGGAAACCCCTTTACACGGCCGCTTATGCTCCCGACAGAGAACCGAGCTGTCCAGAGGCCAGAAACACCGGGCAGCGCGCGTCCGTCATATTTGCTTGCGCCAGATCGCCGATTTCGAGGGTAACGGACAGGCCGTGAAATCTCATTTGGGGGATGGAGGCGCGCGGCGCGGCGTTCTGTCCCGAATTTTCAGCGGGATGCGCTCCCAACGAAACGTCTCCCCCTGTGGCGGTTTACGCTGCTCCTGGAGAGGAGGGTGGCGGGGGCCGAGTTGATGTCTGACGCAAATACTGGATGGTTGGTTCCGCGCGGGAGGGGCGCGCTGGTAAACTTTGGATGACGGCAGTTAACCGAAATCAGGCCGAATCGATTATAACGGTCGGATCGCTGCCGCGAGATAGCACGAATCGACAAGGGGGGGGGGGGGGGGGTGGGAATTTAATGGAAAACTCGTCGCGTCGCCGGCTTCGTTCCCTCTTCCCCCGTGTGGTGGCTCGTGTAAGTCGAGTTCCTCCCCGATAGGGATGTGCACGCTCGAGGGGAGCAAACCGGCGGTAAGAAAAGCAGGAAAGCGAAGGGGGAGAAGAAAAAGCGTCGGTGTCTATGGAGAGAGGCCGCGGGGTGGCCGCGAGACTTTTTGCTCCACTCGTTAATGTGAAATTTCTGGGAGGGGTGGAAGCCGGCGGAGGCTTCGCCGGATGTCACGTCGCTGACTTTCAATTTCCGGGACGCGGCCGCCTCTGCCCGTTGCCGGCGTCTTTCGCGGGGAGAAATGAGAGCCTCTGCGCCGTCTACGGCCACCCCCCGGCCGATGGATCGCGTGCGCTCGAAATTGATTGTCACTGCGTCGAAGGTGCAAGATGCATGCCGGTTTCTCGCGTAAATCGATTCCCGGCGCCGCGAGGAGCCGGGGGGAGCGGCCGATCACTGGGGCCAAATATTACGGCGACACGGATGGAATTCCTCGACAATGGGTCCCGTTTTTTTTCCGCGACGTGACCGGAACAGTCGGCGACGCGTCTCTGAAAGGCCGGGCGCGAGGAATTAATACCGACCCTCGCCGTAACACGGGCGACTCTCGGTTTTCATTTCGCCGGCACGAAATGAAACATCGATTCCGTTTTCTTTCGTCATCCCCGCTGCGAGACGTCCGCGATTTTCTGAACTTCGGCCCGCTCCGCTCGCTCTCGAAGGGCCTTCGCGCCTTCTCAAGCGTTCGCCGCGTAACGTAAATAATGGTGGGCGCGGGGGACTTGATGGAAACTTTTTGTCACGTATTCTCCGAGCTCGTGGAACGTGCACGCGACGTTTATGAACGCAGTCTGTTTAGTCGCCTTGCTTTAAATCGTGAAAGTGTACGCGAGATAGACTTCGAAGTAAGTGTGCTGCAGGCTTATTTCTTGGCGCTTCCTTTATCACGTTGCGGCGAAAGTGAAACTCGCGCGCGCAACAGCTTTCTAGGGAAGCCTGAAATTCGGCCGGAGTCGCTCCCCTTGTGTCTTTGGACGTTAAGCAGGATATTTCGTTGAGACCCTTCGTCACGCTCAATGGGGTAGTTAGAGTGCGTCTGCCTTGGGCGTTTATCAACATCGGAAATAGCTGTCCCGTTCTGAACACAGGCCCTGGGGCAGAAAGGTCCAATTCCTCGTAGATCACAAATACTCGCCACTATACGGAGCGTCGTTCCCGGAAATTTGGAAGTTGACGTAGCTTTCGGGGTCTAGGGGGCGGACGCCGTGACTCCATGGACATTGAAAAACCGATGGAAACGCGTAATTCACGATGGATTCGCGATAAATCCGAGCCGATGAACGATATAATACCGTGGTCGGTTAATGGATGAGGCGGTGCAGCTAATTTGACGCGTGTAACTGCCGCGTATACTCCGTTCACCGTACATTTGTTACCATTAAATGGAAATACATCTACGTGGAAGATGATACGTGAAAATATTTCTACTGAAATTCCGTTTTCGATGCACAGACATGTCGCGACGGTTTGATATTGATGACGTGCATATTTTTCATCATTTTCTCTGTCCCCCGAATGCGGTAGATATCTACTTCGGGATAAACCTCGCAGAGACGTGCTCGCGTGCAATGATAATAGTGATTTCTTTCTGGGCCAGAAATAATCAATACCTCCGTAGGATTTTAGCTTCTTCTCCTTGCAAGCTTCTTACACGAACGTTCGCAATGCCCGGTAACGTCTAATCATAATCGTGTTACCAGCCGTTTTTCCGGGGCAGTTTCGTCGCCACGTCGCGAGATCCAGTTCGCCGTTGTGGCAATTTTAATACAGACTACTGAACCGCCGGGACAGTATCGCGTCGCGAAATAGAGTGCCGGGTGAGTGTGCGGAGCAGATATCGTGTAAGTCGGACTTAAACCTCTCTTCGCCACTTTCGCGGAACAACTTGCACTCCCCCCAATGGAGGGAACGAATAGGGACTAGCAGCCAACCACCTCTGATATTCCCTACAAAAAGCGACACTGCTTTTATTCCCATAATATTGGATCGGCGAATAACGAAACCGAGAGTTGCTCTATTTTCTGCGTTAATCTTTTAACAACGCAGTTTAAAGTTTCACCGCTCAAGATTCGGTACCGCGGGTTCTTCGGGAAAGAAAGTTTGCCGAGAGGGTGACTTCGTAATGGATTATAGCCTCAAGTTTCTATTCGCCGGTGTAACGTGTAATTCAAGCTTCCCAGCGAGGCGGAGCTCGCGATGGCTTGTTTATTAGCAGATATCATAAACGACGCCCGTCAGTGGTCGCCCCTTTCAATGATTTTAACACGAGGCAAGTTAACAGATAGCGCATAATCACCAGCTGATCATTATTCAGCCCCGTTCGGTGTGTTATCGTGTCCGAACTGATGAACGATTCGATCACGCGGTATCTCGCACCCCCATCTACAGACACGACGATATAATAAAGGGGTGAGGTGGTGTCAGAGTGGACGGGGATTGCGGGGGTTAATCGCTTAACGAACCCGTTCTTCGTTCGTCCAACCCCCGTTGTAACCAATTAGCTCAGGGTTGATCAACGTCTCTATACCCCCTTCTTCTCTCGCCGCAACATTTCGCTCGTGAAATTCCCGTCGTGGAAATCTGATGCTAAAATCGCCGAGAAAATACGTTCCGGCGGGCCACGGAGTAATAATTGCCGGTCAACTCGTTACCGTTGACCTCGAAAAAAAACGGTCCCGAGGAACAGCCGAGATTTCTCAAGTTCCGATCGGTTGCGCTTTTCGCGTCAGTGGGAAACTTTTCGGATTATCAAGGCCGGTGGCGGGAGGGTGATGGTGGGCGAAGGGGGCGGATATTCTGCTTTCGCGAACGTGTCTACGTTGGCAGGGATACGCGTGTACGTATCAGACACAGAGGAAGGCTAAAATAGCGGTGTACGGGACGGTGGTCCGCATTGTTGTTGAGGTGAGCTCGCTGGTAATGAAAAGAACTCCAAACTCTGTCTCTCTGTGCTTCAACCTTTCCCGTTTCTCTCCTCTCCTTCATCCCCCAATTTCAGGTCTCTCTCGTAACCACCGTTACGTTCGCTCGCTCCCTCGCCTCTCCTCCTCCCGTCCTTCTCTGCCATTATCCCGGCGAAAGGCCTGGTTAAGGGAAGCGAGACGCAGCTCGCCCGGCCTCTCGCTCCCCCGTACGGCTCGGCCTCTTGTTTTAATCACGGCGCCACAAAGTACGCCATTGTCTTGCCAGTATCGGTCTGAGGAAGTATCTCAGGAACGGGCACGGCCGTCTCTATGCGCGGTCCAGGCGGCGGCAGATTGTAGAAAAATCCCCGTCCTACCGACGGGGGAGGAGGCACCCGGTTGGCTCATCGCCGAGGGTGCACCTGTTCTCTCCGTGGTCGCTAATCCGGCCAGATCAAACATAAAGGGAAACGGTTGTTTCGAGGGCGTTTTTATTAAATTTCACCCAGTTCGAAGGGGGTACGAGGCACGCGCGTGCCAGCGACCCCTACCGCGCGCGGGGTGAGTCGCACCGACCACCAGGTCGACGACAACCGAGCAGCCGTGTCCGGTTTTCGATCGGGCGCGTGTCGCGACTCCGCGATTCGACCGGCGTCGAGTGCTCGCGCGCGGAATCAACGGACGCAAAATCGAGGACGTAAATCGTACAGCAAATAGAGGGTGTACGTGACGTAAAACGTAAACGCGCCGGGTAAAAGGTGAACGGACCGAGGGAACCGTCCGGATTGGCGAACGGCGCGGAAACGATCGTTCCCCGACACGGAACTCGCGAAACGCTCGGTTCTCGGAGTGGACATTGGCCGGTCGAATTGCTTCGTAATTTCATTTCGTCCCCCGTGGTCGACAGTGCGAGAGCCCGCTGGTCCGCGAGGAAGCTTCCCGTGCGTGCTGTTTGAAGAGGGGACGGCGGTATTTGAGTTTTAGAAACCAGGCCCGGTTCGTTCAAGAACGTCGGGGACTGGAGATTAATAACCGAAATTGTGAAACTATGGGAGCCTCCACGGTTATCCCCCAATAGCCTTTCACCCCTTCCCGTTGCTCCATAGTCCACGCGAGATTACCTTGCGCTATTTCCTTCTTGGTAGGAAGCTCCGTTTCCTCGGGTAAACGGAATACGAACGAGATACGTAACACGTCTTATCGGTAAAGGAACTACGCAGCTGTGAATTCCAGAGCCACGGATCGGATTCAGCGAAGAAAAACGTTGATTTTAGTATGCGAAGGGCCGGTTACGTGGGAACGGTTCTCCCGTGCAAATGTCGAGATAGCTAAGTAGTCCGCTGGTAGTCTTCGATTATGTATTGCTAGGTGATGCGAGGCGCGGTGGGACGCGAGGATCGGAGACAAACGCCCTTAAAGGAAGTATCTTCGCAGCTTCGGGGGGCAAAGATGGGGCGCGGGGGATGGTAAAGGGTGGATCGGAGAGAGGGCAGGAGAGGACAAGTAATTTCCTTGGCGGAGGCGTGAGAAGCATGCCGAAGGGGTGGGTTGAGCGCGAGAAGGTGGTCCCAACTAAACTAAATAATATTGATGGCCAACGGAAATTGAAAGCCGTTAAGGTCTTCAGCGTTGCGGTGCGAAACGGCGATGCTGCATAAATAAGACGGTCTGTATTAGGATTAGGCCAGTGTCTCTCAACACATCATCGGTCATTTTTCAGCGTGCCACCCGGCGGAATTTTTAAATCCACTTTCGAACCTTATTTCGTGGCTTTTGAGACTTCAAGGACGCCTTTAAATATCTCGCCTGAACAGAATACTTCCAAATTCGTCTTAGATCGTGCTTAAGGAGGTAGTTGATCTCTGCACTCCATTAAACAGGACATATTATCCTAAAAATACTGTTTCGAGAGAGGAAAAGGAATGGAGACTAAAGACGTTATTTATGGTGTTAATTCATAGTAGGTGTACCCTCCGCGGTCGCAGAAATGGCTTTCGTTGTACACGCGAGGACGCGCGAGGCAGTGGAAAAAGTCAGTGCGCTCAGGCAGCCGCGCGAAGGAAGTGGTATTAGAGAGATTATGATCCGGCCGAAAAGACGGTCAATCACGAGTCGCAGAGCGAGATAGAGGGTAGCGGGAGAGACTTTCGGGCGGTTCCCCGCACAGAAACACCGAAAGTTTCCCGGAACAAGGCCGGGGAATCGTTGGTTCATGCAAATTCGACGGAGACGTATAGCGTAAATGCTGAAAAATGGCCAGCTTAAAATATGCGAGAGTGTACGGCCGGCGATAGGTGAAACTCCGCCTCGCAACACGCGTAATAAGTCTGCCGATGTTTCGGTCGATCTTCTTTTCCTTCGTCGACCGGCACCCTCTCCGGTCCGCGTGGCTCGCCAACAATTTAACAATCGGCAACAATATACCCCTTACCCGGTGCGATGCCCAATTACAGGCAATAACAATGAAAATGGTTTGGATTCGTATGGCATCATTTCCACGGTTCGCGGATACCATCCATGTGCATTTCAAACTTCCCACTACCCGGCGTTGGTGCCTTTTTTAATTCCGCTGGGTCACGTTACACAAATAATTAATTATCACGTTTCACGCGGGTGTACCGGTACGTCGGAAAGTGGATGTTGCAGGTGTTTAGTTGGGGAACGGTCTGTCGGGTAGGTTTGGGCAGATAGAGGCAGATTGGGAGTGGCGTTCCGCAGTTGTGTTTAGATGTATTTGTATAGTGTTCGCGTGTAATGCTGCCGGTGGATTTTTAATTCATCCATTCGCCATCCATGAGCGTGCACTAATTAAAATCGACGTAATCAATCAGCATCAAATGTGCTGGTCGCGGAGCTCGCCGCGCGTATACGGATTCATCGTCGCGGGCTTGTAACGACCGTGCTGGTATTTTCCAATTTTATAACGATCAACAGGTTAACGAATGCGCGTTTGCGCCGGCAATACTCTGCCTGTACATGTTTCTTGTATCTCCGATTACGTTGTTCAATTAACATTCGATTGCCGTTATCATACGTTATTTCCGTTGGATATTAATTACGGCGGGGACGAATTCATTGCCGTTAATAAACCGCGACGCGTTTTCATCGTGCCGGCCTGCCGGCGCGATCGAGCCCCGGCAGCGCATAGCCTCTCGAGATCCAAAAGGATTCGGCAATCAGTGATTCGAGATATCGTTTGGCCGCCGCGCCGCTGAAAGGGGAGAAATCTCGCCTTGGCTTCATTATCCTGACAATGGTCGAGGTCCAAAGCGCGGCCCCTCACAGTCATCTTCCGACTCCGGGGCTATAGCTAGCATTGCCCTCCTCCGCCCCTTTGCTCGCTTACCCCTCGAGCACCGAAAACCATACAGGCCTCTCGTACCGCCGGCATCTCTTTCCCCTCCTCGCCGGGCCGATGCACGCATAATAGCGGCGAAGCTGTGCGGCCATAAAGCGGTATCCCATCATAAAGGCCCTCTTCAATCCGAGAACGAGGAGGGAAAAGGAGAATCGGAATGAGAATGCTCTTCTTACCCCTTTTCCCCCAGTCGCCGTTTCCGCCCTTCGTCGCTCCGCTCGCGCTCCTCCCCGCCCGGCCTCTCTCGCTCCAGCTAAGGAATTTCTGCCGGCTTTCATCCCTCGGCCTCCGATTACGGAGGTGTGGCGCAGGTTACGGCCTTACTCGGCGGAGCCGCGCTCTCGCGAAGGTCGAACGAAAATGAAGGCAAAGAGGGGAACGCCGCGCGGATAAAAATAACGAGAGCCACGGCGAAACACAAGGGAATTCTTGATCTTTTAGCGAGCTGACGCTTTTAATTCACAAGGACGCTGGGCGCCTCCTCTTAATTGTGCCCCGCCAGCGCCGCCATCGCCCGCCGACTCCTCTAATTCTGTGTTTTGAAGTTTCTTCCTCCGGGCGGCAGCTGCTTCCGTAGTTTTTCATCTGAAAATTTTCTATTTTCCGCCGGCCCCGGGAATTTTCCGCAATTCCCGCCCCCACCTTCATCCCTGTCGTTCTCTTTTTTCCCCCCCGCCCGCCGCTGAGTGGCCGAGTTTCTATTCAGCCGACGCGCGTCTCGCGTTGCGTTTTAATTCCGGGCGATAAAAACTGTTCGAAGCGACCGCCGCCACTCTCTGGAAACCGTCAGACAGTAAACCGCGGGTGGGATACAATTTTCAGCGGTATCGCGGACCCCGAGGACGGGGGAAGGATGAATTTTTACGCGAGCAGGATGGCTGGTCGGCCGGGAATAAATTCAGCCTTGATGGAATCGGTATCTCCAGCCAGGCTAACCCGTCGGCGTAAATGCCACAACCTTGTCCTTGTCGTGTTCGCGGCCCGTAATAAAAGATCCCGGGGAATTCGCCGGAGGAAAGACGAATAGGCGCGTATAGCGACGCGAACGGCAGGGCGAAGGGGGCCGGGGAGGGGGTGAACCTCCCCTGTTTCGCGGATGGGGACAGACTTACGAGCGGCTTATGTTTCAATTTGTTCAACCTCGAATAAAATCGCGTTTTACGAGACACCGGGACACCCTCGTCCGCGGCCGGGGTCCCCTCGAGTTTCCTTCGCGAACACCATTTTTTCCTCGTTAATAGACCCCCGCCCCCCCGCCCTTCGCAACGTTACGGGTAACTACTGGAAAATCCCACGGAGTTGCCCCTGATTCCCGTGAGCCGTGCACGCAGCTATGCGGCGAATTAATCCGCGTGCTTCGTTTCCTCGACGGTGAAAAACAAATTTGCGATGTTTGCCCTGGACGCGGATTTATTCCCTTCCCGGGGATTGTTCGCCTCGAATGATTCTCGAGGCATGCCACCGCCCCGACGACCGGAAGTGTTTCGGTTTCGCGGTGCACGCTCGCGAGAACGAGGAATTAGTTCTGCGTCCTGAGATCCCCGACTCAATTTGCCGGGATCGGGTGTAACGTATCTCGCGTATATCTCGCTGGTTCACGGCAAATGGGGGATAGAAGGAAGGGCGAGGGTGGAAAGTATCCGGGATCCGATCCTTCTGGAAATCTCGTGTAGGGAACGTCGCGGATTCCTGCCGAATTCCATCCGGCGAGGTCCGACTTCTCGCGGTTGTAGGATCCACGGGATCGGAAACGCTCAGCGTAAAAGTGACTATCAAACTTTATCTGGCGCTGGCAATCAGCCGCGAGAGGGCTATCGCGATCGTCCCCCAAATGCAGAATCGAGATCGTTGGCAGCCTAGAGGCATTCGTGTCCCGGAGTACTTCCGTCTTCCCCTGGCTGGCAGCGCGTCGCTCGAGATCCGTCGATTTCGCTCCGGGTCTACCTCCCTACCGACGGATCGAGACGCCACCGAGCTCGTGGAGAACAGTCAATCAATCCCGCCGAAGGATCCCTCCTCCCCCGCGCCCTCCCCCCTTGTCCCGTTCCTCCCGCTGTCTTTCCGACTGCACGGCTGTAAAAGCCTCGTGGACTTTGGGGGAAAACACGAACGTGGAATGGAAGTAAGAAGATGAATACACGGGACGAGAATAGCCTGGGAAGAGTGGCGCGCGAGGGTGGAAGGGGGGGGGGGGGGGGGGGAGGGGAGGGGGAGGGTCGATCGCACATTTTGCGATTCCCATTTTCGAGGCTGCATTGTCTCAGCCCCTCCGACGAGGATCGTTCCGATGCAATCGGCTTGCTCTTCTTCTCCGTTGTTCCCTCGATCCCGATTGCTCCGGCATCACTCGGCCCGTGACTTAATCGATCCACCGTGGAGAGCGCGTGCACGGTTCGCGGCAGTCGATCGAACCGACGCAAAACCGTGCACGCTCGGTCCTCAACAGGTATCTATGCCGTGATTTGACTAACGTATCGGGACAGGCCGTGGGGAGGAGCGGATTTCGAAAAGAGGATCACGGGTCCCGCGATGCCGAAGAATCGCCCGGTCCTACGAGCAAACAGAGGGGGATCGATGCAGAACAAGCATGCCAGTCGAGGCGGAATAACAACGAGACGGAATAATGACGTGGCGAGCGCGTGTAGCGCGTCTCCTTTTTTCCCCCGTTGCCCGCGGAATAAATGAAACGCGCTGCGGATATCCCTTTCGAAAGGATGTCTCGGGGAACGGCTGGATCCGAGCCCGTTTCGGTTAATAGAATCCGAGACGGGGGGGGTAACGGTATCGCGACGCCCGTGGAATTTATTAAGTGACCCCGGAGATACGATCCACCGCAAATATGACACTTGTCGCGCGCCGACGGAGCCGCGAGGACGCGGCAACTAAAACGTGGATGATAATGCGGAAGGAAGGTGCGGGCACGGTCCGCAGCGAGGGACACGCGAGCGGTGAAAACAGAAAGTTTATGGAGGGTGGCGAGCGAGGGAGAAAAAGTCGCAACGCACGCACACACCGGCCGGCGGAGGGAGGCTGTCGCAATATCGCCCGCGCAATTTTCTTGCTCGGGTGACAATCTTGTTTATCAGCGCGGCGCTAACGGTTATTATTTAACGGTCCCTCTGGATTCGCCGAGATGCACGCACGCCGGACGAATAAAGACGTTGAGTTAGAGATTCACAGGGTGGAAGGGAAACGATCTTGCGTCTGTGATGGAGTGATCTGTAGATTGCAGCTCGACACACTCCGGAAGGGATGAAATATTAATCGTCAAGTATCGCGTTACGCTTCGTCTCCCAACGAGCCTTCTTCGATGCCCCCCTCGCGCTACTTGTAAGTAAAGCTACCTCTCTTCGTCGATCTATTCGAAGTTTCTTATCAAGCTGCGCGTCTAATTCCAGTGGCAAGCCGGACTAACGCTAGGTGTTCGTTGCTCGCATTAGGTATGTCGTCTAAAGGAGCTTATTCGCAGAGGGAGAAAAGAAGTTCGGGGAGAGAGGGACGGCACAGTAGCGTGGAAAAGAACAGCGACAGACGAGGATAAGGGACGGCGAGGGTGCGAGAGGGGGATGTAGACAGGGGCTGTTTAGAGGGGAACGAAAGAAGAGGCTGAGGAAAGGACGGGAGATAGTTGGAACGGAAAGGAAAGTGGGGAAATTGGGAGGGAGAAGGCGTCGGTGCATGCGCAAGAATTTCGCACGTGAGCCCGCGAATCCGCGAGAGGCTCACCTCGGGTGCTAGACGTCCTGGCGGTTCAGTGTCGTGCGCGATTCCGTACGCGTCGCTTGCCAACTCGCACCCGCGGCGGGGTCGATCGTGCGGCGGCGATCCTTTCGATCTCTGAATCGCGTCGACCGAGCAGGAACGCGCCTCGCAGAGCCGTCGCGAGCCGTGCACAGGCAATTTGCTCGCGGGAACAATGAGCGAGGAACGAGACGAGAGAGCTATTCTGGCATTAAGTTGCAAGGGCCACCTGAAAAAGAGCTCTTGACTCGACAGTCGATGACGCACCGCCCGTTGAGAGCGAATAGCAATTAACCGGAATGCAGCCTTCCAACGACCCTGCGGTAACGACGCGAATAAAATATCAAACGGCCGTTCTGCCGTGAGAAGAGGGCGGGGAGGAGGGCGGAAAAAAAAAGAGAGCGGAATCGAATAGAGAGAGGCGCAGAGGAGGACGGGGAGGGAAGTAAATTCTCCGGGGGGATTGACGGTAACGCGTTGGTGTAATTAAAATCGGTAGCCAGTGGCGGGCTCGCGCAGCCGGTCGGCGGAATAAATTTTCTGACAGATTAAACCGAGCCTGCCGCGGCAGTAATTTCCCCATTAGCGGATGGAACAGTGGTACTCGTGATTCTCTGCCAGTAAACTTGGAGTTCCCGCGGCAGCGGAACTTGGTCGGACCGTGCTGAAGTTTCCGACAGACCGAAAGATACGAGATCCGCGGCGAGGAACAGTTGGAATGCAAACCGGGAGCTCGGGGCGCCGCGATACGGTAACCTAAATCGATTACCACGGTTATCCGGAGCCCGATAAGATCGCCGGCCGTCGTCGTTACCATCACCGTCGTCGTTGGTATCGCGGCGAGTATCGTCCGGCCGCGGGAGTGAACGCAGGCCAGGCCAGTGCCTCGACGGCTCGCGAGGCAGCCGTCGAACGCGGCGGCATGCGGCGCCCGTAACGTAAAGTCCTGTCCGTTCTGCGTGCCACACCGGGTGGAATCCCTCTCGTAATGACTCGTAATTGCGCGAAGGAGGAGTCGACGTCGTGCTGGAACGATTTAAGGAACACCTAGCGCCACCCACAGCCCCCCACCCCCCCTCCTCCCCCGCCGGCCATAATGATTGGGTGCACGCGACTTCAAGGATTACCCGGTTGAAGTGCACCGCGAGCCGGGGATAAGGGATAAGGGATAACGGTGGACGTATCTGAATACGGTGCGCCGATCTGGAGGTAGCTGTTATCGGCGTTATCCGAGCATCCGCCGGTGTGTCCCGACTGCAAATTACAGATCGACCGTGACGTTGTTGCCGCGCCGAGAGGATTCAGCACGAGATTTAATTAAGGGGTACGTGTCAGTTTGGCGCCGGCACCGCATCCAGCCCAGCCTTAGCCTAGCACCGGGGCTCCGTTTTATTCCCACCTTCATTCCTTTTCGTTCCACCCGGCTCGGGGTCCCTCTTCCCTCGCCTCGCCCCGTCCCCGCATTCGCCCTCCTTTTTACACTTTCTCGCGTCGCGTGTCTGGTCGGGTCGTGGTCGCGCATCATTCTCCTTAATGCCCGTCGACGACCCGTAAATCCCACCGAGAGACGTACCTCCGCGCTCCACGCCACTTCTTCGTCCTCCTTCTCCGTTCACCCTTGTCCGGGAAACGCTTGTTCTATCGCCGCTCTCGCACCCGTCCCCGCGGCTCGACGAGCTTTCATCCCCCGAGCTAACGAGCTCGATTACGCTCGTCGGATTTCTTTACGGCGGCGGCGGCGGTGCTCTCTCGAATCACCGTGCTCATACGTCCCTATGTCGAATCCATCGCGCGAGACCCTCGCCAGCTTTCGCGCGCTCTAACCGCGTTCCGGGCAAATTTCGCTCGTGTTCGATATTTTCTACCCCTCGTATTGTTTGTTCGTTGGTCGACCAAGGGGAACAGAGAGAAGGTGGGGCGGAGAGAGAAAGAAATGGGGAGATAGAGAGAGAGAGAGAGAGAGAGAGGGAGAGAGAGAGAGAGAGAGAACGGCGGTGTATTAACGCGCTGCGGCGAAGTGTTGTAATATCGTTGTTAACGGTATTTTCGCGAGCGCGCGATAACAACTTTGGTAATAAAACCAATATATTCCTGGCACGCTCGCGATGCAATTAATTCCGTTACAGAGACACAGGACGGCATTACGGGAAATGATGAAAATGCGCCACTTAAATCTTCGCCGTCGGAAGGCTCTGCGTTTAAAAAATACATGGCTGCCTTAATGACGTGTTGGAGCTTCCCTCGCGGAGGAATGCGAAAAAATCGCGCCAAAACTCACTGATACCAGTCGAAGTTGCGCGTGCATGAAGCCCGAATTAATAAGAGTAACTCGTAAAGCGGGGTCACGGTTGAAAGACCCACACTTGGCTCGGGATTCCTTCGGAGGTATTCATCATCCCCCGTAACAGGCTTCGTTAAACTAGCTGAATTTATTTGAATTCACCTCGCAGTCAAACATCCCGCGCGTAATTGAAACTCCCTGAAATAGAGTTTCACGATTTCCCCAGATGCGCGCGTATGAAGCCTTTTCTTTTTATTTCTCAAAAGTGTTCCGCGCCTTTTTTCCTCTGTGCCGGGCGAGGGTTGCGGACGAAATCTTGCGAACCGACGATCATCTCCCGATTCGTTTCGCTTTCAGAGCACCATGGACACGTCGCCCACGCTGAGTGTCGGCGGCTCGAGGGCCAGGGCCAGGGCCGCTCTTCTCACCACCAGCGGCACCGGAACCGGAAGCACCGACAGACGCGTCGTATTTTTAGCAAGTCAACCGACCATCGGGACTAGTCACGAGACCAAGACCTGGCCGCACCATTGGTCCCCGCACACGGTGAGTCTTGTACGAATTTCGCCGCGTTCTTCACCGCCAAGTCTCGTTGCCAAGTGTGCGACGCGGGGCGGAAAAGTACATTCGATCGTGACGAGTAGATATCCAGAGTGCCATTATTCTGAGTACTTTCGGCACGCTTAAAAGTGGTCAGTTCAAGCCACCGTGCCTCGAGGACGCATCTCGAGCGTGCATTTCGCGTCGCACGCGTGGAAACGTGACCAGAGGTCCTTCACTCTTCTCTTCGCGAGAGATGCCCGAGCTCTCTCTCTCTCTCTCTCTCTCTCTCTCTCTCTCTTTCTCCCTAGCTTTTGCAAGTAATTGTTAGCATCCTCGACGGAGATCCCGTTCATGGCTGCGTGGTCCGGGACTTGTTTACGGGACGTCGGGCAAATTATTTTCGGCAGCGAACAAGGCCGGGGGGCGATAGTTGAATTCGTTGGGATCCGTTCGAACGGGTAACGAGACACGACGCGACGGCGGGCTGTAAATTCTGATTCCATAAAATTGTTTAAACGGAGCCGCGGAGGGAAAGCCCCGGGACGTACGCGCGACAATTTCGATCGGCGGCCGCGACTTTTACGAGGCGCGGCGCGGATTTACGGTCCGCTGCATCTAGGTCGGGCGGCGCAATCAAAATTAGAACGATTGACCTATCGACACGCTCCGGCCGGCATAAGCACTTGAATGCGCGCACGGAAATATGCGGCGTGCGCCCTGTAACGCGCGACACACCGAGATGGATGGCGGAACTCCGTTGCGATTGATGCATGGATCACACTCGAGGTCGGGCGCACCGCCGATGGTCCACGAATACGGTTGCGGCGTCGTACGTATTACAAGGCTCGTTGTTTCCTAGCGAAATTGACATCTTCTGTTTCCCGTTCCGCCAGAGTATTTTCAGCGCGGCGTGAGAAGCGTTGGCAAAGAGTCGTAAAGTTCCAGGTAGATTGTGAACCAGGACTTAATCGTAGCATTTCACGCGGAAACGGTTTTTGCAGTTTTTTGGTGGAACTGAACGAGGTAATTTCCCGATATGAGTTGTACGTGGGTTCGACGCTCGGTCACGAGAATTGGTGCGACCTAATTTGATTGTATTATTTTGTAGCAGGGGGATGATTCAGGTCTTCACAGTTGAGTATATCGCGTTCGGTGTATCGTATGGTTGGGATGGCGATGATATTGATTGGCCTTCGTCGTTTGTATCTATTCGGTCGACGCGATCAGCTCCGTAAGAAGCCTTGACTGTGGGCATACGAGTGATCGGTTTCCGAAACATATTTCTAAATCGGTCATGACGTGGTAAAAGGTAGGATGCTCCGGGGAGCGTAGTACACTTCCTCTGATTTCTGTCCCCTTTTCCTGGATGGGATTCATCCAGGAAACAGGGGATAAAGCAACGGGTGAAATGATTCGCGTTTAGTGTGTCCTACCGTCGAGGAAAAATGTACGTCGTTGCGGGAGGATGTCCGATACGGTCATAGAAAGCCGGAATCGTATTCTGGCGAAAGAATGATCTCGTTACGAGTTCACGACGAGCGTCATGGTTCGGAGAGGTCAATCTTGGCTGGTGCGTGAAGCTTTACGGGCACGTTCCCTCGTAACTCGACCACGGTATAGGGTGCCATCAGAAGTCTCTGCTTAACCCATACAGAAATTTGCATAGTTATTCGCCGAGGACAGGATGAGGGTTGTTATAGGTCAGCTTCGAGAATTCCAAAGGCAAAATTACCCCCGGACCGGAGGAATCGCATTTCCTCCCCTGTCGACCTCGCCGACGACGTCCTCGAATCATTTTCCAGGCAGTTTTAACGGCGAATTTAGCGAATGGTATCATTGGCTGTATCAATTTTTTAACCGCGCGCTCGCTATAATTTGACGCAGGTATGCCGGCCAGTTTCGGCGTTGAAACCAGCGTACCTGTTATTCAATAAACGCGGTCGGTGCAGTTTTATTTCGCGCACCACACACCTAGAAATGCAATGAATTTCCAAACGCATTTTCGCCCTTGTATAGAAAACATTTCGCGCGGTAATAAAAGTATTTCTGTGGCTTGCTGGAAAGGGAAAGGCAGGCTCGTAGCGGCCAGCGAAATAAATATATGTATATCGGAAGGCTGGAGGTAATAATTTTTCGATCTCTCGAACACGTAATACCTCGCGCACCGCATTACCGATCACAAAAGGGTTAGTATCGTTTGCCCGGCTGCACGGGCACCAACATGCTAAATAATCGGTGATTGATGTTGCCTGCCAAATTCATTACCATGGTGGATCCTTCTAATTCTGCAGGTTGGAGCATAGTCTGTTAATTGATCATTAACCGTGCGATTGTACGCATCGGTGAATTTATTCGCAAAGTGCACTCGTTCTAATACTACAGCGGAGAATAATTATACCGGTTCGCGTCGAATACATAGTTTTACCTTTCCAGAAATCGTTGGCGAACTGACCGCAGTTCTCATCTGCTCGCCCCATCTACCCCCTTTTTTCCCCTGCGAGATCTACCACGAACGCCAATGAAAGTTCCGATTCCCACGGGCAAAAATTTCTGAGTTTCCGCCGCGGACACGAAGTTCGCCGCGCCGATTTCCCTACGCTGTAAATCAGGATCGCTCGATGACATTTTTCCACGAGCGTTGTCTTTCTCTCCCGCCTCTCCTCCACACTAGATTCCTCCTCCCTTTCTTCCCCATTCGCGGATATTTTTTCTTCCCCATCCCAACCCCTCCAACAATCCTCCCATATCTCTTTTTTCCCTCGACCCTAGGCTCGAGACTTTTCCTCGAACTCCCCCTTCGCTACCATTCCCGAGCACCTCGTATATCCGCCGACGTCCGTTCGTATTCCGCGGCCCCCGCTATATCTGCCGTATCAACTGTTTTGTCAGTTTTCGCCGCCACCGCCGGATGAATGGGACTTCTTCTCAAACTTCTTTCGCCTCGTCTCCTTCTCGTTAAAATTATCGGCGGCCACCACCTCGCCCGCTGTCCTCCGCTAGGCGTAGCGTGCGCGGCCAGGTAATGCAAGAATAATAATTCCGGGTTCGCGTGGAGCCGGCAGGAGATATCGTCGCCCGATAGCTTTGTGTCCTCACAATCATTCATTTACCTGCCCTCGCCAGTCGCCGATGCCGTTGAATTAATCAAATTTCCGCCGCCTTTGCGATCCACCGGCTTCTAATGGATTATCGAGGCACTCCAGCGAAGATCCAGCTTCGCCCCCCCAAGTACAATTTCGGCACCGCCGGTGAAATTTAATTGATGCTTCGCCGGAGCCACTCCGTCCCCTCAGACACGCGAAAACGTTTGGAACCCGCCTACTTTTCCCGTCTATAATTCAATCGGCGTCACTCCACCGAAACGAAGACTCGCTAAATTATAAAGCAGCCGAGTGAAAAAATGATCACGCGTCAAGAGAACGTTTGTCCTAGCGCTCCGCGGAGTGCCTCGCTTACACGCACAGACACTGAGACGCGCGTGCTCGGCGAGGAAAGTCGGAGGCGGAGACAATGCGAGGTATACTCGAGTTGATCGACCTGCTGCAATTTCGGCGGGGGGAAGGGTGGGTCGTTGATATATCGGGGCCTATTTATTTGGATCTTGGTCGAACGAAAGGGCCGTCGCTGTTCCCCGGTGGTGCGCTGCTTAAGTGGCGGAGCTACACGAACTTCGGGGTTGACAAGGAGACCCGGGGACAAGGGTACTGAATTAGTGCCACTCGAGTACAACTCGGCGAGATTGATGATTGCCAGTCGCGCAGGCCCCCTCCGGCCCCTGCGCGCCGTCGCTGGCCCCCCTACGGAGGAAATCGACGTTCCGTTGCAGATCGAACGTCACACCGTTATTGAACCTTTTAGAGAAGTACAATTGGCCATTTAATGGCTGTCGATCAAGCGACGCGGCACTTCGGATATTATAACGGTGCCTGGTCATTGGAGCCACGGGATACACTCTTCATAGTCGAGTCAACCGACGTCGCCTGGAAATATACCGTCCTGGGGAGCAATGGCGAGCGCAGGCACCGATACCGTCTGATATATTTCCCACGCCGAGGAGCCAGTTTGCTCGGCTCAATGAACGCGGCGAGAAACGGAGACGTCCAGCCTACCGCGTCTGGGAATTATGTACGTACTGATAACAGAGGCCACGGTAGATAACTGTTCTCCGCTTGGCAATGAATTTGCCGTGACGCGCAGAAAGATGTTCACCGGAAATCAACGCGCCTCGCGAGCTACGTACGTCGCGACGGAATATCGACGGCCTTCTGGAAACGGACCCGTAAGGGGTGTGCGAGGATGGCCGCTCTCGGTAGGATAGGGGTAGATTTTGCCTTTACATTCATAAAGAGCCGCCTTCCGCGCAAGCGAATAGGTTTTTCGAGCGGAGTTGCAAGTTCTTCAAGGGCGGAAGCCCAGGCTCGGAATGGAATTCTTCGGCAGCCGAGAATACGCGGAAGCTCGCGCTCGGACGGCAAGGATCCAGCCTGGGTAGAATGAGTTGGCTTTGACCCCCATCGCCCTCACCCCCCGAAGCAAATTGAAAATGGGAATTGGTCCTTTGAAGTTCCAGCAACGACCCGTCCATAATCTTCTTAATAACTTTCCCTCTCTCTCTCTCTTTCACCTTCGCCTCTCGTCCGCTCTTCTCAAGGATCTTCTTGATTCTACCGGACTATCTCTTTCCCGGAGATTGCTCGCTGCATGCTTTCTTAGGTATGTACCCCGCTACCGAAGGGTTGCACGCACTCTCCGGGCACACCGGCCAGAATCATAGCCCATGGTTGTAAACATTCTGAACTCCTTTATTAAGTGAATGGAAAAATCCTGGATTTGCCCGGCCGAGCGTATTCATGTTTGAATACGCGCTGATATTTCCCCCTTTGAAGGATATACCTTTGGTTGATTAATTCGCGTGGCACAGTTAGCGTGTTCAAAATAAATCTACAGCGGTGGTCCGCGGCAGATATGGAAGCTTGTCAATGACAAAAATATCGCTGTGTGGTGCGCGTACCTGTGTATTCGTTTGTAATTACCTATGCAATTTAGAGGCGGAGGATTCGTCGATATGTAATATAAGTGACAAAGACAGGCTTTTATACTATTAGTAGTTCCTTCACCGCAAACGCAGCTAATCATTCCTCAACAAAGAGCGCTCGATATTGGCGGAAGGTGTGGCACAGAGTTGCCAATCTATTTGAATCGGGAGCTCGCATAAACATCAAACGCCAACGCGCAGCCTCCTTGCATTCATTGAGCTGGCGGGTAAGCTGAGCGCGCGACAAACGGTTCAAAGTGATTTATTAATGGGTTGTAACGTGCGTACCAACCAGCCGCTGCTTGCCACCCTCTTTCGCGCGTACACACGCGCCAGGCGTACTTAAAAGAAGTATTTTTTAACGAGCGCAGCATTTCCTTTTTACCGCTTTGCTAACGACGCAACGGCACCGGTGGAGAAATTAAAAACGATTTTGCCTAAGAAATGCTTTCCTACAAAGAGCTAAACGTGCACCCAATGTGGCAAGGAATAGCGCACCGGCCACAACAGAGACAATCCGCTTCATTGTTCGTGGTTCTGTTTGAACTGACCGACAGGAAAAGTTCTTCGAGAGGACTCTCGGAATTTCTCGCTCTCGGATTCTGCATGGAATTAGACATTCTAATGACTCAATTCACGATTCAGCACGGGATCCAGGGATTTTTCTAGCCCGGCTCCATATTTTATTCGATCAAACGTCAACCTAGAAGCACCGTCGCGTCGTGTCTCCACGGAGTTTGCCACTCCGGGGCCTGCGGTCGATTCTTTTTCTTCCCAGCTCCGCGGCGAAAAACTCGGCTGAGCGTGGCCATGCCCATGCACGTCTCCCGATGCAGCGACAATAATAAACCATCCAGCCCGGGCGAAGCCTGGAAAATAGGCATCGTAAACGGAATTCATCGCTCGCGCGAGGTTGTCGTTAACGTAGCGGGCTATTACGTCCCGCGGCTACCTCTTTCTTTTTCTCCGCACGCATAGAATGTCCAAGTCCGTAGCTTCTAACTGTATTCGCGCAACGATACTTTCCTCGAGATCGGTGGGCGAATATTGCTTTTCTTTGACGTAGTCAATAGTTATGAGGCCGACGCCCGTCTGATTGAATTATTGCACTCGAGTTTTAAAGGCAGTTTTAGCGATCAGTCGCGTTGTTCATCTCGCTCGATTCCCTCTGGTTGGTTTTGCGATCGGATCGACGAAGAGTTAAATGAAGGAAATCAGCCGCCGAGATATATAGACTGAAATTTGAAATAGCTCGGCCGCGTTTGAGTTATATAGTTGTGGATCGCCGAACCAGCGCCACGGTATTTTCGGGAATTTCCCGTGTACGCACCGGCAAGCATCTCCAAATATATCGCGATCCAGCGCATAACTAAGCACACAGGAAGTGACAGGAGGCGCGAAGCGAAGGGGAAAGGAAGAACGACAGGGAACATCTGCCGCTCCCGTATCGCGGTTAGGCAGGTACGAGCGAATCGTTAATTTCATTTAGCGCGAACCACGAATTCGATTAACGTCGCTCCTGACAATCGAAATGATCGTCGACACCTCGACATTGGCTTCCATCGAAACCGTTTCTGCTCTCCATCCCCGCGTTGTCTGAGGGCTTCGCGTTCCCAATATTCGTAAAACGGTTCTCGGGAGGTCCGGTGACACGCGGGTTCATTCGATATATCGTACACAGTGATGATCAAACATATCAGTCGTCCAACCGATCGCCCCTCGGATACCTGGAAAGTCCAAATGTCGATAGTTCCCATTAATCTTCCCACAAGAGGCTAGCCACTGTTTACTAGAGCTGTTCGGGCACTCGAATAAAGCGAGCCGAGCCTGGCTCGGCTTGACCGACGGGGCCGAGCCGGGTGCCCGTAAAATCCGGTAGTAGCTCGAATTTGTTTCGGACGGCCCGAAAAATCCGGGTAGCTTGAATTTGTTTCGGGCGGCTCAGTAGAGGGGATCAGCTCGAATTGTTTCGGATTATCCAAGTCACCTGAAACAATTTAACCTCTTCTTCCGAGCGGCCCGGAACGATTCGAACTATCCGGATTTTTCAAGCCGCCCGAAACAGATTCAAGTTACCCGGATTCTTCGGGCCGCCCGGATTTTACGGGTACCCGGCTCGACTGGACAAACCGAGTCCCGGCTCAGTCCGTATTTCAAGCTGCTCGAATATTCGAGTACCCGGACAGCCCTACTGTTTACTCGCGCGCTCAGCAAATTGTGTTCGCAGATAACCTTTACTCAAGTATCCCGCAAGAAAGCTCCTACCGTTTCGTTTAGAATTATTCTGACACGCCACCCCGATTACTTAACGGCGGAGAATAATTGCCAGTTCCAGGAAGACCTATCCGCTTTAAACAAGGGTTAAACAAGCAACAAGAAAAACCGTACGACGAGCTATTTGCGCGGGTTTCTTCGAGCGTATCCGCTCCGGTCTCCCTCAGAGACGCGGAGAGAAAGAGAGGCGTGTCGATCGACGCCGTGCTTGACCCCGGAAGACAGGTCGTTAATTTTTTACACGCCCCGGGAACGGGGCTGCAATGCAAGCCGCCGGCCCCCTTTCACCTGCCGTGAACCGACGTGATTAAAGATGCACATGCAAAGTCCTGCGTGGCGGACGCCGTCGGACGCTGTTGGACGCCCGTTGAACGCGCTGAATTCTTCCTGGCGCGCGAGCGTGACCCGATCCCCCGGTATAAATCATTCGGCAATTCGAAACCTGGGGGAGCCGCGAAAGGAATTCAAGCCGCGATGTGCCGTGATTAATTCCATTCGTTAAGCATGGTTGAACCTCTTTCGATGAACTCCCCCCCCCTGCCCCCCTACCCCCCGCGCTGGTCGGCCGGGTCGATCCTTGGCCAGAGGGGTTGAGGGCGAGGGAGGGCGAGCGATACTCGAGAACGGGGAGGGCAGAGATAACCAGGATGGGGAAAGGTATCGCGAGACCGTGGGTATCGCGCGATGGCGATCCCCTGACCGAGCGGATTCCGAAATCGCTTCGATTCCCCGTTCCGCTCGGCTCGCGATTCCAATTTCGCGCGGCCTCGTCGCCCTCCACCCTTCTCGCCGTTCACGGTCGTTTCTTCTTCTTCGTTGGCGCGCCACTCGTTCGCCCGTCGGTTTCTTCGGCTCGTCAAGCGAAACTTGGTTGGACGGTGCGGCTGCAATTCCGCCCGGCGGAGCCGGTGCGAACAGAAACGCCCGCCGGCTCGATCTCCGCCGGAACCGTGGGAGGGCGGGCGGGAGAAGGACTCGACAGCGAGTAGTTAAGTACCGGCGAAGGGTAGTCAGGTTTAAGCGCCACCTGTGCTTGTCAATTAAGTTTACGCGTCTCTCCCGGCCGAACATTGTGCAGCCTGCCACCCAGCTCCCGCCATCACCCTTAGTTATTCTCGCTCTCGACACTCGAGCAGTTTCTACCCCGGACCTCAGCCCCGCCGCCCCCGTAGCCGCCCCCCTCGCTCGCTTCTGTTGCCCTTTCTTCCGGCCCGTTACTCTTCCACGCCGTCTCGTTTCATCGTGGAGCCCAAGCCCTCTCTCCCCGCCCGGCGCCCGACGCTCTCTCGCTCTTCAGCCACCCCGACGATCCGGAAAGGACCGCACGCGCTGCGAATTATACGCCTGTAAACGTAAAAGTGACTGGCGCTCGTGGCCAGGTGGATTGCGGCGCCCGCCTCTGGCCACTCCAAGCACGCGTTCCCGCGGCTTTTACGCGCGTGCTTAATGAACGCGACGAGCATGCGAGAGTCGTGTAATAACGCGCCGCGGCCCACCCGCCTTGGATTAATGTGCAGGGTGCGAGGGAACGGCGTAATCTCGCGTGCTCCGCGAACGAGCCGCGCCGCTGAATCTCCGAGGGGCGCGCTTTTCGGCCCAGCGGCGAACGACGCGAACGATCGCTGACGAAAAAAAAAAGACCCGGGCGCGCCGCGGCTCCGGGCCTGAAAACTCGAAATATTCGCGTCGTGGCGCGATGGACAAAAACCGCCCCGCTGTGGCACAATATGGGAACCGATGAGCAAGGAATTGCTGGTGCTCGTCGCTGGAGAAGAAAAAAAAGACCACTCGCGGACAATCAAACGGATATTTTCGGGCTGCGCAGCGACGTTCGCTCGCTTTTCCCACCGCTGACATTGTCCTTTGGATACCGTCCGTGACGCGATGCGCGGTCGTCCGCGGGCGGAGGATCGTTAGCGAAGGTGATTCCGCCCTCTTCTCCGGGCAGTTACTGCCTCGCGGTGTCTGTTTAGGGGCGCTTCGCGTGATTGTAAAACCTGCCATTTCCGGGGGCCAGCCCCGGCCAAATCGGAAGATACGGGGCTTTTACGACGCGAAGGAATCTTGCGTATCACCGGGCACGTACCCACCGGGCGAGAAAGGGACTCCACCGGTGCGTCGTTTCGCGGCTTCGAGGAGTCCTGTAACTTTTCGTCGCGCGACGGACGCGTGAAATACGCCGCGACCACTACTCAGCAGGTTCTTTCAGGGAACTGTCTTTTTTTATGGAGTGCAAAATAGGTACTTGTAGAACCTGCGACGAGCAAGGTGGTTCTTGATTCCTGGACGTGTGGAAGATATAGGTACTCCCAAGGTGAACATCGTGGATGGATGTTTAACATGACGTTGCGAGCAACTCAATTGACTTTGGTAGTGTCTTGAGCTTTGACTGGAACTGGTGTGAACTAAATTGGCACCGAAGTGAGCTGGGAATTGGGACCGTCTTCGGTAGGAAATGGCAGGGGTTTCTGAAGGGTGCTGGTGCGAGGATGAGGGTGATAAGCCAGGGCAAAGTCTAGGAAATTGTTTTCGGTGTATAAATCGGGATCAG
The DNA here is from genome assembly GCA_910592295.1 of Andrena haemorrhoa. Lineage (NCBI taxonomy): Eukaryota > Metazoa > Arthropoda > Insecta > Hymenoptera > Andrenidae > Andrena > Andrena haemorrhoa. The sequence continues at coordinate 4,403,687 of OU342944.1, read as the reverse complement.
TGGCACGGAAGCTTGCGCCGCGCGGTGAGGTCTGTGCTCCGGTGTAAAAGTAAATATTGGCCTCAGAGATCATCCAATACTAGTTTGTCCCACAAACGAAAAAGGAACGCATGCGCGAAAGCCTCTCGTTCTGCGTGCGATATGTATTGGAGTGGCCCCTAATTGCCTGGAAAGCGGCAATCAGAAGCCGCTGATTAGCAATTCGGACCGCGAAACGAAAAGAGCGGCCTGATCGATCCACTGAATCGCCGAAGCGGCGAGTATCGCGTTGCGAGAATCCGGACTGCGGTTGATTTTAAAACGCGTCACTTTCGCGCACGTACGATGCACGCAACGCCGTGGGTATTGAAGCCGGTGCATAATGGCCACGTGCAGTTTTAGCCTCGTGTCCGCGGGACAGCCTGGCGGCTGGCCGGTTTGCCGGCACATCGGAAAAATCGCTGTTTGATGTTGTCGCGGGCGCATGTATGCGACGCGGTCTGCTGCCCAGTGGCGTGTGGTCCGTCACGATATATCCGGAAAAATGCACTCACAGATATTGCGCCGAGACGAAAGTAGTGTTCGGCCCACGGCGGCTCCTCCTCCACGGCTGAGTGCACCGAATTGTTATTGCCGAACAATCGATTTCTGATTCAGGCAGCCGTCGAAAGTCTTCTCCCGAGCAACGCTCCTCTCCCCCTTTTGTTTCCTCGTTCTGCTGCACCGTCCCGTCTCTCTTCGCCTGCTTCTTTCGTCTGCCATTCTGTCTGCCTTCATGCTTGTTAATTTCGCCCGAATATTGCTTCCTCGTTTATTTCTACGATTTTATGCCAGACGGGTCGTCGGATCAACGGCACAACGAGCTTCGCTTATAAACATAAGGGTAAAAGTGGACAAGCGTGCCGTTGGTGGACACGGTGATCCTTGATTACTTGCCAAGATCCACCTGATTCAAAATCACCGTGGTGATTCGGAGAAAAGATTACAGGCGAGCGTGGATCTGGTCTCGCAGTAGCTAGCGATCTCAGGCAACAGTGTTACGTCCATCAGAATTTGCCCCGCCGAAGCGAGCAGGACACCTTGCCCTCCCCCAGACATTTTTTGCATGCCAAAAACAGCAGGGATATTTAGGGTACTCGAGTGAAGTTGAACGCCCATTTCGTCGCGTATCGGCAAACACTCGAGGAGCACTGCTAATCCAATCGCCGCGTTCATCCATTCACCATTATTTCCGGCAGAACGTTATCAGCAATGGGAATAGATGTTTCGTCGATAATTGGTGTCAACAATTCTGAAACGCGCCGCGCACCACGGCAATTCTACGCTCAGTGAAACGAAATTCCTGCCAGACGGAGAGGGGCGCGCTCGACGCTACGGAAACTCCGTGGACCGAAAATAATTACGAACAAATAATTAATTAATTAATGGACTTCAGTGCCTTTAATTGCGACCGTCTTCGATTCGACCATCCCTCCCCTTTTCCACGGCGCTCGAGTGCCGACGGTTCTCAGAAGAAACTGTGTGCAAGCCGGAAAACGATGTCGACATTGGCGTGAATTTCCCTTTCAACGTTATCACGGGGGTAAGGGGGGAGCATGGGTTCGAGTTGCCGTTGCTAATGGAAATTATCAATGTTAATTGGACGTCGTCGTTTGGAACGATGGCCGCTGGAATCATTCGGGACGTTGAATGTAGAGCAGAAGTAACTTTTACTCGTTAGTTATAGTATCATTGAGCGCCAGGAAAATCCGATGATCCTCGGTCCAGGCGGTAAGTTGGCAGGCTTCCTAAGACGCGGTTTTCCTGGCGTTTAATCGAGTCACGTGTAAACAAGCTCTCGACTCATCTGCCAAAAGCTCCGGCGAGCGTGTCGCGCGCGCGCGCGAGAAATCGAAACGGCTCTGCCGGAACGGCAAACTCGTTTTCCCGTACCCCCTGTCCGCTGTTTTCCGCTTCTTCTCTGTCCCCGGTTTCGTCGCGAGTTCCACCCTCCTTCAACCCCCTGTGTCGCTCTCTCTCTCTCTCTCTCTCTCTCTCGCTCTCTCGCTCTCTCTCTCTCTCTCGTCCTCTCGCCAGCCCACCCGTTCTGAGCCAAGTCGACAATCTGATTTATTTACGTTCAAGCAGCGGTCGTGGTGCGCGCACGATCGATATCATTTGTGCACGCACGTACGTGCGTGCACACGCGCGCGATAATCCTTTTCGTAACGCGATACGATGGCCACGTGAACGGGCCCGCATACTCGGCTTACTAATTACACGCGGGCACAGGGAATTATTCATAATATTTGTGGAATTCAACGAGTGCCGCTCAGCTTTAATTTCGTTACACCATGGTCCCCGAGTTGCTCTGTAAACGCTGGCTGTAACGCAGTTTCCGTACTTTGAGCGATACGCGAGCCGACGACAGTCGCGTGAATAGCGCGAGCCGTGAGAATTCTCGGTTTAAAGCGACGCCACTGCACGGTTACGCGGGGGGCTTCGGTTCGATTACACGTTAAGGGGACTAGGCAATCAGATGTTCGATTTTTTTTATTGCATTTTTCGAAAGCACCACCCTTCCCGAGTAAAATGTCGTTTGGTTAATGTCAAAACTCGCAAAATTAAGGATTCTACAGTCGAAAAGGTCGAGCGCGCCAGAAACCGTTTCTGCGCGCGCGCAGGTAGATTAATTCCTCTTCTGAAACTTTAAACGCGTTTTTCTCAGAATCACGTTTCCTCTTCGTTTTGCAGTGATTGCGAAAAAACGGAGGTCCGAATCAATTTGAAAAAAATTGAGCATATGTAAAACATGTCTTGTTACGACCTAAACCTAAGCATAAGTCTGTGAAAACTTGTGTTTTGACAAAAAAAAAATAAAATGGCTCTTTTTCCCTGGCGAAAAATCACGTTTCTTCAAAATTTGCCATTTTATAGCCGCCATTTGTATAATTTTGATTTTTTTTCTTTTTCAATAGGTTCAGGGCAGAATGGGGGTCAGGGCAAAGTGTAAATTTCAGAGAATACGTGACAATTCAATTTCTCACGGACAAAATCACTGCAAAATTACAGCGGCTCCAGAAAAAATGCCGACACATCAGATGACTGTAGCGCTGTCATGCATATGTATATATTATTCAAATCATTTTTTTTTCACTGTTTATAGTATTAATAAACATTACCCAAAAGTACAAGTCACAATTTGTATTCATCTCCTTGTAATTATTTCGCAAAAAATACTTGATTTTCGAGCGATCTGACTGCCTAGTCCCCTTAATACAGTCTTTCTTTCTGCATCGAATATCGAAATTTCCTTCTGACTCTGCATGAAGAATCGCGAAATCTGCTCGGCTTCCAGCCTCCGCGATCCGTTCCCCCGGAGAAAAAGCTAGAAAGGGCGAAGGGACACGCGTAAAAAATATCACTGGCGCCGCTCCCGCGTCCGTATATCCAGCGCTTTAGGTGCGATCAGCATCAAACTCGATTTCGCTCGGATATAAATCTCGGAGGCCCCGACAAGGTGTATCGTGCCTTTCCAGAAGGTTATAGGGAGTCTTCGTGCCGGTTACACGGCGGTGGTTGTGGCGTCGAAACGACACGGGGCTGGCGCGGTGAGGTGGCGGAGGTAAGGGGCCGGGAGGCGAGCACACGAATATAGATGGCAGCTACGTGTTGTCCTGGGCGACCAACCCCCGTGCTGCACTCGACTGATTTACTACCCTCGTCTTTGGCTCGGAGGGTATCGGATTCGTCGAAGGTCCGGTCGGTCGAGGGTGCCAATCGAAAGTTGTATTAAAACGACGATGCCTTGCACGATACCGCCGCCGCGGCCCATGGAAATCCTTCTTCCGCTGTCACTTGTCGGCCACCCATAACGGGCAGAGACCGTGGAAAGAAGTTTCTCCACCCTGGGAGGGAAGTTTTTGCGGTTACGACGATACGTCGTCGCGAACCCCCACCTGCCGGCTCTCGCTTTTATTGTGGGAGGACGGATATGTCAAACGATCCTGGGGACGCGAACCGAGGATGGAAACATTTACGACTGCCACGTAGCTTTTGACGCACCGTCGCGGACGAGGGCTACTTTACGCGAAGGCGAACAAAGTGTTTCCGTGCACATTCGTTTCGCAGTGACGTTACGCGGAGGGGATACTGTAAATGCGCCGTGGGTCGTAGATCCGAGATCAATCTTATCGGAATCAGGAACAGATTATTTTCAGGGGATTGAGTCCTTTGTTTGCTAAGTATCTCGCGAGTTCTGGGCTTCTTCTCTTTCTCCCTTCTCCTCTTTGGAAGGAGAGACTTGTCCCGTTTGTTAAGAGGTTAAATAGTGCCGCAGGACATGCTCGAAGCACGCGTGAAATAATAATCGGCTACCGAGGAAATACTGGGAAGGAGCCTGAATTTATAAAGTCGGTGGTTACTGTATCCTCCGAATTGCCGGAGAAATTAAACGTCGTGGGAGAATACAAACGCTCCGAAATAATTCGCCAGTCGTCCCTTCTCAGGCAGACCGAGGGGAAAAAATATTCCCGCTGAAATATGATAGCTCCCCGCGAAATATCGCTTACGTACACCGTAATAAAAGCGGAAGAATATTCCTGCGGAGAGGAGCGCGGATACCCGGAATCCTTTAAAGAGGCGGATAATTAAATCGTTTAAAACGGCACCGGCGGCCAATGGGGAGGTGGCGTTCGTCGCGTTTGTTCCAGCCTTAAAAAAAGTGGACAATACGAACGATGGGGGTGAACAGAGGGGTGCAAGCGGTGTCGTTAAAAATTTGCGAGCCCGTCGAGACGAATGGCGGTGATCCTTACCGCCGGTTGTACAGGTCGCTATTAACAACCGCCGCAAAAACCTGCAATCTGAGGTCGAAGACAAATCGCTCGCCGTTCAGCCCTGATCTTCTCCGTAACTTGACGTAGCCGCCATTTATTCGACGGTCACGGTTTTACGTTTCGCGGAGCGAAAGAATTCGTGCCGCGCTCGGCGTCCCTCCGTGTCGACGAGATCCCGAGGAATCTGCCGCTGGATAGGAGAAGAGATACATATCACAGATAATAGGATATCTGTGCAGAAACACCATCTTTTTCCACCCTTTACAAGAGAAGGGGCTCACGCGTCCTCTTTTGCGCGGTTTCAGGGACCAAATGCTTGGAAATAAAAATACAAATGGATGTTTAAAAGCGTGTCGGTGACAATGGGGCTATGTTGGAATAAGGCCCCCTGAATATTACACAAAGCTCATAAATAAACCGCGAGAAGGGATCGAGGAGCGTATCCCGCGGCGACGAAATATCGCCCCGAGATGGCTCCTGGATGGGAAGCCAGATTAGGATTCGTATGCAGTCGTGACCTCACCCTCGTGGGATGCGCCCTCGGTGGAATAGGCCAGTGGAAAGGTTCCGCGGGTAAGGTCAGACGTATTATAAAATTTCCTCGCGCCCGGAGAAAGGGGAGCACATCCACGCGATGTGGTTGACCTTTTGGGAAGGCTCGTAAATAAATCCTGATTTATCTCCGACTCTCTGGGGAACGGTCGAGGTCTGATCCGATCGTGGCTGGTGAGAATTCCGTGGTGTTCGTAAAGCGAAGAAAAAAATTTGACAAACAAATTTTGTGCTGGACGCTACCCTACCTTTCACCTGTCACCCCCGCCGCCGGCGGGAAAGTGGTTCTCGGTAATATTCGTGCTTCGTGTTGAATAATAACGCGGGGAATTTAAAAAAAAAACGAATTATCGACTGTCTTCGCCACTCTTCTCCATGACAACCTCACGTTTCCCTCAGAAGATAGAATCACTTTTGGTACCAGCAACCCCCGTATTAAGAGTCCCGCGCGCCATCGAGATTGAGAACTGTAAACCGAATGCACACAATTGGAACGCTCAAGACGGATTCGTTGGGCAATGGTTTTTCTCAAAGTAGCCGGGAAGGATTCTCGAGCCGATTTCGATATTCATGAGATGGAATATTAAACGGTCTGTCCTCCTTTTCTTTCGCTCCTCCCTTTGCTCTTTGTTCTCCATTCCCCTGCGCGTCCCGCGGGTAATCTCTCGAAGAAGTTACAGGAACGGATCGTCCCCGGGGACGAGAAGCGATGCCCGCCCGTGGCCGCGGCGTTTGCTCAAACAAGCGGGTGCTCGGCGAAACCTTGGGACACAATACGCGGAACAATACGACGGCGGCGGTAACGCGTGAATGCCTCCCCCCTCGTGGGCGCAAGTTCGCCTAAACAATCGCGAGTCGGGGGGGTCGTAAGAGCCACGGATGAAAGTAATACGGTCGGCCGCGTAAAATCCGACGGGGTTAGCAGTAAAACCGGTGTTTTCGGTACGGAACGGCTTTAAGTAGCCGTGAGATATACGACCTGACTCTCTTGGAAAACGGTCTTACCTCTCGACGGACGAATGATATCGACGTTATGGCTAATAACCGGATGGAGGAGCCGGAGAGTTATTTGGACTCTCGATGCTCTCGGCGAGATAGCAGCGGGAATAATGGTGATCGATGGATCGCGACGATATCGGATCAGGATTAGCGAAGTGGCTAACGACGACACGAAAATTGCCACCGACCGATGACGTTGCAGTCCGAATTCAAGTTTCGGCTGGCACCGTGTCGAAATGTTACACGCCACGAGCAAGAATTCTTCGAGTATACTACAACGTCTGCAAGTTCTTCGCCGATTCCAAAGCATGCTCGTGTAAAAATGGACAGTCAGCCTTCCCCTTAATTTAGTCGGTTTGAACAGCGAGTGCGATCGGCTTGGATCCCAACCTCGTGTCAGCCTGCCGCGCGATATTTATTTGCCGCGTGCGAGGTTCGCGTGGGACTTCGGCCAACCTGTCCAGGGACGGGATGGAAAACCGCGGACGAACAGTGAGTTTCCCAGGTGGTGTATCTCTGGGAAGCAACGAGGCTCGCCGAGAGCACGGTGTCAAAGCGAGCCAAGAGGGATGCTCGTTGGTAACTCTTTGGGAAGGAGGCCCGTGTCAGGAGTCCAGTCACGTCCTGGGATCCCGTCCTGAGACACGAGTCTACCTTAACCTTTGCTCCTTTTTTTCTCTCTCTCTCCCTCTCTCTCTCTCTCCTCCCTCTGCCCTCTCTTTGGACCCTTTGAAAGTAGCTCGTGTCCTCCCTCCTCGTCGTGGCTGCATCCCAGATGCCACTGGAAGAAAGAAGCACCGGCGTCGTCGCCGTCGCCGCGGCCACGCTCCCCTTTTCCGGATTTTCTCCGACAACTTTGCGATACGTTAAGTTTCAGTTTCACCGGCGGAGGCTGGTACAGTCTCCGAAACTTTCCCGTTGATAGGGAGAGGCCGGGTTTGTTGGAAATAAAATGGAATCACGTACCGCGTTTTGTGCTGTTTTCAACTCTGCCCCGTGGAGGATCAGCCAAGAAATTCCGGGCTGTGTTTCGATGGATCGAAACTTCGGTATGCTCCGAAGCACATTTGTCACTAACACCACCCGTGGGGGTCTTCTCCGCTAATGTCTAGAACCGTTTGCTTTTAATGATTATAGCCTCCTCTTTCCTCGCCCCTTCTTCTCTGCGCTCATTCACGGCGCGCTAACAATACCAATTAGAACGTCGGTGTTTCGACGAACAATATTTCGGCGCGGAGATAGCTTTCGAAAATAGAGGAGCAAGAAAAAAAAAACGTGGAAACGAGCGTCATTGAAATGTTTCCACTGACAAAAGCGGATGTGAAATTAGTATTCTGAATGGATTCATACGAGCCGGGCGAGGGGAATAACGTTTCGTTGTGGGAAACGAGCGGCGGTGTTAATTCAGAAATCCGGGAAATAGACGTCGGTGGCGTAGAGGGCAGCCGGGAAAAGTCGAACGGTTTTTCGAGGGGGGAAAACAAGGCCGGGGCTGCTTGTTCGAGCGGTTATTTAGTGACGCTGGTCGGGCACGTTATTTGAACGGACACCCTCGGTTTGTTTAGCATTTTACAACTGACGGGCCACGCTGCTCACCGCAAATGTACACGTTAGAGCGCGGCGAATTTTGCAATCGTTTCTGCTGCGCGCGACCTCGCTCGCGAATGCTCGCCGTCGCGGTTAACGGGCATTAATAAAACGTCGGATTGATAATTAGCCGTTCCCCCGGCGTCCTTCGATTATTTACGCGGCCGCGCTCTTGGCGATCGCGGTCCAACGATTTTTTTTCGCGCGGCCACGTCGTTTCGAAAGACGCGTGCACGCGTGCTCGCGCCGGCAACCGTAACGCTCCGAATGCCGCATTGTACGCGTATTTTTTCTTTCTTCTCTCTTTTTTTTTCATTCGATTCGACGACGAATTACGTACGAACGCCAGCGTGGAAACGTACAGATTCGAGCGCGATAAATGCCTGGCCATGGGAAGAGAGAAGCGGGTTTTTTTTTGGGCGCGGATCGATCGTTAAAAGTGGTTAGTTAATTACGCCCGCCGGCTGTATTATGCTTCACAATTAATCCGGCGAATCTACCAGACGCAATTAAATATAATCAGGCCGCGATTGTTTAATCTTTGCAGCCAATCTCCTCGATCCATTCGGAATTATATCCGTCGGAATTAATTATTCTGTTAATGGAAACGCCGACGTTATTAGAATGATTCCGCGATTAGTTAAACGATCATCGTCGATATATTACCGCGGGGGCATTTGCCGGAGAGGCTGTCAATCCTCGTTTATATGCACCATCAGCGCGAAGCTTGCTCAGCCGCGCGTGACCCGTTTGAAAAAACCAAGGCGAGCTACTTTAACGATTCGAAATTCCGCCCTCGCGCCCGGTCCGCGTCATTCCATTGAATTAAGAACACAGCGACCGACATTCGTGTCTCCGCTCTAAACTTAGAAATGCACTTAGCGGAATCGACAAGCACGTTCCCAACTTCGTGATTCTTCTCTCTGCGCTCTGTTCCCGACTTCTTCCTCCGCGATTTCCTGATAACCGTGCGACACGTCTCGCGGACCCTCGTTAAAGACGTCAATACATCTCTGAGGGCCACTTTGTCGGCATACGGTGTCCAGCAAATCGTGTAGCGATTGGCGAAATCGGGGGAAACAGATTTATTCCGTGTCCCCAATTCGAGACGAGAGAAAAAGGGTGTTGCCACTGCTCGGGAATCTCAACGGTTTCCGCTCGCGTAAAGGCAGAAGCACCTCCGTCTTTCGAAACCTCCGAGCATCGAGGAGCTCCCCGATCGCATGGCAATCGAAGCGAGGTACCGCGCGGCACAAGATACTTGCGTAATTCCCGCGGTCGTTGGGCGGAAAAACGTTCGGTTCATTTGAAATCTTCCGGTCGGTCGGGTCGAAAATTCCGCCGCGCGCGCGCGCGGCGCTGTAACGGCAGAATCGAATCGTAATATCCTTCCGAACGAAGGCATCCGCCGCGGTAACGTCATTACCGGCGGCCAGGGCTCGACTGTTCGACAATACCGCGTTATAGTCGCTCGGAATCGCGCGCCATAAACGTTTCCCTTTATCGCGGTAAACAACGCGCAACATCAGTCAGACCGTGAAAAAGCGTGCCCGTATTTTGTTCGGAAGTCGATGCCTACGGTGGCGGCGTTACGGGTTTCCTGTTTTTTTTTCGTGCGGGTCAGAAAGGAAGGAGCAGGGGGGACGGAGAGGGCGGCCGTCGATTCCATCAAAGGGCACGGGGAGTCGCGGCTGCTCTTTCGAAACGGGAACGATTACGTTCGCCGGGAAAATTTGACCGGAAACGCTCGGTGGTCTGGCGCGGCCAACGGAGGGACAAGGACGCGGCCGGATGGGGGTGAAAAAGGGGTGACACCAGAAGGAGAGAGGGAGGAGGGTCTGGGAGAACGAATGATGCCAACTGGACCGAGGGCAGAGAGAGGAATAGAGAAGCGAAGCGGAGAAAGGGGTGGGCCGGGGGAGGGAAAACGGAAAAAAAAGATATCGCCTCGCGGTGGAAGAGGAGATTGGCATTCACGGTTAGTGAAGCTTCGCTGGCCGCGAATGGAGAACGAGGTTTTCGACCGTTGGGGGGGAAAGCACCTATCGGGCACGGTCGGTCAATTTAAACGGAAAATACAAAAAGTAAATTAGCCGGACAGAACGAGCGTTCGGCGGTTTGGCCCGGGCGCGCACTTCGGCCAGCCTGAATGCGAGGGAGCCGAGGGCGCGTCACGTGTGTCGGATCGTGCGGTGGCTGCGGTCCGCGGATTTTACGGACACCCGGTATATATTATTACGGGCGAACGCGAGGGTGGCACGCACCGTGTGTGTGCGCGCGGGATCGAATCGCCATATGTCCCCGCGACATCCTATTATGCCCAGTAAAACGTGGCCCCAACCTTCGCCCGGTATTAGCGCCGCTGGCGCTGCGCGCGACCAAAGGCGGACGGAACGCCGCGTCCGCGGAGTCGCCCTTGACTTTCGGCCCTCGTGCATCGCCGGGCCACGGCATTTTACGCGGCGAGCACACGTTGGATTGGAGAGATCGATGCTCGGCCCCGGAGAATTTATGAATATACAAAAAGTTCGCGTTGTAACGCTACAGCCCCCAGCAAACGAGTTTTTCCCGCGTAACAATTTCCCCTCCGGTCGCATCGACCTGTTCGCGTATCGGCAGTAATTTTAATATGAAAATCGTGTCCGGCCGAAACAAGGAGCCTGTATAAAGAAACTTTTTTTTCCCGGCGCCAGCGTGCGCTTTGATAACGCCGGATATTGTATAGTTGTAACCTCGGGAATATTCAATGGGATTACACGGCTGGACCCCAAGGGCTTTTCATTCCGCGCGCGTCCGTACTGTCGCGGCGATTAATCGTGCCGCTCGCTCGCGCGCGCGCGATCGCCGAAAGAGTCCATAATTCGTCGCTACCGTTGAAATTTTCGGCCGATGTTTGGTCCCCCAGTTTCCGCTTTAAGCAGCCGCCGGTTCTTCTATTCACGGTGCTCCTCGAAGCGCGAGGGATTTTATTAAGAGGGTAGCAGACATTAAACACGCCCCCTCGTTTCTCCGTTCTTTCTTTGTTCCGCGAGCCCACTTTGTTCCCCCGTGAGAAATGCCTGTTCCCTCGTCCTCCTTAGAGGAAGCCCGCGATAGTTCGCCCCGTCTTAAGCCAGCCACGCGGTTGATCTTGCCGCAACACTTCAATTCCTATCAGCCCCGCGACGGATACAAATTTTTCGCCAGCCCTCCCGCCCGCCCGCAACCATCGCGGCTGACGCTCCGCGCCCCGTGGCAAAATGTTGCTCAGCCGTGAAAATAAATTACTGGCCGCGATTCGGATGATCTACGCCTGAGTTTGCAACGAGCCCCGGGAAATTCGTTATTGTTATTGTCGCCAATCGGCGCCGGGGATGAATTCAGCGTTTTCGATATTAAACCCCCGCGGTGGTGTTGGCTCCGCGTTGAACAGAACTGTTCCTAAATAATGCTCGACCTAGGATTAAGCTGAAAGCCCATACAAACAAGAAATGTCCTGCCTCTGTCGATAGAACAAAGTTTCCTATCCTGTTCGAGTACATTTGGCGGAGTATAAAGCTTTCGTTTGTCAATGATAGCTTTAATAACGTAGAATCGAGATTTATCGGCCGACAGAGGAATTTCGATAGGCGAATGGCGTAGGGCCGTATTCGATATCTTTCTATGTTTTCCGCTTTTCGAATGTGAATTGGCAATAGGTGATTTCACGTTGGTTGTAAATCCCCGAGGTGGTGGTGGCGTATTCCGCGAACCGTTGCAAAACGCCGGCAGTTCTCGCTGGCCAGGGTAGCGCGACGACCAGACGCGTTTAGCAGTCGCTCGCCTGCGCTGTTTCGTCTGCGGTTCGCTCGTTACACGGGCGCGATATTTATATTAAAATTCGCGAGCCACGGAAGTCGGTTTAAGGAGGTTCCAAGGCAGCGTGCCGGAAGAACGTCTGCAAATTTAACGGGCGCGCGATTCCATCTGGCGGCGTTACAGCGCGCGGAAGTTCCGTCGGGTCGGCGGGTTTCGCTCGCGCGCCAAGATTCCACCGCCGCGCGTAGAATCGATTATACGAGCATTGAAAAGTGTTATCTGACTGCTCGATTCGGGGCCAAGAAAACTATCCGCGCGAGCTCTGAAAGCGACTCCGCTCGATTTTCATTGGCATTAATCTGCTCGGGGAGCCAATAAGAACGCGACCATTCTTCTCGATATGACGGCTCGCCGCTGCTTTATCGCCCCCGAGAACTCTCGATCCCTCCCCGGCCGGCGTTACGTGCGTCTTTTTATTAGAACCAAGGAACAAGTGCCCGATAATCAGAAGTAGCTGGGAGGGTTGGGGGGCGGCTCGGAAAAGGTAAGGTAAGCAGTTGGGCGGCACTGGCTTTTTGAAAATTTATTACGCCGCCGGGCTGAGCATTGGTAACCAGCAGACGCTTCATCGGCGATATCGCTGATTCATCGATATCGTAAATAGAAGTTTAATTAATTCGCCGGTCGGTTAACTCGGCTGACAGGTCGACGGAAAGGAGAGAAGATTGGGATTACGCCGACCCGGGCTATAAGGGCTCGCTTTAAGCTTCCCGTAATATACCTTGCCCGCCTCTTATGTTCGAGACGCGGTTCACGGGGGTTGGTGGTTGCACGGAGAAGCAGCGGGGTCAGCAGATAGGAACTAGACTGTATACGCGGGACGAATTCCCCGCCCGATGTCCGCGATTACGACTTAAGAATCGGTATTCCGGACTCGTCCCGTTTCGACAATCACGGCGCAGCACTTACCAGGGACCGGCGAAACAAGGGCCGACCGTGTCAATAAAATCGATGAAACGTTTGACACGTGGGTGACCCGTGACCCCCTTCTGTCCGCCGGATTTATCGTCTTGGTCGATTTAACGGGGGCTGTGAATTAGCAGAATTTTTAGCCAGCCGGAATTAATGGGGGGAATTAAAGTTAAATATTGGCACGTCCGTGGCCGACTGGCGCCGATGCACTGCGCTCGGTCATTTCACCTTCCGATGGTTGTATAAAATTGACCGATTACGCGGATCTGCCATCAGCCTTCTGGAGTCTTCCAGACGATTCGGCGAGATCGCGTTAACTGGCAGACGTCTGTGCCGATTCTCAGATATTCCACTGCGAGTGATTCAATTTTCTTGCCCGTTCGTCGTTTAATTACATATCGCTGTAGAGCGATGCCTCGCATTATTGAAAGGTATGAGAAGTGAATGCTTCATGACTCGTTGCGGAAGCATTGTTCTAATTACGTAAAACAACGGATGGGACTGTATTTATTTAATAGCACTTGGGTAAACTTTAAAGGCAACCAGGTATCGGACATCCGGCTATCAGACTGGTTCTTCATTACTTCTTCAGATACGTGATTTATCGCGAAAATAGCCTTCTCTCTTTCGTCGTTTGCTAGCGAGTCGATAGTTTATCGCTGCCCGTCCTGGATAAGCAGAAGATTCTTTTATCATCCAATGCTCTTAAGGGAACAATTTTCGTTCGCGAGGCTCGCCCGAGCAATATTGGGCGCCGTTTTCGATCCAATCGAATTAGGGGCAGCCACCTTGATAATAACGTAAGTTCGGATAAGAACGAATTGGAAAGCATTATCTCGTGTCATGTCCTTAGTTATCAGTCTAGAGTGATCGTAACAGAATGACAGGTGAATCTTCTTTCTCGGAATCCTGTGAAACTTTGTTCCGCACATGTATCTAGACTTCATAAATCGCCGTTCAGTATTTATAGAGCGAACTGGATTCGCAATATTAAATTATAAGAGTTCCAACAGCTAACTTTGTTATGTACATTTCTATTCCCTTTAAATGAATTAAAAAAGATATTCCTGAAACTGTGATCGCTTTTAGTGACATCCAGTCACCAGAGAATATCCATAAATACCGTGGCCCTTTTCAACATCCATTCATTCTTCAATTGACTTCTGCTGAAACTCATTCTTGTGTAATACTAGCATCGACCATTCGTGGCTGTTAAGTTTGCTCGCTTCGCTCAGCTCGGACATGCAAAGTTTCGCCCAAAAGCGTGGCTAAAATTGCGCGAATAACGTTGGCCAGCAGTTTCGTAACATAATGATACGAATGGATCGTCGAGAATATCGGGGCGAACGGCTGGCTGAATTTTTTAATCGGTTCCGATAACTCACGACAAGATTGCTGACAATATCGTGGACGGGGGCCACTCCATTCTTTACTATCTCCGAACGTCCTCCTCGAATTTACGGTGCGAGCCGACGTCACGCGTAAATCTCCGCAGACGCGGGTCGCGGGAAATTGGAAAAACGGATCCGCGATTGGCGATTCGTCCGAGCGAGCGTGCATCGATGCATATTTTAATGACGAATGGAAAGACGCGATCGTCGGTGGCTTCGCGACAAATCCATCCCGCCTCCGTTTGTATTACCCTCGATTCCGTTTCCGCCTCTCATCCGCGGAATTACTCTGTTCCTCGACTTCAATTATTTCACACCTCCAACTGCTCCCCCTCGAATACAACACTAAAACAATTCGTCTCTTTGACTACCACTTCTCCAACCTAAAAACCACTTGCTCGTTTTTCCCGCCCGGAATCTGTTCTCTCCGGGAGCATTCGCGAAATGAAAGTTCGCGCTTCCAGCGGCGCCGACAAAGATTGATTTTGTACTCTGCACGCTGGTTGCTTAATCAACCTCGGGAATCGACGGTTGTTAACGCCGCGAAAGAACGTTAAGGTTGTTCTTTGCATTTTGACCGCGCGGTGAGATTGCGCGCGCGAAATAGTCTCCCGTGGAAATTACGTAACGACGGGGGAGGTGGAGAAGGAGGCTGAATGGTAACGACCAGAGAAATGGGAATTAAATTTTCAAAGATCGTTATTGCGGCTGACGTGCGCCGCGGATTTCCCCATTGTCCGGCCTCCCGCGCCATTCATTTGTCACTAGGCGTCAAACGGAGGCAAACTTCGGCGGAACAGTTGTCTTCCCTGATCCCGAGACCGCCGGATCCTTGGCGCGCCGCCGAAGACGATAAATTCGTTAACACGGTCATTTACATCCAAGTAGCAGCGGTAATGCTGTGAATCGCCGATGCCGATCGAGCACATATCCTAGCCACTGTTCCGCGCCGGCTTATTGTCAGCGCGGTACGCTCGAGTTAATCGATAACTGAGCGCGTACCGTGTTCAGAGAGCATCTCTAATATTCCCATTGTCTTCGAACAGACGTCTGCCTCTGGTCTTCGGCGCGCTGTGCCGCCTCCCTCCGCGCCGTTAGAGAAAAGACAAGGTCGGAAGTGGGAAGTTGGCGTCCAAAGTTGGTCCCGCCTAATTTCGCGGTATCGTTGTATGCCCCGTGTAGTACAGCAGACGGTCCCGCGCCCGCCCCCGCTCCCGATTTATCTGTGTACACTCGCGTATAACATAATACAACTCGATACCGTCTTAGTCCCTAAGTTTCTAGCCGCACAGCGTGCTCGTGATTAATCCCAGTTATGCGGGACGAGTCGCGAAATCATCACCGAAGCCTTCGCCCAAGTTCTCCCGGCCCCCGTATTGGTGGAAGAGAACCGATACAGAGGACGGTCGACGGCGCAACCGTCACGTTGGTATAAACTTGGGGGAGCGGCGACGAATCCTTGCTGACGGCATTAGTTGCCCGATGTCACGATTAAGCGTCGTAATGAGCGTCTATTTGCGTATACCGTGGACGTCCTCCGTGAGAAATTGGATGGCGCGCGAGCGCGCGAGCCCCCCGACCGTTATCCACGCCAACCACTTGGCAAACGTTTAATCTCGGCTTTTTCAAAGTCAACGAGGAGAGACACTTCTTGCGTTTCGTCCTCGTTGGAGACTCGCCTGGTCGGCCGGCGCCGTTGGGAACGGCGCAGGGGAGAGCCTCTCCGTCGGTCGTCCGCCGGAGTTTGTAATACGAGCACAGTGGAGGCGGACGTTAAGCGTCGGCCAGGCGATCGAACGTACAATAAGGGGATATTCAATTAATCTCGATCCCGTGGAAGCTTAATCGAGCAGCGTCGGTAAAGGGAGGATCTAAAGTTGGTAACTCGCGTCTCGCGGCGCGGGGGTAAACTTGTCGCGCGTAATCTCGAGATTGCAAGGCGGAACGGAGGAAGGACGGAAAGGTGGAAAAGGAGTGGCGGAGAAACCGAGAACGGTAAGGGCGAGCGAGACGGGCCCGGGGGCGGGGAGGGGCTGCGGAGGGAAGATGGAACGGCAGCAGGAGTCTATTCGTAGGAACGTGCGACTAAATGAAAGGAATGTAAATCATAAAAAGTTACGAGCTTTTAAATCTCCTACAAGGTGGTGCACGTTCGCTTTAATTACCTTACATCTCTCATTCCTCCCTTGGCCCCCGTCGTCGGGAGGGGGTTGGCTCGAACTCCCCCCTCGTGCTCCCGCCGTCCCTTCGAGAGAATGCTAGAGCGAGTACGGCACGGGTGCCTCTCCTTTTCCTCGCCCGTCTCTCTCCCGCTTGCTGCTCCACCTCTCATTTGCATTCCGCGAAAACGAGTATCTCCTTCTACCCGGGGTCCTCTCCCTATCTCGTTCCTCCGCCTCGCCATCTACCCGGGGCTTTCTCTCGCTCGCAGAAATTTCCTACCGCGAATAGATCACCTTCAGGGCCGCACGCTCTTGGGGATAATTAGCTACGTGGCCGTGGAGCACTCACGTCCTGATATGCGGTGTGTACCGTAGAGGAAAAGGAAGAGGAAGAAGAGCCGGGACGCGACCGAGTGCCGGCAGGGCTTGGGTGAAGTGAGAACGGAGGGGAAGGGGGGCGGAAGTGCGGGCAGGCCGAGGGCGAAACGGGGAAACGACTGACGGAAAGGCGAAAGGGCGGGTGGTGGAAAAACCATACGTACACGTTCCAGGCTCGTTATTAACGCCACCGTCGAGGGATTTGCTCGCAAATGCTGTGCCGCGAAGATATGCAATCTCGCCGTGGTGGTGGGCTGCAACCAGCACGCGGACGACTGCTGTCTAAGTGATCGCGAGATAAGTGAAACGCTCCTTTCCATCACGATGTCTCTCCCCTAAGGACAAAATAGAGGGCAACCTACGTGTGGCTCCTCTTTCTCTTTACTTTATAGCCATGCAGCCTTCCCTCTACGCGCACCGTTGTTCGAGGAGGCCCTTTTCTATGCACGTTGCTTTAAGACCCGCCGTGCCAGGCTAATCACTGTGAAACGTTATTTGACCGGAGGCCGTGTAGTGGGGTTAATTAACGATGTTTAGCGAGGCCGTTGGAGGACTCGCGTCCAGTAAACTCTCCTTCTCCTCTTTGGCTGCCGTGTGGTTGGAACCCTCGGGGACCGAGAACCTACCATTGTTTATGTTACGAGGGATGTTCCGAAGACTGGTATTGTCGGTGTCTCCAATCGAGTATCTTCGAAATTTCATGACGTTAGGGGCGGTTACTTGGGGAACTCCTCGGGAACTTGCCCCGGCCATCCCTTCTGCGAATGCACGTCGGAAATTCTATCTCGGATCACTCGTGTGCATGACCCCTCAAGTCGCGAATCTTTTTCACCGTGCCCCCGCGTTTACGGTTATCGAACGGAGAAGAGGAAATCGCGGGTGAAAAATTTCACGCGATATTTCCTAACGTCCAGCGCAATGCGTGCAAGTTTGCATTTACTGCTGTGCGCCGTTCGAGCGTAGGAGTGGTATAGCTGCGTGTATTACATATAATATATATATATATATATATACACACTCATATACGTATGTGTATATATATATATATATATATAAAGCGTGGTAATACGTTACGGAAAGGGTGGAGCGAACGTCGAGTCGGATGGGACATACGTCATGATGTGACAGGCGGAACAAATGGAATCTGAACCAGCAATCCTCCGGTGTAAACTGCTTATGTATTAAAATCTGCCAGGCGTCACATACCTGCCGGTGATCTAATAACACTGTAAGTATCGAACGACGGCCGTGCTCCCCTCAAACTCTATCAACTTCACGAGTATCCTTTTTATTGGATTAGGGTGTAGAACATTTACGTCGAAGGAACAACGAGGATATTTTCATTCATGGGGCACAGGATTCTTCTTAGCCGTTTATATAGAGTTCTAAACTCGTAGCTTCTTTGAATTATAAATCGAGGCTTTCTATAGCTTAGGAATGAATATAGGATTCTATCGATCAATTGCTCGTACCCCTGTCTTTAATTGGACGAAACCTCGAAGTGGGATCCGTGTACGTAAGCGTCGATATAGCTGAATAAAGGCGAAAAGGATAGATCGCTAGGCGCTCGAGTTGCTCGAGGGTGAGATTGATAAAAAATTTGATCGCGTCTTTATTGCGTTGCGTCTCGCGTCGAGTCAAGTCGAGTCGAACGAGGGGCAATACGATTGTTGGAAAGGCAGCCGGAGCGTAGATGGCACATACGAAGAGAATCAAAGCTGTACTTCGGCTGGAAGTGACCTCGTTCTCCGATCTTTCCCCGAATGTAGGTTATCCAAGGCTTTGTAGCCAAGACCTGTCGCCGAACGCGACGATAGATCATTCACGATCCTCCCGTGCCGCCTTCAAACGCACATCGCGAACGCGTCCCGTTCACAGGATAGATCCTGCATCCTGTTGCCCCTTTCTCGCGCGCCTAAGTAGTCGTATGCCGCATTAGTCAGGCGCGCCGGCAGGGAGTACAGCGAGACGTCCCGCGCGTTTCACGGCAAAATCGATACCGGCGTTGGACATCGAAACGGCGTTTTAATGTGAATGTTTAAATTCTCTCGGTAAAAGCACCATTTGCAGCTAAAAAGGGCTTTAAAAGCATGGGAAAACTACATCGTTCTCCCCATCTCGCCTTCTGTTTTTTGCGTAAATTAAAAATTATACGAGCTCCTGTAAAATGAAACCGCTGAATTCGCTCGGCCACGGTTACTACGTGCAAAATTCAATAACGAAACGACAAAGCGGGCTGAAACCCGATGTGACGGTAACGTCGGTGCGAATCAAAGTTCTTTTTATGTACCGCGACCTGTCACTCTATTAGATCGCGACGTTCACGCGTGGCAAGAATCTGCCATTGTCGCAGATGTCGTTTGTGGGACACAACGAAGGGCGGTTGAAACCTTGTTATTTCACTGCGTGGCAATGCTCGGTTTCGCAGCCTCGGATACAGGGGAGAGGCTTCTCGCCCTGCATCCTCGCCACTTCACTGTGGATGTATCATTCGTCAGGCCACACCGTCTGATGCTCGTTCGAATTAGACAATTTCCGCTTATCATTTCCGTGGACGCCCCGACGCGCGTATCTTCTTGTCGAATGGTTTCCCCGTTTCCCGCGACGGCCCTCCTGAACGCGTCAGCCGAAGGGTTACGGCAAAGCAGCCACAGGCATCTAGTATTGTACGGTCCCCTGACGCCGAGCGACCGCTACTAGATAGCGAGGATCAAACAATTGTCGCGAATTAGTGGCGAGCAAATCAGCGACGCGGAGACAATGGGTGGCGCGGCGAAACCGCTGTTGGCCGCGGGCAAAAAGGGGGACACGGTACGGAAAAATATGTAACTTGTTGACACGGCTGATCCCTCCGGGCCGAAATGTGATTACGCAGTCAAATGAGATTGTGGCATATGCATGAGCCTGGCCCCGGCTCTCCCCCGGAGCCTCCACCCCCTCTTGATTTCTACGCGACCCCCTTCGCGTCGCCCCCATTCCCTTGGCCCCGCCGTCTTGCTCTCCGACCGCCTACCCTTTCCCGTGGTTCGCGCGTTCGGGGGTGTCTTCGCCCATGAACTCTTAACGACGCACCCAGGTGTCGTTAGAACGGTGACGATCTATGCGCCGACCCTCTCGACTTCCACAGCGTCCTCAGGGTTAAGTTCGAGCTCTGGTAAGTTCCAAGTATGCAGTTCGGAACGAGAACCAGCTATAGGATCGCCACGTTATTGCGTGAAGCTTGCCCTGCCCTTCGAACGCAACTGCAACAGGGGGAATCGTGGTATTTTCGTGTTTACACGGGATCCGTTCAGGTTCGCTCGTCTTTGACAGTTGCCGCACCGTGGACCTGAAGGTTTTGAAGGATGCTGCACGAGCTCTTGGGAAGATCCGTCGGTTAATCGACCCTTGCGCTGTTCACCTAACAGGCTTCCAATGTAGGAAGCCTCCGGTCTCAACGCGTCGACAACCAACGCGAACTCCAATCGGCATCGTTCGATCCCGTTTTATCCCGCGGACGGTTCAATTACCGGTAATACCGAGATTCCGTCGAGCAGAGGCTGGTTTAACGAACACGAGAGCCCGTCCGCGCGCCGCGGTATCGGCGAATCCGATTGGCCCCGTGTTTTCCCCGAGACTTGGTACGCGGAGACAAAGGTAAACCATGATTTATAAGATGTAGCCGGGAACGCGAACTCTGGGAATGGTGTTCGGCGACGTAGACGCGGGGGAGGAGGGAAATGCTGCCAGAGGAAAATCGTATCCGTATACACGCGAGAACGGAAGGGAGCAGCACGGTAGGAAAGGGGGAGAGACTTGTCGCCTCGGGGTTTCATTATGGTGATGTATCATTGCGTCAGACTTATATACGTACGTGCGTGCGTTTATCGTGTGCATTTTTGTTCGCCTGCCCGATGTTACCACGCGCCCGTGACTGGATAATTAATGGAGTCCTTCGTGTACGCGTAACAGCAGGGACGAATTGAAGCGTGATTTCTCTGCGTTCTCTCTGAATCATCACCATTGGTTTGTTAGACACGAGTCATTGGGTTTGCGAAAATTAGATTTGTACAGGACGGCTGGTGTTCGCGAAGCGAATAGAATTAACGGAGAAGTGCAGAGATCCAAGAATTAGCAACATCGACTTCCTCTTCCTCATTCGTTGGGGTGTCGCGAATGACCCTCAAAATTCAGTGGAGTGATGACTCCTTGTTTCAGAGGATGCGGGGGAATCCAGTCGATTTAAGTATGCAGATTATCTAGCATCGCGCATCGACTTCATCGGTATCTCAGTTTACGATCAAATTAAGAGTAACGACTAATCGGTACATAGAACGATATCATAATAACATTCACTACCTAGGCAATAATCTTAACGAGTGGTGCCTAACTAGCTATTTGCGTGCGAGTGCTGTCACACGTTGATCCTAACTCATTCTAAAAAAAGTTTCAATTCATATTGATCTATGCACCATGAGAATCTAGGACTTGGTCTCCGCTGTATATAGAAAAATCGATCCTGGTTTCTCCAACGGTCTACGTCAGATCTACGTCACGATCTGGTTGCAGCGACATATTTTGGGAAAGGTCACCAGGCCATGCGGCAGCCTGGGTTAATCGCCCCCGCGAACCTTTCCAGATTATTTTCCAGATTTCTGCCGGTTCCCTGGGCGCTCCGTAGACGATGCACGTCGCAGCGTTAAATGCTCGCCGACGACGCAGCCACGGCGCGCAATAATGCATCGTGCGCCTAAGCGGTGCGATTTTATGGGTCGTTGGTGAGATTCTTAATTAGAGAATGGCGTGGTCGTTGCGCCCGGATCCACTCTAGCTCGGGAATCGAAACTTTGGTCGAGTCTTTGTCCGCAGTAACGCCGGCAATTTTGGGAATTCCTCTGGAGCGAGGAGGAGTATACCGAACGAGCAAGAACTTGCCGGGATTCTAGCGACACGACGCGGGGAGGCATTATCTAGCCAACCGAGTCTAAAGTCTTGGAGAGCCAAGACGATTCCCGCCCGTCGATGACTTCCGGGATTTCTAGACGGCGCCTTTAGTATCCATTGGCCAACCGGTCTCTCTCTCTCGGAGGGATTCGTTCGATCGATGGCTCATCGAAAACCCTTCGCCCAGATGGGATCGAATTTCTTGCCCCTTCGCCGCCCTTGATCGCCTGTCGTTGGTTCCCGGCCATGAATCACCGTGTTGCCCCCGCTAGTTTCGCAGCGACGCTTCATTTACGACGGCTGGCAGTTAAAGCCGATCGAGGGAACGTCGCCGTGCACTCGCAGCTTCACGTTTCTTACCGTACTACGGCCAATGATATCCTGCGAGAGTCGCCTGGCAACTTCCTTCATCGCGATCGAGGACCACGGGATATTTCAGCGCGCTGAGATGCGAGATGCTGCAGCAATGAAGTTTAATTGGTACAGGATTGGGGCTTGATTGGCCCGATCGATACGTTACAACGAGCGGAGCATCCCCGCGGAAGCACGGTACATTTTCGCCCGCCCGCGAGCATTTACAAATTGATCAGGCCGCCCGACAATTACAGGCGCGCGTCATTTATTCTCTTTTACGAGCTTGCCCGGTTACGCGCCCCCGTCCCGTCGAATCTTCCGCCCGAAGAATACATTACACGCCCAACGGTTCGGTAATTAGAAACGGGAACGTCTGATTAACGCGGGGGGTGGATGGATCGGGAAGCCCGAATCTCGAGCGCAAAGGACGCGGCGTGCGGCCGATGAGCTCCAGAGCCGGGGCCCCGGCGTCTGTGCTGCATATCGAAGGGGGGTTAGGAGAGGTTGTTGGTCTGGGATTCTACCCGAGGAGAATACCAATAGCGGTTTAACCCGCGGTGGCTATCCCGGCTAGTAAATTTACGGCCAGCGTCCAAGTGTTATTATGTCGACTGTTCGATTGTACAACGCACGAATATAGACCGCGACGAAATTTACGGTGCCTCGCGGATACGCTGGCCATTGTTTCAACCCCCCCTGCCACCGCGGCGCCACGTTTTATGCTCCTCTTTTTATTATATTTCCGTGCATCCTCGGTCGGCCGAGCGTATTCGCCGCTTCCGCGATCTGGACGCGTGTCGGTGAACAAGATTGGATAGATGATGCGGGAGGGGTTGTGCGCGCTAACACTGAATCGGGAAAAACAAGAATCCGTCGGGATTGGAAAATCTACTCTCTGTCTGTCGCTTCCCCTCGCTCTCCCTTTCCATTAGTTTGTACACCTATTTGTTTCTACCCGACTTGTTCATCCCTCTATCGTTTCCATTCGCCAGCACTCTTGGAGCATCTACCTCGTCCTTTGACTGCTCAACTGCTCTTCTCGAGTACCCCCCCAGCCAGTTGTCTCTGTATTCCGTACATCCGTACGTCTCCATTCATTTCTCCGCGCCACACCTCCTTCTCTTTCACCCCCGCGTACCTACTCGGCTCCGTTTCGTAGTCTTGATGTTGCATTCGGTGCGTGAGGCATTTCCACTGTCTGCGGTTCTTTTATTCGGCGAAGTTCCTGGAGGTCGGAAATCAACCGCGGCAGGAAAAATGTCACGACAGGAGGAAGCTGGATCATCCCCGGGGAGCGCGGAGTCATTTCGTACACAGTGCCCGCCACACCGGCAGCAAGGATATACGAGCGATATATCGGTGGCGCGCCAGTTTACATCGCGATCCACAAACGATGCGCATTACTTATGCAGCGACGTGTTCCGTCTCTTTGATTTGCTCGAGGCTCGCCTCTCCTCCCATTTTGCCCGCAAACCTGCTCCTCGTCACCCTGCACCCGTTAAAGCTCGGGCGGGTCTACTTCACCCGGCGGCGAAGTGAATTTCGTTGGTTAAGAAACGGTTTTTCCTGCTGCCGCCGCCGCTAGGGAGGAAATGTACTTGCGAACACGGGAACTAGTCGCAGCAGTTTGGAAAGAAGGTCGTTCCAGAGTCGAGAGGCGACCGATTTTCCTCGATGCGCCTCCTCGGGCGATCATGCCAAGTTGAACGAGTTCACAAAGCCTCCGACACTGCCGGGTAAAGGAGACACCGAGTTCTAATGTTTACAAATTCGGATGAAGCCACTCCACCTAAATTTCCCTGCACCAATCATCTTCACGTCGGACTAAACACTGCTCAAAGTACACTTCGACTCTTTCGCCGTAATTAGTTGCTGACTTCACGGGGTGGCCACGAGAAGAAACGCGCGAATCCGGCGAACACGCGACGACCATAAATCAAGCGGTTGAATAATATATAAACGATCACGGAGTAACGAAGCGGTATCGTCCTACAGCTTCCTAGTGTGCCAGACGATTTCGCCAGGATCGATTATCGATATTACATATATCGCGGTCCAGCGACGCACTTCCCCTCTGCCGGCTGACTCTCGTTCCTCCATCCCTCTCTGCCAGCGGTCTTTTTCTTCCCACTCGATGGCTTTCTTGCTTTCTCTTATTTGATCTCTCCTCTGCCCAACAACGGCCCGCGTACGTGCGCACACGGCGGGTACCGTTTGCTCTTCAGCGTGTGCCCGAGTTGCTGGTGGAAGTTGCCGGTCGTAGCCGGGCCGGATGTGGCGTGTGTATGTACGAGTTCACGGTCCTAAGGCATTTCGCGCGGCGAAAAGTACGCGAAAGTTTACTGCTGATGGAGTAGCGGCATTCTTCGATTCCAGCTTTACGGTCAAACGACGAAGCGGCAACGGTACACTTTCCCCGCCCTCTCTCCCGTATCTTTAACCCCCCGCGTGCCCGCCATTTCTCGGATACTGCCATTCTTCTCGTGCCGCGGCGTCACACAGCCAGGGAACGAACAGCTCGAACGGCCCAAGTCTGTTTCATGATATTCCAATACGCGAAACGAACTGAAAGGGATCGTAGCATTTTTCGTCCGGAAGGAGCTGCCAGTGCGTTATACCTTCTGCACCTCTGCCCCTCGAACCGATCCCCGTGCTGCGCCCCTGCTATATACTACATCTTGCTCGGTGCTCGTCCAGTTTCCTCGACTCCACCTAGCCGGCAAATTTACCGTCTCGTTCAACGGTTCGCCGCGCGTATCAGGGCCAGAATTTCCGAATCGACAGGAATTGCCGCCCGCCGGGCGGCAAAAGTTATTCCATTAACCGGTTTTTATTAAATTCGGACGAAACGGTCAGCAGCAGCAGCAGCCTCCCTCCCTGGCCTCGTGCACCAAGTCGGCCTGACGCGGTTATCGATGGGCCAACAGCTTTCCGATGGCGAGGCCGCGGATATTGTTTCCCAAATAGTTTCCACTGCGTGACGACCGATTCGCGCGCACAGAGGGCCGATAAGTGCATCGTGTAATCGTTAATTTTATCGATGTTGCCGTGTAATTGACGCCCCCGCCACGGTAAGCCGCGCCAGCTTGCCAATAATTCGGCGGTGCGAACCAGGCCATCGTGCCAGCGTCCTTGCCATCCCACGGCCACAAGTAGATCGTCGATTTTACATGAAGTCTCGCGTGCTGTGTAACTGCTGAAATATTAAACGGCGACAACGGGCCGAGTAAAGTACGTTTGATGTAGTTTCGCCATTAACGCTGGGCCGATGTTCCGCGCCACGGCGGTGACAGTGTCGCACTGAACCACGGAGTTTTGGGAATTTATGAATTAAGGGTTCTTTCGGTTAAGACACTTTTGCGCTTCGCTACTGGTATCCCGGGTTTATTTACGCGTTCTCGATCTCCTTTGTCGTCTTTTCAATCGACTGTGCCTTTATTAAGTGCATATGTATCATATACTAGTCAGCCGCGGAGCTGCGCGTCTGATATTGACCTAAACCCCTTGCGAGCGGCGAAACCTGCACATTCCTTTTGCTAGAAAGCGTATTAAGGGAAAAGTTGCCAGTGTTCGGCTTGGTTACGAACATCTGTACAAGTATACAGCAGTTTATCACGCGAACAATAACTTTCTAATTCATCTCCGTGAAAATTCTTCGCATTCCTTAACAATCAGCAAGCAAGGGCAGAATTTTTATTAAAACGCAGTGGGTCCTTTCCCTATTTTTCTTCCACTGGTCCGTTCGTGGCAAAGATACCGGTCGTTCAGTTTTTACGACGTTTCCAATTGATTTCCGTAACGGTCCCTTTTCCCGCCCCAATTCGACGGGGCACAACGCGCGACCAACTTTTCGCCCGGTTGTTTTATTTGCCCGATCGTCCGATAGCCCGCCGATATATTTGCGAATTTAATATCGCGCCGTGTTTTACGGACGTCGATGTTAAAAACGTATAAAGGAAACAAAGGGAAAAAGCAGCAACAACAATGCGGCGTAAACGAATACACGGGAATACCTGTACAAACGATACACGTCGCAGTCTCCGTCGACCGATTTTAACGGACGGCATAACCGCGCGGCCCGGCGGTGTAAACTTAAAAATTTTAACGCATCCGACCCGCGCTTCCCTCGACCCCTTCCATCCGTGAGCGGAGTTTAGAATGGCCAGACGTAAAAAGCGGCAGGTTCCCAGCGGCGGGTGGGTCAATAATTGCGCTTCTGTCAATGGCGGCCCGCTGGCATCCGGTCGTTGGAGCGGCGGGAAAAGTGTGGTCCGACCGCGGGGTGATTAACGCGGTTAATTTGTTGCAATTTGACCCGGCCAGCGCGCACCCTCGATCCAGGACCATCCCGTGCCCACCCCTTCTCTCTCAGCCCCGTCCTCCGCGTCCCCTTTCGCTGCGTAGCTTCGAGTCGGTCCGCGTGTTCGTAAATAATTTACGAGTCGTAATTGTAATTTTCTATCGGTTACACCGCCACCGGGACCGGGCGTTACACGTCGTCGCGTGGTCGTTGGGGGGGAACGAACCAGCTAATCAGAAGCGACGTCTCGAGCTTTTAAGGGGACACCGGGGCTGTCGTTGAGGTCGATCGATCGCGAGAATAAAAAGGATCGCTCGGAGAAGCCGGAGCGATAGGCGCAAATGTACGATTAAATCGACACCGGCCCAGGCATCGATCGATTAAATGGAAAAGAAACTAATGGTCTCGGAATAGCCGGCGGGCCAATGGGTCGAGCGTGGACCTATTTAACTTTCTCGGATAATAGATTATTAGGTCGCGCGATCTTCGGCGAGACTTATACGACGGTGGCGCGGCGCCGACGGGGGAAGTGTTTTTTAAATTGAAGCCGATACGTTGCGGAGGAGGCGAGACGCGGGGGGAGCGGCCGAGCAGCGTTCTCTTCTCACGAACGGGTGACGCTGAAGATTGCAAGTTGCGCCGCGCGAAGTTGCTCGACTTCGACGGAGCCTCGAGGAAAAAACTTTCCTCTCGCCCGAGTTTTACGCTCGAGTATTTATTATCTTTTTATTAGCATCGCGGGGGGGGGGGGGGTTTATCTCGACGGGGGTGCGCGGGGGTATAAAAACGTGTCGTTTAATAACGGCATCCTCGGTGAATATCAAGTACATTCCGCCGAGTTGCCGGGTAAATATTTTATGAAACCGAAGGGGTCGTGTAATCCGATGAGTGGGAGCTCGTGGGCGAATTTCGGGACGGAAGCGCGTTATAGAAACGTGCGCGTGTACGTCGATAAAATGTTACCGGAATATCGGCCAATCCCGCGGTCGAAATCTCTAATTGCGAAACATTAATCCCTGCGTTCCAATTCCTTACGCTGGAAGCTGGAGAGCAAGCCAGTGTCCCTGGGGATCTCTCCGGGCGACTTAGGTCGAGACCGTGGGCTCGGGGCAGTACGACCTCGGGGTGTGCGCGTAGAACAAGGTAGAAGTTGGGTCGGCGTGCAAGGATCAGGGGAAAGGTGGAATCCTCTCACGTAGTCGAGGGCAGAAAGAGACAGGGGACCTGTCGTAAGAAGTGGAGGATCCCGTTCTCATCTTCGGCATTCCTCCTGTACAAAATTAACTATCAAAACGTGCCTTCCCGCTCTTTTATCTCCGACTTAAATACCTCGCCGTTTCGTTATTAATAACGAGAGAGACCTACGGCACAATAAAAGTACGTGCATTATCTCGTAGCGGAATTCATGAAATCGTTTTTTACGAAGAACCGGTGTAATCTCGCTGCGATATTTAATATCGCACCTTTGTAACAAATACTTGCTCAGGGCGGTCAGAGGCGCACAGTAGCGACCTAGCTTTACACCGTAGCCTTTCGATACTTTAATCACTCTCTCTCTCTCTCTCTCTCTCTCTCTATCCAGTTTCTTTTCCCTTCGCCTCCGTTTAATTTTATTGCCTAAGCTAACACCCGCCCCCGCCCAGCATACACGTGTCTTAAAGCTGTCTGTTCTTTTCTGCTTCTCCAACCAGTTCTGACTCGCGAACGCCCTTGAAGGGAGGTAAAGGGACGATCCTTAGCGTGTTACTCGAAACCCCGTGCGTGAGCTTAAGGAACGACCCGGACGAAGACAGCCGCTTAATCCGTTTAATCCGGCTTACGAGAATACGACTGGTTATCGTGAACCCCTCCTCTTCGCATTACTTATACCGCTATCCGGCAACGGTTTCAAAATTCGCTACCAACCGTGCGGTTCCGGTCGCCTCTGCGGAAGGAGGAACAACGGAACAAGGTAACACGACTCCATGTTCTCTTATCGATCAACCACCAACTCACTGAACGACTACGCGTGCACTATGTAGACTAGCAAACCTCCACCCAGCAATGCAACCGCAATACATAGTTCTATACAATTAATGCACAGTAACTCTTGTACGTTTCACCCCTCGATCAATTAGCAACTCCCTACCATCTCGCAGCAAACTGTACGCTTCTTAGCGTGATCCGAGAATCACCTGTGCCCGACGCAGTAACCGCCGTCGCGAACAAAAATGATACTCGCTGCGTTCGGCGAGCGCAAGATCCTCTGATCACTTCAGACGGTACAAGTAAGCATCAAGGACAGGTAAATTCGCTCTCCCCGCTCGGGGGATGCATACAGAGAAGCTTACAATTCGGTACATGCATCCAGCTCGATTAGCGTTCTCCCTGTGATCATTACGAGCACCCGATACGTGATCCAATGCGCGTCGGCTATTTAATGCAAATGGCCGGCGTCTAACATCGGGGGTAAAACGTCGGCTTCTTTGACCGCCGGGGAGCTCTCCGTGGTGTCTCCGTCTGGCCAGGGGGGAGGATGGCGGGGCGATTCGATCGGCCGGCGGACTCGAGATCCACAGGTTCAGGTGTCGTAAAGCTTAGAGGCTTGCAAGCCCGTAAGATAGGCATTAGCATGCATAGGTTGGCTCGACGCATTTAGCAAACTCATCCCACCAGCATGCCATTCCCTTCTCGGTCTCTTGCTCCGTTCGGAGGGCAGGCCGACTACTCGGCCTGGCGCGCGGCGGCCGGGGGTAAGTTGGCTCGAGCGAGGCGCGCCAGCTGAGGGATGAGTTGCAACGACGCGCGCACGCCTCCACTCCTGTACGCGACACAGAGCAACGGCAAGCTTTCTTCGCTTTTTGCCCTTCGCTCCGTCCGACCTGGCCAGTTACTCGCTCAAGTATGCATAAATTTCACGCTCGTGCACGTACGAGCGACGACTGTTTCCGTTCTCGCCTCTCGCGCCGGATTACCCTCCGTTGCTGCTTATTAAGGGGTGAAATACCTTGCCGGGGTTCGCGCTAATTTCTCCGATTGTCGGCTGGATACCAGGATAGCTGGGGGACCCGTTGCATTATTCTTTCCTGCATTCGCAACGCCTCCAGGATACCTTGAGAATACTCAGCGCCTCTTAGACGCGACTCTTTTAAGACGCATCGAGGTTCTCGTATTTGGGGGGTCGTTCGCGTTATTTCTCGTGAATTGAGAATCACATCTGACGACTGGTATCGTCGTTACCGCAGCTCCTCAAGTTAAAAGTTGTCGGCCCACGAAGGTCGACGAAGCCCGTCGCAACGGCGTCCCATTGAAATCGACCATCCTCAAGGGTTTTAAGAATATTTTCCAACAACACGTAGCAGCGACGTAGACGCGGCCTCTCCTCCCAGTCGGTTTTGAAGCTGCTAGCAGCTCTCAGGCACCTTGGGAAAGATTGCACCTCTTACGCTTTCACGCCTCCTTATCAGAGCCGCTCCTTTTACTGAAACTTTAATACGAGTACGGCCAGCCGGCAAAGAACGCAGCGCCCTTTTTCTCCGCGATTATTAAGTCGCGCTACTGGCGCAGCTCGTCACGATAAAAATGAAATCGATCAATCTCGCAACCCGCCCTCCCCGTTCTTTGTTTCCGCGGAGTCTCCAGTCCGCGCGGGGTGTGCTCGTTCTAATAATGAAACGAGATTCAAACAGATCGCATTTCGGTGTCGTATTTTAACGTCCGAACGGCCGAACGACAGAGGAAATGAAACAGAAGGCCGCGCAGACGTGTGCGGTCGCGATAAATCAGGCGGGGGGCGAGGAGCGATAAATCAGGAAATTTCTTTTCCCAACCCCTGTTTGCCGCGCGACCTGTAGCCCGTCGGTTGTCATCTGGCGAGTTATTCGCGACATCGATCGTGAATATATTCGAGTGGCGGGCAACGGCGGCTCATCGGGTTGCTGGGGAGATGTAGAGTGGGTAACATGTGCGAGATAATCCGAAACTGTTCCCGACGGTGCCGTCTTAACCCAATTTCTCCGGCGCCTATCCTTACATTGGCCCGGTTGTTCGCTATTTCCGTGCTGCCCATCCCTTATTCACGTATCCTTTCTCCATTCGCCGCGTGCACTGCTACTTAATAACGCCGGGCCCGGCTAGTAGCGCGGCTCTACTCGCTCGTGTGCGGTTTTATACTGCGGCTCGAGCGAACCTTCGGCGCTTAACTGCCCCGTTATGAATCTTCGCCGGTTAACCGCTCATTAGCTGACCATGTACCGGCCGATTCTTTCCGTGCTTCGCCCCCTGATTCTTGCTGGGTGCTGGCAATAGGCGGTGATTGATAACGATACTGCGGGGGACGTTTGTGGCTGGTCCTTGATGGCAGCCGATTCGGCCACTGTGCAATTTTAAGTTAGAGTTTCGGGAGCTCAGGTTATAAGAATTTGAGGGTGATGATTGGTTGGATTGTTAATTTTGGGGAGATGCAGGAGTCGCGAGGCACAGTTTTTATTTTATTTTATTTATTTAACGGGCTGTACCCTTTAGTTAAAACGAGTAAGTAAGTATTCCTATGTAACGGAAGAGAGAAAAAGAAAAGCAAATATACAGAGTCGTTTCGCGGCAAAGAAACAAGAGAAGTAGAAATAAAACATACCGATGTACATTTTTGTAAGTGTACTTGAATTATTTGTTGTGTGCTGTCTCTCGTTCTGGTGCGCTGTTGCAAACAGTCTGTTGATCTGTTTCACAACCTATCGCAGAGGAAAAGAGCGTCGAACCTTAGTTATCTGGATTTAAGGGGGAACACTACTGTGACGGCCGGAAAAGTGAGTCGTTTTTAAGAATTTTTTCGGGAATAATTTACAGTTTACATATACAAATTTTTATTACCTACCTTTAGTACAATGTCTTAAGAGACTGTAAGAAAAGATATATAGAAAAACATGCATAAATTTGAATATATTAATTAATCTTCTGGACCCGTCACGCGCGCTGGTCGAATGTGTAAATATGGAACAGCAGGTCCGAAATCAACTTTCATTTTTTCATAACCTATATGAGCGCAGTTTCTGCTGCACGTTCGGATTCTTTGATTGAAAACCAATTTTCTTGAAATACGCTCGAAAAACTGTCCATCTTATTCGCGGATTTTCGAAACTTCTTTTCTAAAGCGCACCATTTTTATCAAAATAATTTGTTTAAGAAATCGGTATGTGAAACGGAAACTACACTCCTATAGTTTATAAAAAAATGAATATATAATAAATATATTAAAATTTATGCATGTTTTTCTATTTTTTTTTGCTATAGTCTCTTAAGACATTGTACTAAAGGTAGGTAGGTAATAAAAAATTGTATATGAAAACAGTAAATTATTCCTGAAAGAAATTCTTAAAAACGGCTTACTTTTCCGGCCGTCACAGTGGTGTTCCCCCTTAAGAATAGATTCTCAGAGACACGGTTAATTCGCAGTGATGCAAAGTTTGGCGATTGTCACGGGGCTGGCGTGATATAAGGAACGAGACGTTATTAGGCAGTTATGGGTCCCCGTAGGTGCATAGGTGCGTGTTCGAGCAAGTTGGGACGTGTGGCTGGTGTTCTTACGGTGGTGTACGTGCTCGTAGTGGCCGTACACGCGAAACTAAGCTAGTATGCTAATAACAGCTCCGAGTGGACCTCGTACACAGAATCGCACTCGCATTACAAACTTGAAGGCTGAATAATTTTGCTATTAACGTTTTCGCGGCCGATTCCAGCCCGCCATTTTCTCCCTTCAGCGATTCGAGCCACTTGCCCCAGCGATTCGCGATTTGTCGAGATTTCGTGGACGATTGAGGGAAAGGCTCGCAAGTCCCTTTACTCTCCTCGGATCCTGCGAGGGGCAATGGAATGTCGGTCAGATTCCAGTGGCGAGCTTTCGACTGGAAAAAGTGTGGAAAGCCCCGAGACGTTTTTCCAACGGTAGGCGATCGAACTTAAGCGAGTCGCGTGTTTCAAGTGTAAAGAGTAAAATTATGCGTACAACTGATTAACGGGGTGTACCCGTTTGAACCCTCGGAAAATGTGTACATTTTGTGGATTTTTTTACAAGTCAACGGTTTGATGCAGATTTCCCGTTTGTTTGCTATCTTTACATAGTATTATGAACTACTTCTAAAAAAAGTTTCAGTTAAAAAACTATTGTTTTTCGGAAGTTATGGATACATATCCGAAAGTCTCTCGATTTTAGACGGCTAAATGGTGGGCCTGAAAACAGCTGTATGTCGTGTCTGAAATCAAAAACAATAAAATCTTCTTATAAAGTATGTCAATAGCTATCGTCCAACGGGGCCGATTTTGAAAATTTTGAAAAATAAAGAAATGGTGAGAGATCGAAGGTAAAGTTACATTTTTCTAAGAGAAAAGGCCACCTTTTTTCTTTGTAAATAATAAACGGGGAATCGGAATAAAAAATGCCCTTGTTGGACGAGGTGGAATCTTATTACGATCCTGCATGCAAAATTGGAAGTGAATTGGTTGAACGTAGCGCGAGTTTTTAGGCCCACCGTAATGAAAAATATAGTTCCGCTGTGATCGGTCGAGCCACCGCGCCGCGCCGCCCTGTGCTACCTGGGTTGTTACACTCAAATGTCTATAACTTCGTCAATTTTCCGAATTTTTTACATCGGACTTGATTTATAATATTTCTAAAACATCAATCTATGAAAATATGCAAAAAGAAAAAATCCAATCTTTGACACTTTCAAACGGTTATACCCCCTTAATTAGTCCAGCCTCGGGGGAGGGTTTCCCCGCGAGCAACTAGGTTTCACCGTTCCACCCCCCGGGGTGTTTTTTGAACTTGTCACCCTGGCTTCGAGTACCCACGGGGCTCCCGCGCCAGCGAGTTTCACCAAGTTGCCGGGAAACTTTCGAAAATTATTTGTCCGATCGTTTCTGGTGTTCTACCCTCCCAAATCGAGGGTGGAGCGACGGGGATGCGTCGCGGAAGAGTAGCAACTGCTGCCTTCAAGACAACAGAGCGTTTTCTGAGCTTCGAAACTCCTACGTCACTCTTGCCCCGGCGCATCCACTTTATTTACTTGTAAAGAGCTTCGGAGTTTCATCGAGACTCGGGGAACGCGAACATTCTTTCTCTATTCTCCCTCGAATGCCTGAGGGTCGGACTTAGCAGCCGACGCGCCGAAATCGAACGGAATCTCGTTTCCGTTCCGTGCTTGCCAATAAAACTCACCGATAGAAGTGGTCGGCCGTTAATCCAGTCCGGCAAGATGATGGATCGGCGCCGGTGATGTGCGAACGTCCGATCGACGGAAACGTTCGCGTCCGGAAATTGTCACTTCCGACGGACTAATGCTCTTCCGGCAAAGATAACGCCGGACCGTTACGTAACTCGCCACGGAACGATGAAGTTCCCCGCGACTTTTCAGCCCCTCGAACGGCCGTTTAACAGCTCGCGATTATTCCACGGCGTTCGTCCCCGTGTTTCGTGCCCCGTGTCCCCCAACCCTCTCTTCGTTCAACCTCCCCGCTACCGTTCTCGAGCTACATTCGCAGCCCCCGCCGCATTAAATATTCATCGCCCATGGAGATTTTGAAGGCGCCCGGGTAGTCGTCGAAGTCCGCTATTTGCACTGGGTTACAGTCGCTGCAAATTAGAGGACCCCGCCGCCCGGAACGTTTCAATTTCCGTTCGGGGAAGCTGTCTATAAATACCAACCGTATTAAGTCCGAGGGAGACAATTTACCTTTCATTCCCTCCTCTTTTCCCCCCGGGTCCGCGTGACTTTCAGCCTCGCCTTCGAGGGGAGAAGGTAATTTCCCCGCGACTTTATCGACCTCATTAGCGAACACCACAAATTTGCTTCCGTTATTTGCCCGTGGGGGAGGCGATTCACGTACCTGCCGGGTGTGCTGTCGCGCACCCCCTGGACCAACAGTGGATCCGCGGTTTAAAGAGCCGAAAGAGTTCTTGCGCCGCGGTACTTTGATCGGCGAAAAAACGCGCCCCTCGATCCGAGCAAATGTTTAACGACGGGAACGCTTTTCGACCGTTAAGCTGAGCAAATTGTTTCTCGTCTTTGACGGTGGCCGCGCGCACCGAGAAGCAACGACCGGAGGAGAGTGGCTGGGAAAAAGAGGTTTACCAACGGCCATGCATAAGCGCCGCAAGTCGGACTTCGTCGTAATTAAGGCAATTACCAGACTCTCGGCGGAGGGCTCGAGGGCTCCTCGTGTGTACCGCTTACACGTGCCTTACAATGTCGCAATTATGCGAACCAACCGCGTGAACCGCCGCTATTAAAACGTCGCCGGTTAGTTCGACGCCGGTGCGCTACGCATTGTCGCTATCGCAATTTTATCGGGGGAACAGCCGCTGGCTGGGCGAGAACTTCCCCGCGAACTCGTCAGACGACGTTCGATCAGGACTCGGAGGGGTTGTTGGGACTTATTGAAGGCGAAATTTACGGTGGGAGATTTTGCAGGGAACCGCGGCGCGATAAGCAGTCTTTTACGCGTAAAAGGGGCATCAAAATCTGCCTGCGTATTTTAACTAGAAGTCGCGGGGGAGCGAGGGCAATCGTGCTTTTGGCTGAGATAACTCTAAAAGCACTTTGGCCTGAAAGTCCAGGACATCGCACTTTCGGTAAATGGACAAACAATCGCGGAGAACTCTCGCCGTTCCATGGGTTGCCGTCAGAGGCAGTTGTTGCATTTTAATTCACTGTCGGTGGCCGAGGAACGCACGCTGTAGGTTTTCCCGCGTAACGTTATCTCTCGCGGAAAGAATCGCGAGCGGCCGAGTAACGGCTGATTGTTCGGCTTCCCGCGAAGGAAGAATGGAAATTAATTACTTACAGGGCCGCGGGCGTTTCCCATTGTAGCCGCCAGTCATTGCTGTTCCTCTTTGCCAGATGGGGGATATGAATTTGTAAAATTAATCACTATTTGTTGGGATCGAGAGGAGGGCGAGTGGTGGGCGCCAAGCCGCGTGCAGCCAGTAACGAGGTAATTGCTAAAGTTTATCTCGCCGAAGACAGCAAAAATTAATTACAGCCAGATAGCCAGCGACGTTTACGCCTCAACCTACCTACCCTTACTTTCTCCGTTATGTACGCATTATGATCCGCGCACCGTGGCAGGTCGGTGCAACTTCCCCCTCGAACGTTCAACCCTTGCTCCACCCTCGGAGGGCCCGTGCAGAAGCGTTTCCGAGAGAAAAATATTCCTGGCGATGCTTTCGAGCGCGAAAGGCCAAACCAGTGAAACTGGTCCGCAGTTACGACGGCACGTGACGTTCCAGTGATATTAGTAGTATCATAGCATGTTGACTCGCAATCCGCCAGGTGCTTCTTCACCCGGCGTGCAGCAGAAATTAATTAGCAACAAAGAGAAATCGTTGCTTTTATTTGAACACCCCCACCGAGCCATTGGCTCCTGTTCATCGCGTTCTTTGTGCCCATTTCCTTAGGGACTGCTTTCCAGCCTGCTCGTGCTTCTGTCCTGTCTCTCTGTCTGGTCGCGATGCGTACGATATTCATTGTCTTTGTGCCCGCTCGTGCCTCTAAGCCGTCTATTCACCCCCTGCTCGCCCTCTTCCTCGAGCCCTCATTTCCTCTTACAGACGTATGCTCGCGTGCACCTTTTTTCAGTTCCCCTTTAGCGGTGTTGCTGGTCCTTCTCCTTTGTGCCCGCCTGCAGCCTGCGATGGCTATCGCCGCGGGCATTATTTTCATCGTTTCGTTCCTGACAAACAAGCAGCCGGTCGACGGGCTGCGCGAGCGAGGGCCACGGAAGATAACGGAGGCGTGGAAGAGGGAAAGCGGGGAGGAAGCGAGGCGTACAGGCGTAATAATTACGCGTAATTACGCACCCCGCCAGGGTGGCTACGCGACGGCAGAAGTTTACGCTCGCGACGTATCTCGTTATTTCACTTTCCGCCAGTTAACCCGAGAAACGGAAGCGCCAAGACCCGTCGCCGACGACCGTGTTTTTGCCGGCGAAAGTTTGAAACGACGGCACGTCAGCCTTCGACGCTTCGCCGACCAGGACGCTGCCCTCCTCTCCTTTTTTTGTCCGCCCAGCACGGTTTATTAGACCATCGTTACGACGTTATTGAATCACGCGGGCAATTAACATCAACAATTGGCAATTTGGCTTATCGGGTCGTTATCTGCGGGGCCGCGTAACTGTTTTCGTTTGCGACTACACGCGCGCCCATCGCTACGTTCAATTGCGATCGGCGTATTCTTGCGATGTAATTGTATTAATTACATTTACCTGCGTTTCAATTAGTAGAGGCACCGCTAATTATAACGGGACCCAGGCCGCGGCGTTTCGTACTGTCGAGACTGGTCGATAACGAAACGTTTGGGCACAACTCAGACGTCTCCTTGATTCCTGCATCCTGTTATTTCAAATATTTCTCCGCGCGGAATTGACTGACCGATAGATAAGATTTTTAGATCGGGATACATTAAAGAGACCGTTAACGATAAGGTTCCCTTTCCTAAGTCTAATGCTCCGAAGCCACTCCAAAGTTGTACGCCCACAGAATTTAGGAAACTTTCTATCAGACCGCACTCTCGCAAGTTCTCCCCGCGTGGCTCTTCGTTCCAACACCAAATGTCCCTCTGTCGAGGACAGAGGGCGCTAGGTTACCTTACTGATGAGTCCATTAGCAGGTCCAAGACGAAATTGCGACTCCCTTTTCCCCCGACTTTCAGCTCACGACGATCAATAAATTGCCTGTCATTAAGCGTAACATTCCCAATTTCTGCTGTCAATAAAACAAAACACCCACGATACATCAACGTAGCCCCGCATACTCACCCCCAGGGCTTGATGGCTTGTTTCATGGGTGGTCATTCCCAGGAAACATGTCCTCAAGACGGGAACTGGTGATCCCGGGGTACCTGAGCTGCTCTATTACCGAAACCGTGCAAGAGGCTCGTCCGTGAGCATTCTACAAACGTGACAGCCCCATCCAGACTTAATGGGGAGCGAGGGCCTCGAGAATCGCGGTTAGACCAGGGGAATTCCTCAGTCTGCCTTGTATAGGTGTCTAAAGACACGGGGGTCCCATTCGGCTCCCAAGCTAGACGAAAATTCGGTGCACGCGGATGACAGTCATCAGCTGTGACTCGTTCCTCCAGACAATTGAGTTTGCACTCTCGCGCTTAACCCCCAAATACAAGCAGGATGCTACCCCGTCTACAAACAATACGGTTACAGGTACGGAAGCCTAAATACTACGGGCTTCTCTCCGACTCGATGCGTTACGTTTGCTACGTTAAGCAAAAAAAAAAAGAAGAAACCTATCCCCGCGTACCATCACCCTCGATTTGCTGAATTCCCCCATCGCGGCACGTTCGCGGAGAACAAGCATGGCGCGCGCGGCCCAAACGAGTGTCGCGCGTGAATGAAAAAGTTAACGACGTCGGGTCGGGCGGGTCGAATGAAAATTATTTCCCTTTAATTAATCGAGCCACGGGTCGGCTGGCGCGCCGCGAATTTTCTCGCCCGATCGATCGCTCGCGACAGAGTTTGCCTCGTTTGCGCGAGCTCCGTCGTCGCTTTGCACGTATTAACTATTCGTTAGTAGCGCTAGTTGGTTCGTAGCCTCATTAGCGGGGGGCGCTGCGTAGCTGAGTCCCCGGCGAGCGCCCGCGACAGCGGTGGGTAGCGCGAATTACCGAGTACTCGCGGCCGTAATACAAATTGCACGAGATCTGCGAGTGCCGGGCGGGCCGCGACTCCGCAACCAACTGGCACTTTGTCCGACCGCGACGAGCGAACGCCGTCCACGGAATAAGTTAACGGACCGGGGAAATTTGCATAACGCGCGATTTTTCGGCGGCCCGCCGGCTGCCTCCTCTGGAAATTACCGGCCTGCAGGACAGGCCGCGCGAAACCGTTCCCCCGTGAAAATGGAAATCGGATTACGATCTGGGTTTGCTTAATATTAACGTGCCAGGGCATCGCGTATAATCACGATAGCCGACCACCAGTTGATTTTCTTCTCCCGCCGCCCCATTAACAATCCCCCGGGCGTCTTCGTCGACGCGGCCGGACGTGTGGCCGCGGCCAGTCGAAACCGCTGCCGGGAGGAAAGGGGCACGTTGACGGGGGATAAAATATGCAGGGAACAGTTTTATCGGACAGAGGGCCGTTTGTCGGGCGCGGGCGTATAGAGTGGCGTTAATTCGGCGGACTGCTGAGTTTACCAGGGGGGAAAGCGGTTGCTCGTGGAAGCCTGCGGCCTTTGAATCTCGGGCGTTCCCTTCTTCAGGACTCTGCTTTGCTAAACCATTTAGCTTCTGCCTTCGAAGAGCTGGGAATAGTCGGCGAGCAGTGCGGATAAGAGGAGAAAAAAGAGTCGCGATGAGGGATGGCGGGTAGGATCCCCGACGCGGTGGGAAAAGAGCCCTCGCCCGAAAGAACCGAGACTCTCGAGCCCATTTCGGCCCGTGCTTTGCCTCTCTGCCGAGGTGCACGGTTGCCAGTGCAGAGGCGAAAGGCGCGACCGCCCAGAGGTTCGAAGCTTTTGCATATCGAGTCGCGGTAAATCTTGGCCCCTCTGCCTTTCGAACGCGCGGCTGGCGTGTCAAAGCAACAACTTGTACGGTTTTCGCAGATACACACGTACGGGGTGACGAGGGCTGGGACGGGAGTGTGCTCAAAGGGTTCAAAGGGATTCTATAACCGTAGGGTTATCCAGCTGATCCTTCCGTCTTTTTCGATTCCTCGTTCGAACGTGTTCCGTATGAA
Organism: Andrena haemorrhoa; assembly: GCA_910592295.1. Lineage (NCBI taxonomy): Eukaryota > Metazoa > Arthropoda > Insecta > Hymenoptera > Andrenidae > Andrena > Andrena haemorrhoa. Next base: position 4,364,767 of record OU342944.1, on the reverse strand, counting down.
AGGCGAGAAGTTTGACGCCGCTCTCGCGATCCTCCGTTCGCCATCGGTGCCAAGTGTCGTGGGGCATACCTGCGGGGCGGAGAGAAAAGGAACACGAGGATCGGATAAAACTGATTTCCCTCGATCGAGCCACCGTAGTAGCTTGAAGATCGTAATCGAACGACCCGCGGAGAATGGCACTGTCCAAGAACAGAGCGGTGGCAAGGGTTCGGCAACGGTGTGCCAAGTTCCGGCCACGACACTACACGGAGCGGAGCTCAGGCACGAGCCAAGGTGTCGGTTGTTTGGCCGGGGAGGTATTAGGTGCTATCTAACGTCTATGTGGGAGTTTGTCGAGGAGGCCTCTCTATGTTTCCTCAAAGTATGTATCCTGGAGTGGGTTGTGTGTGCGCGCGGGGGAGGCTCGCGTCTGTGTTATCGTGTGTACTCGGCCAGAACTCTGGCGTGTTAGACCCTCGGACGTGGCTGGGTGGTGGTGTCGGTGAACGCGTTTCCTCGCGCACGTGCGCCAACGGAGCACACGTAGGCGACGCCCGTGCACGTGTGCCTGGGGGATGGTTGCAATTTCCCCGTCGTTGTGTACATCGATAGCGGGGGCTACAGTAACGGAGCCCTGTTATAGCCGGCACGACGACGTGCCCCAGTACACGCGGCGGTGGCTGCCCGTGTGTAGACGCACGTACAGATATACGTATAAAGGCGGCAGCGGTTAACCTATCTGGTGGGGCGTGAATAGAGTGCGCCATGGAAGCTACACGATGTCGGACAGCACCTCTTGCTCGCCGACACGAAGACGGAAGGGGGCACGATGAAAAGAGGCTCCCGGCGCAGGGAGGGAGGAAGTCTTGAAAAGCTCGCCCCTGCTGAACAATCGCTTCAAAGTCGCGGACTCGCTCATTGACGCTACCCTCGGTTCCTTCTTCCTACGCCACCATTTTAGGACCTCTGGCTGGATCGCGCAGGGGAGGAAGTCTGTCGGTACGACGTCCAGGGTAATGTTTACGCCACAGAGGAATTTAAGCGACCGCTGAAGATACGAACACTCGCAGGTAAACGAAGGAAATTCGCGCAGTCCACTCGTAGCCGCGTCTCAGAACTGCACGTCGGTCTGAATGTAACAAGGTGGCCAGTAACGAGGGAGGAGCCCAATGCAAAAATCCCACGCGCCCCATAAAATCGTGGCGCAGTAAAGCGAGCAGGAAGGCGCATCCAATCGAACCCAGTCGAAATCCGTACGTGCGAGTGACCCCCGCTTTATATTCCGCGTCGTGACCGCTGATGCAAGCCTTACATTCCGTGCACCTCGCCTCGATCTTCCATCTGGCCAGATCTTCAGCCCCGTCGAACGAAACTGCAACGGGCAAACGTAAACCGACCCTGATCCTCATCACTCTTCGGGCTTGTTCGCGGGGTTTTATTCGCAGGCCAGGGTGCTGCACGGTCGGCCCGCTGAATCGGGCATTGTTATACACTCGCTGGCGTGGCCAATTGTAAACGTCTTGTCGGGGCTGCATTGGGAACAGAAGCGTTGCGCGTTTGCCGCTAAGTTTCACGCTCTTCTCGTCTCTCCGTTGCTTGAGGAATTCCCTCGTTGACCTTAGCCTCGCGCCGCTATTCCCATTGCATTCTTCGAGCATCTTAATAGATTTCTTGAATGGTTGCATTCGCCTGCGTTCTTGAAAACTCGATTCACTCGGACAGCTTGAGCTGGGCGGATGGGTAAACCGTTACCCTGCTGGAACGAATGTAACCCAAGTCCCATCGAAATGCCACGATCGGTGACAACAGGGCTCGGTGAAGCGTAGCGACCTCTCATTGGCACTAAAAGTTCCGTCGCGCCAAAGGCGAAACGCGGCGGCCAACGTCCAATCGCGTCCGGGCAAAAAGGGGGATAGTTTACCGAGACCGCCGGTGTCGGGAGGGAAAACGACACGCGTCAAGCCCGTCCGGCCGCGTAATGCTGATCCGAGATCGAATAACCGCGTTTAAGCGAGCGGCAAATTAATCGTGGCCCGCTGATATCTTCCGAAAATCCATTATACCCTCGTGCTCCCGGTTAACGGGGAAAAGCGGGTTAAAAAATTAGGGTGGGTCGAGGAGAAGAAGCGGAACGGCCGTGAAAAACACTCGCGAATAATGCCGCGATGCGAAATGCACGGTTCACCGCGCATAATTACGAGGGCACGACACGCCGAGCTCTGGAATTATTGCGGCACCGAAACGAGCGCAACCGCCCCGGCATACCTAAACGAGAGAGGCAAAAACGCGACGAAGGCATGGGCCAGAGGAGAGGACAAAAAAACTGGCGGGGCAGGGACAGCCGAGGAAATAATCATATTCGGGGCTTTTGAATCCCCGAACAATTAGCCCCGCGGTACTCGAGAGGCCAAACAGTTTAAATCTAATAACAACGGGTCGTCGACGGTATTCTCCGGCTTGCATCTTATTATCGTGATCCCGTTGCGATGATACCTCTCTAGTCGATTTTCTCCGTTTCTCTACCTGCGCATTTTCATCCATTTCCGTTCTTTCGTTCGTCCGCCCGATTGTCCCCCGTTGTTCTACACAGGGAACCATTCAAATGTTGCGATGCTTTGTTTCATATCCGTTGTGTTATACAGCGCGGATAAGTAATTTGTTATTTGATTCGGCCTGCGCCGGATTACCGGACTCGAGGGGAGTTCGAGCCTCGCGTCGTCTTCGTTTGAAACAGCCGAGTGTATTTCGCTGCGGCTTAATTGAAACGGTATGTTTGTAAATACCGGACGTTTTGTAGCAGATTTTGTAGCGGTCCGATTATTGCCACGAGTGTTTCCCTCGCCTCTCGATATATCGCGCCGTGTCGGCGGTGGATTTGCAGCGGCGAGTATAAAACTCCTCTCGTAATGACAAGCTGCGAGGGAAAAAAACGAGGCAGGTATCGCGTGATTGCTAGGGATAAAGTTTCGTTCCGGGGGTGTAAAAAAATATGGAAATATATATATAGATACCGTCGGCGGACGGGGGGAAATAAATAAACAAACAACAGACACCAGCTGTAGCTGGAAAAAAGATCCGTGCCAATGACAGTTGTGACGCGGGATCGCGGATTCAATAATCCGCTGCTATTGAACGACGAAAGCTGAAAATGAATACGCGAAGCTTTTCCTACCCCCCCTCAACCTTCCCCCCCTGCCGCGGGGTGCTTTTGTCGCCCTGCGACCCTCGCCTAGAGTAACACGCACTCGTAACGCACGGAAAAAATCGAAGTTCTGCGTTAAAAGCTCTTTTTAAAACAGCGTGTTTAAAACGTTTATTTCCACTTTTCGAGCGTTAATCATTGACGCGACACTTCAATTGGTTCTGTTGCTGCAGCGAACCCCTTTAACGGGTTCGATTCCCCGAGCATTCAATCGCGAGTGCTCGATCGGTCGGCGTGGCTGCGAGATAAACTAAACGTTGAAAATGCTTCCATTTCCCGTTTTTAATTGAGTCGTTGATTCGCCTCTAATTATCCGGTCTCCGTGCTCCTCGATGCATTTCCCACGGCGGTGATCCACCGCCTGCAATCGATGTCGTGACCGGGACACGGGCCGATCGTCGCACCTCGTGGCCAGCCCCAGTTTCGCGGGATCCGTGACGTCCTGACGGTGGTCGCTGGTGGCTCTTGGCGGCTAGTGAGAAATTAGGGAAGGTTTAACGGTGGCCACAGCGTGGCGCCCCGCGCCCTAAGTGATCATGGATTAGCTGCACGAGGAAATCTAGCACCCCAAGGGGGTGGCAGCGAAAGGGGCTGCTTGGCAAAACCATGCGCCAGCCAACTAATTACCACGGCACGGGCCAGCGACGCGACGGCGGTTAGAGCTGGCCGGCCAGCTTCAGTCATGATCGTTACGACCATCCGGCTGCGTTGGGGAGCGGTGGAATTCTCAGTGTTTGCCAACCTTGTCGGCCACCCCGGCACCAGTCGATGACGACGGTGTACTTGCGCTCGTTACGGCCGTGTACCTAATGGAAGAAGTTCAAATCGCCGTCACCTCCCCGTGCGAGCGACCGAATCAATTCGTGCGCGGCACCCTTGTAAGCGTGGCCGGTGCGCGAGCACAGATGGAAAAAACGTACGGCTGGTGGCCTCGTTAATGTAATAACCCTCGTTCCCGTGCACTTCTGGCCACGTTTCTGGCTAGGGCGAACTGCATTTGCGGCGGCGTTCGCGTTTACGAGCACCGCGGCCCGGAAGCAAAACCACCCCCTCCGCGAGCACGCGGAATGTCAAGAGTTACGAAATAAAATTAAAAAAAAAGAATAAAGAAATAAACGTCCTGTGTTCATTAATCGAGGGACGGTATTTGCAGGGGCGACAGAACGGCCGGGAATGTTTCGAGCGGTGTACTCGCTTCGGAAAGTACGGAAAGATAATCACGGGGCTGGATCGGGAGTGTGCAATCTCGGGGGAAGCGAGGGGACAGGGGGGCGCGAATAGGCGGACGGGGCCGAAGAGAATGATTATCGTCGCTTACTAGAGAGGAGCAACGGAAAATGACTAGGAGGGTGCTAATTAACCAGCTCCGAGTACACTTCGGCCCCTGACACGAAGGCCTCTCCTCAAAAGATGTTTACGCCGGTGAGAGATGATGCTTTAATCGAGTTGAAGAGACGAGTCGAGTAACCTAATTAACTCTCCTCTTCCGTTACTTCCACACTGGTTTGCCGACGCGCTCCTCGCCTTTCCCCGTGAACGCGCGATCCGCGAGTTCTTCCCGGTCCCGGCGCGGTTCGGCGGAACGTTCGCGACGCGCCCCGAGCATAAATGTCAACCGACTGCGGCGGCTGAAGGGCCTCTAGCCCTCTCCCCTGGGAGGAAAACATTTTCCTTAGTCGCGAACCATCTGAGTCTCCAGGGATGAAGATTTCTGTTGACATTAACGCAACCAGTGACGGGGTTAATTAATTCCCATAATTGAAGTTTGTACCTCTTCCGCGACTGTAAGCGGCTGCCCCCATTCGATGGTAGCGGTATTTCGTTTGCTCTCTAATACCACTTACCTTCCCCTGCAAATCTCCCACACTTGTTCCTGAATAATTCCTTGATTATTCTTCTTAAACTATTCCGCATTCTCTTGTGCGCTCTCCCCTTGCTCACTCTGTTGCCCTGTTTTTTGCAAGCATAGAAGCAATCCGAGTCACAACAACTTGTAATGATTCCGCGCACAAAGACGATTGAGAAACGTGGAATAATAATCGCAGTTTTATATCCCGGTTGCTTAAAGGGTTATAAAATAAGGTATGAAAGGAGTACACCGACGAAGTAGATTCGCTGTTCGGGGGAGAAGAAGAAAAAAATACACCACTCAGGGGGCCCTTCTCGAAGCCAGAGGAAAATGCGGTAATTATAATTCCCTCGGGAATTTTCAGAGCGGAACGTTTCCCGTATCAGAGTGCTCGGTTCGACTTTTAGCCGTCGAGCACCAGGTGGAGGCGTGCCTTTTCAAAAACAACAGAGAGGAAAAGGCTTCGCGCGCACACCTTCCCCTCGACACGCAGCGTCGTTAATGAATACCAACCGTCCGTGTTCGCGGTGTTCCCGCAACCGGTTCATAAACGTCACGTCGACGTGGTACAATTTTGACGTCACGTCCGCCAGCTACATTCGCGACTTCCGTCGCGGTCGCGGATCCCCGGCACGCATGCTAAAACAGCACGCAACAGTCGGCAGAAGCTGGGGAAGAATCATGCTTTTTGTCACCCGTCTACATTCTCAAGACTGCGGACTCTTGGACGTTGGCTACACAAGTATGTCGGCGGAGAATCGAAACGTCAAGAATGATCTGACATACAAGGCCTGCCACTTCACACTGGATTTATCTAAAATTATTCCGGTACCATTTTCCCTCTCACCTCGTCTAAACACTATTGCCGAACTGCTTCACATCTTTCACATCGTAAAACGTTTGCCGATGTTGTACACCACGTTCAAACAACTCGAAACGCTTTGTCTGCAGCAGAAGGCAGGCCGTACGCAAACACGGTGGGCTTCCTCCTTTTGCCAGACTCGTCACGTCTACTTTCAATCAAAGGACACGAACGTTGTGAGAATCACGCGTGACTGGTGCGCACCCTCGAAACTTCTCTTCGCCCCGTCGACGCCATAAGCGTCGATCTGCACACCCCACGCGTAATTTTTCCACCCTGGGAGACCCTTCTACTTCCTCCAAGCCGACTGAAATCAATTTCCACCTGTGCTACTTCGAATCCATTCGCGCAAATTTCCCTTCGTAAATAGTCGAACGCCGGAGGGGGTTGAATTTTAAAGCCAGGGTGGCATACTGCGACTGGCATCGCTTTAACTTCCAGAAAGGGCAATGCCGAATGCTCGATCGTCATTTTGTTGCCAAATAATCGTGAAGCTTTGCTTTAAACGCTGTTACTCGGACCAGTTTCGTTCACCAATTAAGTATGCACCGCCTCAAACGAAATTCCGCTCGTGGCTTGTTGGATGCAAGCTCGGATCGTGCGTTAAAACAATTACAGGAATGGAGTGGTACGGCATCAATTAGCCGCGATGAAGCATACGCGTGGAACGTAAAACCGGAAACGTCCAAGAAAGTAATGCTATCATTGTGAAATAAGACCACGACGAGCTTTCTGCTTTGAGCATAAGCACGATCATCCCTCACTTTTATGAAAAACGAACATCCTCGATGATAAACCGACGCTTCAGGATAACTGAATCCAACATCTGACCGGACATTCGTCGACCCCTTGGCTACGGAGAGGCGAGGGCACGTTTACCAAAGGGTTGCCGCGCTGGGTCGTTAAATGTAATCGGCTATTTGTAGTAAAGCAGCAAATCTTGATAACGCGACGTCATCCGCGAATACGGAATTGCCGGGGGAGCTTAATACTTTCCCGTAACCCGAAATTATTACTGGGAACGTCACGAAATTGAATGAAAGCGCCCGTAGTTTCCAGTGTACGTGGATGAAATGCATCGTGTTTGCGTGGAAAGGGGGGGTCCAGAGGGCGGATGCCAGAGAGAGAGAGAGGGTGCGCTGTACCCACGGGCTTAACCGAATTGCGAGTAAAGCGGCTGCGGGCGTAACGCGATTATATCCGTTCGAGCTTATCGTCTCGTGACTTTTCTAAACACACCTGAACCCCCCGGAGTGACGTCGATTAAACCGTCGGTGGGCGTCGTTCTCTAAACACGCCACACCGAGATCGCCGGTTACCAATTACTCGCTCTACATGTCTAATTGCTCCAACGTTTGCGCGAACTCGTGCGGGCTCGGAGGAAAAATCGATGGCCACTGGCTGGCTCACGGTCACTGGGAACTTGTCCAACGTTGACGGTCGTAATTTTGATTAAGTGGATTAAAGGTGGCGCGGAATTATGGTAGAAGCCAGAGGGACGGCGGAAACGGAGCTCGCACAGGGAGAATATTCAATTTAATGTTATAGGCACGTTCGACTCTCTCCATACGCGCGCTATTCATACCGATGTTCATTCTTTCCCTCCCGCGTTTCGACTGTTTGATTTCGATTGGCTCTCACTTTTCAACTGTCTAAATCTGACTCTCCTCCTGGTCCAGTAAATCAATCAGCTGGAACTGCGAGCAGTCTTCCGTACTTTTACACGTATGGCTGTAGTAACAACAAGTAGGGGAGAGGTGCTATAAAAGGAACACTTTCGTTTAGCGTCCATTTCTGCCAATGTCATAATAGGTATTTAACCCTCAGTTGTCACACCTACTTTTTCGAACGTCGTTGTCACACTGGGTCAATTTGACCCTGTCAATTTTCAATCAGTTGTTACTTAAAAACTATTTGTTAAATTAAGTCTACAAAAATTCTGAGATAAAGTTTGAACATTGTAGAATATATGCCCATCGTTGAAAGTTGACATTTAAAGTGTCATCATGCTTAAAAAAAATTGGACGTTACAAGAGTTCCGAGGAAATGTGTTTTGCTTCAAAAATTGCAGGGTCAATTTGACCCAGTGTGTTTAAATGGGACAGTATAAGTCATAAAAGAGACACGTTAATAAAAATGAACTTATTAAGTATTACAATTATAATTGTAAATCTTAATGATACAAAACAATGGAATCTATAAAAAAATTAACTCTTTGTAGTATAAATGATCAATATTTTGTCGCTTTGAATAGTCACTTCACTAATTCTTAAATTTGAAACATGGCGCCATCAACTAATAATTGATAATTTAAAACAATGTCAACTATGTATCAGATGATACACTAATAACTTTACAGGAAAGTAAAATACATATAGCGTTCAGCAGTACACGTGTATGAGAGGGACAGCCATGAAACTGTTGTCCCGTTTATTACTTGTTATGCTGTCCCTTTTAAGACTATAAGTGAGTTTAATATAAAATAACCTCAAAACAAAGAAAACAATCAATTAAGCTTACCTATTAAGTATTTTCGTTTCAGTTGAACACAGGCTATTTTAATGATATAACACTTTAACACTTTGTATATATGTTGACCTCAGAAAACAACGCAGAAAATCAACGAAAATTTTACTTTTACTGCCGAAAAACATCAACCGCGGATTACTACTCTGTTGCAAGTGAGACCACAGTGAATTTTACGTCAAATGACTGGGCACTAGTGTTGTCATAAACAGGAAAATAACTTGCATGTGCAATGCGTTTAGAATTTTGGCAAATCGATTTGTCCCATGTAAGACCTGTCCCTTTTATAGCATCTCTCCCCTATTTGTAAGAGTGGGTTCATCGAACCTGTCTCCCCATTCGCATTCGTCTCCTCCCTCCCAGTTCTACGCAGGAACACCCCAATCGTAGATGCCGAAGGAAGCCGTCCACGACAACCTGTGAACCACCTTCGATATCACCTATAATAAGCAGCAATTAACACGTGTAATCGAAGCAGCGCGATAAGTGGATCGGTTCATTCTGTTGTCCCTCCCCCGTGCACGCGTGCAGTCGCGGATCGATCCCAATTAACCGTTCCATTGCTGTTCCGCGATACGACTGGCGTGCAATCGGGCGTCGATACGACATGAAACGTCGCTTCCGGCAAAAAATCCACCGGCGTCGAGAAGGTCACGGAGCGATTGGACTCGCGAAGCTGCGGGGGCCGCGTAATCGCATTAACGTATTGCGATCCGGCTGTCGTGCGGATAGAACGCGCGCATTACGGCCGCGCGTAATCTTGGCATCGGGCGAAATGGGAAAATAATGTCGGGCCGGTAAGTGCCGGCTAAAGGGCCTCCTCGTAATTACTGTAAAAACGATATGATTATAGGAGAACGGTGGGGGCTGAAGTTGACCGCGTGCTCGCCACCTCGCGTAGCGTTAGGGACCTTCCACACGGGACACTTTGATAACTCACCATTGACATACTCATATCCTCGAATTAGATGAATAATCAACGTTGTTCCGAGCGATTCTCGAAATTTTGTGTAGGTAAAAGGGCCCTAGTACCCGCAGGATTTTCATTCAGCACTTGCTTCCTTCAATTTCACACCCGCGTGGAATGATTGTTAAGGGGTCATGCTCAGTCAGGAGGCCGAAAAAGGGGTGATCTTTGGGAATTTTTTACTCGAAAGTTATAACACATTTCTCAAAAATTCTGTTTTCCTTTTAAAGATTGCATCTAGTACTGTGTATCGTAATTTTTTTATTTAAAAATATTTATTAATAACAAAGATATTGTCCATCTCTCAAAGGTCCTCTCAAAAAAAGGCTTCTGCAGTGACCACTGCTGTTCGAAAGTCGATCATCTAAATTCAAAAATTCAAAAGAATTTACTTAGTACATTATATTATCTTGTCTTTGAACGAAGGATTTTTCGAAATATTGATTTGGGAAAAAATGGCGGATGTTTCAAGTAAAACTTTCAATTTTCATCATAAATCGTGCCTGATTTTCGTCAATTAAAAGAAAACTAAGCATCGGATAAAAAAATCCTTCGTTCAAAGACTAGTTTATTGTTCCTATTCCTAGCTTGTAAAATTTGAAGTAAATCGGTTGAATGGTTTTTTAAATATTTTGGTCACCGATTTTGAAAGAACCGTTCGAGTGATGGACAATAACTCAGTTATTGATAAATATTTTTAAATAAAAAAATTACGATGCACGGCACTAGATGCAATCCTTAAAAGGAAAAAAGATTTTTTGAGAAATATGTTATAGCTTTTGAGTACAAAATTTCCAAAGACCACCCTTTTTCTCGGCCTCCTGACTGAGCATGACCCCTTAAATTCTAATCCGGTGAATATTTTGGGGTAAATAGAAAGACGTGAGAAATTATTGCGAATGACTGTGGCGAGGCAGGTAGTGTCCCGTATGTAAAGGCCCTTACCGTTTACCGCGATCGTCGCCTCCGCCAGCCTTTCGACACATGCGCGTACACCCACGCACAGAGCAGCCCCCCGTGCTCCGCGCGGGCACGTGCCCCCTCGACCACCCCTATTTTCCAGCCCCGGTATACGGGCATTAAAGGCCAACGGGGGGGGGGGAGGGGCGATTTGTAGCCGCGCCGGAGTTATGGCCAATAAACTACGCACGCGAATATAACGGGTGGAGTAGCGCGGCGAGAAAAAGGGAGGGCAAGGCACGAGGGGTAACGAGAATGGAAAGGGGGGGGGGGCGCGCGCGAGGGTTCACGGGGTCGAGGGGACCCAGGCCGTTGCGGCTAGGGCCGCGATAAATGAATATTTAATTTATCTTCTCGCGTGGATGTAACTAATTTGAAGGCATCGCGAGAGAGCGGCCCCGACCTCTCGAGCAGCCAACTAAATCTCGGAAGTTGGCGCCTCCGAGGGTGGCAGGGACGTGCCAGACGACCCTTCGTGGCCCGCAATCTCGCGGCCGACCGTGACGGCCTCGTTGATCGACTTCCTCGAAATTCCCTGTTTCCATTTGCGTTCTGTCGCCCCCGTTGCGCGCGACCCCCTGCCGCGGAATAGATGAACGATGACGATGCAGCGGCGAGGGTGCTCGAGGGAAATACGGCGAGGCGAGGAAACGTCGTTGCGACGCTTCTTTGTCCCGGCATTTCAATCCAGTACACATGTCACTTCCTTCCGCACGTATTTCATCGAAATTAACATACCCGCTATTACACGATTAATCCATCCGAAGGTTGGCGCAAATAATCGAGCGAAATTTTTGAAGAATACCATGGGCCGTTTTTCGCAATGGTTAAGATAGACACGGCAAGTCTGTTTTTTGTTTCGCTCGCAGAATTCTCCCGAAAAGTACAGCCCCTTTATTCAAACGAGTTCGTAACGAGGGAACGAGGGGGCGAAAAAGCTGTTATCATGTAAATGTTATTAGCATTCGCGTATTAATACGCAGGGATGCGTGCAGGGCACGAGGGGAACGGGGCGGGCGGGGATTATTTTAGCAAATACTCCCGGTCATTAAATATCCTGGAACAACTCCGCTACGTGTTAATAGAAAGGGAAGCTTATCTTTTCCGGGGGCCGCCATTAATGAGTCCCGTCGCGTCTGACGCTTGAAGCGGGGAGGACGACGAGGTTGATGACAGAAAAAGGGCAAAATAAAATAATATCCCTCTTAATGGCGCTTAAGTAAAATGCTGGTTGGACGTTCCGCCAGGCGCAGAGACGAGTCGTGAACGTTTTCGGTCGCAAACGAATTGTACTTTCCGCGGCGGCCGCCTCTTTCCTTCCCGTTCACGGTGCCGGTCGAGTGGTGCTCGTCCTCGAGACCCAGTCGTAAATTTCCGATGCAACTATCGAGTGAACTCTGTCATTTGACAATGAATTCCATCTGATAATACTAACCTCCTCGCTGTGCAAACTCATTCAGCATCGGGTAAAAAAAATGTCTCGCGACGTGGAAATCCTCCCCGCCGCAACCTCGGAAGGCATTGCGTCGCGGCATCGTGCGCTTTTGCCGAACTTGGTTTGCTTTTCACGCGACGGCGTCAGTCGCTGCCGAACGCCAAACCGGCATGTACCTGTCCAATAAACGTTTACACATGATCGTTAATTTATCGCGCAATTCCACGCGACTTGAAAAAAATGTCTCTGCTGGAACTATAAAACTGTCTGCCCCTTAAATGGAAAGGAGTGTCTGCTGACTGAATTTAACTCCAACTCCTGGCATCTGTGCACCACGATGCAAAGGAAAAGGGCAATGAATTTTTGAGCTTACAGCCGTCACAGAATTAGACAGTATATCTGGGTAATATGGACCTGTAGAATTAACCCCCTTCCGGGTCACTTGCAAGTTTTTGTCACTGCAAAGTTTCTCGGTCGGTTCGCAAGAAACAGGGTTCTTGGTCTGCGAAAGGGCTGGGCTTGCCCAGCACGCAGTCGGGATATCGCGTAATTATTGCACAGTTTCGGTGGGCGAATGTGCGGCTGGTTCCTTTGAAGCCTGTCGGAAGTAATCAGAATCTTGAATAAGGTTTGTCTAATAACTCGCGCGTCAAAAGCCAGAGGGCCAGTGGCGCTTCATTAAGTCTCTCGAAAACTTCAGGCCTAATCAAGGCGCCCCTGCACCGTGTGGGTACGTGGATGACCAACGGCGGAACAGTCCATTCAATGTGCTTGTGAACGTGCCGAATACGCATCATCGTTTCAGCACAGGCTTTGAACTCGACTCCTGGAGAGTCTAGAAACCCCGAAACAAGTAGTACGAACCAGTAATTTCGTCGACGCTACGTATAAATCTTCGCCAACGCCTTAAGGTCGATTTATTTATATTATCCGGAACGTTTCGGTTCAGACAGCAACAGGGTAGTGTTTATACCATCAGTTCACATTCGGCAACGACAGGCGTCAGAATAATATATCATTCGTATAGAGGTCATCGTTTCAGATTCTACCTGAACTAAATACATATCATACGTGTCCCCGTTCAAACCATTGAGCTATAAAAATACCTGGAGAGTGAACAGAGCAATGGCGGCCGGTCCGAGGGAAGCAACTGGTGAACCTATCTCTGTCTTACAACAGGCTATGGATGTGTAGTACATGTAAGTGAGGTCATAACACAGATAGTACAGAGTGAGAGGGATAATAGGAAGAAGAAGGATAGGTTCACCCGTGATCTTCTATTTCCCTCGGACCGCAGTAGCCTCTACTTCTTCCCACTGCTGTTCGCTCTCCAGGTATTTTTATAGCTCAATGGTTCAAACACGCTCCGACAACTTCAGCCACGTATCGTTTCAGGCGAAAGATTCTTTTCGAGGATGTCGATCGTCCTATGCCCGAAGCGTAAGTAACGTGTTGTAACTGATAAACATTCGTATCCAACAACCCGCAACAATGTTCGTCTGAACCGAAACTGTCCCGTGTCTGAACGGACGATATAAATCGACCTTTACGCGTCACGACCCGCGAATAATTGCAGGCACGAAAGCCATTTATTGATATAGAATCGCGGCGAGGAAACGAGCAAACCTCGCCACCCTAATGTTTCCACGACGTTTCAGTCTCTTCCTTTTCTAAAGGGACGAATGGAGCAATCTGTCTTTTCAAGGAAACAGGAATTCTTCGTTCTTTTTCCGCCGCCCCCTTCTGATTGTCCCAACACGATCGGTGTGTTCTCCCCACGTGGAAATCCCGCAGGGAGGCGGAAAGTGGCGCGGGAGTAAAATTTTATTGACCTGTGCGAGCGGAGAGACAGGTCGTCGCGGCCTCGCCCAGGGACAGGGGGCGAAACCGACGGGGGCAGGGTAGAGACTTACACGATTGAAAGCTCGCCGTGAAACTCGACTAGGGAAGTCCCGATATTATGCATTATGTATGTGCCTACGGTACGGCGCCTGTACTTTGGCACGCGAGCTCCACACGTACGGACAATTTTGTAACGCGAGCTCGAGCTCCGCGACCCTTCGATCAGAGTGATTTCGCGAACCCTCCGCCCGCCTCCTTTTGTATATTGTTGCCGGCCCGCTCGTGCTTTCACCGTGTTTCTGTGCCGCGCGCGTACCGTTCGATACCTATTGCGTGCGATTCAATGGAGGGCAACTGAATCGGAGAGGAAAGAACGATTCTCCATCCCTCCGCTCCCTGTAATTCGCAAACACGGGATTCCCGACGATATTCGAATTACCCGCGCGCACTCCTCGCAACGCGCGCCGCCCGAAAATGTAACCGAACGATTTCGGAACCTCGTGCAGAACGCTACCTGTCTTCATGGCGGGCGAGCCTCGTTTTGTTTGCCCTGCAGCATAGAGGAACAAAGAGTTCGCCGGACATCTTGCTTCTACATCCTCTGTGCGCGCCCTTTCTCGTTCGTTTTCGTTCCCTTCGCCGCAGTTCGTTTGAACGGTCGCGGAACACCGTTGCTAAATCTGTCGTGCTTCTCATGCCTGTCCAGGAGATACCGCGACCCGCGCGAGCGTCGGTTAAGAATTCTTGCAAGAGGGCGAACAACGCGCGCGCTCTCCCGCGGGAGGGGAGAAGAAGTTTCAAGCAAGTACGGTTAAATAAATCAGCGGGGCGTTGCGTGCAAGCTTCGAAACGAGTTTTTAATTTAAACGTATCCCGGGCGCAAATACGTAATTTCCATGATTTAACCGCGGTTCTCCGCCTTTTTTCCTTGGCATCGCGCGCCTTTTTTCCCCTCACCTCTCCCTCGCTCCTGGATAAACGAAATTAAAAACGAATCATTACGCGAGAGGAACGAGCGGGTCGGCCACTCGTCGGGGATATTTAGGATAATAGGATACAGGGAACCGCTGGATGTTAAATTCTCCGGCGATTTGTTGGGCAAACACGTTTATTTAGAATGGAACTCGAGCAGCTAATTTGTGATCGTCCGGAAAGTTCTGATTACGCTACTTGACGCGATGTAACGTAATCGCGAGGGATTTTACATGCGTTACCACTATTCATTTGATAAAAAGTTGCTAGTGCTTCAGCCGCAACTTCCTAACGTTATTATTCCGTCCGCGGTGTGGTCGACGCACAGTGTATTTCCACGCAGTTTCGACAGAAAAATGTAGAGTATTCATTAAGCCTGGAAGCGGCGATGCAGTCTCGATTGGTATTTAAAAAGCTTCCTTGTTATGCGCGGTGTATTTCACTGACGGTCGGTTCCAAAGTAGGGAGCCAACCGAGCCGGGAAAAATGCAGAAAAATATTCTCGCGCACGCCTCGTATTGCGACGTAATTTGCAGTTACATGGAGACGGAACAATGGCTCGTGGATCTCCAGGTCGGCGTGGCGCGGAATCGGAACGTGAAATGTTAAGCAATTTCTCCGGCTGATTTCAATTTCAAATTAACGCGATCCGGGATGCAAATTAACGGGGATCGCTGGCTGCGTCAATATTCATCGGTGATCGTAAGCGGGTTAGGATATTTTCCTCCGCGATTTTCATCCCCGTCCGTTCGCGGATCTCGGACGCGCGAGCACGCGGGATCGGTCAGCACCTTCCGCGGAATCGTGTCCTATCCGGCCAGCTCCGATTGAGGCGAGCCGGCTATTCCCGCGACCGGCTTAATTACCATCGAGATTGACTCGAGACAACTGTAATTAAGACGAACCGTCGGGCTTTGAGGTCTTGGTAGTCGAGGGAAGGCGGGCCCGGGTAGTCGTGCCAAGGGGCGCCGGAGGAGTAGCGCGGGCAGATAGTGGGCGCAAAGAGAGAAAACACGAGGGTTGGGATAGAAGACGGAAGTGCAAAGACGGGGGACGAGCCGTACAGAGGGATCGGTGACTTATTTGCATGTAATGGCTCGAGTCTGACTCGATAACGAGACCCTCCACCGGCGGCTCCTCGGCGCTAAGACGCGCTCCTCGGAGCTCTTCTTCTTTCGGCGACTTATTTTTATTAAGCCCCGCCACCAGTCCTCGTTATTAAATATTCATACGCGAATTAGCCGCGAGCCGCGGTCATTATGCAAACGAACGAGAGCCGAAACGGGCGGCTCCGCGTTCTCTTAGTTTCAATCCCAGGCGTTGGTGTTTCGCAGGGCCCCGCTCTCTTGCGATTAGCGATGATTTCCCTTGTACTTATCGTTCGCGCGATCGTCGTTTAGCCGTCGTCGCGCGGCTAAGGGATTAGCCGCGAGTCTGAGATCGAGCACCGGGGGGGGTTCATTACGGCCACCGTCCGCGGCTTGAAAGCGCTGCACATTTCATCCGCAGCGTCGAGAACTCGAGCGCCAAATCCGATTTAACCTTTCTCCCTTGCCTGAAAAACGGGCCGGAGGGTTAAAAAGTCGATGAATCTGGGTCGGAGGGCGAAGTGGGAACGGATATCTGCATGAGGCGGAGAGACTTTAAGTGGGTCTGCAAGCGAAATTCATCGTGGGAATCGGGCGAGCTTGAGACTCAAAGACGATCCCGATTTACTCCGAGCAGGAGGAACACGGGACATCTGACTTTCTCGCTCTCTCCGTCCGTCGTTCTTCCACCTGGCCTCCTTTAATCCTGTTTCACCGCCCTTTTGTTTCATCGACGCCTTTTCGTCCCATCTTTCCCTTGCTCCTTTGTATCCTTCGCCACTGCCTGCTCCCCGGCTCGCACTTTTGCCCGTCGGATGCGACGTCGTCTCGAGAACAAAGGGTACGAGGTATTCCTCTCGAATGAGGGAATAATTAGATTATTCGGGTTACGTCCCTCGTGCCTTAAGTTCCTCGGTGTACGTACCTCGCGCGGATTCTATCGAGATCTAAACGAAAGTTTTCCTTTGCTGCTTCCTAATGTTACGAGTAGAATAAAGTTTAGAACGTCGGATAAGTAAACAGCAAAATTAGAACGTACTCGCTTCACTCTACTTTTCCTCGCAACGCACGGACGAGTAAGATTGTTTAACGATATTCGGCGCGAAGGAAGGGAAGAATTAGAGAGTGCGTAGTTGCCACTGGATGCAATTAACCCTGCTGCGCTCCCTTTTCCCCGGGGGGGATTGAGGAGCGTATCGCTTTTCATTCACCCATCGTGGAATGCGTTCGCATAGGGGCGCGGGTGGCGCCTTTAGGAATTCCCGATAAACCAGAATCGAGTATGACGCGGCTTGCTGGTAATGGATGCGCCCTCCTCTAAGTATCCGAGTATCGCCTGCACACTCGCGACGCAAATGCTCCCCTATCTATGCGCGTGTGTGCGCGCCCGGCCGATGCAGCCTGGCTCCTCCTCGTGGTCGTTTTCTCCGCGATCGCAGCTGCATAGCCCAGCCATCCGCTAATCAAGCCCCCCGATAGAGACGCTCGTATTTCATAATATGCAAGTTATCTCCGGGAATAGTTGAATACGGGCGGTAGGTATGCATCGTTACGTCCGGCGTGTGCAGCCAAACGCTAATGCGTCCATCCACCGCGAACGACCCCGGGCGAGCGTAAAAAAGAAAAAGGAAACACCCGCCAAAGGCAACCCCACGAGTGTCCTCGTTACGAGGATTCCTTTGGACGGGAATTTAGACGCGCTGAAAGGGAGGTGGGCGTACGAGGACGGCTGAAGAGGGGCCGGTTACGTCGTCGTGGGATTTAAAGCTGGCTGACAAAAATCGAAATGGTAATAAATATGGCCGGGGAACGAGGTAATTGGAATTTATCGGGGTCTCCCCGAGTGTCCGTCGAATCCCGCTGGCTTTTAGCTTCTGCCGTATATCGACGCAGAGGTCAGCGTGGATGTCTTCTTGGGGATAACGGCGCGCCGGGATATACCGCGAGCCACAGACGCATAGTTTAACGCGTATCGATAAATCTCGATTTTCCTGCGAATTGATACACGGATACAAGTTGGACACCATTTTTCTCGCCCTCCGAACGGGGCGGATTTACCTCTGTCGCTTTCGAGCTTCGACCTAAACGAAACTTTATAACGATTAGGGGCGTTAGAAGATCGCTGCTCGGGACTCGGTACGAATGTTTAAACGTATGCGGAACGCGCGAGGAAGAATTACGATTCGGAGTACGCGCGAGGTATTCGCAGAACGCGGCTGACATCGTGTTATCGTCGCGGTCGCGGTTCGAACGCATTCATAATGGACTCGATCATCGCCCGACTGTGTAAATTTCGTCGTCATTAGCCGCATGTATATTCAGCGCCGCTTCGACGTCGTAATTCATCAGCCCGTAGCGGGAGCACATTGTCGGCCATAATTCATTGGTATCTTCGCCGCCGTGGAAAATATACGGCAGCGGCGGCTTAAAGACGTTCCGTTCGCGCGGGGGCACGATCCCGAGCACGTCCTCGCTCGAAAATTCCTCGCGATAGACTACCGTGAGCAAAGACCGCGGGCAACAAGGTACACAGTCCCCGACCGCGCCGCCCCGCTTTGGTCGCTCGAAATTTCCGAAAATTCGCCTGTCTGTGCTCCGTGGATTAAATCAGTGCGCTTTGTATTCAACGGGGCGTCCCCGGCTGAGAAATTTCCTTCGATATTTATCAACACGTTGGGCGCGCGTCTTCTCGCTATCCAGGGCGGAGAGCGGGGGAGGCCGCGAGTTATCAAGGATAAATTAATTTTGTACCCCTCCTCGTTGCTTGATTAGAAGGGTGGAACTGAACCGCCCGCCCACCCCCCCGAACTCGGTAAGCCTCGACTCTACGTGCCTTCGTCGCGATATAATCATCCCGTGCCTCGCCGCCACTCCCCCGCCCCGGCATTCTGTTCCATCAACCACGGAATGAGACCGCCGGGCAGTTGGACGCGGGTCATCCATCAATTGCGTCCGCGCATCAAACCGTCAATCCCCGCATCTCCAGCTGCGAAACTGCGAGCGAGCGCCGACGAGACTCGTGTTCCGACGAGACGGGATACGGAAAAAAAGTGTCAGGATTTATCACGAATCCGGCACGTCTTCCCTTGTTACGCGGGCGAGTTTCACATGCCAGGAGGAAGTCACTGCGGAGGACACATTAGAAGAACCCTTGGAAAGGACGTCCCCACCCAAATACTTCAAACTTTGCATCCAAACACCACGCGTCAAGTGTGCTTGTGTGATTGCCCATTTACCAGAAGCCACGAGGCTCCAGCCATCCCTCGGGGACATTGCCCTTGTCCCCTCGCGCTCCGCACTCTAGCGTCCCTTTCATCTAGAAAGCGGCGGTCAACAACGCGAGAGATTGCCAGGGGTGGCGGTTTAAGGCGACATTTTCTACGAAATCCTAAGCGGCCGAATAGCAGGACGAGGGAATCGGGAGTCCTGGTGTAATCCAGGCTCTTTAACGAGTGCATCGTGCGAGGGGAGAGGACCCTTTTCATGGAGAGAGCGGCTCCGTGTCACGTAGTCAATAGCCTCTAGGACGCCGGCGGCACGTGACAGTGTCAACGTGTCAACCCCGTTATGCTATATTGCCGGGCATTATGCTACTGTATTATCAAACCTTCAACTACCAAGTCAGCGCAGCCGGTGGATTTCGGTGGAGTTCTCACGTAGCCGCGCCTCGACGCGCCCGTACGTGTGCGGCCCCGGATTTCGATCCAGCCCCGGAAATGCGTCAGGAACACGCTCACTGATACGTAACTGCCACGGGTATCGAGAGGATCCGAGGGGGTACATCGTTGTTACCGTATTCTTCTTGCCGCTCGGAAGCTTTTGACGTCTGGAAAGGAAGTGTACCAGGGGTATCCGTGGCAACGGCGGTGGGATCCACGAAGTTTCGTCTTTGTTGGCGTCGCTGGTGCGTTCGGGGTAAACATCGCGATTCAACTCGCGCACGACGGCAAACAGTCGTTTTTCGCCGGGCGGGAGGGAAAAAAAGGGGCGGGAGAAGAAAGAGAGCTAGATCGCGTTGTTTTATCGCCGGTGATCAACCTGTCCGCAAATATTTGAGTAGTCACGGTGCTAACGAGTCCGTCGAATTTATTCGGCTTGGCAAATAGCGCGTCCGTGGCCGGTGGCACCGATCGACCGTGCCTCGCGATAACCGTGCGACGAGCGTATTAATTGAACCGCTTAACCTTTTTTTCTCAATTATTAACGATACAATCGCGTTTGGCGGCTCGTGCGCCGGCCGGGGCTGCCCGAAACCCGCTGAAATATGTACGGGCCGCGTAATAAAGGTATGTTTAATAAATACGCCCGGCCACCCCGGAATTGTGCCGGTTTCATGGCGCTCCGTGTACGCTTCAACAGCCCCCCCTGGTTGCGCGGGTGTCGGTGTGCACACGAGCAGCACGCGACCATTCGCGGCGCCGTGTTTGCAAACATATGTGCGCTCAGGCACGGACTGGCGTGAGCACGTGCTTCCATCGCGCGTGCAGATCGCGTAAAAAGTTGGGCGAGATAGCGGGAACACACCGCGGACGATAAAATTTTCGACCCCCGATGGTTTGAAAGACGTTGGCCTGGCAGTCGAAGCTTTCTGCAGGGAAACAGTTAGCGGTGATAAAGAAGGGGTCTACGGAATATGTATCTGTTCCATGTGAGGGACACTTGCGAGCGCTTCTCCAGATTTGTAACAGCGCCATGCTTTACCATCCAGTACTTTATTCGAGCTTCAAAGTCTCGCGTGGTCCTGGGTCGATCGTTTCGTTCGAACGTGTCCAGAAGACTCGCTCGTCGAGCTTTTACGATTCTCGTGCAGCTGTTTCTTTTCTCTCGCTCTCTCTTTCTCTCTCATTAAACGGAGCGCGACGCTCTCCTGGTGGCGCTATCGCGCATACATTAAAAACGAATGTCTCTTTCAGTGCGCCGGCGGAGAGCAGGCAATGAAGTTTTGCGCACGAGTGGAGCGTAATAAACCAGGTATTAACGCGGATACCAGAGGGTGAGAATAGGCTGGCACCGGCGAAGCGGGGTCGATGCTTGGCCTCCGCCTAACGACCACCAATATTATTGTAAACGGTGTAACGAGAGTGACCGATAAAAATATCGATTCGAATTTAATCCGCGGGAAGGTTACGCTCGATAGAGCGGAAAATCGGGAAACGCTTCTCCCGCCGGCTTGCCTGCCCGGCTCTGCCTCTTATCCATCCCCGATCCCACCCTCACCGGCCCAAACCGGAGGAACTCGCAGCGGCGTGAACGTTTCAGCTTCCGTTACGAAACGAGATCGATCGACGGCGATCCGACCTGCCGTCATTGTACTCCCGTTAATTAAGGGGAAAAAGTTCCGGTTCGGCCGTGCGAACTTGAAGATCCGCACCGCCGATCGCTGGAACGTGAACTATCGTCGATCGGCAAAGGAACCTGGAGGAACGGCGTCGCGAATAAATTCATTTCTTTACCCAACAGTGTAAGAGGGTCTCTCGTGGATAAAAAAGAAAGCGACGGGACGGTAATGTATTCGCAAATATTTGCCGCACCCCCATATTTACGGGCACCCGATTGTTATCCCGTTCACGGTGAGCAGCTCATTGGAGACCGCGTGGGTACACACCGTTTCGCGATCGAATGTCCCCCCCCCCCCCGGCGTTCCCTCTGCGATGCAGCTCACCCTCGGCAAACACTTTGCCCGTCGGCGTACCGTCGCCGAGCCTTTCGTCGATACCAACTTCCTACGATTGCCACCCCTCACCCCGCGCTCCCGAAATTACCGCGGGGAGAAGCCAGATTCCCAGCCGGCAAACGTGGCCCCGCTTCCAATCCCGACCGCAGCCACAGGTTTCGCATCTTCCGTCGGCGACGGAGGGACGCCGGGGCGAGCGATTTTTTTCGCCTATGAGTCAATCCAGGCCGAAGAAGAGGAAGCTCGACTGACACGGTCCCGCGAGAGGCGGCGCGGAACGGTGTGGACGGGGGGGGGGGGGGGGGGGGGGTAACGACGAAATCCGTGGGAAGAATCTCCGTCGACGAGGGAGCCCGCGGCCTCTGGCATCGGATATGTATGACATCGCGCTGCCGATACGTTTCGGATTCGGATCGGCGATGTATCGGATCGAGTGGAGCATCCGCGCGTGATCGCCAGAATCCCCGGGGCTTTCCTGATATGCATGTACACCCGCCGACGACCCTCGATGCACTCCGACCTCTGGTGTTATCGTTGAGAGCCACTCTCTCCCTTCAGCCACTCTCGTCTTTCTCCTGCGCTGATTATGCGGGCCCCGAATAACATTCACAAGTGACGGGCGATCTTCCTCGGCGTGGCTGAGTATCGGGAGTTCTCAGCGATAGGAGTTTGCGGAGAATTTTAAGGGACGTTTATACTTTCATTCAAGAACCGTTCCTTCGGGTAATCTCCCCTTGTATAACCGTTTTCGAGGGTTGCAGATGTTGCAGCGTACATGCTCCCTGGAAACATGCTACTGTATCCCTAATTTTGGGGAAACTGCCCTGTAAATTCCACCCTTGCCTCCTCCTTACTAGTATTAGAGAATTAGAGTATTAGAGAATGAAGAAGACACTCTGGTGCTTAGTAGGTAATTAGAAACTTCTTCATTTCAAAATGAGAAAGGAGTCTACCTAGCTTTACTTCTCCCAGGATTCAGGCTGCGTTTCTTCTCGCAATCTTTTCCGTGCCGTTCCGCGAAATAATAATAATCACCGTCAAACCGTTATCTTTCGAATAGAATACGCTCGGCGCGTGTGCGGCGGATCGTTGATCCCTTTCGATAAGCATTTGCTCTTTCCGGCTCTTCATACGTATACACATCTGCTGGCTGGGATCTACACGGCTTAGCTTCTCGAAATAACGTGCAGCGCACACGCGAACGCTGCCCGTCCCCCCCTTTTCTTCGGGCCGAATCGCACCGTCGATATTGGGAAACATCGATTCGCGACAACAGCCGATACAAAAGTCTCGACGGCAGGTCTGGACCCTGCGAGCGAATCTTCGTCCCCGTTCGCACGCAATTTCCGGGGATGATTTGTATTCGCCCGGGGATAAAAAGCTGCCCCCGTAAACTATAGTTGTCTTCATATTTCCCGGAGTTTCTGGGGCGTCCCCGGCACTCAGCAGCGGCAAACACGGGTGAATCTAGGGCAAAGAGGAACGTTAATCTTCGTTTCCACAGAGATGTTAGTAAGAAGTATTCTAGTTTTTCGCGTTGGCGTAGGTATGTGACGCCGCGACGACGCGACGCTCGGGGGTGCATGTCGCTCGCGCGGCGACTCGGTCCATTCGCGAATCAACTGGATCGAGGATGGAAAATCATCCGGTGTTCTGCGATCGATCGGCGAGCCCGCTGTCGCGACACAGCGAAGGCTTCTCGCCGGCTATCAGATCCGGCGGGTTTAACTGCTAAATAAAAAGCCGTCGTAAAGTCCGTCGGCGATTCCCATCGACGGAAATAATTAATTCCGCCTATCGCCTGGGCGAAATCGGTCCGCAGAGTGTTGTCCCTGCCCGCCGGGGCGCGCAGCTCCGCGCTTCGCGCGCGGGGTAGGTGGCTCGAGGATCCTCGGGTCGAACGTCCTGATAAACGGCTGCCCTATCCTCGAACACCATCGAGAGGGATTGCAAGTTCGAGGAACAGCCAAGAAAGGCGCGGAGCGGGGGGCTAGTCGTTGAGCAGGGTGCGTGCCAGAGAGACATGAACTCTGACGGGGGTGAATAATGGGCCGGGACTTTGACACCAGCGAGCTGTTGGCCCGACTTGGCTGCGAAGGTGGCGCTGGCCGGGTTGAACGCAGGGGCGCGGGGGAGGGTTGGACGGGGTCGTGGTCGAAAAAGGAGAGAGAGCACGCGGGGGACAAGGGGCGCGGAGGACGTGAAGGGGGTGAGAGATCGCGGCTCGCTTCGCCAGAGCTCGCGAGCGAACGGCGAAAGGACGGAGAACGAGCGGCCTGTGATTTATATTCATAACTTTAATACGAAGCAAGTTGCAGTCACGTTGCCGTGACCCGCCCCCGCCCACATAATTTATGTACTTCTCTTATGTCAAGCTCCGAAGACGGGCGGACGGGAAGGGGTCGCGGCTCGCGGTGTCGAAATCGAATTTGGGCGCCGACCCGTCGGCGACGCGTTCGAATCGCTTAAACTTGACCCGGTTTGAGAATCCGAATTTCACCCCGAAGCCACCCGGGTAAAGTGTAATTAATCGGCGCTGGAGAGAGAAGAGCTGTAATCTATCGATATCAGAGTATCAGCGAAGCCGAGGAGACTTCTCCTCGTTAGCCCCAGCATCTCCACCCAATTCTAAAGCCGAGCGACCCGCCGATTTCTTCCGCCGCAGCGTCGTTTCCTCCCGATTAAAAGAAGACGCCGGGACAATTAAAGAAGCCGTTCGCGAAATAATTCCGCGTCGTTATTTCCGCTGTCCCGACGAATCATCGAGAAACGATACCATCGTCCACGGGGAGGCTGGCGGGCGGTCGATTTCATTGCGGAGACACCGAAAGGTGGGCCGTAAAAGTGGCAATAAGACCGGGACAAACAGACGCGGCTGTCTTTCGGTAGTAGGCGAAGGAGCTTTAGAATCCGTAATTAAACGGCACCGCTGGAGTCGCCTGAGCTGAAAGTACAGCAGACTTTCCAGTGTAAAGGTTTTATGCTCGGCCAAGGCTTCCAGCCGCTCCATGGCCGTTGTTCATCTTTGATATCTGGCCTTTGCCTAGCCTGTGGACACCCCTGGTGCCTCCACACCTTGCACAATACATGGGCCACCGTGCACTTCAACACTGGCGGACACAGGGAATTCTGTAAAAGGGTACGCGTTCCTGGTACACGTGAGAACTGTCCGTCCATCTTTCTTCTCTCTGCCCCGCGGGACGCCAAGCTTCAGGTGGACCACGAGCCTCCTAAACCCCAACGGTCTGCGAGAGTTCGGCGCTGCTTTACTTTGCCTCAGCACACAGTCGATCGTAATCCACCCTTCGTAACAAGACGCAGGAGGCAGAAGCGCGTAATCAAACGTAGATCAGAAACACTTTCCCCATCGGTCCAGTCGACTCGACGGTCGGATGAAATTTCTCATCGTCGCCTGGAGCGGCGGCTTTGTGCCGCGTCGAGCGGTCGTGTCATAATTGCGAGGTCGTGGGGCCAGTGCTCGAACACGCTTGCACAGGCCTACGAGTGCAGGCCAGGTGGATGGGGATAAGAAGGGGAGGGCTTTCCACCGTACAGGGTAGGGGGCGGTGGGGGTGAATTCCACTGCTGAGCGCTTAAAACGCGAGCGAAATGTTTAATTTACCCGCCTTACTGCCGGGGAGTCTCGAGCTTCCGTTTCGAGTCGTGAATATTCGCGAAACTCGGCGCTCGTTAAACAGCCAAGCGTAATCGGCGATTTGTATAACCTTAATGACGGCCGCCCACCCCGACCTACCTTTCTTTCGCCCTTCCGCCCTCCGTTTCGCGAGCTTTCGCCCGCCTCGATCGAACGTCCGGGAACCCGGTCGTGGTGCTGCTTTATTTTCAATTAACGTAGGTGGCCGTTAGCTTGAAGCTTGCAATGCACCGGTTTCGGGCGGCAGTGACGCAGGGCGCCACGAGGGGAACAACGAGCGGGAAGGAAATGTGGCCGGGCGAAGGTGCGGATGAAAGGGCGGGATGAAAAATTGTTAAGACGTCGACAACGACGAGGGCCGTTTAATCAAAAACTTTACGAGGAATTCAGGGACTTTTACAGGGGTACGCGCGCCGATAAAACTTGCTCCTCCTCTTTATTTCGTCGGGACCGGCTCGCTACATAATTGAAGTTGCGGATAGGGGAGGGTGGCGGGGCCGCGTATCGATGCATAATGCAGGGACGCGTCGCGTGCAAATTCGCGTCCTTACCTTTCTCTCTCTCTCTCTCCCGCCCCTCTCCGTCTCTTTGTCCAACGAGAAAAATATACGAACGCCGCATAAAATACGAGTCTTTCAATGTCGTCTTCGGGAGTGCTACTTAGCGGATGCTGCGGAAGATCAGTGCCTCAAGTTCCGACCATTTCTTTCATTCCTTCGTTCCTCCGACCACCTCCGCTACCACCTACGGCCTCGCTCTCGCCCCCCCTTCAGTTCGTTGTTTTTCCGTCCCGCTTCGATTCCACCGACAGGTCTCTTTCTCTCCCCGTCCCCGGCCCGGGGGCCGCTTTTTTCCTCGTTTTCTCTGGTCGAGCTTTCTTAACCCTCCGCGGCGGCGAGGCGGAACGCAAATGGGAGAGTGAACTTGACTAAAGTTCAATATACGGATAGGTAGGGGTAGCCGGGGCGCTGAGGGGCGCGAGGGGTTACAGGAAAGGCGGAACTTTTAAGGTTACAAACTCGGTGGAACTCGTTGCCCGACAGTTGGATTGATTTTAATATCGACTTTGTTCTCGAACTCGACTACTGGCCCGCTACTTTCGCGGCTTCTTCCCTCCTCCCGGGCGTCGCCTTCGAAAGAAAAGAGGCTGCTGCTTTATTCCGTCTCACCGGATATCGAAAGTTCCAACCCTTACCGCGGTGGCATCCGTTGCACGCATTCTTCCTCTCCGCGGAGATATTAATTACGAGAGCAAGCGGGGGCGGATGCTCTTACTTTACAAAAGTGCAGATAGGATAACTCATTTGTTTACGCTTCCTGCACTCCCTTCGCGTCTCCCCTTCGTTCTCTGTTCCCCGTGCGCTCAAAACTCATCGACCATCCTCCAGGATCGCAGCGGAAGCGTAGTCTTGTACATCGGTTTTATTCAGCGCAAACAAAGAGCGCAGTATTGTATTAATCAGGATCGTATTAGTCGGACACAATCGGTTACATTCGGCGCATTGTTACCTGGCTTTTTGTGAACATGCTGCCGATAGCTCCTACGGATTAATAATTCAATTGCCACGCGGTCGCTGTCCGGCCGGCCGAGAGATCTCTAAAGTGTCCCCGTGTATAATTTACGTCCCGCCCAGAAAAACGCGCCCTAATCCCTATAATTCACGGTGCAGCGGGGCTCGCGCCCATCGTCGGCCAATCATCGATATCCCTCTAACAGCTTTCAATCGTGTGCGCATAATATTTCAGTCGGGCACTCGATATTACTTATTAATTTGATGTGCGTCAAATTATTGCCGCTTGCCAGCCCTGTATTGTTTGAACAAATTACGTTTGAATTGCCGGTGAACCAGGACCGTTAACGACGAATTGGGTGCGTATTAACTATTGATCGAGCGCGTGCTGCCACTCAATGCTATTAACTAACAATTCGCGGGGAACAGGGGAGAGGAGGCGCGATGGCTTTGTTTGCTCGCGACGCGAGCACCAATTTCACGGTCTGCTCGTGCAAACATAAAGTGACGCAGATCATGGAAAAAAAGTTGAATTGCACGGAGGAAATGGCTAAACGGTCGAAGCTGAGGCGCGACAGCGGTGTTTCGTGGTGGCGGAACAGAATAGTATAGGAGTGCAAAGGAAAAATGCAGTTTGTTAGGTCGAAGGGGGTTACAATCGTTTGGCCGGTGTCTCTGCTCTACTACTTGCACGCGAGGGTAAAGTGGGGCTGTGGAGTTTGCATCCCCCATCCCTCTATCCGTGAATCGGATAGCGATGCTGTCGCGACATCCCTCGAAAACGGAAGGAAGTTTTGATTAGTTACGGGGTGGAATTGACGGCGGAGAGCTGCCGCAGACTCGGCGACTTAGTAGCTAATTCCGGAAAGTCGAGCGTCGCCCGTTCGAGATTCGCTTTACTTCCGCCTTTTCCCGGCGATCCTTCGTTCGTAAACGCGCCCCGAATCATCGTGTGCTACACGCCGCTCCTGGCAATTACGAGATTGCGGCTTTCAACGGGCAAAGTACCAGCGATTGTTATTACGCAAACATTAAGGCAGACTATTTCGTGACTATCGTCGCAACCTGTTACTCGACCGTCTCCCCGCTTCCTCCCGCTGTTCCGCGAGCAGTCTTACGGGCGCGACCGTTAATCTAGACGATTGCGGAGTTCCTCGCGTCCCGCTCGTGGGGATATTAAAGCGACAAAATTGTTTCCAAAGGGGATGGAGACGGGATTAGCGGAACTATGCTCGCAGCAGCCACTTCTGCCGAATAAATTCCAATCGCTGGCAAAGATATTGCTTGAAATAACGTTCCTAAACCGCACCGCACCCGCGAGAGCGGCGAGGAGCCGCGTCGTTCGCGGCCCGTGGAAAAATTCAAGTGGTAAAGGTCCGACTTTGCTCAGCCGCGCGTGCACCACAGCGAGCCAGCCCGAGCGAGCATTAATGCATCGTTATGAACGAATCCCTAAGACGCGCAACGGACGATACTGGCGCGAGGGCGAGCGGGACGGGGCTGGCTGTTCTCTCTAGGAAACTCGCGCAAGACAAATTGCTGTTGCGAACTATTTTAACCTCATTTAAATATCAAATTGTGTCTAAAGGGGCGGGGAGATTATCGCTCGTGTCTTGGCTGGGAGACGCGCGTTCACCGGGAAGAACCGTTGTTGCACGTAATCTCGGGAATAACCCCTGCCTGCTTATTTAAATACAACCTCGAGCACGGGACAAATTTCACATTGGATACATCAATCGCCCATGGTCGCGTACAGTCAAAGCCAATTTAGTTCCACCTCTGGGATTATTCTCGAGAGATGATATTCAGGGGTAACTGTGCACAGGGTAACCAACAAATTAGCTCGTTACTTTACACTTGACGTCGAAAGACCAAACGCTTTCCGAGAACGAACAAAACAACCCCGCAGTGTGCATGGAATTCGTGACTTAAGGGGTCTCCCTACGATGACGGCCTGAAAAGGAGAGCGGTATTTGGGATTTTTTTAAGGGAAACCCTGAAATTATATTAATTGAAAAAGAAATTAATAAAAAAGGGTGCCTAAAACTTTAAACCCGTTTTTCTCAAAACGATGTTTTCCTAATTGGTTAGCATATCTTAAAAACCAATCACCCGATTTACTTCAAACTTAGTATATATCTTCGGTAGATGTCTCATTGTCGTTGTTACTAAAACTAAGTCGATTTTCGCAAAATTAGACTTTTGCGACTTAAAAAATCGGCGAATTTTTTGCAGAATTCGATGTCTGTGTTAGACGCTGTCATTTTTATTTTCCTTTTCAGTATGTCTCATTTAACCTACTTAAATAGTTCAGACGATAGCCACACTCATACAGATTATACAAATTTTTTAAGTTTCTATTTCAGACAACAACAGCGGCTGATTTTATCCTAAACATGCGTATATGATTTTAATAAGGCGCTCTGTTTGAAGCACTATAACTCCGGATATAACCACCATTATTGCCCTACAATTTTTTTTGTTTCATATTCTCTAAAGATTGACAAATGAAGCCACAATGTTGGAAGTAAATATATTTAATGGTTTTGTTTTAAAAAATTCCCAAAGTTCGCATGATTTTTCGCCCGTCAAAGTAGGGAGACCCCTTGAAATCTCCCGCGGAACTGTACCAGAAATGTTTGCCAATTGCCTCACGGGACACCCTGTGCACCCTCCGACTTGAAGGGGTCGAATATCGTAGGAAACCTCGGACGGGGGTACCTACTCGATCACGGGACAGGACACGACGCGAACGAAGCATAATATCGTCGAAACGAAGTAACGAGTGGCTCCTTTAACCATTTCCGTCGGCGTATCCAGAATTCGTGGCACGCGCCGCTAACTGGATGTATTCAAATCACAACCGGCGTACCGGAGAAGCAAGAGAAATAGTTTCATCCCCCGGCCCCCAACCCCCGGCCCCGCAGCCCCGGTCCCGTTTCTCGGATCGTACCGTGGACTGTTTAGCCAACCCTCCCACGCCGGTCTGTCCGTTCTGTCGACCTCCCTTCGAAGGAGATGCATCCGCCACCCCTTCCCCAGCCCCCCAGCCGGTGGAAATCTAATAATCGTGAGACTTCGTTTCGCAAGGCGACAATCTCGACGCCGATCGAGCAAACTCGATTTTTACTCGTAATTAAACCCGCTTCCTCCGCCCTGTCCTGCACAACCGTGCGCCCCAGCTTCTCTGTACCCGCTGCCACCCCTGCCTGTTCCCTACTCGAAATTACAACCACCAAGGAACTCGAACCGGGGCCTCGGAGTTACCACCCCCATAGTAACGCATATGCAAAACAGGCATTAACGAGGATTTCTTACTCGCGGCTTTTATCCGGCAATTTTACTTCCTCGTACTGCACCCGCTCGAGTTTTCCGCGGCACGAAGTTTTTGAGATATTGCCACCGGGGGGTGGGGGGCGGAGGGGGGATTTAAGTAGCCCCGGCTACGTTATCATCGCGATCCACCGTTTAATTGCCGCATCGATTTCTTCTCTCCGCCCCCCCGCCCCCCCGCCCCCCCGCCCCCGGTTTCTCCTTCTCGTTTGTACGTCTTCTAGCAGGTTAGGCGAACGCGCGGAGAGAGAATCGATCGCGGGGTTCCTTTCATTTTGAAAGTACCTACGACCAACGAGGGGGAAATCTGGGTCAGGTTAGAATCACCTCTAATACCGGCCTCGTTCCCCTTAAGTGCAGACACTGAAAATAAATGCTTTTAACGGAAGCCAGCCCTCCTCAGGACGGGCCCGATTTCTCCTTAACGTTCGCGCGGAAATCGACCGCGGCGTGACGCATGAAAGGACGCGGGAAAGAACTATAAATTACTCGGCTGGCGCTGAATGAACGCGATGACGTTGGACGATTAGATTAATTCCGCGAGACACACGGCTCGTCAGCGCGCGCGCGCGCGCGCGCCGAATTAAGGACTGCGGAAGATCGATCGTATTTGATCGCGAGAGACTTATGCTGGGATAGGAAATCGAGCGAGTCCCGTGGACCTCTAGAGTATCGACAGTTTCGTTCGTTCGTGGAGATGATCAATGGAGTCATAAGCTCTCTGCACACCTTTTTACACCGCTTTACGAAAGTATTCGCGTTGTTGCGTTTAACCGCATAATTGTACGGCAAAGAGGCACTCGTCCGACGAACACCGAGCACAATTGTTGCCACGGCTGACCCCTTCTCCGGACAACTGAATGAGAATGCGGTGGAGTGCGGAGGCACGGCGCGAGCAACGAAAGTTAGCCAGGAGCGGGGCGAACTTTTTCACGTGATTCTATCCACCGCCACGGAAGCGGAATCGCATTATCCACCGTACGTTTCGTTTCTCCTCTTCGCTCTCGTTCCTCGTTTTTCGCCCCGCCGCCCTCTCGTCCCGTGCCCACCGCCCCCGCCCCCTCGTTTCGCGCGTCCCTCGGTCGACTTCTCTTTCTTGACGCCGGTGCTCGTAATTCACCGGCTCTGGGGCCCTCGTCCCCGTCGATGCAGATCGGATCGGTATCGGGCAATTCCCCAGCGACACCGTTTTTCCCCCGACATTTTCGAAAACCGTGACGCCCGCTCCGGGTAAACACTCGTTCCCCCCCGCTAAACGCTTTTTCCGCGCGGACCGCCACGACACGGGGAGACCCGCGATCGAACGGTCGAGAAAATGGGAATGGTGGATTCGCTACGGGGAGCTGGAAGCTTCCCTCGTTGTTTCGCTCGCCGGGATGGGTATTATGCTCCCGTTTGCTTGGACGGAAGTTAGCGTTGCCTGGCTAAGGAAATGGCCGGGGAGACCGCGAGACGTACGCGTGCATCGCGTGTACGGTTTGAAGTGAACGGTGTAATACATACAGAAGTCCGATTAGGCAAATTATGGATCCTAATGGACTAATGGTAAT
Organism: Andrena haemorrhoa; assembly: GCA_910592295.1. Taxonomy (NCBI): domain Eukaryota; kingdom Metazoa; phylum Arthropoda; class Insecta; order Hymenoptera; family Andrenidae; genus Andrena; species Andrena haemorrhoa. The sequence goes on along the minus strand of OU342944.1, from coordinate 4,333,362 downwards.
TGCACTCCCAGCTCCAGTCGTGCATCCCCCTCTGCGCCTCTCTCTCTCTCTCTCTCTCTCTCTCTCTCCCGTGCTTCGAGTCCCTCGCCGCCTCTGCTCGTTCCCCAATCCTCCTTCTCTCGATAACGCTTCCGCCCGACACTTACGGATCATTAATAAAACTAGAGACACTGCATAGCGCGCTCTCGACTCCGCCGTCGGCGTATGAATGTAGATGCAGAATGCAAATCTAACCTGCGCCCGATGGAGCCGGGCGTGCGGGGAGGGTGCGCAAGATTTGCATATAGAAATCTTAAGAGAACAAATTTTTCTTGGAGTATCTCCTCCGTCTTTCCCACCCCACTCCGAATGCTCCCTCCTCCGGGCTTCGCCTGCTCCTCTCTCAGCACTCTTTACTTCGTTCGTTCGCCCTCTCACCCCGCTCCATTCCTACCGATTTGCATACAAGATTGCGCATGATGCTCTTCGGCACGGCACGTTTCCCCTAAACCTCCCTCTCTCTCTCTCTCTCTCTCTCTCTCTCTCTCTCTCCCACTCGTCCTCGTCTTTTCCTCGGTTACCTCCGTCTCGCTCGAGCTATCTTTTATCGTCCCCCTTGTTTTCCACACCGCACCCTGTCGGAAAGAAATGCCTAAAGGTATCGAATAACGTGAGGGGATTTCCAACGAGCTGCACGAGCCCTGTCCTCGACTGTTTTCATTGATTAACAACGAACGATTGCTATTAGCGCCGAAGGCGATCGGATTAGCAAACGGTTCGAGCGTTTAGTCGCCGATATTACTCTTCGACGAATAGGGAAGCCGTGCATCTTTATCCCGTTCCAAATATCCCCGTCTTTGCGAAACACATGCTTCGAGTCTCGCAGAGCACCTCGAAGACATCCCTCGATTTATCGATGTCTACTATCGCGCCGACGGCGTGATCGTCGTCAGGCTAACCAGAGCACACTCCCTGCATCGCGATACTCCTATCACGTCGATATCTATCAGTACGTGATCAGCTTGCCTCATAGTTATTCGAACGAAGTCCGAACCGGGAGTCGAATCGCTCGAGGCTCTTCTCGGATTTTGCACGCGAAACATAATACTTTGAAACCCGCGGTCCTACCGCTCGTTCGCCTCCCATAGAGCATTATGAACCGTTGTGTAATGTTGGTTACGAGTTGGCGCGCGGATGCTCGCGGGAACTAGATTTAATTATCGCGACTGGAGTTTGCTCGCTGTTCCAATAGCTCTCCGACTGCGAACGCTCCGGGGCCAGGAATACAGGGAAATTTATATCGTTTTTTCCGTTCTGTAGTAAATACCGTAGAAATGCGTATAGGTACGCCATATTACGAGGACCGATATATTCGCGTATCGATCCCTTTTCGAGTTTCAATTTGCTCGAGCGTGCTCTCTCTTGTTCGAGAACGACGCCTCCAGCGATCCCCTTATTTGGAGACACCGTCTCCCCTGGAAGCTGTGCTACGTCGTTTAACTGAAGCCAGTGGGAATGTACATTGAAGTGGCTTCAAGTGTATCCACTCTGTCCATCCTCAGTCTGTTAAGGCATGTCTGGGAACTTCTTATATTTATCAGAGGCAAAGACCCCGTGCTTTTTTTTTAGATCAGAATTTCCATCATGCGTTCCCCAGTTCCATTCCCGCGCCACTGATCTATTCAGTCTGCACCTTTTGTCGCGGATTCATTAGGAAACTTTACTAACGAGCCCATTAACGGGTTCTGTATGGAGCGCAGACCCTTACCTGTTCTGACCACCCTCCTTCTCCATCGCCGGTTCAGTTGAACTACCAAATATCCGTTTCCTTCAGCCTGGAAACCCCCAAGCTGTAAAAATCCGCCGGCAGATCCGCAGAGCATTTATCGAAATCACGGCGAGAGAGCACCTGGGAGCGAGCAGAGTGTCGTGGATGGTATCCTCGAGAATGCTTTGAAAGAGACGAGCGTAACGCGGTAAGACGTACCGGCGATTCAGAAATCGCGGACACGAGAGAGACTTGCGGGCAAATGGCTCCAGGATCCTGGAAAATATCAGGGCCCCGCGTCTCCCACCCCTCTCTCTCTCTCTCCCGCCCCCCCTTCCGTGTATTCTGATTTATTCGGTGAACTCGCCGCGGCTGGATTTCGCCCTCTTACTTTCCTCACGGAGCCAAACTGCACGCAGCCAGCCGGTACATAGGCGTCTAGCGTATACAAGCCTGTCAGGACGGGGCAAACAAAGTATCGTATATCGGATACGGTGGTGGCAGATGCCGCGAGCATAACGGGGGAGGAACCCTCTGCCTCCCGTTATGGCCTCCCCCGGGCTCGCCTTCTTCGTAAACTCACGATCTTATTTCGCGAACGCGGCAGAACACCAACGACGCCTTTATGAAAGCGGTCGAGCCTCTGGCATTAGCATAGCAAGTGAGAGCGCCCTCGCCGGTGCGGCCTATCTGCCGGCGTCCTCCCCCCTTTTTTCTCCGCGCGGAGATGCTAGACGGGAACGAAATTAACCAGTCACCTATCCCGCGACGCCCTCGTGCAACGGGGAACGGCGCCCCCTCCGCAAACATATCAATTTCCATCCACGGCGCTGTCGATATTTATTCTACGCCAATAGACGCTTCCACCTCGGCGCTCCGCGCGCGCTTGGTTTCACCGGACGGCAAGGCGGTGATTCGGTGCCGCGCAACGGCGGGGCTCTCGCCAAGTTCGCCGCGGAAATCAACATCTCCGGGAATAGAAATAGAACGCCGCGGCGGGGCAGCCGCGGCTCCTCCAGGTACACCGTTTCAATGATTAATCGCCGGCACGGCTGTACCTGTTGAATTACAAGCGGCGGTGTTTACGGCCGGGACGAGACAGAAGCAGAAAGAGGGTTTAATCGCGCCCGAAGAAGTCGTAGCGCCCCGGGTTTGGATCTTATTAATACGGAATGTGGCGGGGTTCGTAAACCGCGCTCTAGTCGGATGTTTAAAATGTAAACCTCCGTGCCGGGAATGCGCCGGCCGAGTTCCGCCACTGCGGAGAAGAGGGATCCTCGCGATCCCCGGCCCGGGCGATAAAGTCGAGAGTCTCGAGGTGACTGCGAATCGCAGACAGCGCGAAACTTTATCGCGGGAAAGCTTGTTCGATTTCAACGGCCATACGGAATTTATACGAGGGGTGTTTTGTTATCGCGGCGCGTTTCACACCCAGGCCGCCGTCGGCCGGCGTTAGTCTACGCGAACGGGAGGATAATTATGAGCGCGCGGAGCTCGAGCGGGAATAGTTCAGCGGCGCGAAATTATTAATTGCAGATGTAGATTTTACGCGCGTGAGCTTTTCAATTTGTCGCCCGACCAGACACGTCCCGCGCCAGTGTTTTCCGCGCTCGCCGCGGGGGCACGCAGACGCGAACGGCAGTCATTAAGGTCGCGGTCGTCGACGTCGAACGGTAAATTTCGAATTCACAGTTGTTTTAATTAAAATTTATCGCACCGCGGAAGCTCGTAGACGCGTCTCTCCCCCGCCCCCCCCCCCCCCGTATAATATTCGTGTCAATGAACGGCGAAGCATCCGATCCCCGCGAACGAGAACACGCGCCAGGCGGGTGGGGCATAATTGCTTTCCAACTGTTCGCATTAAGGCCCGTTCCCTCGAGCTCCCGATCGTCCGCCTGCGCGTTAATAAAAAAGACCGCGGCCGTACCCGGCGGATTCTGGATCCGTGATTTCTTTCAATCTCGCGTTCGCTTAATTACTGGGAACTCCGGTTCGGCTAACTGTGCCCTGATTAATTCTCGTCGAAACTTTCTGCGCTATAGATCCCCCACTTTGGAGCCCAATTTAGACACTATCCGCGGAAATAGATAGAGGAACTCGGTAGAATCCTCCCACGCCCTTCCGAGCACTCGACACTCTGCACCACGCGCCGAGAAATTGCTGATTAAAGACCACAAGTGGAACAAAACAGCTCGGTACATCGACTCGAGGAACAAGGGGGTAGCTGGAACGAGGCAGTACAATCACCGATAAGAGATCTCGTTGAGCGTTAGGGGGTGGGTAGAAGGGGGTGGCGAGCCCCTTAAAGAAGTCAATTTTCCGCATCGAAACGCCGAGGGACCGTGCGTACGAAATAATTTCCCTTACGACTGCCAGCGTTCCGCTCTCATTTCCCGTTTGGGGATCAAGGGAACGCGGCGTTCTCGTTGCTTGTTTGCGACGTGACGGCCAAGGCTGGAATTACCTCGGTGCCTCGATTTGTACACCCCTGAAGGCAACGATACGAGGGTGGGGGGAGGGGGGGGGGGGGGGTGAGAGAGGGAGTCGCAGGGAAAGGGGAGGGATTGAAAGACACTCGAGAGGCCGCGCGCCACTTCACTGGAAGGACCTCGCTAAACACGAAAAGGCCCTCGATAAGCGGCCTCGAGTTGTTAATGCGAAACTGATCGAGGGAAACGACATTTTCAGGGCGGCGTTACAAGGAGACGCGAGCGGGTCGCCCCGGTATTTTCCGGCGAGTTCACCCCATTAAACATTTTTGCTATCTCGCCGGGATCTGTTGGAGGGTAGACGCGAGGGTGCACACAGAGGGTAGACGGAGGGAGGGGCGGAAAGAGAGAAGAAGGGTATAAGCGGCAGAGGAAGGGGTGGAAGGCGCGGGGGTTGCTCGCTATCTAGACGTCGGCACCTGTTGCTTTTCCAGTCTGCTCCGCTCTCTCCCTCTCGCGCAGCGTCTCTCCTTCCCCCGGCTTTATTTCGTTTTTCTTTCATTATTTGTCTATCCCCTGTTTCTCCTCCCTTTTCTCTTCGTTTCCTCGCCCCCGCGTCGCCGGTTCCCTATGATTCTTTCACGACCACCGCCGCCACCCCCCCCCCCCCCCCGGAGATTAAAACGCGCCTCCTGAGACCACTTACGCTGCGTAGTTGCGACGGATGAAATTGTACGTTTCACGATGCCGTCGCGCCACCGGCGAAGGTACATTCGATTCCTGAGAGGAGAATAGCACGCTTGCCGGCAACCCTGGTGTAATTTGTTTCACTCAAAGTCCCTTTGTATCCGCTGGAACGCGAGATCCTTCCTCGCCCGACCAGCGGCTGACCGTATCTACTTAGACGCGCGTTACTCGCCGCGCGCGGTGGCTGCTTGCTTTCACACGCCAATTCAAAGAAATAATTGACTCTGCCGGATGGCCCGACGTCCTCTCTCCGACTGTGTAGCAAGCAATTTCAGCGACCGCACGAGCGATGACGTGTACAAACGCGGGGCCGTTAAAGGGCATAATCCCGACGCTCTTTGCTCCGCGCGGAGCGCAATAATCAGCTGAGAGCTCAACATTGATATTACGCGCCCTATATTGCGGTGTAGGGCGCGCAGATAGTCCCATTCAGCGGCGCGACTACCCCAACACAGGCGGGTGCTCGAATGTATTAGAGGAATACCATTGTGACGCCGGCTTGATTATGAGGCTCGTAGCTCGGGCTCCGCCCACACCCCTTCGCCGATCGCCGGCCCCGCGTCCCTTTTCCCGTTTACCCTCCGCCACCCTCTGCGACGTGTTCCACGGGGGGACGTATCGCTGGCAGCTTCCTAGTGCGGGGCTCATCGATTATCGCCGGGCATTATCTTGATCATTACGTCGCGGCGACAAAGGAACCGATACGCCATTGATCTTAGCAAATGGACAATGTTACCGGCAGAGACAGCGCGAAAGTTTAGCGGCAGCCATTATCGAGTCGCGATCGTGGTCGGCTTTAAAATCCATCGGCGGTTACGGTCGGACCGGGAATTCGGGGTCGGTGAAACATTTTGCGGGCGTGTTGCTTAATTCGCGAACGCGAGTGGCCGAATCGATCTGCATCGGTAATAGTGACCGTCGAGTAGGCGTCCCGACGACGTTCGGTGATGCAACGGAACTATAAATGTTTATTCAACGACGCGGAATCCGGTTGCGGCGTGCCACGCGACGCCGCCTCCCGCATCTATTGTTCTTTCTCTGTGTAGCCTTCGATCGTTTTATGGTCACACAGGTGGAGATTTACGGGTACAGTGGTGGTCGAAGGCTGGGGAAGAATCCGGTTCAATTATCCGAGTATCGCGAGCGAACCGACGTGTCGGGAGAAACGCTGGCAATACGCTTCCAGCTACGGTGCGCCGTGTGAAAGTGCATTGATTGTGAATTCAGTGCGAAGTAGCCTCGCGGGACCGATGCCGTTGCGGTGAATCGTCGATCATTGCCCTTTAACGATCCGACCGGATGTACCGCTCCAAGGGTGGAGGACCGATAGCTATTACGTATACACACGCGCGTACTCCGAGGAATTTGTTCATAAGGGCGGTTTCAATATCGCTTGTCTTTGCAGTTCGCACACGGTACTCCTACTCTTTCATCCACTGTTGCTTCAAACGATACTTGAACATCCGCGAAAGGACCGTTTTCTTGGTGGAGAATTTATAATAACGTGCCGGGATGTCGGATTTACGAGGAGCATAATTTCGAAAACAGCCAGGTGCACGCGGTGATTCGTAGCGGTTGTCGCGCGGCCATTTCGGGCTTCTATGCGGGCTTGAATGAGGCCGGGGATAGATATACTGCCAGAACGTATAATGGATAGCGTACGTGTAACACCATCGCGGCGAATCATCGATCATTGCCTTTTAATGGCTGAACCTATGCGCTACTTAAAAGGGATCGCGACACTGTATAGGGGGATACGTCTAAGATAAATCGTCGTCACTGTCAGCTTACAGTCAAGTACGCTTTAGCCCTTTCCATCGTCGAGCACTTGCGTCTTCGCGCGCAGCGTCCTGCGTTATAGGTCGCCTTCTGTGCATGCCTCTGCGAACACCTAGGTAGTTCCCCCGCTAGGACGTACATTCGTGTCTCCGGCAACTGCTTGCGAAATAAGATTACTCGTCGATCCCCTCGCCAGTGATTTATCGAAGTGTCCTGCATCCTGCACGGAACATCCATTCGCCAATTTTCATTGATTTCCGCGGAGTCCGCGCACCGAGGAATATAATTTGCCACTAGTAAAATTACTTCCTCCCTTCGCGATATATAAAATCACCGCAGTCGCGCAATCTCGCATTTCATCGCCGCTCTCGTAGAAACAAACTCCCCGATTCGTCCCGTCAATAATTCAACGAATCCGAGACGCGCGCGGCCACGTCTCTGGCCCCTGCAAATGGAGAAGTTCATCCCTCACGGAATACACGTAATCAAACACATTTAGAAGTTACCCGGCCACCGGGGAAGAAAAACTGTCCCGTGGGCCCTCCGGGCGAAGTCGCGTACCCGCCTCCCGTCCCGCCGCGCGCCGCTCGAGCTCAACGATCGGGGAAACACTTAGCCAGCGTCGAAACAAAGCGAGCCGGCGCCGAGTGTGTCTCCGCTCCTGTGGAAAAGAGACTCGTGGACGCTGACAAAGGGGACAAAGGGGGCGCGGCGCTGGCCGAGACGGGACAGAGGGAAGATCCTGGCGCGGAGATAGCGACGGCGGGTGCCGGAGCAAACGAGTTTCACCGAGTTCGGACAACACTTTAGCTGTTTAACGGGGGCCGGCTTTAGCGCTGGCTGGAAGTGACTGCGCCCCTGTACGCCGGCGACGTTATCTGATGTCGGTGAACCGAGACGGTGTAAAAGTGTTGGCCGAACGACTGCTTTTAACCCGCTTCCCCGTGGGAGCAACAGCAAGAGAAAGGAAGAGACCTCTTCGAACGGGGTAAATAGCTAGCGCTCGTTAAGAGAACCACGAGCGCGGGCCTGCACTTCACTTACGGTGGGATTAGCGGTCGCCAGCCACCTTGATCCCGTCAGAATTCTTTGCGGACCAATTACCGCGCGTCGCGAGACCGGCAAGCCCGTCGTCGAACCTCCACCCTCGCCGATCTACGTTTCCCTGGTGCAACGATGGAATTCATCTAAAATTAATTGGGGAGGCGCGTGGTAACTGGGCGAATCCACCCCTTTTTTTCACACAGCCCTATCTCGGCCGCGTTCCTTTCCTCAGGGAAATTCATTTCCCCGCTGTGCTAGCCTCGGGGAAACTCGTTGTTCAAGCCTGGTGCGAGTCGCTGGCCAGACTTTCGCGAGGAGCGAGCGACACACCGAGGTCGGGGGCGGGCGGAGAAGCGAGTCGGAGGGCGGCATGGGGGGAGTTGCACGAAAAGCAGGAGGGCCAGGAGTGTTGTTGGCGAAGAGGAAGAGGAGTCACGAAGCGGCTATAAATACGCCGCGCCACCTGCACCTAACGTCCACCTACGTACGGACCAGACAGAACCGAGTCGTGGTGCCTCGTTTGCCAGACCGGGCACGGAACGCGCCTGCCTCTCGCTTAAGTCCGGCTGCGCGGCCCCGTTCTTGCCCGAATTAATGCATGAAACTATTTTTCTCTCGCCGAGCACCGCGGGAGGGAAGCGTTGCGCCCAACGTTTATGCGACTCGGGCCGCGGACGGGTGGGCTGCTTGAGAGGCAGTCAATTGTTCTCCCCTACCCGCTGCATGCACGTTTGAACGCGGAGCATCGAGGACTCGATCTTCAGAGTTTCTAAACACCATAAGCGAATTGCACGCTGAAGCTTAATGTAGTTGCTGGGTCTCGACGCCGCCAACGAACTGGAATAATTGAGTGCTCGTCGATGCAGTCTACGGGCTGTTAGAATAAAGCGGCTTACCCGCGGAAGCACGGTCGTCCGTGACTTTGGCCCAGTCTGTTATCCGTGCAGATGGGAAAAATTGCCTTGCATAACTGACGCGTCTCAAACAGACTGGCAGATGAATAACAGTTAATACATCGGGTTTCTATTCGTCACGCGGTGAAATGGAGACAAGGGCTGGGTAAACGGGACGTGGTCGTTAATGGAGACATGCACCGCACCACTTTTCATTACTGGGATCCTCTGATCGAAGAATCTCCCGTATCGTGTCATTCGCGGCACGTTAACGGACCACGGTTCATTTTATGCGTTCAGGGACCGCGCACAGAGGGGATCGCGAGATGGACACCGCAAGGGATATAAGGTTACTCGATCCCGAACCGAAGCCGCGGGGCGACACGCGATATCGTCTGGTTCCGATGAAGGAAAAATAAATGAAACAGAAAAACGAGATAAAAGTGGGGAAGAGAGATAAAAATCGTACCGACATTCATTGCACGGTGATATTAAAAGCGGCGGTGTTCGGACGTGACACCCGCGAAAAATTCCAAGCAGAAGGACGCGCGGCCCCCTCCCCACGCGAATCTGATACCCTTGAGCGCGGATTTTAAGCAAACAAATGCATATCGAATGCATATCGCTTTGCAACGGACGGCAGAGGGAACTGTATGAACGGGAGGCAAAAAAGGGATGGGCCAAAAAAAAAAGAAGCTTAAAGCGCGCCCGCGGGCGACGATGGCGGAGGAAGGGGCGAAGGAAGAGGGTTGGCTTGCTGCTCGGTGTATAAGGGTAGTTTACTACGAGCGTGCTAATTAAACAAAAAGCCGCCCCGTATACCAAGCTAATTAGAGTGGCTCTCTTAGCAAAGCACGCGTGCGCGCTCCTCTGCCGGCGTTCTCCGTTTCAAAAATATTTCCCTCCCGTTCGTTCGCGCGGGGGAAATCCTTTTTCCTCTCCCGTCCGCGCATACCCGCTGCATTTCCCGTCCGCGTTCCCTCCTCTCCTTGCTTCTTCCTCCACAAAGCGTGCGAAACTTCATCGCACCCCCGAGCGCACGTTCGCGAGGCCGTTTTCTGTGACATTCGAGGCGTGCAATTTTTTCCTCTTCGCCCGCTTGAATTGATCCTGCTGCCTCTACCAGATCGGCCGGCTCGATTTAAACTTGCCGTTCCCGAGGCGAGAAAGCGCAGCGTGCACAGTCCAACGTGTATTTACCGTCGATTAGCTCCGCCCGGGCGATAGAATCGGCCGCGGCGAGGGCCGCGATCTTGTCGGCCGCGACACGCTCGCCGGCGAAGCAAGAGGATTAAACAGTTGGCCCACGGCGGGGCGGTTTTATTCGATTGGAGCCGGGCACAGTCTCACGCAGCGGCGGATTTCGGGTGAAAACGGGCCGACCGCGATTAGGATTCGCTAACGCAGCCGCAAACAAACACTGCGGTCGGGACGATGGTGGACGAGGACGGGCGAGCGGGGCGGCGCGGGCAGAGCGAGAGGGACGCGGTAACGGACAGCCGGGAACAACGGCGGGGCGGGCTAGGGCCAAGGGGAACGGCAGCGGGTTGAATGGAGAGAGAAACATCTGCGATCGGATTAGCGGTGAACAGTGGCGACACTTCCGGGTGATTAGGCTGATTCCGCATCTACTCTAAGCCCCCGCTTACAACCCTCCTGTTCGATGAACTACCAGGGAGCTCTCTCGTCCACCGATTCGCGCTCCAGCTCGCCGCTGCGCCCTCGCCTACTTCTCTGTGAAAATTCTACCCGCGGGTGTCGCGTTTCCAAAGGGTTTCGAGCGGCGATCGCGTGTCCCGTTCCCAGGCCCGCTGACCGCCTGAAACGAAAAACTGCGGAGCCGTTAATTCCCGTTCGGCAACAACGACACCGCGCCCCCGTAATCCTGGCAGCCGTTCGGGCCGAGGAATTTATTCAAAACGAGCGATAAATCGCCGACACCGCCGGCCTGATGCCCGGGCAAATTCAATTTCTCGCGATCCCCCTGGGGCATCCACGAATTTCAGCGCAGCCGACGCACGCTGGACAATTGTCTTCCGGGGCGGGCGAAAAGGTTCTGTATTCCGAGCGGGAATGGCATGCACGGTAGACGTGCGAGATGGGGAAGATGCTGGGAATACCTTGCTGTTTAAACTCTCCCTTGGACCCCTAGTGTTTCCTCAGTGCTTTGCCTGTTCTACTTGCTCGGCCGTAGAGAACACGCCACTTCGACTTCGCTCTTCTTTATTCGGCAATTCTATTTCGTTATTTACAAAACTATCTGCTCCCTTCGTTCAATCGGCTCGCGCCAGGTCGTTGGCCTCGAAAAAGCATAGGGGAAGGATAACGTTCCCGTTGCTTCTCAGCTGTAACGCGACAGATATATCGGACTCGGCGCGTCGCGATGTGTCGCATCACTGTTTCATGGTGTATTTCTGGTACCAGAGTCCACTCTGTTTCCCTCCTCGTTCTCTTTCTTCATCTTCGCCCCCTCCCGCGCGTACTTTCTCTCGTGGTCTGCCTCATTCCGGCGGCGAGGCTCTCTCTGGACGGCCAGAAGGGACGGGTGATAGCGGTTCTCGTGCCAAGAGCTACTCTAGCCGAGCCAAACGCAACTTGGCCCGGGCACAATCGAGTGAAAGTCGATTTGGTCGGGCGGGGGCTAAATGAACGCTTAACTTGAGCCGAGTGAAAGTCGCCGGGAAAGAAATAAGAACAAATCGAGCGGCGGGGGAGCGGAGGAATCCGTGGCCGGGGCGTGGGACACTCTGCACAGCGGCGGCAAGTGGGAAATTACGGTGTCTGAGTGGTGGTTCTAGCCCAGGACGAAAGTTACCATGCAAGCGCAACCCCCGTTCAAGTCGGATTACGAGGTAAATGTTTGCGCTGCGGATGGCACGAGCTACGAGAGCCGAGATAATAGGCGGGAATCGACTCCGCCGTGGAGTGTCAATACGAGCTCCTCCTTCTCTTCCTTAACCTCGCCTTCGTCGTCTTCGTCGTCGTCGTCGTCGTCGCGGAGCTGACGTTTCGTCGGTTCCTTTTCCGCCCTGCGTAACCACGACTTCGCGGAACAATGGGGCTGATGCTCGCCGCGTTCCGCGTAGGTACCTCTGCCAATTAGCGAAAGATTGAACTTGTAATAACGACGCGCCGCGTAACTACCGACCCGGACAATCCTTTAATAATACCCGCGGTCGCTATTCAATTTCCGTCTGAATCGAAACAATTATTATTGTCCGCGGCGCGATACCGCGCCGGGGCGGCGCTGGCTGGCCGCGACTGCTCGCCCACCGTCCACCATTGTCCGCGAGACCGTAGAAATTTCCATAACGATTAATACGAGCCCCGTTACGCCGTCGCGCGTCGTTATCGCGCGATTTAGAAAACCCGCCGCGGTCTAATTTCGCCGGGAGTCGATGGTCGATCGGAGAAGCGGGGGCGGCGGCCGCGGCGACGTCCGTCGGGCTGCCGTTCGATTCCCGCGGCGTAAATTTCCCTGGAACAAAGGGAAAGAGAGGTCGCCGCTCGCTAATCGCTTCCGAAATAATTGTATCATTCCGCTAATAACTGGCGCGCGGTGGCACCGCCGATCGGCAATATAATTGCATCGTCGATAACCGGGCCCCCTTCTATGTTTGCTTTCGCACCCCAGCCCCCAGCGTCGAATCGCACCATTATAACGGGGGAAGGAAGGAATTTACAACGCGAATCACTCGATGGAAACGCGCTGCTCCATCCCCTTTGGCGAACAGAGGCGTAACACCACTTTAGCCTCCTTCTTTCGCCCCACTTTAATCGGCATAAATCCTCGTTACTTCCCTCGGCTGATGTATTCGGTGGACAGGAGGGTGTTCCTGGCTTTCATTCGTTACGATCCGCTGGTTACATTGGGTAACGTTAACTACAAAATTCGATATCCCACGGAATATTCCCTACGGAAACGCGAGCCCGGCTCGGGAGGAAATTTATGTCGTCGGTTTTCTTTGCTGGCTTTATTGCTGGCCGATGCTGTCAACGACCCCGGAAAAACCATTTGTCGCGCGATTTCCGGCCGCCGGGGATTAGCGAGGAGGAATAGGTTGTATATAGCGCTTCGGAGAATGTTATTTCGCGACCGTGAGACGTCGTTTCGAGAAGTGAAACGGAGTATTTGAAGGCTGCCGCGATGAGAACAGGGCATTGGTTAAGAATGTCTGTTGTCCATTGGTTAATTTAATTATACCCCGCGCGGATATGGTTATCGGTAAATCACTCCGTAACCGGGAATTTAATATTCTTCTGCTATCGGAAACCGGTACAGACACTGTTGAATGTATGCTGAAACAACGTACCATTCAATGGTTAAGCAGGGGTTGCGTGTTGTTTCTGTTGTGAATTTTTTGTACAAAAACGCCGCGACAAATTAATTGGAGGCTTGGTGGGTTACTTTTTTTGGATCTTGAGCTATTATTCTGAATTTTTGTGTACCTGTGAAAAAAGAAATATGGCAGGTACAGAGGGCTGACTGACTAGGGAACATCCCGAACCCGGAAATATGAAAAATTCTGGAACTTTGGGAATATGTAGGGAATTTTCTCCTGATTACAACGCCATTCTTGTTTGCTGCTCAAATTCACTCTAAGGGAGTGTAATTGACCCCTGAAAAACCGGTTATTTTTCAATTTTATGTTATAACTCGTTAACTGTAAAAGAATTTTTTGCCAAATGATAGATCTAATTAAACGAAGTAACTTTGGTCTTGAAACATTTTATTTATCTCTTACAGTTCGCGAGTTATAACACAAAATCGGAAAATAGCTGAATTTTCAAGGGTTAATTTCACCCCTTTCGAGTGGATTTGGGTAGCAAATAAAAATTACTTTGTAATAAGAAGGAAATACTCTACATATTCACAAAGTTTCAGAATTTTTTAATTTTCGGGTTCGGTAGCTTCCATTGTAAGTGCGTTGAACAAAAATCTAGTGGTCCTGGCGTTGACGGAAAGTACTGTAAGGGTTATCTGAAACACAGAAAGGAAAACAGATTCTCAAACTCTATGAATGTGGCTATCTGTGGTAGTAGATTTATTGCCGTATCTGTTACCGTTCCTATTTTATTATTTAAAGAAGTTTTCCCAATTTTGGGGCAAAGGCTTTTTCAGACTCATATTAGGCCGCTTCATCTTCTTCAAAAGGCTGCCATTTTAACATTTTTTTATTTTTCGTAATGCATCTACTACCGCGCATAACCACATTCATACAGATTAAGAATCTCTTCTCCATTTTGTGTTTTAGATAACCATTGCAGTACTTTCCGTCAACGCCAGGACCACCCGATTATTTTTCAACGCTCTCTCTGTATCTGCCATGTTTTGTTTTTCACTGTCGCACAAAAATTCAGAACAATAGTTACAGACACGATAAAACAGCCTGCAAAACGTCCAATTGTACTCAAGCCTTTTTGATATCGAGATCCCGTTCGAGTGTGGGCAGTAGAAATTTTCGAATTTGAACCTCGATTGGAAAGTTGTTGAACCTGACGTAGAATTTAGGGCGGGTTCTAAAACTTGTTCTTTTTCTGTTCCAGACTGGCAACAGTTACAAATCACCCGACGAGTCGCCACATTCGGAGCACAGCAGATTGAGGTGAATAATAGTTGCTTAAATTATGCTTGTCTCGATTCGGACAAATTTTACAACAGCGCGGACAAAATAATACCTCGACAGAAACGCGGCGAAATTTCGCGCGGAACAGTAGCAGTTTCGCCGCGGGGCTGGTTACGTATTATTCGGTTTAGCAGAAAGTCCGGTAGGGAAATTCTTGCGACCATCGAAAAACTGGCTCGTGAACTAAGAGATAGTTACGTGGCCAACATTATGGGACGGACACAGGTCGATCCGTGAAATCAGCTTTTATTCACGGAAAACCCGTTGCATCGTTTCTCCACCGAGGGCCGAATCTACGAGGGCCGTTCGATTTGCAATTTCGATGGGTGTCGTTAAAGGCCAATGAATTTTCGAAAGCGAGAGAAAGCGTGGAGGAGAAAGGACCGCTATGCAGGATGCAGACTCGAGATATTCGTTGACTAAATTGACGAAACTGATTGATGTCACTAATCAGTCTTCGTCCCTTTCCTTTAAGTCTGATTTCGCAAATCCTCTTACGCGGTAAGGAGCTTCAAAATTATGCACACAGCCCCGTCTCCTGTCCCTGCCCTTTCAGTTTCAAACTCCCTTCGACGCGAGAAGCTGATATTTCATCCTCCCCATTCAATATCGTGCAACAAATATAAGAAACAGCGAGGCAATAAACGTATAAGGCACGCGGGGACGTTATTTAAAATTGAAGTCGAGGCGAATGGGTGTCCCATAAAAATGTGTGGATGGAAAAAATATCATCGTTCTCGCGTTTCACGCGAACAGCGGAAGGATTTGGACGTAGTAAGGAAATCTCATCCACTGTACGTTCAATATCGGTTGCTGCCTGATGGCCGAGTATATTCTCGTCTCGTAACCGTGATACCCTCCTCGCGAAACCATTTTGCAAAATGCGCCGGCCGAACTACAGTAAACGAAGTACCTAGTACCTACATTTCCCTCTTTGGATCGCGATACCCTGTGCGATATTTCGCCCCCTCCAAATCCAAGACGCACGATCCTCCGTGGGAGTCATTGGGAAGCAGACAAAAAACTGGCTGGACGTTCTCGAGCGTTTCAATTAGAGTATCGACGACAGATCGATAATAATCGACGTTGTTGCAATCACAATTCGCGTGGCCTGTCCTTAATGCGATTCCTGCGTGTCGCTGGCCCCCCCGGCGCCATTACATCCGCGGCCGATTGCAATACTTTTAATAGGGAATCGGGGCTTTCGTGTCGGCGGCGATGTAACTGCGGCGAAAGGGCGAACAGACGGGAACGATTATCTTTCATTACACCTGCGATTCCCAGGTGCAATGTGTTCCAATTAATCGCAACGAGCCGGCCAGATGGGGAGAGAGGGGGATGTTTAAAGTCAGCGGTTACACACGGGGACGAGTCAGGCGTGGCACGAGACGCCGGAAGTTACGAGACACGGACGTCGCGGGTTCGAACGGGACTCGCTAAAAGTGAAACACGTGCTCGCGATACCGGCGTCGAGTTTCGCCGGCCGATAATAATTTCCCAACTGGAATATTTCGTCACGCGCGGTCGTGTGCACTGGCTCAGCGGGGAATCGCCGGCGCAGAATTATTCTACGGCCGAACAGTAATGAAACACTAACCCGTTGTAACTTAAATTTGCGACGAGTGTGGGTCGAGTGTCGGCGTTAAAATGTGCAAAGCTTTCTTCTCGAGTGAAATATTTAGACGCCAGAAGATGGCGGGAAGCAGGTTGATCCGGTGCGCGGTCTTCGTGTACCTAAATCCATATTCTATCAATTCAAGCCTCCACCCTGCGCGCATTATGAAGCGCTAGGTATAACAAAAGGGCTGGGGAAGTACGGGAAGGACTCTCAGCTTTGGCTCAGGCGCAGACGTATTACTACGTAAACGGCTTTCAACTTCCTAAACTAGGAAATGTAGCCCGCCCAAGCCTTACGGTATCGTCGACTTCGTGCCGTGTATCACACGGTGCCCGTTTCTAGTCCGATCGCAACGATAGAGACTGATAAAAAGCAGCGTTCGCGCTAATTCTTTTTTTCTAATGGAAGCATCAGTGTTATCGAAACGAATCGCAATGCAGGGCGGACGATTTCGAATTGCAGAATAGGCGAGGATTGAACGGGCATCAAGCACTGGGTAAAACATCGCGGTGAGACGGCACCGTTGTCTCACTCCCGTCCCCCTTCTATTACGTCGTCCGCGTGATAAATGGACGAGCGGAAAAAATGTAACAGGACCGTGCAATTCTTTCTCCCCTGACTTTTTCCCTCTTGACGCTTCTTCGCCAGCGACGTATAATTTCTCCGGGCGCTTTGCAAATAAATATCGCGATCTGTCACCATTATCATCCCGCGGACAGCTGGCTGCTTCGACTCATTAACGTCCATCGTGTTCCTCAAAGCAATTCCACTCTTCTGCCGGTGGACGGACCAAGCTCCGCGAACGAACTCAATTCGGAACCATAAGTGACGCTGATCCGTGAATGCTTGAAGCCGAAACGTCGTCGTACACAGATTACACGAGTCACGGTGGCGCGCGGAGGAAGCTCCACGAGGGCTAACAGCACAACTCCCTGTGCAGCCCGCCTATCGTATAACCGAAACCGTTTAACGGGCAGACGAGCTCTGCCTACGCTACAGCCAGCTTGCGTTGCTAGCCAAGCTTTTCCAGAGATTTTCTTCCGGGATCCAGCCGACGAGCGGCTCGCTCGTTCGGGCCGACTCGGCAAATGACTGGCGGCAGACACGCGCTGCTAAATGACTGGCAGACGCGGCGGGCACTCTATCTTCGACGTACAGCTCGTGGAGCGAGCTGCTGGAATTCCATCGCGGTGCTGCATTCGAGGCGCTTAAACGCTCGTATGCTATATCTGACAAGCGATTAATTATGAACGCGCGATTAGGCTTAGGTTTCGAGCGTGCACGCGCGTCGTTCCGAGGCTTTCGCGGCTACCGAGGCTCGTCCCAAAAGACACACGTGAAGCCCCCCCGGGGATCAGACAGGGGTAGTTTCGCCGCCGGCACGTCGCGTCGAATGTAGGTGATTGGCCCCGGCAGCCGCGAACTTTTAATTGGTTCCGGCCATACGACGCCCCCCCGTCCTGGACGCCGTGCTCCGGTCCGATGGTTTTTCATTTTCGCGCGGCCGGAAATCGGCGTAAAAAATAATAAGCGACGGGGGCCGCTGCGGGCCGGCCACGAAATCGTGCAATCAGCGACATTCGAGAGATCGGGGATGAGACGGTGATCGGCGGTGTCTGCGACCAGACGCCCCTTGTTTATCGTTGCCGGTGGCAATTACGCCGACAGTGTTGTAATTAATACGGAATTATTGATAACAATTGCAGTGGAATAATATAGAGAGGGAATTTGCGAATATTATTTGTCGGATTAACGGATTATCAGGGATCTCCGGCGGAACGGACGAAGCAATTATTGCGAGTTTATCGATTGTGTCGGTGGCTGCTGGCGATCATGTAACACCGCTCCTCGTTATAGTTCTACTGGACACCGGTGCTTTCCCTCCTCCCCTATTCTCGCTCTTTTTAAATCTCGTTAGAAAGCAATATTTTGCCTCCTGATCCGAGACTGTCCGCCGGCCGGGATTAACGAATTCCGTCGTCGTTCTGACTTCTGGGCCGATGAAAAACGATTGTCCTCGCCCGTGCAGGTCGAGCGTGGCGACGACCCACATCCCTCCCCCGCCGAATCGAATGAAAACAATCGCGATGTTATCTCAATTGCACCTCCGCGATCCGTGGAATTCTGATCACCGCGTCGTTTCTCTCTCGGCCTGGCAGTCGACGTTGCTCACACTGTACCCACCGGTTTCTACAAATAAACCAACTCCTTTGCACGTCTTTAAAATATTATTACTCCTCCGGTGTCGTCCGGTCGAAGGTAATCTAGGCCTAGTAATCTCATCCTTCCACTACAATTCATTCTACACATCCTTCGGCAGTCGCTGTAACCACCGTTCCAGTTTCAATCTCGTACAACGGCATTTACCCACGCGCGTGCATCAAGAGAACTATCGAGAAGCAACTAACGAAAGGCGTTTCCCGGTGCGCGCGTCAAGCATATTGCTGCGAAATGCATTTGGCCGTCGTATGGCGCGCTGCCAGCTGAAATCCTGACTTTCACCGGCATTCAAACGCTCTGCGTCCCCGCCACGTTCGACGGTGTAGTTTTTCGCCTCGGCCTGTATTATTAAAATGTCAATTAGCAGACTAAACGGCTGCTCCATAATTTCGCGCGGGATGGGAGCTGGTTCGCGTGGCGTGCGCGTGTAGGTGAAGCTCGTTGAACAATAAGCATGGAGACGCGCCCGTGCCGGATTTACCCCTCGATACGGGTACACCGTGGCTTGTTTCCAAGTTAAACTCGGAGACGTTCTAGCGAGCGGCGACGATACACCCGCTCCGCGGAAGTACAGGCACGGGTATAAACGAAACGTAAATTTAGGCCGCACGACGCGCGTCCCGCCGCTCGATACTCGAAACTGATGTCGCGGTTGCGATACGGTTAGACTTCCTCCAGCCAACTCTTTCGCCTGGGATTTCTTTCGCAGTGATTGTAAACTGATTCCTTTACCGCTGCTCGGATGCAATCCTGCGAGAGGGATATCGGCGACAGGTTTTTTTATCGTGGCTGCAGTCGAGGGTAGTTGAATTGAGAGTGTAACTTCCGTTAGTTGGAAAAAGGGTGGGAAGGTTTCAGGAGGCGTAGGATATCGCTCGCTTCTGCAGAAAACCAGGGGGATTAAAGAGCGCAGTTGTTTTCGCGACGCTGCGGGACAGCGTTGAATCAATGCCTGACCAATGGTTGACGTGTTCTACTTAGAGAGGCTGGCGGAAGGGCTAGCGGTCCCAGACGCGTGGATTCGATTATTTTCGGGCAGGGTAATTATGGGAGAGTTGCCGCACCTTACGCAAAATTGTCATCGTGTCTGAATTTTGTTATGAAAATTTATTTGAGGATACATATTATTGGTTGAACAACTTGTGTTACTACTTGTATTAACCCTCGGTTGTCACACCTACTTTTTGGAACGTCGTTCTCACACTGGGTCAATTTGACCCTTCCAATTTTCAATCAGTTGTTATTTAAAAACTAATTGTTAAATTAAGTCTAAAAAATTCTGATATAAAGTTTGAACATTGTATAATTTATGCCCATCGTGGAAAGTTGACATTTAAAGTGTCATCATGCTTAAAAATAAATTTGAAGCAATAAGAGTTCCGACAAAAAGTTTTTTGCTTAAAACATTGCAGGGTCAATTTGACCCAGTGTGACAACCGAGGGTTAAATAAAATCGAAATTTTAATATTTGTCACCTTTAAAAATTGTGACTAAAAACATCTTTAATTTAGGAGAGACGCCGCACATGCGGGAGTGGTGCCGCATTTCGAAAAACGTTTGATTTTCCATTTAAACTTGTTAATTTTAACTTTTGTTTAAAAAAAATAATAAAAGCAAAGTAAAATGAAATATCTTTTTAATTTATACATTTATAAAATACAATAAAATTGGAAAAATAAGTAGGTTCAGATATTATTTCTGTTTTTCTTAATTTAATTGTCTTTTCTTCTTCCTTCCACATTCATTACACATAAAATAAAAATAAAATATGGAAGAAGTGTAAAAAGCCGACGAATATGTTTGAATTATCAGATTTGTCATTAAAAAATATATAATTTGCCTTGAGATATCGCGGTATCTATTTTGAAACACATTTTTTGTATTTTTAACATTAGAAACATTTAGTCAACATAGCGACCTTCGGATACAGTACGCTATCAATCCCGCATAAAAGTGCGCCATCTATCCCAAATGCCCAAAAGAGACGCCGCACTTTCATATTTCCAAGTGCTAGGTCAAATGTGTCCTATTGTGGCCGAGAAATATTCCACAGAGATCTTTTAACGTATTACAAAAGTTGTATCACGAAAAGCTGTGAATTTTTAACTACTACAATAGCAAAAATAAACTCGACGTATAACTATTGAGGCAATGTGCGGTAGGCTTACCTCGAGAAACAGCAAAATCTTTAAAAACTAGTAAGGGAAACACGTTCTCACCTATTAATCTAACCTAAACTAACAGCTTGAAGTAAATAAAACCGACAGTGCTGTATTTTATCACCGATAAGCCTGAAATACCGAAAATGCGGCGTCTCTCTCAGTGCGGCATCTCTCCCAAAATTACCCTATGCACATAGCTACTCTTACTATACGCAAGTACATCGTTCAATGTACGTGTAGAAAGAAAAATCAGTTGAGACAGTATTATGATGGAGTATATTGGAAAATTGTCAGCCAGAGATTCATTTATCACTTCGAATAGGAAGACCGAGCGTTGAAAAATTATAGTTTACAAGCCTGTCCTTATTAAACTCCCTTCTTCCCTCGGCAAGGAGGATATGCGCGGAAACTTCGGGGCAACAATCTGGAACAGTAACCCACTCCACCCGAAACCTAGTGTGTTTTCGATTTCGCGCACCACGCCAGGGGAGCGGCGGACCTGGGTCAAAGCCCTACTTTACGGTGAAGGAGAAACCCCGGGCTGCAGCGGTGCGTGATGAATCGCGGCAACTTCTGCGAGCTGTGTATTCTTGAGGAACTTTAAACTACTCTGTTTTACGAAATCCTAGTTAGCACGTTCGCGTTCACCAGAACGAAAGCCCGACTGTTGAAACAAGCTCGATCTTATTCCTCCCCGCACTTCCCTCGAATATCTCATTACGGGACTCCGCATAATCCCTCGTAAATCCCGGCGGTTTTTACGAAAATCGCGGCGGTACCCGGTTCGAACGCGGGCCTCCGCGGGAACGTCCCGTAAGGTCAGCGGTGCCGTCGAGTATCGCGCCTCTCTCTCCGACCGGCAAACGCGACGAAACTCCTCCGGCAAGTTTGCGAATAAACTTTCCCCTCGCGAGACGGACCGTGGGAGAGGAAACACCGACGACGCGAGAAGAACCGGCCGAGGGAGCGAAAAGAAAAAGCCCGTCCCGGCCTGGTCGACGACGACGGTGTCATCTTGACGTAAAATATGGATTATTCCGAGCATTTGCATTCGGAAAATAAGCCGACGAACTGGATCCACGTCCAACGATGGATCGGCTCCCCCATCCGTCCCACCCTCGTCCATCCACCCCGGTCCGACTACGGGGAACTTGTCGCGAAAGTTTCTGGCGGTAATTACCCAGCCGTTTGCCGATTCATCGGCGATTCGACGAGAGAGCTACACCGATCGCCACCGGCCGCGAGCACGGAAAGATGAGAGATCCCCGCCAGCCCGGCCGCGGCGAGCAACTTTCTTCGGAACACTCGAGGCTTCGGTGGCCCGATTCCGGATCTTTTCAGCGGCTCTCGAGAGCCGACTAGCCTCGTAATTAGATTCCAGCGCGCTCAACAATCGCCGATTACCAGCCGCGGTTTCATCGATGTTAATTACTTTCCGCGGCGATGTTAATCGATCCGAACCGTGGCGCATTTTCCACTGCGGCGTTCAGGGGCCATTGTCACGCGAGACCGTTAATCGATGCTGTTGGCGTTACTCCGACGATCCCCTCCGCTCGCACAGATATTATTATTATTATCGCGCTGGACCGGCGAAGGGGAGGCTGGCCGGGTGCTCGATCCGCGCCGATTGACGTTCCCGGATTTATATCCTCGGCCTCGTTCCGAAGAGCCGTCGGAGTAATCGTTATTGCCGGCGACAAGCCGCGAGCAACGATGACGAGATTGCATTACCGGCGCGAGCCGATTTCACGACGCAGGATTCGCAGCCGGGGCTGGCCGTGCCCCGGGTACAGCTGTTTTTCGATATTCCCGTCGATTAACGACGCCGACCGGCCTTTATCGATACCCAGCGCGGCGCGCCGCGTCACGGTTCATTATTTTATTTCACGTTTTGTTGCGCCCGCTGACCGCTCCCGTTAATCGCTCGATTTCGCACGCAGAGCCGGCCCGAAAGCGCGGGGCTGGTAGACGCGAAAATTCCGGCGAACGAAACGAAATGAAATTTACGGCTCGCCTTCCCGCGGCGAGCAACGCGTCCCGTTTCGAGGTGATGCATCCCAACCGGTGTTTGACTAATTTCCGAGTTTATAACTGAAGGGTCTAGAGTTCGCGGGGAATTCGAACTATTCCGCGCGGTCGAACGTATTAATAGGCCATGAGGGATTGCTCAGTGCCATTAACGAAGCTACTGTTTAACATAACGGCGTGGCCCGCTACAAATTCCGCGGGCGCTCGTTTCACGGCCAGAGCACGTTGTTGAAGTAGCAACGTTGTTGTCGCGAGCTTCAAACAGACTCGTGTCAGCTCCACTGTATCTCAATTAATTTTAACGTTCACTCGTCTACCGGTGTCGTTGCAGTTTCGAGTATCTCCACCGGGGAAAAATTGCCTCGCAATGGAAACATTCACTCTTCAAATTCCCACTGTATCGCGGATCAACCGAATCTCTTCAGCTCCTATGGCTACAAACAATAAACCAGAACGTCCTCCCGGCCACGTTTCATCGAATCCCCGTTGTTGGCAGACGAATCTTCGTGCATTCTCCCTGGTTTCGCGAGTTTCGGCGGCGCGCTCGTCGCCAAGGAACATCGATACGGGAAACGGGTGAAACCGAAAGACGGAGGGAGGCGGTGAGCGTAAGTCGGTGGATGGAACAGACGCCGGTTATGTCTGCGCTGGTGGAATGGTGGTCGCGGATAGGCGCTTTGTGCGAAAATGAAAAAGTCACGGGGGCGGAAGGTAAGGACTCCCACGCGGGTACACACGTCGAGAGACAGAAGGAGAAATTCGTTGCGCCGGGTTCGATGCCGTGAGTCAAGAAAATATGCTCCGAGCACTGAAATCGATGGGTGACGCGAACGTTCCGGAATATTTCTCGCCATCGCGAAAGAAATGTTTCACACGGTCGCCCGCGCGTTTGATTAATTCACGAATATCTCAGACGCCTCGTTTCGCCTCGTGTTGATTATTAATGGGCGGCTGCGCGAACCGTGCTCGCGAACCGCGGGGGTGAAAGAAGGAAGTTCGAGGGGGGCAGTATCGAATAAATCGCCTCTCTCGCGAATTTAAACATACGTCTCTCGCGTCACTTCGCATCTATTCGGAACTCGGCGTAGGTTTCCTCGATCTAATTTCGCGTCGTCCGAATATAGACACCTCAAAGGGCAAAGGATTCGTGCCAGTGTCATTCCCATTTTTAGGATCATTCAGCGTCGTATCGATCGCTCCGTTAACCTAATTCTCGCCCCACATTCACTCCTGTAATTTGATTTCCTACCTGCTCGTGCAAGTAAATTTAGAGGAAATCGTTGCTGTTTTAAACCCGAAGCTAGAATATGCAATTTAGCGAACGTTCCGCAGGATTTCGTTCACTTCCTCCCGCGATCGATTCACTCCTTCGAAGCCGCAATCTGGAAGGCTTTTACACTTCCGTTCACCTCGCCTCCGATATTATCGCGCAGCATTCTCTTGAATATAATGGGCCTGGATGCCTGTAAATGCGTAAACAGACAATTTTAGAGGATCATCGTGGGAATGGTGCGGCGAGAAGTTTTTCATTCGTCGCGACACATGGGCGTCGAGATCGCGCCGTTAGTCGAGGCGACATTTTACAGCTGGCAGCGTCGCTTTGATAACCCACAATACGCGATCGCCATTTGGCTATCAAGCCCCGCGTTAAAGGGCTTCACGAGCCCATGAATATGCAATATTTCTCTACTTTCGAGTTACGCGTGCCAGCGCTACAATGCATCCATCGAGTCGCGGAATAAAGCGGAGTTTCTATTTCCCCCCCGGCAGCTTTTTCCGCGTACGCGTTACATTTGCCCGCGTCGACGCACGCATCCGCGGCGAAGATCGATCGTTCGCCGACCGACGGATTCACCCTTAAACCGAGCTTCTTCGACTCTTTATACCGTCGGGTGCAGCCGCGCGCACATGTCCGGTTGCCCTTTCTCCGGGAATCGCCTACGAGCGAGCCTCGGATCGAATGCCCGCCCTACGATTCGCGAGGAATATATATTCCTCCGAGCGCTGTGCATGTCGGTAAATTCTTGGAACCCCGCCTGGATCGCTACCGGTATTGAAATACAGGCATCCCCCATTCTGAGCTGTCTGGAGCGCCGTGCGCTGGGTGTCCCTTCCCTTTTTCAGTGTCACAACGGCGTCGATCTAGGGAACGGAAGGAGCCGTCCTGTCGTCTCCCTCCGCGACGCACGGGAAACGCTCCGCGGAACGTTCCCGTTTGATCAGCGTCGACGTTCCCCTTTTTTTCCACCGTCGCGGCGAACCAGGCGCACAAAGGGAGCTCCTCGTGCGTGCGCCCTTTCCCAGCCGCCGGTCGGGGGGGAATAAAAGGAGCCGCGAGACAGGAAAACCTCAATCAGCAAACACACTGTCGGGACGTCATGAATATCGGAGAATTGGAAATCGGTTAGCCCCTGGGATTTGCCGACAGCTCGCAGCCTACTTTCGCCCTCTGCGGCGACGCTTTCTTTGGATATCCCTCCCCGCCTGCCGAATCCCCGGCGAAATCCTCGCCAGACGTCCTGCGAGGAATCTGGAATTAACGTTCCCCGCTGGTATCCGCCCCTCGATCTCTTACCATCCACCAGAGAACTCCACCCTCCCGTTAAGTCCCTCCGATATTTGCGTTCCTCGATTTCACCGTAATTGTGAGGATTGGATCTGGATAGGGAATCCGATTTTTTACACGGGGAAAAGAAGTCGGAAGAGCTCGCCCTCCTTTACGCGGAGGAATGCCGGCGAAAAGCGTAGGGTCGACGAGTCGAGAATCTGTGTACCACCACTTCCGTGACTCGTGCAAAGGCGACGGGACAGTGGTTTGTTTAAGTAGCACAGTCCCCCCGGTCCTCCGATTTTCCTTCTCCTTTGGCAAACCCGCTCGAAGAGGGGACTGCGGAATCCAGTATCGGCGAGACAGTACCACGGGAAACACGAGCAGAATAAATGGCTGGGGATCGTGACGGCGCGGCTCTACGGCAGGGGAAGGTAGGAAGGGGTTGGCTGCACGCTCAGGATCATTTCCAGGAAGAGCAGCTTCCGTTAGATTTATTCCTCGCCTCTATTGAGACACGATCGTTTATATTCCCGGAAATAGAAATCCACGTTCGATCGGGCCGCGAGTCGCGTCGCTCAAACGTTTGTCCGTCTCGTGGCACGATCTTTGGATACGACGGCCGTGTCGCGGATGTCTAACGCGCCGCTAATTCCACGCCCTGCGCGGAAATCGATCGCTTTTACTTTGAGAACACAGCCGTCGAAGGCTGATGGTCTCTGTGTAATTTTCAAGCAAAATTCGCTCGAAAAGACTGCTCCACGTACACGCGGTGGAACGTTCTACAACGTGGCCTCTAAATTCTCCTCCGGAACGTTTACGTCCGCGTAGACCTGCCCGCGATGGCGAGTAAGAGGTCGGGGCTGAATAGCGCGCAAGTCACGGCGACTACCTACGGTCTCCCCGAAGCGGGGTTCAAGTCGCAGCGTCGTAGCGATCCCAGGTTGCATAATGCTACACGTCCGCGAGGAACGATCGCGAGGCCGATGGCTGGGCATAGGGAATCCCTATTTCTAGCGTGTACCTGCGAAGACGCATTTACCGCGCGGAAGGAGAGGGACGTATACAAACGGCAGTCATGGTGCGCGGGACGAAAAGGCTCCCGTGGGGTTGCATTATCATCCCCCGGCATTAGGTAGCTTGTTCGAGCCAGGAGGATCCTTCGTGTGCACCGTCGTACGCGTACCCAGCATTCACCCGTACACGTGTATACGACGTGCATTACGTGAGATTTCTATGGGAATGCGGCCAGCGGGGCCAGGTTTGCATCCGAAAGATAACCCTAGACGCCCCCTGTGCGCCCCGGCCCCTCCTCCCTCTCGCATGCTTCCGCCGGCTGTCTTTCTCACCCCCCCGGTTACCCTCCATCCCTCTGCGCGGAAACATTAGCAAAGCTCGCGTCAACCGGTGCCGATCGTTTTCCAGAGGAGATCGCCGCTTGGTGCAGGTTCCCTTGCGTCGCGATTAAATCCACGTGGGATCGGGACAGACTTGACGCGCGACACGATGCCATTAGGGCCGGAGAGTCGCGGCGGAGTCGCAGTAGAATGACCATCGCAATGGTCAGACCAGAGCGGTACAGCGGTGTAGATTCGGGACGCGGTGCTTCGCCTGTTTCTGCAGCGGTGGGAATAGAGGATTTTTGAGGAAGGGTCGCAATTTGCAGTCACTTTGGCAACGAAGTGATCCGCTCCGTTGGCCCGGCGTCGAAGCGAACACGCAGGTGTTACTGCTTCATCCTAGACGCTGATTTCGCTTCGGGAACGCTTCGGGATAATCTTGCACGTCCCCCGTGATCGATGGAACAATGTTCTTTCGACTTCGCGTGGCCACGTGAAACCGCTCGGCTCGAGTTACAAACCCCCCCCGTACAAGCCGTTTCACGGATACGCGGAACGATCCTCCGCGCGCAGACGAATCGTGACAAGACGGAACTTTGTTGCTGTCCCGGCTAAAACGCGTTCAGACCTAATGCCACTCATTAAGCTCGTAAAGTACTCGGGCTGCCAGCGAAATAAGCGGAATTACACACAGCTGCGAACTCCCTGGGAAACGTGTACACCCGCGCGTCGCCCGACACCGATGGCCCGTTTATGCACGTACTCGTTTTCGCCGCCGCGTTTCTTCGCGGCCCCATTAACATTCCCCGAACTTTTCGAATCAAACTCGTTGCAGCTACATGGGACGGGGCACGATTATTCGAACGTTATCTTCGTAATCGTCGGGCTGCCTCTTGCTCGTCCCCCTCTCTTATTCGCCGCCGGTACTCCAAAGCAATTTCCAAACTGTAGATCACCGACTGGTTCGCCTTCCGTCCTAGCGGAACCTTCGGGCACCCGGGTCGAAGAAGGCTCGATCTTGAGTCGTCTCGCAGAAGCGCGAGCATCGGAACGTTCATTTATAACGGAGATCAACCGCGGATCGCCGGAGGGTTCTGACCGTGGTGATAAATAAATGAGCCGTACAAGGGCTGCTCGTTCTTCGAAACGGCGAGCAGAACGACGAAACGTTCTGGCCGAGAGTCGACTTAAGCTCCCGAGTCACGACGTGCCGCGTTCAAATGGACATCATCAACAACGGTGTTGATGGCCGCGGTCTTACCTGTGGCCCCCATAAACCCGAGACAAATGACGTTTAAGAGTTTATCGTTCCTGAGGAGTGGCTGGGGGCGAAGTGACGGTGGTTACGAAGGAAATACCGCGTGGGAAGTGGCAAGATACTAATGGGCGGGGGGTGGAAGAAAGACGGGGGCCGTATAAAAGTCAAAGGAACCGGGGATCGTCTAACGATGGAGTGGCACGGTGTTCCCCAAGTTCTTTCTCGCCGTGTGTAGGCTCGCGACGAACATGCTACACGTATCCCCCTGTCATTAACATTTTTATGAGATCACGTAACTCGATGCCAGCGGATTCCGCGATTCCTCCTGTGGTACGAGGAGCCAGGTTTAATAGAGAGAACGTGGGGAGTACCTAATTTACTCGTACCCCCGAATGGATCCACGCAGGACGCGGCGGAAATCCTGACGCGAGTCTGAATAGGCTGGTTCATCGAGGCAAAGCGAATCGCAGCTGCGATTACCTAACACTTGTCTCCCAATACAATTCGAAGGCTTCTTCGCTCGCTGCGAATCGTCAATTTCGCGCGATACCAATTAGCTCTGCGTTATCTCTGCTCGACGCGACGTTCCCTCGAAAAGTCGCCACGACCTCCAATTGATTTTGTTTCGCCTATAGTTCCCCTTGCCTAGGCCAGCGCGGAGCGCATCCAGGTAAAACGAGCAACAGACCGGCATCCTGACGTGAAAGTTTTAGAATCTCCGAGAGAACGCAGACGAGGGTTCGCCTGTAAACCTCGTATTCCCTATCCCCGAGGGTGGGTCCTCCCCTGTCTCGCCTTCCTCTGGATTCCCTTCCTCCTCTGTCACACCTCCTCCGTGACTCTGTGTACCTTGCCGCCGGCGCACGGGTCGGGAAAGAAGGCACCGCGCGATCTCAGAAGTCCGTCGACGCTAGCTTGGCCACGGCGGGTTCAAACAGAGGGCGAAGATAAAGTTCGCGGTATGCTGATACGTCAGGCCAGCGCGACACGTGCGATGCACCATCCCCCTAATACCCTTCGCCCCTTTCTTCTTCCCTCGTTCCCCGGCTCCCTCCGCTCTGGCTATCTGGCGTCGGTCCTCGCGCCACGAACTTTCCACCTAAATAAACCGTAGTTTGAAGCTCGTCGCGCCGGCCCGCTAGATCCTTTAATAATGCAGACCGATCGACTGGCGGGCACAACGCCCGTCGAGATTCCGACTTTTCTTTGCTCCTCGCCACCCCCCGCCCCCGACGCCGGAAATTAGAGGCACCCCCGCGGTCTGTGCCTTTGTTCTGTTCCGCTCGCGTGACTTCTTTTTCCACGGTACTTTGTCGGTCGTTACGTGCCGGGCGAGCCTTGGTCGCCGTTAATACGTCAACTTCATCGTTTCGCGACTGTTTGCTCTGTGCCGGGTTGAAAGCTCGGTCAAGAGTATGATTGATCGGTGATTTCGCAGGAAACTACGGGAGAGCGAGAATTTTCTCGACCAGCGACAGAGATCGGACCCTAGTTTACGTAATAATTGAATATTTGTGGGACATTTTCGAGTCGAGCTTTAAATCTCTTTAACCAGATCGGATTGCTGATGAATGGGGGAGTTTATGGTGTAATTGCTTGAGGATCGTGGGAAATGATATCCGTCGCGAATGTCAATTCGATAGCACAACTGTCGCGTGTCAACGGTGGTAATTGATAAAAACGAGACGGTGAAAGAGTAGCAGAGGCCCGTGATCCAGATTAGAGAACGTTTCCCCTGCTTCTCGCGTTCCCCTGTCGACCTTTCAATTACCGGAAGCCGCGCTCTATTTTTCCCCGCGGACCGGTAATTAGGCGGCGTGTATAAATTCGTTAACTCTTTAAAAGGTTAATGGTCCACAGCGCCACCGCCTAATAACCCACCTTCCGTGGGTTTTGCTTCCTCGAATTATTTAGCATCCTGGAAGCAGGATTGAATGCGCCGCGGACAGGCGGAGGGTACCAATAAACCCCCAGCCATTCCATATTTCCGCGGAGGCGTTTTCAGGGAATTGCAGGCTCTTAATTAAGAGCCTTTGAGGTCCGCGAACGTTGAATGTCGGTCAGTTGAATCGACTGCGATTCCACTAGGCGCTGCTCTCTTCCGTTATTTTTACCCCCGCTTTCCTCCTTCGTAATTACATTTTCCAGCGCTTTTGTAATTATTCAACGAGAAAATTTGGTTTTCCACGCTCAACGTCATTGCGCTGTATTTACTGCCCACTTCAAACGATTTCGTCCTCCCAACGCGACCGATCTTGGTGTTCTAGTCGTGCTTCCCTGTGTCGTACAATTTATCATTGTCACTGGAGCTCTCCCCCGGTGATTTCGTGTTCCTTTAAAGCAAATCTGAGGAAGGAATTCGCAGCATATCACCCTTGGAGGCACAGGCCAATGCCTCTCAAGTTCTCCAGTCTTTGATCGGGAGATAGGAAAAATACATCGAGGAGACTCGACGATTTCGGGCTTGAAAAGCGCCTACTTAACGGCACACGTTTCAAAGTAACGGGGAGTAAGAGAGAGGGATGAGTGGATGGGGATGTTTGGTAGGGAATTTACAAGGCACAGAGAAGTTCTTTGGCGTTGGTTCCGTCGGTTGTCCGACATCGCCATTCCGCTCCCCTTTATGTGGGAAATCTATCCCTCCGCCCCCTCCCGCGCATCGTTCACCTTCCTAAACGCGTTTTATTAAATAAATACCTGAGCCTTGCCGTCAGGGAGCTTCGTACGCGCTCATGCTTCGCTAATAGAAAAGTGCTCTTTTACTCGGCGTCATCGCAAAGGGAAGCCACGATGAGCTACCCCGCTTTGAGGTATCAGCACCGCCAACCATCCAATCGCCTTCTGCCGAAACAGAGGAAAAAACAACGGCCGCGATCAACAACAATACGAGAGCCTCGGGCCGTCGTCTTTGCCTTCGCGGCTATGATCGTTCCTGTGGTTTCCCTTCTCCATGATAATTCTCTGCTACTCCCACGAAATTTCGGCCACGAAGGGATGTGACTTAGCTTGATATAAATAGCTTGCAATTTCGCGTGCATTCCGCTAAGCAGATGTTTCTGGAATTACTGATGGACACAAGTCGATACGTTTCCACTGGATACGTATCACCTCTTACGGTCTTATAATTATGCTGGGTGGATAAATTGACAAGGATGATTGCCGTGCTGGTCGCTAGTCTGCAGCTGCATATGTCAAACGTGATCATTTCTGCCACTTACAAATCTCATTGTATAGTAAACATGAAGAGACATTTGGGAAAGTGTCAGTGGAGTCTATTGGTACATACTATGCCGTGATCTTTCGTTCCCTAAACGACTCCTCTATTGGTTCAGCTACGTAGCACACGTTATCCAGCTGCCCAGTTTCTGCGCGCTTTTCCAACGAATTTGAATCGTCGTGTGTCTTCCCTGCAAACATTATGCATCAATTTCATAATTCACGCCGCACCAACGATATTCGACGGTCATTCCCCGCTCGTAATAATGCGCGTGGAGTGTACGCTTATTGAAACATCATTGAAATATTCGCCGCGTAAATCGTTCTGTAAACGGCCATAATCGCTAGAGGAATTAACCCCTTTCGTAAGCATCCGGTGATAATTGGTAAACATTGAAGTGGAACAGAACAGCACTGGCCATAACAATCCGCCGAATGACGCGAGAAGCATTTCAGGCGCTCAATTGCATACTTTCAACAGATTTCCGTCATCGAGACAGTGTTCGCTGTTCTGTCGAACTCTGCCACTCTGGCACTCGAATCTACGACATCCACATTCCGCATTCATACCCTAAACGAGGGCTGCACAGGGAGCCCTTTTCAGCGCCTGGCGGCGAGCAACCAGCCGTACGCCGTTTCTAAGGGTAGAATCAGTGAGGAGAACTGCAGTAGTGTATGCGCTTACGCGCCCGCACCTACACTACTGCAGTTCTCCTCACTGATTCCACGGTTGCTCGCCGCCAGGCGCTGAAAAAGGCTCCCTGTGCAGCCCTGCCCTAAACGATCCTCCTACAACCAATTGTAAGTCCACGAGCGACCAATTCAATACACCGATCAGATATCAGCTCGTCCCCCCGAAGCCATAAAAAGGCTACGAAACTCATCCAAGAAGGTATCACGCTGCAAAAAAGATGCGCAACCAGTTAATCGACCAACAAGCTCCACGAGGCCAGCGAACGAAGAATAGACGGGGAGGAGGGTGAAAGGAAGTGGACCAAGGCGAGGAATCGGGAAAGGGAGAGTTGGAGACGCGTCGATCATGGGACAAGAGGGGGGAAAAAGGGAAAAAGCACCCCTTTCCCCGTGAACGTCGATCCGAACGGTTGGCTCGCTTTTATCCGCGGCGAACAACGGCCTGTGCCGCTCTTTCTGCCAGCGGATTCGCGTTCCTCGGGCCATGAAAAGGCACCGCGAAGGTGGCTGCAGGGGAGGCCGGCCAGTCGCCAGGGGGTGGACGTCGCTGGAATTTGTCCGTTTCATTTACCACGGGATATTTTCGGCGAGCCGTGCAACAGAAAGGGGCCCCGCTCGTACGAACGAAAGTTATATTGCATTTATTGCGAAATGAAGTTCCCCGAGCGACTCTCCTCGCCGCTCCCGTCCACCAGCCCCGTCCGCCACCCTTCCACGACCCCCGTTGCAACCAGAACGGACGGGCGGACTTTCGTTCGGGGGACCGAAACGATTCTCTGGCGTCGTCGATACGAGACAACGAACTTCTCTCTTGATGGTACCATCCTGGCCATCTAGCCTCCTCTACGCCCCCCACAACCCCCTTTCCTCGTCCTGGATACCGTATGGCCATTGTCGAGATTTTCATTGTGCGCCGTAGAGGCGAGGAAGAGGAGGGACAGGCTGGGTCCGAGTGGGTGGTAGTTTCTAACGAATTGGTCGACCGGAAACTGTCCTTCGCCCGGAGCAACCTGCCGGGACCCCGACTAAATAGGAGCCTTCCTGCGGGTTCCGGACGTACTCCGCTATTCTCCCGTCTCCTCTCTTCTTTTTCCACATTTTTTTTTCCACTGCCCCTCGTCCTTCGTCCCTGCGTGTCGATGGCAGCGAGCCTATCCGAGAAGTCACGAGTCGCCGGGATCCCTCGTGGCTTCCCGTCGCTCTGTCCGGGCGGAAAACATTTCAAGGCGAGCGGAGATCTCGCCCCGTTTTCGCCGCTGGTAATTAACCGGTCCCTAGGAACCGTCGCCGGTGAGCGTCGTTTCGTGGCTCGTCAGGGTGGAACGGGGTGAACGCGAGTTCTGCGGCGCGGGGAGTTAAGCTTCTATCGTCGAATCGGCTGGCTGCGAGTTGGGGGATCGGTTTTGCAGAAGCGACAGAAGGGCGCGGAACAGAGCCGTCTTTCTCGAGTCGCGTTTCCTCCGCGGAGTCCCGGCGACTAAGTAGCGTCGCCGTCAATTTTGCCGCTACGCGTGCTTGCTGTTTAGTTAGCTCTCCCGCTTCGTACTCCCAGTTGAACTTGCAGAGTTGACGTCGCACTCGCAGCGGAACTCTCGGCCCGACTCTCCGCCCCAGTCGTCTTCCGCATCTTTAGAGCCTGGAACTCCGCGCCGCTCGCGCAACTTTACACCAATCTGATACCTTCTTCCACGGTAAACTTTAACGATGTCAGTCGCCCCGGTGAGCAACGCTCGCGGTCGATAGCGGATTTAATGGGTTCGATTGCCTCGATCTGACAGCGGTCGGCGGCGGGCCCCGTGTACACACGCCGTTTAGTCGACCGCCTGGTAGTGTCGCCGCGGCGGGGAACAGGCAGGGGCTTTAGAAAGTTTCCAAAGACGGGAATATTAGCCGGCTGGGCGGGGAGACGAGGCCGGGAGGATGGGCGAGAGGATCGAAGGCGCTGGACCGACGGCGAAAATTGAAACGTCGTATAGCGGCTCTTCTGGGCTTTCCCACCGCGTCCGTTAGAGAGATCCACGAGGTGAAAGGAGGCACGCTTTGTATCCTCGCTCTCGGCCCCCACACTACCCTCGAGTAGTTGCTTTCCGTGCCTGCACCCGGGGAAAAAAGGACGAGCGAGTATTTCGTTGCCGGGAGTAGTTTTAGCCCTATCGCGAACCGCCACTCTTCGTTTCCCTGACTGTCACGGGCCCCTTAGCGTTATTGGCAGATCCGGCGGATTCTTAGCCAGCATCTGGGCGCTCGAGGCGACCGATAAAGCCCTCTACGAGATTTTTAGAAATATCCAGCGAAGATTTACCTGGGAGATCAGGCGCGGTACAGTATCACTTTCTAATTGCACGGCTGAGGGCACGCGTGGCCTGCTACTACCCCCGTTGTTTCGAATCGTAAGAACACAGTGGGGATTGTGTTTCAGGAGCATCATCGGGGTTAAGCTTCCCCGAATTTACGTAGCAAGTAAGAAGCAGAGTCTACCGAGATCCAATTGCAACGATCAACGAAATAAACATGCTGGGAATCCCTGCCACGTTTAGGGTCGTTTGCCTGCTCGAAAGGGAGTAGTTGCTTTAAGTAACAAAGTTTAGCCGTGATACAGATGGCTGGGCCATCAGTTGTCTCGGAACTCCGGTTCACGTGTATTCCTCGAGGTTCCTGGAGACGTTGCCTCGCCGATAATAGAATCAGCCGTGTGCGGAGGTCTACCGGGGTAAAGAATGAACGCGGGGGGGTTGACAGAGGGCGAGCAGCAAAGGAGGCGAACGACGGAGCAGGCGATAGAGGAGGCAAGATAAAGTAAAGAGGCAACAGGATGGCGTCGGTGACAAACAAAGTTTAGGTCGAATACCGCTTGGAACCGAACCTGTCGCTCATCTCCCCGAGTTAGCCCTCCTCGTCGGTTAAATGCTTCCTTTCTCGTATCTCTTGCCTGCGCCGTTTTTTTCCCCTCTACCACCAATATCATCTTTCTTCAAGCGCCCTCCCTCGTCATCGCTTATTTACGAGGAAACCTGTACCACGTATGCTTTCCCTCAACTTTCTGCTCCTGCTCCTTCACATCTTTAGCATCCAAGCGCGCGTGGCCACTTTCTAACCTGGGAACATGTGGATATTGCTTTTTAAGGACACGTCAGCTCTTTTTAATTCCCCTTGAAGTCTTCAAAGCCGCGTGCCCCAGGAACTGTGCCCCTTTCACCGAAGGTTAATTCGCGAAGCAACATGTTCAAGGTTAATTTCCCTCGAGATTTCATCTCGGTAGGTTCTATAAACGAAGACTTCAGCTTTCCTGCTATGACGCAATAGGATTCGTCTCTGAAAGCGTTCGCACTCGCCAACACTTACCATTGTAATTAGTAATGTGAATTTCTGGCCAACGAAGTCGCCGAGTCGGTGGCTTTTCGATTTAAGGATCGTCTTGAACAGTGGGTACCATAATTACGTGCATCTAAGGGTTGGCTACTGAGAGCCGAGAGGAGTCGCTGGAAAAAGGAACGCCCCAGTGCGGTTCGCAGTTTAGCAACAGGGGTGTCATTCTTCCGGCGAAATTGCGACCGCGGGTCGGACCCCGCGGTCCATTGAAACCGTGGACCCATAGCAGACCTCGTTAATTTTCCTCAATTACTTCTGTACCGTTGTGTATCCGTCTCCGAAGACGTACGCTCGCCGGTGGCCCCCAAGAGCCGCGGCAAAAACTACATGGGAGAAACCGCGCGGAGAACAATTCTTGGCGGTCGTTGCACTTGCTGGCTGCTTGGCAAGCGGCGCGGTTGAATAATGTATCGTTTTAAAGGATCTCGCGAGAGGCGTTTAGCGCTCGAAATTACGTACGCCCGTTCGTTTGCCCGACGAATAAAATTCTGGCCCCCAACCGTGGATCGCCACGGGAGCGGAATATTAAATCGGCGAGGACATTTTCGGCCGAGGAGTATGTCGCGATTCCTGTACACCTCTCGCAAGCTCTCGCCCCGGTGCCACTTACCTTTTGAAGATTAAGCAGGCACGGCATAAAAAATGAACTGCAGTTTGCAATTTCCATACTGTGAATATTTCTTAACACGAGAACGCTGTTAATAATTGATGAGAAACCTGCCTTCGGTACTTAGGGGGTATAACCGTTTGAAAGTGTCGAAGATTGGATTTTTTCTTTTTACACATTTTCACAGATTGATGTTTTAGAAATATTATAAACCAAGTCCGATGTAAAAATTCGGAGGATTGACGAAGTTATAGGCATCTAAGTGGAACAACCCACGTAGCAACTATATTTTTCATTACGCTGGGCCTAAAAACTCGCACTACGTTCAACCAATTCACTTCCAATTTTGCATGCAAGATCGTAATAAGATTCCCCCTCGTCCAACAAGGGCTTTTTTATTCCCATTCCCCGTTTATTATTTATAATGAAAAAAGGTGGCCTTTTCTCTTAGAAAAATGTAACTTTACCTTTGACCTCTCAGCATTTCTTTATTTGTCAAAATTTTCAAAATCGGCCCCGTTGGTCGATAGCTATTGACATACTTTATAAGAAGATTTTATTGTTTTTGATTTGAGACACGACATACAGCTGTTTTCAGGCCCACCGTTTAGCCATCTAAAATCGAGAGACTTTCGAATATGTATCCATAACTTCCGAAAAACAATAGTTTTTTAACTGAAACTTTTTTCTCAAGTAGTTCATAATACTGTGTAAAGATAGTAAAAAAACAGGAAATCTGCAACAAGGCGTTGACTTGTAAAAAAATTCATAAAATGTACACATTTTCCGAGGGTTCAAACGGGTATACCCCCTTAAGTGGATTACTCTATCCTTGTATCGACATGCATTTAACGCTACCCTGAGGGGAATCCATGATTCCACGCCAATCGAACAAGCCCCTTCGCGAGTACCCAGTCAGTGTCACCCCTTCGACAAAACGTCCCTCGAGGGGGGAGTGAAATTTTCGCGTGTAATTAAATTCTGCCCGAGACGAGTCAACTTCCTCGCCGAATAATTCGCATTCTGAAAGGGGTGGAGGGTGGTCGGCCAGCTGTTAACGGCGCTCGCCCGCAAAAAGCCGGCCACGGGCGAAGATAAGGGCGACCCTTGCCAGGAGGCTTGTTACGCGTGCAAGTCAGCCCGTATAATCCGGGCGCGGGACAGCCCGAAAGACTCGATTAAGGGAAATCGAGCAAACTGGACGTCACGTAGGAGAAGCTGCCTCCAGACAGAATCTACGGGGCCGGAGTCCATCGTTGCGGAGGGCAGAGGGCTCGAGGATAGGTAGAGCGAGATGGGGAATCGGCCAGGGCCCGGTTACGAGCGCACGACCTTATCTCGAGTGTAGATACGTGCCTGTCGGATTAACGCATTACGGAAGTTCCGCGAGAGCTCGACCGACCTATAAGCCGAGACTCCAAGGACCTCGTGTACGACCGGCCCGAGGTTCCCCGCCCTCTGGGATCAAGGGGAGGAGGGCGTCCTAGGAGCCGGGGTGCACGGCCCTCGGAGACGGGGCTCGCGCGTACGCGAGCCGAATCTCGAGATTCCAGACGTGGTCCACGGTGGCTGGAATCGTCGCGCGCCACTTACCCGCCTGCTTTAACTGCCTTACCGGGGCCGGATCGTAATTCGAGCCACGCCAGCCATCGTCGACCGGCTTCAAACTAATCCGCGACACGAAGATTCGACGCGCGACGAGCTCCACGGTCGGCGGATTGCACGCTTTACAGGCTCGCCGGATCGGTATTTACGGATGCCTCCGGCCGCGCGTCTTCGTGGCGAGAACTGGGGTGTAGATTCTACTAGCCGGGGGTAGGTATTTCTCAAGCCAGTCTGAAATCGCTACTGTTCCATCCCTCGATCGTTGTAGCTGTTTATTGCGCGCACTGAGACTCTAGATAATACGGATGCACATAATGTCACCGCTGTTGGTGGAGGGACTCGCAGGTTTTAAGGGTTCCTGGTGCTAGGATGAAAGTAATAGGTCGGGGCCGACCGGGTACCGAAGCGCCAGGTGATCCGGAATTAAGATAACCCAATTGGAAAGTGGCTGGAAGCGCGGTGACGAGCTTGGCAGTCGAGTTGGCCTCCCGACTCCAAACTAATCTCCCGTTTGAAGGTTCAATGCATGAAGATGCCAACGGACGGCGCGGCCGTGGCCACCCTCGGGACTGGCGGTTGCGGTGGAGAGAGATAATGACCTTTGGGGGTAAGGCGGGTCGAGTTAGAACTAAGCATAAATAGTTTTCCTCAAAGTCACGACGAATTCTCGGCGTCGTGCATTTTGCAGGGGAGCTTGCTCTCTTCCGTGAGGGAGTCTCCTTAAATTTTAAACAGAGGTCGCCTTCCCTGGAAGCAGGTTGCGGTCTGCCCCGAGAGTCCGCAATTCCGAAGAAACGGATGGGCGATTCTAAGGAAATCAACAATCGTGTCGGTGCATCAAAGGCCGCGTTAAGTCCTTACGTCGCGGGAGAAGATCAAAGTGGCGGTTGATGGGAGCTAGGATCGGCGGGGGATGGCCAGGGTGGAGCTGGTACAAAGGCGGAAGAAGGGGCGGGGGCTCCGTAATCATAAAATCTAACTGCTATCTGTTCGTTTGTTTGGCTTGCAAGCCTCACGGGTAACTGGATAACATAAGCCATCGGGACACAGAAGGAAGAGGGTGGCTGGGGCAGGCAGTTTGACTTTGGCGGCGATGCGCCCGCGCAAATGTGTGCCTAAGTATGTGTATACACGTAGCAGCCAAGGGACGGGGGAAACCCAGAAGGGGAGGGTTAGACTCGGTGGCTACACACCAATGTTTGAGTTCCGTCTCGGATGTCGCTTTGCTCGGTCCTCTGTCGCTCAGGTCGCTCTGTCTTTCTGCCCCTCCGCCACCCCCCCGTCGTTTCCTGCTGTAGCCCTCGCTGCTCGTTTTACCCCAGCCGCCTCTGACCGCCTTCACTTCTGACCTTGCAACGGGAAACTTTAGTCCCGACATCGGATGTTTCTTTCAGAGGCCAATCGTCCGTGGCCAGCTGGTCCGCCATGTGTGCCCGACCCGTGTTCCCTCACCTGACCTATCAATATCGGCCACTGCGACCGAGGCTCCCCATCACAGTCGCTGGTCCTTCATTTTTAAACCGATCCCTGTATCGATTCGACGCGCCGTGGTCGATGGAATACTCCATTCGGCGGAGCACTCGCAAACTAGACGCGCGTGTTAAATAAGGGACTGAGGCAGGGCCGGGAGTTGTGCGGAATGTGTGGAGTATTCTACGCTTGAGATGTTGCTGCATGCGGAATTCCATATTCGGGAATTTGGAAGGGATTTTACCATTTTCTTATTTTTTTTTTTTGCGTACCACTGTTTTTAAATTGTTGAAAGTTGATCTTTTAATTTGTACTGCCCCTCCTCCCCTACTCTACACACTTAATTGGGGACAATTTGCTCCGCCGACCCTGAACTGAGGAACGAGGGTTCTTCCTCTCTGCCCGAATTACCTTTCAAGCTTCTCGATCTTCGCCTCATGAAAGCCTCGAATTTCTCAGCCCACGCGTGACTCGCCGGTCGAAGAAATTAATGGGGTTGTTCGGCAGCGGCGCGGGTCAAATAACCTGCACCAGGTAATTAGCGGGATTAAAGTTCCAGGTGGACAGTTTTCGTGGAGTGTACGGGGCTCGGCATTAGCCTCGTACGGACAGTCGCCCGTATCTAAAGTGGCGGGTTTCGCAGTTCCAAATTCGACTTGGTCGAACTGCGGCCGCTGCACGTCGGCGTTAGCAGCCGGCGAAGGCGGAGAGGCAGAAGTGGGCTACCAGTCGGCCGAGACGCGTCGAGTTAGCAGACAGCTGACCCCCAACTGTATGGAATCACGTTACCCGTCCACCAGCGACGCGTTAACGCTCCAGAATTGTACTCGCATTGTGCATCAGCCGTGCCAACCGGACGACAATCCGTTTAGTCTAATTCCGTCGGATGGGAGCGTAAACTCGTGCCAAATTAATCAAACGTTGTCCAAGGTTCGGGCGCCGCGTCCACCTCGCCGAGACTTCACGGTCCCCTTCCAACCCCCTTCTCTGGGTAAACTCTTAAGCCAAGTAGTCCCGAAGAAGTTTCCCCGCCCCCCCCGGACTGCCGCTACTCCCCAACTCCATTCTTTCGCTGAAATTATAATTACAATTGCTCGAGTTAATTTGCCCGTGGAGCGGGCCGCGAAACGTCGCACGAAATTTGTAATTATAATTACACCCGTGGGAAACGCGTCGCCTTCTTTTACCGGAGGACACTAAATCTTCCCCTGGCGGACGGGCGGCGAACGTTTCTGTAGCTTTTTCTGCGTCGCCCTTTTGCTTTTGCTCGGCGGTGAATTGAATGGTGCCGGGGACTGCGTGCCGCGGAGTGTCCTCGCTCATCGTCTCGCCCTAAATCTCCACTCTTGGATTCCGCGCGAGGTACAATTAAAAGTGTATTCCCGGGGCGCAAGAAGACGTCTGCGCGTTTGCCCCGATTATACATCAACCATCGGTCACTCGAGCAAAAGTTTCTTGCTCGCCCCGTTGTCCGTTCGTTGTGGAACGAATTTCTTGGACGCCGTGCTCCGCGCGCGACAAAGGGGAGCGCCCCCATTTAAACAGATCCAAGCTGCACGGCAACCAGCGCGGCGGTAAGCCAACAAACTGTCAAACAATTTATTGCCATATTCTCGCCGCCCCTGCGGAAAATTCGAGGCAGCTGCAGCCCGGTGAAACGGAGACGCTGCCCGCCCCTGACGAAATATTTGCTCGTCGAACGTCGGACTTTCGGTGGCCGCTGGCCTGAAGCACGAGGACGGTGCACTTGCCCGCTCTCCCGCTGGCTAAAGGATCGAAGCCGAAGCCACGCAGGACGAGCATTTAATATTTCCTTTACGAGCGGACACGATTCCATTAGCAAAGTTTCGGGAACGGGCGCCGTGGCCAAGAGGGAC
This sequence comes from Andrena haemorrhoa, assembly GCA_910592295.1. Lineage (NCBI taxonomy): Eukaryota > Metazoa > Arthropoda > Insecta > Hymenoptera > Andrenidae > Andrena > Andrena haemorrhoa. Next base: position 4,293,085 of record OU342944.1, on the reverse strand, counting down.
CGACCTGTTCGTTAACGCCCGCTGTTTTATTCATTCGATTAGTCTCGCCGACGAGTAAAGGCACGTCGCGGGATTTTCTGTGCTACGGGGTTTTCGCTGGCGCATGCATATGTGCCCCGTGCACCGCCGGTATCGTGTACGCGGCTCGGCGCGGCAACCAAGGAACCATCGCCATTTTCGCTACCTTCGAATACAATTAACGCCGGTTCTCGATTCGAGCAGACGGCCTCGGGATTCCGCTTGATCCCTCGGCGCGTTCTATTGTTGGACGCAGCTTTAATCATACGTCTGTCACGCCTGTGAAATATTGATCGCTCCGCTGTATCAGAATCGTCGCTGAGTTCTTGAATTATTGCGAGACATCGACCCAGACTACCTCTCGTCCCTGTAGAGAGCGGCAACGGAAGCTGGGTTTATGACACGGATCTTTCCCCTGTGTTTAAGCGTATTCTTACTGCCGGCCGCGTACCCACCCTGTCCTCGTCTCGTCAGAAAGATCGAAGAGTGTCGTTCGATCTCGCCAGCTCCCCCAGAACACGAATCCTTCTCGGCTATTTAACCCCCGCGGAAAGATCCGACCCTCGACCGTTCAATCGGTCAGGATTTAACGCGTAAACTTGGGCCGGGAGCAGGGGGAGCCCGGCAGGGAGGGCCGGAGGAAGGGAGGCGGGTGAATCGGAACATAAAATATTGCTAACCGCCTCGCGACCGAATTTAATTCCCCGGGCTGAACTCTGGGAGAGAACGTCGAGCGGCAGAGGGATTGCCGGGGGTGTTCGTGGACGAAGGGAGGGTGGTCGGTGGTGCTGGCCTCGTCGAGATAAATCTTCCTGTCGATGGCTCACCACCGCTCGGATTAGAGTCTACATTTGCACCTACTCTGGACCACCAGCGGCGTCCTTTTCCACCCTCTCCTCTTTCTCCAGCCGATACGGCCACCCACGTCGGCTCCGCTCAGTTCTCCGGGGGGGTGGAAAAGACCGTCTCATAAATTCGCCGCGGCTCGTTATAAATTCAACCCTCGTCGGACACGAGCAGCCGACTGACTACGAGCCGGCAGAGGTGGACGCGTCCGCGACTACGATGTTACATCTGCGAGATGATCGGCCACGGCTACCCTTATCGGAGGCGCGGTGGCGACCGGCGACGAATCGGTTCGATCGCGGAACGAGTGGGAGCGCGGATGAAATGCGTTTTTCACGAGAATACAGCCGGGATGAATGGCGGAACGAACAGCGATAAGGCGCGGAGGGTTAATCGAGGACACGGGGGTGGAAATGGCTGAACGTCTGCCGCGAGGCGCGCTGCAAAGTTTCTTGCTGAAATAGTTTCGCGAGGAACCGGTACAGCGCTACGACCGTTGCAATAGTGAATCCTCTTTTCTACAAGATACTCGGGGCCCTCTTCAAACTCCACAATGGTAATTTAAAGAAGATTCCGGGACAAAGGGTCGCTGTAATCCAAGTTGGAGGAGCAGGAATCATTGTTACTGCAATTTTGAACGCTCGTTCCTCGACTGAACAGAGCGGGGATCTTTAAAATCCCATAAACGATTTATCGCGAATGAAAAGCGCCGTTAGAAACGTCGGGAGGGCGTAAAATTTTCATAGACAGAGACTCCGAGCTACTCTTATCGCGCCTGGGAAAAAAGCAGCGGCAACGAAAACAGATGAGTTCGTTTATGCGTGGAGAGGGTTTCCGCCGGCTAGATGTTCCGCAGTTCGCGAGCTCGAAAAAGCGGCGTTTTATCCGCGGCACTGCCGCGCGACACGGGCACCGGCGAAGTCGCCGAGGTAAGTGTCGCGATCGATGCCGAGTCTGCGGGGTGATCGATGCCGGCGTCATTTTCATTCGAGCGGGAAACTTCGCGACCAGGATTCGGGGCCGTTGGTGTGTCGCTACACAAGCTGAATATAAAAAAGAAACCCGTCAGCGAAAGTATCCGCAAGTTGGGCGCTAAAGTTGCCCGTCATTTGCACATTAATTGAAATTTCAAGGGTGGCGCGGGGCGACACGTAACTTATCTGCCAACTCGCATTAACTGGCTATCGCACTTAGGGTTTATGCCTCGGCATACGATCCTCGCGACACCGTACTGACACTTCCCCACGATTCTGGTTATATTATATGGGTAACCCTGGATGGTCCCCTAAACCGTAGATAACACTATCTGTTTACTTAACGTTATACGTGCGTGCACGCGTCCCGGCGTTCCTAGAAAACGCGTATGCTCCCACCGCGATAAGGACGAGTCCCAGGAATTTCGTACTTTATCTCGCGGAGCTGTTCGTAAATATTACATCAAGCCAGACGTAAGGAGCAGAAATCTTTAAGCAGTTCTGGATCCCCGTAAATCATACTGCAGATTGAGCTTGCGTTATTAACGAAGTCTACTCTGGCTACGAAGTTCCTGGGGAAGATCAGCCCTTGTAATCGTTACGTATTCTGTCCATCGCACGCGGCCGAATGTGCATTCAATCGCGTTAGAATCTCTCGGAAAGTGTACTTTATCCGAAAGGAGTGTAAGGAAGAAAGTTGCCCGAGACGTCCATTACTGTCGACGGTTCCAAGCAGGGTGCTTTAACTTCCCCTTAACTCTGCCGGCATTCGTAATTTTAGCGATTACGCGAATTGAAATTTTTTCCCCTCAACCTCCCTTAAAGCACTCGTGCGAGAAGGGCGGATTACATAGGTATCCTCCGTTCGAAGAGGGCGGGCCTGGTGGAGTACCAGACAGATAACGACCTGTACCTCGCAGGAAGTGAATATCGGGGGTTGGCGGAGGTCGAAGGCGCGCGGCTTTGCGGTCTCCGAATGGAAAATGCCAGGCTCTCGGGCTGTCCGATGGGAAATGTCAACGAGGCCAAAGGCAAAAGTCAACGGATATATCCGGCGGTGTCTCGCGGCAGGGACGTCTCGCATTCCGTTTGTCGAATGCCAGGAACGCGAGGCACGCGGCCGGTGCTCCACGGGAGACCCAGTTTTCGGGAGGAGGGCGTTCTGTCTTCGTGGCTCAAAAATTATTACCCCCGTCTGACGGATACGCCGGGGACTACGGCGCCCTCGCCAGGGCTTTTGTACTTTATTATTCATGCCACATCTGAGCGCGGGACGAAGATTGAAATTGCCCTTCGCCGTCGGTCTCCCTGTGAAACGCTCCCCTGACAAGGCCGATGTGTAAAATTCAAGTTGCTGCAGGAGTAGGTATCTGTGGTCGGCCGGGAGATCCTCCAATACGCGGAGTGCTAGCGACAGCGATGGCAGTGTACTGCGAAGTTGGAATAAAGAATCGTCGACGATCCGTAAGAACGAGCGACAGTTGGGTATTACCCTTTCACTTAATGATTAATTAGCAGGCAAACAGGTGGATTTTAATGGTAACCGCAAGAGCCGCCTGACAACGAGTATATTACAGCGGCGTTAACTTATTTCCACGGGATTACACGATTAAACGAGCATCCGGAGAGCGTCCTCCGTTTAAGAATTAACGAGTCGCGCGTAAATTATCGATCGCGCAACGAGTCTGGGGCAATTATCGATAAACGCAGCGAAACGAGAGAGAGCCCGGCGGGGTGGGTCAGATTTATAGAAACGTTCGTCGCCCGGGCGGTCGAAAATTTAAAACATTCCGTTATCTTTATTCTGTTACATATATCACGGAGAGCGGGGAGATAGTAAAGTAATTGATATCAAGCTGGAGGTAGGTAGGAAGGAAGGAAGGAAGCAGGGAGGAGTCGCGAGGTGGAAAGCCCAGGGAAAAGGAAGTTTCGGGGTGGCGAGGGAAGGAAAATCCATCGGGCCACGTGGTGGGTAGGTTTCTACGAATCCAAGGAAATCGGTTTAGAGACCGGAAGGGAGCCGCTTTGATCGCGTTACCGGTTCGATCTCACGGATTAGGGACGATCCTTTCCTCCCCCCTTCCTCACTTCACCCTCCGCTCTCACCCCCTATTTTGTTCTTATCCCTGGACCGCCTTTTCTCACCAAACTCGATATTTCGACTTTGACCGTAACCTGCCCCAACGGATCCCTCGTTTCCACTTACCCGTCGCCGAGGAGCGAGGGGCACCGAATAAAAAGAGATTCCCCAGGCTGTTCAACTTACCCCCGTTATTCCTTAACGAAGCCCCTCGCGCGAATAGGTTCACGGGCTCGGAACTAACGAGCTGATTCCACGATGAATTTACGCGGAAACGTATTGTTTTTTACGGTCGGCGTAATTTATCTCGCGTTTCAATAGATTCGTACGCGATGGGAACTGTAATGTAACGGTTGATTGCGTTGCGTTTGAACGCGCCGCGGAACCAGCGTTTCCAGCCAGGATTCCCAAGTACCACCGGGGTCGAGCGTACCGTTCACATTCACAGTATCTACCCAGGTTTATTCGAAACCGTAGCTACATTTATTTCCACTCGATGTAAGCTGATTTGAATTTCGGCCGGGGAACGGACCGAGAAGATTTCCTTGGAAATTTGTCGCTCGACACGAGCGGCACGGCGCTCGATAATCAAAGGGACCAGAAAAACGGGACGTGGGAATTTTTCTGCCACCGACAGCGGGAAAGAGTGACCCAAGAAATAGCCTCTTTTTGAGCCCAATTTCCAAGTTGAGGTGACAATTAGTTTCTGAGATGTGGGAGGTGAAAGAAGTGGAAATTCGTCCGATAATTTAAACAATTATTTCCAGGGGTTTTGCTGACTGCTAACAACGAATTTGAACTTAGATTTTCAAAATTTACGAAAAAAATAAAAATCAAGAAATATAAATGTCTGTGTAGTGGGAGCTTTTTTTAATGTATTGTCCACCATGTTGAATCGTTGTGAATTTTGAAAATCTAAGTTCAAATTCGTTGTTAGAAGCCAGCAAAACCCTTGGAAATAACTGTTTAAATTATCGGAGTGACATAAAAGTCCGTACATCGAAGCGTATGGGTTGACGCGTTAATGAATTTTAACTTCTTTGACCTCCCATATCTCAGAAACTAATTGTCAGCTCAACTTGAAAATTTAATGTGATTGATGTCTCACCGTAAGCTATCATTTGGCATAAAATTCCGTTCCAAAATCGTGGGCTCAAAAAGAGGCTAAAACAGGCCTCATTTTTGGGTCACTCTTTCTGATCCTCGATCGTTGCACCTGAAACGTCGATTACACGAATCGTTAAATACTCATAACCCTGCGAATGAACGCGATACCCGGCTGTAAAAATGGCATCGTTTACTTTATCCCGTTATTCCGATTACCGCCAGTTTATTTAGAGAACTCCCCGGTCCTTTGATCTGTACACCGAGCAGAATTGCCATAACTTCCAGCCGCGCTGTTGTTTATGCCGGCCAGAATCTTCGAGCGGGGAGGGAGAAAAGCTGGCCCACGGTCGTTAAGTCTAGCCGAGCGAAACAATTCGAAAATGTTGGGAGCGGGATTCTGGGAAGGAGCCAAAGTGAGGTCGTAATGGAGCCCGTAGACAGTCGATATTCTCGTGACCAGTACCGTTGAGAATCTCTCGCGAACGAGCCACAAATAGGAACTGAAGATAGTCGCGATAATCCACTCGTCACGCGCAACTGTCCTTCTTCCCAGGTATAACGAATACGCGAAGAACATATCTACCCACATAGAACTGCAGGACTCGATCGCAATCCGCGCAGTAGAATAGGTGGAGTAATGGTCAGGCGCGCCAGTACCTCCGCGCTCGAACCTCTCTCGGAATACCCAATCAGCTGAATTCTTCCTCTGTCCACGGATCACTCTAAAAAAGACACTCGATACAGAGCCTACCAGCCTGCAAGCTTCTCCATCGAATGAAACGAGAATCGCAAACCTGCCCGGTTATTAATATCCACGGGGCAAATAAAAGCGACGACAAATAATTTCCTCCGAGCGCGCTCGCAGCTTTGCCGATTTTCATGGAACGTCACCAAGGGGGATGACGGTTGCCTAGGCGGTATTATAATATTCATTATCTTCGACGAGCCTCGGAAAAAGGGCTGACGGGGGGTGGAGGGGGATTATTAAACCCCCGTGCACATTGTTTGGCGTATCGTGCAAATAGAACGGGCTCGGCTCTGGCCCGCGTAATCGACGTTTATTTCAAGCTTGTCGAAGACACAGTATCGGGCCGCGATCGATCATCGAAACGGGCGGGCGAAGGGAGGAGGACGGGGCTATCAGAGGGAAAACGGCGGAATGCCGATGACGATGATTGATATTAATGACGGGAGTCTGTGCTACCACCGAAAACGCAGAGAGAGCTAACCGGCCGGGGCTGTATACATGCGGGCGTTAATAATCGACGCACCTGCCCTTTTAATTTACTTCGTCGGGCTGTTCACCGACGGTATCGATGATGCCGGCCGAATAATCGGCCTGTAAACCGCGCTTATCTCTCCTTGCCCGTTAAACGCCAACCATCTCGCGGCGCGGGCCCGCATCGGACTCGTCAGCGTTGCACGCGAATGGGACCGGAGACAACGGCCAGAGATCCGCGATAGAGTGTTTATTTTCGCGGCCCGCCTCTGCGCGCCCTTAACGGATAGGGCTCGCGCGGGCGTAAATCACCCCGACGATTCCACGAGATTTCCCCCGGCCAAGCGCGTATTTCACGGGGATTCTCGACGCGTGCGAGCAATTCGTCACGAATCGCGATGAAACCGAAGTGGGATTTTTCGCGGGATTTTTTTCTGCCTCCGCCGGCTGGCTGTCGAAGAAATTGGAACGAAACGGGGGGCGAGGTTACGGGGACGTTGTCTGGCACGCTGGAGCTACGTGGAACATTGGGGATTTGTGGATTTGTAAGTGCCCACGTAGGCTTTTAAGAATTTTTCGAGAGGACGGGGCTTACTTTCTTTTCGAAGAGGATTCTAGGTAAATTGTAGGACTTAATGGGGAAGCAGATGGGGAGGACGTTAAACGTTCTCGGGTGCACGTTTTTATGAGACGTGGATTTAAACATTTATGCTTCCGTGATTTTGCTGCGATTTAATTAGTTTTCAAGTACCGTGATAGCCGAGGTGCAGGGTGAAGGATTGCGACCTGGCTGACCACGTCTGGGTAATGCGTTTGGAAACTACTTAACTTCTACTGCAGGAGACATGAATGTTTAAATACGGCTTTCGTATTTAGGAAAATGCCTGGCTTTCTAAGATAATTACTTCCACCGTCTTGCACCACCAAATTCCTAATTGGAATTATGTACTCACAATGTCTTCGTTATTCTACAGCGCGCAGTAGAAACAGCGTGTGCATAGTCAGACCTCCTACAAATCACGCTTAAATTCCGCGATCGGAAATTAATCACATTGCGTTCAAACGTCACGCTGAACTGCATCGAATGTCACGGTGAATCGCGAGTAAGTTTTTCTGAAAACGCCGCCCTAAATTCACTCCCTCGTCCGCCCCTTGGCTCGCAGCAATTCGCAAATCCGTATCCAATATTGATAGAGGCGGCAATAAGAACAACGGCGGAGGAAGAAGCGTCGCCTCGCGCCAGGAAGGAAAGCGATTTCTCCGAGGAAATGTAATTTGTTCCTCGCCCCCGTTGTACGAACCCTGCGGAACATATTTTCGGAATAATGGCGAATCGAGGGGGGTTATCACGGTTCCCAGATTCCCTGGTAGCTGGAGTACGACGGCCGGTCGATGTTTGATCTCATGATTGAATCGCACGGCCAATAACTGACCGCCCTTACGGGGTTTTGCGAGACCCTCGAGAAATATCGGATCCCATTCCGATGTCCCGGCACGAGGACGTTCTCCTCGCTGCCCGTGACCGCGGGACCGGATGACAAAAGGCAATCGAATCGATGGAACGAGCGGTTAATCGAACAACCAAGCGGCTAAGTGAATTTCGTGCGAGAGGAGCGCAAGCGGTTCGCGAGCTTAACGTAAGCCGACGCGAGCGGCGTCACGCGAGGATCAAAGAAGCGCGAACGATCGCCAGATGCGTAGACAATATCGCGGCGGGTCGATCTCTGTAATTGCCCCGGCAATGATAATCCAGAGCCGCGGGACGGCGCCGACATTGTCGAATATCAGCTGGGGCAATTTTATTTCAATGAAGTGCCCGATGTGGTAAAATTGAAAAAGGGCGGGCGGCGGGGGCGTAATTTCCGCGGCAAACTAGACCGGGACGGTCGTACTGTAAACCTCTGACATTTTTCATGGAAATTGCCGAGCAATTTCCGCGCTGTCCTGCCCGTGGAAGAATAGCTGGAAAGAAAGACGGTGAGAGGGGCGCGGGGAGCGGTGGGAAGAGGCAGAGGAGAAGTAAAAAGGGCTCGCGCCGCTGCCGAGTGCTTCTCAATGCTATGACGAACGAGTCTATTAGCGGCGATTCCAGTTAAACTATGTTTGGCTTGCGGCGATGCCGCACCCATCGTACCGAACCAGGACCACACCAGGAGGCTGGTCTCGACACCGCCAACGAGCCAGACCTTCGCAACGGGGTTGCCCAACGCCTCTCTAACTAACCTTCCGTATCGCCCGACCCTCCTTTGCGCCCTTTCGTCCTTGCGGAAGAGCCGCAGAGCTGCGGTCTTCGACTAACCGCCCGATAAGCCCCTGGTTCCCCAGCAACAACGTAGCCAGGAAAATAATTAACCTGTATGCTTTGGAACCACCTAGCGGGGCCCTTTCACTGCGCCACGCTTCTTGGTTAACGTGGCGGATAACGAAATACACGAGTGTATTTAGCAAACGCGTATACATGGGCTTCTACGCGTTCTTCATGCGTGGAGAACATTGAGTGGACCGAACTGAATGTAAACACGTAGAAGGTAGTTCGTCACCGTCCGGCTATGAATACAGATTGGAATGATATAGCTCTTTGGTAGTTTGTGTGATCGTTAATGAGATTACTGTGATTAGTGTTCTTGAGAGTCCAAGCGGGATGATCAATGCTGAATACCTACTGATATTTGTTTCTCTGTTCACGGAGTAGCGGAACGTGGAACAGATTTGCTCTGTGTAATCCGGTGCTCTTGGCATCTAATTGAAATTAGAAGTTCAGCAAAGAATTAGAGTCTATTGCTATCGCAGGAGGCGGAAACGTTAAACCAACCATATAAACATCTACCACAGCTGCGTGATTAATTACACAGGAAGAATATTCACAATGGAATGTGCATGAGAGTAAAACGAGCAAGCGAAGCGTTTAGTTCTTCCCCCCCTGTGGAGTCTCCTTTGAAATCGTAATTGTCCTGCACAAAGTCCGATTTAATACAGTTTCACAATCTTCTTGAGAGTCTTTCAGACTTGTTAAATACTTGTTCCGTCTGGGAACCTGGGTTATGACCCACATTTCCCTCCTTTACGTATTCCGCCGCGCGGACAATAAACCCGAGGCTGCCTGCCCGCTCCTCCCTTTTCTTTCGATCGGCGGGGAGAACCGCGAGAAATGACTCGCTCGCGAATGCATCGTGTCGTGTATAATTCGAAAACACTTGACTGAGAGTTTCCGCGGCTTCTTTCCCGGCGATGATCGCCCGACCGGCTTCCAGACATTCCGAAATTCTCTTAAAGCTTCGCAGTTGGCTCTGTTCGGAGCACACCAGGCGTCCAAAGGAATCCTGTCGATCGTAATCGGCCGCGCCGAAGACCGCCTCCACTGCAGTGCCCTCGGTTCTCGGGGAATTTGCAGGAAGATTGACCCCTCGGATCGACTCAGCCAGTCTTTCGCATTTTTGCCCGTCGCGAAACAGGAACTACGCCCCTACCATGAAACTTTCATCGAAGTTTGGTTCCCGTTATTCTCCAAGGAACATGTTAATCCTGAAACTTGCAAGGTCTATCCCTCTATAGTGTGTACTTTCGGTGAACGGTACTTATGAGAGATTTAATCCTTTGCTGAAATTCTTCCAGACTTACGCCCAAATACGTCCATCTTTTACAAGCAACAAAATTTTAAGCAACAAAATGGGGTAGAAGAAAGCTGCTTGAGACTATTGCCTCCCGCAAACAATATTGGAACGTTATGTCCAAAAATTGAAACAGGGGAATGAAGTGCCCATGGGTTTACCATTTGGGCCAGTTAGGTTGCATGCCCACTTTATGGGTTTGGTCCCACAACTTGTGTCTCGGGAGTTGGAGAAAATGATTTAGAAGAAATTCATACTTGCGTCCATTATGGCAATATTAAGGGGAACTAAGTTTCTCACTATTTGTTTATTGTTTAATAACTTGGGATTTTTATTTAAATATTGCTCGAACTATGTACCAAAGACTAAAGTATTAACAAATAATTATATATTGATTCGTAATAACTTAAAAAAAGATACAATCATCAATTTTTATGCATTTTTGCTTAGATTCCTCATCATGCCCCAGTTCCCCTACGTTTCCTAGCCCCACTCACGGCCAATTTCTCGCGTTCGGTCTACGCATTTCCATAATATCCTTCCTGCCCCTTCCAGGTGAACAAGTGTGTTCGTTTAATTCGTTTTATACAAAAGCGCTATTCATCACGGAAGTTGTGGGCGCAGATGATACGAGAAATGGGTGGCGAAAAAAAGAAGGCAGTGTGTAACACGGTCGTACGTTAGTACAGTGATAATTTCGCAACTTGTAATGCTCTTTGCGCTTGGAACTGTGAAATTATGGGTGGCCGCGCTAACTTCGCGTTACGTCAAAAGTTCCCGGCGACCGTTTAACATACGTCCGACGCTATTTATGACCCGCGAAATATTTCCCGGCGTTGTAATTGCCCCTTGATGCCGAATTCACGGGTACTCGGCTTCCCCGTTTTCTCTCCTTTTCGCCTGTCCGTCAAATGTACGCGCGTCACGCATCCAGCATGCTTTGTCTAATCCTAAATACACAGGCGAGCGATCTTTCCATTGTTAATTCGAAAGGCACGGCGCGTGGCGAGATTACAACGCTAAGTAGGCAGTTCGAGAAGCTTTCAGTCGCAAGCCACAAGGATTTTCGAATACTGTAATACTGGCGAAATCGAGACGATCCCGATGCAGTGCGTAAGAACAGAATGGCAATCGCTACGCGAAGAGTGTAGAACGTAAAGGGAATAGGGTGACCTGTCCAGTGAATGAACACTTAAGCTGTTAAAATTAGTATTCAAAAGTCGTTATTTAATCCCCTGAATGTTATTGCTATAAGCGAGCTGTTTTATTACTAAAGTCAGACAACCCAGAACACAATTCTAGCAATGTTTGATAGTTATAACTTTCATTAAAAGTCTGGCGAAGGATTAAGTAAAAAATAGGCCGATGATCAGTGAATGAACATCAATTTCTCATGAATGAACAGTGGTACCCCAGTGAATGAACGGGATAAAAACAGTGGTTAGGTTTCCAATGCATTTAGACGATTTTTTGTGTAAATAATTTTTCATTCTCCATTTGCAATAATATTATTGATTCGATACTTTTTACGATTATGCATAGTTGAAATTTGGTTTCTGGGGTGGGTTAACCTAATCTCCACACTGGCGGCGAAAGTGTCAAGAGAGAAAAAGACCGGGTAAGCTGTTCATTCATTAGTAGAGTAATTAATGTCCACTTTTGCCAGTGAATGAACAGCCGTGAGAACAACTATTGAATAAACGGAATTAATGCCGTACAAGTTATAAGTAAAAAGGAAAACGCTTTTGCGAGACGTCTGTGGGTGTCCCCTCTAAATTTCGGTGTAAGTTTTACTATGAAATGAGCGCGTTAGGCGTTCATTTTTCGTAAGTATTACATGAGCAACGTTCATTCACTGGACAGGTCACCCTAGAAAGTCGAGCACCTTCATTCCCAAGATCGTGACAAAGATTCGCTCCACTGGAATTAATTACCAAGTGCTTCGCTATGTCGCCGATCATTATTTGCTCTCAGTCGCCGTGGCAAGGGCCCGGGAACTTTGCGTGACAGCAGTACCTACAGATCCTGCTCTAATTAGAATGCCAAGGCTCGCCTGTCGCGTACTTCCACGTGCTCGTATTTTGTTTGCGACCGCCTGCTCGGAGCTAGAAATTAATATCGAAAATCACGCGGGAATCCGAAAAAGCCCCGCGGAGATTAAGGACCTTCGTTAAATACAATCTTCGATGAGGCGTGCAGCTGCGCCGCTGTAACCGCCAACGGTCCTTTCTCTTCCCTTCCTTTTTCCTCCCCTCGTCCACTCCCTTTCCACTCCGCTGTTGCTGAAAATCCTGCACGCTTGCTGGTCCTGAAAAGCAAGGTTGCGGGACCCTTCCCTCGCTGGGGCTTATCTTCGGAGCTTTTAATTCCGAGCGACCGAGCTCTTTATATCCGCGAGAGGTATAATTATCCGCAAGAAGGCGGAGGGGTGGCATTGAATATTTTAGCTTCTGCTCCATTCCCCATCTTCTCTCTCTCTCTCTCTCTCTCTCTCTCTGTCCCTCCCGCACAGCCTCTCGTCCCCTCTTTCTCCACGGTTTTCTCGCGCGTCTCTCGGTATTTTCGCTCCCTCCCTTCTCTGTGCCAGCGCGAAACGAAAATAAAAACGAGTCGCCGCGTTCCGAACAAGGAACAGGGTCGAGGAGACAGGCACAAGGAAACGCTGGTAAAAGACGGTTCCGAGTGTTCCAGATCCCCGCCGCCCTTCTGGGGCCGGCGAGAGAAGAGATTAGGGTGCAAAGTTACGTCCGCTATTTTGCGGACAGATTTACATAAGTTCCCCTCATTTCTTTCCGCCCCTTTTTCCCGCCGTCCCTTTTAATCGTTCCCACCTCCCCCCGTCGGTCGCCGTTCGTTCATATTTCATGTGTGCGCGCGCGCGCGTGCGCGCTCACGGCCGTCTAATTATCTGCCATTTGATAATCCCCGGTTTCGCTCCCTCTTTTTCGACGTTTCGTACGCGGAATTTTATCGCCGTCTATTTGCCTCGCTAATTTTTCGACCCACCTTTTCTTCTCCGCGCGGCGCCATCGACGTTCTCCTTTTCCGCCACCCCCTCGATCGTGGGAACCGGGCGTTGCGCGGAGCAGAAGAATTCCGCGAGTCGTTACCGCCCGGGAGAGGAACAAAGAATGCGTTCATCAGCCAAAATGGACTTTGGTGGAGTGGATGTTTGGACGCCGGGCACGTATGCGACTCGAAGTCACGCAGGCTGTTGCTGCCGAGTGCAGATCGGTCTTCCGCGACGTAATTTTCTTTCGCGGCCAATTCCGTGCAGCCGGCGTGCAAGAATTAAGTATAAATCGTTGATATATCATCGGCCTAGAAGGATCCCGCAATTAACGGGTTATTAAGCGCTGGCAATTGTGCTCTCCGCGTGCAAATTATTGCTTTAAACTCCATCGAGGAGCCCGTCCTATTACAGCGGAACCATATAGAGGATAATGGTTACTCGGCGGAGGAGAATTAATTGAAACGAAGCTGGAGAACTGCGATGATGAGGATATATTTCTCGACGCTTTGACAGCGCCGCGATGACGGGACACGGGTTCTACGATATAATAGGTTTCGACTGTTTCAAGGTCTGCTCCTGAACGTGATCGCGCTGGTCTCTGATTTCAGGATGACAAGAGGGCAAGGAGGCTGGTCCGACGAGCCGTGCACCTCGACCAGCGGTCGAAACGTGATACGACAGTCGGCGGGACAATCGTCGAGGGCGACACCCCCGGCCCTCGAGGACCGCACTTCAGGCGGCGCGTCCTGCAAAGGCGGATTTAGGTTCGGCGTGTACGGCTGGAGGAAACTGTGTTTATACCTGCTGGTGCTGACCCTGATGGTGATCATGATCCTGAATCTAGCCCTCACCGTTTGGCTGTTCAAAGTCATGAGATTCAGTTCAGTGAGTACAAAAGAGCGAGCTCCTACACGCGTGTTTACGCAAAATTAGAATTTTTTAGAGCCTCCCCTCGCGTAAAAAACTAATGCCCGCAACATCCTTCTGGCAACGAGGCAACGGAGCGGCCATTTTTCCGGCCCGAAATTATATCCGGAATTGCGGAGCCGCGGCTCTTTGTGGAATACTGCCACGGTCATTTTCCCTCGCCCGTGCACCTCCACCCCGCCGTCGTTGGGCAGCTTTTCAAGTGCATCGCCGCGCCGTGTCCATTCGCGTTATTCCCCGCGTGCCGCTCGCAGCAGAGACGGCGGGGGTGCTGCCACGATCGCTGACTTTGATATCCAGTAAGCAGAAACGGTGGATGTACGTCCACGGTAACTATACACACCGGAATACAACGTAGCGCCGCTTTGGTTATGCAAACCCCGGGTGTGCAGGCAACCGTCGTAAACCGAAAATCCGTGGCGGGGTCCTTTTGTTCGGTAATGAAGCCCGATTCACCGACGGTTCCCAGAGAGATCGTCTTGTTCTCTGCGATGGCAATCGATGCGAATACGGGACACCGACTCCGTTACACTTGCTGGTTTCGCTTGCGAAAGTGTCGCCTCGGAATTCATCCGGCGAAATATACGCGTGTGTAACGAGATACGGTAAAATCGAGAGAGTAGGTTAGGTGTAAAGAAAGGTGCTACTTGTCGGCCTCTGAAATTCGACTTTTTAAGTAACTAATGGAGTAATTAAGGGTGTACAGGGGATAATATACTCCCATGATAAAGTAAAGTTCGTATGGAAAGATTTTTGGTAAGATGAAAGCAAGTTTCGTGGCAAAAGATTGATCCTTTCACGTACAGCTTCCGCGCCTGACTTATCATTGACTCGATTCACTTGCGAGATCCTGAACCACGCACACAGCGCTCATTCTTGCAATAGGGTAGATGCATCATTTGTGGCTACTTTAAGGTGTATTGTACCAGTTTTGGCCACTTCTTAAGAAATATAATATTTCTCCGTGTAAGCAATAAATGTAACCTTATATTTCTGGCGGTATACTAAACAAAATATTCATGATGTGAAATTCTCCACATAATAATGATCTGCAATGGCCACAAATGGTACATCTACCCTAACAGCTACTAATTTCAGTTACGTGTAGCATAGGATCTACACCAGTGATGTGACAGATCGAATATACTCGAAATGGCCACGTATAAATTATAATAGTGTCGACAGCACATCCGAAACTTTTAGACAAATAGGCTGATGGTACTGGATTTTCTACCACCACGCTTCTCATCTCTACACTAGGGTGGAACGAAATATAGGGGCAAAGTACATTTTTATTATTCATGACTTCTAATAGTGGGCAAAAGTTGCCTTTCATACAGTTATTTAAGCTGTGAAAGTTTGATCTTGATCAACAAATTTTTTGAGGTGCCGCAAGTAGGGAATACATCCCGGTCATTATTTACTATCCCGGGATTACGGGATTTTTTGAAGTGTATCTCGGGATTCCGGGACTAATCCCGAGATTGGGTAATAGAAAATTTCAGTAATTTGCAAATGATTTATTATGCGTTAAAATTCTATATCTTTATTTAAAGTGAACAAACATACTTTCTATCATTAGTCTGAAACACAAGCTAAAATCATTTTTAACAATAAAAACAGTAGAACAATGAAGCACAATAAAGCCTCAATAAAATAGATAATATCAGTATGAAGATTTTTGGAAACAAAGAAACAGCAAAGCACCTAAAGTACATATCTACGATATTTGATTTGTGAAATAGTGGAAAGTGAGAATATCATTGTAAAAATAAATATAGTTTAGTTAGTTTTATGCGACTTAATATTATTATTTAAATAAATCCTTTTTATTATTATTCTCCTTATTATTATGAAATGACTATGTTTATTTATTTTTATATTTTTCAGGTGTTCATAAAGTAATTCACATTTTTAAAAAATCCCGAAATTCTCGAGATTAGTTATATCAAATCCCGGGATATTTGGAATCCAAAAAACAGCCGGGATCGCGGGATCCCGGGATTGTATTCCCCAGCCGCAAGCCATTCCAAAGTCACACAATCAGTAAATATGAATTTTTGAATGGCTTGCGGCACCTCAAAAAATTTGTTGATCAAAATCAAACTTTCGTAGCTGAAATAACACTATAAAAGGCAGCTTTTGCCAGCTATTAGAAGTCATGAATAATAAAAGGATATTTTGCCCCTATACTTCGATCCACCCTACTCTACACCCATATCTACGTCCTCAGCCATTCCCCGCGCGGTCACGGATATTAATTGAATTCGTCAACAATAATCCAGCCGATATTACTCAATAGCTCGAAACGTTCCCAAGATCGCGGCGCAACTTCCTCAAGCACGCCGTTCACGCAGAATTCCCAGGGCTCGGCAGAATCGACTCGTGTCTCGCGGTGGGAATTTAGTTTCACCTGGAGTTCCGTTGCTCGAACAACAGGCCTCCTTGTCGAGGGGGAGCTGACAATAGAAAGAAGAATACGTAATTAGTAGCGAATGGGTACTGGAACCGTGGCAGCTGCGGGCCACCATTTATTCGTGCTACCTGTTTGGCCGCGCAAGGAGACCGTCATTCGCGCCTGCCGCTTCTTCCCAATTCCGGGGATCAGTTGTAATTAACCCTCGCGAGCCTGTTCAGAGGTGGCTCGTTAAAGCAGGCCTGATAACAAGCGTCGAAACGAGCGCGGTCGTTAGAAAAATCCCACCAGCGGCGGCGTTCGTTGTTTCATTATCGTTATTGCCAAAATCCAGGCCGGTCCGCTAACGCGATATTTAACCGCGCTGAGTAATAACGCCGAGGTTCGCGCGCAACCTTTCGCCGCGCGGATTTATCGCGGCCCCGTGCGAGTGTCGCGAGCGTAACTCCGCGGGGCGTAATTAACGCCGCTGGAATTTTATTCACGCGACGAGCTGTGCTTGGTCGCGATCGTTGTCGCGGTTCTCAGCCGACGTCGATCACATTTCAATCTCGACTTTCGTTAGCGTAGGTATTCGCGAAGCAGGTGCTTCAACCCCTTCGAAGCCATCGCACGCCGTGGCTAGTTTAAAAAAGATGCTCAGCGCGCGAATGGTAGGTAGTGAAGACCGGGTATGGTTGTCACGCGGGCAGGTTGTCACAACCGCTATATGAAAGAAACTATAAACAATGGGAATGTACTAACAATCCGTGGCGATGCGTAAACATACCGCCGCCTCCTCCCCCATCATACAAGTCGTTGTGGAGTCGCACGGAGACACAATGTGTCATTGTTTGTTTTAGTATTGAGTGTAACATTTTTGCATTATTCTCGTAGCTTAGAGTTTTTTCTAACTTACTGTAATGATTTTTTTGCATTCTTTAAACTTTCTAATACACGAATAGGCAAGGTGTCACAGAACATTTGGGATTAGGTATTTGCCGTATGTGACAACTAATCCCGGTGTAACTTGCTGTATCTATCATGTGATATTATTTTCTTGTTTGTTTGGCAACAGTTCTCAATAATAATGCCGCAAACTTACAAGAAGAATTAACGTTACGTGCGGCAAGAGATGTTATAAAGGGCAATTACAGAATAAGAGGGACTGCAAAGGATTATAATATAAATTACCGCACTCTAGCGCGATATTGTGAGAAATACAATACAAAATTATATTAATTTCTTAATTGAATCGACGTTTTCTTCATAAACTTAGCTATCCAGATACTGTGACAACCAACCCGACCTCGGGGTATGTTGTCACAAAATAGTTCCTGCAAATAATGCGAATTACCTCCTAAGCTGGTTGGAAATATCCACAGGACCAATTTTTTTTTGTATAAAGCCGGACGTACGTAGTTTATATTAATCTAAGTTTGAATGAACTTCCCTACAACCATAACCCACAAAAAATCAAAATAAGAAAATGAGACAACCATACCCGGTCTCCCTTATGTAGAAAAAGGAAACCGTAATGGTGTTCCGGGGGCTGTTAGAGCAGCCACTTTTTGTTCATTCAATTATTTCCAACACGCGCGTCGGATCCATCGACAAGCCAGCGACGAAGGCCGCGCCCGCACCTTAACCCTGTCGATTAAGGTAAAGACGATAGAGAAATCCCTTTCTATATCCCTCTTCGGGAGCATTGAGACCCGCCTATATCCACCATTATCGAATTTATTTGAAATCGAAAGGAGCCCCCGCGATCAGGCGCAACGATCCCTCGATAGGAGCTAAACTCGTTGGGAATTGAGTATCAATCCGTAAGTAAGGAGCCTGCGAGCGGCAGGGATACCCCGTGGGAAATGTAAGCCCCCGCCGTTTCTTTCGCACCTTCTTTCCTCGTCCTTCTCCTCGGCCGGCTATCTCCGCTCCCGACCATTTCCTCGTTTCACATCTCCTCGCCTTTCTCGCTGTTGTTTTCCCCCCCCCCAAACGTAATTCGTTGGCCGTTGATGTCGCTCCCCTCCGAAACGATTCCTCCCAACGCGTGAGTAATGCGTGTCGCTTCTCTGCGCGCCAGTCGCGAAGGAGATGCACGATCAAGATCGATGTTCCGCGGCGCCGAATGCCTTTTACTTTCGCGCCACTTTCTCTAATCGATCCAGCCATGCAAACGAGCCGCGTGAGCGGTGCAATTCTATTTTTCGAGCACCGCGAAATCGGAGGAAGTTGATCGAGCCCGGCTGAGCCTCGGATTCCGCCCCCTATCATTTATTGAATTCTGAAGCGCTCGGCGGCGGAAACGTGTAACACGCAAAGTGAAATATACGGTGCCAACGAACCCCGGGAATCGATCTGGAAGTGTAAAACAGAACGGTTCGCGAGGCTTATAAAAATCCCGTCGTTACAAACGATAGTGGAAAAGCAAGGAGCCGAGACGCGTAGACGCGGGATCCGGAATTCCCCGAGACGCGGCGGTTGATATCCATTCAGAAGTTCCTCCGCTCGTCTTATCCGAGAGCGATGCACTCGCGAGCCTGGAAATATTTTATGCCCTCCGTTCCTCTGCCTCCCGCCCCCCTCCTGCCCATCTTTATCCACCATTCTTTTCCACCTATTCATATTTGATGAGAGAGCCCCGGCCTCTCCGTTCGCGGCAACTCTCTTTACTACGGCATCGCGAATCCCGCCGGCTTTGGCCGATCCCCTCGCCGAGCAAGACGTACGTGGAAATTAAATCGTTTCCCTCGGTTAAGAATCTCGCGCGACTCCTCGAAGCCATCGGTCCCGAATCCATTAATCGTCAGGAGCCGGAGCGTTCGTTGTTTAACGACTGTAAGCTGGACCAGGGCTATCGATCCCCGGCGGAGCGACAAGGGAATTTTCAATGCCAATCGAGGTCCTCGTCCGAACCGAGCCGTGCCGATGTAAAATTTGTCCACCGGCCCGATGCATTCTCCGCTCGCAGCCAGGGCAATCCAATAATTCGATGGTTAAACTTTATCGATCCCTCGCTTTTGTATCTCCCTTCCCTCGGCCCGTGCCCAGCCTCGGCTCAGTCGTAAAATTTCGCCCCCCCGCCCGCCCTTGCATCGCGGATCTTCGCGTCGCTCCGAGCAGAATTTAGTGCGCGTACTCCGTCGTCGTAAAGTCGACCCCCGCGCCGAACGAAAATTCATAACTAGCGGCGTTTCCAATATCTCCGCGCGGATCGAAAGGTCTTACGAGATCTTCGATTACGAACAATATATAATATAACCTGCAACGTTATGTCGGTCGGCCGGGCACGGTATACAGACACTATATTGCCACTAACGGCTTACCGTATACAGCCGCACGGAACAGATGCCCCTGCGCCAACCTAATATCGCCCGACGACCCCTGCAACCCTCGTATCCATAGAGAGTTTCACCTGTATACATTCCTTGCCATATTACTCGCCGGATACAGCCAGCGGGTTTATACTCGGCGAGACTGTGTCAAGGTGAAACCCTCCTGGCGACGCTCGATGTGTCTCTATCCACATCTCCATCCACCACCGTTTCGTTTTGTCGCGTATAATAGACGGGTGGCCCTCGAATGTTCAACCGCCAGCGGTTAGTTGCGGGGGCGCGAGTCTTTTTCGTGCGAGGCTTCCTAGCGCGACTGTGCTGACTGGGAAACGAAGCTTGGACGCAGTGTCTGCTAGTGTTCTGGCGTTCCTTAACCCTCCGTGGTCACACCTTTTTATAATCACAAATTTGTTACATAGGGTGCACTACACCTAGGGAATACAATCCCGGTCATTATTTACTATCCCGGGATTACGGGATTTTTTAAAGTCTATCTCGGGATTCCGGCACTAATCCCGAGATTGGGTAATAGAAAATTTCAGTAATTTGCAAATGATTTATTATGCGTTAAAATTCTATATCTTTATTTAAAGTGAACAAACATACTTTCTATCATTAGTCTGAAACACAAGCTAAAATCATTTTTAACAATAAAAACAGTAGAACAATGAAGCACAATAAAGCCTCAATAAAATAGATAATATCAGTAAACCATTATGAAGATTTTTGGAAATGCGAACAAAGAAACAGCAAAGCACCTAAAGTACATATCTACGATGTTTGATTTGTGAAATATAGTGGAAAGTGAGAATATCATTGTAAAAATAAATATAGTTTAGTTAGTTATATGCGACTTAATATTATTATTTAAATAAATCCTTTTTATTATTATTCTCCTTATTATTATGAAATGACTATGTTTATTTATTTTTATATTTTTCAGGTGTTCATAAAGTAATTCACATTTTTAGAAAATCCCGAAATTCTCGAGAATAGTTATATCAAATCCCGGGATATTTGGAATCCAAAAAACAGCCGGGATCGCGGGATCCCGGGATACCGTATCCCGGGATTGT
Source organism: Andrena haemorrhoa (assembly GCA_910592295.1). Lineage (NCBI taxonomy): Eukaryota > Metazoa > Arthropoda > Insecta > Hymenoptera > Andrenidae > Andrena > Andrena haemorrhoa. Next base: position 4,272,484 of record OU342944.1, on the reverse strand, counting down.
ATTCCCTAACTACACCCCAGCGGCAGTTTTTAGTTGCCATTTTTGTATTTGTGAATCTTTTAACTTTTGAGTGATAATTGTACATTCGCAATAGTCGTACAATAATGTTCTAATGGTTTTCTTCTTAAAATGTGCATTTTCGTACGATCAAATTTGTAGTTCAAGAAGAGTGATTTTCCACGGTTGTGGAAAAAAGCGATATTTTTATTTGTTTTTCGCGATAAATCCCCTTTGGACTAGGGCTGGGACTATTCGAATAATTTAATATTCCAATATTTAACAAGTATTCGAATGCTACGAATAAACTTCGAATATTTGAGTATTCGAATGATATATATTAATATTGATGTATTCGAATAGTATAGTGTGAAGTGGGTCAAAATTAGCTTACAAGATTTCACCCTGACAAATGAACCTAAAGGACTTGATTTATAATTCACACCATACTATTCGAAAACATCAGTATTCGAATACTTAAATATTCGAATAGTATTCGAATACTTGGATATTCGAATTATATTCGCCAAATAATTGAGCAACTGAAGTATTCGAATATTCGAATACCGAAAAATTCAACAAATAGTCCCAGCCCTACTTTAGACGTCATTAAGGCGCCGAATTTGAACTTGAAAATTGCTCTTGGGGTGCGATACATCCCGTGTGGCCACGAAGAGTTAACGATTTCAGTGTTGTATGGATAGATAGGTTCCACTTTAATGCGTGATTCGAATGTGAAAAGCTGAAGCGATGTTGATAGCGCGAAGGAAGATTCGCAACGTTGATCGGCGTTAGAAAAGGAGAGGAAACGGGAGAGGAGAGGACCTTCCCGAGCTGGGAAGCTAATAAACTTTCATACAGGGTGGTATGAAGAGAGCGCCCCTTGGCAGACTTCACTTATAGTCAGGAAAACAAACGAGGTTCGCTCGCAGGCTTACGAGGATTTCCTGGAATTACCAGGGACTCTCTATAGACTCTCTTGGACTATCGCGAACAGTTCCATTGAATAGTTTCTAGGCCCACAAAGATCCTATCGAACATTAACTCGGTCAAGTCCCCCGGTAAGCGCATTCAAGTCCACGCGATTTCCGAGAAGCCGGAAGCAACTGGAATTTCCAGTAGCAACAAAGTGACTGCCAAAGAACCCCCCCGCAAACTAGCCAGCGTTACCAAACTTCCACCCTCTACTGTTCCACCCAACTACGAAATACTGTCCCTCGCCATGGGTCAGTAGATCGGACATCCACGAAGAAAGGGGGCGTCGATAAATAGTGGGAATCGGTCTCGGTGGATTAAATAAATGATCAGAAAAATTGTCGACATTTCTACAGGCAAGTATGACGTTTCCGGAGAGAAGATACTAAAAATGCAGATGGAACAGTGGCTGGCAGTGTTCGGGGAACAGTGTGGAATCTCGCGTTTGCAGCACCCTTGTCCACTGCGGACAGAAGTCGAAGTCGCCAGGGACAATGAATCCCCGATGGACGGGTTCGGCTAATTCGTCCAGTGTTCGCGCTTAACGACGAAGGTCAATGGACCGACCGATCGATATTGATTCATCGGAAAAGTTTGCCGGTGCCGGCCAATAAATGCGTGAGGAATGGCCAGTCACCCCTGTGCACGTTCTACACAAACGGCATGATAGTATTAAAGGGTATCTATTATGGCGGTAGCGGGCAGCAAGTGCAAGTGCAATATAACGGGCACGCAGCCATGAATTTTGAGAGGGCCGGTGTCATAGTTGTTGGCCGGTCGGAATCCGGTCAAACGGATGGGTTTATCGGCGCGAGGCTGTAAGGCGGAATCTGGTTATACATTGTGCATCATTCTGTGTTAATGGCGTTACATGGCGCAGAGGTAACGGGGGTAGATTTCTGTACAGGATTTCCGACGCCCCCCCCCCGTGATAAACTTTCGCTTGTAGTAATTCATTAGTAACAGGATGCGTAGCGCTCGAATTTTCATGCTACAGATGTCTGGCCCCGCGGAACAAGAAGCTGACGTGCCCGCATTCCGACAGATTAATTAAATTCTCCACCGTTCTCGACGCACAAAGCTTTCCGCCTCGAGGCTCGATAGGCTAAAAGACAAGTTCGACTGACCGCCTTGCGTCACGGTGCGAACAAAGCGGCGCGTTTTATCAGACCCGAGGGAAGCAGAGTAATTACCCTGCCACGTAGCACGCGATCAAAGTGGGGCGCGAGCAAAAAATGCGGTTTATTAAAAATTATAAACAACGCGCGGTCTCTGGTCGGCGAAACAAAGTTTCGAGGCGCGTAGCTGGCGCGAGCCTGAGCGCCCATTGACGAGCTAGCTCTCTCTCTCCCGCTTTTCACGTATCCGCGGCACCACGTTCGCTGCTCGTTTAAAGTCAATGCCCACACCCCGCGCGCGTCATCAGCCCCGCGGATGCGTGGTCCTTCTTCTTTCGCCTCTCACTCTGCGCCTCGCTTTTAACCCCTCAACCCCGGAAAGGGGATGCGGTGCCGAGCAGGTAACCCGGTCGCCGAAAGGGAGGAGATCCTCCGTGGCTCTCCCGCGTCGACGGGACCCGGTACCTTCGAGGCAGAGATTAATTAGAGAGCGAGGAATACAATAAATGATTATATCGAGGAAGAAGAAAGTGGGCAGAGGCCGGCGACAGAAGCCGAGGCGGCCGAGACGAAGGGAGAAACGAGACACCTGGAAAAGGCCGGGGAAGCATTATAAAGGAGGATGCCAGGACCGAGGCTGTACCGGCATTAATGATGCCCTTAGGGCGACCCGTCTCCTGGCATCTTCTTTGTCAATTATACGAAGAATTGTTCTCATCGGTGTAAAAACCGTATACATGTACATACTTATATACGCACACGTGCAGGTGGAGCATTTACATACGTACATAGAGGCACATAGACGCATTGTTATAAATAAGGACGAAAAGCAGGGTAGAGACGCCGTAGCTTCGTATCGGTTACCGTCCGTCTCGTTATCTTAAGAAAATGATCTGCAAGGACCGCTCATTATAAAGCACGACCCTTCCTTCGGGCTATCTTTCGCGTTTTATTCATCGACAGTCACACACACACACACGCGCGCGCGCGCACACACAGGGATACGCGCACAGGATTGATAGAGCATCGCAGTGGAAACAGAAAGGAGGGAGTAGCTTGGCTGCGCCGATATTCGTCCGCGTTCCGACGGGGGAATACCGCGATTGGTTTATCAATAGATTAACAATTCATTTCCCCCAACGGCGGTAATGATAATCGCGCCGATTCGATCTGGCCGAGCAACGCGGAAAATTAATCCGCTTATTAACCACGGCGAGACCGATACACGACCTGACTTTCACCCTCCATCAATTCGAGCATCTCCTTTCGTCGCGTCGATCCACATATCCCTGTTCAATTGCCGACACTCCTGTTCAAGCGTCCAACCGATAAAAATCTTCAACTCTACCGAACCACCGTCATCATCCCCCGCCACGAAGCCTCCCTCTCGAAGGACTGCGATTGCACACGTCTTTCCTCGCCTTTCCTCCCGTTCGCGGCGAACGAAACGAACTAATCCCAGGCAGCTGGAGCATCGACGCCACCGGAGGGGGACCGGTATTGCCGCGTTCCGACCACGAAATCATACCCGACGTCGCTAAACCCTGGCCGGGGATAGCAGAACTCCCGGCCGTCAGTACACTCCCCGCGATTTAATCCTTGCGCCGTGCGCGACGTAAAATAACACGAAATTGCAATGTCGCCGCGGCGCGGACTGCGGCGACGGGGGTCGGCCCCAGGGCACGGGGGGGGGGAGGTGGGGGGTGGTCCGGGCACTGTGGGTGGTGACAAGGCTGCGAGTCGGATTACTCGCGGCAGGAGTTAGGCGACTCCTGTCCAGCTCGGGATAATTACGTGAGGTGCATTAACGTTGGTGTACGGAACCGCCTGCATATGTATGATTACCGGTGCGGTTTGTGCGCTGGCGCTCCGAGTGTCTTCCTCTCGCGGAGGGGTGGTTCCGCTGCCCGAGCGCGATCGGCTCGCGGCGCCTGGCTCCAACCGTCGTCGGCTAATCCCGACGGAGGGTTGTTTTATTGGGGGGCGAGAGGCGAACGATAGACTCGGAAAACTGTATCGAATCAGGCTCACCTGTAATTAGGGGAAGCGAGAATCGAGACGCCCGAGAGTAAGCTGTTTCCAATTCAGCGGTTTCAACGGGGTGCGGGGAAATTATTTTGTGGGAGCAGTGGGAATGTTGGGACAGAGTTGTGTGAAATATAAGACGAGGTGCCAGATTTTTGTCGGAATATAAATACACGAGGAAGATGGTGGTGGCATAGAGTTACTTGCGGGGTGAGTGGCGAAGATCGATCGTCGCGGAAAAAAAGGATAGTACAATGGGTAAATTGGCCTGGTTGCGGCGAGGCCGTGAAAACGGGGCGCTCTTCCGAAGCCTGTAAATAACGCGCTTTGTATTAATTTATGGACGGCGAGAGCAGCCGGGCAGCGTCGTCCGAGGGCGTCGTTACGATGATATACGCGTGCAAGGGGTGTTATTTGGATTTCATTACGTTCCGCGTGGAGCACTCCTCGCGAACACTTCCTCCCCGACCAATGGGGCCTCGAGATCCTGAGAATCTCGAGCACCCTGGGGGAAATATCGGGGCCACCGCGGCATCCGGTTGTCCGCTCGTCTAAGCGATCTCGAACGTTCGCGCTCGTGAATCGCTGAAGAGCGGCCGTGAACGACCGGGAAGAGACCATCCACGTTCTATTCCGTTTTATATTCCATCGTCCGGCGGAGAAATTGCAAAGTCGCGTTTCAAAGGCTCGCGCTTTTAAACGTCATCCTCAGCTAGACAGCCACGAATAAATCTCGAAATAAACAGGGCACGTGGAATAACTCTGGCAATCCCAGAAGAAGGGAGAGCAACGTTGCGGCGACGTGAATTCTGACCTCGAACAAAATTGGCATAACTTCAGCGACGAGGAATAGCTCACGAGCTAATTGGACAGGCGATTTCCCTCTGCAAATTTTACCGGTTTTCTGGTTTAACTAATACCTACAGTGGAGGCATCTAAACAAGTGTTCAAACCGTCGACGGATAACGCAAGTAGACGACACTTGTACAAAACCGTATATCATACTTATTCCTGAAAATAAATGAAAGAATCCCACGCGCTTGGCAATTGTTTTCCGCTATAGTGAAGTGGTAGTCAACGGAGAGTCGTGATGAAACACGTACGCTCCAGCGAATTATTAAGTTTATTCTGTTTCTAAGTGCTCTCATCTTCTTTCCGACTGACTTTAAGTGGACTATATAGTAGCTTGGTAATTAGAATGTAACTTACATGAAAATATCTATTAACAGTATCTATATCTATTATATTTTGAAGATCGTGGCCGATTGTTGTCATTTTCTTATTTAGCTGTAACTAGTGTTCCTGATTTCTCCATATGTTTTGTTTCTCGAGAAATCAGAAATCAGATCATATTTCTAGATCATGCAAAATTTTATAAGGGATACAATACTCTAAACTCCTCTTTTCTATATTTCTTCTTTAATAGCTACAGGAGACTCATTAGGTACTTAATTCAGTATACAATTTTTCTAAATTTTTTAATAAGAATTTAAGAGCACCTTCAGCAGTTAGTAATGTCGAATCTTATCTACTGTGATTTTCTATTGGAATTCATATAGGTTCTAAAATGATTAATAAGATGTATTATATATTATAGATATGTTTATATGTTCGTAATTAACTAGTAATACACAATTTGAACTAACTGAAAATTCATTTCCGAAAATAAATGAGACTTATAATATTTTTCCTAGACTTAAGTTTCTCGAGAAATAAGAAATAAGCAATTATAAAATTTCTCGAGAAGGAACACTAGCTGTAACCAAAAGTGTAGGTGCTTACATCTTGGGGCACAACCGTACGGGGAAACCGTAGCCCGCTATTTCAAGCAACAACAAGAAGAAAACACCTACACTGAATATAGAACAATCCATAAGAGCTAAAAGTCAAAAATTGCCAAACAAAAAATGCAAACCAAAGAAACGTAGAGAAAATAACGTTGAAAATAATTTTTGTGTATACATGATGAGCTGCCTAAGACAAACCACCTGAATAATTCCTATGAAATAGGAAGAAATGTTTGAGGCTAGAGTTGTTCGGTTCCGATGGGTTCATTACGCGGTGGATAGAACTTAATACTATTGTTGTTACTTTAGACCGGGGCAAAATCGTATAGTGCATATTTTTGTTGTTTTGTGTTGTTTACGAAAACATTTAATAAATACCGTTCTCATCACCCAATTTCTTTTATAATTTAAAAAGGTATGGACCTAGAACTTTAAGTATCCATACGGTTTTAGACAGGTTTCCCAAAGAAGAACTAGATGCACCTGGAGTTTCTAGAACAGGCAGATGTTCGATCGGAACTTTATCATCGGACCTTCCGCGGCCACTCGAAAGTTTAACGACGTCTGTACTTGCGCTTTTTACCCATCCAACGGTTCCTCGAGGCTGCTTTTCGACCGTACGACGATTCTAAAAAGCAACCGCGGCTACGGCCCTCTCGACGCCATTGGGGTTTACGGTTACGGCTAAGTACAGAGCAAAGAGATCGTATCGTTTTCCGAACGATTTGGCTAATCGAGTGGCGGCGCGATCGAAGGGAACCGCGGCCACGGCCTCGCTTCCAGCTGCTGGAATTTAAACAAGGATCAAGCCGCGACACGGTCATCAAGGAACCTGAACGCTTTTCCTGATAATGGCTGCGTTCGTTTCAATTCCCGGCACCCCGGCAGTTAAATGCCCGCGTTAGGCGAGAAAGTAGCTGTACTCAACGAAGCCTGCTCTCTTGATTGATTTCTTCATTGCCATTGTGAATCAACTCGGTATACACAAAGCTCCACAAAGCTAACCAGAAACACCGAACTCGAAATGTGCTGCTACTCACAAATCGATTCGATACCTCGTACAATTAAAATTTACCGCCGCTCGTCAAGCTCGATAGTACCCAGCCCTTGGTATCAAATCCTTGAATCATGGTTACCCGAGGTCCGTGGAAAAATTAACCGAACACTTAACTGGATCGTTTGCAAGCGTCTCGCGGTACCGAAAGCGCAATACGTTCCCGGAGCGGGGAGCCAGAAAATCGTAAAGGCAGTTGTTTCGGTCGGACTTGGGTAAGCCAGGCCGAGCTGGCCGTGTACTGGCGTCTGCCCAACTGCCACATTTCGTCCCCGACGATCGTAATAATAAGCGGGAACGGCGGTGCGGGACAGTATACGCGTGGCGATTGCTTCCAATCGAGTGGCTAATCATCGGAAACCAATGTAGACGACGGCCATGCCAAGGGAAAGGAGAACAGTATCCCCTTTCTCCCGCTCCCTCGAGCCCGGCATTTTAAGTTTCACCCTCCTCCCTCCGCGTCTCCCCTCCGTCGACGACGATAAAGCCGACGCGGACGCTTGAAATGCAATTACCACGCGTTATCGACGTTTACTCGAAGCTTCGATCGGCCGAAAAAAATGAGTCGTCGATCAGGCCGAGGGGGTGCTCAGAAAGTGGAAGCCGCGGGGGGTTGAAAAACGAGGGGGAACAAAGGCTGGGGAGAAGATGCACGTCGGTGGCGCAATTAATGTAACGCGAAATTGAATTTCACGACCGAAATTGCGTTCCCCTGCATCCCCCCGCCCCGTTCCACTCAAGGGGGTAAGTATGTCGCGCGGAAGAATATCCGAAGTTTATGAGACGAATACGAGGAACGCGCAATGTGTCTACTTTATAGCGCGTTTCTCCGTTCGTCTCGTCGCTCGTTCCGCTCGATACACTCGAAGACTGCCGCCCCCGCTATCCAACCACGGTTAGGCGAGCTACCCCGTACCGCCCCCCTCGTCGAAATAAAATTCTGCCTACGCCACTGTTCCGATATTACGTCAGAGATATTTCAAAGCAGAGGGCCCCGGCGTGGTTCGGCGTTCCGTAGCGGCGCGTACCTCATCGCCCGCATTTATTATTCAGCCGCCTGAAACGGCAATAATGTCGGACGGCGGTATTTAATTTCGTCCGGTTGAATTATTGCGCGGGACTGCATCAAGATGTATCTGTTCATCCCCCTTCTGGGTTATGACCCGCCAAGAAGCGAACCGCCAGGGGACAGGGAAGAGGGCGCGCGTAGGAGGAAGGGGAGCGGAAGCCGGGGTGAGAGCCGACCGAATTTCAATGCGAGGCCTATGGTTCCCGCGTTCGCGGACGATCGCGTAGACGCCCGACCCAGAAAAGCCTTCGACAGAAAGGGCACCTCCCCCGCACACCCCCGCACGCCCCTCTCGCCGTTTTTATTTCCTCACAGTCATTTCCTCTTCTTTCAGGAGGGAATCGGCTCCCTGAAGGTGGTGCCCGGAGGGATCGAGCTGAGCGGTCAGGCCGCCATTCTCGATGCCCTCGTGGCCTCCAGCCTCAGATCCAGGCGCGGAAAGAATCTGGTTCTCGAGTCGTGGAGCAACTTCACCGCCTCGGCCAGGTCGCACGACGGGAGACAGCTGGCGCGGCTGACTGTCGGTGAGAAGCGAGTGTTCTTTGCTTTTTCCGTCTCTTGTTGCAGATGGACGTGTTTGGGTATAGGCAGTGCTAAGTAGATTAACCAATGAGCAAAATAAACACGTGCTTAGGGGATCAGGAGAGAAGGTGGCACTATAGAAGTTTTCTGAATTTTAAAAGATAGGCACCTTCGGTAGAAACACTTTTTAGTCGAATCATCCGGAAATGACGGAGAAATCGTACGTTGCTTTGAAGTGATCGCCCTGTATAAGGGAGCCGCAAACCCTTTTGAGTGCTTAGGCCCTCTAAGGGCCTTGATTCGGCCCTGCTATTAGGGGAGGGTAGCCTAATTTGGACCATTTTTATATGTTTCAGTATATAGAGATAAATAAGAAGTGTCAATAAAAATTCGGTAGTAGAAAAGAAACTCACTAAGTGTACCTACAAAATAATACTATTTATTAAATTTTAAAAAATATTTATAATCTTGAAAAATGAGTTAAAAAAAATCGTGTCATCGGTCCAAATTAGGAAACCGGTTGCCTAAATTGAACCGCTAGGCTCCTAATTTGGACCATTAACTTTCTTAATGACAATTGGAACAAAAGAACCTTTTAATTCTAGGACTAACTCCAGCACACCGAGTATGTATCCAAGTGTGGCATTTCATACATTGTATCATTTCTTCTTCTTTGGTTTCTTCGCACAATCAAAACCATGAATCACCAGTTTTGTTTTCTGCATTTTGTTAAAGTTTGGTGAACTAATTTTTTTAAATTTTTGCTTTAACTGCGATTTATAAGGACTGCTGGTTATTTCTACTGCCTTCTGGGCTATTGGTGCACAGCGAGAAGACGAAGGGCCATTTGGATTTGGATTTTTCTTTGCTCGCGGTGATATTTCTTCAAGCAAACTTTTAAATTTTTTGTTCTGTGGTGCGGTATCACTACTATCTTCATCATCACTGCTAGAAGTTGTAACAGGGATTCCAGAAGGTTGCAAAACATCAGCTGGTGCAAATTGGTCATCTGTAAATACATGCCTGTTTACCGGCCAAATTCCGACTGCATTCATTCAAACCGTAATCACCTTTTTGGTATGCAGTAACAGCTAATAATAAATCCTCTTCAGACCATAGTCTATAGTGTCCTCTTTTTGACATTGTAACCCTGAAAATATTTTTTCAATTTTAATTCGCCTATAAAAGAGCGTTACAAATGTCATTGCCGAAATTGAACCGGTCCAATTTCGGCAACTATTTTCGGTTCAAATTAGGCAACTTGAATATTTAATGTTTAACATTGAACAGAAACCTAAATCGAACATAACCTCTCAAAACTGTAAGTGGAAATTATAGAATAAATGTAAGGTTTGTAATGAGATAATAAGACTTGTAATTACTTTCGTTTAGACGAATCAAGGGCACTCACTCTTACGTCGAAATAACTAGTTGTTTACTTAGACAAACAAATGACTCCTCTCTCAAAGCAACCACGAGGCGTTTCTACCCAAACACAATTGCATTAACCTCGTCTACATCTACGTATAACAAGATGCCTATCCAAAATCGCACAGACTTCAGCAGTCTTTGGATATCATAGTGGTCCAAATTAGGCGATGGTCCAAATTAGGCTACCTTCCCCTAGGTGACCCGAAATCGATAGAAATGAGTTTCGAAACGGTAGCGGAGGGTTGGAATTTATTTAAGCTGTAAGATGTTTGAGAGTGCCGTGACGTGGATGAGCTTTCTTGTGGACTTTGATCTCGGATTGATTTGTACTTCTGAAAAAGGAATAAGAGAAGAATGGGAACACAAGGGTTTCCTGCTTACCCAAGGAGGATGTACACTCTCATCGTCCCTATTATCTCCGTAAAAGAGAAAATCCTGTCACGGACGGGCTTGCCGAGCTACGACGAACCTGCATATCGATGCAACAATTACACTCCTCAAGGTTCCTGCAGCTTCAAAGATCCCGAAGGTGACTGGATATCTGCTTTCTCTCCGTGGAACCGATGTATTTCACGCTGCCTCCTCGTGGGAAACAAAAGGAGGAATTCGAATATCGATAATACACGGCGGCGCATCGTCGGATGGGCACGTTAATGGGCAGAACGTTTTAGTCACGTCGGTTTTACAGGCAGGAGATCAAATCGCGCGACAATCGCCGAGTTGGAGACTCCAGCGCGACGTATTAACGCCGACGACAATCAGTATTCGAAACGTTCACCGAGATGGAATCGTCTAAACAATGAAAGTCATTCAATTCGTCCGTTTATCCAGGGAACGTTGTCCTTGATAAAATATCTCTAGCCCAGATAGTCTCGGAAGCACTGTTCCCTTCTGAATTCGTCGCCTTCTAGTGAAGTAGCTGTTTGACGAAGCGAACTAACTCCAAACCTTCGCTACCATTTTATTACACGACCGAGTGGTTTGTAAAACTTGAATACGCCCACGATTACAAGAATACTGATCTTCCAACACTGTCGCGTCTCTGAGAAACTAGTCCCGCGAGAAATATCAAAACTGAGGACCTTGCAGCAAAAGGGATGCAGCTCCATCTTCAACAACGTCGATTAAATTAGAGAAAGCTGTTTATAAAACTATTGCTTTAACATTGGAAAGAGAACATTAATTGAAAAATATGTATTTCCATGCAGTAAGTAGTAGTTATTGAATTGATAAGATTTTTTTCTACTTTCGGGGATTTGTCAAATCTGGAGCTGCCCCTGACTCGCAGCAGGGTAATAGGTGCCGGCTCGAAATTTGCAATAAATCGTTCACTTGTTATCGGATTTACATGAGAACGATGTAGAATTTTTGCACGCATATTACACGCCATAATTCAAAAACTGTCATAAATGAAGCTGCGCCGCTCTTGCTGCACAGGTCCTCGATTTCATTTTTCCACGTTCCCGGTTGGAAAGCAGCGCTGGAAGGGTGTGTTTTTGTCGTTTCGCAGGCGAGGATCGCGTGGACTGTGTGTCGAGAAGTTTCCGAATAACCGACCCTCGAGGTGGAATTCTCTTCTCGGCGGACAGGGAGCAGGTGGTGGTGGGTGCGGAGATGCTGAGGGTAACTGGCGACGGGGGTGCCGTATTCCAAGGCAGCGTTCAAACGCCTCTGGTCAGAGGGGAGTCGGGCCGTGGTCTCAGGTAATCACCAAACGGAAAAGAATAACCCTGCTTCCCACTTCCCCGAATAATTCGCTGAATATTTCATCGTGCATGAATATCAGAGGCGCTTTCTCCCGTGGCCGAGGAGAGCGCTCTCGCGACTGGTCGCTAGTGTTTGTCCTGTATTTATTTCCGGGACGTCTAAAAGTAGAATCGACCCAGTTCGACAGACTTTTCGTGCATTTTCGGCTGGCTCTCGCCATCTGTCCGGTGCCCGTCGCTGACGGACTCGCGGATGCAATTGCAAATGTGTACAAAAATAACTTGCGATCTGAGGCCACTTTCCTTGCGAACTATAAGTCATCCAGCTGACATCGTGGTGTCTCTTTAGCACGGAGCGGCGATTAAGGGTTGATTCCGGTTAATGCGCCGATAAATTCAGCGAATTTCAGGAATTTATTGCGACGAAAATAATTACAGTAATGGAATAAATTTCATTCCTGCATTTCTGCAGTAAATAAAAAATATAAAAGTAATGAAATTATTGTTTTTATAATGATTTTGATAGCGGTCTTGACACGTTTAAAAATTCATGCCTAGCTCGTGAAGGCGATTTCAGCTGTTAGACTTATCTGAACCCAAAAAACCCAACAGATTCTTGACCAGTATGACTGTCGCTATCGCTCAGCCATTACGCGGCAAAATTTAAGGTAGTTTAAAAAATAATAACACGTCCCGGTTTTACCCGGTTTTGTCCTAATTTCCCCTACATTCTTGAGGATATGTACTTTCCCTTAAGGGGGAACCGGGTGCAATCGGCAGAAATCAACGATCCTTTTGGAATTTCATTCCTTTTTAAAACTTTCAGGCTATATTATTATGTTTTCCAAGAAGTGAGCAAACATTTTTTTGCGGATGTTGTTCAACTCCGTGCAGTCTAGGGTCCATTCTCGTGACTTGAAACCACGATATAGTTTCGTATTTTTAATAAAATTACCCAATGGAAGAAGCTCAATTCGCATTCAGAAATGCAGAAATTAATTAATGGTGAGTGCTTGAAAAAATAGTTGCGCCTTTCGCTAAAAAATTTCACGTTAATTCTACAATAAAACTTATTAAATTTACTAATATTATTCCAGATTAAGGTACATCCATAGCGCAATTTTAGTAAAAATACAAAATTATTCGGTTCTTTGTCGAACAACTTGTCAGCTCCGAACACTTGCGCCATTTGAACTTACCTCGTTATTTTTATACCCAAAAATGTTTGTTCCCTTCTTGCTTCAAAGTTTTAAAAAGATTGCACGTATAGTTTCCTTACAAAAAATTCCCCAAAAATTCTCGCTGCAATAGTCCTCTGAATTAGACCGCCGTTTCTAACCCGCGGGCTCGAGCCAATACAGCTCCAACAATAATTGAAGAACCGCCCGGAGTCGCGTGTACTTCGGGGAGCTGTGAGGTTATTAAGCGGAAGGTATCCAATCGCGGATCTCTCGGGCTATCAATACCACGGATTTCGCGATTGAACGAGTCGTTTCACCTCGAAACGGCAAGCACCGCGATTCCTGGCGGCTTAAAGCGGTGCATCGCGGCGGAAGTGGTCGCCTGTCAAAAAGGATGAAGCGGTTCGAGGCGGATGGCGCATCGGTACCGCGGTTATTGATAGTGTCGGCCAATTTACAGACGGATTTACGATTACAATAAAACTTTGCTCGCGCGGAAAATTATATTCATAGGATTGGATTTATGCCAGATATGAAATACCGAGGATCCCCGGGGCGCATCGGCGGGGCCGCGAGCAATAGGTCGATGGGGGTTTGCCGAGGGTGGCGGAGGGTGGTATCGGAGGGGAAAGGCACGGCCGAAGACGCCGCTTTACCGCTTCTTAGAAAGGAGAATCGATTATTGCGAGCCTGACGTTGCAGCCGAGTCGTCGATACCGTATTATTCTGCCGAGCGATATTACACGGGTGTCCTCGGTTGCGTTCGTTCCCTTTCGAGGCGGATCTCTTCCCATCCACGCTCCGGATCGTCTGTTTCCTATCCCAGTTACGATAACCCGGAGGAATCGTCCGATCTAACCGGGGCGAACCCATTGTTTGTCGGCAGGCTCGAATCGGCGACCAGGTCGCTGAAGATCAGCGCGCCGCAGAGAGTGGCGATCGAGTCCTGGGCCAACGAGATATCAGCCTCCTGTCTGACCGATCTGAAGCTGCAAAGCTTGCACGGCGCCATCAGACTAGAGGCGAAGACGGTGTTCATGAAGGGCCTGAAGACGGCTAGCCCCAGCCAGGGGCACTCCTCGAGGGAGCAGCAGCAACAGCACTCCTCCAGGGCGTCCTCTCATCAGAGCCAAAGGGACACCACCATCTATCAGTTGTGTACCTGTGCTAACGGGAAACTGTTCCTCGCCAGGCCCGAGGGCACCTGTCAGGCCGACAAATCGATTTGCTAATACCCTGACGCGCGACTCAAACGAACCCCCGATACGCGATCGGTTCCGCCGTGATCCGCTCTAGCCCCCCCCGCGATCCTTTCGAGCGCGCACCGGCTGATCGCGGCTAAACGACGCCGAACGAACGAATTCGCGCTGAAACTGTGGATGGAAGCCGTAGAAACTCGAGCAGGTGGCGGTGTACAGTAGTCGAGGTCCTGAAAATCGCCCGAGGCCTTTCGCTTTTCGCTGGTGTATCCGTTCTAGAGCGCCGCTCCCGCGCACTGGACCCAGGCGTTCTCTAGCGCGCTGGATCTGAGCGAGGAACATCTGAACGGGGTGACTCGCGTTCGTCCCGCTGTGCAGGTGTTCAAAGACACTCCTGCACCCCTGGCGAGACAATCGAGCTAGGGGACCGCAGCCTCCGCCAGGTCCGGCCGCCAGCCGCATGTATGTGTACGTAGCATTGTCGGCGACGCTACTCCGTGATGTATATCTTGTATATCGAATAAAACTGTCCGATTACCGGTAGGCAACGGCTGAATACATTGAATCGCCACCTCGTTCCTGTCTGTCCCCGCCCTGTTAAGCTGAGTCGCCTGGCCCGCGGCCTGGTCCCTTCCGACCAGTCGATAGGCAACGACTCACAGTTCCTTTGAGCCTGAAAAATGAGAGAGAGAGAAAGAGGGAGAGAGTGAACGTAAGCCAGAGTTTGGTGAACTAGTTCTTACAGTCGGGATAAAGTCAGAGGGCCGGTTCACCCGTTAATCGAAGGAGCTGAGTCGTTCTAAACGAGCTGACTGATTCTAGGTAGCCGCCCCTGCACAGTGGACGAATCGAGGAACGATACAAACGGCAAGTTTTCCACTTACCGAGTAACATCGGACAGGGCATCTCCTTACCGCGCCATTTCATTTTTCTAAGTATTTGATACACGGCGAGGTTGAGGCGAACCCTTCGTTGGCTTCAAAACGGCCAATTGATTTTGTCCAGGCTATAGAGAACGAAGAAACGATTAGGGCAACGTTTATTTTGTAGCGTGTTTTACGACGGAAGTGGGAGGAGCGAGTGTAGTTCATTGTAAAGGATCAGCTTGTGATCCAGCTTGTACGCTGTACATCGGCCATGTCCATTTATTTATGTATGTGGCAATAAAGTCGTTATTATTACTATTATTACTAACCATCGTACGGTCCTCTATGCTCTCGTCGACAGGTCTCGTCATCGATGGACACCGCTCGGTCCCAGGAGCCAGGTGAGTGCATCCAGCTTTCATCTCTGCCGTAAGATCCCCGATGCTTGAGAGCAGTGCACTATAGAGCAGTCATTAAACCGATGCGAAAGATCCCCCCCGTTCGCCGAGGGGAGGAGCAGGAGCTTCTCGGGCGTTCATTCGAGCCTGATGCCCTCGATATCGACGGAGACTCAACCGGATGTGCTCTGTGAGATCCCAGTGGCGGCGACCAGGACGCCGGCGCAGCCGCGAGCGCGGGCGGCGATAAACGATAACGGGCGCGAAATTAGGTGAAACGAAAATAGTTTCGAGGGAACCCGATCTCGGAGGCATAATATAGTATATATGTCAAGGGGCCTGACAGGTAGCAGGGGCAATCTCACCTAGTAGCCCCTTAAACGGCTCTGACGGCAAGGTAATTTTCTCGGAATTCGAGATTAAAATTGCATCCAGCCTGGAAGGGAACAAAGTGCGCGGCCCGGCTCGGCTGGCGGGGGTGGTGTTGGGGGCGTAAATGTGAAACGAGGGATGGAGTATAATCTAACGAGCGGGGCTGAGAGGGATGGAGGATCGTGAGCGGTGTGAATTAGCGGGCGGCCGAGTAAAGAACACTCTAAGCTGCATGAAAAATGCTCCTTAGATCCCTTTGTATTACCCTAAACCGTGGGGGATCGGAGGGGCTCGTAAGAAACGTGCTTGGAGATTCGCAGATTATTGAATCAGCCTTGCTAACTTTCGCGGAATCTTCCGCCGTTCCTTCACGCACGCCGGCACATGTTGCTGGAACCATACCTGTGAACATCATCCCTCTATTCTTCCTCATTCTTGCAATATCCTATGCTATAATAGGGAAGACCGAGGCTGATTGTTCTAAGGGGTAAGGTTGGGTAAGGACATATGCTCTACTGCGGAAAGATTTACTGTAGAAAGAAGTCCCTTCTACTATGCCATGCATTTATGCCCGACCCCGCGATAGCACGTTTCTTGACAGTTATCAACTTTTATTGAAAAATTGACTACGTAAGTAAATATCTTTTCTTCAAGATTTTGTGTTTTCACGCCCTATATAGTTACAATAGAATAAATGTTAAGGGATTATTTTAAAGTTTGTGTATTAGACGATCTATTGACGTAGTATTTTTGTTTATACATAAATAATTGAAGGTTATATAGATTATTAAAGTCAAAGTGATCGTTCGGGGCTGGTTGACTAATAACGTTAAGAAAGTTTAAATTGTTATTTTGTTATTCGGATAGCGATTCTTATTTTTTATTTAAATTTCATTATGTTATTAATACATTATAATTTATGATTAAGTTACAAAAATGTTCAGTTTATTATTAAAAGATGAACGAAAGGTAAGTAACATTTTGTAATGAAACAACTCTTGTGAGATTGTGTTAGTTTATTACAACTGAGATAAGTTCCTAATAACATTTTCTTAACTGACTGCACCTATAGTCAACCTACCCCATACCGTAAGTCTACCAACCCCGATCATGGGGCTGGTTGACCAGCATGGAAGGTGTTAGGAAAACATTAAAATACCTTAACTGTTGTCACATTAAGTCAACTTCGATAATTTAATCAGATAGCCAAATGTATGCCTTATCGAATATACTAACCGGTTTAATGATATTTCGTCCACATGATTAATTAAAAATCAAACACTGAAAGACTGGCCTACCAGCCCCGGTCTCCCCTACCCACTTGCAACCACTATTATCCCTGTTCATCGCACCTTATCGCCGGCGCACGGTGCTGTACGTAACGGGGGATCCTCAAGCAGCGTGAAGCACGCGAAGATTAACTCCCTCCACTTAAAGGGGTCGATCCGTGGAATCCATTCGGCGGTCGTTACCGCGCCATCCGACTCGGAACTGATTAATTAACCGATCGATCTGTTTACGTAGCCCCCGAGACTATGACCGACTACTTTGCCAGTTAAATTACTTGCAGGATGCTCGAGGCGGCGCGACACGCTTGCAGTTTTCTCGCTGCACTAGCTAAGGCACACCCGCCGACCTCTGCACCCCCTCAACGCCGAGCCGTATATATACAAGCGGGAGTCGGTGGTAGCTGGCTGTCAGATGGATTCTGTGAACCGTGAAATTGTTGTGCGGTGTAGTGGCGCGGCCGATAAAGCTTTAAATACGAATTAGTGGCACTCGTGCCGCAGCGAAACCTGGCGTCCCGCTACGTCATCCCGGACGTTTCCACATCGCGCCTCGCGTCTCCCTGGTATAATTAGTAGTCGGTTCCGGGGCGATGTTCAAGGGTGGGACGAGTCGCTCGGTCGCCACCGATACACCGGTACGCGTAATTAGTTTTACCCCAAAACGGACACGGGGGGGGGGGGTGGAGGATTTCGTTGAAAATTCGCCCGCTGGCTCGGTGCCCGCGCGACGATATTTATCGCGGCCCGTAAACGCGAATGGTTGAAAGAAATTAGCGGCGCGGGGCTAGTTTTGAATGGTGGTCGATAGCAGCGCGGCAAGGATCGCGAATTCTTTGGTAGCTATGGGGAATATTAAACGAGAATCGCTGGTCACGAAACAGCCGAGAAGGTTTAGGGGAAAACTTTGGAATGACGATCGAGTAAAATTGTCATTGCGTTTATAATATAAGTTTCAGCAAGTGAGTCCTCCTTCGTTGTACCTGCCATAATTTGTACAATTAGATCCCCGCAACGTGGATCAACTCTACTCTCTCAGTCCGGCTATAAGGCGCGCCACGAGCAACGGGAAGAATTAGAGACAAAGGGAAACCATCGGGCAGAGGGAGTTTGGGGGATGGGAACCTGGAGCAGAGGATACCCGAGACCACGGTAACGTCGTCATTGCCTGGCGTGTTTGTTTAAAGTGTAAATGCAAATTACCGGGGCCGCTATAACAGGTTGTTGCTTCGCGAGCCTCGCTCTGGGGAGGTCGGGGGTTGAGAGGGAGCGGGACAGTAAGGTGGGTCGAGCAAACGTTTGCAAGGTAAGGAGATTGCGCCGGCGGTAGGAGGGTGAACGGCTCGAGGATCGCGAGTAGTTCGCTCCCTCGAAATAGGAGGAATTGTCTGGGATCGGAGGTTGAAACAGCCCTTGCCTCGAGGGCTCTCGCCTCGATCAAACCCCCGCCAAATGGATAAATTACACCGCCCTCCTCCCCCCTGTGACACTCTCGGAAAACCACGTCAGCCTTCACTCGCCTTTGTCGCGACCCTTCGAATTCGATTTCAAACAGGTGTACCGTGGCAAAAGTAGCATTAACCGGTAGAAGAAAGAAAAGAGACCCTTCCTCCTCCGGGCGATGAGGAACTCGTCTTACAGATTGCAAGCCCACATATCTCGCCGCTGCGAGACACGAGTGAATGGGAATTGCACGAACGATCTCCTATAGAAATTATATTAATCGCGAAGGGGGTTGATTCACCGGTGATTCTTCTGTTCCGCTGCTTGGCAGAGCGCACGGTGCGCGTCGCGGGCGTTGAGCTCTCCGACGTAAAACGTTAACGAAGCACGTTTGACCGAATGACCAGTGCGAAAAAGAAGGTTCCAGCGTCGATCCTCCTTCAAAGATTCAAGGAGTCGATGGGGGTCGTACGAAAATTCACGATCCTAACCAATCTGCACCTTCCATAGGGTAAATTGTAGTTGCAATCAAGTAGTCTGAGCCTCGTTTTTTATAAGGTAAGTTCGGGTAATAAGGCCCACCTGTAATTTATCCTTGGTAGGTCAATCCACGATCTTGTTAATGCTATCTATTACTTTTACTACATACGAAATGTCACCCGAAGAACTCCCACGCGATTAATACAACATTTGCCGGCTGTAAATTAAACAAATGTTTCCTCCGCAACTAGCGTCGCTGCAGTTATAAGAATTACGTTGGTTTCTTCGCTTTTTATTAGGAGTACGCATTATCCAATTACTGTACAAGTGTAGGTATATGTATAAGTATATACGCTGGCAACATATTTCCAAAAAATTGATGATTTTGTAAAGTGCACGTTTAACATATAACCTCGGCAATGAGGAAGTGACAAAGCAGAAGGCCCACCAAGAAGGCTATAAATTATAAGGCTCGGGAAATAAGCAGAGACCACTGCCAAAGCAGGACCGATACATACTCAGAAGAGCTCCGAAGCACGTACCACTTCGACCGGAAAAAAAAGACAAGAGTGTGTGAACAAGAGCCAATGCCATCTACCTCCAGAGAAAACGTGGACGGTAACTCTGCAGACAGTTGGTTTTGCAAATTATGCAGAACTGCATTCAAGACAGATATGCGACAGTGTGTCTATGTGTCTCGCCTGGATACACGAGGATTGCGTTGGGCTCGCACCTGAGGTCGAAGATGTCTTTGTTTGCCCAAATTGTACATATTAAATAGGTGGGCCTTATTACCTGCACTACAGGAAATAAAGCCCGTTTACAAGGTTTTCAAAATCCTATTAATTTCCGTATTTGTTGTGTTCATATATTGTTAGAAATGTTACAGTGTATAGTTTAATGTCCATAGATTTTTATGAAACAAAAAGTTTTCAAAAATATGTTCAAGTTTTTATTTTAAATTATAGAACCTTAGGTGGGCCTTATTGCTCGAACTTACCTTACGTGTAAACATCGCCCTGGTATGGCCAGAATACCCAAGGATCGTACAAAAACGCGTCGTTGATCTTTCGCCTATCCGTCTGCACCCCCTACTTCTCTCGAGACCACATCGTGCGCGTACCTTCCACCCAGGACACCCCAGTGCATCCCTCGCAGGCGACGTGCATAGGAGGAAAAGAAGCAGAAATGTGGGTGCAGTCACCCTCTTGAGTGGCGAGGGATATGCGAACGAGGGCCGGGGGGTTTAGGTCGGCAGGAGACGCCGTAATGGCGGCTAAATTCCTGCAACGACCGGATGCAATTTAATGCCAGTCGTCGCGGGGCTATCATCGCCTCGCTGATGCAATATCTTTCCAGTTTCCGGCGTCTAGTTAGTGCGGAACGAGCTGTTGATAAATCTCTCCCACCCCCGTTCCCCTGTCCGTAAGCCACCCCCCCCCCCTGCCACCTATGGCTTTGCACCGGCTCCTCCACCTACCACGTTCACCCCCTACGTTCAACCACCCCTGGCGCCTCGGTATGTGCAGGCCATTTCTCCGGAGCGGAATTACATCCCCCAAATTGTAATTTTGTCGGGCACCACTCTCCGGCAACACCCGCATTATTCCCCCGTCTCTATCCTCCGCCCACCCTCCCCCTCTGGGTACCAAACACCCCCGTTCACCCCTCCGAGAACAAAGCCGCCAGTCTCTTTTCCAACGGCTCGTGGAAACCCGTGAAGGTGGCGGCGAAGGTGGATTCCCCGCGCGGAACGACGTCGTTCCCTTCGCGTGACACGTGTCTGCGAATGAGCATCGATTTCCGGTTGCCATCGGGGCCGCTCCTCGCCCAGCGCTCGCTGTCCTCGTCTGCCTCCCTGTTCGCAGAGGACTCGCCGCTGAAATGGGAGAATTAGCTGTTGAGGTCGAGGCACGGGGACAGAGAGCATTCGGGCTGCTCCGAAGAATGAATCGAGTGGAGTTGAACGAAGGGTGCGGAGGAGTGCTGTAAAACGCGCAGAGGGAGAGCCGTCGTTTGACCGAGTGAACGAGTTTCGGGGCGAACAGCGTTGGTATTGTGGAGGGTTGCGAGGCATGCGTTGTGGAGGGTTCTATAAAGGGCACTGTTCTGTAGCTGATGGGCTCTTGGCGAGCATTCGCTGCTGCTCTTGTTCTCCACTCGCGGATCTATCGACGGGGCATCCGTGACTGTAAGCTTGCGAAGTATTCGGAATTAACAGGTGCACTGTTCAGGTGTCCAAGGGTGGATGCGTTCGTACGATATATATATATTAGGGTGGTCCTTATATGTATGGAAAAAAATTATATTTTTTAAAAATTTCTTCTGACCCTCTCAGAAGCTTCCAAATAGTTTAAAAGAATTTCGTCTAAAATTTTATTAAAATATATTAAGGATTAAAGGTCGCTCAACGGCAATGAAATATTACTATTTTGGTATAAATTTAAAAAAAAAAATTTTTTAAAAATTTTGTTTTCCTTCACAGCTTGTTCTAACTGGTTGGGAAACTGGAGAATTGGACGAGTTTCGTTGTTATTAGTGCTAGGGCCAGTATCTAGTATGGTACCCGATTTTACCTAGGCCACGGTGTAAAATCGTAAAATCGTAAAATCGTAAAAACGGATCATATTTTAAATCATTATTTATTTGTATTTTTCCTTCTATCAAACAAATTGGATATGTACTATTATTTAAAAAAGAGTTTATTCTAATGAATCCCAATTGCAATTTGTTTTTTACTTAATAATGTTAAAGTTATGCGATTTTTTCCTTAACGTCCTGATTTTGCCCCGATCTCCCCTATATGCGAAATATAAAGTCCTTGAGCGACCTTTATATATCAAAATATACAAATAAAAAATACGGAGATACTTTTTTTGTCAAATAGAAGATTTTAAGAGGGTCAGACAATATATATTTTAAAGTTGAAAAATAAGGACCACCCTAATATATATATATTTATTGGTAGAGCGGATCTGGGTCCACCTTCATTCAGTCACAAATCTGGCAAACAAACAATCGAGATCTCTGGTGTGGATCGATGGCTGCGATCAGTTTTCTAGACAGGCGCTGGCAACCCTCTTCGAAAGTCGAGCGTAGTTTCGTTCGATCAGCCTTACGTTGATCGCGATAGTGATCGCATATCGATGTCGATAAATCGTTCCAGGAAAAGTGATGTGTTAGCGAATTCGTTTTGTACGTACTCTTCTATCATTGAGAAATTGGCAACTCTTTCTACCAATGCATGTGTTCTGCATCTTCGAATAAATCCTCCGATCTTAATAAGGCTTTTCCATTCACTTCGATTAGAAGAATTTACACGCTTTCTTTTAAGGGGTCGTGCCTAGTTGGCATGCGAAAACGAACGTCATTTTCGGGTATTTTTTGAGAAAAATGTGATATATGTTTCTTATTACAAGTTCCTTATTTTAGAAGTACATATATTCAACAGCTCTCAGTAACTTTGTTATATGAAAATATTAAGAAATGAACGAATAACAGCCACTCGGAAGCTGTTTTTATAAAGGGGCTGCGCGGTTAGCACGATTTCTCCGAGCAGGATCATCTGAAATCAGATAATGAAGAAGATTCTGTTAATATACGAGTTTATCTGATGCGTGAACGAAGAATTTAAAAAAAAAATGATTTCAGACAAAATGCCGGGCGTTTAACACAAAATCGTGATTTTTTGATGTCCGAATTGTTCGGTTTTCGTTAATTTAAAATCGAGTTTGCATAAAAAATCTTCTTCACTTTTCGATTTCAGATGATGCAGCTCGGAGAAATCGTGCTCACCGCTCAAAAAGTAGCTTCCGGGAGAGTGGCTGCTATTCGTTCATTTTTTAATATTTTTCTATAACAAAATCACCGAGTGTCGCTGAATATATGTACTTTTAAACTAAGTAAATAGTTGCAGAAAGTATACGTTAGATTTTCTACAAAAAATTCCCGAAAATCACGTTCCTTTTCGCCTGCCAACTAGGCATCACCCCTTAACAACATGTCAAACCACCCTCTCGGTCCCTGAAAGCACTCTTGCCGCCATTACCCTCCAGTTTTTCCGTTAAAGCAGCTTCGTTAACCACCCGGCGATAAACATTTTCTTTTCAAACGCAGTTATTCCCATGTCGCCGGGGGAACAATTTTTCACCTGCGGAGACAAAGGGTGAAGGAAGTCCCGTAAAGCACGGGCGACAGATTAACAGAACAAGTAGTCGTTGAAACGTCACTGTAGCTAATTTCTCTCGGAAACGTGATTAAACCGTGGAGTGAACTCGGTGGGAGCTGTCGGCGGCAGGGGGTGGCTTCCCCATAGCGGCGAGTCGAAAAGAGACTGGAAAAACACGCGAGTGTGCCGCGATGGCAGCGCGGCGAAGTTTAGAAAGGGGTCGTAAGATTAAACTGATCCTTGAGCATTACCGGCGACTGGGAACTTTAACGACGTCGTTAGGAAATTAATTATTAAACCCGCTTCGATAATCGTCGCGGTGCACAGAGTAGCCGTTATCCCCTGTTCGGTCTGACTCGTCGCTGTTACACGGGGCAAATTGTATTGGATTACCAGGGAAGGTAGCTCGTAGCTCACTTCGCGGTAGCGCTCGCCCGCGAAATTTACCGTTAAACGGCAGCCACGGAACTCTTTGACTTTGAGCCTGCTGTCCTCCACAGAAGACTCTTCCACGGTGAGAAGTTGCCCGACGCGAACCCCACATTTTTATATTCCGGCCTCCGGAGGGACGAGAGGCTCGCCGGACGAGCGGGGACAAATTAAATGCAATAAATCAAGGCTCAGCGGGCTCTTTATCCACTTCCATAGGGTGCTCCGTCCTGATTCCGAGTACAGAGAGATGGTGTCGAGGTAAAAAGGAGACTATGCGGTGCAATGGGTGGAGGTTTCTAAATCGAAGTGTCAAAATCAATTATCTTTGGTTATTTTTAGTATCGACTCAAGCTATCTGCAATCCTCCGAGTTCAGTCACAACAACATTCCTGTACTCTGTGTTCGGAGAGACATTGGCACACTACGCAAGAGTAGATCCCCTACTGTCTATTCTGTTATTTTAACTTTAATTTAATTGAATTACAATGGGCGGGTTTGACAACACTTTGGCGCAATTAATTACAAATGTGGTAGAAAAACGGACGCACATTAAGAAAGAAAGACAGAGAGAAAAGGAAAAGCAAAGAAAAGAAAATGCATGAGTATATAATATAAATCATTCAACGCGACAAACGTAAGAGTTTTGTACGGATCTGATCTATGGAATCAGAGAATGAAAGTTGGTCGTGATAAGAATTATCAGTGACGCATATACCTGCGATCGGTACAATTATGTTTAACCATAGGGCTCGATGCGTTTTTAAATTAAAAATATTTAGGTAAATTAAAAAGTCTACCTACCATTGGAAACCGAACGTCGCGTTGCCGGTGAAACGATCGGCTGTTGCAGGTAGCAGAACAATTAAGCAATTCGACGGAATTCCATGGACGATCGTAACCGCGCCGTACCTTTAATCGTCCGAACTTGGACCGACGAGGATCCGACGACCGGCGGATTTTATAGCTTCCCGTTGCGCACCTGTACAGGTTTTATCGGCTTGGCGTGGATTGCGCCGCGGCAAGCGGTTTAAAACTTTCCAGATAATTAACTAAACTAATTAGCGGTAGCGGGCGAAACACCGACGTCCCCTGGAAAGTGACAGCTTAGACACCAGAGGAGGCGCGACTGTCACGGGCTTCTTCGACAAGTTCGCGGATAAAGTGGGAACTTTCGAGGCAACGAAACACGCCACCGTTATCAACCGTACTCCCTTTCTCCGCGCCCCTTCCCAAACGAGCGCACAATTTCAACCGCGCCGATGTACATAATAACACGGTACGTCTCGATTACTGCTATCATACGCGGGCTACGTTACCCGCGGCGTCGTTAACCGTTCGAAGGAAGCGGCGGGACCGCGCGGAACGCGCAGCGAAACGGGGAGAATCGCGTGGAGGCCGAGGCAATGGGGGGACGTTAACGGCGTTATTAGTCCCATTGCACGAGCTGGAACGCGGCGAGGGGTTGGAAGGGGGTTGCCGGCCCGCTGAAATCGGTCTCGATCGTACTCAATCAATCAAACGGAGGCAAATCGAGTCGGGGGGAAAGAAAAGGGCGCGCACAGGCGGACGAGGGAGCAAAAAAGGAGATGGGGAGGGTTGGGGTTGGAGGGAGGAATAGAGGAGGGAATGGGGCGAGGGTCAGAGAAAGAGACAAGACGAGAGGGGGAGGGCGGGCGGAGAAACATCACAAATCAAAGAAGCGGTGACAGTTAATTCATAACTGGCGCAACCCCCGCCAGCTCTTTCGAATTCCCCTGCCACCTTCATCCCACCCCGTTTCAATCTGTACGCCCTCGGCAGTTGCGTGCAACGTATGCACCTCGGCGAACACCAACCCTCCAGCCACCCCTCCCACCCATCGCGCATTGATACAACGCCAGAAGAGCGCATTGTTGCGCCCTTGTTCATCCCCCTTCTTTCGCTTACCGTCGCAGCCTTCTTTCCCTCCCCCCTTTCTATTTTTGCTTTCGCCCCCGCGTTTTGTTTCCTGGCATTTGCGTCGCCGCTGCGTTATCATCCAGCGCCGGGACAGATATTCTAATAGTTCCGCCGCGGAGTTGCTCAAAGGGATGAAACACGCGCCGCTGAATGGAGGGAGAATACAGTTGGTCTCAGCTTCCCTTTCTTCCGTTATTTTTCTGGGAGAATCCGAGGAACAGAGGAGGCACTTCTGATGACTCGGTGAATTTAGGGATGTCCAGGGGTAATGGAAGATTATTGTTGTCTATATTCGAGGGTTAGCTCTATCGCCTCGAGAAACGGGGCTGGCGATTCGCGAGCTCTTAGGACAAACGGCTGCGGGAATTATCGTAAGGCGGAGGGAACCGGAAGATGGAGGAGCTGACAAGCGACCGCGACGCGGACGTTGAGCAGCATTGCCCCGAACGAATTACAGGAACGCTTTCGGGCTGTATCTCTCTGCTCGATCTGCTCCACGGCCGAGAGTTCCGTGCAGCGGTACGTGCGGCGAATGGGCGTTCGTAACTCATTTACATTAATACGAGGCGAACACGAATGTCTATCCTAGGATATCATCGTTCGCGATAAAAAAAAAAGGCGATGGGAATGAAATATATACCAAGCCGAAGCGTTGCGCGGCACATACATCAGGCAGATTGCTTCTCCAGCGTGGAACACGATTTTATTGGCGGAGCTATGTTTAGAAATTTTCATTGCCTTCGCTGGCCACCGAGTCCCTTCGAAACAGAGACGACGTGGATGATGGGATGTCTGTTATTCCAGCCGGGGTCAGATTCTTCCCAGGGGTTTCACTCAGCACTTAATTCCCTGCGATTTACCACGTCCATACCGGTCACCTCGCAATTGCCACCCGAGATCGCAATTTCTCGTTCCGAGCAACCCTCTCCGACGCGGTTAACGCCGACGGGCGACTCGCCGATCGCGTCTTGCATTTTAAACGCGACGTAGCCAAAGTTCCGCGGCGTGCCCCTGTTCGGCTATCCCGCGAAAATTTCTGATGCAGAAATTAGCGACTCCATGGCGAGCATCTCGATCTGCCGGCGCGTACTTCGAGTCTCGACGGGGCAGAGAGTAACGAGGACGATTTTCGACCGCGAGAGAGAGCAACCCCTCCGCGCGCCAGCCCCATCGTCGACGGGGACGCTACTTCGGAATTCCCCTCTAACGACGCGTTTCCATGAAACGGAAGTTTCCGTAATCCATGGACCGGTAAGTAGTCAGAGCTGGCGCGTACCGTTGAAATATTTAACAGCCACTCTCCGGCTCTGGGAATTATCGAACCGACGCGTTACCACCTAATCCACGCTCATTGGCGGAATCGATACCGTACAGAGGATAGAAGAAATCTAGCTAAGTACTTAGGACAGCGATAAATCGAAGACTTTGATTGTACGAGCCACCACAGCATTTCCCTGCCACTGGTTGCCTGTGAGATTTGTATTATGTTATTTCGAAAAGTCTTTCACTATTTCTGTTTTGAACTTCGCTACGAAGAAAAACATACAGCGAAACTGTGGCGCGCTCAGGACTTAAACTTGGGAGGAGCCCAGTTGAACGGATACAAATATTTTTAATGCGAGTTCATTAAAATTCATTAGGTGATTATAAAAATATATTTAAAAAATGATATCCAGTTTTCTTTTCTTTTCACGAAGCCACTTCTTTGGGGAGGGGGTGCTAGGGCTTCTGCACCCCCCCTCGACGTTGCGCCACTGCAACGAAATAAGTTTAATCATTAATGTGATTTCCCTGTTTATCGATCACTTCTCGCCATCGTTTTACTAATTCAACAGGTTTTGAGTTAAACAGTGTACCTACCAACTGCAGTTTCTATTACTTCTGTGTACCTACCTATATTAATATTTTCTGTGAATAAGTAAATGAATCAGCAGAATGTGTAGCATTCATAAATGCGTCGCATTCGTAACGCATACATTATTGGGACTAAAATTAGCGAAGGCTCTAAAATGCTCGACGAAGATGCTCGAAGAAGGAAACGAATCTCGGAATAGTTTAAGCAGAAATGAAACGCAAGGCAGCTTCTCAAATATGTCCTACGAAGTATGCAAAGACTTTTGAAAGACTTGTGAGCGAAACTGAAGGAGGTGTTATACACTTTTTCAATAATAATTATTATTATTTCGTCAACATTAATAAACTTTATTTACCCAATGATACTTATTTACCAATTGATACTTATTTTGATATTAGTACTATTTTAAATTATAAACTTGATATTAATATTTTTCTCTACAGGGGTATCAATTTACATATATGTACATATAATCTTTATCTCGATTATGGGTGGTATAATAATTATATTTTTATACTTCACTAGAATAATTAACAATTACCCCCCAAAAATTAAAGTAAATGAACTCTTTATAATTATATATTTACTTATTGGAATAATATTAGTTATACTCCTAATATACATTTATTTACCAAGCCAGACAGAATTAAATGTATAATAACAGTATACATGTATAATAAATGTATAATAACTATAAAGGCCCAAACCTGTTCCAAGTTAGTGTACTCGGGCCCTGAATGTGCTGCTGCGAAACTATTCTGTACGCGTCCCCAGGCGCGCGGCTCCTAACGCTCGCGTCTGATATAGCGTTTACCTGCATCACTGAATTTACGACTTTGTTACGTACAGCCATCTAAAAAAGCACATCAGACTAAATTTTCTTTGCAGATCCAGAGATGCTATTAGGATTGAAGCTACATGGATCGAGCTAATAAACGTAATACACTTTGCCTTTCTATCTTGTTTGATTCTTAACAATACATTCTTCCCTTTGTTCGACAGCTATAATCGCCATGTTTACTTCCATTCCCAAGGAATCAAACGTCAGATCCCGTTAGTGATTCGTGATAACATTATCCTCGACCGAATTCATCGTTCCACCGACAGACATCCCCAATTCTTCTCCTCCATTTTTTTTTTCTCCCCGAAACCGCGCGACTCCGTTCTTAGACCGACGCGGAAGAATAATTCTACGTCTCCGCTTCCCTGCCGTTATCCTCGCGGCCAAACTGCTAAGTTTAATTTCGTCTATTAGTCCGAGTCCCGAGGCGGCTCGGAATCGGTTCGGTCGGCGAGTTGGCGTGATTCAACCGCATAATCCGCGAATCGAAAGGTGGCGGGTGGCCCCTCGGTTGCGTAATGGCGTCGGCCAAGATAATGGCACGGTCCGAGGGGCTACGTTAGGTAATAATGTTGCCCTATCAAGCATCGATTAGGCCCCTTTAAAGCACCGGCAATCGCGCATCGCTAGCCCCGACAGGCCCTCATTAGACGAATTACTCGAGTCCGGAGACGATTACGGGTGGCTTTAGAGCTGTGTAGAGCGACGGATGGGCGTGAGGAAACGTCGTTCTACTTTCTTATTAATCGAGCGCGTTTGCATACGCATGGAACGTCGGGGGCAACGTATGCGGAAGGTAGAAAGAATTTAATAGACCCTTGAAAACAGCAAAGGGTGGAAATTGTTGAGTACCTACTTTTGGCCCCAAAAACTTCACTATATGCCTTCTACCTCTTCTATCCTTCAAAATAGCGAAATAAGCTACGGCTTCAAGCATTTGATCTGTCATTTTCTACCCTCGTCACCGCGTCTGATTTATGAACACCCCACGCGTAAAGATCCGAACAACGTCTTGAATAAGGTCGCCAACTCGGCACGCCACGTTATTTCTCACTCTCGAGCGCGCCACCGCCAAAATAAGGCGGGATGAATGGACTCGTAGCAATGAACGTGAGACACGAGTTTTCCAGTGAGCACCGATTCCCAGGTGACGATGCTAGCGTTGCTCACACGTTCGCGCGACGAGATCAAATGCTAATTCGTTTAGCCGCCTCGGGGCCGGAAATTCGGACAGGATTAGGTAGGCAGGGACAGTCCACCCCTCGCCGAAAATGTTCACCATGGATAACAAAAAAAGCAGACGGTCCAATGCGGATTACCTATGCATCAGCCGCAGTATTCAATTACGGGCCCACCTGCCCCGCCCACGCCCCCTAAGGCTATTCTCAATTATTTCGATCTTATTACAAGCCGCGAACGACGTTGCGCTGATAAAAGGGACCGTTAATTCCCGTGCGCAACGACGTCGACGCGAGCACCATGCTCCCTCGAACATTTTCGCTACGCTGTTTTCGATACGCTGACTACAATGCTTCAAAGAACACCGGGCCAATTAGCACCGCGGCATCTTCACTGGTGAAAGACGCCGTTGGGAAGCTGCCGGGAAAATCAAGAGACCCGGTTACAGAGACAGTTGTTAGGAATTTAATTGAACGAGCCGAGTCAAAAGAAACGAAGCCACCGTGCAAACGAATAATTAGCAAACATCAACCCCTCCACTTCCGGAGACGAATATACACTCTGAATCCTGCTACCCCAAGAGTGGCGCCACGATGGGCACTTGAAAATTCTCCTGCAGAACGTGCAGGAGCCCCGTACCACGGGGCGCAGGATAGATAACCATCTAATCTCCACGGGCCAGCGATTACCATCGACGGGAAGAGGTGTGTAACGCTGTCGCGGCCACCGAAGAAAGGGGGATGAATCTTGGAACCGCACGTGCCGCGGATTGCGCGGGCAGACTTAGCAGGTCCGAAGAGCTCGCGGGAGATCACGGTAGCAAAAACCGCCGCCGGGGAACACGTGCTTAGTCCTTTTCAGTTGAGACGTCGGGAAACGGGCGAGGGGTTCCCCGTGAACGCGGCAGTGGGATCGAAGAGTGGAGGCACGCTGGGAAGGCCAGGATGGAGGAAGCTTTGCCTAATGGCCTGGATCACACACCGCAGATCACTGGGTTCCTAGCCCGGAATCCCTCGTCCCGCCCGATCCCTCGAACGAACCCCCCGTCTCCTGATCCCCCTGTCGTCCCCTACCTGGGCCGCTGCCATCGATGCCCCGGCACCGAGAACCCTGACGTCCCCTGACGACGATTTGAATAATCATTATATGCGCGGTCGTACATCGCAAACGAATCCGTTACTGCGATCCCCGCCGTCCCGTTCTTCTTCAGCAGCCTGGAGGATTCACCCCTGGGGAATACGGAATGAGGTCTGCGCGCGGAAGACGCCGCGCCGGCGGAATGCTGGACGTCGGCCTGGCTGCTCGCTGGATTACGTGGTAATTGCGTAGACGTGATGAGGTGTAATTGATACTCGAGGCTCCGAAGGCCTTGCCACCTCGGTTCGGTTTCGGGTGATCGAGAGGCTAGAGGGTGGCGCGGATGGACGTTCGGGGCTCGTCGAAATATTTAGAGCCGCGCGGAATACCGTTCGCTATTGTAGTTTGATCCCCGACAGAGTCGATCGTCGATAGGCAGCCCCCTTGACTAGGAATCCGTCGCCAATTACCTGCCCGAATGCAAGATAACGTTTCAAACGGCCGGCGTCGCATATTTTTTCCCCGTCGAATTTATTAAATATCGCTGACGCGGCACCGTCAAAAGGGACGGCGCTCGAATATCCCGCTTTCATCCGCGTCGGTAACGCGATACGCGTGGACAAAGATGATTTCCCGTGGCGGCGCCTCACCCCCGTCAGGCGTGGCCGCGAACACGATGCGTGCACGATCGTGAACAAACAATTTCGTTTTCCTCCCCGCCCTCCGCCGCCCCTTTCCTTCCTTCCTGCCCGAACCTGCTTCGTCGCCTTTTTATTCCGCAAACTTACCCCCGCACCGCCAGAAGCCATTTGCGCGTGCAAACGCCGGGAGGAAGCGAAAGAGGCGTTCAGCCCTTAATGGACACGCTGCCGCGCGAATATTGCGCGCGTAAATCGCCTTATCCGTCTACCAATAGCGAAGGCTTCATTATCATCAACGACGTGGCCCACAATCGAACGCTGTCGTTGGGCCTTTTTCCCACATGTCAGACGCTGGAGAACCTCAAAGAACCACTTCAAAAGGACGCGTCCAGCCGTTCGGGGAACATTTCCCGCATCGGTGACTCTCCATTAGCTGCCATTATTAATCGCAACCGCGCCTCTCGGCGGATGTGGTCCGCATTACCCGCTCGTTTATCGATCCGCGGGGTCGATTGGTGTTTAGAAAGATAGACGAAAGAACGACTCGAACAGGAGACGCGATATATTGTTAACGGTGATTGGGGCTATTGGGCCCTCCACTCTGAAGAAGTCTGCGTCGCGACAAAGTTTGGCCTTTGAATAGGAGTTGGTATAAGGGGTTGCCCGAGGACGTAGTGAGTTTATCGCGTTTGCCGGCAATAACCAGTTAAATTCCACGAATATCGAGCAGCTCGTCCTCCGGTTTCGGCGACCTGCGCTAATTGCCGTTCTCGAGCGGCGATGATCCATCGCGGGGACGTTCGAAATTCATGACGCATTATAATCCAGAGGCAGGAAATGAGTCGACCGTCCAGAGAATAATACTTCCTCGAGGTCATTCGCTGAGGAGCGGGATTGGACGGTTCAGAGTTGGGTTGATTAGTAATACAAGAGGCAAGGAAACGAAGGGTTTCGTTTCCCGGTAGTATTTCGCCCTTCGCGTTTCCGAAGCGTCTACATTGTCATCAAGCTAAGCTCCTTAAAGTCTCCCCCGTTATCCCTGATCGTTCTTCGGCGGAATGCTGGCCTTCTTCTTGTATCCTGCCTCAAAGAAACTCCTCTCTGCGGACGATGAACATCATCCGCGCGCTATTGAAGCGAAACTTCTCGATCGTAGGCTTTGCACGGTCCCCAGGCGCCATTTTCTTAACGATGTCTCAGTTCCTGCGTGAAACTTTTATCTGGTCTTCTACCTTCGACGCCATGGGACTCCAGCAACCTTCCCAATGTTTTAATAGCAACGGACTTCTCACGCGACAGCTTTCGTCGAGTCAGAATCTTCGAAAAACAAGGGAAGCCGGATTTTTGCACAGGGGATTATTAATTTACACCTACTCGCGTTAAGTCAACTGAAAAGAATGTGGGTGCAACGTCCATTACCCAGGGGGGATGAAAATACTTTGTCTCGGATGATTTTTTCCAGTTGACAAAGTGTCCCTGTTTGGAAACACCCTTCTTTAAATATTCATCATTTTTCATATCATTTTTATAATTCCGGGTATTATCCCAACTCAACTTAGAGCCCGATCTAGGAGAGACCAAGTAGGGCAACTGCCCAAAGCGGCAAATTCAGGGGGCGGCAAAATTGGTAGAAAGAGAAATTAAAATCTATAAAAAAGGTAAACTTTTTGAAAACGCGATAAAGAAGTATGTAATACATGTTAGAATTTAGTATCAAACTTATAAATTGTTTTTAAATGCTAATATTACCTAATATTAAAGATCCTAAATACTAAACACTCTAAATATTAAAGATCTTTACAAAAGGCTTTTGTTAATCAACACATACCTACAAAAAATTTCACACACCGTCAAAAATGATATTTAAAAATTATGATTTATAATTAAACATAAACGGCGGCAAAAATCTATTTTTTTTACTAAGTTACCCATCCAACCATTGCTAAGACCGACACTTCTTCTACCAGACGCAAGCCTTTGTCAGGCTCGCAGGGGGATGTTTTATCAAACGGCTGTCAATAATTGCGAAACGTGAAAAGTCAGGCTGGTGTTAGCCCAGCAAGGTTCTCCGGCCGGGCGACAGAAAGCTGGAACGTCACTGCGCCCCGTCGAAAAGTGCGATTGAAAGGGGTACGGGGTTCCTTCGGCACGTGCATACGTTGACACGGACGTATATATATATATATATATATATATTTTTTTTTTATTGCCCGCCCGATCGGGCCCGCAGGGGTGAAGTGGACGAAGAGAATTTCGGTGGGATCTGCGGTTTTGGCACGACCGCGGACGCGTCTCCCCGCGTTTCACGGCTAAATTGCCGTTTCGCGATTGGCAGCCCGTCAACGATTCGATGCTCCAGCAGATCCGACCACTGTTATCATTATACGTACGCGTACCGGCAGGATGTTTGCGGCCGCCTGGTGCACGACAGTAGACCGCATAAGCCGACGTACGGATTTTTGTCATCGGCAACCGCCAGTGCACATGATCCCCATCTGGAATGACGTTTCGGTTGATGGCTGGCTAAAAGGGGGCGAGCGGTATGCTGCCACGCGATACAGAGATCGACGGAAGCAGAACGGTTACATAGGGGTTTCCCGCTTACCACTCTTTTGCTCCGAATTTTTGGCGTAGCATCGACATCAGTGGATCTAAGGTCGGTATCAAATGTATTGGCCGGTGAATTCGTTTTCGGGAGCAGCGATCGAAGAGAAATCAGTCACCACCATCTAACGATCGCGGATTTGTCAGTTGGAGTTGCGTGGCCCTCACAGGGTATGGTAGGGTAACGGGAACGCTGCTCAGCTCCGCCTGAACCTAGCCGTTTGGCTGTTATTTATTCTTAGCGTAATAAGGTAAACGTACCTATTATGAAACACCTTCCCAAACATGTCCCCTTCTTGAAACAGCATCACAAATAACGAAATAAGAAATAGTTATGGCATATATAAGCAACTGCCAAACATTCTATCGATATTTATACATTCTTTTCTGTACAAATTCACCAACATAAGTATTATTATACAATAATCTATTACAAAAAAATGGTTTTAATGTAATTCATTGATAAAAATAACCGTTTCATATTGTGTACCTCAATTTTTTGAATGTCCCGCTTTATGGAACGGTTCGGAAGCGTGTTCCAAGACCACGGACCCGTGTTCACATAGTTGTACCAGTTCATGAAACACACGCCTCAGCTTTGATAATTAGATATTTCCAGTGAAAAAGAGAAATAGTTCATTATTTAAACTGCCCTAGAGCGTTTATAAAATATATTATATTCACGTTTTCATCATAAATACGAGTAAGTATGCGTAATTCAAACTTTTTTAATAAATATCAAAAACCTAACCTGACGGGGCGTTTCATAATAGGGACATTGAATATGAAACACCGGGTCATGGTACGAAAACAGTGTTTCATAATACGTACAGGTCCTTCATTTAGTTTTTTAGTCATATTATTTTTTATTTATAATAAATATACATTTTATGGCTCATTATATAATCACAAAACAATGGCCTATCGAATGGTATGCAAATTTTCAATGCTAACCCACTAAATTTTATAAATTAGATGACAATTGCATAACCCCATCGAAAAGCGTTTCATAATAGGTACGTTTACCTTAGTTGTGTGCGTGACGAAGCTATGCGTAGACCAACGCGAGGTGAAGATATGGAGAAAGAATCAATGTTCTGACCAATAAAGCTCCAGATTTTTTCGGAGCTAACGCACACCTGTTCTGTGTGTATTTCTACGCTGACAGCTCGGTGCGGCTTACACGCCAGAAGCTTCAGCACTATTCCCACCACTTCTGGCTCACTCTTGTTCTGCGAAGGTGAGAGCGAGTCAGAAAACGTTGAGAGAAGGAGCACCGAGGCAGGCCAACTGTGTGGTGGGAGAATACCCCTCACGAAACTCACCGGCCAATATATATGATACCGACCTCAGAGTTCTCTTTTACAGTATCGCTACGTAAGTGTTCTATGGATTTAATCACCCCTAGCAAGACGAATCCCCCAATTCCAGCTCGCCAACCACCCGATTCTTTCCCATCCGCCTCGAATTACCTCGTCGTAAACGCGAGCGCCCTCTCCCCGACAATCGCCCCTTAACGAGTCGCTTTCCCCCGCGGGAAGCAGTCTCGCTATTACGATCGCCTGAAGAGCGATACCCGCGTCCCCTTTAAGAGCAATACTCGCGGCCCTAAAAGATTCATGAAAAGGTCGACGCGCGGCGCCGCTCGTCCCTCGATGAAAACCGCACCGCGCTATCGCTCTTCGCGGTCTTGTCTGCGGGGCGACGCGGCGATAAGTCAGCCTCGTGAAGGGAATCGAGCGGCCCTCCAAGGAACGGCGGATCGGGGGAGGCGCAGAATTTAATAACCATAGGTTCTGACGCCGAGAAGGAGGGCCGGGCTACGGTATGGATGTAATCTTGGCGGGGTAACTCGTACGTTAGGAACCGGAGGACACATTCCGCCGTGACTAACAAACGGCGCCGAGCCCCGCGCAAGCCCCGCGACCTGTCTAGCCTCGTCGAACCGGCGACAAGGGGGTGGTCGGAGGACCACATAATTCTGATTTTATTGCCGCGGGGAGATGCGCCTCGGCGGCTGGGTCCTGGCGAACGGGGCGCCGAATTTATGGGCAATTTTTCTTATTAATTTTCCTAAGTTCGACACGCGAACCAGCGGCGCGGCGCGACAAAGCCAGCCACGCGCGCACACCCTCGTGCGGCAGCCACCTATTTAGCTGTGTGCGGGGCAACGCGCGTGGAACGCCGCATTCCCCGCGACCCTCCGCCACCTTCTCACACTGAAGGGATTCTACAGGGCGTTCCTAAGCCATTTCGCGAAACTTTGGTGAAGTGTTTTAGTATTCATCGGCAGAGGATCGGCGTAGCTCACTTTGGCACTTGTAAAAGCTAGCCGTTCGACGCTGCGCCGCTTTTAGGGTGCTCGTGACTGGGACAGGGGTGTCTAGTACGGCCTGGAGGTACATACACCAATTCACGGTGAAATGGTTATGTACTGAAGCAGATCAAGGCCACTGAAAGGTTGATGCTATTATCATCTTCTGTTCTATCGTTTACCAGCACTCCGTAGTTAGTACTCCCTTCGTAAAAGGGGACCCAAGGCCACCCCCCGCGCGATGGTGGGTTCGATCAGCGTTTCCGTGATGCAGATAGATTCGCCGCCGGATAGGAAGCAACAGAAACGGAATTGAGCTGGCCGATCTACCCGATGGAGCAGGGTTTCGACTTCAGCCCTGTTATCCCTTTGTTCCCAATAATATCGCGAGACGCAGTGTATCTCGGGCCGCACGTGTTGCATCCAGGTCGTCCGTCGACGAGCTGGTATTGCGCTGTCGGCGAGGTCTGCGTCCCCTCATCCATCACCACGAAGAAGAACGTCGGGCTCCAGGATCACGATGGAGGAGGCCTCTAAGCCATTCGAAGCTTCTTTTCGACGTCTCAAGCGGTGGTGCGATTTGTATACACGTCGCCACGTGGCCCAGAAACAGCCATTCGATCTGACGTGTCCACCTGAAGAGTTGATGATCGCCGGACATCGTCCCCCGGACATCGATCTCTAAAATTGAACCCTGGGATCTGTAATTATGGTGCAACAGAGTAGCAAATAATTCTAAGTGATTCTATGCCCCGCATGACTGTTTCGAATCGAGTAATCATCCACGTTTCAGCGACGGCACCGCGGGGCTGGCTAGTCGGAGGGTGAGTCGCGCATTAACTTGTATCTAAACGATCCACGTGTAGCGAGTAAAGGAACAAGCAACCCTAACAGATCTTCCTTACACCCCACGATCTCCCAGCCTATTTTCTTGATAAACTGCCAATGGTATTAGTGGGAAACGTGGGGGCTAGGTAACGATTTCCGGGGTGGCGAGATCTTACGAGGATGGCGTTGAACCAGCGTGGCAGCGGCGGGGTAGTTTTATCGTTGGAAAAGCTGCGAAGCTTGGTTATTATTAATTGCTTCCACCGGGTTTTACAACCTCGGCCCATTTACGAGCGGCAAACGGGCCCGTTCGTTCGCTTCTCTTCGTACCATCGCGGGGAGCACTCGAGACAGAGCACAGGGACTTCATTTGCATCGGCAAGGTCTGTAAAATGGCTTAATTGCTGCTGGCCACAAAACAACCATCTGCAGATAGGATTTTTAACCGCGGAGAGGCTCGATCAGAGTTTCGAATTCGATGGAGGACGTGTCCTGGTTCCAAGGGTCGACTAATCGATAGACAAGCAGTTTGGTGATACATTTACGCCGCGTTTAACTAGAAAATTTTGCGCTTGAAGGGTAAACGGGTCTCTCTTCAAGGATTGTAAACGCGTCGGCCCCGCTCATTTTATCGGAATTAAACCTTCATTTTGTGAAGTTCGGCTGGTGTTCGTTCTGTTGTGTCGTGATCGATGGGCAGCGAACGACGTTATAAATGTCGACGAAAGTAATTTGTCGTCTGAAAGTTCCGGTTTTCGTAATGAGGGACCAGAGTCGTCGGCAGGAACAGGTACAGGAGAGGGAATAAATATCCTGGGAAAGAAGTTCGAAATTGCCAAGCCCTAGGGGAGCACGTAGCCCTGCTCTGGAAACGCTGTCTCTCTGACGGAATATTTCGGATCATTTAACGAATTAACAATTATAATCCCTGATTAGAATTCTCGTCGTTAGCATAAGCGGCGGTGAGCGAATCTAGGAAGTTTCCAAGCAATCGTCCAAACATTCCAAGGGGGGTGTCGCGACTTCGTGCGACTGGTCTGGAATATTAGCCAAAAGCAACCCCTTGAGTAAGCAGACCGTGGACATTTTCGTTGTGTAGAAAATTTATGTTAATTAATTTTACCACTTTGATTTGATCTTGTACAGGTACCCTGATTATTCTGAGGAGCTACGGCGCAGAAAAGAATGACAGAAACGTCTGAAGTGAAATTCGAACACCGGAAACACGATGTTTCGAAGGACGAGCACTACCTGACCTACGGAAATGGGATTTGACCGACCGAGGGTCTACATTACCCAAGGACTCTTTTATCACAGACGAGGTATAGGATAAACCTATCAACCAATGTACTTTTCTGTCGCCGGTTTGGGGGGTCCGAGGACCACATTACCATTTTAGTGTCGCATGCAACGTTACCGGTGAAGTCTCGAAACAGATTGTAACGCTACGCGTGGCAGGAATTAGAATTCAACACGGGTAAAACCACAGATCAGGTATAGAATATACCTATAGAATATACTATACCTGGTCTGTGGTTTTACCCGTGTTGAATTCTATAGCTGGTCTGTGACACAACATTACATTGCGTGGTAGGTTTATCCTATAGCCGGTCTGTGACCATAGGATAAGAGGTCTATTCTATACCTGGTCGGTGGTTACGGTAAGTAACGTTCTGTTTCACACCGTCTACCACCAGATGGCGCGAGCAACTCGAAATCACGACATTGTCAATGATCTGTGCTTACGATACGACATCTCGTGATGTCTATTGCTAGCACGTAACGCTATTTGTTTCCACGAGTCGCGTGACGATCGTGGGTGACAGAAGTTCGCGTAGCGGCCACGTTTTTCCGTAGCTGTACAGAAAGTGTTAGAAGTTCCACGATGTAAAGTAAACGGTGTATGGTGTTGTGCATGGTACTGCATGCCTTGAAATATTTCTCGAACGGATCGGAGATCGTGGTTCGCCTATCATGAACGTGTTCCCTACAGTTTACATCGTACATACATACGAAAGATCTATGACCGCTGGATTAGTACTCGCAGCTATGTTCAACTCCTACAAGCGATAAGCCCGCGTGGCACGAATTGACAGTGAAACCGAATGTTTCTTTTCCGAAACTTTTCCGCATTACCGTTTTCACTTGGATACTCGTGACTGTGATAATTATTGACGCACGCGTACATGAATTAATGTTAGAACCCCCTCGGAGAAGATCCATGCAAAAACAAGGGGCAAAGGAACTGTTACCATTTCAAATTCACATTACGAAGGTAAGATACTGTTCCATACCCGATTTAATCGCCACTTTCCAATTGGTACTTATTTGCTGTTCGCACGATACATAATAAAATGCTTGCAAATTCGCCGCTTTCCGCCAGGCAACCGTAGATTTCATTTCTATGACTTGCTTGATTCTAATCGCCGCTTCACGTATCAGTAGAAGTTCTTTTTACACCAAATTCTCTATCCGAGTTCAAAAACTTATAACTAACGACATTAAAATATTTAACGCTTGTTTACTTGAAGATCCACTATGCGGAACTGTCATTGAAGAAATTTAATTCGTAATATGTAACAGTGTGAGAATGAGGATACTGAAAGTCTGGTACTCTGATTGTATAATGGTTAAAATGAAAAACAAAAGGAAGGGAAACAAGATTGTTTTGTAGCATCACGGGGATGATGTGAACGCTGCATAATATCGCAGCATGTTCTTGAAATAGGACACCAAATGATCGATTATTTCATTCCGATAGACCTTCCCTGCTCTAATTCGTCAGTTCGAGTGCAATACGATGACACGGGGCGGCATAAATTTATACTGTAATCCAGAAAATATAGAAGTGTAGCAGTTCTGAAACCGATCGCGTTGGTACAAACATACATACATATACATACATCGCCAATCGCCCGAAATCCGCGTTCTTTCGTAACTGCCGTGCAGCTATGTTGCGTAAAACTATTCGTCGAAGTTGGTTTGCCTTTCACCAGGCTGACGTTAATCCAGCAGGCACTATTTAAGTGATAACGGACTGAGACCCGTATCTTGCATATTATAAACAAGAGATAAACAAAAACGGGTGTCATTTGCGACGAATATTAATATGTTTTAAAACGATTGAAAAACATTGCGATAACGCAGCGAACTTTTATTGTTAGCCATTAATGGTGAAAATGTTCGCCTTACTTGCCGAATGTTTTGCAACATTTTG
Source organism: Andrena haemorrhoa (assembly GCA_910592295.1). NCBI lineage: Eukaryota > Metazoa > Arthropoda > Insecta > Hymenoptera > Andrenidae > Andrena > Andrena haemorrhoa. The sequence goes on along the minus strand of OU342944.1, from coordinate 4,232,481 downwards.
GTCTAGAAGTGATTCTTTCGACATGACTTTTATGATTTCGAATTTCACGCGTATAATTGGATGGTTTTAAACACTATAATTTTTACATTCAGTGCTGCCAACTTCTTGAGTCACGGTGTCTGTATATTACTGGGTTGGTAGTCGATGATAGCGAATATGTATACCTATGGGTGCGAGAGTTATTAAATTTCATCGCAAAATGAATTTTTAACGTACAGTGTGTGGATTCATGAAACAGTAAAAGAAGTTTTAAATGTGACTAGTAATATGTGTGAGTCTATTTGCAAATTAAATATGTTTAAATGGGAATTATTTTCAAATCCAAACGTGGATCGTGATGAACCCGAAGTTCGAGATTCGGTATATCGGGAGGAATATTGAAGCGGTGATAGAGCCTGGAATCGTTATTCTTTTTTCTTGGTAACATGAAAAATATTATAATTGTTGAAAGATTAAAATTAACTATCATTTTGTACTTAAAGCTTACTTGAAGTTAACTGTTAACTTTAAAGAGAATTCAAATAAATCGTTTTAATTGAAGGGGTCGGATGCAATAAGGAGACTAGCGCACGAAAGCGAGAAAAATTATTGTCCAAACACTAAGAAAGATTGGAAAATTAAATGTCGTTAAACTGAATTTTGAAAAATATAGTGTTGTAAATCTCATCACGACATACATTTTTCTATTTGCAATTTGTTTATCCAATCATTACTATTCAAGTTCAAAATTATACAAAATATTGACTTGAGAGAATAGCGAACCTTTGAATTTTCTCACCAAGTCGAATTTTCTAGCAAAAAAAGGATTGTTTTCAAATATTCTCCATTCCTTGGAAAATCAATATTGTTCGAAATCTTGGGTACTTCTCTAGTATTTCGTGTGTAGATTACAAAACCTTTTTGCCTTTTGTTCTGGCCCCAAAAGTGTGGGCCGCGATTTTTTGTTACAAAAAATCTGGACAAAATGTTTTGTTTGTCCTTCTTTACACATATCATAAGAACCTTACGTTACATTTTTAATAATGTTCATAAATTTCTTTAAAATCACCTCCAAAGTTATCCTACCATTTTTGGCCCTATCACCTGGCGTTACCTCTTAAAACAAATTCCCCTAGCATCTATTGTATAATAGGTATTATTCTCAGACAAAATGCCCTGGAGAACTTTAATTATTGTCTACTTCAAGATGCAGTTTGCCTGGAAATAATAGGTATGTACCTGGTATGCAGTAGTGAGTAGATGCTAGTGGAATTTGTTGAAAAATCTAATTTTCTGGTCAAAATTACACCAGTGGTCAAAGGTAGCCCATTTGCCGGTACTTTGTCATAAAAAATAAATAAATACATATTCAGAAGAAAAATAATACGTTCAAGGCTACATATTTGATAAAATCTATTTTAAGAATTCCGTAGATAGTATGCGTGCACTTCACCAAACCGTTGATTTAACGTATCTCTGCGTACACTTTTCTTTTTTCTCGCATATATATCTATTAACAGTATTAGCACTGATTCTATCGTTACTGCTATCTTATCCTCGATCTGAGCTAAAACTGATTTATGTTGTTAACTTAGAAAGTGCTGAAAGCATTATCCGCATTAAATTAATATTTGTGGCATTTTTTTTATAATATTAATGCAAATATTGTACCAAAACTATACGAGGCATTAAAAGTGTAAAAGACAGTTAAGACAGCTTGTAGCAATTTAATTCGAGAGGCACAGCTTTACATTCATAGATGTACCTACAGAATAGATAGCACACTTATTAATTTCTGTGAAGTAAGCATGTTAAAAAAGTAAAAATGTTATGTTATTACTTGTTAGGATCAATTGTAAACAAAATTTGGAAAAATATTCATGTCTGCAGGTTCCTTTTTCTCTTAAAAATGTAAAAAATATCGCTCCGCCCTAATGTACCTATAGGGTACGCGAGACTAAACAGTCCTGACGTCAGGCGATGGCTGTTGACCACGTTGGGTCTCCCAGCTATCGGGTGTCGAAGGGTTGATTGTTTAGAGTGAGATAGAGAATATTGGGAATGGCAAGCGGCCCGACGCGTCGCTGTGTTGCTAAAGAATAGGGACTCTGTTCCTGGGGAATCTGGCCGCGGTGTGGGGAAGGCTATGTCTCTGGGTAAGAGGATTTGTTATGAAGTGAAGTGAAGTGGAGGCTTTCGGGTTTCACCAATTACACTTTTATTTCCAACCAGTAACTTCAATAATAGAATACACTTAATTAAATTAGGAAAGGACAAGAATATCCTCGAATACTCTGCTGCACGTGAATAACTTAATAATAATGACTGCTCGTCTTACAATTAGCCCCGTTACGCACTTGCGACAAGTTGCCAGAGACCTGGTCGCCGATAACTTGTCGCAAGTGCGTAATGGGGCTTACAATAGTGTCGCGTTTTGCAACTGATCGCTCTCGTTTTTGGGGTCCTATTATGTGTGCCCCCTCCGAGCGGCCACTAAATAGGCCGTGAGTCAGCCGTGCGTGCGAGAGAGTCCGACCGTCGGCGTTCTTTTAATTCGTTTTGAAAAACATGCGATCGCACACGAATGAGTACCACGCTACCTGTTACCGCCAGTGTGTTTACTACAGTTTACTACCAGTGGCCGCTCGGAGGCAAAGTTATTTTGCGCGATCTGTACAGGGTGATGCATCCATGGTGGCGCATTCACGGTGACGTGTCTGTCGTGAAACGAACCTTGTAGGTACCCTTTTGTTAAGGTGTCGGAGTCATAAACGAGCCCAAGTAATTCGTCATCGAGCAACTAAAAGTAAATACATTTGTGTTGGAAAATTCGACACCGTTCCGAAACGGCGACGCCTGGTCCGGACAATGTGATGCCAGGCTCGTCATAAATTAGATAGGTCCTTAAGGAATTTCGTTAGCGTAAACGCAAGGACTTCCCGGTCGAGAACAGTCAGTCTTGCACGGGCCTCGACTAGAGACACGCTGTATCACAAACCCTGCACTGCCGAAATATGTACATTCTTTTTAAACTTATTCCGTCTCCTCCATCGTTTCGATTCTTACATTTGTTTTTACTAATAGTAAATACATTTGGGTTTACTATTAGACAGCGGTTTTGATATACGTATTATTTTAGGCAACTCATAACAGGTATGTGGCGAACCACACGGCACCTACCCTAGAACTGTCCTAGGGCGAGCTTCTTACAACCCTTTATAAAGTCGTTTCTAATCTATTATTTTACCACATCTCAATCTTGTCTATGTTTTTACATGCAAAAAACAAATATATACCTAAATAGTCCCGTTCATAAGTCATAGGAGAGTCGGAATGTGTTTTGAATGTAAAAAAAATTGGATAAAGTGGTTCCTCTGCCTCAAAGTGGCCCGGCTCCCCTCCCCCCAAAAAAGATAAAAAAAGGAACGGAGTTGTATGTATCAAGCGCCTGAAAGACGAAGCGAGACAAAGTATCAACGCGTCGCGCGTCATCTGTCTCGGCCCCCTCCCAAAATAAAATCCTGAGTGCGCCACTGATTGGGTAACCGTTGAAAAATATGAAACACTGTTATCTAATTAGATACTTTTTACGATAAAGAAATCTTATCGAAAAGTAAAAAATTTTACATTTTTTTCATTGGTATTTTCCACGATTGATGTTTACGTTCTCCATTCTTTTTGCCATCCATAGACTAATTTTTTTTATCAATTTTACATTTTCCCATTCTTGTTCCAGAATGCTCCACAGTCCCATTACTAACTTGGGAAATTTTTTGAATCTTCCTATTCTAGTTTATTCTACAGTTTTTCTATGGTATTGGGGTTCGATGATTTGAGGGAGGGAGAGAGGCCATGATTTCTATTGCTTTATTGACTTCAGTATACTTATATTCTCCAGTAAATATAGTTCAGAGTTAGTAATGTCCATATCAAATACTAGAATTTGTGAAAAACAACGATTGTCGTACGACTTTTGAGCGGAGTTGTAATGTACATACCAAAATGCATAAAATCAAAGTTTTGTAATCGCACGCGTAGCTGACAAGATTTCAAAAGTGATTTTCTCTAAAATGGAGCCTTGTATGAGAACCTTTTGTTTGATATTTTCGATTTATTTTTGTATAAGAAATCATGACCTACCCACAAGTATCACATATTACGGGACATACTGTATAGAATTATTAACTTCAATGAAAGTAACTTTCACTTGTAGTTAATTAATCGATGCTCTAATTTGATTTATTCACACTGATTTATCCACTAGTTTACGTATGTATACAGGTTTGAGGAGCACGTCGATACAACTTTCACTGACACAAGAAACCATAAGGAAATAAAAATTATTTCTTGCCACTGTGCTCACTTAAAGCTGTTAACGCGTTCTGCACCGTTCACACAGAAATACTGTTTTATCATCGTTTAATCGCCGCTCACGTAAAATTAATATTTTATACATACTCTTACTGGTAAAAATAAAATAAATATTATATGTACATTTTCAGTTACAGTAATTTTTTTAAAATGTAATTTTTAATGAAAATACAAGAATTTCCGCCCACAGTTAAGCAAGTTTTGTAGCTGGTAAATGCGGGGCAAAATTAAACTTTAAAAAATGTAATGATTCTGAATACATTTATGCGATAAGATTAAAACTTTTAGTTTATTTCTTTTAACGAAACAAGTTCTGTTATACATTCTGGTTGATAGTTTATTAGAGGGGGAATCCTCGCGTGTGCACCAATCGTATTAGTTATGTATATCGTAGATTCTCAACCTTTTTTATTTGTGGCCCCCTTTTCATATAATATTTTTCTATGGCCTCCACCCATAATAGTTGCTTGGAGATAGAGAAATGAAAAAATAAACATTAAAAATCGCACTGTTTGTTTTAAAATTACAAAATAGATTTTTAATAATAATAATTAATTTTTTTATTTAAAAATAATAACATGTTTCTTATGATCTACTTCTCGCGCGCCGCCAATCGACTAACAATAATATTGCCGTTGTGCCCAAGATTCGACATGCGCGCCAACCGACTCTCTCGAGTTACACGACTACTTGCCTGCCGCGCTCAGTCACGCGCAAGATTCGGCATGTCATTGTTTACGAGAAACAAACGTATATTCTGTCCGTCTACAAATAAGACAATTTGGCTTCAAAAGTGTCATTGAATATTTCCTTATCAAATTTACTTTTGTATTTTATTTCAATATAATAGTTTTCTGAGTTTATATTCCTGTAATAATTTTTACTTATTGAATTTTAATCGTTTTCATATAATTTGAATATTTCATTCTAATTGTGACCCCCTACAGTTTACTCTGCCTCCCCAAAAGTTGATTTTTGGCCTGTGGCTTCCTTGAAATACTCTGTGGTGAAGTTCGAAATACATAATATCTGCTTTATGTCTCTGGTTTTTATATACACTATGAAAATGGTATCGGTGAAACATCGAACCGTCTCTGTTTATAACTAGGCACGTTAATCTACTTTCTCGCGTATTCATTTCGATGTTCACGTTTCTTAAACCTACGGGAATGTCAATTAAGATATGCATGTCATCTCTCACGGTCGTTCTGATTTAGTCAATGGCGTTGGTTAACAGAAACCGTGTCATTATTTTTTAAGCCAAGGCCAAATTCAGCGTAGCAAAGAAGAGGGCTTTGCAAAAACGGAATGAATTAACCATTGAACATTTATCCCACTGTCTGACTGCCCGTTTTCACCGTGTTTATTATCCACGGGTAACGCTTTTATTGAACGTTAAGATTATGTTTTGAAACTGTACGTATTTTGTTGCTTCCAAAAAATGACGATTTAGCAGTCACAGCAATGCTGACCTTTGCCGATTCATCGTTGCAAATGATGCAATGAAAAAGATTGAGGCATTGTTCGTACATATTTTGAAACGTGCGATGATAATACATTCGTGTTATAAAACCGATATATAACCGTTATGGAATCAATATAATATCGGTTCTATAGAGCCGGAACCGAAACCGATATACGTAAGACAAAACCTTTTTTCTCATAACTGCTATAATACCATTTCGGTTCTTTAAAATTGTTTCAGCCAGAATCTTTATATAAGAGTTATTAACAGTTATATCCGGAACCATTTCAACCTCTAGTTCAAAATTTCAATTATGTACTCTCATTTAACTAAATGTTTACATTAAATTACGTTACACATTCATTTCCAAATCAAATACATACTTCTCTGTTTTGCAACACACGTCCAATACGTAAAAGAATTTCGAGAAATACGAATAAGTTTGTACGATGTGTATTATATACGAAAGCATTAAAGTTGCATGACACGAGGTCGCGGTCACATTGATTTTATGACACAATCTAGCACACTCGAGTCGCTTTTAATTCATCTTCCGTTCCTTCTTAGTGTATGTAAAATGAAGTAAAGTGGACGTATTTGCATGTAAAAAAAACAGATATTAAACACGTCCTTCGCTTTGTGATCGGAAACATGAAAAGTCGCATTCGTATACGAACTACACAGTAAAAGAATGCTGCTTTATCTAAGCATTGCCGTTAGATTCTTACTCTTAATGAATACATTCGGTTCGCTGACTCGCGTCGTGCGTATATGTACTTATTGCGCATATACATATCTACCGTAAAATTATAGCGAACTTCCGGTTGCTGAATAGGGACCTCGAAATGGTTATAGGCTGTGGCATTACTGCGTTTAATAAACGGAATAGGGCATTGCATTCATTGCACAGTTAAATCAGAGGCGGATTCAGGAGCCTTTCTTGGAGAGGACGAAATATGAAAAAGTACATAAATACATTTTTTAACCCTCTTTTGCAAGATTTGAAATTTGCTTGTATAACTTATATTTTAATATAATATCTCTACATGATACTGTAGCCTAAATAATTAAATTCACATTGATTATTTCATTAAATATTTGCCTACTTTATTACTCTTGGGGGGTGGCGATCACCCCTATCGCCCCCTCTGGATCCGCCCTTGAGTTAAATAACCCTATTCTGAATGGTAGGAATAATGGTAGGATCAGACAGCCCGCGATTAGTGTATATCAATAAACTAGTAAACTGTAAGTAATAAAGGTACAATGTACAATATAATTAGGGTTGCCATACGTCCCGTATTTCACTAGTTCTTACAGAGTGAAATAAACCATTACCCTCCCACTTTTTTCATGTTTTATTTATTTAGCACTTAAACGTTCAATACTAATGCTTGGCAATTATAGCAACCCTAAAAATAAACTATTACCTACCCACTTTTTTCATGTTTTATTTATTTAGCTCTTAAACGTCCCGTATCACAGCTTGGCAATTATGGCAACCCTAAATATAATATGTATCTAGAGCAGGCTTGGGAATTAAGTGCTCTTTTCGGCCGATTTTCAGAAGCAACACCCTCTTTCTCCCGCCGCGCGTCTTGGCCCCCGCGGCTGCCGTAATGCTCGGAGCTCCTCAGGCTCGTACCACGTGAATCCACCACGTATCAATAGGTTTCCACATCGTCCCAGAGAGCACGACTGTCGATGCGTTTTTGTTTTGTCAACGCGCCACCGGCCACGCTCGGTTCACGTGGTACGCGTCTGCGGTGACTTCAGCATTACGGCCGGCTGGGGGGCCAAGACGCGCGGCGGGAGAAAGAAGACGTTGCTTCTGAAAATCGGCTGAAAAGAGCACTTAGCTCCGTTACACACTTGCGACAAGTTGCCGGCGACCACGGGGTACACGGGGATATATGAGTTCGAAAGCACTTGAAGATGTTGCCGGCAACTTGTGACAAGTGCGTAAAGGGGACTTAATTTCCAAAGCCTGAGGTTACGGCATCATTTTTTTGAAAAATTTCTTTAGAATTTAGTGAGGGCTGCCTTCCATTTAAATGAAAATTAATTTTTATTCGTTGGTTTTTTCCAAAAAGTTTAAATATAAGTGTTACAATTGATATTTTCACTTGCAGCTAATTGTACGATAGTATACTCCACAGTCTGTTCACGATTTTCAAACTCGTGGGAGTATGCTTTATTGCTCCCAAAAAATCTTAATATATAAAACAGAAAGCTTCTATATGTTTGTGCGATTGTCTGTCGCCTAAAAACTTTTGAACGATAAACTCTGCGATCGCGAAATGTGTCTCAGCTCATTATGCATCACTAATCCAGATGAATGTGACAAATAAAAAATCTAAATTTCGGGCGAAGCCGAGTAGCAAAGCTAATAGACATATACATAATTGTGACGAATCTGGTGATTTAGGTGGCCATTTTAGTGGAACATTTCTCAGTTCAGATTACGCTACGCGTTGACATCTGTGGTTACTTCTTTGAAATTTGATATTTAGTTAAGTATTGGTTGTTGGCTTTTTATAAAACATTTTTTTCTTCATTTTATATCCCCAATTACCTCCTTTAACAGGAACAGTGAATATCTGGACTGCGTGTATGTACTTCGAATCACTTTTGAACTCCGTAGACTTTGATCATCACGTGCCTATTATTAAAAATATCCCGAATGAGGACGAGGTTAGGCCCATTTTCATCGGGAGAATTCCATCAATCCATTAGTGATGCTTTCATGAATGTGCAATAAAGAACATAGAAATTACAATTGTCATGTAGATGAGTCATGGGAAGCTAGATTGCTGCGAGAATAGATGATCTCAGAGACAGCGAAGTACAAAGAGAATTCCGAGCTGGGTTTGTTTTCAAAGCAAGCATTCGGGGATATTCGGTCAATACTTTCGATGTTTTTCGGGAAATATCGATATGAAATCACGCCAAAGTTGTGCTCCAGATAGAACTCTCTCGGCGTGAAGACACGCTGACGCCATTCAAAGTGACGCCATTCAGACGCGATTTAAAACGCTTAATGTTATCCTCAATATGTTTCTAATTGTAAGTTGATCAACATGTTTGATGAACTTTTAAACCCTATATAGGACTGTAAATCGAAAATCCGTTGAATACCTACGCGTGTAGATGTGGCTGGCTAAGGATAGACTACCCCTTTGCAACTAACCAGTTCTTTTACAGCACGTTGTATACTTTTTTGTTAAAAAATCCTAAAGAACACCTCCCGAGCAATCCCACGGCGCAGGACTTGGCGACTCTGCTCGGCTCTCCAGGGCTCGGCAAGTCTCGCGTCAAGCTCGCCGAGCCACGCGTCGTTTGACTTCACCTTTAAGGGGACTAGACAGTCAGAAATTCGATTTTTTTTTGTTGCATTTTTCGAAAGTACCACCCTTCCCGAGTAAAATGCCGTTTGGTTTATGTTAAAACTCGCAAAATTAAGGATTTTACAGTCGAAAAGGACTGCGCGCACGCAGGTAGATTAATTCCTCTTCTGAAACTATGATCGCGTTTTTCTCAGAATCACATTTCCTTTTCGTTTTGCAGTGATTGCGAAAAAACGGAGGTCCGAATCAATTTGAAAAAAATTGAGCATATGTAAAACATGTCTTGTTACGACCTAAACCTAAGCATAAGTCTGTGAAAACTTCTGTTTTGACAAAAAAAAATAAAATGGCTCTTTTCCCTGGCGAAAAATCAGGTTTCTTCAAAATTTGCCGTTTTATAGTCGCCATTTGTATAATTTTGATTTTTTTTCTTTTTCAATAGGTTGAGGGCAGAATGGGGGTCAGGGCAAAGTGTAAATTTCAGAGAATACGTCACAATTCAATTTCTCACGGCCAAAATTAGTGCAAAATTACAGCGGCTCCAGAAAAAATGCCGGCACATCAGATGACTGTAGCGCTGTCATATCATAACAATATTATTCAAATCATTTTTTTCACTGTTTATAGTATTAATAAACATTACCCAAAAGTAATAGTCACAATTTGTATTCATCTCCTTGTAATTAATTCGCAAAAAATACTTGATTTTCGAGCTGACTGCCTAGTCCCCTTAAGACCTAAAATTTTATAAATTTGCAGTGTAAAAGCCGCAACGCGCCCACTCATGCAAGTCTAAAGAGCGCGCCCAGCGAAGGGTTAACTTTCTAATTACCCAGACCTTGAGCTGACCATACCCTATACCACCTCCGTCAAAAAGTATTTGCCAAAAAATATCAGGTCAGAACGACAAAAATATCGGACACACGTTCGACCGAACGAAGAACCTCAAAGTCTTGACTTTGACAACCTGCGGAACGACGGACCAATGTCGAGTCCTTAATAAGATTCTAACTTTTTTTAATTCGGACTTTCCAACTTTATTCCCTGCGGAAACACCCTTAAAATTGCTTCTAAAGTTCATAAATGCGATGTTTGTCGGTGAAGGCTACCACACAAATTCACCTAGGATTGCTAGATTTCATAGCGTGTTTTAATTAATCTCTCATTAATCCGATAAATATATTTTCCACCGCTCATTACATGCTCGCTCAAGTGCAAAGCGTTTACCCACCTTGGGGTACACAGACCCTTCATCTTCTGGTGCCTAAAAAATTCTGAAGCCTTCTTAGCCTGCCGAGTCTCTACACTCAAGTGCATTACCGTTTCCACCCCTAGTTCACGGTTGCCTTCATTAGCAAGTATCAAAATTACCAGCATTAAAATCTGTTTGAACGGTGCTTCTAGCTTGAAAAGACCTTTCCTAAGGTGTACAAGATTCACAACACAATCCTAGGTTCAGAATACCCCTAGGTACAATGCTGCCTTTTGTGTAGTAGTTGGAAGAAGTATTGCGAGGTCATAAGATCGGCGTTGCTTTAAAGTAAACCAGTTTTGAGCATCAGCGCGAGCGAATTGACAGAAATATGCGGAGCCTCGAGTTCGATGATTTACTTTACAACCTCGCTACACCTCTTCCAGCTACCCTATGCCTATAGATTATACTGTTTACCCCCTGTGCACCACCGTAGATCACAAAACTGTACCGCCACTTTTCAATGACCAGAACTTAACAGAATTCGCTCTTCTCGTTCAGTTATCCAGGACAGCGATGAGATAAGCTGAGCCGACGGGATGGCACGTCACGGTAGCGAGAGACCGTCGCAATCGACATATCCCGACTCCTCGTCCCGTGTAAACAGCAGCAACGAGGTGTCGCCGACGGAATTGGCATCCTCCTCGCCGTTAGCAACATGTACTGCCAGCAGCACGATCAAGGTCAATGTCGATGGCAACGTGGCCTGCACGACAGGAAGTGCGACGGGTACCTTCCCATCACCCTCGGTATCCTCGATATCCTCTCCGTGGGATTCCCGTATACCACGTCCCTCGCCTACAGGTCTGCGTCGCTCGGCGAGCATGCGCGTGCGCGGTGAACGGATTTCACCACATCAACCACCACCACCACCCAGTGCCGCGGCCACCGCGGGTCTGACCAGGCACCAGTATCAGCAGCATCGCCGCCTCAACTCCCTGCAACACCAGCAGCACCACCATCCGGACTATCGCACTTTTCCAGTCATCACGGAGAATGGAACCGATTCACCGCGACAACGGTCCCTCGTGAGTACTCACTGCCACCCCTCGACTATATGCCCATTGGTCGCGTTACGATTGTTTACATGGTTCACGGAAGGGGATTCCAGCCAGATGTCCTACATCCTTACGTGACACTACGACGTATCCTTCGTTCGATGCAGATCGCAGATGCGTGCTGACGATCGCGTCTTATCGACTTCTCTCTTACGTGGTTCGGTGTGTTTTTGTACTTACCTACGATAACGTTGAACGTAAGCGTGAAAGTTATTGAGATTTATGGAACTTGATGGGGATTATACAGAAGTTGAAATGGACAAAACTGCGCGCATACGGTGTGCATATTTTTTCATCGTGAAAGCTAGGAATTCCTTTGATGACGTACGTTTGAGTGGTTTACTTGCTGGCTTCACGACACATAACAAACATTATGACGCAGAATATGTTCGGTCGTTTAGTGTTTATTTTGATGGCTGTACGACTGCCATTGCTACGAAGGAATTGAAAAGACGTTTACCTACTACACTGGCACAGTCAGTGGTACAAATTGCCTAGTTGTTTTAAAAGAAAGATCGATCTTCTAGAGTTCGTGTCGATAAGTTGCTACGAAGATGCAGGGAATAGTAAATAATATCGTAAAAGACGTTAATCAAGTCTGAAACGGTGAATCATTCGCTCATGTTGACCCGTAGTGTAATTTCGTTTGTAGACTTAGAAGAGAAGCTTTTATATTAGTTTTTGGTAAAAAAAAAACTCGGGGATGAGTTTTTTTTTAAATTTGTATTGTCATTATAACTGCGTACGCCTGCAAAGTTCCAAGCCTATCGGATTCGTGGAAGTGGGTGATAATTAAGTTTCAAGATTTAAACCAAACAAATAAACAAACGGACATTGGAGTGAAGTTAATATAAAATCGTTTAATTAAAAATCGTTTAAAAAGTGGGTAATTACAACAAGAGCAAAGTATTTTAAAGGAAATAGTACACTACGCTTGTGGCAGTCCGAGATTGAAAATCCTTCAAAGCAAAGAAAAGCAAGTGTGACAGTGAAGTACAGCCAGATGCATGCGGACGAGAGATGCCGATGATGCCATGCTGTATCTTTATCGTTTGAAAAACAAATAGATAATTGTAGAGGCCAATATGAAAAGAACTTCGCGGTAAAATGTGAAAAAATATTTCATATCCAGATTCCTATCGATATATTTCGGTACAATTTGAAATTTGATCACTCCGAATATTCGAATATGTACCCCTAATTATTAAAATATTCGTAGTCGAAATTATTTGAGTATTCAAATAATTACAACCCTAGTATTGAACGACGATAAATGCGAAAATGACTAGTGTATGCCAGGGGAAGGGGCGAACCTTTTTATCTGCGCGTGCCAATTTATAAATAATATTTATCGAATTGCTGACGTACCGGGGAGTTTTTCATATGGAAAAAATTAGTAGAAAATGAATCATGGCAGAATTTTATTGAGACAAGTTTAAAAATTAACATAGATTTGCATAAGAATTATCCAGAGTTAGGCATTAACTAAATAAAAAATTATTTAAATAACGGATCTAATAAAAGTTACTTCAACTTTAGATTATTTAACGAATACAGTTAATTTCTTTATTCGACGAATACAGTTAACCCGGGGCAATTTTATTCGACACATTACGAATAATTTTTTGCCCATCTCTGGAATTAATTCATAACTTGACATACACATTGTTGTATATTAAAAGTTGGCCAAAAATATTTTCGTAGGTGCATCTAACCATATAACAATTATTTTAGATTAATATACAGATATTAATGCGATCTAATCGATTGACACAACAATGCGCATAAAGTTACCATATTTCTTCACCAGCAAACCGGAACATCCAAAAAAACGCGACAGAACGTAAAAACTTAAAAAAGAGTACTTTCATTGTAGTGGTTAAGAAATGACACACAATGAAAAACACAATAGTAATTACAACTACTATGGCAACAATCTATTTGGAAGCCAAGTCATATTTTTCTATACATAAAACTTTCTTCAGAAATGTTTCATTCTTCTTAATTTCTTCGTAGAATTCGGTCAAAAATCAAGGAATAAGAAAACCGGGCCTTATTTCTAAACCGACCGGAATACGGGACAAGGGATGAAAAGCGGGACGTATGGTAACCCTAAATATATAATAACTACAGTAATTTAATTTTATAAGTATGCTTAAAAGGGATTCATTCCATTGTGCTAAACACAGCTTGATTTTATATTCCCAAAATTCTGGTAAAGAATCAATGCTGCCATTATTTTTCAGTTTTTTTATTATTGGTTTAACCTGAAAAGTTACCTACCAATACATTTACCAATATTAAAATAATCTATTATACATCATATCCAATTCTTTAGTAAATATTAGCCAGTTTCTTAATAGAATATCTTCAACAGAATGATTTTTGTCGAGGTTTTTGCTTCTTCTTGAAAACTGTCCCCGTATAGATTCAGCGAGCGCCTCGGCTTTAAAGAAGCGTCTCATCTCTCTGTTGTGTCTTTCCACTCAATGGACCTTTTGACTTTGCCTTACTTTCAAGGCATACGTGGCATTAAAGGTGCGAGAAAGCTACTGCTTGAACCTGAGGCGAATCACCCTTAGGTCAGCCAGGTATAAAAATGACTAACAATTTGTCTGTGCTTACTTCTTTGAATGTCAGCCTTAATGCACGCGTGACAGTGGACATATTTACATAATGGTTTGAATGAATTTGAGAAGTAAATAATATTTGTCACTTTTAACAGTAACGGAATAAAACGGAAACTCACTAGATAGAAGCAGTGTAAATTAAAAATCACTCTCATAAAAACTTCTTTCAATACTTATCTTTATTTATCTTTCTTAGTAACACAAGTAACGCAGTTAACTAATGTTTTTAATCTTCAAAACTATTTGAAATCTATTTTTACTCAATTATGGGCAATGTAAAATATTTTCTCTAATACTCTTACACACTACACATGAAGCATAATAATATTCAATAGCAATAGTGCAATCCAGGGTTCCCACTCGCAATGTTGGCTCGAGAATGCTCTTGCATCCCCTTCCGTAAGGGGATAACTCTTCCAGGATAACTCTGCTTCCCGCCAAAATGCCAGGAGACAGTTTTATCTTCCCGCGTCTTCTTTAAGCTTCCACATCTGTGTGCAGATTGATGAAATGAGATTTTAGGAAGTAATATATATTTTGGTGTTATCAAGAAAACAATTTATTTGTAATTATTTTTGAAGTCATAAAGTCGGGACATCTGCTGACCATACTTTGCAGACGGATTGCAGTATTTTGGACATCGTTGAAATAATTTAGAGATTACACATTATTGCTACATCCGTTGACTTTACGGGTACATGTATACCGCTACTACATAACCTTTTCTGACATCCTAATTTGATTTCTTGAGTCCATCACTGAATCTGAACGGCACCAGGTGGTAGCCAAAATAATACTGAAGTAGGATTCACTAACAAAAATCGGCCAAATCCAAACGCAAACCACCTAAGCCGGGAAATAGTCGAGCGTCGTTGATGGCGCGCATGATGTTTGAAGATGTCTTAAGGTGCGTATCGACTTTGCTAGGCTTGGTCCCGAGGCGCGCCTCGCGGAGTGGATTCCCCGTTCCTTTTCACTTTGCACAAAGTGATCATTTCGAGGTAGTCTCCAGACTCTCCGCTCCGCGAGGCGTGCCTCGCCAAGTCGATACGCACCTTTAACCTTCACTCTGCATAGTAATAGTTTAACATTAACCGTGTATAGGGGTGTAATTACATCCCACGCATTTTCAGTCCCAAATGTACAGAAAAAATTATTAATTTTTAAGAAGATAAGTGTAGAAAGAATTATAACATTCAATTTAAAATACAACAATTTGAAAGTTGTATATAAATAATGAAAAATAAGTTTAATATGCATCGTCAGAATCGGTGTGCATTGTTTCTTCATCCTCATGAATTTCGGTGTTCATGCATTTATCGCAAATATTGTTGCTATGATTTTTACACCCCGGTTTTTGACAAATGTAGCAGCTGGTCTTTATGCCACTAGACCGAGGGCATAGGTAGCATCTGCGTTGAGATCTCTTATTTCTCTTGCTGCTGTTGGGTTCGGTGGAAAGAGAATAAATAATCACAACTCTGAACATGTGTTATTGTATTAATTAGCATCATCTTTAATGGTGTAAACAGGCATATGTTGCCATCCCCTGGCCTAGCGCGCCGTACGAACAATCATGGCTCGCCAACTCGCGCTTGCCAAACAGACTTGACGAGCGCGCAGACTTGCCAAACCACACGCCATGTAATTTCACCTTTACAGATTTCAGATATCTTGCAATTTCTCTAACATTTCTTTTGCAACACATGATCTTGCGTTGTCTTGATTGCAACAAAACTCCACGGGGTGGAATCAAGGCTTGACATTGTTTTTCTAATGTTAGTTTCAAGCATCCTAATTGCTTACTGTGAAACTTCTTACCTATCAATTGATTGCGAGGTAACAATCCACACGATTGATACTTTCAAGTATTGGTTATTTTTGTATACCTTCCATGTTCCCCCAAACATGCAATAAAGCTACGAGTATAATTGTAAGTAGTCTCTATTGTGATACAAGAGTTTCGTTGTGATTGATACATTGTTTCTGGCGTTTAATATTACTACTTATACAACATACATTTTCAACCTCTGTAATATTATACTTTGGTTCAAAAGCTGTTAATTCCTCAGTCTAGAAAAATAAGCACTGCGAGTCTTTCTACTATTTTTTAAGTAACAGTGCATTGAACAATAAGCTGAGTTCTATTTTGAGCTAGGTCTTCTACGATTATAATGTGATTTTGCTCAGAAGAAGAGCAACTCAACATTTTTATATTATTAATGCATATCATATGCATAAATGTAAGGTGTTCGGGAACGATCGTTGGATCTTTTTCATGGTTGGGAGAGAGCCCTAACCGAGCTGTGACATTTATCAGACACGGCGACCGTCTCCGGAATATGAGCCCACCCTCACATAATAG
Organism: Andrena haemorrhoa; assembly: GCA_910592295.1. Classification (NCBI taxonomy): domain Eukaryota; kingdom Metazoa; phylum Arthropoda; class Insecta; order Hymenoptera; family Andrenidae; genus Andrena; species Andrena haemorrhoa. The sequence continues at coordinate 4,216,014 of OU342944.1, read as the reverse complement.
GCCCAGTGTCTTGCACCCCTACCAGAGAAGACGCCTTTAGAATGCACTGGAGGGGACGCTGAGACTGCTAAGAAATTAAAATTTTATAGAAGAAGACAGCTAACCTTCGCTAAAGACATTAATAGTAAAACTTGGTCAAAGTTCCTGACACGTTTAACGAAAAAGCACTTATACCTTCATTAGTTAATTCAGAGTAACTGTACTGTTGTACTTTAAAGGGTTATACCCAGTCAGGAGGCCGAAAGGAGGCGAATGTTTGTGAACTTTTTTTGAAAAAGCGGAAGCATATACTTTTACTAAAATTTTTGCACTTAAAAGAGTTCTGTGAAAATATATGCTTTCGGTTTTTCAAAAGAATTCGCCTCTTTTCGGCCTCCTGACTAGGTACAACCCCTTAAGATAATCCAGTCTGGGCTCATTTCTGGGTAACCCGTACTCTAAAACACGGCACACGCTGTGCGATATTCTATGGCATCGACAAAGTAGAATTTGTCTTCCCGTCAACCCAGGGTGGTTCAGAAAAAAGGTCACAAAGACGTTTAGCCCTGTTACGCATTTGTGACCATTCACCGGCAACTTGGTCGTCGAGAGACCAAAATTCCGGCAACCAAACGAAGCGACCAGACCGAGCAACTCGATACCTATCCGTTTCGTTGTTCAGAATAATACCCTCCCTCCCCACTCGCAACATATTTTAAGGGCATCGAAATCGGTGAGGTCTGTAGGCTTTTTTAAATAATTACCAAAAATTTTTACTCATATAGATGTGATTTTCGAGTACTAAGAATTTGTAACCCCTTTTTCAAATTACCTTGTATAATAATATATTGAACGCATGACAATATAATACATGCAAAAATATGTCGAAATTGTAGAATAACTTTTCCTTAAATGTGACTTTGCCTTGGGGAGAGCCGGTTTAACCCTTTCGTTACGGCGTACATTTCCGCGAAAGTGCTTTTTTCTAATTTTTCTTTTTTTTTAAACTACTCGAGATGCTGACTAAAGCCGACGCTAGGATCGATTCTATTTCTGACAGTTTTTGAGTTATGACGTGTAATATACGTAAAACAATTCTACATCGTTTGCTGCACGTTCCATGCAAATCCGATAACAAATGAGCGACTTATTGCAAGTTTTGAACCCGCACCCATTATTGTTTTGGGCAGCTTTAGATTTTAAAAATTCGCCAAAAATCGAAATAAAAACTTATCAATTCAATAACTATTAGATACTTATTGTGTGATAATACATAGTTTTCAATTGGTGTTCTCTTTTTAATATTAAATCGAAGCAATAATTTTATAAACGGGTTTTTTCTAATTTACTCGAAGTTGATAAGGAATAGAGCTGCATCCATCTTGCTGCAAGGTCCTCAATTGGAAGTGAATAACTGAATTGTCAGAGATCGATAGAGTTGTGTTTTCTTTTTTTAGAGCCTATCATTGACACCGGTGAGGCCGCGGGCTGGACACGCGGCCTCTGGAGGCTCGAGCACAGGAATCGCCGATGACAGCGATGCGGAAAGTGTAAAAAGTTACGGAAGTGCCTGCAGTACCGCAAGCGCCTGTGATCATGCTACATTCGCCTACAACGGTACCACATGGTCTGGTAGATCGCGGAAATACGTTGTTCATTGTTCGAATCATAACGGTGACAACGAGCAGTATCTCACGCCTACCCAAAGAGCAGCTAGACAAGTTAGAAAGTTTCAGGTAAGAAACAAATTGCTTCCGCCTTTTCTTTGTATCCAGTGTCTTTATTAGTGGAAAGAATGGATCCTTAATTAGTAACACTACTAAACACTGGAATTTATTTCAGTTATACATATATACGCGGTAGGTCAGGCTAATTTCTTCTGTAAAAATCATGTTTATCAAAAATAGATGTTGGGAATACATTTTAGAAAAATTAATTTTATCCGAGAATTCTTTACCGCCAAATTGTAAGATCTCAAAATCCATAAAACTTTGAATTAAACATTTTTTTGACATCTTTTACGGGTTTGCAGATATTCACGATAATATGAAAACTCACAATTTCTTTGAGGGGATGTTTTCACCCCAACACCGTTTCATTGCCAAAAGACAAAATTGCTTACGTTATTAGCAGTTTCAAATTCTTTTTGAATTTTCGAGATGCCAAACATCCCGCGTCAGTAGTTAAAACTTGAACTGTGTAAAAACAGGTGTGACTTTACACATTCCCAGTAATATTCCTTATCATTCATATAAATACCTACATACTGTAAACCGATGTTTAAAAATTAGAAATGGATACATAGTTTTACAGTCATTAAATTAATGATATTACACCTTCGAAATAAAAGATACAACATTTAAATATAATCGACTTTTAATTAGAAACTAAAATTTCCTTTACAAACATAGGTGACAAAATTTTGGTCGTATTTCGTTATAATAATTAAGAGAAGAAAAATAAGAGTTGTTTTGTTTTAGGCTTTACTGAAAGAAGCGCGAAAGGAGATCGAGGAGAAGGATCAGGAAATCTTTCGGTTAACGAAGGAGGTGGTGGAACTAAGATTATACAAAGCATCTCTGAACAGCCCAGACGAGAGGACGGACAGCAGCGATGCCCTCACCGTACGAGAAAATAATCCTTTTTCGCCAGAATCGCCGAGCAAGGATTTGCCAGACGAAGGTGCGCTACAAAAGGTCGCAAGCCCAGACACGCCGGAGAAACGTGTCCATTCTGATTTACCTTCCTCTCTGGCGGACTCGGGTCACTTCGAAGACGGATCCGTTCACTCGAAGGATTCCGTTTATCTACCAGAGGTGCAGCCAGAAACCATTAATATCGCCACTACGCCTAACAAAGTTCCTGAGGACAGTACCTCCGATGCGTACGTCAGATCGACTGCGGAAACACCGGATAAAGATGAAGAGAGACGTAAATTGGTGAATTTGTACGAGAACAGGATCGAGGAGATGCATCGTAGGCACGTTGATGAGCTTCAGGAACTCAAACAGAAACACAATGACAAGGTACGCCTAGCGAAATGCAAATCTTGCCAGACAATTGTAAATACTGTAAGAATCGTTGGTGCTTTCATGCTGCATTTGTAGGAATTAAGAGTCTTTTTAAATCAAGTATTTATTAGTTGTTTAATTGCGAGATGCAATGAGTTAGAAGATCATTGCTATAAGTAGAAACTTAGAAAAGGACATTTGAACCAAAGTTCATGCAATTATTTTCAATAGGTATTCTGTTATTTTAGAATATAGAATTTCAGCACTGTGTTAACTCTTTTTACCCTGCGCATGTCTAATTGTCTGATCTCCCAAGATTATTGGTATAAATTTTATTAAGTATCAGTATGCTGTAGCAATACGTTCTATGAAAACAAATGATTTTAGAGATTTTTACAGAAAGATCTTAGACCGATTAAAATAACTTCAATACTTAATCGCAGATAATAGTGGGAAAATGACGTACTTTCCTTGATTGCAGGTGGAAAGCTTATTGAACCAATTGGCAGAAGTAAACACGCGTTATTGTGAAGTAAGACCGTGCGTCGACGCCGCGGAGGCTCGAGCTCGGGAATTAGAAACGGAACTAGAGGCTGTGAAAGCGGAACTCGCTGAGGAAAAGACTTTGATAAGTGAACAAGAGGAGAGGAATAAACAAATGTACCTGAAAATGTATGCCAAAGGTCAAGAAGCAGCGCGTATGGAGCAGGCTGATCAAGTAAGATGTATTTCAGTAATGAAATGTTGAATATACGACATTTTCAAGCTTATAGTTTCATTCCCAAAGTATGTTTAACTCTACTATTTAATAAAAAAATAATAGAAGCATTTAATAAAATAATTTTAACTGTGCAAACACAAGTTTTTCACATTATCTTCTTATCAAAATTTATAACTGAAAGCTAAAGTACGTACTCGTTTGTTATATGTAATTCTAGATACTTGTGCATGCACATCAAACACCACCAAAGGTCACTGTTGCAGAGCTACTTCGGCAATTAACAGTTACACAAGCGGAATTAGAAAATATCAAGGTAAATGTCTTTATTTCAGTTGGTATTTTCACATTTTTACCTTGCCGCTATTACATTGATATTACACTTGTTGCACATTAAAAATGCAACTATCATATGATTCTCTTTACCTCACATTATTTCCGGCTAAACCCTTTATCATTATGATCGTGAGAAATAACACGAACTACGTAGCATACTAAAATTAATTACAACGAAAATGTTAAAATGCATTATTAATAAAGGCAAAATGTATGTAATCACATGCAGTAGCAAAATATATCAAATAGCTACTACCTGCGATAGTAATTTTATTTTACTAATATTCCAAGATATCTGTTTCAATGACAAACAATGAAATATTTTGTATGCCGTCTCTAGATGTTGTCTATTTATCACGTTGCTTCTTTGTTTAACCCGTTGCACTCTGTTCATTTATGCGCGATATGTTGTACCAATTCAGAATCAGTTACTAGTAGAAGCACAAAGGGTTTGTATTTCTCCTTTTCCTTATCCGACCACTGTTATCCAATTACACACGGTAACACTACTTTCCTTTTTTAGTGGCATTATAGACGAACACGTCCTATACCTCGTTTTTTAAATTTTATTCCAATATTTTTTATTTGTTTTAACTATATTACATTTTGGATATTATAACATTCATATGAGAAATGCTGAAATGATCAAAAACATGTAACATTTGATGATATCATAACGTTTTACTAATAGCTTATAAGTAATGCTGTATTTTTTGAGTGCAGTGTAGTTTCATGATATAAATTCAAAATTGTCCACCATGAAAAGTTAAAAACTGAAAGATGCAAGTAAAAATCACTACGGTAAATAAAGATTTAAATACGGAAAAGTGAAGGAGATACAATTTGGCAATCACTGTCGTGCATCACTCTCTTGTACTAATGATGTGCCACTTTTTTTGGTCGCCGCTCACACTCCAGGACACAAGCTACTCGCCTGAACCTCACATTTCAGCCGATCGTAGCCAAAGTTTATTAAGTGCTCAGGAGGCTGTTTCTCTCTGGGTCCTTGGCACACGTAAGGTCTGTATTTCCGCTGAAATGCCACGCGATGCAATTCTTATCCACTGTTTATTATGCATCTGCGTTGTGTTGGTTTCCATACAGGATGCACAAGCAATCTTTGTACTTCTTCCTCTTCTTTCTTTCTTTCTACTTCCGCCTTTTCGAGGTTCTTTTGCAGAATAGTTGTGTGTACCTTCATCGTTTCAAGAATAATATTTATTGTACAGAATGTCTGTATTTGTGTACCCTATGAAAAAACAAAGAGATAGTTGCCAATTTTGCAAGATTATTCTTTAAATGATCCTCTGTGCTATTGTATAGTTACATGTTACTATCTTTTATGTATATTCGATTATATTGTCAGTGTTAGTGTTATCTCCATATTATAATTCTTACCTTTTTCTAATTTTTGTCATTATTAACTTCCCTAAACAACAAATGTTTCTAAAACATTCATGTATGCTGTCTTTGCAACCTAAATTTACAAATAATAATTATTCGATTCAATGTTAAAAAGATCGTTTAGTACTATACAGAGTGTCCCAGCTGTAGGAGGCCACCGAAATATCTCCTTTCTTCTTAGTGATACGAGAAATGTTTAAAGCACAATTTGAATGATTCCGGAGGAGGAATGGCGTGAAAGAAAATTTTGTTTTTGAAGTTCATTCTTTCCGAGTTTTCTCTTAGAGCATTGGTAAACACTGTTTAAAACACTGTCTTCGAATTTGATCACTTTTTTGGTGTTCAAGGTCATCTGAAGGTCATAAATCAGGCTCGAATTTCATCTGCTACAATGTGGAATCGAAAAATTATATGCTTTCCTGTAGAAAAAATACCGGTGACCTTGAAAAGAAACTCGGGAAAAATGAGCTTCATAAACAATTATTCTTCCACGGTATTCCTCCTTCGGAACCATTCAAATTGTGCTTTAAACACTTGTCGTATCACTAAGAAGAAAGTGACTCTCCTTGAAAGACTTTCTTTCAGCTGAGATACTCTGTATATGTATATGTACATATGTGTCTTTCAAGCATGAATATAAATATCCAATATGTAAATATAGTGGTAAATGGCCTGTATGAAATATGAACGTTTTAGTCTCGATAAAAAATGACACATTACCTCGTATTATTAAAAATCTAAATGCTAAGAAAAAGATATTACACAATAAATTTAATGATGTAGTTTTGTATTCAATCTTTCTAAAATCTATTTTTCTAAACATTATTACAATTTTTATATTCGAGGTATTATCTCGTGAACCTATTTTTTTGCCTATGGAGATTTACATATTTTATTAGAATTCATTTCATGATGCCACATTATTAGTTTCATCATACAGAGTTTAATCATAGTGTCGATTTTGATAATAAATCTTAACATAATCTTTCGAATAAATTATTGATATTTCGAACTTTCGAATGATAAAAAGTAAATTAACATCATACATATAGTAAAAGTTAAATAACATAACTTTATCATTTTGGCATAATTATAATTGTGAAATCATAATATCTCGTAGGTATTAAACACAAATCAATTATAGTGGCAAGAATTGGATCTACGTGCTACCATTTATACATTGTCTGGCAACGGCATTCTTATAAGATAATGTATTTATTATTAAATGCTTCGCCACAGCGATTGCATGCCAATTATCAAGCATACATGTAGTTGGTTTGTATTATTATGCATTACTATTAGATTTGAGGAAAATGTCCTGTGCACTTGGAAGAAACAGCCTCTTATTACCCTTTAGTTGATGTAAGTTTGCACGTGCTTAAGCATCACATGCTTGCACTATCACATACAAAATAAACATTACAGTAGTATTGGATCTAGAAAAGGATAAAAAACGTCTGACATTAGTTTATACAATCCTTCATTTATAATCAATTTATAAATTTTGCTTTTTAAATTGCATCTATTGATGTGATTATAAAAGTAAACTTTTCAGTTTCCATTATGTTTTAAGGGGGTATTCTCGTCTAGAAGGCCAATCTTTTGCCTTTCTTTAGGGGCGATGCACAAAAATTACACAGTTTTCATCGATGAGCATTATCCACACGTATTTATTAACATTTCACTTAGTTGTAAAAAAATTTCAGCCATATATAATAATAATGAATGGAGATATTGGTCATCTCGTAAAGCGTATGCAAAAAATGTTGCCTCATGGTACACACAATTCCGACTGTTCCGCTGAAAACGAAAAAACCAAAAGGACCCTTAATCGGTATGAGTGTGGCTATACCCGGTAGCAGATTTATGAAAATAAATTAAAAATTCCTAAAATGGCGGGACTTTGAATTTAAAACTCATCTTTTCCGTGTTTTTTCGTCTTTAAACAGCAGTAAACTTGTGAAAAAAAACTATTTCGCATTGATTCTGCTACCGGCTAGAATTATATGTTTTCTGAAGGTGTACGAAAAAGATGGGCCAGATTGGCCCACTAAAAGTTGAGATATCGTGTGTACGGTCATGAAAAACACCGTTTTGAGAAAAACCCATATCTCCATTAATTTATGTTATATATGACTGAAATTTTTTTTACAAGTTACTGAAATGTTAGTAAATACATGTGGATAATGCTTATCGGTAAAAATTGCGTAATTTTTTGTGGGTCGTCGTCCTTAAAGAGAATAGTGGTGGATATCGTCCCTCTAGACGAGAATACCCCTTTAAGTGTCATATCTGGATCTAATTTTTGCAAAAATTCACTGCTGAAAAATGTATAAACAATGGGTAAAAAAGGCTGCGCACAAATACGCTCAACTTCGAAAAGAATGTGAAAAATGTTAAAAAATGTAGTGAAGTACGCAATACAAACTTTATGTTATACCTACCTACATATGTTAAACTACAACAAGTTAAATTATTGTTCACAAAAGTTATACAACTCTTATACAATGTTAGGAACAAGTAAATTAATAGCCCGTTCCACACCCGTTGCTTTTTATAACACCCCGCAAACAGTTGCGCATGGAATTTAGTAATTTTTTTATATCCTCCATTGATATTTCATTCCATTCTTGTGATATTTTTTGTAACGCTACTTTGGATGTTACCTATAGTATGTTTTCTTATGCGTCGGTCTAACAAGTCTCATAAATGTTCAATCGAATTCAAGTCCGGTGATTGGGGAGGTGTGCGCAGTTGTTTAGGAGGTATGCAAACAATATTTAGAGTCGTTATACTCTTGGAACGCGTAATTATCTTCCGATCCCAATTTCGCCGCACTGTGGTGTAAATTATTTTGTAAAATATTCAATTACGCACGCTTATCCATGGTTCCATCGATAAATAAATTTCCAACACCGGTAGCCGTCATACGACCCCAAATCATTACTCTTCTTAAGATGAAATTGTTTGTTCGGTTTCCTGCAAACCTTCTTCATCCGTCCGATCCGAATAAATTAAATTTGCTTCCATGGCTGAAGGTGACTTTGGCCCAAAATTCTTGAGGTTTCTCCACATATTCTTTTGCGAATGCTATCCGTTTTTCTCATTAGTTGCTGACACCAAGGGCTTACACCGTACGCCTTGCAACGCGTCTGTAGTACCTACATAATCTGCTTTTTTCAAAATAGTTCGCACAGTTTGTGCAGTTATATAGGTAGCTTCGGGCATTTGTTAGTTTCCGAAATATTAATAAAAAATGATTGTTAATTTTTTAGAATTTTTTTGGACGTAGCTGCGAATTCGCCTAACGGGGGGCACTCGTAATCTGTTTTACGGACAGCTGGACACGTTCCCGTTACCTCCACCGGCGCCTAAAAGGCACGCACATTTAGCTGAAATTGAATTTTCTCGAAAACGAAACGCGATATTAAAAAATTCTGTTCAATATTTTCGTCTTATTTTGGCCTGTAGAATCATCCCCTAGAGTATTAACTATCAGTAGGATAACATCCTGTATAATAGGGTGGGTCTCACCCGCAAGTTGCTAGTTCAAATCTTCAAACTCACATCGGTTCGCTACCATGCTTTACGCGCCCCCCGCACTAATCTACCCCCAACCAACACTAATACTCGGGACAAGTTGGAAAGTGGAATCCGTTGTGTCGGAATAAGTCAACGAAAATACTAAAAGTTTTTTGTTAATATCTCGGAAACTAACAAATACCCGAAGCTACAGTTTTAGATGTAGGGTCCACACACCCTCTCCAACCCTTCCCTCAAATCTCGTGTGAATCGGCCACTGGGGCCATTCGGAAGTAGGTGCAGCCTTTGTTGTTAACTTGTCGCAATTTAAGATAGACAAATCATTAATATCGTATTCTATATTTCTTTACAAATAAACCGCCATTATTTATACACTTCTCACATTCCTCTTGGAATTGTGCGTGTTTGTACGCAAGGTTTTTTTACCCACTGATAGCTGATAACACAGCACGGGGTAGTACACAAAGAAAATTATTTATATAATTATTTGCAAATATAATTTGTTCAACAGGCAATGTATCGACGTATCATAGAAGCAAGAAGTAATCAGGGTGCTCTTGATCCAGAGATCACTTTGCAGTTCCTAAAGTCGGCGATCTACTATTTCCTAACCGACAAAGAAAATCATCAAGGTCACTTGAACGCTATTGAAAGCATATTGGGATTCACAGATGCTGAAAAGCACAATATTGACAGAATATATCGTTCGACAAGAAAGTAACACATTGTTGTAAAGCTTTTTAAATAATAAACTTCATTGCTGGTAAATATAATGGCCCTTCACATGGCCCACTCTTTGTTCCTAATGAGAGTTGGCGTCAAAATATATTTAATTGGATCCTATTTCAAAACACTTTTAAAATCAAATTGCAAGTTTCGTGTTCATTTTCGTACAGCAGTGTTATACGATGCTGTGGTCATTTTCCTATCTCAGATTTCAAATGTTTGCATGGAATAATTTCATGAGCTACTATATTGATACAAAAAATGATGTATGTTAACAATATATTTCTTTCATTTAATTTAAACCGTGTACATATAAAGCGTTTTGTGATCGCGTATTTCATTAATTTAATTACAAACTTTATCCGTCAAGCAGTAATATTTTATTTATTTGAGAGCGTTATGTTACTTTTAGTACAATCCTATCCGTCTCTACACATTTCTCTATTGACTTTGTGTACAGACATTAAATGCAGGTTATTATTATTTAATAAAATGTAATATAATATTTAATATCTTTTATTTAATAAATTACCAAGCTGTTCGAAATAGTTTGCATGTTGTGCATCGTATCATATATTATGTGAGCTTAGAAAATGAAAGGTGTGCTACATATTGCTAGTACAATTCATTCCTTTTACTATAAAACATTTTTAATATTTTTGCTAAAAAACATACACGGTGCCCTAAAATTATAAGAGAAATCAGAACTGAATTTTCGCATAATAAAAAGAGGAATAAAACTCTTTATTCTTTTGCAATCTAAGGCTTAGTTTTCAGAATATTTGCGTTAAAATGTTTAGTATGCGCTGTTTAAATGTTAGACGACTGGACGAAATCGACAATGAATCCTGTTATTAATGTATCAGTAAGGAGCCATGAATTATATTCCAACAATGTATTCGAGAAGAAAGGGGCATACATTTTTTTTTATAGTATAACATTCACATTGAACAATACCTAAGTACTGTCAATTTTGTATTCGTAATGTTATACATTTATTAAATTTAACAAAAATCTGATTTATGTATTTCTACTGCCAGCATTTTTTTCTTATTCCTACGATTTAAAATGTTTCTGTTTCAAATACACTTACAAACATAGAATTACTCAGTCTTCATCCTCAAATTTTAATATTTCAAGTTTTTAACGTAGGTTTTACAAATTTTGACAAACACTTTCCTGGTTGTATTAATCTTAATATTGTTTTATTATGTTTAATATAATTTATGTAATTGAATTTCAAGTTTAAGGAACAACACATGAAACAAAAAGAAAAATTATGAAAAGTCTGGAGACAAAGATGATGCTCTATTATAAAATTATAGAATACTGAAAGTAACTAATGTATATAATTTATTTATGCAACTGTTTCACATCGGTTATACTAATTGCACACATGCAATTTGCGTAACACTATTTTCTTTTTAAATCATTTACACTCTTTTTACTATATTTCGTTTCGTTATTTACAAGCGGAATTTTTTCAAAAGTTTGCACTATTACACTATTTTTAAAACGAGCTTTATGAAGTACTAGTTACTAATTTTGGAAATATTTAACGCTATGAGTGTAATAATAAATTTTATTTTCTTAATATGCATAACATAAAAATATGTTAATGTAGATTTAAAAACGTAATATAAAATGCCCCTTATTAGACGTAAATGAATACACTTTTTATTATCTTAAAAGTGCGACTTTGATTCGACATTATAAGCAGCTGTAAAAATAGTGAGACTCTTTACATATTGCACTTTTGAAAACAAAATAGAATATTTAAAAAATAAAACTCTAATGAAATATATGTAAGACGAAATCACTTGCCTGAGCGAATTTTGTTTCTTTTTATATAATTTCATAGGTTTATCGTTCAATTAACACTAGATTGCCGAGGCTTGTCAATTTGACTCATTTACGATTTGATTGCTACATATATAGAAAAACTTAAATAATTTTTTTTTAACATGTTGGTTTTTAAATGTATTTTAAAAACAGTATATATATGTAAAAATTGTTTTGAATAAAGTTTCTTTAAAATAAAATTTTATTTTTTTTAAAAACTTCAATTTTGATGTTAGAGTCAAATTGACTCAGTTCAGGCAAAATAGGTATATACCCAACATCCGGCAATCTAGTGTTAAGCATCAAGTGTGAAAAAGTGATATATGTATAATACGGAACTACAGAATGTAATTTAATCCTTTGCATTGGAATTAAAATCATTGATTAGCTGTATGCCGATTAGCATATTACAAATGTACAGAAACAATTTTTATTATATAAAATACTTCATCAAATATTCAGTTTATGTACATAACGATTGACGAACATATATACAATACATAATATAGTAAACATTAAGAAGGAAGCATATGACCACATGAAGTAAATATGATTTATTATGTATTCCAATGCAGAAGATTAAATACATAGAACTATATTTGCATGGTAATAGAAGAAAACTTCTCCGACCATGTGGTAAAGGGTAGAATGTAAAATGTCTATGTATAACTTAATTTACCGCTAGCATAAGTCGTCTATTTATTTAATTATATTTGCTTAATCATACAAAAGAATTGGAACCCCTGCACATAAATTATATAATTTAAGTGTATGTATGTGTATTATATATACATATATAAATTATATCAGTCTGGTAATGTGGCGTCCAAGTAAGGAAACAATTTGGAGACTGAAGGAAATATCTTGCCTTTTTATTCGCCTGTTGTGTGAAGTAAGATAAATATTATGGAAGAGTATTATAGTGCAACTATTTGTGGACGTCAAAAGGAGAAGATTTAGAAGCACATGTCTCACGCGGAATGGTTAAAAAGCGGTGTTTGAAAATTTACGGACCTACTGTACACTTCGGAAGTAAGGAACAATAAAATTGCTGGTAAACATGGACTCACACCTTTTGTTTCTAAAATATATGTATCGCATATTATTACACTATTTTATAAGTATTCAAACACTGGCAGGTGCTCCATAATTTGTAGGTATTAACAAATACCTATGAGCTTTTACGGGCAATTCCACTTACGCCGAAATCGCCCACGGCCGTAGAAATTTTCCGTTTGGGTAATAAAATGAATATCATATGTTCCTGTTTTCGAGTCTTAATTTATATTTAAAAACCTGTATTTTCTGATAATGCCTTTTTCACAGATTTCTCTTCCATATTTCAAGAGATTTTTATAAATTTTGAAACTAGAACCACGGGCGTTGCGGGCGATTTGAGCGTAAGTGGAATTCACCCCGTAATTCTTCAAAAGTTTCCACTGGAACTATAATCATGGTACTTTATGCTACAAATTAATGTTACTATATATAAGAAACAAGAGTTCTGTAGGCTTATGTTTATTAGATGTTTTTTCTTCGGTCTTTTATGTAACATAGGTCTGTAAATTTTGGGGATACCGCTTTTGAATCACTCTTGTACCTGTTATAAGTCTATTTCACATGTTCCGAAGTGATTTACTACGTTAGCTTAAAACCAAAGATAAACTAAACAAACAAAAACTATCGAAGGTAAATAACAGACTGCAAATAGGTAATATTATGCTTCGCTTCGTCCAATTGCTACTAAAAACTGTCTGTATATCAATTATGAAATTAGACATGAAATTTTCAGTACCTATGAGAATTATCTTCGTGTTTAAAATTTCATTAGAATTATATTTTCATAATATCCGAGGCACCGGAAGAATGATCTTATAGCCTTATGTAAGAAGATGATTGCACACTTCTATGTACATTAAAACCTTTATTCAATAATACCATGTATTCTTGTGTTTTTAAACAATTATATTTGACGTTTAATGGTAACACGTACACAGTTGATTGCTGTATTCTACATTAACACATATTTATATTTTGAACTTCCGAATAATTAAAAATGAATATCATTGAAAATACTTCAAATTCACTTTATTTATTACTTCAGGTGTACGATATTGATTACGTAGTCAAAATTAAACCTCAATCAATATGAAGTTATTCAGTTTGCTTAATAAATTACTATGAATATCAACATTAGAAATTCGTGATGCTTGAATGAATGTTATATAAAGCTGCCAGTTATTTTTCCGATGCACTTTGTAACTTCGTCATAAAAACTTATCAAAAATCGAATACGATTAGAACGAAATGCAGCGCCAAGGTGAATATGTAATTTCGAGTTTTTATTTTCTAATAATGTATCTAAAATTTGTCCATAATAGAAATGTGAACTTTCTCTGCAAATATTTTTCTTAGATAATATTTGAATTTAAAGCGTTATCTTTCCGATTAAATACAACCTTTACATCGCTACTACAGAATCGTTAATACAAAACATGCAACTATATTATTGAAAAGTTCCTTTGTGTATCTTAGACAGCTAGGCCTAAATATCTAAATTCGCATACCCATCAATGCCTACATAAATTTGTTTATACCTGACCTGGCGAGCACAGGTTACTCTAAGGAACAAGTAAGATACAGAAAGTAATAGTTACGAATATTGACGAAACAGGGCCCTTTGCATTTTCACCTAATGTACCAGTACTACTACGACTGTTTCCTTTAAGCTAAGAAATCCTACTCCGTGAAAAGGTGTGTATCGAACTACAAACCAGCGTGTTGCTTTCTCGATGTATGATACCACGTTGTAAAATAATTATCCAATATTATCTTCTTTGTGACACATGGCTGTTTTTAATATTGCATTCTTACGTTAAATAACACTGATAATTATAAAATATGATGGTTATGAATAAAAACTATAAAATTCTAATGCACTGTCGAACGAATATTTCTCCTAATTTTATTTTCAGGAATTCTAGCTATCCAGAATTACACACAAATTTAAAAATCACAAGTTATTTGATTTAAAAACGATAGTTCGCGTTATAGTCAATGGTATGTTATATTTTTGAATGTGATAATAAAGGACATGATAAGGCGTTACGAAAAATTTATTATACAACAATGACTTGGTTTTCAGAATTTTTATGGAAGTGTTGTAAAATACAAAATATGTATATTACTTCTTTCCAGCTATAATAATACCGTCATATTTCTGCTGGAACCATTTCATTGCATCTTCTTTGGTCAGTCTGTGTTGGAAACCGACTTTTCCAGTTTTCCTTCTCCTATGAGCTACGTTAAAACCTGCGCAGAAGGGAAATGATACACGATATAAGTTACGTATAAAACAAGGTGTATTTCATGATTGAATATTGTTATTCTTCTATCTACTAATATAAAAAAGATACTAAGCTTATAAAAATTACGTTCTTTTTTGTAATATATTTCAGGAATATAATATAATATTCAGTGCGTAAGGCATTTGCAAATATTAATCCTTACTAATATATAAAAGTGGAACGTTGTCTGTGTTCGTTTATCCTTCTTTCACGCCGAAAGGCTGAACGGATCTCAATGAAATTTTGAATATACATTACGTACGTCGTAGATTAGATTATAGGCTACTAGCTTTACTACTCGGCTTCGCCCGAAATTTAGATTCTGATTTTATGAAAATGGTCACATTTATTTGGATTAGTCAGGCATAATGAGCTGAGGCACATTTTTTGATCCCAGAGTTTATCGTTCGAAAGTTTTTAGGCGACAGACAAACACATACAAGCTTTCTGCTTTATATTTTTATTTTGAAAACATCATAAATAATTCCCGGCTGATACCGGGTAACGAGTCAGCTAGTTATTAAATAAAAAAGCAAGATCTAAATAGCAATAATAGAAGAATAACGTTTTATATTGTGTTGCATCAATTAAGTAACACGCCCAGTATAAGAAGTGGGCATGGGTTGCAAATATGAAGCATTTTCTTTAGCACACGTTTTAGAAAACAATAGACACAACGTAATACAGGAGTATCTATGATGCTATACAAATGTGCATATTAACACGGGTTCGTCGCCCACCGCGAATCGGTGGAGTTTCTCCCGCGGCCCAAATCCGAACTCGGAGTGTAAACCGCGCGATAAGCTGGAAGAGCGATACGATGCAATTTAAATGTAGCCAGGGCCACGTAATTGGACGAAGAAGAGCGCCACCCGTAAACGGGTCACGGGGCCCCTGCAGAAACATAGCCGTTACCCAGATATGGGTGACGTGGCGACGAACGCGTTAAGTTCTTAGTATTTCACCGGAATATATGAAAATGAACTCACCTGGACGTCCAAGTACAACGTAGAAGTCCAAACCGTAAATACCAATGCTGGGATCGTACTTAATTCCTAAGTCAATGTGTTCTTGAATACCAAAACCGAAGTTCCCAGTACCAGAGAAATTCTCTTTCCTCAACTCGTATTCTCGTACCTTGTATAAAAATGAATTATTAACAAATGCATAAGAGTGAAAACATATAAATGATACATACGAAATAAGTATTCAAAATTACCTTTAAACCACGCTCCAAAATTTCTTCGGCTTTAGCACCACGGACTGTACAGTGGACTGCAATTTTTTCATTACGCCGAATTCCAAAGGAACGAACAGTGTATCTTGCTTTAGAAAACACGGGTTGCTGTCCAGTTAATTGTTCCAATACCTATATAATACGAAGAATTTATACTTAGAGAAGTTGAGTGCCTTTGCTTCTAAAATCGTATTAAAAGAGTGTGATAAAGTATAAATTTATTCATCAGAAGATTTCTTTTAAATTATTCACATATACAGTGGCAGACATAGGAAGTACAACTTACGAAGTAGGTAATATTATAGTATTAACAATATTTACAACTTAGCTCATGATATTTTTTATATGTTTGACAAAGGGAAAATCCCGAACCCAAAAATTCTGAAACTTTGTGAATACGTAGGGTATTTCCTCCCGATTACAACACAATTTTTTTGCTGCCCAAATTCACTCAAAGGGGGTGAAATTAACCCCTGAAAAATCGGCTATTTTCCGATTTTATTTTGTAACAATTGTGCAATAACTAAATATTTGTATACCAAAACATAATATAATAAAGTGTCCCTCATCTGAATACAAAAACCATTGCATAAAAGTATACATTTACTTTCTGAAATAAATTCCCAAAGAATCGATTCGTTTTCTACCTCCTGGGGGTAGGTAACCCCTTAAAGCAAATGGCAAGGTGACAAAATACTGAAGTTACAATCATTTTAAATAATATGTAATATCACTCGTAAAAATATTACTACCCCATCGAAAATGTTGTTCATAAGTATGTGTTTGCAAGAAGAAATATAATGACTACTGTTATTGTTACCATTTTTTAATGTTTAAGCTAATTGAAAGTTACTTCGCATTATATAATCATAGTGAAAACTAAGTTATATCCTTCCTGAATAACATTGGAAACAACGGAAGCGCATCGAGTGTTCATTAAAAATACACCCTCCATTGTACATGCACAAAATGGAATGATAAAAAAATATAAAGATAGGGTAACAGTAACTACAAATACAAGTAAATAATGAACAAGTGTGTGTAATATTCAGAAAACATACCTTTGCAGCACGAGTGAGCCTATCACCAGATTCGCCCACACAAATGTTCAAACAAAGCTTGCGAATGCGGACTTCGCGCATCACATTCTTGGATGCATCCTTGGGCTCCTTCCTCACTTTCTTTATGGGCTTTTCGCCCTTCTCAACTTTTTTCTCGGGTTTCTTCGTATCCTGTAATAAAGGCACGCTTTAATAGTAGCAGCGTACACTTCCATTGCTACGCGTAACAGCAAACAAAATCAAAAACATCTGCTTTATCTTACATCAGTAAATTATAAAATAAACATGCTTCGATGCTGTTTCTTTTAAGGATTCTCCTATTCACACATAAGGAAGTGATTTCTAAATCGCATAAACATTAGAGTATCTATGTAGGTTATACTCGCGGTACACGCTGATCACGAAGCTGATCTACCTGTCAGTTGAACAATTATAAATGCCAATGTATAAAGGAAAAAGAAATTTGTCAATGTTAAATCCAGGGTGATGGTTTCCTTTTAGCGTATAGAAAATTCTCTGTGTAAGTCTGATGCCTCTGATATTTAAAGATTTAGAAAACTGTTTCTAAAGTAACGATAGCACACTCACCGCCATGATGAAGAGAAAAGAACGTGATCGTCATGCACCCTGGCGACTAATAGTAGCGTGCACTCAAAGGCTAGGCACTCTCAGTAAAATCCGTGATCGGAGATTAGCTTTTGAGTTAAATCGCGAGCGGCGCTGATGTCGCACTTGTCAACGCTTAACGCATTAGTATTTCTACATGTAGTCATGGACCTAAAGCCTCGTTCACATTAGTCAAGTGTACTGGCTTCAAGTCGCTTCGTGACTTTAAGTTCACACTTATAGATGCATGTTTCTCTCCAATTTTCATTATTTTTACAATTTATATTCGTGAATGATCACTTCGTTAGTATATACTTACAATTAGATGTCTGTATATGTATGTATTACTTTTTCATAATTAGCGGTACGGAGCATGCGTAGAATGTAACCAATCAAATCCAGACAGATGCAAGTGCTCTCCCCCCCCTCAAATATGTATCACTCCCCTCGCCAAAAGTCGCAACTATTCCTCCGCCCTTATATTCCTATGGCCATGTTACAGCCAAATCTTGCATTTTTAAAAGAGAATATATTTTTACGTGTGCCTTTACGAATCGTTTTCTGTTGACTGACGGATCGGTGCCACCGTTTGACGAACATATAATATGAAAATTAGTTCTGTGTCGGAAGTTCCGACTCGGAACAGTGCCGATACGGAACCGTTCTGCGTCGGATACAGATAATATAAATCGACCTTCAGGCGGCAAAATCTATTCGCTTTCTGTGGCTTTCTGCTGTCAGTCTGCCAACATCATTGAATATAACAAATCTTGTATCAAATCTGTAGCCTTTCTGTCGACGAATATTTGTACTCGTGCGTTGAGCAAAATCTGCAGAACAGACGTGGCTGACTGGGTGTGACCAGAGAAAGACTAGTTAGTATCTTCTATTCATCCTACTAATCCTACTAATATATAATAAATGCGAAAGTGCGTTTGGATGTTTGGTACTCAATCACGTAGAAACTATGCAACGAATCTTTCTGAAATTTTGTATGCACGCACCTATTTAGTCTAGGACCAGGAATAACATAAGATACTTTTTATCCCGGGTTTTTTAACCGATCTGCACCAAATTTTGCATAATTACTCTCTAGAACCCTGTGGAAAATATAGACTACCATGAAATCTGGACATCCCACCCCTTCCCCCTTATTTCATCCCCTTAACACTCTGTGACAATCAAAGTTTTACGGGGCAACGCCGGGTGCTTGAGCTAGTTTACAATAAAATTGAGAGAGTAAATTACACCATTGAAGTCCACTTACGCCCAAAATTTATGAAAATCTCTTGAAATATGAAAGAGAAATCTGTGAAAGAGCCATTATCAGAAAACGCAGGATTTTTTACACTATACAAAGGCGGAAAATTCCTACGGTCGTTGGCGCGGGCGATTTGGGCGAAAGTGGAATTCGCCGCATGTGCTTCTTTGAGTGTAATCAATTATTACCAATACAGCTCGTATTTAACTAGTTAGTATACAGTCTACTTGTGATAATATGGTACAGTGATAAATATTATCTTGAGATATCAATGCCAACTACTTCCACATTGCACGTTAAAGTATGAATACTGGCTCGGTTATTTATTTTTAAGTTTCATAGTCCTTGAGTGCTAAAAATACAAGTTAAATATAATTGTATTTTTTATATGTATAAATAGCGTAATTTTTCCCGTGACATACGTGTATCTCTTACGACGAGTATTATATATTTTGTGAGACGCGATACTTTTTTTTACCAATATCGGTAAATACACTATTATATTTGCAACCGATGGTAACTCAATTTTACAGAATTTCATAAAACAATATTTTAATGTCTTTTCATCTATTAAACTTTTGAACTTCCGCACTAAAATTACTCAACGGGTAAATGAAAACAAAAGATTTATGAATTTTATGAAACCAAGAGTTACACGGAAAGTTTCAAAACACATTTTTCTTTTATTCCAGTTTTAGACTGCAAATAACCAGTCGTTAAATGTTGCAGACATGTTGATGAAACTGATTATGTAAATTTTTCACAATAAACGAGTTTATAAGAAATCAAGGTGTCCTTGAATTTAGTAAAAGAAAGCGGTTCCCTCGCGACTGTAAAATTTTCTTTACCCAATGTCACATTTAAAGAATTTAAAAGAGTATTTTTCTTGTTCATTTTTAAACTGACTTCTGCTATTTATTTTTAAACTCGATGATTTAGACGCGCTTCATTCAATACTCCCTAGAATATTCATTCGATTAAAGTGTCCGTCATTGTTTATCACTGATGCATGATGTTCGAAAAATATTCAAAAAAATAATCAATATTGTTTATACTCAAGGAAATGTTACCACCAACATACGTTGAAGGTTTTCACGATTTGGAGGCCGTGAAAGCTATGGAATACAGGCCTCTCGGTAAAACCGGATTATTGATCAGTAAATTGTCTTTTGGTGGTGGACCATTGGGTAGTCACTATGGGTTAGTAATTATAATTTTAATAAACAACTGGCGTGTACTAAACATCCAGCGGTATTTTCTCCGTCCACATAAAGTGTGTAAATAATGAATAAATAATATAAAAAATAAAATTGTAACGCTTTCTTCTTACCATTTTTTCGTTTATCTGCCCCTAATTTCGAATCATTGTAGATTTTTAATGCAAAGCAGTAGATTAGAAATTTCTACATTATTGTCAGTATTTTCTATCGAATATTTTAAGTTTCTTAAAACCAAGGAACCCCATAAAATTATCACGATAAGTGGGTGTTTAATATTCTGGTCCTTTGGTAGCACCTATGATGAGGAAGAAGCTATCGAAGCGGTGCGCCAAGGAATTAAACAGGGCATTAATTATATTGATACCGCACCATGGTACGGGCAAGGACAATCGGAGACTGTAATTGGAAAAGTAAATGAATACTTCTTCAGTAATGTAGAACAAAGTGTATATACACAAAGTTCATCTAACATTTCTGTATTAAATTTAGGCTCTGAAAGGCGTACCACGAAAAGCGTATTACATCGCAACGAAGGTAGGAAGATATGAATTAGATTTCGAACACATGTTTGACTTTTCTAAAGAGAAGATTCGTAAGAGCTTCAGAAAGAGCTTGGAACTTTTGAATCTGGATTACGTCGACGTTATACAGGTAATTATAATTGCATTCTTCTTTCCCGTTTAAGTTCTCAAGGCCATGATTTCTTTCGCTACATTGTAGGTCCACGATATTGAATTCGCTCCAAGTCTGGATATAATTCTTACGCAAACTTTACCAGAACTGTCGATTCAAGTAAGGGACGGAAAAGCCAAGTTCATTGGTATCACCGGATATCCGGTGTCCGTTTTGAAGGAGTGCATCGAAGAAAGTAATATCAATATATCCTGCATACTAAGCTACGCGAGGTATACATTAATAGACCATACTTTAATCGAATACATTCCGTTCTTCAAGGTAAGATATCGTAACGGTTTAATGTACACTGTCTTTAAATTACGGATAAGCGACTGATTCCGATATGTTTAGAGTCGCAATATTGGTATAATTAATGCCGCGGCACCGTGCATGGGACTTTTGACGAATAGCGGTCCCCCAGCTTGGCACCCTGCTTCGGAACAGACGAAGACGATATGTGGAGATGCAGGAAAATGTTGCAAGGTATAGCAACTACGTACAAATTAATTTTCTTCATTTTTCTACACCACATAATTACTATAAAATGATATGTTGACCATACTATATCGTAAAGTATTATATTAACAGGATCACGACACGGAACTAGCTAAGCTAGCATTGTGGCATTCTGTGCAGTGCAAAGATGTAGCTACGTATCTGGTTGGAATTCAAAATTTAAAGCAATTGCACATGAATCTCGAAATACTTAAGAATGGTATTACAGAGAAGGAAAAACGTCTGCTGCAAGAGATTCAAGAGAAGTAAGTACAGTATTAAAGTCAGACGATGTATATTGAATTTTGCTCAATTTGTTAGTAAATTAAAGGCACGGATACCGATCCTTAGCATTCTAACGATTAAATTATAGAAGAAGGACAAAGGTCTTGCTCTGTACCCCTGCCAATCTCTATATACACCAACTACTGATGAATTGATATACTTTTATGCGACCTAGTAAATGAAATTTACCGAGCTTTTAAAGTAAACAGTGCCTTCTTCTATGTGTCGATAGTTCCCGATATCAGGGACTTTTAAAGTGCCTGATGTGACATAGGATTACGCTCTATCTGCCCATTTTTGTGATACATAAGCCCACAGATTTTCCTATCAAGCCTCGACCTGATATCACGCTGGTGAGTTACCAGAAGTTAAAATAAGAGCTTCTACTTAACAAAACGTCTGCACCCCATAAAAGCAACAGGAAGTCTAATTGAAAACTTAGAAAGATGTTATCCTACCCTTGGACAGAAAATATGCTAATGAAAATATCAGATTCCTCTAACGCAACAGTATCTAAGTAGAGTAACTTCATTTTTCATTTCAGATACTTGCGTAAAATAACGGATAAGCACTGGGAGAACAAAGAGGTTCAAGTATATTGGGAAAATATGAAAAAGTGAGAAAAATATATTTTTGTCATTCTTCCATATATGTTACACATTAAAGTTACACCTTAGGCTACGGAACTTGTAATATATAATAAACTTTTTCGATAAAACTGTGTCGTCAATATCCGAGTAACATTACAACATATAAAATTGTCATGTGTAGCAATAAGTTATAAATGCAACTTACAGATTATTCTCCTTGGAAGATTTAAAGTCAGACTTGTGGGCGTCTCGAGACATTGTTCAGAGTATTCGAATACATATCGGACTTAGCTCTCACTTGTTAAGCATCGCTTTGCTGTAAACAGTGGGCAGGTAATCGTCTTCGCCAGGCTTGATTTGGTACGTCAGCTCGTACATCAATATCGTTATAAACGAACCGAGCAGAGACGTATGATACATTTGTTGCAATTCGAAACCTTTCTTAAGGCACAATTCTCTCCCGCCTTCTGTGTATTCTGAGGCAACAATATTAGCGCAACTATACCCTTGGACAATAGCGAATTGTATAGCGACATTAATAAGGCACGAAGCTATCCCTTTCCTCCTATATCGCTCGTGAACGTACAGTCTTTTGATCCATGCCCCTTTGTCCAATCTGTGACTTTTACACAAAGCGACGGTGCCAACGATCCTCTTAACCTGAGACGAGATATCGATGTTCGATTCACGGAATTGCTGTTCCGTCATAATGGTGTATTGTACATTCGTCGGATGGTGCGTCATTATGTAAGGTTCGAATGCTTCAGCAACCCAAAAACATGAAAAGGCATTGGACATGTATATCCTGTTGTAATAAACGAAGCTTTTATAATATCTTTCAATTGTCTTGCTGTCTTCGACCGCCTTAGTGTGTCTCGCAATGTCTCAGAAAAATAATGAGAAAGCAATGGAGAAGCAAGAATTTCATATCCAGTTTCCCGGTACGATTTAACGCGTTCGTCGCCCACCGTGAATCGGTGGAGCTTCTCCCGGAGCCCAAATCCGAACTTGGTGTGTAAACAGCGCGATAAGCTGGAAGAGCGATTCGATGCAATTTAAATGTAGCCGGAGCCACGTAATTGGACGAAGAAGAGCGTCACCCATGTCTGGGTGACGGGGCCCCTACGGAAGCATACCCGTCACCCACATTTGGGTGACGTGGCGACGAACGTGCTAAAAGACTTGTAAGCGTAAAGGAATTTTACCTTGGTATATTAGAAACTTCTTCATTGACTTCCATAGCTTTCGCAGTGAAACCAATGTAAGTTCCAACGTACACAAAAAAAATAACAAGCGGAACAACTAAAAGGCAGACTGTGAAGGGTAGTCCGAAGAAAATGAACATTATAGCGGCAAACAGTATCATCATTTCGAAAGTTAATTCTTTAAATACAACTCCGAAAAATGTTGAATTTAAAGACGACATCACGCCGGTCTTTATTAACTCTTTGCAATTAATTTCATCGCCGGGCTTGTAGCTTCGTATTACTATAATGTGACTCATCTTTGCAAACAGTTTTTCACACAGTTTTGTAACTTTTATACATATTTAACGAATCAAATATAAACGAGGTGCGAACATATTTTGCGGTTAAGTTTAAGAATATAAATAGCTACGATCCTGTTCTCGATATTCTTTTTGTCTGCAACAAACTTGCGTAACTGTCGATTTAATGGATATTTTTTACAATAAAGATAGTTAAATGTCTGCTTTTTTTAAATTACAGCAATTATTTATTGTCACGTTTGTCAGAATACTTTCGAAAATACTGATCTTGCATTGGAAACAATTGGAAACGTATCGTAATTTGAGAACTCGTAAATCATGATGCACGAAAGCGTGTAACGCGTAAACATACATGGATATCTGCCTTGAAGTTAAGTAGGAGTAGACTGTAGAAGACTCGGCGGTCGGCCATTGTAACTTTCCTCCAAAGACGCGTCGCGCGTGAATAATCTCTTTCGATACTTACGATCATCTGGTTATTGGAATTATTGCTTCTTCGTTTTCGTAGTTTTCTAAAGTATCCGATAAAACGGTGTTAATCATGAGTGATAGGCCAAGCAATGGTGAGTACAAGTATCAAAGGGACGACAATGTTGATGGCAAGCCGAGGCTATCATCGGAAAAGGAACGTGATGAGAAGGAGCACCAAGCTGACAAAGCCGGAGAATATGTCCGCGAGCTTTTGCAAGAAAAAGTTGAATTGGATTCTCAGAAATGGCCTAACGCAACCAGGCTAATCGATCAAGGTACCTGATACTGTTCTTACCATTCACTCTTTCTTTCTTTTTTTCGCAATACGTCTCCACTGTTTCTTTATATCTACGTTAATGTTCTTCGCGCTGAGCAGTGTTCAGTATTCGGGTTCATTGTTAGATTCATTTTTAAAAGAACTTTCACGCACTGCTTCGTGTTGTTAAGTCGATTCGGGGAAATTAAAAAGATAGATTTAAGGTTAGGGTTCGGAAGAAAGAAAAAAAATATGAAATCTATCTTTCACTTATTTCACGTTTAAGTGAGCAATTATGAATTTGAGGTCAATGATTTTAAATGAAACCATATATTTTGGTACTACTTAAGTCGAAGTGAAATTAATGGCAAGTTGAATGGTATACATTTATGCGTTACTTAATTGCGCTATGAAATGTTTTACACGAAACAGAGGACGTTGACTGGGGCAGAAGTGACATACATATAACAGCAATAAAGCAAATGTATTCAGGGTCTTTCATATTAAATACTTTAAGGACGTGTACATAAATGCATATCGATGTATTTGCTTTTAACTTCTTTTTGACTTAAGCATTAAAGAGTACTTATATGGTTGTATTTAGGAGAGACACTGGTTATCTTGAAAATATCAGGCACATTCTTCTGTTATGGTGTTTATCTCGACAAATAGAGCAACTTTTACTCTGATCACTTTTACTGATTTGAAAAACAATAGAAATATTCAGGATGTATTCAATAGGGCTAGGACTATTCGCATAATTTAATATTCGAATAGTTTACAAGTATTCGAATGCTACGAATAAACTTTGAATACTATTCGAATATTGATGTATTCGAATATTGATGTATTCGAATACTGATCTATTCGAATAGTAATGTATTCGAATACTGATTTATTCGAATAGTAATGTATTCGAATAGTTTGGTGTGAAGTGGGTTTAGCAAAATTAGCTTACAAGATTTCATCCTGACAAATGAATCTAAAGAACTTGATTTATACTTCGCACCATACTATTCGAATACATCAGTATTCGAATACTTGGATATTCGAATTATATTCACCAAATAATTGAGCAACTGAAGTATTCGAATATTCGAATACTGAAAAATTCGACAAATAGTCCCAGCCTAGTATTCAACTGTGTATATAATGCATTGATTTTTATATTATTTATGATTTTATACCTAAGAAAACAAGCAACAATCACGATGTTTGGTAAACTTGTCAATTAGCATGACCATCGCCGGTTTCGATGACCTTGAAATATGTTGAAGGGAGTATGATTCTGAACAACTTTTTCCTATACACGTAACTGGCGGTCGGCCCTAGTTTCCGAGATATTTGCAAAAATCTTTACTTAAAATTTCTAAGCGCGACAGAAGCATCGCATGACGGCGCGTAACATTTGTTTGTTTTCGACGAAAACAGAAAACAAACAATTGTTGCAAAACCTTGGTAAACTTTTTCTCGTGGATTTGAAGAGAAATTTTTTTAATCACCTTACCACGATCCCCTCTCTGTACAGTATTTCTGTTGACTTATTCCGAAACAACGCATTCCACTTTGCAACTTCTCCCGGGTATTAGTATTGGTTCGGGCTAGATTACTGCGGGGCGCGCGTAAAGCATGGTAGCGAACCGATGTGAGCTTGGGGATGCTAAAAATGAGACTGCAATAAATTACGTTTTGGAACCAGAGTCACCCTAATATCCGGCGCTGCCGCCGAATATAATCGGGATGTTGTCGGAACCCCCCATAAACCCAACAGGTGTTCTTGAAAGCACCCTCTTTCTAGCGAAACAATTATGTTTTATTAGAAAAAATTCCCTTCAAATCCATGAGGAAAAGTTTACCTAGGTTTTTTGCGCATATCTTAGAAAATAAGGCCCACCATCGGTTACATGCATAGGAAAAAGTTGTTCAGAATCATGCCCCCTAAAACATATTTCAAGGTCATCGAAATCGGCGATGGCCATGCTAATCGACAAGTTTACCAATTATATATTCTCTGTGTAATTAACTTTCAATTTTCTGGTAATGTTCGGCAATAGTAATGCAGATTTTACAATGTCAATTAAACTAGTATGTGTGTTTCTTATCACATTATCCCTGTGAAGAATAAGAGATTACCACTACATGTTACTATCCAAGAATAATCTTGTATTTTGAGTTATAAATAATTTCGTAAGATAAAAAAGCAGCAGTTTCAATTCCTTTTTACGTTAACATTTTATTAGTGTGACATGCAATCAAGAACAATTACTTTGTTCGATAGAGATTCAAAAAACTCAGGCTATGGGAAAACCAATAAGGGATCCAAAGTATGTAGATATTTACCGTGAGAAACCGATTCGTGTTTCGGTGAAAGTATTGGTACCTGTTCGGGAACATCCCAAGGTAAACAGTCTTGAAATACTGTTCTCTACGTTATTTCCGTTAAATACGAAGCACGAAATTATACCACGAAATTATTTATAGTTTAACTTTGTTGGAAAATTGTTGGGTCCAAAAGGCAATTCTATGAAACGTTTGCAAGAAGAAACTATGTGTAAGATGGCAGTATTAGGAAGAGGATCAATGAAAGATCGTCAAAAGGTATACAATAAATCTAATTTCTTTCTTTGTGCACACATTTCGTACCAACCATTTCCATTTTTCATAACTCACTCAACAATGTTTGAGATCTTACTATTACACGTATCATTCACAATTTATACGAATAAATTTATAAATATGTACTTGATATTCACTATATGCTATAGTTACTTATAGTATTGTAATACCACACGTGTACACTGAAAACGCGTAAAGTGGGAGAGAAATCAAACTCCGTTCTATGAAACGGATCCAGGCAAAGATTCTGCATGCTACTAAACAAAGCGTCGAAACATCATTTGAAACTTCATAAGAGCGACTGTGATACATATGTTGCTAACTTAACTTAGGAAGAAGAATGCCGCATGTCTCTGGACCCGAAGTACGCGCACCTTTCGGACGACTTGCACGTGGAAATAACTGCTCTGGCACCTCCAGCCGAGGCCTATGCCCGTATTGCGTTTGCGTTAGCCGAAGTTCGGAAGTACCTGATCCCCGATAACAATGATAATATACGCCAAGAGCAAATGCGAGAAATGGAGATGAGTATGGCTGACGATCCAACAAACTCCGACGACAGACGGCCCTCTGTAAGAGGTGTCCCAGCTGGTGGTGGGATACTGAGACCATCCACGAGACCCAGCTTGCCCCGATCGTCGAGAGGTTCGTAGATTTCACAAAAGTTCAAATAAACGACGAATGTCGCGCCTATCCTGTCCACCGATTCTTTTCCTCCTTATGCTATAAATCACTTTGTGTAAGAATCTTTAGAAACTCCTGTCTCACGGGCGGTGCAAAGTGCGACACTTTTCGCAGATCAGAAATGTTCATTTTCATTCCAGCTGCAATACTTCCACCACCTTCGAGCCGAGGACCAATCTCTCGTCCCGTATCGGGGAAGAGCAAAGTGTTCTCCATCTTAGACCGCGCGAGAGTCGCTATGGACCAAAGTTACGGGTGAGTGTCCCTATTTATCCGTGGATTCGGAGACATTGCTCGATATTTATCAATGTTGCTCTGTACGTAGCTATGAGACTGCTACTCCTCCGCCAAGCACTCGCGCTGGATCCCATCATGATTATGATTATCACGCGTCAACGGGTAGCAGCAGTCGCTACGGGGATCGACATTATTCATCGACTTCAGGGTAAATAGAATTGACATTTCTATCATTTCATCATTATTGGACGTTTTAATTTATAACAGTTTATTATACATATTTTTATTCTCGGAAGAATAATTTTCTCCATCGTTTGTGAATATCTCGTGAAACAGCACGTTCGGGAATATAATTTACTTTATCAACTTTTCTCACGTGTTTATTATAAGTACCATTTAATAATCTTAATATATAAAGCAGAAAGTGTTTGTTTGTTTGTCTGTCGCCTAAAAACTTTCGAAAGGTAAACTCTGGGGTCACGAAATGCGCCCCAGCTTATTATGCCTAGCTGATTTAGATGAATGTGACTATTTGTGCAGAAAAAATAAGTAAATAAATTTTTTTTGTAAATTAGAATCTAAATTTCGGGCGAAGCCGAGTAGCAAAGCTAGTCAGGTTGTATTGTTGAGTTTTCAACGGTAATAAGTTTTAGATGTGTACGTTTGGGTTACTGGGCATATAGCTACTTTTGCAAACAACTTGATTTCTTAATACTATTGTTTCGATACTAATTTGATTTCAATAACGTATCAGCTAACAGTATCTTTGATAATTATTTAGAACGCCCATGTTTTGGAACGGTTACACGTTGCCATTCGTTCGCAAAGGGTTAACAATCCCAATGCAACAAATTGCATTACTTTACTACTTCCTGTTGTCGAGATATCGCACCTAAAGTGAAGCATAGTTTCGAGTGTTCGTGGGAGCTGTAGGAATTACAAACCCATACCCATTTTCTTCTATTTTCTCGTAGTTTAATTACGTTTAAACAATTTCACGTTTCATCAACAAACTGAATTAATTAGTGTGTTGTGTGAAAGAAATTAATTATTCCAACGAAATTAAGTAGTAGAATATCGACACTTGTACATACGAATATCGAGGAATGTAGTTTTCTAATGCTCATTGTACTTTTTACATATCATTCAGAGATGACATGTATCCTTCCTCGAGGTACACAACTTACGAGTACGACGAAGACGCTGTTCCTCACTCCTCGCATGAGTACTATGAAACATCCGAGTATCCAGGTAACATATTTCTCATTCGCTATTGTTACATCACTATTTTTTTTTGCGAAAAAATTTAACGCCTAATTAATATAGAGAGCATCGAATTTATAAATGCTTCAAGGTTTGCACATAAATTTCTGATGCATATAGAATTCACTAAATTCTTATAGCACTTACAGTTCCATTGACTTATTTAAATATCTTAATACATCGACTGTACATACGCGAAGTTTCACCTCTATTCTTAAAAATGAACTAAATAGTTTAGTGTGCATCAAGACGAACGAAGAATCCGATAATACCTATAATACTCACGAAGTACGAAATGCTAAATATTCAAAGTTTTAAATAGAAACTTAAATATGCCAGAATACATCTGCTCCTTTTAAAACCATTAATAAGGTGACCTGTAGTTGACAATAATTAGTTACTCGAGACTTCAGTCGCACAGTTAAATCTCTCAGAATTAAATCGATTGTGAGACTCAATTGTTGTTCGATAAACTTGCATAAAAAAAATCTAGATGCTTTATATTTCACGCACGAAATAACAGGCACGTAAAACGAAGGATGAAAGTATTAACAAGAGAAGCATACTCTGTATTGACTTGTTAAAGTTATCAAGGTAGAATCTTTCATCTGTGGATGACCGTTTAAAGAAATATTGTATAATATCAAGTGCTAAATTGTCACGAATGGCTTCATATAACAAACCCAATAATCTTAACTCGAGCGATCCTTCAGCCCATTGACGGCGGTCTTTTTAAAAAATTCTTTTAAAGAAAACGATACGTAACGCACGCTTCGCGTAGTAGTTATGGACCGACCGATTAATATGTCGTGGTGGTGTTCTGAATTGATTGTGAAATAATGCAAATGATTCACTCCATGAAATTCACAGAGGAATCATCGAGCCGTGCATGGAAATCGTACAAGACGACAACAACATCGGGCTCAAGCTCGCGCTACCGCAACGCTCCGTACTCACGACCTTCTAAGTAAAAATCCAACAAAAAATCATGCTTAATTTTCTTTTAAAACAGAAATCTTTTTTTTTCTTCAATTCTTTCCTTTTCTTTTTAAATATCCGCAACGACCAGCGAGAGGACAAGATCTTGTGTCTGACTTTATTATTTCATATAGCCCTAAACCGTTGACGCGTAATCTTCCTAACGCACGACGATCTATGGTGCCTGCGTTGCCAAAACACATGAACGACCGAGATCGTTTTTAAACCGATATAGGAGGCACGCTGGGAGACTAATACACGGTAAACAACCTCGCAGGCAATATTACAATTTTTCATCGTATTGCGATGATATACAATATATATACGTACGTAACTTTGAACGTGACATCAGAAGAATCACTTTTGATTCGTGAGATAGATCTTGTTGCTGGATGATGGACACTGTTCACATATTTCTCGTGTTCCTTGATATATATCTCTTCTGTCTTTCTCTATTCCGACTAGCCACTTTCTGATGCGTAACAAAACCGACATGCTTTTCAGATGAATTTTTCGTGGCCGCTGGATAATCCCGAACACGTAATACAATGAAAATTGTAATCAAAGTGTCGCAGCGACTTCGATAGATTTCTATCAGGAACGATATTACTCGTCGTGCTTACTCGTCCTCTCCTTTGAAAGGTCCGAATGAAATCTGTGTCGTAGCGTTGATCCCGTACATCGGAGTATCTGTAAAGAGTAGAAATCCTGTTCCTTCGAATCCCTTCCTGAAAATGTTCACGTCAGAGCGGAGGGCTAGAGGACCAACAGGATCAGTGGAATGATATCAAGTAAAATTGATAAACAAGCGTTGTATTATAACGCGACTTAGTGCAACAGCGTGTCACGAGCTGTGCCACAGTTTTCTATGGAAATCGATGTCTAGTATCCCCTTTTACTATTCCATTTTGTACGTGTACTTAAGGCTTTTCGTCCCCGAATTTGGCAGCATTTCGTTAAATTTGAATTCGCACCAACTGATTCCCGGTAAAGTCTGTGAACGATTTCGGAGGACTTCGCCTTCTATACGCGTATTTTATTCCAACGGGGAATAAAATAAGGGAAACGACAGTTTTTAGTTTTAATACATGGCACATTCTAAACGTTGACTTTTAACACACAGATTGCTCGGACAGTCGGCCTGTGTATTAATAAATTAGCAATACATGTCTAAAATGGAACAAAGTAAATATTGTAAATGATACTCAGTGACAAGTGAACGTATAAATTAATATTAAATAAGATAGCATACGATTATGCAAATTATATCGTTAATTCGTATGATAATAATATGTATAGTCACGTTAATGTGTCACGTTCAAAAACAATTAAACTAACTTAGAGGAAATATTAAAAAAAAGAAGGATACGTAAACAAATGTTAATGAACCGCTCTATGTAATTACATGTGCAAAATATACGAAGCGACGATTTGTGTGGTTTGTTCTAAAGATATAGCAGTTACAATATTATAAAAAAAAAAACAAACAAATACTGTAACCTTATAATCATTTTGTATAAGTCTACAAAAATGATGATAAAACAACATATGTGTAACTTATAAATATTTTCTCCTCTCTAAAGTAATTATCTGTTTTCTCCTATATGTATGTAATTTCCCTAAAACGAAATAAATGAAAAGTATAATAACGCTACTGTAAGATTCGTTTGAAAAAGTTTCAGAATAAAATCCTAATTAATCAATGCTGCTCTAATCTAGAGAAAATATACAGAGATATATATTTAACAAGTAATATTAATACTTTTTCAGTAATCAAAACAAAATTTATTTTGTCAATATATTAATAACATCCTAATTATAACGAAAGTTCCGTACTTGATGTTCTTAAGTTTTAAAAACGCCCAAAAATGTTAATTAATATTAAGATGGTGATGTAAGAAAGGTATAATAAACTTCACCTAACTCGATTCGTCGGAGCTATGCATATTTTTCTAATCAGAGTACTAGTCTGCTGACGTACACATTCTTAATTCGATTCTGATCGAAGTTTTGTCCAAAAGTATTTGAGACATTTGCTTCTAACATTTCTTTTCGTGTATCCTTCTTAGGTGTATAGAAGCACGTGGAAAATCGCGTGGGAACGCGTTTTCATGGATTGAAATATTTTAATCTCCTTCTGTCTCTCTGATCAGCAGAATTCGAAGTGCCTTGATATCACGTGAGTATGTTTCATTCATAGAAATTAATTTCTCCATTCGTGTCTAAAAGTATCTTCATTAAAAGGATATAGCTGATTTTTACATTCGCAGAGAAATCGCATTGTTATTATCAGTTTCTTAAATAACGTTTAATTACAGCATTTTCGTATTTCTAACGTTCCTCTGTTCTTTGTCATATTTGGCAATTTTAGCAGTCATATACTTTACGATCAATGTTTCTTCGCTTTATTGCAGTACGGATGCATTGTTAATAAATTTAGTTTACTTTTCTAAAGTTATTGCTATTTTTGGAGTTTGTCTAGCAATCAGTGCCATGATTAAAACGAACGGCAATTTTGTGTTTAAAATTAAGGGGTCTGTATTTTTTTATACTATCTGATAGTAAAAAGTTGGTGCTTTTTAAACGCCCTTCGTCGCATCGAAGTAGCTTACCACTGATTTATTACGATACAAATGGAACAAGGCTTCTTTGCATGCATGAACATCTCCATCTGCTTTGATCGTTAGTTACGTGCAAAAATCTATGAGATAGTAAGACTTTCTTTCAGGCAAGGGAGTGTGCAGATTACGCACAACATTGCGATCACATCAACCGACGAAGAAATAATAATACTTAATCGCGAAGCAGTGACCGGTATAATAGAAATGAATGCGAGTGTCCTAAATGTCTTTAAAATCCAACATCGAAGTTAGTAATTACTTGAATGCAATAGAAAAATGAAATTCAGCGATTCTAATCTTAATTCGGTGTACTTGTGTGTTATCGTATATTTTTAAACGCTATCATTCAATGTGGAAATAGTTCGTAGCACGTAAAAATAGTTTCTGAAATGTTCGTAGGAAATTCATTAGACATTTCGGTTGTCTCCCTCGGAAATCGTCAGTGTTAATAGGTGTCCAAATATATCCAGTTTCTTGAGATACATAATTTCTCAATATATACACAATTCGGAACCTCTCTATTAATATTTAATTAATAATTCGAAACGTCTCAAAGTGATTTTCTCCCTGTCTGTGGTTACTTAGCTATGTAAAGTGAAGAAAAATCATTTTCAAAACCGGTCAGGCTTTCAGGTGGTAAACAGAATGGTTATAAATTCTATTTCTATAAAATCGTAAGAATGTAAATATAATTTCATGATCTTATAGCGAGTATATGTGAGTGTTGTACAAATAAATGCATCAATGTCTACGATGGAACTAACTCAATGGATAATAAATAAATCGAAAGTACACGCACAAACAAATGTTTAACCCTTACTTCATAACAGATATCTGTGCAATAATGCACAGTTACTCAATTCTGTATGAAAAAATTCCATTTGAACGAAGTATTTTCACCTATTGCGATATTTAAATGCGTCGCTTTGATCGCGTGGCGATATTTTCAAGCGTTGCGCTGATTGTATTTCTGTAGTTGCTCAGCGCGCATTGCACACGCGACGGTCGCAGCAGAGTGTACGAAGTATATTAAAGTGTTTCTTTGTTTTTTTTGTGACAAAATTATTGAAAAATGCATGAAACAAGTGTTTACACATCCAAGAGAGACACAAGGTATATTTAAACATTTATAAAGCGAGTAAGTTGCAATAAAAGCAATTTGCATCATATCAGTATGGAGAAATTAGGTAGGTATTGTTTTTATCGTTGATGTAAGAGTTTGTGTCTATTTGTCTTTTGATATTAATTGGCATTAATTACTTATTACCATTAGCTGTTGGTCAACAGCTTTTGGTGGATTCCAATTTGCTAACAGCGCACAATAAATTCTCAGACGACCGTTCATCTAACAAGGAGAAATTCCCTGATGCCTGCTTCCGATTATTTTGAATTTTGAATATGTTTTAGAGGATAGAAAAATAGGAAACACGTGTTTTTTTTATTTCGACCCGTTTGCATGTTTAGGGTGTGAAACCACCCCTGAAAGTTAAGTAAAACTTCATATAAATTTCATTTGCGTCATAATAATCCAAAAACCAAAGCAATCGGAGACGAACACCTGAAAATCAATAACTTTGAGGGGCGGTTTCACCCTCTAAACATGCAAACAGGTCAAACTAAAAATACACGTATTTCTTATTTTTTGGTCTTCTAAAACATATCCATAAACGAAAGCAATCGGCGGCGGACACCTGGGAATCTCTCCTTGTAAGAGTTAACTGAACCCAACGCAGTTTAACTTCGATGATCTAACGAGAACTAGCGCATTTTACGTGGCACAGCCGTTAGCAAATTATTCATCTCTAAATTCCTCAAATTCTCCGGCATTGATACAAGCGGGAAATTGAAATGGGATTCAATTTAAATGCCAGATGGCGCGCCTCGCAGCGCCACACTCTCCAGTGGCGCACATTTTAAAAGGACATCAGGATCGTACCGAGCATAAGTTTCTAAATTGCTTAGAAACAATATTCTTATTTATTTATCACACACCAATATACAAAAATGAACTGTATAATCAATATCAGAATATAATATACTACGAAAATTCAAATATATTTAATAAAGATATATCTGAGTATCTTACAAGATTAGAATGATGCGTCAACGTGGAACAGAAAAAATTCTCTACAACATTCTTTGCAGTTGGCACAGAAATTCTGGTAGAAAACGTACTTTTCTACGGCCGCTCTAAGGGTTATAAATAAGTATTAATTTACGGGACCTTACGTCTAACGAGTCGCCTAAGTAGTCGTGAGTGAAAATAAGGGATCCAAGGTTCTGTCTCTTCGTTTCTTTTGTCTCGCCCGCCAAAACTGTTTCTCGCCCCCCCTGTCTTTTGCCTAACTAATCTCACGGCGTTGGTCTGAAACTCGGTAACTCGGCGATCCCGGCACCTCCGATTCCTCCTTCTGCCTCGTTCTTCGACAGAAGCCGCGAGTCGAGCGCAAGCTACGCCGTGAAGGAGAGAATCGATGCTCGTCGCCCGGGAGTAGAGGGTTTTCGCCGCGATAATGTTCCGGCGACTAACGACAAGTCGCCGGCTAGCACGGACTCTTTCGAGCTTCGAGCAGCGGTGTTCTATTTTAAAAACGGAGCGTTGTCCGGCGTCATCCACGACCACGCTCTAATACCTCGTTTCCTATGAAAAAACATGGAATGATAATAGTAATTTTTTTTCCTTGTTATCGGTTTATATCCTTAGTAATATGTACGATTATATCACAAGAAAGATTCAAATACTCTGTACATAATATCCCGGAACGCGAGACGTTCGATCAGGTTTCTTAATCTTACATTTACATATGCCTAAGATTTAATTACAAAGTTAGATATGTCTCAGGTTCACCTGGTATTGTACTTCAACGCAATTTCCCATTAATCTCCGCTCTGCTTTCTCTCGCTACGTCTCGTCCCCCGCCCGAACGGAGCGATCGAGCACACTCGAGGACCGAGACGTCTCTTCTTTTTTTCTCTCTCTCGCCCGACTCCTCGTCGCCTATAGTCTATACGAGGTCCACGCGAGAAGAGCTCGTTACGCGCGCCTTTAAACCCTAACGCGACTACCCGATCTGCTCGCTCGATCGCGCCCCGTCGAGACACTCGCTTCCAATCGTTCGTTCTTACGTTTCTAACTCGATATCGTTTAATTGGCACATCTTCAAATGGCAACTTTCGCATTGGCACGATTAGTGATCCTCGGGAAATGATCCTGCAGGCTTCACACCAGGGTTCGTCGACGCCGACGACCGCGAAAGGCGCGGGACCGCGGTCCCGGTCCCCCTTTCCGTCTCGAGAACGAAAACTTCGCGAACAGTTAAGATAATAACAAGGAAGAAAATATAGTCCCGCTGCGGTTAATCGCCCGACGGTGGTTCAATTAACGCGCTGGCTAATAGGATTTGCTAAGTTTGCTTTTGTTTCGTTGAACGATGTCGACGAGTAGTTAACGTGATAGCCGTAATGGTAATCATTACGATAGACGCGTCAAATTGGAGACAAACAGCCGATTAAAATGTGTGTGTTTCGTTTGCTCGCGCGCCGTTTAAACGCGCAACTCTTGCTCGCGATGCATGCCGAATTTACGTAGGGCATACTCCGAAGCTACGAATCTATAAGATATGCTATTTGTTGACGAGAGTGCGAAGCAGATAAGACGCGTAATAAATCATTGAACGGCTTGAAAACTGCAATGTTGGGAAATTATGATCGCGTTCAGAATCTTAACGCACATTCGTAAACTGCGAGTAAATTATCGTTCAGGTGAGAAGAAATTAGAATCTTCCTCTACGAAATGCGTATTTCTAAAAGGTGGAGTGGCTGCGAAAATGTTGGAGGAGAAATGAGATTTCCAGGCTGTATTCTGCTTCAATACCTTTCAATATTGAACCACTTAACAGAAGTTCGTGCATATTTCGTAGATGTATTTTTACGTGACTGGCACGAAATGTTTTAAGATTCCGAAAGAAAATCCTGTATCCTGCCAAATCACGAATTTCAAACGCCTGCTGTTCTTCTATATAGAAACATTTAGAACGTGGCGTACATACTTCCAAGCAGCTATTCAACGAGAAAATGCAACATTTTATTACGTAGATGAATCGTGAATATTAAAGTCTCCGTGGAATAAAGTATCTCTTAATACGTATATAGAAAGCTGTACCTCGTATCATTAATCCTAATTGACTATACAAAATCATTGCAAAATCAGTGTCGTGCTGAACTCGATTGCTTGCTCCGTTCAAAGAACTGCGATGAATGGATATACCTCCGCAATGATGATAATTCGGCTATTCGTATCCACGTTTCGGTGTAAATAAAACTTCGTCGGGTCCTAACGCAATAGATTACGATTCTAAATTAGTATTTTTTAGCCTCGGACGGCTGCCGCACGTTCCCGCCGCGTGAATGTCACCTTTCCATTCGTTTTTCCTCGCGTGACATTGCTTAGCCTCGAATGAGATAGTAAAAGTCTGTTCTTAATGTAAAATTCTCGTAGAGATTCTTAGATGACGAAACTCGTAGCAAAATTAAAGTGATGCTGATGAAATCCTCGACTGAGCCCGCGTTGCAGTTAATATTATTAAATAAATCGTGTCTCTAAATAAATACTATATTCATTAGTGCAAAGCTGAGCGTAACTCGTCATTCAATTAAAGGAAAGCCGATTAATTCCTCGTGCAAAACTCTGTAAAAAAGCGCGAAATCAGAGGTTGAAAATGTGTTAAAATATGCCTAAAAGAACGATGCTGATTTCGATTAGAAATCGGTATTCGGATCGGCCCAGTGCCGAATTATAGGGACCCGAATCCGATCTAATGATTCTAAAGCATCGTGTAAAAAGTGAGTTCAATTTGATAGTAGATCGGGAAGACAAGTCATTGCAAAGCTATTCAATGAATAAAACGATGAAAGAAATCACAGTTCTGCGACACCGTCGACCGAACTTTGCACGAGGGATCTGCCAATTAAATCGTGCCACGGAGCACAGGCTTACCTTCCGTAACGTATCACGGATTGTACTTTTTCAAGGAGAAAAAACCGAGAGAAATAAATAACTAAGAAGCGTGACAAAATCATCCCGACAAACACGTGGAGCGTGCGATTAAACGTGTTTACAGAGAGATCTGTAACTTCCAAAGCTGCGACGCCCATCAATATTCAGCGACTTGTCGCATACCGAATGCGCGCGCGTAAATGGCAGTTGGGTTGTTCTACGCAGCGGACTCAGTCGACTGCTAAACGTTGTTCGTTAAACGCTGCCGAGCGGATTACATTCGCGGACGTTAAATTATAAGTTGCGCGCGGTACAGAGAGCAATATATCACTATGCTGACAATATTAATGCTTACGTAACGGCGTCATAATCGATGCCGCGCGTATGCCGGACGCCCAGTAATGAGCAAAGAATAACGATGCTTGAGCAATATAAATAGTCGACCCAAAAATTATACGGTGAAATAAGGTTGTCGTAAATTGCTTCTTCATTGTCGTGCCGCGTGTGCGCGCGTTCGCCAATTATATCGATCGATTCGCGATTTATAAGGACACGAACTACCGAGAGACTCGAATCCACTTTGATCCGTCTAATTCAATTTTACCACACTTTCAATTCATTTTCTACCCGAGGCTGAGGACAAACCTCTAAATTCTACCACTCGCCTAAGCCAGGGAACTTAAAACTCGCGATTTCACATATTTCCCACCGCGCTCCATTCAGCTTCGAACGAAACGCTCGCCTCGGATTGCAGAAGTGCGATTACAGGGATGGGTGGTCGGAATAAATTGCAAGCATTAATCGTAACAATTGCACAAACGTTTCGACCATCGTTGTCCCAATCACAAACGGCGGTACACACGCGTACGCATCCTCGCTTCGAGCCCACGCTCTGTGAACACGCAGGAGAGCCTACGAAAGGAAGCCGCGTAATGAAAGCTTGCACTCTATACCGGTCCTACGACCGAGAATTCGTTAGAACGCTCCCGTCGAATCGATCGATACCTTACTTGTTTCCATCAGCCGCGGGTCGCGTTTCAAATGAACAGGCAGTGAGAGAACAAAGTTATTCCTATGTAAGTATGTAATATCGTTACACGAGCACGCGGTTTCATCGAGAAGTACGTAACAGGCGGATCGCTCTGTAAGCCGAGCGCACCGAAGTGTCTTGCCGGTTCTCCGCTAAGCAGACGGGGGAATTAACCTTCGCCTGACGAGCACGGGGTCCCTTTTGACCCACCTGGAAATACCTGTGCTGCTCAGCAGAATTACCGTTTTAAGGAAATAAAGATCGTTGATCGGATGAAGATCTAATGTAAAATCGTATTCCAAGGATTGCACGAATGGAGTTATATTGTGTGTGTCAAAAATAGACTCCGTATGCGTCAGCGGCTGCCGAACTATCCGCCGTCTAAGGGTTAAGTATCTCGTGTCCCACTGCCAGCCGGTTTCGATTCGGCCAGGCGATTACCGAGGCCCCCGATGACTCTCGCTCGATTTCATCGACGACTGACGGCGATTGCACATTGTCTCGTTACTTGGTGTCATTTCATTTACCTAAAACAAAAACACTGTCGACCAGCCAACCTCGGCGAACACGGGACGCCCGCGCGTTGCTGTGCCGCACCAGTTCCCCATTGCTCCTCCGACGAGTGTGCGCCCGTTTCGTGGCTGCGCGGACGTACGTGTCGTTTTCAGTGGTCCACCAGAAGCTGTCCGCGAGCGGGTATGCTCGCGGGTGAGCTCAGTTGTACGGCCACGAGTGCCTGATTGAAGTGACCACGTTCGAGGTAGGCGGGTCGTCCGGGCGTCACTTCTTCATGTCGTTCATCAACGTGCCGTCCTTGCTCTTGTTCGTGTCGAGGCTCGACTGCTGACTACTTGTCACGCCGCTCCCATTCCCTGGGTACATCTTCTCCAGGTGGTTTAGGGACTCGCTTAGGAACTTCTGGAATTGACAAACGGGATTTGCTTTCACATTGTTCTTCTAGGGTGGTTATACGTTCGAAGGGACGTAGATGCTTCCACGATTAGTCTACTTGTTAATCTTTTTAAGATAATAGCTATTAACCCTGTGGAAGTTCTAGTTATCTTTGGTTCAGTAGTTTTGGGGCAGGGTTGTGTAAGAATCAAGAGGACCTATATGCTTTCTGAAGCTTCTTCAACTCTAAAAGCTATCAGAATTCAGTAAATTGTTGAAGGACTGGCTGAAAGATACATTTTAACTGCGAATTGCTCTCAAGGGGGTATTCGAAACTCTCGCTGAAGAATTCAAACACACTCGTTTTTAAAAAAGCTCCCATAATACCGCACCTGTATTGCCGTAAGAGCGGCTACAATCGCAGGACTTCCGAAACCATGTGATATGAGAGAGAAGTGCGTTAAATGTCTCTGTATGCTTGGGTCGAGGATGTGTTGTGGCCGTGTGTTGCACAGTGGTGATCTGTCTTGATTCAGCAGATCCATCAGCTCTTTGGTGATTTGTCTGAAAATACAATAGCCACTTTGAGTTTTCTTCTTCTACACTGTAAACCCAGATTCTTGAAAATCCCAATTCTTATTCTTCCAGTTCCATCACTCTAGCCGAATAATTAATCCCCGTTTGATAAATGCAGGAACGGTAATTCGTTAAAGCGTTTACGGTTCCGTTAACGTCGGGGCCCAACCATTAAACCGTATCGACGAGCGCAATCACGATTATCCCGATGAATTTCTTTCGCCATTGTTCGCGGCATGGGAATAAATTCTTACTTGGTGGCATGGAGAAGTTCTTTCCTCCTGTAGGAATCTTGCGGTTCACAATGCTGCCGGCTGAGGTATTCGGCAACTTGTTTCGCCGGGAATTCGGTTTCGCAAACATAGCCGAAGTCTCTGGCAAGGTGAATGGCTTCTCCTGAAACAAGAAATAAAAATACTTCGGTATAGGAACGGGGTTACGCAATCCTCGCATGGAGATGCATGAATTTTTTGCAGGCTATCTACGACCTAACGGAACTGGCCAAACGTCTTCCTCGTTTTAAAACCTTACAAATTTAATTACCAATCGTACTCTGAGCACGATCCTCAAACTTCTCCAATCCTTACATCGGTTTCAATATATCCCACACACTCTGCAGTGAGGCAAGTCGATGTTTAACGCTTAAAGGAGACGAGAAAGCAGCGTTTCTCTTCCAATCATCCTCCTGTCCGTAATTTTCACCCCACGGAGCTGAGCGCTAGAAGCCAGAGAATTCCTCCCCGTTTAAAATGAACGCGATGAACCCATTTCGCGCGTGCCAGTTACAAGATTGTTCTCTACCGGAGGAACGAACTAATTTACGATAATGAAACGGCATACGTGCTTTCTCTTCAGCACGTGGTCTGTTTCTCCCCTTTCGGGACGGTTCCCTCCCCGCGTCACCTACGTCTCTCTGTTGCCCCCTGCTCGCCTCCTCGCCACCGCCGTCTCTCTTTCTCGCGATGATGATGATGGCAGGTAATTAGGTACCTACAAGCACGGTCTCGAGCAAGATGGAAGCAGACCCGCTGGGCGCTATTATCGACAACCGAGCAAAACCACCCGCAGGCCGCCGGGTTTTGCCTACGAGGCCGGGAACGGAGGCCCGAGCCACCTGCAGCTAACGAATTATCCAATTTCGCGGGCTCCTTCTACTGTTTCTTCCTTTCCGCGACAGGGGAAAGGCATGCAAAACGCTTGATAATTGTCGACACGGGCATCCCTTTTATTTCCCCTTCGACAGTCCACTTCGAATGCTTCCAAGCGTTTCAGTAGAATAAGTCGACGCTGTCAGACGTGGTAGGCGTGTGTGAAAGGATCGTTACACGTGGTCAGAGAAGGGACAAATTTTGATTTCAATAAAAATGTTGAATAACGAATAAAAGCTACAAAAATTAAATTGAATAACGGTCCACGGCGATTCAAACGCGCGCCAGAAACTTAACGATGTCAAATAAAGCTGAAGTTAAGGTTATCTACAGTTAAAGTTGAGAAATTTATTCAACGCTCAAGTTGAAACGCTCGACGAGTAAAAAATTAACTTTATTCATCGAATCATCTAAAGTTAAAGTAACTTTTATTCGATCTGTTATTTAAATGGTTTTCTGTTAAGTTAATGCCCAAATCTGCATATAGTACAGACATGAGAAAAAGTTACATATTTGACTATGATTTTGTATAGATATTTGATATCCAATAAGCTGTCGATAGATTTAACGGAGGCAGAGAGAAATTGTCACCTCTTCATTGGCTATGAAGAATTCTTACTTTTTCATGAGGATAAAGAAGAATGAAAAAGTGTCTGATTATGGAAGAAGAGTATGGCAAGACGTAGCCCAAATTTTCCTTTCGTTCTTCACTTTTATTATGTGGTAAAGCGAAGCCTGCTGCACAGATGATCGAGCGTTTCTTCTCGCGGTTTCACTGCGCGTACTTCACAACGTGCTTTCTTACCGCTACACACGTAATATCAGTTGTCTACGATGCGCCACATAAATCGTATTCACCAGGCGTAATTA
The DNA here is from genome assembly GCA_910592295.1 of Andrena haemorrhoa. Classification (NCBI taxonomy): domain Eukaryota; kingdom Metazoa; phylum Arthropoda; class Insecta; order Hymenoptera; family Andrenidae; genus Andrena; species Andrena haemorrhoa. The sequence continues at coordinate 4,173,534 of OU342944.1, read as the reverse complement.
TTGTTTAATGGTCGTCTTGTTAACAACCTTGCCGCCTAGGAATATTTTGCAACGAACGATTCCATTCTAGTGTCTATTAAAAATGACGTAGCTTCGATTGTATGAAAGTCTTGTAATCGATAATCACTTGCATAATTTAATAAATGCGCCGTTCTATCTGCGCTTTTCGCAGAAGTTTATTCGCGATACTAAATTATTTGTGTGATAATGTTTATTTACTTAGAGTCTAAAGAGAAAATGCAATTACATGTTACAAGGTATCGCTATAATGCAAAGCAGTTTGAAACAACATCAAGTATGGGAAGATGGTAGAAAGGTTCTCTTGCCGTTTCAAGTGTTCCCTATATAGTTTATTAATCTATATATTATTAATCTTAACATCAATCAAAAAAATTCTTTTGCAAAAGATGTGCTCAATAATTATAGATAAAAATCGATCAAGCTCACGCCGGTCTGAACTCAAATAATGTAAGATTTTAAAAATCGAACAGACTGAAAATTTAAACTCTTGCATTTCAATTATATCTATCTTAATTCAATATCGAGATCGCAATCATCTTTATAAATACAATCTCTCTAAAGATATTTGGCTGTTATTTCTAAGGTAATTTTATCTAACAATTTCTAATAAACTATCTAATTTAATCAATATTATTTATTAATAATTTGTGAAAAATATAGAATTTATAGCTCGTCCTACATCACACGCATGAATGTTGTGCAGTCGTCTAACGTAAAAATCATGAATACTTCGAGTAATAAATAAGTATAAATTAAAATAATCAGTTTTCTCCAAACGATCGCTACCCAATAAAACCAATAAAATCTCTTTCTTCCGTCGTCGTTTTTTCTCCCATAACAAAACAGCGGTTTGTAAGTATATGTACTTTGGAAAAGCAGAAGACGGGCTTGAATTAAACACCTGTCATCAGGAACGACTATCAACGATCTAATCGTTAACATAATTAATTCGTGTAAGTTTCTACACAGTGCACGTAACAAAGTGCAACAGGTCGTTTCGATTACGTTTTAATACCGAGCACGGAGCTCGTCTACGGGATTTGCATATTACTCTTTGAATCGCGCGTTATCAAACTTCTTTTAATTACCTCCAACGAAATTCGTATTTTCGTCACGTTTCCCGTCGAAATGCAGGCGAGTGTAACATCGTGCAACATTAAAGCTACTCGTCTTTATGAGATGCAGCAGTAAGGTTTCTACGAAGAGGATGGAAATCTTCATTAAACACTGTCTACCTTCTCCACCTACAATGTTCAGAAGAATACAACATCTAACGTGTAATTGGGACCAAATTACTGAAGCATACTCAAGCTGTGGCATACAATATTTTCAGAGCTAACAAGGGACGTTCGGCAACCGGGAAATTCAGAAAATGATGAGACTTGGTGTGCAAGTAAAGTAGTTCATCCGTAACCCAACCCTATTTAACGCAAACATATTTTTACAATAGACAATCATCATTATACCAGCGGTTAGAAGTAAATTGGCAAGAAATAAAAATCTTGATAAAAAATGGAAATTGTCATAGAAATTGTATACTTTGGTGCCAATGCGCAGCTAGAAAATAAACTCCGAGAAAAAAATCCTTTCAAACCCAGATTATGGACTACCTTGGGCAACTTTTGACACCTATATTAATATCATATCAGAAATAAATATTTTCGCTCCACCCTAACGTAGTCTTGCTTGAATAATTGAATAATAATTCAAGTATTGCTTTAGGAAACCATTATCTTAATGGAAAACTTCAAATTCGATAATAGAGGTTTTATTTGTTTACAAGAAAAGATACAACACATACACAATTTATATGTATGAAAAGAGAGTATCCAGAGGTATCTCAGCATATATTTACAAAATACAAAATTTAATTTTAAGGGTTGGTAATGCGGGTAACTTGAAAAATATGGATTTGTCGGGAATTATTTTTCGCAGTTTTGTAGATGTAAAAAAGGGATGCAACTTTTGTTTAAACTTCTTTTCGATATCTCTCACCGTTCTGGAGATATTCCACGGAAGAGATTTTCCAAGGGGTGATTTCACCCCCAAAAACTGCACTATGGCACCAAGAAAAATAGGGTTGCATTACGGGTGAACTACTCTATTTGCACACCAAATTTCATAATTTTTTTAATTTCCAGGATAGCGAACGTCATTATAAGTAGGATTAAGCTTCCCCTGAAGTTAATCGTGTGTTCAATTCAGCAACTCTTCCGTGACAACGTAGGTTCTCTGTACTTTTTTTTTGATTGAGTAGGTACAGTAAAACTTAAAGCAGTCGCGCATTAACAGCGTATTGCTATTTAATACTCGTTCCATTGAAGTCCCATGGACGTGTCCCACTTCCGCCGGATTGAACGATCGACAGCAGTGTTCGATTTCTAATTTCGCGTGCAACATTGCAGGGAAGATCCCATCAGCGTAACATTTTCACGAATCTATTAATGGACCGCAACGTCGGGGCCGCTTTAACGCTCAGCCACAGTGGATTAACTGTGCCCATTTCGCGCGAGGAAATTGAATTGGCCGTTGAAAGTGTTTGCGCGGACGCCCGACGATTACTTGGCAGACTATGAAAGCGTTGTTTCGATGCGAAAGAAGGCTACCGATCGGAATGATAAACTATGATACAGACGTGATGCGAGACGACTCAATGCAACCGACAGAATGCCTCGATGCAGATGAGGGCCACAGATTGGTCGAATGTGATTGCAGATGCGAGCTACAGATTGCCGCGTGCAGCTATGCGAGAACGAATCAGCAACGTGACTCGCGAATTAATGATTAGCCTTTTTTACTTGACGACTTCAGTACGGCCATCGTTGGCCGCTGGACATTCGATCAAAAAATCGATGCAACCGCCATAAAGCGGGCCGCGGGAGATCGATTAAAAAAGCTACTTGCTTCGTTGTTTTCACGTCGTGCACTTGGCGTTAATTGCCTTCAGTTTAGTGGCTTCGACAGCAAATCACTGTGACTAATGCGGTGGTGCAGGCTGACGCACCATATTCTCAGAAAGATACAAAGTAATGCGGAAGAAATTAAGTTAAGAGTAGGGCTGGGATTATTCGAATAATTTAATATTCGAATATTTTACAAGATGTCGAATGCTACGAATAAACTTCGAATATTTGAGTATTCGAATGTTATTATTCGAATACTGATCTATTCGAATACTATTCGAATACTGATCTATTCGAATACTATTCGAATACTGATCTATTCGAATACTATTCGAATACTGATCTATTCGAATACTATTCGAATACTGATCTATTCGAATACTATTCGAATACTGATCTATTCGAATACTATTCGAATACTGATCTATTCGAATACTGATCTATTCGAATACTGATCTATTCGAATACTGATCTATTCAAATACTGATCTATTCGAATTATATTCGCCAAATAATTGAGCAACTCAAGTATTCGAATATTCGAATACCGAAAAATTCGCCAAATAGTCCCAGCCCTAGTTAAGAGAACGTGAATAGGGACTTAATAACAGAACACTTCAGATTCTGCTGTGTCACAATTTGAAGGATATTATTCGAAATATTTAATTACTTTGGATTAAAAAGTATAAACTGTTCGAGTGATATTATTCAGCTCCGCATCGACTTTCTTTATTCTACATAAATAATAATTCTCCTTCTTAATCTAAATGGTACTTTCATCTGGATGATTGTTTCTAATCTTCTGCAACCATTTCATGGATGAACAGGAAACAATATCTACAGTACCTTTTGGAGAAGGCTCGTAGAAGCGATAGGGAACACGAGATGATCGATCTTTGCAACTGACCACAAATTATTCTCGACTGTATGTCCCTATAATCGAAGTCCGAAGAAGAATTTTCGGCGGGATCCTCTTCCGCGTACCACGAGACAACTGTGTCCAGATTATAGCCATGCATGTAGTTGCGGTTTCTCTGCTGTTGAAACCCTCTCGATTACGATCGATACGTAGAAAGTATGTAGACGATGCTTATATTTATGCTCGCAATCGTGCACAGTGAAACAGTTGGCAAGAATGTTTGAAATAAATATGAGGTAGGTACAATCTGCATGGACCTTCGTCTTGTACTGTGGTTAGGGATCTGTGTGAAATACTTAAGGAGGTATATGACTAGGCATAGAAATTTAGTGAGAGATACAAAGGAGATGTTAGATATCAGAAGAAAATATGCATCTAAATTGCATGGCACTTAAAATACCAATGCATGAAAGTTTCTTCTTCACAAGAGCTTCGAGACCTGATCAAACAGTAAATTCTTCTACTCCCCTAAGCATTTTTATTCACTGTGGAATATCCCCAATAATTAATTCTAGAATATCCAGAAACACAATCCCTTACTAGTTTCGATCAAGCCATCAATTTAATTAAGATTAAGTGAGGTAAAGGTACCAGTAGTTGACCAGGTATCAGTAGTTGACAACTTTTCAGAAAAACGTGAAAAATAAGGTTTTTTGAAGTGGCGAACTGTGGGTATTAGGAGCCTGTTGAAAAGAGATAGTTGCACTTCTAAAAACCTTATTTTTCACGTTTTTCTGAAAAGTTGTCAACTACTGGTACCTTTACCCTATATTGCCAGAAAATTTAAAAACCTGCATCTGCCACGCAATCCTACCAGCCCCTGACCGAGTTAATTAACACTTATCATTCCATTCCCAACTATTATCATCGGTTCGTTTTAATGCAGATTGCTCTTCTCGGCCACATTATGACGCGCGCACAACGAAGATGATGAAAGATGTTGGTTTTTCATTCGGAGAAAATGACTTCGCGGCAGGTGGAGTTGAGCGCAAAACGAGCTTTTGTCGTGTGTAGAATCGGCGTTGCGTCACTTTGTGGCAACCAGGCACGAATTTACGCATGAATCACGCACCAGGTATACGTTAATCGTACGGGACCAAGGTATACCTATACACCTGGTGCGTTTGCGTCCTCCGTTCGAGAGGAGGTTCCCACACTTTCGCCGCACACTCCACACAACTCCTTCAACGGCTATCACACGCGGCTGCTAGACGCACGTGGATATTTCGACATGCTATATCGCTCGATTAATTTGGCTTTCGTATTGGGCTTCAGTATTACTAACAAGGGGAGGACACCATGCGGTAGACACCGATTTTTATGAGCCTTGGCACGATGGATCTATGTCGAAAATAAGTAAATAGGTGTCCGAGCGTTTAAGTCAATAGCCTTTAATAACCGAGATATTTACATGTAAATTATTAAATATTTCATGGTGGCTCTGGGGTTTTAATGGGTAAAATTCCCACACTACCCTGGCGCCCACGGGGGATTCCCCTCTGAAGGAGTCGAGGTGCCTTTTGAAGATTTCCCCAAGTTAAAAAAATGTATAAAAATATAATTTATAAAACAAATTTCTAAAGATTTTTTAACGTGGAGGCATCTTCAAAAGGCACCCCGACGCCTCCAGAACGGAATTTCCCGCGGGCGCCAGGGTAGTGTGGGATTTTTACCCACTAAAACCGAACGGCCACTATGAAATTTTTAATAATTTACATGTAAATATCTCTATTATTGGCTGAAACGCTCAGACACCTGTTTACTTATTTTCGACATAGATCCATCATGCCAAGGCTCATCAAAACCGGTGTCTACCACATGGTGTCCTCCTCTTGTAAGCTCGTACACCTCGGAGTACACAACTGACGCATCCACCTGAGCTTATTTACAGATCAGTTAAATGTTCTCACTCTTACTGTCCCCATCCATGTTTCCCGAAGGAATTTCCTCACATTAGAACGCAAAATTTTTTATTTTCTATCTATATTCCGTATTTTGTCTCCACGAAATATAACTTCTCCGTAGACATCACCATGAAGAGCAATGAAGACACATTAGGTTCCCCTATTAGGCGACCCAACCTGTACTTAGCAATTCCGAAAAGTGTAACGATGCTTCGATATGAAATATTAAAATTAATAAGTAGATACGAACACTGCGGCGCAATAAGTTTTCTCTCGGGGAGTAATCTGTGGACCAGAGGAACTGAAGATGCGAAATCCAATTAACGAGCAGTATGTGATCCCTTGGCGTCACAAATCTACACGGTTGTAGGTTACGCGCGTCGTGCACCGTATAATTAGATTTTATCCAACGACATCGCCTGCACATATTTATTCCAGTTATTCAAATAAGCGCCGATAATGACAAATACGTCGGGGCATCCTACGTCCGTTATATTTGCTCTTTGTAGGTGTATGTATTCTAGACGCGTGTCCGTTAGACGGGGGAAAAATGAATTGAAATATACAACGCAGCGGTTGTTCGCTTAGAATATCTCCGAGATTAACTTCCGTCTTCGAAATGAGGATTCTGAGCGCCCAATGAAACGAGTTTCAAAACCTGTATGTTGCGAGACAGTTAATTAGAACGCTGAACGGAATAGTCCAGGAATACGCACGGCTAACTTAATAGAATTCATTTTATCGTTTATGCATTATTAAGGGGCAACGCGATTTTCCCCGGCGATGCTTAAGAAAATTGGATGTCGCGACAGTGCATTAAAACGAATTGAAAATTTACTGGGTATCCAACCGCGCAACCTGCTGACTCTTTATAATTTTTAATCGATCGCGCTGAAACTACATTATGCTTCGTTACGTTACCTGCTAATTATTAGATGTAGCGAACACTCTTCGCGCGGGAGAATTGAATATTGAGCGAATTAAGATTTGAATTCTGGTCGAATATGTAAATTTCACCGATGGATAAATATCGCCACGCTTAATCGAGAAGCACTGTAATTTTAAGCACCATCAGAGTTCTTAAATGTTCCCGATCATTCCAATCGAAATTCGATTACTTAACACGGAAATAGTGTAACATCAAGTCAATTTTATCGCAGGCAACATTGACATTGGTATCAAATCGTTAATAATTTAGCCGTGACATTATTTACGTAAATGCAAATGCTTCTCCGGTTTCTGGTACACTAACCAGTTTTATAAATTATCGAGAATATATAGTCAAGCTTACACGTCGGTATTATTAATTTCGCAGTTAATTAATTCCCACCGATGAGAGAGTGTGAAAAATCTGTTTTAGACCGAGTTAGAAACACGAGTGACTAAAGGTCAATCGAATGGAGCCTGACATTCTCCACTTTTGCAATCTGTCTCCGTTTGAATCATGTGATAACGTTTTGAACTTAACAACTTCAAACATCGTCTTTCAAAATCACATTAGCTTCCACATTTACTACAGAGTTTTATTAAATGGAGGTTGTGAAGTCTATTAGTTGACGAGAACATTAAAACTCACCTTCCACTAATGACGTTAAGAGCGTGACATTGGCTGCCTTCCTTCTACCGGCTGGCAAGTTCAACCCAATTTTTTCCAGCTTTTCCCTAAGCAGGCGTCCGCCATTTTTAGACTTTGCTCTGAAAACAAAAGAACGATGCAGTTAGTCAGTGTTGCAATTGTTTGGCACTGCTGCTCGCTGGAAAGTTACGCGAATTCTCATTTCTGATAATTCCGTGGTGAAAACTTCTGATTATTCTGCATAGAGTAGGCAGGGCCGGCGCGAGGATGGTTGGCGCCCTTGTGCAAGAAAATTTTTGGCGCCTCTAAATTTTTGCACCTGTTTTCTATTTAATATGTTTTGTCTATTTACGATGTACAATAAAAAAAAATAATTACATTTACATTTTGTTTATATGGGAGTTGGATTCCTTTATTATTAAGTCTGCGATATAGTTTTTAGCGCCCCCTTCGGCTGGCGCCCTTATGCGGCGTATTACTTGCATCATGTGTTCCGCCGGCCCTGAGAGTAGGGCAAATCGTGAGGTAAGAAATTCAAATCTCAGTTACTATAAATGTTGCCCCCAGAAATTGAGCTCATCGTATACTCCCTTTCACTTCAAGATGTGTCGCAGGTACATCGATGCATTTTTTAAGAGAAGTAGACCAAACTATTATTTCTATTCTTCCTTAGAAAAAAGGCTATAAGTAGCCTGCCACTCTGCCTACTTCCTTAGCAAACATTATCCCAACACCTGCGCGATAACAGTGGAGCACGAGGATCACTTCGTATCTTTTACACATAGCAGCGCCTTGCACCGAGTTGCGTAATCGAGTTATTCACCCGTCTCGTCTTGTCAATTCATTGAAATAAATCTTTTTGTCTCCGGGCCCGCTTAAACGCGCGCTCGTTAAACTAAGGCTCCTTCCAGAGCACAAGAATTTCGAAACGGAACTGCTCCATTAATCATTTTTGCCGTGTTCTTTGAAGGAAGCAGAGAAAAAGAAATCAACGAGCAGGGCGGGGGGCGAGGGGAAAGATGAGGCGAGACGAGGAGGCCGCGGGGAGGCAACGACAGAGAAACGAGAAAATTAGCATAATCCGTAGCTACGCGTGTCATCCATCGACTATTGAGCAACTCGACTTGCGGGTAAGTCGATTGCGGAGCAAGATACTTTCGAAGACGTCGAACGTGGTCGCAAAAAACTAACTGTTACACATAGGTACTATTTACATTGAAACCTACCTTAAGGGGTTATGCCTACCTGCAAGGTCTGAAAACACAAGTATTTTCGGGATTTATTTTTAAAAACTTGAAGACTTTTTTAAATAAACCTTCATGTATTCGAAAGTGTACGTGTTAAACTACTTGTAGTCATTTTTGCGATGGAAAATATAAATAAATAAAAAAAATACCAGCGATCTCCCGGCAGCGATTTTTTTATCAGTAGTTTGCGGTGACCACTCTACTTCTGACCTGGTTCATCTGAACTAAAAAATTCGGGGGAATTTAGTTACTATATTGGATTATCTTGTCCCTAATCGTTCATTATACCAAAATATTAATTTGCTACGAAATGACGGATTCTCATAGCAAAAGCATCGATTTTCACCACAGAATCGCGCTCATGTTTCATCATTTTTCATTTGTAAAATAAAAAGTACGCAACGAAAATGAAAAAACCACTATTAAGGATAAGATAATCTAATATACTAACTAAATTTGGTCGAATTTTTATTTCTGATGAAGCAGGTCAAAGCTACAGTGGTCACCAAAATAAAAAAACGCTGTGAGGAGATTGCTTATAATTCCATTATTTATTTAGACATCGCATTGCAGAAAAAACTGCGAGAACTTTAAAATATATACTTTCGAATATACAATCGTTTATTTAAAGAAGCATTGAAATTTAAAAAAAATCTTGAAAATACTTGCGTTTTCAGACCTTGCAGGTAGGCATAACCCCTTAAACAGTCTTTCTCAATCTACTTAAAAAAAATGGCCCTTTTCAACTGCCCATGGTTTCCCGGTACCATAGATACTCGAATCATGGAAAACCACTCATCTTTCTTCACCAATTCGTTTCCCGCGTCTCTCCGGAATCATTCTCTTCCACCGATCTCGCAATTAGTCAAAGTCACGAGGCCCCACCGGGCCCGAAATCGTCGGCGATGGTAAAGCCCCAGCAGCTTGATCACGAAGATGTATGGCGAACGTAAAGGAGTCAACAATCTTGACACAGGGAACGGGCCGGCAACGCGAACAGGTTCTCGAGTACATCTTTTCGCGGAACACCGTCGAGAGTTCGATAGTGCTCCATCTTAACACACCCTATTCATCCATCATTCGAGGACCGGGATAACGGTAACGCACGTGTATCGCCCACCTTTGTTCGATTCGACCAGCCGGTCCGGCCGGTAATCTTTCGCTCGGCTCGGCAATTAATACACTTTACCGCTACAACATTTTAATATATCTGCCCCGGGATCTACGCTGCCGATGCTCCCCGTGTCTGCTTCCTCGTAACGTGCCAACGCATCGTGCCCGGGACACCGGTTTTATTTATACTCGTTGTAATCCCCTTCGATGCCGAGATACCGCGATGCCGGCCACTTGATTTAGAAGTGTACCCAGCTTCGGGAATTCCTGCGGTAATTCGTGAACGTTCACGGCCCGGGGATCAGTTTCACTCGGGGAACGATTAAACCTGTTGTGCCTGTCTCCCGGCGATCGAGGCTCGCGCGTCGTCCCTTTATAATCGATCAAACTTCGTTGACTTGCGGATGCAAAGCAGAAGGTTGAATTTTGCAAGATGAGTGACTTAAGGTATCGAGCATTAAAATTCTTGCCAGCAAAGTTATATTGCTGGCGTTACTGCGACGGTTAAGCAGGGTTACCGTGAATGTGCACGCATACTTTTCAGTTCTTCGTAGGCTATAGTTTTCAAGATATACAGGAAAGTAGGAAAGCACACGTTAAGGGGTTATGCCTATCTCAGGTACTTGCTACCTGCAAGGTCTGAATACGCAAGTATTTTCGAGATTTTTTTAAATTTGAAGACTTTTTTAAATAAACACTTGTATATTTGAAAGTATATATTTTAAAGTTCTTGCAGTTTTTTTGCAATGCGATGTCTAAATAAATAATGGAATTATAAGCGATCTCCTGACAGCGTTTTTTTTATTATGGTGACCACTGTAGCTTTGACCAGGTTTATCAGAAATAAAAAATTCGGCCAAATTTAGTTAGTATATCAGATTATCTTGTCCTTAATCGTGGCTTTTTCATTTCCATTGCGTAGTTTTTATTTTACAAATGAAAAATGATGAAACATGAGCGCGATTCTGTGGTGAAAATCGATGCTTTTGCTATGAGAAGCCGCCATTTTGTAGCAAATTAATATTTTGGGATAATGAACGATTAAGGACAAGATAATCCAATATAGTAACTAAATTCCCCCGAATTTTTTAGTTCAGATGAACCAGGTTAGAAGTAGAGTGGTCACCGCAAACTACTGAAAAAAAATCGCTGCCGGGAGATCGCTGATATTTTTTATTTATTTATATTTTCCATCGCAAAAATTGCCACAGGTAGTTGAACACGTACACTTTCGAATACATAAAGGTTTATTTAAAAAAGTCTTCAAGTTTTAAAAAAAATCCCGAACATACTTGTGTTTTCAGACCTTGCAGGTAGGCATAACCCCTTAACCTTTAAGGGGTGTTTTCACACAGAAGAATCGGAAATGGGCACAAACGAAAAATTGTCTGATACTTCTATTGAGGTCCTCTACAAACCTGCAGAGTTTAAAAAAAAATCATAATGCCCGGGTACCGAAACTTCCCTTTTTAGTTTGGTACCACTTGACTTATAATTAGTATTTCCATAATCTACATGAGACAGGTACCTACAGTGTTTCTTCCTGCCTACGCGCTTGCAGATATTCGATCCGAACGGAAAGTATTACAGGGGAAGGGATTCACGTTAGATGGGAGCCTCCCCATATATTTATTATCGACGTCGTCACAGCGAGTCCTTTGAACGTGACGAGAGCAATCCTCCACTCATTACGGAGTCTTGTCCCGAGAAGGATTCTTGTCTTCTTACAGCTAGCAGCTCGCTCATTCGCAGGATTTCTACGGCCTTCTTCGCGCCCTTCGACTCGATTTCCCCCCGTGGCGCGAATTCTAGGACACCCTGCACCCCTGATTACTCGAGACGTCCTCGAATACTGGCATCGTTAATCGTCGACGACTGCCGCGTGATATTAGTAAACCAAAGGACCCTCCGTGATCGGACGGATTCTAGACTCCGTTGTAACGATCGGCGATGAAATGCCGATAATGCAAGTTAAGAATAAAGTACAGCGTACGGTTACTTAATTAAAAAGAGGGTGGTTTCCCCTGTGAAAATTAATAGAGCCTGTGCTCTACTCGGCAGACATGGATTTTTTTCAAAATTAATTCTGTACGAAAGATGATTAAGTTTCGCCTTTGCCCTAGCTACATCTGCGCGAGTTTAATATAAAAAGTGTATTAATATAGAAGATAACTAAGGATAGTCGTTTATAATTATTGTCATAGTTGAGTGATCAAAGATTGCATATTATGCTTGAATAGAATTTCTCTTTTCCCAATCATCTCTTATTCAATTTTGCCCATTTACATCACCTCGCTTCTCGAGGTAGTAATAAATTCAGAAGTTACGGTACAGGAGAAGGCATTAAGATCTATAATACGGCCGGCGGGCGGACATCAATCTTTTTTCGAATAATTGATGATGCTTCAATTATCTGCATCCCAGTAGAAACAGTCGCATTTTCGAGATCTTTTCCAACGTAATATTACTGTCGATCGTAAACTGTTTTGGTTTGGCTATAAAGTTAGAGCGCCACGAATCCAAGGGAAAGTGGAAGAAATACTTAGATGAACGAGGGAGAATATGGGTAGAAATTTACGATGTCGTCAAATCACCGTCGGCGAATAATGCTGCAATGCAACAGCTATCATTTGCATCGTCTACGATTTGTGAAGAAGTGTGATTTATATTAAGGATGTATCGGGCCTACAATATTAGACAAAAGTATATGAAATTTGAAATACTTGAATATCTACAACTTACGCATAGTAAATCTAGATGTAAGGAGCTCGAACGACAGTAGGAGTCTTATTTCTACTCCTGGAAATGTACTTTTCACTTAATAAATGCTTTTTTAAGCTTTATTAACTTTTGGCAGTGAAAATGCCCTGAATTTGCAATTTTCTCAAGTTATAATTTATTTCTTTAAAACGGCGCAGTGAAAACAATTGAAACTCGGCAGATATTTTCATCTATCCATATACTACACGTATAAAAAAATTGAAAACATTGGTACCATTTCTTCAACCTTTTTTCAACGCTTTTATCTATCAAGATCGTCTATCCTACGTGTAAAATCAGTGAAAATTAAAATCGTTATAACTCAGCAACCGTTTAGTGAAATCGTTTAAAATTTTTGGAGCACATCAGGAAGATTAAAAAGAACAATCTCAGAAATTTTCATCAAATTGGTACCATTTTTAAGACAGGTCCGATACATCCTAAACTTTTAATGCTGCGAAAGTGTTTACGTGTACGTACATTAATTCTTTTCATATTTATTAGTCAATGGATTACTTTTCCAACTTGCTACTTCGAGATTCGTTGCTCGTCAAATAATAATCAGAATATAGTATTCCCATGTTGTGTTATTGAAAATGCTTCGCGTTAAACAGCAGATATTACAATGCAGAATTACCACGCACTCAAAGGTAATTGTCAAAGTCGTTAACCGATTGCGAGAATGGGCTGGAACGAAAATGAAGCGGGAAATTATGAATGAAACATACGTTCGAATTACCTTTTTACGATTGCCACATGAAAAACGAGCATTTACGTTTCCACGCTGCACCGTGTAAATTTTTTTGCGCTGTTTCGAACAAACGTTTGCACGATCATTATACAGTGTACAACGTGGAATACTCAATAGCTTTTCAGACGTAATCATCTGTGATTTACGCGCAAGAAATTATGCTATTTTAAAGGACTGCTGGAAAGGCAATAATACTTTCAACGCATGGTACGAAGATAAAAGTAACTTCGGCAAATCAATCTTGTCCCCGTCGTGTTGGTCCAAAGCTTCCGTTTTCTTCAATACATTTATTGTTGTTAATTTGACCTAACTCCATTATTAGATGGTTTTCACCATTTAGGCAACTTTCTGGTTTCTCGATTGCAGTCGGAAAACTCAAAAGGAACAACTCATGCATGACACTTTTAACTATCTACAATAGGGCGCAGCGATATTATATAGGCAGGTTCTTTTCTCTCCTAAAACTGATTATATAATCATAATTACAATATAGTGAAGACATGAGTATTTTCCAAATTTTTTTACAGTTGTGTTTGGTTAATCAAAAGACAACTATTCCGCACCCAGGCCAACTGAAAATTCAAATTTAAATTTTCCGCTGCGTCCTGAATATACAATTTTTTGAAGTACTACAGGTAAAGATAACTTTCTAATCGACAGAAGAAATACAGATCTGTACCATGAATGTAATAGAATTTCCCACACCAGTTCATTGAAAGTTGTCCACGTTCCGTATACGACATTGCAAGAAACGATATCTCATCTTGCGTTTCATATGACCGGACAGTTTTCACCAAGTCCACAGAGAAGCTGCATTAAATCTATCGGTGAATTGAGCGTGGTGCACCACAGAATGCACGGCTATATCTATCACACCTAACCACGCAGAATATTCCTTTTTGTCCCAGTGAAAAATTCCCGTGAAACTTACAAAAATTATTCGACACAGTTCATTCAGAATCTCAACCAACCACAACGATGCCATCCGCGACTCCCTCGATGAATGGACACTGCGAAACGTCGAATTCCAGGATCGTCGAACGGGCAATAAAATATCAATTGCCCGTCAGCGTTCGAGGAGTCGATGAACAACGTTGCAGTTTTAATTTCGCCGGTCGCAACCGGCAATCGGGAGGGGTTGCGCGTCGTGGGCCCTCGGAACGACGAACGGGGAGATCGTTGCCGGTACTGTAAAGCCGTCGCTCGTAAACCTTAATTCACCGCGAAGGTAGAACAACGCGGCGGCAAGGGGGACGAGGCGGGCAGCGAGAGACAAAAGAAAGGCAGATGGGCACGGTAGAATCTATGGTGGCAAGAGAGTTGAGCGCGTGTAATTATCAGCCGGATCGCTATTCGAATGGATGAATTATATCGTCGCGGTCTGCGTTGCGCGTCGGACGCGAGCTGGCTGCCCGAGGGCGACTCGTACCGCAGGAATTGACACTCCAAGCCATGCAATTATTAATGTCTCATTTGCATCGGGGATAGATCGGGCCCGTTTATTGGCAGTTTAGCCTCCGCTCCCTTCTTCTGCCGCCTCCTGTTCTCTCTGGCGTGGAATTTGCCCCAGTTCATGGGACAACCCCGATGTTGCTCTGGGGTACGTTTTGCGGGTAGTCGGGCAGCATCGATACCTGGGCGTGCTAAAAATTTGGTAAACACTGGGGGGTTGAGTAGAAATATGAAGAGAATAGGGCTAGTCTTATGAAATGACACAGTGGGCAGTGGCGGACTAGCCAGAGTGTCAACTTGCCTGGTGGCAAATGGGCCCTGTGGGGCCCCTTAAACATCAGACAATATGTTAAAAATGTTAATGACCATTAAGGCGGAGTGATACTATGTAGACGAAAATTTATATTTGAATTTTCAGTTGGCCTGGGTGCATTTTTGGAAAAATATTAACCTGCAAACATGAATATTTTTCCAAAATTTTTTACAGTTGTGTTTGGTTAATCAAAAATAAGATTCACATCTTGAATTTTTACATTTTTAAAAAAAGGAACCTGCAAACATGAATATTAACCAAAATTGTTTACAGTTGTGTTTGATTAATTAAAAGACAACTATCCCACACCCAGGCCCCCAGAAAATTCAGATTCAAATTTTCAAAATGCAAAAAATAAGATTCACATCCTGAATTTTTTAATTTTTAAGAGAAAAAGGAACCTGCAAACATGAATATTTTTCCAAAACTTTTTACAGTTGTGTTAGGTGAATCAAAAAACTATCCCACACTCAGGCCAACTGAAAATTCAAATTTACAATAGAAGTTCCAATATGATTTCCTCATGCAACTAAAATTTACGTTACATTACTATTTTAATAAAAAAATTTAATAAAACCATTTCTCCCCTTTGTCTCCCGGCAACCAATATTTGTACACCCTACTCCGCCACACAAAAGACAGTGGGCATTAAGTTTGGACCTTACAAAACTGGAGAACAGTTTAGAGTTTGATATCTTTAATAAGTCTGTCCATCATCTGACAAAAGTGGTAGCAGAGATGCCACGTTTGATAAGACATAGAGGACCATACAAACGAAACTAATCGAGGAACGTATCTTTCCATTACCACCCCTTAAGCACAATGCTAGCACGCCCGCGAGATTTAATACACCGAAACCTGTTTCCAGCCCGAGCCACGAAAACGTTGACCTATACCACTGATTTTCTCACGGGCTCGTTAACATCCCGCGCATCAGAGGCTGGAAAAGATGAAGGACTCCTATTACTCGCTATAACTGCGCCTTAAAGCACACGCAACCCCCGTCGTATCACTCCTCATCCGCGCTAGGATCCGCGAAAAATCGAGCCGCGCGAGGCGTTCGTACCAGTTTACGTTAGGTGCCGCGTGCGTGAGATATACCCGCCCGTTGCCGCGGTGATTTATCCATGCCTTTGGTGATAAAGCATTGCGCAACGGATAGTGTTCTGGCCGAGTAAAATGGTGAATCAGATAAAGAAGAGCGCTTCCCGCTTCCAAGAGGGAGACGTCATAAATCAGCCGGCCGCCCGTGTTCGAGTGCGAGGTGGCCCCGAACCAGCGCGAACGCGCGTTTATTAATTAAACCGCGCAGATAGAGCCGCGTAACGGTGAAAGATATCGGTATCGTAGTTCTTCCGCGGTATCCGCCTATCTCGTTCATTGTTCCGCCCGATCGCGCGGCTTTTTGCATCGCGACGGACAAATGTCCGGAAGTGTACGCGTTATCCGCGATAAAGCTGCTCTCCCTTATCGCTCCCAGCCTCTACGCGCTAGTTTCCCGATGAAACATCATGCAGGATCGCACAGATACCGTTAAATACTTGTCCGATCTGGACGAACAGGTACGGGTGGCTCATGGGGCGTAAGATGTATCATTCAGAAAACACGTTTCACGCATGAAACGTAACGCGCTCATACTTTCTCGGTGTACAGCCCCTCTAGGCTTCGCTGGGAAAATTTGTTGAGTGCCTTGAGGTTTTCTAGCGACTTCTCTGTAGCTTATTCTGTTGCCAGTTCTCGAAGTTATGCCTGACACCGTATCAGTCTTTTTATTCTACACTTTTATCGTTAATACTGTGGTAGATTTATTTGTTTGCTAATGCATCTCTTAGAATTAAATGCTGTACGATAAACACTGATTGCTGTAGAATCTTTTTCACCGCGCAAATATCCCGCGGAACGGAATAAGACGCCGTTGAATATTCAAAGGAAGAAGCATCGACGGTACTGGCAACGATATTTCGTTATTTCGCGCGCGGAGGCATCAAACAACGGGCGTATCGTTGTCTGACTGCGAAGGGGCTAATCCCCTTATAAAATTGTATTATGGAAACGAAGCTCGCGGAGGCGGTGCTGCAGCAGAGGCGGAGGAAAGTTTCCAGGCGATAATCGTACCTTCGTAAGACTCCGCCAAGGAGACTCGCGTTCAGGCATTCCGGCGGCGATAGTCGTCTCTGTACCTCGGCTACCGTAACTTTGTACTTGCTGGTGCTGCTTAGTAACGATAATCGTCCTGGAACCGAACAGAACACGTCCGATGGCTGCGCGTTCCCACTCAGCATCGTCTTCTCGCTCCTGTCCGATGGCTTCATGTCTGCAACAGTAGAGTACGTCAGCACGTGTAGTGGGTGTTCACTCCCTCGATCGATTAGAAATTAATTAGCGAGTGTCAGGTGTACGAGGTGGGCGATAAATGCTTTCGTGTACTGTAGTGATGGAGCACACGTGTGCCTTCTATTGATATCTAGTGCTGACTGTATAATAATGGGTTAAAGAATGCTATGGAAAATTGGAGATGCTATTTAATGTTGGCGACAGATTTGTGCATTAATTACATAAAGAATTAATTAAATAACGGGTCGACGGAAATTTACTTTATTTATTCGACGAATAGGGTTAGTTTTTTGTTCATCAAGTGTTTCAACTTCAGCGTCGAATAAATTTTTCAACTTTAACTTTAACCCTTAACTGGTATACTGTTTTTTTGCAAACGTAACTGGTATACTGGGGTCGTGGCAGACCCCAAGTAAAAAAGCACACAGAAATTTTTAAAATCGACAGTAGTTCAACCTCTATGAATATTTTGTTCTTAGGTAATGTATAAAATAATAGAAACGTAGAAAGTTAAGCTATTATTATAAAATTAAGTAGATATTCAGCTTACAAACTTAGGCAACCAAAAATTTTGCAGCGAACTTTGCGTGCTTGGGGTCATGGCCGACCCCAGGACACCAGTTAAGGGTTAATTTTAATCGACACATGACGAATATTTTTTGTAACTTTCCTGCTTTATTCGAAATTTTTATTTAAATCAAAATTTTGCCTATCTGGTTGAAGAACACTACTTAGGAACTTGTATTATACATTAAAGGCTAAAGTGAATGTGATAATCGCATTATTCGAGAAGAATAGCAGATAAGTAATCTTCTTCGATTTAAGACAACGAAAACATAGATTATAATTATTACACTTTCCCGTGAAATATTCCACTATTAATCTCGTCTCGTTGATAAAAGGAATGCAATAATCTTCTTACGATCACTGTATTCTATTCCTGTGGGAGGTCAAAGAGAGGTTTCAGCGATTCCTCGACGGGAAGGAATACCAAAACCGAAGGTTCTTCTGAAATTACGTTATCCCAGGTGGCCGGTGGTGTGTGTGCATAACCATGATCGGAGCAATATCCTCGCGAAATATTTTAAATTCACCGTGCTGGCCTGTTTTCATTTCTATGCACCGATAGTCCGGCATTATTGCATCGTTCCTCTGGAATGCTTAATATAAGGGCCGCGGGGATCGTACAAAGCCGTGTTATTACAAGGCGAATCGATGGTCAACTTATAACTTGAGACTCTTCATCGCCGGTTAGCTCGATCATGAGGTACACCTATGGTTTGTGGTAGCGTCAGTTTTCCACCAACGAGCTCGAAATTCTTTGGCAAAAATGCGGCAATACGACGCGCGGTCTTCGCTCTTCCCTTCTCAACTTAATATTCATTCTCCCATTCAAACATTCCTATCGATATCCAACGAAAATTTCTCGCAACTGACTCAAATTTCTAAACTACCCACTCTGCGCAAGAAGGAAATTTATAAAATCGTTTCGGTCGCACACTTTCCATCTTGAAATACCGAGGACTGAGAATTTCTGCGCAAAAAAATGTCGCGTCCAGTTCCCATAGATTTTGCACTGTTTGCCGATGAAAACTTCATGAAACCTTAGATATATCCCGTGCATTATGTATACGGCGTCGTTTCTTTCCGCGCGAAGATCGATCGCGATTACCGCGCGGAGTCGAATATACACCGCGAAGTATAGATTTCGCTTACACATTCGTATTCATGAAAACGTGCGGCGGGGACGTGAAGGGGGCAAGCGAGGGGAAGAGGAAGAGAGCGCAAACAAGTTGTCAAGCAGAATCAATCCGCATCGAAGTCTCGATCGGACGGGTTAGGTCAAACGGGTAATAAATTTCTGCGCGAACCAAATAGGTCGACGGTGTGTTTGTTCCCCGCTTAGAAATTGTAATCTCGAGAGCGGAACGGTGGAAAATCGTGTAACGGTAACCCCGGCTGTCGGTAGCATTGATCGAACAATTTGGCGGTATCGAAAACCTTATATCCCGCCGGGGGACTGCTGATTTATTAGTGGTTCTTGTGACATACGCGACAATAAAGTCACGTGTTTCGTATACTAGCACGCTGTCGCGGAAGAAACGAAGATTTTTCTTTATCCGCCATGAGAACTCAATTTCTAACGTTCGCACCATTAGGGGCCGTTCTTAAATTTCGTAAGGGTAATTTTGGCGACTTCTTACTTAGATTTTATATTCCAACCCCTATCCTGTCCTTACGTAATACTTTTTACATTCCATTTTCTCAGTAATTAAATTTCTTTTCATTTAACTCGGCTTCGGGAAATTTAAACTAAAGTTACTTTTCTGGAATAATGATAGAATTTGTATTTATTGAAAATTAGGTTAAAAATATTACGTAAGACGTAGTCTAAATATTGAAAAAATTTATTAATCAGAAAAACTCTTGAAAAGTAATTAGAGCGAAAAGAGTTGAATATTTGTAGTTCACCGTCAGTTGAAATGAAGTGTACCAATTGCACAATCTAAAATCGACAAGATATCTGTGCAAGTAATAGGAAATGCCAGAAGGTGTCACTTTAGAAAATTGAAGAAGGAATGCATCAGCTGCCTCGAAAGTTATCTCGCTTCGTTATCTTCATCTTGGTAACGGCACTCGATCGTGCATTAAATTATTTAATGGGAATAACAGATGCTTTAGCTCACGTTAACCATAGCGGCGTAAAACGTGTAATTACCCAGGTTCGTTTTAACCTTTCGCCGTGCGAATTGTGAAACCGTCTCACTCATCGATGAGCCCGCTATCGGTCAATCGATCCTGAGTTAATTACAAAGGCATGTATCCGTTAATTCAGCGAGACTGCTGCCAGCGATAAACGAGTCTCGTGACATTTTCAGCAAAAGTCTCTTGATATTATGGTAACCGTCTACATACACCTATCCCTGCAAGCGTCGCATTATGACGAATGTTCTCTTGCACCGAAACCGGTGCTACTTCAAGTCATTGTTAAATAATATCAGCGTGTGCTATCTACTGCAATTACTCAGTGTGTTAAGACTGAGTGGAGGCGAATCAACATTCATCCTCAGGTGGTACCGTGCTTTCTGACACTTCAATGCGCAACAGTAACATTTTCCAACATTTCCACGATCAATCATTCGAGCAGCAAATTATTTCACGCGCACAAGTACCCTATAAAGATACCATCGAAGTCTCAAAGTGAAGACAAATCATTGAACGATACATTCTAACACTTACACCTCGAAGTGCACCACCAACAGCCACTTGCATCGTATAAAATCGTTCCCACATTTTCCGTGAACCTTCGTTAGAAAAACAGAGCGTACAGCATTCTGTCACGAAGATATACAGCGACAAACGAGAGGCGCCAGAGTCTCAAGTAGAATAAGTCGCGCATAGACGGGCAGAGGAAGCGAACGTTATCGTAGCAGAGTTGCTACGATATTTATCGAGCGCGATTAAAATCCAGCCTCGTAAATTCTTCCGTATGAATTTCGTAGTCCGCTGGCTAATGAGAGTTTCAGTCATCTTTCACCTTCTCCTCAACGGCGCCGTGTGGAAGCAGCGCGCGCGTGTTTCACGGGCAACATCCTCGCCACGGCATCTCGGGATTGCCGCCGTCTTGTTTCAGCGGAGATAACGTCTAGGAAGTCGCCACTAGATAATTTGTCACTGGGGAAACGTGGATATATTGCCACCAGGCCGTTGAAACAAAAGTGCCAAGGGGGGGCTTGGTCACGACTGCCTAGAACCGTGAAACCGTCACCCTCTCGGCCACCATGTGTATCTACGCCCACGTTAATCGCCGTGTTGCACTGTTGCACGGCGATAATTAGACCCGGCGAATTTGTAGTAATAGCGATTTCAATTACGGCCACTGATACCGATCGCCATTATCCCTGGAAGGACTGTCGGTTTCGCGACTGACTGCACGTGTTTGCAGGCTGCGCGCAATTTGTTAGGGTTCCTTTGATTATTTTTTAGTGATTAATTGGGGATGTTAAAGGGTGGATTTTTTTAATATTCACTTCAGGGGTGGGGAGTAAAATAGTACGAAGATTTGTGCGAATGCGGTAAGGGTACCTAATACTGCCTAGGAAAAGTTAAATCGCTGTGATATTTGTAGGACTCGAAAAACTTAAGGCATGCAAAAATCAGGGGCTGAAAAAAGTGTAGGCCTAATATCGGCTACTCACGAATTAATAACTTTAAATATATATATATATATATATATGAGTAAACTTATTAATAAAAACACGTGTGAAAATAACTTTAAAAACTCATAAAATTTTTAGAGAAACCGCATTTGGAGAAAAAATTGATCAAAAACCATTTATATATAAGTTATTTTCACGATGTGTTTTTATTATTTCTTGCTATATAAATGGTTTTTGATCCATTTTTTCTCCAAATGTGGTTTCTTCAAAATTTGTACCCCGTTAAGATTCACTAAACTACTTCCCTCTCTATAATTGTTGATCACATGACGCTGTAATTACAGTATGTTTTCTACATATGTTTAAGTACTAATTCAGTTCACGACCCATAAATTTTAGCGCTCGCTTTGCGAGATATAACGAGTGGTAATGTTTGGAACCTGGGCGGTATTAGGCACATCCACCCTAAGTGTCTTATTTTGCTAATCTATCGACTCGCGTTTCTGCTGTAGCTCTCCCCGTGGTAGGTAGAAAGAAGAACTTTGTTTCAGTTCGGCTATTTAGGTCATTTACTCGTCACTGAATTTCTATGGCGCGTCACATCTACAGCTGCGCGTGTGTTTTTATGAATTCCTTTGATGACAGTCCCATTTCCAAAGTGGGCTGCGGTTAAAAGGGCAGGTACACGCCGCGCAAGTAACTGTCGCGATTTAAATCTTGAAATCCTGTCACGCCGCTGAAGCAACAATGAGTTTTTCACCTAATATATCATAGCATCGAGCCGAGCGCCGATCGACGATCGTTTGTCAGAGACATCGATCGGAACGATGCCGCAAAAGCGTGGGCAGTCAATTAAACTCTCGAACAGCGATAAATCGACGCTGCTGTTCGAACGTTAGGCTGAATAAAACTCCTTTTTATTGACGTCAATGGATCTGGAGATCGAAGCGGCCGCTTGACGAGTAGGCACTGGCAAAAGGTAAAACGTGGGCGAGTTTGCTCTCCACGATGGCAGAACGTTACAATGCCGGGAAAGTTGCAAACGGTGTAATATTGCCGAGTGGACGGCTTAATGATAACAAGCCAGCGTGGTTCCCAATCACGGAAGTTCGTTCATGGAGATTTTGTAATGTTTTCTGTTATTCGAACTTACGAAGGAATGTCTAAGGCAGGATCTTGGAATAGAGCATTAATTCCTGAGCTTTTTAAAACTATATCTGTGCACTTGGAGTGTTTAAATGCAGAACATTAGTAGCTGGGGCTATTATTTATTCAGGAAGCTGTGGAATAGTTAAGCTACGAAAGAAATGAATTTGCAGTGAATATTTTGATCGGAATAACGCTTTTGAAACTGTTACTAATTCCTACTTGCATCCGGCGAAGAAGCCTGTAATAGACAAACATTACTGTACTTAATGTGAGAATTAACGAGTACAATCCACTATTTTCACGAATGGCTGGTCTAGCAGCGATTAACTGATTGATTATCAGTAATCAAGGTTTCCCCATAATTTGAACAGTCCTCGACTTTAGAAGCCAATGGTTACTCGAGCAAGTGGTTCTACGATATTAGTAGAATTATCCCGCATTATCATACGCTACTTCTATCATTAACGATACTATCGGTAACGCGCGTTTCGGATTTCACGTACGCACGTGGAGCTTCACACGCGTTGAACGCTGGAATCAATAAAGCGCGGGGCACGCGCGATCAATCATGGTTTGACTGCATGATTTATCCGCCTGACGTTTCGCAAATTAGCATTTATCTTGTTAATTAGATATTAAAGCGAGGACCAATAAGATCTGAAAGGTCTCGTGCGCACGCTTCGGGAGAAACGATCGCAAATGAATGTCACGCAAGCTGGGAAATCGGCCGAAGTACTTGTATACCTTTGAGTCCTACAATTTGCTTCGGTGTCTAGTAACTAGCAACTCCATTACACGTGCCGAGTGATATAGGAGCAAAGAAGAACTTGATCGCGTTTTTCGTACGATGCTTTCTCCAGAAATGGAATATCTAATTACACACTGTGTGCAAGGGAGAATAAGGTTGGCGGAGACTTAAATGCAGAGTAGATTAACGCTAGTTCTCCTCTTAACAAGTTGCAGTGTTGCGCTGCACTTACTCTCTTTTATCGCTGAGTCAATTATCGCAGAATTACTACTTCATTTATTTTTAACCAACAGTGGCATGGCAGGGAAAACGACTCGATAACGGTGAATCATTTCGAAGCTTTCACTTCGTTCATTGAGAATAAGATAATCATTCTACAAACGGGACCAGTAGATGCAGAGCAAGGAGTGCTCCTAAACTTTACATTTGAAAGTAGCCATCAACTTAAGCTTCTCGTAATCGACGATTCAAGATAACTTTAATAGCGAATTCGGTATTTCGCACTGACTCTATGCTGGTACCAGAAAATGCCTTGGGTTGGTAGATTCTTATAGAGCTATCTTCGTCTCTATCAGAAACAACTAATCCCACTCATTTTCTGGCATCAGCACAGAGTCAGTGCGAGATACCGAATTCGCTATAAGATTTAACTTTACTTTACTGACCTCAAATTCTCCCCTAGCAAATATACAAAAATATTATCCCCTAGATCTTCCAATAACGAATCTACTGAACATTTAAACTCAGGTACTTGAGAAAGATCTCCCTCGTGTGCTACTGTACAGAACCACTGTGCCAAGGCGTTCGCAAAAGTGGCAGAATGCAAAATCGATAGAGAAAGGAAGGGATCAGCATCGAGCACGTACGATACAACTGATTGCCAGCTCGGTAGCAGCTTTGCACGCGTATTCGCGGTGGCTAATAGCGCTGGTGGCTGGAGCAAGGGGTGCAATTTTCATTCCAACGGAAACGGCGGTGCGGCCGACGGGAGCAGGACGACTGGAACACGTTGGCCGTCAATGAAGCGACTTTACCAGTCAGACGGCATACAGAACGTCTGCTAACACCACAGGCATACAGGTACACGTATCCCATCGACGGGGGACAGAAGGCGAATCCTCGGTAATTTACCGGGAATGCACGGACACATCTCCGAGCCCGTTTCGTAGAACTTATTAGCAGGAAGTTCGCGATAATGGGACTTAATTTGAATGTCGCGCCGGGACGAAGAAGCACGGCCGTGTTCAGCTCCGGCTGGTGACTGTAACATAAGACCATCGCGGAGTAGCCTCTGTAATTCCCAGATTCCTTATGCTCGAGCGCTAGCAGACGCAAACGACAGACTCCACTTTCGCCATGCGAGGGATTTTTATAATAATCTCTGGCTAGAATGGAAGTACAATAAGAATTTTACTCGTAACATTGGGGAAACGCTTCCAGGTGACGATGCTTTCGCAGGCTTTGTGCATTAAAGTGTTTAGTGAGGAGAGTAATTATTGGCGAGAAGATTTGCCGAGCTTGCACGAATTTAGACTGCGAAATGGAAAGGAAACACAGGCGCGTAAAATAGTCGCGTTGTTTTAATGACTGAACGGTGCAGTTGGGGATCAGATAATCTTCGCGAGCAGTGCTCGTAATGCGCGAGGTTTCAAAATCGCTCAAGATCCGACAAAAACGGTGAAACGAAACCTTTCGCAGACGTCTGTAATTATCATTTTAACGGCTAATGACCGGAAGCGGCGGGCACACTGTGGCCGATTACAAAATCACGTTAGAGAAAAAGAGAGTACATCTGTGAATCCGGTTACTTTCACGTCTAGGCTGCTCCCAATTACACCTTTCTTATCTCGGCAGCATCTAGCTCGCCCCGAATGAAACGCTACTCTGATTTGTGTCACGCTGGGACGTACACGTCTTCCGAGACAATATCGCCGTGTAAGATAGCGGAGGAAGGGCGTCGGCTGTAGGTACTTAAGGGCAGGCGGGGGATTTTCATGCAGTCAAGCTGACCAAGGTGTCTTTTAGTCTGATACCATCTAGACACAAAACTACAAACCCTTCTCAAAGTACCTTCTAATAGGGGAGAGGTGCTATAAAGCGACAGGTCTTAAATGGGACAAATCGAATTGCCAAAATTCTAAACGCATTGCACATGCAAGTTATTTTCCTGTTTATGACAACACTGGTGCCCAGTCATTTGACGGAAACTTCACTGCGGCAGAGTAGTAATCCGCGGCTGATGTTTTTCGGCAGTAAGAGTAAAATTTTCGTTGATTTTCTGTGTCGTTTTCTGAGATCAAGATATATACGAAGTGATAAAGTGTTATATCATTAAAAATAGCCTGTATTCAACTGAAACGAAAATACTTGATAGGTAAGCTTAATTGATTGTTTTCTTCGTTTTGAGGTTATATTATATTAAACTCACTTGTAGTCTTAAAAGGGACAGCATAACAAGTCTTAAATGGGACGACCGTTTCATGGCTGTCACTCTCATACACATGAACTGCTGGACACTATATGTGTTTTACTTTCCTATAAAGTTATTAGTGTATCATCTGATAGATCACATTGTTTTAAATTATCAATTATTAGTTGATGGCGTCTTGTTTCAAATTTAAGAATTAGTGAAGTGACTATTCAAAGCGACAAAATATTGATGATTTACAGTACAAAGAGTTAATTTTTTCATAGATTCCATTGTTTTGTATCATTAAGACTTACAATTATAATTGTAATGCTTGATAAGTTTATTTTTATAACGTGTCCCTTTCATGACTTATACTGTCCCATTTAAAACCACCTAGTCGTAAAAGGGACATTTCCCACTTATTTGAAAATCGAAGATTTCGTTATTTTCTGTTACAATTGATGAGTTTGTAATATACTTTTATTGAAGGGAAATAAACACGTTTTCTATTGATGTACTTGTTTTTTTAAATACCTATAATGATATTGTCAGAAATGGACGCTAAACAAAAGTGTCCCTCTTATAGCACCTCTCCCCTACATAGGCTCATACGTGCATACATCACTGTTCCCATCGGCTTAAATTATATTACATATTTCAATAATCCCGGCGAGTTACTAAATAACAAGTTACAAGCGAGTCTGTTATCGACAGAACGCCCGCCGAGATTAATGAGGGGCAAAGCTGTTAAGGGGAAAAATCTGGTAAAAAGTCGCGGGAAAGAATGACGAAGGTAATCTCTCTATAAGATGTATACAGCAGTGTCAGTGAAAAGTCAGTTAAGACAAGACGATCACTCCGCGGTGATCCTCGATTTATCAATCGCCGGCCCACGGGAAGAAACTCGCGCTCACCGCGATCGCGGGCCCGGCGACGATTCACTATTATCTATAGCCCGGGGCTGTTTAGAGAAATCATTTCGAGGGCCGATGCAACACCGTGTCCATGATTTTAATGAGTCGGCCGGCCGCGGTTACGAGCGTGTACTTATGATTTATGGCGCGGTTGCGTAACGCGATTATTACACAGGTGTATTGATAAATTAATACATCGGTGGCGGAGCGCGGCGATACCGAGCGGGGCGCGTGAATCGCAAATTAATCGAGCCGCGGTTTCGTTACTTTGTAATTAAGACACTGCCGTGAGCTGTTAATACGAATCCCGTAGATCCGAATTACGATAACATGTGCAGTCCTGCTTTCTGAATATCCCCGGCCACCCCGGATCACCTGTTCGGTGAAATTTTAACCGTCCCATGAAACCAGTTTGCCGGTGCCCCGATGAAAGTGGCCGAGAATAATAAAAGGAAATGTGCTGTTAAGAAATATTGATACCGTCGTGTAAGGTGTCGATACTCGGTTGGTGCGTGCGTACCAGTGCGAGGCAAACTTCTGAGAATATGGACTCGCGAAGTGAAATGGGTAGTTTTTCAAAGGAGCACATTTCCACATGGAAACAATTTTTAATAACCGAAAGAATCTGTGGTACCTACGAATATTAAAAAAGCCTCTTCTATTTATTAGTACACATACATTTTATTCTTCCATCTGATAGCGGAATTGTTTTAAATTTAGCAACATTGTTTTAATAGTTATTTAAAAAAAAGTTTCAAAATAAGATATTTAGTATGAAACCATTTGAAAATAAGCCCTATAAAATAAGCTACTATCTTGCTATACTAACTACTAACTTGCACAATCTTTTCAGCCATTTTCAAAATATAATAGAATGTTTATGGTTACTTTGTTTTGACATTTTTAAACTAATTTAGTATATGTTTGGGTTATTCTATGGAATTAAGTTTCTTTTATTCCGAATTCATAAAAATTTCATAGATGACTATAGAAAATATGTCCGTTTGGTTTGACACTGAAAAATGATTTCACTATATCATCAGACACACTTGGAAATAAGACCTTTTGTATGAAACATGTATTTTCACTTCAATTTTTCAGAAAGGAATTAAACCTATTTTGTAGTGTTTTGTGCCACGGAGGGATGTAACTTAAGGCGATGCCATCAAAATTTGCTTGAAGTTCAAAAATGGACATATGCCCTTTTGAAAAACCACTTCTCGAATGATTCATGAAATGCAGTGAGGGCAATAGCGACGGTATAAATAGAATTTAAATTCTTGTCCAAAGAGTGAGTAGAACAGGATTGCCAAAACTTTGTAGCCAATGAAATATAAACGTGTTAACATTTTACTGTGTCAAATTGCAAGGCATATTTGTACACGGCGAACTTTTTGAGTCAATATATCAATTGATTCTCGCGTGTCGGAGATCGCTCACTCCTCAAGGCTGAATCTTGGCGTTATGTAAATAGACGTCAAACTTTCATTGCACTCAATCGACAGATATGTACTTCGCGATTCTTCAATTCGCTCCTCCAGGCTCGATTTTAGATAATCCTTCATGAGTTACGTATACACGCGCGGGCTCCTCAGCGGGGTGATATGATGCTTTAATTGCTTTCGCAAGGCAGTCATTTATTTTACTGTCTTTTTATTGCGCGGCGTTACGGGGTCGATTATTAATCAAAATCTGAGGGAACGAATGTTTGAATGAGTATTGCAATGAAGTTTTTATCGCGGACGTTACTTTTATCTTTATTGTTCTATCGTAGGAATTACCCGCAGCTTGTTTGCTAGCTATCCTTGTGCCTATATTACGCGAAATGCAATACAATGTTGTTGTTACGTTCTCTTACTTTTATCTAAAATGAAGTGATAATCGTAAGAATGTCTCTATAAGTAATGTCTGTTTCTCAATAGTCATTTCGACGAGAAACACGTGTTGAAACGTTTAACGACATTCAGTCAGGATTAATCATTTTCCAATTACCTCAAATGACTCGCTAGTAAAATATCTCAGTTAAAAAGCAGACAAATCTGATTACCAATGTTCCTCGGTTCTAAAATGACCCACAGAAATAGGGTAAGTCCGGGACTGACGGTCGACCTGACATAAAATGGCTATTAAAACCAATACTGATATTATTCATTTTATCAGTATAAACCTAATATATTCAGAATTTTATGCTCGTTCAGAAAAACTGGTCGATATTTGCTGAAACTCGGGTTGAAAACTGCTGTTACACCATCTGACCACCTCCCCCGAGGTGCCGGGAGGGATGGTTTTCATCGTTGGCAGAGACCACTCACATAATTATTCATGAAAAAATAACAAAGAAGAAAGCAAAATTATTTATGAGCGAATACTACAACTACAGATTTATTGATATTTAATTTGTTCACGCTAAACAAGTAAAGAACACCTACATCAAACAAAAAGTGAACTACCTACTGGCAATTAGCAAGGCAAACGAATAAAGAAGTGAATAAATAAACAGAAATGAGAAAAAAATCATAACTCTATCATTTCCCCTTTCCGCAACGAGAGATTAGCTTCTCATTAGCTTTGATAAAAAGAGTTAATATGGCCAAATAGTTTGCATTGTCCCTCAATATTTCTACTATCTTATTATCCAAAATATTAAACGAAAATTAACTTAGAAGTATATTTTAAATACGATTCAGTACACCAGTGTTTGAGAAACGACGTTAAATGTCACCTGAATTTACCTTTTTACAGCCTATAAATCCAGAAATACACAGAAGGAGGCGGAATGTCGAAATTCATTCAACTACTTGGCTTCTAGAGAAGCAATTGGTCTGCACTTTAACGCGTTTTTAACTATATCACCTGAAATATTCAACCATCTCTCCCGCCAATCCACAAACGATTCCTACATCGATTTCAACAAACCCCTAATTCTTGAAACCAACCCTCCTCTCACAAAACCAGCACACA
Source organism: Andrena haemorrhoa (assembly GCA_910592295.1). NCBI lineage: Eukaryota > Metazoa > Arthropoda > Insecta > Hymenoptera > Andrenidae > Andrena > Andrena haemorrhoa. The sequence continues at coordinate 4,143,900 of OU342944.1, read as the reverse complement.
TATCCCCCAACGGGCGTTCATTTCGTAACGCGCAAATCTACATTCTCGCCGAGCTGTATATCGAAAGACCGTCCTAAATTAATTTCCGCCTCTCTGTCTATCATTAAAAAAAAAAGAAGCCCTGTGTCTGTGCAAAAAAAGGAATACAATTTACTTTTCTGCGGAGTCACACTCGAAGCCGGCAGCCACGAAGGAAGAGAACGCCATAGTCACCCAGTGTTTAGTGTCCCGTGTAAAACGTGCGTGTAGCACACGCGCAAAGGCATTCAATTTGCAGAAGCGAATAGCCTTGAGGTGGCTTTGCTGAAGTTCGCGCGTGCAGAGGCCCCGGCGCACGCACAATTTCCTGGGCAATCAACGTCCCGGAAACTTAACCAATCGCCGAGCAGCGACGAATTCACTTATTTCTCGACCTTGATTGGTTACCACCGGTGACTGGGGTGTGACTTTTCGACCCTGCGACCGGGGGGCGCTCACCAGGGGCTTCCACGAGGCAGGGATCCACCTGGCCCGGGGGCAACGTAGCAGTGGTCCTCGTTAATTTCATTAGGGCTTGATTCCGGGAGGTTAGCTGCCCCTTACACAAAGATGGTGGCCCACCCTACCAGCCATCCGTCCTGCGCCAACAATTCCACTCCATTCGAACGGAACAATGTAAAAAGGCACTTACTACCTCGCCGTTTCATTCGATTGAAATCGATTTGCCGGGCGGCGCGAGCGAGCCAGAAGGATGCCCTCGATCGTCCCGAGGCTGCCAGGCCCGCTCGAGTTTGTCTTCGAGCCTCTCTTAACGTTAGAACGATCACAGTTGACATTTCGAGCGGGTGAAATATTGATTGTCTGACTTGCGGAGCTAATCGAGAGGGTTCGATCGACTCTTCCCGTATTTATGATTGAAGTTCTGACCGAAATTAGCAAAGTAACAGGCTTCCAAAGTGATGAAGATGTTAGTTTGCTTTGGTACCATTTTGCTTGCATCTAGATTTCATATTCTTTCGTGTTACGATAAGTGAGGACTACGAGAATGCTACACCGCATTTGCAATGTTCAGCAAAGCTTCAGGAACATGCTAATGCCTGAGAAGCAGAGTCGCTGAAAAACGAAAGAGGTGCCAACGTTAATTTCGCCTGCAGAGCCGGCAACACCCAACGGCAAGCTGCTTTGCTAATTTAGGAGCACAATGCGTAATATGCCCGACAGGGTTCCCTAACGAACGAAAGTTAATCGACCAGCCATTGACCTGGTAGAGTAGAAAAATCATTAACGAAGCAAAAGCGTGTCCATTGGCCTCATTTGAATGATTAATTATTTCTAATACATACCAGGTTCCGATAATCGGCCGCGAGGGCTCCCGTTGCCCGAGGAGGACTGATTTAACCGCAAAAACTCGTTTGCTTTGCTTACGCGTAGCCGGGGCCCATCCTCTCTTTCTCTTTACACGTGTCCGCTAAATAAGAAATTACCCGCTCCTTAAATTCACGGGCCATTTTCGCGTTTAGGCGTGTCGCAAGTGCATCGTAAAATGTATCGCCGTTGATTAATACTTCGGGGGTTAAGACAGTGAAACCTCGATATTCTTAATAAGCGTAACTAAATACAATTGCAACTGTATTCATAAACGATGATCTCTTTGACATGTGAAGTGATGGCAGAGTGAATTTTTGTCAGATGTAAGGTAATTAGAGGGAAGATGTCAAGTAACTATAACTCAGAGTTTATCCAGTGTATATTCGCAAAATCGTATCTACGAGTTCTTTTGTTGTTTTGTTAGATATTACATTTTTTATAAATTTAATAAGAAACCTTGGGCATCTTTCCCCCAATTACCTTATCGATACACTTTTCAATTACAATGTTTATGCAATGTGATAGATCATTATTGTTTCTCCGTCGTGGAAAATGCAGCGGGAATGTTGTAATAATTAATGGAAGTATGCTTGGATAAGGTTCTTTGCAAGGGTTTTTAAAAGCTTTCATTCGTAGTTACTATTTGTATTTTTCGGTATTTTTTCTTCTTGGATCTGTGTTTGTAATCAATTTATTCCTGCTATTATTACTCGGGTGTATTTTATTTGTTACCTGATAGTGTTTAATAGACATGTAGGAATAAGTATGAAGATGCCTACACGAGTTCTGTGTGCCTGAATACTGAGTAGATGCGAACAGATGTTGAATTATACGTTGTAATGCGAACTTATATTCCCAATGATTTTCAGGAAAGTTATTTGGAACCTGCAGTTACCTAACAAATGTTAGTGTACTAGAAATTGAACACTGCATTTACTAACTTCGACAGAACTATAAGTATTTTATCAAAATCGCACTTTCACTCGAATATCTGTGCGCATGACGTCGCATTATATCAATATAAAATCTGAATTCATTAAAATTAAATTGATTTCCCAGAAAGTTACTGCTTCAAAGTCAGAATTATGGGATATTTGATTGTTATGAAGGTTTGATAATGAATCGATATTAACGTAACTCTGACGATCGAATGTTAGCTTTTGAGAATTGTTAATTTTTCGAGCTTCAAGTCTGAGGAAAAATCGGACCGTTCCTATACGTTTGAGCAACGTTAAACTGCTAAACTGGAGCACGTCGAGGATTGACGAAGGAGCCAAGGTAAGCTGCAAGTAATTGTATAACCGGCTTCCGAGAAGCGGAACGCGTATGTTGTGTCGACGGTGTATGGTATTTGTCGTTGCTGTTGCCAATCGACTGAATATTCCAAGAGTGACGAGCTGATTTTAGTGGAAAGTGGGTGGCGAACACAGATTTTCAAATTATACAGTAGAACCCTAAGTATCGAGGCATTATAACAAATCTGATGCATTCCAAAGAAGAATATGTAATCACTTTTAGGAAATCAAATTTCATATGAAATTAAAGAGGTGAAATACTGTAAATAGTATCGTATAAAATGTAAGGCATTTCTTTCTGATATTCTATATTCCAGTTTAGGAAAATAAACCAAATAATAAGCTTATTATGATACAAATTTATTCTAACAAATTACTAAATAATTATGAAGTATTTTGAAATTTATACGCAAAATTTCATAGCTCATAGAAAAACGTCTGAAGGTGATCAGAAACTGCTCCCTTTGCATGTTTCACTTTCAAAGTCAAATTATAAAATAATTATTTTGTGTGCACTTTTTTTAATACCAAATTAAAGATAAAACATAGATTTACTGAAATAACAAAAATCTTTTAAATTTGGTTCAGTTTTCCCTGTACACGTTTAAAAGCCCGCGGTAGTTACTCTTAACTGATCAGGAACTGGGTCCTTGACGGTACTAGAGTTCTTCAATTACTCTGAATATGTTCAAAGCTTCTTTTAAAATCAATAAAATCGCAGAAATGGTATAAAAAGAACAATACTTCGCAACATTACCCTCGACATCAAACCCACCGCTTTCACGACAAATGCTTTGCTAATCCTTTTCCCACCAAAGTACCTCCAACTTCATTTCACCCGTTTTTCACCGGAGTTCAACCAGTGGAATGTTAACGCAAGGAGAAAGATACATCAGAAGCTGAACGTCATTAGACAGAAAAGGCGCGTTAAAATGAGCACGGGGATCGGACACAGCGATTCTGAACTCGACGGTACAACGTCGCGTACGCTGGTGGAACCAAAGGGACAAAGGGAGGAATTGTAGAAAAGTATAGAAAGAAAAACTGGCCAAATAAGCCGTCAGAGGGCAAGTAACGAGGCATATAATAACCCACAGTGACATTCGAACAAACAGCCATCTGTAGGTAATACCCCTGTGGTGTGTAACGCCCCGAAAACTGCGCCCCGTCAAGAAATTACAATGACAATGCGCGAAATCCGATCCGCCGGAGGGCATCCACTCTAGCTTTATTTCTCCGTTCGCACCTCGAGCACTCGGCGAACGTATTTAGCCGCGTATCGCGACCGGTACCTTTTCTGCCATTGTGTCGCCTATTCAGGGAAGCCAGGAATTACAGCGAGCGTCGAGGGTTGGGCCGTTCTATAATTGAAAAACTTGATAAACACGACTGACAAAACTTTCGACGATATCATCCCCGCTCCCTCGTACGCCTTTCAAAAAGCAGAATCTAGCGACATCTAGCATCCTCGGATACGCAACCAACCCTCCGGTTTGCGCTGCCAAAAATTGCGCGCGAGACGTTGCCGCCTAGCAGTGTGTCTACTGCCATCAGGAGCCTCTAAACGAAAGCTCCAGTCCAGCTCCTCAGGGATTAGTAGCGTTGTGGCTTGTAACAGAGCCTAATGTAATCCTCGTCGCCAACAATTCGCGTGATTCGTCCTGGAAAGAGTCACGATCGAGATTCCTTCGTTTCTTTGTTGGCGCGTTCGCGAGTGTAGAAGGAAACCACCTGGGGGTAGAATCCGTCTGTCGGGGCTCTTGTCGGGCCAACTAAGCGCGCGCGTGACACTTTCGCAACGCGTCCAGTTGGCCGCGATACCTTGCCGCGCATTGACGGCACCATCCCATATGTACGGCCGCGATATAGGATCGAGCGAAGCGCAAGTTTCCTTATAACCGACCATCGCCGCGACACATCCTCCTCCCAGAACCATTGGATAACTGGTTCAACGTTACGCAACCACACGCATTGGGCAGCGGCTGCCACCTGCGCGTCTATATTCCTCTATTCACTGCTCGCCGACCATTTCCACGCGCACCTACACGATCAAGCCGCTGCTAAATGAACGCCGCCGCGCCGCCGCTCCACAATTATAGGCGTCCCTGTCTATGTACACCGTGACTGGTCTATATGCTTATGGTTCCGACTTCCGAGAATCTGGAGCGAGATTGGCGTGAAAGTGCGACCCACTATCCGTTGTGATTTTCAATCGGTCCGGGAGATAAAGCTTTAATTAGACGGACGTGGTATCGGCCTTTTAATCGTGCCCCACGGTGCCTGGTTTCTTAGCCGATTCCCGGGAAATGGGAAGTCAATTTTCTGTCGCGGTTGGTGGTAGTGCTTCCAGATTGACAAGGTTCAAATATTACGGGATACTAAAGTAGGGTTGCACGGGTTGCGAGGTGGTGATTCATTGCGAAAAGCAAGTGGGAAGTAGAGTAGAGTTTAAAAGTTAAGAATATTTTGTTTTCATAAGTCTTATCACCCTGATTTGTTACTTTAGATATACAAACATTATACAAAAAATTTGGATAATATATTCTTATGTTTAGGTCGTTTAGAGGTTGCTCAAGTGAGTCAAAGATTATAGAAATTATGAAAAATCAACATATAGGCAATGGTCATATTTTAATTTATGTATTTACATTTATATTTGAGGATTTGTTAAATTTATTGTTCACAGAGGCAGGCAGTGTCTCTTTCCTGTTGTCCGGGCACAATCTACTAATTTTTTTACTTAATTATACACCAGATGGGGCACAATGATATCTCAGTTTCTATTTTTCTTAACCCTTAGTATCACGGTTTTTTTATTACTTGGAAAAATTCTTATTGGTCCATTTTTGTCCATACTTCAACGTAAAAATAAGCAAAAAATTCCTAGTGTAGCAATTTTTTATACATATAAATGCAAAAATATGGATATAACACCAATGTTACACCATGCATAAAGGTACCTATGCATTATAATGTTAAGCCAATGCTCGGTTTTGCAGAATGTTATACTAGTGTTGCATACATTATTATGTTCGACATCAAATTTATTCACAAGGGAAATCCAAAATAATTGAGAGGAAAATTAGCATTTACCTGGTATTTTCAGGGGTCCTGGCGAAATTAAGAGTTGTAATAATTATTATTATCTTCTATTTTGTTTTGTGATTTATTTGACAACACTCTTTTCCGTCCTCGACTTTTTCATGTACTTGGCATAATTTTTGTACTTCTTTGAAGATTCTTATAAATTATTATAACGTTTTAAAGCCCATGAAAAAGCCCCCAAATGGCGTGCCTAATTTTTTAAATTCGTGTAACACAGGTGTTAAACTATGATACTAAGGGTTAATGAACGAATGAATGCATTTGAAAAAATTTCTAGTGTTTCATGCCCTTCCATATACTTATTATATACATTGGAAATTTCATCATCACTGAGCTACCCCTAAATACAGGTAAATTGTGCTAATATTCTGCTCGATTTTACTTCTTATAAAAAGGAACAAATTGAGATGATAAGATAATATTTTCGTGGTTGAAAAATAAGCTCCACCCTACTGGGAAGTGTAAACAAATGCTTCCTCTTGAACATAAAATCTCTTCTATCACAGAAGAGACATCCTCCTCGACTAGAGACCCAACAGAACCGAACTTCCGTCGCGGCGATTCGCATAATATCTGTGTTTGATTGATACAAACAGCGATCCCCATCTTCGATTCACTTTTTCCACGACGGCAATTACGGCCGTTAAACTGGCGTTAAAAGCGCACGAAGGCCACACGCCTTTTTACCATTCCACCGCGGTTAAAATTCAAGCCCCGTCCATGGAGGAGTAGCCGATACGACACAGAGGCAGATAAATTCTAATTAAGAGCGACAAGTTGCCCGGCTGGCTACTTTATATTTCCGGTTGCGCGGCGGGCATTTTATAACAGCCGGATTATAGTCGCCACTTCGCGCGTGTTTATCCCTCGCGAGTTTTGCGCTCGGCGCTCTCGGGCGGGCGTAAATTCGCCCCGACGGGATAAATTTCGATTCGAGGGGATCCCGACGGCCAGCCGGTAACTCGGAGTTACGAATCGGGGAAAGTCGAGTCGAATTGAGACGCGATGGCACGGGAGCAGCCTTGGTAACGCTATCCCCTGGCAAGACGAAGCGCGGATAAAGTATCGAGTTTAAGTGACGTTTCCGATAATGACCGCTGAATTGCGGTAAACAGGTGGGCTAAGAGTGAAACGGTGATCAGGATGCTTGTGAATATGTTTCGTCTTCGGACGGGGCGCGGTGCTGATGGGTGCAACGAATTTTAGAGTGATGTGTATACCAGATGATAAAAGTCACTTACTTTTCAGGAGAGGCAGGTCGTTCATGAACCCTCCATCGTCCACGTTCGTGTTCTGAAAGGGAGAACAGAGATAAGGGGTGGTTTCAGGCAAAATTGTAATACAGTTTGTGTTAGAAAGAGAAGCTCGCAGAAATATCTTCTGTTATCATCTTGAGCTAATATTCAATGATAGCTCCTCGAGATTAAAACATCCCTCTAGTTATCTTTCAAACAGGAATCTCTTAGCCAACTCCAAGATTTAGTGAGTTTATAGAAAGTGGGTTACAGGCTATTGAAGAAGCTGATCGTTTACGGAGAGGAATGACTTCTTTCCAGCCGAAAAATCTGTTTGGATCGTCAGGATCGAATTCTCCTTCGTGACTGGATTCGAATAGCGAAACGACGACGGTAGAATGATAATAGAGAAAATGCTTTGCGATTACGTACATCGTCGCTCACCTGGGGGTCGTCCACGAGGCTGCTGTGGAGAACGAGGTCGGTTTGGTCGAGGCCCGGGGGTGGCAGGAGGGCGTCGGGACGACGTACGGCGCCGTATTCGACGCCCCTTCCGCCACCGCCTCCACCGCCACCGCCGCCGCCGCCTCCGCCACTGCTGCGTCCACCGTCGTATGGAAACGACGCGTGCATATTCGTCTGAAAGTCATAGAAAATAAATGGTTAGTTGTCGTGTCTACCCTATCTTCGTTAAGAAGATATGAAACCCTTCGAATTCATTTTTTGATCATTTAGCTGCTTCTATTTAAACCTTCGTTGACACTGTGGTTGGGAGGTTTCTCCAAAGCCGACTTCTAAACTATTTTTTTTCTCAAAATATTATACCTCAACAACAACCCTGTAAATTTTTAGCTTCTAATATTGAAATTTGTATAAGTTACAATTTTTTTTAAAGATTGTCTTCGTTTTTTCTCGACATATGGTAATCTAGAATTTTTCTAGAAAAAGTGTGATAAAATTTCAATAAAAAAACTATTGGAATACATTCTAGGGACTTTGAAAATTACCCATTATTTTTTTCATAACAATTAGATTCTTTAGATGGGAATGGCAGTAGTTCAAAAATTGCTCTAGGTGTGAGCCACCCAGGTATGTCAAAGTTGATCGAAAGAAGAGCTGTGTCAACGAAGGGTTAAATACACACCATTTCTGAACAGTTTCATACAAAATGTGCTTAAGAATTCGAGAATATATGATACTATTATGTTGGAAATTTTAATCAATGATTTACATCTAAAATAATTATTACATGGTTAGATAAACTAAAATATTTTATATTAATTGTTAAGCTTGTCTCAATAAAATTCTGCAATAATTAATTTTCTATTAAGTTTCCCCTATTTAAAACTGCCCGGCACGTCAGCAGTTTGATAAATATCATTTATAAATTTTTGACACGCGCAGATAAAAACGTTCGCCACCACTGCCTTAGGTGACAGTAATTGATATAGATTTTAAGTACTCCTTGATTTGATTTGCTTGTGGTTACGAAATCTCTGCATCGTTCACTGAATTCTTCCTAAAGCATCGCTCAATGAGAGTGTATTTACGCATCAGAAATAACCGCGGTAAAATCACTTTCCCGGTAAATCTGAGCACGCTGCTGCCACCGTGCTGGACCTTTTATGGTCACGCGAAGACCACGTTGCTCTTCGCGCAAGTAGTTAGCATGACTGTGATCGTGGCCTCAGTGCATGAAGAACCTAGTTCCATCATTTTATCCGGCATCTAATCCAATGTGAATAAGAAGCACGCATTAGTTTAACGTCAGCGGGAGTTTGCGATCTGCGACGGATGGTAAGCAGGCAAAGGTCGCAGGTCAGAGTAGTGGTCGAAGGCTGCCGTCGAATATAACAGAAAAATCTTCTCGATTATAAGTTTAACGGAGGCCTGACGTAGATTATAATTAATATCTACCACGAGAAACCTTCCGCGATGTTTATGTCACCTTAGCAACTCGTTGTAAAGTAATCTTCACATCGATGGCTTAGTGCATAAATATTGCACGTCCACTTTTTGTGCAATTTCAGTTTTTGTATGGAACAAATAATTGTTGACTGTATCTTTATGATTTATAGAAATCAGATTTATATCTATTTCGTGAATTTGTCAAAAAATAATATTTTTGCTCATTGAATGTCCCTAAATCGTGCATTTGACTGGCAAACAATCTGCAAAGCCTCCAACCTTTTCATACGCCCGGCACGAAGATAAACATCGTTAGAAAAATAAAGAAATTCGTGGATCGTAGGAGCTCGAAAGGAGACCCAGTTCTCACGTGGACTACGATGACTCGATGACTCGACGATAGCTCGAATCGTTGATACAATCGCACGGGAGGCACGTAATGCAATAATACCGTGGATAGAAAGACAGAGGGTTCTGTCATCTGACTGTTACGTTAGATCCCCGGGAATTTTTAAGGCTCCTTAAATGCATTACGCGCACCGTGTGTCCGCATGCAATTTTCGCGCAGCAAAACTCCACCCAGCTTGAAACGGTTTCCAGCCATTAACCATAAATTCCTCCAGTGACATCGGCTTAATTCGGTCCAAGTATGAATAAAGTATCAGCGCCGAACTCGCCAGCGAGAGCGAGCTTTAGCGTCGGGAATTAAAACCAATTACCTAAAGACTCGATAAATCCGGTATCATCGGTGATTATGTAAATCATTTTACGTGCACCATCGGGAAATATCATTCGCGGGCACAGGGAAAAATTGATTTTATAATTCACGCTTCACACGCGGACGTAAATTGCACCAGCAATACTGTCAACCATCGCTGTATCGTTCATAAATGTTTAGTTATTACCTAACACGGATCACATTTATTTTCGTCGTTTGTATCATTGCTGTGTAAATTATTCTGATACGTTTCAGGCGGTGTAGACGCGGTATAATATTTTGACAAATGCAGTGTGGCAATTGGAAAAGTCTGAGATCGTTCAATATTATTACAGAAACTTGTAGAATTTTTATTTGTGACGAGATTTGAGAGATTTCTAATATCCCTGTACGCATTCAGAAGAAGGAATAGAAATAAGAGGAGCTATTTGAATGACTCTGCTCGAGGAATACTCTTGCCTCATATTTTGCAGAATTTTAGTAGTGTATATCTCAGTTTTCACACGCTGTCAGTAGACACATAATTCTAAGAATCTTTAGAAAGCTGCTACAGATGATCTTTTAAGTGCAATTAGTTAAAGCTATTATCTGCTGTTAGAGATAGCAACAACAGCATGTAAAATATTTGAATAAATTCTGTTCAGCATTATATCATGGAATATAAGAAGTAGAAGTGATCCCAGACTTTCGGGCGTTAGTGTAGTACGAGATGGAGAGTTTCATCATTAAATTAACATAAAAGCATATTAATCACTCTGCACGCCAATGATATGGTTAACAGGAGGATTTATAGACATGCAAGTTGTCTACAAACCGATCTTATGTAAGAGACCGCACACGCAGATAAAAAAAGAGCCAGGACAGTGTTCTAAGAATTGAAACACAAGGTAGACATACGTTTGGAATCTTAATCACATCCGCGGGGAAAAACTGGAGATTTTATCCCGTGTGCAACTCGGCCGTGCCACAAATACGGTTATATTACGAGCCCTTGCCATTATTGTCATATATCTTTCCTATGCGATCCACGAGGTTCCCCCCATCCAGAAGAAATCTCGCCGCACGTTTCTCCGATTTCCATGCCAGATTGTTCGCTCTATTGTAATCGTTTTCTCCGTTACGACTATTCTAGATCGCCCTGATACCTTCCCTCCTGGGAGACCGGGGAAGCCACGAAAATATCAAGCTTTAAAAGAGAAACTGTTTCACCTAGTTGCAGACGGAACTTTTAAAGGAAACTGGAGTAAACGAGACGAAGCAAAGCTACGATACCATTAAACGTGAGTTCGCGAGTCATTGCTCCCTTCTGATTTACGACAATCTATTCCAACTAGGGTTGGGACCATTTGTCGAATTTTTCGGTATTCGAATACTTCAGTTGCTCAATTATTTGGGGAATATAATTCGAATATCCAAGTATTTGAATACTGATGTATTCGAATAGTATGGTGTGAATTATAAATCAAGTTCTTTAGGTTCATTTATCAGGGTGAAATCTTGAAAGCTAATTTTAACCCACTTCACACTATACTATTCGAATACAATAGTATACATCAGTATTCGAACACATCAATATTCGAATAGTTATTCGAATAATAACGTTCGAATACTCAAAGATTCGAAGTTTATTCGTAACATTCGAATACTTGTAAAATATTCGAATATTAAATTATTCGAATAGTCCCAGCCCTAATCCCAACTATCTTCTTAATTTCTCTACATTCTCTAACATCAATTCTGAATATGCACGCGTCACTTGCAATATTCCTCGAAGCCTGCATCAGATGTTCGCTTAACAGTGACATCGATACCAGCAGAGAATTATTTTCCCAGTCATACCCAGCCAGTAAACAGCAAAGTAGAAAACGTGTCGCTTGGCGCGGAAAGAGATACACATATTCCCCCCTCGGATTCTGTTTTTACGTGGCAGAGGTTACCCTGTCCATTTATCATCGCGATAGGACTCGCGCATCCCGATTAGCAAAATATGCCTAATGAGTTCGATATGATCGATAGCGCGCTCGGTTCCGCGTTCACGCTTCGCCAATGGAGAATTATACGGTCGGATTAGGGTCGCGCGATTCGTCAGATTCAACTGATCCGCGCGTCGAAAATTACACGGCCCATCATATGTAACGTCGCCTACCATTCCAGCCGCCGACTTTCACGCGGCGAAAGAAATGGAAACGGCGCTAATTAACGGCGTGGCGGCTACTAGAATCTATCAATCCTCGGTGGCCCCGTGTTAGTTATAAATTGATGTAACCATGCCACCCGACTAATGAGATGAAATGTGATCGCCTTTCTCTCGTTAAACGCCGCGCCGAAGTAAAGTCACGTCGGTCGGGCCCCGCCGCGCCGGTATATCGATACTGATAAATGGCTTATGGGAGCAGCTCCGGATATCGCGGCTGGTCCTCTAGATCGACAATAACGAGTCCCGCCGTGTTTCCTCTTACGCAACCATCCCCCTTGTGTTGTAATGTTAATCGGCTGGGAGTTGTGCAACTTTTTGCGGGGAACGCGTTACGTGCCGCTCGAGAAATGGCTGCGTCGCCTGGCTGTCGAAAATCTCGAGCTGAGAGGGCACGCATTTTGGAAATATTCCGGTGGAATTTGTGATCTACGGGGGCGAAGAATGCTACTCTGTGATACAGTAGAGGATCGATCGATTTAAATGTGGGAGGCACAACTACTTATTCAGTGTAGAGAATTGAAGAGTATGGTGGAACGAAATATAGGGGCTAAATGTTTTTTTATTATTCACGATAATAGTGGGCAAAAGTTGCCTTTTATAATGTTATTTAAGCTGTGAAAGTTTGATCTTGATCAACAAATTTTTGGAGGTGCCGCAGGCCATTCAAAAGTCACGCAATCAGTAAATATGAATTTTTGAATGGTTTGCGGCACCTCAACAAATTTGTTGATCAGGATTAAACTTTCACAGCTTAATTAACTCTATAAAAGGCAACATAAAAGGTTTGCTTTCTCTGGTGTTGTATAGTTGGAAATATCCTCTTCCCTTCATTAGGCCTTGCTCTTCATTACGTCTGTTGGTCTCTACGTAAGCATTGAGCTTGTATTGTTCGCGATGGTCTGTAAACGGTATATGTATATTGGTATTTGGCTCTAGTAGTGTCGCCTTTTTGGCTAGGGCGTCTGCGTTTTCGTTACCTAGAACACCTATGTGCGACGGTAGGTACCCATGTAAATCTAAAGCATTTTGTTTTATTTCGTGGTATTTTCTTTTGATACTGATAATATATGGATTAACGTTGGTGTCAATTTTATTACCGTTGAGCGATGTTACGGCACTTAAAGAGTCTGTTATAATGTTGTAATTAGAATGGGGTTTCCTTATAGCGATATTAAGGGCTTCCTTTAATGCAAAACATTCTGCTGTAATAATTGAGGCTAAAGTTAACGGAAGGCTTTCTTGTAATACGGTATCCAGCTCTTTGCATATACAAGCACACCCAACCGACTTAGCTCGAGCTATTTTACTTGTATCAGTATATATATTAATATCCTGGTTTTTGTCTGAGTATTCGTTTAATATTAAATTTGGATTTTCAACCTCTTTTAATGAAAGGCAACTTTTGCCCACTATTAGAAGTCACGAATAATACAAAAATATTTTTCCCCTATATTTCGTTCCACCCTATTCAAGAGGCCTTTTAGAAAACACTGTAAGTGCGAAAAATCAAATTCTACATATACCATTGGCATGTACCTAGAACATTTTCCAAGAAAATAGAATCCATTTTGAAGCAATGTTTATCGTGCTATGTTTTGGATAAAGTGACGTATGTAAATTTGAGTGGCATTTATTTTCTACGAGTATCAAAATTATTTAAATTTTTAAAATAGGCTATTCGTGTACAAATTCCAGTTCTTTTCACAAACATCGTGTCTAGATTATCATCATTGTCCCTCGAGTGCTCGGGGTTTAACTCTTTCCCGCAAAAACTGCCGCGACAATGAGGCAGATTTTGTGAATCTAAGATCCCTTACCCCCAAGAGGCTCTCGAGCATAAATGTGGGATCGTGAAGGGACGCAGACAAGATACTATAATTCGGTATAAAACGCGTGTGGGTTAGGGTACGAGGAACTACCCAGCCGCCTCGTTTTCAAGGATAAAGCTATTGGAATCGGTCGATCCACTTGGCTGATTATTGGCATTGTCGTCGCTTTTTCAGAAGCCTATCATCGTTTCGTCTTTCTTCTTCGTAGGATGCTTCATACGATCGGCGAGATTCGCCACTACGCACTACTCTGTGCATCGATACTTTGATTGCGAACAATGATTTCCATTGACATTGAATACAGAATATAATAATAGAGGAGTAAAAAAATAAATTACTTAAGAAATAAGTTTAATAATAAATATTTGGTATCATACCTAAAGCTTAAAAGTTCTATGGAGACATTATACCTTAAATTTTATATGTTACTGTAAACTGGGGTGACTTTGCCCGCGCCGGGGTGACTGCCCACTTTTCGGAATAACTTTATTTCATTTTATTGTGAAGTAATTAGAACACATGGTGTTTTGTTATAGATAGCAATAATTTCTGCAAGGTCAAACGAAAAAAAACAATAGCGAATTCAATCATATGGTAATTATTCAGTCAGAGTAAAAAAGTGGGCAAAGTCACTCCAGTTTACGGTACTTAACTAATCACAAATTCGATGTTTTTCAACTTGACATCGATACTAGAATTGCTATCCGCTGTCGATTTTAGATACAATTTTATCGTTCCCCTTAATTTTCCTGTCTTCATTACGTATTTTACTGCAACCCGCTGTACTGTTTTCGTTCAGTTCGAACGAGCATGATGCAACATTAGTCACCAGCAGTCGGAAGAACGTTTATTAATCGTTTCACCGCGAGACCTGTGATTACCGATTACACTCCGCTTCAAATATCACCTTGTCTAAATGACACGTTCGTCCAGTAGTTTCACCGTTGCATTTTCCCGTCGTTTCATGTCGAAGCTTTTCACGTCACGCAGAAAGAGCAACTGACGAGGCTGCGAGGAGAAACCGTTTACCCCTTTTACGTATCTCTAACACCGTCTTAAGGATTGCAGTGCTTAGCATATTTCCGTCAAAGTAAACGTCCCAGGCATCCTCCCCGAGGGAATGCCAAAGGTCAGCCGAAAATTTAATAAGTAAATTACTTGCGGAGGGTGGCGAACGAGGCTCTAAGAGGGTAGTTTATCTCCAAGCTATCAGATCGAATCGAACGAGCAAAGTACCGTATTGATACAATCGTAATTGGCAGTAAAATTTCAATACTTTCACCTTTACCAAGAAATCTCTATTAAAATAAGACTAATAACTTTTAAATCGGAGTTTTGAACACACATATTCCAAAGTTATAGGTACGACATATACCATTCAATAAAACAAGTTTCATTTATATTTCAATAATATTGGGTTGGTGTATATGAAATCGCCGATTGTGGATAGGGTAAAATTTCCTTTATTCATAGTGGAGATACAATAATAATTACTAACGTTGGTTCACGAGAAATGTCAAGAAGCTCAGAGAAATAAAATAAAGAAAATTGTTAATGAGCAAAATATATTTTCATTTAAACTTCCCTACGCGAAACGAAAATTTAATTCGCACCAACCTAATATCCAAATATGAAATTCGAGAGGCAATTGGTAATTCGTGTATTTTAACCTAACGTTTCCGTGACGATCTACCTGGATATTACTTAATAGAGCCAATATCTTGAAGTGCTTCGAAACGATCTGTCCCCTTGGAATTATCAGAGTGTGTCTTGCATCGTTGTCGTTCTTGTTATTGATGGCGGAGATACCGAAGCGAAAACTCTAAGGGTGGTAAGAGTGGTAAGGGTAGCGACAGACGCATAGCCGTAGCGCCAAGTTTCCTAACTATGATCAACTATGCAAGACGCCATTACTATGTATAGTTCGGGAATGGAGCTCAAGACTTCGTGTCCCGCGTATAACTATTTTGTCTTCTGGCAGCACGAAAGTCTCGTCGAACCTTGGTAATGACGCGGCTGTGCAGAAATTTCGCTACACCTCTCTTAATGCCGTGTGATTCTCGAAACGAGAATTAGAAAGACTTGACGTTTTCTGTGATTTTTAGCTATGCAGGACAATTGTTTTTGTATAGTACTCACTGATTACTCACTGTCAGCCGAATACATAATTAATAATCGTGTTATAGCCGAGACTTAGTTCTTATGGCGCAGAACTGGACTGCAGAAGTATTCGAAGGATTTGCTCGATATTTCATAAACCGAGAGATTGCATCAGTATAAGATTTCATTGAGAACGAGGTCGGCCACCCTCCGTCGAAGAATGTGCTTTAGGCAGACCGAGATAGGGTACGAGGGGTTGGTACTGCTTGAAATAATCGATATCGCAATCTCATAAGATGGCAAAGTATTTTAAAGCCAAGTCTCTATCATAACTCTCTATTTATATCTATAATTGTACCTACACCTTGAACACTGTAAACTATCTTTTCCTTTTAACATTCATTTATCTGGGATTCTTCAAAAATTTATCATCTGCACAAAAGAATTTAGATGAGAAAATTTTAACTGAAATTCATTTTGTAATCTCAAAATTCCCCTTCTGCATCTAAAAAAGATTAACAAAGGATTCTTTGTAAAATAAATTGCAATAAATACACTGCCAACTTGTCGAGTTACGTTAATGACCTTTCAAAGTACAAAGGTGCAGGTACTACGAATCGATATTTATTTATTTATTTAATATAAAGGGTAGTTATTTATTTAATATGAACGATATTACATTCGACTCCTTTTTAAAGTAGACGTATTCTGTAAAACACATCGGAACCTCTCGCACCCATTTTACAGGGCAAATCTCGAAATAAACAATTATCGCTACAGGGACGGCTCGCAACACGAGCCTGCATATGGCGTGGACAGATGCTTTAAAGCGAACCCGCTTTTCTCTTCTGCCCAGTTTCCGTCTATACTAAACGCATTCTTCGTGCTCGTGTCGAATTTCGCCGAGCCCGGTCTTTTTTGCCAAACGTCACACGACACCTCTGGAAACCGCCCAAAACATAATCCACAAGAGCGGTGTACGCGTGTCACGTCCGTGTAATTAGGGTGATATTCCCATAAAAGCTAAGGGAGCAAGGTGGACCGCAAATACTATTACTGTCACCGTTATTAGAGGTCTAAAGTTGTCCCTAAACTACACGGTGCCAGGGTGTTGTGTAACCGTAACGGGAACCGTGCACGAATGAAACTCAGCGGGCGTTTATTTGCGATGCAAAGTCCCCCCCAGAACCACACATTTTTCTCAACCATCAGCCTCCGATCGACCATTCTCTCGTTAAAAACGGCTATAACAAACTGTTCCATCCTCAGCAACACCTCCGACCGGTAATCCTGAAATCTACATTTAAATGCGAAGCACAGTGTGGCCTAACGTCACCTCTGTTAGTCCGCTCACAGTCAAATATATTTCTCCAAACACAGGGCTCTGACGTCGCCTAGCCAAGCGTACCAGGATCGTGGCGGTTTCGCGCGCCGTGCCTCCTAGATCAAACAATTACCTCGCACCTCAAACAAAAAGCCGCTCGGGGATACTTAAAACCGAGGGGCACCCGGTGGTGTTTGAACGGGTACGTACACGCCGCTCGACCCGCGAGTAATTCCAGAACGGAAAGGAGCGTGGAACGAGCAAGAAACCGCGATCCGTCCGCGAGCCAGGAAAAATCGATCCGATATAGGGGAACAAAACGTTCCGTTCATCCACGACTTCCTGCTGGCCGGTTCTTCTGCGCGTCCCGAGGAGAGCCGGCCCTGGTTTCTTTCCGACCTGTACGCTAATATCTGCGCCGGGCCAGCCCTTCTATTACACGGGGACAGGCACGCATGACCGTGGCAAATGCAAATGTCGCGCGCATCGCCGCCATGGCGGTTCGCGTGCACCGTCCCGGGGATCAACGATCGCAATCACCGATGTCACGGGCCGACTTATTGGCCGCGATACGTCTAATAGATCGATACCACCCATTATTACGTGCCCCCTCCTCTGACGTTCAGGGTTGCGAGCCGCCAGCCTGCTCGTCCTACAAATAACACGCCGCGCACTTTTCTAATGAGGTAGCCGGACGTGCACGTGACCGGATCTCCGCGCGCTTCGATTTTACGCGTAAAGGCACCACGGCGTGGGACAGTGACTGCGCAAGCCGCGGCACCGTGTTCCCGCGACTGTGTTCCTTACCGAATGACATCTCCGAGCTGATTGCCCCTTTCGCTTTTTGCTTCTCCGATTCTTTCTACCGAT
This sequence comes from Andrena haemorrhoa, assembly GCA_910592295.1. Lineage (NCBI taxonomy): Eukaryota > Metazoa > Arthropoda > Insecta > Hymenoptera > Andrenidae > Andrena > Andrena haemorrhoa. Next base: position 4,125,972 of record OU342944.1, on the reverse strand, counting down.
TCGCCCTCTTGTAAATTTTTAGTCTATTTAATGGGGTGCCCTTTAGGCGATACAAATTAAATTACGTAAGGCTTCTTGGGGGGGTCGCGAATTTCTTGCGTTTTCTTAAAAGGGGAGAGGGAGTCAGGTAGCGGATTACGTAGATATTTTGTAACCCAATTTTCAATATGAGTAGCCTAACAAACTACGTTTCATCGCGCACGAGGTGCGACGGAAAGAATTCTAATAACTGAAGAAATGCAATGTAAGAAATATTACGTAAGGAAGGGAGTTTTAATATAAAAGCTTACGAATTATATTATAGTTAATTTAAATAATGACTTACCACGTGAATTCCTTCTGCATCCCTCCTAAGATCTCCACTCCTCTGGCCGGCCGTGACAGCGGCGCTCAGGTGATTGTAGTGATGTTGATGTAACGTGTTGAGCGTCTGCGTGTACGGATCGCCGACGAGGTAATCGAGATGCTGCGGCTGGCCGAGGCCCGGATGCTGAGGACTCGCCGGCGCGTGGTGGTGCGAGGGGAACGGGGGTGGAAAGTACGGGGGTTGAAAGTCGGAGGCGGTGGGCAACGAGGCGCCCCCGTGATGGGGCATCCCGCTACCGTTCCCATTGCCTCTGTGACCGTGGTGATGGGCGCCGGAATACGGCGAGGAATTTCCACCGCCCAGCGAGGAAATGCCCCCGTGACCGGTTAAACGGTCCTGTTAACAGAAAGCACATCTTTATAAGTATCGCAGCCGCAACAGACCGCCTGCTATGCTCGCTCGAGGAGTCTACGACAAACTCGGACGCGAGCATCGGCAGTTTGCGGAAAAATTTCGCAGAAACATTTGTTAATTTCAGGACGATAAACGGCTCTTTTTGTAAGGACGAAGAAATGTTTTGGTAACGCATGGCCGATCTTTGTTTACTTGCACAGCGATGTTTGTTGTCTGAAATGTTTTTAAGCTGCGAATATTGATTGCAAATATTTGGGGAGTGTATGATAACACATAGATTTTCGCAAGAGTTGCCTTTCCATGTTTTCGATCAGATTATTCCCATAGAATATGCTTCGATATTATAAGCGACTGAATCTTTCGATGCATAACATGCGATACATATGCATAACTCTTCATCGTTGGATGAAAAGTTTTTCCATGGAAATTCAGAGGTGTTTGACCTATTTCCATGAAATGTGGATCAATTTTGTATTAAGCGAGAAGGAAAAAGAGGAGTTGAAATAGCGTTTAGGAAAACTGTTACATTTTTGCAGATTCCTTGCATCCACTTCATGCGCTGAAACTATTTATGATACTGTAATATACGCCGTTCAAAACAACTGGAGGATTACTTATTTAAATGACCCGAGCAATATTATAAAACTTACACACCATTGTGGTGTATTCGGTTCGTTCCCCAAACAAGAGTTCCTAGGGTAAACCAACCAGTAATTGACCGCATACCAGTGAATGACCATTAACCAAAGAAATGTCAATTATAAATTTAAAAATTATTATATGTTTATAAATGGAGTGTAGTTGGACTTTTAATATCCCATATTTTTAGTTACTCGTATTAAACAAACATTAATAAGTACAATTCTTAATAAAAGTATGCGGTCATTTATTAGGCTTCTCATTCAACAATCATTCACTGGTTGGTTTACCCTATAATTATTTTGAACAGTGCGGGGTGCATGAGCAAAGATAGGTCACTGCAGTAGTACAGGTCAACCATTACCACACCTTTTGAAACCGAACCAGATTTCAAAGCGCAGAACCTTGCCAGCCAATTTTACAACTAAAGCCATATCAGGCACGAATGTAACAGATGCAGGACAATTAAACAACATAGCAAACTCATTTACTTAAGGCTGTTCACCCAAGATACTTCAAAGGTTTACCATCCTGTGTTCAAGTTACTCTGTGCACTCCCCAGACTCGTAGATCCTTTTCACAACTGATGTACCAAATACATTCTATATTTTTAACTTTCCACGTTCTTTTCAAACTACGTTTATCCTTCGCAAATTAATAATACCAATGTATCTCATCTAAACAAAACCTTTATTCCAATAGTAAACAATTCCCACCCAAGTTCTATAAACCTCGCACCATTTAAATATTGGGCACCCCCAAAAACTTCATTCTTCGCCTCACACATCTACAAACGAACCATGCCCTATTCTATTCGAATACCGTGAAGCCACTCTGCCCGTCTCAAGATTCAACATCCCCCAAAACTCTCCCACCAAACGGTGCTTCGCCTCACCTGATCTGGTACCAAGATCGCGCTTGGCCCAGAATCTATTTCCACCGTAATTGAACGTAATCGTATCCGGCCAGCGGGGCCTCACGCATCGGCAATGCCGTAAAAATAAAAAGTAACAACCATAATAAATGCGCGCGGCGATACGCACGCACCGATGTACGCGACGGCGGGACGGGCGTTGAACGCAACTTTCGCCGCTATTAAAAAATTACTGGCCGGCGTAATTGCGGTGACTAATGTACGGCGTTCAGCGGGGAAGGGGGGGGGGAAATCGTGCCAGCCGTGCTGGAGGTCCGCCATTACTATAAACGACGAGTATATGGGACGGAGTCGCTTATCCGTCGATGGTGGCGGACCATAAATGCGGATAAATGCTATGCAAATCTTATGGCGACCAGTGCAACGTAAACAGCTTACGGGCCAGAATGTAGGTGTGCCGCGCGATCTTTTCGCGGGAAAATCGTATTGAAGCTAACTGCGCCGACACGTAACTCGCGCCGCGTCCGAGGCAGTCGATAACGCGATAAGATGTTATTAGCGAATGATAAGCGACCGCGAGGAAAATCGCGCTGCCAGGTGACAGCGGCCGTTCCTTCGCGAGACGTGTCATAAATTCATCACAGTTTTCATCGTTTTACAGTGATCCATAATCATCCGTCGTCAGACGGTAAACGCTGTAAGTAGAAAACAAAAAGTAGATAGGTACGTGGGTCGCGAGTGGAGGATGTTTGTTAGAAAGTGAACGTGGGATGTCTGAGACACTCAGCTGGGAAATATAATTGAACCACTGGCAGCGTTCGACTCCATCCAATAGTTCATGTGTCAATTAAATTGAACATGTGCTCCAAAATCGAAAAGCAATCAGTGCTAGCGATTCCGATATTAAAGAGAGGGTGTAATATTTTAATGGGAACGCTTTTAAAGATTAGAATAAATAAATTTTTACCGAGTAATAGGTATCCAGCTGATCGAGACACTTTGTAACTTGAAAGAGAAGCTAATGAATTTTTTTTAGGAACCACAGGTGATTCTGTATTTTTGACCAGTAATGTTCCCACACTCCAGTCACCTCTGGTCTTCGATTTCACTCGGCCAAATTGAGGTATAATTTTAAGAGGGCGTCTAATGACACGATTAAGCAGAAGTTCGTTTAGAAATCCATTTAGGTAATTATGTAGAGCAGGCTCTCTACTTTACATTCGCGGGCAAATGTGGCCTTAATTCCGCTCCGAAACTTCTATTAGAATTTTTTTACATTCGTGAGACGTATCGAAAGAGGTATGCCTCTGTTAAACCCAGTCCGCCTGAAATACATAGGCAACTTCAAGATTAGGATCTTAGAGAGATACAAGCTTCCGGCGTGTACTCCATAAAGGGGACGAAATTATAGCGTTCGAAGGTTATTACAGACATAACCCATAAGTCTTGGTATAGTTACTTTGCATCGTCATTAAGGAGACCGAGAATTTTTATGGGGAAATAACTAGCGCTCTGTGTTTAACTATTAATTCACAGCTATTTTAGGTACTGGGCCTCGCATTGTTCCCCAGTTCAGCCAGAAAACTCTTGTCTCTCGTTGCACAACAGCGCGGCAAAGTTTAGATGAGAATCTCCGCGTAAAGTGCTGATTATATCGGACTCAACGCCAACTATCGATTGTATAGAATATCGGTCACAAATCGCAAAATCATCAAAGCAAATTGCTCGAGTGTGATGAGGCATATTTTAGCTTGAAAATGTAGTGAATCGTCAGTGTACATTGGCGTTCAGCTTGCATAGGGACAATGGTAAACACGAGCCTTCTGAAAAATTGACAGAAATGGATAAGGAAAAGAATGTGTTAATAATGGAAAAGTAATTGGAGTTGCTTATAAGAGCGGTGATTCAATTCAGTTTTAACACTAAACGTACCAAGCGGGGTCAAATGACCTCTCTCTCAAAATTTACATGCATGAAAGAGAAACCAGTCATTTGTGAAAAGTGTAATTAATTGATTATTTTATTTATAAAAATTAAAAATATATGTTTGATTATTTTATTAGAAATCAGGAGTTATGTTGCGAATTATTTCATTTAATAAATTAAGAATTTCTTTTTAAAAATCAACGTTTATTTCATAAGGGGACCGCTTATGGTAAGAATAGGTATGCGTAAAGTACCGGTACGTTTATTGTTAAAGTGAAACATCAAAGTCTTTGAAACACGAGGATGCATCATTCCCCAAATCGTCCCGAGTCTTATTGGAGTATCAGAATTTTTCGCACGATTAAAGGGGAACGCAATCTGGCCCACGCGATCTCTCGATGAACCGATTACGCGGTATCACTCAGGCAGATAGTATCAGCTGTGATTTATCTGAATAAGGGTGGTAAGGCTTTGTATCGACGCTATGCCGGCGCGAGCCATTAGGTTTCCGTTCTTCTGATACGATCTCGAACATCTCTATAAGCCGCAAAAGGGCCAACACGCACAGTTTTTTCCATTCATTAGACTTTCCACGCGTGAATACCTCTTGCCCATTCTAATTACACAGCTTAAAACCGAGTGGCATTTCTAAATAAAACGCTTCTGTCATTCCCACGTTTCCTATAAAATGATTCCCTCCCCCGAACTAAACTACAATTCCTAAATAATTAATCCAACCAATTCGCCAGACTCACAAAAATCCGCAATTCATTATCCCCCTTCGTTAAGTATCCTCCAGCTCGGTTCCCGTTTGAATTTCCGCGAAAAGTGATGTAGAAATTACGAGGTCAAGCGCAGGACGATTACCATACGCGCGGAGTGCGAACTCGTGATCTCTTGGGAAGAAGAATTTCGGTATTGAACGGGCTTCCCGTAACGGCATTTAACGACGTAGCCCCGAAATTGAACGGGAAGGTCCGTTATAGAAGGGAACTCTCGTTTGCTCAAACTCGTGACCGCCTAATCTGTACGACACTGCCGTGTAACGAGAGAAAATTTATCGTGCCTTCCAAATCGGTGTTTCCAAATCGCTGTTTCGAAAGTGGCGCGTAGCCCACGTTGCACGGTGCCTTTTGTACACCTCGTCCCGTATGAAATATTCGTCGCTTAACGACGCGCACGTCGTTATCGGGACGAGCACCAGTACCGTTCCATTCGATTCTACGGGAAGACACATTAAGACGTATTCAATTTGTAGTAATATTCATTATTCGGCGATTATATAGCGCCGACTTTCACGTGCTCGAGTCGTGCTCCAAGAGGCATGGATTCGCTGCTTCTTCCTCTCTCTATCTCCCCACGGCTCGTAGTTAAATTTCTGAATCAAATTTATCGCGCCGTTAAATCTCAGGACTTTAAACGCACGCGGACAGTTGAATTTGTAGTCCCTTTCCTGCTATCGCGATCGCTCTTTTACGTTTATTAAAAATTCATTGCCATGCCGTTTTCGAGACTTATTCGTCGACATTGAGCGGTGATTGTGCTGTCGAGGAAGGAGTTAGCGTGTATAGATGCTATTGGGGCACCTGCTTTGGGAAATATGAAAATTATACCTGAGTGATGTATTGAATTTCGAAGAACAATCTTCTGCAAATTGGAAGAGATATAAGTAACGTAAACTGGGGTGACTTTGCCCGCCGGGGTGACTTTGCCCAGTTTTTTACTCTGACTGAAAAATTGCCATATGGATTGAATTCGCTATTGTTTTTTTCGTTTGACTTTGGAGAAATTATGGCTAGCGATTACAAAACACCATATGTTCCAATTACTTCACAATAAAATAAAATAAAGTTTTTCCGAAAAGTGGGCAACGTCACCTCAGTTTACCTAAAATACAGTAACGGTGGCTACACAAATTATACATTAATCCGAATATTTTCGAAGTAAACTCTAACCCGTGGGATCCCGTTTATAATCCGAAATGTTGTCATTAGTTTCGAATGTAAATTAAGTACGTATTCTCTCAATCGTGTCCCTCGAGAGTATTCGAAATGTTCGAGTGTGTCGATTCCTCTGGAACGTGTCGATCACAGATTAATCATAGCGAGGAATACAATCCCAGGAGGCAGGAGTTATATAGACCACACGGCGACGGGAGAAAATCGGCAATCGTTTAATAGCTCGATCAAAATCTGACACTGTACACGCATAAAATTTCGAGCGGCGAGCAACCTGCAAGCGGTCGGTTCGTTTCACAAGAACCGCATAGCCGAACTTTCCAGTCGAGATCGCTATTGATAACGCGCGAGAGAAATCGTCTCTCTTACCACATATGACGAGTAGACAATTAATAACCAATAAAGCGGATCGTTTCGAAATCGAGAGATCCTAGATTAAGGACAAATGGCTAGGAAAGAAATCACCAAGCTGTTTCGGTTCGCGAGAAATGTAAATAGGTATTCCTTCTTTAACGGCTCGTGGCGAGGCTAATGGTTCGAGAAGATAAGTACAGAGAACCTATGGAATTAGAATAAATGAACTTGATATAAGAAACGTATTCGTGGATGATTTTCTATGGATTATTGTTCCATGGCTTTCAGGTTGGAGTGCGATAGTTTTCAGTGAAAATTGCCCTGCCTTGTGATACGTGTAGCATACTTTTTCTGTTATTGCGACTACAGCTGCTTCACGTGCAGAACAGTTGCACTATGGAGTACGATCCAACGAGTTTGTTATAAATACAATTAAGGCTACCTTATTTAAGATCGTACGTTGAGAAAATATCGCGGTAGGACTTTTTTGTGAGTTAGCCTCTTGTTGAATTACATCTCCATACATTATTGACAAGTAGAAACTCCAGCGTAATCGTCCTATGAGTAATGTTTCTGAGAAATGTAGTTCAAGGATTCTCTCCAGCTTCAGAAATGAAATTTGACATAAATTTCATTATTAAATACGTGGATGCGAAGGCGGCTTAGGGAGAGGCCTGTGCCTGAGCAAATAAGTGATTAATTGTAAATTCAGTAATCTTAAAGATGTTCCACTGTGTGCACATACAATTCTTGGCGTCTGAAAAAATTTCACTTCTGAAGATACACGAGTGTCTATTTAGTGAAACCTTGTGATATTTTGTATAACGTTAACTTTACCTGTCAACGAGAGGTATCAACCGCGAGGAATATTCTTTTCTAAAGCTATTCTTAGTGGAACTTCGCTAAAACAGAAATAGAGAAGACGAAGTGAAAGAGGTAAATGATAAACGTCACTTCATCGTAAACGTTTCGATCTTTTCGTTACTGAAAGTTCGCTGATGAGGGTATCCATTAAAGTATATGAGGATAAAATCTAAACTTGAAATTCTTATATCCAGAATGCCGATTTACACGCGTGGCTTTAATTACGTAACATTAAGCTATTTAGAAACTTAATTACTGTAGGAGAATCTTGCAGATTAATTTCTAGAATTTCAAAATAAAGGATTCTCACAGTATAAATCAGAATTCCATAAAATATTCATCCTTATCTAGGTATTTAATCGCAGATAATCCACGCTGTTTGCAATGTACACTCATTACACGATAAAATCATGTAGACTTTAAAACGCAAATAAATACACACGCGAAACGAATTTATTTCAATATCAACTGATTCGAATTCAGATTTTAGAGGCTACTTTCAGAATAATCCAGTTGATATCAGTTGAAAAGATCATCTTCAGCTGTCACTTTAGTAATCTTCCAATAGAACATGGAGTAATCGACGTTAACCAGAATCATTCACTACCAACGCGACTTTATCAGCACAGAACTACCTAAATCCGATTCTACGTTACCAGAAATCTCTCAAGCTGTTTAACCTGAAATTTCTGGGTGGAAAACAGAGCCCCGGTATTCCCAACAGCGCGGTGAAAATTCTGAAGTGAATAACACACCTCGACCTCGATCACGGTGGTCATGTCAACATGGGGCGCGTAACAGAGCGCCAGCTTGTCCGCTGTCGGCGCTTCCGTGCGCGGCGGAAACATCCCCAGGATCTCCAGTTTGTCGGTTTCCGGTTCTAGATCCTCGTGACAGCCACTCGGAGCACTAGTGTTTCCCGCACATCGCACAAACCACGGCTCGGTGTCAATGCTGCACCACTTCGCGGCGATACTCAATCCTTCTCCACGGATCAACAAACACACTGGGCACTTTAATCAATCACTCGGGGAACAACCGACAGCCCGGACCCGTACGTCCCGCGAAACAGCGAGCTACCCGTGAATCACAAGGAAGACTAACTAAACCGAGCCTTCCTGGCCACTTAGAAATCGTTCGTCATGGAACAAGGAACGGAGCTCGACGAAGAACTAGAAACCGAAGGAAGGATGAGAATTCGAAGGAGCACGTCGCGAGTTTAGCAGGCACCAGGCGTGTCAGAGGAGCGTGGCCACGCGGTTTCGGTGGCCGTCGCGCGCGATTGGACACGCGTCGATTCGAGCATAGCCTTAAACCTACCCCGGAGGGGTTGCATCGACGATGACCACCGCGTCCGCAGCACGGAGATGTTCTCTGCTCGGGCGTCCGACTGCGATAGGAGCGCGAAGGAGGATTCGCAGGAGTGCGACGGCTTGTGCGCCCGTCGAATCCGAGGGGAGCCGGTGCTCAGGAGGAGAACAGCTGATCGGCTGATTGAGCGGTGTGTTGCGACCGACCGACTGAACCGCGGGGACGACGGTGAACCGTACGAAAGTATAGCTAACAGCCGTGTGCCAGCACGAGGACGAAATGGGAGGTGGCACGGTGTGTGCTCTTACCGAGAGCTACTACTACTACTACCACTACTACAACTACCACCACTGGCGTCCACCACCACCACCACCACCATCGCCACCACCACTGGCGACCGTCACCACTACCACCACCACCGACGTCGTCGTCCTGTGCCAGCAGCTGCACCACCACCACCACTACCTTAAGAATTCTACCCTACCATCGTGGCGCGAGTGGCGGATAGGAGAGCAGAGAGGTCTCCTTTCTGCACGCGTACAGACGACCGAAATTCCGCCCGAGGATACGCGCCACCACGTGCAACTCTGCTCCTAGAGGCTGCCCCACCAGCAGATACAGCGGCCACGATCCACCAGGGGACGTCCCACGACCGAACGAATAGGAGAGATAGCCCGCGGATTCTCGCACGACGCCCGCCGACGCTTCCCGATCGCGATGCAAACCCGCACCCCCTCGAACGCTTCCCGGCTCCGAGCTTTGTCGACGAGCTACGATGGGGGTGGCGGATCCTCAACTCTTCCTTTCAGCGCGCGACAGGCGGCGTACGCTTTCCCGGCGGCTTCTCCTTTGGTGGATACTGCTGAAAAGTGTACCGATAATACAGTAATACGTCTGCAGACCCCTGGCGAAGCCAGCTGCAGCCACCCCACTGGGTTTCGTTCGAAAAATCATCAGGAATGTGGATATAATGATGTTTAAGTGTGTTGGATGTAATACTCGTGTTTCAATCTTACAAGCCTCGAGTGCACCTAGTTAATTCTATGTATTATGGTGTAATTAAGTTTGTTTACAATGTTTTATCAACTTCCATGTACCGTACTTATGGTTTTGTTAAATATACTTATTGACAGTGTAAAAAGGCGAAGATATTACTGACAAGGGAAGATCCCGAACCCGAACATTAAAAAAATTCTGAAACTTTGTGAATGTGTAGGGGATTTCCTCCTGATTACAACGCTGTTTTTGTTTGCTGCCCAAATTCATTCTAAGGGGGTGTAATTAACCCCTGAAAATTCGGCTATTTTCTGATTTTGTGCTACAACTCGCGAACTGTAAGGGATAGAAAAAAAGTTTCAAGGCATAAGTTACTTCTTTTAATTAGATCTATCATTTGGTAGAAAAAATATTTTACAGTTCACGAGTTATAACACAAAACCAGAAAATAGCCGCATTTTCAGGGGTTAATTATACCCCCTTAGAATGAATTTGGGCAGCAAACAAAAATTGCGTTGTAATCAGGAGGAAGTTCCCTACATTTTCACAAAGTTTCAGATTTATTTGAATTTTCGGGTCCGGGATGTTCCCTTGTGAGTTATATGGTCAATTCGAAGTTTTATCATAGGTAGGCTTTCGTTTTGAGAAAACTAAAGTTATAATTCATAAGCTAGAGAAGAGTGTGATGATGAAGAATTAGAAAATAGTTGGAATGACGAAGGGAATTTATTGATTACTATTGTAAAATTGCAAAAGCCTGCAAAAGTGCTGTAACAGGAGCTAATCGTGAAGGAAACAGATGCGCTGTCCTACCTTATAATCTTGCGCAATACAGCCCGTTAGTCACTGGATGCGTTTGAAATATCTAATTATACCTATTGCCCAGGCAATGAAATATGTCGAGATAACGAGTTCTATAACGAGCAACTAAAATTTCAAATTCTCCCTTTACGGGTAAGTAGGAGGTGTGTTAGAACCGATAACTCTCACAGCATAATCAGTAGCTTACACGAGCCGGAGCACACGTCCCCGCAATCTTTTTACTATTTCCATTAATTAAAAATGTAGCGGAGCCATTTATTCGTTATCTGATAGCGGAGTATTCCAACGTATTCCCTTGGTTTCGACGATTTCCACGCTACCTCTTAATTTACCGTCGCTTCCCACGATTTACGATAGCTGCGCTCCAACCTTTACAAGTCATCTTCCATAAACGAGATTACAAAGTCTCAGATTAATGCCACACTAAGAACTAATTCCGATCTACTCCCAATATATTCAATTCTATAAAAGAAACGATCCTAAGCATACCTTACAGTCTCTCATTACCTCCTCTGACCCCAACCTCGACAAGCTACACGGGATCTAATACCACCGCGCGACGAAACAAACCTCATCACCTTAACCTTTCAGCGCGACGAAAAGTCCCATAAATCTATACATTACCGAAGCCAATTCCGTCGAGCTCGTACCTTTCAATGCCTGAATGCTAGGCATCGTCTCCCAGCCTCCCCTGCGAAACCAGCGTGCACTTCTCCGATCACGTTGAACGGCGATGCTTAAATCCTAATGGGAGTCTTATCTGTCGCGTCAGCCGTTTGATTCGCGACATGTTAATAATATTTATCGCCGCTCCGCGGGGATAAAGATTGCATCGTGACGTCCGATAACATCTGGCCTCGTTATCGGATTCGAGATTCCCCTGGCAGGGGGCCGAACGTATTAATTAAAAGCGCCAGCAGAAGCGCGGGCACCGCGCGTTTCCAGCCGCTTTTCCGTCAACGTTCATTCATACTAGCAGCCGCTATTAATTCGCGCGGTGAAAACGGCCGGCGAGGCGGCGTTATAGGTCGTCGACTCGCGAGGGCCGTGTAATTTATGCCGGTGTAAATTCTGCCGCGTAATTACGCCACGGTGCGCCATTCACGGTTCCAACCAGACATCGTCGGTCGGTGCGAAGAGACGCGCGACAGTGCAACATGTTCGACGAGCCGGACGCTCGGGGACCAATGGCTGGATAGCGCGAGTCTTAATTAAATGCCCGCGACGTGCATGGTCCAGGATCTACGGGCACCGCCTGGGAATCCTTGTTCGAATGGAACTTGGGTAAACCGACGGGAGAGATGAGAAAGGATTTAAGGACTTGGGGAGCACGTGTAGCGGGAGGAGAATGGACACTACACCTGTCTGACCAGGGGAGAAGTAGGTTCGAATTACTGATTTAAGGGGTCATGCTCGGTCAGGAGGCCGAAAAAAGTGTGGTGTTTGGAAATTTTTTACTCAAACGCTATAACTCATTTCTCAAAAAATCTTTTTTCGTTTTAAGGATTGCATAATAGGATTGCAATAACTTGGTTATTGATAAATATTTTTAAATAAAAAAATTACGACGCACGGTACTAGATGCAATCCTGAAAAGGAGAAAAAGATTTTTTGAGAAATGTGTTATAGCTTTTGAGTAAAAAATTTCCAAAGACCACCCCTTTTTTTCGGCCTCCTGACTGAGCTTAACCCGAAGTTGGAATATCTTAGCGTTTCCCAAACTTTTTTGACTCGCGATCCCTTTTTATAATATTCATATAACCTGCTCCTCCGTATAAGGTAAGGTAAATTTAATAAGGTAAAGAAAACAGATTAAAAATAGGTATTTCAGAATATAACTCCAACTTAATAACATTGAAAAAAAAATCCAAAAGATGGAAAGAAGCTTGGAATTGAATTTTCTTGTGAAATTCAGATAATTGTGAATGTTGTCTACTGCGTTATTATATTGCGGGGCGCGCTGCTTGAAAAGCTACTACATCTGTATTAACGGAATCAGTACGCGGCTAATCGAGTGCTAGAGTCATTAATTAAGCAGCCCGACCATTTGAATAGCCTCTCATACCTATTAGGATTCATTCATTTTCATATCCAATTATAAGTGGTGAACCTCCCGTTAATCGAAACTAAGTTGAACGATTGGACTTTCACGTGGCAGCCAGGTCCCTCCGCGAGTCATACTTCGGCTGTACGTCGAATTCGTCCGCGTCAGTCCCACGAAAACCGAGTTCCATGGGCTTCTTGATTAATGATGCGGGCGATCCAGTGCGCGAGAAAGGTGATAATCACTCGACACGATTCCTCCTTGTACCGAGCGCGACTCAAAGGCTGGAGATTCGGTTCCATTTCGGCGCTCGATCAATGACCAAATCGACGATGATCGTTTTAGCTTTCGAGCGGCCGCTGATTAATCGTGCCTTTCGTTTCCGTGCCGATCAAAAGCTGTGCGAACGTCGACCAGGCAGAAAAGGAAAAAGGTGGCAGCTGAGAGAAAGAAAGGTGAGAAGCAGAGAAGGAGGAGAAAAAGTATGGATATCGTGCTGGCGGGGCATCGAAACGGAATAATGTTGGGCCTCCTGGCGCGAGGGAGCCGCGGGCTACCGATCACGCACCGTGTTGTCATCCGATGCAACAAGAATTTACTGGGGCACCGGGAACTAGTCCGTCCACCAAGTTTCTATCCGATATTTTTCAGTTTCGCACGGCGTCGTCCGTCAGCGTAAACTGCGGTCTGCGGTCGAGAAATCGGTAAGCCGAACGGAATCATAAAGACCGCGCGTCGGCGAGGAATTATCTCCTACGCCACAAAGCGCGGCAATTACCCCATCGCGTTAACTGCTGTGCCGATCACAGACACACGCCACAGAAGCGAACACTCTTGTTCTTAAGGGACGAGAATCTTGATACCAAGCTTCTTCCTTGGGAATCCGATCTTTGTTGCTTTGAAACTGGAAGAGGTGGCATTTGTTGGGCAAAAGAATCTAAGGATAGGTTAATGTTTCCTCGTTATTTCTGTAATTCATTTTGCTAGATCCAAATTGTTAGCACTCAGTAGCGACCGGAACGTTTCACTCGTGCCTACTGTGCTTTGTGATCTTTCGATAATCGATTCAGCCCGAGGCTGTGATCCCACACCTAGGCCACCGAGAAAATTTCTCGGTAGGCGTGCTCGTGCGTCTCTAATCACAACATCAGGTGCATTAAACAGCCGTTTTCAGCGTGCAATTTACGTGATTCCAGTTTCTGCCAGTGACAGTCCTAATTGTCGAGCGTGAGGATAGAGTTGATCTTAAAAGTAGCGTGGTTATTGAGCCGAGCAATCAGATTTATAAGGCACAGTATCGTAGACGCGGAGACTCTACGTTCAATAAATAACGAGACCGCGTTCTCTCGAAAAATCTGTTAGAATTTTGGCGAGTATTTCGCAATCCGGTCTAGACACGTGTAATTTATACAACATGTTTCTCATCGACTAAGAATAGTTCCTAGACATTATGGACTCCATGCCGTTTGAAAAAAAACCACCGGGCAGTTCGCGTAATTTCAATATACCGATTATCAATTCGTCAGGCACTGGACATCTGTTTCTATTGCAGATTAGAAAGTGATTTAACGCTGTCCACTCTGTTCCTCCAACCGGCCAACGAGACGTGGTCATTTGAAATTTAGAAAGTAGTCAAATTCGACGCAGTTGACTTTCAAAATTATACTCCTGGCGATACTTGAATTTTTAAATAGTTCCAGGCAAGTCCAAGTACCTTTCCTCTACCAACACCTCTACACATTATCTCGTGCTACTTATCACTATTACTACTTGTCGGTTAAATCGTAATTTATGTCACCGTTTGATCGAGAATTATTTATCGATTCAGGGAAGAGCCGATGGCATTCTCCAGGTCCCAAAATTTTTCTAAACCCTCCTAAATCGTAGATTCTGCATTAGTGCCAAAGTGGCTGTCGCTTTTTTTGCGAACGACTCCAATCTCCTAATAAATATATCACCGACGAATCAATTTATAACCGTGCCCACATTAAGCCACGGTAGAACGTTAATCCCATCTTTGCAAATATATTTCGCCGTTATTTATTAGTGTTCGCCCGCGGATGTACGCGAAGGCGCCTGTTCGAAATCCTAAAAATATCATTTCTGAGACGCGCTGCCTGCCGGGTATGTGTGTTGTGGGAAGGAGCGGCGTGAGAGTAACTGTCGATAAAGGAATAGCTGAGGTGGTAATCATCGGTAATCTTCAGTCCGTTACTTGCGTAAAAGCAGTAATTGCCACTGTTACGCCGCGGATTAGTTTGAAATGGTTACAGCTGTTCGGCTCGGGGAACGTGTTATTTAGTCGTTCATTTAGGATCGATGTTTGATGATCCGCGCACCCTGTGGCACGATCGACCCCGACTAAATCGCTCTGTCCTACCTTCGAACTCTGTGAACCCAGTGTTCCTCTTTTACGTAGACAGACATGCAATACGTGTCTTTTGTTAGCTGCTAATAAAGAAGAGTGGCACTTAACACGATTGCCGCGAATAAGTTTTAAATTACGTACTCTATAAAAACTGCCCGCGTCATTGTCGATTGCGTGAGCATGCATCGTAGGTGTATAGCACAGTGACGATCACGTAACGCGGTGTACTTTCTTGAATAAAATTGCACGCAAATTTCGCACAGCTCTACGTGCTAAAAAATGTAAGATTAAAATGTAATTTTAAAGCATGTGTAAGGACTTCTCATTAACACTTGACCGTTACTGCTACCATTAAAACCTAAGCCTCTCCCAGAAAGCCAAACACCTTATGGTGAACCCCGAGTTGCTCGATACCGAGGATAGCAACCAAAGGATCTATCCACGATTACAATCGGTCAGCAACGAAGATACGCACCGGTGTACGGGCACGAAAGGCACGTACGAGTCGAACGAAGAGAAGACGAAGCTGCGGAGTAGCCGAAGAAAGAGCTCTGGATGAAGATAGTGGGAGAGGGAAGTCGCTAAACGGCATTCCAAGCGGACCATCCAGCGCCACCCAACGGTAACCAACGCATGACGCCCTTATCTTGCCTCCTGTTACCGCACCTTTCCTTACGTTACCTTAACGGATCGGCCACGGTCAAGGAGACCGCCGATTTCGCGTCACATCGCTCAACGAAAGCTCACAATTTTCTCCGACTGCGCTGCTCAGCGACAGTGGACTTTGGTGAGCCATCCCGCCTTAAGTGCTTCTCGAGGAATCGGATGCACCGAGTCGAAATCATCAGGAATAGTAATTTGCAATACTGGTATTCGGTGTAAGGCCACTTGGCAGATTAGTGTATGGATAATTGAAGGGTAGTGTGTGTAGTGGAATGAAGGGAGAAGGGTAACGTGGAACAGGTGATTTTTTAAAAGGTCCTGTTCTTAGTCTCCTAGTGGTACCAGAAGAGTGACATTGATTCTTGGAATTCTTTGGTGGGAAATATTTGTTTAAGGTGATGAGATTTGGGGAATGTTAGAGAGAGGATGAAGAATTACAATTATGCAATGCTACTTGATTTTTTAAACGTTCTTTTACGACTTGTAAGTTTGATGGGAGAGACTGGTTAAAGAGAAGTTTCAGGATTAGTTAATTAAATTTCTGTTCAAAATGGTAATTACTCGTGGAGGTACACTTAAACTTAGGTATCCGAGTGCGGTTGGGAAGTAGGTGCCGACGTTCGTGGGAAGAAGGTCAATCCTTCAAATACATTCTAGTTAAAATTACTTCTTTGTAGACCAACTGCACACGGTGCGGTTGATCGAATCAGCTTTTTGCCTCGCGATGGATGATTTGTAGAAATGCTTCTTGTGTCAAGAATTGGTTTTCAGTTCTATCAGGCGTCTATCTATCCTTCTCGTCGATAACTGTATTACGCGCGAGAAGACTGATAGAGTAACTGCTTATTGCGACCGCAGAGATTGATTTTCATGTTATCATCGGTAATAAAATTTGCTACTTTTCATGGTGGAGATACATGTGCGTACTTTATAACAAAGGATCTTAATGCAATACACTATGTAATTTATATCAAACACAGAGCCCTTCAAGTAAGTGCAAAGTGTGCTTTTAACTTAAGGGTCCATTCGACTTTGCCAGATGCAAAAGAGGCATATTTTCTTGAATTTTTTTTCAAGAGCTAATATACGAATTTTAATGCCATTTTGGTTAAATGTTTATTATTCCTTGCCGTGTAGAATCGTAGTTTTCATGTTTCCAATATATAATTACAAACAAAACCAAGGATTTTCTTATTTCTAGTATAATTAAATTGTCGATGGACCTAAAACTTTGATAAATAAATTGAATTGAACAACTCTTTTCCCATAAATAGTACGAAATATCTTGGGGAAGAATCGTAACTTTTTCTTTCAAGTCCCACCAATTTGCCAACTTTTAACTTTTTTTTCGTTTGTCAGGTTACAAGGTTATAATAAGAAAAGTCTTGGTTTTTTATTTCAGGGAAGAATTGGGGGCACCAATATAATCGCAAATTTGCAACACCGCCGCGCGAGTCCTAACGAACGCGTTCATATATCTCCATTTCTACCGAACAGTTTGTAACGAAAAAATTCATTTTTAATATTTGAAGGTGAACTAAAATACCCTGAAAGTTTGGAAAAGATCCGCTCAGCAGTTTCTTAGAAAAAATTCCTAAAAATCACCTTATTCCTAGTGTCCTAAATAGGGCTCCCCCCTAAAAGTGTCTCTAAAATGATAAAAATAGAATTATTATGTCCTATAGGGACGTACACATAAAGTAGACTAGAATCACCCAGGTATCAAAAATAAAATTTTTGTTCCATCCACAAAAAACACGGGCAAATAGGCACAAAATCCGGAACTTCTTCTATTTTTATCATTTTAGACCCACTTTGACGCGAAGATGGACTTCCGCAGTGTTCTCGCTGCGGCACAAACATTGTGTCTTAAATCCACACCTTTCTAATTATATTTTTGGAATATGAAAAATACAGCAAGGAAGAATAAATATTTAACAAAAAACCATTAAAATCTGTACAGTCGTTGCTGAAAAAAAATCCTGAAAATATGCCTCCTGTTTTACCAGCAAAGTAGAATGAACCCTTAAGCTGTTGTCTCTACAAATACCTTCATTTTATGACACAGATCTCAGTGTACATATTATTCTAACATATTCACCGCGTCTTGTTTCAACCTTGTATCCCACATACGCAAGAAATATCGAAGCTTTTTGCATAAAAACTGTTTCACTGCAGCGTATCGACGCTTTTACTTCGCCACCTGTTAACATCCCTGCTACGTTTGTTCGTACGTCCACGGTGAATGTAGGTTTGCTGCAAGCCGAGTGTTTAGTTTATACACGTTCGTCTACGAATGCTGAACCGATTGGCGTACACCATATTCCCATTTCTCCGTTGCATTCACGCGAATAATTTTTTATCGCATCGACACGCTGCGCGCAATTCCCCCCGATCTGGCCGAATGCAAATCACAAGGAAGTGTAATGTCGCGTTAGTATGGGCGTTTTTATGCCGCGAATAATGGAGCGAGTTGCAGCAAAAAGGTGCATGCGAGCCTGTGAGAGCGCCGTTGCTAATCGATAATAAAGAAGCGCGAGCAAAAATAAGTAACAACTTTGCGCGTTTCACGAAAGCTGCCTGCGTTACTTGAACGACGAGTACCCTTAAACGTACTTTTACCTCTCCCTGTTTCGAGCTATGAAACGAGACATGTTAGTTGAAATACCTTGGCGGTGTTTCGAGGGAAGATAAACGTACGTTTTTCTATCGAGAAGCATCGTGGAAAGAATCTTCAGGATATTCAGGTTAACGAATGCATTAATTCAGCGAAGATGCCTGAGCGAAACAAGAGCAGTGCCATTTTAACAAACCACGTTGTTTATGAAGGGTGGTTTGAAAAGAAGCAACTGCGAATCGAGTGGTTTGTTTTATAGCAGTTAAATAACGCGACGTGACATCGTACCCTGAATCACTGTAATCTCGCGAATCGTCTGCGTCCCAGCATTCCCAACCTACTTCAATTAATAATTTTCCACGAGTCATTACGCAACGATTTGTGCACCGTCGGCGACGTGTAGGTTAAACCAATTACGTTAATTGGAACACGGTACGACGGAAATTTCGAACCGTTTAAAGGGCAGGCGGGGTGTTCGAACTGTTCATCGTGTCTGTATCACTTTCGAGGATTTATGACAGTGTCTAAGCGAGCACCGGAATCTAATAACACAACCACGAAGCTCTCCCGTGAATTTTAGGCGTGAAAGTATTCTTTTCCCGAGGACGCTTCATTAGTACCTTCTTCATTAATAGCGTCGGATTAATCATCGCAACGTTTACGAGGTTTTGATGTCATCTAATCAACTGAACTCCACTCCCCAGCTTCTCCATCCTTCAGAATCTCATTTCGCGTTGACCGCATTTCTCGTTTCGCAGTCTCATCTTATTGCGTTTCTACCTTTTCCATGAAATACTCGATTCCTCCACTCTCCCTTCTTATTCTACTCGAATCCTTTGTAATAACAATTGAGAAAGACACAATAAGGAAGAGTATCCATTCCATCGAATTCGAATCTACCAAAAGAGATTTTCAGTACAGATACTGCCGCATTGAACAGACAGCATTTCCTTCATCATTCCTTCTCCAGAAACCTGACCCTCCACTCACAAGATCCTGCGCCTATTTCGAAGTAGTACAAAGCAAGTCTCAAGTGTCCCACTAATAACGTACTCATTCTCCTGAATCAACTGAAGTCCTGGATCCCACTGGATTCTACTATCTCCCAACCCAATTCCAACTACCAATTAAAGTGTCTACGACATCCTGCAACTAGCAACCTCGCAAACCTTTCGAATCCTCCCAGAACTCTGAACTCACGCGGTGACCGTCTCTTCGAATCGCCTGAGAATTCGCGAAGGGACTTCGTCGATGGTGCCTCTCTAATTACGACCCTCCTCGAAGATGAACGAGCTCCTCCTCGGTGCCGCGTCGCTAATGGCTCCGGATCCTCGGCAAATAAAGGCGACGATGAAAAAGCGATGATGTAGAGGAGGCGAGGGCGGCTGGATCGTGTTCGGCAACAATGATGTTCACCGTTAATTTGAGTGGACGAGTGAATCGGCCGTTTATCGTTCCGCCGGCGTGAAGGCCGTGGACACAGGCGGTGCGCACGCGTGTGTACACGCCGCGTACCTGTGCGCAGTGCACACGGCCGGCAGGCGAGAGTCCGGTCCAGAGGGTTCAAGCTAACGGGACCGAAAAGCCGATCGTAAGCGCGGCTCTGTGACCAGCACGTTTCGCACACCCGCGCGGAACACGTACACGGGCGTGTGTGCAGGCCGCGCCGGGAGGGAAAAGGTTTTTACAGGCCTAGAACGTGCCCGCGACGAGCGTCACGCGGATAGCCGATACGTCAACTACTGTACACACGCCGAGAGTTCGACGTCGCGTCGTTCCCCGGCGCGTAATCGCCGGTGATTTCAATGCCTGTCGCGGGTCCTTCGCGAGATAATTGGCCCTGTAATTGGGCCGGGGCGAGGTCCAAGTCGCTTTATAGAAGCTTGCAAGAGGTGAACAGTCTTCGTGCGGGCAGTTTGAATTTTTTGTTATCTTCGAACGTGTTCCCTTGATCGGTAATGGGTTTTGGGTGGAGATTCTAGGGAAATGTAGGGAATTTCCCTGCGTTTGCATTTGCAGTCCGCTTCTCCCGCTGTGTAACTTCTGGCCAGCGTGCCACCACGGTCTTTTGTCTATAAATACTCTGCTTTCTCGCCGCCGACATGACGCATCGAGCTTACCGGTATATGTATTTTTACTCGAGCTTCGTTTACTTTACGTTCGATGAACTATTATACATAGACATTCGATTTTGTCAGAGTTATTCACCCGGTTTCCTGTGGCTAGGGCTGCCATCCCTCCGGGTTTCCCCGGATTTGTCCTCTTTTTTAAGGCGTCCGGGGAGTGATCTGGGTTTTTCGATGCTGCTCGCTTAAAAAGTCTTAAATATTTTATCTTTATTGTAAATTCAATTTCATATAACTCACATATGAGTTATTCCTAATTTACTACACGAAAAGAAAGTCAACTGCTTTTAGAGTTGTCTCAAGCCTCTGTGTTTTTTCAAACTTTTTCCAATTTTTTCGCCGAAAATCTACCGTTCCCAAAAATGGCCACCCTAGGCTGCAGACGGATCGTTTAGGGTGGAGTTCGTAAGATGACCTTTGGTGTATATAATTGAGATTGAAGGTTCTCCAAAAATCTGAATAACCGTTATTGCGAGTCGAAATGTCCCGCAGGGTTAAAGGGGCTTTATGGAGATTCGCCGGCGCGTTCGTTACTGTTAAAGATCCAATCGCTATTAGTCAGAGGAAATGTCAGTTGAAACGTTTTCATAGCGCTGGCGCGCACGTGTATGAGCGATCTATTGCGCAACGGCGCGGTCCGGGCCGCGTTACAATGTTAAACGGCAAGTGCGACTCGGGTTTAGTCTCGAATTTATCAATCGGACGTCTCGTAATGCAATACAAACGGGGAGTCGCCGATTCTTCGCGGTTAGACGCCATAATTAACGTTTCACGACCGTCCGAACGGGCATTAATTATACGCTAGAGACGGTATTGCTTCATTATTCCATCCTCCGGATGGTAATGCGTACGATCGCGGCGATGATTTCTTTCGAATGAAAGCGGACAGATACGCGAAACCCTTAAATCTTGGGCGGCAAGTATTTAATTATAGCCTGCGCGTGGACGCCTAACAGGTTGACTTAAAAGTATCACTGAAACGTACGCAAACTTTGCTACGACAAAAGTAAGTCTACCATAATCACATCTTAGCAAACCTTGGAATATTAATAGAGAAAATTAAATAATATCCCACTATAAATGTTTTCGAACATACCCTATATAGTTCATTAGCATTTTCTCTCGATGGAATTTTTGCTAAATAGAAGACTACTCTCTTCATACGGTGGTTGCTTTTAACTCCCATTACATTTCATCAGCGAGTTATTGCAAAAGTAAAACTTCCTTTCAAATTAAACTTATATTTCTTATAATTATCAGCCATTCCTTGAGAAACAGGTTTTAGCACTCAATACCATCCGGTGATGATATCCAGAAAGCATATTTCGGCTGTTAATACTCAAACTCGTCCACTATCGTTCGAATAAAATGGGGAACTGCTCCGATAAACCAGGGCTCCGTACTGGTTCCATCTAAGAAATGTAAAAAAAAACGGGTGTGTTTTCGGCTACGGGTCAACGCCCAGGCGACGGGATTGCGTCCGTTCATTAAAATACAGCTACGCGGGATGATAATTCGAAGCCGAAAGGCACCGTTTATGCGCATAATAATTATTAAACGAGGCTCGATGAAATATACGCGCTCGCGTTGGATCAACTTGATTTGCAGTCACCACGAGAACGCGGTCGCAATTTATTCCACACTCGACGGCAAAGTGTCTACATCCTAGGGCCAATCTATCCCAACAATTCCCTCTTTACAATTTCGATTAGTTACAGATTAGGAAGTGCTAGCTCGCGTGTAGGTACCTGTCTTCGATCGGCAACGTCTCGAAGGCATCGATCTCCTCTGTCGACCATTTTAATAATCAATTCAGTAACTTTCATGGATTTTAGTTACATAATCGGGTTTTTAAAAATACACGCGAACTAGTTATTATAATTTCAAAGGTTCTCGATGAAAATTCGATTGGATATAGAGCGATTGTGGAAATTCTGTTGAAACTGCAGTTGTGTCGCGATTTGCAAAGCGGAATACAGAGTTGGGATTAAATTAGGAAAGATTCCTTGCAGATACTTCGTGGAAGGGAAACTTCCTCGTTTCGCAACGTCTCAAATCTGTCAAATTCCAAATTACGGTCAGCCGCGGGAACAAGCGTTTCCTTCTTTTCCGCGAAAGCACGGTTTCACGATTTCTTTCGTCGCTCAAACGAACCGCATTCCAGGAACAAAAACGCCGTATCTCGCGCCTATTTACTTCGATCTACCTCGCTAGCTCTCGACGGTGCAAAAACGAAATGTATCGCTTGTCTCTCCCGTTTGATACAGAAAATAATTTTCAGTATCCGCAATAAAGGCACCGTTATTTATAGTCGCCACCGACAGGTCCTGCCCAGCTTTCACCGTTCGCTTCGTTCCTAAAGGAAAAATGATTCACGCGCTTTTTTGCTCGCCTCCGCTGATTATCAAATCGACACACGTGTTACACCCGATATCTAATCGGAATAAGACACTGTCAATCTGCCGAGCGTGGAGACACTAAATCACTGAATCCCACTAAGTCGTCGTTGCTCTTTCATTTTCTCCTTGCCTTTTCCATGCTCAGCGTTTTGTTAGCGACGATCGACCGACGTCAACGTGCAGGCCGACGCGATCGAAATAAATATCCACGCGTACGTACGTTACTAGCTAGACGCATAAATCTATCTTTTTGATCGCCGCGCTCCAAGAGATTGAACCAGGATGGTGCAATGCACGTGGTCATTAATTGGATTGATTTATTAGCTCTCGGTTGCACGCTTCTGTCAAAAGGATAATATTTTACGGTGTCTCTAAAGCTTCGGTGCGAAGCGAAATATGGAGGCTGCTGAAAATGAATTTGGGCGAACACTAGTCACTCATTAGTTTACTCGTCCTTCTTGATCGAGTCTAATAGTTTTTATTTTCTTTATCAAAAAAGGAAAAAAGAAATTAATGTAACCACGACTGAAGTAATTTAAGAGCTTATCGTTAGTAAAAAGAAAAGAAAAGTAGATTTTATTCTTAAAATATTTATTAGGAAATATTAAAAAGAAAAGAAAACTAGATTTTATTCTTAAAATATTTTTTAGAAAATATTAAAAAGAAAAGAAAACTAGATTTTATTCTTAAAATATTTAGTAGAAAATATTAAAAAGAAAAGAAAACTAGATTTTATTCTTAAAATATTTATTAGAAAATATTAAAGAGCAAAGAAAACTAGATTTTATTCTTAAAATATTTATTAGAAAATATTAAAAAGAAAAGAAAGCTAGATTTTATTCTTAAAATATTTATTTTAAAATATTTATTTTCATATTCATTGTATAATCGCCTAATGAATCTTATTAAATTTGCATTAAAAATATTTTTATCCGTTAAACTCGCATCCCTCAAAACTAAATCCTGAGTGTACTGGGACAAACAAAATAGCACATATTGCGCGACTGAATAACTCTACGTACAAGTATCTAGATATTGTCTCAGAATTTCAATTAAAAAACGCTACGGACTTTTGTTCCAACCCAATACATCAACGAAAAGTTGTTTGCCATTATTCAGAGCACGCGCAGAGTGACTCGTCGCGAGGCAACGGACTAATCTGTCAGCATCGTGCTTCCTACGATTCATAATCCCTCCTCGAAGCAATATCCCTTAATCTGTCACTTGGACGACGCGTTCCCACCGCTCGCTATCCTCGCGCGGCTGAATAACGCGCGCTGCATCTAAGGTGCACGCGTCCATGCACGCGCGCGGTGCATCTAACAACGGATGAACGCGGTCCGCGGCGAGAGGCGAACGCGCATAATACGGCCAGCATCAATTAGATCGTGTTATGCTAATGCTGACCGCGTGTATGGATCGGAATATACACGGAGCGGAGCACCAATCATCTCGCAAGCTGCAGCAACGGATCCTCGTAGGCGGTCGACAACTATAACCCACCGTGGACACAGGTTCAAAGCGGACCGGGCAGGTGCAGCGCGATAAGTGAACTTGTTAGGGCGGAAGAACGAGAACTGGCCGTGAACATAATTGGAACGTCGGATCCGTGCTTTG
Source organism: Andrena haemorrhoa (assembly GCA_910592295.1). Lineage (NCBI taxonomy): Eukaryota > Metazoa > Arthropoda > Insecta > Hymenoptera > Andrenidae > Andrena > Andrena haemorrhoa. Next base: position 4,101,673 of record OU342944.1, on the reverse strand, counting down.
TTCCAATCACGCGACGTTTGCTTCGATCAGGCAGAAGAGACGCTGCAGCACGACGAGTAGGTACCTATCAGTGGAGGAACGAGATTTATAAAGTCCAGATAGGTGGAATGTTTGAGGTTGCTTTTGTTAACTTGCTGCAATTATGGGAAATAAATTTGATGACGTAGGAGAATGACAAACAAGGATTTACACACATACCTTATACTTTAGGGCGCATTGTACTTGTAGGTACATGCTTATGTATAATGGAATAGTAATGGATTGTAGAAAGTGGTAGCTCGAAGTAGGGCTGGGACTATTCGAATAATTTAATATTCAAATATTTTCCCGACCCAGTTTCCTGATGACTTAAGAGTAACTACCGCGGGTTTTTAAACGTGTAAAGGGAAAACTTCAACCAAATTTAAAAGATTCTTTGTTATTTCAGTAAATCTATGTTTTATCTTTAATTTGGTATTAAAAGAAGTGCACACATAATAATAATTATTTTATAATTTAACTTTGAAAGTGAAAAATGCAAAGGGAGCAGTTTCTAATCACCTTCACACGTTTTACTATGAGCTATCAAATTTTGCGTATAAATTTCAAAATACTTCATAATTATTTAGCAATTTGTTAGAATAAATTTGTATCATAATCAGCTTATTATTTGGTTTATTTTCCTAAACCGATCAGGAATTGGGTTCTGATCAGGAACTGGGTCCTTGACGGTATTCGAATGCTACGAATAAACTTCGAATATTTGAGTATTCGAATACTTGGATATTCGATTTATATTCGCCAAATAATTGAGCAACCGAAGCATTCGAATACCGAAAAATTCGACAAATAGTCCCAGCCCCAGCTTGAAGGAGACTTCGAAAAGTAATTAGCTTAGCAACAACGATACACAGGCACTTTGTAATCGTACTATGTTTTGCCAGTTGTCTCAAGAGTGATATGCTGATTCAATGAGCAACTACGCGACAGCCGTGCACCGAGTCGAGCAAAAAGGTTATCTCGAACTCGATGGTTGACTTTATTAGCTCGATTCCTGAACTATCGCCATCAGAATCGACGCGGGAGCGGCGCGTTCGCGAACGTCATGGATGAATATCGAAGGAGGAGTGGGACAAGCAAAAGTTCATGGCTGCCACTTTTTCTTTTAATCGTGATAACGCGCGGGTATGCGCCTGATTAGCGTTGCAAAATGCCAATAACAGTCGTTAATAAGGATCCCTGTTACCGTATTAGCCGGCTATCGATTGAACGCGTGAAATTAATGGTAATGATGAATTTATCGGTGCTTATTCATTTCCACGCGCTGGCATTTCACTAATTAATCATATACCGAACGCTTTCTGCGTTTTCTCAATTCGAATGACGCTTGTGCTGATTCGCCGAAAGGGGGCGCTTATTATTTCGTGACGTCATTAATTATTTAAGCAATCTCAGATGCACTTTCCTGCATAATTACTCAAGCTTACTAAGATAGTATCTATCCTTTTAATCGAGACCAAACTGACTACATTCTAATTAGGGGTGAATATTTTTCAGAAGCACGGGCTTCACATATCTTATTCGCGATAACAGTAAGCACAAGAATGAAGCCTTCGTGACCAAGAAATCTCTCGTTAAAAATACACCGGGCGCACGTTGGTAAGGAATAGTCGCGTGACAACGAATCCCTGACTTGTACCAATAAGTCAGTCGGTCCACCTTGTTGCACCGATAGAAAAATATCACGGCCAATAAATACGGTTAACGTATCGCTGTATGATTTATAGATCGCATTTACACGACACTACACGACGCGTGCGTGCTGTTCGATCGTGTATTAACGCCTCGCGTCCTTCTTTTTCGCCAACGTTCATAGAACCAAAGCTCTGCGTGACCGGGATGATAAAGAACGTTTTAATAATTTTTCCTTACGTGTCGAACCCGCTCGGGGATCTATCTGTTACCATTTCAACGCCGCGCGTTGACGTACTTTGCAACAAACTCACGAGGGGATCGCGTGCTCGTTATTAGAGCATCTTGCGAATACGAAGCCTTGCGTCTGGTGCAAACATTCGTTTGTGAAAACGCCTCTGCTTCCTCTGCGATACATGATTCGAAGGAATGAAACAGTTTACCTTCCAAAATCCGCACTGTTCATGTGTAATTAAGATATTTCCCTCGAAATCAATCGCCTAATCGCTTCACCCACTTTCGCTGCATTTCTACAGAATCATCCACAGAAACGGACAAAGAATTCTGAAGCAAATAGGGTAAAGGACCCAATTACTGACACCTAACCAATTACTGTCACCTTAAGCTATTTTACGAATAAATAAACGTTGTAAAGTCATACACTAAAAGAATTATGTAATTCAACCTATAATCTATACTATAGTGTATTTATTCGTTATTTTAAGTAAAACAGCTTAAGGTGACAGTAATTGGTTAGGTGCCAGTAATTGGGTCCTTTACCCTAGTATTCTCTAGACGAGACAAAATACGTCAGACACCACAGCTCGGCAAAAAACCTTGTTAACGATATAAGCTACCTATTTCTACAAACCAATTGCACACAGACTGAAATAGGGTAAATCTGGGGATGTCGGTGCGACAGGAGGTTGAAAAAAATAAATAATTTTGCTTTCTGCTTTGATATTTCTTCATGAATAATTATACGAGACCCATTTCTCTCGGCACCTCGGCAGAAGTGGTCAGAAGTCATGACTTCAGTTTTCAACTGGACTTTCAGCAAATATTGTCTTAAAGCAAATACATATCGACCAGTTTTTCTGAATCAGCATAAAATTCTGAACATATTAGGTTCCTTCTGATAAAATAAATAATACCAGTGTTAGTTTTAATAGCCACTTTATGTTAAGTGATAAGGCTTAACGTACACTTTGATCTGTAATATTTAATTTTCCTTATAACATTCCAGTCTCCCTTTCTCAGTCCCATCCCTAAAATTCACCGACTCCCATTTCCCACCCACTCCCGCATCGCGACCCACAGAATCCCCGAATTCTGTTCTGTTTACAGAGACAAGTGGGATCGCCGCTCGCCAGCCTTCCGAGTCCAACAGCAGTGCCGCGGACATTCCGCCCACGCGGTACTGAACAATTTCTCAAAGTGTCCGCGGAGGAAAGGGCCGGTGGATCGATCGGTGGGCCCCGGCCGAATCCGCCTACTTGAACCGGTAACAGGTTCCACGCCCTGTCGTGTAGCGGCAATATTTAAACGTTCACAGGTCGACGGGCGTGCATGTACACCGGCGCGGCGCGTGTAGACGTGCACGTGGACCGAATCGACGGGACGGATAGAGTCCGCGTTTAAATAAACGCGGTGAAACCGTAGGCAGGCACTTTGCGTAACATGCCGACGGGTATAGGCCGATCGCGCGCGCAGGTGCCTTTGGGCTGCTCCGAGCCGAGCATTAAATTCACCGGCAGGACACCATTGGATGGTGGCAAGGAAGCTTTTAATCGGCTACCTTCCACATCTTCCCTGCGTTTACTTGCCGCGGATGTTCGGTGTCCTACTGATCACAATCTGGGCGTTATAGTTTCTAGGCTCTTTGACGCTCCTAATGGCAGTGTTAGTTTCTCCAAATTTATATCACCGGGACACCAAGGAATCTCCACGAGTCCGGGGGAAAAACGGGAGATGGTACACGCGGGTTTCCAATGGCGCGACCGAGAGCGAAATGCCGAACGCCACGGCGCGGTTTACCTGCTGCGCTTCGAGGCTCACCTCCAGCAAACCGTACGATTCATATTTCATATTTCTCGCGTGAATCTATGAGTCATATCCGAGCGTACACATCTCCCGTACAACCCAGCGGGATCGAAGTAGGACGGCAAAAGGTTAACGGTTGTATCCGCGTGTAGAAGCCGCGGCGTCGATATGTACACGAATCGCGGGGCCTGAAACAATGGCCGGCATTCAAGGCTAATCGAAAATAATCGGGCCGAAGTGAGACGAGCGCCGTCCACGCGGCTGGCACAATGGTTAATAACGGAGCCGAAAGGTGAAATCGCGTTTAGGCTGCCGGTCGTTAGAAAGCCAGACGCGCGAAGCTTGTCCGGCAGGGAATCGTTCGTGACCACTTGCCGGGCAAAAGGCAAGCTCCTAGGGTCGTTAGAGGGCCTGGTTAAATGCACGTCGCAGATCTGGCGATCGTGTGATAACCGGGCTGGAAACGATGCATGGAATTTCGTGATAATGCCCGGCCGATCGAGCGTCGCGGCTTCTGCCCGCGGGCGTTCGCGTGGAACGGTTTCGACCGAGGCACGGGGGTAGAATATTTTGCATTCCTCGAACGGTGATCGCGTTTTTAACGGTGCATCCACGCCGGAATTCGCTTGACGCGTTTTACGAGCGATCTGCGGGCTATCGACGCGAAAGTGTTCGAGTTTCGCTCGCTCCATTCCTTCCGATTTTATTCTCAGTGGATCTCTTCGATTCGAGTTTCTTTTCATTCATTTTTGTTCGATGATGAGGCGTGCTATTTAATGGTTTAAGTGAATGGTTTAGGAAATTTCTTTGATTTGTTGGAACATGGTTAGATCGGTTGCATAAATGTGAAGCTCTAAGTTGGTATATAATTTAGTTGCGTTCTGGGTAATGTTTGTCTCATTTTAATTATCTTTCAAGAAATTTGATTTTCTACTCGTTTTGAATAATAATATTTTTACTGTGCACCAGTTATCTACAAATTCAACGTTCAATTTATATTTTAAGAGAACTGTAGTATCGTCCACCTCGGAGTCTGATTACAGATGCACCACTTCTACTTGACGCATGAGAAGAAGCTTCGCATTAAGATTAGTGTCACCAAAAATATTAAACTCATAATAACAATATTTCCAATTTTAATCACACTCCTCGCTATTTATATTCACAAATACCTTTCAGACGCGTACCTACTTAGCTTTCACTAAAAAATTCCTTGCAGACATTCCTATATTCTTCACCCTTCAAAACACTGAACACTGCCCTCGATATTTACCACATGCTGTCGAATACCTAAAGTTCAAACCACTTAACCCGGCGTTGGCAACGTGGGGAAGTGTAACAAGAGTAGTAACATGGGGTCCCGCAGACCCCGCAATTAATTTAGTATATTATAGAAATCCATATCTTTAATTAAATTTGTATTACCCAAAATACTCAACTAATTAAACATCTTTAATTTTCAACAAAAATATAATTCCTAAATAGCTTATGTAATGAACAAACTAAATAACACTGCCACGCGTTGTTAAAAAGTTATACTCAATTTAAAATCTGGGGTCTGGGAGACCTCACCTGACCAACGCCGGGTTAATCGCTCAAGAAGCTACAAACCTCCCGAATGCCAAATCTAGCCCCAACGAAATTAGGCGTACATTCTCCTCGAAAAACCGATTACCACCAGGGTGCCCTTACCGTTTCAAGCATGCACCCCCCCATTCGCTGGTAAACAACGAATGCTCTGCATTCCTGTAAACGACCGATTCTCCGCGGCGTTCCTTTCGTACCATTTGCATGCTTATTATTCGGACGCGTTGTCGGGCTACTCGTCGACTCTTTGACGGCTCGCCTGAGAGGTAATTTGGGACCAGAAAACTTAGTAATTACTATGTAAATCGACTGCGGATTATTAAGGTCATAATGTATGCGTCTTATTTCGTGCTCGTTACCATGTACCACGGCTAAAGCAGGCGCGGCCGCCAAATTGTTTCCAACGCACCGCTGCAATTTTCAAGTTATCGAGGGGGAGAGAGAGAGCCCGCTCCGCGGCAACCATAATACACAGATGCCAAGATAAGGCACAGCGTTCATCGTGCCCGATTAACCGCGTACCGCTAATTCGACGCTGCTTGCCCGCTTCTTTCACGTCGCCCCAGTCACCTGTTCCAGGGTGACACGCTAATGTAGGCGCGATGCAAATTTCGGGACGCGTAGGTGCGAATTTTCAGCCACGTTAACGGAACCAAATTAGCCCCTCCTCCACGCTTGTCGTGTCGGTCGTCCTCAAACTACAGTCGGTCACAGAAGTCTGCGTGTTGGAATGCGAATATGGAATAGACAGGGCGAGTGTACCTGTAGATAATTTTTTAGGTATTTAATTGTTGGTCTGTTGAAGTGCCAATTATTTTGGATGAGGGGTTTGCAAGAAAGCGAGAATAAATTGCGACGCGTAGCACCAAAAATATGTGTGCATGAATATATTAAATGTTCCTTAAAGGGTCCGAAAGAGTTCTGGAACTTTTCAATAGGTTTTATTTGTAAGTTCTTATGAGAATTGATTAAAGTAAAAGTTCTTGAAAATAAAAGTTCTTGTGGGAATGGAACTTATCAAATATAAAAATAAAAATTTCTCTATAACAGGAACAATTATTTTGTTGGTCAATATTAAAAAAGTTAATACTACAACAATAATAAATAAATATTACAGTTAAATTGATATTCTGAATGTGTTATTTATTTGTAATATTTACCTACGTAGATAATTTCTACGCAGATATTATAGAATTTTTGGGTATTTTGGTTCATGTAAGTTATAAAAAATATGTTATTTAGGTATTACTCTTATGGAACTATTAATTACTTACGTTATGATTTTCATACCTTTTATTAAATAAATACGAAGAATATGATATTACATTGTTAAATAAAACTAGTACCTAATAGTTTGGTACTTTTCTTTATCTTATGAAACCTTTTTTAATAAATCTTCTAATATAACTGTTTCCACGGAACTTTTATTATATACCTCCTGAAATATCTGTTCCATGATAACACTTTCAAAAGATATTCCTAAGGGTAACATTTCTTTCAATAAAAATTCCACAGGAACAGGTATTTTCTTAAACGGAACATATAAGTTCTAACAGAATTTTTTTAAAAAATAAGAGTTCCACAACTTTTTCGATTCCTGGTTCCTTTGTAATCCTTTGTAACTGGCTGTACATACTTCTAGCAATTCTAACTTGACATTTGAACGAGTGTGATGTATTTCTCGTGAAGCTATTATCCATCGATGTTAATAATGAGATGCAGGAGATTTTGCTGTTGTTGTAATAACTGTGCGATGCCACGAAAAAGAATTATGAAGTCCATATGACTCAGATGTCGATACGGAACGAGAGAAAGATGAATAGTAAAATGCGTTACGAACACCATGTGATTGATAATTGATAGGGATTCCCTGCTGAGGGAATGTGCAAAGAGCAAACAAATTGAGCAATTTGCATTTTATTTCTGCCATTTAATTTCGAAGAAATTTACACGACTCGTATGAGTCTTTGGAAAGCCCTGCTTTCGATATCACCACTATCTCGTTTTGTTCACTGGGCATAGTTTCGCTTTGAGTTTAAAATTAAAGTCTTAATGCCGCCCGATTTGCATGCATTTACTATTTGCATATCGATACTCTGGAGCCGAGAAGTAAAATACAGGGGAACGTTAACGCATCGTACGATTCGAGTTTAAATGTATTCGGGCCACGATTCCTACGATAAGCGAACGCTCCTCGTTGCGATCTTGTTCTTGCTCATGAACCGAAGGTGTTACCGAAGGTCGAGTCGCGTTTAATAGTTGTAAAGTGCGCGGTGCACGATAAACGCCTGGTGAAATTAATGCGAAAGGTATCGTCGATCGTATCCGAAATTTAATGATCGAACATCGGATTCGATAGAGTGTTACGATAATTCGATAATTGCTTCGGTTTAAAGTGTTCACACCTGCAGGAAACTTGCATAAACTTGGTGCAAAGTAGAGATTAGAAAATACTGTATATATTGTTTTCCAATGCATGTTGCCTTTTAGTATGTAAAATAGTTGTGTGTCTCATTTTTACAATTGGGGTTCGGGCATTTGAGTAATCATCGGAATAAACTGTAGTTTCATTTTCCAAGTTATTGAAGTTCTGAAGTATTCTGAATTATTTTGAGTTTAATGACTGAAGACAAATAGACGATACACAATAAACAAGACCAACTTTTGATGACCGGCAACGAGGAAAACACGAAGTTTGATAGATTAATGTACTGCTCGACACTATTTTTTACCAAATATGTATATGCTTATATATATATATATATATATATATATATATTAATAGAAACATAAATGCCCAAGAAAAGGCATCCTATAGAACCTCCTTAAAAAGAAGACAGAGAAAACAATTTGAGTACACGAAATAAACATACAGCTTTAGAAAAATTAAAACAAAGGCTAATTTTAAAGATAAACTTTGACGCTTTCAATAGTCACTTGTTTACTAATTCTTAAATTTCAAACAATACACCATCTTCTTCTAACTAATAATTGATTATTTAATGTATTTAATATATTTAATATAATACCTCTATATATCAGATAATACGCTATTTACTTTACATGAATTTCGTTTAACCCTTCGTTGACACAACTTTGACATGGCTCACACGCAGAGCAATTTTTGAACGACTGCCATTCCCATCTAAAGAATCCAATCGTTATGAAAAATAATTGCTTCATTGAGATTATATCACAGTTTTTGTGGAAAAATTCTAGATTACTATATGTCGAGAAAAAACGAGGAAAATCTTCAAAAAATTGTAACTTCTACAAATTTCAATATTAGAAGCTAAACATCTACAGAGTACAAAGGTACAGAGCGTCAAAATCAGCTTGTGGGTGGCTCACACCCAGAGTGTCAACGCAGGGTTAACTTCTCGCGTGATCGATCGGTAAAGAATGGTGTCCAGCAGTATACACCTAAGTAACAAGGAAACGTGTCAAGAACAACCCCTTAATTCCCCCGAAATCCTTCAATGCACCAATGGGAGAGCACATAAATAAATTCCGAATTGCCATCGAAAAGTCGAAATGAACATAGAGAAACACAGAGACAAATACGAAATAATAACAAATTAAACTACACGAACAAACCACCAACAAACAAACATCCCCCTGTAAACATGTCTCGGAAAAGGAACGATTAAATGTTCACTTGCACACGTGCTGCGATTTCGAAATTCACATCACCGTCGGAAACAAACGCCCAAGTCTGAATGGGCGAATGCCAAGATCCGTCGGTGCAAGCAAGTGTTTCGCCATTCATAGCGCGCGATTCGAAGCTAGCCGCGACGAAATACGAGGCTCGAACCTGTTTCTAATCGAGACGGAACTCCACCCCGTTCTCCTCCCTTATCTGCCGTTGTCAGCTTCCGCGGCCGGGAAGCGAAGTAGCGGATAAGGCGAATGTAACAGAGGGACGGCGAGAGCCAGCGACTAGGCGAGCCCCGCGCCGTCGATTCTGATAATATACTAGCGGCTGAGTAAAACGGCTGTTACACGGATAAATTCGCCGGCCCCGGGGCCGTTTATTGAGTTCCTTCGCGGCAGCCCACTCGCGTATGTTTATGCGTTTACACGGTGCACGGCCGTAGCCAGCTTTAATCCAGATCTTTATTGCCCCCCACAAAGCCTGCCGTGGGACAGTACGAGTGCGCCGGGGCGTGGAGCCTCGTTAAACGATCCAATGAACATCTTCCAGTAAAGATACGCAAAAATGCCAGGCAAACCTCGTCGGCTTTCGTCCGCGGCGGAAGGATTTGCCAACAGCTAGCAAAGGCGAAGCTTTCTTTACGGCGGACTTGGCTTCCTCTGCTGGAGCCTTCCAGCTAGCTGCTGCTGCTGGATCACTGTAAGAGAAGTGAATTTATCGAGAGGATAGCTCGTATGCACCCCTCGGGAATCATTCGAATTGTGTATCCGCGATTGAGCTTCTCCGTGACTCGATTGTTGTATTATTAAGGTGTCGAATTACGGAAGAAATAAGTGGGAAATTGGGGTTGAAGTTGGGTATATGAAGCCTTCTTTTTTAGGGAAATGGGTTCCGGAGTTTGTATACATTACTGCCTAGGGTGTCTCAGTGAGACTGTCACTTTCGTTAACGAATTCTGCGCGGTATGCCAATCTTTAGAATTCTCCGTACTGTTTACATAATTCACCGATTAACCAGTCAGCTGAGCAAAATGAGCGAGCTAATCGCGGAAATTGAATAGTTACACTTGTGCAATAGTAGGAATGAGTTGATTCCTCTCTAACTATTTTGAAATGTACAGGGGTTGTGTCTGGGCGAAATTAGAGATTACCCAGTTGATAATATTCTTCTGCAGCTTCAAGAAACGAAGCACAGAATTTGGCAGTGTTCCAAGATATTTGGACGACCTCCGTAATTTCGAGGCTCCTCGAAGACTTGCAATATTCGGGATATTCGAACGCGGCGATTTTCGACTCCATTAACAACTCGTTTTGTCACCTGTGCGTTTATTATTAGTATAAAATGAGGAATAAAAATCTCCTCATTTCCGACAAATTGGACGTCAGCACGGAGGATGGTTACGGCACCTGTAATCTTCATAATCGCTCGTAATTTACACGCCAACGAACGATCGCTCGGCACAATTTGCGTACGAGCCATGCGGATAGTTTAACGTGGTTACCTTCGACTTCATTGTTGCGATATTCCTGCAGGGAGAACGCGTAAACTACCTTGGCGAAAGATCTTTTAATGACTCAATTCTCTATTTGCAGCTGAATAACATAGCAGCGTAAAACGTTAATCAAGCTGAATTCAATTTTCTGCGTTCAGAAAATTCCTCGTCAAATTAAAAATGTTCTTGCAGAATGTAAATTCTGCTGGGAAGTTGACTCTCGGCTCACGTACCCCAGGATCGCCTGTGTCCGTTCTAAGGACATGCTTCTGGGACATGAAACGCCCATGAACCAAGTCCCAGGCCTCGAGGGAATTTTCATAGTTGTATATTTAAAAAAAACTCACTGTTCTTCTTCCACGAACATCAATGCAGCTCAAATCCTGTCGGTGTAATTTAGATTTTTTACGATGCGCGCAATCGCCAATTTCAAATTTCTCTTTCTCTTATAGTATAAAGGAACCCACCGAAATTACCGTTTCACGGTTTAATGAAAAGATGTGGAAAGTATGTACCCATGCGGTGCTCTTCGTGTTTAAGGTACTTCGTTCTGCAACAATGTACAGCAGCAGCGAGGAGTAAAAAAAAAAACAGGCGGAAGCGTGCAAGTTCTCTGATCGATGATTACTTAGCCAAACGTTACGGTAAAACGATACCCAGTCCATCTCGATAGCCCGGAAATCGTGCACGCATCGAGTGGATTATTATTCACCAAGAATTTTAACTGCTACCTTCGGCAGCCACCAAACAATATATCAGCCCCCGTGGCTGGCACATATGAGCATGCCTGTCATTATCTAAGATGCCACACGCTTGATTTATATCTACCCCGTCGACTACTGTGCATCACAGTTGGAATCTTCCTCGCGAAAATCTGTTATCCTAGATGAGAAAAACGACCAGGTCGATCGTTGCTGCAACCCTATGCGGTGTCCACCGTCTTAAACGGTGATAAATCGTAGGCCCGAGAGTTCAGGCTTGGTAGCAGCTGAACACTTTCCTGGATGCTTCACAAGAGTGAAGAGGAGTTGAAGGAGAAGCCGAAGTCGAAGTGGAAGATAGCGTTGGGTACGTGGAAGGTTAATGAATCTAGAAAGGATTGTAGAAACTACTACTTAGAATCCAAGTACTCGGAATCAGTTTGTATGCATAATACAACCTGTTGATCATCAACTCTTGCAATCTTTGAACAAGAGTCTCCACTACGCAGCGTAGTTTTAGGACGGACGGTGCGGGTAACTGCGAACGGCACACCAAGTCATTCGGCGTTTGACGTACGAGCCTATGCAGCACGTGATCCCACCTGACAGGAACACAGCTTTCTTAGGGAAACATAATTAAAAGTAATCAGACGCGTATCTACTCTGAGCCGAGCAGATCGAGCGATGAGACAGTCAGGAATGGAAAGCACGTGTTTCCACCTAAGTACTTACTTGTACTTGGATGCCGCGTGAAAGGCACGTTACGCTCACCTTTAACCGTTCGGTATAACTTTATAACGGCGATTACCGACGAGTGCTGAGGCTGTCAGCCAGGCAACTCCTCGATGATCAAACCTCGGGTTTACAGGCCCCTAAACATCGGGACGTTGCTCTTAGAAATCCACCGAAAACTCTTAAAGCTGGTAATAAGCTGGTCGATGGATTCGAATCGGCGCGCGGAAGAACAGTGATACGGATGAATATAAAAGCGGAGGCGCGTCTGCTGTTGAGAATTTACGACGTTGCACGGGATGCATCAACATCGCGCCATGATGCGTCACGTAGATCGAACCCTTCGCCTTATCGTACGAATGTGGATCCTTAAAACGTTCCCGGATTTTATGTCCCGCAAACTGCTTCGATTACTTATGCTTAGTCGTGCGTTTGCTTTTGGTCGTGAGGTTTTATTGGAATTTATTGTAATTTCGAAGGGTCGACGAATTTGGATGTATAGTATTGACAAAGATATCGTGGAGGCTGATGGTTCCCGTCGTAACGTTGGGTGCCATTTAATTTTATGTTAACGAGGAAATCAATTGTATCTAGAAAATCTCTGAAGTAGTTTTGATTCTTCCAGTATTGCGGGATACTTATACTTTATACTAGCAAACTATCCCCGCGCTTCGCTTCGGACCTAACATAAGAAATATTAAGGACTCCATGAAAATACATTTCACTTATTTTCACCACCCCCTAGGGGATGATTAGGGCAAAATCCTGAAATTGGTTTTCAGGCATTTATGTGGGTAACCTTTAGAAGTAGAAACCAAGTTGGTATCTAATCGGGCCGAAGAGATTTTAAGAAATCCGTGGAAACACATTTCACCCCTTTTCACTCCCTTAGGAATTGATTAAAGCAAAATGCTGAATCTGGTTTTTAGGTGTTTCTGTGGGTAACCTTTTGAAGTAAAAACCAAGCTGATATCTAATCGGACCTAAGAAATAATAAAGAATCCGAGAAAATATATTTCACCCCTTTCTACCCTCTTCTCAAAAGGAATATACCCTCCGAATTTCATGTTTCTAGGGTCAGCGGTTTTGGCTGGACGGTGGTGAATCAGTGACACAACGATTATATAACTAGCTATAGATAAATCTTCATCTACACTTCCAAAATGCATACAGAATAAAGAAATGATTCCATTTCTCATAGAAAAGAAAACACGAACTGTCTTCTGCGGTGCACATATTATTCTTTCCATTAAGACATTAAACTTCGAGCACGAGATGTATCCTGCGATGTTACACGAAATCGAGGTTCGTGTATGCAGACAGCAAACGGTAAATTCGAAGATATAATTGTGTGCAAAGAATTCTAGCTAAGAGCGGTCGTGGATGAATTTTACGCGCGCATCGACTGGAAATACGGCTAAATGGAATCCCCGGTGCTATTCCATGGATCCTAGAACTGGCATCAGGGTAGGCATGTTCCAGCAGTCTGCCGTGCACATCGAACGCGACACATCTTGCAATTGTGTGTAAATAAATCGTCAGTAACCTTACGCTACAATCCTCGACATCGGACGATATTCACCGATTACCTATTCCGGTGTTTCCACGAAGGCCTTTCTCCATTCTGAATGAATAGACCTTACACGAAGAAATTCTTTATAGCCATTGCAGGGCCATTAACATTCTATAGTAAGAATTCTCTGCATATTGTTGGAAACTAGCTTCGCGAAGCTTGTACTTGAACGTGAAATAAAAAGTAATTTATGAGTGAAAAAAGTTCCTTTCATAATTGATATTCCATTTGCCTCTTGAGCAATATTATGCACACATTTCACTACGGAATTCCAACTGTACGTAAAAAATACAAAATTCATTCATCTTCATTTAAAATCGTCGGCTGACATTACTCACCCCTTACGCTACAAACAACCACCCTAAGAATACGATTGCCATCTCCACGAAAAACGTCACGCCAACCAAAAGTCCCCCCCTCGAGCTGGCGTTCGATTGAGCCAAGCTCCGTTCCACCCACAGTTCACCGAACATTCCATCAGCTGCGCCGAGACTCGCTTGGAGCCGCTCGGCTCGCCCGGCGACCATCGTGGAACAAAACGAAGCGACGGCATCAGCGAGAGGCGACTTTTCCACGCGGGACGTGTATCGGCAGGAAACGCGGTTAATGGAATCCCTGATGGTGTTCGACGGATCGTGGAGATCGGCGTATCGAGGCAGGCATCCGCGACTCGCGGCCAGCAGGAGATGCAGGATAGCGCGTCGCCGCGTCTCAGGATCGCGCGTAGATTTTTCCTGAAACCCGTTCCGTGACCTCGTGCACGGGCTCTCGTATCCTACGACAATCCTGCCTACGCTGCCCGCCTGCCGCAGTGTCCCCGTTTTCCCGGCCGACCCGGCGATCGTAAAAGCTGGGCGCGAGAGGAGGAGCACCCGGACGATCGCGTATCGCGAGCGGTAACGCGCGCGCGCCCGCGGAAGTCTCTCGCGGCAATTAGGCCGTTTTAGGCCAAGATAATAAATTCCCGATCATCGTTTCGGGGCGACGCGCCGCGCTCGATCCCGCGGCTGATTAAGGAGTCGCGTCACCGCTGTGTTCTCGCTCCGCGGAACTATGCCAGGATCCAGCCAGCCACGTCTGCAGAGGATCGATCGAGGCCGCGTCGCGAATAATATTCGACTCGGCCCATCGGGAGCCGGGTTAAGCAGTTTCGAGAGGATCGACGACTTTACGAGCGGCGTGAAATTCGCGCGGAAAGTTACGTCGCTGTGGAGTGGCATCGTGTAAAAATGGAATTTTAGAGGAGCCAAGATTTACTGCCCTGTCTTGCTGGATGACCGTCCCTTCGGTTGTCGGACGTACTTTAGACTTTGTGTCGTGGGGTGGAAATAGTCGTTGGTTGGAAGGGGATCTAGTAAACGAGAGGAAATTATGTTTTACTTTTCCTGGGTTAGGTCTGGATTACTTTTGTCTTTGGCTCGTGGGGTGGAAATAGTCGTTGGTTCCAAAGGGATCTAGTAAACGAGAGGAAATTATTTTTTACTTTTCCTGGGTTAGGTCTGGGTTACTTTTGACTTTGGGTCGTGGGGTGGAAATAGTCGTTGGTTCCAAAGGGATCTAGTAAACGAGAGGAAATTATTTTTTACTTTTCCTGGGTTAGGTCTGGGTTAGGTTTGGGTTAGGTCTGGGTTACTTTTGACTTTGTGTCGTGGAGTGGAAATAGTGGTTGGTTGGAAAGGGATCTAGTAAACAAGAGGAAATTATTTCTTACTTTTCCTGACTGTTGTTGTTTTGCGGGGAGTGAAGTACTACATGCCCCCGCCAGAGGATGAATAGTTTTAAATGAAACGAATATTTTATGTATTAATTTATTCACAGCGTGGTTTGTTTAAGCTACTTGATTTTAAATAGCTATATCCTTATAGGTCCAGCAATGGGGTCATTTGCCTCGTTTCATGGATACTTGAGAGGAAGGTTCGTATTGGTTTTATGACAGTCGTGGTAGGGTCACAACCTGGCAGCAACGATAGCTTTGATAGCGGATCTAAGTTATGACTGAAGAGTATCATTTGAACATGTAAAAATTGCAGAATTTACGGATATTTCGTAGTTGCTCGCAGGCTGGGACACGATTTATCCAGGATTCAGAGTTTGAACTTTGGATGCACCCCTGACGAATTGCGAAGCAAAGTGAGTGCCGCGTGGACTCGATAAAAGTTCACGACTACCCTCATAATTCGACAGTGAGCGCGGCGAAGACGAGATTTCGAAATACGGAGATCGCTATCGGCTAACGGAAAGGCGCAAACTAAATAAGGAGACTCGGTGGCTCGGAGCTTCCTGGACCGTAAAGATGACGCGCTAATAGCTACGTTTTATTATAGCCCTGAATCCCAAGCACCTGATTTGTTGTCGTGTGTCAGAGTTGAATACCTACGTTCAGGACAGTGAAACAGGTATAACCGTGCGTAGGCGGACACTTCGACCGACAGCTGCTCTTTCACTCGCCACGTGAGAATTTAGTTTCTACGCAATGTAGTTTGAGACCCGTCCTACCGGCAGGGTTATGGAGTACGCTTTAAAAGAGGATAAATGTCACTGAAACGCTGGGCACAGTGGTGTCTTCTCGAGTTTCGTGACGGCATTCGATATATATTCGACTTTCGCACCATTCGAATGGGAATAATGGATGCCTGGTTCGTGTTAGCTTGGCCCCGGCTTCGTTGTTCCACGCGGCGCGTTTGCAAATCTTTGACAATTTAAATAGAATTCGAAAGCGTGTCTACGTGAAAATTATAATCACCAATAAGATAGTTCTCTGCTTGTCCATCTTGATGAATATCTTTTTATATCCTGATTATTCTAGGTGTTACTAAGAACTTCCAGTGAAGTCTTCAATATACACTGCTTATATTACGTTTCAAATTTTAACCATAAAATTTCAAAATGTAATTTAATTTTCGAGAAGCCTGTTCTCCGTTCCCTTTCTTTTATGGAAGTATTCCAATCTCAAAACAATAAACTTAGCATACTAATTCAGTACCTAACAACATCCCCCAATTTCTCCGGTATTGCACCATGATAATGTCATTCCATACCAAATCGATTATTACTAAATTGGTACATTGCATAGTCCAGGGCAAATCAAGGGGGGTTTAAGTCATCATTTCTCTGCTTTCAAAATGATTAAACAAAAGAATCTCTTCCAAGGAAGAGAAAATTGACAACTCACGTCATCCCTGTCGTCGTGAAGATCGTCTTCGGCGCCCTCCTCGAGGACGAAACCCACGTCGTTGTTGTTCCGCGTCAGTGAGGGCAGCTTCCTGGGTGTCAGCTCCTCGCCGTCCGTGTCTCTCTTGCGCTTGCCGTCCCTGTGCTCGTTCAGCGTGGTCTCGTGCTCGTCCAACATGTCGGTGACCATCAGTTCCGACTCGACGCTCGTCGGGGACACGACTTCGTCCAGCGGTGACATCGTCGCCCTGTCGGCTTCACCAGCTTCGAGCACGGACATGATGAGCCACTTTTGCCGGCGCCGCCTCTGGCTCTTCCTCGGTCACGATCACCAGAATTCGCGGACGATCGAATCTCGTCGTCGACGGGACACCGTGCGCCCGCTGCCCAGAGGTGGCGACCAGACACCTCCACTGTTCGAGTGAGTACGGACGCACGTTCATAGAGTCTTCCTTTCGTTTCGTATCACCAGCGACAGTCTTCTTAGATAACCCACTACCGCGGGTGAACGTGTACACGCCTGTCGGGTAAATCTTCCTACTCTTCGTTTTAAAATTCCCAAGTACCGTTCCTATTAATCACTTTCTCCTCAAGCTTCTCTGCATTCTCGACGAGCACAACATCACTGCCGAGTTGTATACGTTCGTTAAGGCCAAGGGATTTCGGCCATCACTTATTTCCGTGACGAAATCAAAAGATCATCAAAGCACACATGGCCAGTTCCAAGATAATGGACTCTCGCTTTCGATAACGGTCCCGTCCACCGCTAAACAGTGCCACAGAACCACCTGAAATGTTCCAAACGAACGTTTCCCTTGCAGCCGTCAGACCCAATCGACCTAAGCAACGTCGAAGGACCGTTCAGGAGAATTTTAATCGCAGTGATCGCCCAAGTCACCGACTCGATCGTACGGAGCCGATGCTTTCAGGTTGGTCGAGCAGATTCGCTTCAACAAGTTGTTTAACAGCTGCCGCCAAGCGCGATGCGAGTACCATGGCACGAGTGCACGCCGAGGATGTACTTTTCCAGTCTAGTATTATGCAATTATGAAGATTCGAACGTCACACGAGTATTTACGCAGACATCGGTTTGCACGCTGAGTGGCTTTCGCCCATTCCTTCGAACTCGAATATTCACGAGGCACTCGTGTGTCGAGTACCTTCGAAGCAGTGTGTTCTCACTCATCAAACAATTGGTTTTCAGCAGCCTGGGAAACCAGCACCGTCCACGCGCAGCTTCGAAACAAGACGTAAAACGATCCCGCGGCGCGCGCTCTGCGGGCGTTCAAGTCTCCGAGTCTCCAGCGGCTCCGTTTTCCGATGACGCAGGAAGCCTGGATTCTTCCCGGCCGATCGATTTAACAGCACAAGCTCTCTGCGCGTAATTAAATCCCACCGAATTACACAGACCGCGAAGATTCACGCTCAACGACGTGATCGACGCGATTTCGCCGTGTCACGTTATTTAAATCGATCTCGCCGATGCTCGATAAATTACACCGATCGTTGCTATCGATACTATCCATAATCGTTCGTGGCATAAAAATGCAGTTTCCACACTGGGGCAATGTTTGTTCTTTACACTGTGAACATCAGCACTCTCGAGATGGATGCACGTGTAATCTTGCGTTATCGCTGAGCTTTTTACGTCAGAGGCGAATCGGCTCGTGAGATCTGAACGCGGGGCATTCTGGAAACGAGGCAAAAAGTCAGGCAGTCGCGAGCAGTCACGTGGCGAGCTCGTTTGTACGTTCCTTGCCGGCTACCATTCTCACATTCAGCTTAAGCGCTTGACTTGGCCCGATTTCACCGTGGAATCGAGTCCCGCACGGCTACCGGTAACGAGATCGCACCGATCGGTTCGCGTACACTTCCTGCCTGCATGACGACTCGCTGCACTGTTGCTGCCAAGGCCCTGTACGCGGCGGTCCACGCTCGTTCATTCTACCTTGCGTTCGAATAATCAAGGAACGAGGATTCCCCTCATCTCGCCTGCTAAAAGCATCCTTGGTACTTTCTCTGTTGTACGTGGCGATTCAATACATCCCGCAGTTATCCATCAAACTTCCAAACTGTCACTACCGTTTTCCTCTGGACGGTCGATCCCCTGTCCTTCGCCACGATGCACATTCACCGTCTCCCATTCATTCATACACCCCGCTGGATTACCTATCCTCTATCAGGCTCCTCGTTAGTAGCTCCAGCTCTCCTCTCGTTCCTATGGTTCCCCGTCTCCGCTGGGATTCCTTCTCTCGCCAGCCACGCCGCGGCACACAGTTACGCCTCCCGACACCCAGCACGGAACGTCACCGGACGGAAATCCGATCAGCTGGCCCGCGGTTACGTAACAGGCCGCGATCAGCGTCCCCGCTGAGACGTCCCCGGGCGTGAACGTCGAACGGCACCGGAACTTCTTTGCCCCTGGGGGCCCTTGCGACGGATGTTGACGTCCCACACAACCGAAGATCCCCCGCGGTCGATCCCAGTCACGTGGCCGGCCGTGGTGTCACGCGTGCGGGCGGAGGGGAAGGTCGAGGCAAGGTCGTGCGGCCGGGACAGGAGGGGAACACGGCAGGGCACCACTGGAGCGCGTCCGTTTCGGAAAAGCCAGCACGGGAAAAGCTGCTCCAAGGCACGGTAGAAGCGCAGGTATTGGTCGAAGGTCGGCGAGGACCGATCGTGCGACACCGCGTTGCCGCGCGCGCCTCTCGAGAATGGCCTAGAGGCGAAAAGAGGAAAGGATCTCCACGAGTGGCGCCGCCCGCGGCAGGAGGGGGCAAATCTCTCCTGCGTGGAGAGCAAGTGTTGGGGCCAGCGCGATATGCCCGCTGGACCACCACCACCACTGCCGTCCTCTCGACCACCACCACGGCCATCATCGGCCACCACCACCGGCGCTACCACGGCCGATGGCATCGCCGGTATCACCATCGCCGCAACTTCGTCCACCTTCACGAGCACCGTCGCCGATGCCAGCTGTCCTCTCCACTGTCCCTTTCCCTCCTAACCGCTTCCTCAGATATCCTCTTCCTCTCCGACGACTGTCCACTCCAAGGCCCCCCTTCTCCTCACGGCAGGTATAACGTCGTCTCTGTTCGACCACTGCCCGCAGACTGGACCGTTTTGCCCCCTCCTTGCCTCGGTGTCGAGACGCTGTCTCACTGTATTGTTCGATACGTATCCACGATACTTGGCTAGGAGGAACAAGAGGAACTACGATTCACTATCCCCCTGGTCCAGGCGCGGGTCATCTTTCTTCTCCTTTTTCTCGTCACTTAGGGGTACCATTCTCGGTCATCCTGCTTCAGGAGTAAAGGACCTTTTGTTGCGTCTCTTCTTGGTGATCTCGGCACCCCGTTCTCCAGGGATATATCTTCAAGTGGAGGTAAATGTAAGTTCAGGGTAGGAACTGCTTGGGCAAATCGACATCACTCCTTTCGGTGTATGGATTTCAACATTGGACGCGGAGCACTTTCGTCATTGAGTCATGAGTTACTTGGACGTGAATCTGTGCGTGCCATTAGTAAATTGTGGACCTTTGGGCTTCCAATTGCAAACATCCAACATTCTCCCACAGACTGTCCTATTCGCTATGATGTTCCCAGTTCCCGCGTTATCACGATCGCAGACGTTCAGATTGTCACTTCAGCGACATCATCGCCTGTTATAGGCGTTCGCGTCAATCGTTAGCTCCTCGGGTTGCGTGTGGACGGTTTACGCGAGCGCATAGGCATGACGGTAGGCATCGACACCTCGATCGTCAGCTTGAAGCGCATGCAACGACGTAGGATCGACGGCGTTCTCTCACCGTTAGCGACGATTCGATCAACTGGATAGATCGTGCTGGACCGGTCTCCCATTCTCTCTTCCTCGCCCACCCTTGCGTCCTCTATCCTCTTCCATGGCTACCTTCGTTTACTGGCTACTCTTCCAATTAGCATCCCGTAAGTAGAGCTACCCATACGAGTTTAAACTCAGCTTTGGTTGGGATCACAGAGTGTCTTCCACGTAGACTGCATGCACCAAGTAAACGGGGAGACGACTTTGCTTTCTCCTTTGCAACCCTCTGCTTTTCACGGTTTCGTTTATGCATGTAACAATTTCCAAGACTATCTTGATGGCAATTGACAGATGATCTTCAAGAAGAATTGAGTAGCTAGTTGCTCTTCCAAATTCTTCCAATCGTGTTTTTTTTTTAATAATATGATTTAAGAAGTAGGCAAGTATAGGTGAATTGAGCAAGAACCACTTGAAATCTGTAATTTAATATTTTCTGTACTTTTGTGCGTTGTATGAGAGGAAGGCGGTTAAAGATAAAAATTGATCGATTCAGCAGGACTTCTACGATTTGGCGATGGGACATTACTCGAAACTAATTAAACCCCAACTTTCACATCATCCTTGTCGCAGTCAGGATCGCGGTATCGCCAACGTTCGATACTTTTATGAATAACGTGTGCAGAGTGAGAAAAAATGCCGGCATCCTGTGACAAGATCGTATACAGAGGAACATTCCTCCATACGTTAACCCAAATATGAGCAACGGCGAACGCGAAATAAGTCGCTCATTAAGATGGAATGTTTTGCTGGAACGGTTCGCGGCGGTATATAATTTAAGCTGCAATAAACTGGCTTAGAACGCACACTGTTGCGTTGCTCCACGTTCATAGCTGTGTCCGCGATTAATATTCGCGCAAAAACTAACAAACGAAACGGCCGATAAACGTTTTCAACCGGGGATTTATGGTAGAATAATTGATCTGTAATCGGTACGTGGATTATATGTCATTCGAAAAGATTACGTCTGTACATGGTTCGAGCCTCTTAAAAAGTTTTCACGCGAAAACGTGTGAAAATGATTATTTCTAAACATTCCACTAAAAAATTGGTATATTTTTGCATATTAACCCTCATCACAAATGCTATTGCTTTTGTTGCGAATCATCAAGGGTTAATAAACTAATGCTGATATTGTATTAAAATTCTGTACGCTCTTCTAACTATTCGCCACGTCTCCCAATCTGCCTACCTTAAGCTGTTTCATTTTAATTACAGCATCGCGAAACAATAAGCGTTTCCGTGGAACGGTGTTTTCGTTATCGCAGCGATCGATATCAGCTTTCAACGAGTAAAAATATTCGGGTCAGATGAATAGCAACCGGCAACAGCGGACCTTGGATCTGAAGCTTCCAAAGGAGGCTGGTCCCTCCGGCATACCAAGACAGATCACCTCTTTTTTCCCCTTCCTCCCTCCACTTTACGCGCACCTGTCCAGCCTGGACGGATGGTATTCTGATCTCGCTTCCTACAAAGTCAACTGCCGTTCTTTTTTCTCAAATCGAACGTCTAAGAGTCTGAGCGAATCTACTGCATGAAATAGTGGCCTCGATAAACGTTTTCGCCATCAATTTTTCTCACCCTTTTCTACAAAATTCCGATAAAAATCAAATTATTTTATTCTCTAAAAAGTTGAAAAGTTCCGGTTACCGTAGTTTAGTTGTATTAGCAGTGACTTCCCCATTGCACTAGGAAGCAGGTAGGTGCTATTCAGTATTTCTAATATATCATCGTACTGTTCATTATTTCTAATATTTTAATCATTCTGTATGTAATCAAGTTGCAACGTATTTGCATATTTTGTAGCAATTTTGAAAGTTCCAAGTCATCGTCCAACTGTAGCCGGGTATCAAGTATCTTCAGTATTTTGCGAATCGATAATAATAATTCTTCTGAAAAAGAACCTGGCGGAACGCGGTTCGTGAAGGATTTTTGGGGCGAGAGAAGCGTTCGCGTGCGTAATTATGAGATCACTGCCGAAAACAGCGCGGATCCGTGACCAATAGAAAAGAAAGAGGAGCAGCGTGAGCAAAAAGGAAAAATGGTTAACGAACTGGTTCGACGCATTCCCGTGACAAGATACAAGGGGAGATACGTCACGCGCGTTACAAGAACGCTGCTCGATGTCGTGACGTAAGAGAGAGAATTTCGAGAACGAACGACGCCCGTTGGAGGCTCCTATGAAAGTGGAACGCCGCGCGTTTGTGATTTACTATCGGTTGTTGTTGAAATAAAAATGCACGTAGAATGAATGAGGCCTGTAAAGGAGGTAGACGTAAATTGCATGGCGCGGAAGTATTTGAGAAGTGCAAACGAGAGTACAGGTGGAATTTAATAATTCAAAGCCAGTTAAATAGTTCCTTATTCACCATCTGACATTTTATTGTGCCTTAAAAGATTGAAAGTTATTTCTTGGGCGGATAAGATGGAATTTGTAGTTTCAGTGAAATGTGACTAATTGGGCAGACAAGATGCTGAATGCTTAGATAAGAGGCAGGTCGAGGCAGGTGATGTATGAGAAACTACTTGGATAATTTTGAATATCCAATTTTAGAACTCCTGTCATGTGCTCACCTAATGAGGAATGTTTATGCGGAACATTTTAGACAGCAGCAAGATTATACGAAGATAATTCTCAGCCCTTCCACTTACGATTACTATATATAGGTACTATACAATACCACAGTGCCTTTAAAATCGAATATATCAAAATCGGGCTACCCCTGATACAACATCGATTATATCACGACATTATGAAGTCTGTGCATCCAATAACAAGCCATACTGTCACCGCAGACAGTGTGAAAGAGAACAAAGCCAACGGAGAAGAAAGAAAGGTGTAGAAGTTGTCTCTGAATGAGCCAATGTATCCACGTGCTGAGGCGCCCGCTAAACGCGAGGAAGATACATTTTTCAGATTAGAGGAGGATTGCTCGATAATACGGGGATGGAGGGGCATCCGTGAATACGTGGACGGGGGGGGCGAGATGCATTGACGTCTCCCCGGAGAAATCTTTGAGCATATTTTCACGTCTCTTGTAAGGGTGTCTCTGCCGGATGCAGATAGCGGCGGCCGTGTCGCACAATATGTGGCCACGTATGGGTGCCGTACAATGTCCCTGATGGTAAAGGCCATCCAACCTGCACGATACGACGCAATACTGCCTCGGATAATATATTGTTGTACAAATGGCAGCGTCCCCTCTGCCCTGGTGTACCTGTATCCGCTTATCTCCGCTCGGTTTTCTCGCGACCGTTCTCGTCGTTTACGTCGACGTCGCTGCTGCTCGTCTTCCAACTGGGGTCTATGGCATGGAATCATTGCTATCCAAGGAATTTGGCTTCCCGCTGTATTAATGCGTCCTTCGCGGAACAGTAGCCTTTCGTGTTTGTAGGGAGAATAATTGATTTCAGATCGGGGAGTGTCAAGATCGACAGATGCAAGAATGAAGAGATTGTTCTATGGTGAACGTAATGGAACGTGATGAATATGAGAACCATGCTTCGATATGGGAGTTTCAGAGGATTGTAGTTTCGTGCAAATGCTGTTTTAGCAATTTTCAATTATTACATTCTGATATTTTCTGTAACTAGGGTAAACGCACCAATAAATGAAGCAGTCAGAGCAACAACGGACTAACCCACATTTTATTCGAAAT
Source organism: Andrena haemorrhoa (assembly GCA_910592295.1). Taxonomy (NCBI): domain Eukaryota; kingdom Metazoa; phylum Arthropoda; class Insecta; order Hymenoptera; family Andrenidae; genus Andrena; species Andrena haemorrhoa. The sequence goes on along the minus strand of OU342944.1, from coordinate 4,077,552 downwards.
TGAATTAGTAGCAATAACGTATTCCAATAGGCTCTACTAACCATATAAAATAGGAGACAATTTTTTGTTTAATGTGGGTTGGTCCGTTGTTGCTCTGGCTGCCTCAAATGAACACTTAAGGCTAATAAATGAACACTTTTATAAAATTATGTTTGCAGCGCGATTGATTCCACGTGCTGCAAAAATTGTTTGGATATGAAGCAAGAAATTAAAAGAAGTCTCTAATTAATTAGTTGCTTATTTTACTAACTTATTTTACTCAGTTTAATATAAAATGTCCATTCACTGGTACGTGTTCATTTACTGGTACATCTACCCTATGTATAAATATATCATTGGTACAATAAACAGCTTTCAAACTTACACCGTCAAAGTCTCATTCCTTCTCCTCTCACGTCGAGCGTAAGATAACGATGCATAGCCTCGGATAGTACCTATCTCTCAAACTGTTCTTTTTCCACGGCAATTTTTAAAGGTCTACGTCCACAGACGATTGCGAACGAGAGCGTTTAGTTGACAGGAAACAATTTGAGCAGGAAAAGCAACGAACGCGGGCACCGATTACCAGATATTACGTAGCCAATTGCGTGTCGGTGGATTCAACGTTACGATTGCAATCACGGGAGTCTTGCCCCGACCATTTCTATTTCGCTCCTTATCCGTAGCCTGGCCAATGATAATGGCAAACAGGCGTGGCTTGTTGAGATTTGTTATTACAATCACGTCCTCGACCACGCGATTAGACTGGAATTGCTCGAGTCGCTTCTGAGGCAGCCACGATTCTTATGGAATCCAGCCTATGGCGATTCGATTTTCTAATAACACGCCGTTATCACATTGACTCTAAAACAAGCAACTACAGACTCCCACCATTCCTGCGAAACCGTTGATTCACCAAGGTTCGATCGCCTCTCGATCTTAAAACACAAACGCTTGTCGTTCCTGCGGACAGAGGAACCTCATGGGGTTTTCATTCTTCTCGTGAAAGCGCTGATTTTGTTAATAAAAATTCTATGATACTCTGCCTTAATATCGTAAACTTCAAAAGGTGGAGTGCTGCAAATATTTCCCAGCTCGGAATATTATGACCACGAATGAAATTCGATATATCCTGCTATCATTATACACTGCAAGTATCTATAGATATTAACGTGGACTCACATCGTCCTCGGCAAACAGTTCCACGGGAATTCATAATAATTTGTCACCTACAGCAATCAGCACTGCAAGCATTAAGCGTCTATCATCGTCACAGAGCTCGGAGGCATCAAACAATGCACATCACTCGTGGGTGTCATTCATTGTTACGTTCGTTCGTCGCAACACATTGTCAAGCGATCAATGATATATAGCGGGACGCACTTACCAGCCGGTGCTTTTGATATCGAAAAACAATGTTGGTTCAAGGAGGATAATCTCCTGTAAAACTCACCGTTCCTATGATCGCCGTCACAGCACCCGATTTATAAGCCATAAACCGTATCCCATTATAACCACGCAACAAGCAAGAAAAGAAGAAAGAATAGATCTAACGGAACACACCTCGAGCCAATACCTGTTCCATTCCCATCTACTCGGCTCTCCCTCTATCGATATTATCAGAATGGCGAAGATCGGATCTTTCCAGTCATTAAGGCGATTCGATAGAATCCAGCGCCGCGAAAGCCTGAGCATGGCCACTAAACTAAAGTGTGACGATCGTAGGATCGACATAGTCGTAGCAATTAAACGCAGAGTCACGTCTCAGGGAGGAAAGAAACCGACATTGATTTCCTCTAACTTGACTCTCTACTCGCCACGATCGCCCGCAAAGATCGATCCCCAGGGAATCTTACTGCAGTATTATCAAAAATCGAACGAGGGAGCGCGGTAGTTGGCCGCTGCTCCCTTTCCCCGTGCAGCTCGTGGATCGAACAACGCATTCCTTTATAAAACCGTAAATACATATACTCCACGCGAACGAACGTCCCCCTTTTGTTCGCCGCGCGCAATAAGAGGAACGATCTTCTCGATGGGGAACAAAACGACACCGGGCGGAGGGGAAAAAAAGGAAAACGAGGGACGGCGCATCGGATTCTACTCGGCCATTAGGGCACACGGCATCCTTGCGGGGCCCACTCCGTGAGCAGAGGCTCAGCTGCGGTTTCGCGATCGAGAAGCGGTCGCGAGCCAGGCGGATACCACCGACGTGGATCAGAGAATCTCGTTGCCGTGATATCGATATTCACCGGGCCAGGCCGCTTACGTATCCCCCGTTCTCGTTGTTATAACTTATTCTGCCCGCGATCCGGCTGGCAATCTCCCGTCCCTGGGACGAGGCGCATCCGGTCGATCGGCCGCGAACTTCCACAACGATAGATCACGCTTGCGGACGCTAGATCGCGGCTCCGCGATCCCATCCAACGAGGATGACGAGCGTCCGCGCCGTTACAGACGTCCCCTGTTCGATTTGCAGCGAGATTTAAAGACGCGCCGGTGTTTTTAATGGAGAACGGGCTTGTTACTCGGCGGAGTTATGGGGTCGCGGTGTTACGCGGGAGAAATTCAAGGTACCGTCATGGGAACGGGTTACGCCGATGCTTCAAGTGCCGGGATCATCGGCGAATTCCAGGACAAGGTATTAGAGCGCCGAGATGTAAAACTTGGAGCGATTGAAAGTTGATGATCGAAGGGCTTTAAGGGGGAACACCACTGTGACGGCCGGAAAAGTAAGCCATTTTTAAGAATTTTTTCAGGAATAATTTACAGTTTTCTTAGAAAATTTTTATTACGTACCTTTAGTACGCTGTCTTAAGAGACAATAGAAAAAAAATAAGTAGGGAAACATACATAAATTTTAATATATTAATTAATCTTCTGAACCCCCCAAGCGAGTTGGTCGAAGGTGTATAGGAACAGCAGGTCCGAAATCAAATTTCTTTTTTTTATAAACTATATGAGTATAGTTTCCGTTGTACGTACTGATTTCTTAAACAAATTATTTTTCTAAAAATGGTGCGCTTTAAAAAAGAAGTTTCGAAAATTCGCGAATAAGATGGACAGTTTTTCGAGCGTATTTCAAATAATTTATTTTCAATCGTAGAATCCGTACGTACAACGGAAACTACACTCACATAGTTTACAAAAAAATGAAATTTGATTTTCGGACCTGCTGTTCCATAGTTACTTCCTTCGACCAGCTCCCGTGGAGGGGTCTAGAAGATTAATTAATAAATTAAAATTTATGGACGTTTTTCTATTTATTTTTTTGTACAGTCTCTTAAGACAACTTACAAAAGGTAGGTAATCAAAATTTTCTATGAAAACCGTAAATTATTCCTGAAAAAAAAAATGATAAAAAATGGCTTAATTTTCCGGCCGTCACAGTGGTGTTCCGCCTTAAGGGGACTAGGCAGTCGAAAAAACGTTTTTTATCTTTTCTGAATAAAATGCCGCCTGGTTTCTAGTAAAGTTCGAAAAATTGTAGATTTGGCAGCTAAAAACGTCAAGCGGCAACCTATAGCGTCGCCTTTGCCCAGAAACTTTAAACGCGTTTTCCTCGAAATCTTTTTTTCTCATGCTTTTTTCCTGATTGTGAACGAATGGAGGTTCAGATCGAATGGAAAAAATTACAGGATATGTAAAACATGTGCCATTTCCGACCAAACCTCTGATATGGTCCGTAAAAATTCGAGATTTTGATAAAAAAATTAAAAAGTCACCGGATGTTAGTAGCGCACAAACAAGAACGAATTTTTCTCGAAAAAAATCGCCGTTTTTCAGCCACCAATCGCATAATATTGATTTAATGTTTGTTTTTATAGGTTTGGCCGGAAATTATGAATCCAAAAAATAAGAATCCCACCTTTAAAATCGGATTGTGTCACATTTTAAGACCGATATTAAGGCAAAACGACGGAACAACGTTAAAATGTTTACCCGTCTGCAGCGCCATTTTTAAAACACATATATATTTCTTACCATTTATTTTTCAATCCGCATGGTAGTAATAAACATTGGGTAAAAAGATACATCTGGATGCGCTTTCATTTTTTCACAAATAAATAAAGGACAGAGTCTCTTTTTCACGAAAAACGACAGCCTAGTCCCCTTAAGAGTCTATTGGAAACTCGAAATTTTGGAGGTTTCAATGTATCGAAAGAGTATTTCACTAGTTTCATTGGGAACCTTATTGTTCGCTTGCTCCGCTAACAGCTACTAATTGTAAGTCAGTACCATTTCTATTAATTACCATAAAATACAAGTATCTGCTACACAAGTATTTTCCACCACAACAAAGAAACTCTCACTAAGATCACCTAGAGTCTTAAGACTGATTCTCAGAGTTCCCATGGCCAATGAGCAGAACGAACTGAACGATTTCGTGGCTCAACATTCCCCGCGTTCTCGAGAGCACGTTCAATGGAACAGATCCTCGGCGAGTGGACGAAACGCGCGGTTGAAAACCGCGAATCCGCGGATGAAACCGCGAGCAATAAACAAGGATACCGCGTGTCCCTGCGCCCGGCACGCTCCAATTCGCGCGCACCCATCGAAAGTGAACAGCCCCAAGTATGTAATACGAGTTACTTGTCTTACGGGAACGGTCAGCTGGATATTGTCACGACCTCGCGGCGCGAGAACCGCGGAGGAAACAAGGTAACAGGGCCCTTTTCTCTACACGGGCCAACGATAATTTACTTGGCCGTAAAACGTGATAATACCAACCGCGATATCCCCCTTCAACGATGTTTTTCCACTGGTGGGCCGTTTAACTACCGTTTCTTTATTAACAGGCGCTGTTACCACGTCGTGCGAGAGTTAATGAAATGCGATGGAAGAACACGCACTGCTGTAAGGACTGTGGGAATGACGTGAGGCTTCTGAATAACACAGGGACGAGATTTCAGAGTTCGATTGCTGGTTTAAGGGGATGATCGAAGCTGATGCGTGGGAGTGCTTGCTGCGAGTTATTCAAATGGCCCCTAACTGTGGCAGATTGGTGGATTATAATTTTGGATATAGGGTGAATGATTATCAGCAAATGATTAATTACAAATAGACGGGTTAGATAACCCTTTGGTACAATTAATACCAGAAATGAGGTAGAGAACGGACGCATATTAAGAAATAAAGACAAAGACATAAAAGAGAGAAGAAAAAAAGAGAGAAAAAAAGAAAAGCATGAATATACAATGTGAGACGTAGTCGTAGTGTACAATCAGCGCAGCAGACGTAGAAGCTTTGTACGGATCTTATCTATTGAGTCAGAGAAAAAATCAATTTGGTCGCGATAAGAATTAGCAATGCTACGTATACGGTCGATACAGTTCTGTTTGCCATAGAGGGTGCGATGAGTTTTTACATAAAAAAGATTACGGTGCCTTAGACTCTTAGTGGTTGCATTGAAATTGAGTTGATTTAGTATGGGTTGACAATTTATTTTTAGAATATTAGAAACTTGGCAAATGAATGATTGCTAAGTGTTCTAGCAACTAACAAGGGGAGGACACCATGAGGTAGACACCGATTTTGATGAGCCTTGGCACGATGGATCTATGTCGAAAATAAGTAAATAGGTGTCCGAGCGTTTCTGCCAATGGGCCTTAATAATAGAGATATTTGCATGGAAATTATTAAAAATTTCATAGTGGCCGTGGGGTTTTAATGGGTAAAAACCCACACTACCTTGACACCGCCGGGGATTCTCCTCCGAAGGAGTCGGGGTGCCTTTTGAAGATTTCCGCAAGTTAAAAAAAAATTATAAGAAAAATAATTTATAAAAAAAATTTATAAAGTTTTTTTTTAACGTGGAGACATCTTCAAAAGACACCCCGACGTCTCCAGAAGAGAATCTCCCGTGGGCGCGAGAGTAGTGTGGGATTTTTACCCACTAAAACCTATGAAAATTACCTACCACTATGAAATTTTTAATAATTTATAAGTAAATATCTCTATTATTAAGGCCTATTGGCTGAAACGCTCGGACACCTATTTACTTATTTTCGACATAGATCCATCGTGCCAAGGCTCATCAAAATCGGTGTCTACCTCATAGTGTCCTCCCCTTGTAAGTAATAAAGAGGCACATTCGCACACTTGACTAATCGACCAAAAATTTAATTACAATGCCCAGCAACGGTCTAACAATTGGTACGTTCACACAAACAGAGTACCTACATACGCATAGTCTCTTGACAAGTTCAACGATCATCCCCGTCGGTATCGTTCGGCCACCTTCAGCCACGAAACGGGCACGCTGACGCATCGCAGGACGAGGGAGCTGCATTGATCGTCCATAACGTAATCCTTCATGAATAACCGTACCCGGGAAAAGAATAAGAGGAGAAACAGCCGCGTAGCAGTCGCGGCGCTTTCACGATAATGTAATTCCACGAGGCGGTATTGTTACGTCGCGGTCATTAAATAAAACGAGACGACCCTGCGGTCGAGGGAATTAATTCTGGAAAAAAAAAACGAAAACGACGAAGGAACGGGTCAATTCAGCAGGTGCAATGGCCCTCTCAGAATCTTCCAACTGCATCGGGATCGCGTTGTTGTTGCGTCCTGCTGCGGAGCCGTCTAATTAATCGATAAGAGCCGCCTCCTTCGGGGAAACTCCATCGAGAAAGGTCAAAAGAATCGTTGGAAGATTGAACGACGAGGAGCAGAAATGGAGGGTAAACGACGAACTCTTCCTTGTTTCCCTCTCTGCCTTACTTTTTGGGGATCGTTGAAAAGTTTTTCGGTCCACTCGTGACCCGATGAGCCTGGCCAGCTTTCAGCCTGGCAACGTTACCGGAACGTTATAATCGTTATCGAGGCAGGCTCGGATGACGTAATTACTACCCTCGATCGAATCGAAAAAGCGTTAAGCGCACGGAACCGATGCCTTGATTACAGTGGAGCGTAATAGACGGCTTTTAAAAGTTTATTAAGTGGCCGATTGTGCGAGTGGAAATTGTCCGCGCGAAATTGGGTCAGCACGCGGAAGAAACGAAGAGATTTTTCAAAGGGCCCGCGCTGAGCCACGTTAATCACGCGTACGGACCCGTCGGATGTCTTCAACCTGTTAACCGGGTCATTTCACTGCCAGAAATGCTGCTCCCGCTCCGCGCGATGTACATTTAAAAGCGATTGAAGAGGAATTCACTCGACAGCGAGTGCCGTAATGTTAGATTTCTTCTTTCTTCGGGAGTGTGACTATTAAATTCCCGCGATGAGGTCGTTTCGCCCACTGTTCTGCCCACTTCCTCGCTGATTTTATAAATTGCATCACGACACTTTTTCGTGGATGGTGCACCAAAGTGCTACTATTACTGTACGATTATAAATCAAAATTCCGTAGTAAAAGGAACTTGGTAGCACCTTCCAGTTTAATTTTCAGGGAAGAGAAACTGCTTTGAAGAGAGGAGAAATTCCATTTGAAGGAATACTCTGTGTCTGCGAGCTTTTCAAAAACTACAGCAATTTCCTCCCACGCAGTGAGTCTCGCAGCAGCTTGAAACCCATCGAACTTTGAAGGAGAAGCCGCTGGTCTGTGCGACAAGCACAAGAGGAGCCAGAAGAACAATTCGAAAAAAACGGGCTCTTTCACCTCTCATCCTCTCGGAGGCGAGATTCCGCTTGGCTCGCGCTCCTTTGGTCCAGCCAGGTCAACGCCCTAGTGACCAACGCACCTTGTTCCTCCGTTCATAACGCGTACGCGTTCGCGCGTGTCTACGTGAGCGCGCGGGCACCCCGCGCGAGCCTGCCGTCTGCGTGTCAGCGCGCAGAGCGCCCGCGATCTAGGGCAAACGGGTTCCAGCGTTAGACTTTTTCCCCGTCTGCTCCATCCAGATCATCGTAATTGATGAAAAAAATCGCGGGGAGAAGAACCAGACTCGCCTCGACGCGAGTGTGCGGCGGAAGCGGAGGGAACTTGAGGAAGGTGCTCGTTTTGCGTCTGCTGGCTCTCAAGTTTGGAGAGACTTAGGTGGTTGGAAGTGTGGAATTTTTGGGAACGATGCGGAAACGGGGATGAATGTGGAGGGTATGATGGATTGGTTATTTTTTGTGTTGCAGCAGTGGGGTGAGTCGAAGGGAGGCGGAAGTGTTGGTGAAATGTAACGGGGGTGATAATGGTACCTTCTGAAATATTTGATCATAGTGCAACATTTTTTCAGCTGCTTTGATTTTTAAATTTTAGATATAGGGTAAAGTAGCCGAATATGAGATCCATTTCTTAAAAACATCATAGGGTAGATGCACCATTTGTGGCCACTTTAAGGTGTATTGTACCAGTTTTGGCCACTTCTTTAAAAATATAGTATTTTTCCGTGTAAGCAATAAATGTAACCTTATATTTCTGGCAGTATACTAAGCGAAATGTTTATGATGTGAAATTCTCCACATAATAATAATCAGCAAGCAATTTAAAAATAAGATAATTATGTACATGGCCAAAAATAGTGCAATGGTACATCTACCCTAACTCTTGACTGAGAACACTTTCATTAAAATTCGACACACGTTTTAAAAGTAGAATATGTATTCTTCAGCAACCTACTGGAAAATACTATAACAAAAATTAGGTTTCTTCGTAATAAAATAAAAACGAAAGTCATTAAAATACGCAGATAAAAAAATGAGTTCCTAATATGAGACCCAGTTTCTTTTTTCCTGAAACTTATTTTTTCTTTCTTTTTTATAAAGTCGGCATGTGAAATCTATTTCTTCACTACCGCAGTCTTCGTGGGCCCACCGCCGAAGTCTTTATGCGCCCACCACGCCCATCGTAACACTTTATACGTACACTTAACCCACTGTTCACCTAGCAAATCTGAAGAATAAAGACCTGTGTAAAACAAGCATTCTGTATCATAATTTTCTTTCTTAATCACTTTCATCATTCGGAACAATTTCTTCTACACTCCCATCAGTAGAACTTTCACGGGTCTCATATTTGGAAACAGTAACATGATAACTGCTAAGTAGCTTTCAAGTTAGGTCCTCATCATTTAATGATATACAACTAGCAAGCCTTAAACTCCATTGCAAGCACTATACAACAGTGTTTGTGAAAATCATTATACACTTACCACTTTAGAGGTATTTGTAAGTTAATCGAACCACTTCAAAAACTTTCTGCAACATGTTTCAGAAAGATGTGCTTGCTCAAGACGCTCAATTGATTACACCGCCACTGTGCGGGCAAAACAACTAATACACGGTTAGTTAGTAAATAAATAGCATCGCTATGACATTCTAGAGTTCTGTAGCGGATATATAAACTGGGCTCTCATATTAGGAGAGGTCGTCATATTCGGCTACTGTCCAGCAATTAAATTGATTATTATAGTAGAGATTGAGTACAAGTGGAAGAAATTTCTCGAAATGGAATCTGACGCTGATAATCCAGAGCAGAGGCATCAAGTTTTCTCTAATGTTCAGCCCAGAATTGTGACATGCAAGCGCACGCTCCAGCATCCCCTCATTTTCACCCCTATCATTTCACTTTGCGGCTACGTCCAGCTCTTCGTGCTGCTTCGGATTGCAACGTCTGCTTGAAGAAATCGTGCCTGGACGGTGGAAAAAATGAGTAAATCGGTAATTGTCGGCACGATCGTGCGAGACGATCATCGACGGAACGCGCCTACACGCGATGGAATCGTTTCTTCGGATTACCCGTCTCTGCCTTCGGAGATTATTGACGTATTAGCGAGGTCGCGTTGCACTAACACCTGAGACACATACACCAACAAATTTCACTTTTCCCTGCAATTCCTGCGAGGGTTTCGTGTCGATAGAATTTCAAAGTACATGCCTCATCAAAATAGGTTATTTGCGGGGAGGATTATTCCTTTCTCCTTCCTTTCTGAGCTTCTGCTTTCAACGGAATAAATTCTTAAGTGTTATATCAATGTATTATTATTTCTGAAGGGTAATATACATTTTTGTAATTGAAGGTAAGTAATTTGATTAACCCCCATCTAATATTCTTCCCACATTAAACACTAGACTTTGATATTCATGCTGCCTTTTTATACATTCGTAAATTATTGCCACGTACGGTGAGTTTATGTGCATCCACGGCGCAGCTTCAAGCAGAGTCGCAAGACCGACGCTTCTTGTCCATTCAACAATTCTAAGATCGGTCGGACACGTAGATAATCGTTCAGAATTTACCGTGCACTACTCGGGACTACGACGACCAGGGTTCGCCGTCAATGACACAGGACACGTGAGCAAATTACGTCGTCCCGTGACCCATGCGAATCTCATTCCACCAAGGCTTTTAATTTCAACCGCTTGCCGCGATTTCGCGCCAGTTTCCTTGGCCCCTATTATTCCTTCGCGGTTTAACGATATTTTAACTATGACATCGTGTCGACCAAAAGAACATAGGTAATGTGAAACTACTCAGCAACCTTCTATACTAATGCTTCCGCGCCGATTTTGAAGTTCCACTGTCGAATTTTCATGTATGAAATGAAACTACGATCTAAGCTTTCTGAATTTTAATCTTCCTTTAATATCTTGGAATAAACTACAATCTTTAGCTGCTGAACATTCCAAACACGCGTGTTATGAATTACACGTTTCAAATTCTCGTGAACAGCGAATTTGACGTATGAAGTCGGACGAATGATGAAAGATGAATTCAGTAAGGGACACAGATACTTTGAGCAACGATGAAATGAATTATTGGGATAAATAGTGCGAGCCCATTCATGAGTTCCTCACGTATTCTCGTGAAAGTAGAGGCTCCATCATTGATGACGAATGAGACCTCGCTCGCTATTCTTGCTCGCGTTGTTTGTCATCCGTATAAAACCGTGCACTCATTGAAATCGAACAACGTCGTTAGAGAATCGCGCGAGCAGAGAATGATTAATGCATGAGAGACATTTTCGAGGACCGAGCTAGCAGACTTTCTAACCAGCTGACACGACACGTGAGACATTTGATCGCCCGTGTTCCTTTTGAGATCGTCGCACGACGACAGTAGTGACGACGCAAAAACGGATCAGGATCGTATTAACAGGACGGAATTGATCTATCCAGCCTTGTTTCTCCACGTCTTTCCTTGAAAGACGTTTTACATTTGTCGAGATTTATTTAGATATCAAAAAATCGGCACTTATAATCATGAAAAACCAATATACTTCATCACTGTACAATTTGCAAGAACATCTGCCTCTGACAAGGGAAGATCCCGAACCCGAAAATTCAAAAAATTAAGAAACTTTGTGAATATTTTTGTTTGCTGCCCAAATTCACTCGAGGGGGGTGAAATTAACCCCTGAAATTTCGGCTATTTTCCGATTTTGCGTTATAACTCGCGAACTGTAAGAGGTAGAAAAAAGTTTCAAGACAAAAGTTACTTCTTTTAATTAAATCTATCATTTGGTAAAAAGATTATTTTACAGTTCACGAGTTATAACAGAAAATCGGAAAATAACCGGGTTTTCAGGGGTTAATTTCACCCCCTTAGAGTGAATTTGGGCAGCAAACAAAAATTGCGTTGTAATCAGGAGAAAATTCCCTACATATTCATAAAAGTTTCAGAATTTTTTGAATTTCCGGATTCGAGATGTTGTGAGGGAGTTTTTACAGTTCGAAATTAGAGGATGCAGTGAAAGTTGTCACATAAACGAAAGCAAGTTTGTTCCCCGCGCAGAAATAAATTGATAATGTAAGATAAATTTTCTGAATTAGAAGCCTTTTCGAGAACAATCGCGTGGAAGTTTAATTCGAAATAACATGGATACAAAAGATAGTTATATTCGTCTTATACGAATCGGTACACAGGGGGAGATCGTAAATCTTGAATCATGAATCAAGACACATTAATTAACAGGCCGAAAGGACCAGGCGTCTGAGATCGTTAAGGATCATCAATGGCGGGGCCATTAATTGCAAATCAAGACTCTTTGATCGCGACTAGTGCGAGCTTGAAGGATGCACGTCCGCGATATTGTACGCCAAGCTGTTTCGCCTTGCACTTGCGTCTCCATTTAGGCTTTCAACGAAGAAAGTATAACGATCATTAGATTACAGCTTTCTACATCGTCTTTCTTATTTAAATAATAAATAATATATAATGTAATAATAATATTTTCTTTAATTCTTCTGAACAAAATTTAGGAAGAATTTCAGGAGATAAGAAGTGCTTTAAAATATGCAATTCGATTAGTTAGAAATTATTTCTTGTGTTATTTAAAGTCAATTAAATGAAACAGATTTTTGATTTTCTGTTGTTTGAGATTTTAATTAATATTTTAAGGTTACTTCTTAATTACGAATTTGATCTTCACCTATATAGGATTTCCATTGGTGTAAGAAGTTTTTAAAGATAACTTTAATACAATATATTATATCGTCTTGAAATAATAAAATCGAGAAAAGTTAGGGACTAATAAAAATTAGTGTGAATCGGACGAAGCAACGCCGTTCTCAGCGAACTTACATCTTTTATCGTTCAATCGAGCACACTTTCACACTAATGAATACAGTACAATAGAAAACTAAAATCGTTCTTGCACTTATGTAAAACATAATTATCCGGGCAAGCCCTAAGTGAAAGTAATTAATATGGTGGCGATTAATTAAGGCAAACTCCACTTTTCATTGTGTCTCACAGATTTGCCCATAACGGAAGGCATCCTGTTCGTCTTATCTTTTGAGAGCTTCAAACATCCTTGAATTCTCTTAGAAATATTTTAAAACAACAAAGATACGTATGCGAATATCACTGAATTGTCAGGCATACACAGAAATTCCTGAAGAATATTTCCCGATTGCCGTGCACAGGTGTCGAGAAACCCCATCGGAAGCTGCGATAGTGGAAGCACAGTGCCTCGAATAATCGACGCAATTACAAAAGCGCGCAAGTATCTACTTTGCGGTTCGCGACGCCTGCTGATAATTACTCGACAAGATTTAATCAACACGCTGCTGCGGGCTAATTAAAAATTCCTCGCCCCTCGCGGTCTCTATCAATAAGGAGATAGCATCGGGCCTAACGGTAAGAAAATGTCTTCGGCCCGTTTCTTCGCCCCGCGAGGGAAAAAGGGACGGCCGGGTATCTTCGCGTAAATCTCAAAAGCTATCCGTCACGATATCGCCGGCCGACAATTGGCCGCTCTACGGTGAGCTTGCATATTCGCGCGATTCGACGCGACTCGCTGGATAATCCAGGACGCGGATCGCCGTGGCCCGCGTAATTACATCCTTTTGTGTTTGCTGGACGGCGAGAGTGCTCCCCGAGAAAAATCCGCGCCGATGAAAAGGGGAACGTCCAGATCGAGATTGAGCAATAATTCGGTGCGTGTGGATTAATTGGATGCGTCGTTGGGATGCAGTGGAGGCTGGTTGGCCAAGGAACACAATGGGAAACAAACGAACGTTTCCTTCGACGTTGAGGAACAGGCGGATTTCAATATCGAAATTGTGAAGTCAACCACCTTCGAGTGCAGAATTCAGCACGTGCATTTTGTTGCATCGGTTGTTTTTAAGTGAAAATGTTAAAGTCTGGTTTAAATGGTTCTTTCGGACAAGAAGTGTGGTATTGAATTTGTGGAACTTGTTGGTGAGATTACAATTAAAATTGATTAGTAAATGGTTAAATATATTGCGGAATATAGTGCATTGATTTATCTCAATCATTAACGTTTAGGGTTTTTGTAAACTTATATTAATACGCATGTGTGGTGTTTTTAAAGTCTTTTGAAATTTTTATTTAATGAGTAAGGAGGCTTGAAGTTTTTCATTAAAATGGGCTATTTTCACAGAACCTCCAGACGGTGGTAGCTTACGCATAAAAACCACGAGTGCGTTTGTAAGTGATAAAGCGGATTTCATAGTTGGCGCTCATGGATGCAGTAATACATGCCAGGACCATCTGCTGAGAGAATGTAGTATAAAATCTCTCTTCATCTCTTGAACTTCCTGCAGATAACTTGCTTACCGACTCCGGTACCGACTTCTATACGATTGTATCCGGAGAGCTTCTGTTACAAACCCTCTTATAGAGCTCTACAGGTACCAACGTTTCCTGAATTATCTAGGGAGCATAGTAAAAAAATCACAACGCGCATCGTACCAACATACGAGTGGCAAAAGTGACTATACACGTTTTGTCGAGATATACTTCGCACGAGAATAAATTTGCACGAAGTTAACGAACAAAGTACATAGAAATATTTGTCATTATAACAGTGAAACAAGTAATTTTCGTGTAAAACCCAAAAATACCCTAATAACTGTTCCGCTACAGGAGAAATTCAATAATTTGGTGTAACTTAAACAGAAAACGAGCTGGCTCGAGAGTCAATTATACCATATTCTAATCGAATAATCCTATATAACTTCTCTTTCTTAGATTCCTGCATTACTACCCATCTCAGGTACCCCGGCATCGCCAGTTCCCGTTTTGAGGACACGTTTCTGGGGAATAATTACCAAGCCCCAAGCCCTGGGGGACAAATCGAGCTACAGTCGAAACAGCATTCTTCAAGAATGCAAGCCAAGTCGATTTTCCTACTCGCATCCGTGCGTTCTCGGCGTCGGTCGGGTTCCATGCATACTCCTTGTCCCTGGGCTCCCCTTTGCACCCCGTTCACGCGTCCTCCGTCGAGTAGAGGCGGAAAATAATTAGCTCCTAAACGAAAATTCATATGCAGCGAGGAAACCGGTTTTAGGATGCCGTCATATGTTTAGCCGACTAATTGACCGGTCGAAAGGGGGTGGTCGGGGAGGGAGACGGGGCCTGCGCGCATCCACCTAGCTGACGGTAATAAATATGCCCCCCTGCCCCGTTAAAACGTAACTGATTCAGGACATTCCGTAATGATCGGTTTAAGTGTATGATTTAAGACCGTTCCCGTTAAGTTCCATGGAAAAACTGGCCGCGTCCCTATCGATACCGCGCGTGCATACTCGCCTTAATGCGCGATCGTTTCTCGATCGCAAACAACTTCCACTCTGGACGGTGTTTACGGCATTAAACGCGCAAGAGGCCACTTAGCGTGATTACAAGCCGACGTATTGCCTTAGAAAAATCCCGCGCCACCCCTCGGCGTCCGACGACGGGACGCTGTCTGTGTCCATTGGCCGCGGCGATTTAATCGCGCGCATTAGACGGGCATGGTTACACGGGGGTGCCGCGCGTTCCCTTGCTTAAATCCACACAACTTGCTGGCCACGAACCCGCCAGATAGGCCGTGACACTTAGCCATCAAGCGGAACGATCGAATCGACAAAAGATATTTGCCCGACGACCACGGGGCGCCGTTGTTACCCTGCCGATACACTGTGAAGACAAAGGAAAGCCGGAAATAAGATCCTTCATATTCTAAACCTGATGGAGATACTCTTTAGCTCCCAAGTACCTACCAGGCATCAGACGCCATGAATTGACAGAAACTGATAGGCCCCGCGACGCGACCAGAGTCCAAATGAAACGAAGCAAAGACGGAAAGGGAAAGGCAGAGAAATGACGAATCGGCGGAGGATGGTCGGCGAAAGGAGCCCCATAAAATCCGGCCAGCCCGTCCCGATTCGAGGCACGCTCGGAATTTGCGAGCACCTTTAATGAGGCTGTTTTATACCGGCCGCGGCATCGTCGAGGGTAGGTTGAGAACCCGAAGGTGGCTCGTGCTCGATGATGACCTCTGACCGCGAAGACTGAAGAGTGGAGACGAGGCCATGCCTGGGCACGCGAGGCCCAAGAGTTCGCCCCGAGGCACGCGCACCAGTCTCTTTCTCCTCTTTTTCGTCTCTACCTTTCTCTCTTCCTGCCCACCACCACCACCCCCTCTTTCGCCCTCTCTCATTCTTTCTCTCCTTCCCCCGGTTCCTTCGCCCCCTCTGCCCCCCTTGCCCCGCTCCGCGCTCCTTTTTCCCTCTTTTCCCTCGGCCTCTCCACGTAATTTTGCGCGATTGGCCGGTGTCATGCCGTGCAGAACACTGCCCATAGAAACTCCATGATGCGGCTCGCCAAGTGATCGGGACAAGGGGAGAGGTGAAACGGTGGTTGCTTTGCATGTACCTCCCCCACCACCCCGCCCGATCGAGATCCATTTGCGACCCTTTGGTAGGAGGCTGGGCCGTGATCCGAGTTCAGATCCGCGGGACTTCGGACGCGGCTATCTCTGGATCGGAATATTTTGATAGGCCCCGTTGGGATGGGATCTTGGTTTCGTAGGCAAAGTTCTGCGGGGTCGTTAGCGGAGTTGGTCGTGCTGATGGCTGTTTATGAAGCGTTAGTCAAGACTTAATGACGATAGAAGATCTACATAAGGGTTGGTAATCGAATAGGAACAGCAGAACTTCTAAAGGAGTCGAAAGGAATTTTCAGAATCTATATGGGGATTATTTTAAATCAACCCCATCGACTACAGTCCTAGGGAATGGCCAACATCTGAAGCCCAAGCGCAGAAGCGAGCACAGATGAGTCTCCTAAGCGCGACACCTGAATCGGGACGGATTTAGCCACCGAACAGATGTATAGTTTCGAGGATTACGAGTGTCCGAGGCGAACCGCCTCGATGCAAAAGCGAGCATCGGGGCCGTCGTAGCCGGTCGGTCCTCCGGATATCAAGGTGAAGGATACACGCGGCAGGTATCCGCACGGCGAAGTTCCGAAGGGGGCGGCGTGAAGGGCGTAGCCCGCTAATTATAATTATACCACGGCGGTATTAGCAGCGTGAAATGCAACGTAAATTCTGGTGAAATACTCGCCGCCCCTCGGGGTCCCGAACCGCGCGCAGCTCGTTTGCCAAAGCAGCTCGCGCGCGCTTTGTTTCGCGGCCGCGCGAGTCGTAGATCGACCTCCGCATTGTCGTACATTACCGCGTGGAAATAAATGAGTTCGTTACGCGAGAAAAACGAGAGACACGGCTAACGACACACGGCCGGACCGACTGGTTTACTGTGGCTGGATGGCATGGCGGGCTAACCGCGCGCGCGTCACTGCGCCACGGCGATTCGCCGCCATTTGTCCCCGTCGTTCTGCCGTTTTAATTACGGCGCATTAATTACGCGGCAATAATTAGAAGTGAAACGTCGATGCCGCCTCCCTTCCGTCGTTTTCTAAATACCAACCGTCACGAGGGGGTAGATTCATGCCGTCGTTTCCAACCTGTCGTCGAAAATTGACTGCGCTCTCTGGACGATGCTAACGACCAACCGTGTACCCTCCTCGACGGTTCGAAGGACAGTGTATTGTAATTTCATGCTGGACCGTCCATATGTTTCTGTGGGATTGTGCTTTTGTTTTAGAAAGATACGCAAAGAAGCGAAATCTGTTCAGAGATCATTGGGATATGTAGGGTAAACTTGCCTAAATCGTGCCCCTTAAGAACAAATGCTTATTACCGTAAACTGGGGTGACTTTGCTCGCCGGGGTGACTTTGCCCACTTTTTTACTCTGACTGAAAAATTACCATATGATTGAATTCGCTATTGTTTTTTTCGTTTGACCTTGGAGAAATTATTGCTATCGATTAGAAAACACCATATGTTCTAATTACTTCACAATAAAATAAAATACAGTTCTTCCAAAAAGTGGGCAACCCAGCTTACGGTACATGAAAAGTAACAAGAAATTGAAACAAAATTAGTGGTGATCAACTCTTTAGTAATAGAATAAACAAGTTTATAAACTCAAGCAACAAAAAATAATCAACTTCTATTCATAAAAACGATTTATTTTTAATATGGAAAAAGTACGATTTAGGATTAATGTTCCTAAATCGTACCATACTTATCCAGATTTGTTCTGTCAAAAGTAATGGTTCGTTGATGCCAAAACAAGAAATGAACTTGAAAGTGGACGTAGTTTCACATAGAAATTTGTTTCACTGATTCTCACAAGCAGTAATTGTACAAAATCCTTAAGGATCATGGCAAAATTTTAGTGAAAAGCACCCGAAAAACTGACATGCTTTATATTATTTTGTGGAGTGACGGCATGGTGACTCGGCTTGTTAATGAAGTATGGCTAGCTGTTGTTTACAACTTCTACCGCTGGGGGCGATTGTGACTGTCTTAAAAGAAACAGCGAGGGTACGATTTAGGCGCAGGTATAAAATAGGCAAGTTTATATGGAGAAAAATTCAATTCAAACTGATCGATATCTGTAGAGAATGGTAAGTAGCATCCCTAATTCGCTGTCGTCGGCTCGCCGACGTACGTTGATCATTAACGTGACTTACAACCTCGGAAGAAGACCAGCTAATTTGAATATGATAATTGTGTCCCGCGCAGCATTAAAAGGCTTAACGCGGGATTACGACTCGGGATGCTTCTCGTTGTAAATCTCGGGATTGTTCTACCCCGCGGCGGTAAACTTCGTGCTTCTTCACTGAGGACTTTTCTCTTTGCGCGCATTAGTCTCGCGTAGGATGCAGTAACAAGTGCGAGTCAGTATTGAAAGGCGACTCTTTCGCTTGTCATTGGTGCTTCTAAGACCGCAATATCCTTTAAAGAGGATTATCCTCGTACGTCATTTAAGTCATGAACATCTCCAAAGCTACCTCGAATAGCCAAGAGGATGGATACTCCATCTCCAGTGAATCCACTCGTCCACAAATGCAGAGATATTATAAAAAACACTTTGCATTCTTCCCTCTCTTCAATGTCTATATAGTCACCCGCTACAAAGGACACAGACTTTGCCCCTGCAATTGCCACAAAAGGACCATTGTCAAAGTGTCCCTGAGCCTCGCCGTTGCAAAAGTCCTACCTGCACTTTCGCAGTCAACGCACCCGATCCTCGAGCCAATCCACGATAAAACCAAAGAGGACTGCAGAAACACGGCGCAAGCGGGTATCGAGCCGCCATTAAACACCTGCGCGGGCATATAGAAAAAGATGAACGGTGATTGATAGATCGACGTACGCAATCCGACAGACTTTACCGCGAAACACTAAGAAGAAGAGAAAGGGAGGCCCTTTCAGCGACGGATAGAGCCGAGGCCTAGTAACTGGCGGCAGCCTGCATTCCCAATTCATAAATCTCCCCTCCCCTTCGCTAATTGATAATAGTAATTACACCTGCGTGTCGCTCAAACGGCTATGGCAGCAGATTATACGTGCGCGTGTAACCGCCACGTCGTTATTTATCATCGTCGGCTTAAGCCTCGCTCCGGCTCGCAGGATTGAGTCCCTGGGCCCGGGCGCCGTTCACCGGGCAGGAAAGGCGGGCGGTTTCTCCTAGTGCACTAATAACATAGTGGCGACCTGATAATTAATAATGAAACTGCACGGGGGCAGGGAGGGAGAGCGTGCCAGCCCTGTTACGCTCCGCTCGCGGAGTGGGTGGACCGCCTTTCCGCGTAATTGCAAGGTGCAGGCCTCTCTACGTGCGATTCGTCGACGGAATCGAACAACTAGGAGCGCGGATGGGACACGGCCGGGTGCACCGTTGGATCGCGTGGGGAGCGATGCTCGAGAAAAGCGGGGTGGAGAAGAGCGCAACAAATCGAGCGGCACGATTTCTGCTAATGCGGGGAATCGAAGCTTAAAATTAAGGGTAAAATTAATTTAGAACGAATATTTTGAATACGACAGGTCCCAAAGAATCGGAGCATTTGAATCGCGACGGTTCTGAAGATTTTCCCCGTTATTCCCTCGCGAATCACCCTATTTTCTCGTTCTCCTTGATGATCCAAATGTCTCCCTTTCGCTCCCTGCGGTCTTTCCACCGTGAGCTCGGACTTTGCTGTTTCGCGAGGTAAAACGAGTCTCAACTCAAATAAGATAATCTCCATTATAAACTCGGGGGTAGGGCGAGTAAACGGCGAGGAGTTATTTACTCGGCACGGAAAGAGGGGAGAAAGGAAACAAAGTAATAACAACGGAATGAGAATAAGAAGGCAGGTTTGAATCCTTAGGCCGTGCTGCGGAATCCACGGTCGTGCGCAGCCGCGTGAAAAAGGCAGCTTTCCGTCGCGCTTATTATCCATGGCAAAGTGCCTGCTTCCAACCTCGTTTTCCCATCTAATTCCATAGATGCCACCTTCACTGACCACCGTTAAACATTCAACACTGCATTCTAATCAACCACTTAATTGCCCCTCAAACTGCTCGGTTGTTTGAAAGAGCAACGAAGATTTTCTCGCATGATTTCTGGTGCAGCAGAATTCCTATCTAAGGCCCGGTGCAGACAAGCGGTTTGCGGCAGTTTGCCGCCGCGAGACGCGCGTGAAATTTTTCTAGCAATTCACACGAGCGGTTTTGCAACGCTACGATTCACGTTCTGCGCTTTCTTCTTCTTCTATGTTTATGGACTTGAGGGAGACATTTTCTTGCGTTCAATAAACGCAAAACGCTCGTGTGAATTGCCTGTATATAAAACAATGTACTGCTTCGCCGCATCGCGGCAGCGTTCATTCGCGGTGAAGCAGTTCGTGCGTTCGTCAAAACGAACGCAAACTTGCCGCCTGGTAGCCGCTCAAGTTTCCGTCCCGTGTGAACTGCTTCATATAAATCTATGTTCTGCCAAAACGCGGCGGCAAACTGCCGCAAACCGCTCGTCTGCACCGGGCCTAATATCGTATTTCAAGTATGCTCTAAGATTTCAAGGGTGCAGACATTTTTTGCATCGTTCTGTGGCCAAGTTAATGAAAAGAGTTGAACCGCTTGATTTCCATTGCACGCGCAACAATCGTGAGCGTTTCGGTTTTCAATTTCCCGGCCTCCACATTCGAGGGGGCGAAGAATTCCCACGACCAAGGAAAATTAACAGAAACAATGGTTGGGCAAACTGTAAATGCAATTGGAGCGAGGAGATGATTTATGCATCAACGTACGGCTGCTTAGTAAATTTCATCATCGGCTGCAACGCTGGTTTTGTAACCAGGCCTGGTACGCGTAAAAAGTAACTAACGGCACTCACAAAAGGAGCGATGTATCTTTAATTTCGACCTTTCTCTCGTGCTACGGCTTCCAACGCCGGTCAAACTCGTTGAATTAATAATCTAGCATGCTGGCAAATAATGGAGGGCAGGTCTTGCTCCCGTGCGAAGAATCGCCCCCGTGGTTTTAATTCCGTTTAATATTCTCTATTTAACGCGCACGCGACTGTATATTTTAAGCATTTTTGTTGGCTCTTTGTGTAGACCTGCTCGTTTACACATATTTAGGTACAACAACTGCTTTATTGCTACAGAATTTAATTGTCACGGAAATAAATCGCGTTTACCTTTTTAACTAATCGCATTTTCGCGAATCGAAATTTAATTTTTGATAAAGGGAGTGTCGTATCTGTACCTTGTTAACGATAGAAACTGGAAATATTCTTTTGAAGACGTGGCGAAGACGTTTATGTTATTATCGTAAGAGAGATATAGGAACTGAGACAATTATCAGATTGATGTTAGAGTGAAAAGTTCCAAGTGGCACGAATTCGGAATTTCTTTTGTTCCTTGCAAGACAGAGCGACGTAACGAGATTAATAATCGGAAGTAAAGATTATATCCTCCTTTCAATTAATAGGATTTATGCGTTCCTTGAATATTTTAAGAGTTTGTAAGCACATGGCTTTCCGAATATTCAGATAGTGAAGTCAAGGAAGCCAGACAAACTTAACGTGGCGTATCGAACGATGTACTCGGGAGATAAGTAAACGAATCGGTGGGCGTAGAGAAGACGAAATAAATTTTTCCCTGATCCCTCGAAAGATACGACGAGGACAATTGTTCATTCAGGCCGTTGAGAGAGCAATCGATTTAAATGCCGTAATTTAATCACGAGGAGAATCAGACCGATGAAATAAGTTCATCGCTATCTAATTCTACGAAAAAAACGTTAAATATTTAATCTACCTGTAACAAATTCACTTTCCTTTGCAAAAGGAATGGTAGTAGTGAACAAAGAGGACGAATATATGCATTTAATAGATACTTTGCACGTGAAAACCTGTTGTTTGTGCACTTTAAAGGCTGAAAGTTACAGTGTTCCAAACAGAGCACGTGAAATTCCATTTTCATTTGTAGTGCCTCGTCTCGACTCGGCTCATTTTATTCTTCCTATGCTTTTCTTAAGGTGGGCTCTCACTACGCTTCGCCTCGCCTCGGCTCATATTATTCTTCCTATACTTTTCTTAAGGTGGGCTCTCACTACGCTTCGCCTCGCCTCGGCTCATTTTATTCTTCCTACGCTTTTCTTAAGGTGGGCTCTCACTACGGTTCGCCTCGCCTCGGCTCATTTCATTCTTCCTATGATTTTCTAATGTATTTTGACAATTTGACTCACACTGCGCCTCGCCTCGGTGCGACTCCGAGCCGCGGATTGTTCCTCGGGAATATTTTAAGGAAGAGAGGCGAGGCGTAGTGCGAGCCTACTGAATTGACGCCTGCACAGGAAGAGGTCCTCTGAGCAATTTTTAAATACATGAACCGAGACAAACTCAGATAACTTCAGGTACGGAAAACCCGAGGCGACGCGAGCCCAGATGTAAATGCGAAAAGAAGTTGCTACAAGACGAAGCGAGGCGAGGCGAGGCGCAGTGAGAGCCTACCTTAAAGGAGCATTCGTTTAAGCTCGGTAAAGAATTGGCCGAACGTTTTGGAAAGCTCGTTTCATTTTATAAACAAATGCTGAGAACGTTCAACAAATGTTCGGCTCATATAAGCTATATACACGAGCATTCGCTCGCAATCGACGCGAACATTGTTCGATTGCCGTTTACAGTGAATGAGCAAGAATCTTGTCGAAGTGGGGAGCAAACGAGCATTCGTTCCTTTGGTCTAAAAGTTTCGTGATTGCAGCACTTGGTTACATAAAGGCAACAGACTTACCCAAGATGCAGCACAGTCGTTGCTTCCAAGAGTCTGAAAGGCTGGCATGCATCTGAACGTCATTCTGAGCTCTACCGCCGAAATACTATCCAAAACGTGGTCACGGCAGTTTTCTGGTCACAACTTACCTACAACAAAGCGAAACACTTACTTAGCAATAAAATGAGCACTGTGAAGAACATAGAACAGAGAACACTTGGGGTCGCCCGAACTTTGCTCCTCATCTCTGATTAGTTCAAGGCACAAAGTTTGCAATGTTTCGCCCGTAAAGAATGTACTAAAAGGCGCACTTTTTTCCATTTTTAACGAATACCGTTTTTGCAGCACCCCAGCATAATTTCCTTTTGTTCCGTTTATGCAAAATTTCAACCTTGCTGAAGTATCTTAAGTTCCAGTTCCTTGGCGAGGTATTCCAAGTGTCACCGTAAACTGGGGGAACATTGGCAGTACGGGGTAACATTGGCATCTACTTAACATCTATTAAAAAGGAAAGAGAAACAAATTTTATGCATTTTCACACTTGTAGTTCAATCAGAAACGATCCACTGTTATAATAGGATACCTAAACCAAATTTGAAAATGATAATTAAAAAAATTAAAAAATTAAAAAATTTTAAAATATAAAATAGAGTGCATTGAACATATAAAGAAACAAATTTAAGTGTCAATGTAAGTTCAGATGTGGTAAAACTTTCAGTTTTTAGTGCTATTTATATATGATGTGCCAATGTTAACCGGGTACGGGGTAACATTGGCACATATTTAAAATGTATTAAAGAAGGATAAGGACATAAATTTTATGCATTTTGACACTTGCACTACATTCACAAAAGATGCAATGTTATGATAGGATACTTAAAGCAAATGTAAAAATGTTAATTTTTATATTATATAGCAAAATGTTCCAAAAACATGCCAATGTTCCCCCAGTTTACGGTACCCGGTCCGACATTAAAGTATCAGAATAAGTGTAACTTAGAAATTTCTACTGAAATATAAGACCAGATGAAACTTGGAATATTTCACTAAGGTGCTGGAACAGAGAGGACTTGAAATATTTGAATAAACCTTGCAAATTAATAAACTTAGAACTTTTTATTTTATAGTCCTTTCCTCTCAAGTTAACTACAAAATATCCATTAGATGACGTAACTTAAAAGCACGCACAATGATCTTCCTGGGAAATACTCTGTCCTGAAATTCCGCGGCAAAATGATCGAGCACCTGCTTCTCGCAAACGCAGGTCCAGCAGCGCATTAATGTAGATATAAGTAGATCACCGCGGGTGTTCCTTCGGAGCTACCTCCTTCGCTCGACTTTTATTTGCCTTCTGTGCTTCCTATCTCTCTCTTCCACGTCCGTGTATAATGAACGTAATTTCATGTAAAACGAGGTGCAACAGCAATATCGCATATGTCGAGCAATTACTAAGACGCGGATTTCGGTAATGAAGCCAGATAAACCACTGGAAACACCACTGCATAATTGAAAGATACTTTGCGATCAGAAGGAAAGGCGCACACAAAAGCTAGATGCTTCCGAAGTCCCGCCAGATTGAATTCTAGACAGGAGACCCAGCGCGTCGAGGAATCCAAAAAATTCGACCACGGGGCTCTCTGTTGCATAAGCGATCCTCCCTCCACTGGCCATTTCAAGCTGATTACTAGGCCGAGCGAAGCGCATTCTTTCAGCCGGCGAATAAAACCACGTGAAAAAGAGGCCCAGAGGAACCGGAGAGGCTCCAGGCGCGGAGGATACCAGCGAAGAAGGTGACTACCCAAAAGGAGCACGCGAAGAGCATCGAGAACAGGACCCTGATGCCAGAGAAGGGACGCGTGGACAAGCGAAGCTACGAAACGGAGAAGCAAAGTTTCCCCTTTTTCATCTCTCGATCCCTTTTCCATAATTTCCTAACCATCTCTTCCCGCCATTCTCCTCCCGCTTCCCCTTTTGCATTCGCATCTTCCTCCCCGCATTTTCGATCTCCCTGTTTCCACTCGCTCTCTGCTCTCCCAATCTCCCTATCTCCGCTCGCTCTCCGCTCTCCCAATCTCCGTATCTCCACTCGCTCTTTGGCTCTCCCAATCTCCCTATCTCCGCTCTGATCTCTGCTTACTCCCCCTTTTTCACTCTTCCTTCTCCGCGCACCCTGCGCTCCCCCTCTATTCCCGTTTCCTTGCCGCGGCTCGCGCTCCGCTCATCCCCCGCGCCATCGGCTCCTTGCAAGTCCTCCTCCCTCTCAGCCCTGTCCTCCTCTGCTCACCGACGTCGCTCGACGTCCTCGCCTGGCGGAAAACGCGACCCGCGCTCCGATGCCGCCGCGCGAATGAATAATGGATCCGAACGCAGCCATGCCGGGGCTACCCGGTTGAATATTCATAATGCGTATCTACGCCATGTGCCGCTGATACAGGCGAGGATCGTTCCTCCTGCTCGCCGGCCAGTGCGTGTTCCACGGGACGAGCACGCGTGAGCTTTGCTCGCCACCGACGTTTACGCGGCCACACGAACACACGGCCCGTATAATCGGCTGAAACGAGATGCACTGGACCAGCAACGTGTGGAAAGGCTGTCGGCGGCCCGGCAATGCTAATCGAACCGCCTATGTATACGTCCAGCAACGCCAATGGCCTGACTCGGTCGGTGGACAAGCTTCGACCTCCTAAACAACGTCCTTTTGCTGGCTACGGCCATGCTACTCGTGCTGGTGCTTGCTAATTACGGAGGAGAACCGATTGGTCATGGAAGGGGATGAATCGATTAGATTTCTGGTTTCTCATGGTTTATAGTGTAAACCATAGAGTGTACGTTTTTGTACCGTGCGATGATCTGGTGTTTGGAGGAACATTGGAACGGTTGAAGTTAGAATCGTTGAAGTGGAATGTGGCGAGTCTTGTTGCAAGCGTGGTGTAAGTTGATAGTGAAGGCAAATCTTATTCGGGGAAAGCCGAATATTCGGTGCTCGACAAACTGTTCGTCAAAGTAATCGCGTGTAGCTACACGCTATACGCTTATTCGGCAAATGACGCGCGTTTCGACTAGGGCTGCCATCCGTCCGGGTTTGTCCTCTCTTTTTAGGGCGCCCAGGGACGTCCGGAGGGATTTTCTGTAGCGATACGGGTTTTTCGATGCTGCTTGCTCAAAAAGTTATAAATATTTTATCTTTATTCCTTGATTGCGGTTACAGCCTATAATCTTTACAGAAATTTCTGTCTTGGGACATCGTACCTAATATAAGAAATAGTTCGAAATGTCCGGGTTTCAAGTGCAAGTGTCCGGGGTGGTAATGTTCTCTGTCCTAGGTTAGTGATTTCACGGTTGGCAGCCCTAGTTTCGACTCGTGATCAGGAGCTGCGAACATTCGTACAGAAGCTCGGGCAAACATTTGGTGATCGACGAGTGGTGAACATTTGCCTACGTCGCTAGCTCCGCATAATGACGGACATTCGTTATTCGGCATTCGCGTTTAGGTGAATCGCTAATTTATTTGTACCCGAAACCAGGATCCATTTGAGATGAAGAACGATGAAGAACGTGGACCTTGCTAAAACCTTTCACCATTAAAACAATCAAGAAGATTACAACCACATCTACAACTACCTCCTTTTTCTCCCTGATACTCTCAAGTCTCATCTTCCTCAAACTATTTTCACATACACTTTCCCAAAACACGCCTCTGCGAATGAACCTGCATAATCCAACCTATCGCATCAAATCTAACCAAGTGAACGAAGATTGCTGACTAAGCTACGATCGACCAAAAGGAAAATTTCATCATAATCTTTTATAGGAACATAAAAAGTCAGACCCAAGTGAATCAGTGAGCCACAATAGCGATACATTTCTGCCCCGTCCCGTTTCTCTATCTCACCCTCTGTCACGAACCTCAACGATTCGGCGTAACCCGAATTCTGAGTGCGCCGCGTTTTTTTAATGGTCACTCAGCAGACATTTCGGTTATACGATTGCTAACGACGTGCCATTAAACCGAGTTAACGAGAGGAAACGTGCTATTTACCGAGCTATTTCCTAGCCGAGCGATCGTTTCGCTCAGCCATCGGTAAACCGTAAAGCGGCGATGATTTTCATGGAGACTCGACCCAGCAACAATTTCAGTGGACACACTGCGACAGACATGTCAATTTACTCTTCCACCGTTCTGCGGCGAGATCTCTGTAATTCTCATAATTTTTTAGCGGCCTGGTTGCCGCAACGGCACCGATCCTCGCGCTATCGGTGATCTTCTGTCCCTTGAATGGCCATTCTTTGCCTTTTTCCTGTTGTAAAACTAAGCCTGCGACGATTAAGCCTCGGGTGACTGGATGAAGCTGAAGTTCCCTACACTGGTTTTTATTATGAATGATCGTTTGTCTCCTAAGGGACTATGCTTTGCGATTTTGACGAATTGGAGTCTGCGAATGATTACCCTTTAATTGGGAGGGTGAGATCAGGAATTTGTTAAACATTTTTTGCACTCATTTTACAGTTTCACAACAAACTGAATTTAAAGTTAAAGCTACGTGACTGTGTCGAAAGCTACTGATATTACATGATTACTAGCTAGATATAACTTTGTGGTCTGTTAATAGAAAGTTGTATTACCTAACAGCGAACGTGTCAGGTGATTTAATGTGATAAAAAGAATTCCCCTGATGTTATCCTAAACCGTGTCGCTGTTTCACCAAGCCTGGGCGATATCGACTCTTGAATTATTGTATTTTCTTAGCCGTGGATCGCGCGACAGAGATTACTGCGCTGTATTATTAACATCCGTTACTACTAACCTGAATGTAAATTCGCCCGTGTAAATCGTTTGGTTGCTGTTAGGATCGCGGTTGTTCGCGTAATGTTTGCTCGCGGCAGGCCAGTTTAATTTATTTACGCGTCCGCAACGCGTTACTGCAAAAGTATCGCTGTATATGGTGAACTAAAGACGCAAGTACATAGTTCAGCTACCTTGTTAACTCGACGACTGTAATAAAATTCATGATTATAAGCAACCTTCCAACTCTTTTCCAAACTCAGGTTGCTTAAACGGCCGAGTGTTTATCCTCGTTTAATGTTTACAGCGGCACAGTAATCGCCACATTAATTGGAATGTAATGCTTCTTTAAAGTCACCTACGAAAGACACGTACTTGCAATTGACTCTGCTGTAAGCTCCTTTAAGCGCAAACCACTTATAGTAGCTAAGTAAAATTCAGATTTTCAATTGAATATACTGGAGAGAGGAAAATTAAACATATTATAAGCACCAATAAAAATTCTCTCCGTGCCATAAATGCAAGTATTTAGCGCAGGCGTAACTGAAAATTATAATCGCACCTCCTTCCTCGGCCAAAGAAATTGAATACAACAATTTAACTTATTCCATCCACCATGTAACTTATTCCACCTTAAATTCCATTTTAATTGAAGCAACGCAATAAAGAGCCAGTCTACGGCCAGCAATTTAAAAAATGATTATCATTTTATACGTCAGAAACATTTAATACGTTCGAACGTGTGTATTCCGCGGCTATTATTGAAACACTTTTATACAGGTGACTATAAAATACGGTAATCACGAGTCTCCTTTGCCAGTCAAAGATGTATCGCGGAGAGCAATAAAACATTCAACTTATTCCGTCTCGAATATCATTTTAATTGCTAGCGTGTAATAAAACGTCATTAGTCGGTCGACAGTCGGCAATTTAAAAAACTTATTATCGCCTTATATCCGGCCCGTACACAGCCACTCGGACGCGTGCATATTAAAGCCGCAAAAAGCCTCGCAACCGCGTACGCTGTTGCACTTTCTTGCTTACACGGGGATTCTTTATGGTCACAATTTGATGCTATTAACCACGTTAATCTTCCTCCTCTACATGCATCCTACGCGGCGCGGTTGCTCTTACTTTGTTGCACGCCCCGCGTTTTCCATCTTACGGTAAGTAACCTCGAATCTGCGATCAGCTCAGCCGTTGTATAAAACGCCGATTTAATTACAAAAGGAAACTGTGGAAAGCACCTATGCTTCGCGAAGCTCGAGGATGTTTTTATCCGCCGATGTTCCATTAATAGGAACACGCCGGAGTTTATAGGCAAACTTCAAATCGAATTTAACGACCCCATTTACGATATTTATAGAAGCGTTGGACAAACTGTTTTCCAATCAAGCACACATCCTGATCGCGTAAGCAGGATCCCTTTAGTGGCGAGGTCCTATGAAACAGTGAAGTTCTACAAGCCCCCGTCCCCTTCTCTCTTAGTGACGCGAAGGAGCGTGGACTTCAGGAATCGTTAGAATAAAAATTGCGCAATTAGTTCGAAACGCAGTCCATCCAGGGTCGCCTTAATCGCCACCAAACTCAGGAAACGTAGCGCGCAACCGCCTATTGCGAAACGCAGAACTCGGCGAGCGCGCAGGGGAACCTATCAATTTAATCGGAACGCATGAAACACTCGCTCGGCCGAGAGAAATAATCGAGCACGGGGAAAAACGGGAATCACCTTTTTCTTCGGAACATCGCGTTTCTACGACTCGCCGTGCGCGCGTAGCGTAAGCAAAAACAGCATCTCGGACCGTTTTGATCGATAACGCGGTGCAATTGCTTTTAATTGACGTGAGATTTGTGTTCTTGCTGCTTTCTGGAGCGCTGGTGGCCTTGTGTTTAAGGTGCCGCGATCTTCTCGCTTGATTATTTCGCGGCGCGACTCAAACGACGAACTATTTCGTTTTTAGATCGAATATGGATAAAGCTGAGAGAGATTTCCCTTCGAGAGCGTGGAATTGACGACTTTCAAGCTCTGGGAAAATGTTTATGATTGGATGTATTGGCGTGATACCATCTCAAAGTGACGGTGTGCTAGGAATACAGAAGTGTTGTGCACATGCGAGAAAGGCGAATGAGATGGGATCAATCTGGTTTCGAGTAAAGATACTATTCGAACAATTTAGTGGAAAAATGCAATGGAAATTCATTGTGTTGAAGCAAAGGGTTTAAAAAAGGTATAAAGGTCGCGTAGGACGAATGCAGGGTCAGTTTGACCCATAGCAACATTTCTATGGTAAACGGGTTTCACGAAAAAGTTGAATATAAAATTATTATTAGTCATAACTGGCAAAATATTGGGCCAATATTGATTTAGTCTAAGATGGAACCACCGAGGCATCGCCCTCTTTCGAATAAAAAAAAGATCATCGAAATCGATCCATATGCTGAGGTCGCTGAGGAGTTACGAGGGAACAAACATAAAAAAAAATACATACGAGTCGAATCTATAACCTCCTCCTTTTTGAAGTCGGTTAAAAATGATATAATCCCGCATAAATAGGTAATAAAAAATACATAAAAAATATATTCACGTACATTTGATACATAAAATAGGTGTATCTCCTGTATGATTTTTACAAATAATGTTACTGCAATTTAGGCATCTTATAATATATTTTGCCATTGCCGTCACAAATGTAACATCGTGATCGACTTTCTCAGAGTTGGATCAAAATGACTCTGCGTTCGTTGTGCGAAGGTTAATTAAGAGTAATGAACCATATCTGAAGGGTAAGGGGAAAAACAGGGAATGCCACAAAACAGCTTTATCGAGAAAATTATATTTTAATAGTTTAGTCCGCCAGCCAAGAAACGAGGTTCAATGAATTTAATTTTCTTATGTAGTTTTCTTCTTAAATAATTTCTTCTGTTACCTTGACGACAGAAGCTTGTGCCTAGGCAAAAAGTGGAGAGATTCCGTGTTTTGTTCCAATGCAGAATGGACATTTCCTGTTTTTAACCAGCACACCAAATTTTTAACGTCATCTTACGGGGGTATTTGCACTTTATAACCCTTTGCGATTCGACAGTTCTGTAGTCCCAGTTGCTGCCAACAAAATATGCTATAAATCGCATAATCACGAAAAATGGACATTCCGAGTTTTCCCCCTTACCCTTTATCTGTGTACTAAACTCAGTGATATTAATAGATCATACACTTACCAAGCAATTAATTGATTTTATACTCTGAATATAATATATTTCCAAAATTGCTACGATCCCTAACAACTACCCTTGTAGATACTACCAATCCAAATGTCACTAAGGTCTTTTTCATACGAGTCTCATAGGCGATATATTTGTAGGGTAAACGTACCAATAAATGAACACTTAAGGCTAATGAATGAACACTTTTATAAAATTATGTTTGCAGCGCGATTGATTCCACGTGCTGCAATAAT
Source organism: Andrena haemorrhoa (assembly GCA_910592295.1). Taxonomy (NCBI): domain Eukaryota; kingdom Metazoa; phylum Arthropoda; class Insecta; order Hymenoptera; family Andrenidae; genus Andrena; species Andrena haemorrhoa. The sequence goes on along the minus strand of OU342944.1, from coordinate 4,046,569 downwards.
TGTTTGGATATGAAGCAAGAAATTAAGAGAAGTCTCTAATTAAGTAGTTGCTTATTTTAATAACTTATTTTACTCATTTTAATATAAACTGTCCATTCACTGGCACGTGTTCATTTACTGGTACATCTACCCTATCAGACGTTAACTGGTTCAAAGAAAACAAGAAATGTATAAATACAGAAAGATACCAGTCGTCGCGAAAGAAAATAAATATTTATTCAAACAATGAAACCAATCCAACCGATCAGGTTCCTCATTATTCCTCCCCAATCTAGACCAGCACCCTTCGTTAATTCCACACGGCAAAAAATAGAAATCCGCCATCCACGACCTGTAATTTAAAGAAACCCACGTAGCACGTTCGAGACGAAGCTCGTACATACGAATCCTGCTGCGATTCGGGACAAGTATAATTCGAGCAACTGGCTGGAACGACAGGCCGTGTGTATTTCTCGCCATGATCGCTTTCATAAGGATTCCAGCCACGATGGAACAGCAACTAGCGGGGTGATCGTGGCCGGCCAGCAGAAGCAAGATCGGATAATCACTCGAGGGTGGGCCGGGAATGAAATCTATATACATTGGCCCACGATAATGGCGGTGGCGGTGAGAAGCAACGAGCAAAAGGAGGGCATAAGACCCGAAGAAATTGGCCCAGACGGTTGCCCTCTCCTAGCCCCTACAGAGCGAACGCGCAACATTCCGATCCGTTACAATTACCGAATAATTCCAATGTTGGCCCACATTGGGCCAAAGGAACCCGAAATTAGGTTGATTAGAGGCTACCGTTCGTAAGGATCGCCACTACCGGAATTTAACCAGTTATTATATGGATACTGAGAGCTACGAGGCTCGCCAGCGTTACGGTGGAATAAAAACGCTGAGCTTCCATCGATTCACCAAGGGACACGAGGTTGCTAGCGAGACTTCGTTACTGCCTCGATAATTGCGATATTTCAGAACAATATTACCTTTTCCTGCAAAAATTGCCCGGCCGTGTTATGGCAGTGATCTCCAGCGCGAGCTACGAGTTACTTTGATTCTTTTTACGAATGGAAACTGTGGTGGAGGGTGTTTTTTCTGTTATCGAGGATGGAGACTTTGCATCGATCTGTCTGTGGTTCATATGATTTTTTATTATTCTGTAGACGGATATTTGAGTCTATCAGCGTAATAGTGGCGCAACTCCAAAACCTTCGTTTTCAGATCACAGCGAATGAAATTATTAACGTTCCAAAGTTGTTGCTGTAATTTGTATTTTTAGGTACATCCGTATGATATTTTAAAAATATAATTGCTGAGGTGTGTATTAGTATACGTAAGTTTATTCTTATATCTTTATACTTAAAATATAATTGCTAAGGTGTGTATTATTAGTATACATAAATTTATACTTATATTTTTATACTTAAAAAATATAATACACACCTTAGCAATTATATTTTTATACTTCAAAAATGTAATACACACCTTAGCAATTAGATTTTTATACTTAAAAAATATAATACACACCATAGCAATTATAGTTTTTAAAAGTTCATACGGATGTACCTAAAAATGTAAACGTATGAATACATATATATGGTTTAGGCTGAAGTGTCAATCCCCCAGTGGGTCTGGGACACAACGAGAGTTTAAAGTTTAAAGTATCATTAAAGTCAACCACCGTTAAGATAGTGCCTACGTTTGAAATTAATAAAAGGGTTTAGGAATTTTATTTTTAAAGAACGGAAGTGCAGAAGAAACGGGTAATATTCCTGTAAAATGTATGCTAAAAGATGCAGCTACCTTCAGATCGACAGTAAACGTCACTGCTTCCTGAAAAGTTATCCAATTAAAACATTTTTGAAGTTAAAAAATTGCTATCCGTTTAAATCTGCGTCTCGGTGCTCATTTCGCAAGGCACCACCTCAGAACGATTATTTGCATTGCATAATATATTAGGAGGTTTACTGTACGAATTCACGAGAGAGGAGACTATTTGCGTATGCACGCGCTTAGGTCCATAAAAGCGGACAAAGTTTCGCGCCGGGGAAAAAATTAATTTTACGGCTGGCAGTTCCTGCGATCAGATAGCTCGCGAGCTCACCACTTAATTATTACTATGAATAAGCGCGGGCCTTTCCTACTCGACTAATCGCATGGTCGATCGTGTGCGCACCGATCCGTGCACCCACAATTTTGGCAAAATTACGTAATCTATCATTTACCTCTGCAAACAGGCTAATTACTTACTAACTCGTAGGAAATGCGTGATTACCATACCTCCGGTGCCTTATATCTCGGATTTTTCAACGAAAATCACTAGATTTTCCGAAGTATCTAAGAATCCGACTTATCGATAGCAGTGCCCCTTAAAAGAATCTTGAATTCTTTATTTCTTCAACACCCTCTATCTTATGTTCGTGAATCAAGATAAAGATCGAGCATCGCTCGCGTCGTGACGCATCCTCTGGATATTTCGCGGGTTATTAATACCCCCGTGATATAATTTAATTAAGACTAATACATTTATTGCGCGTTCGCTTGAATTACGATTCGCAGGGTGATAAATCGTTCGTTTTAATGGCTACCATCTCCGAGCAATTATTATTGCACAAGACCCGCTGCCTTCGAGTTGCTCGTCTCTGCCCACGCAGATGACAACGCACGATCGGAAACACGTTTGCGCAGGGTAAGCCCAGCCATTAAGTTGGTATGAAAAGTATTCGTGTCGTAATAGCGTGCTTCGTTAGATGAATCGATAGTAGGTACTTCCCCGCAGGATTTTAATAAGACTTTTCCATAAGGACTGCGAAATAACCAGTAGGTTTAGGTACAGCTTATCACTTAAACAAAGACCTTAGATTTGACTATATACAACAGCCTCCCTGACTACTTTAAAACTCCAAGAAACTGACTTCCTCGTGAAACGAACAATCAGTGGACCTGAATAATGTTTGTCTATAATCTCCACCACACAGAGCAGAGGCTGTAATCTCTATTTGATAAGGGACCATTGTGCACACTTCTTCGCCATTTGGAAAGCGGCCCAATTCGACGGTTTACATCGGTGCGTGGCAAACTTTTCATTAGAGGACGTTCGGGGCTCGTTAAAGGGTCCAGATGAGTGGAAATAATGGGCGATGCAACGTTGCAGCGACGCGCATCGTCGGAGCAGGGTGTCTCCACCCACGCTGTTGTAACGTTGCCCGCGAATTCTTTAATACCGAAATAGGCTTGAAACCGTTTCGTTTCAGAGGTTAACCAGGGTCCCTCGAGTACTTGTCTGGCGGTTCTGCCGTTTGAATGGCTAGTTAGCGCGAAGATTGGTTTTCTTCGCATTATTGGTCCCTTCTTCGGCCGGCGTTATTGGGATCACCCAAACACACGGCAGTAAAATCAGCTAAGCTGACGGTTATTTATTGCTCGCGGTGGCACAGGTGAAAGAAACGGGCCTCACTCACTCGCTTGCCATCTTCTTTTCCTCTCATCCGCCTCATTCTCTTATTCTTCTTAATTGCTTTCTCGCCGTGTTATCAAGGCAACGCTAATTGTACAAAATTCTCGTGCCAAGTTGAATAACACCTGCTAGGGATTCCTTTATGGATAGTTTTTTTGCACTGACTACTTAAGGATTAAAATTAGACAGTACATTGCTACAAGAAACAACAGAAGTTCATGTTACTTAAATATTATATAAAACATTTATTGCACCACTCTTAAATTTACATACCCGGTATACGCACATTTTTCATAGGAATATGACTGATAGAGTAATTCGTATCCAAGTGATTTTGGCGAAAATAGTGACCCACACATTTTTGCAATAATATTCTTCTATAATACTAATAATAAGAAAGCTATAAGTGATAACCTGTTTATTCGAGTGATGCGATGAATATTTCCAGTACCATATGTATACTTATCCGATCAGAGATATAAATTAATTGTTCCTTTATTCTAGCCAGTAACTAGTAACCACCAGCTCGCCACTATAATGCAACAGTACTAAAGCACCTTCAATTGTGTTACGAAACAAACCAGTGGCATGCTTATTTCCGACGAAAAGCACAACAGAGCGACGACTCGAAAAATTCCATCCCAGGAGGGACTTGAAAGCTCCCGCACCTAAGAAAAGTCGATAAACAACGAAGGTGAAGAACGGTTGATTGAAACGTCAGCCAACAGGAGTTATGTGCCAAGCGATATGTTTCAGTGTACCTTACACCCTCAACCCTTGCGCAGCACGTGCTATATATTCTGCTTCGATCGCAGCGTCGCCTTCGCAACAAACTTCTGACGAGACACTGCACTCTTGATTGCAACGTGTGCGCAGTGAAATCGAGATTTATTGGCGCGAATAAAGGATACGATTGCGCAGACTTCGGTGTGTCATACAATCGACTTTTTGCTACTGGACTATCGAGTTCCCGGAGCACAATCTGATACACGATCTCAGCTGTGAAATATATTATAAACTATTGGGTGCGCATGCAAACGGTGGGCTATGAATAAAATAATTTTCGAACCCTCCGTCTATCCGCGAAGTCTCGTTAAAATCGGTGCACGGCGCATCCCGCGGTTCCCTAGCGAGCGCCGCGGACGCGTGCAGCTTTCTGCGCGCGAACGAAAGTAATTGGCGATCGTAAAGCATCAAAGGCGTTAACAGCAACAACGGAATTGTTACAACGGCGCCCGCCTCTCAGCCGCGCGACGATTAACAACCTAATAACCGCTCGCTCTCTGCATCAAGCCGTTAATTTCGCGGCCGCGATCGGCGATTTTTCCACGCGTCGCGTTCCGTTTCCCCCGATATTGCGATTTACGGTGCAATTAGCGCTATCCACGATTAGAGTTATCGTTACCGGCCGCCATTATTGTAATTATTTTTCCTCGCCCTGCGAATCATCAGCATTAGCATAATTATCGTTCTCTGCTCTGCCAGGGTGTCCCAAGCACGTCAATTATGCTTCTCATGCGGCGCGTACTGTTCGATCTTTGTGCAACCTTAAACGCGGGATCGCCGCGTCGGATATCAATTTAGGAGCCGTGCTAATTGCACTTTATGTCAACGTGCGGGACATGGGTACGAGGCGTTCAATACCCATCGCCGTCCGAAACCACACGGCTTGTAAGAAACTCGCGGCTAACCGCTCGCGTTCCGCGAGAGCACGAACTTTGCAACCGCCCCGCGAGTCACGCACACGGCCGAGTCACGGACGCTTGGAGTCGCCGGATAGAGGCAACCCGTCCAAGAATCATTCCATTGTGGCAAGATTTTACGAGTCGCTGTTAAAGCCTGTCATTACCGGAGAGAAGACGCCGAGGCGTCTGCGGTCGGCCGGGCACCGAGAGCGCGTGTCCGCGCCGTCGCCAAGGAACCCCCGATGATTTACCTCTCAATTTCATGAACTTATATTCCGCAAGACTGACGTATCTATTTCACTTAAGCGCGTCCCCGGGGCGCGTGACGAATTGCGAGTCGTAACGGCATTGTAACGGTTTATTACTAGCGGCCGGGTGTACGTTTTCAGATACCAGATAGCCGGGAATGAATGGAGGCCCGCCTGGGGATTCCTCCTCGTGCCTGTCAAGCGGCGTAATCGTTTTTCGAGTCACGAATTTGTTTATGGGACAACCGCGCTCCCCCGCCGGCTCTTAAAGGGCAGCGGGTCGAAGTTGACGATGATTGCCGCTCGCCTTGCGAAATTTCTGTGTCAGGTAGAGGAATTCCTTGTTCCCAGGTAGACGGGATCGGGAGTGATTCGCGATAGAATAAACAGAGACGTCGCTCCTCCGGTTCGAGCGAATGAAACGCGGGGAATGGTACGTTGCTAGGAGGCTTCACGTTTTTGGAGATTTCTGAGGTATGTCAAGGTGATTTGATAATCGCCTCTGCTTACAGGTAATTGGTTGTCTCGTGTCTGCTCCTGATTGGGAAATAAGCGTATGTCGTTATGCTTGGAAACTCGTTAGAATTGTTATCAATACAGAATTTAAGGCGTGCTATTGAAAAGAGAAATCCTGCGCCACGACTAACGAGCGCATACTTTCATGGCAACTGAGTGTTTCTGCTATTTTGAAACTAATTTATGTTCCTTGTAGCTCGAAGTAGTTTACCGTTGGAAGGAAACGATGGAAATGGATAGGTAGAAGTTGTTGCAAAGTATCCTTAGCTTCGCGAGTGTGTATGAGAAACACGGCTATTCGATAAACGTTTCTGTTCGCCGTGAAACGTATTAAAGACGTCTAGGGTATTTATTTATTTTCTAATGGTAGAAAGTTCAGTCACGTTCTAAGGTGTGCCCTTACAGGACTCGCAAGGATTTAGCTTTTGCCGTCACTCAATTCTCAGGGGATTGAGAAAGTACCGCGGCAGACAAGCGCTGATGAAAAGAAAACTCCTCCCGCGTCATTCAAAGCGTGTTTAGATTTACGACAACGTGCAAACGCGAATGCCCCTCGACGCCGAGTCTCTTTTTCGTCCAACATTGCCGTTTTCAGTGTGCTAAAATCCTGATAAAATAAATCCTCGGGGAACCGAGTACGCTCCTACCTCTAACAGACGTTTAAAACACTGTTCCCTATTTTTAGCAAAGCTTACTTGCTACAAAGTCTACGAAAATCTGTGAAATGAACAAACTGCATTCCCCTTCAAACAGCAGATTGGACGGAAAGAGAGCTATCTTGAAAAGAGTTTACCATTTGATGCATCCTGGCGGTGTTATAGTAGTCTAGATTCGGCATCCGGCCTCCCGATGAAGTAACCCCGGCGAACGAGCGATTACTTCCAAACGTCCACCTCAACGACGACCCTCTGGCTGTACAGTCTTAACCGACTTACGCCCGCTCGGCCATCGCGTGCCGCGCAGAAACCTTTTGCAATATCCTTAACACTGGCCACTGTTCGCGCACCACTGAAACGAGCAATCCGGGTAGCCGAGGCGGCAGCGTTCTCGGCCGGGGTCGGTTTCGTTCACTGTCACCCCGCGACGCGTCACAAGAAAGCCCGCTCGCCCGAGGTCCGCGCGGCTCGACCACTCACGGCGTTCTAATCAGCACCTAACCGTGAGCACTTGGCGCGACACGTGTGCACGAGGGGCACTGTGGCGAAATGTGGCCGTAAATTTCGCGTGTTTGCTCCGCGGCTACCTGTCTCTGCGGGCCCCGTTTCCGGGCGAAAGGGTGGCCGGGGCGGGCGGGCTGGGGGCCCTGGGTGCACGGGACAGAAGCAACCGGGGGAGGAAAGAAGACCGGGGAGAGAGAGAGAGAGAGAGAGAGAGAGGGAGAGAGAATGGGAGCCGAGGGAAGCTGAGATACGTATCGAGTTACCGGGACGCGCGCGAAGGATATTGTTTCCCGATATCGCCAGCTCCGTGTATGGGTATTCGCCTTAAACCGTCGTACACGCAGGAAGACTCGAGGGTTACTGCGCCCGCGGGGCCTTAGCTACCAGATAGACGCGGCGTCGGGCCCGGCCTGGGGTGGGAACGGGGACGGCCCTTGATGCCTGAAATCGTTTCCAAACGCGCGACCATTGGTCGACGGCGGTTGGAACGGGCCCAATCCCCGGTGTCTACCTGGAGATCGGCACGTGAACGCGGGACGCCCAGCTCGTATCGGATTGGCTGTCCTACCTGATGCCAGCCGAGCTTGGCTTCCCAGGTATTCTCTCCGCCGCGGATAAACCCCTGGATAATGTCGTGGGGATTTTATTTCCCGAATAAAGGATGAGCCTTTATCTCTTACTCCCCCTCGGCCCGCCTACCCCCTTTCGGCGCGGGGCCCACGATACCGCGGCCCGATATCGGGCATGCCTGAAAGATGCAGCTTGAGTACCGGCCGAGCTGCGATTCCGCTTCGAGGCAATGGGATGCTCGCCGAGGTGCTGCTTGTGTTGCTACCTTCCCGGGATTTCTTTCGCTGCTTGCTCTTTTGTTTTAGGGACACTGACGGGGTGACGCTTCTGTGGCTTGCCATTTATGGTTTCGGGGTACATGTATTGTACTTGCTTTGGCTGAGACAGATTGGATTTAAAAGGGAATGGGATGTATGAATGTATGAGTGTGCTCGAGATTTCAATGCGAAGTAGGAAAGTGTCTGGATTAAATTGATCCTAACTGGCTATATGTCTGCGGAAATAGCTGAATACGAATTGAATAGGCCTTGGGTCTTTATTTGTCTGAGAAGTATTGTGAAAATCGATGTGCAATGCTGTTTTGGTCCCCTTGTCAGTGGTTGGATATCAGGGAATATTCGGTCAGGGAATGTAGATACTAGGTAAAAGCTACCGTAGTGTTTCATTCGCAAAGGCTTAAATACTCGTACGAGACGAAATGACGTCACGAAGGGGAATATTACTGACAAACAACTCTGTAGACACACTGTTCAAAAGCGCCCTATGAGTGCTAGAAAATCGCATTGTATTGCGTTGCATGGATATAAGCATGGGATTAACGCAGCTGTGCTTACAACGCAAGCTAGGACGATATTCTAGGTCAAAAGGGGTGGGTAGCCCGAGACACCATAAAGACACATGAAATTTAATTGTTCTTAGTGAAATTCAGATTGAAAAGTGAAAACTTGGGATTTAATAACTGTGTGCTTTATGATACTTCCACGATTTCAGCCGGATTTGTTAAAGTCATGGAATTTTAGATGATTCTAGGGGGTAGTAGTAAAAAACCACTGTATTTTAAATTCACATTTTGGACTTTTGTATCAAGTCAGGAGAAACATCAGCCGAATCTAAAATCCCTGAATAAGTAGTTGAACCATTTCGGTTACAGCTGGCGAAGGTTCCAGTTTCAAACATTTCTATTTCAATATCTGTTACGTCAAGAAGTTCTTTTATCCAACAGTAATCCCTTCAAATATCATGTCTTTGATCTTAGGCATATCTTCTTCAACAATCTATATTCCTTTAACAACATCATATTGCTTATTCCACATTAATTATTCGATCATTCTCTGCAGCCACGAATTAGTGTTTATTAAATTGCACGCGTTTCCTTGCCAGCCTTCCTGCACAATTCCTTCCCTTATCGCGAAGGGCGGGCCGCTGATAATAGTGTTATTTTCACGGAGTGCGGTTGATTGTACGGCTAGACAGTTCCGATCTTTGCTGACCACGCGAGCGCGTTCAATGCGACTATAGTTCCATCGTTCTGGTCGACGACCCTATTTAACCTGGGGGCAGTCCAGAGGGTAGATTTCTGATCAGCTACCTGAGCAATGAACGAATGAATGAAATTCCTCCGACCGTTTCGTAGAACGTAGCTGTCCCGTTGGTCTTTATTACTTTATTACCACTACAACCTATAACTTCTTGTATCGTTGATCATGTCGTCTTCATTGATGAGAGACAAACAACCTGTAATTTATGGCCATTGGTGACGTCCACGCGTAACATAGTCGACGCTGGTCAACCGAAGTACAGTGAATATCACTCCGGACTGATATTTAAACATACAGCTAACTACATATCCCTATGATTGTTGATTTAGTTACTTCTAACTTATTAACATTGATCATCGAATGCGTAGAGAACATAAGCGATGCAGCTCAATAATAGGGTCCACTTACAAGTGAATATTTCTAATAATCTCCTACATAAATCTGAACATAAATGAACAAGAACTGAAGGTGTTTTAATTCAACAGAGACCGTATCCAGACTTTCGGAATCGGCCGAAGGTAGGTAATGATGGCTGGTCGTCCAAGTCGTGCGTGTCGTGTCTCGGCCAATCTCCGCGAATCTACGGACACCTAGTCGAAATTAAGACGCTGCTGCGAACGAGTAGTCTTCGGTTTACGGGTTGGTATGCGTACAGGGCCGAAGCAGGAATTCCAAAGATGAAATTACCTTACGAGGAATTCCTGAATCGGTTGTACGAACGCGGCAGTTAGGTCCGAATCGTGACAGCCCAGGGCGTGCACGCGAGCTTACAAGAAAATTTCAGATCGAGCTGGCGAAATTGGAAGGGAGGCCTTTTAACGAGATGCGGTCATCACTGTGGCCCAAACCTACGCTCATCTTTTTACAGTCATCTCTTCTACGCGCGCATCTCATTCCACCCTTTTCCTCCACTACTTTCTCCCAACGAAATAACGATAATTACATTCGCGAGATTTTGCACACAACTGTCGTCGCGCTTTGAAGTAGCTTCCCGCCATCGATTTGTTGCGTTACCTGCTGCATCACGCGTGTTCTTCCTATCTCGCGGCGGCGATTGGCGGTAAATAAAAGTTGAATTTACCCAGGAGAATCTTAAAACACGGTGCAATGAAATCGAGTAAGTAACAGAATGTTTCTGAGAAATAGGAACACTTCCTCGAATCTGCACTTTAATCTCTTGCACCTTGCACTGGAACAAACTCAAGTAGCAAACCCGTGCATTTCACCGAGCATCGATCAAACACACACAAAAGAATCGTGCCTCCTTAAAAAATGGTTCCAGCATATCGAAACTCTGCCTTGAAGGTATCAGGAAATATTAAAAAGCTCTTAGCCACGCCAATACTCTATCAGCGTTGACGTAGAAGAGGAGCTCGATTAACCACCCCCGCAACCCCGTCACCGTCCGTTTTCGAATTGCCAGAAGCCAGGCTGCGTCTTAGCCAGCGAGGGCCATTTACAATATTTCCTAACACCTCGTCTCCCAGTTTCATCGCGGCCCATCGAGACACCACTCGAGAAGATGGTTTCCCCTTGAGTCTTACGGATCCACAAAAGGATGCTGCGCTCAATACACGCTCCGTACGTATTGCAAATTTAAACCGGCGTATATCTCAGGGCGTAACCAAAGAGGTAGGTAGGTATAAGGGATCTTATTGATCTGGTAGCCCGGGGCGTGTCATCCTGGGCTGTTGGCCGCAGGGAGGACCGCGGCTAACCCTAAAGCAAAGGGGGATCCCCGTGGCTGGCGCATGCGCCCGCCGCACCGTTTTCTCTGCCCAGAGGGCTAACTTACACCAATCACCAGGAGCTAGAAACCCTTTTCGCCGAGGGGTTCGCGCCAAGAACTTCCCTCTCGGAGGGAGAGAAGAACCCTATATATTGCTGGCTGATCGTCCGTCTGCTCTGCCCTCTGCACGACGAAATCGCCTCTATTCGACCCGAAATGTTTCCCTGGTGGCGTCCGGGAAAAGACATCGTTCAGCCAACGAACATCATTATTACCGACATTATTATCGTGGCCTTTGTTAACGGGCAGCTTTCACGGAAGCCCTCGCTGCGTAGGTAGCCGAGGTACATTAGGGGGCGAGAAACATAAGATCGGTGATGTTGAGGATTTCTCTACTGAAACGATGCTGCCGAGCATTGCCTGGGGATATTTGTGGTTAGATTTTGTTGAATCACTGATGTTGGTTAATAAAAGTGGAAACTATGGGTGATTTGCTCCACAAAGTTCTGTTAGTGGAGTCTTCTTTATTCGAAGATGTCTGAAGAGTGAATCACGTATGGTTTCATGGAATTGGGCAGTGGTATTGCTAAATGATTTCTTCGACTGCTCATTTCATACTTTTGGCACTAGAGTTATTAATCATATTTATAACTAGCTGCTATTTGCTTTACACTGGCTTTGTACCATTATGCGTTTTATGCTACCACTATAGGGCAGATGCACCATTTGTGGCCACTTCTTAAAAAATATAATATTTTTCTGTGTAAGTAAGAAATGTAACCTTATGCTTCTGGCGGTATATTAAACAAAATATTTATGATGTGAAATTTTCCACATAATAATGATCTGCAAGCAATTTAAAAATAAGAGAATTATGCACATGGCCAAAAACAGTGCAATGGCCACAAACGGTACATCTACCCTATTTCGCGTTATGTATGCAATTATTTTTCCAATCTGCGCGTCATTGCTCAATGTACACCCTATTGTTTATTGTTTTATCAAAGGGCTTCCGTTTCAATAAATAAATGGGTGGATTATTCTTCTTCCACTACATATTAATGTTAGTTCTGCACGCCCTCGCACAGATTGGAAGTCCTTCGAACGTGACCCAACTTTAAGTTACCACTAGCTTTGATGGAGAATGTTCCACACCTCGTAAGCTCGCAAACTCGTTCGTTCTTCGCAGAGCTTGCAACTGGCGATAGAGAGCAGATAACGAGCATTCCTCCATCACCGCGACATAGAAAATGCGCCACGATCTGCTATTAGTTTTGCAGCCATAAAGGAGCTAAGCACGTTTAACATATGGCACTGTGATCTGTACACACGCATCTAAACCCGTTCCTGGCACCGCGTGAGTTATAAAGACATTACACACTTGTAATGCTGTAATTACAACAGTCCACTGGCCATAATATTCCCGAACGCATTCGTCATCAAGAGTCACGGCCGTTTTATTCTACTAATTACAGCGGCAAGAAATCGATATCGATAAATCTGCACCCGGGGATGGCAACCACCAGTACTATCATTTCGTCAAAAGTTACGACAGCAACATTGAAGAAACTACCAAAAAATTCCATCCAGATAGAACCAACCTCCTCGTCTCAAATAACAACCAGAGATTCTACACCTCGAAACCCTTAATAAATTCTTAGCACCCCGCAATCTGCAACGAAGGTAGCGTCGCCAACCATTTCAGCAGCGATCTACAATTTTTTACGCGAACTGAAATCACGCGCTACCCTTCACAGAACGTTTATTCACACTCGCGCAAATATAAACCAAGGGAACTACCGCCTGTCTCGTTTAGTCGAGCGCGAACGCGTCAAAGGAACTCATTGCGCGCTAAAAGTGACCAACTACTTGCGTCCACGTTTGTCTTCGCGTAGTAACGCGGAACTTGCACATGGCGAAACGACGCTCCGCGCCGGTTTCGTGACAATGAAATTCGACGTGGCGCTGAAAGCTGCTCGGCGATGGGTTAAGGGATGGCGTTCGGGGAGGGAACGAGGCGGGGGCGTAAGTACCGATATTTAACGAGCACGCTAACTATTGGTACTTATCTGCTGCGGTGTTTACACGCACCGCGTTATGGACTTCTTTCGAGGACCGTTCTTGTCGCTGAGCCTCCGAGCAACGTTACTCGGCCTGCTCGCGCGGCAGTCGTAAATCACCGAGAAAGTCAGCGCTGCGCTTCTACGGCCTCGAAGGCGGCGCAAGCTGACTTCGAGGACGAGTAGGATGTCGAAGAAAATCGAGAGACCAGATGTTCGAATGGCCATCGATATTTGAATCGTTGAAAGACTTTCTAAATTCTTATGCTTTTGCACGCAGAAAGCTTCTAACCCTTTGGTCTGTGATGTTCTTGTGTGAACTATGCTTTAAGGCATGATTGTAATGTTTAGAAGAATTAGGGAATAGGATTCGATAATTGTATTGGAGTTGGAGACGATCAGGAGATTGTAAGGTTGACACCCTTGCTTACTTTTTATTGTGGAGAGTGAAGTGGATTTTTGAATGAATTCAACAATTGTTGTCACATGTGACATATGGAGTGATAAGTGTGTTATAGATAATTGAGGTTTATAAAGATTAAAGATACATATTTCCTTGAGATCATCAGCTAAATAAGCACTCGTTATCCTCTTAATAATTCCTTCGTTTTGTATTGTACACAGTGGAGAATTGTGTGCACTCAAATTAAACAAGTTATATAGTAGAGCCTCTGGTACGTCTGAGGATTAAGATTTAAGCCTCAAAGACTAAGGTTGTTGACACAGCTACGATCTCTTGGAGACTTTCTGCCCTTGCTCCAGGAGGACTTCCTTGTTCTACTCGTTCTCCGCGATTAAGATGTAAAGAAGCATTGTTAAAAATATTCTAATAACTGCTTAGAAAAAATTTATAGAGAAATTGTACGTATAATTGGTTGAAAAATCATTGCTCCGTCGAAGTAACACACCATTTTCCTGAGGCTCCAATTCGCAGTGTTTCAGAACAACAACCATTTTTTACCGGTCTTTGAAAACGCGCAATCGAAGGAAAAAGGAAAGCAGCGAAATGTAAATGGATCCTGGGAAGCAGAAAAAATTCCACCCTCGGTGGTGTTATCGAAAACCTCTCCTATCCGAGTATTTTAATTCGCATTTTAGATTGCGCGGCATATATACACTTTAAAAGTCCAATTAACCGATCCACCGCGCTCGCCGCGTTTAATATTGATTTTTAAATATTTGTTCATAACGCCTGCGATGTATTTTCAATTAAACGTTACAAATATGTTAATGAGGATTCGTACGCGGTGTAATTTGATCGAAACGACGAGCACCGCTCGCGTATTCTGTGTAACCATCGCGGAACCAGTTTCGACGTAAACTCTCGTCGAATACGATTTCGGTAAATACCAGCCACGCCGCCGATAGTTGCACTATGTGTGCGGAACTAGTTTCCGGTAAACAGGCGGCGGTTGATTAATCGAAAATTGCCGATATCAATGTCTATTGTCAGTATCGGAATTCTTGCGCGAAGACACAGTAAGTGTTTATCACGATGTTTCGATTATCGTGCAACCCGTCGTTGCATCGACGGATGAACCATCAAATTGAAGTGCTTTAATATGAAAATTAAAACGAATTTAATGGAATCAAATATGCTCCTCACTTGAAGGCAAACTTTTGGCAAACTTGGAGATATCGAGATACTTACTGTTTTCGATCAATTTTCATAAATTTTAACCAAAGTACGCGTACAGATTTTACACGTTGCCTCGAGTGGTGTGTCCCTAAAATATTTTGCAACAGTTTTCGACGTCGTTCAGACGCAATACAAGCAGTACGCGCATAGGTAGACCGCCGAAAGTTGTTTTGCAGTGGAAAAGGAATTGGAAGAACGTTAAAGGAATGAATTCGTCTATGAGCTTTCGTTCGAAATACGCGTGTACGATGAGAAATCCGTAATCTTGCCAGCGGCGTTTCAAACTCTACTCCGTGATAGTTATCGTGCTCCGATAAATCGAGCGCATGTTACCTTTGGACGCCGGTGAGACACGGGATAGCGAGAAACGTCATGCTCGAACATCCTAACAAAAGAGCTGATGGAATTTTCCTGAAGAAAAAAAGGACACCGGACGCCCTCGGTTGGTCCTTCGAGCATTCCCGTTCAACGTCGCGACCCCTTAATCGGGGAATAGGGAATTTGCATTTAAAAAGGATTGCATAATTTATTATTTATAACCTGAATATACACCATAAGCAATAAATGTACAATACAATTTTTATTTATTATAAATCGTTAAGTATTCAAAAATGAAATTAAAAATTGGTAATGTTTGAAACGTTCCGTATTGCGAAGAAACGATTGTGATTGGTCGTAAAGCTTCGTGACGTCACATAGTAGTAGTTTTAAATGGCTGCCATGTATTTGTGATTGCGTCGTGAAACTGGTGTTATGAGTTGGCTAAAAATACGTAAACCAGCCGGCTAATAAAAATGTATTTTTCAATGCTAAAAGTGTGAAAATACTACCATGTGACGTCACAGGCTTCTTCGGCTACGCTCGGGAATTTCCGGATTTTTTTCTCGCTTAACATGCAATCAAAAATTATGAAAAAAAAATTACAATACAACTTATATAGGAGCTCCCAAATATATTTTTTTTGAGAATCATGCAAATTCCCAATTCAATTCGGAGCATGAAATTGAAGGGGTGCGCGATTTCCGAACACAGTGCGCATCCCGCCGCACAATATCCTTAAGAAAATACGTCCTATCGCCCGCGCCGCCTAACAGAATGAACGCTCAATCATGCGAGCTGTTATCTATAAACAGAAATGCAATTGAGAACGCATATTCCCGCTGCCTATTATTTCACCCACGATTCCTCGACATTCCTTGGAAGCCAGAGCGAAATTTCCTCCAACCCCTGCTGGCCAGTGGTATCCAGAGATCCGTCGCGGCCTCTCGTTAGATCTCGCGTAATCTGCGGCTTGCAATCTCGCCCTGGTCCAGCGAGGAACCATCGAAACCCCCAGCGAGAAAGGATGAACCCGACGAGCGGGGCACCTATCCGAAAATTCGCCACGGGCCTTAGCGGACACCCTGATCGGGATGACCGAAACGGGGAGGGGGCGAGGCCGACGTTCATCGGCCCCCCCTTCGGCGTAATCCGCTCGGTGTATCCTCTAGCCGAAGATAATGCGTGCTCGCGGCCGACGGAGACGGAAACACCGGCGAGACGGGCTTGCTGGCGCGAGCAAAAGAATAGGAAGGACGGAAGGGCACGGGAGGGGGGCAGGAAAGGGGTAGGGGGCGAGGAGAAGGCAAAACAGGACGCGTAGGGCTGCGAAGGAGGCGGGGGACGGGGGAGGGTGGACGTCGGTGCATAATCGATGATCACAGTCATAATAAATGAAGTATGTCTTGGTAGGAGGTGGGCAGGGTGTAGGTACCTGACGACGGCCCCGGGCGTCCACAGGAAGATCATCTTCTCCTGGCCGTAATCCGAGGTGTGCGTCGCGTATCGCGTATCCGATCGGAATCTCCAGCACTCCCCTGGACCGGACCGAAAGTAGCTAATCATAATAACGTGCCGGTACCCTAGTACCCAGGTGCGTGCACGCCCTGCTACGATTACCCGGCATTATAAATTTCAGTTGCCCTCGGACGCGTATAAGCTCTCGCTCTCCTCGCCCGCTTTCCTCCAGAGAGACGGGTCGGCGACGCTTCATCGCGGCCCGCCGCGGTAAAAAGTCACCGCCGACCGAGATGGCGGCGGCGGGCGCGCTCGGGACAAGGGTACCGCACCGGCTGGCTCTCCCTCTGCGCTCGCCGTCATTCCTTCGCTGCTCGGAGTCTTGATAATCATTCGCTGTTGCGTGCCGCGCGGACGCGCGAACGTCCCAACACCGATTTTCGCGTAGGTATCGCGGGAGCAGGAAATCGTCGCGCGTGACGGGGGTGCGTTACACTCGGTCCCGTGGCCATCGATTTTTCGGTGTCCGCGACGGCGGAACGACGTCCGGTGTCGCGTCCGCAACGAATAGGATCGGATGTGGCGCGTGGATCCCGCGGACGCTGCGGTTCTCTCCGCGCTACCGAGTTTTGCGATTGCGGGAAACGCTGCTTAGTCGCGGGATAATACAGTTAATCGTCGACCCGGCACGGCAAATACCGAGGCTTGAGAATACCCGTGCAAATAATAATACGCGGAATGAACCTTAGATTTCCCGCACGAGTTTCCTCCGCCAGCGATAGCTCCCGATCGAAAAACAAACCCCCGGCAGTTTCTCCCGCAGCTGCTGATAAACGTATCCGCTGCGTGGTAACGTCGCCGTGAATTTTTGCATACGCAGGCGGCGCCTTGCAATCCTCGATAAATCTGGCCGGCGAAGCATTTTGCATCGTTTAATACTTTTTCACGCGACGCGGAATAGGCGAGGGAGAGGGGTGGTCGCGCGCGAAATGTACACGAACGACGGCTGTAAAGGGAGGAAGAGGGAAACGGGAGCGTGGAAAACGGGAGAAGGAAAGCTTCGGGCGAGAAAGGGAGAAGAAAGATCGCGGAAGGAGGGAGATGAAGAGAACCGGGGGGGGGGGGAAGGGGGAACGAGAGACGGGGTGAAAGGGAGAGAGAGAGACAGAGAGAGAGAGAGAGAATGAGAGAGAGAGAGGGAGCACTGAGAGGGACAGAGAGATAGGCACCGAAGTTGGAATTGATCGGAGGAGGAAGGATTGGAGGGATGGAACGGAGGGTTGCCCGCAGCGCAAGCGCCCCTCAGGCGACGTCACATTGATTCCTCCGGGAAGAGCTTACAAAATGGCCGCCGGCGTTCCATTCCTTCCACGCTATTCGTACGGGGTAGGCTTCCGTCTATCTAGGTCTCTTTGTCTGAGGTATATGCGAATATGGGCGGCTGCCGTGGCGCTCGGGCCGCGGCGCGGCGCCGCGCGGGTGTGAGGAAATCGATGCACCTTAGAGAGAGGAATCGCGTAGCTCCACGCTCCGCGTATAATCTCGCTAGAGCTTACCGGCTCGATGCCGCTGGATGCCTGTGTGTTTGCTTGGACGGATAGAGAACGAAGGAGAGTTGCCGGCGCGGAAGGAATTGAATTATCAGCCGAGGCGGAAGGTGCAACCTCTAAAGATAAACTGGCTTCCTAAAGTGAATCTTAATCTGATACACCGGGGGGAAGTGGCCGTCTATCGGGTGCCATCCCTGGCGAGTAAGCTCGTTTTCGGCGGCCCGAAGCCGAGCGGCTGGCTCGCTGGCTCCGCGACTTTTGCCCGGCCACCGTCGCGGACGCAACCACGGGAAGCTGCTTCTTCCGTGGTCCAAGCGACTCGGCCGGTCTGCTGCTTGGCCCTTTGGTCGGGCCACGGCGTCTCGATGCGCTAGCCAGATCGAATGCTTGCGTTTTAATGATACGCTTGGGTGGAACGACACGGTGATTATGGTAATTACCGAGGAGGATGAGCAATTATAGTGTTTAAGGGAAACGGATGCGTTTATTTACACGGACGTGACGTAGGCTTCGAGCAAAGTGCCACGTAACGCGGCACAAGTAAAATGGTGGCCGCTTTGGAATCAGAGTTGTTACGGTTTTTTTTGTGCGATACGATTGCTAGGATTGCTGTTATGGGTTTGAAGAGGCAGCAATGAAAAGCCTCCTTTATTTCTGGCATCACTTCTACGCGGAAATGGATCGCGAAGGTGTCTGTGGTTTGTGAATCTCTACAGTTACACCCTCTTATTTAGTTTGCAACCCGTTTATTTTCATCTACCCCCCCCCCGTCGCGATGAAATTCTTTAAATATTATCATACGTTGCAGTCAAAATAAATACATTAAAATCGTTCAATGAAAAACGCAGGAACGACAGAATCAGCGAGACACCGGCGGGAGAGGGACTCCGTTTGAAGCTACGCAGTGGAATTTCAATTATAATCGAGCTTTATTTCCAACATTCGTGTAATCGTGTATATGCAGCAATTAAGCGTGTTTATCTAGGGGAATTAGGACGTTAGCGGCGGACCACGATTATTTTCATCGGAATAAACTGTCGCGCGAATCTGCAGGTATTCCGCTACTGCAAAATGTTCGACAGAATGTGATCAGCCTGAACGAATACAGAATTTCATTACATAGAAAATTAGCTTAAATACCGAACGAAAATCTATCAGAAATCTGTGTAACGAATCTACTCATTGAACCAACAGCAATAACAGTGCCTTGGGCTATTTAAACACCTGCAGGGAAATATAACACTCATCGTTCTACCTCGGTTCACGATACAAAAGAAGCGCATCTCTATTTCTAATAGCTTTTATAAGTGTCCTTTAAACCGAATTCGAAAATGTACTCTCGCAACTGTTATCTGTTTCCAGCTGTTTGCCACGTGCAAAACTCGAAGTGTTCTATTGGAACCTGACACATCGACCCGCCACTCGCCGCTGAACGCGAAGCTGCGCTGCATAGATTATCCCCCAAGCAGTCGAATTACCTATTATACAATGCACAAACCGGTTAAATTATGATCGCGCGGAGTATCTGCGTTCTTTTATCGTCAGGACCTCTAATCCCTGCGTTCAATTTAATCCAAAGACTTGTAATTGTGCTGTGAGCCCGCAGTATCGCGCGATTCCGTGCGTGCACGCTGTGCATCTGCCTGGTTGCATTGTTGCAGCGTCGTTAAAGTGACAGGGTAGGTGCTGCATTCGAATTGCAAAACTTCAAGGAGAGAAAAACAACGGGGTGGAATTAATGATGTCACGCAGCTGGTAATGAGCCTTCGGACAAGTTCATCAGAATTTGCATAATTGAGGCCAGTTGGCGTGTAAAAGGATGCGTGGGTGTCGGAATTTAAATTTCTGAGCTGTGTAGAGGCGAGCGCTACCCTCGAACTTCCGTCGAGGCTATTTGGAGAAATAAAATTTGAACTTCGTGTGAATATAATAAACATAGGTAGTAGGGTGTTTCAATTTTCCAAAGGTGATTGTTTCTTGTAACTTTGCTCGCCCCCTTGGCTCTATTCATCTAAGTGATCTGTATGCCAAATTTTAGACAAATTTAATAACATTTAGGGGTTGCACAGTTTTATCACTTGGGTAGGCCTGAGGCGGCAGTAACACTTTGACTTCGGAATAAGATTACGCAGAAACTATTACTTTTCCAACAGAAACTCTTATACGGAAATGTTACTTACTTATCTGATATTATTGAGTCACAACAGTTTCGCTGTATGCGAAGTGATATCCAAGTTATTAATAAAAAATGAGAAGCGGAGGGTTACAGCTCTAACGTACAGCGTAAAGTGTTGCAACCGTCTCTGACTCCAGGTCGGTTGTAACACTACATGGATTCTATGCAAACAAAACAATATTAAGTATTCGCCTTCTTTGACAGTATTTGATTCTGTTGCGGCACAACCGACCCCGAATGTCGATGTTACAATCGCCCCCGACCATGCTTTTGAACTGCAATTATAAATTGTGACTAACGAGACACTTGAAAGTGCTAAATAACGATCAGTATTATTTTAAAAAAGGTTATATTGCAGATTAAAAAATTACAGTCTTGCAAAGGGAGTGTTTACATTACATTCATAAGTTAGTAAGAAAAAGCTACTTTAGGGCATCGAAAAGTTATTTTGTTCACTATATACATGTTTATTGCGTATTTATACTGCTAGGACATGGATGTGTGTATTCCAAATGTCATTGTTTATCATATGTATATCTAAAATTGGTGTTAATATTCATTATATGTTTTGGGATATTAGCGTGTTACATTCGCCCCCCTGTTATTACCGCCCCTGGTCAACCCAACATATTTTCGCTTTTTCAGGTTTTAAGAATGTAGGTAAAATAATAAGGTACAGAATTTGTACAGGTGTGAACAATAATAATAAGAATAAAATGTAAATTTAGCTAAGTCTTCATTGAAGTTTAGTTTCTATTTTAGAGACTTGAGAATAAAAATAATTATCATTGGAAATCGTGTTTCCTTAGCCTGCTACATATTGTTTAGTGTCCAACTGTGCAACTTCTAAATATTACTCAATCTTCCTAAAATTCGTCAGATATTATTTTTATATTAATAGGAATCGGGGCATGAACAAAGTAAAAAAATGTAATATTTTAATTTTAACCATTAAATATGAAACAGTCTAATATTTAGGTACATTTAATTTGTGAGATTTTCGTTTTATAGTTTCTCTGTATAATTCGACATACATACCCTTTACTGTCTTTCTGATTACAAACGGCTATCACACTAAGCTGCATGTATAGCATATTAACCCTCGTCAGACGGCACAATTTTACAACGTCAACAGACGGCAGAAGCACAATTGCACACTCACATATTTTATATAAATATTCTCACTGTCGATATAATTTGTACGATAAATTGTTAACATTTATTCTCAATGAGAATCAATAAAAAAAATTTCCCAAATTTTCTTTTATAATGTAAATTATCTATTTTTTTTACTTTATTCTAATAAAAGAACATTATCATTAAAAAAAATCGCATTCTTCTTTTCTTGCATTATCGTCATAAAAAATATATGAGGGCGCCATTGTGCCTATGCCGCTGTTATGGATGCAACCCTCGACCCGTCCCCCTATCTCGGAAGGGGGTTGAGATATTTTTCTGAAATTTGGTCTATATAATCTAGACCAAAAATTTAAAGATATCACAAAACTTCAGCCCTCCTCGGCTTCTCGAAAAAAAGTTATCGCAATTTAAAAACGCAAAAGGTACAATTGTACCTATGCCGTCCGACGAGAGTTAATTAATATTATAATTTTACAAATGCTAATTAACGTCACAATTCGATCCAACAGCGCGTGGCAACTTAATATCGCCTTCTGTTAATGCAAAATGACCACAGCAATGTAGCGCAATTACACAAGCCTGGACTTCGAATGCGTTAATTGCACAATGACCGATTCAGCGGATAGTCAAATAATCTATCATCCGCCGGTTTCGCTCGGATCACCGTTTTAAACCCAAGTGCACGGTAATCATTCGCCCCTATTAATGATATCCTTCTGCGTTGCGTGCGGATACCAGAAAACATTTTACGGCCGTTTAATGCACGATACACTTTTCCTCAAAGTGCGCGCGTATATCGGGCCGAGCAATGCGTTTATGCAAATTTGCACGGGTACTTGTTCACGTGCGTAAGTACACATGGAGCGCGGTGGTATCGAATGTTACCGTTTTGCCTCGAGTTCTGCTGTGCAAATGGGGAAGCCTCGGTCTCTGCGGTGACCATGAAATGCCCCGTGAATATATTACGCTGCCCAGTATGTTCCCGCCCGATTTTGACCAATGGCAGCTAAACCACTGCGTTGAACGAGAATCAAAGAGACTGGAACGGGAACGAAGAGGGTAAGAAACAGCCTCAGCGAATAGAGTGACAGGAATGGCACCTCTCTTCAGCTACCAACAAACCAAAGATTATCCGACTACGATCTTACAAAACCACCAAGGACAAGAGACAACCCAAATTCGCTCTTATCCCAGATAGCTCCCACCGTTCGACTGCATTCGAAACACGAGCTCCAGCCTCGTGGTACAGCTCCACCTCGGCGGAATATGCATAAATATCCATCAAGCGGTGTGATTCCTCGAGTACATTTAATCGAACGATCTCTCCGTTCGCTGTTGCCGGCACACGGTTGTACGTCCCCGTGTCTAAACGGGGAGGTTCAGTCTGCGGTGACCATGAAATGACGCTTCAATATGCATGCGGTACACCGCTCTCTCACCCTTTCTATGGCCCGCCGCTGCATCCACCATCCACCTACGTGTACGCGATAGCTCTACCACCCCTCTTCGCTCCGTCCTTCCCTGTGCGTGCCTCGCCTCTCTGTCACTCCTTGCCGCTCTCTCGTCAGACACATTCTCCATGGGGTGGTTGCTGGTAGTGCTAGCTGGATCATTATCCCGCTCTCTTTCCCTCCCCCCGTTCCAGGCTCCGTCTCCCTCTCTGCCCCGACCTCGCCGCCCACCCTCCGAGCACCATGTTATATTCGCGACTCTGTGCCCCCATCTTCGTCGGGCTCGCCGCTGCCACCGTCACGCCGTCTCTTTCCCGCTGCCTATCCCGCGACTCCTCTCAGTCGCTTCCCGGCAATCGTGATTTTCCGTCCCCGCACCGACGACGGACCAACGTAAACCGAGAACTGCCGCCGCATGAGACCAGGCCAGATGTGACTACACACATTCCGCTTTGTGTCCCGCGGGTTATTGAAATTCCCGCGCGCAGACGAACCCGCCTCGAACGCCCCTGCCACCACCGATCGCCCTGTATATTCTTCTTTCGTCCCTTTTCCACTGCCTCTCGCTCTTCTCTCCTTAGCCTCTTCTTCGCTCCGGCTTCCACGTTTTATCACATCGCCCCTTCTGCCCGTTCCGTTTGTCCGTCTCTCTGCTCTTTAATATTTCTCCGCGTTCGTTCCGTCGCTGACTTCTTCCTTCGTCTCCCACGCACCACCCCTTCTTGCGGTTCCTCCAGCATTTTCGTGCAGCTCTAGCATCGCACGCAGAGCTTCAGCAGACCGGGGGACCGTTCCTGGAGTTCGAGGAATACCGGTGGCCCGGGATAATAGGTGAATTATAATTTTAAATCTGGCTGACGACGGCACCTCCCACACCAGAGGAGCTTGCAGGCGAATTTGTTCATGTGAGTTCTTGTTCAGCCATGGATCTCGATGTGTGGATCGGTGGAACTTTACTGGCGAGTGTCCTTGTGGCTGAGACAGGATCTGCCGGGTAACCTTGCTGACAAATCCATTAACGAACACAGGAAGAAACGCACTTCTCTCGACCTTCTTCCGCTCTTCCTTTCTTCCTCCCCTCTTTCGTCTTATCACATTAGAGCCGCCGAAGATCTCTGGAGGCGGAATTTGTGATGTCACGGAATAGGGGAAGATTGTAGGTTGTTCGACGGTTGGAAACGATTTTTGCTACTTTTCCTCGGTTTCGAGGCAAGCTAATCAATTATTCGCTTTGTCTGCGGAATCAGCCCCTCGCGCGAATTTCTGCGGGCGTGGATATTAGGATTTACATAATTCTACTGTATTATGTGCCGCGTCACGTAAGTTCGTCACTGAATTTTCCCTCGCTGGGTGTTTTATCAATATTTTACTGTACTGAAATGAATTACCGGGGACGGTTTAATTACATTCACCGATTAATTCGATTCGTCGCCCGGATACACATTGTACGTATCAACGAAATCGCGTTTAGATATTCACAGCTGCGAGTTCGAATGCTCATCCGCGATACTATTTGAGCAAGCTGTAATACATAAACGGGTTAGCAAAATACACTCTGGTTCCCCGAACTGTGAGAATCGACGCGCAACTCCCACCACAGCTGTCACACCTATAAATTTCAAAGCGATAATAATCTATGTAATAAGTCTAGTAATTACCGAAATTAGATACTATATCGATCTTTGTATTCGGAAATGTCGCTACAGAATTTGACGTAATAGAGGAAAGGTGTCTAAAACGACCCCATTAAGGCTTAATTCATATAAAAAATACAAATGCACATTATTTAAATAAAAGTAAAGTAGTTCTTGTAAGTTAGTTTATTTTACCTTATTATTGGCTTAGATCAAATTTAGCTACCTGATCAATTATATTTTTTATCCGCATTTTTGTGAAAGCGTACTAAAGGATCATTTTGTACATAAAACAATCCCAACGAGGGATCCCTAGAAAAATGACCCCTAGGATTATTTTATACCTACTGATAGTAAATAAGGCGAACATTAAAAAGCATTGATTCATTTAAATAAAAACAGAAATTAAACTCAATCACAAAATATGCGAACATAATAAATTAAATCGTTTTTTTTAAAATCAAGTATTAGATAATTTTTGGTACATAATCAATGAATAGAAATACTTAAAATCGACTAACAAACATAAGAAAATGAGATCAGATTCGCGGACTCAAATTTGTTCGTACACCCCCTGGGATTCCGGGAATCATTTCACCCTACTAGAGAGGGATCATATGACACCAAACATCCAACTCACATTCAGTGGTTGAATATAACGTTAAATTATTACATTCGGTAACGAAACGCACATTAAATTATTGTTGAATTGTCATTAAACTCGCGAATAAACAGCTGTCACACTAAGCCGTTTATGGCAAAAATTACACAACATTGAAAAAGACCTTAGTTAGATAGAAATCAGTAATATTGATTTTTCTTGTTTATAACACACATAGCCCTGATATTTACATGGCACTACGTGCGACACATGACGACGTACAGGCTGAACTTTTGCACATCGACATTAAGAAATAACAGCAGTAATAGCCGCAGAACAGCTAGGAATCATTTTACCTCGAGGGGTTCCTTTCCCCTACATGCAGCAACACTTGCCAAAAATTCCCACATTCACAGAATTGATTCCCACAAGTGAGATAAAAGCTTCTACCTCCCATTTAACTGAAACACCCTTAACACTTAACGATACTCCAAGAACCTGTTCTAAGGAAGGATGATCAGGACCTGATCATCCAGCAACTAAGCGACGATGGAATTCCAATTCCAAGTACCATATAAACTCAGATTCAAAGTTCCCTCTTGGCCGCGTTTAGGATGCACAAAACACCCCTTGATGGGGGTCTGTAATGTAAACGGTTCCCTCGAAGCGCCTTGCGCTCTCGTGTGCGCGTCTCAGTGTCCCTGGAACAAGGCGCTGGCCAAGTAAACGTATTTACCGGGGCAAATTGCACGTCCCTAGTCACGTATGCATATTAACGGCCACGCGCCGAAAGGCAGGCTGGGCCCCGTCCACTTCCGCCGCGCGTCGGTGCATCCATCGAAATCCCGCGTGTTAGCGCCGGCCCAGTAAGATTGATGTGGCCGGTGTCAGCAACATAATTGAATGAGTAGCCTGGTGCCCTGTGTCGGCGCTCATAGTGAACGCCGCCGCTGTCCTCGCTCTTAATTTTGCCGCTCGCGGGTACGCGCGCGCGGAGGGGCCCAGGACCTAAACCTTCGATTAATTACACGGCGAACACCTGGGATGTACAACTGGCCTCGGTGCTGGAATTGGCCTTCAGCATTCCAGCATCGATTCGATGCTGCACCCTTCCTGCGGCCTCCTGCTCCTCGCCATGTTGGGGATCGTGGCCCCGTCCTTTCAGCTCGCCTCGACAATGATCGAGAATGAGGGATTTTTTTATGAATATCAGGAAATGCTTATCCGCTGTCTGGAGGGGTGAATGCCAAAATAGTGGATGAATGGGCATGAAGCAGTTGGGCCGTCGGATTTCTTGATAAATCTTCAAGTCATAACGCGAGTCTAATTTCTGGGGGACAGATTTATATCGTTCACGATTTTGTTCTTTTGCCTCCTATGTCTTAAGAGTAACAAAATAGTGTCTTAAAGCTGGACGAAATGCTAATCCCCTTTTTTAACAATTTCATATTGTGGCAAAGTGATGAGCAACTGACCTGGGGCCTGCAATTCCTTCAGTTGTAAATCAATGTCAGAAATAACCAAGTCACCCCATAAATGAAAATTCTTTGGTTAGTATGTTTAAGCATTTAATATTGCGGCCCGCGTAGAGTATTAGGATCCCACTTTTGGCCCACAACTGGCCGCAGTTTGCTCATCACTGATGTGGCATATCTCAAACACCAAAGATTAATGTGAAGAATTGCAGCATTGTTATTCCATCAAACATAAAGAAACCCTGCTTTATGGTAGCTACCACCTTAAAGGTAGCATGAAAAGTGGTTTCCACGAAGCAGGAAGCCAATAAACTATTCTGATGACTTGAAGGTTTCGCGGACACCTTGAGCACAGCAGTTTGCCGCTTGAAAAGAGGGGAGGAAAAGATCGTTTAGGAAGTGTACACCTTCTTTGCATTTTAGGAGCGTCCGTGATGCGAGCGTCGCGTGATGCACAGTAGAAGACAGGCTCCTTTGACGCGGCTCGTGACCTACAATCTTAGAAGGGACACTATTTTTAGTACCCTTAAAAAGGCGCGGTCGCGTTTGAAACGCAGCGTGGTTCGCGGCTCATTTCACACGCCCTTTAACATTTTTCTCTTTTTAATGAGCAGCCCGCATTCAGGGGAGCGAGGCGGCCAGAAGCGCTTCTGCCCGGTTAACGCTGACAAACACCTGGGACCCGTTTCTTCCTCTCCGCGCGATGGCGGACCAATCGATCGCATTTACGTTAAATTTACAACTAGCACGGGGACAATTATCGCCACGTTTGTTTAGCAAACACGATGGCAACCACTGTTGCCTGCTGTAGGCAGAAGCATTAGTTCCGCGTCCGCATTTAGTTAGGCTGCCACCATTCGTGCGGAAGGGGCGCGGAACCTTCCCAATAGGCAAACTAACGAAAACACACCCTACCGCCAACACCGTGTAAAATAATGATGTCAGTCGAATTTCTAACGAGGTCTAATGATCGAGTGTGCCACTGGCTTGGTATTGGCAACCTGCTGCGCCCGTAGTATTCGTTCTAAAGCCTGGGTCCAAGAATCGTTAATAAAGGCACGCCGCTGATAACTATAGAAATATTGAGCTTGGAATGTAAGAAATAGAAGACACAGATTTGCTGGATAAGTACTGTCATGTGTTCAAGGCGGAAATACACTAAAAATCGGAAATATCGAGTGTATTTTTTTACATTTTCTTAAAGACAAGAATGGTCCTTCTAAATTTTATGAAGAAATTCGTAAAATTGAGTATTATAGTAATATAGTATTTTCCGTAAAGGGGTGTCAAGCGCGCGACCGAACCGAGCGGCATTGCACTTTGAACGCGTTTTTCTCAGAATGACATTTTTCAACCGCGTTGACAGTATATAAACAAAACTATACATCCAATTGCACGAGTAAGGCCATTTGTTGTACGAAAACCCGACGCTATTACATGGCGTCCAGGTTTTTTTAATTAACGACCTCCTATTTTTTTAGCAACATTTTTTCCTAAAATATATTTTTTTCAGTGGGCTGCAATTTTGTTATTTTTTACGATATTGACTTTTGTTTACGTCCTGTAATAGGCGTAGGCTTCTAGTTTCTAAATATTGTGTTTTTGTCAATGCCAGTGGGGCGATTTTGCCGCAGCGCACATTTTGACGAAGAGTATACCGGAATCGGATTCATGAATTTGCTTGAAAATAATTTTTTTACCCTTCAGTATGTACATATTAACTATACTGTTTAAGAAATACATCGATTTACTTGCGCTGTTTGGTTGAAAAAAAATCCTGAGAATAGGGTAAAGGACCCAATTACTGACACCTAACCAATTACTGTCACCTTAAGCTATTTTACTTAAAATAACGAATAAATAAACTATAGTATATAATCTAAAGTATAGATTATAGGTTGAATTACATAATTCTTTTTATGTATGACCTTACAACGTTTAGTTATTCGTTATTTTAAGTAAAATAGCTTAAGGTGACAGTAATTGGTTAGGTGTCATGATTTGAATTATGTAAATATTGTGATAGTTCTGAATTATCTGATTACGATATCACAGCAAACTGCTTGTGAGTGTTAGCACTCAATTTCTAAACAGATTTCGACACTTGCCTCCGCCGCAATGCGATATTTAGTAGAAGCATTTAAATACCCGCGAATCCGCTCACCTGGCTCTGCACTCGCCAGAGGGAGGAAGTTTAAAGAGATACGTAGTGTGGGAATCTCACGTACGCCGCGGTGGAATGCGCGGAATGGAGGGCACGAGTGGGCTAACCACCCATTAAGGGCAGCCCTAATCTCTAATTATTTAATAAAAATATGTTTACGACGTGGCGCACCGTACGCCCCCTTCGATGCTCCCTTTGTACCTTTTTACATCGCTCCGAAAAGAAACGGGAGAAGAAGAGGGCTTTAAAGGGTCGGAGGTCGATCCGACTCGCCGACGTAGGTACGGCCAGCTCGAAAGGTAAAGGAACACATGCACGTGTTCACCGGTACGTGCTGAATTCGTGATTTATCACTGGTCAAATTATAGTCGCCGGTGCTTGCAAACAGTTCGATATCAGACACATCACACTTGATCTTCAGCTTGTGGAGTAACACTCCAATTCCTCCGCTATTTCAACCCTCATCGACCAGCAATTTTATGATTATGAATAAAATAGGACCCAGGGATCAGAATACAATCACACCTAATTCAGAAGCCAATAGATTGAATAGCACATAGAAACCACGAAATGCCTCGTAGGATCTATTCTAAGTAGTCCTCTAGATTGTGCTGCGGTCTGCGGACTCCCCTTCGTTTCATGCGTTTTCACGAAAAGCTGAAGGAAAGCGACGTCCACCAATACGTTCGTGACGGATCGCCGCGTACCCGAATTGGATCGACCTGTGCTCTTCTCTTCAAACAGACGAAGGTGCCGTGTGTACACCGATCCGTGTGTAGGCTGTTCCTCAGCCTCGGTGTGCTTACGCCTGATCGTGGACCGGTCTAATATCGGACCAGGCTTTGTGCCGTTTGTTTGCTTTTGCCCGGTCCTGTCGGTATCGATCTCGTTCGCGGGTAGTCTTCAAGATCCGCTCGAGAGCCTCTCGGTGTGGCACGAATCAGAGTCTGCAACCTACGCGGCTCGAGCAAACATCGGACGACGAATTGGTCCGACGCGGCGATCTTGACCCGAAACTCGACAGGGGTGAAGATTTTCCATGGGATTACTGTCACGAACGAAGTGGGAGGTTCGCGGGTTCCGGGTAAGAGGTTTGCAGTTTGGTTAAATGATTAATGAGGATGAAGGTTGAAAAGACTAAGGGGAGGGTGAAAGTAGTACAACCAGTGGATTTGGTATTTTGTGAAGATACTTGGGAAGGGATTATTCTTGTTGTGATTGAAGTGAAATGGTTACGAGCTGCTCTGTATTATTTCGAGGTCTAATTTCTGATTTCTTCTGTGGTAAGTGGAATCTTGAGAATGAGAGTAGTAAATGAGAATTAAAAGGTATGCTGCGAATAACTGCACTAGTTGGTGATAACTGGACATATTCCAATTCTAAAGTAGAATTGTTAAATGTTAGAAATTCCAGACACTGCAGCTCCACGCGAGAATTAATACTAATTCTCCGTTTCGAGCAACTCCGTGCACGTAATCTTACTCCACACTCCGCCAGTGATATATCCCCGCATTAAAGAGACACGGAACTTTTAAGTGGCTCGTTTCCAAAGACCTCGCCATAATACCTCACAGACATAATATTCAAACTTTCACCTTCGCTTACACTTTTTCGACGCCTCCCCCAGCCGCATTCGTTCCTCGGTTTCGTTTTCTCCCACAGTGGAAGTATAGAGCAGAATCCGAGGGAATCGCGGTACGAAAAAGCGAGGGAGGGAATACGGCACAGAGAAAGAGCGGTTGCCTAGCCATGGAGAAGAGCCGAAAACTGTGGTTATGCTCTTCAAGAGCCACTAAAAGGGCGCCTACCTGCCAGAACCATTGATTACCGAAACGCTTCCCACACAGTCTCACAGTCGAAACAAGTCAAACTCGGCTAAAAAGCGCTAACGGAGTTCACGAGGCACGGTAAGTATATCCTCACGCCACTTAGAGACCACTGTAATTTCCATTAGGGATTTTGTGTAATCGCTTAGGATTCTATACGCCGCTCGGGGAGCAGCCCGCCGATTTCTGCCCCACGGAATTCGCCTTTATGACGAATCCCAGATCCACGAGCGAAGGATGCCTGTTGCCACGGCGATAAGACTTCTCGAATTATTACACCTCCGGTGTAAAAAGGTTACAACCACGGTTCACTTTCCTTGAAACACTTAACCTCGGAGACTTACGTTGCGCAAGGCTCGATGCGTTCGATGCAATTTCATGGGGCACCGTTTGTGCAGCCTACGCGATTGGAAGTTACCCTTCATGGTCGATGGAAATTCCTGTTTGCAGATTGCAAGGATACTCGAGAAAATAGGATGCACTTCTATAAATAACGATTATACGCCGCGGTTGCAGCGTAGTTGGAAAATCCATTGACGATTCGTTGAAACGCTATTGATGTCCAGTAACGTGGATGACGTATCAGGAAGTTTCCGTGTGTATTATGCAAAGAAGAATTACCGTGCTGTGACTATGTTTTTCTGGGAAACATTGCAGGCTGGAGCTTCCAATTGTGGTACGTTGTAAATGACGTGAATTATGTTTGTACCGAGCTTCCTTATTTCTTGATTAATGGGGAATCGAAACTTCCTAACGCTGAAATTTGTAGAAAATCCAATGCGTTCTTCTGAGAATCCCCTTTACAAGCTGATGATCCGTGGAGCACAGCAGTATTATACCGAAAGTTGTCTATAACTAAGGCATTCCCATAGAGTCCCCATGTGATTGACCATAATACGTATATGTGCCTGCTACACAGCAGGATCTTGAGTGACAAGGGTCGATCGTTATTTTACGAAAATGATCGGCCTCATTATTTACCTGCTATCCACGCTGATCGTTTATCAGAGCATTCCTCGGACGATTTTATCGAGATTTTAATGTACCTACATAATGGTATCTTTCTCGATAACAGTACCTAACTCCCTGTCATTAACCACCGTAGCGTCTACACTCTGGATTCATTATTATGAGGATGCACGAAAAGTTTAACTTATTCGTCGTCGATTAATGACAGAAAACCGAACACAGAATTCCTGCGAAACAATTCTGAGCCAAGGATCTTTTAACGTATACGTGGATCCTTCATTACGAACACCTGAAAGATGTATTGAAACAACCTATAGACGCACCAAATTTTCTGTAGAAAACTGAAATAAGTATTCACCAAGAAGCACGTGTCTTTATCCACCTATCTTATTCCTCGATCCTTGCAAACACCATAAGCTGATAAATCGTTCGACCTCCGTTTTAGATCACCCTGTACATGCTCGCCAGTCGAAGCCCGATCGCGAGCGACCCAGACACGCAACGGACCGTCCGAATTTCAAAGGTTCGGCCGCAGCTCGTCCGAAGAACCGCGTTCCCGGAGGAACTGCAGGGCTCAAGGGGTTAGGGTCACCGTTTGGCGGGTTGGTTCCAGCGAAACGCGCGTTTTGCGAGAAATCCGGTGCCCCGTCTACGTGGGAGGTGTCGAGACGCCGTCGTTTCCTTCGCCGAAAAGGGGAGGATTTCGCGGAAACACGCGGGACCCGGGGGAAAGGATTCTCATGAACCAGATCGCATCCTCGTTGGTTCTCCAGTCCCTTTCCATCTCGCCTTGGCGCTGGATGGTGTGTCCAGGAGAGGACGGGACTCCTAGCTAGAGAGGAGGAGGCGCCAGGGCGTTCTGGACGGGGTCAACTAACCTTTTCATTAGGTAACCCCGTGTGTAGACCGCATCAACCGCGGCCTATAAAGTCCTAAAGCATTGACGCAACCAGCATCGTGCCCCTACGGAACCAGCGCGCAGCCACGCTCGGCTATATAATTATCAGCGTGCCGCAGATAAGCCTAATAATTTCGTGGCGCCACGGAACACTTCGCTGCTTTGGAGACACGCGAACGGTAATTATCACCCGCGCCAGATGGACGTCCCGGGCCTCGTTTCGGACCCTCGTTCTTCATTGTGTCCCTGATATCTGCCTGCGGATCTTTAATCGATCCGAGATCGATTCGGGGCGATCCACGGCGCGTGGGCGGATCTCCCCGTCGTGTCGGATACGTCTGGATATCTATCGGTGCCTCGTCTTTCGCTAGCGCGGATTTTCGCCGTTTCCCTTCAGAAATTTTGATGTCCCGACGAAAGTCCGTGTGTATCATTTATCTGGGAATCTTAGTAACTTAATCCATCTTCCGTGTAAAGATTCTCATTGCAAAGCTACTCGGGGCCAAGCGTTTCGAGAGCTTCCTTTTAACCGGACAATCGATCGTTTCTATTCATCGCGGCCGGTTGGATGCGTCCTCGAACGAGCGACCGCGCGTACAGAGTAGGTAATAAGTTTCCGCTGAGTTACTGTCCCGCGTTAACAGGACACTATATTATAATAACAAATTGGATTCCTATATCATAGCGCGTGGTCAACGGGCCCGCCGATTATTTCCGAGCTTGTTCCGCTCTGGCCGCGGATTCATTACGATTTTATCGCGGCCAAGATATACGACCGCTCGATATGCTTAACAATTTGCTAGCCGCTGTTTAAACGCTCGGGAAACACGCGAAAGGTAATTATCACCCGCGCCAGATGGACGAGTTTCGCGCTCTGGATAACACTTTTTGTTTTTCCACCGTCGAACGTATCTCATTTCCACCCACGCGGCCGACCCTCGTTACAGGAGGCTTGTCTTAGAAAGATTTCTATCTGTTCCCGCGCCATTATGCGCATCCGGTTAATCGCAACAATGCCCGTTATGAATATTAAGCGCCCATCCTGCGCAGCTGGAGTCGCGTATCGCTGAATTCCGCGCGCATTTGCCCCCGATAGTTTCGTCGCGTTGGTAATTTCATGCAATGACCGGCGAGCATGTAATCCAACCATCGCTAAACATGCGAGATCGTCGATAATATACATCGGCTCTCACTAATTATGATGAAACTCGATCGACAGACCAAGAAGTCTAACTGTAATTAGAGCAGGGTATGTAACTCTGTATAAGACACCCGCGCTGTAATAAAATAGAAGAACTTGGGCGGCGCACAGTGGGCCGGATTTAAAATTTGGTGCCTTTTGGGTCTTTTTTTTAAGATATTGGAATAAAATTTGCGCCAAAAAATAGGAAAAAATTATTCCTTTCTAATGATGTATAATTTAATATTTTTTAAATTGATTTATTTTTCAATTTTTTGTACTGATTTGTGATAAAAAATTAATTCTGTTCATTTGGTACCTTATTTAATGCCCTTTTCAGTAGTTTAAATGGAATGTTCGGGAAACTTTTCGTTTCCAAGTTATAAGCAAAAGTCGAATAATAAATGAATGCAGCCAAATATCGTTTTGTTTGAATTAAAGACCAATTTTTTGCGCTAAACATCATCTTCTATTAGTAATTAATGCAAATGATGTGTTGAAAAATAATTCTGAATATAGTGAGGAAATTTACAATATTTTTTAAAATTGACAAGTAATATCTTCCAAGTCCCAACGAGTCCCAACTTCTAATCAATTGGAATATTTTCAGTACACCCTCCTCTACATGATTATGTAAAAACCACATCCTACTTCGTCCAACTTCGAAAATTAAATTTTTCTATCGTAAATTCCCTCACTATATTCAGAATTATTTTTCAACACATCATTTACTTTAATTACTAATAGAAGATGATGTTTAGCGCAAAAAATTGGTCTATAATTCAAACAAAACGATACTCGGCTGCCTTCATTTATTATTCGACTTTTGCTTATAACTTGGAAACGAAAAGTTTCCCGAACATTCTATTTAAACTACTGAAAAGGGCATTAAATAAGGTACCAAATAAACAGAATTAATTTTTTTTATCACAAATCAGTAAAAAAAATTGAAAATTAAATAAATAAATAAATTTAAAAAATATTAAATTATACATCATTAGAAAGGAATAATTTTGTCCTATTTGTTGGCGCAAATTTTATTCCGATATCTTAAAAAAAGACCCAAAAGGCACCAAATTTTAAATCCGGCCCACTGTGCGGCGACGTGTGGGCCTTGATGGTGATTTTCCATGTCCCCTACAGCACAATATTGCTGCAACGTTGCAGGAACGTTGCCGTGCAATATTGCACACGGGTGGGCATAGGGATATTGCTGCAACGTTGCCGTGCAATATTACACAGGTGCGGGCATAGGGATATTGCTGCATCGTTGCTGCAACGTTGCCGTGCAATATTACACAGGTGCGGGCATAGGGATATTGCTGCATCGTTGCTGCAACGTTGCCGTGCAATATTGCACAGGGGCAAACATTGGGATATTGCTGCAACATTGCCGTGGAATATTGCACAGGGGCGAGCATAGGAATATTGCTACAACGTTACTGCAACAGAATTGTGCTGTAGGGGGTACCTCGTCTACAGACATTCATTTTTAGAGAAAACTTACTAACAATAAGTAGGTCAGTAATACCCAACCTGTGGCGAGCCACAATTTTTTTTAATATTATTAAGTTAGAATGGTATTCTGAAATAAATATTTGTAATGTGATTTCTTATGGGAGGAGGTTAGATCTTTGAGTATTATGAAAGGGGATCACGACTCGGAAAAGGTCGGGAAGCACTGAAGTATGCGGAGACAAATTAAAACAGGAAACAAATCACATTTCATTTCCATCGCAGCTAACAGAATGCAACCACGCTCGTGGTATTTCTTACAGAAAAAGATCCTTCGATGCACGTCACATGTCTCCTCCACGGTGAACCGACTCCATCCCCCGTAAAGGGCCGTTGGCGAGAGGTAGAGAGAAAAAAAGTGCGCTTCGCGAGCAAAGCTGGTCGAAGCAATATCAGCGATCTAGCAGCGGAATATGAAAACCGCGTCGACAGCCGGTGCTGGACGTGAAATTGCCGCACAGCCGTTTCACAAAGTTGCGTTTGAAAGGCTAAACTGGTGCGTACGTCGCGGCCCGATCGCAACAAACAATTATTATCAAGCCGTTCGTGTGACATGGAACGCGAGTAGACAGACAGGCAGACAGACACCGACAAGCCCTCAGCCCGAGGGAATCCGACGCAGAGAAATCGACTATCTACTAGGATCCGATGGCCCTGCCGCTGTTCGCCACGTCACGCAGACATTTCTACTGAAATTCGATTTACATAAGAGACACGCCGGCTTGTAATACCTGCCGCGATTTTACTTTCAACCGGGGAATTGGTTCTCCGTATTTTCCTGGGAATCGGGGGATTCGATTTCATCTCCCGTGGCAACGCGCAAGAACCAGCCACTAGGATGCTTCTGCCCTATCGTCCCGTCAAAGGAGAACTGTGTCACGCTCCGAGTACCAACAATTCCTCCGCATAAATTCAGAACGGCGTTTAATCGCGACGTGTACCTTCCGCGATATTCATCCCCAATGCAAAAATCACGGTCCACTCTAATTTCGCAGTAAGCCCTTCACCGAAGTGGAGACGCAACGAATCCAAGAAACATCACCTCTTGCGGTGGAACTATACTTAAGCCCAGCTTCGCTAAGGATACTCATTACTCGGTCTCGCCGAAAACTTGGTCGTCATCACGATCATCGGTATCGCCCATCACTATCATCATCGTCGTCATCATCATCATCATTATACCTCTAACCGTATCTAAGAATCAAGATACTTATCGGCACTGTCCGTCGCGCCCGGGCGCGGATCCTAGCCGCGGAGGGAGCGAGAGGGCCCCGCGTTAAAATTCCTTCTAATTTTCTTGAAACGAAGCAAAACCGCGCGCGGTTGATTTGAATATAACGCCGCGCGTTTAACTGCTGCTACGTGGATGCACGGGGATCCGTACAAATTGCCGGATCCTGCACCGCCGGGCCCTAGGGATATGCATAAGGAATGCACGTTCTGGGGCTGTTGCGAGAGAGAGTAGCGGCGAAGGACGGGGAGCAGATAGATGGACGGATGGACGAGCGGAGGAACGAATGGGCAGAATATGCGCGTGCGTGGGCGGAACTCCGGCGTACACGTGTTTCCACGTACAACTCCAAGGCTGGAGAGCCAAAACTGTAGCCGGCCGTCGAAAAGGAACGGGGGAGGCTGCGGGAATTGTTTCGCGTTCACAGATTCTTAGAAACCGAATTCTCCCTGGCGTCCGGATTCAGCGGCATTGGTTTCGAGATCGTCGTCACTTGAATTTTAATACAATAAACTATTTAAATTTATTTGCTCGTTGGAAGACTTTCAGAGCACGTAGGTTGAGTTCCCTTTGTTTGCTTTGAGAGATTTCTGTTAAAGTTAGGTGTATTTTTATGCAAAGGTATCGCTTTTCTCAATCACCGTATCTACTGAATTTGGAAGGTGTATCACCTGTTTATTAAAATCGCCGTTAATGGGGATTGCACGTGAGAGGGAATGTTTAACGAGGCAGCCGAAAATCAGTGCTCGTCCTAAACATCTCTTTGCCTGCTAGAAAATATTCCGCGCGTCTACTCGAACGAGTTACCATTCCGGGTGATTTATGTGCTGCTCGAAACCGAGGAGGGGGACGAAGTAGAAGAGGTAATGCCTAACAAAAAGGCCAAAGTGGAAGATTAGAGGCGATTATCGTGGATCAGGTGCGCGCACATTCGGCCGTAACTCAGCCGACCGGACGCGTGGGTGGCTTACCTGTGCCCGGACGATGAAAGAGGGACTTCCTCGTACGTGCAACAGCGACGAATACACGTCTAGGCTTCAACACTTTCCCGTAATCGACCTTGGGATCGTTACACGCGAGCAGATCGATCGGAAAGCTAGAAGGAACCGGGACGATTGCCCGGAAAGGGCAATTTTAATTGGCCTGGGACCATCGGTCGTGGTTTTGGAAAGGACGGACGGTTCGCATCGGTGAAGAATGATACGTCGAATTACCTTCTATGGGAATAAGCCTCGAACCACGAGAAACGAGCGTGCAATACGCGTAATAAAATCATTTGAATCGAACAGTTCAGGAGTTTCTCATCCTTCTTAATGTCTTACTTATTACGGAAACCAAAAGGAAGACGTGTTCATTTGTTATCCCGACAATCTCTAATTAGAGCCTAGAAGTATCCTCAGCGTGCGCGCTACTTTGTTGCGTAAAAACTTTTCTCAAACGTGTTATTACAAACACATCGCCGCAGTCCGTGAAACTAACACCGCGGTAATTATAACAGTACAATCGCGATAAATTCCGAAGGTGCGCGCAAGTGAGCACCCAGGGGTACGAGCCGAGGTGTAGCCTAATCATCAGCGGGGCAGGCATTCGTTACAATGATCGTTCGGCGGTAAAGAGAAATAAGAAAGCGGCTCGGGAACTAAGCATCAACGAAAAGGACATAATCGCTACAGGCCTCGAGAAGCAGGTATAACCCTGGGAACCGTAAGCGCCCCGCGATGATATCACGGGTGGAACCAAGGCAATCGGATTAGAATTACGAAATTACGCGGCGGCCGCGAGGATCGCCGTGGAAAAAAAGGGCCGCCCCGTTTCGAAAGTTCGTGGCCGGCCAGCGCGGAGGATCCAAATCTCTCGCCGAATCTCTCCCCCGTTCCAAACGGGGGTGCGGCGACTGTATCATTTGCCGGATTAGCATAATCACCGGGAACTTTTATTGCGCCGCGGCTTCGCGAAAAACGCCAGGCCGCTGGTAGCAAATGCGCCGAATGAAATAATGAATAGCACAGTTTCTGGTATTCGATGATTATACGCATCGCGACGGGCAAATTATAGATTTGCGGTTTCGCTTGTCCGTCTCTGCTGCTCGTATCGAGGGTCGAACCAGCGAGGGAAGGACAAAAGGAGAGCGGAGGCGGTGGACCGGCGTGGAAGGACGTGGAACGGGGGGGGCGAAGATGGGCTTGTAAAAAGGATGAACGAGAAAACGGCGCGGGATGAAATGTATACTTGCGGGGTGTAACGAAACGTTTTTGTCTGGGGACTGGGGGTCGATGGGAGCACCATCCTGGGGAGAACCTTATGGACCCAAAGCTCTCCCGATGGTGATTCTCCAAGCTGGAGATTATACACATTGTATTTTAGGGATTGTATTCTTTTTAACTAGATTCGGTTGCATGTTAAGTTTGTGGGGGTGTGATAGGTAGCTGTTACTTTCGGGATTCTATTCCGACAGACTGCAACTTGGGTTACTTCCATATGAACTGCCTTGGTGTCAGGAGTCTGGTACGAGTGTATTTCTTTATTCCTATGGTAAAGTTCTTTTGGCTACGAACGAAGGCAGAATTGTGTTCGCACAATGGAAAAGTTAACACCTACCCTAGTAGCATTTAGTGTTGGCATTTTGATGGCCAACTAATTCCCAACTTGAGGATACTGTGGGCCAACCAGAAATGCTACTAGGGTAATGACTCAACCCTGAAGAGGTTGCTAAGGAATATTCATCCCTCTGTTTCAGATGTTTCAAGCTATCTAGTAATACCCCATGACTAAATCAAAGAGATCACAGTCATGCCAAATACCTGAAATGAAATTTCACAATTTATGATTTTGCAGACAATCTTCCAAACGAATATTTCTTCGCGTTTATGCCCTTATTTATTATCTATACAGCTTTGCAAACGTTTGGGGGTGTACGCTTTGAGCCATCCCCACAGATACAGTGTCTATAAAAGTTTCGCTGGGACATTTCACGTCTCATAATTACAGAATTAGATTGGACAGGGCAGATAAAAGGGCGGAAAGGGGGAAATACGCACGAGTTTGCACGGAAAGAAAAGAAAAGGTGGAAATCTGCCGACAAAGAACTGTCACTGCAGGAGGTTGATGAACAAGCATCGCAACCACCGAGAATTATCCAGGAATAAAGGAAATTACACGAGATATGCATATGTATATCGCCAGTCGCACGAGACCTTCGTACGAGTTGATAATTACCTATTTACAGTTTCCATGAAGTTATTTCACGGTTTTCGTGTTATGCTACCGTTCATTGCGAGATTCACAGCTAAGAAATCTGCTTGCTTCATCTTTTTGTAGATCTTCACATTGAATCAGATATCTTATTACCCTCGACATTATTAAGACTCTTTTTGAGACATCAGAAAAGCCGAATTGCACAATTTTTTGAGCATAGTGAAAACCAAGTTTGCTGAGGGATGTCTTCCTTATAAGACACAGTTAGAAATTATCAGCAACTCATTTGTGCTGAAGGATGTAGTGCTAACAGTTAGCACGTGATGAGTCACGGGAAGACAAAAAAAAAAGTTATGAAACAGTGGGCGTCGGAGATGCCGAAAAAGATTCCGAAATGACAAAACGAGGCAAGGATACAGAAATACCAGGTATTAAGAAAGAGCCTCCGAAAATGAGTGTTTATGGTCCTTACGCCGCAATTATTATCGAATAAAGAGTCGTTTACGAGGTCTGCCTGCAAATGACACTCGAGGCTGCGTAACCTGTAATTCTGGAGTCGTTGCGATCGTACAACCTTCAAAATCGCAAGATTTGTTTTCGCTTCTGCGTGACTTTATTGTTATCCTAAAACCCCAATACGAGAAACATCTTGGAATTAATATTTCTTACGAAAAACTCCGATTCCGTTTATTGCATACGAATGGAAATAGGATCTTAATTGAAAGTGCTGAGAAATCAATGTGTCAAAGTTGTAACACTGAGATTCTGATAATTATTAAAGCTACCCTTGCAGCTTCCCAGAAAAATGAAAAGGACAAACTAATTTGGAAGAAAATAAATCTACTTTACAGCATTCCCATGGATTAATAGTTACAGTGTCTTATAACAGATTCTTAAAAAGAAACGCCACTGATTGCACGTTAAGTCTGATGAACCACGCGAACGCCACACGAAATGCTCAGGTGTCAGCTCGACGGCGGAAGACGAGGGTGAACTGTCATGGGAATTATATCGGCAAGACGAAATTGGAAAATTACACTTGCGACCGAGGCTGGGAAATTATTTCCTCGGACGACGTCTGGCGCGGTTTCGTAACAGTTCGGAACTTGGACGATACGGCACGATTTCAGGTGCCGTGACTAACTCCTGAGAACAGGTGGGTTTAGTCTAGGCCAATTATACGCCCAGTCATTATTAACTTCGAGGAAAAGCATCGTTCTCGCTGGCTTCGCCGTCGAATTTATTTTTACCTGGATCTCTCGATCGTTGGTAGCTGAGAAAATTAACTACACAGAATGGGAATTGATTCGTGTTACAGTCGAGACGAAGATAATTTCTCCTAAGACTACAATTCTTTCGTACAGTCTTGCACGAAGGATCCACACTCCTTCCGGTTGCGCCATACATCACACTTTGCTCCAGTAAACCATGAAAGGAATACGGACGATGCCCCCATACTTGGTGAAAAGCAATATCAATTATCAATGACCACTGTTAAACTGCTGCGATTAGCTGTTACACTGTAAAGTGGTGGTTTGTTGAATTATATAAGCGAAAGAATGAACGAGAAGCAATGCGCGGTGTTAGTGGAAAGGGTGAATAAGATTCGTCGCGATATGGCGACTATGTTATTAAGATTGATATCTTTATTCGTCTACGAAGGGGAATTATGTGAGTCTGAATTGCATACGCGGTAGAAATAATCGCTAATAGGAACCTCGGGGTATCTAATCTCAATGTTAAGTGGGATAATTTAAAGACTCGGAAGCAGCTATGTGTATCAGGGGGCTTCATACTTTGCTAAATGCCGCATTGACATGCGCATGATGGTTAAAGGCTTAATATTCGCGAGTTTGCCATTTCTGTAAGCGATGATTGCAAGAATGCCGATTTGCTGTAGCAAGTGGAGGGATATTCTGAACGTTGCGAGAGTGGAACGGTTACGTTCGAGGTTCCATTACGACGGGACGAGATCATTCGCCGAGATTCAATTGGCGGATACCGAAGATCATGAGCGACCATTTTCTCCAGAGGAGCGGAATGTTTTTGCGCAAACGTCCGCCATACTGTTGCCTGTTGCGTGATCGGCTGGGTGCGGAAAAATGATCGCCTTTACGGCTTAATTATCCTAACTAACCTTGTCGATACCGAGAAACAATCGTTACGTACGTCTGCACCACGTTCACCGAGTACTTTCTGGCTGATCATTGCGGTTCAATGGGTCTGCAAAGTGGTGCCATTTGAAGCCATTTGAAGTCTCGAGGATTACTATTATGACTAGGCGTACAGGCCATTATATGCTACGTGTATTTGTCGCCGGCTTTAATTTGAGTATTTCTACCTATACCGTTTAAGAGTACGGCATACTGTGTGACCCGAGAGCAAACACATCATCAAACATTGTAGCAGCCTAGGATGTTCGAAAGGCCCTTTCGTTTAATTAGATTTTAGCAACCGGGGTGGGTGCTCGACACGGCTGCAGACCAGAGCAGCATAAATCCAGCGAGGGGATGGTGTACCCTGGGCAAAGAGGCCGAGCGGGCCCAGCAGTCGTGGAGAAGTTGACTGCGCGGGCGGCGCGGCGGTGTGCATCGTAGCCGAAAAAAGCGCGTGGTGGCCAGAGTAGAGGGAGCGCGAGCGGCTGAGAAGGAGTAGAGGGAGCGCACAGAGGGGCCCGATCGAGCGCCAGGCCGTGAAGGGAAGAGTAGCGGGGCCGGAGGGGTAGTGTGTAAGAGGGGCCTGACACGCGATGCCTGCCCCAGGGAAGCAATCACGCGGCGGGCGGCGGGGGCGGGCCACGAGAGGGGCCCAGGAACCACGTTGCCTCTTCCTCTCGTTCTCCCCGGGCCTCCTACACCGCCGTGGGTCCCCTGTCCCCGCTGCTGTGCCCCCACCTCCTTCATTCGTGCACCAAAGTCCCCCTCCGGCAGCGTCGAGCCGCCTCGACGACTCAACCTGCCAGCCAGCGCCTCGTACCTCGGTCCCCGTATCCCTCCTCCGCCACCCTGGGCCCCTCTTCCTCCCCCACGAATCTCCTCCTCTCGCTGCTCCCCTTCCGTTTCACCGAGAGGGGCCCCAGGGAAAAAAATAGTCCCCCTCTGTGCGCGGCGTAGCAACCCCAAGAGCAGTCTACTCTTTCCCTCCCTTCTGCCCTTCTGCCCCCATGCCAGCCTTCCTTAGCCTCCTCTCCGGCTGCCCTGCCCTCGTGGATTGCTCTTCGGGCT
The DNA here is from genome assembly GCA_910592295.1 of Andrena haemorrhoa. Classification (NCBI taxonomy): domain Eukaryota; kingdom Metazoa; phylum Arthropoda; class Insecta; order Hymenoptera; family Andrenidae; genus Andrena; species Andrena haemorrhoa. The sequence goes on along the minus strand of OU342944.1, from coordinate 4,003,977 downwards.
CGACGCGCACCGCTACGGGGCACTGTGATTACGCCGCATAGAGGTACGACCACCGCCGACAAAACGAAACGCGATCGGAGCGCGAAACAGCCGGTAAGGCTCGTCCGTTCTCGTAATGAGTATCGCCTAGGTGTTCTTTCCACCGTCCACCGCGGAGGATTTGTTGCGCGGGCCCCGTGGGGATCCAATGCCTCCCGTCCCTCGATCGACCAAGGCCTGCGGTTCGATTCCGTTCGTGCCGCTCGCCGAACGGCGTTTCAACCCTTCGTCATCCTGTGTTTCAAGATACCGATACCGGAGTTTCCAGCTCGATGGGCGTCTCTCCGTCGAGCGGAGTGCATCCGCTGTCACGCATTAGCGTTGCACAGGACAAAACGTTTGTACACGCAGATCCTTAGCGCACTGGTATCAGAAACTGAACGGAACACATCCCTGGGCTCTTAACTCTCGATACTCCAGCGTACCGAGAGAAGCATCGATTAAAACAGCAATCAAAGGGATAGAATCGTTTGCAGAATGCGCGCCAGACGTTTCCGTCTTCCAAGCAATCGCTTGCTTGTCCCCCGCGCCCGATTGGAATACTCCGGTGGAAATAATAAATAGCGCAATCGGTTATCGGCGCGCTTTCGTTACACGTCTTGAACCGGGAGATACGAGCGCGGCGAGCAGAGCGCGGAACAGGATTAGAGCGCGGCTGGTACAATCGGAGTAGCTCGTGTAATGAGCATCGGGCCGGGCAGCCTGCGGGGGCGCACTGTATCTCGCGTGATTCTTTGCTGAACTCTTGTCATCCGGGCTAGTTTCTGCGATCGATTAAAACATTCGATTTGGTCGGAATATTTATCGTCGCGTTATTAAGCCGTTTCAACGAGCCGCTGTACGTATCCTATGGGGTTGGAGGGAGCTCTCTTCCTGGCGATAAATCACCGGCAACGTAATTACAGAAATAGGCATCGCGATGATAAAACGAGAAGCAGGCGGGACGCGAGGCGGTCGATGCGTTCTCATAAGTGTGATTCACAAGTTTTCCACACTGGCGTACCGTTAAACTTCGTTCCTCCTTATCGCCCCATCGCCTCTATTGATTTAACGTTTCCTCGGCCATTGCCCGGCGACTTGGCAATTAAATGGTAACAATACCTCAGGAACGGATCTTGAACCGGTCGCGAATCGGTACCGGGAGTATCATCAACGACGGCATCGGGGGGTGGCGTTTCAAGGAAGCCGACATGCCAGTTTGATCGCGCGGTCCAACGAGATTGTCGTTGTACACCGATTGTCGGCGGAGAGCAGGGGGGATCAAGGCTGGCGAGGAAGAGAAAAGGATGAAGAAGAGGGCATCTGCAGCTCCGGGGCTAACTATGTAAATGAGAACGGAGAACGGATCGTCTCGGTTCAATAGACCTTCGACCCTTGGGTCCGGATAATTTGTTTATGAGCAACGCACGCGGCTATCCTCCGTATCCGCCGCGGGGTAAGAAGCTGCACGGTCCATCTCGCTGCAGATTCTATACGGGGCCTCCTTCATCCAGGCGGTCGCGCGACCAGGACGGGAGAGATCTGCTATACGATTTACATACGATTACCGGGCAAAGTGAAGGCACGCACACCCACGCCACGCAAACGAAAAGAAGGGAGCAGAGGATCGTACCGGCAGTCCGAAGAAGGGTATACACCGAAGGGGGAAGCGTCGTAAGGAGGACGGAACCGGAGGAACGAGGAAGACGGAGTAGTTCGAGAGTGGAGCCAGGAGGAGGGAAGTCGCGAACGAGGATGGGGTAGAGGAGGCGAGGATGGTGGAGGCGCTGGAACGGAGAGGAAGAGGCAGAAGAAGAAGACGACGAGGAAGGTGAGGCACGGAGAACGGGCCCGTGCACGGGCAGGATCGCGGAGAGCTGTTCTGGATTTGAGTCCCGGGGCTGTCGGGATGTCGATGAGCGGCAGTCGGCGTGGGCCGCTCAGTAGGACGCCAGCAACCTGAAGAAGCCCGCGCCCTTCGGGCGAACTCACTCGGAAACAATGCCTACAAGCTGCGGGACACTGCGCGCCTCCCTCCGACGTCTACTTTTACTTCCGTTGCGAAAGGAGGAAGGCCGCCCCGAGGACCGGGTCGAAGGTGACGAACGTTTCGAGCCAATTGAATAATACGGCTCGAAGCACTGACGAGCAAAGGCATAAACATGTGCAGAATCGTGTATCCAGCCTTGCAGCCGTTTGTTCGACAAGTTAATGGGAATCGAATTGAGAGAAACGAAAGTGTGAGAATAGATATAAAGGTGTGGAAACTTGTATAGCATAACGTGAAGATAGATAGTAGCACAGGGTTCTGTTGAGTTTGCTTCAGGAATACTGATCCTTCTTTCCTAGTTGAAGAGAATGTTTATTGAATGTTATTCATGTAGGAATCCCTTACTGTCGGTTTCGTTATTATTGCTATTGTGGTTATTGAGACAGCGATTGGATTTGAAAAATAATGTACGAGAGTTAGTGGTTTAGAAAGGTTACTCAATTTATATCGTAAGTGGCATCTGACTGGACTAAATTAATTTTGAATTTTAGAAATATTATCTTTCGATTATCACACATGCGATGAATAAATTTCCCCGTGCATTTCCCTCCTCTCATTTCATACGAAATTTTCCGAATATGCATTCATACATATGCATGCACGCGTATACATATTAGGGTACTCCTCTCTCATCATTATTCATCTGAACACGTATATGGCTGTTCCCATATAAAAGCACTGTTCTGTATTTTCAACCTCGTCAAAACATGATCCAACGTCAACGTTCAGATGTGAAGGTTGTTCGATTGCTAATGTAGGAAATTTATAATGTATAAATCATAATTTTCAAGACAGACACGAAATCTAAACAACTTACACGTCTCGTTTCAGCAATGTATTATAATTATTTCACATTACAGTGCACATTAACAATGTGTTCTGCCTTCAAGGTAAATTCTAGATATATCCTCTCAGATTAAGTTCATTAAGGGGTCACCCTATGGTACTTTGACGGACAAAAAATGATGCGAACTTTGGAAATTTTTTAAAAGAAAACCATGAAATATATTTAATTGCAGTTTTGTGGGTTTATTCGTTAATCTTCAGAGACTATGAAAAAACAATTGTATGCAAAAATAATGGCTATATCCGAAGTTATAGTGCTTCAAATAGAGCGCATTACAAAAATCATATGCGCATGGTTAGCATAAAATCAGCCGTTGTAGTTGTCTAAAATAGAAAATTTGCAAATTTGTGTAATCTGTATGACTGTGGCTATCGTCTGAACTAGATTGAAGGAGAAATACTGAAAAGTAAAAAAAAATGGCAGCGTCTAAAACGGAGATCGATTTCTGCACAAAATTCGCGGATTTTTTAAGTCGCAAAAGTTTAATTTTGCAAAAACCAACTTACTTTTAGTATGAACGAGAATGGGACATCTCCTGAAGATATATACCAAGTTTGAAGTAAATCGAGTGATTGGTTTTTGAGATATAATGCTAACCAAATCGAAAAACATCGTTTTGAGAAAAACGCGTTTAATTTTTAAATTTAATTTAAATTAAATTTAATGTTACACATTCAAGTTTTAGGTAGTGTTTTATTAATTGATATTTTTTAAATATTGTCTAAACATGTACAAATATAGGCATACAGTTTTTAATTAATATAATTTGAGGGTTTCTCTTAAAAAAACCCAAGTACCGCGTTCTTTTCGGGCCGTTAAGGTAGGTAGACCCCTTAAGTAACTTTAAAGGAATTTCGTATAGATGATTAGATGCTCGTGCTATCACTAAACAGTTACAGCACTTGTGTGTTTACTCCAAATTTAAAACTTAACAATTGCCTGACAGTATAAATTGCTCTGAAGCCTATACCAAAATGTATGGTAAATGAAAAAAGTAACAACTGGCATCCGACAAAGAACTTTTAACAAAAGCACCGAGGGAGTTTCCTGCTTTCTAATGAAATCGTGAGAAATTAGTGGACCCTTCGTTTCAGGTTTGTTCCAGTATTGCCAAAGCAAGACCGCGGGAGTCCTTAGAATACTTAAGCGACTGTATACTTTCACTCGACAGTTCACAAAAGTTCAAATGTCAGGAACAGGACGGTAACATTTAGAGTCTATCGCTCGGACCATTACTTTCCATGCTTTCTTGCTCAATTACGTCTGCACACGTTGCGAAGACTTTATTTGCTGTTAAATAACCGGTAAATTTATGTGCCACTTGCACCGTTCCAAGTGAGCGAAATCAACTTGTAAGATTATGTTCAATGCAGTCAGGACTTTGGAACAAACGACTCGTCGTCAGAATTTAGAACATGAGTTAAACTACAAAGCTATAGACCAGACTAATATTCTGCAATTACATAAAACATACACGAAGTCAGTTACAATTTACCTTATCACACATACAAATTATATAATCCAAGAACGCCCTACTCTGGCTACTACACCTTTTCAACTAAAAAATTCAAGCCACTCCAAGTGTGAACATTGGAACTCCCCGATTAATAATCAAGCACCTTTCATTAATGCATCGATTGCCATTTCGAAGCCAAAGTCTCAGCTACTATACTTGATACAATTGCAGCACGTAACACACTACTTCTTTTGCACCCCTATTTCTCCTGCCACATCCTCATTTTCCCGCGAAGTCTCGTGCGCCACGTTATCATTAGAATGGCCCCGACGCAACGGGCAGGCTGTTGCATTTTCCCTCGCACTCCCCCGCACAAGGGGGCGAGTGTGTCGCGAAGAGCAAGGGAGGCACGGGTGCCGGTGGCCGCGCAAGTTCTTGAGACGCCATGTAGACGCGGCCGCCATCTTGTAATTAGGGGATCAAGAAGGCATCGCTTTAATGAGCTGCGTGACTCGAGCGATACAGCAGAAAAAGAGAGAGGCAAAAGCGGACGGGGCAAACAAGAAACGAGAAAGAGAGAGAGAGAGAGAGAGAGAGAGAGAGAGAGAGAGAGAGAGAGAGAGAGAGAGAGAGAGAGAGAGAGAGAGGAGGGAGTGGGGCACGGCCAATGAGTAAGAGCAAAACTCGTAATATAAAAGCGCCTAGTCAAGCGGCGGTGCAAGAGCAAAACGGCACCGTCCAGGAAAATATTTCATGCGAAGGCGTCGGGCACCGGGGGAGGGGTGGGCAGGCTGAAAGGGGGAGGGAAGATGGGACGAAGCGGAGACGAGCAGTTTAGAGAGCAGAAGGAGCGACGCTCAGCGCTCAGAAGTTTGGAGCGCTGGTGCAACGAAGCGTACGGGGGAGACGAGGAAAATGAGAGGCTTGAAAAAGGGAGCAAAAGGGGAAACGGTAGTAGTAGTAGTAGTAGACGTAGTGGTAGTGTAAGAAGATTACAGAGGAGGGAAGGAGGGGGCGAGGATGGTCCAGGAGGATGAAGAGGAAACGGAGGAATCGGTGAGGTGCGGATGAAGGCGAGGATGATGTAGCAACGAGTCGAGCACGCGAAAAGGATGTGGGAGATCGGGCGAGAGCAGGAGGAGAGGAAAAAACGAGCAAACACCGCCGAGGAGGAAGTAAGATAAAGAAAGATGGAGCCGGTAAAGCGGCCGGGGTTGGGGGATTCAATTGCAATAAAAGCACCGCGGCCGTAATCTTAGACGGTGAAGGCGTAGGAGAAGGAGAAAGAGGTCTGGTAGGTCGAGCCACCGCACGAGTTACGTATGAGGAATCCGCCACGGGCGTGGCCACATCAGCGAGTGCGCCAGCAAAAGCTTCTTCGCGCGATTTTTTCGCCGTGCAAGAGTTACGTGGACCCGCAGTGGTGTGCAGGTATACACATAGAGAGGACCCGCTGGGGCTACATAGCACCCTGGCATTGAGACCTGAGCGTAATGAAAGGTCCAACCTGCAGGTCTTAGCTGCATACCTCGCAGCCTGATGTATTCACGATTCGGGCAATCTCGTACCCTGATGTGCTCTATCGAATCGATTCCGCCCCGAGTTCCGTCACTTTCAGCTCAACTTGGGGTTGTGCTACCTGGACGCTGCTCGAAGGAACCACGGTACCGTAGCAGACCTTTGAAGAGTGGAGACGAATTTGGTCCGTCGCAGAGGGTAACCACGCGTATGGTGCCGTCTGATGGAAGAGATTGGTGGATTGCTCGTGTAGCAGGCTAGAGACTAAATCGGAAGCTATTACACTCCAGATCTGCCTGCTAACCACTCGATACGAATGCTCCTAAGTCTGCTGGCCAATTGCATCTCAAACGTTGTTTCATCAGCATCAGTCGGCTAACCTTCGAGCTCAGCTCTTTCATGGCAACGTGGTCCAAGGAATGGCAAAGTACGAATCGATGTTTCCACATTGATCCCCGGTGAAGAATTCGAAACACCGAATTAGCGCCTACACGCTCTCCCTCGAGAGAGTGCATTGTTCCAGCGAAGAGACAAGGTACGCGGAATCGCCTGCAATTTACTTGGCACAAGGCGAAACTTACGCGAACGGTGCTCGCATGACTTCCAACTAAACACACCTTGTATCGGGTAACAGTTATATCCTATCGCAATCGTTCTCGCTATAAAATACAGCCTAACGTAACGTATCCGCCAATCAGGCGGCAGCGCGGATAGCACGATCGTTCCGAGCGCGAGCACCGGTAAAATATAACCAATAAACGACAAAGGGTACGCGTGTAGAGGGCACGGCCACCTTTCAGCGAGACGTTTCGCGTGGGAGCAGCTACTCGTGTACCCGGGGCCCCCAAGGTTCTTTTTTCACTCGCGGTGGCTTCGCGCTGACAATGTTGTTAAAATACACGATGATCCGTGTCGGATACAGGGGCGAGCGAAGGAGGACACCGATACGTGTAATTACAAGTAACTTCGTTCATTATTCCTCTGTTCCAGTTTCGCAATAACGCGGAAACGGTTATCGCGCTACCGAATCGGGAGGCGAGTGCCCCGAAGTGCTGAATTTATTAAAGACGATTAACATACCCTCGAGGGGCTAGCGGGTCGCGCGGCTCGTTTTTACGCGAACGCCATTGTTCCACTTCCAATAATCAATTCGTGTGCCCTGGGAGAACGCGAGGCAGCCGCACGCACAGAGAATTTTGCAATTTCTGTGGCGTACAACAAAGGGAACCTTGGCGTAAGTGGGCGCCGCGCAGCTGACTCCAAGTCCCCTTTCTACGTCGCTCTTGCGAGACTAAACTTCGACGAGGTAGCGCACTGGATACGACCCGTGCAATTGTTACTGTTACTCCCTGGCGTATCTTTATCGTTCTTGCGAGTTTGCACAGTTGAATTTTAAGGCCTCTCGCTGTTACGCTATCTGTGCGAGCCAACCCGCGAGGCACTGTAGCTCCAGAAATGAGTGCAGCTTGCACACCAAGACCCAACACCGCGATTCAGACTATTATTTCCTTCCTGATAGATCCGAAGCAATTGGGTGACCTGTTAATAAGAAGCTAGTGAGTTGATCCAGTTGGCTCCAATTACTTAAGGCAAACAGACATCAAAGGAGCATCGCGAACGTTCATCGCCGCTTTGCCAGCGATCCAGAAGCCCAAGAATAATGAAATGATCCTCCCACCGCAAAGTGGACACCGTATCGACCTCCGGTCCCAGGTTATTTAAATGAAGTCACCGGCGATGTGTTATTTGCTCGTCTATGATAGGCCGTTGCATCGCGGGACGCGCAACGTGCTCTTAGCGCGAGCGAAAAAGTTACTCCGTTTACGCCGGCTTCACCTCGTGAATCAGATACAGGTATCCGCAGCATAATATATCACACAAGAACGTTTGGCTCTGGGCCCTCAGGACATGCGGGTGTATAATCTTTGGCCGGTCGAGCGGAGCTAAGAGTTTGGGCCCAATTACAGGGCCAGTACCACCGAACGAACGAACGAACCAACGGATGGATGGACGGACGGACGGACGAAAGGAAGAACGAACGCACGCCTCCACCTTCCAGAGACTTTCGAGCATCGCGATCACCGCGGCGCCGTGTGCGTGCTCTTGTGCTTGTGTCTCGTACGTTTCGTGATCCTGGAGCCAAGGACGTACAAGAATTTGTAAAGACTCGCCACGCCGGAAGGGGATAAATGATAATGGCCTCGAACCAAACTCGACGATTCCGCTAATTTCTCTCTCGTTCTCGTTCCCCTATTCTCGCTCGGTCTCGCCCCACGCTTCATCGTTACTGATGATGCCGTGTGCGGTGTGGTTCAAGGGTCACTCTTTGCGACACGCTCTTTTTAAATTGAAGGTAAAGGGTTTGGTTGGATCAGCAATGATACGACGATTTATTTTTTAACAGTGGGTTTCAATGAATGAGCTCTTCTGATTGTGAGAAGCGCGCATGGAATATTCGGAAGAATTTATATTTCTCCCGGGGTTAGTGTGACTTCGAATTCTTAAGAAGTGTTTCCTTAGATCGGAATCTCAAGCTTCCTCAGTTAGGCCATTGGGGGATAAAGCTTCGAGTGAATCACGGAATGAAGCGTTCTGCGTTTGATATTAAATTTTCGCACTTGTTATTATAATAATTCCGCTTCACAACGGTGCCTCGTTTAAGTATAGGAATTAAATATAGGAAACCCGTAGAGTTTTCGTTAGTTGGAAAATTAATTTCGTTACCGCGACGAAACGAACGATAATCGTGCAATTCGCGGAGGGCAATCAGGCAATCATTCGAGATGCGACATCTTAAGTAACACGAACATTCTATTGTCAATGGGTGGTCGCTGGCGACGTCGAGGTCGAAGAAAGAATGCAAGCAAAGGGTTCTCTTCCTGGCCGGACGCAGCCAGGACTTCTCGGCCACGTAATTAGCCGACATCTATCAGCCTGGAGCTATCAGCCCTGTATCCAGCCTGGAACTACCCTCGAGTCCACATTCTATATGGCATTTTTTGCCACCGCATGGGACAAAATTATTAATCAGCCGCGACTGGGAATGCACTTGAGACTATTTTAAACGTCTGCCAGCGACTCGATGTTTAAGAATCCCCTATTCTCTCGAATGAAACTCGAGCTATCGGCATTCGCTAATTAATGACGAACGAGGTCAACGACGGCTGTAAGTTTCTATAATGCACCATCTACCACCGCCGTGACGAATTATTCCAATTTTTTCTGAAAGCTGTTATCCCGGCACATTACTGTCAACGGAAGGGGTTTTAAAACGCGAGCTCCATGTAAGTCGACAAATAAAGCGTTTACACGCATGAAACGAAATTAAGGGGGCACTGTGTAAAATTAAAGCGCCAAGCCAGCCCCAGTTATCAGTCACGATCTGACTGACACTTGCCGCCTGACAACGTCATTTTTTTCTTCTTTTTTTTTAAAAAAACCTGCTGTCCTGGTGGCTTTCAATCACCCGTGACATTTTAAAAGCATTATCCTTATCTGCTTTGCGTCTACGGTGTTAATGTGATCCCGCGTTAGTGCCCGATACGAGATCGAAACGGCGATAATACACGAATCAGTATGCCCATTATGCTTTAATGCTGCATAATTGATCTTTAGGTTACCCACTTTCAGATTAATCGTCCAGATTGCATAATTAACGGTGAAATTGCCTTCGATACCGAATCTATGTTACGTGGAGAAAATTCCACGGCTCCGTGCAACTTGAATTTCTCGATTATATCGCGGCTATTCGACGCTAAATTAGTTTCTGCAAGAAACAATCGCGGTTCGTCAGAGAGTAGATAAAAAGCCTAGTGCCGATCAGACATTATTCTCCCGGCGTGTTTCACTTTCGACAAATCGATGCAGGCCACTTTTCTTGATTTATGAGGAGCAATAAATTGTGGCAACGTCACCAGAGAGGTCGAGAAACAAAGCTAAACCGTCTAATTTCCCGGCAGAAGGGGCGCGGGCTCCGAGGCTGGAGGGAAAATTCATAACGCATTCGTTGACAGGTGGATAGACCGCAATTTTTTAGCAATCCCGATACACGCGATTTCGGCCAGAGCGGATATTCTTCCATTCGCGGGCGAGCCTTGGAAACTAATTATTTTGTCAGCTGCGTTTCGACAAGCCGAGGCTCGGAATCGACAGGTGAACGGCCGAGCAGCTTCCTCGTATGTCAAACGATTTTTCTCGCGAAATATTGAATTCGCCCGTTCCCCGGCTCTTATCGCCGCGTTATGGGTAGTGGTGCAGGGGACACGTGTAAGTTTCTACGCAAACGGAGAGAAAATAAACAGCTAACAAAACCTAGGACTTTAAATTTTGGCTACGAATCTCATATCGCAAAGTTACAAGTGAACACTTGTTTAAACTGAAGCTCCCGCGGTTGCTGCGATTTCAAATCTACGTATATGCCAAGAAATCGTTACGATTAAAACAGAGGTTGGAATAATTTTTCGCCGAGAAACATCAGAATCGTTACGGTACACGTTTCCATTAGAGACGTTTATCTGCCAATGGCGTTTTTCAAATTAAACTTTTCCTTCTCCCACGATACACGATAATTTCGCCCGGGTTCAGAGATTGATTTTAACAGTTGGATGAAGCTTCCTCGCCGACCCTCTTCAATGGTCGTAAACCGATATTAAAAACCAGGCTGCGAGTAGGCAGCGATTTTCACATTGGGTAAAGGTTTCCCTATGAACTTTGATTGATTTCCGTGTCAGAAAACGTGTCGCGGGTTTCGTCAGCTGGCTGATAATTCGTTCGACCAGCAACCGACAGAGTTGCAGGACTTTCCGCGACTTTGTCGGCTATAATGATCGACGTATTTGCTCGGGCTAACTCGATCATTATATTTACTCGGCTTCGTGCGAGACGCCGTGGCACTCGAGAAGCCCACGGTGGTACGAAAATTATTGCCGCATAATAACGAGTACAAGCGGTATCTGCGCGGCGGATCTGAGGGCGATCGTCGCACTAAATGGCTCCTCTTTGTCCCGGAATCGTAATGCCGGTGCATCGGTAACGCGACGGATAATCAACGGAGCAACATTGTCCGCTATCTGGCCATCGAGCGTCACGATAACTTCCTCGGAGCGGTTCGACTTTCACGTCCGCTGCCACACCTGCGCCGCAGCAGCGACCGATCCGCGAAGGAGCCCGGGCGAAGAAGCGAGGCGTTCGTGCCGCATGCAACGCGCCGCGTCGATGCTCGGAATCGATATATACCGATTTCTAGAGCAATCACGAGAAGCGCGTGTGCAATTACGCCGCTCGGAGCTCCGTGTTTTTAGGCGCGCCCCGCGAATTACCGCCACGCGCGGACGCGCGAAAATTGCGCCCGCGATGCCTGCAGTCACGCACGCGGCGCCGGATCCGGATTACAATTATCGCGATTAGAACGAAATTGCGACGGCTAATAAGTCCCGGGTGCAATTTCGCGGGCGTGCGCGCGGAAGGGCAGGTAACGTGACAAACAGTCCGTGATTGAAGCGTTCCGGCGGATTTAACGTCGCGGCGGTGGATTCAGAGCGATTTTCATCTGGTCGTTCTAATTACACCGTTATGGAATACGCGCGCCAGCTATTGTAGCTTTAATGGGTTGATTGGGTGACGCGCGGCGAGAATTTAGGTGGACGTTGCACCACTTGACGTGAATTTTCATAGACGCGTTTATTATTGCGGATTGTTGCTGTCTTTCAGTAGAAGTTAATACTATTGGAGATTTTCTTAGATACATGAAGAAGTTTTAAGAGAGCAGTGAAACTATGATTCTGCATTTAGGTTGCCATCTTGTTTGGTGCACCTTCCAGGGAATGAAAACTGTGATGAGGTATTGGAAAGTAGCAGTTATAGGTCGATCAGAAAACGAGGTATTTAAATTGTAAGTGGAATAAGTAAAATTGTAAGTAGAATAAGTCGATACTGTCTGTACAGGCTAGAACCGGAGCCCCGAACCGAGCACGCCTAATGTCTGTTTTCCCCGTCAGGAGACTCTGTCTGTACTGGCGAGAATCGGTAGCAATGTGCGCTTCCCACGTAGGGACGTGGCATTATGTGAGGTCTGAAACGGTGTTCGGCTGGAGGCTTGGCCCCAGTCGGTTTCCTTTCTCGCCGGGGTTCTACTGGTCACGGGCGAAAGGTGTGAACAAGTCACAACAGAAAAACCACGGGGATAGTCCTACCACATATCTCTATAGCCCTAACGAGTGCGAAAAGGAGAAGCGAAGTTGCACTTGTGTCCAGGAAAGACGAGGGAAGTTGTAACCCGAGACGCAGAAAAAAGGAGAGTATCAGTTTTTATCGTTGTTCGACAAAAAAGTGCGAACTAGTTTCAGAAAAAGGGGGACGAGGCCGTAGACGTATGCGGGGGAAAAGCAAGGTTGTGCGTGCGTGGAAAAAGAAAGGACACAGTTGTAACGCACGAGGAAGGAGGATAGATGAGGTGAGACTCACGCTGTGGCAGCTCTTCTTTCGTCGATGCCTGATGAAGCGAAGACAAAAAAGGGTGAACAGCTAGTTCTAGAAAAAAGGCGGACGACGTGCTGTACGCTTCTTCAAAGTCTTTGAGGCATCAAGGACAGCATGGCGAAGTCATAGGTTCGCGAGAAAGGAACGTACGAAGTTGGACGCGCGAAGAGATGCTAGGCTAGACCCACTGTGGCGGGTCCCCTGTGGGTGCTCGATGGATCTAGGGTAGAATAGGGTGTATTAATTATGGAAAGAAGGGTGATGAAGTGTTACGCAGGCAAGCTTATTGGTGATCAAGGAGAGAAGTCAGAAAAAGGATGTTGAATTTGGAAATAGAAATTGTTTAACCACTTGTGATGTGGCACTGTGGTTTTTAAGAAATTTTAAGTTTCTATATAATCCTCTTTGACCCAGTTTGTAACTTTACGCAAACTATAATTAATCACTCATAATTTCGTCCTTGAATAACCTTTCCCTAACGATTTGAAGAGATGAAAGTTGTTTCGTGGACATTTCAGATTCTGGTGCTGGAAATTGAAGTGATTACATTGGAAGCTATCCAATAAATTGCTGTTACATAGTTACAAGCTGATCCATTTGACATTTACAGGGCAGAGATACACCTGCGGGCTGATTGCGTGTAAAAACGCATGCTGAAACGCCTGTGCCACGGGGCGAATGAAAATAGGTACTAATCTTCAATGGACAGATAAGCGTTTGCATGCAAATTGCAAGACCTGATTTCTTCAACTTTATGGAAATCTCGATATAACACATCACAAGTATATTTCCTTAATTCAATTTCGCTTTATCTCCGGCACTATATTTCCTCAGATATCCCAGTGTACTAGCATCGAAATCAAACACAAAACTTAGCACTACTACTTGAGAGTAAGTACGTACATAGTTAATACTTAACATAAACCAAAAACTACTCGCACCACGGTGCATCAGAACAGGTATATGTGCACACAACTTGAATATCCCAATTTTGCAGCATCCTCAGCCACAACCCCCCAAATTTCATATCCCAATTTCCAAGATCCTTAGAATCAGCTTTCTTTCACAAGACAGAAGACCTTCAATTGCCGCTGCGATCGAGCACAATTCCAAAAGCACCTCACGAAAGCCAGCCAAAGATCAAACTACGAGGAAACTACTGGAGCAATTAAATGGAGGCAACGCTGCACCGCCTCCGAGCGCCTCGATCCTGCGAGAACAGCGAACTAAACACCTGCGAGGCCGTGTTGCGAAAAATGCGCGGAGAAATATTCGCGCCCCGGGCCGATGTTCGGGGCTCTATGCTCGGCTGCCTCCGAATACGTGACTCCCACGGATGATCCCTTTTCGGCGGGTCCACTGGTGTTTACCATAATTCATATTAATTGTCCACACGCGCAGCTGTCCCAAATCCCACGCGCCACGGACGAGCCGCATTTCGCTGCGGGACAAGCCCTGTCCGAATAGTTTCGCGGGCCTCTACTTAGGGACATTTCGGCCGCGCAAAGCAGCCACGAACGGGCGCATTTATCGTTTCCGTAACGTACAGCCGACCCCTTCGGTTCCAGCGGGGCCACTGTTTCACGCGAGGCACGAAACAGCGGCGTTTTCGGCGCACCGAGGACAGAGACGAATATAATACTCGAGGTGGGCTTACCGTTACGAATTTACGTCGCCCCGAGAGATCGAACGGCAAAATCGTGCGTGTAACGTCGTGACTGATAATGCCATAGGACAGAGGACTCGGAGCCCCGTGGACGTGTAATTTCTGGGCCGAAAAGATGCGGTAAATAGCGCGCATCATTGTATACCACATTACAAGGAACACGTCCAATTCTGCCCGGCCGTATTTTGAAATGCAAAACGATCGACCGTAAGCTTTTATACCCGCGGACCATTAGCTGATCTTCGACGGTGGCTCTCCCCAGTACACGGGCCTGATTTTTTCGACAAACAAAGCTAACTGTGGGGTTCGAAGAACCTAACCAGTGCAATCAGTAGCTGCGAGGTAAAAGTCGGTGATATTTAAAATTACTGATGATGTGCTTATTTCTCTGTGGGTCCAAGGCTCGCAATGTATACCGAGGTGTTTTCTTTTCGTGGGAATGGAGCCTGATTAGTGGCCTTGGCCTCTGATAATTACGACGACTCAATCACCCTGGAAACTGGTTCAAGTTACCTCGTTCCTTTCCCTTGCTCCTTGTGAGTCGAAGGTGAGAGTTATTACAGAGCCTTGGTATTCCTTTGCTGCCGATCTCGAGACGATCACGCGCCAATGATACAATAAAACAGCATCGAATTTCACAATTTGCGAATGCATGAATATTTTCGGAGTATGCAACAGATATATACGCATGTGGGAAGTAAAATAGACATAATTCCACATTAATTTTTCTAAAGTGTATATCTCCTGCCACCCACGATCCCGGGTCCAAGTTCAACTCCTTGATCCCAGTTTATTTGAGGCAACCGATTTCAGAGTTTTTTTTCGCGAATTGCGCGGGAATCGAATCAGCGATACGGCTCCGTGTCATTGTTCCCGATCTCTCACGGGGTGATAATGAACGGGCGACTGTTCACACAGCACCGTGCATGCGTCTTTTCCGTTCGCACGAGAGGCTTTCAGGTACTTGCTTGTATATATCGGTAACGCTAACTCGACGAGGCATGAGCAGAACACGCTGGTTGCTCGTTTCCTCTTCGTGGGTCCGCGCGGCGGTGGCACGTGGCGGCGCGTGCCGCAAACTAAAAAAGACCCACCCCGTGCTCTCGAGTCCAAGTTCAGTTGCGGGACGAATATAATTAACCATCAGTTTTGGGTTTCTTCGGAGGAACGACACCCTGCCGCGTGCTCCCTTTCCCTCTTGCCCGGTCGGGGCGCCGACGGATGGAAAAAGTAAGAGATGGCAGAAACAAGAGAAACAGGGGATCGACGAGCATGAGGTTGGAGGATTTGGAATGAACACCAGCTGTCTCAAAAGCGAAATACATATATTGAAAACTGCGTTAGAATAATTCATTAAATCTAATTGATTACTGAGTAGTTGAAGAATGCTTGAGATTTCTCTAGTTTCCATCAATCTCTTCACTGCTTAATCAAATTTAGAAAGATCGCGCAGCCAAGGAGCGAAGATTATTATTAGCTTCGTAAAATTCGCAAAGTGACGAAGCGTTTGCTTGTAGCGATATATGAAAAATGTGAACAAAGTCCCAGGGAAAAATGATGAAGGAAGTATTTCAGCAGGCATCGCGAGAATATTTCAACGAAATTTTCAGTGCATCTCGTTGATCGAAAGAACATCTGCCACGGAAGCGATCGTGATTTAATTAGCAAAGTAATTGCAGGGTCGAATCGTTCGATATAGCTGAAGGGGACGTTGACGGGCCTGATTGAAATGTTGCTGGGAAAAAATAATCCAATTTGACCAAGGCGGTCGTTATAGGCGTTAATTGCGTATAATCTTAAACCTCGGAGCTGCGAACCTCGAACCGGATAATAGTTGCAAAACCGTTCAACCGTGCAAGCTTCGATCGTACCGAGGTTCCACGGTGTTTCTAAAAGGTGTTTAATGATACAAATTTAAAAATCATAGTACTTCAACAATAAACACCTTGAAAATTTAATATTTGCGATGGTATCTGAACCTTGCCTGGCAAGAGTCAGCCTAGACTACTTGAAAAAACGAAACCATCCCACCCAAACTGATAGATATAAAAATATTCCACATCCACCTCATCAAGTTGCAGAACCCTGAAACACTGAATATTTCAACAAGGCAGCCGTCGAGCCGAGGCCGTTTCAGCTGATTAATTAATGAAAAGGCCTGGCTCGCTGACAGTGGGCGATACTCTTCTGAGTTTAAAATCGGCGAGCACGTGGTGAGGGCACTCGAAGCCGAACGGCTCGCGAAGTGTGCTTAATAGTGCCGTCTAATAAACAACGGGTCCTCTAGTACACTTCACTTAGCAAACAAAACAGGCTCGCTGGGCACGTGCGAAGCTAAAATCATGATACTGTAAGCTTCACTTTTGTTACGCCGACCCTCCACCCCGAGCGCAGTGCCTCGAGTACTTAGGTAGGCTAGCACTGCATCGAGACGGTGATCCAATTTGTGTTAGGCGATTTTGTACCGCGCATAGATATAATGGATTTTATTAGCGGAAGCTTCGTTTCGCCCGTATCGATCGGTCATCGGTCCTCGAGGGAAACGCCGAAGGCTCGACCGAATATACACAGAAACTAATTCACAAAATGCGAATGCGACCAATGTAAAACAAACATTTCCAATTACTTAATCCGTTAGCAAGGTCCCCGTAAAAATCTACATTCACTGCGAACGTTGCGGCTCGCGGAGCAACGAATTGCTTGAATCGAATTGTCGCGGAATGAGGAACAATAGCCGCGAAATGAATGGAACCGTTCGCGAACGGTTCGTGCGCGTTTACATCAGATTTGCCCGGGTTTAATTGAACGTAAACACGAAATAAACGGCGAAAGCAATTTTTGGAAATAACGACAACAAAAGAAATGGGAAGGGCACGCGGGCAAGGTTGGCGGTAATCGTCGGGGGCGAATTAACTGCGCGGTCGAGCCATTAATTCGCGGCACGTAATCACCGCCCGAATTCGATACCCGAACGGACACGAGCCGCGCTGGTCAGCTCGAGCGTTAAGTGTCAGCGCAACGATACTTTCCATTATCCGTGTTCGATCTTCTCTCCGCTACTTCCGGCTTCCGGTTACATGGCGGGCTGTCTGGCCAGAGGCGGTCGGCGCCTCGGGCCACCGAGGCCCAAAAATAACCAATAAGCGACCAATAAAAGTAGACCGTTAAACGGGTAGCAGTACGCTCTCTCGCGAGTAAAGGAGCTACCGGTTAATTACAGGTCTAACCCCGGTACCGCGGCCCAACAGCCTGGGCCCTTAATAGATCCGTCTTCCGACGAGCGGGCCTTGTACGTTTGCTCGCTGATTTCTCGCTTTCATCGCACGCTAGGTGGGAACGCGGGGAGTGTAGGCAGGCTTCGCGATGAGAACGTGAAGGTTGAAGAAGTTACGCGGTGCAGAAGGTTTTCAAGATTTTGCGAAATTTTGGGACTGAGACTCCGGTGGTTTTGGAATACAAAGATTCTTGTGGAGGAGAAAGAGGAGAGGAAGAAAGCAACTTTTCCGAGAGTTGGATTATTGATTATAGTATAGACTTTATGGCGAATAAGTGGACGTTGAGGAAATCGGTATTAATCAGACGGCATCTTTGAACATCGAATAGGGTCACTTTTGAAAATACATACACTCGCTAACGCTCACCGAGTGTTAATCAAAGTCCAGGTGTAACGTTCTTATATAAATCCCGAGTGTACGCGTGTTTAACCAGTTTGCACGGGTTAATGCAAACATAAATCAGTCAGGCCAGTAATTGCAATTATTTACACTAGACAATAATTACCGATCGCTACGATTTATCGCTATCAGCTCGCGTTATCTTCGATCTTAACGGCTCGATTTCGCTTCGATCGTAATAGCGAACTAAGAAATTTCATTGCCGATGCCTGTTAGGTAAATCCTTGAGTTATTTCCAAAGAGAAACGCGTCTCCAATGCATGCCTACCCATGCCACTAAATATCAAAACATAACAAAACTATAAATACTTAATCAAATAATAAATTAGTTTCGATCTTGAAAAACATGATATTCTGATACCAAGATCGACAAGTGATTCGAACGATAACTGCTCGAATAAAAGACAGAGTTACACTGTCACTGATCACGCTGCTTGCATAAACGCGGTACAAGTGACCGTTTCGTTAACATTCCAGCGGAGTTGTTTATTAATCAAGCCAATGTTCGTCGGTGACAGGCGAGCCGGAGACTCCGGCGGAAGTGATATATCGGTGGCTAATAATGGTGGTAATCTATAATCTCGTTCCGAGGGGCATTCTTCATCAATTTCGGCCACCGACTCCACCGAGAGGAAACGGTCGACAGGTTGACTTCGTTGGACGAGCAGCCGCGATTCCCAAACGGAGGCTCTTTCGGGAGTCGTGTGCTCGCCACGGGGGTCGTATCCCGCAGGGCTTCAGCACCGACACCTTCTTCAGCTTCTCTTTCTCCCTTTCTACCCCGTTCCAGCCGCCAGTCTCTTACTTCCTCGTATCTCTGACCGTAACGCGCATGAAACTATGCCTCCACACCGTGTTCGCCTCGTTACGAATTTCCTCGACGCCCTCCCGCCGTTCTATCCGCTTCCTAGTCCTCCCCCCCGCTTGTCCCCTGTTTGCAACGCACGAGCGTAACACAAATATTAAATAATATTAATACAGAAGCGGTAATATTTGCCGCCGCGGTATTTGGCGCATTAATATTTGACTGTTTGCAGAACGCAGTCGTTAGCAGACCCTTTTCTCGCCACTTTGAATTCCAGAATTGCCCGTGTCTTGCGGGGCGCCCTTTGTCTCGTACAATACGTCCGCGGCGTGTGTACAAGTCTCGGCTCTTTGAAACCGGCTGCTACATTTCTCCCTGTTTCGATTTCTGCCGGGTATTCCACTTTTGTTAACTGCCGCGGTTTACCGTTTTACACGTGGGGCGCAGCTTTGCAACGGCAGCGCTTTTCAGGGGCTGCATTTACAAGCGTGTGCGTAATAACCTGAAGCGTCGGATGAATAATTACATCATTTCTGTTCTACCGCGATAAAACATTTTGCGAAACGTATTCTTCGTGAAATGTTTCAGGGGTGCAGTCTTTCTAGATATTCCTTGAAATTTGTGAAACCGTGAATTCATCGCGTGCTCCTTTCTGTAGAATTATTATTGCGCTGCAAAGGAATCAGGTTCAATTATGTGCACGTATGATCAGATTATAAAAACATTCCGGCAGTAATCTAGGTTATTGGTAAACATTCGTTTGCAGCGTTCGCGTCGCGATTGAATCCATTAAGTTGACAATGAAAGTACCTATGTGCGCGCTGGACAAAAATCGCGGAAGAACATTATGGGGAGAAATTACGATCGTTTAATTCCCGATTAATTTCGTTGGGCGGCGAATCACGATCGGCGTAATTCCTGCCCGTGATTGCCTCTTTTTAAGCCGGTCGACGTCCGGTGAATAAACATCAGTGGGCACAAAATGAATTGCTTTTCTAACTTCACCATTGTTGATTACGTTCCGCATCGCCGAGGAAACACTGTAACGACGATAGCCGGCCGGCCATTATTGAAGGCATCGGAATTAATTGAAAGCATCGAAATTACTCCGGAGAGGGGCAGGTAGGTTGGGGGGCTGCTTTGATGAAAATGTAAGTCGGTCGAATATCGGAACGGATTCGAGAGCGGTAGCGGACCGAGTCGAAAGGTTATCCGAGCGCAGCGTTAATGAATTGATTAAAAAACAAAATGAATCACGGGACGATGAAACCCGCCACTAAAAACTCATTAAGCCACGGATTCTCTGCGTGATTTATCGTGGATTATATTCACTGGCTGCACTACGGGCACAATATTAAACTAAGCGAGCCGTAATTTACTGGGGAGGCACGATGTTGTCATTGAAGAAATTACTCGCGAACGATCGTGTTCAATTTCTACAAGTTTCCTTTGATTAGAATCCAGGTCTGAATGCTTCGCCTCTGTTTCTTGAGAAATTCATTGACACAAATATTGAAGATCACAGAGCACTCGTATTTTATTTCCCAAAATTTTTATATCCAATTGTTACAAGCAAACAAAGGGAATGAAAAAAATTTGGTAATTTACTTAACATTCAATTTCAATGAATACCTTTTAAACACTTGTTGCTGAAAGTAGCGTAGTGCTCTTAGGTGTCTTACAGAAACTATCAAAGGGAAATCAGCATCGATCGGCTTGCATCGTTGCTGGCCGATCTTCAGGAATAGCGAGCTACACCAGGTATATCCGCTAAACGACTCGTTAATTGTATTTTTAGGGGCTTCCTGCGAGAGGTCCCAGTTCCTAATTTACAGACTCGCCCGTTTGGTTTATAGGCGCTCCGATGTACCGTTTATAGTATAACCGACACCACACCTCGTTAAATCAAAGGACCGGAATATGCTTATAGCTATACGTCCTCTAAGAATTATAACCAAACCAGAGGAGCATCTTCTGACTCGATCGAGCCGCCGGAACGACCGTTCGCGGCTGCGTATGCAATTTCTATTCCCGTTTCCTTCGCCGCTGACCAGCCTGTCTAGAAGAAAGCTTGCTTGGGAATCTGACTACGAAGAGATTTCATAATTCACCTTCTATATTTGCTTCTCTTATCATCAGCACCGATGCCAAACACCAAACAAAGAATAGATACTTTTCTTAGATCACAGAAAACAATAGCCCAATCGCATCAATTTGTCTCATAACTTGGAACGCATAATTCGAAGATGCGAAGACAATAATCTTGTGCGAACAAGCCTCTGAGGAAGTCCGTTTCCGTTTCTCCCATCGGATCGTTACGAGGAAGAATAATTAGCCTAGGAATTCACTTGCTCTATCCGAGCAATCGTAAATAATGTTGGCGCTAAACTAGCTAGAATTTATGGCAGGTCGAACTGCTCCGCCTCGTGAAACACGTCGGTGCGACGAAGAGCTCGTCGCTCTGCTATGCTTGTCCGCTCAGCCAGCCAGATAGAATCTTGAAAGGGACCTGAAATCGCTTAAGATCGTCATCTCGGGGGCCATTAATCCCGAAAGTTTCATTTACAAGAAGCCACAGACTTCAACGAGTATACTCTCCGCCGGTTCCACCAATTTAAACTTTCCCCGCCACCCCCGCGGATCGATTGTTCGCCGACGAGCCAGCTCTTCGCGGGGTGCTCGTGCTCGGCCAGGAGGATATCGCCGCGAAGCCCCGGAAAGGGGCCTCCGGAGGCTGCGTCGCGCTTTATTAGGTCACCCTGTACAGAAGTTCGCGAACCGGCCGGTCCACCGGCGGTGCGGAGACGAGGGAAAAAGAAAGGAGCCCGGGCAAAAACGACAAAGTCTCCGATGGCCGTTGGACGGAAGAGGATAGGGCGAAGGGTGGGGCGGCGAGAGAGACCGTCAGCCATATGGACTTATCCAGCAACGCAGCCCGAAAATAATAAATCTCTGAACGTGCTGCGGGATTATTAAAAGAGTCCCTAGCTCGTTCCCCTTCGGGAGAGAGAGGAGAGCGTCAAAAGAGAAACAAAACGCATTACCGTTTCTTAATGAAGCTGAGGGATACGAACGAGCCGAGGCAACGAACCGGAGGAACGCAGAAACGCGCGGCGCAAACGGCACGCAGCCACGGACAGACGGACGGGACGGGCCGACCGAATGGATGGACAGACACGGGCGGATAGACTGGACGGACAATCGGACGGTCCGACGTTCAGAACTAATTGGAGCCACGAGATATTAAGAGAGCCAAAAGGAGGCGAAAGGGGGGACGGGACAGAGGAAGCGGACGTGGCCGATGCCACGGAAAAAACGGCCGAGGACCGGGGTGCTTCGGGGTGGGAAAGGTGTTTGTAGGCGTCGTTAGATGGGTGTGCACCCATCGAATCGAGCGTGATCGCGTTAACAGCTAGTTCGCCCGTGTTACGAGGTTGTTTAACGATATTTCGCCAGGCTATTCCAGATGGAAATTTCGTAGGGATTTGGTATATGCTTTGGGCGGCGAGCGGTGATCAAGCTTTTATAATAGCCTGCGATGGCGAGTGACATGGAGTACTTTAAAATTCCGGTAGATGTGGTTTGGAGAATTTGGTTAAGTAGAGAAATGATTTGCATTAGCTCTTCGTGCGGACGCAGCTTAACGAATGGCAACTAATGTCAAGGAAGAACATAGTAGCACAGAGCGAGGTAACAATTAACTCTACACAATGTGTTTGAATATTTATGCCAACCTGTTACCATTTTTGCCGTCTTCTTCTGCAATTTATTCAGAACTGCAAGCTCGCACTCGCGAACGAAACCCTCATTATAATCCGACGATAATTATCAAAGAAGTGGTGAGAAAATTTAAGTGCTGTATCATTACGTGGTGTCGGTTGACAAACGAAAACTAGAGACCCGGTTCACGATAATAAAAGAGATCTATGATGATATTTTAATCTCTATTTTTACGTTCCCACAGATTATAGGCATCTCGGGGTACAACAAAAGCGAAATTAGCATGCTTTTATGATAAAATCTGTGCCCTCGTATCATTATCGAATTATGCCCCGCTGAAGATCGTAATCAAACCGAGATGATTCACCTAGAAAAACGCCTACGTCGTGACGGTCTCCTTCCTTTTTTTATTCCCGTATCAAACGTGTGTAAAATAAAACACTTTGAATATCAAATCAGGCAACGGAACTGGAGGACCCGCCGAGAATGGGCTAACGTTACTATAATTAACGTGACGAGAGAAACTGTTATTTACATAATGATGTCTCGCATATCGTACGAGAATGTATCGACCCGTTCGACAATAAATATACAACAAGTTATTGTCTCTTTTATTCTACCTAGCGGTGATTGAAAATCACCGAAGCTCCAAGATTCATCGAGGATAAACATTCTTCCCTGGCCGATCACGCGATCAAAAACGATTTCGTCGATTGAAAGGAGCGCAGTTTTCCCTTTCAGGCGTAAGCTCCGTTCGGTCAGGAGGTCCTCAAGTTCAGCACTTTAAAAGTGTATTCCTTCAATTTTCCAGTCGAGTAAGCGTCGGTTGAAGGGCTCTTGTGCGTCTGGCAAAGCGTGCACTATCCTGTTACGCGATCTCTCCCGTCCCGCAATCAAAATTCAAATCACACTTTTACAGCCGAACATAAAATCAATATCCGCCCTTTGGACACGTCCCTAAATTCCTGCGAAAACAAATCAATGCACATTTAAAAGATGAGACACTCGCGAACTAACGCTTCCAACTTTCAGCTCGAATATTATATTCACACTGAAAAATGACAAGGAAGACCCCAGAACCGAAGAACTACTAAAATTCATCTTTAAGGTTTCCGATGTTTCATTGAAGTTTGTATCGACACAAAGTGCCTTCAGCATACTAAGGTGTTTGACAATTTCTCGATCTATGTATACTTACTGTAGCAACACGAATGATTTACCCGAGATCCCAAGATAATCTGAGGAAGCTTAACGGAACATCTTCAATAATTTCTCAATCTACCTTAAGATACAAACATGTTACAAAGCCCACTGGGGTTCCAGGACTTCCATCTGTATCGTGTGCAATGTAATTAGCACATTCATTAAGATTTTATCGTCCGCAGGATAATTAAGACACGCAGAAGTAATCACTCTATCCTCGATCATCTCGGAATATATTAAAGCGAAATACCAATAACATCCGAGAACACAACCAAAGAAATGTCGGAACCGTGGACGTTCCACGCGCGGTACAATTCATTCGTTAAAGATTGAACTGTGCCGAGGACCATTAGGATCGTATTAATGCAAGTGAAACTGCTGCTAAGCCGAACTGAACGGAGGCCGCGTTGCACACGGTGTTGCGTACCTGTCGACACGAAAAAATAGATCGCCTGATGGCTGCGAGAGTCGAAAGTGTAGCAAAACGAAAAGCAGCCAGCACCGTCTTAGGCATCCGGAATAGTGCCCTTATAAATGGTTTTTCTATATTGCCTCGTGTCTGGCTCACGTTGGACATGGACATGGGTTACCGGTTCATTTAAATAAGTTAAGGGTCTCGCTTAGTGCCTTAGCGGGTCCATTACAGCTGGGCAAAAGCGGCTAATTACCTGCCTGACGTGAGTTATAAACCCCTCTCTACGGCCATCGCTCCCACCTTTGAATATTTTTAACCGGATCTCGATTTTTACAATGAAAACGTCCACCTCCTCTCCGCGGGCCCACTTTTGCATGGACCCCTCTGGCCTTAGTATCGCTGCGAGGATTACTGGATGCGTGTACGCAAGTCTCCTCTGCGCGTACACGCGCGTACGCTGTAGTTACGTCCAAGTGTCGACGAGGACCCCCGAAGTTAATTAAAGTTATTGGGAGCACAGGCACAAAGGGCTGAAACACCTGTGCGACGAAATGATTTAAAACGTGTCGCGCTGAATGGAGGTATCCGGAAAGTTTTTAATACTCCCTTGCACGCATGGCAAATGTCGATATGTAGCTAGGTAGTTTTGCATCGAAGCGAGAGCCACGATACCAGAGGTTCGAATCCTAAAAGAGAATCCGTACCATGTATGTTAGTATTATCTTCTACTGGGTGACTTCTAAAACACAGGACTTTCATGTAAAAGAGATTGAGTTGTAAATGTTGACTTTCGGCTGAAACGCGTAATTTGAGGGTGAAAATTGTGGACGGCAAACATTCGCAGAGAATTTATGGTCAGGTTTTCATCCGCGCAGCGTGTTGAGTTAAAACAATCAGGATCGTCGGCAAAAAACTCGACTCTGTTCTGGTAAAAATCGTGCCGCAGGAAAAAAAAAAAGGGGTCGAATCGCTGTAAATCGTGCGAACAATTTTGTTAGGGATGAAGCGGTTTCTGACAGTTGAAATTTCGTAACAAACGATCAAGAAGGCGGTCCCTTTTGGACAGAAAATTAATCTAGTTTGTCATAACGTGGGCGGGTTAGTTCAAAGTGCCGCTAATGAGAAAAAGGCCGACCCGCGTCCTTCTTATTTGTCAATGGGATCATCGTGCCCATGAATCAAGCCAGAGAGATGCTCGCGTGGGTTATTGAACTACATAGGCTGGACTTCTTTAATGGGGGTTCGAAGACATAAAATAGTTAAGATTTAACTAACGTCTAATTAATGTTTGCGAAAATAATTAAGCAAGGTTTGGAGATTTCTTCGGGGGCAACAGAACACTACTGCTGAAAGTATTCTGCGATTCTAGACCCTGTACTGATTTATTACAGTCAAAGAAGTATGTACTTTGATCTACAATTATTTTTATGAACTTTGAACTGTTCCACTGAGGCTCTTGATTATAACTGAATTTTTACTTATAAATTGTGGTAATACAGTACAGTTTATATATTCCACCAAAAGTGACCATTAAGGGATTAAACAATGACGGATAAAAATAAACATTGTAAAAAGTAGACCTACTGACTTAGAGATTATAAGATTCTCTACTAACAAATGCAATATTTATCCTATTTAGATACCAATTGCACAGCGAAAAAAAATTTCTACTAAACTCAGCACACCAAAAATACATAATTAAATATATTCTGTTGTTAAATTCTAATGATCCGTCATCAACAGGCACGCTGATAAATAATCTAAGGCAGCGACGTACGCTAGGTGGAACTTTGCCTACGTTTCCTTTAGTCCCGATACTTCAATTTTGCGTGCAGTGGCCCTAAAAAGCCCTGCGGGACTGGTTAGCTTTGGTTAGTGGTCGTGGAACGATGCGAACGACACGAACGGCTGACGAGATAGACAGACACTAGGGCGGAGGGAGTCTATTTCATGGTTAATTTGGCTAACTCGATTTCACCACCACCATCGCGACCAGCAACTACCACCCTCGAAAAACCAGGACCACTAAACTAGATATAGGGTGGATTCGATGGTCACCCTTCTGCTAACGCATAGTTTGCGAGAGCTCGTGCTTGCGAGAGACTTGCAAAAAGGTCGCTGCACATTGCGAAAAATGTTCCCCGCGATGCAAGGAAAATAATATTCCGTCCCCCTTTGCAAACTTCCGTGAATCTTGAAAAACCTTGCTCGTCCCAAGCTACCCTTAACTGTGAAGTTCCTTTAAAACATTTCAAAGCTGTTTGGGACGAAAGAAATTAGCAATCGCAACGACAACGAGAAACGGCACGCTGGAGAGAATAAGGAACGAATTGCGACGAATCCTCATGGAGGGTGGGAGGATGTTTCTTTAGTCCTGAGAGCAGAAAGGCAGATGACGAATGAAGCGGAGGCGAATGTAAACGAGAGAGTCGTGTGTAGTACGTGACGTCTCTCAGATATGCAAAAGAAAGACAGAGCACTGGGCCAACCTACGGCTAGCAAAGGTACGATCCTTTGTTCCGTCGCGCATAAGACGACAACAGACGGTGACACCGGCCATCTTAAGCCTGACTCCTCTGCGACGATGTTGGATACCACCCTTCTACGAGCCCGAGCACTTTTCTGACAAGTCGAACCGGGCCAACGTCGTCAACGTCGTGTCTACCGGCTCTCACGGATGACAAAGGGAAGCATCCTCGGAGAAAAAATCTCGGGAAAAGTTGGAAGCAAATATTAGTTGAACACTGGACTAGTCATTACTTCTCTTTGTGCTTGCAAATGCTACTCGCTACGGTGTCTTCCGCAAAAGGGCAGAACAAAGGAGCATGTCATCGTACAGCCAACCTACCCTCCCTCCTTGCTGCCTCGACGTTCACCTTCTCCCTTCCTATCTCTCCTTCTTTCTCTTCGATGCCCCACCTTTATCCCCGACCACCCTATATACCACCTACAACCCACCCGCTCTTCTATTTCTGCTCTTCTCCCCCCGTCGTTACGTTCTGCTCCCTCCTCCTCCTTCTCTCTCTCTCTCTCTCTCTCTCTCTCTCTCTCTCTCTCTCTCTCTCTCTCTCTCTCTCGCCCCGGTCCCCTTCGCGTTCCCTCTTTTTCCCTCCTTTTTTCATGCTCCAGTCTTAATTACTGGAAGCAGAACGGGTTAAAGACTAAAACACAAGCCGACGTCGCTTGACTGATCACGGCGCGTCGCGTCTGACGTCCGTGCCAAATGAAAACGGTCTAGAAAAATTATTATTGCGGAAGGTACGCGACACCTGCCGGCTTCTTTCTCTTTTATTTGAATTTCCTTCGACGCTTTAATCGACCGTGAAATTCCTTTCGTGCCTCGTCGACTGCAAGTTTTTCAGCCGCGGCTCCGCTCGTTTGTCTTATCTATCCAGTTGAAAAGTTTTGCGCTCTGAAAGCCGCAGAAGGTGCTTGGCGAACCAGCCGCGTGTTAAACCTTGTGCTAGATCGTTTCTCCTCGTAAACAGGATTGAAAATTCTCAACTGATTCGCGTGGTTTTTTTTTACGCTTCTTTCCTGATCCACATTCTCATTCGGTCTCATCCTGTAGCTTTGTTCATTCATTTACTGGGTTTCTTCGTGCTTCGAGCCTCGAACCGAAGGTCGCGAAAGTTTTCCCTTGCGGGGATAGAACTGCAACGCCGTGAGACACGCGCAACTGAATTTGCCTTCTGCATTATACAGGAATGTGTCTCGTGACATGCCCGGTGTATACATATAAGCGCGCAGGGACAAAGTGCCACAACCCTTTGTGCCCGATGGGGGTGACAATGGACCTCGCTCTCCGCATTGTCACTGGGTTAACCAACGTTTTCACGGGGGAGGGTATCGCGGATGTTTGGCATCGCCGTGGCTCGGCCAACATCAGCTCATCATCTTTTATTCAACCCTTTGCGTGCGGCATGCTGCGTACGTGACTCGCCCGTGGAACTGTAATTACTGAACATCAGCCACCTATGTTTTAGAGAAATCCTGTTTCGCTCCGCGCCGAAGTTTGGAACGCTAACAAAGCGAGCTTAGCGTACACCGTGTCTCTCTGGTCGCGCTGCATTCGCGTGGGATAAAGAATAATTATTTCAATGGCGTGCCGGTCGATTGTTGGCGGGCGAACCCGTTCCGATTTTTCAGTTTCAACCACGAATCCAACATTTGCACAATGTTATGCAGGTTGAAGAAAAAAATGGCAATCAACTTCAAAATCATATGACAGCCTTTCTAAGTAGGAAGAATATTTTTAATCGCAATCCTACATATTTCTCAGCTTTTAGAAGTGACGAAGGAAGAACGTTCATAGAGACATTAGCGCCGATGCTTCTTCGCTTCAGGCAGAGACTACAATCCTCTATTCAATGTCGCAGAGATTCCTCGCGTCTGAATGGCATTGCAGATGGCACAAGCTTCCTCGCCGAAGGTTTTGGCAATTGCACAATCTACGAATCCCCGAACGAGCGCGCGTCGGCGAACGTCAAACGCCAGAATGAAATCGAAATTCAATTTCTTGCCCCCCCGCGTGATACCCCTTCGATGCGCGAGGATCTCCCTCGTGAAACCATCACACGATTACGCTAATTCGGGTATCATTTATTTTTCGTTCACCCTTCCTCTTCTTCCTTACCCTCCATTACTTCGCTTGCCCGCGCAAACGAACCTCCCTGCCCGCCACCCCCGACCCTCCACTCGGTACCTTACGAGCTGCTCCACAGATCGAGCAACTTTGAAGTGCGCCGGGTTTTTGATGTAGCCACCAACTGTTCCTGCCTCGCTCGCCATGCAAAGCAGTGAATCACGCGTTAGGCTAAGGTGGAGCGACAAATAATCGAAGTAATCGACCGTCGAACCCCAAAGACAAACGGGTGTGTTACACTTCTGTCAAGGGTGCTCGTGGTGTGAACATTCCCCGAAAGTCGAATACTCGTCATTTTGCACAATAAAACTCTGAATTATTTTTCCAGCACACGACGACAAAAATACACATGCCTGAAAACTTGACACACCCCCACTGTGCCTCAGCCATCCCATTCTATCAACTCCACACCCACGAAAAAAAGAAGGAGGCAAACAGTAAAGGAATTAAAACGACACCGCGGATAATTCAACCTTTATCAATACCGGCCACGATTTATATGGAAGCTGCGACACCGTCGAAGGGTTTCTAAGGAAATCGTATAACTCGGGCGGCCGTTGTTCACTTAATCGGACCCCGAGCACGCATCTCTGCCCCCCCCGCGACACGATTCGGCGACATAACGCGCGAACACGAGCGCGAAAGTCGAGTGGATGGCGAAGACAAATATGCGGGGAACACGAAAGCGTGGTCGGGAGAGTCTTAACTCTTCGGGGTCCGAGCGAAGGCACATGCGTGTACGAATGCACGTGCGTGCACGCGTGCACCGCCCCGTCGATGAAATATTACGGGCGCCCGTTATTCAGGGGACAGTGCGCGGTTTCGTGGCTTTCCTATCGTTTACGTCCATTCAGCCGGGAAGTATGGAGCAAGGACGAGCAGCAGAGTGCGGGCAAACAGAACGAAGAGAGAAATGGGCTGTGATAAGCTGGAAAGACGGAGAGAGCGAGCAACAAATCCGACACGTGGTAGCGAAGTATTAATTCTACGTACGGTGCAACCCCTGTTATTTCAAGCAAAGACACAACTCGCCACTCGCCTTTGCCACGCGCCCGCACAGTACTTTATTGGAAAATGTGCAAATACACTCTTTCTCCCTGCCTCTCTCTCTCTCTCCCTCTCTCTCTCTCTCTCTCGACTCTTGCCTCCCTCCTCTCTGTTTTTGTACTTTTTTTTATAGCTTTTCATGTCCGATCGCTGTCCCAGTTATTTGCATGTGAACTCAAAGCTGAACGGACTTTGCCGCGCTTTCAAAAATTCATTACATAATGCGAAAATATTGTGACTGCATAAAGCGCAATAAATTTAATTACTGCAATTCGCAGTGGGTAGTCTTTTGAGTTACTAGTATGGGGGGACTACGAGCGTAACGTCCATTATCAATTTATCCTCGATGGGAATCGGATTTTGTTCCGATTTATTGGATACATTGCGGGGGATAATTTATTTATTTCTGCAATGGAACGGTTCAAACGATTGGTACAGCCAAGTGTACCACAGTCCTCTTGTTTCGATTTAAAAGATTTCGCAACGCTGTTGTTCGCGAGCAATTCGGGAATGTAAAAATTCCGAATACCGCAGCCAGTTCCGGGCTGCGGCGCGGAATGGAACGAGATATCGCTGCGAGTGTGAATTTGAAGCGTAACGTCAAAAGACGAATTCTAACTTTGTGTATTCCCTGGTCCCGGAAGGGATGCTTACACCGCCAAAACTACCGTCTTTTAGGCAACCCGGGCAAAGCTAGTTGAAGTTCTCTAACAGTATAATTCGATACGGGCCGAGTCTGCCTAAGCTTGTTTCCGTTACCGGCTATGGTTGAGACCTTACATTTCCTGCCGCCACTATGTGATTTCCGTGGCCACCGTAGGGGAACCTTGATACGCGCCATACTGTGTCGAATACGTCTCGGCGACCGCCAATGTTTTTCACCATATAAACGACCGCTTTTTAGACTTACCGCGTAGCCTTATTAAGTTTTTGCCGCGACAGGAAGTTGGGAAACGTGACGTGCGCGATCAATTTCTATGGGGCCACCTCCGATTCGATATCTAAGGATCTGCAGCTGGAGCTGAAAACGGCGAATGTCGATCACCTTTCTTAAGGAAGATATCACTTGCGACTTCGCATTAAGTAGTTTACTAACACGAACGTCTCGTGAAGAGACGAGTCTTTACTGATCAAGCAGTGAGTCGCGTTCCCCGTCGCTGACAAGGGAACACCGCGAACCCGGACTCACCGACTGGAACGCAACTTTGTAGGTTTTTAGAGCAACTCAAAGCAAGAAAAACGGTGTGTTTCATTTGGGCCCTATCGCCCTTTGAGGGGGTGAAAACTAACCTCAAAGTCAAATTGGCGCTTCCACTTTTTCGCGTATAACTCTCAAAGTACAACAGACAGAAAACAATGTTTCAAACAAAAGTTTAATGATGCAATAAGCGCTACAAACTCCCGTTAACAAAATTTTGAAAAGAGTTAAAAAATATATATAACTGACGGAAAAAAAACTCTATTCAAAATTTTGTTAACGCAAGTTTGTAGCGCTTATTGCACCATTAAACTTTTGTTTGAAACATTTTTTCCTGTCTGTTGTACTTTGAGAGAAACACGCGAAAAAGTAGAAGCGCCAATTTGACTTTGTGGTTAGTTTTCACCCCCTTAAAGGGCGATAGGGCCCAAATAAAACACGCCGTTGTTCTTGTTTTGAGTCACCCTAAAAACCCACAAAGTTGCGTTCCAATCGGTGAGTCCGGGTTCGCGGTGTTCCCTTGTGAGAGGCTAAAGAAACGCGGACTCCTGTTCTCGTTTCGTGGCGAGCCTGAATCTGCTACCCCGAAAGGACAACCCCCGGAGCCTCGCGATTGCGTGCTGAGCATTACCTAGCCCACGCTCGCCAGGCCCCAAGGCGTCGTTTTTTAACGTTACGCAGGCGTAATCGCGTTTCCCCTCCGTTGCATACGAAACGTCTGAACGCGAATCGAGCGTCGCTAATTTGCCGGGGTAATGACTGCAACCACCGCGGAGAATTAAGGGGCGAAGGAGGCATGTCAGGGTGCCGCGGCCTGATACGTATCTGAAACGCCTGATCGGCCGTTTCGTGAACGAGGAGGAAACCGGCGGCGATCGTCGCGCGATCACAGAAGGAAGATTGATCTGTCCCCGATGATCTACGACGTTTATTAGGAATGCCCGAGGTGAGAGGCTGCACCGGTCTGTTTCGTTCGGCTAAGAGCTCTCTATGGTAATCGCGCGAAATTGGGGCACGCGAATGACGAGCCTGGAAATTTCGCTCTGAGCGATGCTCGAAATAAAGCCGAGCGAATTTTATTTCCTTTCCACCGAGCGTGTTTTGACTTTGGCCTAGTTCTACTTTATTCCTGTAGGTACTATTCAGCGCAAACACTTGAGACTTTCATAGCCTAATGGCGTACGAGGAGATTTCTATAAATCGATGACAAGGATTTGTGTCTCGAAGAAGGACAGCTTTGATTGCTCTGATAATTAATCGTAATTTTACCGATCCCCCTGATACTGTGAAGACTCCCATAACGAAGAACTACAGCACTGGAATGCTGAATCAAAACTTCTACGAGTTTATGATAGAACTTACGGGCAATTTAATCATAATTACTCGTATTTAATGTACAGTAAAAGCTGATGTTTTTGATCGATATCACGACTATACATATGCATTACGCGTCGATGGAAGGCGATTTAATAACGGCAATGCGCGTAGTTAATGTAATATCTCGTGAACAGCTTCAGATTGAAATCTGACCGTATTGCGGCTCATTGGATAGTTTATACCCGCATTGTTTGAGAAAATTACGTGTATTACCAGTTCTATCGAATTCTATCGCTCAACAATAGCGTATTATACGAACCTCTTTTAGTCTGCTTATCTGTGCTATTTAACGTTCTATCTAAATCGCGCCACGCAGAGGCTGGGCAACATTTTCAGAGTGTGGTCTTGAAACAGACGTCTCATGCTACTACTTCTTCAAACCCGTGAAGAATCAATAGAATGCGAAAACCGTTAGCCAACAAATATTTACCTACTCTGTAAATTACCGTCCTTTACAGAAGCGGCGAGTTCGTACGTGACTTTTTCCCGTCATAAAAATTACGCGTTTCTGTACCTCTGATCGCATTCGCGTATCGTTTCAATGAACTTTTATCCAAACCGCTTGCAAAACATTGCCCTTCGCGCGTATTTTGCAACGCGAGCGGAGAGAGTGAAATTAATTCAGATGCTCAAACGCGCCGTGTCCTCTCCGCTGTAAAACATACAATATACAGAATGTTCAGAAGTAATAGAGCAGTTATGGAGATCATCAGTCGCTGCAATTGCGCGAACGTAAATAACTCTTTCATTTATATCTGAACGCGCGTTATTCCGTGGTAAAAACGCTAACGAGCGGCTGAATATGAACGAGCAATGCATTACATGATTCTTCTCTTTATTAGTAAATTATACCTTGCGAGACTTCAATCCATTCAAAGCATTCTCTAACTCCGTTACCTCCGGGTTACCATGTAACTTCGCGATACCCTTTTCGAGGAAACGGCAGAGAAAAGTGAATTTAACGCTTACCTGCCAGGCGTTGGAGTCCAGGGCGAGGTAAGACATGTTGTTGTTACTGTCCTCCGTGGTTGTGAAAGTGTTGCGGACCCTCGGAACCCGTCGCCGGTTGGTATTTTATCAATATCCAACTTCTCACTCACGTCCCAAGACGATCGGCTGGCGGCATTTTCCGTCGGTCACTTTGACAGCGTGGAAAACCTTCTGTAACATTTGAAGCCGGCTTTCAGGACGGAGCAGAGCAACGAGATCCTTTAGTACGACACACAACTTAAACCCGTTGCCCTTCTCGCAATGTGAATTAGTAATACTCTGAATAGTTTATCTGAGAACTTAGATATTTTCTGCGGTTCAATTGTCAAACTCAAATGCTATCTGTCCGACTGCGATTGCTACGGGTTTCGAGAGATTACCACGAGTATTTTTATATAATTGTCCAGCAAACAGAAGTCATTATATTATTTGAATAAAATAATGATTCCGTCGCGTGCTCCGCCCACTCTCTAACCAAATACTGCCTCGGCTCTCCTCAATTGTATGTGAAAATTGATTTTACACAAATCAATTTCCACAGCATCAAAAACAATTTCTAAATATCGGTTGATGGCTCTGCAATCGCTCCAAATGAAACGTTTCAATGCAACGTGCCGTTGATTCGCGGAAAGGGCAAATGTTTTTCCATCCGCGCGTCCGAGCGGTCCAAACAAAACTTTTGAGCGTTCAAGGGGGACGAAGGGTGAACGAAGGAAAATCTATAGAGAACGTGGATACGCTGGGAACGACGCGAATGGTCAAGAAAAACACAGAGCACGGGAGGCACGAGAACCGAAGGTCGGAGAAAAAAATATGAATTACACTCTGTCGTCGTTTCGAGCGTCCCTCGGGCGCTCCGTCAACGGATCGAGAACTTAGTTAAGCAAAGTTAAATACGGCTCCCCGAGGTGGCACGGCCGCTTTTTAATTGTACTTTCACAAAACGAAAAAGATACTCGGAGCTGTCCAGTGCGCGGTGCCCCGTCATCGCGCTGCTTTTCGTCATTAAACTGTTTCAGCGAGTAGAACCGCCCTTATTCCAACTAATGAGGCATAATTATTCGGATAAGGGAATTTTTAAATAATAAGACACTCGTAAAATAACGAAAAGTTGCATAAACTGTGGATTCGACTGTGCGAAATTACTCAAGTTTCCAGACTGCATTTTGCTAGTTGTAAGAAGACACGCTCTGGTAGGATAACAGAATTATAAGGATTCTCCTTATGTTACTAATCGACGTTGGTGCTCTTTCTCGATTGCTACTCCAGTTTGTCAATAATATCTAGCATAGATAATGTATAAAACATTTCTAGCGTCTCTTATCTGATTTGGGATCATGAACGCAAGTAGCTTGAGAAGTTGCGACAAAGGCACAACTTAATATCGAGCCTAATACATTGCAAACACTAATACCTAGTATTACAAAAATAGTACAGCGTAGAAAGTGTACGTACCTAGATAAATATTGCAATTGGCAAGTTAAGATCACAATTTTCCTCGTCGAAGTGAGTTAACTATTCAAAATCTACTTGACTCTATCACATTTCGACACACTTCTATCACTGCTCCAAAGCGGACTGCGAGCGTTTCGAATTACGACGCGCGGGAAAGGCGCGAAGTCTGTCAATACGTTGCCATAACCTCTGCATGTCACTGGTCGCGTAACATGCGGAACAAACTCGCGGAGAGTGCGAAGACAGAAGCGCGTATTACTCACCGCAAACGTCTTCGAAGCGATGCTCGTCCGTTCAGGCGCGAACACTAGAAGACTCGAGGGCGAAACGACGCAAAGTCCACAGAGACACAGCCGCGTCGGTGCTCTCCCGAGACGTCCGTCTCTTGAGCGCGAAAACAGAACAACGGCACACGCAAATGACTGGGCGAACGTGTACGAAAGAGGATCAACCCGACACGTCCTGGCGGCGAGCACGTCACTTGGGCTCAAAACCGCGTAAACGCGGCTACGGAATTGCGACCCATGGTCGCTGACTCGTGTTCGTGGCCTCGCGACCATCCGCCGCGTCTCGACTGCTCGCGAGAAACACACAAAGGGGAAGCGCGCGCGTCGCGACGCGACGCGACAGCGTTTCGCGGTCACCGTGATTGGTAGCGCCCACGTTGCAATAAGTCGCGGCGATTTGAAATATTTCGAGGCCGGCTTCGCGCGTAACTATGGCGCGGCGAGCAAAACGAGAGCCGGCACGGGAGACCCGTCAGGCTGACCCTTCAGGGAGAAACGACGCTGCCCTCCGTTGCCCTCTTGTCCTCGCGAGCACTGGCACGCGCGCGCGCGCGCGCGCTCCTTTACCCACGTACGCGAAACCCGGCGAACCTGGTAACCCAATCTTCCCGGCAGATTAGCGGCGGCTAATTCGAAATGCAACCCGCGTCCTCCTCTCTTTCTCCTCGACTTCCCGATCCCCTTCTTGCCCTTTCTTTTACACGCCGCCCCTCTCCCCGACTCGCGCCTTTCCTCCTGCGATTTAATGCCCCGTCCTTCGACGCTGCCTCTTCCCTTCTCCCCTTCGGCCCCCCGCTTCCCTCTCTCCCTGACACATGCACGCACGCAGGCACGCACACACACTTGGAAGGTGACCGGTGGCAAGACGCGGCGGAATCTTCGAAAAGCGCCGAGGGTGAGCCGCGGAGCACGACGACGGGGACGCCGGCCACGAGGACGAGAACGGCGACGAGCGCCACGGGTAGCGCGACGAAGGAAGGAGGAAAGTGATTTTTGTAGGTTGTACCTCCCTCGATGTGTGTTACCACCGCACGTGGCGCGTCGCGACGTCGCACTGCGCTCGAGGCGAGAGAGGCGCCGCGGCGCCCCCCTGCCCTTCTCGACAACCACCCTTCGCGAACCATGCTCCCTACCTCCTCATCCTCCCTTTCGCCCCCCTCCCCCCCAGTACGCCCGCCCGCACCTGCGGTGCGTCCACCGCCGACCTCCCTCCGCTCGCTGCACCCCACGGGGGTGTGGTGCCTCCGCCTCCAGTCACATGACGGACCCTGCGCGACCTCCCTGCCGTACGCGCCCGCCGGCGGGGATAACCTAGCCTAACCCAGGGCGCGGATGCGATATAACCTACGCGAGCGCGCCTCGTTTAAGGGGACCCGGAACCCTCGCCGCCCACGAAAAAGTGGTTCCACGCTAGTGCTCCGCGCGGGATAACATGGCCCGCTTGCGAGACAAATTAATTGGTATTTGTTCGCTATACCGATCTGCTATAATTTGCCGCTGAGCGGGGATTAAAATGTCTCGCGCATAGGCAGCTAGGTCGATTCGACGCTAGCCTAGCGCAGAGTGTAATGGGGCCCGTGATGGGTGCTCCCTGAGCTGAGCGGTTCACAGCTGGCGAAATACCTTTGGGAAGAGTTACATGTGCCTCTGTGAGCTGCGTTGTCTCTAGCAAACTCAAAGTGGCTACGGAAACCTGGACCGGCTTAGTGCAACCCTATTGCGTACAGTGACTACCCTTGGGTGGGTACCGATTGTTGCTATTAAAATTTTCCCTTATAGCTTATTCAGTTTTTAGAATTTTTAGTCACCATTCGTTGTAAATTGTTTAGGAGGGACGTGGCCTTCAAGGGCAAAATGTCCAAACAATTTCCTTGGGGATTTTAAAGCGGTAGCACCGCCTGCTCTGTTCAAAAAGAGCATTCTCCCACTGTGCATTAGGGTTTTCCGACAAACACGATCCAGTGCCCAGAGTAACCGAGGGGGATGCACGCAAAAGTAGAAACGACACGCACCGTATCGGCTACCACCACCGATGCAAATATATCGAGGTTCTACGCCGGTGGTGATTGTGCGGTAGAGAAGATGGAAAAGAGATCGAAAGTCAGCGAAAGTGGAAGATCGAGTACGTGATCAGCCGGGTGTACGTGCGTCTGAGGAGGACAGAGGGTTGAATCTCGCGCACCACACCCCGAAAAGCTGAGCGCGAGCCGTGTAACCGTGTGCCGCCAATACATTTATACAGAGTAACACGAAAAGAACGAGTGCTTAGCACTGTCTGCGCATGACCAATCGATGCCCCTTCCTTCGCCGCCATCACCCCTCCCGCCGAGCGACTACTACACCACTACTGTACGTAGCCTGACTCCGTACAACCCACCACCACCCCATTTCCCAGCGAACTAGGGCTACCGCGCTGCAGCCCCTTACTTCGTACACCCCTGCTGCCAGTCCCACCCTTACTTTTACCCCCAAGAAGGAGAGAAGGATCTTGGCAAGGGTGAATGGCTGAAGGAGGAGAGACCGCTGGAGGTGGAGTGAAGAAGAGGCTTCCACCAGCACGCCAAGAAACGGCTTCTGTTTCCCCTCTGGAGATTTCGGCAGGTTTTCACGCCGCCGCTGTTCGCTTTCTTCTGGTTTCCTCCATCCCCCGGGCTCCTGGCCCTACCTCCTTCTCCCGGCATTTTTCCCGTTTCGTACGCGCTCCCAGTCTAGCCTAGTGCCTATGACCCTCCTCTTCTTATCACCAGCACAATGAATCTCGAATTCGATAGCCCTGAAGAATGGTACCTTTCTTATTCCTCGATGGAAGATCTGTGTTCCCCGCTCTCGGAGCAACGCTTTCCTGTTTAAGACACCTATTAGCTGACCTTCAGCGTTTCAGGGCGCTGTGAATGGCCACTCCGTTCCTCACAACTATATCTCACGTTGCACGGGAGAACATCGACGCAGGCAAAATTTACCGGCTTCTCTTTGCATACTTCAGTCTTTACGCGCATGCAGGGCACGGGCGTTATACGTGGCACGCAATCTTCTGTTATACTTTCCCCGGCTCGATATCGAAACGGGTATTTTCACGAGGCAGCAGCGATACACCGTCACAGCGTGGCCAGCTTCCGTGATCGAACTCTAAACTCGCGGGAGAGGTCAGACCGTCCATCTTCTTGCCGGAGAGCACCGTACCACGCCTATGTTAAGTCGTGACTCGATCGAGGAGGAAGGAGTACCAGCGCCCAGGAAACAACCTGATGCGAACCTCCGGGCTATGCACGGTGGTTCGTGAATCGCTCGTGGAGAAAGAAGCGAGAAATGCAAGATCGACAAACAACGGGGCCGACGTTGCACAATTAACGAGACCCACCGATTGGACTCGAACTCGGCTAGGGTCGGATGCATCGAACGGGTCAAATCGAGTCGTCGCCAGGTTGCTGCGATACTAGAGATATCCGAGATCTCGAGCACAGTCGCGCGATGCTAGCAACGGACAACGCAACTCGATGTGTAAACTCATCCTCGAGGATGCTGTTTAAAGGTGTGGGATTAAACTCTTCATCGTCGTCCGGTATCTACCTGTCATTGATCGCCTGTTGGGCAGCCAGTTACTCGCTTCAAACCATCAATTAACGCCCAACGCCAGCTGAATGTCGTTATTACAGCGTACACGTCCTTCGTTCGAATCGATGAACAAGCTTCTGGGAAATCGGTACCAGAAGTAAGGATATAGTGGTGAGTGGCGGAAGGGAGCGGGCGAGCGGGCGAGTGGTGGATAGGATGCGCGTAGGTTAAGGAATGGGTTTAAGGAATAGGTTAAGGAATAGGGTTAAGGAATAGGTTAAGGAATAGGTTAAGGAATAGGGTTAAGGAATAGGTTAAGGAATAGGTTAAGGAATAGGTTAAGAAATAGTTTAAGAAATAGGTTAAGGAATAGGTTAAGGAATAGGTTTAAGGAATAGTTTAAGGAATAGTTTAAGGAATAGGTTAAGGAATAGGGTTAAGGAATAGGTTAAGGAATAGGTTCAGAAATAGGTTAAGGAATAGGTTCAGGAATAGGTTAAGGAATAGGTTAAGGAATAGGGTTAAGGAATAGGTTAAGGAATAGGTTAAGGAATAGGTTCAGGAATAGATTAAGGAATAGGTTAAGGAATAGGGTTAAGGAATAGGTTAAGGAATAGGGTTAAGGAATAGTTTAAGAAATAGGTTAAGGAATAGGTTAAGGAATAGGTTTAAGGAATAGTTTAAGGAATAGTTTAAGGAATAGGTTAAGGAATAGGGTTAAGGAATAGGTTAAGGAATAGGTTCAGAAATAGGTTAAGGAATAGGTTCAGGAATAGGTTAAGGAATAGGTTAAGGAATAGGGTTAAGGAATAGGTTAAGGAATAGGTTAAGGAATAGGTTCAGGAATAGATTAAGGAATAGGTTAAGGAATAGGGTTAAGGAATAGGTTAAGGAATAGGGTTAAGGAATAGGTTAAGGAATAGTATAAGATGAATGTAGAGTTAAGAGGAGGTGAAGGTGTAAGGATTGTAATCCCCAAGGGTAAACAAATAAACACATACATATCTTCCAAGTAAGGATATAGTGGTTCTCGCTTATAAAAGTAGTTTATAAAATTGAATGGAATGCGGCATCATAGAATTCGTTAATTAACAAACTTTCTTCCCCAATTTAATTCTCTCCCATAAGCATTTACATTGACGAGGGGCTATTTATCAAGGAGTTAGTCTGCCTCGTTGAACGGTTACGTACGATCAAAGACAGAATCCTTCCTGTAACGAAGCTTCAGCAGCTAACCGAGAAGTTACTCGCTAAGAAATCTACTGTAATCCACTTTGTTCCCAGAGCACATCACATTATAACGCCATAACTCGCTCGTGTAATGCAATTTAACTACCACATCATTACGCCCAAAGTTAAGCCGGTGTAAGTTGGAAATTACTAGTTAAATTGCATATATCCATGCAAGAGCCGAGAGCGCTGTGTAATCTGCCCATGTGTTTATCTATCGGTAGGTAGTCCCGTGCATATACCGTGGCCCTTCCATCATCCAGAGATGGTCACGGAGACCATCTTACCCTAATTACCTAATAATCCGAAG
Source organism: Andrena haemorrhoa (assembly GCA_910592295.1). NCBI lineage: Eukaryota > Metazoa > Arthropoda > Insecta > Hymenoptera > Andrenidae > Andrena > Andrena haemorrhoa. The sequence continues at coordinate 3,964,037 of OU342944.1, read as the reverse complement.
CGATGACCTAACTTCGGTCCTCTCTAAGTGGTTTCCGCGTCGCAGCAACTTGAATGATGTGTCTATAACTCCGCTAAATTCTAATAGACATACCCAAAACGCGCGCGCCAACTTGATTACCTCGTAATACCCTTCCTTCGTTCGAAATAAATTCACGGCCCGATGCTCTCGCATTGATTCGCCGAGACGATTAACAAATTAATTGTTACTCTCTACCTATCTACATCTACGGTAAATGAAAAAGACTTCTTCAATTTCAAACGACTGTTAAAAAACTATGCGTGACTACAACCCATACAGCACACTTCGTTGCAGCAGTATTGCAGGAACGTTGCTGCAATATTGCGTTGTTGCAGGTTGCATTGCAATATTGCAGGAACGATGCTGCAATATTGCCGTACACTATTGGAGTGGCAACGTTCTTGCAATATTGCAGAAATATTGCACACGCGTTGTCACTGCATTGTTCCAGTGGCAATGATCCTACAATATTCTGCAATATTGCGCGCACATTGACGTGCAATATTGTTAAGGCGGATATTGAAGTAAACCTGCAACGTCTCTGCAATGATGCGGTGTAGGTAACATTGTAATCTCGCAAGGCAATATTGCCGACGAGTTACAGGATCATTGCCACAACTTTGCCGTTTCGTTGCAGAATCATTGCCGGAACGTTGCAGGACTACATATTTGTGACATAGAAGTGAATCTGCAACGTCTCTGCAATGTCATGGTGCTGTGTGGGAATGGGCAAGCCAAGGTAACGTGTAATAAAATTTTATAAAAGGATACCATTCGTACTTCTTTATGCACAGTGTATTACGCGCACCACTGTAACAAATTCAATTTGACGTGATTCCCTTTTCACCTGAGACTCTTGCCCGATTCGATAGCAATTTTTTACGTAAGCATCTTTATACGTGAAAGGAGAACCCGATCGACGGGACGACAGAATCAATAGATCCCCGGATCATCCCTCCGCTTGGTATAAACAGATACTCTGAGATCGATACTGATCCCCTATTGATCACGAGGACCGCAAAAGCGACGCGTCCTCCGCTTATCCTTTCACGTTTCACGAACAGCTCCGGGCTGTCAGGTGCTACCAGCGGCCCACGATCGTAAAAATGTGCGTATCTGGAGCTGATTTTTCTAAAAACATTCGTGCATCTTGAAAGCCCGTTGAATAGCCTCCCCTACCTTTTTTTTCCTCGTCCGCGGGCGGTGAAGAGCTTGTTGACTTAAGCGCGTGGCAAATTTGGTCCTTTCAAACGTTCCTCCCTGCGAATACGTCCCGCTCCAGACTGCTGCGAGGATTACGCCCACGGATAGGTTCTAGGTACGCTGCATCTTATTGTTGCGCGGGGCCGATTTTGTAAGCGCTCCACCTTTTCACTCGTCGACGCGAGATGTCTTTTTCATTCAGGGAAAGTGAACGAGGATCAGTCCTGTTTTGGAACAACTCTACGGGAAGTGCAAGGGTACTCTATTACCAACACGCACCTTGTTAAAATGTACGCGAGCGGCGAGGTGTTTTAACATAACCTGTTCGCGGTTGAGTAAGTCCTGATTCAGCGATAACAGTAAGTTATAATGTGCTAGGCATAAATTCTGTTTTAAGATTTATTTGAACAGCAACGTCTACCAGCGTTTCGCGAACTATAACTGTAGAGCTTGTCTTAATTGTCGGTGCGTTGTTTATATTTATACGCGCAAATACGACGGCAACGGGATAAATGGAGCCGAGTAATTTCAATTTATTCCATCGAATATCCGGAACTTTTTTTTCTGGCCACCGTTCGTTGAGGTTTCGCGGTAGACAAAGACCGGAGGTAGGAGCTGGAAGCCAAACTTTCGTAATTACAATAAACAAGTCCCTGTTGCCGCGGTAAAACGCCCCGGCTATGAGCCACAAACGCCTCGCGGTAATAGCATGCAAATTGTCGGCTTACCTAACGTCTGGACTCCGTGGGTTCTTTCGAGATGCGATTTCTTACTTCTACTTTGAATCCGAACGGGGTTTACCGCCCTTTGATGCTCCACAATATTTCTGGGCGAGGGGCTCGCTGCACCCGCGGAATATCGAGCGCGATATTACTGCAGATTTGTTTCACCGACGAACAAATTGGAGGATACTTTACGGTAGCGTTTGCACTCAATACAATTTATTTAAAATAGAATGAAGCACTTAAATGTACGCATCTGTATACCTTCCATGGGTTTCAGAGGTTACATACGTTTAATCGCGGCGGATTACTAAATCATGTGTAATAAGTATTTTGTCTTATTTTATTTAATAAAACAGATTTAAAAAATCCTAAAATTATACATTTCCGCCGCGGCTAAACTTAGGGTAGGGTGGGTCTGATAGTCCCGTTTTTCATATAAATTTAGTAATAACAATCTAGAGATATACGGTTTTATTTTGTATAAACTACAACTATTATGCTTCACTTTTACAAAGTTGTTGGTTAATAGTGTTATTTTTTGGTCAGTTATATCACAAAATGTGTCAATTCAAAATGGACTGTTTACCCCATGCCCGGGGCAAAACCAATTTGTTTTGGTATACAACCAGTTTGTTTTAAACAAAACAATGAAAATACAGGACACAGATTCAGCTTGAACAAAAAATTGCATAATAATCTTGGCTCAACACAAAGATATAACTCTCTTTAAAGCCTTATTTCTTAAACTCAAATTATTAATATAAAAGAAAAACAGGAAAGAAGCTAGCTAATTTATGACTTTACTAATTGGTTTGCTTCAACAAAGACAATCGCTCTTTTTAGTATATTAACATGACTTCTTTAACAAAAAATAAAAATATAAGTAAGGGACTTTTTGCCCCAATGGTGCCTCTATAGCTTCACCGGTATATACTTTCGAAAATATTATCATTCAGAAATAAACAATGTCATATACACGTTACGAAAGGAACATACAATCTTAACGTATTCACCTTATACGCTATTAAACTGTAGTTTCCCTCGAATAACGTAACAAAAGCGACGTACTTTTTTCGCTTCTTGATGTACATAATGGCAAAGGCATCATAGGGTAAACCAACCAGCGAATGACCGAATTGTTGAATGAGAAGCCCAGTAAATGACCGCATACTTTTATTAAAAATTGTACCTACTTATTAATGTTTGTTTAATACGCGTAACTAAAAATATGGAATATTAAAAGTCCAACTACACTCCATTTATAAACATATCCATTTTAGCACCACTCTACCTTATGTATCCCCTTAAGTTCAAGTTTATGGAAAGATGGCAGGAATGAAAGTTGCTCAGTTTAATATAGCCGCTATTGCATATCCCTCTATTACAAAACACATCTTGGATATGAATAAAGCCTTCGCAAATTCCCATGGAATTAAATCTGACGGAACTGGCGTCCGAGCAGTACTCTAAATTATCTTGCAACGTTTCACCATAATAATCCCGCCCGAGTCCAAACGGGAACTTTCTCGCAGCGTCTGGATCCTCGATTGACCGAGGCGTTTCGGAATTAGCGTCCATCTTGCAAAGTGGAGCATGGAAAGACGTGCAACTAGGTACCTACGCCCTGCTATCTAATCGGTATATCGCGATTCTAATAACAGTATGCCAAGCCTTTCGTTCCACTATGAGCGACGTTCTACCTGTTCTACGTGGCCCCGCCGAATTGCCCGCAAGCGTGGCGTGATCCAGTAGCATTTGAAAACGGCACACGACCATTGCACCCTGCTCTTTACGCCACGCAGAGAAGGAACCTGGCCCTTCCTTCCTCTGCGCACGTTCGCGTCATTACCGTGATTCTAATAAGCGCGTGTCAATTCCTCTCCAATTTCAGGGCAGAATCTGGTGGCGCGTCGTACCCGTTGCGCCTCGGCCGGAGCCGCGTTCAGCCCGTGGCGTGTAGCGTGATCGAGTAGCGTTCGAGCGTGAGCTCGGTGGCCGGTGGACCCATCCTGTTGCACGAATTCCAGCGGCGACCGAACGATCGCTGGATGCACCGGCAACAGCTCTTAATCCGCGATAAAACATTGGTTCCGTCCTTGTTGAGCCTTCGCCGGTGCACCCACAGCGGGAACACGATCCGGACATCCCGCCCTGCCTCCTCCGGATTGGAATTTCTATGGGACATACTCGAGATGCATGCTAAAAGCTTGTTCCGTTTCGTACGGTGCCTAAGGAACCAGAAGGCGGTGGTGCGCTCGTCGTCCGGACCCGAATAATAGAAAAACGAAGCCCGGCTACGAAATACCGACTATCGCGAGCACCGTGTCCCGGGTATCGCACGTTCTGTATTCAACCAGCACGTTCTGTATTCCCCGGCCGATAGGCTGCACGACTAAGCGACGCATTAGCATAATTGCCCGTACAAGGAAGCGATTTTTCCACCGACGCGCGAGGCGAGAGAGGATAGTCAGGCAACGCTAGTTCTCGCCTTGAGGAACGCCTTGATGTCCGCGTTATTCCCGACGTCGCGCGTTCATTCCGCTTCCGATACAATTAACCGCGAAGGCATGCATCACGAGCGCGGGGCGGAATCCGCCCATCGATAACGCGCCGTTCAGCTGCGGTTCCGCTCGTCGGCTGAGCGCGCCTCGCCCGGTGTGTGCCAGCTGCGAGGAGCAGGATCCTCGGAAACGCGGTCCACGTCGACAACGGTGGGAGGAGGAAAGCTTATGCTTGAACCGTGCGCGAGGAAAAAACGAGTCGGTCGTCCTGGTACGGGGAGAGCCCGAGAACCGGAGACTTTATCATCGCGGTCGCTCGCCTCTCTCATTAGCTGGCTGGCACGCCGCCCCCGGGGCCGGCCTGTGCGTGAGTTTAATCTACGTTGGTGCAGACGGCCGCGTGTATGCGTGAACTCACCCGCTTGTCCTCGGTAACGCGTGTTTCCCCGTCGCCGTGGCCGTTCATTGCTCGCTCGCGTACGCTGTTCCGCGCACGATGCCTCAATTCTTCGCCGTGCACGACGACCGAAAGAGATCTAGTGAGATCGTAAAAACAGTGGGGGATGAAGGCGGTAGCAGGCCAGGGTGGAGTGATTCGAGGGCCCGCGGACACATTCTGCCCGGGTCTCTTTAATGATGGGACATTGCAGGTCGACACGGTTGAGCAATCGTTTCGGGACTATGCAACCCTGTGATGAGTAGCAGAAAACATATTTCAAGACGTCCCGTGCATTACGCTATACTTCTCGCGACTATTATGGTGGAGCAATTTGTAGCTTTGAGTGTGCATGAGCTGCACCTCTAACAACAGGCCAGAAGGTTGAAGAGGGTGACACTGATAACGGCTGGAATGAACGATTTGCTGATTGTCTTCCAACACCGGCTTACTCGCATCGATATTCAGCGATTATTCCATCCAAGGATAAGGGAACATCATCGCGCGGAGGATACATCCTCTGGGCGTGTGCGTGAGCGCGCGAGACGATGATGCAGCGTGGGCGGCGCGCACGCTACGGCATTCCGGAGCGGGGCCAGCACGAAACCGCGTAATATGGGAATGCGAGGAGGCTTGATCTTAAGTGGAGAGAACAAATATCCCTCCTTGTGCGCCGGCTAGACCTCAATTACCATGGAATCCCGGCGGAGGGCGGCGAATAAATTCGGGGTTAGAACCGGGGACCTGCCAGAGACTCGTCCGATCGGACACTGGGAAAGGATCCGTGGAGAAAGATCTACCGACGGGATTTCATAAGAAATTGGTTTTCTCATCGCCCCACGATCGTGAAACACTATCCTACAATACTGTTCTAAAATCAGTTTGAGACTTAGACAATCGAAGAAATCCAGTGTCCTCGACTGATCGAAGCAAAACACTCCGAAGCGTTGGCCGGCCCCCCGCGAATCGCAATCGAGCGGCCAACGATAGCGTTAGGGGGTGTCTGGTGACTACTTAAGAAGGGAAATCGCCCCCCGCGCTCGTCCCCGTGCGCCGTTCGTCGAGCACGATTCATCGCGATTCTATCGCGGCGAGGGATTCCCCTGCCGGTGGGCCGAGAAGAATGCACTCGTCATTACGCGGCTACGTGACGATCAAAAGGAGGCCTGCGGTATTTACCACGAGCGGGCACGATCGCGGCCTACCCCGATCGATCGCGTACCGCCCTGTCGCAGGGACCCCAACAGCGCCGAGCAATTCTCGTTCTTCAAACAACGCCAATATGTTGGTTCGTGGGTCACTGCTTTGGCACGAAACTCGTACACACACGGTCGGCGGCGGCGGCGAGGGAAGAAACGGAGGGAAAGTGGAATGGGTCAGGGGCGGCGAGGGGCGACCGGGGGTAGCGTCGTCTGCTGGGTATAGGGTGAAATTTAGTGCGGAATATAAGGGACCCTCCCGAGCTTGGCCTAAGGCGGGGTTTACAGCCCTCCTTGTGAATCTGGCCGTGTGCGCATACATTTTCAAAACTCACTTCGATCCACCAGGTTGGAAGGGATCGCATTGTCGGAGACAATTCTCTGTCTCTCCCTTACCCCCTTTGCTGCCCCCCCCCCCCCCGTCTCCTGGCTGCTTCTTCCTTTTCACACGGGGCAGGGCCACGCGTCCGACCAACGGCCACGTCCACCAGCCGTGCTTTCTCCAGAACTTGCCCCCTTTTTTTCCGTTAGACACCGTCTACAGCGAAAGGGATGCACCAACTCCTCCCAATTTTCAACCCTTCGCGACTCGGCGACCCGTCCGTCGGCCCAATTAAACTTTTAGTGCGCGTTTAACGCGTCGCTCGCGAGCCACGCCCGCCCGAGGAGTCCGCGACACCGCGTCGACCGGGCGAAAGTAAAATTACTGCTTAAGCCGCGGCTTGCGAGTTCGCGGGACGGCGGAGTAGTATGACCGCTCATTTATCAGACGACTAATGCGGCGTCCGGTTCCTTGGGGAAACAGCAGAGTTTCCCAGTGACTTGAGTAACAGGCAAACTTTAACCGTGGTGACGTACTGTTGTTCAAAAATTCCGCGAGTGTCGGTGGAAAATCGGCACTGGAGCTGTTGACGAAGATCGTATTGTTTATTTGCCTTAGCTTATCTGCACGGGAACAATATTTTTCGGAACATTTAACAACGCAACGGTATAAATAACAGAAAGCGCGACACTGTTAAACAAAAACGGAATATTAAAGCCAACGTCACCGGAAGTTATTTAACGGGCTGATGGCTCCGCGGCGTTATTTTATAGAGAGATCGCGAAAATATAGATTCAGTAGTTACCGTATCGAATTTCCGTTGATTTCGAGCGAATAAATGAAAATTCATAAGTAATCATCGCTGCGGGGCGTGTACTTTTTATCACTGCTAACAATCCACACTTCACTCTTCAATTGTAGTATTGAAATTTTCTGCGGGTGTCTGCAGCCATGTTCCACTTTGTTCATAGATTTATACAGTTCAGTGAATGTGAAGGGTTTCAGAATTCTTTTGGAAATAGCTGAAGTTCTACGTGTATAAAATTGAAATAATATTTGCTCGTATTGACTAATTGATCGCTCGTATCGACTACTTTGCAATCTGGTATGTTTGAAGAAAAGAAGACGAAATGAGAAAAGCCATAAAAGCAATGTATACGACCTCCCCAAAAGCATTCGTGGCACCGACGGATCCTCGTTCAGGATGCGTGCAGGGTTTCGGTACCTTAGATATCGATGCATTCAGCGGTACCGCGTTCACCAGTTGTCGCACTCGACGTGACGTCGTTCCCACTAGGCCCCCGCGAGAGGAAAAATTACGGGTCGCATGAAAAATGACGGTAGGTACCAACGGAGCTCGCCCAGCGCGATCCCGCGCGCGCGTGGACGTGTACGCACGAGTTAAATCCTCCTCCTTCCTCTGGATTTTCTTCTGCCGCCGGTGGGGCGCGTTACCTGTGCGTGCCGCGGATCCGCGAGCATCCCTCTCCCGCCTCTCGCTCCTCGCTTGTACGCGAAGCACATATATATTTTAGCGACGCTCGGGGGCCCCGCGGGCGGTCCCCGAAAGTTTGCCGATTTAAGGATCGGGTGGAGCATAAATTGAAAGTAATGGCACGGTGTGTACGTGTCAGGTCGGATGTCGACGTGCATCGTTGACCGGGCCGCCTCTCGCAGCGGCGGCTCTAACCCGACGGCGCGCAAACGTTGCCCTATCACGAAAGCCGCGGCCTTTTTCTTTCACGTCCGCCACGGCATGTCGTTGGTCCGGGCATCGGCGGCTAATCCAACTTCCCGTGCTACGATCGCTACGCACGGCAGCTTGTAAAACAACGTGGTACCTCGGCCGGTGCGTCGAGCGGAGCGCCACGACGAACGAGGACGAAGACCGGGGAAGCGAGAGAGGACGAAAAAACGAGACCATCCCCGTGCACGAGATATGAAAAGGGACAGGGAGAGGAAGGGAGGGCTGCAGAGAGAGAGAGAGAGAGAGAGAGGAGAGAGAAACGTCCGTAGCCGTGGGCGCGATAAGGTGTCTCGAGCCCCAGGTGATGGCCAACCACCTACTGGGAGTTAAGAACTCTAAATTACGCGTGGACATGGGTTTATGTCTTCATCGGTTACAACCAACGACCGGTCTCCGTGGAACTGACGTTCCGGTTATTCCCGGAGCTTTATTATTATATATTTCTCGCTTTACCCCGTCGCCCCGCGAATAAATTGTCGGCGCGTACGGGAGAAAAAATAAACGGCGGAAAAGACCGGGGGAGGAGAAAGGAAGCAGACGGCTCTCATAGTTACCGCCGGTGAACGAGTCGACCGAACGTTCAACGAGAAATTAACCGAGGCCTCTTCTGTACGCCGCTTTTTATCCCGTTGCTAATTAACAAGCATCGCGCGGCACGGGTTAATTAATTATTTTCGAACTCGTTCGGGCATACATTCGCAGGTAGGTACCCTGGATTTGCTTTCGTTCCCCGCGATGCGTAATCGATGAATCACGCTCGATGAGAATCGTGACGAAATTTCTCGTTCATTTCTTTTTTCGATCGGTGATGTAACACCGGTTATGTGTTGCGTCGCGTTACTTTGTGTTACGGTGAAAAATGAGCCATTGTTAATATCGGAAGTAATAATGTTTGGGATAATTAAGCTATGTTTGGGATAATTAAGTAATTATTGTTTGGGATAATGAAGTAATTATTATTTGGGATAATGAAGTAATTATTGTTCGGGTTATGTTACATTGATCATTGTGGAACTGTTCAGACGACGATACTCGAAAAAACAATGAAAATCGGTATCCATCATACGCGTATCGCCGCGTGAAACCGGGATAATGCACACTTGGCGTGTAACAAGTTATTCTCGTGATAGAGGAAATAATAATTTCATCAAATTTATTGTATCTTCAGTAACATACTTCGTGCTTTTTAGCGCTGACTTTTCACAAAATTTGAACGCGTGACAAGTGCTGTGTAGCACCGTCGTAAACGTTAAACGAAGGCGTTACATAAAGTGAAGGAATACAGAAGGCCGCGCAAGTCGTCGGTCGACGAAAACTACCTAACTTTCTTACCAGGGAAACGCCTTTAACATAACGTAATATCCTAACGCGGTTCAGTCATTTCCTGGTGGCCATATAGCCGTCCCTAAAGCGAGTCCCTGGGGAGAATTTTGTCAAAGGATCTTTATTCTACGTGGACGTATAATACACTATTGCGCCTCGAGCGAAAGGGAAACGTGATACGGTGAGTGTCACACCGCAAAAATTTCGATTACGCACCAACGCCTTCAGAAAGATCGTGATCGACCCGTTTTCTCTCAGTATTATTTCACGACACCCAGGATCGTAACAGTAAATTAAAACGAAGTAGATATTCAGCCGTTAAACATTTATCACTGATTTCAATTCTAAAACCAACTCTATAAATGTACACAAATCTAATATACAGGGTAATCCGTTAAATCTGCAACCTACGCGCGCGCGAACAGACGAAAACGGCAACACCGCCTCACGGACGCATTCCACTACAACCATTCACCGGCCCGGCGTTCGGAGGGCTGCCAGCGACCGCTGGACAGCAGTGATGCCCGAGCTTCGAAAATTGTAGGATGGTCTCTTTCAAATTAACGTCGCAAAGAGCTATTTGAAATTTCCCGGCCCGGGTTGGAGAATTTCGGGCCTTTTTCGTATAACTTTTGAACTATAAAAGATATCGGAATGCAATTTGCGCCGAAAAATGAGGAAAAATTATTCCCTCTTAATGATGGATAATTTAAAATATTCTACGTTTACATAATTTTTCTTTTATCAGTTTTTTAACTATAATTGTTGTGAAAAGCTTTTGCAAACTGTTTATTTGATACTGTATTTAATGCTCTGTTTAAAATTCACGGTGTTGATAAACAATAGGCTAGTTGTTTCTGTATCATTACTTTCATAAATTGAGAAATCAAATTTTTATTCAATTATGTGTTAGTTCTGCAAACTCCAGAATCTATTGTTCTGGTTTTATTTTTTATAATTCTATCCTTAATGCAGTGCATGCATAGATCGGACGTAACGGGTAACTAATGGGACGTGTCTTTGATTGTAGCGGTGCTTGAATTTTTTTCTACAATTTTTATGTCTGAATGATTTAACGTTTTAGCTTATGTTAATATCATTTTTTGGAACGATGTGCCATTATTGTCGCTTTTACAGGTGGCGAAAAATCTCCCCGTACAGAGGTATAGCGCCGCGGTCAACCCTGTCGTAGCTAAAATTTTTGAAATTAAAACGAGTACGAGACCAGTCGACATTGTTTTCAAACCTCATTACAGTAATCTGTGGTGCGAGTGGTAAACCGATCATAAAAGCGGAGCGCGCGGCTCGCTTACCTGGACGGGGAAATTCCGCACAGCTCTTAGCGACGTTAATTTGGAAAAAGAGCATCCTAAAATTTTCGAAGCTCGGGCATCGCTGCTGTACAGCGGTCGCTGGCAGCCCTCCGAACGCCGAGCCGGTGAATGGTTGTAGTGGAATGCGTCCGTGAAGCGGTGTTGCCATTTTCGTCTGTTCGCGCGCGCGTAGGTTGCAGTTTTAACGGATGGCCCTTTACAGAACTCGTAAACCTGCAATATACTTCATAAATTAGGCACTAAGTCAAAAAAATTACTATTCCCAGTAGATTGTATTTCTTTCACCCTCAATAAACGATCCATTCTGCCTAAACATTCGCAATCGAAAAGAATCAATTCGAAAATATTTAAAAGTACAAAGACAATAAAGTAACTAATACGTCAAATAAAATCCTGGCATTGTAATATTTTATCGTTACTTTGCTCACTCGCACGACACCGTAGCCGAAATACAGCGACGTTGCGTCTCCTTAATCACTCACAGTTCTTCGCGTTTTGCAATTTTATGACTGAGACCGCTCGCACGTCACACCGACGGATACTCTTTCGCCCATGCATGATTGGTTGATCGCTCATACGAGACCGAGCGCAGTTGGACTTGCAGTTTTAAATATTGAAAACGTCAGGGGCTTTGAAGCGGCGGCGGACTGACTGCAGCGGACAGAAGGCTCGCGTTTTGTTTGACGTTCAGCGTATTTTCAGAAATTTCAACATCGTACATCGCCCGAAAATCCGTTCTGCCGTCGATCGATGGAATCACGGCCAGAAACATAGAATCGCCCGGAAAAAATGTATTTCCGCGGCGCGCAACGACTTCAAAACGATCGGATGGCAATTTAATAACGACGCACATAAAAAGTTCGACGTCCGTGTCACCGTCGTATCGATAATACGTCCGATACACTCGTTATAACGCTCATGTAAAAGGGAAGAATCGTGCGATTTCGCGAAACGTTAGCTCTGGTCACTGTTAAATTTTCCACATTTAATTAACGATTCTGAGTGGACGAATGATAATTTGAAGAATCCTTGTAGAAAGCACTGTAAGTTCCAAAAATCAAATTCTATAAGTATTGTAGTATTACCATTGGCATTGGGAATATTTTCCGATAAAAATTTATCTTTTTTTTTTAATTTTGGTACTTACAGTGTTTTCTACAAGGACCCTTCAATCACGTTTGTGAAGTAAGTCTGTTACCATTAAACAGGAATTACTGAAGAGACCAAACAGTAAGAGGCATTTGAAGTAGCAAGGTAATAACATTTTTTTCCATGCCACATTTAAATTAAATTTCATGCGGTATAGTTGTTGTGGTGATCCAAATTTCGCGGCACGCTTGCACGATCCTTTCGAGTCTCTTTCTCTGATAATTACAAGAAGGAAAAACAATGGGTTCAATCACGCTGCGGAACAATGACGAAATACAACAATTGCGTGCAGGACCCCCCATGAAGATACGCGCCCAGCTGGTAATTGGACGTTGGCTTGAAGGGAGCCCTACGTGCCAAGTGCTGAAACCCCTTCGCCGCTAGATACTTGCATTGTTTATGCCTCTCGTCCGTTCTACGTGCATCTTGTACTGTTATACCGGGGGTAACGGCGTGATACCCAGTTAAGGACAAGCGATTCTGGCAGCGCTTACTCATTGTTCGAGGAAAGGATCACTGGCCGCTGCCGAGACGCGGTGTCTCATTAACGAATCAAGATTATGTCATCGCGGAATGTTTAGAGGATAAATAAGTGTGCTTGGAAACGTTGTTTTTAGGGTACGTGCGGAGTAGTTTAGTAGAAAGAAGTGGGAACTCAACTAATTAACGTGGAACGAATTAGGAAAAATTTATAGAATTCTTAGTATCTAAATTTTTAGTAGGTACACATATTCTTTTCTACTCTTCTAATATATTGATCTTTCAAGGTGTGAATCCACGATGAGATTTTACACGAGACTTCTATCGTGAGACAAACATCTCAGCAACAACTATACATGTAAATTTTGGAGATAGTTATTATGTAAATAATGGAAATAGTCGCGAGAGATGAGCTTCTTGAAAATATATCATGAAACTTGACTCATAAGAGTCTAATTTCATGAAACTAATGACAAAATAATTAAATAATTCTCTCATGAGATTAAAGTCTCACGTGAGACGCGATATTTTTATCTCGTCGTGGATTTTCACGTTTACAGTTTCTTTGAATTCTACTTTAGTAGCTTCATTTGCCTGGAGACTACACTGTTAGTCGGACAGCAAGCAGTAGAATTGATGAGTAATGGGCAGACACGTGAGCCAAGTCGGACTCAATCGCGCGTATACCTTATTAATCTTGAAAATCGATCTTTTGAAAACGAATTATTAATACTCTTTATTTTGAAGATGCTACAAATTCCTCCCCTTTTTGTGTAGCATACGTATGATGCCTGAAATTCCAAGGTACAATAGAAAGGGGTAAAAGGAAAGACTCGTCAAAATAAAATCATTTATTCAACAGATTGGTAATTACAAGTTAATGAAATATTTATAAGTGATGTTTGAATAATGGGTGCACATCAATCACCGTGTTAGATCGCGATTCCACATTTATATTACACTATGTACTTCCAGTGTCAAACAATGAATACCCGATAACGCTCGTGTCGATTCTCACATCTTATTCGATTCTAGGCTAAAACCATGAATTTAGTTTTCTACACCGCCCAGGGCTATGCGAGGAATAATAGCAATGCAGCGCTCATAGTCAATAGCAATCGAAATGAACGGTTCGGTTCGCCACATGCGCCACTGTGCGGGATCATGTCAATTTTCGTCGTGATTTGAATCCAATCGGCAAGCCCTCCTGCAACCCCTCGAATTCTCCGTATCTCCTAAACACCAGGCCATTCTTAAACAGGGTGTGACGATGCACTGAATTTAAAGGAGGGAAAAGAAAGAAAGAAACGAACCCCTGTAGTTCTGACGCATGAATTGTTCAACACGGTCTTTCAATGTATGTATCCGACAGTTCAAGTATTTCTTATCCGTTAACTAAACGTACAATTGAGGACTATACAGCAAGAGGGGTGCAGCTCCACCTTTTCCAACTTCGAGTAAATTAGCAAAAACTGTTTATAAACTTATTTCTTTGGCTTAAGATTAAAAGGGAAACTCTAATTGAAAAATATATTTTTTCACACAACAAGTATCAGTTAATTAAGTCGATAAGTTTTTATTTCTATTTTCGGCAAAAAAATATCCTATAATATTTTTATTTATTTCCAATAAATTTATTATCGGATGTAGAATTATTTTTTACATACATTACACGTCATTACTCATAAACTGTAAAAAATTAGAGCTGCACCCCTGTTGTCGCAATGTCCTCAATCGACAATCTTTGTTTATACAAATCAGAATGTCTGGTACGACACGCATCAACTGCACTTCATCGCACTTTATCGCAACGTGCGCATAAATTCAAGGGGAACACCTGTATTATTGGCTGCATTATTGACTCCCATGGAACCATTTCGTATAACGACGCGTTACAGTTTACAGGCACACGCAGAACGCAATCTAAATATTGGCGCCGTAATCTAATGGATTGTAATAATACCATTAATAAATAATTGGATTCACTGAGCGCCGCACGGCCGGTATGCTGAAAGGAAATATATTGCGTCCCGATTGCGTTCAATTCGATGTTCCGTCCACGGAGAAATCCACGAAATTTATAAATTCCGTCTTGCGAGTCGCGCGTCGCAGATCCGATTCTAGCAATTAGAATATAAAAACATTATTCCCCCGTCGTTTGAATCGCGAAGTTCTTTGAAAGCTTGGATAACCAGTATCTTTCTCTTTCTCCGCGGCGACGACGACGACGACCGGTGGGTCTTTTATTTCTTAGGGAACACGGGATGAGCGTAAGGGGCTTGGAAAGGAGAACTTTTTAAACTGCGGCAGCGTAAGGAAAATGCTTTTCTTTTAATTTTAGATAAATACGGCGAGGAGGAGCGCGGCGGGCCGAGTGCCCTCTTTTGTATTCACCGGGGGTGGAGCTGTAAAACTTTCCCGGTAATTGACGGCCTCCTTCTCTGGATTAATTCAACGAAAATTTGTGGCCGATCGTAAAGGTAAACGGGGCAGAAAATTGATAGCGTTATCAGAAAGGCCTTTCAATTATTTTATATCGTCCAGTGCTTCGTCCTTTCTCTGCCTTCTGTTTACTTTTAACAAACAGGACTCGTTTAGTTTCCACTATCATCTTACTCAATTTTCTCTCTGCGTATTTCTTCGGCTCTTCGATAATAGCAGCTATGAATAATATTAGACGCGATAGATTTATCGATCTAAATATTCCACAGGAAACAGAGCCACTTCTGATTAAAGTTAGGAAAACTTTTGCTAATGTAAAACATGTTTAATTTCCCTTTCTGTTATTAGGCGATGCAGGCTTGCCGATTCAGAGTCCTAAACGCTACCGAGTCGTCTTACTTTTGTCGCGATTTCCTATTTAACAAGGGAAGCGAGGCCAACGCGCGGGAAACGAGGTACGGTAGACAAAACGTTTCGACGGGAATGTTTCGAAAATTTCGTGCTGGTAGGAACGTCTCGGAGCAAAAAAGCAAGCCGAAGCACTCAGAGCGCAACTTTTCCATCGGCGGTCCGCCCGGGGGCTTAAAATCGTGAGGTCTGGGGCTCCCTTTACTATCCGCGCGTATTCACGGCCCGAGGTCTGAGATTCCGGCCATCTGTCGAAAATCCTGATTTTACATTTTCCTTCTCCTTGTTGTAAGTAAATCGCAAATCACGCCGCTACGCGGACGTACCCGCTTTCTTCCTCGAATTCGAAAGCGTTATCCTGTTCGTCGTGCGAAAAGTCAGAAGCCACCCCGTTCGATCCTCGGATTATCGAATTTCGATGTCGATAATTCCTCATGGCTTTGTTTCTTTATTTCCGTATAATTCGTCGTAAACGAAACTGTGTTGTAGCATATCTCTTGCCTAAATCATACCATTAGTCCAATTATGCAATATTATATTACGTAGTAAACAATTTAGTAATGGGGTGCACATTTCGTTCAAATATCATTTGTTTATATATAGAATTATGGGTGGAGTGCACATTTCGTTCAAATATCATTTGTTTGTATATAGAATTATGGGTGGAGTGCACATGATATTGTTAAAGATAATAAGCGTTGATCACGTGAGAACAATATTGTGCATAAATATCGTTTGCAAATTAAATGGAATTACATCTTTTTGCAAGGAACACTTGCATCATGGAAGCTTTATACATTCAGCATTTCTTTCTTTGCCGAAAGGGTGTACGACCGATTTCTAGAGATTAAATGACTTACCTCCACGCGATTCAAATTCGTAAAGCAAATTATCCACTCGGGTCAATTTAAAATCATTTCCTAAGTAATCGGTGACAATCGAGTTAACTTGGGTTTCCTAGCAGCAACAGCGAGGATTCTCGGGAATCCTTTGCCTGCAGAATTTTCGTGAAAACTGTGAACAGTAACAGGCACCGACATGGCTCGAAGCTTTGTCCGCTGAAGTGGATACTACTCGCGAAATGTCTGAGGCACTATAACCTCCGAACTTCGGTAATCACATAGTCCGATGCACCGCAAAGCGAATCCACGCACCGGAATCTCCTTCGCATGGAAGACTATCATTTGATAATTCGAGCCAGCGGATTATTAGCTTATCAAAGCGCGCCTCGCTGTGCAACTGAAGTCACCGAGTGTTCGGTTCGTCGTGAAGGATTCCGAAAATAATCCAGCACACCTTCGAGCTTCAAGTGAAAGCAAACTCAAAGCACAGGTTCAAGTTACCTCGAATCAAGCAAACATATACTTTCCTGCTTTCACACTTTTGCTAAACTATTCGGAATATCCCATTGGCTTATTTTTAAGCCTCGTTAACGTAGAAAATTAGTGGACGTTTAATAAGTTTGAGATACGTTATTAATGAACAAAACACGCGATTGCACATAGCCTGCAGGTTTGAAACTGAAGTCGAAAAGCCGATTTTTAGAGCTGGCTGATATCAATAGGATACGTAGGACAAATCTCTTCTTCTTAAACAAATGTAGATGAGAAACGGGCCGGATTTCCAGAAGATGTCAAGATCGCCGCAACCACAATCACTCAGACTGTCTTCCTCGGTTACAGCGTTCATACGTCCCATGAGAAACCCCTTTTTCTCTCACCCCCGTGGGTAGATTATTGGTACGGCGACGGAGCACAATCGATTGATACTTGAATTTCGGGAGGCGTACATGTGATGCCGGAAATCGGGGAAACGAATGACATGTTTATTACCGCACTTTAACAAATTTCACAAACGCACCCGTTCCTAACGGCTTGCTAGACTTTGATTCCTCATCTCAATATATCATTACCCTCGTTCCATTTCTAGCACTGCAATCTCTTTTAAAGTACTCTCCCAAATTCACTGTGCCTCTTTAAAGCAAGTATACCCAAATATGTGTCTATCGAATCCAACGCATTACGCTTCAATTAAATCTAAATATAATCGTTCGCGTGCTCCAAAGAACACGCCTTGTTTCGATAAGAAAATTAAATCCAGCATTGTCGTGAGAATACATTGTTAGCGAATTGTCTCTTCGTTATCTAAACGATCCGTGTACTTGTCACGGAATCTTCACGCTACTCCATTCTTTACCGTTTATCGAGGCACGGTGACTCGCGCGCACGCTTTCGTCACAGCCCGTCAAGTGCCGATACGGTCTTTATCGCGGAGATTAGTGGAACAGATTCGCGCGGAGCGTATCATTACGGTCGAGAGGTCCATTCGTCGGTGGTTCGCGGGCCCGGACGGTTAACATCAGCACAAGCGTTTAACGAGAAACGAACGTTAAATACGTCAAAATATCATGGACCCCGGCTGGCGCACGGAGGTCGTACGGTTTAGCTAGCTTTGATCTTTACACGTAACCGGCGCACAGAGTCCGTTACAACGGTAGGTACGTATACCCTCCAACTGCTGTCGCTTAACAACAAAGCGACCTGTTTCGTTTCGGTATACGTTTCCTCTCTCGTCTCTCTTCGCGGCTCCGGCGTCCTGCGGGTTTCTATCGTCCCTTTACGGTCTCCCGGGGAAAAAGATGAAAAACGAGTTAATGTCTAGCTGGATCCAAAGCGTGCTCGCGCTTTATGCCATTTACCCCGGATGGCTGGACAGCACAAAGCTATCAGGGAATTAACCAACCGTTTCACGTCGAATTTAAGAATCAGGGGTCCTTCAGACAACGCGAGTCTTCCTTTCCTCTGCACTGAAGTTCGAATTCGCGGACGAAAAAATGTGGCTAAAATGTGGCTAAATTGTCTAAGCTTCTTTAGAGAAGATATCTCATGGGCTTCCTAAGCTCGTCGACTTAAACCACCGGCGCCGCATTGGTTGCGCCAAGGAACACGAGCTTTCGAATCCGTTGCACATTGAGTGTCGGCGGTGGGGCTAGTGGGGGCCGTCGAAAGGCGGCGCAAATTCGCGAGGGCTCGCAGAAACGGTTCAACGAAATTCTAGAGCCAGAGGTCGCCCGCCATAGGTCCACCCTCGCTTCTAACCGCGCATAAACGGCAAGGATAACCTAGCATTTTATACACAAGATCTATAGAGCCTAGGCAATAACGTTTAGCGATAATTCTAGGGTAGCCCGGCCGCGAGCCCTCGGGCCTTACGGATGACTTATGCTCGCTCAAGTTATTTGAACTCCCCGGTGCATCGGGTGGCACCGTGGATCGTCCTCGACGTCTTTGTCGACCCGCTGTGTAAATGTTAGCACATAAGACGTACGCGAATTCCGTCCTGTTGTCTCGCGGATAGAGCGGGTAGACCTTGCCGGTGGAAATTGTATGCGAACCTGTGCAATCTCGCCGTGAAAGGGACACGCTTAACCTGCTATCCTCTGCCGTGGCTTATCCACCATTCTTCTTCATCCCGATCCCACTGACTTTGCAGTTAACAACCGACGGAGCTTCATTTTTAATCCGCCTGCAATCCCTCTTCAAAAAGTGTCTTGTTTTCCCCCGTTGAAACGCGCTTTCCCTGATTTCCTACGCAAACTGTAGGATTAAATGTTGCGGCGTTAAGGTGGGCACATGGTAGTCGATGTGTACTTACTTCTTTAACTGAAATGTAGAGTAACGTACCTACGCTTGAATCGCATTTATTCCTTCGAAATGCTTGAAATTAGAGTCTCCGCGTTCTAATCGCTTCTCCCTTATTCACCGCCAGTTTCCACGCCACCTCCGCTCCGGGCGTCCTCAGTCCCTATTGACGAGCACCAGGGCGCGCGATCGCAACTAAACGTGACACGTGAGCGAAAACGCGACAAACGCAAGTGCCCTGCGAACTGCGGGCAGAGCTCTCGCAATAAAGATAATTGTATTTTAATCCGGGCAGCGTCGGGCGAGGGGCACAGTGTACGACGAAGGAGGACACTCCCTCGCGCGCGGAGAGTCCGATCGAGCCGCGGGTCCGTGCAGACAGAGGAGAAGGCAGAGAGGGCGGAGTTAATAGTTGCAGTTGTGGCGACTCTCGCGGACGAAAATCGGAGAAAAGTCGGGAAAGAGGAAGGACAAAGAGGCATGGATATGGCGATGATAATAGAAATACAGAGAAAGGGGAAGAAAAGTTTCGTGCAGGTGAGGGTTTGAAGCGCGCGAGATAGAGAAAGGGGGAGAGACAGAGGAGAGAGAGAGAGAGAGAAGCGTGGGCAGGGAAAGAGAGAATCCGTTGGGATCCCCCCAGCCTCCTGGCGTAATTCTGCTGGATGACAAGACGGGGGTTAGAGGACAGGTGCTACTGACGCCTTTGATCTCTTTCGCATTACACGCTGCGGAGTATCGCGCACAAAAAAGGGAATTATCAAAATATCCTGGCTGGTTGCGCCCGCTCCCGCGGAAAGAAACTACGATCGATACCCGCTTAGGGTCATATCAGCTATGACGTTCTCTTTTGTTCCCTGTCTGCTCGCCATTTCGAATCGTTGCTCTGTGTTCCTTTTAAATATTCCACCTGTGCCACCCGTATACCTGGCCCGCGAAGCGAAGACAAGGAACCCCTCTCAGATTCGATCGCTGTCGCCCTCTGTTCCCGGGATAATACCGGTAGGTGCATTGAGACGTCGACTGTTCAGCGAGTTCTGTACGGCCCGCTGTCTATGCCGCGAGACCGGACGAAATCGGTAATTTCCCCTCGAAAATGCCACCTTAAAAGCGCCTTTCAATGTACGACACGGGTGTGTGGAGGTAACTCAATTATCCGGCCGTTTTTTTTTTACACGCACCAGTTTGACGCCCGATTGCATGCTTAGTCGCGAAACGACGCAGTAAAAGGGGGCCCGGGAACACCGGGCCGGTACCGTGCGAAACGGGGAGCCGAAGATTTACAGCGCGCGGCCATGGGACCGTAATCGGTACTATTTATTGAATATCATTTATCATTGACCAGACGCGGTCTCGAGACGTCGCGTACGAGCTGGGCCCCAAAGGTGGCACGGTCGTGCGTTAAAACGGCCGAAAATACCGGCTATTAAGCGTAACGTTACGGCTATCGATACGCGGCACTTGCCAATTACGAATACACGAAGCACGACGCGCAGGCCGTAAGAGACGAATTATCGTTAACTCGAAAGATCCGAGGTGTCCGGGACGCCGCGCCGCGCCGCGGGTACGGAACGTCTACCGACGATAATCAGCACATGTCGGTCCCCGTGGCTGGCGGGCAAAAACTAGGCAGTGGGATTCCCAATGGACTCCGAAAGCTGTTGACGACAAATCGAGGGTTAAAATACTATCGGTAAATAGTGACTGGAGCGAAGGGGACGGCGCGTATCAGATGGCAGGAGGGGATTATAGCCCTAATTTCGGCTATCCGCGTGACACTCTAAATGAAGTAGCCACGCACCGCTCCCATGGCTGGGAATAATCAATCCGGGGTCTCGTAGACGCGCGCGGACTGCTCCGTGTAGCTTGAATTCCTTTGATTGCTCGATCGCGGTTTTGAAATCCAGCCGATGAAACGGGTCCGTAAGGGTGCGAATAAGGGTGAGATTTTACATGAGACTTTTCTATCATCGGACAAAAATCTCAGCAACAAATGAATGTAAATAATGGAAATAGTCGCGAGAGGTGAGTTTTTTTAAAATAGAGTCGAACCTCGATAACTCGAAAATCTCTGCAGGACGAAAATTTTCTCCACAACTCGAAAATCTCGAAAATCTCTGTAAGACGAAAATTTCCTCTACAACTCGAAATAAACTTCCTCAACTCGAACTATATTTTGTATGTTAAATTATCGAATTTAGGAAAACTCCGAGCTCTACAAGTCGAAGTTTATTTCTACATATGTATTACGAAATTTCGTAGAAAAATCTCAAAATATTGAGGAAAATGTTTTCTCTGCATTATAGGTATATTTGATTATATGAATTATTGAATTTGTTTTGCTTTACAGCTTCACAAGCCGAAAAATTAACAGTCTCCACAAAGCCTCTGTAAGTCGAATTTTCGATTATTGAACCTCTCTTTCTCGAAAATTCGGTAAGCCGAAATCTCTATAATTCGAAGATTTTTTTCCCTCCCCCTGAGATTCGAGTTATCGAGATTCGACTGTATATCACGAAACTTGTATCATGAGAGGCTAGATTCATAAAACGAATGATAAAATATTTGAATGATAATAAAATAATTGTCTCGTGAGATTAAAGTCTCATGTGAGACACGATATTTTTGTCTCATCATAGGAAGCAGATTTATCGCTGTGAAATATCCTATACTATGATGAAACTTTGATGATCACGATGCTCGGATAGCCGAACGATTACTATTTCACGTGAAATAATATCATTTATTACTGAATATGTATTGATAATGAATATGTATTGAGCTGTCATTTATATCATTGTTTCTCTTACTAACTATTTTTTAAGGACACCTACACTCGAGTTAAAAAAGAGATTGAAATGATTCGTTGACATTGACGGATCATTTTGGGTATAATTCTGATTTGCGACGTGTGATTATATTATGTCTCATGTGATCAATCGCATTATCGTATCCGCAGAACATTGATGGATACTCAAGTTTAATACGCTCAGCGTGAAGTACGAAAGTATCAAATCCAGCAAACGTCGATAGATATAAATACCTCGGGTATAATTGCAGTGATTTATTGGCCCCTCTTCTGATATCTCAGTTGCATGTATACGTTCCGAAATCTTTGTTATCTTGATTCATTCTGGGATTCCGTCTGGCCGCAGGATTAAGACAGCAATCGTCATGTGAAACGCAAAAGTCTGCCGCTTCGTGATTAAACGACTCCCTTTCCCAACGTGCTCGATAATTCACGCAATTTTCGTTAATCCGTGGTAATAACGCGGCGCCGCTGATTAGATAAAATCACCGTGACCATGATCGCGGGCAAGACAGCGGTTAAAGTTATTTCCACCTCGACCGAAAGTCCGTCATAAATCACGTCTCGTAGACGTCCACAATTCTTCTGCAATCTCGCAAAGCGTTTTCAGAGGAACCAGCCCTTCTAGTTGCAACCCTTCCCCCCTTAACGCTGCATTCCTCCAAGATGACCCCTTTACGTCTAAACTACGGGTAAAAAGATTGCTTTTGCTAGATCTCTCTAGTCTGAACATTGCAGGCAAGAGGAGGGCAAGCTCTCATTCAAGCAATATTAAGTAATAATTAATTATTAAGGGGGAACCTCATTTAGGATGCTGAAAACACGGTGATTTTTAAGAATTATTCTTTCAACAAATATAAAGCGAATCTTTCTAAAACTGTAAGGGTGTTTTACTGTATATTCAGACAACAAGAAATTTTTTGTATTCAAGAATAATTCATTTAACATTGTTTTATTGCTAGCGGATCCAATTTTTGTCTAAAATAAAAGGCTGAAATTTTTCATAATTGACATGAATTTATATCGTTAATGAATTAACGTTTTGGGACTTTAAAGAAAAATGAACGATTTTGACGGAATAATTTCGACGTTTTTATACAAAAAATGGTTTAATTTCATTTCTGCGTAAATGTTTTTTATTTATCGACGATGGTTGGTCAGTACGTAACTGAAAAGCCCCGGGTGAAGTCAATCGGTCAATTAAATTTCTACAGTGTACACAAGTTTAGAAAACGTGGTTTCGAGAAAAACGCGTTGAAACTTTTCGACCGTAGAGTATTGTGGGGCAAGAGTGCGCACTTAAAGTTTAGACTTCCCTAAAATCCTTGGTATTACACTAATAGTCATATCATTGTGTAAGAAATAACTACTATCCCTTATTATTCGATAGGCAGTGGCTTCATGTAAATGTACCTGTTACAACTTATATAAAATAAATATTTCCAAAAAGTGTCAAATGCGAACTTTTACCCAATATGTGGGGCAAAAGTTCGCACGTTATGGGGTAAAAGAACGCAACGAGAAATTTTCACAAAAGTGTTTTATTTTCCTGCATAAAATAGTTGTGGTAATATAGCAAAACGACTAATAGTTTACAATTAATTTGTTTTTAATCAAGGTAACAATAATAGCACATAACATTACCCCTACCTTCGTAGTTTGCGCGGGCATGAGTCTTCTTGAGGATCAGTGCATTCTTCTTCACACGCAGGGCAAATTTTTTTTCCATAGACGTTGATGGTTGGTTTATTCTCATTTTGGAACCGATTCGTGTTGTTCCTTTGAAAATTTGTAAATGCTATTTTTTTAATAAAAGTTATTTTTTGGATTTTTGTTGCTTTCCTAATTATTTCTTTGCACGTTCGCATTCAGATTTTCGTTTCATTGCTTCAGTTACTTCAAGCTGATATTTAAATAGGCAGTTTTCATTCGAATTCTTGGCCCACTGCATTGTGCGAACTCTTGCCCCCACAGCTACTTTTCCATTGTTTAATCAATCCTGTTATCTGTGAGGAGAACTGAAAACTTCTATTAGTACTTTTGAATAGAAGAATTTCAGCTCTTTCAGACGACGTATTAATCAAAATATTTACTGATCAATTTACAGGAATAATATTGATTCCTAAAAATGAGAATATTACATCAGAACTAACGAATTCAGTACTTACCGCATTGTACGATAACAAAACGAAGCACAGCTACACAATTCGACACTGGTGACTCTGTTACATCGGCTGTATCTATGAAGCTGCTTCGAATTTCTGACTGTAACTTCAGGAATACATTCTCCAGGAGTATTACTACCGATTAAAAACAAACTATTTTTTCAGCGTCCTAAACCAGGTTCCCTCCATAATAACGAATAAAACTAAAGAACAATGATATCTTCTTATTAGACACTATCCAAAGCTAAAAGTCTCGCTCCCATTCCCCTCGTAATATAATTCTTAATGGCCTTGATTAGAAAATAATTAGAGCAACCAACGGTAGGAATAAAAAAAAAGGACCTTAATTACTTTTGAATCAGCCTTGACCGTCGCTTCTGGAGGCCACGGTCGCGCGTCATTATCCCTCGCTAAAAGCGATTCTTCTACGAAGCAACAGTTTCGCGGCGCGTATCGTGTTTACCAAGCAAGCCCAGCCAAAATAAGAAGAACAATTTCTCGCCTCCTCCACACGGGGTACCTTCCGTGACCAAGTCGGCGGCGACAGACACGCTTTATCGTGGGAGAGAGAAAAAAATGGGCGATGCGTCGGCGTGTTCGGCCGAGTGTTTCTCTTGCGTACCGACTCACCTGCATACCGCATAGCCCAGAAAGATAATTATAGTTTCTCGATCGACGTAAAAATTTCCGAGGATTTCTGCGCCGGGGCTAGCCTCTCGCTTCTCCCGCCTCTCGCGCCGCAGAAAAGTATCGTTATGGGGGCCGGCGAGTGTGGGTGAGGGCCCCGAAGGTGCGGGGGGGTCGGAGGGGATGCTCGGGGGGGGCCAAAGTGAAGGGTTCGCCGAACAGAGATTAGCAGACTGGCCGAGACTTTCGTGTTTCTCGGATCCACGAACCCGTAGATCATGATAATTGTGAGAACAATTCATCAGGTAAATTTCACGCTAAGCGGTCGCCCGATTCGTCGGCGCGCACCGACGATCCGCCAGCCAGTCCATTAATCACGATCTCCGATTGTCGGCCTGGATCCATCCGCGGCGACTGGACGTGTGCGAACTCGTAGCCTCCTCGATCGACGAGATCGACTCGTTGCGTAATATCGCTCCCCCTATGCGAAACACACCACTCTTCTTATTCGTTGCTCGAAGCCTCGGAGACCCCGCATCGTTCGCTAGTAGAAAAGACGCGGAGAAGGTGTTAAACGCTGGATCCGGAGGATCCGAGCTGCGCGCGCTAGGAAACTGCGAGAGATTCTGGCAGCCCCGTGATGGAATCGATGAAAGATTCATAACTTCCTGATTTGAACTAGTTAGGGGTGTGCTCGTCCCCTGCGTTGAAAGAGTTGATTGATGGTACGTGAACTGTGAGCGAGGAATGTGCTTCCAAACTAGCTTTCTGACTTGAAAGCGCAAATGGATGGTTAATCCGTGGTTAATGGCGTCGATAAATATGATGAATGACGTAAACACTTGATGTCTAATTCAGATAGTAGGTAATGTTACGTAAGCATGTCCAGCAATAATCCGTGACGGCAACGTTAGATGGGAAGTGTCTCGTTGTTGTCTGACAGGTGAAATGAAACTTCATTTGTCAAAATCGCGAAGCACTCGCTGAACAGAATCGAAGAATATTAAATCAGCGGGCAGAGGATCCCCGCCATAATTCATAATTCGCAGCCTGCCGGCGAGACCGAGTCGTAAACGTAAACGAATTGACCGTTGTTGGCCGAATGGTCGTTGAGCAAACTAATATACGGCAAAGTGATGTTTGGATTCTTGTAACGCGAGAGGCTGCTCGCGCGTTGTTGACGTCTTCTTTGCGTTCAAGTGCTCAATTTGCCGGCACTTTCTACGGGTGTCCGTGGTTGAAATCACTTACCAGCCATAAACGGAGAACAACCGGACGGTAATACGTGTTTGCACTAATAATAGGTCCTCCGTAAACACAGGGTAGCTTCTACGCTAGTAATTATTATCGTATTCCGCGTAAGTATACTTGAGCACGCTGTACACGAGCGCTCATCGATGAAGTTGCATCATCGCCGACCCGAGCATCACAGCGGGGCCAGATTCACCGTCGCGTTATCATTGATAACGGTGATCTCGTGATTCTGCCCACTCGGTGATCTTTTCCTGTCCAATCCATATTATCTCCCTCGGTTTTCCCGACTTCAATAATATAAAATGAGGAACGTGACGCCGCGGCGGTATCGCGTGGCACTGCGCTCTCATTTCCCTCGTTTAATTATGATTAAAAAAGCATACGTCCCTTTACTATAAATTGTAATGGAATACAGACGAACTTCCCCGTGTCTTTCGTTGAATATCACACACGATCTTCCACTGCGATGATATTTAAAGTCTCCAATCGTTGGTGAGGATATTCTAAAATTACCAACAATATGAACAAAATATTTTCTTCACTATGTTTATATGCAAGCTGTACTATTAAGCATTCTTCAAAAACACAAAGAAAGTGTCCGAACCTCGGGGAAAAAGCGGCGGAAATAACATGCTGTCGGACTCCCACGAGAAAGGAGAAAAAGTAAGACCGTCCGTCGCTGTAAAAACAATACGACGCGACGGCGATTTCTCGCGCGGTTTTCTCACTGCGGCCACGACTCGTCGGTGCTGCCAGAGATCGTGGGAGAAACACGCGCGAAAACTCGGCCGGCCGAATTGGTCCGGTCTAAATGTGACCCTTAAAGTTGCAGCCAACGGCCAGAAAAATGTATAATTACGAGGCATAAAAATAACCATCGCCCACTCGACGCCGCTGGTCCCGTGGCCTGTGTGCAACAACCGTTCCCCCGCGCTTTCGGGTCGTCGCACCCACAACTCGCAGAGATTCCCATCGATCTCCCGTTTCCACCCTGTACCGGAGGATGTTCGGCAAACTTTTCGACAGTGATTACCAGGAGCCAGCCTCGCCTGACCCTGCCGCGGCGCTGTAAAAATGTTGCGTCGTAAGTATAAGGCTGCGAGCGAAAGGGCCCCGGTTCGGTGGACACCGTGGAAGTCGAAGAAACTCCATTCGCCGACCGTCCCCCGTCCATTTCATTCGAGGAATTTCACCGCGAGTCGGGGGTGGAGAGAGAGATCGACCACTTTCGAGCCGGCAATCTTCGACGCGGGCTCTTCTGCGTGACGCTCGCGGGCGTCCTTTGCACCTTTTTCTACGGGATAAGCGGGAATACACTTTTCCAGAGGGGAGGGTAATTCCCTTCCGCGAAGTGTGGAAATACGGTGGAAGCTCCATTATCTGGGTATCATGTTGCCGGAATGTTGCGTTGTCCGAGCAGCGGGGAATATCCATTCTCTTCTTCAGTCAATGCTAATGCGAATCGTTAGGTATAGCTTGATATGAAACACACAATGTACCTACGGGCTCATATGTAATAATGACGTTGAAGTTTAAAGACACGTGGGGTATTGTGGAGCAAGAGTGAGGTATGTACTTAACGTTTAGACTTCTCTAAGAGCTTTGGTATTACACTGATACCACATATCATTGTGTAAGAAATAACTACTATCCCTTATTATTCGATAGGCACTCATATAGCACGCTCCGTTGCATGAAAGTTGCCGGAAGGTTCCATGTGCGTTGCCGTGGAATGTTCCACTGGGGCGGACATAGGAGGATTCCTGCAACCTTCATGCAACATTCCGGGAATTTTCTAGCAATGGTCACGCAACGTTCCGGAGATTTTCTAGCAATGGTCACGCAACGTTCCGGAAATTTTCTAGCAATGGTCACGCAACTTTTCGGAAATTCTACAGCAATGAAGTTTCGGCATAATTTGTGTGATATTACAATACAGAAAGAATAAAAAAATGTAAGGGAATTAATTAAATTACAAAAAATACTGAAAATTAAATATTCATATGCATTTTTGACAAATTTATGAAGTAGATATAAATGTGATCATTATACAGCACAAAGAAACAGTCAAAAACTATTTTTGCACATAAAACCGCAAATTTCGCAAAAAAGTGGATATACAATATTTGTACACTAATCCATCGATATCTTCTTTCATTAATAAGAAATATTCTAGTGTAATACCCGTCTTTTCTTACACAATCTTTGGTATTTTTTTATGAAGCATCTATACAATCTTTTCCGTCACAATTCGGTTCATATATTCATCCGTGTTTCAGTAATGTTTACATATTTTATTAGTAAGTATAGACGCTTCATAAAAAAATACCAAATATCGTGTAGGAAAAGGCGCATCTCACTCTAGAATACCCCTTAAAAGTTGATATTTGAAAGTAAAAGCTTAGAGATACATACTTATCTTGAAAGAAATGCGCATTGCATCGAGTTGCATTCGTTCACAAATTCGCCCGGCTAATTGCCGTTTCACGAGGACTGGATTGCTGGTATCGATGGAAACGCGATGCAGTGCCTGAAAATCGTCCGGATCACCATCTGTCATAACGGATTGTTAACTCGGTTATAGCGCACGCATATCAAATCGTCCACGACGTACCTTAGCACGAAATAGGCAGCGTAGTAATGCGATTTGGATATATAGAGAGTCCTGTGGGATATTACCAGCACATAGCTTTCTCCCCTGTGATACGACAAATGATATGCATATGTAAATACGGTGACCGAGCATTACGAATCGGCCTAACGCTTGGGAAATCTGATTTGCAAACCGTTCTACGAGTATTCTCCTACTCGTGCTAGTATAGGTGCTCGTAATAGTATCCGTTCTCGACTCTTCAATATATGCATAGCTGTGAAAAAGAGTTTTTTCTCCAACGATACACGAGAACTCACAAATATTTGCTTATTGTGAACAATTTTATTCTCGTCTGAAATTATGTTCTCTGTATTCACTCATTTTGATTTTATTCCGCACTGAACCTGTTAAAGACAAGGGTGTGTAAATGTATCCCTTATTTATGTAAAGGAAGTACAGTGTATTTTCAATACCAATTTGTTTATGACGAATACAAGATTACGGCAGAGGAATTTAATTAACTTTTATATCTCAAACTTGGATTTAATTGAAAAATAACAGGAAGTATCGATTTCGTTAAGGTGCACGTAATTTGGAATGCCGGTACTCCAATTTAACTTCACTTTATAAACTTAAAAAGAAACATGTAGATTATTGTAGATAATGAAATTATTTTCTTTTATGATCTAATAAAAAATCACAATATAGGAACAATCTTAGGTGAATATAAATTCAAAGTCTTCAAATTAATTGCCAAGATGCGGAATTATTGCACCAGCCCAAGCTCCAAACCAACGCGGCGATTACGCGCGAAACAAAAGTATCGCTAAGCTTCGAAAATATTCCAAACAAGCTTTAATACTCGGCTTCGCCCGAAATTTAGATTCTAATTTAATAAAAAAAATTTCTAGTTTTTTCTGTGAAAATAATCACATTCATCTGGATTATAAAAGCATAATGGGGAGAGACACATTTTGTGATCTCAGAGTTTATTGGTCGAAAGTTTTTAGGCGACAGACGAACACATAAACATATTAGAAGCTTTCTGCTTTATATATTAAGATTACCTTCACCACTGGTGTTCCAAATTAGCAACATGACATTGAAACCTTAAATTGCATATCACACTATGTATCCCCGAAATAACCATAGGAGGAGAATGCAAATGAGTAGATTAAGTGTTTAACTCTAAAGTGTTTACATATTTTAACCATGTTTAAAACGATTATAAAATTATCATTATTTTAGTTTACTTCATTCTTGGAATATCGTAATTGAAACGTAAGATACTCAGCGCTAATTATTCAGCAACTGAATATTTAGATGACGTTTGATTATTATGAAAGAAGATCGAAAAGGGTGTGAAACTGGGTGGAAAAATACGGCTTCCTTTGGATTGGTCCAGTGACCTCGAAACAACAACCAGAGAGTAGTCCAAGGGAGTTTAGTTTTATCTCACGGTCCTTGGCTCTATCGGCGGTGCTCGGATGATCCCGTTAACAGGATCAAGGCTCGTGGCAGACGAAGGGTTCTTGTTATTCGCGATCGCCTTCTCCTCTGATCCTTAGGGACGAAATCCCCCTGGATACTCGGAGAATTACCAGGAACGCCGGGATATATTCATTTGCAGAATACACAATGAACGAAATTACTTGCCACCGCAATTCTTATTAGCCCCTCCTCGACCTGGCCGTCTGTTGACGTTCTACATTATGTCTCTCACAGCTACATACCGCTTCTTGCTTCTCGAATACGTGAATAAAATAATCACTCCGATCCCATCGGTTGTACTTCACTCGATTGTAAATCATTACTGATATACATCCGCGGACTGCGCAATAACCGATTTCGTATCTAATTCAACTCAAGTCTGGAGCCACTTCCCGTACTCCAAATTGATATCAATAGAGTTCTTAATCGAAGATAAGGAAATTGTATCGGGGAACATTTGGTAACACGAGACATCAACATTGCCGTAATCAATGGAACGAAGCTTGTGAAATGCACCTCGAACCCTCCTACGCACCTGCACAATTCTCTAGACTTAAGACCCTACTCTGAAGCAGGCTTTTGTCAGGGTACTAATGATTTGCAAACTTGTCTCCAGACTCCTCCTGTCCATTACAAAGTTTTTGTCGAGAGCCTCGTATGCGAATAATACAGACACCTTTAAGTGTACGGATATCACCAAGGATTTCGATTACTACAATGGATGAAGATAGTCGCAAATGTCTTTCTTCCATTGGAGATGTGTTCATTAGTTCTTCAACCAATGTATCTATCTATCTATATTGTATATAATTCAAATCCAATACCACTGATAATCACGATTTCTCTGGAACCATTGATCCAATGACCATGAAATTTGGTAGGTAGGTTCCTCTTGGCCCCTAGGTGCTCGCTAAGAAATCTTTTCAAAAAACTCCCTCCCCTTCACCGAAAAACCATATTCTATATCTATAAAATTCAAATCAAATACCACTGATAATCACGATTTCTCTGGAACCATTGATCCAATGACCATGAAATTTGGTAGGTAGGTTCCTCTTGGCCCCTAGGTGCTCGCTAAGAAATCTTTTCAAAAAACTCCCTCCCCTTCACCGAAAAACAATATTCTATATCTATAAAATTCAAAACAAATACCGAGAGCGCCCCTCAATACCGTAGCGAAGCACGGGTATTTTGCTAGTCTATTATACTACAGTCCCAATCATTTAATCGTTCACGTCATGATTAGACCACCTCTAGGAGGCATTCCACAAGAGCTTATAATTAAAAGATAGTGCTGTCGATTACAATTTGATCAATTGGCGTCTATCATTGATCGAAATTTTCACAGATAGAGTGGCCATTAGAGAGCCACGACGCATCGTGCTCAATCTCGTTATCAGATTAATTACCTCCGCTTTCTCGGAAAAGAATCCGATAGCCGACGTTATCGATTCCGCCTTGTTCTCACAATCAGAGCTGCTGAATTTTCAAATATTAAGAGTGTCAATTCTTATACGAATGTGATTCTTCGCGTCGCAGATAAAGATCTAATATTTTTGTTTATCCTTATCGAGGCGACGTATGCTCTCGGCGTGTGTATAAATTGGTCAGTAGAGCTTCTGTCAGGTACAGTATTGCACTTTCTGCCATCATGTACAGCCTGAGTATTGCCCTCGTTCTCTGCCTGGCAGTCGTCGCTCACGGTAAGTAAAAGCAATTACAGGCAATGCCTGTAAATACCTTATTACGGTCCAATCTGTTAACATACTATGCAAACATACCATGAAGTTAATTCAAGCGACAAGAATCAGACGGAAAGGAAGTAAAACTTTCAGTAACCAGTGTTCATCATGTCTACCAGATTCAGCCATCTGTTTTAAAAACATCTTGTGTTTTTCTATCACATTTTCATTCTACTCTCTATTTTCTCTGAATGCGTAGTGTTAAAGTGGCAGCAAGTCGCCAGCATTTGCATCCTCCTAGTGACTAAGTAGAACCAAAATTGAATATCGAGTGCGAGGGTAGTAACGTTGATGTGATTTCGCTAACATAGGCCTGCCTGGACCCCAGATTGTCGGCGGCAAGGATGCACCTGTGGGAAAATTCCCGTACCAAGTATCCCTGAGGAAGAATGGAAGACACTTCTGCGGTGGATCTATCCTCAGCTCGCGTCACGTCCTCACTGCAGCTCATTGCGTCGCAAGGTATGTTTCACGGACATTGTTGTTCAGAGGGTCGATAGTCAAGCTCTCCGTGGTTACTCGTGGACGGTTTAGACAGTTTTCGTTAGAGCCGCAAATTTTTTAACAGTTTTAAAACCTTCACGATTGAATTGCTGCTTCTTCATTAGAGCATTGTATCTGTCGACAGTGTGTCCAGCCCGGGAGCCGTGACTGTCCATGCCGGAACGAACAAATTGGACAGCACCGGAGACGCTTATGAAGCGGAAAAGATTGTTTCCCACCCCAAGTACAACTCTTTCCTGGTCATTAACGATGTGGCGGTGATTCGCGTCAATAGAAACATTGCCATGTCAGCCAATGTACAACCGATCAAACTGGCATCAGGTAGCAACACATACGAAGGATCATCCTGCATATTGTCTGGATGGGGAACGACTAAGGTCAGTGATAGATGCTGTTTTAAAGTGATAGTAGGTAATATTAGAATTAGACGACGCGTGCACTGTGACTGAAAGTGATTTTTCTGATTGCAACTTGGGCAATAGCGAATCTCAGGGAATCAAGGGTAGTGAGTGACACACGATGAGAAGAATATGGCGAGATTGGAATTATTCTGTTTTGGTGTGCAACTCGAGCGCAGAGAAATATTGTTAGATATTCATTTTGTTTGCAGGCCGGCGGAACTCTTCCCAACATTCTGCAATACATAAACTTGATCATCGAGACTAAGACGAAGTGCAAACAGACCCATTGGAACGTGCGAGACTCTCACATCTGCACATTCACCAAATACGGCGAGGGTGCATGCAACGTAAGTTGAATTAATGGTTCTAACTAATATCAGACACTTTGTTATGAGAATAATATTGAATCTACAAGCAACGTGTGAGCGCACTTGAGGAAACTGAATTATCAAGCATCCGTAGTGCGTTATACTAAGATACTGCTGTTTAACGTATCGAATTTTTGAAACGTTCCTCCTGCAATTTACGATCACCTTTCTTCTTGTCTCTTCAGGGTGACTCTGGTGGCCCTCTGGTTGTCAATGGTGTACAGGTCGGTATCGTTTCCTTTGGAATACCGTGCGGCGTTGGAAAACCCGACGTATACACCAGAGTATCCTCCTTCGCATCTTGGATCAAGGAACAGGAAACTTTCCTTATGAGTGAAGAAGAGGCCCAGGCTAATTTCGATATGGTTTAACCTGTGATATTTTACGCGTAACGCTCCTCCAGTAAATTCGAAATTATGTATGAATATTCTAGGAGATAAATTATGACCTCTTGCTGTATTTTCTTAATTGTACAATCGAGAGAATATTACCGAGATACTATCGAGACTTCTGCTTACAAAATTAGTTATCTAAAATAAAAGATACATTCCTTTATAGTAACTTGTGTATCAGTTCCTATCCTCCTCACATTTACAAGCCATCGTATAGTTATATAAATACTGGCAGGCGTAATTGAAGAAAGTGTGATAAAAATATTCAAAGTACCGCGCACCTTACCGTGGCATCTACCAGATGGTCGTAGAATTAATCGATACGTTGCTCCTCAGCGAACGTCTGGCATTTAGCGAGGTATGATAAGAACTACGCGTGGGAAAATCATTTTAGATAAGCTCTGTGCTTGATAACACTACCGTATCGATAGATACCTTGTTCCGAAATTCAGGTCATTTGACCACAGACCGGGTATAGAATACACCTTTCACCCTATTGTCTTCCGTGGCCCTCGATTTTGAGGCTCTAGAGCCCCATTACCATTTCCCTGTCGTATCCAACGTTAACGGCTAAGCAAGAAATAAGAGTGCAGCGCTATAAGCGGTAGGAATGAAAGTTATAATAGCGGTGAGAATTTAGATACAGGGTGTCCCGATGTCGAATTAATACACCATTTTCAAAAGGCAAATCAAAATTTCTTCATTTCTTTATCAATCAGCAACTCTACAGACCCATACAACGGAGAAGCATTGTACAACTTCGCTTACGATATAACGAATCTCTGCTATCTTATAATTCCCAAATAAATTATTTGCGGACATGGGTTTATATTAACTTCTATACCTGGTCTGTGTCCTTATCGTTTCCATGTCGCATGCAACGTAATCAATACAGAGTGGAATTCGATCTCAATCCTACTACCGGTTAGAATTGAAACTAGCGAAATGCGAAAATACTACGAAAAACGCAGATTTGAATCGATCTGGATCAACATTATGAACTAGGTACTTATTTATCACTCATTTTCGGAATCTAGTAATTACTACTCACTGAGTTTATTTCGTTAACAACTACCTTTAAGCGTTAAATAAACCATTAATAGGTCGCGCACTTCGGTACAATCTAAAACGGCCTGAATGTTACGACTAATTTCAAGAAACCTTTTGCATAATTCCGTTTACCAATAGATTTCGATAGAAACCCAATTCGTACATATTTCCATAAATTTCGACCATAAATATTCTATAAATACAATCGCGAGATAAACATTTGTAGGTACATACCATCACAGACCAGGTATAGGATAGACCTATCACCACAGACCAGGTATAGGATAGGCCTATCACGCAATGTAATTTTGTGTCACACGCTCGGGGGGCTCGCGAGCCCCCTTACCATATTCGTGTCACGTGCAACGTTACCGGTGAAGTCTCGACACAGATTGTAACGCTTCGCGTGGTAGGAATTAGAATTCAAGAAGTGGAAATTTAGGTCATTCGAAACCCGCGATTTACAAATGATTCTGTTTGAGTAACAATTTAA
This sequence comes from Andrena haemorrhoa, assembly GCA_910592295.1. Classification (NCBI taxonomy): domain Eukaryota; kingdom Metazoa; phylum Arthropoda; class Insecta; order Hymenoptera; family Andrenidae; genus Andrena; species Andrena haemorrhoa. The sequence goes on along the minus strand of OU342944.1, from coordinate 3,929,217 downwards.
AGATCGTTTTATAAACCAGTTTCGTGCAACGACCGAGAAAGAAGGATCACAACAAAACAAGAACTCATACGCCTTTTAACTTTGCTAACCTATTCGGGTTTATTTAATGCAAAACAAATTTGTTTCACATAAAAATTTATATAAACAACAACATTATTTGTGGAAGACATGCTTTCACGATGTAACGTGGAATACCTCACCAAAGAATTGTAACTTAGTATATTTCAATAAGGTGCTGAAGCAGAGAGGACTTTAAAAATGGTCAAAAACCCATCAATTCGAGTATATCGCTGAAATAATCCAACTTGTACTTATCCTTCTATCTTAACACTGTACTCGTGTTCTGGGGTCCGGTACGAACAATCAAACAACATTCCAAGTTACATTGTACCATAGTATTGCAAGTTAAAGAAATTCTTATATGTAATTAGAATATTTAACGATCACAGCTATCAGTTCGGTTCTCACCGATTACCAGGTCTCACCACGAGGAGGTTGCTGCGTTTCGAGACCCGTAGAGAGATAGATGGAATCAAAGTTCCATCGATCTCCCTGTACATGAAACCCTACTAAACCAAAGAGATGGATGGAGACAAAGCTCTATCGATCCCTTCGGTTTAGATGTAGAATCTAGGGAACTGCCAAGCGGTCACTCGATTAAAAGAAATTCAAGAAAGAAGGAAAGCCGAACGGTAAGCATGAAAGGAGTATTGGACGGCGCAGTTCCTACCACCCTGCTGTCCGAGTCGAAAGGGAAAAGCGCTCGGCGCCTCCCAGACGATTCCTCTTGCACCGTGCGACTCGCCAGGAGCAACACTAGGTGTGACCTGACTTGAGCCGACTAACCCGGAGACTGGGTACCGGACCGGGTGACTTACGCAGGCGGTGTACCAAACGGTACACCCCCTACGCCCGAAACTTTTCCCTTTCGACAAGAACACCAGAGGATGAAACCGATCCACCCATACCGATTCCATGCTCAGTCACGTGCTTCCGGAAACGGAAGCAGCGGTGACCTCCTCATCCAAGATGAGGAGCCAATAAACAAACAACAATGCTAATGAGTTAGTGACTACTTCGCAATTTTACATGGGGCCTTAAATACTTCATGCTATAATAAATTAACCTAGGCTTCCTTAGATGTCACCTTTCACTCACTATCACTTTGCACGATCACTTTTCACTATCACTTTTCACTAGTTTCTTTTTAAATATATTATGTTATTAACTCCATTCCTCGCGTAACGGTGAACCTGAAAAGCTGAAACAATCAACTGCGTTAGTAACGGTGTGGTCGGCCTGGATGGAAATTAGGCAAAAGCTTATTGAGTTGGAGCTGATCGAGATAATTTCAACCTATAGAAGAGCACGCACGAGCATGCGAAACCATCGCAGAGATAAGTACATGAAGGAGAGCAGGGAAGTAGAATAAACCATCCAAAACCATCGATGAGATGCATGACAGAGTGACAGAAGTCATACAAAACCATCGAAGAAATCGACGAAACGAAATGAATCATGGACAACCATCGAAGAAATCCACGAAATTAAATAAATCATGCCAAACCATCGAAGAAATGCATGAAGTAGAATAAACCATGCAAAACCATCGTTGAGATATATGAAGGAGAGCAGGGAAGTAGAATAAACCATGCAAAACCATCGGAGAAATGCATGAAATATGACAGATCATGCAAATCCATCGAAGAAATACACGAAATAGAACGACTCGCGCAAAAATCCTTGAAGGAATGCATGAAATCGGACAGATGATGAAAAACAATCGAAGAAATCAGTTACAAAGGGAGGGAAATCAGTTCTGACCTTGGCAGAACAATACAATTTTAAATGGCTTAACGAACCACAAAGTTTCATCGGCACCAACCGAATAAGGGTTGTGGCAGGCGGGCGGGGGGGCGGGGGGAGAACCAGGGTTGAAACCCTGAACAGGTCCCCGGATGTCCTCCAAGCTCGGAGGACCGACGACGACTGAGTACATCGAGCTCCGTGAGCTCCCCACGTAGACTTCGAGAAACGATGTCCCCCGATCAAAACAAGGACGACTGTTATTTACAACTGCGAAATCCAACGAATTCTTCGGTAAAAATGGATTTTCCGCTAAAATATCCATTCCAGTGGCTATTGCTATGACAAATAATGTTAACAACATTTACACTAACCGCCCAGTATATATTATTATTAACTATGATCGATAGAACTCGAGATATCAAGCAATTAGTAGCATTTGGCCTTGGATTTGCAACTACGCCGAATGAATTCTCTTTTATTCTCAATGTTTAATCGTTCGATACATTAATGTTAATGCTTATACATATCACATAGTATTATTTATAATGTATAAATACATTTTAGTTGAACCTGGTGTAAATGAATCGTTGCAAGGATATTTATAATACTTCGTCGATGTTACCATACACACAGTCGGTATTAAGGCGGGTATAGATCGTGAAGAAATTGAGAGGCATCTCGCGGTCGGCGAACATAACAACTGATGTTAAACCCACCCAAATTTTGCAAAAACCACTTACAACTACTTGCGTTGGTTTTAAAAATCTGGTCCCGACCTTAACCTCCAAAGACAATGAATAGATTTGAATACGTCGAATCTCAATTACACGCAAATGAGAATTATATAAGGCGTGACATCGGCGTACGTTTATACGATGGCGATGTCAAGGTATATACACGTGTATAATAATTATGACATTTAAGCAGAATGAAACCTAACCTCTAATTTGTTGACAGACAAACTTCGAAGGTGGTGAGTTAGTGCTTACAAGCCATAGAATTCTCTGGGGACAGCCCGGCGATATATCGCGTGGTCACACATGCCTGTCGTTGTTCCTTCATCATGTTATCTTCTTCGAAGAGGAAGTTCCCGGTCCATTTTCTTTTGGACGCAGCAAGAAGGTTGTTGTACATCTTTCTGAAGCTAGAATGGGTATACCTTTATTACATATGCTTCTATATCAAGGCATTACCACGAAGTTTTAATACAACATTCGCTCCTTATAGATAAGAAGCCTGGTCCATCAGATAATAGCATATACAGTTACATAAAATTATCATTCAAAGAAGGTTTAGATCCAAATTTCATCGTGCATTTATCGGACATTATTGTGAGGCGGACTTGGGAGCTCGCGCCCATCGTGCCTATTAATTACCCCGATTCTAATGCGCAAAATAGCGGAGACAATGCCAAGCCGCTTCCGCGAATAAAACCGCGAACCGGCATCATAGGCATTGAGAGAAGCCTCCAGGAGCAACAGAAAGCAACGGACGAAAGTATATCGATGGCATTTCAGGATCTTAAGAAGCTCATGGGAATGGCCAAAGACATGGTTTCCATTTCGAAAACCATCTCGGCGAAAATACGGGTGACTCTCAACAGTTACTTTGTAAAATTGGCATTCATAATCAAAGACCATTGCAGGAGAGGCAAGGGGACATCACGGAGGACGAGACAGTCAGATTTAAATCCTACTTAATGAGTCTCGGCATTGACGACCCCGTCACGCGAGACGCGTACAAAAGCAGTAATGAGTATTTCAAGCAATTGGCGAAACAGCTGGCAGATATTCTAGAAGAACCGATTAAAGTTAATACTAATAGATGTTAATTGTTAATTAATATCAGCTAGATGGTATATAAGATAACTTGGCAAATGTTCTTTTACAGGAAGTCGGGGGGATGATGACATTAACAGACGTTTATTGTCGCGTGAACAGAGCTAGAGGCTTAGAGCTTCTGTCGCCAGAAGACTTGCTGAACGCCAGTAGGCAATTAGCATCTTTGGGTTTGCCTGTAGTATTAAGAGTTTTTGATAGTGGAGTTATGGTTCTCCAAAGTCGATCTCATGATGATAATGCTGTAGCTGACGCGATAGCTGACTTGGTATGCAAACACGTAGAATTTAGAAAGATTTTATATGAAATTCAATTCTATCGTTCCGTTGCAGATAAAGGAAAAAGCATCGCTAACGGCAGAAGAACTCGCGCAATCGGAAGGTATATCAGTTCTTTTGGCCCGCGAGAGATTATTAGTCACAGAGAAAAGAGGAAAGGCATGTAGAGATGACACAATTGAAGCACTAAGGTTCTATCCCAATTTATTTTTGGAAAGAGATGATTAACACCAATTTTCTTACTGACACTTTAAACAGCTATATTTTATCCACAATATAAAACTCGTTATTGAAACTATATATTTTCGTGCCGTATAATATATATATATATATATATATATATACGAAACGCGATAAAATTGAGGTAATCCATTGATTCGAAAGCAAAAAAGTCCGTCATCCTTATTTCGAAATTAATATCTCTTCAAATTTCCGATATTTTTAATAAATAAGGGGGATAAGAACGTTCAGGCATCACGAGTGAGTGTAAGTACATAGGGCAAGTTCCACTTACGCCCAAATCGCCCACGATCGTAGGATCTTTCCGTCTTTGTAATAAAATGAATATCATAAATGATATGTTGCTGTTTTCTAGTCGTAATTTATAGTTAAAAACCTGTATTTTCCGATAATGGTTCTTTCGCAGATGTCTCTTCCATATTTTAAGAGATTTTCATAAATTTTGGAATGTTAACCACGGACGATTTGGGCGTAAGCGGAGTTCGCCCATAATGATCGGTAATTTCAAACTATCAGTGTGTCATTGTTAGACATCCTAAATACATAAATATCTTATATGTATATATAGTAAGTAAATAAATATTTTATATGTTACACGTGCTGTTATAATTAATTCGCAAAATACAGTGGGGGACCAAAGTATGTGGACACTTTAAAATCGTATAACTTGTTCAAAATTAGTCCAAACAACTTGAGTTTTTTTTAGAAGCTAGAAGGATTAGTTTGCTGAGTGACGTGCTTCGTCGTTTTGAACAAACTTGCAATTGGTCGGAATAGCAAAGAAAATAGGAAAGATTTTTTTCAACTGTTTTGCCTGTGCTCGTAATGAAAATTTAAAAAAATGCCTTTTGTAGATTGAAGTAAGTTGTATACACGCCAAATTTCATCAAAATCGGTTAACGTTGCTCTGAGCTATGAACGCTTAGAGATCGCAGAATAAGGTCAAAAATCGCTGATATCGCGAGTTACCGAAAGTTGAAAAAATGATCTTTCCTATTTTTTTTGCTATTCCGACCATTTGCAACTTTTTTCAAAACGACGAAACACGTCACTTAGCAAACTAATCCTTCTAGTTTCTAAAAAAGACTCAAGTTGTCTGAACCAATTTTGAACAAGTTATACAATTTTAAAGAGTGTCAAAAAGAGTATCCACATACGTTTGTCCCCCGCTGTAAATACCACCCCCAATGCGCTGCGAAAGCAACTAGAGAATTATAGAGACATGCACTTTTCGAATTGTCGAAGTTGGTAGTGCGTACCGCGCTACATCACAGGAAGGTGACAACGCCGGAGTGCATTGTAAAAGTTATTGAAAATGCTGTTGTTCTCAACAACTCTGTTGTTCGTTTAACCGGAAAATGGAACACAGCCGCAGTGACTGAAAGCGTACTGTTCTAGTTTAAGGCTAGAATGAAAATATTTTTTACCGCGGAATCGGGAGAAGCAGCTTCCGCCAAGGGTCGTGTACACAGTAGCATAATTTAGAGGATTACTCGTAACGCGAAGCCTACTATACCCTCTTCGAATCACGAACGACATTAGAGCCGATAATACTTGTTCCTTATTATCTTAGTTTATTACGCGAAAGGAAAATAAAACTTTCCTAGCCTTGCTTGCAAAATGGCTTTGCCTCCAAACTACAAGCAAGTAGCAATGGCTACATCAAACATTGTTGCATCTAATCGTAAGCATCCTTAAGGTTCACTCTGTCTAATTCCACTTCATATATTCCTCAGCAAACTAATGTTTCGAAAACGTCAATTATCTTTCAGAACGTCTCAGGGCATCCGGCGGAAGTAGTAACAGCTCGAGTAATAGCGTAAGTAGATCCTCTATCTAAACACGACGTAATCGTATCGAAAATGTGATACCACTGTTTATCGTGATCCGTAGAAGGATGCACAAACCCCGTTTATACAAACGCCGCACAGCCATCCGGGATTTACGCCGCAGAAGGTTGGAAAGAACACAAGCGTACGTATTCTCTTTCGGTTACATGCGTTTTATGCATTGAAACGAGTCTATCAGTTTTACAAAGCTAGTTGAACCTGACTTTCGTGTTGTTCGAGTAGGCTGATTCTCGTCTGCCTAAGCCACCCAAGCCGCCAGAGAAACCGCTTATGCCTTACATGAGATATAGTAGAAAAGTGTGGGATCAAGTGAAAGCTCAGAATCCGGAGTTAAAGCTATGGGAGATAGGAAAAATTATCGGTCAAATGTGGAGAGACTTGCCGGAAGAGGACAAAACGGAGTTTATCGAGGAATACGAGGCGGAGAAAGTAGGCGTCGTAGTATTACTTTCGTACAGTATTATGAATAAGTACTAACCAGTGTTCTTGTATCGATTAGGTGGAATATGAAAAGAGTTTGAAAACTTACCACAATTCGCCTGCGTATCTAGCTTATATCGCAGCTAAGAATAGAGGAAAATCTGGTAAACGTTAGATATCGCTGAACCTTTCTTAAATATATGCAATTCCGTATAGAATTCAGTAATATTTTAATTTTCGTTTCGTGCAGCATTATGCGCTGCACAACAGAATAGCGACGATCGAGAGAGCCACGAACGTTCGTCGGGCAGTACTAAAGGGCAAGCTGCGCAAGATAGGAGGATAGACATTTTGCCGGCAGAGGATGATGACGGTATGTACGCACGTTACACGTTGAGTACATAAAAATTTCGTTTATATAGGGTAAACGATACAGTAGTTGACCACCTAAGAGCTTCAGTTTAGGTAAACGCTATGGAATAAGTAACTTGAATTTTATAAATGAAATTTTGTTATACCAGGCGGAAAGAACAGTATCGAAGATGATTATAACACCAAAGAAACTTTGAAGAAATCAGTAGTTTCGATATTATGCTATTGTAAAGAAACATAACTCAAAATTGTAGTTATTGACCGGTCATGGCATAGTTGGTGACCGGTTCAGGTACAGTTGTTGACCTCTTGCTGAATATAAAAGAAAATTGCATATTTTTTACTTTAAAGTCACTTTTATTATTAAATTCGTCTGTCACCATATCGAAATCAAAGACATATTGTCTTGGCGGCAGGGTGAGTTTCATATGCACCCTTCACGACGTATGCCGTGCATTTTGCCGCGGTCTCATTGGCTTCTCATTCGCTTTTTTTTATTCTTAAACTTCTCTCTCACCTGCTCTTTCTTTTCTTCTTCTCTTTGTATCTCTTAGCCTCTTTCTTTTTCTTCTTTTGATTTTCTTTTCTTTCGTCAAGCGCCTTTGACCTCCGAATTATCGTACCGACCCCCGTACCAATGAAAAATCAGATGTCATCGGAGGTGCATACCCGAAACCATATAAAAGTAGGGCAGATTGCCCCGTGCCTGCAAAGATCTAAATCAATTTTCGTCGCGATCTATCAACGTGAAAATTACGAGTGGTCAATAACTGTATTACTGTGCATTCGTCGAACCAGTTATTGAACACCCTCCAAAACATAGCATAATCACGTTCGACACGACTGGACGTACGACGAATGTTAGCATTGGGCCCTTGTCACCTATTGTGATTAATGGCATTCACGGCAAACAAAATTGAACAATGATTATACAGTCATTAAACAAATCGCCGCTCTAAAGATGCTCGCTAAGCCCTTACCTTCTTCGAGAGTTGAAATTACACGTTTCCTTTCCGACGATCTCACGGCGGAATGCTTGTACTGAAATCATCGATTCTTGGTTGAAACGAAAGGTTCATTAGACTATGACGGCAGAAATTTGAAGTGGTCAACTACTATACCCCGGTGTCGTATACCCTACATTTATTATTTTACAGATCAAGATGATGGATATTCCGTGAAACACGTTGCATACTCCCGGTACACTCGAAATCATCGTCTGATTAATGAGATTTTCAGTGATACCGTAGTTCCTGACGTTCGCTCTGTTGTCACTACCCAACGAATGCAAGTTTTACGCCGTCAAGTACAGTCCTTAACTATGCATCAGGTATAACGACTACAACACATAGTAGTTTTTAAACAAATAATATAACGCGATGAATGTGGGTATTGAATTTTTAAATATTTACAGAAAAAGCTTGAAGCAGAGCTTCAACAAATAGAAGAGAAATTTGAAGCAAAGAAACGCAAATTCATCGAGACAAGCGAAATATTTCAAGAAGAATTGAAGAAAGTAAGTTATCTGTTTGTTAAAATGTATAGTGGAGTGTAAAAGAAGTTCTTTTCAGCACTGTAAACCGGCAGTAGACGAAGAAACTTTTAATAAAATGGTGGAACGCCAGTATGAAGCTCTTAGACGAGATAGATTAAAAGGGACAGAAGAGAATCGTTCGGATGGACCTGCATCGAGTGAATCAACTCCGAATTCTACACCTACTCCGACTCCAGCACCTGTTAATGACGAAACACCATCTGATGTAAGTACAGTTTATATCATTTTAATTATAACAATGATACAATACGCTTTACGTAGGTCCCCGATAACGATGCAATAGAGAAGAAACCAAATGTATCTGAGAAGCTTAACACTGAAATAAAGAAGGAAGCATCGCCACCATATACTGAAAGTAAACTTGAACCTCCACCGGTTCAAGCAAATTCGAATCAACATACATCCAATTCAGGGATGTATTGCGGGGCTGTTAGTCCGATACAGCAACAAACACCGCCGCCGCCGCTGCAGCAACAACAGCCCCAGCAGCAGCAACCGCCTCAACAACCACAACCGCAACAACAGCCACCGCCAGCTCAACATCAGCAATCACAGCCACCTCAACATCAACAACCACCGCCAGCTCAACAACATCAACAACCACCGCCGCAGCCGCATCAACAGCATCCGCAACAATCAGCAAATCAACAATCGCAACCACCCTCTTTGCAACCTCAGCAGCCTATTACAACAACAGCAGCAACTGCTATTATAAATACAAGTGCACCAACAATTGTGAACGCAACTGCAAATGCACCGCCAACTATGCCCCCCGTTTCTTCGCCAGCTCCTCCTATACAGCATGGTCCTCATCAGCAGGGGATGTTAGCTAATCATTCGATGCCGCCTCATCAGGGAACGCAAGGAACCCAGGGAACTCAGGTGCTTCCGCCTCACGGACCAGTCTCTAATCCGCACACTCCCCAAATGATTCCTCCAAATCAAGGCTACAGTCAACAGTATCAACCAGGACCGACCCAACAAGCCCAGAATGTTCCGTTAGCTCCGAGACCTCCACACCCGTCTTACACTTATTCTCAGCAGCAATCCTATCATCAACCGTATCCGCAATACGCACACCCATATTATCAACCGTATTCGCAGTATTCACCGCACACCATGGGTCGCCCACATGCCCACGGCCCTCACAGTCCGCACAGCCCTCATTATCATCCACAGTCTCCTCACGCTATCGGGGAGAATAATACCGCTAACAACAGTGTACCTGGTTCAAGCACCGCTTCCGCGCCAACTTCCGATGCCAGTAATTCATCTTATTCCCCAGCATCGGGACACTGCGAGAACGAACGTTCCGTTCCGTCAGAGAATCAAGAGGGCCAAGTAGATATTAAATCAGGATCTGGTTAATTATTTTTTATAATTACATATAACTATTTATAGAATTCCCTTGGACTTTATGTAAAACCGTAGAGCTACATTTGAATATTGATCCGTTTAAACGATTATAATGAAGTTGCCACGCTCGTTCGATTTATACAATAAAAATGCATTGTTAATCTTTCTTTTATTTTTAGCAGCGAGACGGTCGATAGAACGGTCGTTTCACAGCATGACATTACTTTTATAAAATGCCGCAGAACGCATTTGTACAAGATGTTCGTGTATAATTAAACATTGGACATTGAATGTACATCAGTCTTTTACTTCACAGGTTTCATTTGCCAAAGCCCGTCGTTCAAGTAATGACAATTCTCTATACCTACTCCTTTGTTCACTTTAGCTCTGCAAATTATATTATTATAATACCACCAGCCGCCTTTTAAACACTTCTTCGTTTCAAATCTGCCCCGTTTACTTACATATCTTCCGTTGACAATGTAGTAGTACCGACAGCTAACGCGTGCTGCTTACCCTCTGCCATAACAGCCTACGTATCTCGAGTTAAGTACGTAATAGCCTTGCGGAACTTTCGAATCGATAATCAGCGTGTAGAATTTAAATTAGGTTTGCGAAGGATACGACAACGGTTGATTTCTCTACAGACGTCATCTTCGCACCTTTCGATGTTAAACCCGGACACATAATGTTCGCTCCGCTGAGAACGAACCGGATAGCACCTTTGTCAACTTGTTGCATTGGTAAGAAAAATGGGTCTGAAATTTTTGAACATGTCAAAGTAGAATAAATTTATAATAGAGCACGAATTCTTGTTCGTATTCGATACTACGTGGATGTGGTACGTGAAAATAGATCGCGGCTTACATTTATGTAGTAATCTTAAGGTAGGCATCCAAGGACCTTCGCGTTGGCGGAAAAACAAAAGGTCCCCTGCCGCGTTTACTATGATTTCTATGTGATCGTGGCTGGCACGTAAAAGTAAATAGAGATGGATTAATTTATTTGCGAATTCAAGCGTAAATTGTAACAATGACTTACCATTTTACGATTCGAAAGGAATCCTTTTTCGGAATGATAGTGTCCACGTGACTCTCTAAATGAGGATAAAGATCTATGATCTTCGAACGAATTCCTTTCTGAACTGACGACTTTAATTGCTGTATACCAGAAACACTCTCTTTTTCGTCGAATCTAAGGATATGTTAAATAAAATCTGAGTTTATTATTGCGTGAAGGTTATGCTACTTTAACGAACGTGATGACGCACGTACTTTTTGAACATCTTCCTCTTCTTTATCAAGCAATGTTACACGTTAGAGAATTTTTAATACTTAAACGATACATTCAATTATACAATTCTTGACTTAAATGCTGATTCTCGTAAAAATTCGATGCCAGCCGGTGTACACTTCTTATAGTTATTATACTATAGTGTCATATAATATATATAGATCAATACCCACACGTGCGCGGGTTGCGTGTATGCAAGGTGTGCACCCTGCTCAAAAATATCGTTCCAACTTCCACTAATGTAGTGGTGGAGAACTATCGATGGTACTATCGATAGTTATCGATGGTCCTCACTATCGAAAACTATCGATGTCTTATTTTCGCTATCGATAGTGATCGGTATTGAAAATTGTGAGTTGATATCCGTGCAGTTCTGATCGCTTTGCTTAAGAACTGCTGCAAAAGCTGATAAAGCATTAAACTGGAAATAATAATTTTTGTTTTAGATAAATTATTTCTACCTAGCATAATAATAACCAAAAACATCGAAATTCATTAGAAAAATATAGATGGTTTCGATGTACATATCGATCTTCAAATATCGATTATAAAAACACCATCGCGCTGGGGATCAGTTATCAACGCTGGTTGGCTGCAGCTCACTTGCATTAGAGGTAGTCAGTGAATAGTGATGGATAAATCACTAGAAAACACGTAATTTACGTTACGTGTAAATTACCTGCCCCGGCAATATAGAGCCTATTAGGGAACTATCCCACATATTTTTCAAGCTTTATTTGTTATATGATTTTGGTTATGTTATGTATGTAATTTACGTGTAATTTACGTGTAATTTACACGTAACGTAAATTACGTGGTTTCTAGTGATTTACCCATCACTGCCCATCGCTGCTCGGGGGTCACGAAATGTACATACCTTGGCTTATTATGCCTGGCTAATCCAGATATATGTGACTATTTTCACTAAAAAAAATGTTTTCTTTTATATAATCAGAATCTAAATTTCGGGCGAAGCCGAGTAGTAAAGCTAGTAGACAGATAAAATAATATGAAGAAGAGAAAAATACTTAATGAGGAAGAATATATCCGGAATCAGAATATAATGTACAATAAAGTTAGCATTCTCTGTGCAAAAGAAGAGACAACGAAGTATTTATATAATTTAATTTTGATGCTGGGGCATTTTACATTTGTTCAGTACATATGTCGATAGATGATTTCGGAGTTCCCGTCTTTGACTTTTGAATTTCGTCTCCATAATCACCTGAAGATGAGATATGGCGGGTATTCTCACTAACAATCAATTCGGTAAACACCGAAGTAATTGTTTAGTTTCCTTCTTGGTGCGTTTGTATCATCTACTTGAATCTTGTCACTGTGCATTCCTGTTTCGTTTATTCAACTCTTCCTATTCCATTCAATGTTTTTCATCGTATTAGTTTATTGTATACATGTAACTGTTGCGACAAGTGAAGCATCAAAATGTAAATAATAATACGGTTTATTATGGACAATATGGTTTATTATCAATTGCTCTAACATTCTCTCAGAAAAGATCTTATTTCTGTTTTAATCTCAAGAATTATGTGATTGTAATATTGTTACATCCGCGAAGTTAGCCAAAAGAATCTTGGACGCGTTAGCTCCGGAGTTTTCGTTAGAGTCACTTCACGTAGCCGCAATTATGTATTCGCATCGGTAGAATAGCACAAGATATTCTTTACATTGCTTCATGGTACAGCGCTAAAGTTTAATATAATTTTTATCACACGTTTCTGTTATTTTCGAAGGAATAGCGCGAGTCAAATTTTGCAAGGTTATGTTGATGTTTGGAATGTAATATGTAGATTGTTGTTATGAAACGTTAATAACATTATGTCTTAACGCAGGTAATAGGGCCAGCAGAATTGTGCCTCAAGATTTCTGAGGGATTACACGAAAGCGCAAAAAAAAGGAAATGGCATATCGCAGTGCATCTGTGCGAATTCGTCACCCAAGTTGCAAAGGTCAATATAAATCTTAGTGCGGATTTCATAATTTTTGTGTTCGATTGGAGAACCACGCAGTCTCTGTTCGAAGTAAGTGCTCAATATTCTTTAATTAATTTTAACACGTTCGTTGCCTACTGTGAATCGGTGGAGTCTCTCCCGGGGCCTAAATTCGAACTCGGAGTGCAAACAGCGCGATAAGCTGGAAGAGCTGTACGATGCGATTTAAATGCAGCCAGAGCCACGTAATTGGACGAAGAGGAGTGTCACCCATATTTGGGTGACGGGGGCCCCCATGGAAGCATACCCATGTTTGGGTGACGTGGCGACGAACGTGTTAAGAACAATCGATTCGTGCTAACATAAAATTCAATTGTTGTTTAAGGTAGAAGCCAACATAAATCTTATAGACCAACATTACATAACATCCGGCGCTGTGTGTCTAATAAACTGCAAGGGAATCACAAATATTATGGGATTGACCTCCCATAAATCGACGAACATAAGAGACAAATATAATATTCGATTCCTATCTGCCAATGTTTTTGTAAGTTCCTATAATGTTATTCGAGATTAGCTTATAATAAGTGTATTGTAATATATTTCACAGTTACATAAAATTTAGTATTATTTCCAGAAATCGGAAGTTTGCATGAAATTGGGCGATAGAATATTGAACTTAACGGAAGCTGTATTGGGTATAACAAGTGGAATCCCTAGTATTACGTTTTCAACATAGAATTTTCAAGTGTCGCCCCTCGTATTAAAATGAAAAAGGCAAATAGCAAAGGTCAAACGTACGCCTCTAGTCAAGAGGACAGCGAGAACGACAGCGACGAAACTGAGTGCAGTATCGGCAGTAATTCTACGGCTGGCACTCATCGTAGCGACACACCCACGCGCAGCGCTCGTTACAGAAGGAAAGGTCGGCGTAGAAGCAAGACTGCCAAGTACAAGCCGTGCATCGACAAGCCTCTTTACAAATATTGCTGTAGCGTTAAAGAGGACCACGGGCAACCACTGTTCGGTGTGCAATTTAATCACCACTTGAAAGAAGGCGAGCCATTGATATTCGCGTCCGTGGGAAGCAACAGAGTGAGCATCTATGAATGCCCGGAGGGAGGTAATATTAGATTGCGCCAATGTTACGCGGATCCCGATCCAGAAGAGAACTTTTATACGTGTACTTGGACTTACGACGACTCTGGGAAGCCTTTACTGGCGGTGGCAGGGTCGCGCGGTGTCGTAAGAGTTATTAGCCCCGTAACTATGACCTGCATCAAACACTATATCGGACACGGTCACGCGATAAACGAACTGAAAGTTCATCCCAAAGATCCGAATATATTGCTCTCAGCGTCGAAGGACCACGCTCTCAGGCTGTGGAATATAAAAACCGATGTGTGCATAGCGATTTTTGGCGGCGTCGAGGGTCACAGAGACGAGGTGTTGAGCGCAGATTTCGATATGAAAGGGGAACGCATCATTTCGTGCGGCATGGATCATGCTTTGAAGCTATGGTCGTTGGACAAGCCGGACATGCAAGAAGCGATAAAACAATCTTACTACTGTAATCCCAGCCGTAGCGGAAGGCCTTTCGATTCGATACTTCAGCACTTCCCAGACTTTACTACGCGCGATGTTCATCGTAATTACGTTGATTGTGTGAAGTGGTACGGTGACTTCATTTTAAGCAAATCTTGCGAGAATTGTATCGTATGCTGGAAACCGGGACGCCTCGAGGATTCTCAGCTGCGCAACGGAGAGACGAGCGCCACTGTTCTGCATCGGTTTGAATTCAAGGAATGTGATATATGGTTCATACGATTTTCAATGGACTTCTGGCAACGCACGATAGCTTTAGGCAATCAAGTGGGCAGGACGTACGTATGGGATTTAGAAGTCGACGAGCCTGGTCAGGCACGATGTTACTCGCTTCAGCATCCCAGATGCACCGCGCCCATACGCCAGACTAGTTTAAGTAGAGACGGCTCGGTTTTATTATGCGTTTGCGACGATGCCACTGTATGGAGATGGAATCGTGAACATTAATGTTTGTGTAATATATAAAATAGTGCCTTTATATTTTATAGAATGTATTACATACTTACTCACTGCCTTCTAAAATGCAGAATCATTAAGTAGTTAAATGAATAGTAGCTTATAAATTTGACAAAAGTATTCTAATAGTAATTGTAGTATACTTTTATTCATAAATAATTTATGAAGACGCATAAGAATTTGAACATTTAAACGCATTATTACTAGCATACTGTAGTAATATTCTGCAAAAGAATGACATTCATTTTTTGTAAATGACATTGCAAAGCAAGACTAAACGTAAGCATATCTATATTATATGGATAGTTGTAATTATAGGAATATTGTATATTTTTATTTCATCGTAATTATACAGTATAATATTTTTCGAATTTGTATATTAATAATTCCACGAAATAAAATTTATTCTGTAAAATGTACAAGTAATGACATTAAATGGTTAGATAGAAATGTTATACTCTAAAAAACATTTATTACGTTACATCTGAACTTTTACAAGAAATTTTATCGTTAGTAACTTCTATACATTAAGTCTAACGTCTTTCATGCAAAGCGGAGTCAAATAGGCTGAATTTTGATTGAGCAGACAGTTTTGAGCGTACATGCGACTACGACTTGCAGATCGGAGAGTTGGAATGAGCTATGTAGTCGAGTATGGTTTCAAATAGGGCTGGGACTATTCGAATAATTTAATATTCGAATATTTTATAAGTATTCGAATGCTACGAATAAACTTCGAATATTGAAGCATTCGAATACCGATGTATTCGAATAGTATGGTGTGAAGTGGGTCAAAATTAGCTTACAAGATTTCGCCCTGACAAATGAACCTAAAACACTTGATTTATAATTCACACCATACTATTCGAATACCGAAAAATTCGACAAATAGCCGAGCCCTAATTTCAAAGCGTTTATTTAATTTGTTATAACTAACACAGATCTATGATATGAAATGTAGCTTATATAATTTTTACAAATAATCCTGAATACATTCTTTGAAATCATATTCGACTAGCTCATTTCAGCCAGGGACTATTTGTCGAATTTTTCGGTATTCGAATATTCGAATACTTGAGTTGCTCAATTATTTGGAGAATATAATTCGAACACCATTCGAATATTTAAGTATTCGAATAGTATGGTGTAAATTATAAAGCATAAAGTATTCAAATATTTAAGTATTCGAATGGTATGGTTTGAATTATAAATCGAGTTCTTTTTCGATGTATTTTCGAATACATCAGTATCCGAATAGTATTCGAATACATCAGTATTTGAATATATCAGTATTTGAATAGTATTCGAATATATCAGTATTTGAATAGTATTCGAATATATCAGTATTTGAATAGTATTCGAATATATCAGTATTTGAATAGTATTCGAATATATCAGTATTTGAATAGTATTCGAATATATCAGTATTCGAATACATCAGTATTTGAATAGTATTCGAATAATAACATTCGATTACTCAAATATTCGACGTTTATTCGTAGCATTCGAATACTTGTAAAATATTCGAATAGTCCCAGCACTCCCAGCCCTAATTTCTACTCGTAGCCCTACCCTCAAAACTGATAGCTCAATGAAAATCGAGGCTATTTAATATTTTTTGTGGAATATCTCGAAAACTTCATCGGCTTCATCATTTGTTTTGTTTTCGACCGTCGCGATGTATTTATGGAAAGAGTAGCTAAGCGGTGGTCCCCATGCTAATGCATACGCTGCCACATACACGTAGGTATCCACACGTAAGTACAATTCATTGAGTAGTAGGAGTTTTTCGCGAATGTCTCGGAAACTTCAGAATGTTGAGCTTTACAGCATATTTAAATTTCATAAAAATCGGTGAAGTGTACCAGCTTTTATGCACAATTACCAATTTTAGTTTAAACCACTGCAATATATTGTTTATTCCCCACGGTGAGCATCTGGCGCATTATCTATCGTGCAATAAGCGAATTGGACTCCATGCTGTTTACGAATATGCAAACACGGTTACTGTACGGCACGTACTTTTAATGATATAACGATTTCAATTGGAACATATTTTCGTCATCGGCGGTCAGCCATAAGTCGCCCCATACATTGTCCAACTTATTAAACGTAGTCCTACGTAAAAACATTTTGCAATTTTTCTTTGTTATAATTTGGACTAAATGCTTTTATAAGGAATACAAGTTTCATGCTTCGAACATCGAATGATTAATTAGTAAAGAATTTACTACAAGCCGTACATTGAACTCGCAATAACCCACAAATCTGTTAATCAGTAATTAGCTCTGCTTATCTCACGATTTCTTACTTTCCAAACTACCTGTAATAATCCTATAATAAAACTATGTTTTAAGGAATAACAGTCGCATGAAATTGAAAACTTGCAATCGTGCAGTAATGTCCGTGAACGAAAATCATTATGTAATTTCCTTTTTATACAAAGTACAGAAATTATTGAGAAATCGAATGCTTGTACATATCAAATACAATGTTTCCAAAGAAGATTTAATAAATAAGCACCAAAGAGTGATTTAAATGTAAGTGTGACACGTGTTACAAAACAAGGGATTTTGATTTTATGCATAATTGTTCAACAATGGATTAACAACAACTGCGCTTCTCTTTGCTTCTTTGTCTTCTTTATCCTCGCCGGCTGGTCGTTGTACCTCCTGTTGTCCCCTGATTCTGATATTATGCTTCTCTTTGAATTCATTTATTATAACTCCCTTTTTCGTCAACTGATCATTCAGCGCATCTATGACCTTAATCAGCTGCAAATAATGAGATACATTTCTTTAACGTTCCACGCTTACAATAAAGTTTTATTTACGCTTATATCGTTGAGAGAAAGGAAGAGCGAATTAACCTGTTCTTTGTTCGTGACCAATGCAGGCATTACATCTTGTACAGTAAGCTCGCACAAAACACCTCCAGTCATTTTAAAGCATTTTCTTTTTGGGTCTACGTTCTTTAAAGTGTCGATCACAATCCTAGAACATGAAATTTGTGTATTTTCGTGAAATGTGCAACTTAACGAGGTATTTATTTAAAAAGGCTAGCACGCTTCGCAGTTGGTTTTCGTAAAAATTGCTTGGTAATTTCATTCGATCGGAGTTCGTTTACCATTGAAAAGTTATTTAATATATATCAGTGGGACTAAAAATGCACGAAACAGAAACGTTTAAAATAGGTTAGGAGAGTCATACTTGTGCTCATTCAATTCCATCTCCATTTCTGACAGTTTATTAGCCATTGCTCTCTGCTCATTGCGAAGTATTTGAAATTCAGACAGTATTCCTGCATTAATTTTCGCAGCTTCCGCCGCCTTTCCGGATTTTTTATTGCTTGCCATGTTAGGAGCTTTGCATTACTTTCTTCCACATACGCGCGCGACTCACACGATTCAACGATCCACCATTCACCGCACGTCACGCGTGACGCTGTTCCCACTGGTTCCCACTTTAGATCGATTTATATAGAATATAGAATATGGAATATGGGACTCAAGCTGGATACGATTAGCAGAAATCTTTGGATATAAAATATTTCATATTATCCAATTGCGAGTTCCTCTAATACTTGCAAACTGTATCTTCATCTCTTTCACTGGAATTGTTTATGTGGAAAGAGATACAAATTTGTTTATTAATTTACGTTTCTGCATTCATCTACATTGAAAGGCCTTAAACCAGAGATACAGTCTTTATAGATTACAGACTCGTTGCAGTTCATTCCACGATCATATCGACCATAATAATTATCATTTTATTGCTTAAAATCTTAAAACAACGTTTTTCAAATTTGTTTACTTCATAAAACAAGAAACGTTATAATCACCTAGCGGTGATATTGTGAATTAAAGCGACCCGCCCGTGTAGTTCCGCGTATCTTCGTCCTTTTCTAAACAGCAGTCCCTTTCACCACCTCTCACTCTGAAAGCCACCTCTTCGCAGTATGCACCCCTGCTACCCCACAGCGCCGAAGCATCAGGGGCACATGACCAAAGTAGGTGGTAGAATTTGATCCTTGTTGCACATGCCACCTCTGTGTCTCACACTTCGTCAAGGACAACCTCCAGCATTATTTTGTGTTCCGGTTAACGCGACAGTTTTTTCCTACTTCTATCAGGAACACATAAAGTGAAGTTAGTCGCATCATATACCCTTGAAATGCAATGTAAATAGAAATTGTAAGCCACTTTCAAAGAGTTTATAACTAATTCCCTTTTAAATAGATAGGATGTGTAAAACATCAATAATTTACAATGCAACTGTAAAAGTGCATAAATTAGCGATATAAACGTAGTAATTTATCCACGAGTATAATAATTTAGTTAAAAGTATATACATATAAAAGCTACTGGTAAATGTCGTCATAGGTTTATGTAATGAAGTGCAACGTCAAAAATTTACAAATTATTTCTAGAGAATCCATAATTGATTAAAAAATTTGTCTGTATACTAACTGAAGCCGGCGTTGTAATTGTTCTACGCGTATCCAACAATGTTACTTAATTATAAAACAACTGATTGCAAATATCGCGTGGGAAAGTAATTAAGGGCCTACACTTTAAGATTCAGCGGCAAAAGTACATAAATTATTTCTGAAAAATCCTTAATTAAAAAAACTGAGTATTGCAAATAGCGTCACATTAATTCTAACCCTATTTGAGTACTGTTAGTATAACTATGTAATTATAAATAAAATAATGACAAGGATTATACAGGAAAGTAGGCAAAGGATGTATATTATGAGATGCAATTCTAAAAGTGCATAAATTCTTGCGAAATGGATAATTCATTCATTCTCCATGATCGTTGAATGCGCTGGGGAAGGAGGTTATATACAAAAATATGCAAACTTGTTTATTTATTTACATATGTGCAAGCTGAGATTATAGGCCTCCTGTGGATGTGTCCACAAATCATTATACAACCATATTCGATAACAAAATTCTATATTTATTACTTAAAAAGCCTTTTGAAAATTGTTCAGTTCTCGAACACTCAAATGGCAGCGGCACGTAGCGGTGGAAGGTGTGAACTAAAATGGGCGTTAAAACATGCCCGCGTGCCAGTCTTGAGGATGCACTCGACTTAGCATAAACCTGGCGTTGACGTGTTTTGACGCCTACTTCAGCTCGCATGGCGTTCAATAATTGCTAATTAATTAATTACAAAGAACATCACCACAGATAGCACATAGGAACGTAATCAGGGGTCTATATTTTGTGATTCAATGCACAAAGTACATCGATTAACTTCATAAAAGCCGTAATTCGTTTGTTCTTCGTAATAGTTCATGTTCACTGTAAAAGTCATACAAACAATAGCATATATTTATTTATTCATTTATTTGCAACCGGAAGTCCTACGTTTCTCGTAGAAACGCTGTTAATCGTTATGTACCCGTATTCAACAAAGAAATTGTTTCTTTAGTAGCGAACCCTAAGCCTAGAAAATAAAAAAAATTCATTTCTTTTGTGTATTTCGTGTATTAGTGTAAACATACGGCTTACAGTCAAGGAATACTTCTTTGCAAAGCGGCTTAACATTTACGAAGTGAATTTAATGTAACAATTTCTTTATCCTTTACGTTCCGATCCTATACTGTCGATAGAATTCTATTTTGTGCGTACCATTCCTCGCAAAGTACATTAGTAGCTTAGAAAATTAAGACGCAGTATGTTTTATACAGAGTATAACACATTCGGTACACTGTATTTAAAGAAATATACCAGAGAGTGAATGTTTATACATTAAATGTATATTTTGTTTATCACTTAATACATTCGTCACACTCACACATAAATAAAAAGTTGGTAGATAAAGCTACTCACAACAGCAACATTGCATACCCGCGAGGATGCAGAATTATAAAAAGAATTTTTGTTCACAAGTACTTCTGACCTACTACGATTCTTACTTAATATAAATTATGGGCAGAGGTATGCGATGTACACTTCGTTTATTATTTAATCGTGATATGTTAAATGCTCCTTAGACATGCCTTGATCTTGCACTCGTCGCAGAGAATCATGTTCGTTTTATATCCAAAATTAAATATTAAAAGGGAATGCGCAAAAAAAAAGGGTAATATAACATTTAAAACCTCTTTTGCGTAACAAGTTTCGCCGTTACATTGATCACCTCCATACATTTGTATGATGTATATATCGTATATACATATTTCAACGTGAATGTAAAATATTATTAATTACTGTACACATATATTTCAGTAGCAAGCCCAGTCACAATTGCAATAAGATACTATCAGCCTTGTAAAGTCGACATGTTACGAAATAATAACAATTTGATACAGGAAAAGTACGTTAAAATTAATACAATATCAGTAATTGTGTCAAGTAATATCAGCACGGTCAGTATCATTAGATACTAGGGCTGGGACTATTCGAATAATTTAATATTCGAATATTTTACAAGTATTCGAATGCTACGAATAAACTTCGAATATTTGAGTATTCGAATGTTATTATTCGAATACCGATCCATTCGAATACCGATTCATTCGAATACGGATGGATTCGAATACCGATGCATTCGAATACGGATGGATTCGAATACCGATGCATTCGAATACGGATGCATTCGAATACCGATGCATTCGGATAGTATGGTGTGAAGTGCGTTAAAATTAGCTTACAAGATTTCATCCTGACAATGGAACGTAAAGAACTTGATTTATAATTCACACCGTACTATTCGAATACTTGGATATTCGAATTATATTCGCCAAATAATTGAGCAACTGAAGTATCCGAATATTCGAATACCGAAAAATTCGGCAAATAGTCCCAGCCCTATTAGATACATGAAAATATATGAACGATGGAAAAAATTCAAATACCTGTAAATGTTATACTGACTATGGTATGGTACCCAATGATGGGTATGAGCAAATTAATGTCCGATCGCAACAGACAAATGACATATAACACTAAATACGAAGACAAAAGGAACAAATTTAATAGAAGTTTCGACAAAGAATAGTCCTACTATTCGTGGCAAATTGCAGTTGTGAATTTTAAGGAGATACACAAAGTCTTATCTGCATACTACAACTGCGAGTTGTATGTATATATTAAAACTAATAGAGATACCGAAGTTTATAATATACTTAACAATTACAAACTTATTAATGATTATAAGCAGTCTAAAAATAACCACGTGTATAAATTATAAAAAAATTTAATTACAAAGTACATATCTTTAGTTGCAGATATGTAAAGTACTATAAATGGGGAAAACTTAATAAAATTCATGTCATGGAAGAAACTGCAGTTTTTTTTACGTGTGATACACGTATATGCATAATTGCATGCATAAAACTATAAATATTATACCACGCAAATACATCGCAGGAATGTATTTCCCTTTCTCCTATTTAAAATATTTCACTTCGACATTTGCGACTACATTTGTCAGATTTCTCATTACAATGGAATTGAATAAATAAAACGATGTTTCGCGTAATGGAAACTTACACGTACGAAGTGTATAATAAGTATAGCGTTGGTGTTCATAATTTCAATGCACTTTTAGAACACCACTGTTTCAATTATAATCGGAAACATCTGTTCGATGTTTTGCAAAAGCATTTGTAGCTTTGTACAATGTTTGTAATCCCAACCAGAAGATAGCTAATAAGTTTCTATGCAGCTATAAGCTTAGTTTGTTTCTCTATAAATAATGATATGCGAGACGATAAAATAAATAAATGCATGTGCGTTTATCGTACGAGAAATTGAGTATTCTATCTGGAACTATAGATGCAAAAATGTATATTGTCCCCTCGTCTTTTGATTATTTCTAGCAAAGAGGAAATATAAATAATCTTCATTGCTGTGAACAATTTCCATGATTCTGCATACAAAACTATTTTGTTCGCAAAATTTCTGTTCCTCTGAAAATACACTCTAAGAAAATCCCGTCGCGCGTAATATGTAGAGTATGTCTCGGGAGTTCTGCTTGCTATAATTATATTCAATTCACAATACTTACAAATTTATTATTTCGGAGCTTTCTGAATTATATACAGTAAAAAACTACTCGTTTTTAGCGAGTCTTGTATTCGTTAGGCATACAAAATACCTGACCGAAATGAAGCGTTACTAGACCGACGTTTCAGAATTTAATCTTAGTAGGAATTTATTTGATTTGGGATGCGCAAGCTGCTCCGTAAGGTGGAAATGGGGTAAATGATACGCTGTACATAAAAGAGCTACTTCGCCCTGCCTCAATTGAAATTCGCAGCCGTTGGCAAGTGGTCGAGACGGTAATTCCCCCTCGCAAACTAGGGCCCAATGATGCGAGCGCTTTTGCCTTTCCTTCTCATTCGAGAGAACAGGGCTGGGTACGAAAAAAGGTTCCAAAAATGCACGCGGTGCTGCATCCTGAGCCAAGCATCGCGCAAGTCGATTTAAAATAGATTCGACCGAGTGACGCGGTTGCTGTCGCGTTACTCTCAGATACTTTTGCAAGGCTCTCGCCATAGACGGGAATACCGCTTGCGCAGCTTCCATAGGATCCATGGGACCAGGATTGGGGGCTGAATCCACTTCCGAGTGTAAACGTTTAATGTGTGCAAATGCTTCCTCAGCGGCAGTGATTAATCTTGCTCTTCGTTTTCTTACTCTACGCTCGTAATCGTGTTCCTCGTAAAAACGCTCATTATGGCTAGAATCCCTACGCCGCGTTTGAGTAGTTATGGCTGCCCTATCACCGCTACCCCCTCGAGACTGGACGCTGCTGGTTACTCCACCGTCAACTTCGTAAAATTTGAAGCTCGATTGCTTTCTACCAGACTTGGACACCGGCAATCTTTCTAGGTACGGGTTGTAAATAGGAAATTCTGTGTAATACCTTTCTAACACCCACACTGCTGCCCGTTGTATCGATAGCTGCCCAATCGCGTAAGATCGTGATTCACCGTCTGGTGACCTTACAACCTTCAACACAGACAACACAATATATCATTAAAACGCGAATAAGGAGAAATACGAGGCGGCATATAAAAATTGAATGTACATACCTTAAGGTAAAACGTGGGTTGCTGATGTCTGATTTCGATGAGTAATATAGCGATATAATGTATGAACAATAAGGTATCCACGAGAGTGCCAGCATAATTTACTAGATTTTTGTACTCTGTTATTTCACCGTTAGCAGCAGTCTTAGCACTCTCAGTGACCTGAAATTTCCGATACACCATGAACGTCCTGGTTACCAAGAGTTATCGAAATGCACAGTAAAGTCGTATACCTGAACAACATAAAATAGCCAGTAAGTACAGATGCACAGTGTAGTAAGCAGCAACACTCCAGCTCTGAACAAGAATATGCGTGGCATCGTGGCATTTCGTTGGCGTAAAAGCACAGCCCAACTCCCGATACCCAGTAGCACCAACTTAAATGCTAAACCCAGCAATTGGCCTTTGCATTCTGCGTTACACGACAGCAATTGCAGTTTCTGTTGCATCGTTAGAACGGTCGTGGAGTCGGGAAAGAATCCCAATTTAGGTAGTATGACCATAGCTATAGGACTAAGAAAGGCACTTAGCCCGAGTATCATTGCTATAGCCGGACCCACGAAGCGGTTACAGGAACTAAACGATCCGTCGCTCTCGTTGGGCCAATGGCTCACGTCTTCGGTCGATTCCGATCTGTCGGAAGTGTTGCCGGTGACAGCGGTAGTGTTCTCGCCCCAGTTTTCATCCTGGGGCAGAATCTGCACCTCGATAACTTCTTGACCCAGATTATCCACGCTGTCGCCCCTGACGTTGACGGTTGTTTGAAAGGGAGCCATCTCGCCGGAATCTAAATTATGCCTTTCCTTCCTTTGACTGCGACTGGTCCTTTTAGAAGAATGTCCATGTTCAGGCAAATGTTATCGGCGTACGAGTAACGTACTGTTAGGCGGTACTTCAAACGAGCGGCAAACTTCTTAGTAGATTTAAAATACCTGGTACTTCGGTGGGAGTGCTGCCTGTGATGAGACTTTGAACTGTGAGTTCGATGGTGTTTTTGGGAGCTCCTGCTATGATGGCTATGGCTATGCTCGCTAGCCCCCGACTTTACGCTCTCCGTCTCCATTCCCCGGCAAAGGCTACCGCCCACCTGCTACCCCATAAGAACATACCCTCTTCCACGCGTGATCAAACGCCAGCCACATATACGTACTGTTATATCGCAAACGTAAAATCGGAACTTTGCGGAACCATAAAATGATACGCTATGGATAGAGTGTCTTAAGAGCATTCTCCGTGCGGGCAATTTTTTGCACCCCCAACATATTACGATACGCAGTGAATCTCTTCGGAAATCGAATTCGTACCATCCAGAGATAAGTGCCGTGGCAAGATCGCTTTTTTCAATTGAATATTTTATTAATATATTAAAAAACAGACGCCGACACGCCTAACGTTTATTATTCCCACCCCCTCCAACTATCTTGTTACCACATTCCAGGATAATTGTCGGGGGTAAAAGCAGTATGTACAATTTTCTAGGGATGTTTCTGCACGCCGATAAAATATAACAATGTTTTGGTGCCGCATGCATTTACGAAGTATGTATACGTGTACAAGAAATAAAAATTCAATCATCCTCGCGTAACTTTAATTTTAACTTCCCGAATGGGATTAGCTTTCCGCATTAATGTCGATGTAGCGTTGAGAACTGCCCCAAAGGTATTCGTACCAATCTGTTTCAGATACAGAGGTGACATCTTAGGTACTAGTAGTTGCCTTTAAAACGAAGCCTTAGAATATGTATTATCATATTTAACAAACACGAAATACGCAATAATCGACCGAAATATTCAAACGTTCGGTATTTTCTTCTTTAAGGTAAGCTTCCTCTATATAAGTCTCCACTACAGGCTAGTTTCGATGAAATATTGTTTACGGGAATAAAAAAGTACCGGGCTATAGATCGCTTGCGCTGGACGCAAAGGAAATGCTTTGTGATACGTTTAGTGCCAATGTTAATAAATGTTTAACAGATGAAAAGTGATCACTGAGACAAGTAAGTAAATGAAGGGAGCCTGTGAACAGTAATAGTATCGATAAATAATCTCGTACCACGAAATATGTAATACAGAGTTTTAGTCGGCCTTAAGTTTAGAATGTTCAAGAGAATTAGTTAAAACACTTTACTGTTACAGGAACTATAAACATGGCTCTACGCACGTACGGTGATAAACCGATAAGTTTTCAAGTGGAGGAAAATGGAGAATACTACTGCATCGGGTCCGAAGTGGGCAATTATTTACGCCTATTTCGCGGATCGTTGTACAAACGTTATCCTGGAATGTTCAGGAGATCCATTACAAACGACGAACGTAAAAAGCTAGTGGAACTCGGATTAAGCCAACACGTACTCGCGTCTAGCGTGTCGCTTTTAAGAGCCAGCGAAGTAGAAGACATTATCGAGGGCAACGATGACAAATACAAAGCTGTGTCGGTGCATTCGACGGAGCCTCCAGCTCCTAGAGAAGGAAAGTCGAAGAAATCTATGCCTTGGGTGCCTAGTTTACCAAATAGTTCGCACCTAGACGCTGTACCTCAAGCCACGCCGATTAATCGTAATAGAGTACACAATAAGAAAATCAGAACGTTCCCATTATGGTACATGTTATACCCAATATCGTTGCTATGCGCAAACTGTTTCCGCGCGCAGCAAATCAATCTTGTATTCACTTATAAATACAGAATATCTCTTCAGTTTCGACGATACAGACCCATCTGCGAATCTGGAAAATGCGGCGCAGCAGGAAATGTTGGTTCCAATTCGTCTGGATATGGAGATCGAAGGGCAAAAGTTAAGAGACACTTTCACATGGAACAAAAATGGTATGCTTACCTATAATCGCGTAAATTACAGTGAAGCATTACCGCAGCAATGTGTTAAATATGTATAATACTCGTTCTTCTCGTAGAAAGCCTTATAACGCCGGAACAATTTGCCGAAGTATTATGCGACGATTTAGATTTAAACCCATTAACTTTTGTGCCAGCTATCGCGCAAGCTATAAGACAACAAATTGAAGCTTTTCCGCAAGAAACGATTCTGGAAGATCAGTGCGATCAACGAGTTATAATTAAGTTAAATATACACGTTGGCAACACGTCTTTAGTGGATCAAGTGGAATGGGACATGTCTGAGAAAGAAAATAATCCAGAAAAATTTGCGATGAAACTCTGCGCCGAGTTAGGCCTTGGCGGGGAATTTGTCACAGCCATTGCTTACAGGTTGGTGCAGATAACTTGCGCTCGCACATTTTACGAAGAGATTTTATTAGAAGTTCTATTCGTTAGTGCACGTTTGAAATAAATATGGTTTCAGCGTTCGTGGGCAGTTATCGTGGCACCAAAGAACCTACGCATTTTCAGAAGCCCCTTTACCCACGGTCGAAGTACCGTTTAGACCGCCGTCGGAAGCTGATCAATGGGCACCGTTTTTAGAAACGTTGACGGATGCGGAAATGGAGAAGAAGATACGCGATCAGGATCGAAATACGCGGTGAGAATTAATATATTGCGAAACGGTTTATGCGGAATGAATGGCTGATTACAATATTTGTTAATTATTCCAGACGTATGAGACGCTTAGCAAACACTACACCTGGGTGGTAAAACGCGTAAACTCGTATGGTAAATAATAATTGTAACAGTTAACAACACAGCGTGGCATCCTATATTGTGATTGGATAGTATGCTTAGGAAACGCACACTTTGCTCATTTTCGAACTTTTTTAAGCTACGAATACAACAATAAAGTTTTATGCCAAGATTTGGGCAGAGAATAAAGTGCACTCGAGTAAACGCGGAGGTTTATCTACGATCCGCCATTCAAAAACTTGTCTTATCTCGTGGCCACTCTCTGCACCCGTGTTCTTGCTGACATGTGGCCACAGTCATTAATACTGTGTTACATAATGCAAGAAATGGAAACGTTTCTAGCAGTGTACTTCAACAGCTTACAAAACAAATTTCATCACATAATGCAATGAATTATTCACAGTGGCGATAAAAATTGGAAACATGCTAATGACCAAGTTGACCTGGAATATTCTAAGCGATTTATAAAAAGTTTTATAAATTATAATAAACTATTTAGTATGCAAGTAAATCGATTATGCATAAACTTTAATCTCATACATTCATTTCAACCCGAGTATTCGACCTTGACTATTTCTTAGTCCTGCTTCGATGTACTTGTACATTAAACGCAATTTGCGAACAAATTCGTAACAAAATCTTTCCTAAAATTACCAATTTGGTATACACTCGACATTAATTATACACCCAAGATGAATTTGCGTTAATTTCGTTACGATTCATTGCGGTGAAGAGTACATTAGGGTAAAGTAATAATAAAACACAATGATAGGAGGTAAAAAATAATTTTTAACAAGGAGATCAAATTAGAATTGAATAATGATAATGTATAATTTAGATCGCTACCGCTAAATAAATAGTATTCCGTGATAAGTATTCCTATTGTTTTATTATAATATTAATGGAAGGCGCGGCGAATTTCGTTCGCTCTGCCCGTGGTGCACCCTTCGATTATTTTCATTCGCTGATATCAGCGTAATTTACGCCATACATACGAATAAAGCGGGAGTGAAAGAAGTTTTCTTCGAGGAAGGGGAACATTGGTACGCGCATCGGAACGTGCAGATATTAATCGACTCAGTCAAGCACAGTCCAGGTTCGACGGCTAACGGGACAAGGCTGCCGATAAACAGAAACGAATTTGGAAGATGGATTCGAGTTGGTTAATGCGCACATCATACGGGGCAGACGAAATCACACCATCCCATAATAATCCATTCCCTCGCAGGCCGTGGTTTACGGAAACCGGGGCTGCGGCGGCCGCCAGCAGCACCGGCCTAAAGGGAGTTATAGCTGGTATGCGTTTCATTTTTCCTCTTTTCATTCACGACACAAGCCTCGAATCATTCGCATTTTAATGTGCGCGCTCGGTACACTTTGCCACCTGTTTACAATTATCGAAATAGAGCCGATTGAGTGTAAACACATTAACCGCGAGCGAAAGAGAGGCAGACGATTGCGAAGGATAGAAAGAGAATAATAGATTACGATTCGAAATTCAACATACTAAGCGCGTGACAATTCCAAAGGTTGATGAATAGTTAACCTTGGATATGCATACTAAAACCGTTTATCCTTCGTGCTGCATTCTTTGCTACTTATGAATAATGTGACATTCACGTTTGTCATTCAGGTACACGACGTCCGATAGTTTCTAACGTTTCGTTTCATTAATAAATAAAATATCCGTGTTGAATGAAAATAGAACGAAGCGTTAATCACAGTGTTTCTATTTTTCAGGAGGTATCACCGGTGGTATAGAAATATGCATCACATATCCAACGGAGTATGTGAAAACACAGTTGCAACTCGACGGAAAATCTGGGGCCGGCAGAGCGTACACAGGGATAGGGGACTGCGTGACGAAGACCGTGCAAACTCGCGGAGTCCTCGGCCTATACAGAGGCCTTTCGGTGCTAGTCTATGGCTCGATACCGAAAGCAGCCGTGCGATTCGGCTCGTTCGAGACGATGAAAGGACTGCTGATAAACGAGGATGGCAAACTTACCACTCAAACTAGTTTCGTGGCAGGACTGTGCGCCGGTGCATCTGAAGCTATTTTCGCTGTTACTCCGATGGAGACCATTAAAGTAAAATTCATTAACGACCAACGATCCGCTAATCCGAGATACAAAGGATTCTTCCACGGAGTGAGAATGATTATTCAAGAATACGGTGAGTAGTAATATGCGATGTAACACGAAATAAAATACTGGCAGAGTATTGTAACAATGGTAACTTGTAAGTGGATTTAAAGTCGAGCGTAACGTTATAAAAGAAGCCTTGAACTGTACGCATAATTAGCTCGATCGTCTTCGCAAAAAGGTCGAGTAATATCACGTACAGTTCTCAGCTTACACATCTGACGACAGAGCAACTCGAGCATGCGTCCATTAATGTTCAGTCGTATCTTGTTACACAGTTCCAGCCGAAGCTATTCGCGTATTATGTTTGTAAAATTATTCAGAATCTCGCAGCGAGTACTTAATGACAATTGCGCAGCCTGAATTTTGAAAATTTTAGTCACGAATATATCGACGTATAATATTTTTTATTTAGGATTCAAAGGCGTGTATCAAGGATTAACGCCCACGATTATAAAACAAGGATCGAACCAAGCGATTAGATTCTGTGTCATGGAAACATTGAAGGACTGGTATAAGGGTGGAGACAAAAATGTTGCTGTACCCAAACTGGTTGTCGGAGCATTCGGTGCATGCGCTGGCGCAGTATCAGTGTTTGGAAACACTCCCATTGACGTTATAAAAACGAGAATGCAGGTATGGGTTTCGAAGATGTATTGGAACATGACTTTCCTTGTGAGTGCGGATTATTAAAATTGAATCGTGTTTTCAGGGCCTGGAGGCTTCGAAATACAAAAGTAGCGTAGACTGTATGGTTCAGATATGGAAGAACGAAGGTCCGAAGGCGTTCTACAAAGGGACTGTTCCGAGATTAAGTAGAGTATGTTTAGACGTTGGCATCACATTTATGATTTACGATTCCTTCATGGAAGTTTTCAACCAAATCTGGCCGTGAAGATCGTAAATATTTTTACAACTGTATGGTTGAAAACATCGGCGCGAATGCAGCTTTCGTAAATATATACATTTTATATTTGTACAACATATTAGCAGCAGTACATTTGTGAAATGTATATGTGATACATATACATTTCAAATGTGATACACGCATATATGCTACTGTAGTAGGCATTTTAATCAACGAAGATTGAAAGGAACATAGGATTGTGCCGGGAACGCCTATTTTTTGGTATCGATTAGTTACAATTCCGAAGGCTATAGTTAAATTATGCGCCAAATTCCATTAAACGCATATATTTTTTCGTACGAAAAACTTTTATTTAATATATTGTTCATGTATAAGAGAGAAATTGTAATGTGAATTGAATTCACGTTTACTTTAATTTCGTTTAGAAATATATATATTTTTTTTAACTGGTCCTCGATCAGTCCGTTATTGTAATTTAAAATATTAAATATTTAACATTCCTGAGCATTCGAATCATCGAATGGATGTTTATACTGTGCAAACGATTTGTATATGATATGCATAAGTTATGTATATATGTATATCATTTATTCCGAGAAACACTGGTGTACAGTTTAGTACAAAATAAAAAAGAATGTTTATTACCTGAGCGAAGGAAAATAGACTGATTTTTTTTATGAATATTTTTCAGTGATTATCGTACGCATGGCAATAGAGTTGAAATAAAAGTATATATGATAGATAGCCTTTTCATAATGAGCATAAAACTTCTTAATAAGTAGTCACTGAAACGTTAATCGCAATCGTGTACATAACAGAATATCATTAACTGAAATCTACATACACATTCCAATATAACAATCTTCGCTCAGATAGAGTAATCTATTCCGAACTTAATCAAGCATCAAAATATAACTTCGAATAGATATAAATTTACGAATGTTCCTTCAACATCGAAACCTCATAGTCTTGTAACAAATACGAAATGCCTATCCTGTTACTTTAGGTACAAACAGAATCGTAGTTTATAACATTCTTTATTATTTATACGTCGTACTTTTACAACAATATTTTTAAGCGCGCACACATCGAGCCCACATCAATATTTTAAAATAATTAGTAAATCGTTGACACTGCAATTGAAACTCTGTACATGAAAGAGAATTTACACTTTTGTACATATCTGTGAATGGAATAAATGAACCGTTGTTACTTATGACGAATGTAAATAGTTTATGCATTGTATAATAAAATATATTTTCAATATTTATCAGAGATATACATGTGTGCGGATTATTACAGAATGCTAATGTAATATCATTGTAATTAGATTAGAAAGATACGCGTTGATAGGCTTGCGTTTTGCATACGCAAGTCCCTCATTTCTATGCGTACACATCTACGCGGAGAAGTGTAGGCTTACGAGATATGCGTGTACGTGAGGGCCCAATATGCGGAGGGTACAGAAGCAGACAGTGCCGGCCCCACTCTGGGCCCAAGGGGGGACCCGGGGTCACATTCCAAGATGGCTGTGCCTGAGGAATGCAGTGGGTGCCCCCCTAAGACGCCTTCCTCCCTCCTTTTTTATTAATCGAACCAATTCACTCATCCTAGCAAATACTCCGATTACTAGGACAAAATATTTAGTGTCAACGTGTGCCCGGTGAGCGCCGTCAAACTTCGAAACTAGCACTTCGCGAAGAATAAATGTAAGTGGGAAAAAGAAAGGTGGTGCGGGAAAGTCCTAGAAAGGCCTTATACTCTAAAATGCGTGGCCTTATCTAATGGAGCTCCCTCGCCGCAGATAATGCCCATGCAGGAGGATGCTACCTGCTCGTCTTAAGCAATGTCTCATAGGGATATCTCTGAGGTAACAGCATAATACTACGGCATACGTTCCCACAACCACTATTATCACGGTTTTATAATCGAAATTTTTTTCACTTTATAGACTTTTTTCGCTTTTCGATTTTTGACTTGTCATGAAACTTGACTCTTTACATGCAAGTTCAATAATGAAGTATGTTTCTATGATGATATGAATAAAAAACGAATATAATCTTGTGTTATTAAACTATCATAAATCATAAACTAAAATTCGAAATTAAAGCATATATTTCTTATAAATTTATGGTAACATCCATTTAGTTAACGACGAAGATAACGTGCTTCGGATTCGAATGATTTTAGTGCTAATTAAGGGCATATGAAAATGAATTATAAATGATAGCCGAATGTAGTACATTGTCTTTGATGTTTCAGGTGGAGCCCGAAGGTACGTCGGCCTTGGCTGCTGGATCAAGATCTCTATTTTTGGACACAGTACGTCGTAGTAATGCGGCATGTCAGAATGGTGATTATGCGCTTGCTGCAAGCTTGTACACAGAAGCTCTTGCTCTGGATCCGCTCAGCCATGTGCTGTATTCGAACAGGTCGGCTGCTCGGCTCAAAATGGGTTTATTCGCACTTGCTCTGCAAGATGCTGTTAGAGCCACCGAACTCAGTCCTCAATGGCCAAAGGTACATTCATAGATTTCGCTTATTATTCCTTAAATAAGTAATAAACTTCATTCCTTCATTAGGCATATTATCGTCAAGGAGTAGCGCTACAATGTTTAGGGAGGCATGGGGAGGCCCTTGTGGCCTTCAGTACAGGTCTGGCACATGATCCTTCTAATTGTCAATTACTGTCTGGTTTAGTAGAAGCATCATTAAAATCTCCACTACGTACGACGTTAGAACCAACATTTCAACAATTACGTGCAATGAAACTCGACGAATCTCCTTTTGTTGTCATTTCTGTTGTTGGTCAAGAACTTCTCGGAGCTGGGCAATATAAAGCGGCAGCTGGTGTATTAGAGGCTGCGCTTACTATCGGTTCTTGTAGTTTGAAATTAAGGGGCTCTGTATTTTCTGCTCTATCTAGCGCGTATTGGGCGTTAAATTCTTTGGACAAAGCTATCAATTACATGCAGCAGGATTTAGGTAAATGTCGGCTTGAACGTAGGATAGCGACGCGTGTCGAGGCAAGCGACTGTTTTAAATTTGAAATGAAAATACTTCTAGGTGTGGCACGATCTTTGGGAGATACGCAGGGCGAATGTCGAGCTCATGGAAATCTGGGCTCTGCGTATTTTAGCAAAGGCAGTTTTAAGGAAGCTTTAACAGCACACAGGTATCAGTTGGTTTTAGCTATGAAGTGCAAAGACACTCAGGCCGCAGCTTCTGCTTTAACTAGCCTGGGTCACGTTTATACAGCTATTGGTGATTTGCCAAATGCACTCGCTTCCCATAAGCAATGCGTACAGTTAGTAAAACAAATGGGAGATCGACTTCAGGAAGCGCGAGAAATAGGTAACGTGGGAGCTGTTTATTTAGCAATGGGAGAATTTGAAAGCGCCGTTGATTGTCATACCCAGCACTTGAGAATAGCAAGACGATTAGGGGATCGTGTGGAAGAAGCGAGAGCTTTTAGTAACCTGGGATCGTCTCATCATTATCGTAGAAATTTCGGTCAAGCGATGGCTTATCACGAGAATGTTCTAAGAATAGCTCAAGAACTCGGTGACAGAGCGATAGAAATGAGAGCTTATGCTGGATTGGGTCATGCTGCAAGATGTGCAGGTGAAAAATTTTTCGGACAGAAAACATAAATGAGGAAACCAACGAAGAAATGAACTTTATTATAAAATTTCATTCAAATGTATCCCTATTTAGGCGATCTTGCACAGGCCAAGCTG
Source organism: Andrena haemorrhoa (assembly GCA_910592295.1). Lineage (NCBI taxonomy): Eukaryota > Metazoa > Arthropoda > Insecta > Hymenoptera > Andrenidae > Andrena > Andrena haemorrhoa. The sequence goes on along the minus strand of OU342944.1, from coordinate 3,894,802 downwards.
TGGCACCAGCGACAACTTGACGTTGCATTAGCTACGAAAGACAAAGTAGCCGAAGGACGAGCATGCAGCAATTTAGGAATAGTTTATCAGTTACTTGGTGAACACGAAGCTGCGCTTAAGTTGCATCAAGCGCATCTAGGAATTGCTAGATCGTTGGGAGATAAAGCTGGTATGGGCAGAGCGTATGGAAACATTGGAAATGCGTACAATGCGTTAGGATATTATGAGCAGGCTATTAAATATCATAAACAGGAGTTAACAATAAGTAAAGAGGTAAATAAATAAGATTAGTGTTGCCTTTAAGCTACGTACGTATAAACATTTTATAAGTACTGTGAAAACTGCTGTTCGTTATAGGTCAATGACCGCAGTTCAGAAGCTAGTACTCATGGGAATTTAGCGGTTGCGTATCAAGCTGTACAGGGTCACGAAGCAGCATTGAGGCATTATAGAGCCCACTTGGCTATAGCACGCGAGCTAAAAGACACAGCTGGCGAAGCATGCGCTTTACTTAATCTAGCCAACTGTTTGTCATCCCGTGGCAGATTCGAAGAAGCAGTTCCATATTATGAAAACTATCTTATGTTATCCCAAGAGTTACATGACGTAGAGGGAGAAGCGAAAGCATGTCACTTCTTAGGTTACGCTCATTATTGTTTAGGTAACCATCGTGAAGCTGTTAGATACTATGATCAAGACTTGGCACTAGCTAAGGATTTGCAGGATAAATCTGGAATGGGAAGGGCTTACTGTAATTTGGGATTAGCGCATTTAGCTCTCGAAAACTTAGATACAGCATTAGAATGCCAAAAGTATTACTTAGGTAAGAAATTATTATGCATCCGTAATCGTGGTGGAAGAGAATTCTCAAATATACATTGGTCTTTTACGTGTAGCTATTGCGCATATGACTAAGCATTTAGCTGGAAAATTTCGAGCTTTGGGGAATATTGGTGATTGTCTCTTGCGTCTTGGTGAAGCTGAGGAAGCGATAAAAATGCATCAAAGGCAATTGAATTTAGCACGGCAGGCGGGTGATCGGAGTTTAGAAGCTGCTGCTTATGGAGCTTTAGGTATCGCACATCGGACGATAAAGAATCTTGATAAGGCGCTGGGATTTCATACTCAAGAATTGACTTTAAGACAAGAAGCTGGAGATTTGCGTGGCGAGTGTAGGGCTCACGGGAACTTAGGGGCGGTGCATATGGCGTTGGGTCAATATACCCATGCTGTAAAGTGTTATCAAGAACAGCTTGAAAGAGCTAAAGAATTAGCGGATTCAGGAGTGGAAGCGCAAGCTCTGGGTAAAATTTATATTTCAGCTAAAAGAAATTTGACTGCACAACCACGTGTTTAACTATCCTTTTCTTAAACAGGAAACTTGGGGATAGCTAGGCTTAACATGGCACATTACGAGGATGCAATTGGTTATTTCGAACAGCAATTAGCAACTTTAGAACCACTAACTACAGGTACAGCTCTATTGGACAAGGCTAGAGCACTCGGGAATCTAGGCGACTGTTACGAAGCTTTGGGAGATCCGGAGGAAGCTATTAAATGTCACGAGCAACAATTAGCAGCCGCTACGAAGTTGAAGAGCATAAGAGAACAAGAAAGGGCATATCGAGGATTGGGTAGAGCTCGAGAAGCGACTGGAAATTTACAAGAAGCTTTGGTTTGTTTTGAAAAGAGGTTGGTAGCTGCACATGAAGTGGACAGTCCCGAATCGAGAGGCGCAGCATATGGAGATTTAGGTGAGAATTAGTGTATCTTCGTCTTTTAAATACACTCGTCTGTTTTATACATTTCACGAAATTGCTAACATTAATTTTATAGGTAGGGTGCACGCTGCATTGGGTAATCATGAGCAAGCTGTTAGTTGTTTATCGCATCAACTTGCTCTCGCCAGAGGACTTGGAGACAAAGCTGCTGAAGCGGAAGCTGCCAGTGGATTGGGAGCCGTTCACTTGTTAATGGACGATCCAAATTCTGCATTACGCCACCATCAATTGGAACTCTCGATTGCTGAAGGTCTAGACGCAGCCGGACTACAAGCTCGAGCCTGTGCAAATTTGGGTATAACCCAGGAAGCATTAGGACAATTCGAAGAGGCCATAAGATTACAGGAACAATCGCTAAGTCTCGCTGCAGCCGCTGGAGATCAACCAGCAAGAGCAGCTGCATTTTCTAGCTTGGGAAGGCTTCATCATTTGTGTGGTGATTTATCGCGTGCCTTGAGCTACTTACAATCTGGACTATCACTATCTGAGGGATTGGGTAGAAGAGAAGAGGCAGCTAGATTGAGGCACAGACTGGGCCTTGTTCATTGGGAAGCTGACGAAGCAGTTATTGCAGTGGAACATTTAGAAAAGGCAGCGAATTTATTAGAGTCGTTAGATGGAACCTCTTCAACCCTTACTTGTGGACAGCCAAACAAGTCTGAATTGTTATCAGAAACATACAGAATGTTACAAAAAGTGTTAATCAGTTTAAATAGAGCTGAAGAGGCACTGAATTGGGCGGAGAGATCGAGGCGGTGTAAAAGTAACTGTTTAGACGATGCCGCGCATTATTCAGAAATCATTGACAGGCAACGCGGAGTAATCTTATACTATAGGTAATTCAAGCTTATCGAACGATGATAAATTATGATTCTATAAGATTGTTAACAAGTATTAAATAATATTTCAGTGAAGTGGGCTGCGAATTGCACGCCTGGTGCCTAGCCCCGGGCCGAGGACTACTAAGATTTCATTCTACTACTTTGGACGATGGTATAGGATTGGAGAAACGAGTTTTGCAAGCGCGAGAAGCTCTGTTGGACGAGACGAGCGAACTCGTCGAAGAAACGAAAATACCGTCAAGGGGGCATCACCTTAATGCCAGCTCTTATAGTTTGAGTAGCCTGTTCAGCGTGGGTTCGGTCAGTTCGCGCGCAGGAAGTGCTCGATGGGGAAGAGGAACAAAAGGACCCACGTGGCAACCACCATTGCCGATTCAAGTACTCTACGATTTACTTTTAGCCCCGTTCGAAGATCTTTTACCGCCCGCGAGGAAGGAGCTGATCATGGTGGTGGAAAAGTCGCTGTACTTGGCGCCACTTCCAGCTCTGCAATCAAACCCGGGGGAGGATTATCTATGCGAAAGATTTTCGTTGTTAGTTGTACCATCTCTTGCAGCTTTGAGAAAACGGTCTAAAACTCCCATGCCCGAAGGCGGGGCAACGGTGGCTGCATTAGTTGCAGGGAACCCGGTACTTCCCGAAGAAATTAGAGAAGAATATGGTTGGTCCGAAAGTACAGCTTCTACTGAAACGGAATCCGAGATTGTTGCTGAATTATTAGAAGCCCGCGCCTTAACCGGTACATATCAGCGCACATGCAAGCGTTATTAACTTCCTATCCTAAATACATTAATTTTTCAATCATTATTAACAGGGGCAGAAGCAACTAGATCGGCTGTTTTAAGATCTTTACCCGACGCAGAGTGCGTACATTTGACAGTACCAGTTTTTTGGAATTCTGCCAGTTTAGTACTAACTGCCGATCAATGCGAAGAACCTTCCGAGAGACCGGAATATCTACTAAGTTATTCGGACATATCAAAATTGAGAATAGCAGCCCGTTTAGTCGTAATATCTAGCGGCCACTGTTGGAGCAGTGCAGAGAACGCAACCGCTACATCGGATGGTGTCCAAAATTTAGCTAAAGCTTTATTAAACGCTGGAGCGCAATGCGTACTTATAGGAATGTGGGCAGTTCCACCCACAGCTGGCAGTATCTTATTACGAGCGTTTTACAGCGCTATGTTACAAGGCGCTAGGGCATCAAGAGCATTGGCAGAAGCTATGCAAACAGTTCAGCATACAAGACACTTCGCGCATCCCGCAAACTGGGCCGGTTGGCTGCTCATCGGAGGAGACGCAAGATTGTCGAACAAAGTACGATCTTTGAGAATTTAATGTAACTGCGCTACTTGTGTGCACATGGCCGTTTACGAATAATTTGTTTAGGTCGCTCTAATGGGACAAGCACTTGCTGAATTGTTGCGCGGTGGTCCTGAACAAAGTCGTGACGCTTTACGCGTGACGCTTCATTTAGTAGAGAAGTCGTTGCAGCGAATACATCGCGGGCAAAAGAATGCTATGTACACAACTCAACGTAGCATTGAAAATAAAGTGGGATCAGCCACTGGTTGGCGAGAACTTTTAATGTCGGTTGGGTTTAGATTCGAACCAGCCGGAAACGGGATACCGTCCTCGGTGTTCTTCCCGCAAAGTGATCCTGAAGAAAGATTAACGAGATGTAGTGCAAGCTTGCAAGCATTACTAGGATTGGGGCAATCGTCGCTACACGCGCTTGTTAGATTGTTACAGGTAATAAATCGACGTCTACTCTTTACAGTACGAGGTATAATGACTACGTTTTACAGGCACCGGGAGCTGCAGAAGATGTGATTGCAGCAATGAGAAGAGCAAGCTGCGCAACAGAAGGCCAAGAGGTCACATTACCAGTTCAAGTATGGAGAGCGTCAGGATCTCATGAATTGTTCGCAAGCTTAGGTTTCGATCTTATGGAAGTTGGCCAATCGGAAGTCACATTAAGAACGGGGAAACAAGCATCGCGAAGAGCAGTTCAATTCGCTCTTCAAGCTCTTCTTGCCTTATTTGGTAAGTTTACATTGATTTTGGAGACAGGGCTGCCTGTAAAGCAAGGTATACTAATCGACAAATGTGTTGTTAGACACGCAAGAAGCACCCAAAAGTCTGAGTTTAGACTCCAGTAGCTCAATGGAAAGCCTAGCCTCTGTTGCTCATACTGAAAAGAATGTCATAGAACGACCCCGACTAGGAGGTGCATTTGCGAATTACGTTCGACATCGAGGTGAGCCAGATGGAAAAACTATGGAACCGCCAAATGTTCCAATTCCTACATCGCGACAACCATGTCAAAGTGGAGGAGGTACAAATAAATTTTGCTTCAATTTATCTAGATATTAGGCACAATATTAAGAACGTATGTACGTGTTTTACAGGTGAATCGGATGTTGCCTTTACTCCCAGCCCTCCCGTGGCACTAAACTTAAATCACCAAACACGTATTAGAAATCTTTATCCCGATCAAAGCGTGAGGCCTGGATCTAGTTCGAGCAGTTCGGTAACGGATTGGGATAACGGTCATGCGACAGTTTTAAGACGGCAACCATTACCACCTTTACCGGCGACTATACTGGAAAGACTAAGCGTCAGGACAGAAATCGGATCTAATTCGCCTAGGAAGCCTCGTCATCCCACGACCACCGAAGATATTTGCTCCCAATCCGAGTCCACGCAACCGGCAGAGGCGCACAATCAAAATTTAAGAAACGTGGCCACGTCTCTCACGAGCCTTACACGCGAATTAACACCTACGATCTCCGAGGTGTATCACGAGCGAAATTTGGGACTAGGATTGGCGCCGTCTTTGTCAAAGTTATTAGAGGAAGTAGGATCCGTCCCAGAAAACGAGGAAGCTCAATCGACACGAACGAATCACAATCAAACACAAAATTGGATACAAAATGAATCTGAATTCTGTCGAAGGGACGAGGCTGATGGTAGGTCTATCGCCGAATCGCAATGCAGCGCTACCAGCTCTAACAAAATACATCGAAAGGCGCCCCCTCCTCCAGTATAGATTATTTATATAATATTTATAAGCACTAAATGATATTTTTAAATGTGGATAATAGTACTGGGTACCAAAGAATGGAAGATATTTTATTGGAAACATTGTTTCATCGTCATCAGAGCCGAGAACAATTCATGGTAATTGCTTACACTACAGCAATCACACTCTACCCGCAATAATTCTGTTCAACGTTTACATAGCAATATATTTCTCAACATGATATCAATAAATGCCATTTCCGCTTACGCCGATAATTAATAAAAACGTTAGTTTTAAAAAGTACACTGTTTGCAATGACACCCAATGCTATGCCCATATTTGTTAATGAGAAAATGTATTATATTAGTATTAAGACGAACATGTAAAATAATGTTGTGTTAGAGTTTATTAAATGAAACCGCATGTCGCTATGTGCAAAAAGATTAACTACTTAGTTATGGATTTCAGACTGAATATTAATTTAAGCTTGTAGTACGCACTTCACTAATCTGTACTTCTCCCATTTTTGGCAAATATATTGTTACATCTTTTATGCATTGGGCTTTATGCATAAGTTATGTACATACGTTCTCAATTATATCCCGCGGATACGTGTCCGTTTAAAAAAAATCAGAACATAGGAGTTAAAACTCGAATAAAAAGTAAAGTACCTTTATTTGGCAATTTATCAAAATAATTTCAAGTGTCCCGTTACTTTGTCTATCAGCGGAGCTGGGCCAGGACCGACTGCGCACACTGTTCTGCTTCCCGGTGCTATTTGCGTGTGTCCAGCATCTTGCACTATATTCGACAGAAGTCCCGCAGCTTTGGCTTGCTTCGCCACCGCGAATAAAGCATCTTCGCTATCCACCTGGAAATTTTTCCAGCGACGATTACTCCGTTTCAAACAGACACTTACGCAAGTCTCATTTCACTGCAATAAATATATAAGAAATATATATACTTTAACGGTAATCTTAGCTTGCCCGCATTCTTCCCAGAGGTTTAAAAGCTTAGGATGCTTTCTAGCCGCCTTGTACGCTGCGACAGCAGCGTGAGCACATTGTGCTGCTACTTTCCCTTTTCCCATTTTCAAGTCAGTTCTGATTACTAAAATCAGCTTGTAATTGTCGTATTCATCTGTGTATGCCTGTTTAAAAGAGAAAACATGTTTATTTATTGGAATCGCACGTTACTCGCGGAAGAATCAGAATTATACAAATTGTGATCTCTCTTACAATATCGTTTGAAGATCCGTCATTATCATCAGATACTTGTAATTTATTTCTATTAGTTCTCGCCATCATTCTATATAAACAATAACCCATTATTACTGCAATAGTAAATCCTACTTTTGCGTCTGCAGCACTTTCAAGTATTTCGGAAAAATTCATCTCGTTCGAATTTATTAGGGGCCTAGAAAATTTGAAAATGCACGTTCGTAATTATTGTATGCTATAAATGTTCATTGATCTTTTTTTAAGCATTCAGTTATCAGGCATTAATTAACAGATAATTACCTACTTATGCGAGGAAATTGTAAAGAATCTCTAACATTTTCTTATACACTACTCTTTTCGTCTGACTTGGATAAGCCATAAGCTTAATCCACGCGACTGTTATTAGAAAGGTTAGTGATCATTCGAGTAACGCACTTATCTCAATGAAAGAGGTAAAAGTGTGCATATCTTTCAGCAGGTTCAACAATAGAATTGAACATAACATAAACAGAAGAATAGTAATGGAAAATATCCGAAGGATGAGAAAACTAAAGTATTAAAGTACTCTGTTTCTATAAAAGCCAATCATTGGTCACGTTTGAAAACACTGAAGTTCCATTTTACGAATACAGAGCGTCGCCGAATAGTTGCACATTTGCACATGCAGCTGTTATGCAACCAGACTCGCTATATGAACGCGTTATAAAGTTATATCGAAGTAACGTCTAGAGTAACGCGTATGTTTTCTGATTTAAGGTAGCCTCAGTGACCCAAGCAGAAGACAAAAAAAAAGCGTAAAATTAAACGCGAATTACAGCGCGTTCGTCTCCTGGTTCGTATGTCCGTGGCGCGTTTCGGTTCGTACGCGGTTCAACAAACACTCAATGTGGCGCTTGAGTTTGGAAGGTTATGGATTAAAGCTTCGGGGTGTGGCATCGCATTGTAATTTATAAAATAAATCTAATATCGCGCACTAACGATGACGGGGGCGTGCGGTGCCTGAGCGTGACGAGTGCGAAGATCTCGTTCGGGACGGTGCGCGTGGTTGTCTTCGAGATTCCGACCACTGTTCGCGAATTCTTCCCCGAGCCGAGCGAAATTTTTCAAACCCGTTCACGATGGCACTACGCTTTTGGCGCTCCGCTTCGAAATTCGCGTAGTGTCCGAACGGAGGGGCAGAGGTTGCAAAATGTGCCCGACACCGTCCGAGTGATTTGCATATTGATGCGTGTTTACGTGATACGTTGACACAGGGTAGTCGATCGTTGCTCGGTAGGATACGGTCCATGAAATCACGTGTACCAAAATCTACGTGGGATGTTGGGCGCTATCAACCCCACGCAGCCCCACGACTACACCGAAATGTTCCGGTTAGCCGACTACTTCCTTGTGGTCGGCTACGACCACGAAAAAGAGAGTAAGTGTTCAACATCCAGCACGAATTGCCACTCAATAATACGCCTGTGCCTCCAACGTACATTGCTGAGCGAATACTTAGCACGCAACAGCAATCGTACGTTGCTATGTGCGCGTACCAAATTCTCTACGTAACGTTCGAGTACATATATCTACGACACCTGTGCGACGCTGTATTTGCATTCGTATTCTGCCATCTATCGCGTCTCTCTGTTTACTGTACCTCATTTCAGAAACGACTCTGTATTAGGAAATCGAAACGCTTTCGTCAATGAAACTGCGTCTTCGTGCGTTTCTACGAGTCCACGTCAAATAATATTATTTATTATTTTTATTATAGGAGGGGGTATCAGTAATGGACTCATTTTACAGAGGTTCCCGGAGAAAGATTGGTCAGACACGCCGTTCATTGAAGGAATAGAATGGGTAAAGCTTTACTCTCTTAATTCGTTTGTATTCCTCACGCGTGACACCGTGTAATTTTATAGTTTTGTCAACCGCAAGGATGGGCTTTATCTACGGAGAGACAAGAGCCACGATTTTTTGTATCGATATTAACCGACATTGATGCGAATCGCCATTATTGTGCTTGCATGTGTTTTAACGAGACAGTGTCTATTGTGCCAAGTAAGCCTGTAGACGAGGAAGAAGATCCGGTGGACGGCGATAGTCGTTCTTTGGTCAGAACGATACCCACGATTGCACATCACAGCATCATGTATGCACCGAAATGTCTGGTGCTGGTTTCCAGACTTGATTACATCGAAACGTTTAGAGTACGTAAAAGTTCATCTGCATCGCGCTACGTCTACCGTGCACATGATTAACGTCTTTCTATCATTACTTCAGAATTGCCTTGGTATTATATACACCGTGTACGTAGAAAATCTCAGTATACCGTTAGAAACTTTGGTAGGTAACATATTAGGTTGTATACAAGTACCACCCGCAGGTGGGCCTCAAGTACGGTTTAGCATTGGAGCAGGAGATCGCCAAGCACTTCAACCTCCGATTAGCCCCTCTCTTCCAATAACTCACACTAGTGTAAATCTTTTGTTTCAACAGTTAGGTAAGCCCGCGATGATTAGCGTTATAAATACGACCTCTATCGCCGACTATCGTTCCATTAACTACAACTGTGTTTATCGTCTCGTAGGTATTCGTAATGTGTTAGTATTATTTTGCGCTGTTATGACGGAACACAAACTACTTTTCCATTCTGTGAGTTATTCACGATTGACTGAAGGATGTCGTGCTCTCACCGCACTAATGTATCCGTTTAGATACACACACGTTTACATTCCTCTTTTACCAGCGGCTTTAGTCGAAGTACTCAGTACGCCCACTCCATTCATCATGGGTGTGCACAGTTCGCTGAAGCACGAAGTCGCAGAACTTGTAAGATGTATTTAACGTAGTGGCAATACGATCTTCCATCGCGTTGCGATTGCTTTCGTATAATTATCACATTGTTGCACAGATGGACGTAATAGTTGCCGATTTAGACGGAGGTGCTATCATGGTTCCAGATGGGGTTTCACTTCCATTACTTCCAGAACCGCTTCTTTCGCAAACACAGGAAGCATTGTCTTTAGTGCTGCAGCCAGAACTGGCCTGCGCAGATTATGCCTTCCCGCCGCTCGCAACAAGAGCTCCTCATTCTCCTATGCTGGATAAGGAGTTAAGAGCAGTTTTCATGAGAGCTTTTGCTCAATTGTTGCAAGGATACAGAAGCTGCCTTACACTGATAAGAATTCATCCAAAACCTGTTATAACATTTCATAAGGTTTCTTTTTTTAATTACTATTCGACTGTTTCATTCGATAATGCGTACGGATAATAAGTTGTGTTTATTATTTCCAGGCAGCTTTCTTAGGAGAACGAGGCTTGACAGATTGTGATTTTACAACTAGAGTTTTGGATTGCATGTTTTTTACTTCCTTCATTGCAGAGAGAGGACCGCCGTGGCGGTCTTGTGATGTATGGGATGAATTATATAGCAACTTGATCGACCAATTGAAACAAGAAGCACAAGACCATAGTAAGCAATGATAATACGATGAGACATAGTCAGTAATGATGTACCAGCTATTATATGCGACGCACGTCACTCAGACGCGTGTACAATATTTTTTAACTTCATGTTACTTTTAGGACTTATATTGACGCATATTCAGGAACTAGCGCAACAATTGTACACAAATGAAAATCCGAATCCTCAACCATATGTACAAAAGATTTTGAAACCACCTGAAGGAGCGTTTGCTAGAATACATCAGCCACTTTTACCGCGCATTAATCCGGAACAAGTTCAAGCAATTATAGACGAGGGCCTCGCTAAAAATAATCTGAAAGTTAGGTCAGTATTACAAATGGTTTTTATACGCCGCCGCTGTACGACACCTGATGCTTATTTCTGACTTATTGTGCACAGATTATCGTTATTAAGGCCATCACAGCCTCGAATTGTACCTATGGGTCCACACATTTCGTTTGTCCATGACACTAGACACTTGGTTAGCAATTCTGCGCGTAGACTTGAAGTTCTACGTAACTGTATAAATTGTATATTTGAAAATAAAATATCAGATGCTCGTAAAACCTTTCCAGCTGTATTGAGAGCTTTGAAAAGCAAAGCTGCTCGTCTAGCACTTTGCATGGAATTATCGCAGCACGTTGTTGGGAATAAAGCCATGCTGGAACATCAGCAATTCGATCTTGTAGTTCGATTAATGAATTGCGCACTGCAAGACGATTCGTCCATGGATGAGCACGGAGTTGCTGCCGCCCTTCTTCCCCTAGCAACGGCATTCTGTAGGAAACTTTGCACAGGAGTAATTCAATTCGCCTATACTTGTATACAAGAGCATCCGGTATGGCAGAATCAGCAATTTTGGGAAGACGCTTTTTACCTGGACGTGCAGAAAGACATCAAACGATTGTATGTCCCCGGAGAGAATTCTCCGCCTCGGCTCATGAACGATGGGATTTTGAGCCCTATTAGCCCACGCGATGGCAAAGAATTCCCTTTTCGCGATCGATACTCAATTTATCAAATCCAAGAACCATCAGCTCTCGAAATAGCTGCCGAACAAATGAGGATCTGGCCGACGATTGATTCAGAGAAACAGAAGGAGCTGATTGCAAGCGAAGAGAGTACTATGTACAGCCAAGCGATTCATTATGCAAATAGAATGGTTTATTTATTGGTTCCGTTAGATATAGGGGCAAAGACTCATCGCCAGGATAGCATTTATGATGATGAACGTGCAAGTAATAGTATCACAAATAGCGTAGCAAGCGACAGCGGCGACGCGGAGTCTGGATTCGAGGAAACCGATCCGGGGGAAACCGGGAGCGCTGTCATTCGAATGGTTTCACGATTCGTAGATCGTGTTTGCACCGAAGGCGGTGTAAGTACCGAACACGTCAGATGCTTGCATCAGATGGTACCCGGCGTTGTGCACATGCATATCGAGACCCTTGAAGCTGTACATAGGGAGAGCAAGAGATTACCTCCGATACAGAAGCCTAAAATTTTGACACCTAATATGTTGCCAGGTGAAGAAGTTATTATGGACGGTTTACGGGTTTATCTCTTACCAGACGGAAGAGAAGAAAGTCCTGCAGGATTGCCAAAGATACCACCACTCTTGCCAGCGGAAGGAGCAATATTCCTTACTAATTATAGAATTGTATTCAAAGGAATACCTTGCGATCCATTTGCCTGCGAACAGTTAGTAGTTCGAGCCTTTCCAGTAACATCATTGACTAAGGAGAAACGAGTCGCCGTGCAGCATCTGGCGCACTTGGACCAGTGTCTGCAAGAAGGCCTTCAACTACGTTCTTGTACGTTCCAATTAATAAAGTTAGCCTTCGACGAAGAAGTTACACCCGAAAATATCGAGACATTGCGGAAATTAGTTCATAAAGCACGATATCCGCCGCACATCTTCCATCATTTCGCTTTCAATGGCCAAGTATTGGTTACTCAGACCGCGCACCACAAAGGGAAAGAGAAGAATGCCACTCTTAAGTAAGTCAATTTTTATTCAGGCACATTTCTATCTATCAACCACCGTAATATAGCTGTGATCTTTTTCTTACAGAGGATTTGCTAAGAAAACACTTTTAAAAACGGCACGTAAGGCCGGCTTCAAGCCAAAGCAGTCGTCTAAGAGGCAAAAATACGTCTTGCCAAATATGAATATGATTGCTAACAATAAATACATGACATCGCCCGGTCGAATGAGTTTACCCGTAACAGATAATAATGATCTAAGTCACGATGACGATCTTAGCGGTAATTTTACGCCGTATACTTAACAATCTACGCGTAGTGGAACATTCATCTTTACGTTTTAAAAGTACCTTGACACACCTCATTTTTACAGTAGATGACTTTGAAATACCTGGTATTGTGACACCGCCGCCCACCGATGCGAAGACCTTAGAACGATTATCCGAACGAAGTTACGTCAGGGATTGGTATCGTTTGGGATTATACTTGAACGGACCGCACAATAATCGTAGAAACGAACCGTTTCGATTGTCCTCGGTGAACTGTGCCTACATGATTTGTAGGAGTTATCCCGCGCTCCTTATAGTTCCCACGTGTGTCTCGGATGAAAGTATCCGTAGGTTCTGTCGGCTTTACAGACATAGCAGGATACCGGTTGTCACGTGGAGACACCCACGAACGAAAGCACTTCTTATTCGAGGAGCGGGCTATCATGGGAAGGGTGTTATGGGCATGCTAAAAGCCCATCCAACATCTGCTGGTAACTTAAAAGGTATTAATAATATAAGGCATTATCCGGCAGTGTTGTAGCTTCTCGTATACTATAGTATCTTTTGCATATTGACAGCGACATCTTCGGAAACAACGTCATCCCTGGAGCAAGAGAAATATATTATGGCCCTTGTAGCTGCGACCCCATTGTCTGCGTTAAGACAAGGTTCTGCATGGGGAATGTCTGACAGCTCCCTCAGCATTGATTCTCTGTTGCTAGCTGCCGAAGATCGCAACGCTACGCCCGAGCAATCGCGGCGAAATCCGTTTAATAAAGCCATTGGAACATTGAGGTACAGTCTTCTTTGTATTTCTTTCTGTTTAATGTTCTGTGGGATATAATGAGAGAACTCAGCGAATTGTGCCCCTTTTATAGTTCGTCAGGTGGAAAGGGTCCAAAGAATTTTGGGCGGTGGGGTTCGCTGAAAGACAAGCGACACAATTCTCAAGCTTCCTTAACTTCAGTCCACCAACGTGGAACCGTGAGACATTCCGCTGACTCAGACAGTGGCACGGAATGTGTTCATACTTTCCAACGTGCTGCACTGTACATTCTTGGTGAAAAAGCGCATATGAAAGCAAGATCATTTGTTTTGAAATTAATCTCAGTATATACGCTGTAATTTCGTCACTAATTCATGTTTCTGTTAACACTAAAGGGCGTTAAAGCGGAATCGGCGCCGAAAACGGACTTCATTCCAGTGGAGTATTACGATGTGAGGCATACGAAAGCTGCGTTTAAAAAACTTATGCGAGCCTGTGTTCCTAGCTCTCCAAACATAGAACCCGACCAAAGTTTTTACAAGTGCGTCGAACAATTTATTCCTAGAGAGCGAAATCGCGGAGAACGTGAACACTTCTGACCGATAATCTTCATGATTTCAGATTAATCGAGAGTTCAGAATGGTTGCAGCAACTTCAGAATTTAATGCAATTGGCTGGAGCAGTTATAGACTTAATGGATGTACAGGGCTCGTCCGTGGCTGTCTGTTTAGAGGATGGTTGGGACACAACTGCAACAGTTTGCTCTGTTGCCCAAGTGTGTCTCGATCCGCATTACAGGACAATCGATGGCTTCCGAACGCTGATTGAAAAGGAGTGGCTCGGATTCGGCCACAGGTTCGGGCACAGAAGCAATCTCGCCGCCAATTCACAGACTACAAACTTCACCCCTACCTTCCTTCAATTTCTCGACATAGTACATCAGATACAAAAGCAATTTCCGTTAGCGTTTGAATTTAACGAGTACTATTTAAAATTCCTGGCATATCATTCGGTCTCGTGCCGTTTCCGCACGTTTTTGCTGGACTGCGAATTCGACAGAATGGAATGCGGCATCACTGCCGTTGAAGACAAAAGGGGCTCGTTAACGAGCCATCACAAAGGCGTGGATACAGGTAGCGACGACGAAACGATTTATCCTGGTGGTAGATTAGCAGGGACCAACACTGGATGCAATCTTGGTCAAAGCATATTTGATTACATCGAGAAACAACGTACAAGATGCCCCTTGTTTTATAATTTCATGTACACTCCTAACACGGAGCACACGGTACTGAGACCTGTCTCGCATTTGCCGAATCTCGATATCTGGCAGTACTATTTGGAAGAGGAACTGGCTCACGGGCCTGCGTATGATTTGGAGGTACTGCAGCAAGACTCGCAACAAGAGGAAGAAGCAGAGGCTGCTGATGGCGTGGTGAAAAGTAACCGTAAAGTAGTTACGCAAGGGTAAGATTCAATTTATCCTGTTCTTTTACGCTTATGTTGTTACTTTATTGTCATATAATGTTTTTAGGTATGACGGTATAAGCACAATGGTACCCGATCATTTTTCTTACCTGTTGGAAGAAATTCATAAATTAGAAACCGAACTGGGCCATTTGCCGCAGAAGTGGAAGGTTCTCTGGGACAAGCTCGAACTGCCGAATACGGATTCGCTTGCCGTAAGTATGGTTACCGCGTCGCTAAAACGAGAACCACGTATGTTGAGAGTAAAAATTCTGCCTTCTGATATAGAGACACGCATCATTTAGTACAGCCTTGGTCCGATATCACGGTCGATTGATTCATAAGCGCTCTACGTTAGAACTTCTTTTAAGAGGCAAACTGGCCGGTGGGAATACTTCTGGGAACGATGGTTCTGTTTACGCACACCCGCACAGGTAATTTATTTGCCCAGTTGTTCGCTGGATTACATAAACGATTTCTTTACCGAATATTTACCGTACATTATGTTTTTGAAGATTCGAGAGATTAGATTCAGCGACCCCCACTCATTGCGATGCCTGTTCCGGCGTACTATGGGGTCCTGTGAAAGCTGGTTTACGGTGCGTTGATTGCGGGCACGTGTACCATGACAAATGCGCCGATACGGTGCCAAAAAATTGCACAAAATACAAAGCAGTGACTGACAATTTACAAACACACACGTTGACACGAAGTGGCGGTGATAATGGAAGCGTAAATTCAAGTACGAAGTCTTATCTTGCTGTGTATTACGAATGGTTCTAAACCTTTTCGCCCTCGTCAACTTAACGTGCTATTTTTGTTCAGGTGGTACCACGATACAGACCTCGTCGCAACAATATTACGAACAATTCTCCAGTAATGTAGCGGAAAATAGGACACACGAAGGGTACCTCTACAAGCGGGGTGCCTTGCTTAAAGGTTGGAAACAGAGATGGTTTGTGTTAGACTCTATAAAACATCAGTTGAGATACTACGATGCAATGGAGGACTCCCATTGCAAAGGATATATCGGTACGTAGAAATTAATTGATAATCAAGATAACGCAATACAAATCTGTAAGGATTGGGATTTATTTTATGTGCTTTATAGATCTTGCTGAAGTAGTGTCTGTTACTCCAGCTGCACCGATGCCAGGGCCACCAAAGAAAACAGACGACAAATCATTCTTTGATGTAAATATGAAGTTACTTTTATTGTCGTCCGTTATTTTATTAAGATCGTAATTCCTGTCATGCGAACACTTTATATTTACAGCTACGTACAAACCGACGAACATATAACTTTTGTGCTGGCGATGCAGCAACGGCGCAGGAATGGATCGAGAAAGTTCAAGCGTGCTTACAATAGTTTGATTATATCTCTAATTTAAACCGTGCAAGTGACTGATAGATTAAAAACAGACTTTAATTTTGTTACATACTATTGTATAGTCTAATAGTACATATTATAGACTGCAATAATTTCGCTTTAAATATTTTAAAACCGATGATTGTTGGACTGAGAGCGGTATCATAAATTGAATGTGATGTACTCATATCCTTGACATAGCATTATTATACAAATGTATATTGTAATTATATAATTATGTTAAATTTGAATTATTTCAGCTGGAAGATGGAAGATCGCCACATACTCAACTAAACGTTAAAAAGTTTTTTATTTTGTTTATTATGTTTTTAATTTTTAAATGAATACAACTTGAGCGCAAAATGTGTTGAAACATTGAATGAAATGCCTGTTCCAGGAATTTATTGTTGTATCGTCATCTTAGTATAATTATAATTTTAAATCGGATGTCGTGATCTCGCTTGTTGCAAAAAATGAAACGTGAACAACAACAAAGGGGACACGTTTCGTTACCAAATTCTCATGTAACATTGTTTCAATAATTCTGCTACGCTTGTCAGTAAAACTGAAATTAAAAGAAGTCTTTGTATATATTATTATTTTGTATACTATTATTTAAAATTACTTTTATGTTTCTAGCATTTTAAATCTTCTCACGAAATACCTCGCCATTGATTTCTCACTCGTTGTGTATGTTTGCAGGAATATTAGGCATATCATATGCTACTCCAATTTATTTGATACCCTGTTAGCGCCGATACAAATGTAAAGTAGTAGTCAAAAACGAAGTTTGGAATTTTTTAACAAGGATAGATTCGGTTTTTTAAAAGTGATATTTGGTTTATAATTCGTTAGGGGAAAGGTATGAACTAAAATGACCGTTAAAATACGCCCGTGTGCCAGTTTTAAGGATGCTCTCGAATTGTTATAGCTTGGCGTTGACTAGTTGCTCATAATTAATTAATTACAAAGTGAAGCAATGTAAAAGTCACAGGGAAGTATGACCAGGGTCTATATTTTGAAATGCAATACTTAAAATACATAGATTACTTTTGGAAAAGCTACAATTTCGGATTTGGCAGAGGGAGCTCAATTTATTATTTATTATTATTTATTAATTTGCAATCCAAAGTCCGAGATATTTTTGCAGAGTGACTACAAATCACTGTGCAGCAACAATCACGAAAAAATTCGTTTATATGCTGCTAAGAAATGCGATTTAAAGATTTGAAGAAATTGGCGGTAAAACGCGTCTGCCAGGCTTGGGAGTGTTCTCCTTTCTAGTCTTATAAATATTCATTTGTCGAACTAGGTAGCTAGAATGAAATTTACATTAAATATCTCTGGTACTCCTATTGTAGTATTAATTCTTCTTCTCCATGCATATCATATATGAACGCAATGAGAACATCCATCTCAACAATTTCAAAAATATCTTTCCAACCACCGCAGATGCACGGTGCAGGTGCAGCACTAACTTCGCACAGTTAGCCAACACCTTCACAACCATCCTCTCTACAATGTTTCATGAAAATGCCTAAATATGACCTAAAGGGCCCAAAGATTGGTTCAGAGACGTCCATTAACGCCCGATTTCTTCACCTTCAGTAATCTTCCGGTTAGTGAACGACCAATTGGTTACGCAGTCTATACACTCACCGTATGAACTACCAATCACCATTGCCTGTAGCTATGCGCAGTATGCGTGAATTGGAACACACCCTAAGCTTTACCAGACGTGGTGCCATTGGACGTGCCTGAACCAGCCTTAAGGGAGAGCGGGGAAAGCTTTACTCTCCCACCATATTCACGAAACATTGTAGAAGGGATGTTCGTTGTGCATTCGTGGCAGTCGGAATCCGTCGGAAGCAGTCGGAACCATATTTTCAATTTTCGAGCCTTGTGAACGGCGTGAACGGCGTGAACGGTGTGAACGGTGATGCTGGGTGATGCGTAGGAGAAATGTATGGATCCATTGCGAAATGCGAATGTTTAGTCCGTGGTTAGAGGGCGTTTTACTTAGTGAGCTGTCAATGTTCTGTCACCCACCGATTCTATCATATTTGTTAACTGTTTAAAACAATTGAGGTATTTTAAAAGAAACTGTACTTAAGTAAGCCTTTTAATCAATCATTCCGCTTCTTATAAATGTTAAGGGTCAAGATTTTGCTTCGTGAGAAGAATGAATGAAAAGTCCGCACATATCGACAATTTTAACAATACACCATTATCCTATTAAATTCTAATCATTTTTAACACTTCTTTATTCTTATAGTCACGTAAAATGCTTTCATTTGCCGTCGAGATTGATAAAATTTAATAAAACGTCATATTCCGGTAAGAAGAGTTAGTAGAATGATACTATATGCCCTGAACATTGATCCAATCATGGTTTGCTATATTGAAACCTTATTTAATTTTGTTACTGTACTGCACCCACGATATATAGCTGTCCCTCTTTCAGAATATATATAGCTGTACATTTGCATTACAATTCTCTGAAGTGCTCAGAAATTCAAGATGACAGATTCAAAGTATTTCACTACTACAAAGAAAGGAGAAATATTCGAGCTCAAGTCAGAATTAAACAATGACAAAAAGGAGAAAAAGAAGGAAGCTGTGAAGAAGGCAAGTCAATTGATTTATGAAACTTTAATTATCCGTCATCCCTGTAAATTCCATCGAAGATCTACATCGCATAGTAGCGTTGTAACAATTTAATATTCATTATCTTCTCAATAACATGTTTCCGCAAGTACCGAGTGCGATTTCGGTAGGTAATATGTTTCTTACACGGTGTGTCGTTCACGTGATATCGTACATCCTTCATTGTCATTGTGAAGTTCATACCGTGTGTTCATCGAAGCATACTCCTTCATTTGCAATATTGTTACATATAAGGCAGGCTTGGGAATTAAGTGAACTTGGCAGCCGATTTTCAGAGGCAACGCCTCCTTTCTCCTGCCGCGCGTCTTGGCTCCTGCAGTGGCCTAGTTGCCTGGAGCTTCTCAGGCCCGCATCACGTGAACCACGCGTGGCGCGTTGACAAAACAAAAATGCATCGACAATCGTGCTCTCTGGGATGATGTGGAAACCTATTGATACAATGTCACCTTAATGCGCCACGCGCGGTTCATGTAGTACGGGCCTGAAGTGCTCCAAGCATCTAGGGCGCCACGGGGACCAAGATGCGTGGCGCCAGAAAGGAGGCGATGCCTCTGAAAATCGGCCACCAAGTTCACTTACTTCCCAAGCCTGATATAAGGGCTTACAATTCTCCAAAGATCAAGTCAATAAATCTGTTTCCTGCTGCGAAAAGGCAAGGATCACTGGAGAGTTACAATAGAACCTTGAAGGATTAAGAAATCTACTTCTTACACATTTTCCGTAGCTTCATTTTGTCGATAAATTTGCATTTTAACCATCACTTTATTGCGCTGAGCATAAATCACGTATCTGTGTAATGATATTATTACTGTTATTGCATTGGTCGCTACTATTGTTATTATTTTCATCTTCATAGTAAGATTCTATACATTATTAATTGCTTAAATGTATTACGGACCGTGCTCAGGTGATCGCTTCTATGACCGTGGGCAAAGATGTGTCGGCGCTCTTTCCTGACGTTGTCAACTGTATGCAGACGGACAATTTGGAGCTGAAGAAGCTGGTGTATTTGTACCTGATGAATTACGCGAAAAGTCAACCAGATATGGCTATCATGGCTGTCAACACATTCGTTAAGGTAACGTAGCTTAAAATCTTACATAAACACTCATCATCTTTTATTAATGCACTTTTACCCTCTATATATTTTACTGACACTTGGATGATGTTGAGAGTCTCTGTCTGCAAAGAGGCAAGCTGGAAAAAACGAAGTTTCACGTGGGAGTTCTCCTGAGTTTCATATATTTTTTTTCTCTTTTCGTTTTTCCAAATAAATTCAATATTAATTTTACAGCCTGCCTCGCATCATGTACAGACCGTGCTTTGCAAATTACATCAGTTTGCACAGAGCTGTCTGCGTTATGGGACGGAATGTACCTTTTGTTCTCTCTTACTGAATTGCTTATTTTTTAAAGGGCACGAGACTGGAATTTGGCTAAACGAAAGTGTAACTCCTGCTATCCCAGTTTTAAATTCTACAGTAATCTGTTAATAATACTTGTGTATCTGTCATGATTCTACTGTTTTTATTACCACCAAATTCCAGTATCTTTTTTCAGTTCAGTTTAGCATAAAAAAAACAAGAATGGAATTATGACAGTTGTAATATTTAGCAAAATAATTGAGACGGTCATTTGGAAACTCGACGATTTATGTGTTAGCCCCTTAATATTAATGCACTGGTATTACCTTGCGCTATTCCCCGAAATGGAGCATGAAACTTACTTCTACGGGTCACAGAGATGTTATATACAATTGAAAAGCTTGTAGAGAATTGTACAACAATGACAC
Source organism: Andrena haemorrhoa (assembly GCA_910592295.1). Lineage (NCBI taxonomy): Eukaryota > Metazoa > Arthropoda > Insecta > Hymenoptera > Andrenidae > Andrena > Andrena haemorrhoa. The sequence continues at coordinate 3,874,168 of OU342944.1, read as the reverse complement.
AGCTGTATACTAACAATGAATACGTAATCGGTCTTTGAAAAACTGTTTGAAACAGCCTCGGCGGTAGAGAGAAAAGTCTATTCCTTAGTCACAGTGTCTGTCGTGTGAACAGCATGAACAAACCAATTCCTTAAATGTTCATTTTATGTGTCTGGACTGCATCATAAATTGCTGCTTGTACGCAGTGCATATTTTACACTATCTGCACGCAAAGTGTTTTATTCTTTTCAGAACTTTAGTATTTAATTAATAGGTGTGATCGGTGTTTGAGTTGACATTTCGTAATGCGATTATCATAAACACGTGAATGTACAACTTTTAATGTTCGAATAGATATCATGTAACATATTCTTATGCGCACGACACCAGATTTAATGTGGAACTTGCGATTTAATCTTAATTTGTACATTATTATAAAACGAAAGCTATAAATAGAGAGGTTTAAGAGGGATATCTCGTGCTCTTTAAAAAATGATCGATTCTACATCATATTACATTAAATGGTTGATAAGTATAATATTTAACAATTAATCAAAATGGTGACGGTGACCAATTTGACCTTTTTCGTTCTGACACGCAAAAGGAGCTAGCGACATCTCCGATGATAAAGGTACCATACCACTTTCTACTTCGTTAAAATTCATGGGTTGAGATAGATAGCCACTGCTGTGACTAGACTTGAATCCCTGGCTTGCCCGATTTTTGCGCAGGATTGCGAGGACCCAAATCCGCTGATCCGAGCATTAGCTGTTCGCACAATGGGTTGTATACGCGTGGACAAGATTACTGAGTACCTCTGTGCCCCGTTGCGAAAGTGCCTGAAGGATGAGGATCCGTATGTTCGTAAGACTGCAGCTGTTTGTGTCGCCAAGCTTTATGATATTAATGCAGATTTAGTCGAGGATCAAGGATTTTTGAATCGGTTAGAAGAACTTTTGTCAGATAGCAATCCCATGGTAAATGTTTCAGATTCACTTGCAATTCTAGCATTAACTGGAGCTGCACGCTCACTTATTCACCCGCATGTTTCTTCTACTCAGGTTGTCGCGAACGCAGTGGCTGCCCTATCTGAAATCAACGAAGCGAGCCCGAGCGGGCAGCCTCTAGTCGAAATGAATGCACAGACCATCAACAAGCTGCTGACGGCTCTCAATGAATGTACAGAGTGGGGCCAAGTGTTCATTTTGGATTCACTTGCAAACTATTCGCCTAAAGACGATCGCGAAGCGCAAAGCATATGCGAACGTATAACTCCACGTTTAGCTCACGCCAATGCAGCAGTTGTCCTGTCCGCTGTTAAGGTTCAGTATCGACTGATACTTAATGCTTTCTAATATAACACTTATAATTTTTTCAGTTTTTAAAAAAACGTGTATATTACTTGCATAGGTGTTAATGAAGCTGATGGAAATGTTACAATCAGAATCTGATTTTGTCGGCACCTTAACAAAGAAATTAGCGCCGCCACTTGTAACTTTGCTTAGTTCCGAGCCTGAAGTCCAATACGTAGCATTACGAAATATAAATCTTATTGTTCAAAAACGTCCGGATATTTTGAAGCACGAGATGAAAGTTTTCTTTGTCAAGTACAACGATCCGATTTACGTTAAGCTTGAGAAGCTAGACATCATGATTCGTTTAGCGTCTCAAGCTAATATAGCTCAGGTTTTATCTGAATTGAAGGAATATGCTACGGAAGTTGACGTGGACTTTGTACGAAAAGCTGTAAGAGCTATTGGTCGTTGTGCCATTAAAGTCGAGCCTTCTGCTGAACGATGTGTTTCGACACTTTTGGATCTAATACAAACGAAGGTATAAAATACATAGATACCCGCCACGGTTAGATACATAGTTATCTCCTTAAATAGTAATATACGCAATTTATATTAATTACAGGTTAATTATGTGGTTCAAGAGGCAATTGTGGTTATAAAAGACATCTTCCGAAAGTATCCGAACAAGTACGAAAGTATTATTTCAACGCTTTGCGAGAATCTGGATACGCTTGATGAGCCAGAGGCGCGCGCTTCCATGATATGGATCATTGGGGAGTATGCAGAGCGCATAGACAATGCAGATGAACTGCTTGAAAGTTTCTTAGAGGGATTCCATGACGAGAATACGCAAGTGCAATTGCAACTACTCACAGCGATTGTAAAGCTGTTTCTCAAACGACCTACGGATACTCAGGAATTGGTACAGCAAGTTCTCAGTTTGGCAACGCAGGACTCTGATAATCCTGATTTAAGGGATCGAGGATTCATCTACTGGCGATTACTTAGCACCGATCCAGCGGCCGCCAAAGAAGTTGTACTCGCCGAGAAACCTCTTATCTCGGAAGAAACAGATTTGTTGGAGCCGACGCTGTTAGATGAACTGATATGCCATATATCGAGTTTAGCGTCTGTGTATCATAAACCTCCTACCGCTTTCGTTGAAGGTAGAGCAGCAGGCGCTAGGAAATCATTGCCTGCTAGAAGTAATTCGAGCGAAGATTCCACGCAACACACAACGCAACTACATGCTCAAGTCATCCCAGCTCAAGATTCCCTCATAGGCGATCTTCTCAGTATGGATATTGGTAAGCAAAAGCATTTCTCGATTGTTACTTTGATATTCCTGTTGGGTTTCTAATTTATACATCGTATTTACTGTTACAGGCGGCCCAACTATGGTTACTGCAGCACCAGCTCCTCAATCGGGATTAAGCTTAGACCTGTTGGGAGGTGGTTTAGATGGAATTCTAGGCGGCGCTGATACCGCAACTACTGCACCTGTGGTATCGCAAAGTACTACTGGGCTTCTTGGCGATATATTTAGCTTCAATCAAGGGCCCAATTCTTATATAACGCCTAAAGTTAATTGGCTACCTGCCGAGAAAGGCAAAGGACTCGACATATGGGGAACATTCTCGCGAAAGTAAGTAATATGCTAACGGAGCGTAAACTCGAACGTGATTCTAAATCTCTGTTGTTATTTTACGATAGGAGTGGACAGATTAGTATGGATATAACATTTACTAATAAAGCGATGCAACCTATGGGAGGCTTTGCAATACAATTAAATAAAAACAGCTTCGGCTTAACCCCAGCTGCTCCGTTACAAGTACCGACTCCTCTGAACCCCGGCGCTAGCGTGGATACCAATGTAATCTTATCTACCGCCGGCGCAGTGCAACGCATGGAACCATTGAATAATCTTCAAGTTGCAATAAAAAATAATATCGATGTGTTTTATTTCGCTTGTATCGTTCCCATGAACGCCTATTTCTCCGAGGACGGACAATTGGACAAACGAGTGTTTCTGAGTACATGGAAAGATATACCTGCTCAAAATGAGGTGTTTGTCAGTTCTTTTTTCTTAATATTACCGTTAAACCTGTTGCAGTGTATTAGCACACGGGATCAATAACTATAAATTCATGTTCCAGGTACAATACACGTTAAAAGGTGTGATGCTGACTGCAGATCAAGTTGTGCAAAAGATGCAACAGAATAATGTATTCACGATCGCTAAGAGGAATGTAGAAGGACAGGACATGTTGTATCAATCTCTGAAATTAACAAATAATGTTTGGGTGTTAAACGAATTGAAAATACAGCCGGGGAATCCTGATGTTACTGTAAGTTTAAATTTAGACCCACACGTTTATCATTAACAGATCACCTTCTAATATATTTAATTGCTACTATACGGTTCATTACAGTTATCTCTCAAGTCCCGCTCGGTGGAAGTTGCAGCAGGCATATTTCAATCGTACAATGCAATTCTGCATTCTTAAATAGCAAATTAAGTTATTCTAAGTTTACACGATCATTTCACGACCATAACTCGACTGTTTAACGCAGTGTCATTCTACGTATGATTTATCCAATTGAAAACCATTAAACACACTTTGTTTATATTGTAAACCTAAATAAATTTAATATACTGTTAAATTTATCGTATATAAAGAAAACAATGTAAGTCGGAATAAATACAAATTGTGTTAATGTATTCGTATGTTTATTGGATTTTTATTAACAATATCAAAATTACATGTGTACTTCAACTTTGTAAGATTCCATGGCTTAAAATGAATCCTAAATTGCATTTTGTAATCACACGTATAATTAGGATGTATAAATTCGAAACAACTGAATGTATAGTGATTTTGTTTATTTGTTGAATATAAAGAGAAATGTATACATTATGTTGTCTTAACAATTGTTACATTAGCATTGGACTTTCCTCCTGAACGAGCAACCTTCGGTCAACCGAGCTTTGCCACCCGTGGACGTGCAAAGTATCGTGCGACATCCATCGCACTCCACCGATTTCTGTGCGTGCGAAAAGATGGTTTTGATGGCGTAACATCCGGGGCATTTAACGTCCATAAAGTAACTGTTCGGTTTCTGAACAAGCCTCTTCAGCTTGTGTTTCCTTTTCTCCTCAGCTGGACTCGGATGAAGCAGATCCTTAGCAAGAGGCATTCTGCGTAAAGAAAAGAGATCGTGACGAAATGAAAGTGTTAAATATACAAATAAATAAATAATCATACAATATAATACGTGCAAGTAAAATGTCGGCACTATTTACATTTATGGAGGCAACACTGTCCCCCGAGAATTCTATTTCACATATTTGTGCAATACGATGCAACTCGACCGACGCTAGATTTCTACCATAGCAAAATTACAGAGGCTTTACCGTTGCTTTTGAAACCAGAAATAACCATTAATAATTAATAATGAAAATAGTGATATAAAATTAGGTAGCATGCTACAGTAATCTAAACGAGTTAAAACTGAAACTCGGGAGAAATACTGCTAAAAAATTAACGTGCAATATCGGTCGAATTTGTAATTTATGTTGCTTCTGTTGTACTAATAAAAAAGTACCAAAGTGAAGAAATGGAATATATTCTGTACATATAATGTATTAACATAGACTTTTTTGAATTAGTTTAAGCAATTAACAGCTGACAAGCTATCGGACACCGTCTACGTAAACGTGTTTCGGAAATGTTTATCCGTACTCCGTTATACAGCATAATTTGGTTTAATCTTAATTTGCATTGCAATATATGTACGCAACACTAAAACGATAGAATAATTAATATTACAACAATCGTACGGAATAATTCGATCGAAGTTCGTGAGTTTCTACGATGCAATACCGATGCGGTACTCGAAGCCGTATGAACATGTATCAGTATTGCAATTAGCAATGAATGATTTTTCTCATTATATACGTAACCCTGATGCTTTAATATTTAATTTAACGTGTTTACTTACGTGATTACGTTCTTTTTTCGCTCTAAATATAATAATCGTACTGTTAACCACGTGCTATCGTAACAACGTTATTCACTGAAAAGGACAGGTTCCGACAGATTTCCGACCGACAAAATCCCTGCTAGCAATCTATTGTTGCCAACCAATTAAATTTATATCACTAGATTGCGAGGACGAAATGATCCGAAAAGATATTGGCGAATGAAATTATCATTATAATAAGTTCAAGAATTTTAACTTCCATCTTTTACAATAATATCCTGTTACATACGCAATGGTATATGCTGCAAGAAGGTTTTCATAAACTAAGCTTGGATACAAAATTCAAGTTTTATGCAACCCCTTTAGGGCGAATTCCACTTACCCTCAAATCGCGCGTAATTTTCATTAAGCTAGGTTTCCCTGTACGCGACTAGACGGAACGTCAAGAACTTCAAAGTCAATTTCCTCGAAAACGAAGCGTGATACGAAAAAAAGTTACTCTTTCTTTTTGACTTATAACAATTAAATAAGTCCAGAAAAAGGAATACAATTTTTTGATATTGCGCTTCATTTTCGAGAAAATCCACTTTGAAATTCCCGACGATGCGTCCAGTCACGTGTAGGGAAAACTACCCTAATGAAACTCACGAGCGATTTGGGCGTAAGTGGAATTGCCCCTTAATTATCGAAATTACGTGTTTATATTAAACTTTCTTTTAATGCAAAAGCAATATTATTGCTGTGATAACTCTTTAAACATATATATATATATATATATAGAAGTGTATGCTGTGTTCATAAAACATTTTTTATATATCTCGAAATGTGTCTTCAATATAATCTGGAATAACATTATCTACGAATTTAAATACGTTTATATTTCAGGTCTTTATAATTGCGATTAATTTCATATACTTCCTAGTGCGTGACTCTCGGAAATATTGATAGTAATGCTGGAGAGTGATCGAGCGCTGCAATCAAATGTAGACATCGAAATGGGTAGACGTATCTAATATACACGTGACTTTGGTCTCTAAACTTTATAAGCCATTTTGTGCATTGTTCAAGCAGCTGTGCAAAAATATTACTTATCATTTCGTTTCGAGATGTCAAAACTTGGTTGATCGCCGTTGTCGAATATACGCGTCTCCGACGCGACCGCGTGATTGTCATACGGCGGCACTGTTCTTAATTATTATTATACAGGTGATCGAGAAAGGCGCAGGCAGATTTCGCGAAACAAAGAACTTTTCAATATCTTTTATTAACCTTGGCCTGGTCGTCATAACAGTAAGTATCGTCTTTAGAGGAAGTTAAAAATAGTTCGGTTTAGTGAAAAGGTCTGTCACACTTGTGAAACAATTTTTCAAACTAAAATGCTCGCTGTGCGTCGGACGCACCGTTTCGTAAGGTAACAGTTGCCTTTTATCCGCTACGAGAGTTCTCATTGCCCTCCCGATCTCTTGAAACACATAATTCCGATGTCCCATGTGACCCGACGAACGTTTCAAATCCTATATGTAGTCACTAATTCATTTCCTGTTGCAACTAACAATAAGAAACTAACAGAGCAGCGTTACATCGTGTACAAAGTTTTATCTACAAACTCCTGGTAACCTGTGACTTTCAGATTATTATAACCGAGCAAAAATGAGAGCATTACGCGTGAAATAAAAGTCGCTGCATAAAATTGGATAACTCGTATGAATTAAAGCGTCGCGCGCAATAGGATTGTACCAACAGTTTTCGCATACCTTTCGCTGATACGTACATCGGATGAAATGACGATGTGAGAAGTATACTGAGATGCGTCTGCCTTCCGTTGGTACAATATATTAGAGACTGCATTGCTCCTGTGTATTATTGTGGTTAGTATAGCAAATGTTTAGCACGCACATGTGTTGTTCCTGGAATAAAATTATATAGATCATAAAGTATTGTTAACACTTAAATGCGAGGATGTAGTAAATGCGTAAAGATTTCAGAGAGCTTTTCGATTCTATTGGAATAAAATACGTGGAGCGATGATGTAAAGTAGAACGATTGATATTGTAAAGACTTTGAATTAAAATGAATAAAGATTTGTTTTAATCGATTCTGTATTGTGTTAATTGCGTATAAATGTTTTGTAGAATGTCTAATCTCAGAGTCCGTAAAGCTTAGACTCTAATTTGTAATATTTATTATTTCAGTACACATTGTTTCGGCGATTTAATCCTACCGCAATGAGTAACGAGAATATACAAAGTCCTCCAGATCAAGGCATCGAAGACATGGAGTCGGAGTCGGCTATGCTGGAAGATCCAAATTCTAGTCAACGATGCGTGAACATTTGGATGGATAAAATGAATAAAGGGACGTTGTCGTACACTCATTTCAAGGGGCATTGGAAGGTCTGGGTCCCGAAGATATATAGTCCCGAGCCGAACGGCAATTGCTTGGACTGGAATTTCGACGAGGAGAGAGCACAAAAGATACTTTACGATACTCTAGAAGAGTTTATCTGCAATGGGGACTCGCAGGTGATTTTAAAGCAGCTAAGTCAGATGGATAATGTAATATGTGGCAAGGTATTCAAGATGGGAGATCCTACGTATAATTGCAGAGAATGTGGTATGGATATGACGTGCGTGCTATGCGTAGATTGTTTTAAACAGTCGGCCCATCGCAATCATAAGTACAAAATGGGTACCTCGAACGGCGGAGGTTGCTGCGACTGCGGAGACACAGAGGCATGGAAGAGCGAACCGTTCTGCAACATACATTTGGCTGGAACGCAAGCTAAAGAGCCCGATGAAAATAAATTGCCCGCCGATATATCCGAGAGAGCGGTGATGACTTTCGAGGCGGTACTAAGGTATTGCTACGAGATGCTATCGTTAGAACATATGCCAGGGTTGCCTGTCGATTTGCGAACTAAAGAATCCGACGAAGACTCTGTGTCACTCTTATCGACTTCAGATACATTTTGTACAGTCCTTTTTAACGACGAGACTCATACATTCGATCAGGTAATCACCACGCTTACGCGGGTCATGAAGTGCTCCCAAAGGGATGCGGTGGAATACGTGACGAACGTTGACAGAGAAGGTAGAGCTGTCGTGAGATGTTCCGGGTTTCAGCACTGCAAGGATTTAAAGTCCGACATCGAACGATTTACTTCAAGGCATAGCAATAGAATATTGAAGGTTCATGTGGTGCACGCTCACGTAATTGCTCATCAAACGTTTGCCATGAAACTTCTGAACTGGCTGCAACAATTTATAAGCCTCTGCGAAGGTTTTAGAGTGCTTTTCAGTAACGTCGCGCTCAACACGAAGGTACCAAACATTTCCATCGTGCAAGGTATACTGATGAGAGACTCGCATTTATGGAAATCCGCTAGGACAGCGTGGCACAGACTGTTCATGTCCGGAATGCTTACGGAATATAAAAGCAAGAAGGCTTTGGCAATTGTATTTACGTATAATTACGGTTCGGTCATGAAAGATTTCATAAGGGACGATCACGATCATTCGTTTTCTATCGTGTCGCTTTCGGTGCAGTTGTTTACAGTTCCGACGTTGGCGCATTATCTTATTGCGCACCACGACGTGCTGTTTATCCTTTTAAACACATTTATCTCCGAGAGCTCGCGAAGATGTAACGCTGCGGGAAAGTTGGAATTTGAAAGGGACACGCCTAACGCTTCGTTTAGAAGAGCTCAACATATACTTCATGACTTGCGATACTTGCTGAACGTTAAACCGGAAGTTTGGACTGATAACTTGAGGAAAGGTTTCTTACAAGGACTGTCGCTTCTGCTCACATTATTCTGTAGTATGCAGTGCATGGATGCTGTGCTGAGACAAGTTGGTCAACACATGGAATATGAGCCTGAATGGGAGTCGGCGTTCAATTTACATGTTAAACTATCGCCAGTTATTAGCCTCGCATTAGAATGGTGCGGTTCAGATAGGATTGTGTTAATAAAAGCTTTCAGATTGGTTCTGAGAAAGCTCTACGAGCAACCGGGACACGAGATTGGCCCGACTCAAGTGAGAGAATTAGCAGATCACAGCGCAACATGCCTGCAATATGACGTGTCGTCTGAGCCAGTATCTATACACCTACCGCTTTCCAGATTTTTGGCTGGTCTCTTTTTGTATCTGGAGAAGCACAATCTACACTTTCAATGCGCAGAATTTATTAATCAAACGAAACCAACGCCGGAACAGATTATAGAGCCTGTACTAGCGGCTCAAGTAATGATCTCCCAAGCGCATGCCGGTATGTGGAGAAGGAATGGATACTCTTTGCTGAACCAGTTGTATTTCTACCATAATGTCAAGTGTCGTTCAGAAATGTTAGACAGAGATATCGTCTTGTTGCAAGCTGGCGCATCGTTAATAGAAAGTAACGAGTTCTTAATTCACGTTTTAAATAAATTTAATCTTCTGCACTGGGCGAACCCGGACTTTGAGCCCAATGCTCTGAAAAATCCTGAAGAGGACAGCATTAGGCAAACTATAAATTTGGTCGAGGAATTTTTAGGATTATTGATAACAATAATTGGAGAAAGATACGTGCCCGGAGTTGGACAAGTTACTGCTGATAGCCGTTTGAAGAAAGAGATAATTCAGCAACTGTGTATAAAACCGCTTTCTCATTCGGAGCTTAATAAAACATTACCAGACGACGGGCATTCTGGGACTGGAATGGAGAAGGTAATACACGAGGTCGCCGATTTTAAAAAACCTTCGCAAGCATCAGGGGGGAAAGGGGTGTATCAACTGAAGCCTCAGTCGTATTCGGAATATAACGTATTCTTTTATCATTATACAAAGGAAGAGTTAAGCAAATCCGAAGAGGCACAACGAAAGCGACGGAAAGCAACGGAAGAATTGGAATGTTGTCCACCCCCCATACTTCCTAAATTGACGGAAGTATTTAGTCTGGTAACTAACTTATTGCAGTGCGACGTCATGTTACACATTATGCAAACTGTATTAGAACGAGCGCTTAACTTCATGGCGCGCAGTTTCTCAGAGCCGCAGGTCCATAAGGTTCTACACCTGATTGGGTATGCTCTCCAAGAACAAGAATCTGGTAACTACCCTTTCCTTACTTTCCCCGCGAGGGCTGCAAAGTGGAAAATTTATAAACTGTTGGAGGATCTGTCTAGCAGTTCGCGTATAGATGCTCACAAGGATTTGTTAACTTGGGTTTTAACGAAGTACAGAGAAGTCGCTGGTAATACCATAATGGAAGTCAATAACGCACCCGCAGCGGTTCGTACAGAACCAGCAAGTGATACCGAAAGCAGTAAAAGTGATAAAGAGTGGAGGATGAAAATGGCAGCGCAGAAGCGTAAAGAAATAATGGCACAAATGGCTGCTATGCAAAAGCATTTCATGAAAAGCAATGCCGAGCTATTCGAAGAAGCTGCCTTAGACGTGAATAAAACCAATGATCGAGGTTCTACTATGGATTTGTGTGAGAGCGCGCAGAAAACACCTGTTGCACTTGGTATCGGACAAACGACAAGAATGTCCGAGGAGAAATCCTACACTTGTATCCTGTGCCAGGAGAATCAAGCTGTAACAGCGACCGGTCCGGCGATGGTGTTAGCCGCCTTCGTTCAACAATCCACAGTATTGTGTCAAGATAGAGGCGATATCAACGAGCCTGATCCATTATATCTGTCTGCGAAGCTAGGTGCATCGCCGCACACCAGCACTTGCGGCCACGTAATGCACGTGCATTGTTGGCAAGAATACTTCGATAACGTTCTTGCGAAAGAGAATAGAAGGCCATTCCGTTCGCGACAGCCAGGAAGTTTCGACGTGGAGAAACACGAATATCTCTGTCCACTTTGCGAATGTCTCAGTAATACTGTCTTACCCCTGTTACCAGCCCTAGGAACGTTACAGCCAACCGTTCAGAACCATAATCTTCATTTCGATACATGGTTCGAGGCTTTGAGATTCACAGAGTGTAAATTACATGGGAAGTTATATAAACAAGACACTGCGCGCCGCTATTGCTCCTTTAACAAATCGCACGATGCTGATGTTGTGGGAGAGGACAATCCCCAGGACCAGGGATCAGTCGGGTACCCCATAAAAGCTCTTGATCATGAAATTGGATATTTGGCAGCACAGGTGTTTAAGTTACTCTACGAACAGCCTGGCCCAACCCTTTCAGAAAATTTAATATCTATGATACACCTATTCGCGCAGGCGACGTATACAAAAGGATTTGGAGCAGAGCCTCACGAGGGCGATTCTAGGGTACCATTGTTAGCATGGAAATCAACGGCGTATACTATTCACGCTATAGAATTTCTTCTGCGTGATATGGATAAGCCTTTATTGGGCGCCTTGTCATCTAGACAAAGAGACAGCTTGGAAGGTCTTGCTAGAATCTCAGCTATTTTGGGGTCTACGTGTGTCACTGGCGGCAGTACAAATTTGACATGGGCAGACAAAGATACTATCGGGAATCATGCTCTTTCGCTTTTAACGATGCTACTGAGAAACCCGCACGACGGACCAAGTGTCCTGCATTGGGATCCATTCGGAGTGCTTATTCCTTTAATAAATTCGCTGCCAAGTTTCTTTAATACAAAATACGATACGCCGCCGTTAGTCATTACGGGCGGAATATGCGAGTTTTACGCCTTGCAACTTGTGTTTGTGTCTCTCATAGCGAAAATCCTACTGACGTTGGAGTTGAACGAAGGTATGGACGTGGAAGGCCAAGAAACGAGTGAAAGTACATCCTCAGGATCCATCCTAACATTGATTCAAGCACTGGACATTAATGTTGGAAGTCAAACGGCTGACGAAATATGGAGACGAGTCAAGGAAGCTTGTTTGCCTTTCCTTAGATGCTGCGCTCTTTATTTCCACTATGTGTCCGATGTTCCTGCTCCGGAGGAACTGAGCAAAGTGGACGGGGCTACGTACGAAAATATCTGCGCGTATTTGGGACTACCTACGACTTGCGACGATTTGGTCAAGCCAAATTTACATGTAATTACGAAGCTGATGAATACTTGGAAGAGTCATCCTACTGTCCAAACATATTTGTCCGGCACAATGGCAGTAATAAGGGAGCCTTTGAAAGTTAACAAATTGGTCGAGCTTCCGGAAGATTATAGCGAACTGATAAACATGATATCGTCATTTACGTGCCCCAATAGCGAGCGGGAGGATTCTAAGAACCCGACGATGTGCCTCGTTTGTGGAGAAATGTTATGTTCTCAAAGTTATTGTTGCCAAACCGAATTGAACAACCTGATGGTCGGCGCGTGTACATTTCACGCCAGCAATTGCGGCGCTGGGGTAGGGATGTTCTTACGCGTACGAGAATGTGAAATCCTTTTCTTAAGAAGCCCGAATCGTGGATCGTTCGTTTGTCCGCCATACCTTGACGAGTACGGGGAGACGGATCAAGGGTTACGAAGAGGAAATCCGCTTCGATTGTGTCATGATAAGTACAGGCAATTGAATCAAATGTGGCTGGGACATGGACTACACGAATCCATATCAAGGGCCATTGAATCCTCAAGTAGTCTTATGTCGACACGATGGCAGCATCTATAACCATCTTAGGATTTCCTATGCAATCTAGCCTGGACGTTTAGTTAAAAAAAAAAGTACTAAATCTATATTTAGCATAAGCGACCATAGCGGCTAATATTTACGACTGTTAATTATCTGTTTGATCATCGCAAGAAACTGATAAAATTATTTATTTTGAGAAATACAGCGCGGATGGCTTTGTATATTTAAAACGATTGGATGTTATTCCCGTTGCGATGTCGTTTTAGATTATTTCAGAGTTTACGGAATTTTCTATTATCATTGTGTAAATTAAATATAAATTTCTTTATAATTATTGACAAAATGTTGTACGACCTTTGTTGCTTGTAGAAATTAGTTTTTAATGTCATTCAACTAATTGTCACATTGTTTAAGAGCTCTTAGGAACATACGAATAATTCATGCTGTGTATATGAAGAACTGTTCTTCTGTGTTAGCTGTTTTAAACTGCTCTGATTTCATCGATTTCTTTGTCATTTCATGGAAATACTATAGACTACGTTAAAACTGTTCTATGTCATAGACTGTTACAATTTTAGAATTATTTGAATAAGCAGAATTTTGAACGCATATACTTTCGCGTGTGGCTGACAATTTTTGGTTTTAGAAACCCGTAAACAGTAACAGTATATGGACGAAGAATAAAGAGCGTAAATATTTAAATATTTAATTTCAAAAATTAAAATAAATAATGTGACATACCGTTTGTTTTCTCATTGCCAGTCTTTTAGTTGAATATACATCGTGAAAGAAGATATATGATTTGAAAATGTTTTCTCTTTAAATAATATTAACATTTTTATATCTATTAGATTAGTTTTCCTGCTTCTAATACAGCATTGTATTCACTTGTATACTGTACAATTATTTAACATAGGATTATTTACGCATAGACTTACAGCATCTGAGAGATGATATGTAAATAATAATATATATCGATTAATTTAAGAAGTTCAAAATCCTTACAGAACGCTACAAACACGAATATTCTCAATCTTGTTTATGTGTGATAGATCTTGATAAGTCATAACACCGATTATTTACGAAGTAATAATGTGTAAAATGTTTTTAAAAAAAAAGTGATTTCGAAGAAGAGTTTTAATAATTAATAACTTAATGCAAAGTGGAGTTTCACTCAAATTTACGCGTTTAATATCTATTTCAATTACTTCCAGTACTAACTAATAAAATACTTTATTTCATTCTTCCATTGCTATCATTTACTCTATTTATTTTAGATGAAAGTAGAACGAAAAAAGTAGAGGAACATTTTATATTTATACTTAAAATTTCGTAGTTAAAATTTCTCTGAGCATTACTAAGTACTATTCATAGAATATCTTTTATCCTTGTGTTGCTACATATTTATATTATATTCGCGCGAAAACTAAAGTATCAAATTCGTAAAGAAAAAAAACTGAGTTTATTGCGCAGTTTATGTTTAAAAATCGATTAGGCCCGGAATTACGGTCCGCCATCGACAAAGTATAGGATAGATATGCCATTCAATGTAATTTCGTGTCACACGATCGCGAGCTGCTTAACATTTTCGTAACGCATGCAACGTTATCGGTTCAGAGTGGAATTCGATGGCAATCCTACTAGCGATTAGAATTGAAACTAAATTTCTCTGATTTTTCTCTGAAGTTGGTATTTCAGTTCGTCGGACGAACTCTTGTAGGATGCAAAGTCTATCCTATACCTCATTTGCACTGACACGGACTCCTATAAAATGTAAAGCCTATTTTATACCTGGTCTGTGATTCCGCGTCTTCAGATTACACATGGAAATAGGAATATAGAGATGGACTAATATTTGCGACTTTAGGCGAGGGGAGTGAAGCAGCTTCTGGGGAGCGGGGAAAACTGTCACGTGGTACTCTGGTGCCGCATTGGTGATTGGTTCCGTCTTTCACCCTGGTTCCAATTGGTTCTGATTCACTTTTACTCGATGAACATAAGATTGCGCTTGCGCGATCACAACCAATCCCCAATGCGGCACCAGAGTACATGCCACGTGACCATAGTCCCCTGCTCCCTGGAAGCTGCTTCAACCCCCTCAAGTTGAGGGCCTCAACCATTGCTGCGTCCCTATATTCCTATGCCACGAGCTTACAGCACAGATGACAAATCGAGCTGGTACCGATCCGGGTATCTCGCTCTATTTAACTTTAGTTCTAATCACGAGTACTGTCGTAATCGTCTTCTACTTTCAATCGATAACGTCGCATGCAACATGGAAATAGTATTGTGGCTTTGGATCCCCCGGGCTGTAGGTGAAACATCTGCATTGAAAGCACATGTGCTTTTTCAAATTTCATGCACAGAAACGCAAAGAACCTCTCGAATCAATATCCGCCATAACACAGCCGAAGAGAGACGAACTATTGACCGTTTGTTTGCGGCATTTCGCTCATAAAGCAAAGAACGACGCATTAATTCTCGCGGGGGATGTTTATATCCAGCGCGCGGGTAAAGCGCGGCACCGGCCAGCGTCGATGCACCATGGAAACGGTGCAGAGACTTGGGGTAAGAGCAGGAAAAAGCCTCAGGGCCCTCAGCTTCAGAGTTGTTCAGAGTTGAGTCTGGACATCTCCGATCTGCCGAGTACGTCATCTGTGATTTTAGCAACAGAATTCTTAAATAACATGGAATGCCAGTACCTTTCTCTAATGTCAGAAATTTGAAACGGTACACTACATTAGTCGTGGTTACTGGTGATCTTGGAATACCGTCGCTGACATCGAAACATGATTACGTCGGCGTGAAAGGTCTCGAAAATTTCCGAAATCTATTATCGGAACGAAAGAAAGACGAAGGGACGAATTGAGTTTGTCGAGGAGAGGAGAAGATTTCTGGGAAACGACACACTGTTCTGCGCGAACGTGGGTAAGAGTACGCGCAGTCGCAGATGCAGATAGAGGATATTCTCTTTGGCCGTTGAGAGGAGGATGGGTCGTAGTGTTGCGTAGTAGGAAGGAAGGTTGTTTCATTGGTGGTAGGATTCGTTTTTTAATCATATGAAAAGAAACGATACGATGATGAGTGACACCGGTTCACGTTGGTACGTGCGCAGCGCGGGCACGTTACTGGAAAATGTCAGGACTAAGTGTACGAGCGGTGACAATGAATTGTGATCCTAGTAGTTGTCCTCGTTTGATAAAAGAGTCCTTGTCGGGCACTCGTCCTTCTCCTGGTCGTTCACGTCGGTACTTGGTAACACCGGTCTCACGGCACGGCCAACCGTGGAATGGCAGCAGCCTTAAAAAAGAATCATTCACGCAGAAGGTTGGCCGCCCTAACGTTCCTCTCGAACATCTCCCTCGACGGCAGCCACCGCGACACCAAGCTAGCCGTTCTCGCGCGGAATGGTCCTGCTCACACTCGCACCCTCAGCGACGGCCAAGCTCATCAGGCCGACGTTCGCCAAACGGACCTGGACATTTCCAGCGAGGAAGTCCTCGACGACTCCACAGAGGAGCATCTAGCGCAGCCATCCACGAAGCAGGCATCCTCTCCGCAGCTGGCGCAGAAGAGCGTCGAGCACAATTCGTTTAGCTCGAATTCCGACGGGCTGCTGACCCCTGCGAAGGCGGCAGTGGCTGCTTTCCTCGAACAGGAAAGGAACTATCCGCAGCTCTCTACCGGATTTCATAGTTCATTCAGAGAACGGTAAACAGTCATTTGGGTTCCTTTAAGTACGAACGCGACGTATATTCTCCTCCGCTTTGCGCTTCGAACGATCGCAGGGATCTTGCGATAGGTTGATAACGCGGGGGGGAATTTATTATTTGTTCTACGCGGTGATTTAGAAAGCGAAACGGGTATAATACAAGACTGGTTACAATTGTACTTTTGAAATAATATTGTTGATCTTGGTATATATTCTTGCCAATGAGTGGAATATATTTCTCTTACATTAAGGCAATGAAACGATGCGATAAGCATAGTTTGCAGGAGTGTGCTATTACTACTCCGTTTATTAAGATTTCTTTCTCCTTGCGTACCTATCTGTTATGCGTATTTATCATGTCGGTGTGAGTAAGATATACAGAATTTAATAAACAAGTACATTGTTATAAAAAGAATCAGATTGACATTATTCTTGTAACTATCTTCGTATTTATATCAAAACATATATTCATAACAAGGATATATATTCAATTATACTAACTCAATTGGAGGGAGGCACTGATGGTATTGTATAATACATTAACTGTATTTATGCGTTGGATGATGTAACTCCAATGCTTCGGAAAATGATAGTAGCCAGCAATAAGTAATTTCAACAAGTGTTATTCAGTACCTGGATATAGCATAGTTTATATTATAATAGTATCCGCGCTTTATAAAATTCATGTTTATCCTTCATGCACATTATTACATAGAGAGAGGTATAAATACGTACATTTCTATTCCTCAGTACTGGCACGACTGGTAGTGAATATTCTTTACCCGAAAGGCGAGTCGGCTCTTTGCAATACAAAAAGCGTATAACTCATCAGACATCCACGCTTTCGGAGGATATAAAGTACCAATATAACAGCTCCAATGAGAGCATTGGTTCTCTGCGTTCTAAGCCACAGTCCTCGAAAGCGAAAACGAAGCCATCGAACAGTGCACAATCTGGGTGCGCGAGTAGCGGCATAATACCGGAAGTCACAAGAGAGCTGCGTCTAATGCAGCATCCAGTAAATGGCTATAAATTCGGAGACGATAGACTGGTTTTGGTTTCTAACAAACATGTGCCGTTCCTGGTGTTTTCTGTTCTCCCTTATAACAAAGGACAGAGATCTAGTTGGTAAGATACGCCTTGTGTATGGATAGTAGGAGCGTGGTACGAATGTATTCATTATCGTGCATTCTCTTTCCCATTTCTAGGTCCGAATTGCGTAAAGATACTGGGCGAAGGAAAAACATTTCTGCACAGCGACCGCTGTCGGCAATAAACGATAATATCGATCCTTTTGGTTTGTTGGGTATAGAACGTGCGAAGGACGGCCAGGTACGTGAGCGGAATATTAGAGGTAAATTCGCGCATTTCATTTTGGCAAATGGACTCGGTGACCTGTTCTTCTTTTGTAGGAAATATCTTACGGGCAGTTGCTTGTTCCATCTAGGCAATTTCAGAAGGACAAGAAATTACATTTCAGCGATAACGAGGCAATA
The DNA here is from genome assembly GCA_910592295.1 of Andrena haemorrhoa. Lineage (NCBI taxonomy): Eukaryota > Metazoa > Arthropoda > Insecta > Hymenoptera > Andrenidae > Andrena > Andrena haemorrhoa. The sequence continues at coordinate 3,856,152 of OU342944.1, read as the reverse complement.
GAACTTACACATGTTGTACCAAATAAACATCCTGTCGTTTCGAGGTATCCATCGCAAACTTAATGTCTCTCTATTGTGACTGAATATTTCGTTCCTGTTTGCAAGCACAAGTCTCATAAACGTTCTTTACCGTTCGAAGATTCTCATAAACTCCAATGTTCTTATACATAATCTTCTCAACATCGCCGTTCATATCTCATGCATTTCATCTACCTCATTTGTTTGTTTTATAACGAGATATTTTAACCATATTTTGCAGGACAAAAACTATTACATGGAATGTGGATCACTCTAAATGGTAAAAACCTGTAATAGTACCATATTATAAAAAGAGCTTAAATCGATACGAGTAGGAAAGATATGAATGATACTTTGTAGTTCAAATTAATTTCAAACTAATAACGAGCAGTAATAGAAATGATACATACAGTGGCTCACGGCCATAATCGTATACTCTTTAAAATCGCGTAACATATTTAAAATTGGTCCAAACGAGTTGCGTTTTTTTTTTGAGAAGCTAGAAGGATTAGTTTGCTAAGTGACGTGTTTCGTCGTTTCGAAAAAAAATGCAATTGGCTGGAATAGCAAGCAAAATAGTAAAGGTCGTTTTTTCAACTCTTTTTTGTGAGCCTATAATGAAAAATAAAAAAACCCGTTTGTAGATTGAAGTAAGTTGTATACATGCCTAAAATTTCATCAAAATCGGTTATTTAACGTTCCTCTGACCTAAAAACGCTTAAAGATCGCAGAATAAGGTCGAGAATCGCTGATTTTGGGAATTTCCGCAATTCTAGACCTTATCCTGCGATCCTTACGCGCTTATAGCTCAGAGCAACGTTAACCGATTTCGATAAAATTTTAAACACGTATACAACTTAAAACAATCTACAAAAGAGTTTTTTGAATTCTCATTACAAGCTCACAAAAAAGTTGAAAAAAAAAACGACCTTTACTATTTTTTTTTGCTACTCCGGCCAATTGCTTTTTTTCAAATCGACGAAACACGTCACTTGGCGAACTAATCCTTCTAGCTTCTCAAAAGAACTCAAGTCGATTGGACCAATTTTAAAAATGTTACGCGATTTTAAAGAGTGTACGATTATGGCTGTGAGCCACTGTATATATGTATATATTTATAATACAGTGAATCTAGTGTAAAAGTATACGTATGAAGCATTTTTTTATTATATTTTCTCAATACGTATATATCCGTAATATTTAAACTGCAGATACAATTTAAAATAGAAATAGCTGCATATTCACTTGGGAAATTAATTTACGTTCGCGTAATTAGCAGTCACATTTTATTGTAAATTTTTTTCAACGGAGCAACCTTGTAGCACGCCTATCTCATTTGGTTAAGAACAACAATATCGTCTCAACGAGCATAACATTTTCGTTACAGTATGGCATCGTTTACTTTAGCAATAACGCATACACAAAATATTCAGATATCGCTCATACGAATGCATTATCACTTACACTTTTATTTGTACGCATTCACATACGTTTATTCACAATTCATAGTTAGCATACGATTATCCTTGGGCATTTAGTGCATATTCGGTGCCAGACAAGTTTACCAATTACGATAAAGTAAATAATTCGATTGCATGACCTTAATCTTAAATTAAAAGTCCAAGCCCCCCTGTACTGTATCTCAGTGTGAAGTGATTTGTTGCAGGTGTTTGTCTTATGATACAGCCACGCATCGCACTCAACATCTAACACCGGAATCTCCACCGCTATCTTTCAATGCGGACTCTAAAGGTACATAGTATGTGAATTATTTAATAGCAATTAATAGTAATGAATAGATATATAAAGAGACACCCTTCTCAATATCGTAGCCTATGACTGGGACGAGCAATCACTACAATACAATCCTAATTTACTGGATGACCCGGAACTCATAGCTGGGAAACATAGAACGCTACTCACGTTTACAGCGTACATGGTATTTATTTTTATAAACTGCTGACACAGTATTTTATAGCGATAAGAATTTTACATGGGAATTACACGTTTGCCATTCGCACAGGCATCAGTGATCGATTACGTACGGCCATCCGATTTAAAGAAGGAATTGAATGATAAGTTTAAAGAAAAGTTTCCGCATATCCAGCTCACATTGAGTAAGTTAAGAAGGTCAGTATCGAACGGCATCATAAATTATATATGTTTCTTAATGAAAAATTTAACAATGCTCTATCGTATCCAGTTTGAAACGAGAAATGCGGAAAATAGCAAAAATGGAATACAGTATTGACCTCCTGACAGTAGCGATGGCTTATGTGTATTTTGAGAAGCTCATCCTACGGAATGTCGTCACGAAACAAACACGGAAATTGTGTGCCGGTGCATGCTTACTTCTCGCAGCGAAATTGAATGACGTTAAGGGCGATGTTCTTAAGTCGTTGATAGAGGTATGTCATCTACGCATTGTCTCCTACGCGAATGGAAATCGCATTGCGACGATTCTTTTAACCGAACAACTTTTACACGATTTCTAGAGAATTGAAAATGTATTCCGTCTAAATCGCAAGGATTTGATTACCTCTGAATTTGCTGTTTTGGTGGCCTTAGAATTTGGTTTGCATCTCCCAACGTGGGAAATATTTCCCCATTATCAGAGATTGATATACGAGTCTTGATCTTCTTTTAAGTCGTCTCGTTTTCCGTAGAGCCGTAACATTTTTTTCACGAGATAGAGGCTTTCTAAGTAACTGTGAAAAGTACAATGTGCAGGAGTTTTTTTTATACAGAGGCGTATAAAAATAAGAGCAAGAAAAAGAAGAATTCGGAGAGGAGCAGATACGATACGATGTTAAGAAACGAAACATCGGTAATATGTACAGTCATCATCTTGATAAATAAGGATTACAGGAGTAGATCGATGTACTTCTTATCTCCTTATATAGCTATTCAAGTTAGGTCAGCCCCATTATTATTAATCTCTTGTATCTGTCATTACGATATTGTTTAATATTCCCCGAATCGTAATCGGTGCAATCAATGGGCTGTAAGAATTACAAACTACAGTGTATATTTTTGAGATGTAGAAAGCTGAATGCGTTTTTCCTTCGGAGTACTTATTCAGTGTTTGATTTTACTATTGTAGGGTTATTATGCATAGTACTTATTATAATTAGTAATCCTTTCGCAAAGATACAGAAATATGGTGGCGATTACTTAAATTTTAAGCGAGTTAAGTGGTTCAGGAGAGTTGCAGAGGAAGTGCCGTAAATGCGGATGTTAAGACCACTGCGGGTTCTCAATATTTTCAAATTTCAATACTATCGGAACTTCACGCGCTGGCAAAGTATTAAAATTCGGCCACTCTCATCGAAATTTTAGTTCTACGCGCGGTCTTTACTCTTTTAATCTATTCTTCTTTAATGAAACAAACTGTATCGTTAGTACAAACATTTAATAGCGACGGAGTCATTACTTACTGGAGAAAAAGGTGCGTCAGTTTCATCGCGTAAATATTAGGCAGCTGATTAAACGAACTAACGAGAAATTTTCATGAGAAAGTAATTGTGGATTAAGTAATTATTTTTTCTACATCATACGAAGTGTTTCTGTGTTTGTAAATGGTGAAATTAATTCTATGGTGTGTAATAATTTATTGGAATTAGTTATTGCTCTAGTTATTAGTAATTATTCTATTTTTATATTTATGCAGTAGATTTTCAATTACATTTTAACCGCATGCTTTTCTTATCTCTGTTTGACTACGAATACGAAGAACAGAAAGGGAACTTATATAAATAATTACAAAGAATCGTGCAAAATTAAGTTAACGCCAATATCGTTTTATTTGTATAATCTAAAGAATATAATCCTGGGTACTTAACACAACTAGAACCATCCTTTTACTCAAACATAAATTCAATTATGTTCTTTCCTGTGTTCTTTTTATCTAGTCCAGGTGGATGTAATTCGTTTTATTTGCTCGACCATCATTGTGCTTTAATTTTAAAAAATTAGTATGTTTAAAGTGCTGTAATGACGAAAATCCAGCTAACGAAAGATCAATGATATTAAACTGTTTGTACAACTTCATTTATAGCACTTTAAATATAGGTCTGTATCTGTGGAGTGATATTAAAAATGGACTGAGGCATTGGACATTACATATAGTAATGAGTGAAAGCACATAAGATACGCAAAGAGAAATAAGAGAGTCGAAAATGATTGTGACAGTGTTACTTTCGTAGAGCAAAACCACAGAAATTGTATCGTTAAATATTTAAAAAATTGTATAATGTACATTAATACGGTTAAGTATTCTTTGAAATCCAAAGCGAAACACCAGAGTGGGTGCTATAGCGTAAATTTTAATTCCGTGGCGTATCTGCCGCAATGGTACTTGATAAGATAATATAAATCGTGTCAAGTTGTTAGAAACATATTTTCGTATCGCTATTTTTCTCTCGGTTCTTCTTAATATTATTTGGATAAATAACAATGTGGTAATATAAATTCCCAGTACATCGGATACCGTCGATAGAAGATAATTCGATTTCTAGGTAATCTAGCTCCTACAAACTTTCACTTGTAGTTTCAGGTTTTAAAACACTTGGTATCTTTAATTATCGTAAAAGAATACTTGCGCGCTTTGTAAAGTATGTGTACAGAAATCGATGACAGTATTTATCACGTTCGTATGTTAAGTTTTAATTCGAAGTTCTATATTAATATGTTACACCCTCAAATTAATTCTAATAGAGATGCATATTTGCTTTATTATTGTGTGTATATATACATATATATATATATATATTACGATAAGATTAGCACCACGAAATTGAGGATACTGAAATTCCTACTTTAAGAGTCTTATGGTTTGAATGATTTTCATTAAGTTATCAAATGTCCTCACTGTTACAAATGGGTATTGCAATATGAAAAGAAAAGGACTTTATTATATATTCTTCGTTTAATATATTCGAAACTAAATTCGAAAGAATTGTGCCTTTCTTTCGGTTCGCATGTACTGTCGACTAATAATTTAGTTCTTTTTACGTTCAGAAAATTCTTGCATACATCCTGTACGAATTATACGGTGAAAACTTGTGATATGTAAAATTGTACAAATGTGGATTTCGCTTAAATCGTGAATGTATTCGCTTCGGTTTCCCTTTAGCAAGTGGGTGGAATGAATTAACTGTATTATATTGCTTCATGTAAATATCTTATCGGTGCTTTCTGCTCAAGTAAGTTTATTTCTGTAAAATAGATTTATTTCGATCCTGTACATTATCGAAGAATCGAGTCATGTTACATAGATCGTACGGTCACGTAGTTTTAATTATTGTTATGTAATTATACATTTAACATTATACTAACGATATGCGTTTGTGATCCAAGCTTCTGTAGCAGGCTTTCCGTAGATTATCCTGAAACGAATTAGCGGTACGCGGTTCAATTATGTAGCGAATCATTACTCGCAGGAACACAGACTTACGATTTATTCTTCTGAATTTCTTTAGAAATCCATGTCATTCATAACTAATTTCGCTCGTCATTGTCGATCTTGTTCAGCTGGCAAGTTAAATCTGTATCCTTGCCTGTAATGCGTCAATACGGGGAATGTGATTTGTATTAACGAACCGATATGTCTAGCAAGATTTAGCGATTAGCTGATAGTCGTGTTGTAACTACACCATACATGTACAAGGATTTCACAGTCAAAGTGGGCTATCTCTGCGACTTCTTTCTACTTCGATGAATTATATAGTTTCTTCAGATTCGTTGGGAGTGGTTCTTCATCTGGTGCCATAAAAAACCAAGTGCATAGCTCGTATAATCCTTTCTATCTACCGGCACAGTTATCACGACCTGTGCATTCTAATTTCCAAATCTTTTGTTCAGAGGAGGTGCTCCTGCCACTCGGAGTCCAGAAACCTCAACTAATTTAGAGAAAGTACTCGGTGCTGTACATACTTCTTAACGTTTGGCTAAGTACTTACAGTTACACAATGCACTTATGCGTACACTTCTCGGAATATTAACATCGCGTTCAGTTCGAAATAAAGCTAGGTAACGACAAAATAGGATATTCAGGGTAATTTGGTGTAGAGAATTGGAGCGACTTCGATACTTTGAACCTCGGTTCTGCTGGAATTCTTTAAAATAGGCGTAGTCCGCTGGGTAATTGGCGAGCAGCGTCCCGTGTACACGTGTGTAATTGTATATGTACGTATGCGCGCGTACGTGAATGTATGTACATACGTATACACTTGTACAGCAGCTTTAAGACTGAAAGCTTAAGTAAGCCGGTTTTCAGTTTCCCCCTTTAATTTCCCTTCTTGGTGTTAAACTTAATCCTAGCTGATACGATTAGGAATCAGAATGGAAGTAGAAGAGGACGGACTTTGATACGACACATTTATAATGGCGATTTGATAGAAGACGAATTAGGATTCGATGAACGGATCGGTGGTTAAAATACCAGCTTCTAAGAGATTTGTATGTAACTGTACCTCCAGCGGGCGGGCAAACGAGTATAAGTGAAATTTTACCCCGAGCTTAAACAGTTTCCTTCTTTATCAATTCTCACGTCCGAAATTCAGCACCTGAACTTAGATAGCATTTTAAGTACTCTAAGTGTCTTTCTGCAAAACTAAGAATTCTGACTTATACCGGTTCGCCCTCCCATCAGAGATACAGCCTTCAACATTATGTGATACCAGTTTAATTTGCGTAACACTGTATGAGCCATTCGGAACACTTTCAATGTGCTGCGTTATGTACTTAGTGAGATTCTTTTCCAAGAAATTGGCGAACCTTAATCGCTCGTGAATTCAGAATGACCGTCGTGCTGATTTCCCTCTGCGTGGCTAATCGTGACATGCCTTACATCCTTTTAGGTTATATGCACAAAATTCGGGATGAATGTTTGACGTGTCACCGGAAAAAAGTTAACGACACTTACGATAGCCTAGGAATTATGAAATTATTACAAACACCGACCGACGCTCTGCGCACGGGTCGTTCTCATATCCAATGTTTCGTTGAGTTATCGAAATCTGTTAAGGTAAAACGGAGAGAGAGAGAGAGAGAGAGAGAGTGTATAAATGCAAATAAAACGCGAAAGAGACATCTCGAGTTCTTTTCATTGAAAGCTCCAAACGTTTCAGCTCGAGGAAGAACGTTGATAATCGCTTGCCATTATCGCTCTTGCGTTGCGAGTTCTTGGGTAATTGAAGAGTCCTTGTAAAAAACACTGTAAGTGCCAGGATTAAAAAAAAAATGTCTTTTACAGTTTGTTCTAACTGGTTTGAGGGCTGAAGAATTGGATGAGTTTCGTTGTTATAGGCGCTAGGGCCAATATCTAGTATGGTACCCGGTTTTACTCAGGCCACGGTGTAAAATCGTAAAAAAGGATCATATTTTAAATCATTATTTTTTGTATTTTTCCTTCTATTAAACAAATGGGATATTTACTATTATTTAAAAAAGAGTTTATTCTAATGAATCCCAATTTGTTTTTACTTAATAATGTTGAAGTTATGAGATTTTATTCTTGACGTCCCGATTTTGCCCCGGCCTCCTACATGCGAAATATAAAGTCCTTGAGCGTCCTTTATATATACAAATAAAACACACGGAGATATTTTTTTTTGTCAAATAGAAGATTTTAAGAGGGTCGGACAATATATATTTTACAGTTGAAAAATAAGGACCACCCTACTATATATCCTTCACATATCTCCCCTATTTGTACAGAATTTGATTTTTGGCACTTGCAGTGTTTTCCACAAGAACCCTTCAATTGTCCCCGATTGATTTAATAATAATTCAGCAGCCAGTAATCGCAGGAAACGGGAAGCTTTAATAACCCAGCGTCTGCGAAACGCAATGCGAAATCTTTCGCGCGAATCGCAGTCGGCTTTTATTAAAAGAACGCGTGAAGATATAAGCGGGAAGCACGCGGATGCGTACGTTCAAAGCGCGCCGCTAAATGCCCACGCGCGAAACCTCCCCCGGAAACGCCACTTTATGTCTTCCACGTGATCCTTAAGTAATTAACTTTCCTTGCGTCCGCGATGACGCACTCGACGCCTGTGAGTTTTCACAGTTCCATAATTCGAATGTGCATTGATCTCGAACCCGATTGTAAAACACGCGTAGGAACAACGCCCCTTCTCTTCTCTTCCTTTTCGACGAAGCTGAAATTTGCCATCTGAAATTCGCTCGTTCCGTGAAAATCGAGATAAAACCATCGGCTGCCACAGTTTCAGGCACAGTTCCAGATGTTTCGTTGCATTCGTTCGCAGCGTTCACAGGATGACATGTTATCGCGTTTGTATCTCCGGGAGCAGAAAATTCGTGTCCCCGAGCACGTTTATTCGTAACTGTCCTGAAATAACAATACCCTCTAACCGCCTCTGTGGACAGTCACAGCTTATCTAACAGTTTATTTAATGTGCGGCGATTGGATATTCGGTGATTCGTAGTGGCCGCGAAACACATGTCCGCTTGGCACACATCAGCACAGTGGCGGATTTAACAGACGGCCGATGAGCAGTTGCCGCCTGGGCCCCAGCCCAAAAAGGCCCCCGAGGGCCCATCTTCAAGATAAAAAAAAAAGTATGACTTTCTCCAAACACTATATTTTCTTCTCTATTACTACATTAGCCTGTTTTCAGCAAACCATCTACTTCTTCATTTTTCCCAAATGGCCCTTCGGAACATTTGCCACCTGGGCCATTTTCCTTAATTCCAGCGTCCCGGAATTGTCTGGGAACTTGAATTTGGATAGTCTTTTTGACGAGGCAGCAACACTCCTCTGCCTTTCGTCGAGCAGGAATTCGGTGGCAGCGTGTAAATAAATAGTCATTGAACGATCGAACAGGACTTCCGTTCAAACGCACAAACACTCGCGGTAAAGTGGCCACTCGAAAGTAAACGTCTTCGTTTTCGTCCTTTAGCACTACAAGAGAGAAAGTCTACTTATCCTTCCTTCTGTTTGTCCCTTCTTCTGGAGGCTTCTGCAGTAGGAGACCTTATACAGAGAATACTTCAACGCGACGTTAAGGAGTCCTCTGAATCCTGTCGTTTAAGAAAATAATCTCGATTGCTTCGGTCCGAAACGTTGCGGTGTGTAGGTATGCCTTTCTTACAGTCTATCCTAATTCCAATATTCTTCCTTACGTTCTTAGTAACGCAATAATTAAGAGGCAGAAATTTGATTCGAGCTTTCATTAGTAGCACTGCTCTATAAAATTAAGATTAGGAAAATCTGAACAGTGGCGCACTCGGAATTTAAACTTGGGGCAGCCGAGTTGAAGGGATAAAAATATTTTTAATGAAAATTCAATAAAATTCATTAGGTGATTGCACAAATTTATCTAAAGAAGAGAATCCAGTTCTCTTCTTACAAAGCTCTTGAATTACTTCAGTCGTGGTTACATTAATCTCCTTTTTACCCGACTGCGGCACGCAAAGGCGGGTATTGTGTTTATCAGGCTATGTTTGTATGTCCATGTTACGCTCTAGAGCCTGTACGGATACATCGATTTGGACAAATGAGGTGTCTTTAGAATTGTCTTGACCTTCCGAATGTCCTAGGATATAAATAGAAAATTAAAAAATTAAACAAATTTAAAATACCGGACTGCCTAAAGAGCGAACTAAAATGACAAAAACAAGACTTAATTTATTTACACCTTAAGATTTAATTTATTTATGCATAGTATAATATTTATCATAAATAGGATAATAATAAGATGACAATTTAATTTAACTCAATTGCCTGCAGTCGGAGGCCTTAAATCTTTTGATGCTCTTCTACCGCAATGACTAAAGAAAGTGCTTCAAGCTGGTAACAAAAAGAGGTGGACAACATCAATGCAAATTCGTGCTTATATAGTGACATTTCAACTTCAGCGAATTTTGTAACATATATGTTTCTCTCTTTGTCCTTGTAGAGAATACTGTTAGCGTTATTAATAGCCCATCAAATCTAATTAGGGCGAACAGCGGTACACAATGTTTATTAAGACAATATGTAATTTTTTCGAATGTAATTACATTAAAAGATTTAAGGCCTCCGACTGCAGGCAATTGAGTTAATTTAAATTGCCATCTTATTACTATCCTATTTATGATAAATAATATACTATGTATAAATAAATTAAATCTTAATGTGTAAATAAATTAAGTCTTGTTTTTGTCATTTCAGTTCGCTCTTTAAGCAGTCATATGTTTTAAATTTGTTTAATTCTTTGTATTCCTTTTTCTTTGGGGGGTGCCCCTTGATCCCCCCGTCTGGGTGCGCCACCGGTCTCGGATGTTTAACGCTCTTAATTTATAAATGGAGTAGTAAATCGGTCAAATGCGAATTACAATTTCGTTTCTTTGCCCGCGATGCAAGTGGTCTCGGAAAGTAACCATCGTCTTATTATGGGGCGCATAACTGTCGCGTGCGACAGACAGGAAGTGAGCCGTAAAACCTATTTGTCGGCTTCTCCTTATCCAGTTTCCCTCTTAACCGTACCTCTTTCCTTCGTCGAAAGCTTTCGGCTCACACCGCTGGCCAGATTGGCAACCGTTTCCCCACAGTTTTGCGTGGAAAGTTCTTATGTAGGAGAATGCAACACGCATCTCCACGGACGAAATAAATTTCAAGTAGATCCATCGTTTCGCGGAAAGCCAACACTGGCAACTTAGATTTTCATTAGCGATCTTCCTCCCCCACTGGACGCAATTGTCATTAAATTTGTTCGAGGCGCAGGAAGTTCCTTGCCCATTTCATGGTTTAGTTTGCAAACCACTTATAATTCTTCTTCATTAGGGTAATAATCCTTGACACCTAATTAGGTACTTAGGATTATAAGGGAAAGGAAGAATGGTCTTAACAGTTTGTCTAATCAGGGGGGGGGGTAAATGGTCGAAGGACGTGAAATTCTCTTGGAGACCCCCTACTGGCGGAACTTGAAACCGATCCGCTAGCAGGCGTGAGCCTTTATTATTGAAGAAGGGATTGTAGCATCTTTCACTGCTCTACGGTGGTACTATCGCTTACTTAATTCCTCGAGCACTGTGCACCCTTCGAAGCCGAATTAATTTTACAGCCCTGCCAACCAGTGCCTTCAACGAACTTTCCATATTTAGCAAGCTTTCAACACAAACTTTGAGTTCCATTAATTAATGATTTATACTAATTATCAAGTAGGGTTTGTCGGTTTTAAAAAACCGGGTTTAAAAACCGGTTTTCATTTATAAATTTGTAAAATTCGAACACCGGTTTTAAATTTAAACACCCGGTTTTATATACTAGAATTAAAATGAATTAATTATTTAATTAAAAACATTAACATTTTGACTTGAAATCGCCTCGGACACAAGCATATTGTAATAGTAACAGTTTACTGTAAAACTACTCTTCATGAGTTCATATTTTCAGAAAAAAAATACTAAATGGAATAAAGATTTATAATTGGGTACCACCTTTTAAAAGATTTATATTTTGTACGGATTTTAGTTATTATAATTTTTGTATTTGGTTCTTTATAGATCGAGTATATTTTATTTCGTTATATTTTTGTAATTCCATAATATTAAGGAAACTGAAAATTTTAAAAATAAGTACAAGTATTTATTTACTATTTCAATTATATTTTTTTGTGAAAATTCGAAAACCGGTTTAACCGGTTTTTGGGAGTAATGGAATTCGAAAACCGGTTTTTTCAAAAGTCGTTTTTTGTATAAACCCTATTATCAAGCCTTAAAATATTCTCGTATTTTCACGTAGGTACTGAACGACGATAGGCTTCTTCCTCAGGAAAGAAGTAAAATAAATGGCCTCTTCACTGGAAAAGAAACAAAAATGTGATGCATGTGGTGGTTGGTTTGCGAGAGAACACTTCGTTAGTGTAAACTGTGGATTCTACCAGATCGAGGTTCTGACCCTTTTCCAAAACAGCTGTATCTCTTTACCAAAGTGTTTTCTGGCTCACTCTATTAGGGCCCTTTTTCCTGTTTTGTGTGCCATACTATCCAAGCCTCCAACGTCCCCTTGGAATTTTTTTTCGCGATACTACTCGTGGATTCTTTCAATCAAGTGCCTACCCCTCGACGTACCTACTGCGCCCGAATGGAAGATGAAGCAGAACGAGTTGAAGGGACGACCGCTTCGTTCAGCAAAAGCCGCACAGGTGTGCCGCGAAAAGGCGCTTATCAGCGTGCATCGATTGGAGGCGATCGATCGGGAAGATCGCTGGAAGCCGGTTAAGGATTCAGCCCCGGCGATGCTGCGGAACGGTCACGGTGACACGATCGAGAGACACTTACAATGCTGCCATAAAGTAGTGGAATACAGGTAGCCGGAGCTGTCAGGTAAAGCGCGCGCGCTTTTGTTGTGGGTATCGCTTACAGTTAATCCGCAATCCGGAACCCACTACAATGGTGCGATGACCGGCGTCTTAGGCGGCGAGGGGCCGCTTTCTATCGTTTGAAAGAAAAAAAAATAAAGGGAGAAGCGACGACAGGAGCGGTACAGCACGAGAAAAAGGGAATAAGGGAGCGAGAAAAGCGTATAGATTTGTATCTCCCGGCGCTCCGCGCTCAGCTCCGCTCCGTTCCGTTCCTCTTTGACCGCCGACGCACCGCGGACGGATTCTTGATTTTATCTTCTCGCCTCGTCTCGTCTCGGCCCGAGAACAAACTATTAACGGCCGTCTGCCCGACGGATCCCGTAATTTATGGTGACGATTCGCCGCTCTTGTACCTAACGCTCTCGCATTCGTTTGGTAATGCGATCGTGTGCCGAGACATGCGTCAAATACGCCGACGAATAAATCCCGGCGGAGCCTCAGACGAAGCTGACCGCGATTCACGTCGCGGATCGGCCCACGCGATTTCCTCCTCGCGAAAATCTTCGGCGAGCCTCCCCGAAACCGAGACGTCGTTCTCGGCGCGTCCACCGATCGCCGATCAAGTCACTTGGGATTAGTGTTTCTGATTTCTCCACATTTTTCATTTCTCGAGAATAGTAATATATACTTGAGCCTTCGTTGACACTCTGGGTGGGAACCACCCATAAGGTGATTTTGGCGCTCTCTTCTATGTGGAAAATAAATACCTTTCTTCTAAAGCCGACTTACAAACTATTTTTTTCCTCGAAATATTATATCTGAAAACAACTCTGTAGATTTTTAGCTTCTGATATCGAAATGTGTGAAAGTTACAATTTTTGAAGATTTCCTTCGTTTTTCCTCGACGTATGGCAGCTTAGGATTTTTTTGCAAAAACAGTGATCATTTTTTAATGAAGAAACTAGTGAAATACAGTCTAGGGACCTTGAAATTGACCCATGATTTTTTTCACGAAAATTGGATTCTTTAGAATGGCAGTCGTTAAAAAATTGCTCTGGGTGTGAGCCACCCAGGTATGTCAAAGTTGATTGAAAAAAGGGGTGTGTCAACGATGGGGCAAATTCAATTCGATTTTGTTGTAAGTGGTAAATTGTTATTTAAATAATCAAACGTCAATTTCTTAAATACACATCCTATGTAATAGGTAATAATATTTTATTTAAATAAGTAAAGAAGGACAATAACCGTACAAGTAGTAAGAACTTGATAGGTGATTAGTTTAATATATATATATCAAAGAAATAAAATTGATAATTAAAAAAGATTCAGCCGTATTTTTTTATGGCTTCGAATTATTAGCTTTTTTAACCCTCGTTTGTCACACTGGGTCAAATTGACCCTGAAATTTTTTAAGCAAAAAACTTTTTGTTGGAACTCTTATTCCTTCAAATTGTTTTTTTAAGCATGAGGGCACTTTAAATGTCAACTTTCAACGATGGGCATATATTCTACCTACAATGTTCAAACTTTATCTCAGAATTTTTGAGACTTAATTTAACAAGCAGTTTTTAAATAACAACTGATTGAAAATTGGCAGGGTCAAATTTACCCAGTGTGACAACGACGTTCGAAAAAGTAGTGACAACCGAGGGTTAAAAAATATAATGCATCTAATCTTGAGTTGGCCATTCGAGTACGTTTCTTTGTCATAAAATCGCTAGCAATTGAAAAATTGCGTTCAATTTTATGTGGACGTAGATTTAATTGTAGACAACGCATCCCCCCCGTTGTTTCAAGTTTACTGTCCTATTGCGAGTCTTTACGAAAACGTTAAATTCTTGACTGAGAATGCGATATTTGTCATTTTTAACCCACTTTAAAAAGGAGGAGGTTATAGATTCCTCCTGTATGTATTTTTTTGTATGTTTGTCCCCGCATAACTTCTCAGCATATGGACCGATTTTAATAAATTTTTTTTTATTTGTAAGAGGGCGATGTCCCGGTGGTCCCATTCTACACTGCATCAATATTGGCCCAATGTTTCGCCAGTTCTGGTTAATAATAAAGGCTATTGTCACCTAATTATTATTATTTTATTTATGTACGCGCATATCTCCTCAGCATGATGTGTCAATATATATAAAACCAAAGACTACAAATTAAAATTAAAACAGACTTCATAAAAATAAAAATGCACTAAAAAGTCAAAAATAATTTTTCCCTTATTTAATCTACGACTCTCATATTTTCCAAGTCGGCGCCTCATCATTTGCACTGCATAAATCTGGCTTCGACTTACAAATTATGATAGTCGTAGATTAAATGCGGGAAAAAATTATTTTTCACTTTTTAGTGCATTCTTATTTTTATGAAGTCGGTTTTAACTTTTTTTAATACCATTAGATTTCAATTCCCTTAAGCTTTCTGTTATAGACAAATTTAACTGGATCTTGAGGAGACAATTCTTCTTCTGTTTAGATTTCTTTCTCACACACGCTCTCTCTCTCTCTCTCTCTCTCTCTCTCTCTCTCTCTCTCTCATCCCACACTGTTGATGTCTTTCTTTACTTTACAAATTTTATAGGATATTTCTCGAAAAATTTCTGGAGAAATGAGAAACCAAAAACTTTACTTTTCCTCAAGAACGAACTCTCTAAATTTCTAGAAGAAACACTACTCGTGATTTTGGTAGACCGATACCTAAATGTGAATTTCTAAAAAAAAAACACTATGTCCCTATTCTACGAGACAAAGCTTTAAAAAAAAGTTGATTTTCGTTATCCCCTGTTTCTGCCTCAAAGCTTCTCATATTTTTCACTGGCAAACGGCATTTTTGGAAATCGTTTCGCAGTTGAAAACGTTTTTGGCCACTTTGCATTCATTACCGCGCCTAACGCGATGCGTCGATGTGTTTCATTATCTTGCTGCCACTATCGCGCGTGTTTAGAAATGCACTTCGCGGCTATCCCCGCGTGCAAGTTGCAATTGCATCGGCCAATGGGACCGGCGTGGGTGGAGCTTTAACGTGGCGGGGAGAGGACGTCGACCAATAGGGAAAGGGATGCCTCGGTGCAGCGATGGATCGCTGCAGCGGGCTGCTTTCTGCAGTTCCCGAAACGCATCCTCAGTCGTCATCAGGTTCTAACGCGGGAAACGTCGAGTTGGCTACCGCAGCGGCTTCTATTCGAATCCTTCGCGCAGTCGTGCGTGCATTCGAGGTGGAATCCTACATGGGTGTGATACGGAATCGATATCCAGCCGCTGTCATCAAACGGAGCATGAACCCGATCATGGCGATACCGATGGAGTTGCAGCTGCAGCTGCACCATCAGATGCTCTTTCGCCAACAGCAGCTCGCTTTACGGAGGCACAGGCCAGGTTGGTGTTTCCCCTTTATCTCTGTTAACTCGCGAAAGATAAAGTCTCGCGTAGGTACTTTTGAATTTTCCCTGACGCTTCGAAAACAGCACGAATTTCTCTAATCTTGCTTTCGCGAAGACCCAATTGCGCGCAGCTTAATTCCACGAGGATTACCGACTGCATGATAGCAGTCGAACTTAAGTATTCACTGTGTAAAGTTTTGGAGCAGAGTTATCTATTTAATCAGGACGCCGAAAAGAGGCGAATGTTTGTGAATTTTTTTTTAAACAGCGGACGCATATATTTCTACAGAACTTTTTGCACTTCACAGAGCAACATTTAAAGAACATTTGGTAATTTTTTTGTAGAAAAATATTTACGTTTGTAATACAAATTTTTAAAAACGGTGAGCAAGATATCTCAAAAACCACTGCACTAATCTTTCTGAAATTTTGGGGGTTTATTTTTTTATATAAAAATCTACTGAATGACGGAAGGATTTTTTTCAGTCTATAGTTTCGATTATATCAACGAAAAATGGCTTCATGGTTATCACTAATGGCCGTTTTTCGTTGATAAAATCGAACCTATGCAACGGAAAAAAATCCCTCCGCCATTCAGTAGATTTTAATATAAAAAAATAAACCCCCAAAATTTCAGAAAGATCGGTGCAGTAGTTTTCGAGATATCTTGCTCACCGTTTTTAAAAGGCTTCTTGGATGTCGTGGTATTTTTATTACAAACGTAAATATTTTTCTACAACAAAATTACCAAATGTTCTACAAATGTTGCTCTTTTGAGTGGGAAAAGTTCTGTAAAAATATATGCTTCCGCTTTTTCAAAACAAATTCGCCTCCTTTCGGCCTCCTGACTAGGAATAACGCTTCAAGTCGTGTCATGCAAGTACCTACATAAAACAGCCGCGGATTTGTGCAATTATTTTAATATTCAATTAAACGGAAGAATAGCGAGTAGCACAAGTTAGTTTTCGTATAAAATTACCAGTCAACAAAGTGTCAAGAACTTAAAGTGCCAAAACATTCCGAAGCTGCTGAAAAGCAATCTTTTCCCCTCCGTTGGTGTAATAGTGTAATTAGCATAACCCGGTGGACAATCTTTCCAATTCAAGCAATTAAACTCGCACGACCACAGCCGCGAACCAATTAAACTGCCCGGCCAGCGGATTTAAGGGACTGTTGCGCGCGTGCACCGAGAGGCCAGCGTGCCCTGGGTTTCCCACGGGGAAAAGCGGGGCGCCCGGGTTGAAGAGGGTGCGCGCAATACGCGACAAGTTGCCGCGACGGCGACGTAGATCCGCGCGAGGATCCTCTCGGCCGAGATGAAAGGCGCCGACTTTCGGTCGAGCGGACAATCGTTATCTGCCTCTATACAACCGGTCGGCGTGGCGTCGCCCCCTCGGCCAGGGAGAGAAAGGAGGCAGGACCGATGCCTGCAATTATCCTGGCCGGGGGCATAATGCCCCGACCGCAGAACCGCGAGACAAGTGCAAGGGCGAGTCGCTCATGCGGGCAAGCGACGCCATTCTATAGGATCCACTTGCGAAAGGTGTCCTTCCCGGCATTCGAGTTACCTCATCCGCGCAATCTCTTGTCCCCCCCTTCGGCTTTCCAGTGTCTAGGTAGACACAGTTTCCAAGATAATGACGAGGGAAAGACAGTTTTCGCGGACGGACAGTTCATCCGCTCGCGATGCTCGTTGCGGAAACATCCCCCGTTGCTCTTAGAGCAACTTAGGTCCTTGTTTAGTGTTTCTCTGGGTCGTAGTAGTTTCGTAGATTCGTGGGAACCCAGAAGATGATTGATTTAGTTGAATATTGGAGAATATTGTTTTTGTAATTATTCTTGGGAGACGAGGTGTGTTGCCTATTTTATGTAAATTTATGGGGATGCTTCTTTGATTATTCTCAGATGATATGCCGACGCAGAATGCATGGGCGGTACCGAGTCCTGGCGGAGGACCTCCTCTGCCTCCGGAGGTGAAGGTTGAGCTACTGAATCGGGAGCTCTGGCAGCAGTTCCACGCCGAAACCACGGAGATGATAATTACGAAGCTGGGCCGGTGAGTGCGCTAATGAAGACTTTCTCTTAAATTTGCTCGGTGCGGGTGAATCACTTTAAAGTTTTGTTATAGTAGGGTAGACCAACCAGTAATTGGCCGCATACCAGTGAATGACCTTTAGGCAAAGAAATGTCAATTATAAATTGAAGAATTATTATATGTTTATAAATGGTGTGTAGTTGGAATTTTAATATCCCCATAGTTTTAGTTACGCATATTAAACAAACATTAATAAGTACAATTCTTAATAAAAGTGTGCGGTCATTTACTGGGCTTCGCATTCAACAATTCGGTCATTCACTGGTTGGTTTACCTTATGTGTTTGTATCATCTCTTTCGTTACCATTAAATCGAATGATACCGCTGGGGGTTGTTGATCTTTGTGCAAAGTCTCTACGCGTAGGTACATTTAGTACTTGCCCTGTACCTACATGTTGGTCGCAAGTTCCAACGGAACTATTCTTCTGAAGGTTCCGCCGAAACTTTTTTACCTTGCATTCCATCGGGGGTGGAATAGCCTGTCAGGCGCCATTCGACCACACCCTCTGTCGCGTTCGAAACCCTTGGCGTGTCTTCACCTGAAAAATGCGACCTGGCCCTGAATTTTCTTTGTGTCTAATGTCAACACTTATATTAGGCTTTCAGCGCAATAGTGGCGTAACCCTGAAACTTTTGCTTTAAGATAACGGCTAAATGAAATTATTGGCGTTCTTAAGTCGATGCTTAAAATTTCTATTTTTGGGTACTTTAGGTATGATTGAAAAATATAATTGCTAAGGTGTGTGTATATTATTAGTATATAAAATAATGACCAATGCTGCACAGGTCAGTATTTGGCGGCGTCCTAAATCCACAAAATGGTCAGTGCAGAAACACGTTTTAGTGCTACTATTTTGTGGATACGTTTAGAAAGTTGCTCAGGACACTGTATGTAGAATTAAAATTTTGCTGTATAAGAAGGGGTTTAGGCTGAAACGTCGATTTACCCAAAATTGTGCTGTTAGCCCACTATTCCGCTGATAGTCTCATATAATGATGTACCTATATAGGTACCATTTCCATCAACCCTCATAGGTACATTACAAACACATTCCTTCTATTTCGACCAATCGCAATTTTTTTCCAAAACGACGAGACACGCCACCTGAGTAGTAAACTAATCCTTCTAGCTTCTAAAACAATTCTAGTCCTTTGGAACAATTTTAAAACGGTTATTCTGTGTTAAAGAGTGCCCCAATACTTTTGTGGCACACTGTATACAAACTGGAATTAACATTTCTCGTGGAAAGTCGTGCAATTCTGATATTGGGGGTGCCAGGGAGTCCAAGGGCCCAAAGAAGGAGGAGTTTAAAACGAAAAGAAAATTACTTAGGTTTTGGTCGATAAATACCTAAATTTTTATAATCACGTAATGAATTTTATTAAATTTACATTGAAAATATTTGTATCCCTTCAACTCGGCTCCTCCCGAAGATTAAATCCTAAGTGCGCCACTGTCAGCAATAAAAGATAAAAGTCTCTGTACTTTCCGAACTGGGTATCTAACTGAATCTAAGCATTGTTCGAGTGCGGCGTTTCCGTATTACATGCCTGCACGCCCGTCGGCCGAGTATAGACGCCTTTAACGAGGGACGCCTCCGAGCGACGACAGGGCGATTAGTTTCACGGAAGGTGGTCAAGAAAGGTCGTAAAAGTAAGGCCGGTGACGACGTGCCCGCCGTTTATCGATCCCGCCGATCTTCGAATCGCTTCACCAAAGGTAGATTTGCGGGGAAAAGTCGTACGACCGGACGGATGCAGGACGAATCACGGCTTCCGGCCGCTCTTAAGCGGAAACGATCGAGCTACCGGTCACTTCTCTCCAGATACAGTAGCGCGGCTATCTAACAATAAGATAACAGATTACATACCAAGAATTGCGCGCTGCATCATGTTAGATAACCCTCTGATACACCGGCCAGATGGTATTTCGCTTCAAACACGGAAATAAAAGGGAAGGGATAGGTACGCCTACGCGAGAAGGACGCGCCGGAATTCTTGAAATATTCAACGGGGTGCCCGAATCTGGAACTGTGCGATAATTCGATGCTGGAAATACTTTTCAATATTAATTCACCTCACTTTAGGTATCCGTATATTTATTACAATTCACGAACTACTTAGATCGCTTTCAATATTTCAAGATTCGTTATCCACTCTTTAGGTAAAGGTCCATTCGACAGGGAATCGGTATAAGTAGGAGTAAGCAACGTTTAATTTACCTAAATGCGAAATCAGTTGCATTTATTTAGAATCGAAAAGACTATGTACTACTCGACACGATTGTTGCCGAGGATATGATTAATTGAAACATTAATGCCCAAGAAAAGACGTATACAGTCAACCCTCCTATACCGGTAATTAATTTGTACCGCGTTATATACTGGCGCAATTTTTGCTCCGCGTTATGAACGCAGGCACCACGTTATAGGACCGTTTACTGTACAATTTTCTTAAACAGCATATAGGAAGTAAATAAGACAGAGAAAAGAATTTGAATACACGACGTGCAACTTTAAGAAACTTCTAACGACGGCTAATTTATTGCGAAACATTTTTTTTACGAAAAAGTTTGTCGCTTTGAACACCGTAAACTGAGGTGACTTTGCCCGCCGGAGTGACTTTGCCCACTTTTTAACTCTGACTGAGAAATTACCATATGATTGAATTTGCTATTGTTTTTTTTCGTTTGACCTTGGAGGAATTATTGCTATCGATTACGAAACACCATATGTTCTAATTACTTCACAATAAAATAAAATAAAGTTCTTCTGAAAAGTGGGCAATGTCACCCCGGCGCGGGCAAAGTCACCCCAGTTTACGGTAGTCACAAATTGTAAATTTAAAACCATACCCCACCTACTTCTAGCTAATAATTTAAAACAATGTCATCTATGTATCAGATGATATACCTAACTGTAGAGGAAGCGCAGTATATTTGGAATACCAGTTTGTTTAAGACGAATAAAAAATTACGGCAAAGGACGGGAACAAATAAAACTGCATAATATCATAGGGAAACTATTAAACTATCATATTTCAAAGTCTCAGTAATAATAAAAAAACAAAAAGTAACTGAAATTTTGATTTGAATGAAAAATGACAAGAAGTATCGATTTCGTTAAGGTGCAGGTAATTTGGAATACCGCTATTCCAATTTACCTTCACTTTATAAACTTAAAAAGAAACATGTAGATAATAAAATTATTTGCTTTCATGATTTAATCAGGCTCAAAAATGACAATATAGGAAAAATCTTAGGTAAATGTAAATGGCCAGCGCTATATAGCCGAAACCGACGCGGCGGTAGCCATTAAGCGTGAAACTAAAGCATCGCCAAGCTTTGGACCATTCCAAATTATCTTCACCTTCGGTATTCCGAATTAGCAACATGGCATTGAAGCCTAAAATTTCATGTCACATTTTGTATTCTCGAAATTATCGCAAAACTGACACGGAACCATAGAAGGAACATGCAAATGAGTAGATGAAGTGTTTAACTCTAAAGTTTCGACATATTTGAACCATGATTAGAAGGATTGAATACGCGCTGAAAAAGTTTTGCAGATTGACGTTTTCTTATTCTGCGAATTAAATCGAAAATGTGAAAATGGCGGTTCAGCCACAAATGTCATTCGTTAACAGGTCATTAGCCCCTATAATCTACGGTGTTACAAATTAAATAGCGTTAGTAGTTTATTAGATACCTCGGTATTCCAAATTATCAACAGTATTCCAAATATGCTGCACTTCCTCTACACTATTCATTTTACACGAATTTCGTATAACTTTTCGCGTGACCGCTCGGCAAGAAATAGTGTCCAGCAGTATAGGTACTTCCCACGCTCTGATGGAGATACCACGTTGCGAGCTTCCCTGGCGTTAGATCCTCGCCGTCAGGCAGAGGCAGGATACCGCGAATAAATGTGGTTCGAGAGACAGTGGCTTAACATGGGTAATTCGTGGGCGGTCCAGCTCTCACAATAGCGACGAAGGTGTTTGTCCTTCCGAATATTCGTGCCTTCCGGTCCGACGGCGATTCTTCCCTTCCCAGAGCGCACCACGTGCCAACCACGTGCGCCCCGTTTCAGGCCTCTCTCGTTCACCGATCAGTATTCCGTGACACGATCGACTCTTTTTCGCCCCTCCCGCTCCCTACGGCGAGCCTTGGCTCCTTCGATGCACTTTGTTCCATCTATCGCCCTCCACCCTCGTGCTACCCCCCGTGTTTTTGCCGCTGGCGTCCTTGCGTCAGAGGCCGCCTTGAATAGGCGAAGCAAACGTGCGCTCCAGAAGCGCAGTCCCCGACCTCCTCGAACTTTGTCGTTTTCTCTTCGGCTATCCGTTCCTTCCTCCCCCTTTGCCGAGGGACTGTCCCTAAGCGGAGATAATTAATTTCACGTTTCGCCTGTGATTCGCCTGTCACCGACCCGCTCTCCAGCTTCTTTATGGTTTTACGAGTTTATGGTAGTCGCTCGGGTTCGGGCGAGCTTTCATAAAGCGTGAAAAAGCCGCTTCTTTTACTTTGAAAGGGAGGGTGTTCGAAAATGTGGAACATTTGGACTCGAAGCTTTATTACGAGCCCGTTCCCCCTTTTCAGAACCAGGGACACGCCTATAAAACAGAGCGAAAAGTCACGCGACCGATCATCGAATTGGTAACGCGTGTAATAAACGTGTATTTATAATTCAATTACGAGCAGCTCGAAAGGGCCCCGAGGCTTTCGGACAAAGTTCCGCCCGGCCACGTGACTTTCGACTCATCTAATCGCGCGAGATGAAAGGAGTCGGGACGCGTGCTGCCGTTGCACGCGCTGTATCGCGCAATTACCGCGTTATCTGGCTGTTCGATAATCTCGAGTGGCTTTTTTAAAAGGACCAGACACGCTCGAACGATCGGCGCGCACGGGCCTACCGGCAGCCGTCGCGACGGCGTAATCCTCCACTTATAAGGGCGCCACTTTTAGTGGATTCAACAACTGGGGCATGGCGTCGATCTTCCTCATCATTCTCCAACGCGTCTCGCGAGCTTTTTTCCACCGGCGTTGAATAAATCATAGGGCAAACGATGGGTCGCGAAATCTTTTGCCGCGGTGGTAACGCAGAAGTGCAGTTAACTTTGTGTTCTGATCAGAGTCCTAAATTTTCTACATTCTTCTTAAATGGTCCAACACCGGACGATTTACAGATTGAGACTTGGGACGAGTTTGGGAATACCTACCGATCTGAGATTTCGTGATTCCGAGTCACGGATGTCTTAGGAATCGTTCGGGCTTCCCGTTGTTAATTGCTTTCCACGTAAGAGGTAATGCGACTGGACTCGCGTAGATTACGATCGCGGACGGTGATTAAGAGGAAGATTGGGCATGTGTCGCTTTGTGTGCGGTCTTAAATGAGTCTCAAGTTTACGGAATCGAGCGTGACACTTGTTGCCTATTTCCCAGGCACAGGTTGGGCTTCCCTTCGCTAATTGCATCCAGCTCTCGAGATACGTGTCGCTCGTCGACTTAACGTTTAAACACCGAGGAGTCAGGTACTGCTGTAATCGCAGCTGAACCCTTCGCAGGATTAACTCCCGAGTGCTTTCGTTTCGCGGAAGTGCTCGCATGCAGGGAAAAACAGAGTGAAGGATGACCGAAGGATTGGTGGAATAGGTGATTTTATGAAAGTATGTCGAATTTAGCGACGCTCTTCTCGTTTGGTTCTCCAGAGTCCATTTAGACTTAGACAGTTCTGCAGGAAGCGAGACTTGCGGAA
Source organism: Andrena haemorrhoa (assembly GCA_910592295.1). Classification (NCBI taxonomy): domain Eukaryota; kingdom Metazoa; phylum Arthropoda; class Insecta; order Hymenoptera; family Andrenidae; genus Andrena; species Andrena haemorrhoa. Next base: position 3,832,590 of record OU342944.1, on the reverse strand, counting down.
AGACACAAAGCTGCGGCGGAAAATCTGCAATTAGGTATGCAAACGGACCACCGCAGATTGACTTTCCGAAGGTTTACTTATGGGATTATCCGCGAGTTTCGAGTGTTTACACGAGGGGGAAACGCGCCGCTTCGGGATCGAAAGATAGCGGCGGTGATGCGCCGAGGGTCGCAGGAAGCAGCCAGAAGTCGGAGTCGTTTCTGCGGCGACGCCTACTCGTCGCTGGGACCTTAATGACTGGGGAATTTTCTGTCCCTTCGTTCACTTTCGGCTTGCTAGCGCTACCTGTGCGAAATGCACTCTACGCCCGGCGTGGGTGACGGCGAAAGGTTAAAGGTCCACGCACACATATCCGTTCCGTCGTGCCAGTGCACAGTGGTCTGGAGAGCGGCATTTTGTGGCCAAAATTAAAAATACCTTTAAAGCGACGTTTTTGAACGAGAATTGACTTTCTACGATACAATTTGATTATTTACAGTAGCACATATAAAAATGCTCAATTATTTTGCAAAAAAAAACAAATTTCGTATTTAAAAATTAAAACCCGCTTAGTGGCGATTATTTTGAAGAAAACCTCATTTTTATGATAAAGTTGTTTTAAAAAACCACAACTAGTTCGTAAAAAGAAAGAAAAGAACCATCTTAACGCTATCTTTACAAGTAAACGAAGACATAACGTACTGAAAATGTGTAATAGCATAAATACCTAGTATAGTTCATTTGAATCCAGTTCTAAGTTATCTAAGTGCCTAAAGATCAGCAATGTGTCTTCGTTGTCTTCATAATTTTCATCAAAATCTTCTTCATCGTTAGTTGTCTCTTCTATAAATGTGGATGTTGTTGGTTCTGGTTCAATAGACGGGGAACATAGTAATGCCAAAACCTCGGGAGGCAGTTTGAGTTTCTGGAGTTTTTGTTTTTGTAGCCTGTTTCGCAAACTTATATGTGATATGAGAGGATCTGAAGTTTCTATTGCTCTGTTAAATATATCTTCAATATTATTGCTTCGGCTATTTTTCCTGGCATGAAATTGTCTATCATGTTTGTACGTTTTGTACGTCGCGTCTATTTGTTAAAATCCATACAGAGCTGAAAGTGGCAAAAGGTGGCACCTAAACCTTGCATATTCCTTTTAACAGATGTTTAAACTTTCTTATAAAATAAGTCCGAGGTTTAGCACTTTTAAGCATTTTTTAAAAACCTTTCTCAAAGCTTAAATTGTTATACAGTTTGTACTATTTGTATATGAATTAGAAAATGCTCATAACTGGATTAAATACTTGAAATACACCTGCTAACACGTATAAAACTATCATTAAAGCCTGGTTTCTGATATTCTATAATTGGTAACTAAAACGTTTAACTTTACTTTAAATGTTACGATTTTGTCTTTAGAACGCTGTATCTCATCACAGATGTATTTAAAATGAATAATATCTTGGATTTGGGAGCTTTGAAGGATTGTAACTTTATAGCAACAAAAATTTGTTCTGTATATTAAACTTGAAAAATTGACTTTTGGCCACAAAAAGCGGGTTTCCAGACCACTGGCACGACGGAACGGAACTGACACGGAACGGATATGTGTGCGTGAACCTTAAGAAGTCGCGTCAACTTTGCGGTGGCAGTGAAATGACTTCGGTTCTCCTTCGTAACGACCTGGGACGTCGGCTGTTCGCAATGAAATGCCCGAAATGAAAATGATTTCAATAAAGGACTCGTGTTTCGCAACTTCATTAGCATACGAATTTTCCTTAGAACTTAGGTACTTATTGTTGGTCATCTTGGGAACACAAATGGTCTTTTATACTGCCGTTCATAAGTACTTAGTAGGACACCTGCTGCATTTGCGACAAATGTGATATTTGGTACGGATTGAACACTTTTGGATGCTTTTAATTTAAAGTAACAAATGAAGTAAATTTTTTTAGAGTTCTTAAGGGGGTAGTGGACTTTTGTATACGAGATATCGTTAGTTTCTTTGACACTAAGTTACTTTGATACCAAATAATCGATACAGTCGTGCTTTCACAATCTATTGTCGGCAAAAAAAAAGAAAATCGTTGGAATGTATAAAATTATCGAAGTTATTAATCGTTGAAGACGGTGTACATCGATTCAGGTGAGCCAATCATTTGAGAACGAAATGCTTTGGAGTGAGTACTTTATACAAGCAAAATCTACAGAGTGTAATACTGCCGATGAGTTTGAACAAAAATTGTGGAAGTTACACAAGAGTCAATTTTTTCCCAAATTTGTACGGAAAACATCGCCTTTAATTAGTTATAAAATGTTTTACAAACATCCAATGGTGATGCGGGAATTCCACTCTGTAGAGGAAGGAGTTCTACACGTCCAGTAAAAGTTTCAAGTGAAAATATTCATTGGTTCAAGAGTTATGATGTACACCGTGTCTGAAAATGGTGTTTCCAGAAAAACGGCTTCAAAGTTAAATCCCCTATGCCAATACCGCTCTGCGAGGTCGTTAGGTATTTGAACGTATTTGAATTTGTGCATGAATTTTTATTTAAAATGTTCATAAAGGTTAAGACTTTCAGAATCGGTAAAAAAATAATCGATTTCTGGAAGCTAAAATAGTCCACTACACCCCTTAAATAAATTTGCAACATTTCTCACAATTATTGCGGAGTTGAAATGGTAAACGATGTAAGTGAGAACAAATTAGAGAATCCTTTTTTTTAGCGGAAAAGAAGGTGAATTCCATACGGATTACGAGGGCACAACTGATAAGCGCTAGAATAATTTACTTTAACTACCGTAAACTGGGGTGACTTTGCCCGCGTCGGGGTGACATTGCCCACTTTTCGGAAGAACTTTATTTTATTTTATTGTGAAGTAATTAGAACATATGGTGTTTTGTAATAGATAGCAATAATTTCTCCAAGGTCAAACGAAAAAAACAACAGCGAATTCAATCATATGGTAATTTCTCAGTCAGAGTAAAAAATTGGGCAAAGTTACCCTGGCGGGCATAGTCACCCCAGTTGACGGCAGAGCTATCGTAAACCAGAGGTAAACTCGTAAGTGCCAACTTCGCTGTGGTGAAAAGCGGCGAAAGTGTCAGCAATCTTCACAGCCGTAATCTTTTTATTTCCCTTTGAATCAGTGAAGGTGGTATTCGCTGAAAGTCCATAGTGATAAGCGATCAAGTTGTGATAAACGAGTCATAAACGCCTTTTTTTGTTTCCACTGAAAATTTTAACTACTGGCACTTACGTCCTCCACCATTTCAACTCCTCAATTATATTTCACACAGAGTAAGTATCCTAAAGCTTATGACCTGCAGTGTACGCAGTAGTCCATACGCATCGACTGAACAGTACCAATACATATAGAAGGGTTGACGTCTGAGTGGACTCGTTGCTCGAAATGAACATAGTGGTGTATGATCTCGTTCCAGACGAATGTTCCCGTCGATCCAGCTGACTATCAGTGGATTAGAGCGCCGTGCTCGTTACTGCGTCCTCCTCGAAGTGGAGCCGGCGACCGATCGCCGGCACAAGTACGTCGGCGGCGGTGGTTCTGGCGTCGACGATGGCTGTGGGAACGCAAGAGGATGGACATCGGCTGGTCCAGCCGAGCCTCAGCCACGGATCGATCGACGGATCTACCTGCATCCAGAAAGCCCAGCGACCGGTGCACATTGGATGCAGCATCCTCTCAACTTCAACAAGCTCAAGCTCACCAATAACGCTGTCGACCCGAGGACCAACGTGAGTACTCCCTTTACACGTGTACCTACCCACTGTCACTTGTACGTTCCACAAGAATTCATTAGACGAGAGTAAATATGCTCTCTCTATCCACTTAAAAGTATTGACACTTTCTCCAAGTCGTCTTTGACCGATCGAATCCCACGAAAAGGCACGAGGGAGTGTCACGAGGGCCCGGAAAGGGAAGCCAGCGATTCACTAGGAGCGGTAGCAGCGTACCATTTATCTAGATGTCCCGTGTTTGGACAGGCTAGCGTGTCCTTAAATGCCCCTCCTCTCTCTCTCTCTCTCACGCCATGCGTGTCTCTGGTTTCGACTTATGCTCCTCCACGCTCGAGCCGCATGCGGGAGGTCGCCACACACGGATCCACCCTCTTAGCTACCCGTTTCACTTCCGATTAGGTTCTGCTCCAAGGAAAAACACACCTCCTGTTAGAGGTTTCCGAACGATACCCTACTTCGTGGCAATTAGCTCCAACTTTCTCCCCGTGGGCAATTCCATGTGACGAATTGTTTCTAGTATTCCATTGTTTTCTACGTGGTTAAAAATCTACGAGAAACGTTGTCGGGAAAATGTGTTCGAGCATTTCTTTTCGCCAATCGCAAAGTCTCGATGCGATAAGCACCTGGTCCGTGGAATTGCGCGATGCCCTGAAGATCGAAGCCTCCGAAAATTCCAACGCCGAGTCACCGTCGCGTCGAGCTACATCCCACGCTTAATGGGCCGACGGCGGAGGGCCCCGGTAAATGGCCAAGGTGACCAAACTCGGCAGCGGGGTGCGCGGGAGCCCGGCGCAGGATTAAAATGTGGAAAAGGGAAAAGGTCGATGCCGTGAGTACATTCTCCTCGTACCTTTAAGGAGACTTAAGCTACTCAAAACGGTGCCGGGTACGTCGGTTCCGGGCGTTGTCCGTGAAGAACGGAGATTAACACGCTCCACGACACCCTGTAATCGATATACCTCCCTTTCTTGAAGGGGCGAGCGGGCTTGTTTACGCCCCGACAGGACGAGGCATCCTCCTGGCAGCTGGCATCGCCGTGGCCGCGGCGCCCCTTGCCAGTCCCCTTTCACTTTTCACCAACATCCCGGAAATTACTTCCGCGGATCTGCATCGCCTCGAGTAGCCCGAAGAACGCGCGTCCCTTCCACGGGGAATTATTACCGGCGATTATTAAAACCAAGGGATCTTCGCTGCGTTCCGATTCTCTTTGCCGGGGACCCTCTTCGGAGACCACGGAAGCTCCACGGATTTCTTCGGTTACCGAATTAAGCCTTCGGTAGATGGTGCCTATATCGAATTTTAGGTTCACCGCTGCACGAGTACCAGCGAATTAGATGAGCAGAGCAAGTGAACTATCTTGGTAGTGCCGTCTGCTAGTAATTTATAGGTTCATTTTGAATTTGATACTCCATAAGAATAATATTATTTTAGGCATACACTTCGTTTCCTTTCTATCGTGCTTGAATTAACAACGCGGTTACTTAATTGTTAGGAGTGGAATGTATTTGCTAATGACTTCCTCCGTTGGAAGATCGCGCAACCGGCGAAGGAGCTCTCGAGCAATCGAAGGTTCATCGCTTAACGTTGCAGTTCACACAAGATTTCGAACGAGTCGAGAGTGCGTGATTCCGGGAAGGTTGAAGGGCCAGTCTGGTTTTCGAGAATCGCGTCTGTCCCCGCCGTCGTCGGCATCCTTAGCGGAGGCGCCAACTTATCTTGACGAAGCGGCGCCCTTTTATCCGATTCTTCAAACTAATTACGAATTTAATAAAATCCTCCCTCCACCGTGCGTGGGGCAGAGCAAAGAGAATCTCTTTCTTCGCGTCGGCGAAAAAACGGACACGTTCGTCGCGAATTGCGTTGCGATGCAGCCACTAACGGCGAGCAGGGGATTAATTGAAAGCATTCAATTGCGATGTTTCACCGACAATTTCAATCGATCCCACTTATAGTTATCAATTTACGCTTCTTGCCGAGTCATAAGAATCATATCGTTGCCCCTTTTTTCTGTAACTTTTAAACTTTAACTGCTTGTTCTTAATGATAATTGTGTGTATAAAGAATCTGATTGTTCGCGCAGGTGGTCCTGACTTCCATGCATAAATACGTTCCGCGGATCTGGATCATTCGCTGCGACGACGCAACCAGGTTGAGCGATCTCTATTCCCATCCAGCCTCGTCGTTCAAATTCACCGAGACGGAATTCATTGCTGTCACTGCTTATCAGGTAAATATCTATATTCCAACAAAACCATCGCTAAATTATGGTAACATGGCGTAGGGTAGGGTGGGACTGAAAGTCTTGTTTTTCATATAAATCTATGTAAAAAATTTAGTAATAACAATCTGGAGATATACGGCGTTATTTTGTATAAACTGCAACGAGTATGCTTTACTTTACTACAAAGTTGTTGGTTAATAGTGCTATTTTTTGTCGAAATATATCACAAAATGTGTGGCAATTCAAAATGCACTTTTTTACCCCGGGCATGGTTGGGGTAAAAAGTCCTTAATATCTTCTAACCAGCTTTCCGTGTAACATAAAACAAGATAAGTAAATAACTCCTTTGAAATCAACAAATATTTATTAAACCAATTTTTTGGGGTATACAATATTGAAAGGAAATACTACGGCAACCATTTTTTAAACAAAAGAATGAAAATACGGGACACAGATTCAGCTTGTAAAAATTGCACAATAATCTTGGCTCAACATAGAGATATAACTCTCTTTTAAGCACTTTGGCCTTATTTCTGAAACTCAAATTATTAATATAAAAAAAAACTGGAAAAAGCCAGCTAATTTATGACTCCACTAATTGGTTTGCTTCAACAAAGACAACCACTCTTTTTAGTATTACAACATGACTTCTTTAACAAAAAATAAAAATATAAGTAAGAGACTTTTTTCCCAATAGTACCTCTATAGTTTCGCCGATACATAGTTTCAAAAATACTATCATTCAGAAATAAACAATGTCATGTACACTTTACTAAAGGAAGATACAATCTTAACGTATTCACCTTATACAAATAACACAACAAAAACGACGTACTTTTTTTGCTTCTTGATATGTATACATATCTAATAACAAGGGCGTCATAACAGGCACGAAAGCCCAAAAACGACTGCCGATTCTGCGGTCCTCCTCATTATAGGGCTGGGACTATTTGTCGAATTTTTCGGTATTCGAATATTCAAGTACTTCAGTTGCTCAATTATTTGTCGAATATAATATCCAAGTATTCGAATACTCGAATATTCGAAGTTTATTCGTAGCATCCGAATACTTGTAAAATATTCGAATATTAAATTATTCGAATAGTCCCAGCCCTACCTCATCACCCTTGCCATCAACATAGTTATGCTGCAATATTCAATCGATTGTTTACGAATGGAAATTTTGCATTCGGGACTTTTAGCCCCACTCTACCCTACAGAGAATCACTGCGCGCGAATATCTCATTGCCAAAACGAACCTACTAAAACATATATCACGAATGATTGCAGAACGAGAATATCACAAAGCTGAAGATCAACAACAACCCGTTCGCGAAGGGCTTCCGAGAGACCGGCCAGTCGCGATGCAAAAGGAAGTTCCATCAGACGGAAATGGAGAGCTCAAGCTGCGTGGAGGACGAGGAGGGCAACGTGTCCTCAGAATCTGACTCGACCAGGGCGTCGAAGCACCTGGACGACAGCGGCGTGAGTAGCTGCGGGGATGTCAGCCCACCCTTGCCCTCGATTAGCCATCGGAACTCACCGTCGAGGGATGTCGATCGCGACGTACAACCAAGATTGCACAGGCCCTGGGTCGATTCTTCTCCGCAATTTTCGCCGGCCACGAATGCTAGCACCTCATCATCATCCAGATACGATGACCTGAACCTGCCCTATTATTTCCGTCTGCTTCATCCATCTCTCGCGATGCAACCAGACCTCGTCAGGTTATCCTACCAATCAGCTGCGCAGTTCTCGAGGTACTATTAATGGGCACGTTTACGAATGGTTGTTACACGAGCAGAGCTGTTTTCAATATTGGTTACTTGTAAGATTAAATCTGTAAGAAGGTCTAGTAGTAAGTAGATCGGACTGTGGGCGATGAACCAAAGATTTTCTGTATTTAGAACCGACGGACTGTTAATATCTACGGTCTTTCTATTTTCAAGTATGTTTACGATCGATCACCGTCGATCGACGATGTAAAAATAAGAAATCAGATCGGCGCGAAGGCGCGATGAAAGGTGCGCAGAGAGATTACGGAATTTTGAAACTCCGCGGTGCTTCCGAGGCAATCTGCCTCTGAGTGGATGCACTTCTGGTAGGTGCGCGTGTGTATATATCATAATTGCGAACATGGAACACTTATTGGGATGCGCTGAGACAGAGTGCTTTTAGACTCTCGGATTTTGAAGACCAAAGATGGAGCAAATAACTTTTCTACCGCTGGAAAGGTTTCCTGATTCCTACGCTATATTTTCTCGGATATTTATACCGTTAATGTAATTTAGACTTCGATTGCTTCGGAGATTAAGTAGATTAAGGGTATTAAATTGCAAGCAATAATTAAAGAATGCGTTGAGAAATTAGATTCTAGAGATAAGTGCCTAATATCGCGGATAGCGCGGAGAAATGTAAACGAGTACAATTCAGTGCCTTATTCGGAGGACAGGTGAACAAGCATACGAGCAATTGTTATTGCAATTACCGTTGTTATTAGTTCTTTGGGCAGAATCATGATTAATACAGTTCGCCAGTATTATACACGCTGCACCGTCTCTTCCAGGATTGTTAATCAATTACGCGCGTGCATTTGTCCGTATAATGTATTTTCACTCTTAAATTTGTACTCTAATCTTTGAGAGGTCGAAATATTTTTACTCACGATATATCGTTACTTAAGATACATAGTCTAAGGAGATCCGCGATTTTTATACTGTGCGTTATCGTTGTAATAAATTACTTTTTACAAAAAATTCCTGCCATCTATTGCCGTAAGCAACATCCTACCGATTTCTATTCACCTTGCTCCCTTCGCGATACTCAGCTTCAAGCGATTACACTTCATTCGATTAAGAAACGATTACATACTATTCAAAACAGGAATATCCCATTCGCATGAGAAATATCCACTTTCGTTTACTCACTTAAAAGCAGACATTTAGAAAATATGTGAATACGTATGGAATATCAGTCGTGGGCCACAGAAGTGTCTAAAAGGACGTTAAGAGGATACTACATTTTCACCTTGAAAGAAATATCTATCATTACGCATTCAATTACAAAACTTGGAACACGTTCGTCTGCGAATCTATCGACGTCCTTCGGAGCGATGAGTGTGCTGACCGGAGAAAGGCTATCTTCATCGGGCAGATTTCGAAAACCACCAGGCTGAGGAGGAAGTAGGTGTACATATACATGTGGAGACACGAGTTCTCGTTGTAGAGGGCCGTGTCGCGTCTACGTGTCGCCCATCCAACGATCCCACAGCTTCCAGTGTATCGATGTCTCCCTGAAACACTTTTGAATCAGCGGGGCGCCAGTTGGTCGGCTACTCGACGGCGTCTGGATTCGTGAACGGGCTTCCGTGTAAGGACAGGGCCCCCTCGATACGTCCCCTTTCAAGTCTCCCAGCGAAATTGCTCGTGGCGATGCCTCGAAATTTTTTTTTTCCTCCCCCTTTGCGGGGGCGAGCGGCTCGTGAGAATGACAAAAGCCTTGAAATCGGGACGTCGAGTGCAGCGAAGGACTCGGTAGCTGGGGAAACAGAAGCCGCTCCGCGATGGTAATTCTTGAAGCTCTCCAGCAGAACTTGCTCATTACGATAGGTACTTGGGGCTACCTTTCGTCAAGTGGCCTCGCGAGGAATGACAAAAGCATTGGGATTGTAACGTCGGGGAGCGCAAAAGAGGATTCGGAAGGTCGTATGTCAGAATCTGTTTCGCGAATCGGTGTTTAAGCTTCCCACCATATGGGCGGATTTGGGGATCAGCGCCCCTAGGCTAACAAGTGTCTTTCCGCCCCTCCGCGAAATTTCATTAAATATTTCAATTTTAAAGAGTCGAGACAATTTCAAGATTAGGTCCATATGGCAATTTACATATATGAGTTTTTGCTAATTTGCTGTATGAAGAGGAAGTGAATTCTTTTTAAAGTTGTTTCAAGCCCCTGTGTTTAAGGGAGGATTCTCGTGTAACAGCCCCTGAAATTTATGAATTTTTTTTTAAAAAGCTATTGTTAATATTGTATTAAAGTCTCTTGGGATATGAGGAGGCATCTTTAAAATTGTAGAATTCTTTTTTATGTTGATCCTTCTTATTATTTATTAATTATTGTGGAACCGTGTTAACCTCTTCGACGATGTTGGCGTCAGGTGTAGTACCTGTCAGTCATCTGATTGCGAAAAGAAGAAAAATTTCTAAAAGTTAAATAATTTACGCTGGGACTGAACCTAAAATTGTAATTTTAGTTTTTATTTATAACACCGTTTTCGTCCATGTAAAGAATAATATGAAAAATTTATAACTATTCAATTTTTCTCTTATAACTATTCAATTTTTCATTTTTTTTCTTTAAAGTGGACCAATCTCTGACTTAATAGGTGTTACACAACCTGCCAGCAGGAGTTACATCGTCGAAGAGGTGGACAAGATTCCACAATAATTATTAAATAATAAGATGGTTCGGCAGAAAAAAAATATTTTCTGCAAGTTTAAAGATGCCTCCATATATCCCGAAAGAGTTTAATCCAATATGACCAACAGTTTTAAAAAGAAATTCTTAAATATCAATTACTTTTGGGGCTGTTAGGCCCCAAAGCTGGGAATCTTAAGCCGGGAATCCACCGGGAAGCTAAGCTAAGCTATGCGATGCTATGTTTTAGCTTAGCTTTTGGTGGAAACGGTTCCATAAGAATGTATTGAAGCTAATTGTTTTGAAACGTAGCATGGCATAGCATAGCATCGCATAGCATAGCTTAGCTTCCCGGTGGATTCCCGGCTTTAAACCTTTCCCAATTTCTTTTGTTCGAAATTTGTCACTCAAAATTTGCCGCTCTAGGCCGCAGCCTACTTAGGTAGTCTAAGAATACGCAAATCCGCCCCGAGTAAAGGTACACTTTTGCAATATTTCACTTCTACTTTATGTCAAGCTATAATATTCAAACACTTTTTATTGACCAATTGCACATATTTTTACAAATACCATCCAATTCGATTTATTGAGACGTATCAATCTCCATTCAAGTAATACACCGTGTTATTTCGTAGCAATCCACTGTGTCATTATTATAGTTAATACGTGCAGAAGTCTTGGTAAAAGTTTATTAATCTCGATGCGCAAGATAAATCTGAGGCACATACTTCCTAGCTCTGGAATATCGAGCACCTGAAGCGCGTGCTCCGTTTTGGCGCGTCATACTTGAACATGCAAATCATTGCAGTCGATCGGTTGCGCAACGACGCTCGGCGAGAAAGGATTGAAAAAAACAGTTTGTCCAGTTGCTCGGTGGACATCGTCGTGCATACATTTATGACGGTTCAGTGGAGCGGTTAACGGGATTGATTGGGTCGGTAGATCACGAACGCGAGATTTTTCCGGGCGACGCGTACCGTCTCGGAATACGTGATCGCGTTCTTGAATAGGAATGCACGCTTCGCGGTACCGTACAGGCATCCACTTGTCCATGCACACCTGTGTTGATCGATCGGGCAACGAATGGAAGTCCGCGCGAACTAGATCCATAGTTGACACCTGTCCTTAGATTTGATTCGTTGGAGCAATCGCGGTATCACGCTTTAGAAAGAATGGGACTCGCAGTCCTTTTCATACGGAGAAACTATATTGATTATTGAGCGTAATTAGACAATCGCGCATATGGGTGACATTCAGAAGATTTCATTAACGGGGAACACCACTGTGGCGGCCGGAAAAGTAAGCCATTTTTAAGAATTTTTTCAGGAATAATTTACAGTTTTCAAATCAAATTTTTATTACTTACCTTTAGTATAATGTCTTAAGAAACTATAAAAATAAAATATGTAGAAAAACATACATAAATTTTAATATATTAATTAATCTTCTAGACCCCCCATGCGCGGTGGTCGAATGTGTAACTATGGAACAGCAGGTCCGAAATCAAAATTCATTTTTTATGAACTGTATGAGTGAAGTTTCCGTGGCACGTACGGATACTTTGATTGAAAACAAATTTTGTTAAATACGCTCGAAAAACTGTCCATCTTACTCGTGGATTTTCGAAACTTTTCTTCTAAAACGCACCATTTTCACAAAAATATTTTGTGTAAGAAATCGGTACGTGCAACGGAAACTACACTCCTATAGTTTATAAAAAAAAAGAAATTTGATTTCGGACCTATACTGTTCCATAGTTACACATTCGACCAGCGCGCATGGGGGTCTAGATTAATTAATATATTAAAATTTATGCATGTTTTTTTATTTTTTTATAGTCTCTTAAGACACTGTACTAAAGTAGGTAATACAAAGTTTTCTATGAAAACTATAAATTATTCCTGAAAAAAAATTCTTAAAGACGGCTAACTTTTCCAGCCGTCACAGTGGTGTTCCCCCTTAAGTGGAGGTATTCCGTTACCTACTAATTAAAATTCAATGAATCGTTACCAGTGGCGGGTTCAGGGAAAAGGCCCAGGTGGCAAACGTACCGAGGGACCTATTTCTTCGGGAAAATGAAGAGGTAGTTTACCAAAAACGGCCTAAGTCTAGTAGTGCAGAAAGAGAGTACAGTGTTTGGATACAATTGTAATTTTCTTTTTTGAAGATGGGGCCACGGGGCCCGTTAAATCCGCCACTGATCGTTACATTTGAGGTAAAGAACACCTCTTCAATTTGATAAATAATTGATATATCAAGAATGATCTGCAACGTGTGTCTTGTATTACTTAGCAAAATGAGTATCTAATCAATTTAAGTCCACCATACAGTGTCTCTCTTGGAAGCACCGCTACCTACTATAACAATCCTCCCTCAAGAGAAATTAAAAAGTTTCATGACAAAACGACGAAACACAGACCATTCTTACGTACGTAGTACTTTTTCAGTCCCATGTTCTGGAATCTACGCAGTCAATTTCCCATTCGCCACGCTATTTCTATATACACACACTGCTTCCTCATCCTCACTTCACGCACAGTCTTATAATCCACCACGACGCAAAAGACGTTATCGTGCCGCAACACTTACCACCTCGAAGTCCGTTACAACGGTGGAACCTTGCCGTCTGGTAAGCAGCACCTCTCGTCGCCGCGCCCGTTCCCGTATTTAGGACAATAGGGCGGGTGTTTCCCCGTGAAGCAGAACGAGCCTCTGGTCCCGAACGGCGTGTGCTGCCCCATGGGCACGTACTCGCCGGCCCTTGAGGCGATCCTGGGCCCGGAAGGGCATCGCCTCGAGCACGGCTCGGCCATGGAGCCCAGGCCGTTGTTGTCGATGCTCTGGGCCATGTAGCAAACCACCCAGACATGGCTGCACAGCTGATAATTCGGCTTGTTCTCGCAGAACGGCTGCACCTTGCCCCCGTTCACGCAGAAGTCCACGTGCCCCATCCGCCCACCCTCCCCGTAGTAGCCCGCGTTCGTGTGAATCACCTCGACGAAGTCCGCGTCACCGCTGTCCAGCCGGTTCACGTATCCAGGCCGGAGCAGAGGCCTGGCCGGGTCCAGGCCGACTATTCGGTGCATCCTGAACAGCAGAAAGTTCGCCATGATGCCACAGACGTGGGCGCCGAGCGAGTGTCCCACGCAGGTCGTCCTCGAGATCGGCAAGCCCAGGTTTCGCAACGTGGTCAAGGTGCCTGCTAGGCAGCGGGCCACCGGACGGAGATTGGACACCGCGGCTGGGTAACAGGGCGGCGCGCACAGGGCACCCCAGTCTACCAGGAACACGTTGTAGCTGCCGTTCCTCAGGTAGGCGTCGCGGAGGACTACCATCGGTAGAGCGTCGTCGCCGCCTGGAATATTCGTAAATATTTTGCTCCGATGCTTTTAAATGCCTTGGTACCCTACTCCACGTGACATGTATTAAGTGCCATTAGATCGAACAAGTGCGTACCCGCGTATCCGTGTACAAGAAGAACGTTCTCCTTGGTTGGCTCGTAATCCTGTCGCAGCCAGTCCGACTCCCTGGCGTCCAGCTGCCGTCTTGGTCGATCGTTCGCGAAAAGGTAGACCTTCACGTCAGGATCCGGACAGGAGTCCTTGTCGTTCCCTCGCCTCCAGGTGCACTTCTCCCGGTCGTAGTCTGCCGCCACACCATTCTGGATCGCGTCATGTATGGGTCCCTTCCTAGGCGTTTTCGCCAAAGCCTGGCTCGGAATCAGCAGCAACGTCGCCAGGAGCAATGACGATCTCAACGCTGATGGGAGCATTGCGAGGCACGAGGAGTTCATCGACGGGACACAACACGAGGAATGATGCGCGGTGATACCACGAATGCCACTTTGTCCTTGCTCCCACCTCCCACCTCGTTCACCTGTCGCCGAGTGTTTGAATATTAGTGGACAGGTGGGCGAAAGGGGGAGGGATGACTATTGATTATAAGTGAGTGAGGTGTCAAGCCTGGCGATTTTCTCCTTTGATGGCTTAGAGCCGGGTGGAGCAAGAACACGTCCGTTTCAGGAATTTCAAATTTCAGATTTCATGGTGGATTGGTAGAGAAATTGGGTTTGTGGGTGATGGGATGTTTGAAGGCGATGGAAGGATTGTTTATGCTGTAATTAACCCTGCTGGGATCCTTGAATCTTTCATTACTCATTAGGAACGTCAAGGGGTCATTCCTGTAATCACGCCGCAAAATGCGGCAACATTCAGGGTTTTTTTTCTTAGTGAATACAATGAATAACAATGTCAAACTTTTTTTTCATTTATTAAGCGATTTAGAATGTATACGGAACAATTTTTTAAATACACTTTTAATTATGTTTTTTCAATGTTATGTGGAGGTAAAAATCGCGCCTTTGAAAAGACGGCGGGAGTAATTTCAGCTTACAGACTCATCTGAAACAAAAAATCAAACTTCAAGTAAAAATGGTAAATATCGAGACTTGAAGTTTGAATGCGCGCAATTTTGTTAAATTTTGACTTGCGTGGCTAATTCTGGCACCTGCGATAGCGGTACTCTTAATGGTTAAGAATCAATTTGGTTTTTTTGTTTCAGATGAGTGTGTGAGCTGAAATCACTCCCGCCAGCGAGGTATTTCTTTTCAAAGGCTCGATTTTTAACTCCAAATAACATTGAAAAAACACAATTAAAACCCCCTTAATTCTGTGCAAACATTGTCTTCTTTCTTAGTTTACAGATCTAGGCTGGCTTTTTCTACTTATTTTGTGGAACCACTGAATGACGAGTTTAAAGTGTAGGCGGGTAGTTTCCAAAATGAGCGACGAGACGGAGGTCGTCAGCTGGATCACAGGAAGAATATTCGATATTCATATAAGAATTTCTTAAACACGTAGATTATTCTTTAGGATGCTCAGGCGTGTGTTTCAATTGGGACGCTGTGCACGGGTTCCTGTTTCAAACTTGAATAAAGATTACTGGAATAAGGAAAGAGCGAGTTTCAGGGAAAGTTGCGAAAGTGCATCGGGACGCCCACGGAAACTTTGATGAGTGAAAATTTGGCTCTCAGTAGGCGTGCCCAGCTCGGCGGTGTTTCTGTTTTCATTTATCAGAGAGGAGGGCTAACGAAACGGCAAGCAGAGGTGTAGGTCGAGCTGGCCACTTTCTTTTCCTGCAGCGAGGTCTTTCGAGTGCACTCGAGAGATTTAGTTTTGACAGGGAAAAGTGAGAAGAAAGTGGTCCCACGAATCATTGGCGCTGGTGGGTAAACGAGGCCACTGGCAGAAAGCGTGAAAAATAATAGATTAATGGTAAATTGGTAAGATTGTTAATTGTGTCATTTACCTACGCTATTTTTAAAATTCTCGTGTGGCGTTTTTATTCTCTGGATCTTGGATTTCTTAGCAATAAAGGGCGTGTCATTTGGAAATTGTGCCGATATCCCACGCAGGTATATCAATCATTTCCGGATCGATAGAAAATCTCGTGAGATACTGCATGGACAGAATGTTGAGTCTATGACCAGCAGAGAGTGAGAAGAATTGATGTTTCGTTCCAATTAAAACGAGGCACGCTTCATCAACGTTTCACGCTTCCGCTTTCGCGTGACATTATGCAGCCCTTTTTTTGTATCAGATGCAAATACGTAATGCTTTCTGTACCTAGGTGCTTGATTGTACACAACAGCTTTGAAAACTCAATAAACAATAGGGCGGAGCGAAACTATATAGGCGAAAATTTAAATTTGAATTTTCAGTTAGTCTGGGTGCGGGATAGTTGTCTTTTGATTAACCAAACACAAGTGTAAAAAAATTTTGGAAAAATATTCATGTCTGCAGGTTCCTTTTTCTCCTAAAAATGATTACCTAAATATGATCTCCTAAAAGGAACCTGTATTTTTTCAAAATTTGATTACAGTTGTGTTTGGTTAATGAAAAGACAACTATTCCGCACCTAGGCCAATAGAAAATTCAAATTTAAATTTTCGCATATATAGTATGATTATATAATCATTTTTAGGAGAAAAAGGAACCTGAAGACATGAGTATTTTTCCAAAATTGTTTACAGTTGTATTTGGTTAATCAAAAGACAACTATCCTGCACCCAGGCCAACTGAAAATTCAAATTTAAATTTTCCGCTCCGTCCTAATAAACAAACGTTTATCAGAGCAACTTGTATTTTCAATCGCTGGCAGATCAAACAAATTGTTCCAACCAACGAATAGGCCAGGGACTACCAGTTTGCACGCATCGTTGAGTATGGTTATGAGTGTGACACGCTCAAATACCAATAGTTAAATGTATTATAATGAGCTATTCGAGAAATGTGTAAAAGATGCTAATTATTGATGATTTCTAAGAAGGAAGAGGTAAGAACAGAATTTTTGGGGAAGCAGAGGTGTACGACTGACCAGCGGAAATATTGCAAAAGAGTAGGTATTTTCTATCACAAAATTGAGGATTTTTGAAATATTTTCTGCGACTCGATATTCAGAATGTAAATTCCGTAGCGATTAGGAATTCAGGCGGATATTTCTATGTATATTTTATGGGTGAACTTTGTGGGCATAAAATGGGCATCGCGTTAAAAAATATGGTAAGTGTTCTAGTGTAATAAAATACAGCAGTTAAATACAGCCATAGTACTTAACATTTGTAAAATAAAAAGTGATGGTATTGGCACTTTGAGCATTTGTTGTTTACAGAGAAAGCTGCGAATTTCTTTGGTTACCTATAATGCAAGTGAAAGCCCCGGAATTGCGGGTGTAGAGACAATCTTTTCTTCCTGGAATTCTGTTTAGTTTTCTAAAAATATATTTAGCCATTTTAATAATCATGAAATTGACATGTCACTTAATTGGTTTGTAGACGAAATGATTTGATCTATCATGGGAAACTGTTAATAATCAATTAATTACAAACAACACAATTGTTAACTATATATAGATATGCAGACAAGTCTCTACTTCAGGATCCAACTGCTAAAGTACGCAAACACTTGCTGGAAAATATATAATTCTTAAATTTTTGGCGATAGTTCAGTTCACTGGCGAAGGAGATTACATGAAAGAATAGGTACATATAGGAATTTGTTATTTATTAATTTATTTGCAATCTGAGGGTCTGCGCCTCTTGCCGAGGTGTCACGGAGCATTATGCAACCAAATTCGATAAGAAAATTATTTGTTTATTGTTTAGAAAAGGCTTTTGACACTTCGTCCAATTTTTTTTATTAAAACATCGTCGGGGCACAGACCAGGTATCTTATATACCTGGTCTGTGCTCAAATAATGGGTGCTGAAACCATGGCTGAAACACGCCAACGCCAGCTTACATCAACTCTAGGTTTCTTAGTTCACAATTTCGCCGCTACGAGCCGTTAGCATTTGTACGTACATAGGTTCATAAATTGAACGAATTTTCAAAAGGCTTTCCTACGCAATAAGCAAATAATTTTCCTATCGAATTAGGTTGCATAATGATCCGCGATGCTTCTACAAATGTCCCAGGTCCTCGGATTATAAATAAATTAATAAATAACGTTAAATTTCTATTTTCTTAAATGCAATCTTCTATATCAGTGAATCGAACTATCACGAAAAATGTAAGAATTATATATTCTCCAGCAAGTGTTTACGTACTTTAGCAGTTGGATCTTGAAGTACAGACTTGTCTATATAATTAGAATGTCGAATTTAATATGCCGACGTTAAATTTAAAACTTTTTTAAAAATTATTTTGAAAATTTTATTTTTTCCGATTCTAGTGAAAAAACTCAACACTTCTCCGTTTAGTAGGTCACGTAGTTGAAGTATATTGTCGAAAATAATAAAAGAAAACTATGGATTATAAGCGTTGTTTGAAATAACGAATGTTGTTTCATTCATATACTAAATACACTTGGCACTTTAAATTTAAATGTCTTAAAAAACCCGCAAATATTCTCAATTGGATATCGTACTTGACATGTTACTTTATATGAAGAAACTTGTTCCAGCATGACACTCGTTGACACTCATCTTTGTTTTCCTACCGTTTTATTAAAACTTGACTTAGATTTATGACACATTGAGAATGGAATTACAAGGATACATTCTAAGATATTTTACGTTGTTTCTGTGGAAACGTACACACCTACTTTATAACACCTACTTTAATGGTAAACTGTTTCACATATAGATCTTTTCAGATAAACATTCTCTGACACATTAAACATGCTCCCATTTTCAAGACATAAAGGACCCTGAAATTTCGTCAACTTTGGCGGCCTATATCTCAATAACCAATCAATATATTTAAGAAATTCCAGCGTTATTTGATGCACTGATATATATATATAGCAAAAAGCTGCTATATACATCGAAAATTGAATTTTGGCCTGCTTTTGGCGATTTGGGACCACTGTGCGACGTCTCCATTAATTAGACACCGGTCGATCGAGCGTGCGACGGACCACGTCGCCGTCGCAGCCTCCCGTGAAATTGTGTTCTCTCTGATTTACAGTCGCCCTCCCGCTAGGCTTCGCCCATAGAACCTGACCATCCTCCCCGCCCTTCGCCGTATCACCGAAAAACCACCAGCTTCCTCCACCTCTGGTCCTCGCTCTTCGCAGTCTTCACCCCTTCTATACGCAATTATATCAACGACCACCGTGTCTTCCCCATCAAAGTAACACGCGGCGAATCGTTACGACTCCCCATTCTACGTACAGGACTCCTCCTCCTCGCCCCCGAGAAAGCTCGAATTCACTTTGTCCGCGGGGTCGTGCGGGCGGGGGTGGTTGGAAAAACCATCGACGAGTCCAAGGCGCGGAGGGCCGGCAAAAAGCGCGTAAACACGGAGCTGGGATCCAATTCGGGGTGGTTGGACGGTCTGCTTGGAGACACAGAGGGGCGAGAGAGTGGCGCGCAGGGCCGCGGAGGGTGGAATTGGGAAAGAGACGGGCCAGAGGGGGGCCACGTTGTTAAGGCGGTGGCGCGGAATCGCAATATTTCCTAGGCGGGATAGGATCGCGTTATGAATCACTGCCGCGATGCTGTTGGCCGCCTCGCTTCCTGCGTTCGACGCGGCTGTTTCGTGTATATTTCATTACGCGGCCCGTTTTCGCTGCAACAACAAATAATGAGGGAACTAGGGGGGGCGGGGGTGCAGCACCCTTGGCCACGGCGGAGACGGGGCAGGGGGAGGGAGTCGGGGAAAAGGGGTTGAAAAGGAGAGTGCAGCAGCTACGATCGTTGCAAGAGGAACTCGAGAGGGAGGAAGGGGTGAGGGAGGGGAATGGAGATATGGGAGCGAGTTTTCGGCTTACTGGACCGATGCGAATCTAAGGGGTAATAAGGAAAAGCGGAGACTGAAGGCGGCGGAGGGCAAACACAGGGTGAGACCGGGAAAAAGGGGAGGAGAGTGCAGCTCTCGCAACGTCGGCCAACTACGCGGGACTTTTCTTATCGCATGAAATATGGACCGGTCGACGTGTTCGTTATGGAGATCGTGCCGCGGAAGCGCTACAATCATTCTTTTTTCTGCTTCTTACCAGTCGCGGTGTCTTGCGGCGACGCGGGTTTAAACAAATTCGCGATACACCGCGAGGGATCGAAATGGTGAACGGGAGTGTATTGGGGATGGTGGGACTCTTTGTGGAATCAGCTTTTTCTCTC
Source organism: Andrena haemorrhoa (assembly GCA_910592295.1). Classification (NCBI taxonomy): domain Eukaryota; kingdom Metazoa; phylum Arthropoda; class Insecta; order Hymenoptera; family Andrenidae; genus Andrena; species Andrena haemorrhoa. The sequence goes on along the minus strand of OU342944.1, from coordinate 3,812,598 downwards.
GCTTATCTTCCGCTTCTCTCGGTTTCTCAGAAGTTTTTGATATTGGGGGATGGTCACGCGCACTTAGAGAAGGTGTACGTAGAAGTGAAATGGTATGGTGTACGATGGTATGGCAGTGAACTACTTAGTATACTAATGAATGAATTATGGGGCATTCCAAGAAGTAAACAAAGTTAGCTTAAGGGGTTAGGCCACCTTGGACGGATCAAAATTGCCGTCACTTTCGGCATTTTGTTTAGGAAGATAATGAAATAAGGAGAAAATTCGATATGAAGCCTGTTAATGTACAACTCTCGCCGGAAAAAATCTTGATACGCAAGATCTTGAGGAGCGACGTTTTCCACGGTGTCCAATCTCAAGGCAATATCGTTTGACTTAGAACAAAAAATTAAAGTTTTATTTTCCACATGCCTAAAACTAGAGAAGTACATACGAGTTTTGCGATATCTTGAATATATTCTTTGCAATTGACACTTTTATAAAAAAAAATGCACTTTTTCTCCGCATGTTCATCATTTCGAGACAAATGAATGTTTATGGATTTCCATACGTACTTCTTTAGTTTTAGGCATGTAGAAAATAACATTTTTTGGTTTTTTGTTCTACCGGCGCTATTTTGTAGGGAAAAAAATGTCCAGCGAGAGTTGTACAATAACAGGCTTCATATTGAATTTTCTGTTTATTTCCTTATCTTCCTAAAAAAAGGAATAACCCCTTATAACTGTTCCGGGCTACAGCCCATAAAAATAGGTGATTTTTAGGAATTAAGTAAAGGAAAACTACTACATATAATTTAATGTGACTTTTTGCATTGTATTAAGGATGTCTTAAACTATAGCAATGAATTTTTTGTTTTATAATTAATCATTGCAGACGGTACTGGGGAGTCATTAAAGTCGAGGCGTCAAAAAATTCATCCAAATCGGTGGAAACTGTCGCACCTAAACCATTGGTCTCAAATCAAAAGCAATGCCAGATTATTAAAGGGCATCAAATTTGCTCGTGGAATAAGCAGAAAAAAATAGAAAAAATTACATTTCTTGAGAAAATAGCGACACTTGAAGTTTGAAATTAATTTTCCCTATATTTTTCTTCCTTTCAACGCCTTTAATAATGACAAATTTCCATTTTTTTTTAAATTTTACTGGTTTGTCTACGAGGCAGAAGTATCTATATTCTTCAAAATAAACAAAGTTTCAGTAGAATCGGATAATAACTTTTCGAGATAGAGGTTCCACCAATTTTAAGAACGCTATTTCAAGAAAAGTGCGTTTAAAGTTTTGCATGCATTTGCCGCTACTCAAATGTCTGTAACTTCAGGAATTTTACGAATTAAAAAAAGCCCTTTTAAACGCGTATTCCTAAAAGGTTGAACATTCGAAAAATGAAATAAAAAGAAATCGATTTTTAGACCGGAACCTCCCTTTAAATCTCAAAATATTGCCCACTTCTTGAGCTTCCTTTTAATTGTTAAATCATCCCCGACATTTTGTAGTTTGCATAAGACAGCGCGTACCTAATTGTTCAGAACGTATTTACACCAGCGTTTCAATATTGCCACCCCCGTTATCGTCACTCCAAGTGTACGTAATAGATTTATCGCCGTACGGAAATGTCTACCGACGAAAAAGGCAGGGATAGCGGATACGCATCGGGGAACTCGCGGAGAATGCCGAAGAGAAAGGGGGGCCGGCCAGAAGAATGAGAAAAGACGAATATTGCGACGCCGCGCCGGCCAAGAACGCGCAACTTTTCTTATCGCGCGGATATGTGCCCTGAAAAATATTGCAACGCGCATTCGTTAGAGAGAAGCTTAATGTTCCGTGCACGCGCCGATATCGCGGAGCTGGACGACGCCAGTACAAGGAGAGGAGGAAAAAGCCGCTGGCTCGATGCTATTCTTGATCCTCGAGAAATGGAATTCATTGCTGCTTGTAGATTGTAGACTCACTGCAGAGTCTACGACAGCGCCGTTCAGCCTATGGTTTTGCGGGCAAGGGCACCTGCCACTGCCCAGGGCTAACGCTGAGTTTACACCTGACGAGTGTTCGGCCGAGTGAGCCCACTGAGCCGAGCACTCGCCCAGTCTGAACGCATATTCTAGTACTCGGCCGAGTAATCCAGCGGGCAAGATTTCCACTCGGCCGAGTCACTCGTCAGGTGTAAACCTACCTTTACGCTGTGGGCAAAGCTCCGGGCAGTGACGTCAGCTATCGTTAAACCTAGTTTACATTAGTCAAGTAACTCAGCCTAGTGAACTGAGCCCAGTGCTCGGCCCAGCTACTATGCTGTCCGCTCTACCAATCGACTCGGCTAAAATACTCGCCCGTTTACTCGACTTTTTTACTCGACCAACTGTTTACACTAGTCGAGTTAGATATGCTTTTTCACACTCGCCACTATACTGTACCGTGTACTTGACTAATGTAAACTAGGCTTAGTGGGGAGGAACGGTTGTACAAGCTCGTAGATGCGTAGGCAGGCATGTGTTAGTAGATTCATTCTTACTGTTGAGTCGACGCAACGGTCCTTGTTCATCCTAGCATCTGTACCGTATTGCCCGGGGAGGCGTGACTTACTCGCCGCCGACTCGTGTCTGCCCAGGGCAGCCTGAACTGTTGCCCGTGTGGGCAACTCCTGAACGGCGCATATAATGTAGATTGTCGCATCCCTCTTACGGTGATCGAAAGTTAGTTATCTTCATTTCTTGGATGAACGTGAAAGAAACATGGAAATCATGGATCCTTGATCATTGTTTTCTCCTTTTTCACTTTTGCTTCTTCACATTTTGATTATGTCTCCTTTGTTCAAGAAAACGCGGAACATTACAGTTAAAATTGATAGGGGGAGATGTATTACATTGATTGTTTCAGTGGTTATTGTCAGACAGAGCGGGGCTCTAAACCCCCTTACCATATTTGTGTAGCATGCAACGTTATCGATCCAGAACGGAATTCGACCTCAATCCTACTAGTGGTTAGAATCGAAACTGAATATGATGAAAATTGATTTTAACGTACGCATAGAAATGCGACAAAATTATAATCCAATCACAGACGAGGTATGAAGTAAAGCTGACGTCCAATGCAATCTTCTATTCCGGGTTTGGGGAATCCTAGGGATATTTTAGGGCTAAATCGCAGGCAAGGTATAAAATTGAACCTCGACTTATGGACTTTCGTCACCGACGTAGTACAGGATACATCTATCACCCAATCTAATGTTGTGTCACACGCTTAGGGGGCTCGCGAGTCACCTTACCATTTTCGTGTCACACCCAACGTTATCGATTCAGTCTGAAATAAGATTACAATGCTACGAGTGGTGGGGATAAAAATGAATTCCTGATTTCTTAAGGGAATTAAGATCGTCTTCCAAAAGATGATCTGAAGCATTTGCTCAAGGCGCGACTGTGAATACCGTCCCTAATTTTATTCATGTTGAATTCTAATTCCCACCACGGGTAGCGTTACAGTCTGTTTCGAGACTTCATCGGTAACGTCGCATGCGACACTGAAATGGTAATGGGGTCCTAGGACCCCACAAACCGGTGACAGAAAAATGCATGGGGCGATAGGTCTATCCTATAACTCCTCTGTGGTGACACGCACTCCCATAAGGTATAGAATATAATGATAATCTTGAATATATACCTTGATACCGTAGGATTTTTATTTAATGTCAAAGTAAGAAGGCTGATAGAGAGGGATTCTTTGATTTTTCAATTTCGAGAAGCATTCTATCGACTTCCTAGTCTGGTGCATCATTTTTCCCCTAGAAAGAATGCTCTTCCCCTGCTGAGCGGGGAAAGTCATCGGCAGCGCTTTCAATTCGAAAACAAAATCGCGGAATGCGCGCAATATTCGATAGAACATTAATAACACGCGTTCTACGTGCAACGGGACGGACTCATTGGTCTGTGACGAGTTTCGAAACGCGTTTTAACATTTAAACCGTCGTCTTGTCTGCTCGATTCGGTATGTTGGACCGCTTTTGAAGGCGTCAAGTCGACCGAATAATTTCGACGATTCCAGCGAGTTGACGCGGGAAATGAGTGCGAAATGAATTCGCCGATCGCGTGTATGTATTCGCGCGTGTTTCAGCCGAATTCATCGGTACAAATGCGATAAACATTCGCGGGAGGGGGTGGGATTGATTGATGGGGGTGGAGGCCGGCCGCTTCCGGTTTTTCTGATCCGGAAGCCACAGTGTTAAGTGCTGTGCAACTTGACAGAGATGATCTTTGGACCATTTAATAGCGACGATTCTACAAACCCCCTCAAATAAAAAGCACAGGGAATGCTAATTAAATGCACCTTCTTTTAAATGCAAAATCACACCTGTCGATAGGTTTATCATATTGATATTAAACATTGTGTTTAAAGTAACATGCAAGAGGAATGATATTTTGAAACAAAAGTATCATGCGATACATTAATAAAAAGCATGATCAATTCAAAGCCACCCCAATGCGACGCAAAGTATTCCTCAAGTTTATCTGACCAGTTGTCGCAGATTATTGAAACATTCTGTTCATAAAACTTCCAATAACTTCCCTGGAGAAGTGCCTCATCAGCATTCTCGTTGCCACAATAAGAAACAAACGACAGGAAAATCATTAAGATCGTGAGAAGTTCCATCGCGAGTCCGGGAGGCAAGAAGAAAAATGGCGAATGTCTCAGTTCCGCGGAAGTGTATATTTCATTATTTCCCAGCCGGCGTTCGGTGGAAAGAGAGGTTCGTCGCTCGATCCTCCATCCAGCACCCTGTATCATTAATTCCTAATGTCGTTCTCATTGAGCAGCCAGTGGGAGGGCGGACGCTGTAGATCAGCCCCAGTGAAGGGTTTCTTATCGAGTTCTACTCATAGAATTTGTTTAGGATCTATAAAAAAAAATGGGACATAGAACCTTTCTATGAAATTGCTGGAATAGATAACACTTGGAACACTTCCGTAACCTTTTTACCGTGTTTCTCACCACAAGATCAGTTTACACTCCACTTGGGCATGCTCAAGTATAGGGACATCGAGCAATATGAGGTTTCTAGGACTTAAGAAGAATGAGGGGAAAAGAAAGTAATAGTACCGCAGACCTGGTACAGGAATTCTCTTACTAGGAATTCTATAACACAGAAATTTACAGTAAAACTTCGTTCCTTGAAGCATTGCACACAGTTGCTGCGAAATTCTTTACACGTTCGAATAATTGTTTAATACCTACCTACTTGAGCTAAGTACTTACTCGAGTTAAAATTCCAAACATCATCGCCCACATATAGAATGCAAATTATTATTCTTCTAAATAATAATATAAATATAATAAGTCCAAATAACATATAGTTATACATTATAATTAATACTATGTAATACGTGTAAGCATTAACATTAATGTATCGAACGATTAAACATTGCGAGTAAAAGAGAATTCATTTGGCGTAGAAAATCATTTCGAAGTCCAAGGCCAAATGTTACTAATGCGACCGAATGAGCGTGAAGGAATTTTCTTGCGTAACGCTGCGATGGTCAGTCCTCGCCATAGACAAATCACATGCATTTCCACACGCAGGTTCCCTTTGCCCTCAATCCTACTTTGGGAAATAGTTGTTCAACTGACCATCATTCATGAACAGAGGACACTACAATCAGTGTCGAATTCCTCCATCGCCAAGGCAGTCAAAGTTGGGCCGTGAAACTCCATAAGATGTTAGGGCTATTTCATACCGTTTAGCTTATCTTAGTTGGCTATCGTTCCTTCCCATACAGCACACTCCGTTGCATGAAGGTTGCAGGAAGGTTCCATGTGCGTTGCCGTGCAATGTTTCGCAGAGGCGGACACAGGAGGATTCCTGCAACACTCCAGCAATGTTGCGGTGTAATATTGCATAGCAAAGTCCCAGCAACATTCCTGCAACGTTCCGGAAATTTTAAAACAAAGGTCCCGCAGTAAGCAGGGCTCGAAAACTGTTATAATATCGATTTCGGTTCTCCAAACGGTTATAAAGAACCTGTATTCTGAATAACTGTTATGAAGAACCGAAATTACCAACTATTATCTGTTTCGGTTACGGTTCCTATTTCCCTCCTCATATCGTATCCATATCCGTTATTTTTTCGGTACTACATATATCGGTTCCGAAACGGTTCCAGAATCGATTCTTGTATCGACTTTTCCCTAATTGATATCAATAATAATTATTGTAGGTGCAGATTACTGTATATGTGCATATTTTTACGTTGCGTGACCATTGCTGGAAAATCTCCGGAACGTTGCGTGACCATTGCTATAAAATCTCCGGAACGTTGCATGAAGGTTCCATGTGCGTTGCCGTGAAATGTTCCACAGAGGCGGACATAGGAAGATTCCTGCAACATTCCAGCAATATTACCGGAACGTTTCGATGTTGCACCGCAACCTTCCTGCAACTTTCCTGGAACCTTCCTGCAACGGAGTGTGCTGTATGGGTTCTGCCAGTGACCGCGAAATCATACATTCAAATCTGGCACTTGAAGGGGCGTCTATTCGATTTTCAGTACAAAAGTGATATCAACTGCAGCAGTCTTCCTGCCGATAAATTAATCCATAGACTTTCCCTTTCCGCATCCTTCATCCGTGACGTTTCCCTTCAGTCTTCGCAGCTTCCTGGTCCCCTCCTCTGATCTCCCAGCCACTGTTCACCACTCGCAGCTTCTCCTTTTTGGGATCGTAGTCGTGGAGCGAGCGACATTTAATGGAAGTCTGCGACATCTGTCGCACGGGGCCACGCCGCTAATTTAAATCCCATCACATGGCCACCATCGCTTTCCAGCGCCGACAGCCACCCTCCCCCGCCTCCTCGCCGCGCACCGTTCTTCCCGTTTACCTGTCGGCATTCATTCCCTATTCCCTTGCGTTTAATCGAAAAGTAATGCCTCAATTACGTCTGGGCGGCGTCGCGTTTGATGGCGCGCGATCGAGCCGACGAATTAAATTTTAATTATCGCGTTTTATCGACTACGCGCGTTCTTTTGCTCGCTCCTCTCCGCGACGGTGGGACGACGAAAGTGGCGCACAAAGGCAGTATATTTCTTGTCGGATCGAATCCCTGTAATTCGTACCTATCCGGAAGGCCAGCAGCAAAGGGCTCGCGGGACAGGTGCATTAAATTAAAATGGAATTAAGCTACTCGCGTGGATATTCCAGTGATCCTAATCTCGATCCACCATCGCACAATGCTTCATCTCCCAGCAATTGTTCAGTTCTAAGTAATTAGAGGCGCAGCATCATAGAAACTCTGGGCTGGGAAAACCATGCAATCGGAGAGAAGCTTTTCGCTATATAATACCCATCAACGGTCACGTGTCCTCCAAAAAATGTCCTCCCCCTTCGCTTACAGCATGGAACACAAAAAGGGGGATTAAACGAACAGAATGTTAACTTGCAAATTTCAGTACCGATGAAGTAATTCCCACCATTGTTAGAATATATTCACCCACTTCATCCCCTCTGTTGTTTCGCATGAAGTATTGTAAATGGCCATTTCACTAATGCCCATCCCCCAAAAAATTGCGAAGGGGGATGTTAACGCAGAATGGAAATAGGTAACCGCCTGCGCGCTTGTGCTCCGAGCACTGCTGCATCATCTCTGTTCTCTAGATCGAACGGTTTTTTTTACCTGGTAACCGTAATGTATTTCATATTGCTGCATTTCGTTGGTAAACGAAGCTCCGTGGCGCGGTTCCAACGTGCTTTGGCCAGCACGATTGCACGGCAGAGCAAAGAGGAAGCCGAAGCCCCGCGAGATATCTGGGAAAAGCAATTCTCCGTGAAATGCGTCAGTGTTGGAAATACAATGCTCTTTCGCTGTGTCTTTCCGCCGACGCGATTCGATAAGTCTTCCTGCTTTCGACACAGTCGCTTACCTTTACCCTCCTTCGACCTCTTCATGGTACAATTTCTTTGCGCGCGCACTGCCGAGGGACCTGTATTCTCGACTTAACAGTTAACGAAGCCGAAAGCTTTGAGCTTCGTCACCCCATCGCCAGATGGAGAAAGCTTCAGCTTTCGCGAGCTTTCGTGAAGAGTTCAGTAGAAAATATGTGTTCAAAATTATTGAAAACGTTGTCCATAGAAGCTCCTTGTTAATAGAGTGCTTTAACTACTAAATTAAAAATTTGTGGCCTCAATTTTCAATAAGTTTAGATTTTCATACAATTCTTCTTGGGGTGGGAGAATCCATCATGGAGCAAAAAGGAAGTTCCAGCAAAATTTAATATAATTTTGTCTTGCTCTCAATAAATAGCACCATTATATTACACTTTTATTTCACTAGAACTAGTTGTACTGTAATATTTAACTCATCATATTGAGTAGACTCATCTTCCGTTAAAATTAATTGTAGTTAATGCTAGTTAAGAGGAACACCAAGCAGTTAAATTGTTTATATTCTTATTACGTATGGAACGACATACGGCAAATTCGCGATAACTTTTTATGATATACCGGTTGGTGTATACGCGAAGCAAGATCCAATCGGCGAAAGACTATAGCCTGCGATTCAGTAAATGTTATTGGTTCCTGATGCCAGCTAACTTAGGTTGTATCAGATTGGAGTAACTCGCGGCGGGTTCGATCTGCAGTTCCGCCGAATATTTTGGGGATCGTGGATACGGCATAAACCAGCGAGTGTCGTTTGCGGGGTTGGGATCCTGTTTTCAGCCAACGTATACAGGACCCCGAAACATTCATGCGAAATATATGAAAATATACTGTGCCAAATATAAGTTTCGAGAGTGCATAATTGGAATACCGTGGAAAGTTGGCGTGTATAACTCGCTCTCGGTTTTCGACAATAATTGCCTAAAATTTAATTTAAATGTTTGCCAAAGTATTTGTTAAAACGAGGATCGTGAAATCCAGCAGATTAGACAGTTCACGCGGAGAAATTAAATGTAGAATCTGTCGATCGTAAAATTCCCACCGATGCCTGACAAACAGTTTACTCGTTCCACTGTGGAAGTTTCTGCGAAGCGTTTATAGCTGCGTGGAGCACGTGTTGATTAGAAATCATTGTCACATGTTGCAGCACGCTGACAATACAATACGTAAGGCGATAACGAAACTAACTAGCAAAGAAAAATACGAGTTACGTAGCAGGCAACTCGTTGCGTATTATCCCTTAATTGGAAAGATGTTTTTCAACATTCGCAAGTATCGCCGTGTACGTGTCCCCGGTTAGTTTCGAAATCAAATGAGAGATACGGAAAGTTGTTGCTAACTGTACGTAACAGGTCCGGGAGAACCGAGTGTTTGCAGCTATTTGACTTACTTAACTCAATTGTCTGATCAAGACTGGCTGCTTTCCCTGCCGCGCTGCCTCCCAGCTCCGCTGACAAACTGTATCGTTCAGTTTTCAGACGCAGCACCCGCAGAAGCCAATTTCCATCCGAGATCATCGCGTTGGAACAGGGAAAAGAGTTCAAGATTACCGAGAAACCCGATGCAAAAGGAAATAGCCGCTGTGCCCGATCGAATATACGGTTGAAATTTAATCTCTTACGAAAACCGATACGCCGGTTGCAGAGAATTTCCCGAGGTTGTCGTATAATCACACCATTAGTAAATTACTCAACATTTCTCTGGAATTTTTCCGCCACTCTGCCACTTTTCGGGATGATACTCCCATATTTGTTAATAGTTAATCGGAAGATTTAAATAAAACATCCGAGAGCGACGATTTGAAGCGGTGTGATGTAAAGAATATTTTCATCAATTTCACGACGTTTCATTAATAACCGTGCTCGTTAATCGAGATACAAAGCTCGCAGCTTTGAGAGATGATATCAGACGCGGGGAGTAAACAGTTCCACGGAATTACGAATTGCGCCCCGCTGTTGGATGTCGCGGGGACGTCGGATTTTAATTGGGTCACCCGTTATAATCTGTCATGCAACGAGCTAGACGGTCCCCGCAGCTGTTCCAACCCGTTTTCAACCTCTCGGTTTTCGTGAATTGCGTCTCTCCCCCGGCCTTCTCGCGCGCTTCTTCGTCGGATCCCCGCGATTACCCCGAGAAATTGCTGCTTCTGCTGTTTCCCGTTCCGAAAGCAAGGTTACAACTTGCACGGCTCCGGATGCTAACGATTCGCCACGAGCGATTCGCTTCCTCTATTCCTACGTCGCCGGTATTTACCCGTCGATCCGCGATACGCTCCGCATTCGCGGCCTCGAGCTTCTTCATTGGAAAAATCCGCGAATTAATTGTTCCCCGTATTCGCGATTATTATTATTCTGCCGCAGGATGCGGTTGCAATATCCGGGGAGCAATTTTCAATGGCGGAACGATAAAATGCGAGGGGGCTGGGGAGGCGAAAGTACCAGCCCGATACGGCTGCTTTAATGGAAAATTATGACGTTCGGGAGAAAACGTACCGTTCGGCACGCGTGTAGAAAATGCATCGTCTAGTGTTACGCTACATTTAAACTTTCATTACGTGCCTATACTGATTAAATCAAGTACCAGAAGTGGAGTAGCCTTTTTACGGCCACGCTTGTGTCTGATACAATCGGCGGGTACATATCGTGCAGTCACTTTATTTGTCGAAGTGGAGGATTCGCTGTACAAAAATATTATCTTCGTCAAATCGCTCGGGGATCAAGTATTTTTTTGCGAATTAATTACAAGCAGATGAATAGAAATTGTGACTAGTACCTACTTTTGGGTAATGTTTATTAATACTATAAACTGTACACATTTTTTTTAATAATATATACGTCTACGTATATGAAGGCGCTACAGTCGTCTGATGTGTAGGCGTTTTTCTGCGGTTTTGGCCTGATTGCGAAAAAACCGAGGTTCGGAGTGACTTTAAATTTTTACAGCATCTTTAAAGTATATTCCTCTTTGGAGTGTACCTCAACATAAAGACTGAACTCTCTAGCTTCCGAGATAAAAAACCAGCCATCTGTGCACCTCGAAGATCGACATTTACCGTACAAATCGCCTTCTCCTAGTCGCTATTTTAGTAATTGTGGTTCAATTATTTTTTCAGAGGGATGCTTCAAAATTACAGGTTTTAGGAGAAGCATATTCCAAGGAAACCGTTATAACTTTGTTTTTAAGCTCAATATCAGGGCAAAAGTAGAGACACTTTTTCTAAACTACTGTACAACCAACCTCGTGTGGCGCCATTTGTAAAATAGATATGTCGTCGAATAAAATATTTGTTTACTCTACGTGATAGTAATAAACATTGTGTAAAAGGAAAATTCTGTGCAGGCTTCCATCTCCCTGTAATTAATTCGCAAAACATACTTGTATTTCTAGCGATTCGACTGCCTAAGTAGTCCCCTTCATACTTCACGAAAATAATACCTTTCAGCAGCACCAAGATTCCCCAAATCCCCAGGAACACCTGCATTCTAAATACTTCTTTCGCGATTTAACTAAGTAACGCCGGACAAATTGCATTTACCGGAGAGCGAGGGAATCGCGTGACTTTCCTCGCGCATCAGCGACCAAACCTCGGCAGTTACAATTCCTTCGCCCTATCAGAAAATTCTTCGAATCTACCCCGTCCGGGGGGGGGCGGGAAGGGGCGGATAAGCGGCGAGAGACAAGCGAAGGATGTCGAGGAGTTCGCGCGAGAAGCACCTTAACGAAATTTCTCTCGCACTTGGATGCACGGCCTGGCAAAGTGACACTCCCTCGGCGAGTAATCGAGTTATTCGACGTCTTATCAGGCGTCTACCTTCTCTCTTCACGTCGCGACGTCCCTCCAGCGTTCGCCGAGGCCGCTCCCCAAGACTTTTCTCCTTTTTCCTCTCGCCGTCCTCTCTGCTCGTCGTGATCGCTTGCCAGGCCGGTTCGGCGATTTGCTGATTACTCCGCGAGGAGGGCAGAGAGAAAGACAGAGAGAGAGAGAGAGAAAAAAAGGGAACGAGAGCTAAACCATAGAAGGGAAGCGAAACGAACGAGTGACGCGTTCGAAACAAGCGGAGGTCCGTCGTTCCTCCGACGTTTCATTTACTCTCTTTTTCCCTATGTCTCTGCTGACGCTGCCGCTGTGACGTCAGGGACGCAGTCACCCTCAGCGACGAGATGGTGTAACACCCTGGCCGTCGTCGACCTGTCGGGGCTGGAAGTACTCGTTAATGCGCGGCAAATTGTCCCTTAACGTGTCCCCGTCTCCGGCCAGGCTTTCGCATCCCTCTTTTTATTACACGTTGGTCTGATTTATTTTGTTATTCAACGCGTTATCCGTGCAACGTTGAGCAACCCGAATTTTCAGCCACTACAGAGCAGTGGCATAGTAGATTGCCAACCCGTTATCGAACCGACGGCTAATAGAATGCTTGAACTGCCTCGCACAAATCACAGTATGACTGCGGAAACATCTAAACGTTCCTACACCCCTCATTCTGTAATTAGTTCGAGCGGAGGATTCGATACGATAATAGAAACCACGTTTAACCCACGAAGGGAACATGTAATTGTCTGGTTTTGGTCCAGGAGGTCTGTCATCCCCGAGCACAGGGGTTTTCTAAATCTTAATGCCGCCACTGACCCAAGTAGGGGAGTGACGGTCGCCCAACCCTCTTCTTAAGCTTCTCAAGAGACACTGGCCGTAGCCGGCAGGACTAATGAAAGGCGGCCGTGTTGCCAAGATTTTTTTAAAAGGCACCCAGAGCTCTCGCGTCCCTCCCGACCTCTTTCGTCCGGCTTTCTTTTGTGTCCTCGGAGGCGAGCACAAGGGGCGGTGATTGGCCGACGCGGCTAATTGTAGAGATCTATCGGCATTTCGTCTCTTCCTCTTTCGATTGAACGCTAATTGGTGGCGGTCACGAGGCTGCATGGCAATACTTTCCCAAATGTTGTCGGAACTTTTTAACAGGCATGCGAAGCTAATTTCCCATTACTAATCGATCCGTGGTGAATGTTCCTCGAGTTTGATTGGTAGCCTGAAATGCAGCCCCTCCGGTATATCCCAATAGTTCCGACTTCCGACGGCCCGTTAGAATCGCGGGCGAAACGAGCCAGTCAATTCCAGGAGAGTCTTCGTGGCGTGCGGGACAGTTTTCACGCAACATCCACGAAGCTTTGGTATTCGTGCACGCGCGCCCACGATCGTCATGAAATCTCCCGTCACAATGCGAGTTCCGATCACACGTACGGGGTCGCCTATTCACTCGTGAATTCTGATCGCATTCCGGTAACCCGGTGCCTCATCATGCACCGCATCGCGTCCATTATCCGTGTCATCCAGACTTCACCCCGATTAACTTTCGCGTCTGCGGATGTCCCGCGGAGCTCCGTGACCCCTGCGGCGGCATCGACACCCCCTAGCGTCGCGGGAAGATAAACTCCAGAATGTCGAATGTATTGGGGCGAGGATAACTCGAACAATATCTGTCGATCTAAAGGATTCGTCGTTTGCGAGTCACCAGGTGGCAAGAAACATTTGAGAAACTGTGTAAACGGCGTTCATCGATGGTCGTCGATGCTTCCGAGCGGCCTGTCCGCTCATTTTTATCCCCGCTTTGTGTTTTCACGAGCGTCGCTGAGGAAAGTGCCTCTCGGTTCTAGTCTCGGCGCAAATCATCGATAGGACGGATAGAAAAGAAGGAATCCTCGAAGGGTGGTCGTCTCTCGGCCCCGCTTAACGGCGGATCGGTAATTGGGAACTAAATGCTCGGCCGCGGGGACGGTAAAAAGATTTCTCCAATTAGCAGAGTAACCCTGGATGGAGATAAGACACGCCCCGCTGTTACGCTGCGCGATAAGCATCGCAAATAACTAATGCGTCTCACGCAGAGTCGAGTAGATAAGGATACCTCAGAATCGAAGGGACATCACGGCGAGGACTCGTATTCACGTTAACAACATCGATCTCGCACGGGGGGCTGAAGGATTGCTCGTGTTCATTTGTGAAAACTAGGAGATGCTTGGCGTTACGTTAATACCTAAGTGCAGCTACACCCTAATTTAAATATATAATACTAATAATACGTCTTTATTGCACCATCGGATTGTGTTAGATTAATACATAGTTAGTTGTTGTTTCTTTGTTCTTGTGGGGTAGGGCAGGCCGGGTATGGTTGTCACAACCGCCATAAAAAAGAAACTATGAACAATAGGAATGTACTAATAATCCATGGCGACGCGTAAACATATTGCCGCCTCCTTTCCCCATCACTCAATTCGCTGCGGAGACGCATGAAGACACGACGTGTCATTGTTTCTTTTCGTGCGCTCGAAGTAAATTACCCCGTATTTTCTCTGAAGTAAGTACAGGTTATTTCTTAATATTGACTATAATATTGTTGCATTATTCTCGTAGTTTAGAGTTTCTTCTAACTTACTGGAACGATTCCTTTGTATTTTTTAAACATTTTAATACATAAGTAGAAAGGTGGGATTGTTTAACGGGTTGTCACAGAACATTTGGAAAGAAGAACAGAGCAAAATGAGGAAAAGGAAAAGAAAAGAGAAAAGTATCAACAATTAATAAAGATGAAAAAGAAAATGAAGAAGACATTTGCCTCGTGTGCTTATCTCTGTATTCAGAAACCAAATCCAGAAAAATTGGGGTTCAGTGATAAAGTAGTAAACTGTTTGTTAATAATGTTCGTAAGTTTTATTTTGTATTCAAGACTACAGCACGTATAATTACAATAAAAGCATGATATTACATCCTTAATTGAATCGGCTTTTTACTAATAAATTTAGCTATTTAAATTTGTGACAAATCGGGGTATGTTGTCAGAAAATAGTTCCTGCAAATAATGTGAATTAGCTCTTAATCCGATTGACAAAATCCACAGGACCAATCTTTTTATAAAGTCGAACGTACGTAGTTTATATAAAAATCTAAGCCCGAATGACCTTCCCTGCAGCTATAGCCCGTAAAAAAATCAAAATAAGAAAATGAGACAACCATACTCGTTCTCACCTAACGGGCGAGATTCAGCAGAATGCTATTTTAAAATCCTGCCGCACGAGCAATTATTACCGATTACCAAGGATCCACCCCGATCCACGTATTGTCATCGCGGTGACGGTTCAAACGAAGGTCCCAGCGACGGCAGAACGTGGGGGGAAAAAAATGGGGAAGATCGATCCGCGATCGCGGATATTCATTATTTTTAACGATCCCGTGCGCCGAAAAGGAAGGACCGAATACGCTTTCCAGGTCAGGCGGGCCAATATTTCAAACGGCCAGACATTCGGAAAGAATTGACGAGGTACGCGCTTCTGCAAAACAACCCTTTCGCCCGTAGGGGCAGCCTGGCGTCGTGGGACGTAGGTCTGCCGGCGGATAGGATCTAGAGGGGGGGGGGGGGGAGGTGGCACAGCGCGAGGGGCAAGGGGGTGTGCAGGATTGCAGCCCTGGCGGCCATCTTGTTGTTTGTGCAAGCTCGGCCTTCACACTCGTGCCTGTAGTCTGGTACCACCCCCGCGAGCGCGCCCCATCGACGCGGCTAATTGCAAGTAACGAGCCCTAAACGTACCGAGGGATTGTCGGGGGCCTCGGAATCGGATTAGTTCTAAGACGTAATTATCGCGGAATAGACTGGACGGATTTATGCAAAAAAGTAAAGGGGCGCGCAATAGGGGGATGGAACAACCGCGTCTTGGAGGAACGCCAAGCTTCGATGGTTACGGTTTATTTGATTAGAGGGGCGCACGTGCGCGTTCTAAAGCGTTCCCCAGGTAGACGTTGCCTTCTTCCCGTGCACCAAACTCGCCCCTAAAAGAAAATCGATCATTCGAGTTCCGCGAGCCTGGATTATGAGTATCGTGCGCTTTTAAGCCCGCCATCGCGCGTGCATACGTCAACGTGGTTATCTGTGTCTTTCAGTCGGCACCGAGTTCTATCTACCCCTTTTCCGCCGCCCCTCACAACAAATAGAGAGAACAGGGGGCTGTTTTCGTCACCGTTTTTCGTTGTTCTAGAATTGTTTTCACGCGTGAACGGCGGACGTGCGCGAATTTCATGAAAAATACCTCGAAGCAGCCGCATTGTTTTCGACGAGAGGAGGGGGCGGTAGGGGTGGCAGAGGGTGGACAGAGAATGCGTGGAAGCAGCGTCGACCCACGAAGTGAAGGCACGCTGGAGATCGTAAATCTGAACGTGTCGATTCGAATCACCCGGTAGAGGGTGCGCGAACGTTGGTCCGATGGAAGAGGCACGGGTCAATAACCCACCCCCCCGCGCGCGCCAACATTTTTCCACAGCCGCGAAATGGATATGGGAGGCCCGTCCTGGCCGAAATGTGCAAGTATTCCTCTAACAGATATGATCGAGTCTCGCCACAATTGAAATTGATATTTTTTTCGCGTTGACGCTGCCCTCCCTCCCCCTGCCCCCGGAACCCATCGATGCAAGGGGTGCTCGTGAAAAGTCGAAATCGCTTTTTCCTCCTCGCCCTTCCCCCTCGTTCTGCCGCTGTCCCGGCGCACCCCTCGAGCGCGCGATTTCGAAAATGAAAACCGTGCGAAACCAGCTGCACGGCGAAATGTAATCTGCTTTCCTCCTTGATTCTTATCGGGGCCACAGCTCGTTTCGTTAAATGCATCGACGTGCGACGCGACGGCGAGAATTGCATTCGTTGCGCAATTATACGAAGGGCATTCTATTTCTAATATAGACAGGAATTCGGTTATACATAAACTTTTCTGCGATCCTTTAAAGGGTGTTCCGATTACTGATATAGTTGGCGTATTTGAATGGATTTTATTTTTGGTGTTTGTCGATAGATGTTTGGAAGAGAGAACGATCACACACAATTAAAATTGCGCCGAAGCCACGTCGGATAAATTGCGAGTGAAAATGGAAAGTTCTCAATAGTTAGTGCGCAATGAAGGCGACATAATTTTGGAAGAATAAATTTTCTTTAGTTCGTTTAATATTAAAGTGATTTGTGGAAATAAACGCGATTCTAATTCGAAGCGCAACGTTAGTCGCGTGCGCACAGCGTGGACTGCTGTGTGTCTGACCATACGCCAGGCGTTTCTACTTGCCCGTCTCCTCTAGTACGGAGTCCCTTCGCACGGGAGGCCCAACAAGTATGTACTTCTATCTCTCCTTTTATCCGATATTGTTCCATCGGAACTCTCATATCAGCTGTATGTATTCATCTAGAAACACAGTCTACCTGTTCTCTTCTAATTTCCCGTCGAAATCGGGAGGCGTATACTCGACAGCGACTGCGGGGAATCGTTTAACGTGAATCGAGCACGAACGTGCTTGCGGAAGCGTTTCAATTTAAAAAAATGGTGCAAGTAAAACCTGCGGAGAACGGGAAATTCCATCTGAGAAATTAAATGCGATATACGGAGAAACGTACGGTTGTTATCGTTCCCTCTATTGCGTATTATCCATCAATTTTCGGAATGAGTTCATTCCTATGACAATGAAAAATCTCGCGGATAAGCCGACGAAACCGTGGAACACTTCATCCCTCGCAATAATCGTTCGTTTCTTCGGTAATCCAGCGTTATTCGGTCAACGGTTCAGCGAATTATCGATGAAACCGTGCATAGGGCGGGCGATAAATCATTGCGGCGGGATTATCGTTGCCGATCGTGCTCGCCTATCCGGCAAATTCCCGTCAATAACGAGACAAACGGCGAAGTTATAGTATCTGTTTAAGAAAGAAACGCCGAGGCCAAGGTAAGAAGCACGCGGGCGGCGCTGCTCGTGATATACGAGCTGCGCTGTGTCATGAGATATATGCAAGTTCCTGGATAGAAGCATCTGTTGGGCGATCCTCTCGGCGCACTTCTTTCGTTATTCGGTAGACGGGACCGGGGAAGAGAACTCAGCGTTCGATCGACTCGCGAAATGGAATACCTACTTACTTCGGATTCCGCGACGCGGTGCACCCTCCCGTCCGCGTTAAGGAACGCAAGAAACCAAATAAAGGGGGGGGGGGCAACAAATTCCCTCCCTCCGCTGCAAGGTCCCTTTTTCCCCGCTTCTTTATTCCTCGATTCCGGATGAGATCCCTTATCGAGAATCATCGTGACATAGCTACCTCCCTACCCCTCCGGTCCCCTCTTTCCCTTTGTCCTTGGAGTTTCCACGATCGCCGAGGCAGAACTGAAAAACTTACCTTTATGTTATACAGGCGGATGTCGTGAACTGGCGAGAGGACCGCGCGACCGTCGGAACTTGTAGAAACGAATGCGACGAGATTGCCGTGGAAAGGGTGGCGGATGCGCGACAGAGGGATTGTTGGTCGGGGGTGGACGGCCGTGGAGGGCGAGCTCGAGGGGGGGGGGGGGGGGAGACGATACGACGCTTTGAAACTTTTCCACTTTAACAATTATGAGCCGGAATTGAATACAGCTTGGACCGATTGTAAGTTCACTCGATTTGCTATCCTTATCGCTATCAGCCGTCTCCATAAATAACGTGCACGATCCTTTAGAGTTTAGCCGGGCAGAGTTGCCGCCGCTCCGCGATTCCGTCAAGATGAGTCGGCGAGATTGGCTAGCTTTATTTTTCCCCCGTTCCTCTACCTCCAGACCGTTGCGCTATTACGATTGAAGAGTCTCCCCTTCGTTCACCAACTTTTGGCTCAAATTTCTCTTCGCGCATCAGATTTCTTTTATATATAACCCTTCCACGTGGGAAAGACGAGGTCGAGGAAAGTTTAACGGTTGGGCATATAGTAATATCAAGGGAGCTCATGCGTAATTTTAACAAAATACTATAAAGATCTAGTTTGTGTTACTTTCCCTACAGCACACCTTGCTGCAGAAACGTTGCAGAACCGTTGCTGCACATTGCAATGTTGCAGTTTGATTGCAGGTTGCATTGTAATGTTACTGCAACGTTGTGGAAACATTGCCGTGCAATACTGCAATGGCCACGTTTGTGCAATGTCCCTGGAATATTGCGCACACGTTGCCGTGCAATACTGCAATGGCCACGGTTGTGCAATGTTTCGGGAATATTGAGCACACAATACTCGCGGAATATTGCGCACATATTGCGGTACAATATTCGCGGAATGTTGCGCACACATTGCCGTGGAATATTGCGCACATACTGCGGTACAATACTCGCGGAATATTGCGCACACATTGCCGTGGAATATTGCGCACATACTGCGGTACAATACTCGCGGAATGTTGCGCACACATTGCCGTGGAATATTGCGCACATACTGCGGTACAATACTCGCGGAATATTGCGCACACATTGCCGTGGAATATTGCGCACATACTGCGGTACAATACTCGCGGAATGTTGCGCACACATTGCGGTGGAATATTGCGCACATATTGCGGTACAATATTCGCGGAATGTTGCGCACACATTGCCGTGGAATATTGCGCACATACTGCGGTACAATACTCGCGGAATGTTGCGCACACATTGCCGTGGAATATTGCGCACATACTGCGGTACAACCTACGTGGAACGTTCCTGCAACGTCGAGCACAGAGTACGGTGTTACGTTGCACTCGCAACCTATGCGGCGCGTTCCCGCAACGTCGATCGCTGAATACGGTTTTATATATTGTCACTCGCATCCTACGCTTGCGTTCCTCAAATTTCGACACACAGAATACAGTCTTAGGTTCCACAGGCAACCTCCGAGGGAATAAATGTGAACATGGACAATATGTGATATAAGTAATTAATACAATTACTTAATTGGCACTATAGGGTTGAAGCAATCTGTTAAACTGTATACAGCAACAGAAGATATTTGTAAAGAAGTCTGAGCCGTGAAATGTAAATCCACAAACACTAAAAACTAGAAAATAAACCAAATTTATGTTAACAATTGTATTAAAAATGCACTGAAAACTAAAAAGAAAATCTTTTCTTGTACTACGCAGGATATTTCATAACAGAATATGAATAAATTTAATACAGCATCAAGCGTTAAAATGAATTTGTTGCGAGATATTCGGCTCCACGATTAGGGAGATGTAATGGGGTTTGTCAAAACAAGCCTTCGTTTTTGAATAATTTGAATTTAAAGTGCTACAAGTCGTGGGTTCTCGAATCCCTCTGGGTTAAAAGAATTTTCAATGACAAAAAGATACGTCGGTATATTTTATTATATACCGTTATTTTTATTTTTGGCCCCGCTGCCCGAAACGTTGCGTGACCATTGCTGTAAAATCTCCGAAACGTTGCGGGACCATTACTGTGTAATATCTCTGAAACGTTGCGTGACCATTGCTGTAGAATTCCGAAACAACGTTGCACAAATATCTCCTGCAATATTGCACAGAGGCGGACATAGCAATGTACTTGCAACGTTTTGGCAACATTCCGCGCAATGTTCCAAACGTTGCATCGCAAAGTAACTGAGACATTCCTGCAACAAAGTGCGTTGCAGGGGTTAAAGCAAAAGAACTTTAAAAATTAGAATCTTCTACAACATGGCGCAACAGTACTTCAACATTTCACATCATTAAATCGAACTCTTCACAAGCCGCAGCATCCCCGAAATCAATCTTATCCCATGCCTTGGTACGGCGATCCTCGGGCGTTCCCAGGGCAGAGACAGCAGCAAGAGGAGTGCCGCGAAACAAATCTGTTTACAATCAGGCCAGGATCAAGGGAGAAAGTTTACGATAATCGAAGTTTGATCATACCTTCTGGAATGTTTTCAAATAGCCGACCATCGGTACGTAACACTGCCAGGGGGGGAGTGTAGTCACCGTGTGCCATTTCGCGGGAGGGGGTGGGCCAAAGGGGTGGTGAGCTTGGAATTTGCGTTTAAAAGTTTCCAACGGTTCCGTTAAGTTTCAACGGTTGCTCGGCCTAGTGTACGACCCCCGCCGGCTAAGTGTATCCAAAGGCGAAGTTCGACGTGCACGTCGCTGCTATTCCTGAGCGTTCGAGTGTGCGTCTGCACGTTGTTTGTTTTCGAGGACGAGCGACGCGGAAAGGGGGCCGAGCGGAAGGGGGAGAGGAGCAGAAGAAGAGGAGGAGGACGAAGGAAAACGGCAGGAAGCGCCGAGGGGGTGAGGACTGAGGAACGACACGGGGGCGGAGGTGGAAAAAGGTGGTCCAGTAGTCGTATTCGATGCAAAATCGCGAGGAATCGGGCTTCGAGTTAAATAGAAGACAGTGGCCGTCGCTCGCTTCCGCCCGGTATGTCCGTGTGCCGGCCCCTGGAAACCTCGGTTTTTGCAAATACTTTTTTCCGATGTTTACTAAACAGAATAACCAGACCCCCCGTCGTCTAGCTTTTGTAATGGAAAGCTCTGGGTCGAGCCCTGGACCCCACAGAAGCTCCCTTCTATTCGCCGCCGACGCGGACGTCGCAGGCGGAACCACTTTGTCCGAGTGAACTTTTCCAGATACTTTCGAGAGATTCGGGCGAAACTCTTACAGGCTTTTCGATCGATCGATATATTTTCATATTGTTTACAGTGCCTCGATCTCGAACGGCGCGCCGCTCTCTGTCGCCAACTGGGAAATTCTTTTAAATATATTCACCATTTGCCTGCTCATGGACTCGAAAGGCTAACACGAAGGAATCAACGTTTTTGGGGAACAATTCGACAGTGAAAGACAAGGGTAGCGGACCAGAATTCGAGATTTTAATTTTTTGATTGATCCCGGAACACGTAAAGAGGGATCCATCTTGTGCCCCGTCGTCGCCTCCGGCGTAACCGTAATCCCTAAGACCGGTTACGCTTTTAGAGAAACTATGCGGGCCGGGTGGATTAGCTTTGGAGGATCGAGGAGGAAAAGGCAGAGGTGCGCGTTTTTCGTTTTGGGACCGTCAGCCAGACTCATCAGTAGGGCTACAGCTGACGGACCCTGCCCTAGACACACACGGGGACACAGAGGATATAATTTGGAACTTCTATTTATATGAAATGAGATTGGGAATTAGGACTAGCGAGAAGATTAGACCTCTGGTGGCGCTCGTCGACACTAAGTCGCGATACCCTGGTGGGGCCGGGACGTCACATCCGTGTAAATATTTGTCCAATGTACTGATATATTCCGCAGAGTGTTTCTGAGATTAGTTGCATGCCCGTGCGAATAACAAAACGAGCTTCGCGCGTTACGCGTTGAAACGTGTACCAGAATAAGGAATTTATTTTTTTCCCCACCAGCGTGCACCGTGCGACAGACAAGGTCGAACGTTTCTGATAGTGGATTAACGGGGATCCTCCAATTATTCGACGGATTATCGTATCGTTTGTCTACCGTGCTGCTCCTGCTGCTCTTCCTCAATCCAGTATTTTTGTCCCCTCGAAAAATGGTCACGGGCCTGGAGCGTCCGTTATTGTGCACGCTGAAATGTGCCGTGTCTGCCTAACAAAAATTTGCTTGACATATCGGTGCCGTGTGTAAGTAACAGATAAACCGATAAATAAAACGGTGAGCACGAAATTGCTCGTCGGGATTGCCCCGTTCCCGTTCGAATATAGAAGAAGCAACTTGGTTGACGCGCGGATAAAGGGACAATAAACGCTGGCCAATGAAACTTGGCCAAAAAGCACGAGCGCGCGGAAAACAGTTAGAGGAAGAGAAAGAAAAGGGCGTAAAAATTTCCTGCCGCTTCTTGCGCGCCCTCGAAGAAAGGGGAACTCGCGCAAACTCCGTTTTGAACTTTCGTTCTTTCGCCGCGGAATTTATACGAGCATCGACAATGTCAGCTTCATAGCTGTGCTTCAATTCGCGACACTTCCGGGCGCACGGACGCAACAACTTTTCTCGTGGAAGGAAAGCACGCCCCGCAATTGTGTATCGACGACGCCAGGCATCGGGGGTTGTTTTATGGCCAGTCTGAGGGCTTCGATTCACCCCACGGAGACGCTCCTCTCTGTCTGGCTCGCGGAACAGGAAAGGCTCGAAGACGGAGTATCGGCTGCCTCGTGGCTGCTTCTTGCAGAGTTGACGATAAACTTTCGTATAAGTTAAGTACGAACAGGATGAAGATGCATTACCCGGTCGCGTCCCCCGTTGTGGCAAGATGGCGACTGACACTAAATTGAAGGGGGGATCAGCCTGTTCAAGCCGTAAGTGAAACGAAAATGTA
This sequence comes from Andrena haemorrhoa, assembly GCA_910592295.1. Lineage (NCBI taxonomy): Eukaryota > Metazoa > Arthropoda > Insecta > Hymenoptera > Andrenidae > Andrena > Andrena haemorrhoa. The sequence continues at coordinate 3,789,587 of OU342944.1, read as the reverse complement.
ACTCAGTTCTTTGCCCCCTCATGTTTTAGTAATTGCGAATCCATTCGTTCTGCCTCTTCCTATTTTCCTGGGTTGTGAATCGTGCATGTTTCGAGAAGTTCGTGAAGTATTCTTCTCTGAAAATTTCAAGACCCATCATTGTACTCACGTTGAATGGTACGCGTATCTATAATATAATACAAGTGACAGGTAAGATTCCTGTCATACTATGTTTGCTATCGGAACGTTGCTCATTTTTATCTCGTCAGACGTCATACAGGATTAAGTAGTGTATATTCGCCTCGGATAAGACCACTTCGTTTTTCTACAGCCGCTTTTACGAGTGGAGACTTTGTGCCTTGCGTTATGCCTCGATCTAACGCTTTGTAGAGCCGACCATAATAGTTTTCGATGGCGAGGGCCGTCAGAATATTTTCTGAAAACAGGTCAGACGTCTATTCTCACTGCCGAGCACGATGGAAACGAAAAAGGCGAACATTAACGGCAGATTGCAGAGTTTCCTTCACAATGCTGCGGCAAATTCCTATCTACACCGCTTTTGACCCTTTATTAATACCGAAGAAAACAACGCGAATTCTCAAGAGCTTTCTTTCGCCGCGCGAACCGACAGCTTCACTTGCATAGAATAAACTTGCTCTACTGCAGGATACTCAACCTCTAAACTAATCATTACCCATACAGTACACTTCGTTGCAGGAGTATTGGAGGAACGTTGCTGCAATATTGCGTTATTGCAGGTTGCATTGCATTATTGCAGGAACAATGCTACAATATTGCCGTGCAATATTTGAGTGGCAAGGTTCTTGCAATATTGCAGGAATATTGCGCACACGTTGCCACTGCAATGTTCCAGTGGCAACGATCCTACAATATTGCGCACACATTGACGTGTAAGGTAAACGTACCTATTATGAAACGCTTTTCGATGGGGTTATGCAATTGTCATCTAATTTATAAAATTTAGTGGGTTAGCATTGAAAATTTGCATACCATTCGATAGGCCATTGTTTTGTGATTATATAATGAGCCATAAAATGTATATTTATTATAAATAAAAAATAATATGACTAAAAAACTAAATGAAGGACCTGTACGTATTATGAAACACTGTTTTCGTACCATGACCCGGTGTTTCATATTCAATGTCCCTATTATGAAACGCCCCGTCAGGTTAGGTTTTTGATATTTATTAAAAAAGTTTGAATTACGCATACTTACTCGTATTTATGATGAAAACGTGAATATAATATATTTTATAAACGCTCTAGGGCAGTTTAAATAATGAACTATTTCTCTTTTTCACTGAAAAATATCTAATTATCAAAGCTGAGGCGTGTGTTTCATGAACTGGTACAACTATGTGAACACGGGTCCGTGGTCTTGGAACACGCTTCCGAACCGTTCCATAAAGCGGGACATTAAAAAAATTGAGGTACACAATATGAAACGGTTATTTTTATCAATGAATTACATTAAAACCATTTTTTTTGTAATAGATTATTGTATAATAATACTTATGTTGGTGAATTTGTACAGAAAAGAATGTATAAATATCGATAGAATGTTTGGCAGTTGCTTATATATGCCATAACTATTTCTTATTTCGTTATTTGTGATGCTGTTTCAAGAAGGGGACATGTTTGGGAAGGTGTTTCATAATAGGTACGTTTAGCTTATTGTTACAGTGGAAACGCTCCAACAACATTCTGTAATATTGCGCACACGTTGCCACTGCAACGTATACAGCACACTTCGTTGCAGAATCATTGCCGGGACGTTGCAGGACTACATATTTGTAATGTCGTCGCAACTTTGCAGAAATACACACCTAGAATATTGCGAAGGCGGACATGGGATTGAACCTGCAACGTCTCTGCAATGTTTTGGTGCAACATTGCAATCATGCACCGTGTCATTGCAGAGACGTTGCTGCAATGTTATGGTGCTGTGTGGGTATAGGGGTAAGAGTATAAAAATTCTCGTGTCAACGCACTCGTAGGGATAGTCGTTATAAATTATAACAGAAGCGAGTATAGAGCGTTTGCATTACCGATCTTATAAATCCAAAGAGAAACGTCATATACAGGGCTGACGGTGCGGAGGAGCGACATTAAGGTGCAGCGGAAGTCACCGGAGGTCAACGCGTATCTTCTGTTCCTCAGAGCGGTGGAAAGTTGTTGGAAGGCTGGTCGAAAGCGAGGACCATCCCGGACAGGGGAAGTAAATTAAAAACTGCGATACACCATGGGCGTGTCGTTGTCTAGTTGACGGGCCTGGAGGCGGCACTCGAGGTTCGCCTGCACCCCCGACGACCGCACCATCGCCGGTTGCCGTCTACATTTGTCGTCGCCGTTGTCGTCGGCTCGCGTGGGTGTAGTGCAACGTGACGGTGGTGTAGCAGCCGGCAGCAGGATAGCGAGGGCGGCAGCAAGGGTGGCAGTGGTGGTGCAAGCCTGGAAGGCTTGAAGGGCCTGAGTTGGCAATAGTGGAGAGCATCCACTCGTTGCGACACTCGTGAGCGGCCTCATTGTCTCTCAAGAGGCTCCTCGCTTCTCCAGCTTCGCCCTTTCTCCTCTTCAAGCCCACCTAACACCCCCTTCGCCCCCGATTTCGTCCCCTCGCCCTCGTCCCCCACCCTCGGCCCAAGTCTGCAACGTCCCCTCGCCCCGCCGCCCCTATTCCCGGTGCCCCCTTTCGGTGACATCGCCCCCCTCGATCTAACAATCCGGCAGCTTACCCCGCTGCCACCGTTGAAGTCGCATCGGGCGACACGTTGGTCGGTGCAGCAGGTTACTGCCTCTCTTCACTTGTCCTCCCGCTGTCTTCTTTTCCTTCTCGTCCCCCTCCCCCGGGCCTCTTCCCCGTCGGCTGCGCCGCTTTCCAGCTTCTTCTTCGACGAGAACAACGGGGAAGAGGGCAGAGAGAGCGCACTAGCAACGTGCTCGGTGACGCGAAACCGTGGCAAAGCACCCAACCTTAATAAGCTTATGCAGCACTCTCCAACTATGTTGGAGCTAAGCTCGACCCAATATCTTCCTCGACGTCTTCCAGACGACATCGGGGCATCGTTTGCCAGCCTCTTTCCCCGATACACACTTCCGTCTGACGGAAGTCTAGTGCGTCGGGACCTGCGTATCCAGCAACTTAGGCACCCGGGGATCCCGATCTCGCCGGGGGGGTGGTGGCTTCGATTCGCAACCGTTCGTAATTATGCCTCCGTTTCTGATCGAATCCGCCGACTGAGAATCGGTGACGTTATTCCCGCAGCGTATCCCCTGTAATGGTGTTACGCGAGCGCGATAATGGGTCAGGCGGGAATAAAATTCGCGGCACGGTTCCGTTAGTCAGCTCTTGGCAACTGCGCCCGTACGAAAGGCGCACGAGACGCGATCGGGCACGTTGCGAGACAATGGCAACTAAATTCCGCGGGTTCCTACATGCTGTAAGATGGGCGGCGCTTTTGGCGAGGGTGAAAGGGGACGAGGCTCGTGGAAGACAGACGAGAGCGCAGACGAGCAGGTAGACAAGGCGATAGAGAGGAAGGGAGACGGAGGGGCTGGTTGGAAAAGGGGAAAGATAGCGCGGGGGAGGGTCGAAGGATAAAGAGAGAGAGAGAGAGAGAGAGGAGGATGCGAGAATGGGGGTTGAGGGAGCGGTTGATGAGTGGATGGAGAGAACCGCGAAGAGGATGGGGAGGGTAGAACCCGGATCGGGGTTTGGAAGCGGGGGGTCACGTCCAAGAAGGGACTGCATCTTCCCTTTGTGGGAGTGCCGTAACGCTGGGTAGACACTTCCTTTCATCCGTAGCACCAGGCACGATGGGTCGCGCGGCGTTTTGCCGAGGGAACCAGAGGCGGAGAAGAGGGAAAGAGCGCCTAGATGGAGGTGGAGGAAAGCGTCGTTTGAAATTTTTACGTTGCGCCACGGTTATTCTCTCATGGATTCACTTGGATGAGGTATAACGACGTCGCCTTCGACTATTGTCATCCAGCATCCCCCCGTCTCTCTCTCGAGGAATTTTACGCGGCCCTAAATCGCATTTCAATTAACTGCCTCGATTGTATTCATTAAATAGAGTTGTATGCGGATCCAGCTTGCTGCGGTAATTATCGAAGCAGTTTCAACGCTGGCAATTCAATAATTAACGATATTAATGATATCAATCGAACTGTTGATTCGGTTTAGCGGTACAAAGATATTAATAATCTATGAACTTACAGCAAATATGTTTTGCGTAAACCGTGGCTTGATAAATAATTCGGTTACCGTGTACGTTTACGCAACGTGCGTCTACTCGTCGGTTAAACAATAAACATCACCTGGTTTGTTCTCTGATTTCATTTATATGCCGCAGTAGTTGCCGTAGTTACCTCGGAAATTATGTTAGGATAGTGTTCTCCCGATAAGGGCGAGAATCGGGCGTTGGCGAGGGCACGCGGGGCGAGAGACTTTATTAACCGTAACGCGTGCCTCGACATTCGAATGCTATAATCGTAAACGCACATCAACCGACAGTAATGAAGTTTAAGAAAGCAAACACATTAACGTTACGCCACTCATAAATGCGAGATGAAGGCTTTCAATATTCTGCCCGCGGGCGAACGTGGGGTTGAAGCGCGTAAGACGAGGAACGACATGGTTATTGGTGTCGAAGCCACCCTTCTCTCCGTTCTGACTCTTACTTTCTAGACCGAACGATGTTTCCCCTTTCCCTCAACCATCCCCTGTTACCAACCATCTACCTTTTACACTCACAATTGGAATTGTGAGAGTCGACCCCTGGCGTAACAACTTCCCTCGCAAGCTAGGGGTTGATTCCGTTTACCTCCGTGGGAACAGGCAACTCTGAGAAATATTTCAAATTCGCAGCAACCTGTGACTCCGACGCACGCGGCTACAAAGTGGATTTCTTTTGATTCGCAAATCACAATATTTGATACGCACATATTCGTTATCTCCCGTAATCATTCGCATACCTAATCCTTGCGATAGCGTGTAAAACAAATCGGCGATAGCCAAGTCCAGAGTGCGCAAACAGATAAGAATGAATAATGGAACGATGAAGTAAAGACCAGATGGAGGAGACGATAAAGAGGAAGAAGAGAGGGCGAGCGAAAGGAAGCGTTTGCGGCGGAGAAGCGGCGCAAGAAGATTTAAAAGAAAAGGCGAGAGAGTCGCCACCCTTCTCCTCAGCTTCATCCCCCGTTATTCCTCCTTTCTTTCGTTGAATTTTAAAAAGTCACTTTCCCCAATCTCCCCGCCGTCGACCTGACCGTGATTTTGCCAGCAATATCTCAAATTAGCTTGCAAAGGTGGCTGACCCGTCGCCGACCGAACCGTTCGCGCTTGATTCCCGCTCGCGTCCCGTGCTGGGTCGCTCATATTCTTTCTCACAGTGTCTTCGTACTGCTCCCCTCCGCCACGTCTTCCTCTATTACGCATTTCCGGCTCGTTGGACCGGAAACGCTAAGATAAGGGGGGCCTGCGGCACTCTCTCCCCACGTGGAGGAGAAGAGGACAGGGTTAGGTCTGGGTGTGTCTTATCCAGAAAATATTATGGGCACGTGGCCGGCATCGATCTTACGTGTAATGGGTCGGTGAAACGTGCGCGATCGAATTCCTTCTCGCAGCTCGAAATACCGCGAGAATCGACCAAGACGTGTCGCGGAGGAGCCTCGGGCGCAGCATGCAAAAACCACGGTCTTTGTGGTCACACAATACAGTGGACAAGAGATTTCCATAATCTTTCGCCTCGAATAAATTAAGCGCAGAAACGTTTACGCTTGTCGGAGTAGCTGGCTGAGCCGGATTATAAGGATCGGACATTTCAATTAACTCTAATGCTCCGCAGTGTCTTCCTCCACGCGGGGAGAAATAATTTTGGCAACACTGAACGTTCTTCTCCAGCAGCCCTTTGGAGAACGACTCGCGTTTCTTTTGTTCCGATCGATGAAACGTACGCTCGTGAATATGTCGGATATACGAAAATTGTTCATTATGATAGGCGGTACATGTACACCGAACTTGATGCTAATTCTAATGCTATTCTGACAGTCTGAACGAAGTAGGAGGAAAGGTTGGGTAGTTTACGACAGGCAGGTCAATCGATATTCGCGAGATGATAAAACCGCGGTCTTTGCCGCAGCTGAACGTTTCTCAAATACTTCCATGCCCGCTATCGCACGATTTCGGTGTAATTAATCCACGTCCCCTGTACCTCATAATTCCACCACGCAATCATTGCATTAACGTACGTTTAATTCCCTAGATCACGATACATACGTCTTCCTCAGCGCCAAAATCTTTTCGAGGATCAGTAGGCACTGACAACGGGACCGTTCGTAACGGGTTACGTTGAAAAGAGAGACTTTTAAACCGTGACGATTGACCAGCATCTGGGAAACGGTTTCAAGCCTCTTTCAAAGGCAGCGACTGTTTTTTATCGAAGCTTCAAGCACCATCAAAGTCGATGAAATGCCTGACGTTGCAGCCGCGTCGCGAATTTGTCGTGGCGTGAAGTACGCCAGGACATGCACCCTACGCCTCTTACTTTTCCGCCACACTTTTCCCTCTCTTTTCCCGCTTTTTCATCGTTCACGGCTCCGGGAAACGCCCGACGTCCCCTTACGACTGCACCCGACTCTTTCCCGGCTCGCCCCCGTTCCCTTTGGCGCCCTCCCTCCACGGTTCCGCCGCGGTATGAATATCGTCAGCTCTTTTTCACCCTCGTCGAACATATTTCAACGACAGTAGGCATCGAGAGGCTCGACGGGTGCCCCAGCCCTCCGCCCCTCGACACAATCCCCGAATATGCCGCGGAATGCTCGATCGCTCATTCGCTTCAATTGGGATATCGTCGCTTCCGCAGCGGAACGATCATCTTAAAGGACGGTCGCCGCGAGAGGGGACGAAGCGGCGCGAGAGCGGACCGACTGGCAGGTTCAAAGGGAACGAATATTGGTAAAGTGAGAGGACTTTAAGTAAAGAGATGAATATCATTACTTTCACCACGGCTCATCCGTATTTAATTTCGACGGCTCCTCCCGAGCCTCGCGGAGAACTTCTGTCACCCCCTATTTATCGAATTCTGATTGCTAGTCGTCGAATTAATTGACGACATTCGCGTATTACGCGGACGAATATCCCGAGACCGGCAGCATTTTCAGGAGTCGATGGAAGAGCGAGTTATTGATGAGCATTCCTCTGATGCAGGCCCATTAGATGCGTTCTTGCTCCACTCGTTCAACCGTTTTATTTTTTGGAAAATTCCGTCTTTCCTCTGTTTAGCACTTTCTTTAAAAATCTCCTCATCTTCAACCCCCGAGCCAAGCTTCGACCGTCTTTTTTCCTCCCCAGCCTCCTCGCAGCAGCGATGCTTTGCATCATTTCGAAGATTAATTCTCCGCAGCGGCTGCTCCGCCGTTTCTTTCTCTTCGTTTATCTGGGGCCGAGAAGCCGGGTGGCGCGCGAGAACAAGGCGGAAGAGACGAGGCAGCCAGATACCTATTATCCGCCTTACTTCGTTGTGTCCCTTTATTTTATTTCACCTCGCGTCGACCCTTCACGTATTCCCTGCCATTACCGCTTATGTCCCGTCTGCTTCCGTCTCGGTAAACCGCCGCTTTGCGGTTCCCGCCAACGATGCGCCGTCTATACTTTAACCACCCTTGTTTTCGTGTCGTCGATACCACTTACCGCCCTCGCGCGTATTCGTTTCTGCCGGCGAGTAAAGGCAGTTTGATCTCAATTCTACCCTTATCGAAGGGCTTGCACGTGTATCGATTGCCAACCACCGGGGATCCTTCCTCTAAGTAATTCAACAGAAATCGTGCGCACTTGACTCGACAGTGCCGCGAGTTCGAATAGTTGCGACGCTTAAGCGGTAGTGACGCCACTTTAGTCGTGCCACTATGTATATACGTTATCGCACACATCAGTGGCGCGTATGTGGGCGATGTGATTCTACGCGATACCGATAACGTCCACATGGTTGCTATCGAGTGTCACGGCTATGGGCAGTGGCCATCGCGTTCTACAATCTGCAGATTGCCAATATCCACCTGTACCTGTCAGGGATCAAGTCCGTTTGATATCTGACATATGGGGGATCACGCGAGCCGTGCTTCGTGGCTACTAAACGATCATCAATTAACTCTCACAATATCGTCATCAATTGATACGTCCCAGAGATTGCCCTCGATACTTACGATCGGAGAATTTAAACCCTCGCGCAGTCAGAGCGTGCCGGTTGCCGCTGCATGGGGTTCGTCACCCTCATCTGGTCTTCATCAATTTCAAAGCAGTGGCGTTGCGCAGGCTACAGCGCAACTGTTCACCAGGCGTGTATATTTTTCTTAAGTACACGTAATGGAGTTAAGTTTCGCTTCTGTAGACTTTGTAACTACGATGATGCAATCGGGGACACCGGATCAAAGACGGAAATCCGAGCAGCCTGGGACTTCCTCCAAGGGGTGTGCAATAATTGAGATTCTTCGCTATAATATTCCACGTGGAGCGGAACTGTCACGGGTAAATTATAAAGCAGCAACTAGAGCCTATTAGCTGAACGCAGTGAAATAAAGCACGTACTTGATCCCGATCCGTGAATTGCCATAGGCGCTCGAGGGAAAGATCAGCCAGAGTACTGTCTCCCGTGCAAAGATGGTGCCACTTGCACGATGAGCGCCAGTCCTGGTACACATTTCCGCTTCCCCTTTCAACGATATATCATTGTATGTGCACTGGAACTAATATAAACGTTACACGCGTCGCTTCACATGCATAACAATGGAACGATAAAGTCGCGTGTAACATCTACGTCGCTTTTATTTTAACGCGAAATATTCCGATGGCGCTGCTCCGTTTTTACACACCGTCGATCGAGTCATTTTATTATTCATCATCCACGCTGTTTAATGGTTTATTGTACCTTGAAAAATGGCGTAGGTCAGTGGTCGGGAAACTCATTAGTCAACGGAGCCAAATATCAACAGTACAATGATTGAGATTTCTTTTGAGAGCCAAATTTCTTAAACTAAAACTATATAGGTAGGTACACTGTTTATTACCTTAATAAACTTTAATTAAAGTTTTAAGTCTTAATTAAACTATAGATGTACCGAATAAAATTTGATATGATACTTAATAATGATCTTATTGATTTGTGGCAGAGCCGCATGCGGCCCGCGAGCCGCAGTTTGCCGACCACTGGTGTAGGTACATGTGTTTCGACGGGGTTCGTTGTTTTCAGGGGGCTCGAATTCGGGAGACGAATGATGAGATCAAAGATGCCTGAACGCACGCAAGTGTCCTGCACACGACCCACCGTGGCCCCAAGTGTCGTGTTCCTAACGAGCTGGATGGAAAAGTCGCGGCAGTTTTTCTTAGCCTCGTAATGCGCTCCTAGCACGTGGTGGAATCAGGAATGGGACGATGACAGTGATGGACACTCGGCCCGCTCTGATTAATGATATTCTGCCCTGGCTGCGAACGACGGCTGCCAGTGTCGTGGTGCGCAGCCCAGTCGCAACTGGTATTATCGATGACCTCAACCCTTCCTCGGAGCGCGGGAAAGTCGTTAGGTTGTCCCGAACACCAGATTCGAGAACGTCTTCCTTTAAGGGATCGACGCCATTAGCTGTACGAGGTGCTGTTCTTTAAAGTCCCCTCGAGGGTTGCGAGAATAATAGATTGCCCCGCTTCACTGATTTCCATCGTTTACTTAAAGCCCGAGTGGGTCGGCTTTCGGGGGCACTCCGTTTGTCTTTGAGACAATTGAAAGCTTGCGGCTGGAATATTATATCAGGATTAAGATTTTATTTATGTATGTCGAGCGTTAACCGTTGTAAGAGAAAGTGCGAGCTGGGCCTCTTCGATGTAGTTGACTTTGTGGCGTTTTGAGTGCAACGACATTCTTTGCTGCAATCTTTTGCAGTATTTCTTGAGGACACTTCCCAGTCGTATCGCGTGAAAACATACGTGAGTTTTATGATTTTTTCTAGAAAAAAGTATACTATGTATGGGTCTAAAACTTTTTGCCCTTTATTCTGATACAAGTGTAGAGTATAAGACAATTTTTTATTTCAGTTTTGCCCTCTGATACGCATTGCATGCTGCATCGTTGTAAAAAACAGGCCTAGACTATCGCCACGATAACTTTGGACAGGATCATTCAAAATCGGAAATCCAAAGATATTCCTTAATTACACGTGTGTAGTTATCGCGTTACCCTCAGGCAGTGTTCAGATACAGACAAATATGTTTAAACGACAGGGCTCCGAAACATGGCTTTTTCGCAAAAAATGTTTCGTAAAAAATTGGAGTGCATGAAAATTCGCAATAGAGGGCAACGCGTAAGCCAGCGTAATTACGAGTAGAATTTCGTTGGAATTTTTAGATTCGGTCAAGAATTGCATTTTTTGTTGTGGCGATAGTGCGTGAAAAATTGTTTCGGGAAAAACGTATTTAAAGTTTGACGCCGAGCGCGTTCGTCTAGTGACCGGGACTTGCCCTTGAGCACTGTATTGTCTATGTGTGTATTCGATTAAAAGAAAAATTGATTCTTTTTTCAGATCAATAGATGTATTATTAATTAAAAGAAAAACCACATCTGCGCCACAATCCATCTTAAAAAAGAAACACCTATTTTTAAGGCCGTCACAGTGTTTGCCCATCTGAACCTCTTGTAAAATCTGTATCGTTACGAATTTCGTTCTAAAGTTTCACCGGGTCATTCGTGAGATGTGGCATGAAAATGTGCAAAAATTTGTTTTGCTGTTTTGACCGGGAAGTGCCCTTAAACTTCGATGGGAACGGTGACCGCCCTTCGACCCTGAGGGCTAGTAAAATTATTTCGAGTGGATTACCCTCTCTAACACAGGCCCAGTGTAATCACATCGATTACCATCGTAAACGCGGTTCCACCCAATGCGATAACCGCTTCTAATCTACTTTCCACGCTTTTGTCCCGACCGGAAACGCCTTTCTGCGGCGAGTAATGGGATTAGTCCTCGGTGCCAGAGACGCGTTCGTGACGCGTGAAGGCTCCGAGGCTTCGATGGACGGGTTCGGCCTTAATGACAGGACTAATTGATACACTCCCCGGAAAACGTGGGTCGCGAAGTCAAACGTGCTTAGCCGGCGATCTTCAAAATCCCTTTGATCCTGCAGGACCTCTCTTGAGAACGGATCTAAACCATCCAGCGTCGGTCGACCGATAACCTCGCAGAGAAACCGCGGTGTCCCCTGCAAGCGTTCCATACCGCTGGCAAGCGTGGCCTTTGTGTTCACCGCGACAACCCTCTGTTACTTTCGACGAACGATTCGCTCGGCACGCTCTTAAACCGAGTTCGCTGGAAAGTTTGCACCCTAAGTCAGCGTGGCATGTGTTACGTGTTAGAAATCAATGCCATAGTATCCCTCGCATAGAAGTGCTACATTGCGGATCATCATAAACAGTATAATATAACAATATCCCAAATATACCATTCACAAAATTCGAGGGAAACGAAAATAAGAGAAAAGCTAAATTGGCAAGAGGATTAATATAAACGGAAGCATTATCGCGTAATTGGAATCGTAGGATTTGATAATTAATTTTTCCGGTCGACGCATAGTGGGGAAATTTTGCGATTTTATGGCCAAAACTACAGAAATGAAATTTTTGAATTTTACAAATTTAATACAAATGTCAATTGAAGAACTATATCCATTCTCGTGGTCAAAACCTCAAAACTTATTTTTATTATATAAAATTCGGCACTTTTACGTTCTAATATATAAGAAACTAAATTATTCGGCAAACAGCACTTACAAAAATTACGAACGATAAAGATTTTTTATTATTTACATTTATACACTTTTTTCTTTGTTAGAGCATGCCTCTGCTACAGTGCAGCAGGGCATAGCAGAAGGGTTGTCGCTTCTGACGACAAACATACATAATACAAACAGTCAAACAGAGGATCGAAGCTGAATAAAATCGTTTAAAAAAGAATAAGAAGGTTTGTAATGTACAACTTGTGAACCAGTCTCGGTCACAGTTATGTCGTATGTTGGACAAGACACACTGGATCGTGCTTAAAAAAATGTATATAATTACAAGATTAGCAACTATTAGCAATTAATAATTGCATTTATAGAATTAAAATAGTCCAACGTAAAATAGAAATGAAAATCATTGCAGGATATTATGGGATTGATAACTATTTTATGTATTGAAAATTGATTCTTATATGAAACGGTTATTTCTGAAACACTACTTTAAAAATTGTATAAATTACGTATTAAAAACCGAAACATAATTGTTTTGAGGACAAAAAAAAATCTTACGCACCACCAGGCATTGAATCCATGCCTTCAAATTATTTTCAGATCTTTGGATAACACAATATAAGTGTTTGAAGCAACTTGAAAATCTGGATTAATTCTTTGCGATCGGTCTAACCTCATATGAACATAAACATTTGCGAGTCTATACGAGCTTTGTATTAAACCATTTAACACTAAAATTGGTGGCATTTGATACTCGTATTAGTTCTGCAATTGACATTTGCATTTATTTTGTCGAATTCAAAAACGTATTTTTGTGGTTTTGGCCATAAAATCGCGAAATTTCCCCACTGTGCGACGTCCCGAATAATACCCCCGGTGAAAATAATTACTCTTGAAATGCAGCTCCCCTCGTTTGCTCGGGAACGTTGATCTCTGACCTTAACTCCTTGGCCTCCCTTTCCATACTCACCTCCACCTACGATTCTTTGTCAGTGGGCTGCACCCCGACGCTATCACCCTTCCGATGCCCGGCACCCTTCCTCCACCCGCCGGCATCGACGCGATCCGCATTCCCGGCTACGTCGTTCAAACACCTGCCACTGTTTGCTTAGGATGGCCGGTGCGAGCGCGCTAATTGACTGGTTTCAACTTATTAGTGTGTCTGCAGCGCATTTTAAAACTGGATTAACCGGACGCGCCGGCCATAGGGCGTCCGTACGTACACACGTGTAGCCGCGCTTCGCAGGTCCGCCCTGTCGATCGATCCTCTTCAACGACCATCCGTAATTTCATCGTCAAATTTATCTTAGTCCATGTGGGAGGGCGCGAGCACGACGAAGCCGATGGCGGAGACCGGAGGTGATGAGGGTACTAATAGAAACTATCCGAGTTTGAATATGAGATTTACCGAATCGGCTATTCAAATTCGGGGAACTCACGCCGAGACGGAGCTCCAGATCCTCGTAATCCGTTGTACCTGATTCTACAGATTCCGCGGCAGCGGCGGAGGGATTGAATGGAAATACTTTCGGATTGTTCGCCCCGGCAACCGTTGTGTTTACTCGATTCGTCGGCGATGTTCTCGCGAGCGGCACGCTCGGATTAAATGCACGCCGGTTGTCGCGCGGGGGTGTTCGAAACCGAGAGGTCCGTTTACCCGTTTAACACGTATCGCGCGATTTATAAACGCCGACGCACTGCCACCCGCACTTAACGTCACATACCGCCCGTGGGCGAAGGGTCGTGGCTGGCGCGCGTGAACCGCGCGGGGACCTCGGAGCGTGTCGAAAGAGAAAAGAGCGGGCAACGCACGGAAGTCGTTAGCGGTGTCGACTTGTATCTTGATCCTCCCGCCTGCGATATGAAAAATTGCTTCTGCTGCGAAACTGGGTTAATCTGCGGGACGCGAGTAACAGCTTTACGCTCAAGCACCGCGACAACGTGATTTTCAATGCGCCTCTGAATGGGGACGGTGCGGCATAGAATCGGATGGAGAGGGAGGACAATTGTTCGCGTAAGAATAAATTTGCGAAAGTATGGAGCAGGTAGTTTATAATCAAGTAAGTAAGACAATAGAACTTCCGTTACCGGTGGCCCTTCGTCCCGCTGAAAGGGACAATCGGCGCCGGAGAAGCGCGGGCGGCTCTATTATCCTAATAGTTCGTATTGAAGCCAAATACCCGCGTGCCGTTATCAAAATTTCGGTTGCGAGCTGGCGCGACGGTTATTCGTGTTAGACCGAGCACCCAAGGGGCGGTAAGACACATACACAGGGATACACGTGAATTTCCCGTCGCCCCGGTTGCGCGGGGGCTTTTATTTGGTGCGAAATGCCGCGAGGCAGTCAGTTTGTGCGTGCACAGAGGGGCGAATGGAACCTCTCAATCAGACGTCGAATAGGAACGCGCGTCGCGCGAACGAAATTCATCGATCAACTCAATTAACTAATTGTTCCCCCTTGTAGTTCCCCGGTGTTCGGCCAATCGACGCCTTCCTTCCCGCGCGGCCACGATTCTTCCAGCGAGGATGCGCCAACAGAGCCGAGCTCTCACCTGAACGGAAACGCTCGGGCAACGTCCGCGCTCCGTTCGTTATATTTTCTGCATTCATTCGGCACGCTTGCCACCCTCCGCTCGATATCAAAGGACTCTCGAAATGATCCACTTGGCCGGCGGAAACGGCCACGTTTATTGGTCACTGGGTTCGCGTATCGGTGGCCTTTGTATCCGGTTAACTCGCCGGGCGGCTGCTATGAAAATTACTGCTTAGAAACTAGAAAACAGCTATTGAGGTTGACGCCCAGCGCTTTGAAGGGGCGCGGTATCGGTAATTGGTTAAAAGGGGTTGTATTGCGATCGTACGGGATCTGGAATAGCTTTAGAGTCCCAATGTGGGGTGGATTTCGAAAAGAAGAGGGGAACTTTAATATTGAATTTGTGTAAAATACTAGCAAACTACATCTGCGCTTCGCTTCGGGGATAAGAGATATTAAGAACTCCATGAAAACGCATTTCACTTGTTTTCACCACCCCCTAAAGGGTGATTCAGGCGAAATCTTCAAATTGGCTTTTAGGCATTTATGTGGGTAACCTTCTGAAATAAAAACCAAGTTGATATCTAATCGGGCTGAGGAGATTTTAAGAAATCCGTTGAAATACATTTTACCCCTATTTACTCTCTTAGGGATTGATTAGGGCGAAATGCTGAATCTGGGTTTTAGGCATTTGTGTGGGTGACCTTTGTAAGTAAAAACCAAGTTGATAATGGGGCCTACGATATAATAAGGAGTTCGCAAAAACATATTTCACCCCTTTTTATCCCCTTCGGGTCGGCATTTCAAAAAATCCCTTCTTATCGAGCACCTAAGTTGCAAAAGGAATATGCCCTCTGAATTTCATGTTTCTAGGGTCAGCGGATTGGGCTGGACGATGGTGAATCAGCGACACAACGATTATATAAGTAGGGTAAATGTCCCAATTACTGCCACTTTATTTATTTTACTTAATAAACACGCAACGTGTAAAGATAGTGCAGAAGAAAATTTATCATTAAATTGGGACTGTTCTTATTATTATTATAGTTTTCTATTCAGTTCACAATTCTTTATACGTTACGTTTTTATTAAGTAAAAGAAATAAAGTGGCAGTAATAGGGACGCTGACACTAATTGGGACATCTACCCTATATAAGTAGATTAGGGTGGCCTTTATTTATACGTGCCGATTTTTTTTGTATTTCTTTGCTCTCCCCCCCCCCCTAGAACGGTGCCATTTTATAAAAAAATAGTCCCTGAAAAAGATTATTGTAGTCGGGCAACAGGAAAGGGTGCCAACAAGGCCTGAAAATTTAGCAGTCATCAAAGGTTTGAAATTGACGAATTTCTAAAAAATGGTAAGCGCTATCGAAATTTGGTGCAAATAATATTAAAAGAGCATTAAATCTTCTACAATTACTGTGTATATAATTTTTTCGTGCTTCCAACCATTTTTTAGATCAGGCCTGTTCAGGGATTTGGTCGCACGAGCAACCGCGAGTTGCTCTTCGCTCTTGAAGGCACCAAGCCAGGCCCTTCGCGCCCCTCAAGCAAGAGCGTTAGCTCCCAATGGTGTGGCACAACCGTCGCTCTTGCCTCCGCTCGCAACCCCCGCGGTTGCTCTTCGAAGGCAAGAGCAAAAGTTGGACGCGCCTGTTTTAGATAATAGCGTATGAATATAGAGAGTTCCTTCCTACATTTAAACGCTATTATCTAAACAACGGTTGGAAGCACGAAAAAATTATGTATACAGTAATTGTAGAAAATCGAATACTCTTTTAATACTAATTGAACAAAATTTCGACAGGGATTACCATTTTTGAGAAATTCTTCAAATTCAAACCATTGATGCATTCTTAACTTTAAGACGTAGTCGGCACCCTTTCCCGCTGTCCGCTTCGAATAATCTTATTCAAGGACTATTTTTTCATGAAATGGCACCATATTAGGGGATAAGAGCAAAAGAAATCGCAGGTTGAAAATAAAGACCACCCTAATGTAGATAAAGAATCTTGGTAGAAAGTGTAATGACTCAAGTGTCCATTCTGGATGTGATAATGTTCAATCACAGTCGTGGTGTGGGTCGTGAAAGAAACTCGAAATCGGTAGCTCGGTACGGATGCAGGAGCAACAGAAACGCAGCAGGTAGAACGAAACGAGAGAAAATCGATAAAAATTCGATCGACCTCTTTACGGTCCGATTGCACCGATCGCTGTGCTAGTCGTTGTTTCCCTTACTACCGTCACGGACCCAGTTCCTGATCAGTTTAGTATATAAATACCAAATAATAAGTTTATCACGATACAAATTTATTCCAAAAAATGACAAAATAATTTTGAAGTATTTTAAAATTTATACGCAAACATTTGATAGCTCATAGTAAAATGTTTTAGGTTGATCAGAAACTGCTCCCTTTGCATCTTAAGTGATCAGGAACTGGGTCCTTGACGGTACGTACTCGCGATCGCGCGAATGTCCTGAAATCGATGGTCCTTGCGTCGACAAGAGACTTGCCAAGCATGACACGAAGCTACGATTCTCGCTGTTCCCCAACGTCGCCGAAGAGGAATATTGCCTCGGACGAGATGTGCAACGCAGCTGACACATGGCATCAAATATGCTATCTGCAAGGTGCCGATCAGAAGAATCCTACACTGCTCCAAATTCGTTCAAGAATATACGTAAAACTTTAATGACTGACTCAATAAGCTCCATCCCGCCCACTGACCCCATCAGGGTCAGAAATCCCGCCTTCGTAAAGCACTCTATTCTAAACGCAATCTTTATTACGATTCACCCGAGTTGCGAGGTAACACGAGCATAAACTTCGGACATCCGCGTTTCCCATTGTTCCGGCGGTCTGCTCGAACCAAGGGAACACTTCTCTTATTCTACTCGTTTATTGCGGAATAATAACGCGCTCCTTCTATATTTAGAAGCCTGGCCAGACACGACCTTTCGCAATTCGCGTCGTTCCAGCTTCCTTCGCGCGCGGGCGTAAAAGTTTCCCTCGCGCCTGTCGAGGGAACTCGATAGATCGCGGTGCGAGCACCGCGTCGAGAGAACGATGGAATCTAATTTCCCGCGGATGCCTCGCCGGGGCGGACCTTGAACGATCAGGCGGCGTATATACGCGGCCGCCCACGCAACGGGCAGAGGATGCGTTGCACGTGTTCACGCAGCGTGCGTGCGTGGTCCCTCTGGAATTATGCAAATTCGCTGCAGCCACCGGTTGTATGATCCGACGCTAACCCAGACCAAAGGGTAAACTAATGACGATAGCTCGGCGGCCACCGGCCTAGCACGGACCGTCTGGCTACAGTGGCTACGTGCTACTGGCAAGCTTGCATCGCGGGGCCGGCTAGAATCCCGGAATAGTGATTGGCAGGTCCCCGACGGTCCTCTGGGTCTGTCATCAGAACTGGCCGCGCGTGACTGCGACAGATTCGGGCCGGGGGAGTCATTTCTTACGTCCCATGAATGCCGAGTTGATTCGATTCGAACGGTTGGCTCCTACGCCAACCATTTTCCATCGCAATTGATTACTTCTATTTTCGGGGAGCGCCGCCCGAGAGACGAGGCGAAATCTCTCGGAACGGCGATCGCCGGCAATCGAAAGTGCCACGTTACTTTGACGGATCATTGCCGTCGATCACGGACACTGTTGTCGCGAACTGCTTCGGGTTTTTAAATAATTAAGGATACCGCGAGCTGGTCGATATCACCGATGCACCGAAAGCCTTCTGTCCCGGAGCAAGCGTTTCGCGAGAAGCTTCGGGACATGTTCCTGCACGTTTGATGGTATAAAGTGGTTGGAATGTTATTCCAGTTTATACGCCTCTGAATGGCAGACTTTCATAAAATACGCGGGATAAGTTGAAAGTCGGAGTTACGTACGCGGAACGCGGAGTAGAAGCAGTGCTTAGAAGTTGTGTTGATTTTGGAGTGGTTGAAATTGCAATATAAATCA
The DNA here is from genome assembly GCA_910592295.1 of Andrena haemorrhoa. Lineage (NCBI taxonomy): Eukaryota > Metazoa > Arthropoda > Insecta > Hymenoptera > Andrenidae > Andrena > Andrena haemorrhoa. The sequence continues at coordinate 3,771,311 of OU342944.1, read as the reverse complement.
CCCTCTGAATATTACTGCACGTGGAAACGCGGACGTTGGATGCAGGGGAATAGAAATGTTCGCGATTGCGCGGCAATATAGGGGAAATCGCATCGACGACTTTAATAAAATTGTACTCTTGGCGTATCGACGGGAATTGGGAATGGGCGACGCGTGATTTTTAACGTTTGATCGACTGGTGGCAAGAGGTGTGTATACAAATTTACCAATCGAATGATAACCGTCGCTTCTTCGAATTGAACAGCTATCCTTGCTAATTCCGTAATCACAGGGCAGTATGTTACAGCACTGTTGCCGCACAGAAGTAACAGTAATGAGGAACACAACAACCGCGCGCGCGCGCGTATGAGTGTCTCGGGATGTCGTGGGCTCTTTATTTGCTCTTGCGCTGGTGAGAGCAAAAACACAGATACCACTTCGAGGTGGTCTAATACCAACGACAAGCCGTTCCACCGTAAAAGGCGCGCCACGTTTACATTTACTCGATTTTCAGATGGTTTTACATTTGGATAGCGAACTGGAGGGGCATTCTACTTTACACGGAAATAACAATACAACGTTACGCGTAAACGTTGCAGTTTTACATGAAATATCGTTCCGTGAAATGGGATCGAATTGCACGTTAAAGCGTCATCACCAGCAGATGCCAATTACTAACTGCATTTAAATAACAGTGGAAAGCAAATTTCATTGTATACGATAGTGCGGCGTTATATCATCCTTTAAGTACCTTGCAGTTTCGAGTGCGCATAAAATGGCGCTAATAGAATTTCTCCTCTAACATTCATTCCGCTATACGATAGTTTCAACCCACTGTGACTTTCGAGCAATCCTATACACGCTCGGAAGTTCGATTTCGGGTCTTTAAAATGTGCATGTAATTACAACTTGGAGGAAGTTTAAGACGCAGTACGAGACCTTATATTCAGTTTCTGGTTCTCTTTTCCCCCCCGAGCATATTTTTCCCCGGGTGCTTCCGATATTAAAACTTTCCGGTAGAAACAATGAATTCGGGTCACAAGGAGTTTAACTCATTACGCTCTGCAGTGGGCGTTTTTATCGCGGCTCAATATTTCTCTCCGAATCCTCGCCAGGTTCGTCCTTAAGGTATTCAAATTGCAGTCGCACGCAGAGCGTTTATCGTTCTCCACCTGTGTGTTAGATCCCAAACAAACGACAAAGTATCGCGACCGCGGTGCGTCATTAGTGGGTACTTTTGCTTTGAAATAGCTGATGGAGCTCTTCGATACGTGGCTGCAGCAGAAATTAATGGTACAGAGGAGCAAAAGAGCGAGGAGGTGACGCCCGGGCGCGAGATTACTTCGGCTTTCGACTAATCGCGCGAAGAATACGGCGGGGCAGAAAAATGCCCCCGGAAGGGCCGTCCGCAAAAGTCCCCGAAAACATTCCCTCCGCCGCGGAAACTTTAATTTGACAAAGGGTCAATCGCGCGGCCGCTTATAACGCCGCGGCCGGTGGGTCGCGTCTGCGAGAATCGCTGACGCGTGAATCGGGGAGAGCTCGGACCCCGCCAGCCGTTTCCACGTTATTGGCACGCTCGTGTTCGCCTACTCGCTCGCCGCGCTCCTCACCGAGTCGGCACACGCTCGGCGGTCGCGCGTGTTCGGTCCGTCGTGAGGAGGTTCTCTCGCGGCGGAAGGAAGCTAGAGTAAGGCCGAGCAAGTAGTGCAGGCGAGCGGGTGGTCGGACTTTTTCGCAGGCGAGAAGCGAGCGAGCGAGCGAGCGAGCAGGCGAGCAGACCGCTGTCGGAGGCGGGTACGCGGTCGCGATCTTCCTCTCCCCGCTTTGGTTGGCCCGGCGCGCAGGGACGGCGCAAGCGCGAGATTCTCTCCCACACCCGGTTGACGAGCGCGAAGAGAGAAGGAGTGAACTGGAGGAAGGAGGAGAGTGGACCGGGGAAGAGCGACCGGGAGGGCCGGGAGAGGCGGCAGGAGAGAAAGAGAGAGGGACAGGTTGCGTCCTGCTACCATCGCCGCCACCGCCACCGCCGCCGCCGCCGCCGCTGCCACCACCGCCGCCGCCGCCGCTGCCACCGCCGCCGCCGCCGCCGCTCTTCCCCACCGCTTCTCGACCGCCCCCTCCGCCGCGGCGCCCCTTCCCCCCGCCCCTCGCCCCCAGAGAGCGCAGTGTCGCGTCGAACCTCTCGCAGAGCGCGTCGCACGTCCGAGTACCGGCCGCCGCCCGTCATCAGTAGTCGCCGTACCGCGCAGCCACGTAACCTCTCACCTTCTCCTTAGTTTTTAGTAGTCAGTAGTAGGGGAGAGTGTGGAGAAAAAACAACCGGAGAGAGATAGAGAGAGAGAGAGAGAGCGAGATCAAGAAAGGAAGCAATAAGGAGAGGGAGAGCCAGAGAACAGGCGAGAGAAAGTGAAAGAAGAGAAACGAAAGAGGGACAACGAGAAGAAGCCGAACACAGGAAAAGGGAGCCCGACAGTCGGTCGTTTCCCGTCAATCGTGATCTCTGCCTGCTGATCGCCGTCGTCCCCCCGACGCCGCCGCCGCCGCCGCCGCCGCCGTCGTCGCCGTCGTCGTTGTCGTGGTTCACGTTGCCGTGGCCGTACGCTTTCGTGACCGTCGTTGTCCTGGTCTCGGCTCGCGTCCTGACCAGCGCGGTTATTCCGTCGACTTCTGTACACACGGTGCACCAGCGAGAAACGCACGCGCGTACGTACGGTTTCGCTCGTTCCATCGTCCTGTCGTCGATAATCGCGTCGAGGCTAGCCGTGTGTCGCGCGACGACCAGTGAACGCGCACCCTCAAGCCCCGAGGACACCGAGCACCATCGGTCCGCCCGAGGGACAGGGAGACAGGTGAGAAGAAGGAAGAAGAAAGGGAGCGTGGAGAACGTAGCACCGCGCCAGGGGTGAGAGCGCCAACGACACCAAGGAGCCCGGGGGAGAAAGAGAGAGAGAGAGAGAGAGAGAGAGAGAGATAGCCGCGGTGAGAGCGCGTGTCGTGACATCGGGGAAGGCATCGACACACACACACACACACACACGCGAGTGGTTGCTTGCCATCGGCGGGCCAAACGCGACGCGGTTCGCCTGACGGCGTGATCGAGGCCGGTAGAGTGCCAGAGAAGTATCCAGGGCGGCTTATCGGCGACACCGGCTGCCAACTGTGCACCAGTCTGTGTTACCGTCGTTGCCGCTGCAGCGCAACCCCCGGACACGCGAGAGCGTTGCGACAACAACAACCAGCCGTGCGCCGCGCGCCGCTATGGAGCCCCAGAACCAAGAGATCGTGGCGAGCGGCTCGCCGGCCGAGGTGCCGAACGATCCAGGGTACGAGAAACGGATATGTCCTCATCCCCCAAAACACAGGCCACTCCACTACCATCCACCAGCAACAACGATCGAGCCGTGCGTGACGAAAATCGGAGCTAAAGAGAAACGTCGACGGGAGCAAACGTTCCAAGAGTGTGTTGATATACGCCGCGCGGAAACCACGATGTCATCGGCCCGCGGGATCGTGTTGTTCTCGTAATCTTGTGTTTCCCGTTGCTCCGCTCCGCGCGAGTGTTTGTTCTGTTGATGCTTCTTATAACGGTCCGGAGACGTCACCCACCACCGGCGATACCAAACCGCTGACCACCGGGTGCTCGCCGGTCGTTACGCGGTCGCTCCCGATATCGCCGCTCGTAAATCGCTGGCAACGTGGCCGTTGCTGCGTCGCTCCTGTTATTGTTGTTGTTGCTCGCATGTCGCCCGTCGCCCGAAATCGCGGAACGCGTGTGTTTATGTTTGCCGGGCGCGTGAATATGCGTGCCACGGCGCTCTCCTCGAACCGGTGGCGCCTTCTTTCACCGCGTTCACCCCCCCCCCCACCCCCCAGACTCGATGAAACGAAAGGAGGGAGGCGACGGGGGAAAGTTAGATGAATGGGACGGAGGAGCAGCGGGGGCGATAGGGGGAGAGGGTCGAGGGGAAAGAGAAATTACTTAACACCTTTGAATTTGCCGCCAAGCATAGAATTCGTTCCTTCGAACCTCGGTGACCAACGAACGGGGGGGATGATCGCGTTGAAACCGGATCACGTGGGGGTTGGAAAATCAGTGGCTCGCAAGGGTAAACGCCATCAGCGTCTCGCGACGGTAGGATTCTTTCGCTCGGTGCGCGTTGTTGCCGTTCGCCACGTGACTCGCGAATAAAAAACAAAACAGGGGTGGCTCGTCCGCCAGTCACCGGCTTCAGGCGTTTCATTTTCTATGGCCGTGATTTTATGCGGATCGTTTAATTGTAAATAGACCGGGGAGGGGAACGACCGTGCGTTGGAATTTGTTCAAGGGAGGGTGGACGAGCGTTTAGCGATTCCGATGGAAAGTTGGACGAGTTAGCCGGTGACGCCGCTCGATCCGTTTCGCCGCGATCGATCCCCCGGCTACATATGGTCAACGGTTCGTCCTATAAATTCCGTTGAACCTATCAACCGGGTATAGCGCGGTAGCCTACTTTAGTTCTTCGTATCGCGAAGACCTAAAGCGGGAAGAGGAGACGCAGCGCGAGGGGCGGGTTGGGAGGGAGGGTGGACAGGAGAAGGAGGAATGCGTGGGCGAGGGGAATAGGTTATATCGTGCCGCGGAAAATCGATGTTCAAATGCGCCACCACGTGATTACGTCCACTACGCGAGAACGTTATCTTCCTGGATATACTGTTCGACGCGATAATCTTTGCTTCCCGCTGCTGCCTGCGCATTACCCTGCTCGCGTTTAGGTGTAGCTTTAAAATATAATTAAAACGGGGGGCGGGGGTGGGGCCTCTCCGCTGACCCGCGAAATACTTTCCTCGTTCACACGCGTCGATTAATGAGTAAACCGGTACCACGTTGATGATAACGCAGCGTGGACTGACACACGTGCGACGCGCTTTGATTACAGGGTCCGGGACATGATTACCATCCTCAATTTACACGCCGCTTGACGAACGAGTGGTTTTTAGTGTAAAAGCAATGTTTGCATAAGACGCCGCGCATTACGAGGTGCTGTTACAAGTAGCAATTCCAACGAGTATGCTCATTGTTGCATGACAGTCTTTATGATCTTTGGCAGCAATGTTTCAAGGAGTGGTTGCAATTAGGATAATCAGTGTTATTAGGTCTAGTGATATACACGTCGCTGCAGTGAAATTTATAACCAGAGCTTGCGGTGGTAATCATTGGGTGATTTAGAACGCGCGAGCAAATTCGCGGGGATTATTCCTACGCTTTTATTTTAAATAACGACCACGGGAATCGGAATAGGATCGTCAGGGATTCTCGAGTGAAGCGCGACACGCGCGAACGACGCTCCTGTTCGAAACGTATTTATATTACGACCGCGGGTTGTCTTCGCTGCCGCGAACACGCGGAAGTTGAGCCGGTGTACGAAAGCTTTTATGACACCAATGACGATGGCGCTTCTCGTAAACTGGTTAATAAGTACGATCCGGTACAGTGAAGCAGCAAAGACCGTGCAACGTAAACCGCGGCTTGATTCATGGCCCGGGTAGAAGGACGGGACATTTTATTTCCCCGGGCTGGTGGGGGTTTTATTAAACTCTCAGGAATCTCGTGAAACGGGAACATAGACGGAACAAACGGTTCGCCCCGACAGTCGCGTGGATTAAAGCGAATGGACAATCGCGGATATCCGTCATTTCGACGATGCAAATTTTTGCAATAGGGCACGATCGACGGATCCGTCGATATATCGAGCGGGGAAGGCGCCACGGTTCGAGGGACGAAACGGGGGGGGGGGGGGGGGCGGGTGCGGGAGGGATGCTGTGTTTATTGTGTTGCGCGCGTGATTCGTTTGGCTTCTTTTCCGCGCGCACGCGGCGATCGGCAATCGGATGGCGTGTAAAGATGAGTTTCTCGTAGAAAAGCAAAGAGGGTGGAGAAAGGAAATTATTCCGAAGTTGTTCAGTTGTTGGTTGATGTGTGGTGACACCTGCCGTCGACAAACGGAGACTGCGCAGGGGGTCACGAAACCGGAAGTTACCCTCTGCCGGCAGTCTCCCCCGTCTTCCTTCATCATCTTCTGCCGACGACCGCGGCCTGATGCTGATGGATTCATCTTTCTTTTTCTAGGAAAATGTTCATCGGTGGTCTATCTTGGCAGACCAGTCCAGGTATGTGATAAAATGATAACGTTTCCTTTAAAAAAGAAAAAAACCACCCCTCGATCGTGGATGACAGCCGTCGCGCCGTTTGAATTCGCACGCGCCGCGACGTTCGGTTGCGAATAACGAGCGCGACTCGCATTCACGTGTCAACGCACATCGGCTCTGCCTTGGTGTCCTGTTGAGGCTATTTGTACTATGAATTGACTTAAGCAATAAGCGCATTGACGCGATATTCATTAGCAACGTTGGATTCATACTGCTCGTACGTGCGCACATGTGAGTTGTAGTTTGGACGACAATCTGTCGTTCAAGTGGTAATAAATCCTACTATTCGTCAATGCTAATCTAGGTTATTATCCGCTGAATTTGATTAAAAAGAGATTAACAGATATCCTATTCAGTAGCTTCTTCGTGTCGATTTTATATCAATGAAGGGGGAGCTCTTAACCACTCGACTTTCTTTCATGTCGTTTGAATTTGCGCGCGCTGAGAGGTTAGATTTGGAATCACGAGCGCGCCCTTTTGTCCACACGCCACCATGCGTCAGTTCAATGCATCATACGTCCTGTTCAATGACGCTCCGCTTGCTTCCTTTAAATTCATTTAAAAAGAAAGTACAGTAACGTGTTAGTTAGCAGTGTTTTTGTAGCTACTTCTGTATCGAGAAGAATTGAGTCTTAATCAGGTGTTTTTCCTTCGCGTTGTTAGAACGTGTACAGCAATGACTGAATTTTGGAGCACGGCCGGGCAATCTATCATTTAAACGGGAATTCATCTGCAACTATTGTGAATATATCTTCAAACCACCATATTTCAAAGATGCTTAGATAGAAATGGACCTGCGTGATATTTAAGAGCCTTTCTCCATCACTTTCTATATCGATACAGAAAGATGCTCCAATACTCCAGTCAGTGGTTCCCAACCGGTGGGTCCCGACCGTGGTTCTTTATTATTTTTTTTAAATTATTAAGTTAGAATTATATTCAGAAATACCTATTTTTAACGTGTGTTGTTTATACTTTATTAAATTTACTTTATATTATCGGAGGGGGGCGGGTTATTTGAATATTATAAAAGGGGATCGCGACTCAAAAAAACGGTTGGGAAATACTATTACCTACTTCAATTCTAATACACAGCACTTATCAGGAACTAGCAAAATACCACCGCGCTTCGCTTTGAGCCTAAGACGTTTTAAGGACTCCATGAAAACACATGGAGTCCTTCACCCCTTTTCACCACCCCCTCAGAAGTTGATTAGGGAAAAATCCTGAAATTGGTTTTTAGACATTTACCTATGTGGGTAACTTTACGAAATAAATACCAAGTTGATATCTAATCGGGCCTAAGCGATTTTGAGGAATCCGCGAAAATACATTTCACCCCTTTTCACCTCTATAGGGGTTGGTTAGGGAAAAATCCTGAAATTGGTTTTAAGGCATTTATGTGGGTAACTTTTCAAAATAAAAACCAAGTTGATATCTAATCGGGCCTAAGAGATTTTGAGGAATCCGCGAAAATACATTTCACCCCTTTTCACCTCTATAGGGGTTGGTTAGGGAAAAATCCTGAAATTGGTTTTAAGGCATTTATGTGGGTAACTTTACGAAATAAATACCAAGTTGATATCTAATCGGGCCTAAGCGATTTTGAGGAATCCGTGAAAATACATTTCACCCCTTTTAACCACCCCCTTAGGAGTTAATTAGGGAAAAATCCTGAAATTGGTACTTAGGCATTTATGTGGGTAACTTTTCAAAATAAAAACCAAGTTGATATCTAATCGGGCCTAAGAGATTTTGAGGAATCCGCGAAAATACATTTCACCCCTTTTCACCTCTATAGGGGTTGGTTAGGGAAAAATCCTGAAATTGGTTTTAAGGCATTTATGTGGGTAACTTTTCAAAATAAAAACCAAGTTGATATCTAATCGGGCCTAAGAGATTTTGAGGAATCCACGAAAATACATTTCACCCCTTTTCACCTCTATAGGGGTTGGTTAGGGAAAAATCCTGAAATTGGTTTTAAGGCATTTATGTGGGTAACTTTACGAAATGAATACCAAGTTGATATCTAATCGGGCCTAAGAGATATTAGAGAGTCCGGAAAAATACATTTTACCCGTTTTCACCCCCTTGGAGACGGAAATTCCAAAAATCCTTCCTTAGTGGCTCCCTGCGTCATGAAAACAATATTCTTTCCAAATTTCACGTTCATAGGTTAAACGGTTCGGGCTGGGCGTTGATGAGTCAGTCAATCAGTCAGGACTTCTTCTTTTTTATATATACAGATAGATATTACATCGAGTCATTGTATTTTCAATCTACGTTGAAGGAAATTAACATGACATGCAGCAGCGCCTTTTTATCGATGTTCGTATCGATAAAGAGAGAGCGCCTTATACGCTCCTCTCTCTCTTAAACCGTTTGAATTTGCGCGCGCTAACACGTTAAATTCGGAATCACTGTCATTCATTTGTTTAAACGCCATCGTATTCTCATGCTTGCCGCGTCGAGCCAATTTACGTTCGCACAGGTACTGTCTATTCAAAAGGAGTGAAAAGTGACGAGTTGTTTGATAGTGTCTTTGCGTCCAGTTTTAGACCAGCAATCAGAAACACAAGATTCATACACGCTCGTCTTTCCTTTGTTTCATTTGCATGTTTTCACGTCGAGTTTCGGAGTATTCAGACCATCGCGATCTTTTATTGGAATGGTAACGCACTGCAATTTTTATGAATATTGAATCTACGTAATTGAGCGAGCTGATGTTGAACAGCAGCTTTTCATCGATTTTTGCGTTGATTGAAAGTGCCTTTTATATTGGTTGAATACGTGTACACTGGAAGTTTAGGTTTTGTACTTTGGAGCGTGACTTATTATTTAAATCGTGTATTTCCGTGTGTAGTTGAAGAGAAATTAATCGAAACGATGTTCAATAGCTCGTTTTATATCGATGAGGAAAGGTGCTCTTAATCACTCACTATCAGGCTTCTTTTGTGTTATTTGAATTTGTGCATGTCGAGAGTATTGGATTACAAATTTCGAGCGCAATATAGTGTTCAAAGAATAATCTAGGTCAAACGATCCCGTTACCGCTGAAAGTCGAATGTAATTACTTACAAGTAGGAATATTTTATTGACACATGAAGATATTTGCACGAGATATGGGTCCTCAAGATGTTGGCCATTTTATCTTTTTAATTAAATCAATATTGAAGCGTAACGTGGATGCATGCAAATGCACATCTATTTGTGTGTTAATGTTAATATAAAGCCAAAGTCATTGCTTGATAAATACAGCGAGGTTGCTAATGAGGATATTTACTTTACATACACATTTACAAATGCCACGTTAAATTATTGCGTTTTCAACTTATTTAAAAAGAACTGAGTCGATGCGTTATTCAACAGCCCCTCTGCATTGATTTTTACGTCAGCCTTCTATAATAGAGACGTGTGTCGTCCATTGAGATATCAGGGCAAAAAATTCTTCTCGTCTGTCACTCAATTTTTTACCATTTAAGTATCATGATAGGAACAATCGATTTTCGCTATAAACCGCTATGAAAATCCAACTTATATTTAGCTTTACTACTCAGCTTCGCCCGAAATTTAGATTCTGATTTTATAAAAAATCTTTATTTCCTTTGTGAAAATAGTCGCATTCGCCTGGATTAGTAAAATATAATGAGCTGAGGCTCATTTCGTGATCCCAGAATTTGTCGATCAAAAGTTTTTAGGCGGCAGACAAACACTTTTCGATGCACTTTATCAAGTCATTTAATTAGCCATTTAAGAGGCATTCGTAATTGGTGATCCGCATCGCGCGTCCCCTCAAGTAATCGATCTTCTCGTTACAAAACTATACCTCGTCTTTACTCGGAGATATTGAAACAAGGCAGTCTGTTACCGAGAAAAAGTATCGCTCCGAAGGAACGAAAGGGCGTGCGTGGTCGGCCAGGTGCGAATTCGAAGCGTTCCTTTCGACGTCCGCTCGCGTGTTCGGGTTAGCAGTCCTTTTATCTTCGTTAAAGAGACTCGTGCCGGCCGAGAGAAAAAAAAGGAAAGAAATCGCACGACGAGAGGCTGGAACGCGGAACGATAATCGAGCCGCGGCCAAATGGCCATAAGACGGTGTCACGTGCTTCGTCTTTCGAGCCGGCGGCTCGTCGGATGGAAAAATGGGCCTGCATAAAGCGTGCTCGCATGTGTCGCGATAAGATTAACGAGAATAATTGATAGGCTGGGCTTTGCGACGCGTACGCCATGATTTTCAGGAAAACGCGACACGCTCTCGCGTGTTTAACGGTTCGACCATTCCTCGTCTACCCACTGGAAAAATCGTGGTCGATCTTGTTTAAGTGTCAGATAAAAGGGGGTTCGTTTCACACCAGCCACGGAGGAAACGAGTTAACTGTCTAGTCATTCTTATTTAAAAAACAGAATCTTTGTCGACTAAAATGGGGCATGAGATTGTTCGGAGGGTAATTTCATAATTGCACGAGATTAAAGGTGGACTTTTCCACTCGCAGTCAGATAAGTCTGCGAAATAATTAGCGATGCATCGTTGCAACGATCAACGTGTCCTCCAGCCAGTTCCAATTAAAGGATCGTTCCGCTGAATTATTTAATTACACGGAAGAATGTCCCCTCCCGTCACGTGCGGAATTCATAGGACGGAAAAATTCGCGTTAATTTACGTGACATTTAATTAACTCTTCGAACGGCGTCAACAGAAATCCCCCTTGTTTTTTTCTTATTGTTCCATTCTACAAGCTCTGATTTTCGTTTTCCCCGTGACGAAGCCGCGGATGCGGAAGCTGCCAGATTTTCCGCGGAGCGGTTGTTAATTCCGCAGCGCCCAGTGTTCCCGTGCAACAGGAAATCTCGCCGATCAACGGGGAAAGAAACGTTTAAATCACCACGGGCGATCGAACGAAGGCGTATTTGTACCTCCGCTCAATTAAAATAATCGCGGCTCGGCATGGTCCGTATTGCGAAATTGCGGTTACTCGGAGCTACTTCCGCGACGTTTTCCAGACGGGAGCGTGTGCGTTACGTGTATTTTCACGATATCTAATCGGGAGGAGCGCGTGACAGGGTCTCCGCGATTCCTAGTGCAGACAAACGTATCCAAATTCCTCCTATTCTGCTCCGTTTCGCAGGTGCGCTATCCCCGGAGGTATCGCGTACTAAATCGTCGTCGCGGTTCACGTACTATCGCGAAAGTTTCTCGTTAGTCGTTCACCGTCATGGTGCCCCGATAAGAAACGTTCGACCGGAGTATGACGTTCCGTGAAAATTGAAAAATGAGCGACGCGAATGAATAGGAATTTAATGTGCCGGATACCGAATCGTCGAGCAGCACACGCCGAATTTTCGTGAAATTCGCAAAATCGCAATTACACAGCCCCGTGAATATTTCAGAATGCCTCCTAGAGTCTCATCTCCATAGAAAAAGATGGACGTCCGACCTACATCTCAAAGTTCCTTAAATATTCCATAATCCCGACGCACAACGCGCGCCGGCGGCCGAGCTGCTCGGGAGAGTGCTGATATTTCGGGAACGAGCTCGAGGCTTTTTCTCAATTACGTACCTACGTCGCTGGAGTAGTTTTCGTAACTCTCCATCGGCTTGCACAGGGCAGCGTCTCCTGGAAACAGAATAAGAGGAACGAAGGCGAGGTAGGCTCATTAGCATTATTTGCCGTCGTTACGTAAGCCGTGTGACTCCATATCGCTCGGCTCCTCTTCGTCGCTCGCTGCTTCTCGCTCTGTCAGTCTTCCACGCGAGTCGATTGCACGCGAACGAACGGGGAAACTCGCCTTTCCGTTTTTTCGTCCACCGTCTCGTTAAAAGTCGGCGATCGAATTCGCGAGGGTCCTACGCGAGGGGTAGCGAGTGGCAGCGACTGGTGGCATTTCTCGGGGGTGGGAAAAAAAAAATTCGAGTATCAAGGACGGTCACCCGCGGCGTATTATCAATGGAACGATAGCCGATCGATGCAGCTCGCGTTCCATTTCCACCGGTCAGGCTTCCTTTCATCGGCGACGCTGCGAGAAAGCGTGTCTGAAGTAGAAAAAGCGGAGCAGTCCTCCGGCCGTTGCGCGCCGGCAACCGTCGTAAACCGTGTTTTGCGGCACCGTTCCGCAAAAGTTCATAGGTACAAAGATGCAGTGTGTGGCGCACAGTAACCGTGGGAAAACGGCAACGAACGCCAGAGGGATACGCTAGCCTCTATCGTTTATCGCGGATCATGAACACGGAACGAGTTACTTTTACAGCAGTATATCGGAATAATTGTATTCGCGGAAGCGAACGCACTTTAATCAGCCTGATTAATTATTTGCTGTTCCCCGGCTAACTAGGCTTTCGAAAGCCTGTTCACATCTTATCACGATACGCCAGCTTGTTGGGCATTTATTATAAGAAACAGTGGCTGCATACACCGGCGTGCAAAAGTTTGGCTGACGAGTGGATTACGACGCTTGTAAAGCTTGGTATCGTTGGGTAACAAGCGACACGAAGTTCGTCATTTCGTTGCACTCGTTTCTTTGATTATTCTTTGCATCTAGCTCCTTGGATCGTTTATAATTATCATGTATTTTCCCCGGTGTCTCGCAAGAACTCTCTCCAGTCTCGTCTTGGTGTTCAGTAGTACGTCCCGTGGTAATCCCGTGTCTCGGGTTAAGAAAGTTTCTCTCCGATATAGATATCTGCGGAGAATCGTCAAGTTTTTGCGAAGCTGCCAGTAGGCGACCGTACTGTAAAGGAGTCTTTATACGAATCTCTTCAGGAGCATTATAATTCCTGCGTCCATTTCTCCGGCGTAGTCGGCACTTTTGCTCGGCACTGTATTCAATTAAAAGAAGCACGGATCCGGCGTCGATTTAAAGCGCAATTAGCTGCATCTCGCGCGGAAACCGATGTCTACACGCGTTACATAAATAATGCAGCGTTGAGTAAAATATCAGTATGTATCTGATGCGCTTGTGTTCCTCCTCGGCCGAGCGTTCCGCTCGCCCCTTCTGCCCGCTTTTCCCACTGAAAAACGTCCCCGGGAGAGAGTTCCTCTCGAGGCGGGACGTCGCGTCGCGGCTTCGCAAACCGCGGAGAAAAGACTCGCTCGTTCTTCTTCTCGCGGCCTGTCCACGGTCTGTCGTTAAGGCGGTCGTGCACGGAAGACCGTGCGGTGCGCTCCGCGTCGGCGCGCCCTGGTGCATCGCGTCACGACGCGGCGCGACGCAACGATTCGCTCGCTGCACGACGGCATCGCGAGCACAGCGAGCGTAGCCTGCCTCGCCGATCGCGCACCAAGGCGTGCAAAGTTTCCCGAGGCCCCCCCCGAGTGTCGCATTGCCAGCTGCATAATCCCTCATGCTGGGGCGTAATGCGGGAATCGCTGCTCCTGGTATCCCAGTCACAGCGTCGGGGATCATCGCCGTTGCCTCCGCTCGGATGCGATATTTCTCCGTTTTGCCGCGTGCCAGGTGGCTGTGCATGAACGTCCACTTTCTACCGAGAGTATTTCACGGCTCCGTTTTCGATCCTCGCCGCGAGAACGGAGCGTGATTCCACGCGACGGCGGAGTCTCTTCTAGAGCCTGCCACTTAAGGCCTTACATACGTCTAGCAGCGCCAAAAATGCGCTGAAAGAAATTTTTTTTTTAGTAGGGATAACAATAGAAATTAATAAAAATAAATAGTACACATTGTTTATTGGTATTTAAACTTTATAAAAAAAGTTAGTTCACTTTATTTTTACAAAAATTACTATATAAAAAATCACGTGATCCACAACACTAAGAAAAAAAAGTTGCTCCACGGTCGGCATTATATCTCCAGTAAATGTTGACCGATCTGCAAAATTTAAAAAAATTCTTGTAAAATAAAGTTGTAGTTATAGTATGTCGAGCCGGATTTTTGATATTTTGATTTAAACATTTTATAAAAATAATTAAAGTGTAAAAGTTATGACGTAAAACGCATATTTTTTTTAACCGCCATAAATTGCTAAATTTTTCGAAATTCAAAATTCCGGCTCGACATAGTATAACTACAACTTTATTTTACAAGAATTTTTTTAAATTTCGCAGATCGATCAACATTTACTGGAGATATGATGCCGACCGTGGAGCAACTTTTTTTTCTTAGTGTTGTGGATCACGTGATTTTTTATATAGTAACTTTTGTAAAAATAAAGTGAAATAAATTTTTTTATAAAGTTTAAATACCAATAAACAATGTGTACTATTCATTTTTATTAATTTCTATTGTTATCCCTACTAAAAAAAAATTTCTTTTAGCGCATTTTTGGTGCTGCTAGACGTATGTAAGGCCTTAAGCAGCGCGATCCTCGTAAAAATAGCTTCCCGCGTACACGCCAACGATTATCGCTGGCTCTTTATTCAGCGATGCGTCGGAGATATGTATTCTTTAGCAGCGTTCCGGTTAAGCAGAAGGAAAGTGAATGTATTTGAATAATGTTTGAGATTTAAGCGGTATAAATTTCTCTTCCGTGAATCGAACCTAGCGCACGTGCCCGCCTTTGAAGAGCCGTATCTTTGTGGCGGTGTCTCATTCAAATTTCACCGCGCAAGACATCGACCCGCGTTCACTTCGAGATCCAATCATCAGGAGCACATTCGTTTCTGTTTGATTTGCGCGACGAGGAACACTTGGGCCCGCGACTGTGACGACAGAAATTTCTAGCCGTCGCGTCGGCCGTGTTTGCAAATTCAATGAGATATTCGCAGTCCGTATCAGTGTACACATTACACGTAATGCGATTTCAAAATGCGGCTCGCTGTGCAAAGAGTGATTACATATTAATCATTGGCATCGCCGACTGGGGCAACACGCGTTCCAGCGTTCCAGTCTCCGCGCCGCGTAATTTGTTATTTGGAAAATTGATCGACAGCCGGTTGGGAAATCATTCTCCTCTGCCGTTCGATAATTGAACGTTTGAATGATTGGGGATATCACGTGTGGCGGAATTCTTCGACATAGTGTCTTGCGATGGAATCGCAAGGGAATTAAGTGTTTCACTTTGATTCCGTTCTGTCGTTGCTATTTCCCCAGACTGTTTCTCAAACATTATCATCCTCGCATCTCACGCGGTCGTGCTTCCGAGCAATTACATTTTTCAGTCGCCCGGTTCTTTGCACCGTATCCAGAGTTATCGCGGCTCCGAGCCATAATCTCGCTGTTCACGATTTTATCGCGTAAAGGACCGCTCGCACGTGCACGCGTCACAGTTTAACGCGAGCACGTGCCGGAAACGTTGCAAGGATATTCGAGGTTTGGGCCATTTTTCCCCCCTGTCAGGGTGCCACGTTCCGGCGCTGTTTACCCTCCCGCGAAGATTACGGGGGACGCATCCCTTTAATCCGCCGCGTCCTCCGCGATTTCAGGCGCGTCCTGCGTCGCTTCGCGCAATCCTCGCGGAGCCTTTTAGCTCGTCGACGAGAACGCGCCCGAGGCCGGCGTGCCAGCGCGGAATAACATTTTTCTTGATACCCTCTGCCCGCGGTTACAGTTTGTGAAGATCTCGAGCGCGCGATGGTTTTCGACACCGATGGCTCTTCAGTTTGACGCGATTCTCAGTGCGTCGCGAGTTCAAATTACCGCGGCCCGCGCTGGGTCGTCCCGATTCGCTGGAAAAACAAGTGACCCGAAGCTCGATTGTATTCTCTCCCCGCGATTGCCACCGACAACTTTACAAGTTCCATTATCGTCGCCGAGCTGAGCGACGGAACAAGCCCTGCCGCGATTTGCACTTTGAATTTTTGCGAGACTGCTTCTGCGCGCCCACGGACACCGTAGATTCCACTTCGGCGTGACTCGAACCTTGAGATGGCATTTTTCGACCGCCGGATAGCGGTCGTCGTAATAACTTGTCGTGCTTGTAGACGCGTGGACGTTACAGCCACCGTCACCGAAGTTTCAAGTCATTGAAACGGTTCGTTGCGAGTTTGGGCCGGTTCCAGGTATTGTCGAAACAATGTGGTACAACGGTTAGAGTTTACAAGCGTGCATCAGTTTACACTCAACTTTCATCGCATTCTGCGTCAGTTAACGACAACGACCGCCTTTGTGCCGGCGAGGAACGGCTGCCGCGACACGCAACTGTCCGGTTCGAATTGCTCTCCGACGAGTTCTCGGTTTGCGCAACCCTAGTTTGTCAAAACAGTGAGTTGATGGGTGGGCATGTATTAATTCGCGCCCGTACTAATTAAATTCAGACCTAACGGGGTGGCAGCGAAAAATCCTCGAAAGTGTGCTTCGCCGTTAGAATTGCACGGTGCACGGGCACGGTATTGCAGAAAGAAACCAGGCAATAACAGTAATTATCATTCTGCATTTCATTCGATTTCTTTCGCGTAGCGCCCAGTCCGCAGCGAGTGGCCGCGCAGTAGAAAAAGTACAGTCACAGGTCAGCCGTCACGCGACGTCTGACCATAATCAACCTGCTGCAGTTTCACGCCTGATCCACTCCTGCGAGCTTCCTGGCAATTCTTGCAATATATTAATAATATGTACTGTCGAAACGGCGTATCTCGATACGTTGAAGAAACATAGGTACTTCCATTGCGCTCGCTTCGCCCTCCGATCCACGGATCTGTGACACATCGATATCGTCTCCATTCTCAGTCCCTGAACTCCGCGAATTTTATCAGCCACTGTACGCGCACGCGTACAGTATCCAAGCGCAAAGGCCGCGTTATCGCGTAACAGACTCGGCGCAGCGTAATTCATAGGATCGCGGGAAGAAAGCCGTTAGAAGCCGCGGGCAGGCGAAAGTCTGCGACGCGGTTTCCCGACTTCGTTGTCCGTCGCGGCCGTCGTCGCATTCGTCGCCGTGCTCGTGGTCGTCGTCGTGGTGTCTGATGCAATCGAGCGCAACAGACTCTCCTCGACTCTCTCGCTATTTTTAAACGTAATTGCACCCGGCCGTTTTAATGGGCGAGCGGGTACACAGACGGAGATGAAGAGAAACGGCGGCGGCGCCGGGCGGGGACACGAGGGGCGGGGGGGTTAGGGGACGGTGAAAATTTGTCGACGTGTCTTTCGGTATGTCGCGACGTTAACGAGCGATCCCGAATCGTGGAAATTTTCCCAGAGTTCCCTCCCCCTCCGGTGTTGGCCGGGTGTTCTTCCTCGCGCCGTCACGGCAGCGTTTCGCAGAGAGCGTTCAGCGCGCGTTGCGCCTATCTCGCTCCGCAGCAACGAACAATGGGGGGACAAGCCGTCGAGGTTAAATTCATTCTTTCCGCCGCGGTGGATCGTGTTTCGCCTCCGCCCGGTGGCTTCTCGCGTTCTGACCAGTTCCTTTCGCCAAACGAAAACGAGGGGTGGCCGGTCGGCCGCAGGATCGCCGCCGCGGTCGCCCCGGTGGCCGCTCTTAAACTAACGCCAATTAGCGCGGCAGAGTACAGCGGAGTACGCTATAAATAGAGCGTTAGGTAGGTCTGGGTTGAATTGGGTAAGCGTTAAGTTGCGTATTAACGGCCCCGCTAATGACGCACCGCGCGAACGTATACGGGGTGTCGGGGCGCGGCGGGGAACGGGCCGCGGTGCGTCGAGTTGTCACACGAGCGGGCCGCACGAATTCGATTCTAATTCGGTGGCCGCGCGACGCCCGCCGAAAGATATCAAACGCGATTCGGAATACGCGCGGCTGGGGAACCCATAAAACACGCTGATCGGTTGTCACGTGGCCAATTCAATTTCGCTCGCGCGTGTAGAGCCGGAGGAACGGGCACGGGGTCGCCGCAATTTCGGGCCGCCGAGGTCGCCGATGCTCGCTATCAAGCATACTCAAAAGATGCTCGTGCATCCTGCGAGAGAAGTGCCGCTCTCAGCGACGTCGGCATAACTACTGCCGTTTATCGCTTCCCATCGGAATTGAACTCGTCGCCCTCGGGCTCGCTCCGCGGCCGAGAGCCGAGACACGCGCGGGGCTCCCCTTCCTGTCGTTGAATTTCCGATCAGCCGATCTTTAACTCCGTTACGTCACGTTATCTAAGAGCGATAACCTTAAAAGTTGAACGGTCGCGCGAAGGCTCGGCTGCGCTTCTTTCGGCCCGGCGACGGTTCCGCCGACGGGTTCGAACAAAAAGAGCTAACTGGCAGGCCACGTCGCGGCGGCTGGCTAGGGGGAGGCGGACAGGAGACGGGGTGATGCGGAGAGGCCGGGAACGGAAGAAAAGGAAGAAGAGGGACCCGATCGGTCAGCTGACTGGCGGCCGTCCTTGTCCCTCTTCGGCTCTTCCTCGCTCATCCGAAAGCCGCTAAAGGGGGCCTTAATTACGCAACTAGGTCGAAAGGGGCGTCTAATTTATTTGCAGCGACATAGGTGACTGCTTGCGGGCCTCTCCGCGACAGCTTGCTTGTTAGCGCAGCGGTATTTGTTAACATAAAGGGAGGTCAATGACTCTCGCGGCGTCGTTTAGGCTTTACGTTTCCATCGTCACGTTTTCCTCCCGCTTTCTTCCTCCCCCGTTCTTTCCGCCTCGCGTCACGCGAAACACCGCGGGTAGAAGGGTTATGAAAGAGAGCTCATTGCTCTCATCCCTGCGGTCATTGATTGGGAAATAGGATTCGTTCGGAGAAATCAGTGGGATCCATGTCGCTTTGTCATGTTACACGGTTGGAGGTTGATTGGGTGTACGTGACGCGGTTTAATCGCGTTGTAGGTGGCTCTCACCAAGCACCGTGGCTTAATGAGTATTCTAATGAATTTCTTGCGTCGCATGCGGCTATTCGCCAGCCGAGGAGCACATTGTGTCGTGCGTCAAACTTTTCTTGAGGTTTTCTGTGCGGCTTGGTACCTATTGTTTTAATCGATTTACGGAGAAACTTCGTGACTCTATTAACGACGCTAATCAGCTACAATTGGTACCGCTAGTCTCGACGTACCTATATCCTGCTATCGTTAAACCCACGGATTTTTCGTGAAACTTACCCTCCCTCTCGCCACGTTTTCCTCACCGAGTGTTTACGACATCAGTAACGAGATCGTTTAACAAATATTAAGTCACGGTTCTCCGAGCCTGCCTTATTTAACAGCACTTGCCGCTCTCGACTCCATGGGGATTTTCTTTTTTCGTCCACTTAACTTGGTCTATTTCTACGCTAAACCAAATATGCACGGGAGTACTTTGCATACTTGAAATCAGTGGTTGCCAACCACCGGCAAGCTCCTGGCACGCGAGGTTATTTTTACTGGCACGTGAATAATGCGAATAAAAAAGAAAATGGTTTAAAGGGAATATGCATACTGCACAGTCACATGCCTGGCATTCTAAGCAGCGCGAATTCTACGATAAAGTATACCGGGCGCGTATCTCGCGAATGTTGACTCCATTATTTTTAGAGCGACAGATTCGGGACGAGCGAGGATCTCGCTGTTTCCGGAAATTCCCGACGCGATAGGCATTTTGCCGGTATTTGCAGAGTCGCGTGTGCATTACGTTACTCCGCTCGAGTAAAATACGAGCATTATCGGGGGATATCGTTCACCTTTCTCGTCGACTGTCACGCTTTCGTTTCGCGTCATTGAGCAAACAGCAAGCTTCCCTCCATATCATTCAAATTGCGGCTTTAATCTCCCACAGTGTCGCGTGGAATATCTGTCGTCGGTGGGGCTCCGGTTATCGATTCAGCTAGGTCTCGAAGAAAAACGCTGGTCCCTAGCGTGGAACAATTTTGCAGTTAAAGGCTCGAGGCTGCAGTGTTATTCGTACGCGGGACGTGCGCAGAAACGCGAGGACACTAATCGTTTGCTGTTCTTCAATGATATAGAGTGTGGCTTTGAATTCTCCTTTGGAATGTACGCTGCCGCATTAGGAATGTATTATGCGCTCCGGAATTTAGAAGCGGTTCGGAAATAGAAACACTTTGAAATGAAAGCATAGAAATGTCGGTTCGGTAGTAGGTATATGCTATCTTCACAATTTCCAGCTGTTCCTTCTTACAAACTTTTAGAGTTCCACTTTTGTCTCAGTTCTATTACAGTTTCGTTCTGAGTCGCAGCTAGAATTGTCAGCCGGATATGTAATTTATTCACTTGCTACTTACCTCCCGCTCCAAGTTAATCTGGTTTTAGTAGATGCATAAACTTGGAGATCTTTATTAGAGGAATCACTTCAGAGTTCACGTACCTACCCCATATGCTCCGGCGAGCCCCTGACGGCAAATGGAATTCGCTCGCACGGCTGATGATCACTCTTATCCAGCATCATCCGATTCTGCTGGCCTGCGAATCCCGAACAAGGCTCGCGTTGTGCCGATACGTAACGCACGTATGCCCAAGAATCTCGTAAGCACCAGTTCTGGTCGTCTTATCGGTCGGACCGTTGTCGCGATACACTTGCATCGTTGTGCTCCCCTTATTCTCCGTCCCTTGTAGGAGATAAGGCAGGCCCTGAGAGGAGATAAAAAGCGTTTTGTTGAATACCAGCAGTTTCTCGCTCATCCAGGCCAAAGAAGGGTGGAGAGATCGTGGATCTATCAGATGTTGCCGGGATCCAGCTGCTCAAATCAGCCAATTAATTGATAACCTCTGCTCCGAGAAATCGCCACGTGGATTCCATTCGCGGCGGAATAGTTTCTCCCGTGGCTCCCAGTCCTGGGATGCAAGAACTGTCGACGGATTTTCTGCACAGAGCAATGGATCTAGACCGTGTCATGAGCTTGACCTATGTCAGTATCGACAGTGACTCTTCCTCTTGAACGATAAGTGCTCGAATCAGTTCGATTTTGAATGGAAAGATCCTTATTCAATGGATCGTTCCTCCTTTCGCCATCCATTCTCCCCAATTAGGAGTCCCCTCTCGTCTTCATCTCTAGCACGATTGAAAAGAACTACCGAGTACGTACTTTAAAAATCTCCACGTGCAACAGAATTTCATGATAGGGGAGAGGTGCTATAAAAGGGACACTTTTGTTTAGCGTCCATTCCTGCGAATGTCATAATAGGTATTTAAAAAACAAGTAGGTACATCAAGAGAAAGCGTGATTATTTCCCATCAATAAAAGTATATTACAAATGCAGCAATTGTAATAGAAAATAAAAAAATCTTCGTTTTTCAAATAAGTGGTAAATGTTCCTTTTATGTTAGTAAATCTTAATGATACAAAAAAATTAACTCTTTGTACTATCAATCATCAATATTTTGTCGCTTTGAATAGCCACTTCACTAATTCTTAAATTTGAAACAGGACGCCATCAACTAATAATTGATAATTTAGAACAATGTCATCTATGTATCAGATGATACACTAATAACTTTACAGGAAAGTAAAATACACATAGTGTTCAGCAGTACACGTGAATGAGAGGGACAGCCATGAAACGGTTGTCCCTTTTATGACTTGTTATGCTGTCCCTTTTAAGACTACAAGTGAGTTTAATATAAAATAACCTCAAAACAAAGAAAACAATCAATTAAGCTTACCTATTAAGTATTTTCGTCTCAGTTGAATACAAGCTATTTTAATGATACAACACTTTAACGGGAACACTTTAAAGGAAAATAACTTGCACGTGCAACGCGTTCAGAATTTTGGCAATTCGATTTGTCCCATTTAAGACCTGTCCCTTTTATAGTACCTTTCCTCTACTTTAAAAATCTCCACATGCAATAGAATTTCATGACACCTACATGATTAATTCTCCACCTAACTCTCCAAAACCCCGACTCCATAATTATTATCAGTGGCATGTAAAGTTCAAACTGCTAACGCCACCGTTACGAGCAGCCTGAACCTTTCGGAATTCAACCTGAACGTACCTTCCCCGAAAATCCACTGCTTCCTCCTATTTGGAGCAAAGTTATTTAGCCCAAGATTGGGACATGCATAACCCATAAGTAGGGTGGCCCAGCCGCGATATTTCTTCGTTCGACCAATTTGTCCTCCGTGCATCGGTTCTATGATTTTTGCACGAGTTCGTTTCTTTTATCCCTTGGAAATCTGCGCCAGATGGTCCCGGCCGTTTTTCCCCCGCCGTGTTTGCAGGCCGCGCGGCGTCCGACCGCGAAACGCAGCCTCGAAGCGAGCCGGCCGAGAGATAGCCGGCCAGCAAATTGAATAACTCGCGAGCCAGGGAATAACGCTGATGCAAGCGTAAATGTTTATGTTACGTGTCGCTCGATAACGTTCGTTATCGGTCGTCTTTGAACCGTGGCGCGACGAGGCTCGCCTCGCGCGCCGGATGTGATTTCACTCCCGGCCCGAGTAAGAAGGAAATGACTGGCGGCCGAAGTTGCGCGAGGCGAATTTCAAGAGATCGCACGAAAATAGATCCACGCCTCGGTGCGCCCGTCGACCCGCGACACATCCTCCGCTCGGGGATTCGGCTCGCGCGCGCTTTGATCCGTTATTTTCGCGCCTCTCCGGTGCATCGTTAAAAGGTGCACTCTATCGCGGCGAATCGGCGGAAGGAAAGCAGAGGGAGATAGCGGGCTATCTAGCGGAGATGAAAATCATGTAACGTCTTCCGCTCTCCAAACAATTAGAGATTTCCTAACAAAAGGCAACCGCCGCGAAAGAAGCTCGACTCCGCTCGAAAAAAGTCTCCGCTCCGAGCCGGGTTTCTCGCTTTTGTTCGGAGGAGAAAGCAGCGAACGCGGGCTCGTTGCGATTCGCCGCGGAATTTCTTCCTTCGAGCTTGCACGATATTGTCCAAAGAGGCTCGGTGCCCTCGAGAAACTCGGCGCACAAGTAACGTCGATTAATTTCAACGTCAGTGGTGGTTCCCGCCTCCGCTCCTCCCTGACGTTTCGCGAACACCCACGCGTGTGATCGGCACCGGGATCCTCTCGATGCTGCGTCCCGGTTCGGGGTACGAAAAAACGGGGAGGAAAATAACGGCGCGCGGTGATGCGATGGCGGGAAGACGGGGCTGGAAGCACGTGAACGGAGCAGCGCGGCTGCTGGAATACGGATAGATGCGCATCGGGAGGATTTCCTGCGCTATTGCGAAGTGGCATAGTCCCGTCCAACAATGCCAGTCATACTTCTTTTTCATTCTCTTTCCGACTTTTCTCACCGCAGTATCGCTTTGTCCCCCTCGCTCCCGCACGCTCGGGCATTCTCTACGCTCGAATTCATTCAATGTTTCCAATTAAGGGGTTAGTCCACTTTGCGTCGGCAGTGAGGTGTGACTCCGAGCTGCGGATGCGGCGTTCTCGCACGTTCTAGAACTGCATTCGACCGAAACGCTTATTATTAAACCGGCGCTCTGCCGTGCATTTTCCATCCTGCATTATTCACATCGAGGGAAAATTTCGAAGATCCCGAGCGTTCATCCTTTCGCTGGGCCGTCCGTTGCGATTACGCGCGAAGTGGTATCTGCGTGGAAACGCGTGTAAGGGAGAATGAATTTCAGATTCTTCTAGATAATCGTGCATTTGCATAACACCGCTATAGTCTATCAACGATACTTCGGCAACGGCATCGTAATGCTATATAATCTGCGAACGAATCTGTGTTCTAATGTGTTGTTTCGGTATGCAAATGTCGAAAGGATAATCAGTATTCAGATTATTGAAATTACTTCTCATGCCAATTTTGTTTTGTAATTATCGATCTGTGATTAGCTGTCGATAGTTATTAGAATTTAGCCACGGCCATCGCTGTTCGTCCGTGTTCAATGCTGTTATATTCATCGAAGTTCGCGGAGATGTATACCGATGTTTATAGTATGATATCTAGTCTCACGTAAAGATTAATGCCCCAATTTCCTCCAGGCTGGCGAACAATTATTATATCCGTGATTAATCATAGACGTAAACAAACGGGAATCGTGCCCCGCGCGTCGGATATCGGTGGCTCGCAGACGCTCGCTCTCCTTCCCTCATTAATTTACGATTAACCTTTCGGCGATTCATTATTCTACTCGCGTTCCATGTCCTCGTTAACTGTAACAAATACCTCTTTGAATGGTGCCGCAACGGAATTGAAATTAATTGAACGACGTACGGTCTAGGAAGGGGCATTTAAAATCCGGAGCTTTTGACGCGTCCGTAATCCTCTCCGTGAATTAGTAACTGAAAACTCCAATTACAAGCTGTTAAATGGCCAATGGAACGAGATCTATTATTAAACTTCGCTGCGAGCTATCCGTCCTATTGTTCGAGATCTGTTGTTTTAATCGGCTACACGGGGATTGGTTGCAAGCGTTTACAATTTATAACTGCGCAGAGTAGAACATGCCATTCGTTCGTGAAATAATAATCCCGCTGCACGTTTCCTGTCGCATTTTCCGTTGCGTTTGTGTTCCTCCCGTATCTATGCCACTTTTTACTATAATCGAAACTGTCCTAGCAATCATCCAGCGTAAAAGCTGCCGCCTATTTCCCGCATCTTACCCTTTTGTCACGTCACTATTCAATCAAGACGCTCAACGGTGCAGATTTCCCTCAGGCTCATTGAATTTGTCAGAAATTTCTTGAGGGAATTTGCCGTCGAAGCGTTCGGCGGAAAGCGATCGGAGGCTTCTGTGCGCGGTGCGCTCGGGAGGTCACTGCCGCGAATGGCAAGGAACGAGAGGAGGCAGTGTGTCGTCAACACCGATTCTAATTTAGATAGTCACGGTTAACCACGTACTGACAATAGGTCGTTTCGGATGATCCCGATAAGGTTACGTGCCCCGCTCCGTTCCGGACACGAATACGCGCCAATCTTCGCGGAACACCATCGATTTTCGCCACTCCGTGGTATCGTAACCAGTGGATTAGTTTTTCCAATCCTGATCATTGAAGCTTAAGTAGAATCTTATGTTTAAAATTCCCATTCAAACGAAACTATAACCAGTCCCTAATTTCTGCGACAGTATACCGGCGGAGTCTCGCAGACCCCTGCAGAATTATTCCACATTAGAAATTCTTCCACATTATGTCGTGTAACGAAGGGAACATTCAGTGATTTTTTAACAAAACATGCAAGAGCATCGTTCGAAATATGTACTGTCGCTAATAACTCCAGTATAGGTATGTTAAAAATAAATTTAGGTTCGCACCGTCAACTTATTAAAGAGGAGTCCGTGACTCCACGTTATCTCTCATGTCACAAAGTGGGACGTCACAGGTTAATGGTTAAGTATCGCAAACTTATCACCATGTCTCTCTGACGATTTGATCGAACACTCTAATAGATTCTTAGCCTTGCTGCTCAGAGAGCCAGCAGTGCCTATTACTCCACCTCGGGCACCGTTGTCTGCGCCGCTTCTTCCCAACAGCGGTCCCGCAAAGGAGTTAATACCTCGGGACTCGCGGCTCTGAAACATTGACGCGATCGAAACGCTGCCGTGCCGTGGCGAAAATTTATCCCCGCGTCATTTGCCCGTTTTCCCACCTTTCCGTTATCACGAGCGCGCCCGGCCGCTCCGCCCTTTTCGTTCAATTTCGATTCTTCCTTTGCTGGCCATTATCGAGGCCCTGGCGTGCACGTCCGCCGTATAAATCACCGTTAACGTCGAACGGGGCATCTATTTTGTTGGAGTTGGCCACTCGACGCTGCATGAAATCATGGCGCGCTCGTATTAGCCCCGCTGCCCAACGAGTGGGTCACATTTCCGTGGCGATGCCACGCTATTGGTTAGGTCGGGCTGCAGATAGGCGCTCTAACGACACGGGCACGCACATACGCGGGGCACACGGAAGATCGGCCACGCACACGGCCGGCGCGGATAAACCACCCTGTGTGTCTGTGTATCGAGCCAGTTAGTCGAACAACGGTTACTTCTTAATGGGCTCGCCGCGCTCGTCTATTACCTGGTCTAGCCTGTGTTCCCAGCGCGCACACACACGGCGGCATCGTCGCCACGTGGGTATAGAAGCTGGTGACTTCCCGAGGAGTACACACATTCGAGCTGTTGCGCCGCGACAGTGGCGTTCATAAAGCCGGTAGATGTAGCCTTTCACCCCTCCGGACATCAGAGTTCTCCCCTGCGACGTGTGCGTCGAGAGCACTAATCATGGCCGCCGCAGTTACGTTTTTTAGGTTGCACGTTTTTCACAGTCCCGTGCTTTACGAGCTTCCGCCGACCATTCGTAAGGAACACGCGAAGCTTCTGTGCACCTCCGCTGGAGGGTTGGCCCGTTAGCTAGGGGTGACATGGTGGATGGGTCGCCTACGCGAGCGACTCGAACGTGTCCCAGTATCAATCCAATATAGTCGCCCTGTTTGAGGGACAAGTCATCGCAGATAGTAGCCGTCCATGCTACCAGGCGAGCGGTTCTCACACACAGGGATCTTCCATCCGATTCAGGCTGCAAGTCTAGCTTCTATGGTGCAGTTGTTAAGCACACCGGGCTTGCGCTGGGAAACGGACGGTTTATCTGCGCGTTATCGAGGACAACAGATTCTATCCTTGGAGCCAGCTGCACGATATTATTTTATCATAAGGCAGCGGCGCAACGGGTCAACGGATCAATCCAGCGGTTAAACGTCCCCCTGTGCCGCGACACGGGCTCGGCAGCTCCTCTGCGTCGCGCTAGATAAAGGCTGTTGCGGGCTCGCAGCCGAGGAGAATCGAGTGGACGAGATAGGTACGCTCGCTGGAAGCCGAGCGGGACGTACTTATCGCGAACGTCGGTTCGGCTTCGCGACGAAGTGAAAGGAGAACGGTTTCGTCGGATCGAACGAGCAAATATTGAAATTGTGGTTAACGCCGCGGCGGTGAGACCCGGATTCTTTCTGGGAGGGACGACTCTCGACGGTGCAGCGCGCCTATCCCGCTGGGCTCCGAAGACGAACCAGTCTCCGCTGTGTGACGAGGTAATCGAGAAGTTCGGTCGATAAATCACGGCAGATATCGAAGATGGTGTCTTGATAAAGCCGCGCGAGGGGGATAAAGAGGAGCGACGTCTCACTTGGCGAAGTCGTTGCCTAACCCGCTTAGGAAGCGGCGATTCTGATTGCCTCGAATCGCCGGGGTGCTAATAAATCAGCAGACCTGCGTCCCAGCTGCTTTCTCTTCGAGCAACTACACTTATGCAGGAACAGCATCCCCGGCGGGCGGTGCTGTGCCTAGCTGAAACACTTGGACGCTTCTTATTTCCCGCGATAACGCCGTAGTCGGTAGATAGCCGCGGTAGACAACAAAGTCTTAGAGCTACCCGGCCCTTAAACCCCTCGGAGTCACGGATGGAATCGTTCCCATGCACGCACATGCACGTGGAACGAACGAGAGGCACTAGCTGCAGAGGATTGCCGGCTATCTCAACCGTTGCATTATCTGTCTACGAAGGGAGAACTACCTCTGCACCTTGAAGAGGGAGAGGGAATCACTTATCTACCGTAAAGGGAGATTCCTCGCGCTTCAACGGGGTTCTAGGTTGAAGGGGAGAGGGGGATACCTATCAATCGTTATCGCTACACCGTGGATGGTGAACGCAGCTCGTTATCACGCCGCAGGATTCAACGTACCGTCACTGTCGACCCACTCACCTTGAAGCGGTACACTCTCGCGCTTCACGCCACGAGTTCGATGAACCGACGGTGCTTCCTCGTGAACTTTCCAGCTGGTTTTGATGAAGCGGGGTATATCGGAGCGATCGGCTAAACGGGCACCGAAAATTGCCAGCGGGAAGCTTGATACGCGCGCGGAGGTTCGCCCGATGGAGAACGACGCAACGGGCAGGAGGTACGTCGGCGCGGCCAGATGTCGCGCGCTCAGGTTTTAATAAAGTCGTGGATTTCCGCGTCTGAATCACCGTAACAGGGCCCGGCTCTTCGCTCGCGACGCTCGCGAGGGTTACGATTTGCATGAGATCTGAAATTGCGACGCGGCGCGAGGTATCCCTGGCGGTTATCAGAATTCGCATTACGCGAACCCTGCATTCGTCGTCTGGCGCGGCGAACATTTCCAGGGATTCGGGGTTTTTAATCTCGGCGTGGCGCTTTTGTCGCGTGCCCACGCGCGCACCGCTACGTGGCATTTCATTACCGCCGGTCGACGACGCGTCTCGCTGCGTGCTTAATTCCGGCCGCACCCGGCAAACCCTCGCGCGTAAATTGTTCTTCGGATGGAGATCCACTTTGAGGGGGATAGAAACTAGACGCCGCGGGGAACGTGGAAGAAGATACCGAGGAACTCGAATGTGATACCGAAGTAAGCTCTGCAACTCTCCCCCTCGGCAGCGGAGGTATCGCCGATGAGGGGAGGTGTACCGGCAGCGGAGTGGGTGCACGTCGAGGCGGATAAGTGGGATTCGGTTGCAGGGAGAGCTCCGCGCCGGGGGTTGAACAAACATCGAATTTTACGCGACGCTAGACGATGCTCGAGCCAATCAAGGCCGAGAGGGGCTCGGCGCGAGAGGCGAAGCATTCAAAGCGGTGTGTCTTGCCGATGACTGTACCGGAAGAAGTCTCGCGGCAAAAAGATCTACAGGGTCTTGGCTGGCTGCGGCCTCGAGGGACCGGAGGGTGTTTAGTCGCCAGAGAGACAAAGGGAAATAAGACGAACAGCCGAAGAAGGAAGGCCAGAAAGAGGACGGGAAAAAAAGGAACGACGAGGACAATAAGAAGATGGAGAAGCTTCGGAGATAGAAAGCGGTGTAGAAGGCGGGGGAGGGGCGTTCTGGAACCGCGACCAAGAGAAAGAGAAAAGTGCGAATCAGAGGGAGGGGGAAGGTAAGAAGAACACAAAAAGAGGTAAGAGGAGGCAGAAGAAGGGAGAAAGGTAGGTCCGCCTGAAGAGCGCCCTACCCACCGCATCATTTTGCAGCGGTATCCACGGTTCTCTGGCAGTGACTGGGTTCCCTATCTATCCCCGAGTCTATAAGACCGATAATGCAACCTAGTTTGGCTCTATGCCGGCCCGAGGAATCGTTACTGTGCTTGGTACCGCGTAATATTCATGATAAAACTTTCACGAGGCACTCGGTGTACCTGAAGCCTCGGCAATGCGACACGCCGTCCCACAATAGGGCCACTTTTTTCATCAGCCTCGCTACTGTATCGGCGGCGACGAGTCCCTCCGTGGAATCGTGCCGGAGATACGGGACGAAGAACGAGAACCAGTTACCATGTAAAGGTATTAATGACTTCGTTACAATCGCCACTCCCGCCGAGAACGGGCTCAATTTTCCCAGACAATTATCAACGCGCAGGAGCGCTCTCTGCACGGCACGGCGGCGCAGGCGTGGTAAATTCGGGATGGTTTAAATTCCAGAATGGAACTCGGAAAATTCTAGGCGCAGGGAGCGTTTCTCTGTTTGCACGCTTACGTTTATAATAAGCGATGAGCTGGCGTACCGCGCGCGCAGCAAAAGAGAGGCGTGAGGATAATTTATGCGCGCCGCATAGAAGCCGCGGGGGAGAGGGTCCGCCGTCGAGCGGGACGAGTGATTTTTTCCCCCAATATTGTGATTCACAATAGCCGGAAGAAGACCCACACGGGCGTCGGCGTGAAAGCTGGTAACGGTCGGCGGCCACGGAGGATTTGGCCGCCACTTGTTGAGTAATCTACTTAGTTCGGTAGATGAAAAGCCGCGGGAAAGACAGAGGCGGGCAGAGGAAGGAGGCCGGGCGCCGAAGAAAAGAGAGAGGTCGGGGAAACCGTTGGATGAGGCGATGTCTCTTGTGTACGCGGTACAAGCATTATGCCTCGGTATACGCTCGCGAGGGAGACATTTCCATTCTATCGAGTTTACGTGCCCCTTTCCCCCTTTGCCCGGCCCGATTCTTCTTCAGTCAGCTCTTCCGCCAGCACATTCCCGTGCCGACATAAATTCTCTGGCCCGCGGTTCATGAAAGCGTCCAAAAATATCTGCCGCCCACGTAGTCACCCGCAACTTTGCTGAAGCCGCGTGACGGTTGTGGCTCGCACGAGACTACGGGAATTTCGCGGTGAATTACACTCGAATGCACTCCGCGTCGGCCTCGCTACTGGGAGAACGGCAATCTCGCGTAGCCGCGGCTTCGTTTTTAGAGGAAACGCTCGTTTCTCGATCGGGGGCGCGGGCGATCCTCGCGAACGCGGAAGCGTTTGTCACGCACGCGGCAGAAACTGGGTCGTTTATGACGCATGGTATTTTTTCGGTCTACCGTTGTTTCGAGCTGCTTTTTTCGAGTCTGTACTCGTGCTCCTGGGAAGCTTCGTTGAGCGACGAGCGCGGCTTATTCGTGACGAGCCGTGCACCACTGACCGTAAATACCAGCCATCCTCTATTGATAAAGAGACGTTTCTTTTACCCGCGCAGCACCATAACATTGCCGCAACGTCTCTGCAATGACACGGTGAAGCATTGCAATGTTGCACCCAAAACATTGTAGAGACGTTGCAGGTTCAATCCTATGTCGGCCTTCGCAACATTGTGGGTGTGTATTTTTGCAAAGTTGCGGCAACATCACAAATATGTAGTCCTGCAACGTCCCGGCAATGATTCTGCAACGAAGTGTGCTGTATACATTGCAGTGGCAACGTGTGCGCAATATTACAGAATGTTGTCGGAGCGTTTCCACTGTGACAATACACGCCAATGTGTGCGCAATATTGCAGAAATATTGTAGGATCGTTGCCACTGGAACATTGCGGTGGCAATGTGTGCGCAATATTCCTGCAATATTGCAAGAACGTTGCCACTCAAATATTGCACGGCAATGTTGTAGCATTGTTCCAGCGATATTGCAATACAACCTGCAATAACGCAATATTGCAGCAACGTTCCCGCAATACTCCTGCAACGAAGTGTGCCGTATGGGTAGACCGCAGTTCGTTTAGATCTAACACGCCGTGTACAGGGCCCAGAACTTTTAGAACGTCGCTCTGTTGCTTATGTAATTATGGTGGAGTAATGATACTGTACGATACCGCACTACTTAGGTTCCCTACTTCGTTTCTGAAATAGTTCCGCGGCTTCGTTAAGTGTCGAGGTTGAAACCCTGCATCTCGACACGCTCTCTGAGATTCGTGTGGAAAAAAATCGCAAAGTGCACAGTGCCGAGCCGGGGAACGTGTCAACCGTGAACGACCGTGCCGTGCAACGATATCCGAGACCGATCTTGTTTCAGCGATTTTTTTGATTCCTCGTCGATCGAGTTCCGATCGACTTTCTCACGCGACACGTTTCTCCGTGCAACCAACCAAGAGAGAAATCGCGATTACGATCTTATTTATAAAGCCGTTCGGTGGCTGGGATTTGTTGACTCTTAACCAACAAT
Organism: Andrena haemorrhoa; assembly: GCA_910592295.1. Classification (NCBI taxonomy): domain Eukaryota; kingdom Metazoa; phylum Arthropoda; class Insecta; order Hymenoptera; family Andrenidae; genus Andrena; species Andrena haemorrhoa. The sequence goes on along the minus strand of OU342944.1, from coordinate 3,740,009 downwards.
ACGTTCCACGGGCTTTGTGTCGCGGAATTGTTTTAAACATGTCAGCCGTGCTCCTGGGGCACACGTTGCGGCAATTTCACCCTCTTAGCGTATTCATACAGCCGACAGCTCCGAGAGGCTTTCATTTACGGTTAAAAATAAAGAACGACGGAGTCATTTTGGAACACGGATGTCCACCATTGACCTCACACTTTGAAGCGCCTAATTACGTAAACGGCCACTCACCAGTTGGAAATTAACCGGAAGGAAAGGAAGACTGGAGGGAAACGCGGAAAGTAAACTAGAGGAAAGCGTGAAAATTACAGAGCTTCCATGCGCGCGGGAACGGTCTTTTAAACTTTTGTATAACGAACCTTCAAACGCGATGGCACGATTCGTTTATGGCCGAGGAAATAAACGCGCTCTCTAATTATTAAAAAATTATCATTCGCCTGGTCAAAGTACGCGATTTTATCCGAAGTTGCCGCAGCATCGGCCACTGTTTGTCCCGTTTATGGCACGTTGACAGGTGTTTGTGTAATTTGCATATGAATCGAGTAAAATCTATACGCAGTTGCATTTGAAATTGATTTATTTCGTCCGATCGATGGCAATGCAAATAGTCGCATTTTATTTATCAACGTTTCGTTAATTGACGCGCGTTGTTGTTCTGTCCCCACAACTGCATGCATGCTCCGCTGTCGTTTTAATACACTACTAGAAAGTAACACAGATGAATGCCACATAAAAGAAAAACAGAATCTTTTACAAGTCTCTGGGTATAAAAGTTCATTCGAGGCTAGTTTTTTCTGCGACTGATATTCAATGCAAGTTCAAATGCATTATTAAATATTCACAGTTTTTCGCGCCAACGTGCGACGTAAAAAAAAGTGGAAGATAAAAGTTGCATTGTACCGCGCGCGGTTAAGTTCCTCATAGAAGGTTACGGATTTCCAATTGAAAGTGGAGTTTCAGCTCCATGAAACTACGAACCCCCACAATTTTCATACAAAATGACAAGGTTAGTTTTTGTCAACTCCTCCAGCATGCGTTATTTCGAAAAATCAGAACGCCTTTCTGTGCCAGCATTCTCTGCAGGCGAGTGAATACACGCTGCACCAGAGACCATATTGGGCCGCACGGGGTGGATGATTCATGGATCGCTTGTTCGATGCGCACCGCATTAATGGCACGCGTAGGTACATCTTTCTATAAAATTTATAATCGAGCAGCCAGCGCTGATCAGCCGGCGAATGTTCCGATATTCACGGTGAATTATCTTCGGTTGCACACGGCTCGGCGGTGCATCCCCCTGTGCGCGCGAGAAGCGCATCCCTGTCGCGGGCAAGCGGGCGGTGTCACGTGCCCGTTTGATCGGCCACGCATCGGCGTGCTTTCGGGGGATCCGCCACACGCGTGCACGTAGGAAATGCCGGCAGAAAGAGCGATCCGCGGCGCACAGAAGTGTAAAGGGATACGCGCGTCCGCGTTCGCCGTTGCCCACGCGCTCTGCACTCGTCGCATGCATTATTTTGCGATGGTTTATGCGACCGCGATACGTGTCTGCACGCGTGTCTATTCTTCCGCTCCGTTCCTCCGACGCCTCCCTGCGGCTCGCGCTCGTCGGGCGTAGTTCGCGCGCGTACCGTCGCTGCCGCGGGGAGGAAGAGAGAGAAAGAGAGAGAGAGAGAGAGAGAGAGAGAGAGAGAGAGAGAGAGAGGCGAGAAGAGGATGCAGTGGGAACGTCGGCTCGAAATGGACGGAGAGGCGAACGGGGAAGTTAAGCGCATGTGTAAGCGACGTGTTAATGACATTACGTAATAGTGAGCAAGCCAATCAATATGGCAGACACTGTGTGTGCACTCGGTGCACCATCGCGTCCCCTTCGCGTTCTATTGCAGCGGCTGGCCGCCGCGCCGGTCCCTGCCACGAGGAGTTCCTGTATCGACGCGGGAGAGCAGATAGAAAAAAGAGGTCGAGGTTTATCAATTCACGTTCGTTAACCTGCGCCTCTCCCTACGTGGACGTGACTTATCGATTCTGCGTCCCGTTTCGCAGGAACGTGGCCACGAGTCGTTTAAGGAACGCGCCGAGAGGCAAGAGCAGCTATGATCGCGGCCCTCCGATAACGCAAATTGAAATCCCTCTTGTCGCGCTTGCCACTGTAATATTTTGAGCATCGGACTCCTGTGCAGTCAGTGGCACACCGAGACTCCTGTGCTCTCATAGCGAAGCGTGACTTCTTAGATTTCTACGAAGCAGGCCTTAGCTGTTGGCGCAGTAGTATGGCCCAGGCAGTCGACAGGTAGGCTAGATAGTAGAGAGTAGACAAAATAAGGACAAATCAATATTGTTTTTATTGGAGATAAATTTGGAAAGGAGCCGTCGTGGTGACGATTCTTCTTAACGATTCTTCTATGTTTCTACGGTTTTGAACGGTTGATTAATCGTCGAGGATGAAGAACAGGACGTAGACGTCCGTAGAAGGCTGTGTACGTGGAACTGGGTGGTAGAACGCGCGAATCTGTTGCTGCCGTTTCGCGACATCCGCCAAGGAAACAGAGAAATAATTGCAAACGAGGCATGTCCGGCGTGAGGGGGGAGAGAGTGACATTCGCGGCAGGAAGCGGCGGCATGCACCGGTGGACGAGCGTCGGGCCAGGACGAAGCGACGAGGAACGGGTGTGTTTACATCGGTGCGTGATCGATCGTCGCGTGTTCCACGGTCGCTGTCGGCTGCAGTTGCGTTGTTTCCCCCGATGCACTGCGTGGGATTGTGTGCTCGGTCACGTGTTACGGCTTACGCACATGCCTGTCACGCTACATCGCGGGGGAAAGAGGCCGCGAGCCAGCCGATCGGTGGCTCGTTAGGATGCGATGCATTTGTCTACGCGAGCTCGATCAGCTGATAGCCGCGGCCTTTTTCACATGACAACTCGGAGCAACGTGGGCACGTGGCCGACATGGGCAGTGCCGTTTATTTAAAGACTAGTATTTACTTGGCCCCCCCTGGAAAGGGAATTGTTGACAACGCTGTGGCAAAGAGTGAGCAAGTTGTTCACTCAAACACATCGGTAGTTTTAAATCTTGATTTATTTAAGACACTCGGAAGGCAACGTCTTTATGCTTTGAAACGATCCGGCAGAATGAATTCTCGAGGAGACATTCGTTAAGCACACGGCCTCTATCGGCTTGTCACGCTATCGATACAAACATCCTGACATAAATATTTCAGCCCTGTCTTCTTATGCATTCCAGGACGTAATATGAAAGATAATTTTTTGTAGCAATAAACTTTCATTGGTTAAACAAAACTAACAGATATTACTCTGAATTGTTCTGCGTCTGATGAGAAGTGACGATTGAAGCTTGTATTCTGGGCAGAGGAAATAGAGTGGTGGTTATTCTTAGAATTTTGATAATTTGTTGTTTGCTCTATAGTTAGGAAAAGTTAATACTAAGTAGATATTTTGTTTTCTATCATAAGATCGGTAAATGTGAATCGTTGGTATTCTCCCATTACCTTGAGAATCAGGCACGTTGAACAGTTATTATGTCATCCCAGTGCCGTCTATTGTGTCTGCCGCTGTCCGTATGCCATGTCACCACCCACATAGAGTTTGTCTTGCGACAAGTTCGCGAACAGAGAACAGGAGTTTTTCTCTGCGTCAATCAAGATACTTGTGCCTTGAAAGTTGTTCAAGTCAATTTGTACAAGCGCTAGTTGCTGTAATTGCCATTTCCGTGTCAATGCGGGGGACGTTGAGTGAAAAAAGGAATTCTTCGTAATTTACTCGTTTATCTATGTACTCTGATATTCTTCATCCACGTTTAAACACGTAGGTACAAATCATTACCATGTGAAGGAACAGTAACATCTTCGTCGCCAAGAGTATGCGGAACAAACTCGTTACTAAGGGTGCCCTTTGGTCAAAATGCATGTAAAATACGTGATTTTCACACATTAAAAAAAAAAACTGAACGACCTGTAGTAAAAAAGCTTTTTCGATTTATTACTACATATTTGAAGAAAAAACCAAAAAAATGATTGTTTGAATTGTATCAATTTTTGCCTTAGATAAAAAAGCTTAATTATACACCGATTTCAAAAACTCTTACGGCATTCTATTCATAATTAGACTCGCTATCGCCTTATCCACAGAGAGTAATTTTGGATCACCCTTCTTTTTATGAACAGATTTATGCGTAGAAAAACTGCTTTGTTGCAACATTGTGTTTAAACATGTGCTAAAAATCGCCGAATTGTTTGTCTGCAATGCAGATAACCATTCACATGTAGTTTAAAAGTATTTTTAGTTTTTTTATTTCAGACGATCCTGCCACAAGTTGTAATGGTGCCCGTCAAAAGCTCCAATTTCTACAGTGGTACAATGAATGCTATATATCTAACGCGAAAATTGATAAAATTCAAACAGTAATTTTTTGTTTGTTCTTCAAATATGTAGTTATAATGTCCAAAAAGGTTTCTTTACTGTATGTTGTTCAGTTTCTTTTTTTTTTAATTCATGAAAATCACGTACTTTTCAAGCGTTTTGAGCGGAGGGCAGCTTTAATGTTTCTAATGAATCATGGTTCGGTCAAACATTCTAGAACAGTGAGTAATACGTTAATCGCCGCGAACGTTAATGAAATAAAGCGCTGTCGACCAGGTATTCTAGGGAACACCCACGATCGCGTAATGAAAGCCTGCGCGGAATACAAATTCCTTAGGAAGCATATCGGGTCGTCGATTATGCACCGACTATCTCGGCAAATATTTACAGGGCACCTTGGTGAACCAACAGCGAAACAATTTGTCAGGGCCACGATGCAACTTGTTCACGGGATCATGCAACTTGATTGCCTGTTTCCTCTTCGCCTTCTGGTTTCGTCTCACATTTTCCCACCCCCTTCTGGGTGCCGTCGCAAGCTCACAAATGGCAACATTACGCGTAGCTAGATTTTCCTGATTCAAGGACGCATTGTACTTATGATCCACAACAGCGAAAGAGACGCGAAATTGCTGGGGAATCTGACTCGCGTGTATGCGTGATCGATCGTCGCGTGTCGCCCACTGCACGAGACGTTGCATCGCGCCGTGTGCGCAGTCACGTGTCGCGTCACGAGAAGAAAATGACTACGTCATGAAAAAGTTTCAAGGATCGCGTGGGTCTGCGTCTGTGCAGCGTGTACGTCAGACATGTTCCCTTTAAACTCGCACAATAGACACGGGAAAATTGAATCGCAACCGCATTGTTCTGATCGCATTTTGTACTGGAACGGTGCTCGGCTGAGTTTATTTCCTTTTTTTGTTAAGGGGGTAGACTACCGTGAGGGCCCGATAAAGTAGGTAATATTCTGATTAGGGCTGGGACTATTTGTCGAATTTTTCGGTATTCGAATATTCGAATACTTCGGTTGCTCAATTATTTGGGGAATATAGTTCGAAATCCAAGTATTCGAATACTATTCGAATATTTAAGTATTCGATTAGTATGGTGTGAATTATAAATCAAGTTCTTTTGGTTCATTTGTCAGGGTGAAATCTTGTAAGCTAATTTTGACCTACTTCACACCAAACTATTCGAATACATCAGTATTCGAATACATCAATATTCGAATAGTATTCGAATAATAACATTCGAATACTCAAATATCCGAAGTTTATTAGTAGCATTCGAATACTTGTAAAATATTCGAATATTAAATTATTCGAAATCCCAGCCCTAATTTTGATGCGAATTGTAAAGAAACTAATCAACCGATTAAATTGTGTATAAAGCCTTAACAACTATTATAAAAATTAAGAAATTATATATATATGTCACGAGATGGCTTCGAACTGATGGGTACCTCCTAGCTCAAATTTGGATTGTCTAAAACAGAAAACAAAAGTTGTCTATTAAGTATAATGTTATTCCTAAGCATTAACGGACCCGTTTTTTAATATTGTGAAAATTCGCTGAATAAGAGCTTTGTTGAAAAAAAGGATGCCAATTTTCGCAACGATTCGTTTGTAACTCCCATAAAAAATGAATTTTCAAAAAATGATCCGTTAATGTTTAGAGAATGTAGCAACAAAAATGTCTGCAAAATTTGGTCATAATTGCATCAATACAGATTGAGAAATCATGTACAGCCTTTCGAAAAGTATCGTTCGGCGCGCAGACATTCGAGTGTGTTCGGCTCTGTATCTCCAAACCTAAGCTATATTTATACTTCGAGCCTTTTGCATGGCATTCTAAAGATTTTAAACTAATATTTAAGCAAAAAAATATTACGATTTTTCGACCGTTTTAAAGTAGTCTAACCCCTTAAAGAATTCTTCGCTTCTTCGCGTGGGAGATTAGATTCTTGAGGCCACTTTTCTTTTTGTCAAGTGTAGTTTGAGTATCGATTCCGTGATGGATAAATACGAAAGTTGGAAATTAAGGACTCGAGGGTGATCGATAGTACCATGTTGCTATCGTATGTTACTTCGTGCACCTAAATGTCACGGGCTTCAAAGTTCAGGGGTGAGTCTGAGACTTCGCGAAAGACAAATCTAATTTCGCGTCGTAGCGGCGAAAAGGGGTTCTGTTTCACGGGTAAAAGTGTACAAGCGTGCGGGGGGGATTGACGCACGCGAAAAACTCGCGGCGCAGGAAGTGAAAATTACACGAATTCACCCCATAACGGATCGTCTCTCATTACACAGTTGTGCCCTGCCTCGAGATTGCATTTGCATCCGTGCCCGCTTAACGAGATTCCATCTGCATATGCATCCGAAGACAAACTGCGTTTAACTGCATTCTGTCGCGTCCACAGATTGGAATTACGCGATTAAATTCCCCGGAGTCTTTTCCCTCGGCGCACGCTCCTTTCGGCACGTGTAAGTGGCCGTTTATTGGCCCTGCCCGGGAAAAATATTAGGTTGTCCCACGAGTAACGCAGCTTTCCCGCAGTACGCGACTGTAGAAGAGCAGAATTCATCGCCGTGTACACGTTTCAATTTGATGTGAATGCTGGTGAAAACGGAGGCTCCCCTTTGAAGTAATACTGCAGTTTAATGAGTGCATGGGCTGAATATTTTGTCTCCTTCAAGGAGCTTCAAGCGGAGCTGTTGAAAGATAAATTTGAACCAGTAATAAATTAATCAGTGTAATTAATTTTAATTAGAGCTCTCTCAGGCCCGTTCTTACAGAAAATGGAGAAATATGGAAAAAAATGTTTCTTAACATTTTTTTAGTATTTATTTAATATTTGCATAATATTTGAAATAATATAGAATAATAAACAAATTAAACATACAAATTGTCATAGATGGTGTCATGTTCAGGTTAATGATTGACTTAGATACGAGTTAGGGTCACTTGGTGAACATCGATTTACAAAATTGACCACAGAACTGTCAATTTTAAGGATGCGGCAATGAAATTTAGAGGGCACATGTAGAAAAGAATGAGGTATCTAAGTATGCGTTTTATGGAAAAAGGGCCGGGGTGTCCTGAGGCTGTTCTTGCATCCAACAGTACAATTGCGATAGTAAAAAGGCAGACGTGTCTTCCGGTTTCGGGTATTTACTCGGAAAAAGTTCCGCGTTACACATGGCACGATCTGATTCTAATACATCCTGACTCTGTGTTATCCAAGTAAGCCTATATATCAGGCGCACATCGAGGGCATCTCGCTTCAGGTAACCAGACACCACTTCGTTCCGCGTCGCGGTTTCTTCGCCCGAGGGGGGTAAGTGCGCCACCGATGGAACGTAACGTAATAGTAACGCAAATATTTCTCGTCTAGCACGGCGGAGCCCATGTCGTCACCGTTGCACGACGACCGGAGGGGTCACCAGCCATCGTCTTGCCTACCATACAGAGATATTGCCACCCTCCGGGAGGCTTCCTCAAACACCCCTCTGTCTGTCCCGGCCGCCGTCACGCGGGGCTGCTAAATCCCACGACCCGGGAATCGATATATCGGAACGCTTCCAGTGCGTGATGTAGTTTGAGATTCTGTCGTGCCGGCGTAGACAGTCTCGCCTTTCCTCTTGATATTAAAAACCAGAAGCTTCCAATCTCTTGATCATCAATTGAGGGTGCAAATGGCTGATAAAGGGAAGACATAAATATATTCATTCGGGGTACAGAAGAATAAGCAAGCTCTTACGTAAAGGACACGATTTTTCACGTTAAACAGGCACTTCATGAACCATCGAGTATCTGCTTAAGTAACCAAACATGCATCCCATGTCTTCAGTTCTCTGCCTCCCTACCGAAGTTTCATTGAAAGCTATGTGTAACACCTCATACAGTGCCCGTGTCAGGTACGCGGGCGATTCCATGCCGACGTGTCGTGTACTGAATTGTGTTCGGTAACCTCATTCGGGGCTTATTCCGGTAAGACGACAGAGAGACAGAGAGACAGAGAGAGAGAGAGAGAGAGAGAGAGAGAGAGAGGGAGGGAGGGAGAGAGGAGGAAGTCCTACGAACGCCGGGCTCGTAGCAGCGACAACGAGGACGTAAATCAGACGAAACTGCACCGTAGAATTAAGGGACTCTCTCTGGCGTCTTGTGTTCTTAATGAATGTAGCGCTGCCTCTAATTAGACGTTCTTAATGCAGAGCGTCTCCCCGCGGCCAGGACGGAGAGAAAGTGTCGTCTTAACCGCTATTCATAAATGATTCGGCCCAGAGAATCGAATTTAACCTTTGCGGTCGAGAGATAAGTCAGCGTGAAATATTGCGGACGCGAAACGGTATTGCCGCGCGCGAACCGTACCTATTTTGCGTTCTCTGGGAAATGCGGCGTGATGAGTTTAATTGAAAGTGTCTCGTAAAGCACGGGGTCTTTCGACAGTGCGGTGTCTAACGGTCTGGCCAGGGCCGTCTCTAGTAACAGGCCGGGACATAGTGAACTTGGCAACGCTGCCATCAGTTCTATTTGAATTTTTACAAAGCCTTTCGCGCGTTTTGATCGGACCACGGTGCGACAGCTTAGAGCATATAGACATGGGGGTCTAAGTGAGAGCCCGAAACTGTCGCCAACATCGTGCGAGGGAGAAAGAGATACTTTCTCGATGGTGCGAGCGAGAGAGGTAGAACGAGGGACTCCCTATCGCTCGTAATGCGCATGCGCCGGTGTACACCTCTCACTCGCACCAGCTCTCGTATGTCTTTCTCTCTCGCGTGATGTTGGCGACAGTTTCGAGGACAGGAGACATAAGGCAATGAGACCTCCAGTAGTATTATGCTCTAAGCACGGCCGTCTCTGGTACCGGCCGCAACATAGTCATCGGACTCTGATGGTTGTTCGAAATGCGGTGTTGCGACATCGTAGGTTCCGGCCTGTACTGTTAGAGCATATTATATACATGGAGGTCTCATTGAGAGCTTGAAACTGTTGCGAACATCGTGCGAGAGAGAAAGACATGTGCGAGCGAGAGAACCGTAATGCGCATGCACCGATATCGCCGGCGACGATCCGCCGGCGACAATGTTGCGTGTTGTGCGGTAATCGAGATAAATCGGCTTCCTATTACTCGCAACTAATTATATATGAGGTATTTAATAAATTAAATTAATTAAAGTATGTCGTGCACACAAGTATGTGATAAATTTAGGTTCATTTTTTGTACGATATAAATGATGAAAGCATGCACCGCGTATCACCTCAAACCATGCCGCTTGCAGCAAATTTCACGATATCGGCGCATGCGCATTACGGTCGATCGGGCCCTCTACACTTCTTTCTCTGGCACCAGTTCGCACATGTCTTTCTCTCTCGCGTGATGTTGCCGACAGTTTCGAGGCAGTCAACCTTCTATTAGGGTGGGCCTTATTTTTCAACTTTAAAATATATATTGTCTGACCCTCTTAAAATCTTCTATTTGACAAAAAAAAAGTATCTCCGTATTTTTTATTTGTATATTTTGATATATAAAGGTCGCTCAAGGACTTTATATTTCGCATATAGGGGAGACCGGGGCAAAATCGGGACGTTAAGGATAAAATCTCATAACTTTGACATTATTAAGTAAAAAACAAATTGCAATTGGGATTCATTAGAATAAACTCTTTTTTAAATAATAGTACATATCCAATTTGTTTAATAGAAGGAAAAATACAAAAAAATAATGATTTAAAATATGATCCGTTTTTACGATTTTATGATTTTACACCGTGGCCTAGGTAAAATCGGGTACCATACTAGATACTGGCCCTAGCACTTATAACAACGAAACTCATCCAATTCTCCAGTTCCCCAACCAGTTAGAACAAGCTGTGAAGGAAAACAAAATTTAAAAAAATTTTTTTTTTTAAATTTATACCAAAATAGTAATATTTCATTGCCGTTCAGCGACCTTTAATCCTTAATATATTTTAATAAAATTTTAGACGAAATTCTTTTAAACTATTTGGAAGCTTCTGAGAGGGTCAGAAGAAATTTTTAAAAAATTTAATTTTTTTCCATACATATAAGGACCACCCTACTTTCTATGAACGGTAAAGTACCATAGGAACACGGTTCCCTCAACAGTCGGATACGTAACGAACATTTCTTCGAAACTCTTAACTTATCGTTCTGCGAGTGATCGTCCGAAAGAATTGAAGCACTTTGTTGTAGGTACCTGTATGTGCCGGGGAGGGAAATTATCAACCGACACGGGCCGATTCGGAACGATAACAGCAGTTTTATTCTTAGTGCAAGGATCCAGTGTAACACCCGATATCCGCCGATCCTTGCCGATCACCACTAGCCGGCGCTGCCGGACTTCCACCGCCGCGCTGCTCGCGCCTCGCTGTGGCGCCTTATTTGAGCACGTATATAACACACTTCACTGATTGTCGAACCTCTTTGACAGCACGTAAGGCAACCCTCCGCAGGAAGCCACTCTGAACAGGAAACGTTTCCAGACCCACATTTGTATACAAATTTGTTATTAACCCCAGGTGGAACACGCGTCTAAACTCAGACGCCTCGTTTCGCCGGCACCCTGTAAAAGGGAATTGAAATGAGCCTCTATCTCTCTCCGCTAACGAAATTTTCGCATTCCCCTTCCCGACATTGTTACGTAACACGTTTCGAGAATAGTTTGTAGTTACTTGGGGGGAATGTCGAACACTTGCCTGCAACGCTCGCAGCATGTCGCATAAGACGCTAGCACGAAACGAGCGGGTTGGCAATCGACGAGCACATGCATGGACATTCGATCGCTTCGGCGGTCTTCTCCGATCGACGAAGATGCACAGACCCTGTGCACGGAGTCGCGAACGTAACAGGTTGCTCGGTCAGCCGCGCGGTGTTTAACAGCCGTTTCTGAACGCGTGGATGATGTCACCTTATCTTCGGTACCCGGGGGAAGTGAATAGGCGGGTCGAACAGCGAGTGGCACACGAACTAGACGGCGCAGTTCCTGTTTCGGAGGGTCACTGAATCCGGGACGCGGTCTTCCTCCACCGGTTACCTCCGCCGAGTTCTCTCCTCTTTGCCCTATGTTCGCGGTGCACATTCATCCCACCGCCCCTCCAGCAGTGCCGCCACTACCTTGGAACACCGAATACGGATAATTATCCGCAACCTATTACGCGCTAAAACCTTGTCATTGCGATTATCGTTAGAGCGTAAAGCTACCGGTCGGAAGCTCATTCCCCTCATTCCGCTCAGACTTCCCCTCTTCGTGGCAGAGACTGCGGCTTAACGTCGCGTTGAAAGTGTCGTGTACAGAATGGATCGTCTAGATTTCGCGGCCGATCAGTCAGGGCGGGCAGGGGAGGTTTTTGCTCGCTGCTGAACGATGTCGTTCCCTACCCTCTATTTCTGGGAGGACGGTAGATCAGAGGGAAATATCGTTTGGCTGTGTCTCGAGGGAAGATCCTAGGTTCCTGCGAGAGGCCCGTCCTTGGCTGGTAACTTTGTGTTCGGGGAGTTTCACGGAAAGGAGCTTGCTAGATTGTGCTTCCGACAGACAGGGTGTGAATCTTTGAGAAACTGCAGGCAGTGCTCTCCTTTTGTATCATACTGTTGTCGCTTCGATTGTTCAACAGTGGTGCAGAAGAAATATGTATTGTTCGAGAGTGGCTTGACAAGCTCTAGGAGCTTGAGGAACCTACTAATTCATTACCTACTGTACATTGTTTTTTAGCCTTTGGTTAGCTTCTTTTAAGGTTCCTCGTATTGATCATCTTCATAGTCACCCGGTCACCTAGGAGACCCATGTTGCAATCGATTGGTGGCCATTTTCCCTAAGGCACCGTCATCTTTGTCCCAGATTCTCGACACAGCGCACAGCCCTAGGCTCCAAGTGTCCCTTCGTGCCCTACGTTTGGTTCGCCGCTCCAAGTCCCAGGACTTGGACTTCGGAGCGCAATGATGATGACTTCTTGAACAGTGTAGCGCAAGTAGACGGTGAAACGCGAGGCGTCCGCGGTATTTGGCGCGATCGAAGTTTACCTCGACAGTGGGCGAAGTTGAATTCCCGTTTAACCGGATAACCATTGAACAATCCGCGGCAGCGGCGGAGCCGTGCTCCCGTTTGGATTGGAGGAGCACTATTTCTCTGTTTGACGGCGCTATGGAGCTGGAATATTATATTCGCCGCGGAATTATGCCATCTATCAAAATACCGATGCCTAGGATAATTGATGCTATCGGAATAGCGACGCCAGTCATGCTAGACAGCACATGGCGTAAAATTGAATATCGATTAGACGTTCTGGGAGGGCTCGGAATGGGGCTGGTCCCGCCACGGCGAAGTTATTAATTTCCCTACGTGGTCGAATCTCTCGATTAAACGCAGGCAATAACGCCGAGAGTTTATAATACGGACTTAGCGTTAATTAATACATCGGCGGGCTAATTAGAAAACGCCGCGAACGCCTTCGCGCGCCCTCTCTCTGCGACGCGGATCTCCATTATCGTTTTAGCAATCACGGCCCGGTCGTCTGGAGCGTTTCCACGGACCGGGTTCCGTGCACGGGAATCGTCGAAAGACCAGAGTTAACGATCAAATCAATCGCCTTCCACGAGGCAACAGTCCACGCTTCGAAATGGAACAGCAGCTGGTAAACGGATTGCCAGGCAGCAACGTTCCTGTGGGCAGCGACCAACAATAACGGCTAACTCCCTGGCCCGGCTCGGCTATCGATGCTAATCGATCGTCGGACGATATATCTGCGTTGACATAACTCGGGAATTTATCGGCGCCACCGCACACGCCGGCATAGCTCGATATGCTAATAAAGGACTCCCGCGCCGTACCGTTCGGCGTAACACGAACACCGTGCTGGTGTTACGGCTATGTGGGTTTAACCGTGTTCCTTACGATAACGACGAATGTTCGGCTCTGCAGGCTGATGCGTCAACGTGCACCTTCCAATCTCGTTACTGACTGCTGTTCGACCACGCATCGTTTGGAAATCATTTTTGTCGCATTGAAACGCTCTGACTTTTACGTATCAAGTGACTCATATTGCTGGAGCACGAATCTTTTATTTCTTTACCATCCAGATTCAGGAATGTTTAGTGACGTATTAACGGGCGGCCGATGAGCAGTCACCTGCCCAAAATGCCCCTCAGGGCCCCATCTCCCCCAAATATTATGATTTTATCCAAACACTATATTTTTTTCGCCTCCACTAATTTTCATACTACAACGCGCGTGTATTTCATTGTAATTCTGTTATGTATACAGGGTATCCCAAAACGTTTGCCACCTGGTCTTTTTCCCTTAAGTCCGCCATTACTCGAAGCATCTCCCACAATATCTTCATGGTCCTTATTAGGGATTGCAAACCGGTAAATCGGTAAATCGGTTTGAAGTTTTTTTTCACTATTAACGTAGATATCGACGGAATTGCGCGCTGCATATATGCGCTACATTGGTATACACACAATTTTTACCGGTAATTCGATAAATTATGTATTTCTTGATATTTACCGGTAAATCGATTTATCAAGGTCTACGTTATCAGTGAAAAAAAAACTTCAAACCGATTTACCGATTTACCGGTTTGCAACCTCTAGTCTTTGTACTACAAAAGTCACAGGGAGTGAAATAATTGTAACAGGCAGAATGTCTACAGCCGTCTCTCACGCTTCAGTTCTGGATCTAATTGCTTTCCCGTTTGGGGGTACTGAATCACCCAAAAATCGACACCGTCCAATACCACTCAAGCCTTGCTGAACTTGTTCCGAGATAATTTTATCGAATTAAATCCAAAACGAGGATATATATTTATCTGCATTCCTTTCGTTTCTCTCTCCCTTTCCATCGAAGTCACACTCGAGCAGAACGCTACCTTCGTCGACTCATAACATTTGCTATCCGCTAAATTATTCGTCGTGCCATATTCGCGAGCTCTCAAATTTTCCAGCAAGGCGTGCCACCGTTTCGTAGGCCATTGTTGCTCCGTTTGTTTGCCAGAAGCGGAGCCTGCTGCCTAGCGCGATGAAATTTCCATCGGGAGCTTTATCCCGATTTTTGCGAATGTTGACTTTCCTTTCTCGCCTCCCCCTCTCTCTCTTTCTCTCTCTGTTTCTCTTCGACGCTTCGTCCAATAGCGGGGGTGAGGTTTTATTTCCACCCCTCTCGACACTCCACTCTCCCTCTGTTCCTTTCTGAACACCCTACGGCACGGAGATCCGTTTCCAACTGCCTCCGTGTCAGCTCTCCTAGCGAAAGGGAGCGAAAAGAGGGATGAGCCACTCTCGTTCTCAATCGATATTTTAAAGGGACCGAGAACGCTTTCGAGCTTTGCCAAGTGATTTGTTTTTAAAGCGCAACGGGCATACGAGCTTCTGGGTGGGTGAAGAATTCTTGAGCAACTTGGGAGTTGATCCTTTCCACTCGTGTTGATATCATGGCGTTTGGAATCTCTCAGGTAATCATCTGCTTACTTCGAGTAGAATGTGTTACGCTGGCAACCGAGGCCTATACAGTTGCGTAGGTCTTCGAGGAAGGTCTGTCGAATTCTCCTTAAACTGTGTCTACGTGAGGCGAATACAGAACAGATGGCACAGTAACGGCCACGATCATTCATCCAGATCGAAGGCCAGAGAGAAATGGGAGGAGGTTGCCTCGGGAAAGTAGGCAAAATCTAGAATCGTTGCTTCTCGCTAATGCGCTCATTATCCGGTGAGCGGAGGCAGGGAAACTCGAGAGTTGAAGTGGCACGGTGAACTGGAGAATCGGTGTTCGATCGATGTGTAATAATTTCTTCTTTGGAAAAATAACAGAAAATTGCTGAGCTCTGACTTTCTCTGCAAGCATGAATCAGAATAACTACCCGAATGCTGCGTAAATGTAAACACTGCGTCGTCGCCGTCATCCCTGCTACCCATCGTCATCTTAGCTAATGCCTCACCTATCAAAAATCCTGCAGTTCTGCCCTATCCCTCTCTTACATACCGAAACCTTTAAAACCCCATCGCGTTCCCTTATCCACAGCATTACTATTCCAAAAGCCACCAGCCTCAGTCAACGGAGTCCAGTTCAAAACAGTTGAATCTCCAATATCCTTAATTTAGTTGAATAAATATCGTTATAAATATTATTCCTAAAACCGGTAGTTAAATTATCCTTGTGTCCATTACACCTACACGCTCGGGTGTTGCTTCCACAAAAACAGGAAAAAGAATGCTCCTTCCAGGCTAGGTTCCAGAATGGACATATTAAAAGACAGACGGACTGTGCTGTATGATGTAAAATATACATCAGGTCTAACGAATCCCAAGCGGAAAGCCAAGCGCTATTTGATTCCCTTCGCGATCACAGAGCCAGAAAACATGTCGGAATAAAGGCACCAGCGGAAAATGATGCCTGATATTCTCGTGGATCATGTGTCTATCACGGTTCGCTATACTGTTTCGTGTCTCGCGCGAAAATATTGAGAGATGAGGCGAATAGTAGCTGTGGAAGATTGCCAGAGGGAAGGACTGCGTCGGGAAGGTACGAGGCAAAGGGCGAGGGAGTCGTTTTGTCACTTAACGGTCTCGCTGATCGACGAATGGCAGCGGGAGCGAGGTGACTCTGGAAACGGATTGCGGGTCAAGAATGGAGCAAAGTAAACGTGGCTGCTCGTCGGCGCAGCGCCGTCGGGCGACGGCTGCGGGAAACTGCGAAGAGCAGTTAAAAGAAACGACGCTCGGTTTGGTGGAGGATCGGCGCGCCGGGCACGGCTGAGGGTCTCTGATCGAAGGGAGAGTGGTAAACAAGCGTGGCGAGGCGATAAATTTCAGGGAATCCAGGGAACCAGCCAGCGAAACGGCGCAATTGTTGGAATGGCCTTCTCGCCCCGGTGGTCGCGATTAGTCAAAAGAAATTAGTTTCCCCGCCCACCGGCGAACGCGAGATGTTTATTCCTGTTTATCATCGCAACACCTGCCCGTATGGCCGCGCGTTGCTCCGGTTCGAGATTTATTAGCCGCCAGGCGCGGAATAATTGCTCCTACTCTGTCGACGGGTTACTAAACGGACACCGAAGATTTTTCGTATTCCCCGCAGCGAGGGTGGTGCGTTAAATACGAAGTGTACACGCGCGGAAATTTGAGGACAGTGGCAATTGGAGGGTGCTGTGTCTTGAAATTCGAGATACATAGGTACTGCGAATGTCTCTAGCGCTGCGAAGCTTCATTTCCCTGTGTAAAGCTGTCTTCCAGTATCTAAGCCGGGTGTTAACGCGAAATCACTGTCGAATAGTGTTTCCTCTGGTATCTTTACGCGCTGTAAGTGTCCTGCATCACGACAGATACCGGCGAATAAACAGTGAAGTTCGAAATAATGCCGCGGCGAGGGAGTCATCGTGGAAATAAATTGCGAAGTACGCGGCGCGATATCCGGGCGGAGGAACGCGCAGGAAGCGAGGAAGTTGTACAGGCAAGCCCGACTCTCTCGCCTCGTCAGTGAATCGAGGCATAAAGTAAACAAGAATGCTCGCGCAACGAAATTAGAGAAACGGGAATGGGCTGAAAAGCCCGGGCAAAATAAACCGTGCACATGGGAAACGTTCCGTCGCCAAAAAGCTTCGTCACGTAACACCCCGCGAAATTACACCAACGATAAAGCTGTAATAATTACCGCGATAATAAGTCGAATGAGCTGCGAACGCGTTACTGCCGGGGCAGACGTGCAGCGTTTGAACGGATCAACGCGGTCTCGCGGGTAATTTCGACTGTAATTTGTCGTTTAACGTTATTTTCAAACTGATGACCCGAGGTGTTCGTGATTCGCCGTTTTGCCAAGGAGGGGGTTCAGATAGGGGGTTTCTGCGTTACTGAGTTATGAAAAGGTAATTTTTCTAATATGTACTAGGTCGGTTATGATTCATTAGCTCCAAATAGTGGAAACCTGGTTAAAGCATGTACATAATAGCAAGTCCAACTTCTTGGAATCCATTGGCCTCCTCGAATCCTACATTTTTTAATATCAAACCTCATATCAAAGTTCAAGTTTTCAACCACCTCCGAATTTAGGGGATGTTTACCAGTCTGGAGCTCATAAAAATAGGTGATCTTTAGGAATTAATTAAAGGCAAGCTAATACAGATAATTTAATGAAACATTTTGCATTGCATTAAGAATGTCTTCAACTATAGAAATATATATTTTTTATAATTAATCATTGCAAATAGAGGAGTAAAAAAATTGATTAAAAACGGTAAAATAAGAAACAATGTCAGATGATTAAATGGTATGAAATTCCCTAGTGGACATAGCTTTAAAAATGACAAAAAGAATAACATTTTTGAGAAAATAATGATACTTGAAATTTGAAATCACTTTTTCCCCGTTTTTCGTCCTTTCACTGCCTTTAAAAAATATAATTTTTCATAAATTTAAAAATATTAGAGGTTACACCGCATAGAAGTATATTCTTCAAAATAAAAAAGGTTTTAATCTAATTGAATTATAACTTTTTGAAGAACACTATTTCGAGGAAAGCGCATTTATAGCTTTACGTGAGCGCCGAACCAAATGCCTATAACTTCAAATTTTTTTTAATTTCAAAATATCTTTTTAAACACGTATTCGTAAAAAGGTTGAACGAAAATGAAATTCATTTGAAAAATTTAATAAAGAAAATCGCTTTTTCGAAATTTTTAGACCGAAACCTCCTGTTAAGATATATTCGATGCAGCC
The DNA here is from genome assembly GCA_910592295.1 of Andrena haemorrhoa. Taxonomy (NCBI): domain Eukaryota; kingdom Metazoa; phylum Arthropoda; class Insecta; order Hymenoptera; family Andrenidae; genus Andrena; species Andrena haemorrhoa. Next base: position 3,721,914 of record OU342944.1, on the reverse strand, counting down.
TTCGATTATATTCGCAGTCATTGTCGATCACTCCATCTGTCGCTATCAGAACGAATACACTGGAATGCAAGCTCTCCTCTTATCCGGCTATCAGGTTGCGTTAGAAAATCCTTGAAATTCAGGAAAATATCAAAAGCATTATCCTCGATGCCAGAGAATTACCGGCATCGTGCTTCATTTTGTTTTCCCTGTAGCTTCCATGTTACGTCGATGGAAAATACATGGTGCAACAGAATCGCTGGCATTCAGCGAATTAATGAACGCGTTGCGCAAGAAAAGGAGCCAGAGGAGGCCCGATAATCGGGAAAACTAGCGTGTCGGTTGTCAATAGGTACGTCCGCGTGGCACGGCCAACAAAGGGAGAAAGTTCAGGAATTATCGTGCAGCATCTTCGCGAGCGAAGCGTGCTGAGGCTGCCAGGATGCACGGGAATGGAAGACACGCCGACAGATTCAGAAATTACAGCTCGTAAACTCGGCCACTGTGGAAGGTTACGGAAATTGGTAGCGCGCACGCTGTTACGCAATTTCATCATGGTTACACGTGTCTCTTTGGCTTAAGGGAAGGCTGAGTACGTTGTCCAATAAATCATGCGAGAGTTGGGCACCCTGTGAGTCTTTCCTACACGACGCTGCAGTACCTTTGACACTCGAAGGATCTGCGAGTGGATGCATGACTTTTGGAGGATTTTATTTTTTATTCTGATAGTACTGGATCAGGTGGCAAACGTTCTGGGATACCCTGTATACATGACAGAATTGCAAATAAATTGCGCGTATGGTATGCACATTATGGGAAACAAAAGAAAATATAGTCTTTGGATGAAATCTTTTTTTCAAGATGGGACCCTTGGGGGGGGGATGACTTCTGGCCAGGGGCCCAGGCGCCCCACAGTGGTCTGTCCAATAACAATCTAGCGGGACAAAAGGCGCAGGTCGTTCATAAATCATCAGTTAGGTGGAAATGTTTATTATTTGTTTGAAAGCCATCATTCACTTTGTTTTACCACCCTTAAAAGTTAAAAGTCAGCCTCCAAGGGTTTTTTAAAACTAAAATTCGTATTCTGGGGTTTCATAAAATGTAGAAAGCAAATATGAACTGTGTTTTGTAAAGAAAAATTGTTTACAACCACGGTATTTAGATTGAAGTACACACTTTAGCTCCTAACATCGCCATTTCTGAAGATAGAATTATTTGAATTACGTATAAAAATTATGTAGGGTTGCAAATATTTGCAGCTATAACTTGTGAATATGTACTCTATAAAGCAAATAGAACAAAACAGCACAAACATTTTCAGGTTTCATGAGGTTCCTGGGTATCTAGAGCTTTTCCAACGAAAGTTATTGAAAAATTCCATCATTTTTATGATTATATTTTAATTTTGTTCGTTGGAAATTAAAATACTCATGGCTGAAGCTTGATTAACTACTTACTTGTACCCCTGCAATCCATTATTCAAAATACTAACAATTTAAATCGCGATACAATTGAGCACTTCTGAACGTTCGTGAAGTTCACAGACTTGCAACACTTTCAAACACTTGCATGCTCATTCTGCCTCGGCTTGCCTCGTTCGCGTTCGTGCCTCAAGTCTGTACCCGGCCTAAGGGGCCGAGTCGCGTACGTTTCGCCGATCGTTACTTTTATGAAATACCTACGCATAAAGTTGCATACCGTGTAATTCCGACATCTCTGACTCAGTAGCTTGTGGTATGACCAAGATTCATTCATTTTGGATGGTCATGATTTTGGACGTTTGTCCCGCTAGACCATCAATACAGACCACTGTGCGCCCGTTAGATCTGCTACTGTAAATACTGAATTTTACGTGTCATTAACATAGCTTAATTAGTAGTGAACCTTACCAACGATCAAAATGTAAGGAGGCAGCAAATCCCCCGGTTGAAAACACACAGACGATTCCAGGACGGTATTCCACAGTATGTACATCGGAGTTGATGCGGTGTGTTTCGAGCCACGCCGCTGGCTGCAGCTTCTCCCATTACTCTTGCTTATTACGTAACTCATTTTCCCGAAGTGGAAGCCAGCGTCTGGTGAAGGGGAACGTGACCGATGTACGCTAGAGATTACGGCTGCAACAATGCTGGAATCGCCACCCCCGTCGCGAAATTTAAAGCGGCCGCCACCTAGCCGTGGCTCGCGATCCTCGGCGTTGCCGTCGACTGTTGAAAATTCCTGGAAGTTGCCTGCAGCCCCATAAAAGTTTATATACGCCCAGGTCCACGGTGCTCGCCCCGAGGAACGCGTAAGGGCGGCCCCGGTTCTGTCCGCCACCTGGTACCTTCTGACACTAACAGTCAGAGCCAGCGATAATCTTTACGAGCCTCTTTCGTTCGGATTACAAATAGCTCCCGCGTATGCACCGACCACCGTTCTACTTATATCTTTATCGCTATTAGCGGCGGCCCCGTAATGGCTCGTAATATACGGCTCGATTCAATTTCGCGGAGCATTACAGAGAAATAATGCCCGTGAACGGCCACGTATCGGCCCTGCCCCAGCGCGGGGCACCGCGCGTGCTACAGTAGGAAGAAAATCAAGTGGGCAATCAAGGGAAATCTGGGAACTGTTGAATAGAGATTGAGACACTAGTCGCGTGGTGTCAGAGAAGTTAGATTGTAAGTCCTAGTGAAGTGGAGGGAAGATTCATTCTTAAGGGGGTACTATAGCGTGGACTGCCCGTTTTGCAACGCCATCTTTGGGAATTTATTTAATAAAATCTATAAGGTTATACTATCTGGCGATTTTCCTGCATATTTAGATATATTTGAAGTAATAAACTCAGAATTTTTTTTAGCGCACATATACACAGATATAGTCGGTGGCACAAGCTCCCTAAAAAAAAAATTCTTTCCCCACGGGTGTTGGTATGGGAACTGTTCCAGTCCTCCAAGACGAAAAAACTACGGTTTATTTTCTTTATTATGTTTGTCGCTATGGTTGGAACCACAGAGGCTCCTTAGCAATAAAAATTTGCAGAATACTAACAGCAGTTTGAAAAAAAAGTTCGATTTTTGCTGATAAATTTAGCTGTTTTCATTTTGTAGAATTAATTCTTTACAATATAGAAACTCTTTACAAATTAATTCTTTACAATATAGAAACTATAATAATAATAATAATAATAATAATAATCATCTAAATATCTGCTTCCCATTTTACTACCGCACAGTGGCGGATTTAATGGGCGGCCTATGAGCAATTGCCGCCTGGGCCCCTGCCCAGAAGGCGCACCCAAGGCCCCATCTGAACAAAAATTATAATTTTATCCAAACACTAGAATTTTTTTTTCTTGTACTACTACCTTTAGCCTGTTTTTAGTAAACTAAGTCGCTCTTCATTTTCCCGAGAATGGGCACCTCAGAACATTTGCCACCTGGACCTTTTTCCTTGAAACCGCCACTGCTGTCGTATTATATTCTCCTGCTTCATATGAACACGTGAGAAATGTTGAGAACGTGAATACAGTTTCTAGTTTCATCAAGCGTGGACCAAGTTGACGAAACTTGTGCGTGCTCGGTTCAATCATTGATTTGCATGCCACGTATTCAGGTTCAATTATCCTATTAAGTTTTGTTTCTTTGATGCACGGTGCGCGCAGAATAATTTACGCTTTTCAACGAATGATAGACATTGACTGGTATATAAATCTCGGTGATGTATCTTAATCGCACGGTGTCAGCAGCAAGCACGCCGGTTTTAATCGACGGTGTGCACCTGTACGAGCGCGTGAAATACCAAACAGAAGTAGCACGCACGAGTGGACACGTGAGCCCGCCCCAGCGAACGGGCTTTTCGAAGTTTAATTGTGACTGGTCGCGCAACGTTGTTGATTAACATCGTTAGTTAGCTAACTGGAGTCGAGTAATTTATTTCTCGTCGATGCATTACGGGAATTCCCATTGATACGCGTCGCAGAGTGTCAATCAGTGACACTCCGCTCGGACTTGGCGCGTTAACGACGCGCGTTTCGGTTAGCTGGCTCGCGGAAGGAGTAACAAGCGATCGCAATTAACTGCAATCATTATTACGCTATCGGTCCCGGTTACATTCACATCGGCAGCCCGGTGTATTGTCTCGTATTTAGGAAAAGTGGCCATTCAATCTGTCCCCAGTGGCATTTTGCGATACGCGCCAATCATTTCCCCCCCGTTCCTTCCTTTTACGCGCGCGCAGCCGGAACTTTCCACACGGTTTCGAGTTGCGCGAGGATGAGAGTCATTTCTACAGGAGGATGAATTTCAACAGACCCAAAATCTACGGGCAATTTAACTTCGCCCGGCGCGTAATTTCGCGGCAACTTGCCGGTAGCTAGGAGGCGCGTAACTTTAACAGTAATCACTGTCTTCAGCGGCCAGCGCGTTTTCCAATTTTAATTAACCGTTCTCGCGAGCCGTGGCCGGAGTTGCACCAGCCACTCCGCCTCTATTCCGTCACAGAGCTTCTGCTCGACGGAGCGTCTTAAAGGTCCCGGCGCAACGTTAGAGCACCGCTTCCTGTCGTCTAAATATACGATTCTCTTATGTCAGAAGTTCCGAAATGGCTGGTCATTCCGCGTGCCGGCGTCCACGTCAGTTTTCGTTAACTCGCTTCCAGGCGGTGGGTCGCGACGTCGACGTAGACGCGGTCGTCGACGTCCGTTGTCAAGCGATCGCGTTACACGATTTGAATATCGTGAAAACGCGCGCGCGATAATGGCATAAGCCCTCTAGCTTCTCCACGTTGCGAAACTTACGACGAAAATAGAAATTCCGAGCAGATTACGATCGTGGCTGATTATTTCGATGCTTTTCCAGCTGGTGTACTTCTGGCGCGATTGACTCTGTCGTCGATAACTAATTACCGACTAATTCAGACGGCGAAGCCTGCTTTTCATTACGCTAATTGTTAAGAAGATCACCTGGCCTGCTAGCTGCCTATTGCGTGCGTCGAGCGTAATTATAACGAAGGCGGAGGTGTTCGAGCGAGTCGCACGCGATCACTTTTATCAGTTCACCTGGTTATCAAGTTCATTGGTGATAGGCTTTAGCTGGAATGACGCGTATCGAGCGATCCGAATGAAACGTTGCGTGATAGATTCCCGCGCGCCGATAATAAATCATCGCGGTTCGTTTCAGTTTCCACGCTTTTATCGTTCTGTGGAAATTTTTCCAGTGAGTGCCATTCGGGACGGAGGATTTGTGTCTTGCCTTTGCTGAAAGTTCAGCAGACCTTAACGAATCTTTTCCTGGGTAAAAAGGGTGCGATTATATTGCAATGGTAGATCTAGGACAAGAACTTTATCACTATCATTTTATACCTGCATCACATTCGTTGTATACTTATTTGGTACTCAAAGGACTTCGCTTCTGTTGTTGTACCATAAACTGGGGTGACATTGCCCACTTTTGAACTTCAAATAATTTTTTAGCACTTCTAGTGCATTAAATTTTTTTTTTTAAAAATACTATTATACGGTAGATGGCGTGTAGATTTAAATAGGTTTTTTAAAAAAAATCTTTACTTAAACGTACGCTTTTAAAATGCCAAAAACCTGGTGGGCAATGTTACCCGCTCAGTTGGGGTGTCTTTGCCCACGTCAAATTTTTCAGTGAAAACATGCCTGATACTCATTATTGAGTTATGATTGAGCAATCGTTCTTATTCTAATGGATACATAAGACTACAAACAAATGGATAAAATGTGTGGATCATATCAAATATTTAGAATTGTGTAACAATTTTGTACGAGATTTTAAGGTTTATTTTCTCTCAACAACACAAAGCTCGTAGATCATAAAATTCACTTGGAAAATAAATTTTGTTTCTGTAATTATTTACTCTGACTGAAAAATTACCATATAATTGAATTCGCTATTGTTCTTTTCGTTTGACTTTGGAGAAATTATTGCTATCGATTAGAAAACACCATATGTTCTAATTACTTCACAATAAAATAAAATAAAGTTTTTCCGAATAGTGGGCAATGTCACCCCGGCGGGCAAAGTCACCCCAGTTTACGGTACTCTAATGTTCTACTGCCCTCTCTCATCATCAAACTAATTTTGCTTGCCTTCTGCGAGAAGCATTCGTTTCTATGAAAATAATACTTCTCCCGGATCTTTTCCCGTAATTCCCCCTAAATCGTCAAGTTATTCGAGATAGATCGAAAATAGTACAGCGATTGTGGGGTGTCGAATTTGAAGTGCCACTCGTAAAAGGGGCATTAAACTGTCGTACTTTACTTCGAAAACAATTACATGGCCAGCAGATTTCAGAGACATTAATCCCAGAGCAATCTAACAGGTTGATAGCGCGGCAATCACATGTTACTTCTTTAAACGGAAACGTTGCTTCATAGCCGAGCAGAGACCTAATGGTAATCGCGGACGCAAGAGCAGAAAGCCCAGTGTCTGGCGATTGTGCTCTAACCGCGAAATAATTGCATGCATCGTAAGTTACGCTAGTCGGCTCGCCAGAGGAAAGGAGGGAAAGTAGTGGCGTTGACAGGAGAGAATGAAATTCGCTCGAAGGAACAGCGGAAAGGAAGTAATATAAATTATCCTTTCCATTATCGGAGACTCGTGACATGGCAACAGTAGCGTTACGCTTGCTCCAAGCCGCCCACGGAGCGAGCCGTATTTTTCTACCTTTTGTTATGTCGCGCACGTAACTAATTGTTCTCAATAATGTGGGACGTCGAAAGGGCTTGTTTACCTTCTTGGAATAACTCTCTTCCCAGCTTGTTAGCTTGTACATCTCACTTTACACGATCTTCTGCAGCGACACCGGTCAGATCTCATTTACGAATTAACATGATTACCGGTGTCGAAATTGTCGCGCCAAAATTTGAACCGATTTCGTGTGCTCGGGGTGGTGTACTTAGGAAGAAGTAGCTCGAGTCAAAGAGGTATATAATTTTGGTAGGCTTGAAATAAATCGTACGCGAAGCTCACGATTAATTGGACTCGCTGGCGGAAAATTTCATCGGAGAGTTCGACAGAGAGACGCGTACCAACGAGGCGTTTCAGGTCGATGGGATTCCAGCGGGCGAGGTGGATCGTGTTTGTGGATAGTTCGTAAATTTACACGGGGTTCTGGCAGCCCTTACGACTTGTCGTCAAGATGACCGTTCAGCACCGGCCAAATTGAAAGTTACATAATTGATTCGGCGAGGAATTCAGTACGTGGCACCAGCTGCTTCGAGGTATCCCCATAAATGTAGCTCGACGGAACAGGGATCGAATGAGAGTGTCCCGCAAACTTTCTCCAACTATTCGCTGATTTTCCAACGGGGCACATCGATCCGCGGAACAGTCGGTGTTTACGTTATCGATGTCTGTCGCGACGCGCAGAACCTGTAACAGATTGAATTGGTCAAGTTCCGCACCCTCTGTTGGCTAAATCCATTTTCTATTTCTCGAACTTATTTATTTAATATATTACAGTATACTACATAATATATATTGTATAATATGTATAATACATATTCCATGTGTATGTACTCTTACTTTGCACTTTTCTTACGTTACTTTTACTTTACTTTTGCGTTTTCTCGAGTTTAGCTTAATTAAGATTACTTCACTCGTTTATTCCTACTTTTTGTAATGTTTGTTTTGTTGACCCTATTTCAGTTTAGTTTATAGTTCACGGTTAGGCTTGCCAACAGTGTCACCACTGCAGCCTCGCATTTAATCTTCTCTTCTATGCCTTTTGTAAATATTCAGGTTTCTTCTAGAGTAACAAAGACGATTAATAATAATAATAATAATAATAATTACACTTTTCCTCGTCTTGTTTCTAAGTAACTGATGAAACTAGAATTATACTTTTAGAACTACATTCCACAGCAATCGTTTTGTCGCGCTTTAAATAACATCCGTGAAATGCAAAGCAATGGCTAAGGCAATTAGCAAAATATGCTGTATTCATTATACAAGTCAACGCGAGCGATAAAAGAATAAGGTCGCTTTAAAATTCACTAACAATAAGTCATTTACATAGTTCATTTAGAATCGCGACACAGCGCGGTGTCGTTCCAGTGTCTGGTCTTTAATCAAGGCTTCGCTTCAATACCATCGCCGTTGTTATTTCTTCCGTGGCTTCGGGGAAAGTGAGAAAAAGACGCAGGAAAGTAGGCGATGCAGGCGCAATTAATCGATATCAACGCAATTAAACGAGCTATGCCAGCCGCCGCCGGGAGCACAAATGCGCCGATAATTTCGCGATTTTATGCAAACGATAATGTGCCGTTTAAATCCCGTAAATCGAGTAATGAACCATTTCGTTATAAACGGAATCGAATCAACAATCGAGTCTCATTGCATTATCCATGTGTCGATGGAAGGTTCCTTGTAGAATTTATACCACGTCGACTTAATTCCTCCTACGATCTTGATCGCAACTTTCCCATCGATTGACTGACAAAGAAATTCTTCTTTCTGGGTAATCAACAATCGAGGGAATAATATTAGATAATCGTGTACATTAAAATCACCCGCGAATAGACGACTTCGTGTTTGCTTGGGGCCCACGGTGAAACGCTTAGATCCTTTTCGAAAGTGAGAATTCACACCAGCGCGATTAACGTTTAATTGTCGCGGGGATTCGCGTCGCAAGCGGGCTAACCGCGCGTCGTCTCGTACCGGGTTACAATCTCTCGCCGATAAAAATTCAAAACAGTTCATTGTATTCAAATTTCACCTGGCTGGCCGACCGGCGATGCACGAGGAACACTTGTAGAACAACCGCGTACCAGCAGAAAGGGGAGAGACTGCCCGAAGGCAAGGCATGGTGGTCACGCCGCCAAGACGAATTCAGTTAAGCTTGTGCGTTCCTCCACGTTTCCATCGACGGTCCGTTTAGCCGAATCCTCCGTGTTCCTTGACCCCGTCCTCGAAATCGATACACCACCGACACGTCGAGCACGTCGTGTTCTGGAGATTTTATGTAATCGAAGATTGCTTCCACGATGGGCATTTAGGGCTCTCGAAGTTGGGTAATTCGTCCTTTCTGACGGGTTCGATAACTTGCCTTCACAAACGAGTAAATGTAATTCGAGTACCTACTCCATTTTCACCAACTTCGAGTAAATTAGAAGAGACTGTTTATACAATAATTGAAGAATATATATTTTATAAATAGTTTCTTCTAATTTACTCGAAGTTTATTTTGAGTACCATGGAATTTGAGGGCCTTGCAGCGAGAGGGGTGCAGCTCCATCTTGACCAACTTCGAGTAAATTAGAAGAAACTGTTTATAAAATAGAATATATATATATATAGAATATATACATAGAAGAATATATATATATAGAATATATACATAGAAGAATATATATATATAGAATATATACATAGAAGAATATATATATATAGAATATATACATAGAAGAATATATATATATAGAATATATACATAGAAGAATATATATATATAGAATATATACATAGAAGAATATATATATATAGAATATATACATAGAAGAATATATATATATAGAATATATACATAGAAGAATATATATATATATATTCTTCCAATTTACTCGAAGTTTATTTTGAAAATATATATTCTTCAATAATTTTATAAACAGTTTCTTCTAACTTAAATATTATTATCACACAAGTAGTAGGTATTGAGTTGACGAGTTTCTATTTCTATTTCTGGCAAATTTTTCAACTCTGGAGCATTCCTATTGCGCAAAACAGTAATGGGTGTAGATTCACGCAATAAATCGCTCATTTGTTATCGGATTTCTATCAAACTTGCACCAAACGATGTAGATTTTTCTTTAAATATATCACAGATACGTAATAACTCAAAAACTGTCCAAAATGAAGTTGCACCCCTCTTGCCGCAAGGTCCTTATTTGCGGAATTTGGAATTCTTCTAAGCCGTGGCTTCTTCCGAACGGTGTGGAAGGTTCGCATTAGCCCTGACCTTACCAGCCACCGCCGAGCCCACCGTGGAGGCCAGAAATCGAACCGCCATGGAACGAGAGGATCGTTGTCGAGTGTCTGTTACCGCGTGAAATCCTCCCCTTCGGTTTGCACAGCCTCCCAAGGAACGGTATGCGATTTCTGCAGCGGTTCAAGGAGGAGGGAGGGGGGGGGGAAGGCCCGGCGACAACGACGTCCTCGTCGCGGAAGCGACAAGAAAGGAGGAATGTTGACGATAGTCGTCGGAGGTGGACGAGGCTTTAGGCTTGGTCGCAGCTTACGCCAGGGCGGCCGTGTGGGCGCGTGGGTTTCAGTTCGACCCCGAAAGCGAGATGGTGATACGGCACGCGGGCGAGGAGGAAGTAGGAAAGGGCGAAGGGAGGACAGAGAGACAGGGAGAGCAAGAGAGGGTTGGGTTCGCCGGCTCACAGCTATTGATTTTTCCCGCCAGACTGGCGGCCTCTTCGTTCCACTTTCGATCCTCTCCCCGACTTTCTCTTTCCCACCCTCGTTCTCTTGCTCCATCTTTCTCATTCATACCCTCCCGCCTTCCAGCTTTCTCGATTTCCTCCCTACCCCCGCCCCGACCCGGAAATACTTTCCCTCTCTCTTCGTCCCGCCGCCGTCCCGTGCATTTTTCGCCCCCGTTCCCCCGTCGCTGTCTTCCTCCTTAACCCTTTTCTCGCCCGTCCCCCCTGGCCGCCCCTTCGTCGCGCATCCCCGTTGCCACGTGCGCCTGCACCACACGCGTGCACGCAGAGAGGTGGCGGCTCGCACACGCGTAGGAGCGCGCAGCCCCACGCGTGCGTCCGCCCGTGTAAACGGTCTCTCCACTGCATCCACTTCTGACAGGGTGCCGGCTGACGAGAGGCTGACGACGCTGATTCTCGCACCCACCCCCCGCCCTCCCCCGTGACCACTTGCGCCCCGTAGGTACCCTCGTATCTCGCGAGCGCCCCTGCTCTGGCCGGCGACCGGTCTCGTCTCCGTTTAATCGGCAATAACTGCCGGGGAAAGCAACGATTATTTCGATCGTTTCTGGATCGTTTGTTCCGCGCCGATTCGATCCCGCATCCCCCAAGTATCTCGGCGCGGCGGTGGACGGGCGGTAACGGGGCGGGAAACGAAACGATAGTTCGGAATGTCTTTCCTCGATGCGAATTTTATTCTTTGATTCCTGTTTGATCAGTATTCCCCGTACCCGAGGAGCACCCACCCCGCGGGACGTCCCGTTATCCGGTAACGGCATCTTCGGCGGAGTAATTACGTCGAGATGCCTCACTTACTGCTGCCCCGCCGATTCTTTCGTCGCGGAAAGTTTTCCCGGTACGTCAAGCGAAAATGCCCGCGTTTTCGCCGGAATATGGTAGCCGGCTGTTAAGCGGCAACGGCTGCGCCGTCGCATTATGCGGCGATTCTTTTATTGCGCCCCGTTCGGTCGGATTTATCGCGTTACTTGCCGCGCGCTACGAAGTTGCGTAATTAAAGGGACGGGGATTTGTCGACTGTTTCGCAATTATTGCGGTGGGGACGAGCCGGGCCAGGTACTTGTGTCCCCGTGCAATCTCCGGCGGTGACCAGAGGAAAGTTTGAAATTGATAGGTTTACTCGTTACGTTACACCACTGCGCTCTGATAGATTCCATCTGCACGGTGTAATTACTGCAGATAACCCAAGATCGAATTCCCCGTCGGAGGTTCACCGAGATCGACCGAGATCGACGACGCGCTTCATTCGGCGCACCTCCGCGATACTTATTCCCCTAATTTCACGCGACTCGTCTGCCATTACTTCGTCGGGCCGCTATCGTATCGTAACGTGTCATCTCGCAGCTTCTATTCCCCCTAATTCCTTTTTTTCTCACCCCGCGTTGGGGTAGCGGCGCAGGCTAATCGGTCATAAAAGCAGGTACCTACACGGACGGCCCGGAATTTCTTGAATGAACGGCTGGTTGATGGATCGCGAGCTTAATCTGAAGTGACAGGTGAACGGTAGCGCTCCCGGCACGACACGTTTCCCTCTTAAACGCTATCTCGGTTCGTTTGTACACAACCGGGCATGCGTCTCGCTGGCCGTTGCCGCTGGCGTTATTAAGAGTTTATCATGTTCGACCTATCCGCCCGGTAATCTTATCGGGTCTAGACCGTTTATCAGCTCCCTTGGCCTTCTTCTCCGCGGCCAGAAGCGGAACGCTCCGTCACGTCGTTATCTTGGGCCGGCGCGAGTGACAGGTCGTTGCATCTGCTCGCTGCAACCAGGCCGTAGTTCGCCTGCCTCTGCGCAGCTCGCCGACGCGTTCACGCGCGTGCACAGCGGCTGTTCCGTGACCGTGCCCGTTGATAATATTCGCGGGAACCTGCGGAAGCGACTCGTTACAGTGTAAACACCGGCTTTTCCGCGAGAGAACGAAACGAAAGCGAAGTCTGCGGACTGTTATGACTTCGTGCAGTCGGCAGGTTTTATGACACGGAACGCCGTTTGATGGTCGGGGCTGTCGGGGGTGGGAAAAGGAATAGGAGGAGTGGCGTGTTTGGTTCTGCACTTAAAAGATTTTAGCTCTCCAATGCCACGTGAGGATGACAGATCCAGAGTCATATGGCATAGTTTTAGCTATTTATACACGCATCGGAGATAAATGATCTTAACCCTTAACTGGTATACTGTTTTTAGCAAACGTGACTGGTATGCTGGGGCCGTGGCAGACCACAAATAAAAAAGGACACAGAAATTTGTAAAGTCGACATATAAAATGATAGTAGCATAGAAAGTTAAACTATTATTGTAAAAGTAATTAGAAATTCAGTTTACAAACTTAGACAACCAAAAATTTTGCAGCGAACTTTGCTTGGGGTCATGAGCGACCCCAGGATACCAGTTAAGGGTTAAGGTAGTACCCAACCGACTATATTAGTCAAATTAGAGTTGGGTAATAAATGATAAATATAAAGTAGTCTGATACTGTAGAAATAATAATAATAATTTTTAACATCATGTATATATATTTTAAAAAGTTCAATGTTAATGTAAATAATTGTAATACGAAAATAGAATATTAAATTGGTCAGCGTAGTGAATTGGAGCAACAGATCTGACAATGTCGCTCATGTACATTCGGAGCGTCTTCCGTAAACAAAATGTCAGAAAAAATGTTCTATGAATTTGAATCGTCGTTCGCTATTTAAATATCTGAACATACCGATTGTGCGACGTTGCCACGTTGACTATTGTACGTAATTTCTAAAATATTTGCACGTAAACCTATGTGGTCAGTTTCGCAGAAATTAATAAATTCATTTCGTGACATTTCGGTGTACTTTTGTGCCAATTTTGGTACACTTCTTGAATATAGTTTTGCTGTTTCAGAAGAAAAACTGAAACTATAACCCCCTTTTTCTGACTCTGCCATATGCCGCTGTGTTAAAATGCATCAACTTTAATTAACAATTTCTTGATAAGTATGTGGTAAATCGATTTTAAACTTTGTACAAGGGTTTCATGTATTCGAAATTTGTTTTGAACGAAATTTAAAAGAATTCTTGAATTTTGTAGAATATTCAGGCACTACCTTAAGTACTGGCCCAAACGAACTCAAAATTCAATTAAGCGGTTATGCTTAGTCAGCTTTCGAAAAAGAACGCGATTTTCGGGAATTTTTTGTGGAATATCTACTGCATATTTTTTTACAACTATTCGCTTATTTTAGAAGTATATATATATATGCAGCAACTCTCAGTAATTTTGTTATAGAAAAACGTTACAAAATGGACGAATAACAGTCATTCTCGTGGAAGCTGTGTTGACATCGGTGAGCAAGATATTTCAGAAATCGCTGTATCAACTGGCTTAAACTTTTGCAGACTTCTTTTATATACCAGATTTTTAATTTTAACGAAAACTCTATTTTCAGTTAACGAAAAACGAACAATTCAAACATCGAAAAAGCTTGGTTTGCGTTAAACGGCCGCCATTATGTCAAAAATCGACTTTCTGAAAAAACCTTCGTTCATCTACTGAATTCAACCGTATATTAACAGAATCTTTTTGAATCTTTAATTTTAGATGATCCGGCTCAGAGAACTTGCTCAAAGCACAGCGCTTATTCGTTTATTTTTTAATGTTTTTCTATAATAAAATTCCTGAAAATTTCTCCATATATGTACTTTTAAAATAAGCGAGGAGTTGTAAAAAACTATACAGTAGATATTCCACAAAAAATTCCCGAAAATCGCGTTCCTTTTCGAAAGCCGACTACTTAAGTAGGCATAACCCCTTAAGTATCCACGTGAATGCATCAGGATTTACATGCAGGTGCGATTTCGTCACGGATGGCGGGGTTCGCAGTGGATGGAGGTGGTCGAAGGGAAATACACCAATATTCTGACCTGTCGATTTACACTAAAGATTAGGCGGCTCGTGCAACGTAGACGCTGGGACGGAATATTCAGATATGCAGCCGAAAGGTCCCGCGTTTCACGTGGCGTTCCGCAATATTGACTTTCGTGACTCGCGACGCTCCTTTTCAAAAGAGATTGCTGGCCAAAAGTGGCGATTATTCAGAGATTTTTGTCGCCTTCTATATCGGGTGAAACGACCCGGTTGCGAACGTATATAATTCGTGACCGAGCGGCCTACCCAAAAGAAAAATTCCTTACGGTGATTCCATCGAGTCAGGACGTAGTCTTTCGGAACCCACTCTCACTTTCGCCCACCCTGTGGCCTGCACGGTGGTTTCCCAGCGAGAGATGAAAGCTCACTCCATCTTGCCTGGTTTAAATGCTGCTATAGAGGAGACTCTGATGCGCAGCGCGTCAGTTGGACCTTATTAAAACCGACACTATCTGTCGCCTTCTATAATTATTATAATCACTCTCTCCTTCGACGCTGCTGCGGATAATGTCGGCTCTCTGATAGATTTGATTGGCCCCCGAGTATCATTGATCGCCGAAATGGCAATATTTATCCGCCGCCCGTCGATGGTGGAGGATTTCAGTTACAGTAGCCACTCCGCTGCATTTCGTTCGCCGACTCGTTTCGATTCCTCCCGCGGCCCCGAAACGATTCAATCCGCAATCGTTCTCGCGAAAATCGACACGTCGAGAGGGTATCCGAGGCCCAATGATGTTTTGGTTTCACGCGAACCACGAATAATCGTAATTAAACGCGGCCGGGAAATTCGTTTCGACGCTGCTCGATGTCGCGCGCGTATCGGTTTTCCCGCGAAATAACGTATCGCGGCAGCGACTCCGCAGCCCCGTTTAATTATTGTCCCCGACGTCGACGCAGGAAAAAGGGGGCGAGTAAAAAACCGGCGGAGGGAATAAACGTCCAAGTTCCATGGGAACCAGTCGCGAGCCGTTCCAAGTTCAAACTGCGCGCGCAGCGATACTGGCCCGGGTACTCGCTAATTGCTCGTTGCGTCTCAATCGAGATCGACTCGCGTTTCTTTCCCCGAGATCCCGCTCCCCAACCCTCCCGCGCGCGCGCGCGCGCTTTTATTTCCTTCGCCGTTCGTCCGCGCGCTTTGTGCGGATTTACCTATGGGCTCGGGTTACGCAACTCGAGCGCGGAAAGTATTGGCAGAGAAGCCCGCGGGAAAGAGAAATTGCAAATGCGATATACGCGGAGTTGGACGGGACTCGTGGAACGAGGAGATTGGAGTAGACGCGGAACAACTCCAAAACTATATTCCCGTGATCAAGTTGATTGGATAGCGAGTCGCCGAACAATACGACGCGTTCCATCAGCGGCTGGAGAAAAATGAAGAAGTCTGGCCCGGAAGTTATGCGATATTGAATTTTAGGGAACACACTTTGCCAACCGCCTGCGACTGGCTCCCGTGGTTTCTATTAATCATATCCTGTTATTCGAGATCTTGCACCACTGGGATGGTGTCCGCGCGTTCTTCAGGAAATCGATTTTAATGGACCAGTTAGAGTAATTTATGTTATTATTATTATAATATTAAGGGGGTATTCTACACAAAAATTCGATTTTTCTTATTTTAGATTTTCTAATAGTTTAGGGTTTCGAAAATATGTCCCTAAAATATTAAGGTGAAATTCTGAAAACTCCCAGAGTTAAGGGGCTTAAGGCCGCAGCGTGGCCGGCAGTTGTTCCCTCGAATCTTGTATCTATGACTGGCAGCAGAGAAGAGAGAGCTGCCCAACATGATTTTTTGAAGTTGAGGAAGGTTTCCTCTACGGTCCTGGTATAGCAGATTAGGGGAAGTTACAGAAATTAGTCATTATCTACCGTAACTTTAGTCGTATAGGTCGTAACTGTATGAAAAACTTTAAACGCGTTTTTCTCCAAACAATTCTTTTAAATCGGGCGCACATTTCTCTCAAAAACTACTGGACCGATTGAGATAAAATTTGACACACATTCAAAGTGAATATGTACCTCTGGCCCGAACCAGAATTATATCAATAGTTTTAATACAACCCCCCACACACCTCGTTTTAGCTCAAGAAAAGTCGAAAAAATCAAATATAAATTTTTAAACAGCAGCGATTTCGGTAACAATGTCCAGACTTGGTTATATCTGGTTCGGGCGATAACTATACTCGTATAGATTAAAAAAAAATCTTTGGTACTTTCATTTCAGATGACTAGGACGGCCGCAATTCGTGCGCACGGTTTTTGATGACATGACCTATGCTTCGGCGTGTAACTTGTACAAATTTGAATATAATGCATTCCAAAAATTTGGGTTGATGGTTCAGACACTACTAAATATGTGTGCAAAACCCCCACCCTGTAGGTGCGATAGGTTCTCCAGAATTAATTTCCAAATATCACCTTCAGAAACGAGTGTCTAGACTAGAATACCCCCTTAATTTATATAATTTGGAGCTTTTAGATCGAACGTGAAGTCACTATTCACTTGTAATTAAATTCCACCGTAATCTCAACTCGGTAACTATATCGTTAATGAATCTTCGTACGAAGATATTTTTCCTTCCGTCGGTTTTTATTTCCTCCGTTGCTTCTCAGCCGATTCATACGATGCACATCCAGCGGCATCGAATTGGAACGATGCAAAGAACGTGCGCCAGTACGACCACAAAGGAAACACTGCACGGAGGAGTCCTCCACTCTGTTTCGTGATTCATAAAAAGTATTCTACTCGAGCTGGCACGTTGTGCTGCGCTATGATTCAGTGCAGTCGATCTCCTCGTCAAAATCCGCTCTTTGTCGCTGCCACGTGCACATCGACAATAAGGAACGGCTTAGAATTCTTCGCGCGTAATGTGGCTTCGCTGGCCGACGTTCATCATGCTCGTCACGATTAGGTGTAATTACGTGGCATAGCTAATTTATGATAAACGTGGAGGTCGAGTGTAAATTATTTATCTGTGAAAACCAGATGAAGTTCGTTCGATTCGTTTATCGGAAATACGGTGGTTTCTAAATAAATTTTACTACTTAAAATAATATCCATTCACGCGAGTATGTAGAGGGATTGATTCAATACGCTTTCGCGAATCATGGCTGAAAAAGGATTTTGTCGAGGCAGCAGAATCCTCGTGAAATATGTATATACGCGATATTATTTTGAAGCGACGCTATGCTGCGAGCGGCTGTTCACTCGTTCGTTCACGGAGTATAATTTTTTCATAGAGATCCGCGGATTGGGGTCGGGAGGACGGCTGGTTAAAAATTAACGTGTAATACGTTGCGTCGAGCCGAGCGGCAGCGCTTGTAATTTTCTGCAAAATTTATCCCCCTTTTACAAAGAAATCTGTATCAGAGCGATCAAAGCGCTTTCAAAGTTTTTAGCGAGCCGGCTAAATATCGTTCGCGTCGATCAAAAGGTAACTTCGATACCACGCTGCTTGCTGGCCGAAGAACGTGCGTGCGCGGGTGAGGGAGGAAAACACCCGGCTGGCGAACGAGATAAACTTGTCCCGCTGTAAATTTGCCGTAACTTTTACAGTTCGCTCTCAATCCGATTTCACGTGCGCCGGGTCAGAATGCTTTTTACAAAGTCGCGTCGCGTTGAAACATTATATCCCGCGTTATCGTGCCGATGGATGTGTGCCCCAATTTCGCTGTGTTATGCAAAGGGCGCGTGAACGAAAGCAAGTTAATCTTGTTTGCGGTGGGAGAAGTGTGCACAGTAATCGATCTCGCGGTCATGTGCTTACAGAAACACTAATAGAGTAATAAGATTGGTTGATCCTTGTAAAGTGTCTGATATGGTTATCTTTAGGCGTTGAAAATATATGGGGAAAGCGGTTATCTCGAGAATTTTCAGGTCGTAGGAGTGCCATGCAGTAGGGACAATTATCTTTTAGATAGAGGTGTTATCTTTAGGTCAACTTCGTTTCTTCTTCTAATGAAATTTATGCCCCTTTTTTTTATCTCAGATAGAAAGGGCGTTGTAGGACGTATTTCACCATGCATTCCTTATTCGAAAGCCCTAAAGATAAACCCACGTTTAAATGTCATCAATCAAGCACTTTCTACTTCCATCGAATTATCGTTAAAATTCTCCGAAGACTCCCACACAAAGCATAATTATATTCACTATAAGATAGAGTGACCAAGGCTTGAAAACTGTTATAATATCGATTTCGCTTCTCCAAACGGTTATGAAGAACCTTTATTCTGAGTAACTGTTATGAAGAACCGAAATTTCCAACTATTATCTGTTTCGGTTACGGTTCCTATTTCCCTCCTCATATCGGTTCCATAACCGTTATTGTTTCGGTTCTATATCGGTTCCGAAACGGTTCTAGAATCAATTCTTGTATTGACTTTTCCCTAATTGACATCATTAATTGAAGGCTTGGATGCAATAAGGGGACTAGCGCTCGGAAATGGGAAAAATTATTGTCCAAACGCTAAGAAATATTGAAAAATTAAATGTTGTTAAACTGTATTTGAAAAAATATAGTGTTGTAATGCTCGTCACGACACACATTTTTCTATTTACAGTTTGTTTATCCAATCATTTCTATTCGAGCTAAAAATTACAAGTAAAAAATTTGTCATCGTCCAAAATCAATATTTCTTTAAACATAAATTGCGATATCTTGAGTAAATATTAACGGATCGTTTTGTGACTTGAACTGTAAAACTTAGAAAACTCTCGCGAAGCCGTAAAATGTATGCACAAAACCCTTATGTTAAAAAATGTAATAATATTTAATTAAAAAGTAATACTGGACATAACCCATGTTTTTCAACGTTCGCCGTTAGAAAGTATCGAGGCAATTTTGAGATACTTATAACTTGCAGCGACAAAGTTTTTCCTTAATATACAAGGAAGATTTTCACCAATTCTCACACTGATTAATAAATAATTGTAGAAGTTATGACGGTATATATAAATCTCGCGCGCCACCAACAGTCAACAGCCGCGTATAATGCCCTATTTAGCAGTTTTTGCATCCGCGTTGACAGTTGGCGCCGTGCGAGAATTATATATATCGTCATATCTTCTACAATTAGTTATTAATCACTGTGAAAATTGGTGAAAATCTTCCTTGTATATTAAGGAAAAACTTTGTCGCTGCAAGTTATATGTACCTCAAAATTACCTCGATACTTTTTAACGGCAAACGTTGAAAAACATGGGTTATGTCCAGTATTACTTTTTAATTAAATATTATTACATTTTTTAACATGAGGGTTTTGTGCATACATTTTACGGCTTCGCGAGAGTTTTCTGAGTTTTATGGTTCAAGTCACAAAACGATCCGTTAATATTTTGGACGATTTTGGACGATGAAAAATTTTTTATTTATAATTTTCAGCTCGAATCGTAATGATTGGATAAACAAACTGTAAATAGAAAAATGGCATGTCGTGAAGAGCTTTACCACACTATATTTTTTAAAATTCAGTTTAACAACATTTAATTTTCCAATATTTCTTAGCGTTTGGACAATAATTTTCCCCATTTCCGAGCGCTAGTCCCCTTATTGCATCCAAGCCTTCAATTATTGTAGCTACAAATTACCCCAACATGTGCATACCTACTTTTTACAAAATCCTTATAGAAACAGGAGAAACTTTTAACTTACTATTCTAAATAATACCTATACGGTGTGTGAATGTAAAAAATATGTAACTGATTTATTTATTTCAACGCTTTATTAGAAATCAATGATACGTATAAATAAATGTTTCTCCTTCTTCTATAAGGATTTTGTATAAAATATGCACATATACAGTAATCTGCAGCTCCAATCATTAATGACATCAATTAGGGAATAGTCGAAACAAGAATTGATTCTGGAACCGTTTCGGAACCGATATGGAACCGAAACAATAACCGAAACGTATTACATGGGCAACG
The DNA here is from genome assembly GCA_910592295.1 of Andrena haemorrhoa. NCBI lineage: Eukaryota > Metazoa > Arthropoda > Insecta > Hymenoptera > Andrenidae > Andrena > Andrena haemorrhoa. Next base: position 3,701,661 of record OU342944.1, on the reverse strand, counting down.
TTCATTCACTGGGGGTGTTCATTTACTGGACAGGTCACCCTACCCGCCCCTAAATCGAATGTTTGTCAACTAGACTTCTTCTTTCAGCACATTCTCGCTTCTCACAAGAAACCGAGCTGCCCGGGAAAGCTCACACCGTGCAATATTCCGCTCGCAATTAATGAAGAAACCTGTACACCAGAGCGAAAACACATTGCCGTGAAATCGCGCTCGCTCCTTCAACCCTCGCGGACGCGGACCTTAACAAATACTTGAACCTTCGAGACCCACGATTTTGCAGGCGAAGTACGCGCACCCTGGTTCGCAGAAATCAATACTTTTTTTTTCTTCTTCTCAGCCGTGCGCGTCGACAGAAATTCTCACGCCACGCGCTCCTCGCGACTTCATTTACCCTGCACCAGGCTCTTTCTCTCTCCGTTTCCCGTTCATTATTCGAATTTCGCCGTACAATTCTCGCGTGACACGGTTCCCTCGAAAAGGGAGAGAGCGCGCGCGAAAAAGGGAGGGGTGAAAAAAAACGGGAAGGGAAAGAAAGGAAAAAAGGAGGACGCGGCGCGGGTGTCGCGGCGTTAAACGCGAGAGAAACACATCCGTTGGCTTTCGTCGACGGTGCTGAAGAGAATCGATACCGCGGGGCAACGGATTTAAAATGGAATTAGAGCAATTCATTTCCCGCTTCCTCCCGCGAGTTTCCAGCCTGCTTATTTGCTGGAATCTTTGCTCCGCGTAATAGACGGTCGTCCGCGAGCATCGGGCGGCCGTTGCGACTGGCCTCGTTCCCCTCTTCCTCCGCTTTTCTTCCCATCCCCGCCCTCGTTCTTTCTCTCCCCTCCCGGGGCTCCTTTTCATCCCAGCGGCAAAATTCTCCGACCCGTTTTCCAGCCGTTGGAAAGCGCGCGCTTGCGTGGGCGGAGAGGCGCGCGTTAATGCGTGAACACGTCTCCCCGCGTATTAAGGCCGCGCGCACCTCTTTACAATCCTCCTGTTCCGCGGGCCCCGTATTAAAACACTTTTGCCGGCTGGCAATCTTCTCCCCGGCGTCTATTGAAACACGAGCTCCGCGGAGTTTCGCCCCGTTCGCAGGCCATTCAATGCGTGCTGGCGGATCTCCCTCTCAGTTACCTTTACATTACTTGTGGGGCTACTTGTAGCCAGACTCGAGTTTGCGCTCGTTAGTTGACCTCCCCCGTGCTCGGTAAGAATCGAACTTGACAGCTGCTCGGGGAATTGGTGCGTTGCAAGATAGAGCCTTGACGAGTTGGTCATCCTTTGAAGACGTTTCGCAATGTCTGAGAAACGGTCCATGCGCCTGTTACGAGCCGAGGCTGAGGGCAAAGAGATTGGCGGCAGCGAGGCCGAGGATCGAATTGTTTGTTAGAGTTTGTTAGTAACGGACGAACCGGTGCCTGGCTAACACCGGGAGCCGTTATAAGGAGGTGGGAAAGCGTGGACGAACCGGTGCCTAGCTAACACCGGGAGCCACTAGGAGGTTGGAAAGCGCGGACACACCGGTGCCTGGCTAACACCGGGAGCCACTAGGAAATGTTAATTTGGCCTCGTAACTTTATAATTTGATACACCTTGAGCGGTAAAGATTTATCTATGTGGGCTAGTCTCGAACAGGTGGTTCAGATAATGATTGATTCGAATAAAAGAACTCTGATTGCGAGTAGAAATAACTAATTATATTCTAATAGCTCGGTTCATATAATTGTTTGAATGTTTAGTTGTCGCGGTACCTAAGTCCACCTCTCGGTTTTGACGCACTGAGAAATGCGGGGTCTCAAAGACTTTAATAATTACAACGCCTATCAGCAACACTGCGAGCTTTGTGGCTTAAGTTGAATTAATACTTGAAAGAGAATGTTACTTGATCTCACGAGCCTCTTTCATCTAAACGTAGTACACTTGAAATGAGCCCCCGAGTGTGGATTCGTGGCCCTTTTTATACGGCGAAATTCGGCTAGAAAGTAGCGGGGACATGAATACCTTCAATTGAATATTAGGTTTTCGGGGAAACTCGGTTGCATCGCACCACTGCCGGAAACGCTGACCCCGCCGGGTCCCGTGCATCCCGGACACCCGAAAGGGTTAAAAGTTCAAAGACGGGTCTGCGTACGTAACGCTCCTCAGAGTACATGAATATCCTAAATAATAATTCCAATAAATGAGAATGATATCGGCGCGTTGGTTCGGTCAGTTAACTGATATCATTCTCATTTATTGGAATTATTCTATAAAATACGGTCGAAATTCTAATTATATTATTTAATATCCTAAATAGTTTCTCCTGAAACACATTTATCCGAACCCTCAATTATCGTAATACACCATTGCAGGCTCTGGAACGCAGTTTCCGACAATAGAGGAGCCCCATCAACAAAGCAACCCCTCCCCGATCCTGCAGTCGCAAAGACGCAGGGGAATCTCGGCGGTGACGATAATAGCGCGGTAAAATTTCGATTTCTGGCATTGTACCGCGGCTAAGAGGGAGACGAAGATTCGCCTTAGCATTTGCCAAAGGATTCGGCCCCGGGGGACGCAATATTCCGCGGGATATGTGGGTCGTGAAACGTACGAGCGAGGACAGTAAGTGGAGTTCGCGTGTGCACGCGGGAAGATCGACGAGTCGGAAGCCACGGGGATAGAAAAGAGTGCGGCTAGGCGGCAGGGGTTAGGCGCGTGGGGGAGCGGGATCTAAACGAAAGGGGTGAGGAAACAGTCGGGGGAGTATAAGATAAACAGAGGGGGAGAATGTTGATCGTGGGGGCGAGTTTCGCGATGTCGAATTCGTGGAAACGCGTCGCAAAGCCCAGAGTTCGGCGCACACTTCGTTTTGAACTCCTCCTCGCAGTTTCACCGGAACCGCCGCGCGATCCCCGAGCGAGCCGGGATCACTTTTCGACCGGGTCGCGCATAAGCTCCCGTCTTCGTCGTCCCGCGATTCGTCACAGACAATGACGAATTCGGCCGCGAACGCAGCCAGCCACGGTCGCCGGTGGTTTATGACGCTCGTATCCGGCCCCGCGGTACGTCGGCTTCGCGGTTCCGGGCCATTTCCAAAAGTCAACCGTGTATTTAATTACGGCCGACGCGTCGTAATGAACGACCGTGAAAGTGGCCTCATATCGAGCAGCCGCGGCGAAATTATTGCGCCACTTGACACGCCTCCGGAGAAGGACTGGCGGGTGTATAAGGCTGAATCAACTGTTCAGACAGTCGGACATCTGATTTTTTCTCTCGTTATATTCTTTCACCAGGGTCCCAGGAGAATTCAACTCGCGACCAGGAATAGACGGAAAGGAAGTGTCCTATTTAAGAAAAAAGGAAGGGAATGCCTGTTTACAGAGATTTTTCGTGTTCGAGTTTTATTTCTTTAACGTGGAAGTTTATACCTCGGTCCAGTCTTCGCGCAGATGCCTTACAAGAATTTATTACAAGCCTTTTTCGAACTGTATCGAAGTTTATCCGGGAACATGGCGGAACAGGAACTTTTATGGTTGCCGTTCGTTTTTACAGCCCAATTTTGACACAGGTTGGTTTAGACCTAAAGACGGAGAATCCGGGGCAGACCTCGCGGCTGCTTACTGCTGAACATCAACGGAGAATCATTCTCTCTGGATCGAAACAGGGAATTCTACATTACAGATGTTTTTCATGCCTGTAGCAATCTCTTCGCGCGCCCAGCGGAACGTTTATAAGAGGAATGGCCTGGGAGGGACATATTTTACGCGCGCCTTTCAGCAACGACTGCCGTGCACGAAATCTTCTCGACAAAAAGTATCATCGAGTGTAGCGCGAGTTTAGTTAAGTCGAACTCGCCGGAACTTTTATAGTTTTGGAGCACAGCGCCGCGCAAGTATCGCGTCGTGGAATTTCGTCACAAGTTCCAGGCAGTTATCCCCACACGCCACCGTGGGGAAAATGGTTATAGTGTGAGGGAAAATTGTCTGCAGGTTATAAGGGATCCCGCGACACCACACTGACGCTTCACGTATAGCAAAACGGCGATGAATATTCACTCAGGGGAGGAAATTTAAGAACCCTCTCGTACGCCGATTGGTTAAAGAGTTTGTAAACCACGAGGCATCAAATTCTCATGATTTCGCCGTAAATAAAAAGGGAACATTCGTGATTAAAAAGGGGAGGATTTTACGCAGAACAGGAACGCGAATTTTGACAAATGTTTTTCCGCACAGAATAACCAGATTTACCGCCAATGTTATGATATTTCTGGATGCTGAAAGTTACGGTTGAAACTGGGTCAAAATCGCGGTGTACAACCTGGAAAATATGCTGGGACAGCTTCCCCAGGAGCAACTTTGCAACAATATGAAACGCTTTCATGCGTGCAGCCCTGGTGGAAATTCCGTGAACGAGGTCTGCTGCAAACTTTTCAGATCAAGTACCAAGACTCCAATATTATTATTCCATATCTTTCAATTTATCGTTTCGTCATTTTTTTAATTCCCGCGAGACAATCGTCCGCGGAAGCCGCGGACGCGATTCCGCAATTCTCACCTGGACGATCGATATTAATATTTTCCCTGGCCGTGATTGTCATTGATTTCGATCTGCAAGCCCGTTACCGCGATCGCGTCTCAGTTGCGAGGGGATCCGCCGCGACCGGTTCATTTTTCCGCTCGCGACCAATGATTTATGACGTTCCGTCGATTCGTAATATTAACCAGCATGATGGATATCCGTTGCAGCGCGGCTGCTCGTAATTATATTCGACAGCCATACTGGGAGACACTTCCTCTTCGTTTCTCCTTAATTAGCAGAGCCGATTATACGCAAACATCACCGTTGCGCGTGGCCGCCTGAAAAAAAAACGTATAAATTGAATCGGGAGAAAGAATGAAATCCCCTCCGGCCGAGGACCATTAATATTCGTCCACGAAAGAACGGCACTAATTTTCGCGCCCCCCTGAGTGCCTCATCGGCGACTCGATGGGGCACGGGAGAACGTCCAGGGTCTCTTAAACAGCTGTAGATTTCGATGACGTGCATGCGCGTCGCGACAGCGCCAGATTAAAACCAATTAACTTAAATAAGGCAGCGTTAATAGTGCCTGGAAATTGAAGCATTCAGGCGACTGCAGAGCAGCTTTGAAAACATTACCGGATAACCGTTCTAGCCGGCGCAGCGGCCCCGGAGTCTCTCACTTTCTCGGGGCCGAAATTAAAGAAAAAGTATCTCCATTCAGGCGCTGGTAAAAGGACATCCGCGTCTTTCAGCGGAAGTCAGGATCGGCGGGGGGGAGGGTTGGGGAATCGCGCAAGTTTCCGTGGAATCTAACCTACATTACGCGAATTGTGTTCGCGGGGCATTGTCGCAGTTTATCGGGCCACCGGAAAACGCGGCTATACGAGATTGTTGCATTTAAATCCGTCGGATTGGCCCGTCCGCCTATTCTGACGACGGGAAGCGAGCCGAGCGCAGGAGCAAATAAACTGCGCGATTTTGCATAGCGAGCGGGGAGGGGTTCTTTTCGGTGCCTGGGTACGCGACAACTTCTGGAATCGTCCGATAAGCAAAGATAGGAATGCGGGAACAGAGCTGCGCTCGGGAACTAACATGCATCTGGAAATGGTAATGTTTATATTGTTATTTGCCGAGATTCGCGTATTGGAGCGCAGCTTGTACAACCGAACGAGCCTGTTGCCAGGGGAATAAGATGGCTGACAGAGTTTCGCAACAAATATCCCGACATCGAACTGACTGCATTCGATTAGCTAACAATATTCCGTGTCTCTGTATGGGTCAGTCTGAGACGGTGGGTTGATCCGTGACTAGGGTATACGATCCCGGGATCCCGCGATCCCGGCTGTTTTTTGGATTCCAAATATCCCGGGATTTTATATAACTAATCCCGAGAATTTCGAGATTGTTTAAAAATGTGAATTCTTTTATGAACACCTGAAAAATATAAAAGTAAACAGAATAAATAAACATAGTCATTTCATAATAATGACAATGATAGTAACAATGATTTATTTAAATAATAATATTAAGTCGCATATAACTACTTAAACTACTACTTAAACTAATTAAACTAAATTGTAGATATGTACTTTAGGTGCTTTGCTGCTTCTTTGTTCGCATTTCCAAAAATCCTCATAATGGTTTACTGATATTATTTACCTATTGAGACTTTATTATTCTTCATTGTTCTACTGTTTTCATTGTTAAAAATGATTTTGGCTTATGTTTCAGACCAATGATAGAAAGTATGTTTGTTTACTTTAAATAAAGATTTAGAATTTTAACGCATAATAAATCATTATCAAATTACTGAAATTTTGCATTACCCAATCCCGGGATAGTAAATAATGACCGGGATTCTATTCCCTATCCGTGACACACAGAAATCCACCTGTCCGATCAAGTGGCACAATTCTAATTTGCAAAATGTAAATAGCCGCGTACGTTGGCGCCGTGGATTTACTGTTCTACTGCGCACTGGGCAAAAAAGCCGAAGGAAGATCAAAGCTGCAGCAGGTCGGGAGCCGAATGTAGGGGGAAAAAAAAGGGGTGTTCGGACGGAGAATTAAAGATAGGAGGGAGGGAAGGGCGTGAGAGAGTAACAGAGAGACGAGGGCAGGTCCCTTTTCCATTCAGTCGAATCGTTATGAGTCGTGTAGGTATAAACTAGCAGTTCGATCAGACGTGATGGCGATATACGGCACGATATTGCGAGAGGATAGCCCGAAGAGGAGAGTATCGATATGGAATGTTCCCTCATCCTCCGCCTCTTCCTCTCCCTCTCGCTCTCCTCCCTTCTGTCCCTCTGCCTGTCCTTCTCCGCAGCTCGCACACCCCCGCGCTCGCCCTCTCTCTCCAGCCACTTCGGAACTTTGAGAGTGCTCCAGAGAAGGTCAACGATCCCTCCGGGGATTTTCAGAGATCTGGCGACTGAAACCACCGGTGGGATTCGTCACGACTCAATTCGCCGGCGCGCGAGATGGTAAAAAACGAATCGATTGAACCGGAGGTGGGTGTACGTGGCAGGTGAGGGGCTTCCATGCGCGGCAACAGTTATTGGGGCCTGGAATCTAGAATCCCGCCTTGTGTTCGTTTGCCTTCAGCCTCCGCGCTTAGTTACGCTTTCCGAGGGATGATAACGGTCCCGCGAAAGTGGGATTTTAACGTGACGGGGCCGTTGGAAGCATCGGGTTCTCCATAAATTAGCTACCGGCATCGGAATATCACAGCGGAGCGCGTTACACTTGCGTGAGCCAGCTGATCGAGCTCTTTCAGAGCGGATAGAGACTGTCTGTCCCGGCACTGTCAGCCTCTCCTTACCTCGCGCGCCCTGAAACAATGCCGAAGTGGCTCTTTGATTTCCTTCCGGATGTTCATTGATCCCCGCCGTTCCCACTCCGGCTCGCGGCGCTGAATGAGTGGATCCAAACCACTTTTATCTCCTGTTCATCGAGCGGCGGTGAAAAAGAGATCACTCGACCTAGATTCGTTGTTCCAACAACCCCTCGATACGATTAAAACTTGTCACCCGTGCTCGCCACCGCTGAAATCCGTTTGGATCGTTGTTCTTCTAACGGCAGCAACGCGTTTCACTGACTTCTTTATCCGCGGCGAGCTACGAGAGGGGGGCCGCGCGCTGGTCGACGCGTTAAAAAGTCAGGCGTGGCACGAAAATCCCGGTGCCGCTCGAGTGTTTCGTGCATAAATCGCGGGCGTCGGGAAACTTGTACACTTCGTAGTTTTTATTCCGCGATTATATCTCGTTTCTTCGAGGCGGAATGCGAGGAAACGCGTCTCCGTACGTGTACGTTTGTGTGGGCGCGCGCGCGCGCGCTTTGGTGCAGAGACGAGCGGTGCCGCGCGCGCGTAAAAGTTAAACGCTCCAAGTTTCTCCCACCTTTTTCACGCGAGTGGCTGCCGTTTTTACGAGCCCGTGCGTCCCCATCCCAGGACGCGCGTGTGCTCCTAATGTGAGCAAGTTTGTATACGACCACTCGTGTGCGACTTGGGCTTCTGTAAGCAGACTACGCGGGCCCGCGCGCTTCCTCTTGTACATCTGTCACGGTCCAGGAAAACTTCGGCGTTATAATTTCACCAACCCTGCACGAGACGGGGTGGGGTGACCCTTTGAGCTCTCGCCTGACCGTCGACAATTAACTATGGTGATGATGTCGGTGACTCTAGAATTCTCTACTTAATCTCTGGTCTGTCTAAATATCAAACTGCACCCAATCGATTGCGGTGTAATAACTTCTGGGTCGAACGACTTTTATTAGCGATATTGCAACAAATCAGAGGAGTCTGTTAAATATGTAGAGGAAAGCGGGGTAATTCCGGCCACGTAAGCGGTAAATGCTATAAAATTTGTACAAGTTACACATTTGTTAGTTTTTTTTATATTAATTGATAGTTTGAAGCGTTTAGTTCGTATTAATATGATCGAGAAAGCTTAAATTTACGTTGTAACAAAATTGGGAGCAATAACACAAAAATATGATTGAATGATAGAAAGACTGTTAAATTAATAAAAAATTGTATTATTTTTTTACATTTAAATTAATTAGTACATATATCACAAGTGTATTCTGCACCGGGCCTAAATGTAATGTAAATATAAGCTACTTCTTTTAATTGTTTCTTGAAGAGTAGAATATGGTATTCCAAACAATTGTGCTGCCTTTTGTATGGACATTCTATTCTTACTAATTACCTCCACGGTCTTTGATAAATTTTCCTGGTTCCATTCTGCCTTCTTCGAAATTCTTTTATATGTACGTGGCATCTACGCCAGAAAAAAACAATGTTAAAAGCTGGCTGGAATTACCCCTCACTCTTGGCCGATATTACCACACACCTCATGTTCAGATATTTGAAGTAATACACTGAATTGAATTTCCATATCACCAGAAACCAAATGTGAGTTTGAAAGTAGAAACATTCCTCTTTTTAATGGGATTAATATTAAGAATAATTCATATCTATTCCATGTACTAACTTACCTTGCTTAACAATCGACCACTGTTATAAGATTACGGTGCGAAATAAACGCTCCCGGATGTGTTTGAGACAAAAGACTGCTATCGTCATGGAAACCATGAATATTAGCTCGCCGCATCATTAACAGGCGGCAGTATTATACAGAGTCAAGTTACGCGGTTTTTATTTAAAGAAATAGAAGTGGCCGGAATTACCCCACTTTCCCCTAACATAAAAGTCCCAGGGTGATAGTGAAGCAAATTTTTACGGCTTGAATAATTCTATTACGATCAGCTGTGGCTCGCTTGTTTAATAATCACCGAAACATAAAAGCCAGAGATGAACGCCGAGATATGTTACATTTTTTACAGTCCTCGGTTATGATTAAAAGTTTCGCTATACCGGCTATACCATGTAATATGCACGCGTAGCTCATTTGCATGTTGCCGCTCCCCGAAAACGAAAAGCGCGATCTTCCGATTCCCCGTTCGAATTGGCCGCGTTAAATATGAACCGAACTCCATGGAGCGGTGTTATCATTAACCGGCGTTATTAATTACGCGGCCCGCGACCCGTCCCCGATTTATCGGCAATGAGCAGCAGGGAAGAAAGCGTTAACTAATATGTATAAGCGAAATCGATGGCTCGCGCGGTCCGATCGATCCAGTTTCGGGTGACGCGTACAATTTCCCTCCCGCGGCAAACGCCGGAGTGTGTAAATACCGTGGTGATAAAAGCGGCCGGTGTTCGGCCCAAATTGACCTCGAATTTCGGGGGGCGAAAAAATCCGTAAACGCCAATCCGCGCGGATAATACGCGCCTGTAGGGGCGTCGGTCGCGCCGACGCCTCTTCGCAGCGGAAATTAATTGCCCGCGGCCCGTCAGTTGCACTTTTTGACGATCCGCCGAAACTGCCAGCCAAAATATCTCGTAACGGTACACCGGCCGACAGATCCGCGCAATTAACGCGGCCGCATTGTCGAAGACGCGGTTCGACGGACACGTTCTGCGTTTCAACGGTGATTGAAGTAACGGAGGCTACGGATATTGAAGATTAATCTGCGTGAATGAACCATCTGTGAAACACTTCTCCGCGAACCGGAACCCGCAATTTCTTAATCGTAAAACGCAGCGACGTCTGGAAAGGTGTTGCACGTTCCTGGACCGTCCCTTAGAGCAGTGATGAGCAACCTGCGGCCCGCATTTGTTTCAATCATAAATCTATGTCAGGAATAAGAAATTCACCCCATAAATTAAAATTCTTTGATTAGTGTATTAATTAACTCTATAATGCACATGTAAATTAAAATTACACCATTGCACACGTTAGGCCTCACAGGCTCATATTTCCAAATCTGGGAATGCATTGGTGATTTTGAGAAAAGGAATATTTTTAGACTGCACGTAATCTATTGCACTCAATCTTTATTAAGAAAAATATTTAGAATAAAATGAAATACTGAACAAATATCTGTTTAACACTACGTCAGATTCATCGTTATCTGAATCTTCTTGAATAAATATTGAACAGGCTTACAGGAAGCTGCATGAAATATAGTGTGACTTTTTTAAAAGGTCCTTTTTATATGCATTTAAATGTACACGTGAGCCTTTCAGGTACAGTCGAACCTCGATAACTCGAATCTCAAGGGAAGGGAAAATCTTCGAATTATAGAGGTTTCGGCTTATCGAGTTTTCGAGTAAGAGAGGTTCAACAAACAAGAATTCGACTTATAGAGGCTTTGTGCGACTGTTAATTTTTCGATTTGTGAAGCTATAAAGCAAGACAAATTCAAGTTTTAAAGGTCAACAAAATTGTTTATTGTATATCTACCTATAATCAAATACACCTACAACTTATGTACATACTACATATATACCAACATATATAAAAATAATTATAACACATTTTATGCTCGAAATATTACTCTTTATTACATATTTTAAAAAAAACGATTTTGCTTTGTGCTAGTCTTTTAGTGTAAAATGGTATTGTGAATCAATAGCATTTTTAATCGTGAATAACGCAGAGAAAACATTTTCCTCAATATTTTGAGACCTTTCTGCAAAATTTCGTAATACATATGTAGAAGTAAACTTCGACTTGCAGAGGTCGGAGTTCTTCTAAATCGAGTGGCAGAGGTGAAATACATAATTTAACATGCAAAACATAGTTCGAGTTAAGGAAGCTTTATTTCGAGTTGCAGAGAGGCATTTACAGCGGAGCTGATGGGAATGAAACAAAATTTCGTCTTACAGAGGTTTTCGAGTTATCGAGGTTCGACTTTATTAGGTTTCCACTTTTGGCCCACTACTGGCCAAAGGGTGCTCATCACTGCCTCAGAGACTCTTCCGTAGAAACAGTATCGACTGTATTGTCTAGTTTCTGTGTTGACAAAGAGACTCAAGCGTTAATGAAGAAAAACGCATAATGCTTATCAGATCGTTCAGCAGCGACTGGTCTCGGAAGTGGAGAGCTCGTGGAAGTTGAACGGGTCCCGTTTGCACGATCGCGACACCTCGGTTGCTACCTATCGCCGCCTATTGCAGCCCGGTCTCTGGCCTTGTTCTAGCCTCACCTAGCCATCGAGACGCGCACACCATGTCCGGTGTATAATGCAGCAGGCAAAGCCAAGAGTCATTTATGCCGCGGGAGGATGTGGGAACACGGGGCAGGGTGAGAGGGTGGGTGAACGACAAAGGTGGGGCAACGTTTGAATCCCCAGTCACGTGTTCGCCCACACTCATTCATTTGTTCGGCGACAGTGGTGCTCAACCGACCGAGTGGGAGGCTGGGCCACCCATCCAGTGGATATGGGTCAATCGTACCTCGCTTCATTTGCGTATATTAGCCCGAACGGCGGTCGAGGCGATCGCCGTGACGCATTCGAGGAAGAGTTATTCGTATGGTCGATATAGAATGTAGCGATGGAGCTTTTATTCTGTTGATTCAAAGGGGTGACAGTTTGTTTCATTGCTTCAGCTGATTGGCAACGGCGATTAAAAAGCAATTCAGCCGCATTTCTGGCATTCAATTGGAGCTAGTTACGCAGAAAGCTACCAACCCCCAAAATGACCAAAAATTAGTGTAAATACAGTATGGATCCTGTCATTTTCTGATCTTTATTTTGCAAAAAATTACCAACCCATAGGACAACTTTTACATTATACAATTATCCACCACGCCATACTTCCATGTTAGAGTTAAAAAGCAAAAACTACAGAAAATTTGAAACAATATTAATTATTACTCGCTATTAAATAACCCATTTAAAAACATTGTGAAACAACAGCAAGAAATACAGTATACCCAATAGCTTTAACAATTAATATCATCAAACTAAATTCATTGTCAGTTTCAGGGTTGGTAGCTTTTCTGTATATATGTAACTAGGGCCAATTATCGCTGCACAGTAGCTATCGCGAAATACGTTCAAACGTTCGTGGTACTTTTCCTTTACGCAAGTTTCCCGTGTATTTGTCATACCAGAGTACCAAGGATATAATTACACCACTAACACGCGCCAGCGCTCGCGGGCACCGATTCGCGGAATTTCGCGTTTGTCGAAGGCTGCTCGATGAATCGGATCCGCGTATCGAGCGATTCGCGGAAAGAAAGGCCGATTCCATGCCCGATATTTCCACCGTGAGCTTACGTGGAAATCGATGATCACGTGCCTCCGTTGATGGGTGTGTCGAAAGATGGATTCGATTTAGCTCGCGGAAGCGACGACGACGGTCGGCGGGAATAACGCTAAAATAATATTAATCGGAACGTTTCGGAATCGCTAGCGCTTAAGGGTGCCCCACGCCTCCCTTTCTCTCTCTATCTCTTCGTCGCTAGATTTATCGTTAAATCACAGCCACATAAATTTACATGTTAACTCGCGCACGTGCGACGGTAAATCAAAACTTCGGGGCCGACCCTATTGCGACGAGCACGGACAAATTTCCCCCGGGCGATATTTATGAGGATATTTTCGAATTAACGCTTTTACGCGGATTGCGCGACTAAACTGCCGTTCGCCCGGGCGAAATTAATCGACCAGCCGCGACGATTCCAAGCGAGGACCGCAGCCCTCTAACCTGCCCTTTCTTTCTGTTACAGGTGAGTGTGCGAATCCTTTCTCCGCGCACGTCGGGCACAGAAACGGAGCCGCGGACGGCCGAGACGGTGAGTTCTCTGTGTATTTCGGCCCGTCGCGGTTCGAGAGCAGCGAGTCGGAGGGGCACGTAGCTGGGGGAAAAGAGGGAAATCGATGGTGAAATCGTGTGTGCCCGCGCGGCATTCAGAAAGGGACGCGTTCGCGATTACGCGGTTATAAAGGACTGGATAGGGTGGCTGGAACGAACCAAATGGAAATCCTGATTTCATTCCAAGACGCGCAGTCTACGAGGAAGAGAGCCGGGGGGGAAAGTAAGGGTGGGTGCCGGGCAGGGGTGGTCGAAATGCAATTTAGACGAGCGCAAATATAGATGTCAAGATGTTTACTATTAGTTGGACGCGGTCCAAGTCTACCTAGCTCGCTGGATTTCCGTATGCGACCCTTGTACTCCTAGGCCATTCGGTGTATGCGCCGCTTTTAGGTGTCGTTAACCGGAAACGGCGATTGGAATAAAAGCTTGTAATTGCCTCTTTCGGCGGTCTCTTAAGGGGTGCCATTCCGTTCGTCTTTATCGCGTTGCGTTTCCCTCTTGAATTACTCGATGGGTGCGCGCATTGCGAGGCTGCTGTTTGGCCGTTCAAGTTCTTCCTGATTTTCGGCTCGAAGCTTCAGTAATCGTAACTAAGTAATTAGCTATCGTCAGCGATCTTCTCTGCGAGATAATATACAGTAAGAAGATACAAATCCGAATGTTCGAATCCATTTAGTCGTTCGCCGAATAGGGTGGAGAATGTTGTTGCGGGGAAGATGTCGCTTTTATTGGCCAATGCCAAGGTTAATAATAATTCCGCCGAATGGACGGAACGATCGCTTCCGTATCAGAAGCCGCTATGTTCCCTGGGAACTGCGAGTCTCCTCGCCCGCACGTTCCGCAGCCGTACGTAAGATGACAGTGCTTGTAACAATGCGACGTTTCCGATTTTAAGGCTTTCGATACTATAAATTGGCTGGGTCCATTATCGTTCCCGAGCGGTTCGAGTGCGATTCGAAAGAACAACGCAGGTCCTTCGGTCGAGGGTCTCCGGAGAGATCTAGTCCTTTTAGTCGAGGGGATGAGGGCAGGAAGCCAGCTCGTTCTTTCTTTTTACTCGGCAGCTCGTGGCTCGCCTTTTCTCTCCTGGATAAACTGTATCTCTCTCTCTCTCTCTCTCTCTCTCTCTCTCTCTCTCTCTCTCTCTCTCTCTCTCTCCTCCTCTCCCGTTCTGGACGAAATCTCGCCTCTTACACAGCAAACAAGTATACCCGACCGCGAATCACCGCGCCTTTATCGCGTGTTTCCCGCAGAGCGATTTTTGCTCCATTTAACTTTGATTATAAGTCGTCTCGCATTACGCGAGCTTTAGCCCGCAGCTTAAGGGACCGAAATCACGCTCAGGAAATCTACGGAACTCGGGCGCGCATTCCCTGCCTCTGTGTGCTCGAGAAATCTACCGTGGCTAAAGACTCCGGCTGCTATCTCGTTTGCGCAACGGGCATCTTTAAGGGAGGATTTTCGGTGTGCTCCGCCCCAGCTTCGTTGCTCAAGCATTTATCGTGGAAAGGTGCTCCCCCGCGACGAGTTATTCGTAGCTCGCGCGCGACACGAAGGGCATTCGGGCAGGGACCCGGTCGCTCTGCATTTCGTCCGGGCGCGCGCGGCCGTCTCAGCGGATAATACATAAATATTGGCTCGAAATTTCCGCGTCAGTTTATTCGCGATTGACTCGTTCGAAGGAAGTTCCATCCGTTCTGCTTGATCCTCCAGCAACCAGGTCAAAACTTTCGTACGGTTAGATTTCGCTGAAACCAGTCAGGACCGAACTTCGCGGCGCTCTATCTTCAATTCTCCACCGAACCGTGCATGAAGAATCGCGCGTAGAAGTTGACTCGTTACGAACAATTGTTTACTCCGTCCTGGCAATTTTACATTGATCCTAAGTCCCGCCATTGGGAGTAGAACATTAGTATGCGACACTAGCGGTCAGCGCGCGAACTAGTAGTAATGGCCGATCCGAGTACACTATTTATTGCGGTCTATCAATTTTCACAGTATCGACGAACTGTATGGAGAAAAAAAATGTTGTGTAACAAATTGTAACGCTACAGTGAAAAATAATCACGATTTAAGTTTTCATAAAAGTGCGAGAAAGTGAGGCAAATAAAATTGTCCACATTACATACAATTGCATGTTCCAAAATTGTGTCTAAATGTATTGTCAACATTTTTACTCAAAGAAATAACTTTGAAAAAACTTTTATACTACTAGATCCATATAAACATATAGTAAAAGGTATACTTACGTCGTCCATATTTGTTTTGTCACACTAGCGCCACCGTTCCCACGGTGGTAGATTCGTTTGTCAATAAGTTCGTCCAGCATTAGAGATGGAGTGCAAAATCACTAACAGTGATTTATCACCGTGATCGCAGAATCACGATCACGGTCGTGATTTAACTTAAATCACGACCGTGATTTAATATACATTCATAAATAGTCAATGTATGCACGCATTGATTTGATTGGCTAAAGTATTCAGATATACATTATACTTTCTAACTAAAGGGAAGAAATATTCGTTAATTTAAATAGATCAAGAACGATTACATTGGTTCAAAATATACAACTAAGTTTCTATAAGAACAGTGAGGACTTGAGAATGTTTTGAGATAAATTAGAAATTGGGGTTATGTGGCGCGTGCAAAGAGCAGTTATGCTCTCTTCCAATCAGAAGCAATCACTGTTCTATCTGCACCAATCAGAAGCGATCACGAAAATCACGGATCACTGTGAAAAATCACCGTGATTGGGAACGAACGTGATCGAATCACTCGTGATTCACAAATCACGGTTCTAGCCAACACTATCCAGCATCAACACAAGTTGAGGCACACCTGCACGTCAATTCTCTTAATCCAGATCAAACACTCCTTGCTACATGAATTACCATCAGTAATAGGACTTCCACGTAAACCCCCTTCGACCTCCACGCATCCGTGTAATTGCGGAGCACATCTGACACGCGTTTCTCACGAGTATCGCGTAAAAACACAAGGAGCGCGGTACCTACTCGACGGCCGTTTCCTGCATTCGCTTCCTCCACGACCGTTTTCGCCGTATTGAAACGCGTAGGCCGCGTCCCGACTCTCATGAGCGCATTAAATACGTCTTCCTCTGTTATCGCGAACGCGGCACGTTCATCAGCGCTCGCGCCCGCCCGCGCGCGCCCAACTTTGTCAGATCCCTGACCCACGATAAGAGGTCTGTCCGGAGCGAGCCTGCACCCGGTATAAATATCTTTGAGCCGTTACTCGAGAACGCGGCTCGCTCGCGCGCGCGCTGATCTTCCTCGCGGTATTTCCGCGTGAAGTAAATTTTCCCGTGCCCGGCAGGCAGGCGAACGGCGATCGTGCGTAAGCGTTCAGCCTCGGCTGGCGGATCGCGGCCGGAGCCACGTGTGGGCCCCTTGCGTCTGTGCACGGGTGCACAATCGCACACGCGATGCGCGCACGATGCAGCTCCGCTGTTGCGCTACCGCCGCGCGCTATCTGATCGCTCGTAACAGCCTCGACGGACGATGCATCCAAATGCGTTCCGCCGGGACTTCTTCTCCTCTCCGCGATCCTTCTTCGCGCTGCCTTCCCCCGGATTATGGAAATCTCGAGGAACTTGAACTGGCGACGAGCTGGTTCACTTAGATGAATTTCAGAGAGGGAAGGTTTGTCTAGCGGCGGAGTGCGAGAAAATTGGTGCTTCGTGTCTCTGTCTGGCTCGCTTCGATATTCGCCGGCCACCCCTTGCCGTCTCTCCACGCTCCTAGTTTTCGATTATGAAGATTTGCGAGGTCTAGTGTGGCGGGGGCTAGTGTGTCTTCCTGGGGTTTCTTTTGCCCAAGTCTCTTCAGGTATCATTGTCTTCCTACCTCTACATTTCGTCATCTTTCCTCGTTGGAAAATCTTGCCCCGGCAAGTCAATCAGTCCATTCTCTCCGAAAGCTAAGCAGCGAGAATGGCTGAACGTGGGTCAGGGTGAAACTGTCGCAAAAGATAGGAAGCTGTTGACGGCGAGTCCTCGATGGTTGATCCGGATCTCGGGGCTTGGCGGTGTTTACAGGTCGCGGGCGAAGACAACCTCGTGGAAGACTAATGAGATTCAGCTTCCTTTCTTCATTAAGTCACCTACCGCGGCTGGCAAACACGCCGCCGCGCAGTGATCCTCATCCAGCGACGTCTCAAACGTTCAGGAAGTAATTTAACTTGAATCCCCCGACGGTGTCGGTGCCTCGCGGCCAAACGAGCGTTTACCATCGGATTTTAATATACTCTGTTTAATATACTGGCAGGCGAGGACGGGCGCGGTACGGGGAACGGCCTCGTAAAGAGGCGGCAGCGTCGCCGCGCATGTGGAGCACGGGACAATCTTACTCCCGTTACGTAAGCAACGATAAACGTAGTTTGAGCAAGGCGATGAGTCCACGCGAAAGCATCGCGCGGAACGCGTTATCGTCAACTTATCTATGGAAATGCAATACCTTCTTGCAGTGGAACTGCACTCAGCCGCTGCGTTACGTCTTCATGCCCCGTTTACGCGCCTCGAACGGCTAAGGTGCTCAAGGGGTCCTCTTCGCGCGAGGAGGACACCGCTTTAATTCCTTCCTTACGTCAGCTTCTCTTCCATTCCCGATGCCTTTACTTCCCAAGTGTTCCACGCTGTCCCCGGCAGATTGTCGTATTCGACGTGACTCTTGTTTCCCGCAGCTTTTATGCGGGGCAATATTTTCAAGCGAAGTTGTTAACTATCAAGGCGTGGTAGAAGAACACTTAACTTGTCACTCGAAATTGCGAGGCGTCAAGTTTTAGCCGCTGAGTGTTCCTGAACGCTTGCTTAAACTTTCAAACTGCATTCCGCTAACCAGGATACGCGTACGCGCGGAGGAGCATCCCCAAAAGATACCTCGAACGAAGTGCATCAACGGGCCCACATTTATGCGGAATCTTTTTGAAATATTCTATGTTAACGAGGCGAGCCGAGGGTGTGCTTCCCAAAGCCGGATGAAACATTTATAAGCGTATCGTGTAACACCCGATATTTTCATAACTCCGCAGTTTCCACGGAAACTGCGCGTTCTGCGGCTTCGTGGCTCCAATAGTCAGATCCGTGACTACTTGCTGTGCGGAGGGCAGGCGGCCGTAGGGCACTCGGGGGCATTTGATAGAGATAATTGCCTCGTTACTGGGCCGCTATAGCAACATGCACGACGCGATAATATGCTGTCGATCAAAGCCAACGGACAGCTGATCCCGTTCCACGGAAAGGCGATCAGGTTGTCCTGTAGTTGGGGTATTTAACCAGGCAATGATCATATGTAATACCATCTCTTGGCCGAGTGTCTCTTCGTTTTCATCTGCTACTCAAATTCTCCGCGGGCCTAGTCCTCCGCTGATTTCCCATGCGGCTGGCGAGGCCGGTGGATCCATACACTCGTCGAGGAAAAACTCACGGTGACAAGCAAACACGATCATCATCCGCGTCGTTCGTATTTTAGTCGACCGACCATTAGTTCCCCTTTCTCTATTGCTCGCTCTATCGCGTACACCGAATCGCACCGGCACTGGCAAAAAGTTGGGATACGCTATCGGGCCGCGTCGGTTTTGCAAGGACTCGCTTGTGTTTCGCGTATTTTCACAGTTCATTCCGCGTCGATCGTCATCGCCTGAAAAAATTCAATTTCGCGTCGAGCCCCGGCGTATTTATCCCAGCGCGGGAACGCGGAAAACGCTCCTCCACACGGAGGCAGGCGAGGTTTATACAGATGAACTTGTCGCTGCACGGTTTACCTTTGCCGGCTATTTCTGGCACCATTTACTGTAAATCATCGGCCGGTGTGATCCGCTCCGTTTTTACTCCGCCTGCTAAAGTACCGCCGGATATATCCGATTACGTTTGATCGCATCTTTGAATTTATTTTCAAGGCCCGTCCACTGCACCAGGAATACGTATCCTAATAAACGGATTTTCGGAATTGATTTAGGACGGCCGCTGCGTCTCCGCGTCAGACTCGTACGATATCTGTTTAAACGCGAGCTTGCGTAGAGATGTCTAGAGACTTCTGTTGAACCGAGATGATGGGCCGTGAGTTACTTGGTCGTTGTTCCTGAATTTATTCCGAAGCTGTTCAAATTTTAGTATCCTCGTGCAGAGTGGACACTCTGATACTCCGATTCTGCTTTGAATTCCGCGAATTTCCTAAGCATCGGCAAAGTGTCGCGACGGCCTCTAGTCGAGCGAGACCTCAAAGGAGGATTTGGAAGTGAATTACACGCCTCGGCGATGTATCGCCAGAGTCGTTCGGTAAATTAACTTAATAGCCAGAGTTATGCAAGTGGAGTCTAAGCCATGTATGTGCGTCAGTGGATTTTATGTCTTCCTTGGAATCGTTTTCAATCCGCCGCAATAAAAGTGGCACGTTCGCGACTTTTCTCTGCTTCGTCTCAAAGTGCACAGACTTCTTATCGACGGAATTAACCTGAATGCAGGAACGTGGAAGAAGGCATCGGTAAATCGTAACCGACGATCGTTAAACTATGCTGTTCCTTCTGAAATTTTCGACTTTTTTTTGGCACCAACGCCGGGACGGTACGTGCGTTGCTCGATTCCAGGCGAAGAACTTGGGTTCAACGTTCGAAAGTGATGGGCGCCGTATAACGCGTCATCGGATCCCTTCGTTCACTTTTACTTTAAACGACCTTTCCTGCTCTGGCGAAAGTCAGGTGATCTACGACTGCGGAGAAGAACTTCCTGGAACAAAGTTACTCCGCCCGTGGCAGGGATCGAGAGTTCGTAGGTTATTACAGAGCGACGGTGTTGGCCGTGGAAGTCGATCGGACGCAGCGATGAACGACAAACTTGCTAAGGGTACGAGTTAGACCCACTTTGCGCGCGTATTTCGGAGGAGGAAAGGTTCGAGTCTTCGGCGAAGATTCTGATTTTAAGTGTCTAGGATCTCGTGTGTACTTCACTCGATCTTGGAGTAACTGGAAGAGGCAACGTGTCGCTATTTCCTGTAAAATATACCTTCGGGTAAGTTGAGGTGAGTCGACGGGGCACGAGAGTTGGCAAAAGCGCATTAAAGTGCAGACTAATTGTTTCTCTAGAAGCCAAAGAGTTGAATGAACAACGTCATCTCGCTTCCTTCTGTGTTTTTCTGGATTTATTGGCTATAACGGTGAGAATCGTATTTAAAATATACTCAATTAATTTTCGTTGAACGCTTTGGATAATAAGATAGTAGAGGTGTTAAGGTGGGACTATACTTTCGGCAACGCCAAAACAGGCCGATTTTGAGGAATTTTTTCTGGAGAAATTATGAAGCAAATCATTTTGAACTTTTTTTATGGCTTTATATTTAACTTTTGAAGATACGAAACAAAATTTGATGTTAACAATATGCATTGTAGATGTCGCTATCGACGCATCTTGTTATAGCGTCGCCGCCGACGTTGCAAAACGGTGGCGGTAATTTCGAGAAAACTGTTCAACCAATTGACTTGCCCTTACATATACAACTAGATAATTCCAAACTATTGTCAATGGACCTCGAAAACCAAAAAAAGGTCGAAAATTGAGAAAATTGTAGAGCTTAGGAGAAGAAGTGCGATTTTGGAGGAAACTATTTAATCTATTTATGCAATATTGAAGTAGTAAAATTAATTGTTTTTATAATACTAGAGGTCCATCGACAATAGGTTGGAATTATCTAGTTGTATGTGTAAGGACAAGTCGATTGGTTGAATAGTTTTCTCTATTACCCCTACCGTTTTGCCACTTCGGCGGCGACGCTGTAGCAAGGTGCGTCGATAGCGACATCTAACAATGCATATTTTTAACATAATTTTTTTCTCATCTTCAAAGATAAATATAAAACCATAAAAGAGTTCAGAACGATTTGCTTTATAATTTCTGAAAAATATATTCCCAAAAATCTGCTTGTTTTAGCGTTGTCTAAAGTACAGACCCCCCTTAAGGGACAATGCAGCGAAAGTATTTGGTCATATTCACCTTGCGTTTCAAAGTAAACAAGAAGGTCATCTCTCCTTGCAGAAAGTGAGATAGCGTGGTTATGATTAGGATAGACGGTTTACTTTCAAAGTGGGGGTGAGAGATTACTTACTTTCTAAACTTTTATTCTATCAGTTAAATTTACAATATTTGGCCAGGGATTATCTTTTCATTTTTTACTTATTTTTTATTATTCTATTTTATTATATGTGTTTATCTATTTTATTTATTCACTCCTCTATTCATTCGCATTGCTAATCGCCAGTAAGTAGTTCACTTTTTGTTTGATGTGTTCCTTACTTGTTTAGAGTAAACAAATGAAATTTCAATAAATCTGTAGTCGTAAATAATTTTTCTTTCCTCTTTGCTATTTTTTCATGAATGATTATGTGAATCATCTCTCTCAAGGACGCGAACCATCTCTCCTAACGACGGGAGCCATCTTTCCTACCACCTTAGGAGAGACGATCAGATGTCATGACTCAAGTTTTGCCTTAAACCAAATATCGTCTAATTTTTCCGAGTCAGCATAAAATCCTAAACAAATTACATTTATTCTGATAAAATGAATAATATCAGTAACATCGGCATTGCTTTTAATAGCCATATTAAATTAGGTAATCCGCCTATCCCCAACATTGTCTCTGATTCATACAGAGACTACGATCTCATAAATCTCGCCTTGATCCTCACCTCTACCCCCAAAACTATTCAGGAACCCCGCACAGTCCCCCACCCAAGAAGCTTCAAATTCTGACTGGAATTCATTACCAATTCTCAGTTCGGTTCGGCTCTGGTCCCAGTGAAAGCCAAACCTCAACTCACTTCCAAATTCACTTGTGCTCCGCGATCTCTGTGTGCCAACGAAACAGAAGTCATCCGAGGTCCCCACCCACGGACGTTAGCTATTCTAGGATCCATTACATCCAAACCCCGTTAGACTCGTTAACTGCTCGTAAAGTCCTCATAGACGCCTAGCCGTCCCCCTGTACCTTCGTACATAGTTCATCACGTCGAAGACGCCTCTTAAATGATCAACCATCCGTTCCATGACCACAGCGCCGCCTGGATCCAGATGATTCACGCCGAGTGATCGCGCTTGCTGGGTCACGGAGGCGCGAGCAACGACGATCCGTTCCACGTTCAAGGGGGCATCGATCCAGGTAGCCGGCGGTTCGTGTTCTCCAGGAAGCGCGTCGCCGAGCGGCTCCAGGTAGCTAAGCCTCGCCCGCGACGGGAGGTAGAGGAACGTTACCGTCGCTGGCAGTTACGAGGGCTTCTCAGCCTCTCGGCTGCCGCATTTTCGGCCGGCGAAAATTATAAAAACACGGTGTTGCGGTTACCGCGAGTATACGAGGTTCGGTTTACGAGTGAGCGAGCAAGCGACGACGGTTCGCAGCCGTGCGAGTACACCAAGGGCGCGTCGGATTATGGGGATCTGCGGTCGGCAGGTCGCGAAATTATACCCGTAAAACGAGAACAAAAGAGCGAACGGTTCATACGTCCGTCCCGGAGAAATTTTATGGTGCTGCGGGGGCTCCCATGGCGAGGGACGTCGGGGGAGGGGCGCGACGCAGTTTAACATCAATTAAACCGTCTAAAAGCTGCCTCGCGTGGCAACCCGACGGATTAATTCTGTTATTTAACGCACGGGCCTCACTTTACACTTGTTCCCCCATCGCGCGCGGCTCTTTCTCAGCGTAATTTTTCCCCGGGGCGCTCGGCTCTTCAACGCCCTGCTCCTTGCGCAGGTGTCCAGTTACGACCTCGAAACAGTCACGTACGGCTCGATAATTCCTGTTACGTAAACGCTGGCCGGCCGTCGTGCGACGGGAGCCGCGGGGCCGATTCGATTTCTGTTTCGGTTCCCGAAGCGCGACTTATCGACGTCTCGCGCGAATCATAAACCAGCGGGAAACGACGCGATAAAAATTCATCACGTGTTAAAGGGTGGAAGAGAGTGGGCTGGACGCGAGGAGGCGCGGGGAGACGGTATCCACTTTACCCCCGGCCCGTGATCCTTTGCGTCGGGATCATTTATGACGTTTAAAAACTCGTTAAAAAGTTGGCCGATGCGAACGGGTATAGATCCTCGTCCCTTCTTCTTCGCCCTGATCCACGCCACTTTTCGTGCCCCCCTTCCTCTGCCCGGCATCGGGATTATAAAAGTTTGATAAGGCGATAAATAATTATCCGCGAGCCCATCGCGAGCTGCGGCTAACTTTTGAGTTACTCCACAGTTTGCAACCCCCTGCCGCGCGCTCTTTCATTCCTCTACCTTTCGCTATCGTTACCACTAACTCGCACCCCTCCGCCATCTCGCCCTTCCCCCTTTTCTTCTCCTTCTCCGCCCCGGTGTATTCTAAATCTCCCCTGTTTTCATTTATTCCACCTTCCCGTGATTCCTTGTCTTCCTCCTCACTCAAGCTTTCTATCTTCCATGCATATTCCACTCGCCTCCACTTCCCTCGTCTTTTTCTTATAATTACACCTAATTTGTCTTCCCTGTCTCTTACCCTTGCTCTTCATCTTCTTCTTCTTCCTCTACCTCTAGCACTTCTTCTTCTTCTTCTTCTACTAATTTACCTTCTTCGCCTTCTACTTCTTCCTCTTCTTATTTGCCATCTTCAATTTCATCTTCTGCCCCTCACCTCCTCTCGTCCAGCTTCCCCATATACATCCACTTCTTCTTTTACCTCAGCTGGCTGCTCTCTAATTCTCCTTTTTCTCCCATCCCCTGTCCCTCAACATTTTCTTCTCGCGTTACCATCAAACTTCCCGGCTCCTCCAGCCGGTAGGCACTTCGCGCCAGGGCGAATAAGGTTCAGCTCCGCTCCGGTTATACGAGTGCAACGAGTCCCTCCTCGCCCCTGCTCGTTCCTGTGTCCTATGTCGACGTCGGCTATATTCGCTGTCGTATCCATACCGCGCCTCGCGCTCCTCGAGCTTTACGGCCACTATCGAGCTTCGTGACTGGGAACTCGAACCCACGGCCCTGTGGATTTTCGACTCCCAACGGAGGGGAACGACCCGGGTCCTTTCTGTGGGCTATAATTTTCCCCTTCCCCACCAGCGTTATACACCCGCGGTTCCGCACGTTAGGAAGGAACTTATTACATATAACTTTCGGATGACCCTCTCTACAGTTTCGGAGGGGGGGAGGAGGAGGAGGGTGAAGGTTGGAACGGCCGCTTTCGTGCACGATTTATTCGTGGCTGGAATCGCGCGTGCCTTCACGAATGTCCGGCCCTTATTGGACACGGGTTCGTTACAGGAAAATACGAGGCATATCGATTGCTTCCGGCTGGGACATTAATCGTGGTTTATTTCTAGCCTTTTCCTGTACTTCTTCAGACGCTCGACTTTTCTTATTGGAATAGGAGAAAGTTTTGATGGGCCAGCAATCTCGGATCCATGATTAGGTTCGTAACTTCCGTTGAATTATATAGTGCATTTCTCGGTGTAGCTACTGTAACGGTCGAGCTGTACCTGCTTATCGTGTGATCCATTGGAGAGTCGCGGACCTTTAACCCTTCGTGGTCATCACACTTCTGTAAAGTTCGGCGGTGGTCACGCTGAATCCAATGGACCCGGTAGATTTTCTAAACACTTACCGTGCGAATTGTATCAGTCCAATCGAGTCCCAAAAATTATAATGCATACTTTAAACATTGTAAAATATGGAATAGTCGCGTTTCAGTAAGAAATGAAACGACACCGTGTTCCAAAGAAATCGGAAAGGGAAGCCAGAAGCTTACCGGTATCAAGTTCCAAAGTTAAAAAGCAGGTCTATTGTGTTGGGATACCTGGGAGAGTGAGCAGTAACTCGACAGAGCAAATACAATAGTATCTCTTTGTTGATACAATGAAGTCAACAGTATTAAGAATGGACATAAGAAATAATAGAATGCTATTCGCGTAAACTGTAAATGATCGCGTGTAGCGTCTACTGCGTCCGGAGAAGAACTGAGTGGGACAGCCACGGTCCTCGGTGGTTGACAAACCCCCAAAGAGGCCCAGCGGTGCATAGGGCCATAAATGTGACACCGACAGTGTCTAGACCTCAGTCCTCTGTTTAAATCTCGTATCGCTGTTCTATCGTATACGCCAACATATTGGACCCAGTGCGACCGTGAAGGGTTAAATGATAAATTGTTTCTTTAACTATCTGTGGTAGAATTCAACAGAATGCATCCCTGACTTCCTCAAACCACCCAATGACACTCTCTAATTCCATCAACAGCGGTATCCACGTAGAATCAAGCTGCAGTAGAATACTCCCCTTTATGATCAGACACGCCGACTAATTGCTTCTCCGCTATCTGACAGTCACTCTACCATAGAACCTCCACTAATTGGTACGATTATTCTACATGTAAGCACAGGTGTCCGCAGGTTTAGGCCAAACCCCGCAGCTTCCATTCCGCGTTACCTGCCACCCTCCGAGCGAATTCAAAGACACCGCGATTATTAGTCCCGCTGATTTTTACCCCCCAATTCGGTGGTCGCCCGCAGTCTGGAGACAATAGCCACCAATGCATCTTAAGGCGACGAACAGCGCGGAAAGGAGCGTGCCCGACCGAGAAGGGGTAGGACGGGGGGAACGGGAGCTATGGGGCGGCTGGGGCGCGGGCCGGAGGGGCAGGTAAATCGTTGCATCGGTAATGGCCGCCATTGTGGCTTGATGAGGCGGCCGTGTGTGCGTGTACGTGGGCGGCTGGCATTGTGTGGCTCCCATCCAGCATTCAGACGACGGCGGGGGGTGAGGACACACCGTGTATTTCGGGGGGTGGCTCGAAACGCCGGCGCTATCGGTCGGCGCAGGATAGCAGCTAGCTCTCGGGATTATGCAGAGCCGAAAGCGAGCTGTGCACCGGCGGAGCAGTGACGGCGGCAGGAAGTCGAAAAAGGGTGGGACAGAGAGGGGTGGCTAAGTCAACAGGGCCGCGTTGCACGCGCGGTCGCGCGTCAGCCGTGCGACGATTCGCGAGGACTCGCGCGAGCACGGCGAACAGAGACGGCCGGTGACGAGTTAGAGAGATGAATCTCGCCCAGCTCGCGGGACAATTTATATGCTAATTTATATGCGCTTAATAACGATGTCCAACGGTGGTTATCGACACGCCCTTCGGGCAGCCGCCGATTAAATCGATGCGAACGTCCGCCTCTGTCGATTTCTCGGCTGAAGAGGCATCCACCGACGGTTGAAAGCTACCGACTTTCCCTGTAGCTTTAGAACACGGCTAGGATGTCGACAGACTGAGCGACAGAATTGAACCATTCGGGACAATGATTGCGTCTACCCCTGCGTGGATTTTTCCGGCTACCCCGCTATTTTACTGCCTTTTTCTTCCAGCTTCTTCAATTCGCGTCTGTACGGGGTGTTTATAAAATTGTTGGACAGTTTTTTTTATATTGGCGAGTAGAACTGATCCTGAAAGAATGTTCCACATTTATATATGCGAGGTTTTAAAGTAGAATTTCTGCATTAGGTCAGTATAATTACTGCAAAATTAAGGGGTCATGCTCAGTCAGGAGGCCGAAAAAAGGGTGGTCTTTGGAAATTTTTATTCAAAAGCTATAACACATTTCTCAGAAAATCTTTTTTCCTTTTAAGGATTGCATCTAGTACCGTGGAGCGTAATTTTTTTATTTAAAACTATTTATCAATAACTTATTGTCCATCACTCGAAGGTTCTCTCAAAAAAGGCTTCTGCGGTGAGCACTGCTGCTCGAAAGTCGATCATCCAAAATAAGAAATTCAAAAGAATTTACTTATTATATTATATTATCTAGTATTTGAACGAAGGATTTTTCGAAATATTGATTTGTTTATTGTTCCTCTAGTAAGCTTGTAATATTTCAAATAAATCGGTTGAATGGTTTTTTAAATATTTTGGTCACCGATTTTGAATGAATCTTCGAGTGATGGACAATAACTTAGTTATTGATAAATATTTTTAAATAAAAGAATTACGATGCACCGTACTAAATGCAATCCTTAGAAGGAAAAACAATTTTTTGAGAAATGTATTATTGCTTTTGAGTAAAAAATTTGTGAAAAAGAGAGTGAGCATAACCCCTTAACGCTTGCAAGATCAGACTTGAGCTCTTTATTTCGAAACTCTCATCACCTCGCGTACCTAAAGTGTTTCTTTTCGTCGTTGAAGGTACAATAGGATTCGTTCGTCGCGTAATCGCTAAATAGACGAAAGAGCCGTGTTTCGGCCTCGAATCGATGGAAGTACTGTAATCGAATTCAGTCGTTGAATGGACACGCTATAAAAAGTGATCGGAACCCGCGGGCGACGTGTAACAGGTTGCATCGCTTGCAAAGTAATTAAAGGCGTTTTAATTAATAGAGTTTCGAGTATGTATGCTAGAACTGTAAGCGGATACGCGTGTGGACGATCAGCTCGTTACTGGGATCCGCAGCGTTCAGCGCTGATGAAAATTAGAGGCCTGTATTTATAGGAAGGAGGCGTTAATGGCGGCCACTTTTATCGGATAAAGATGAACGGTGGTCTCGGTTTTTCTCCCCCCTCGTACGTTGAAAGTTATATTTTATGAAGAGAGGATTAAACTTCTCTGGACAGTCTGTCGACTGAACTTGGATGACTCCGATAGAAACCGAGTCGGGCCGAACGGTGCTCTAAACTACCCACGAAATCGTAGACAAACATGTCAAACGATTTTCCCAATATATCTGAAAGTTTTGGGAACTGCGTTTCGGGCGAAACAACTTCGAGGCATCGAAACACGTATCGCAATGTTACGCTCCCCCTTCGGCCGCAACTTGGGCAATTTCGCGAAGTTCCAACGGTGGGAACGGATAAAAATCGAAACGCGACGCTGCTGGAGGAGGTTCGAAGCGCATAAAAACGTAGGCATCAATCTTTTCAACGATCCACCGCGTGGAGTCCATATTTGACGGTATTAAGTGCACAGAATCTTCGGAAAGCTCTTCTTACACGCTTTCTATTAAGTAACTTGCACCTTTGTAATTGGAGTGAACAGTGGTATTAAAAGTTCAATGGTGTCGATACATTATATGAAACAACCGAATGGCTCCACTTCCATTCAGAAATTTCGATGCTCCACAGAATTTCTATTTTTTTAAAAGGAGACATATTCTTCCCTCGGGCTTTCTATCAGCAAACTAGTTTTTATATCTTCGGGAAAAAGCCGCGAGATGGATGGGATACAATCCAATTTGACTTTCTGCCTCGATTAATTCTGCTTTGACAACACGCGACCATTACTTTGATGAAACGGAATTCGTTGTCTGCTCCGAGGGCCACACTTTCATTACTCCTTTGTCCAGTTTTCCAACTACTGCGGAATAAACGCAAGAGATGCGCAGTAAACGATACATTCACTCTATTCCTCATTGCAAAGGTTAGTCTTACCACACTTTTCGCTTCAGCATCGAACCTGCACCCAAAACTAGCTGAAATTACACCTGGACGACTCGAGTACCCAGATCAGTATAATTGAAAAAAAAAGTAGTGTCGGTAATTTGACCAGGTCTGATGAATCGGTGGTTAAAGTGGCTCCATAAACACAACCGGATATTACCCTTTTAGGAGCGTTCGCAGCAAATTGCGGCGCGGGGAGACGATCAAACTCCGCGAAAGCCCCGGCCCCGCTAATTGATGCACGGGCTTGATGCGAAGTATACCAAGATCCAAAGGTCGGATTCCCTCTCGGGAAGGTTGGACCACCCGGTAGGAGACTGGAGGAGGTGCACGTCATCGAACCTCCACTCTCGTTTGTTCGGTGCTCGTTTAAGGAAGGGCACGAGAGATCGCGGCAGAAAACCAGTTCGTCTGATCCCGCCGTGCTCGTCCTCCTGTCCCATGCCCGGGCCCTGTTTGCTCGATTTTTCCCTCCGCTCTAGGCCGCCTCTGGCCGAGTATAGGTTGCGTCACCGCGCTCACTCCCCGTTGCGCGCTATTAATTTGCGAAAAACGAGGGCAAAGCGTTCGCCATGCACGCAAATTGGCCCCCTGCCTTCCCTCTAACATCGCGCCGTCGTAAATCGAGCCTCGAACTGTTCAGTGACGCCGGATGTTGCCACCGTTTCCCTCGTCCTTCTCCCCGCTCGCCGCGCTCTCTCGCCATCACCCTTCGTGTATCTCTTTCTCCCGCGCGCCGGCGGGGGAGGAAATCGCCGTTGGGAATCGTCGAAAGTCGAGAATTTATTAGGTGACGGATAGTGCCGGATAAAACGGTCCGTAAAACACGCCGCGGGGCCGGGATTAGACCGTGGTAACGACTATATTATCCAATCGACTTTGAAGCTCGCGCGATTTAGCGGCCATCGCCGGGCAAATCCCCCGCCCCGTCTGATGCTGCACGGGCGCAAGGGGTGTCGAGCGTTTTACGCGGCACGGATCATCGTTTCGTTCGTGTAGTATTGCAACGCAGGGTGGCTTGTTAGCACCAGGGAGCTATTTATTGTTCAAGTTACATTTACAAGGGAAGTTAGGCAACCCGCAAAATTCAGAAAATTATGCGACACAGATGTATTTTTTGTTGGTGCCACGGTGCGGTTTTAGGCGGTGAAATCACGTATTGAAGAAAATGCGGAATCTTCTTTCTCGTGGAATATCTCGAGAACGGTGAGAGATATCGAAGAGAAGTTTAAACAAAAGTTGCATCCTTTTTTTATACCTGCAAAACTGCGTAAAAATAATTATCGGGAAATCTATGCTTTCAAGTTACTCCCACCAGCAATTCTTAATTCGATAATTATTTTCACCCAGTTTTGAAAATATAAACGAAAGATGCAACTTTTGCTTAAACTTCTTTTCAATATCGCTCACCGTTCTCGAGAAATTCCACGGAAAAGAAGATTCTGTATTTTCTTCAAGTGCTGTCTTCACCCCCTAAAACTACACTATGGCACCAACAAAAAATAGGTTTGTCTTGGGGATGCACACATTCTACTTGCACACAAAGGTGCAGAATTTTCTGAATTTTAGGGATGTCTTTTCTTGTTAGCGTGGTCTAGTTTATTTTACTGGCGCGTATGATTCTTACCATGGAGAAAGGGATTCGTCACCCCTTAGTGCTTTAAATACGACTTTGAAATCTTTTCACTAAAATTAACTTAAAATTATTTAACTATGCTCCACCATTTCGACCATCTTCAGATTTTTTTATATAATAGCTCGATAACAGAGCATTATTCTTGATTTTTTTGGATGTGGTCACTCAAAGGGTTGTTTCCAAAAACCACCCCCAAAATATTAATAATTTTGTTCCTACCCTTAATAATTGATTCACAATTTAGAGAAAAATATATGAAGTACAGTTGGTACGCATCTATGTTTTCGTTGTTTTAAATTAAAATATCTTAACTAGTAACCGAGAAAAAAAATAATAACATTAAGGGCGTTTACACCCGTATTACCCTTAAACGGAGGGGGAGCGCACTTCTAGCGATCTGAAACTTTACATAATGGTGTTTCAGGTAAGGAGGATTCTTTAAAAAATAACAACTCCATGGAGGCCGTTTGCCCATGCTTACCCTGCTAGACCCTTTATTGACAGATTCACTGCAGGCCGCTTGAAGTAGTAATATTACCATAAATACCGGTAAACATGGTCCTTTCACGGCGCAGGTAACCGTCAGGCGAGCCTGCTTTTATCCGTCGCGGGTGCACGCAATAGGACACGGCGTAAGTAATCTGCTTGGCAGGCGATTTCAGAAAAGAGCAACAGTGTTGCGTTCTCCGCGTTGTCGTTGAACAGTTGCCAGTCGCGGGACCGTTCTACGGATAAGTTATACGAAAATCCCGGCGGCGGGACGCATTTGTCAAGCTAAACGCCTCCTCCGCTTGCCAGCGTGCGGGTGGATCGTCGTTCTACGGGATTCTGCTTATTGTTTAACCGTGTCGCGAAATTTAGCACCTCGTTAATAAGCAGGGGAAGCGCAAGAATGCGCGGGCGATGTTCGTTACGGGGATTAGCCGAGCTGGTCGCTGGAGCGAGCAGCTGTTTCACGCCGGTCCTCTGGAGGGATGAAAAGCCGCGGGCCTCGAACCGGAAATCCCCCTTTAATATCGTTGACTTTCCGGGCGGAGCCGCCGCCGAGGGAGAAAATCGCCGATCTCGCGGGCAATCTTCTTTCGGAATCCGCGATTATAATTTATGCCGCGGGGTACGTGGCTCCGCGCTTCGGGGGTTGTAGACTTTGGGTACACAAAAGGCCAGGGCGCACCATTATGAGGACGAGGCAGTTACGTGCAGGCCGATGAAGTTCCGTAAAGAGATTTTCATTATGGATGCCGGAGACTGAAAGACACTGTTCTCCGAGAGGTTATGAAAATTTAACACGCCGGAACTCTGGTTCCAGCCTAGGATCGTGACGTGCCTGCTCTCTCTCTCTCTCTCTCCGTCCGTTACCCAGCCGGAATCCTCTTCCTCTTCCATTCGCCCCTTTCCGCGACATTCTTTGCGCTCTCTGGCCTTTCACGGTGGCCTCTCCGGTTTTCACCGGTACGTGGATAAAACGATATTCCGACGGTCGACGTATGAAAGACGTACGGGCTGCCTGCTTCTTGAAAACCACTCCGACATGCGCGATACCATATAGAAGATCCTGTAGAAAATCTAATCGCTGCGAATACATTTCGCCGGGAATGATATTACGGATGGATCCTCGTAAAGATAGAAGCGATACTCGCCTTTCTACCTCGTTATCGCGCCTACCAACTGGCGTTATCTGGGATTTGATTAACCGCCACGGCCGCGGTGAAATTGATTAAAGTAGTAATAAAGTAGCCACGTTTAATATCGTTGCACCGTACAGTGTAAGCGTCGTTAATCTATCCAGTTCTGGTTTCCTTCAAGAGCCTTCGACCTTGCCTTTCGCCAACGGGCGATTTATTTCTGCGGCGTGCGCGTGCACCTGCAGGAAAAACGTTCGCCTCGTCGCATTCCGCGGCCGGATAACATTTTCCCGGCGGTGCTCGGTGTTTCGGCCGGATTCGCCCGTCGGAACGCGAGCACGCGGCGTGCCGGCGTGCGCGGGAAATTCTTTTCGACGGGTCCCCGTCCAAGTGACCCGCGCGTGGGTGCGTGCATTATGCAAAACAATTTCCATCCGGCCGCGTGGCTGACCGACGGCCGATCTAACTTTCGACGGCCCGGTCTCGCTTCCCGCGCCCGGGTTCATCCGTTTACAACAACAACGGCATTTATTTCCGTGGAATTCTAGGTGGAGTATCGGGGGAAATCATCCTCCAGCTGGCAGCTAACGAAGATACACCGAAAGTCTTTATTAAATCCTGGAGCAGGTTTATCGAACGCTTTCACTTGTAACTTTTGCTGAATGATTGAACTTCGAGCTGTTTAAGTAGCACGAGACTGTCCGACTTTAGATAATCACGGCCCGAGTGTTTCGAACTTCTAAAAGTTAATTGACTCTTTTACGCTCGTGCTTATATTCCAAATCCCGGGTGAGTTTTATAGTAACACTCGACCCACGCAATTCCACCGGTAAAATTGGCGAGAATTCAGGCCCTTTCGGTGTCAGCGAGCTCGGTTTTTACTCCCTCTACAAGTAAACACTTGCTTGGCGATCGAATTCCTCAAATCTTCCACGGCACGAGGATCCTCTCGTGAAGAAGGATCACCACGTGCTAACCGACAAACTGTGTACCCGGCAGCCACGTCATCGCCCGGCTCGTATCTCTTTCCCCAGGCCGAGATATCCGTGCGATTCTCTCGGCCTGAAGAACTCCAAGGATGTTTGCCGAGGCGAGGCAAACGGTGTACCTAATCCATCGACCTCGAGGCCGCCAGCGCGGTGCACTTGTGCCGCCGCGTCTCTTGTGTCTACGTGCACACGAGGATTCAGATAATACACGGTGTTCGAGTACACGCGAGAAAACTGGCTGCCTCTTGTGCCCGTGGGTAACCGAGAGTGTGATGAACCCTGGACGAGAGAGGCGCACATGGCTTTCTCACAGGACATGCAACGCGGTGGCCGCTTGTTCGACGTCACAAGGCCACCGTGCGAATCCTGGCGAGCTTCTTCTTCGTCACATTTTCCAGCGGTCTTCGTTGGGAGAAGTCGGTGGCGGCCGAGATGCGGCTTTGCGATGCCAAGGAGAGTAATTTCGGAGTAGACCCGCAGTAGGTGCTGCAGTGGCTTTAGAAGCGGAGGATTTGTTGATGCGGGCAGTTGTATTTGCGGAGCAAGGAAACCAAAGGTTTGGATTCGATTCTCTGTCGTGAATATCACAGTAGTAATTTGGAGGAAGTTGTGAGGTCGTAGCTGTCTCGGGAGAGCATACGGCTGCTAGTATTGGGTTACTTACGTTAGGGAAGACGTAAACTTCGATTCGCGGGTGGAGAAATAATCACACGCTTCGGAATGATAAAATGTGGACTCGCGTTTATTGGTCCTTAAGAAGTTTATCGGTGTCTTCGATGCGCGCTTTACGGCCGCCGAACCTCGCCCATTATTGGTCGGAGTGTGCTTCCCAGAAAAGTGATTTTGAAGGATGCTGGGGCAAATTAGTGAAACGTGAAACTGTATTTGTAACGATTTGAGACTTCGGCTATTTGCCTGAGAGATGGAACATTTGAACAGATAGTTTCATCTGTACTAGGGCTGGGACTATTTGTCGAATTGTTCGGTATTTGAATACTTCAGTTGCTCAATTATTTGGCGAATATAATTCGAGAATCCAAGTATTCGAATGCTATTCGAATATTTAAGTACTCGAATACTGATGTATTTGAATAGTATGGTCTATGGTATGAATTATAAATCAAGTTCTTTAGGTTCATTTGTCAGAGTGAAATATTGTAAGCTAATTATGACCCACTTCACACCATACTATTCGAATACATCAGTATTCGAATGCATCAGTATTCGATTGCATCAGTATTCGATTGCATCAGTATTCGAATGCATCAGTATTCGAATAATAACATTCGAATACTGAAATATTCGAATAATAACATTCGAATACTGAAATATTCGAATAATAACATTCGAATACTGAAATATTCGAATAATAACATTCGAATACTGAAATATTCGAAGTTTACTTGTAACAATACTTGTAAAATAATCGAATATTAAATTATTCGAATAGTCCCAGCCCTAATCTATACTAGCAGAACTCAGTAATTTTCATCGTTGCTCTTGGTTTGTCACTTCGTCCATAAAACCCATCGTTTCACCTAGTTTAGCGCAGGTGTGTCACTGTAACTATTTGAAGCACCGTTAAACAGCTCGATACAGTATTTTCGCGAGAGGATAATAAAACAGGAGCGAGCAAGGTTTCGCGATGATCCCAATACAATAACCCAGTGACACAGCTTTCTTCGTACCTCCACGAAACTATTGTCGACCGGTATTTACGTATTACGCCAGAATTTATGGTCCATATCTGTAGCCCGGCTTTATCTTGTCCCCGGGCTGATTGCAGGGCGAAGAGGAGGTCGCGAAGGTTTATCTATTTAACGAGCTTCCTGTTTCCTCCGTTTTTCTCTCCCTCGCCGAGAGTGTTTGTTCCTCCCAAGCGACGGGGAACGATTTTGCGCCTTAATTCCTTAAATGGTCCCGCGAAAAACCGTGGTATCCACAGTGCGCCGTAGTTAATTGTGTCTTGCGAAGAGAGAGTACACAATTATGCTTCGCTGTTCTATGTAATCGTGATTTCACGATATTATATTAGCAAAATTCGCCTATTCCTTTGAAACACCTGTTAACTAATTTTAAAAGCGTATTGGCACAGATCGAGCCTCGACCTTTAAAATATTTCATTACGACCTTAGGGTAAAGCTACCAGTAGTTGACCATGTATCAGTAGTTGACAACTTTTCAGAA
Source organism: Andrena haemorrhoa (assembly GCA_910592295.1). Taxonomy (NCBI): domain Eukaryota; kingdom Metazoa; phylum Arthropoda; class Insecta; order Hymenoptera; family Andrenidae; genus Andrena; species Andrena haemorrhoa. Next base: position 3,666,640 of record OU342944.1, on the reverse strand, counting down.
AAACGTGCAAAACAAGGTTTTTAGAAGTGCAACTATCTCTTTTCAACAGCGCGCCGCGGCTCCTAATACCCACAGTTCGCCACTTCTAAGAACCTTAGGTATTTCTCACGTTTATCTGAAAAGTTGTCAACTACTGATACATGGTCAACTACTGGTACCTTTACCCTAGTCATCGTTGCAGACAATTTTAAGTCTCAGCAAAATCCCCATAAAACGAACTAACGAGGCCCTAATTTCTATCTCCATGAACGAAGAATGAAACGAATCTGGGCTCGAGAATGCACAGTGGGTACTTAATGAAAGCATCACGGGCCACATAGTTGGGTCTACGGATACACAACGCGTAGTTAATTCAACCGTCAGGATCCGCACAATGTATGGAATGGCCGGGAACACCTTTGGCCCACAATTAACCGAGACACTGTCATAGAAACCGCTTGGCGGTGCCGGAGGGGCAGGGGTTAAATATAAACAGTTGCACGTAACTTCGAGTTACGCAGTTTCTTCGATGCAGCACGGCATTGTGGCCGCTATTAACGCGGGGGACGCGCTGCTGCGGAATTCGAAACCTATTGTCCCATGCACCGTGTAGCATTTCGTTCAATTTCCACGATAACAAATCGTCCCGACGTCTCGCGCCGCGTCCCCATCGGCGATTACACGACGTGCCGAGTCATTAAGATCTAGTCTCGTGCCACTTTCTCCGCCAGAAACGATGTTAAGGTTAAGGGGACCGTGGGCGTTTGATGACTGCCATCAAACTGCCAGAGTGGAAGCGTATTATGTTGTAAGACACCGAACGAGCTACACGGAACGTTCCGAGCAGGAAGGTTTGTAACGAACAGGCCTTGGAAGAGCACTCCTGCGTTACGCTGATAAATTTTCTGATCTCCTGGACGGCACATTAATTCGCCAAGACGTAGGCTGCGCGGATAATTATGTGTTTGAACTCAGGCACCAGTCAGGTTTCGCCTTTGGACATCTTTGGACTCTTCGGTGAATCAAGAGACCAAGGTAGATTCGTATGCACGGGTGTTCCTTTCTCCTATTTCCATTCGAATCCCGCAGCTCTTTCGTTTTTAACAGAGCGCAAGAAATCCCACCGATAGACGAATCCACGGATCCAGCCAGCATATTTCCGCCGCTTCTATAAATTTACCGCTCGTTTGCTTTCAAGGCGGTCAATTTTTTAATTAGAGGGAACGCGCCGCGAGCGAGTCACGTGCAAATAGAGCGTGCAAACAAAACGAGCGCGCCGATGGACGGATCGTAGAAGATAAAGCGAAAGCTTATCAGATAACCGTGCCCCGGTTGTTTACAAAACTGGATGTTCAGTTTTATCGCATGAAGTTATTCCGAAAAATAAATCTGTCCGAATACGTTGAAGATGCGCTCGAATATCGGGGTAAAAAGGATTTATCTTGCCATCAGTTTTGTCCGTTTCGAATGGGAATAAAAACAAAACAACAGCGACAGTGGGAAAAGTGACAGAGAGGGAGAGAGAGTAGAGGTATGTATTTGCATCCGCGATATGCATTGTATCTGTGCATGCATTATGCACCAGAAATACGATTACACCTGGCGGCGCGCAGGTAATCACCTTTATTTACGTCCCGTAGGCACTGTCAGCCAAATACCAATCGCACGCGATAAATGGCGGTTCTTTGAATCGCCGAGACGTTTTCATTGTCGTCATCTCTCCCTGCCTGCATCGATACCAGCCCAGCATCTCGTAAGTCATGCGACGATGGGGCCCCATTTGACTGCGGCGCTTTTGTAATTCTCTTGTCACTCGGTTACAATATAAACGATTTATCATACTCGCGCGATGACGTTTAAAACGCTGAAATATATCCCCGCGACCTTGCTGAATTTTGTTGCTTGCGCTCTGCCAGTTTGTTCTTCGTATTTAATAAGAAAACACCTCTGGCTTTGCGAAATCTGATGCCTGTCGGCTCAAGAATTCTAATACATAGGGTGACCTGTCCAGTGAATGAACACTTAAGCTGGATGTCTGTTAAAATTAGTATTCAAAAGTCGTTATTTAATCCCCTGAATGTTATTGCTATAAGCGAGCTGTTTTATTACTAAAGTCAGATATCCCGGAACACCATTCCAGCAATGTTTAATAGTCATAACTTTCATTAAAAGTTTGGCAGAGGATTAAATAAAAAATAGGCCGATGACCAGTGAATGAATATAAATTTCTAATGAATGAACAGGGGTACTCCAGTGAATGAACGGGATAAAAACAGTGGTTAGGTTGCCAATGTATTTAGACGATTTTTTTCTGTAAATAATTTTTCATTCTCCAATTACAATAATATTATTGATTTGATACTTTACTAGTCTTATAAGATCATAATTACGCATAGTTGAGATTTGGTTTCTGGGGTGGGTTAACTTAACCTCCACACTGGCGGCGAAAGTGTCAAGAGAAAATTAGACTGGGTAAGCTGTTCATTCATTGGTAAAGCAAGAAATGTCTACGTTTGTCAGCGAATGAACGGCCGTGAGGACAACTGTTGAATAAACGGAATTAAGGTCGTATAAGTTATAAGTCAACGTGAAATGAGCGCGATAGGCGTTAATTTTTCGTATTACATGAGCAACGTTCACTCACGGGGGGTGTTCATTCACCGAACAGGTCACCCTACAGTCACTAAATAATTATCCATAAAACCACCAAATTATTCACTGATGCATGCTTTAGAGATTGAAATAGACACGATCGGTTTCAAACAAGTGTCTCCCATTCATACACGCGAAACAGGAATTGTCGATCGCCCGTTCTTCCCGGACATCAGAACACTCAGCCCCCCCCCCGAGAAAAATCTGCAATTTTCCCGAAGCCAGGCAACGCGTTACGTCGCAAAAACGTCCCCGTAATTTCCTCCGGCGGTTCGTCAGCGCGAAGCACGAGACGCGGAGGCACCTCGCGCAAATTACGATTTCAACCTCGTTATCCGAATAGCGAGCGCGCACCCTTTGCCATCCCCCTCGCCGCCAAGATACTCCAATAATCCTCCGAAACAATTATCGGCTGACAGGCTGGACCGTGTAATTCCGCGGCGGCACGGCAGAAAGAAACAAAGTCGAGAGGGGTTGGGCAGGGCCTCGTCGATTACCAGAACGACCTCATCCTGCTTACTTCCGCAGTCTAACTGGCAACCGTTGCGAGCGCAGCGTCCGACGATTCTCGTCGGGCGTTCGGTAATTGCATCGCTGTTCGCTTTTCCGTCTGTCACGGCTGCGATTCCGGCCAACAAAACGCCTTGCGTCAAAGCCTTTTCCAACCGGCCGTCCTCCGCCGCCTCTTCAACCGGCCCCCTTGCCACCGCCCCCCTCGTTTCCTCTGTCCTCCCTTTGTCACGCGCCACGACCTCTGTCCCCGGACGTCACGGGGAGACCTCTTCCCTTGACGGACACAATGTCTGCCGGGCCTGGGGCAACCCATTAACAGCGCGGATCCTCTAGCGGCGTCGCTGCCTATCCAGGATCACCTGGGAACGTGACGCGCCACGAGAGACCTGCATGCACGCGGGATCGGAAGGAAAAGGGAACGACGGGACGAAGACGGGACGTTTGATTGAACCACGAGATCGGAGGAGCCGGTAGACGCGGGTATTAAACGTGCGCTGCCTCGGATGCAGAGGGTGGCCTGTCTTGTGACCGTACTGTTTCTACTTGAAGCTGATGGAGCGGAGTGATGCTCCGGCGAGGGGCTTTCTGGATTATACGCGATGCAATGGAGGGTAATGATTCTTGCGAGGTAGATTGTGTGACTGCTTTTGAGAATTCAGGTTCTATGGTCAGGCTGTTCGAGGGGTGGAAGGGTTTCGTCGAGCAAGTGATAGCGATTATTTTGTTCAGGGGATATTGAATTAAGCTTTACTTCTTTAAATGGAATGTCACATGCTCTTGCCGGATTGAAGAGAAGAGGCGCAGATGGCAAACGTTCCGAGGGTGTCATTTCTTTGGATAAATGAAGAGGTGGTTTACTAAAAACGGGATAAGTGTGGTGGAACAGAAAAAAGAATACATATAGCGTTTGGATAATATCATAATTTTTTTTCTTTAAAGATGGGAGCCTTCTGGGCAGGGACCCAGACAGCGACTGTTAAACGACAGCCCGTTAAATCGGCCATTGTTTTTGAGTAGTGGAAGAATGATACCGACATGAAATTTGTTAGAGTAGCAAAGTACTTAAGGACGCTGTGTCTGATCATTGGCGATCCTTTTTTACTTGTTCTCGTTCGAAGCGCGGCTGTCGCGACAGTGTGACGCCATATATGGGCGTTCGGGACAAAACTTCTGAACTAATGAGTTTTCATCCTAAGTACCCTAATACTTTTTTAAAGAGAATATGAAAATGCATCGATTGGTGTATAAAAAAATATACAGTTCCATTAAAAAAATTAAGGCGATCCTGATTTTTCAGTGAATAAAAAGCTTTTTATTAATATTTACTTTTGCAATTTGTTGTCAACTGAATACTGACTAACTTTTGTTCGAAACATTTTTTTATCAAATTATTTGTATCACGTGTATTGCGTTTGACTGCTATTTTAAAACTGAAGACAGCATCCAGGATGGAAAAGTCATGGTAGTGATCGATGCATTGTATGAACAATGAGATAAGGCGAATGTTTAGACTAACATAAGTGTCTTATGCTTAATAATGATTTTGGCTACTTTTTCTGTTTCATGCAAATTCGAGCAGTTGAAATTGACGTTAAAATTTTTTTAAAAGTCCCATCGAAGTTGGTAAACATTTAACACAAAGAATTAGTACAAATTGTTAGTATTGTAAAAAACTGACTCGGCAGTTTTGAAGGTATGACAGTACTAAACACGACTTATAAAAACCAAATGAAAAGCATAAACATTCTGCCAATGGCACGTGTTTGAAAAATGGCACCGAAATTTGTAATGAATTTCTAGTATCACTTTTGACAACGAATTAGTAAATTCAGCAGAAGTTATGGGTTACATTGAAACCTACGTTCCTTTATTAACATTTTAAGATACAAGAATTTGTGGATCAATCACTTCGGATTCTTGACTTTTGTCCATACACGCGTAACACTGTGTGTCGGTAGCGTTCGTGTGCAGGTGCAACACTTTATGCACCGTGATTCAGAATCTAAGTTAGATACATAATTATTACTTAATTAATACATAATTATAAAGCAAGAACATCTAAAAACGTATCGAATCCTCTCAATTGAATACGTATACAACCGGAACTGGGTGCACAAAGAATTATTTATTGCTTTCGAATGAGGCTTTCAAACTCCTCCATTTCTCCCCCATTACGTGTATGCAGATCACACACGATCATCCATAGATCTGAGCACCTGAAACGTCAGGCCCAAGTGTCGATCGTAAGACATTCCAGCGTGGTCTCACGGTGCGTGTCACGCAATGCGTGGGCATTCGCTGGTTCCGTGACTACACGGGCTTTACGACGGGGCTCGCAAGTACGTGTAAATTGGAATCCTCCTCTCGTTTCTTGTCGGGCTTCTCGGTTGGCAAAAAGCGGAAGATCCGGGCACCGGTTCGAAGAAATTCCCCGCGCCGGCGTGGCTGTGTTTGCGCGAGCTTCGCGTGTGTATAACGATCGCATTGTTTTTGCTGCGTACACGCATCGCGTCGCCGCGGGTACAAGTTTATCGTGCCTGAGGAAATTGATAATTGTGCTCGGCGATCGCATGATTCGCCTCGGTTCGTTCCCCCCTCGGAGCATCGGGGAGGGTTCCGCGTAACCCGTTTAAATCCGCTCCTCGTTCATGGTAATTTTTACAAGCGTGCACGAGTATCCGTAATAACGCTTGAATAACAACATCTGACAGCGTTCGACTATGCTCCGGTCACTCTCGATATACACATCCGTCCACTCTAATGAAAGACTCCATCGAGTGAGCTCACTGCAGGCACGTAAGGAACAAATAGAACGCGACAGTGTAAAAATCTCCACCAATGATCAAGTGATATACTTGAGAAGGGGTGTATCTCCATAAGGGGAGATTCTCGTCTAACAGCCCCAGAAGTAACTGACGTTTAAGAATTTTTTTTTTAAAAACTATTGGTCATATTGGATTAAACTCTTTTAGGATATAAGGAAGCATCTTCAAATTTGCAGAAAATATTTTTTTTATGTCGATCCTTCGTATTATTTATTAATTATTGTGGAATCTTCTCTTCGACGATGTAACTCAGTTATCTGATTGCAAAGAAGAGAGAAGTTTCTTGAAGTTAGATACTTTACGCGGGGATTGGTCCACTTTAAAGAAAAAAAAATGAAAAATTCAAAGAGTTATAGCGTTTGAAAGAAAAAGTATGTTTTATCCTTAGACAAATTTTTCATTTTATTCTTTATATCGACGAAAAAGGATTATATATAAAAATTAAAATTTTAGGTCCAGTCCCAGCGTAAAGTATTTAACTTTAAGAAATTTTGTTTCTTTTTACAATCAGACGACTATGGCAGGTGATACACCAGACACCACATCGTCGAAGAGGTTAACACGATTCTACAATTACGTATTATTAATTAATAACTAATAAGAAGGATCGACATAAACAAAAATTCTACAAGTTTAAAAATATCTCCTCATATCCCAAAAGAGTTTACTGCAATGTTCGCCATAGTTTTTAAAAAAAAATCATAAATTTCGGGGGCTGTTACATGAGAATCCCCTTTTGAGGGGCAGGATGTCGCAAATTTCTTACAAGAAGGGGAGAGGGAGTCAGGTAGCGTCTTACGTAGTATTTTTTAAACCCAATTTTCAGTACAAGTAGCCCAAAAAAGCAATATTTCATCGCACACACCAAACCGAGTTACACGAATTAAATGAATCCTTAAAAGAATTTTAATAACTGAAAAAAATATGCAACGCATAAAATACGACGTAAGGAAGGGGGGAGGGTGGAGGAATATAAAATCTTACGAATTCTTATACTTGCGGTGGGAGAGGGTAAGAAATCGCCAGAATTGCCCTTGCGTAATTTAAGGGCGGCCCCCAAGCGAGCAGCGCGCAATGGGCCCCGCTCGCGTCCTGGGAATCTCCGTCTGCATTGAATAACCGCGGATTCGCCGGTGTTATTGTTATCCCGCAGACCTGCGAGGCGAGGCAACAGCGGCTGCCCATTTCTCCCAGGCTGTGGGAAGGCTTCTCCGGGGCCGAGAAGCAGGGAAGAAGCGCGGCTATCTCGCTTGTATATCGACGAGCGCGAAAAACCGCCGGTCGGCTTGGCGAATCGCGCCCACCCCCCTCGCCGCCGCTTCCCTCCCCCTTATTTACGATCCCGCTTCCAGCGGGGCTTCGCGTAAAAATAGCTGTAAATTAGGCGGCGTGACGTTTACGTTGCGGTCGGGTTTTGCGTATGCACTCGCCGTTGCGCGGCGCGTCTGCGGCCGGTTGCGTCGACATGCTCCGCAAACAGACACGCCTCGCCTTTGTCGAGATTGAACCGAGGACATTCCTGGACCGCGGAGCCGCGACAATGTTGCCTTGGGAACGCTAAAAATGCGCGAGGAGCAAAACCGACGCGGGGAGGAACCGCGGGCCCGCTAAATATTTGTTCCGTCGCGCGCGGTGTGCGCGCACGGTGGCTCTGATTGTTTTCGAAACGTTTCCGAGGAGAGTTGCGAGCGAAGACGGGTTTAACGATCGGGAACGCACCGGTCCGGCGGCTCGCGCGGGTCTACGCGGAATGTTGTGCCGGTGTTTGTTTGAACTGCGCATCCACTCGGGGTGGAATCGTAATTTTCCCGCGTAATGGACGGGGTGCCATCGGAGCGGGCGAGATATCGAAAGTCTGGCGCACCGATTTAACGTCGAAAGGAATATGGAGTGGTTGAGGTTTGAAGTTTGAAACTGCGGGGAATTTGCAGCTTGAGATTGACGGAAGATTGAGCTTCGAGATGTTCAGCGAGGGGGGCGGATGATCGAATTAGACTTCACGTGGATTCCAACCCGGAAATGGAAAGTGACTTGGGATTAACGAAAGCCGAGATACTTACCTGGCAGGTCTATTTACTCGAAGCGAACGCGAATTATGCGGCCGCGGGACAATTTTGCAGGATAAAGGATAGGATTGTCGGAAAAGGAGGTCCTTGACGTTGCAGAAGGGTAACGATCGGGGCTAACGAGATTGATTCTACGGGCGTAACAAACGTTGCTGGAATCGGGAGACCCTCGCCGGGGTCGAAAGGGCCAGGACAGGTCGAGCGTGACGACCGTTGGGTCCTCCAAGGATCGGATAATAATTCCCGACCAGACTCAACGTCGATCCAATCTTGACGAGGCGGAAGTCCACGGGCCCGGTCTCGCTGATCCGGAACACGTTCGTTGTACACGTACAGCCGCTGGCCTGTGTGCGCGCGGGTTCAGTGCTGCGGCAAATGACGAGCTGACAGTATATTCGGGAGGAAGAGCCGATCGAGAGGAAGAAGAGGAGGCGCCGAAGGAGAACGCCGCGGAGTCGTGGAACGGAAAAAAGAAGCAAGCGGGGAAGGGAAGAACGAGAAGCGGGAGAGGGGCGAGATGGGGTAGGTCGAGGGGGAGGAAGAGCGAGGAGGACGAGGGATAGGAAGAGACCGAGGGGCCGTTTGTACGTCTAGACGTAGGTCCGTATTCGCTCTACCGTGAATCGAATAAATGGTCTCAGCCCTCCTCGTCCTATGTCGTCTCCTCCTCGACTTTCCGCCACGGCAATAGCTTTCCGTCGCCGCGATGCGATTAACCTTGAGGACTTCCTATGCCCCACCCACCCTCTCGGCTTTCGTTATGGGCACGCTCGAGTTACGTGGACTACCTTCCCGATCTTGTTCCTGCCCGTCGAGGGCCGTCGATGGGCGCATTCGCGCGGTTTGAGCCCCCTTCTTGCATTACGACGCTTTGATCGAATCGCGAACCACTCGTCGACAGATTCACCCTCGCTGTAACGCCTCCCCGATCTCTTGCGTCTCGACACCAGGCTGCCGATCCGACGCGTACGATTTACCTGCGAGAATCGACCGTTCCAGTTCCCGTCGAATTTATAAGAGAAGGAACATAAGTTGCCCAAGTCTATGACGAGTTCTGCCAAGTTTCTGTCATGCTGCACCACTTACCTAGTTTCTGCAACTTGGTCAGAAGCTGCGCACCTATACGACGACGCGATTCGCGCGCAAGGATCTCGATAATGCCCGCGGGGATAAATCCTTCGCTCGCGTATGCACACACCTTTCCACCAGCCGGCTCGCGTTGGACACCGGTAGCAGACAAGTCGATTACCATATCTCGAATTTCCCCGGGCCCCCGAAAGGGGGCCGCGAGAGCGCGTATCGACGACGCGCGATCGGCCGCCAGTAGGCAGAGCACGGGCACGATAAATTAATTAATAATGCCGGTGGCCGATAACGTCTTAATTGCCGCGATCCCTCGCGGCAACGTCGTCGGCGGAAGGGCGGGGTGGTTAGGGCGCTACGCAGACCGCGTTTAATTAAATTAGCAATTAAAATGCCGGCTCGCCGGTCACCGTGCCGTTCGCCGAATCGTTTCGAGGGAGAAGGGAATCGTATCGGCGGGACATACGTCGCGCAAATACCGATCGCGGTCCGGACGTCGTTCGGTTTTAATCCGCGCGCGGGCCGATTCGATTTGCACGACGAAACGAGAAACGGGGGGGGTGGTCGGTGGCGAGCGGAGGATCGCGAATGCACGCGGTTGCGGGCCGGTTATCGCTTATCAATCCGACGATTTGCGATGAACGCGGCTTTCTCTGCCTGTCCCTTCCATCGACAGCGGGCTTTCGCTGCCCGTTCGATTATTGTGATCGTCGGTGACGAGGGTCTCCCTGGATTCTCCGATCCCGTCACACTGTCTTCGGGGACGGCCTTGGGCGTTGCTATGTGGGGCGCCCTCGAAGCTCACGATGTCACTGGGTGCCTTTCGAGTAAAGATTAATCGTTCGGGGGTGAATGATTATAATTCTCGGGAACCTATGAATGTATAATAGAACTGTTAGTGCAAAGGAGATTGCTTTTGACCAGGGCTGTTCCTGGGTTTTGGCCGCTCAGGTGCAAAAACAATATTGCCGCCCTTAATAACTCAATATTCTTTAAATAAGAATTTAATATGCAGTGTTTACTTTTATATCTATACGTACATAATTTTAAACAGTTACCATGCAAAAGAGTCTCGATTATTATTCTTATTAATCAAAATTTTTTATATAATAAACTGCCTGCGGCCGCCCCTAGGTTTGGCCGCCCAGGTGCGGGGGCACCTTCTACACCCTCGCCAGGAACAGCCCTGCTTTTGACTGTAATGAGAAAGATTCCCAATCAAGTTTCCTAAATTTCTTTCTAGTTGAATATTTCATTAACCCCCTTGTCAAGACCTGCACAATAGTAAATGGCATAGGGGTTGATTCACTTCAGAAGAGCGACGAAAAAGGAGTCCTAAAAAAGGACAGAGAAGAGTTTAACCGGTCGTTTTTGGAGTTACCCTTGTGGGGTGCAGAGAGCATTGATTGTTATTTAATCGTCGCGTCCCAAGACGGGTTATAAAGATACAAAACCGTTCTGGAATGGAGCGGGGCCGACTGAACCCGCTCGATGGACAATAGCAACGGCCACTGGCTCGATAATTAAACTGCGGTCTTTCGTACTTACGAGTGGTAACAGAATCACGTTAATTCAGCCGTTTCCCTGCACACGCGGCTCCCACTAAAGATATTCAAATTACTTGTCAATTTTAACCATACTCCCGCGGGGACACGGTCGACAAACCCGTGGCCGCTCTCGACAAACTCGCGGCATTATTGACTAAACTAAAACTGATCCCCGTGGACAGCTGTCTATGCACAGGCGCAACGAACCGATTCAATGCAACGATAATCCAGTGAACGATCAAAAGGGGGTGGACAGTTTGATAGAGTAACGCAAGGCTGTTCCCGAATTTTACCTGATTAACCAGCTTAAACGTCGCTTGATTTATAAACACGAAATTTCACGTTCCCGTCGTACAAAGGAATATCGCGCTGGCCTCGCAACATCCGCGTTAGAAATTCGGGGAAGGGGGCCCGCGAACCGTCCGTTGCCGAGGCAAAAATCTCGTTGCCGCAGCAAAGTAACGTTCGCGAGGCGGTTTGTTTCGTTGCCGCGAGGCGGGAGTCAAGAGTGATTCGTGTCCCGCTTATTGTGTACACGGGCGAATTAACGGGGATTCCGTCACTTGCCACGAGTGCAAAAGCTCGCGTCAGTTTAATTATCGGGCGAAGGGAGCGGCTATTGTTCGCCGTCGGAGTTCGCGGCCGGTTTCGCGCGTTTAAATCCCGTTCCAATGATTTCAATGGCCACGGGCCCGCCCACCCGCGGCACGCTCAATGGCATTTCGCCGCGCGAAAACCGTCGCCCTGACGTTTGTCCACGCCGATTTGTCCGTCCGGCGATTTTTGGTTCCTCTAATTAATCCGTTGTCCCCGATAATTGCGTTTTTGTTCCATTTATTCTTTGTCCGCGGACCGGTTTAGATTGCGTCCGCGTGCCGGCGCGCGAATTCGATTCGCTCCCTCGCCCTCCAGCCTCGCCCGGGACACAATGGCTCGTCATCGGCTGGCGATCGCTTCGCGCGTTATCGCGAACCGCAAACACTGACCAGCGCTAACTATTGCCCGGGCGACAATAAACCCGCGAGCCTGTCCGTCGATAATAACGGAGCAAACATCGGGGCCGATTTTTCTGGCTCGTCTTCCGTTACGCCGTGCCACGGGGATGATAAACGGGCGACGTAACGGCCGGGCACGGAGGCGAGAAAAATGACGCGCGAGCCGGAGCGTTGCGCAAAGACTCGGTTCAACGAAACGATAAGCATACGTTGGATACGCTGTTCTTGGAATGGAAATAGACGTTAAAGTAAATTGCTTTCTTGTCGCTGCGACGAGGTGTCGAAATTTTGCGGGCACTTACTTTGCGTCGGGTCGAATACTTGGAAGTGTACATTATCAGGGAATGTAGGCCCAGAGGTGATTAAAGAGGAGGCATGGTATGGTCTGTTTATTATCTGCCTTGTTTTCTAATTGTTTGTTAGTTTGTATGTAATGGGGGATGCTTCAGTAAATAGTCGAGTTCGATTTTTATATATTTATGGAGTATTCAGGATAATACACATGGATGGTAAGATTCTTAAGATTTTTAGAGATTGGGATTTTATTGTGAAGATTAAGATGTTTGCAAGTTGTATAACAGAGTAGCAGAATTTTAAGAGAGTATTCTAGTATAACTGCCCGCTTTTCAACGCCATCTTCAGGAATTTATTTAACAAAAACTATTATTTTATAGTATCTGGCGTTTTACGTGCATATTAAGGTGTGTCTGAAGTAATACTCAGAATTTTTTTAAACTTTTTTATCGCTTATATATATATATATAGAATTTTGAAAAAATATATATATATCGAATGTTTTTTTTTCAAAATTCTGTCGTTCTGCAAATATTTATTGTTAGGGCGCCTTTAAAATTTATAATGTACTGAATTTGTAGAGTACTCGAATAATATGTAAAGAGAAATACCATTTCTTCCCCGGTTTTATCACCAATTTCCCATAAAATCCTTTCCAGCAATTATCATTGCGTAATTAATTCCATATAGCGCATTTGCATGACTAATGACACCCAGCATCGAGCGTTCCTGCCGCGGTGCACAGTTCGCCCGCAGTTGCGCAGTCAAAAGGGAAATGCATTGCGTGTCGCTAACGCAATTCCCGTACAAATTTCTGATTCATACGATCAAAGAAACTTTATCGCGCACAGGCTAGACACCTGATCTACCTCGCAGCCTTTCCTTTTCTATTCAACGCGGGGTCCTCGAGCCTCCACTGACACAGAACGAGCAGCCCCTCCGTTTCCCCTCGTTCTCTGAGAGCCCGCTGCAAATCCGTGCAAACCGGTTAATTCCCGAAAAATCGCCGCCGTGGCGGACACCGTGGCTCCCTTCCTTTCGGCTATTTTTTTTACAAGTCGGTGGCGGCCAGGGAAGACAAAGACGAGAGGACGAGGAGGTATACGAGCGGAGTTACGCAAAAGTCTGACCGCGGGACCACTCGCGGAGCGGAACATTTTTTCTCGACGGTAATTGGTGTTCGGGCCTCATTGTGTAACTGGTATCGCGGTGGTACTCGCCGCGGTATCGCCACGTTCGATCTTCAAGGCTCGGTTGCGAGCCTTTTGGCCGAACGGTTCACTCCCTATGACGCTCCTTTCGTCCACCATCAAGATAAGGCCCCTTTTCGCGGTCGCTTCTCCTTCTCCTTCGCCCCGCACCCTCGCCTCTTTTGTCTCGGCCGACCCGACGATCCTCCGCGAGGGTCGCCGTGGCCCCCCTCGCCGCGGCCGGGGCGTCATAACTGTCGATCTAGAATCCTCGATCCACGGGGCGGACGTCGATCGTAAAGCGAATTTACGGTGCCCCGATAAGCCGTGCCCTGCGCGTTAACCCGGCGTACGCGCGCGCGCGAGATACTTCTACATGGATCGCGTACCTGATAATGGAACGGATTAGCCAGGTAATTTGAATAATGAAAGGTGTTTCCTGATACGGCAAGCAACGTGGTCACCGGTGCCGGCTCGAATCGCGGTACTCCCGATCGGGAAGTGGCATTGAAGTCTCGCTCGACGCGGTAATTTATGCAAAATTCGTTTCTCCGCTGGAGCACGACGGGATAAGCGAGCCGCGCGGCGCTGGCTGGACGTTGTAGAGGATTATTAGCGACGCTCGAGTTTCGCTCGGACATTGGACTCGGTCGAACTGCTCCGCGCCGAGTGTTCTACCGCCGAATTGAATCGAGAATAGTTGGACTGTATAAATTAGACACGATAAAGTGTTCGTAGTCTCTCGCGCAGTAGGTAGTTTACTTGACGTTGATTAAAATAACTGTGGGCGGGCGGCAGTCAATGTTTAATCCACTTCGATTAGCAATTTATTATACCTAAATTCTGTGTAAGGTAAATCCTTGATTGTCGGTACACTTAATATAAAATAATAATTTGTTTTAGCTGAATCCTACTAATGTAATAAATGCGAAAGTGGGTTTGAATCACGTCGCAATTACGCAACGGATCTTTCTGAAATTTTGTATATACGTAGTCTGGGACCAGGAGTAACGTTTAGGATACTTTTTACCCTGATTTTTTTAACCGAACTGGACCAAATTTTGTATAATCACTCTCTAGTACCCTGCTGAAAATATAGGCTACCATGATATCTGGACATCCCACCCCCTTCCCCCTTGTTTCACCCTCTAGACATTCCATTATATTCGAAATTTTACCCGGGCAAAGCCGGGTACTTTAAGCTGCTAAATCTAAAATGTTCAGAATTTTATGCTGATTCAGAAAAACTGGTCGATTTTTGCTTTAAGACAATATTTGCTGAAAGTCGATTAGGTGCCGGGAGAAATGGTTCTCGTCATTGCACAGTGTTCGATGGGTATATGGAAATGGACAAAAATTAATAACTTCTCTCTGGAGTCAAATTTTTGAAAATAAATTTCATATTCGTTTATGAAAGGACTTTCTTATACATCTTTGATGTTACAAGTTTTTAAAATTTGTTCATGCATGTAAAATAAGTGCGAGTAATAAGGCCCAGTAGCCAATGTTGCTTTTATTACTTTCGCTGCATTGTTCCTCAATACCTCTACTATCTTATTATCCAAAACATTCAACAAAAAGTAACTTAGAAGTATATTTTAAAAACGATTCTGGACACTACAATTTTACAAGAGGTTAAATGTTGCCACAACCTCCAATTACCTTTTATAGCCTATAAATCCAGGAAAACACAGGACGAAGTGCAATGACGCTACCCATTAACCCTTAACTGGTATACTGTTTTTAGCAAACGTGACTGGTATACTGGGGCCGTGGCAGACCACAAATAAAAAAGGGCACAGAAATTTGTAAAGTCGACATATAAGATGATAGAAACATAGAAAGTTAAACTATTACTATAAAATTAATTAGAAATTCAGTTTACAAACTTAGACAGCCAAAAATTGTGCAGCTAACTTTGCTTGGGGTCATGAGAGACCCCGGGATACCAGTTAAGGGTTAAACTGTTTAACTTCTGGAGAAGAAACTGGTCCGCACTATAACACGTTTTTACGTATAGAGTCTGAAATATAGCAACTGTACCAACCCCCCTGCCGACATCCCCGGATTCACCCTACCGAAGAACAGTAGCAAGTACTTACGTTCTCCTCTTTGAATACCTGAGAAACCTTGAGAATCAATTGGCATTTAGTAACGAAGTGCTTCTAATTATTTCGAGCAGCGTTCAGGCACTCGCGCTAGCTAATTCCTCCAATTCTCGTCCGACAGTTGCGAAAGGTAGTCTTCCAGCTTCCCTCGCGTAAAAACCTGTAGGCAACGCGTTGTCATCAGTTCCTCTTTTCCCGTTCAATCACGGGCGCCCCGCGCGCCAGACGCAGCCCGGAAGTTTCGCAATCACGACCCCTCGTCGGGGTGAAGGTCGAATGTTTTTTTTTCCCTTCCTTGGGTGCGCGGCTCACGCGACACCGGGGGCATCGCGGAGCTCTCCCCCGCGGTCCCGCGTCCGCGTTGGCCAGTTCGTACGTAATCTGTCGTTGATGAGCAGCGGATCGGTTTCTTGCCTCCGAGGGCCCCCTCCTCTGAGTGATTATCGCAAAAACTGGTCGAGCCTCTCGGCCGTAACCGAGGACGCGGCCTCCGCGCTTGTTAAGAGATGAGCTCCTTCTCTACACTCGTCCGGCCGGCATCCCCTGCGCGTCGCCTTTCATGCTAATAGCCCGCGTTTCTTTGCTCCCCCCGGAGACAATATCGTGTAGCAAGGTCGTTCCGCAACTTCCGCGAGTGTGTGGCTACCTTCTTGCAGGCGGTGACACGGAGGAACGCCGGAGCGTGCAGCGTCGCGCTCGGATAATTCTACGATCACGGTGTTTCTCCGTAATTCTATTCTTTTTGTCGCCGTTGATGCTGGTTGTTAACACTTGAGAGGCTATTCAGACTAGCCGGATAAAAACTAACGACAAGTGTGGCGAAACGGCGGAAGGAAGGAAATTGGGTAAAAGATGCCGTGGATAAAGTTCGCTGGCACCTTTGATCTTTGGTCTAGGTGAATTAGATTGGAAGCTCAGTTCACCTCAAATGAGAAGCTTCGTCCCTTTCAAAGCTTCTCAATAATTGTGCGCCTCGTGGGATCTCAGCTGCGGGGAGAGTAACGTTCCACCATTCGATTTCCGCGGCTTCGCCACTGGCAATCGCATAAAACCGCACGTGATGCGGACGCATCGCCGCGCCGTTGCGTAACCGAAGCTGTTAAATGACGTACGCGCGGCGTATCTCCATCGCGGTGTAATAGCGAACCGGTTTACCGGCGATCCAGCGCGTAGATCGCGTCATCGATCTGGCGATCCTCTTCTCAGCAGCCCGTAGCGGGGACTCGCGTTATTCTCGAGGAAGAGAGCGCAGGAGGTATCGATTACTCAAGGATGCAAGTTCTTTCGTTGCTCTTCCCCAGCTCCCGACCCTCGCCGATGAATAAAGCGCCCTACTTCGGACTGGCGCGTGCAAAACGTAGGAGTAGGTACGCGGTGAAATAAAAAGCCCCGGCCGGCGCTCTCTGTCTCTCCCTTGCCGATTGAATTGAAATTCTTTGACGGAGATGGACCCGTGCGATTTCCCCTCTAAGCGCAAATGGAAATAGTTGATTAACGCTTTTTGTGTTTGCTCGCTTTTAAGCGAACCGGAGGATCCCGATTGCGATTTTCTTGGCGCGCGCGTTTACGGGTGAAAGTTTTATTAGAGGCGCGGCGGAATCGGCCCGATCGAACCGGAAGCGATTGGATACGTGCGAACGAACGCGACTAGGGTGGCACGGGAATGCTCTTGCTTCTCGTTCCAACGAGGGAAAGCGACGGGACGCTGCCTGGCTCTCTGGTAATTCAATCCGTCGATGATTATTCTCGGGAATCGCATCGGTTCCCTGGGAATTTCGATTTCGATAATGAAACAAATCTAGAGAGCCCCGTCTGGGGCGCTCGTGCCTTTCGAGGTGCACGACCCTCGCACATATTTACTCTGAGCGCGCTTCACTCCGTACCTGCCTCGTACTCGGGCTATTTCTCAAACTTTTCATCACATGTTTTTGCATCCCCAGCTTCCCTCGAGCATTAGAACCATATTCCTCCCCCACTGAGCAGGAATCTTGAATAGACAAAGCCTACATACTCGTTCCCCAGAGCGAACGTGCTAATAGAAATGAGCACTTTGATGCAGCATGGCTTAATGTAAACAACCAACGCCCCATTATGCATGCACATATATTCTGGAGCATTCATAGGGGCCGTTAATTAACGGCAATACGACTGTTGGTGCTGCGAGGCGGTGCCGCACCGCGTTAAACGTAAGTCACTCGATCCGCGACTCGTTTTGCCCTGGCGGCAAGACGGGCCTGAATATTCTCGGGGAACTTCTGGGAATCATTAGCGATCCGATGTGGCTCTCGGCGGCGGGCAATCGTCGATTTAACAGCACCGTTAGCCCCGACCGTCTTTCGGGCCAGGCCTCGGTGCAACCACCTCTCGACGTTCGTTGACGCTGACGACTCCTGTCATTGATTAATGATTCGTCCGGCCGATCCACGGTTAATCGGCCCCCGGTGCCAGCGAAACTGTTCATCTCCGCTAAATAATTGGTTCGCGCGGCCGATACGCGCGTTTCACGTGGACAATGACGCGCGTAATTCGTAAATCAAAGCGTCGAGAGCCACGGATTAATGTCGCCACGAAAGACTACGATATATCCATGCTTAATCCTCCCGGTTGAGTAATTTCGTGACGGATTCGCGGCGCGGACAGGAGTTTCGTCTCCTCGGCGGATGAAATTTGAAATCTGGTTGACAAGTCTCTGAAGATACTTCGGGATAGTGTAATGATAGATATTTCGCGGGACGCGATTAGACGCTCCGAAAGCGTGCTTCAGTCGCCATTGTGGATTCATTCTGGCTACTGGCGAGCCCGTTACAAGACGCTGTTGCGTATTCAGAACACACCGCTAACTGCTCTTCTAATCGACTGCCTTCGTACTAATTGCGTTCGCACAGCACTGCGAACAAGTCGGTTGATTATATCCAGATCGTTACTTCAAAGTTTGCTCGAAAGCTTTGCACCGGCTGCTCAATTAAAAATCCAAATTGCTAGAAAGTTCGATCACCTCTCTGGGTAGTTGTCGAGGAGGCAGTCGGGGGAAATGATTCGAGCGACTAATAGCGCCAAGTTAACGAATGGGTGACAGACGGGGAGCGGGGCGGCAAGGAGGAGCGAAGAAGACATCCTGTCTGAGGCAGCTTCTTCCTGGAAGCTGGCTATGATTCCTCGAATCATTAAGCGAGGAAGAGGGGGCCGCGCTATCCGTTGCAGCCAGCTGATTGCAAACGGCTGGACACTCTTCAAACAGTTGGCACCACCGTGTAATTATCATAAATCACCTTTCGCCGGTCGGCCGCGTGGCTCTAGCCACTCCGCAACTTCTGGTATCAAAGGTTTCTTGGCAAGGCCGCGAGTCCTTTCGCGGATTCCGTGGAACTACCGCGGAGCTGGTTCGACGCTGACCGGTATCCGTGTTGCCAGGCAATAAATTTGCCGAATTAATTCGCCTTTTGTGCGGCTTTCACCCGTCGGTACTGTGCTCTCATAAACCAGCGCGATTAATGGCGTCTGTCATATTCTTGGTGGCCCAGGGCCTGTTCCGCGTTCATCGAATTCCTCCCTCTCTGGATGCTCGATTCATTACGGACACCGCTATTGAAACGATTCTCGGAGTATCTTTGATTGTACACCATCGAGCATAATTATTCGTCTAACGCGAGCGACATCCCGATCGTGCCTTTAGGCATTAAACGAGCCACGCTGGGAACCGTGGAAAAAGCTCCGCGCCACCGGAATTATTTATTCAGCACCTCCCCCAAAGTGAACCCTCGAATTTGATGCGCGACGAAATCGAATTCGCCGCAGCGAATGATAATTAAACCCAATAACGAATCCAGCGATCGTTGATCGAATTACCTTCTAAACGATTTGCATACGTTGGGGCCTGTAAAATTCCGGCGAATTCGGCCAATCAGAGCCGGAGTAATCTCATTTCGAACGCGCCGGAAATTGCTGCAAACAGTCGCGTTAATTATCCAGAGATCGCCGCGTTTCGTTCGCACTCCCGGGCTCGTTCCTTCTTTCTCCGGCTTCTCGATTTCAGCCGGATAATTATCGCACCCGAAACCGTGCGCGCGAGATAGATTGACGACAGATTGATCGGGACGACGAAGGAGGTCGTCAGGAACGTCGGGTAATTGCTTGGAAGCGCTGCGTCGATGGACGCGTGATTGGCATGTCTGTCCCGAGTAACTTGCACATCCGACTGGCCTTTGACTGTCAACCCACGTATAAGGGATGTCCGCGTTCTCGGGGGATCGTACTTCACTGAGCGTGAGTCAGGAAATTCACGAATGCACGCGCGACGCAGCGGAAACTATTCGAATCTTGCGAAATCGACTTCGTGGAAAGAAATTGATCTTTAAAAATACACGATCGAAGTTTCTGTTTCATCACAGACGAAAGGGATGGAGAACAGGCCCCTTGAATCTCTTGTAATAACATAGAATGTGCCCTGCCATTAAAGATTCTACCTTCCACTGCCTTTTATCTTTAAACCCGACGACTTACATTTACGTTCGATGCACATCAAAGCTCTCGTGACATGAAATATGGTGATCGCGGGAAATCGGCGACAGTTACACGACCGAGGGTCGATAACGATCCAGGGCGATGCATGAACTCCGCCCTCTCGATCCCTAGACTCATCGTTAATTGTCGCGTTGGAAAAAGGTAAAACACGGCCGCGGTAAATATTTAAGAAGAACAAGGTCGTTTATCATCTCTGTCATCGCGGATGCATCGTGCAGCCGGGATCTACGGGGGTTCGCGTGTATGTCTCCCGTGACGTGTCGCACCCGGCGCACGCAGGTGCAGCCATTCACGCACGATGGCAACAATTTATTGTGGGCAGCAGCCGTTGGGAATATTAAGCTCGTCGAGAAGGAATCTGTCTGTGATTTCGAGAGCTCAATCGGTTGTTCGCTTCCCTTGGAGACGACATCGTTTGGCAAGATCATCCCTCAATTTCTGCAAGTATGCATCTCTTTTCTCGTTAGGCACTGATAGCTTGGAGGAACTTTCTATAAGCAGGAAAGATGTGTTTGGGCATGCATTAGTGTTGCTAGAGAATAAAAATTATTTCGTCTTGGGAAGATCCTTTATCTTCCAGATAATCGCAATGTCCCTTTCAATACGTGTACCTTGCATCCCACCTCTACACTTTTAATAGCTTGGAGAAACTTTCGATAAGCAGGAATATCCTTCCTTCGTCTCAAATTGTAGTATCTATATTATCGTTCGTCATTTCCACATTCTTTCCACTATCACACGCAACATGTTGTATTGTTGTTGTACTGACCCATACATCCCGCATCTGAACGTTCATAATAAGGCACCTGTGGTAGTCAAGCAACTTGCTTTAGGTTACAATTTATAATCTGTAACTGTTGCTTGAATATAATTTCGTCAACTAAAATTTATTTCGTTTAGCAATTTAGGGTCAGATGGGATTGCGCCTTCTTGGGCCGAAAAATAGGTAATTCTTTCGGAATTTTTTGTACAAAAACGGTTTGGTAAATTAATTTGAGGCTTGGCAGGCTGTTTTATTGTATCTTGAACTATTGTTCTGAATTTTTGTGTGACAGTGAAAAAGAAAACATGGCAGATACAGAGAGAGAGCGTTGAAAAATAATCGGGTGGCCCTGGCGTTGACGAAAAGTACCTACTGTAAGGGTTAACCGAAACACAAAAAGGAAAAGAGATTCTTAAATTATAGGATTGTGGCTATGGGTGGTAGTAGATTTATTGAAGTATCTATTACCGTTCCTTTTTTATTTAAAGAAGTTTTCCCGATTTTCAGGCAAAACCTTTCTCACACTCAAATCAGGGGGTTTCATCTTCTTCAAAAGGCTGCCATTTTAACATTTTTTTAAATTTTTCTTAATGCATCCACTACCACCCATAGTCACATTCCTATAGTTTAAGAATCTCTTTTCCTTTTTGTGTTTCGGTTAACCCTTACAGTAGGTACTTTTCGTCAACGCCAGGGCCACCCGATTATTTTTCAACGCTCTCTCTCTGTATCTGTCATGTTTTTTTTTCACTGTCACACAAAAATTCAGAACAATAGTTCAAGAAACAATAAAACAGCCTGCCAAATCTCAAATTAATTTACCAAACCGTTTTTGTACAAAAAATTCATAAAGGTGATAGTAGATTTATTGAAGTATCTATTACCGTTCCTTTTTTATTTAAAGAAGTTTTCCCGATTTTCAGGCAAAACCTTTCTCACACTCAAATCAGGGCGTTTCATCTTCTTCAAAAGGCTGCCATTTTAACATTTTTTTAATTTTTCTTAATGCATCCACTAGGTACCACCCCTAACCACATTCATATAGTTTAAGAATCTCTTTTCCTTTTTATGATTTGGATAAGCCTTACAGTACCTTTCGTCAACGCCAGGGCCATCCGATTATTTTTCAACGCTCTCTCCGTATCTGCCATACTTTTTGTCACTGTCACACAAAAATTCAGAATAATAGTTGAAGATACAATAAAACAGCCTGCCGAACCTCAAATTAATTTGTCGAACCGTGTTTATAACAAAACTTCGCAAAGAATTACCTATTTTTCGGCCCAACAAGGCGCAAACCCCCCTTAAACTTACCACGAAAATGCACTTCTACCTATAGAAAATTAGTACGCGCTTTACGAAACTTCTCGGTTTGTTTACGAATTCCCCGACTACTGCTACCTACAACGGATGATACGCATGCGAATAAGGTATGCCTAACAAGGATGGAAATACAACTAACTGACCCAAACCTACTCTCCCCACTCGCTTACGATTCCCTCATGCAGTAACATCGCGAGTTCGAACTTCGAAGTGCTCTCGAGGCAAGGTTGCTCCATTCCTCTACAGGCTTGCAGAGCTAAAGTACTACATAGGTAAGTTCATCCTCGATCAACCCGGCCAGTATCGCCCCCTCCAGCCCCTCCGCTTTCACAGCCACTCGGAGAGACTCGTCAGGATTTTTCCAGCCGCGTAATTGGTAGACAAGGGTGAAAGCCGCGTCGGCCTAACCAGCGACCGCGATCTGTAGGGATCAAGCGGGCGGGGGGTGGCAGGTGAGGCGGACTTGCAAGGGCCGACACGCGGCCGCGGGTAGTACGCAATAATTGATGATTACCGGTGAGTCGGTGGCCCGTGTAATTAAAATAAATTAATAACGAGCGTGAAATAAAGCGGGAGGCTTGCGGGCGGGGTGGGGCGTTATTACGGGCGCGCGGGGTTGTTAAGGGCCGGCCACTCTCCCCGCCCCCCCCCCCCCGAAGGGACAAAAGAAGATGGAACGCGGAAAGGAGAAGTCGGAAGCCCTCTCGTATTCAGATTCAGCCGAAGGAACGGCTCTCCGTGATTCCGTGCCCCGAAAGATTTTCGTGCCCTGGAAACTCTCGCCCCCGTTGCGCCGCCCCTCCAGGCTGATGCTCTTCCGCCAAGGCGTTGCGATTTAATTAAAGGTCTGCCCTCCGCGCCGACCGCCACCCACCGTGGGCTCCGTTCCCGTGGCTTTTCTTCCCGGCCGGTTAACGAACCTAATTTTTCGTCGGATTGTAGATCACGCCGAGGGATTCGTTCGAACTCGATCCACCATAATTCCGGTCCCTCTCGAGGCAAGACTGCGACGGGGCTACGAGCCGCGGGGTCGTTCGTTAACCCGCCGGACGAGGCCACGGATGAACCCGGGGCGGCTAACTGAATTTTATAATCGCGGACGGTGTTATTAAATTTGTAGCTCGATACCGTGGCCACGGGGTCCCGCGAACGGGCAGCGGAGGGGCGAGTCGAAGGCGCGGCGAGTCCGTTTTAAATTACGTAAGGATCAATGCGCGATTAGGGATCGGGCTATTGGTATTCATTTACGTTCGTTAGCCACCCCTCTGGGTAATGAACGTAAGTGAATTTCGTAATGGCGGCCTGCGCCTTCTCCTCCCGGCTCTGAACTTCGTGCATTCGCTTCGTAATGTGTACAGGGCGCTTCAAAGAACCCGCTTGTAACTATCCATCGGAAACCCAGCGGAGCCACTTCGCTGTCCCGAATGTTATTATATTTCGGGATTAGCGGCTTCGTTGCAGAGAAAAATTCCTTACGGTGTTGAGCAAAAGGGTCAAGTGTGGTCTTCACATTTCCTTAACTGTTTCCGGCCGCCCTGTGGCCTGCACGGTGGTTCGCTAGAAAGGTATTAAAGCCCACTCCATCTTGCAAAGCTTATTTGCTGCTATAGAGGAAACTCTGAGGCGCAGCGTGTCTGTTGGACCTTCAAAAGCTGACACTATCACTATCTATCCATCGGAAAGCCTCCGACGCGACTCTCCACTGACAAGTTCAGTACCCGAGCAGCGATTACTTCGTCGATCCGTATTTAGTTAGACTTCTCTGCCTCTTTTTGAATTCTATTATCCAGTCACGCTTGTCGCCCGCAACCCTGAAACACGCTGTACAGTGTCGAGAGCCGGGCGTGTCAAGAGTGGACGTTAAAGCTACCAAGTTAATTTAAGATTACAGTAATCAATGCGCGATGCATCGGTCCGGTATTAGTATCCCGCTCGTAGCGCGCTCCCCCATTAAGAGCGTAACCGAATTTCGTAATCGGTGTCCATCGGCGAAATTGCCGAACGGTTATGCCGGGAGATCGGCATCGTCCCTCATCCTGCCTCTCCGTCACACTTTTTCCTCGAGGTCCTATCGAAATGACTAACGACCGCCTCCGTAATTGCGGCTCGCGCGGATTATCATTAAGTTCGCGCGTACGTGGCGAGACAGGGACGGCTGGTGCGCGATGAAAGCCGCGCGGAGACGCGTAATTTCAAATTACAAGGCAGGACCGGTAATTACCAGGGCCCGCTTCGTTACGGGCGCAGGAATTTCTGTCAGCGTTACTTTGAACGAGCGCGAAATCGCGCCGCGCCGCGCCGGTAATAAAGGAATGTCAATAACGAACGATATCCGGCAATTACCGGTGGCCATCGCCACGGCAAAATATCGGTTCGCGCCGCGACGAAATTGCTTTACGCACTTCATTAATGTAATTACCAATTGCTCGATGATTATATTTAATCGGATCGATTGGATTTCGCGCGTTCCCCCCTCGGCCAGGGCCGATGCCGAATGCGCCTGATTATCGCGGCGCATCGCGACAATTGCTTCGGGATTTCAGCTCGAAACGTCGGCACTGTGTACGTATGTTAAAACGGTTGCCGGGATGGAATAATCTTTCGAAGGAGTCGCAAAGTTCGTATGTAAATCAGTTCCATTTTAATCCCTCGTAGCCAGTTGCGCGCGAACTCTGCGCGTGACGCATCTGCGGTATATCATTCGGCAGGTATTGTCTGATCTCGGGAGCCGTGCGTTTATCAGCAATTTCTATGGATCAGTTTGAACTAACGTAAATGGTGTTTGTCGGCGCCAGTAATTATGGGTCGAATTTCACGATCGTTTATGTTCATCTGTTCCTCTAATTCGCTCGCTCGGTGCGCGGGACGACGGATGGCCGAATCCGCGAATTCGGGACGAATTTCGCAGTACGTAGCGGTTTGACGCGTGGTTATTGTGAACCGATCCGTGGCATCGCGTCCCATGCGGTCGAAAGTGTGTTTCGAACAATTCAGACAGTGGAGAGCGTCTCCCGTTTACGTTCGAGCTTTGTAACCAGTTCCCGATTCGATCGGCCGCGGAACTCGTTCGTGGACGCGGCAATCGGTCCATCGAGGTGTGCGAATGAAGCTGGATGGAAGGGACCGGGGGTTTGCGGACCCGTCAACTAATTAACCAACAAATTAGTAACATTTCGTCGATGCTCGGAACTTCGGGGCATTCGCTTGCCCAGCATCCGTTCTGCAACCGCGGTGATCTACATACGTGCGCGATGACAATCTCCGCCCCTCTCGAGGGTTGATTTTTACCCCTTTGGCAAGTTCGTGATACCTGCTGCGACAATCAGACGCGTTTACTCGATTACCGTGGCAATTCTCCGTGACAAGCATCATCGTCGAGATTAAGGGAACAGTGGGAGGTTTAATTTTAAAATCTCATCGTCTGCCATCTCATCAACACTTTATCAGAGTGTACCGTTCCACTTTCACCGTGTTAAGTGTTACGAACGAGGCGAAAGTAATACTTGCTCGGGCTTGCGACTCTTCCCTTTCTGGACCGCGATTCAAGCCTCCAATTAGGTCCCTACGGGAACCCCTAATTCAGACTCTCCAACAGTAGCCCATTAGAAGCGAGTCCAAACGCAATACCGGACAATTTTCTGCGAGGTGGAGGTGAAGGTTGGAAGAAGTCAGGGAAACCTGCAGCAGTGGCATCAATCACGCGTTACAGCGAGTTCGAAGTACTTGGATTCGAACCACCCCCCGTCTCGATCACTGTCAGCTTCGCGAACGTTGTCGCGGAAGTCCAATAAAGTGAGCTGGTGTCTAGGCTGGTGCTAGGCCAGGTCGTCGAGCGCGTTCGGCAAAGAGATTCGCGTGCTTGATACGATTTCCAATTCCCGACCGCCATTTCCACCAGGCTGGTCCCTCGATGACGTCGCAGCCGGTTGTTCGCTCATCCGAGCGTACACAGGACGACAGATCCTGTTCGCGTGGAAAAGAGCGACCGCTCGAACCGGGAGGGGACTCCATGGCAACCACTTCGCGGAGGTTAGGGTAGCGCTGACGGATCAAGAGCATCCTGTCGGGAGAGTGCACCGGGTCGTTGCCCTTGACCTACCGTCGTCAGGCCGCCACTACCCCGCTCTCTCTCTCTCTCCCTCTCTCTTCCGTTTGCAAGCTGTGACGCCTGTGATCGTTCGGTGACGCGACACGATGACGTCCCGTCGCTGGAGGGTCATCGAACACTCCGGTGTCATCGCGTTTCGTGGTCGTTCTAGCGTTATTAACGACGAGAACAGCGTTAATTGCGTTCCAGAGTGCGCATTGTTTTCCTGCTTTCCGGTACAATTAACATCTATCCCGATATAGCCGGTGGTGGAGAGTGTTGCTTGCAACGCGTATCTGTGTCTAGACGCGGGGAGACCAGTGGAAAATGGGATGTTTCGATTGGCACTCTTTGGGAATTCTAGAAGGGTTGAATCTGTTCCCTGCATGTCGCTTATTTGAAACGTTTTGGCAGTTGTATCTACAGTCGCGTCGGAAAGTAAGTTGACGCTCTTTAAAATCGCATAACTTTTTTTAAATTGGTCCAAACGAATTGAGTTTTATTTTAGAAGCTAGCGGAATTAGTTTTCTAGGTGACGTGATTCGTCGTTTTGAAAACAAAAGCGCAACTGGTCGGAATAGCGATGATAATAGTGAAGGTCATTTTTTTCAAATTTTTTTCTGAGCCTGTAATGAAAATCCAAAAAACCCGTTTGTACATTGAAGTATGTTGTATACATGCTGAAAATTTCATAAAAATCGGTTAACGTTGCTCTGAGCTACAAACATTTAAAGATCGCAAAATAAGGTCGAGAATCGCGGAAATTCCCGAAATCAGCGATTCTCGACCTTATTCTGCGATCTTTAAGCGTTTATAGCTCAGAGCAACGTTAACCGATTTTTATGAAATTTTTTCGATTTTCATTACAGGCACAGAAAAAAATTTGAAAAAAACGACCTTCACTATTATCATCGCTATTCCGACCAGTTGCAATTTTTTTTCAAAACGACGTATCACGTCACCTAGAAAACTAATTCCGCTAGCTTTTAAAATAAAACTCAATTCGTTTGGACCAATTTTAAAAAAGTTATGCGATTTTAAAGAGCGTCAACTTACTTTTCGACGCGACTGTATACATACGCTGCGAATAAATGGTACCTATAGTGTTATTAGAGAGATTCGGCGTAAAGAAATCGAATTTTTTTATGATAGCCATAAGTCTTAGAAGTATTTTAAAAGATTTCATTGAGCAATTCGAAAAATTGTGAGAAGTTACAGCGTAAAAAAGTAACGGGCGGTGCAATGCAGGTAAACGCGCCGCGGCAGGCTTTAAAGCGGTTTTACGCAAAACTGTGTTTCTCAAGACGGTGAACATCGTTACTCCAGAACGGAACTACATATGGTTTTTGTTGAAATTTTAACTGAACCTACAAAACACTTTGCTCTACAGTGTGGAACTCGCTCACTAAGATCGCGTAACTTTAACAACATTTATCACAGAAGTGCTACAGTAAAATCCTTCAAAGTTGATATTTGTTGTATAACTCCGTGAATTTTTATTCAAAGTTTTCGACCGAGTTCCACAGTGTGGAGAAGTGTGTTTCGTAGGTTCGGTTAAAATTTCAACTAAAAATATTAATCCGTTCTCGACTTATCATGTTCACCGGTTTAACGCGTGCATTGCGCGGCGCCCACTTTGACGCTTTGTAATTCCTTTAATTTTTAATATTTTTCAGGTTTCCTGGTCTTAAAATGCGTATTGTACCCACAATAAAGTATCGTAAAACGTGCAAATGGTATGAATTATTAGTCGTTCTTCGATCCACCTCAAAAGGAACCGTTCATTTTAGCCGTCGAATATCCGTAGACTATCGTGTTTCTTGTAATAAGTGAAGCAACTCTTTCCCTTGCGTCATCAATTTACTCGGCAAAAGCTGCTAAACCAACGATCGGCCTCTGGTTATTTGCACGTACATTCATGGGAAATCTGTTACCTGCCTTTAACTTATCACAACTAATGGAGCGTTTGAAGCTGTACACCAGACAGCCGATTCCGAAGAGTCCATTTCGAATCCGTTAAACGAATCGCTGAGCCCGTTTCCAGGGAATCAAGCCGCGCGATAGATTGATTCGCAGGCGTCATTCGACCCAGCGTGCCTCATAAACACGTGGTAACAGCGGCCGGGCTCTTTTTTTCATTCCCGTTGCCATTAATCCTGCAGCAGCTTTGCACGGATTTCCATTCGACAAGGCCCGGAATCGGCCTATAAATTTCGCGAGGTGCGAGACCAGCCGCATTAACATATTTCTGACGAGTTCGTTTCCCGTGCTGGCGTTCGCTCCGTTTCTTCGTCGGCCGCGGAGTTTTTGCATATGCATGAGATGCGTTGACACCGCGCGTGCAAGGGGATCCATAAAATTGCCGCAACCTTTCAGAGGATAATTTCAACGATGAATCTTGGAAATCCATACCGAGACCTGAGGATTTCGGTAGCACTTTAAAATCAGACCAATCCGTTATAACTCTCGTGGAAATCTAAAGGGGATTCCAAAGTGATTGAAAGTATACACACAAATTGCAAATTCCCAGCTCCTTAAGTTATCAGATCAGTTTACCATTACTTCTCCAAGCGAACATTGTATCGGGCGTTGCACACATAGAAACGAGGCATGATACTACAAGCCCCCTGAAGATCCTCATTCATACCGAATGCATTACACCGAACAATTTTCATCACAAATGGGAGGATGAAAAGACTTCCTGAGCGACCAAAGGCGAAGTAGGTCGCGGTTGCTCCCGGCCCGATTTGAAGAGTTGGTAAATCGCAAGGTCTACGGTGAGCAAGAAAGAGGGACGGAGGGAATCGAGAGGAGGATAGGTGGATGGTGTATACGGGAGACAGAGTGTAGGTCGTGTAACGATGCTCGTAGCGATAGTTCCCCGGTATTAATAACGCGGGTGGAACACGATTTTGCGCTCTTTATTGCCGGCGGGCAGCGTTAAGGGCGGGCTAGGGCGCACATATCGGTACGGCCATCCATCGTCCAAGATCTCGTGGTTGTGCACGACACGTCCGCTTACGGGATATATCGCGTAACGGCGGCGCGTTGCTACGCCGCTAAGGTGCCTCGTTTAACGTGCCACTAATTTATTGCCACGGCCAAGCACCCGGCTCATTCCGTGCATAAGGACCTTGCCCAGAACACGTTAATGAAACTTAGTGGGCTAGACGGCCCTATGAACCCTGTGGATCGCGTTTAAACGGGCGCTCAATTCTCAGGGAATTCGGTCCTCGAGGAACTGGTTTCTTGAGGAGCTCTGTTCCTGGGCTCTCGAGGAACTCGTTCCTTGGAGGACTCGGTTCACGGGGAACACCGCGGCTAGAAACGCCCTGAAAAGGATTTAGCGAGCCATGCGTTTGTTACGATATAGCGTAATAAATCTACTCGATTTATACAGATAAATTCGGTTTCATATTTTAAACACACGCATCTGGATAATCGGCGTTGCAGTAATGTTCGCGATGCGCATGGAGTTTGACATTTAATAATAATCAATTAACTGGCGGAAGACGTGCCCAGCTTCCAAACTGACGGGACAGCAAACCAAATATTTGATTGTCACGTTTAGTCCCGTTCACCTCGTAACTGGCGGGTTTATTACCAGCCAGTAACCACTTCGCTCTCCCGCGCGAACATCTTGCCCCGCAGCACAAAAGCATTAATGAAAGTTTGTACGACTGACGAGCGTGTACTGCAACGTTTATGCGCAGTATTTGCGGTCTCACCGGCGTTCGTGTTTTGCGGTCTGGACACCGAATATTGACGTTGTTCGGGCTATCATTTCGCTCGAAATTACCGTCGAAAGTGTTCCGCGTTTCGGATTAATAAACGTGCATACAGTTATTGCTGTCAGGGCAGCAGTGACTGAACGTACACCGGCAGCTGTATTATAATAATTACAACTGCCCTCAAGTGTACGTACGTTGAAACACATTCGGTGTTGATTGGACTTTTAGTGTTTGATGTCCAATTAGTGGTGTAACTTGACAGTAACGAATTCACACGAAGGTAACGTGAAAGCAAATTTGTTGTCTTGAAAATTGAGAGGAGAGACTTACATTCGTGTTATAGTTGATATCTGAATTTTTGAAGGTTCCATGATATCAGAGTTAAAGATTCGAATTCATTTCAAAAGCTAATTAAAAGTGACATTGAAGGAAACATTGTGAATACGATTCCTCGTATTTCTACTATGTTTATAATTTTCAGAACTCATTTCTCACTAGATTATTTACTGCTGTTATTCATTAATTACGTCCGTTATTTATCATTAAAATACTCATCGTGCAGAACGACCGTAAGCTTTGGAGTTCGTGGAAGCAAGTGGAGAAAATAATACCACGAAACAGCGAGAAGTAATGCTTGCAGGAAACAAGAAGCACAGACCCATAGAGCCGAGTTAAATTGTACTGAGAAACAGCAGTCCGTCAAAAGATTCATATCGGTGCATTCTAGAAACATAATTATCCGAAACGATCGTCCCGGCGACGACGACGCTTGTGAGAAAAACGACAGCAGGGGGAAAGAAACTCCCAGTTTGTATTACTTTACACGGAGCCAGGAAACACGGTCGAGCGGTGGCAGCACGTCGACAAAAACTTTACATTCGTCATGCCACGGAATTACGTGTTTTCCACTTGCTGGACTACGTTCGAATCTCGGAAAGATCGCGAGGATTCTCAGCGTCTTCGATCGACGCCATAGTTGCATTAAATCTGCAATCCCGATATTAATTATTACAGCATCAACATCCATTATGATGCATTTACTGTAAGGGTCGAATGAAACTGTTAACTTTTATAAATAAAAATTATTTATCGACCTTTTAACTTTTAAATAATTTTTTTCTGTTTTAAGCTAATTTTGTACATGAACACTTTAACTCTGTTGTAAAAGTTCAGGTTTAACAGTTATTTTATGTTCGATTAATCAACGTTCTGGGGTATCATATACTTTTGAACAGATATTTAAGGGTAAAATATAAAAGTTAGGAATACTTTTTTAATTAGTATTATTTAAGGAATTGAAAGCAGGATAAATATAGAAGAAAAAGCACATTATGATTTTCATGTGATTATTATACCCCACAATATTTTCAGGAAATCTGCTTGTCACAACTTCAATTTTTTCAGACCAGAATAAATGCTCCCTTTTAACAAGAACTTTTTTCTACTTTCAAGAAAATAAAAGTTTCTTATTTACGCAAATAGTGCAAATAAAAGTTTCAGTCAACACACTGCCTTTTATAACAGTTTTCTCGGAACAGAAAAGATAATGGTCATAAATTAGTTAATTCATAATTACCCGAAAATTTTAACAGTTTCATTCGACCCCTGATTTACTAGCATAGAAAATAAACACTGACTTCAAGATTATCAAATTTCTCTGCATGATTTCTATTCAAATCTCGCGCCATCTCTTAAACTTGACCTTAGAATGCTGGAATCCTTGGCCACGATTTCAACTACGAAACAATCAATCAATCAAACTGGCGATACACGTCGTCGAGTGATTACGGTTTAATTGATTCTTCGATTTGTCCATTCCTTTTGGAAGGGTCCACCGTTCGCTCGCTTCATAAATCACGCGCACCTAATAGCGTGAAACGCGACGTCTCGGATTAAGGATGAAAACGTCCAATCATACGGACGTCGTGCTCGAATCCCCTTGTACAATGATTTGTTGCCACGCGAAATCGTAACCCCGCGGTAGTCGAGGCGATTTTCGCCATCCCCCGATTCGTTATTGAGATACCGGATCGCGTTGAATCTATGGACAACCTCGACACGGATATGTCTCCGCGATAACGATCGGCCTCTCCACAATGGCCGGCCGGGTAGAAGCGAGCTTCTGCTCTTACAATGTACGGGCAAAGACCCCCTTTATGAATGGGCACGTGCGCGTCGTGTACGCGCTGTGAAATCACGGTTTGCGCCTGGGAGCATCAATTAAATCTCTTTTGCGCGGCATCGACGAGGCGGAAGGAAAGTTGCTCTGCAATCAAAATTGAGCGCACGAGAGTGGAGGATGTTTCACATACTTTGGCAGCCTCAAATTACTTGCGAGCTCCACAGTATATGTGTAATGGACACAAGGATAATTTAACTACCGGTTTTGATGAATAATATTTATAATGATATTTATTCAACTAAATTAAGAATATTGGAGAGTCAACTGCTTTGAACTGGACTCCGTGATTGAGACTGGTGGCTTTTGGAGTAGTATGGCTGTGGATACGGGAATGCGATGGGGTTCAAAGGTTTCGGAATGAAAGAGAGGGGAACTGCAGGATTTTGGATAGGTGACGCATTAGCTAAGATGACGATGGGCAGGGATCAGGGTGGCGTGGAAAATCGACACCGGCGGTAGCTATTCTGGAGTGGGGACAGCTACCCACGTCCACGCATGCGCGCAATGACGTCACGAGCGTTGAGCCAATAAACTCCAAGATGAAAATTAGCCGACGCCAGCGCCAAGTCAGGTCAACTAGCCAAGCCAAGTGAGGCCGCAACCAACTTGGCGCTGGCGTCGGCGAATTTTCCAGCGATTTTCATCTTGGCGTTGATTGGCTCAACGCTCGCGATGTCATTGCGCGCATGCGTGGACGTGGGTAGCTGTCCGCACTACAAAATAGCTACCGCCGGTGTCGATTTTCCACGCCACCCTGGCGGGGATGACGCAGTAT
The DNA here is from genome assembly GCA_910592295.1 of Andrena haemorrhoa. NCBI lineage: Eukaryota > Metazoa > Arthropoda > Insecta > Hymenoptera > Andrenidae > Andrena > Andrena haemorrhoa. The sequence continues at coordinate 3,634,006 of OU342944.1, read as the reverse complement.
TTACATTTACGCAGCATTTCGATAGTTAGTCTGATTCATGTTTACAGAGAAAGTCAGAGGAAAGCGATAAGTGAAGGGTCAGTACCTACATTACATATCGATGGCTTAGTGCACACATGTTGTACGTCCACTTTTAGCGTTTTTGAGAAAAACAGGTTCAAAAATTCAATGGTACTTAACAATGAAATAAATACTTTTTGCATTATTGTATTATCATATATATGTAATATAGGTATCACTGAAACTATGTAATTAGTAGTATGAGTTAGAATCTGCAAAATTATAATAATAATTCGATAATAATACTTCGAAGATGGACATACTATATGTAACCAAGTACAAAGGAGGACATACTATACTGAACGATATTGCATAAAAATGAGTGAAAGGAATAATAACTGGAAATAATCTCACTTAAACCAATATTATATTTATTTTGAAAGTAACAGGAATAAATAAGTAATTATTTGTTTTCATTTTCGCAGTTGTCATTTTCATAGTTTTCATTTTGGTCAATGTCCATGGGGATTGGAATTACATCACGTTGTGATTTTGCTGATGGTATGCTATTGATAAGACCCTTGTAGTATTCAGGAATAATTCCGTTGTTTAAAAGATACAGAGGATCTTTTTTCTTCATGCACAAGTATTGTTTGTCCTCTGGCATGGACGTACAACATTTGTGCACCCAGCATAATAGATTCAGGGACATGCAATAAACAAAAATATTATTTTTGACACATTTATAAAAGACATAAAAATGTGATTTTTATACAGCATAAAGAAACAGTCAAGAACTATTTGTTGCATATAAAATATAAAAACTGAAATTTCGTAAAAAGTGGACATACAACATGTGTGCACTAAGCCATCGATATGAATACATGGAACAACTACCTACTCCTTTCCAAATTTTCTCAATTCCTTAAAATCGAAAGTCACTCTCAGCAGTCGCAGCTTCACCTCCATTTTCTTTTTCAATCTGAGTTCGTTACAGCAGAATATCCGACGAAGAGTGCCTCCTTTCCAACCCTACTTTCCAGGAAACAAAGTCTCGGAAGGCACGCAATAAAGTGTCTTCGATCTGCGACGTCCCTCCTGCAAGATATTTCTTGGAGCGTGTTGCAATTTCGTCGATCGTTCCGCTGGTAAAGCTAATTCGAAAAAATGCATCCCCCGATGGAGTCGACGCTCGCGGAAATCTTTCGTACGCATTAGAGCCGAGGGGGGGATCTATAGGAAATTTATTCACCCGAGGGGTTGGGGGTGGTGGCTGTAAGGGAGAAGGGCGAATGCCGCGAGAGGCTGAAGGGAAGCAAGGAAATATCCCGAGACGTTCTTCGACCGGGGCGATTCACTTCCACTCGCTCGATCTCTCCTTTCCATTCCCGTTTCTTTTCCCACCATATCCGAGTAAACCATCCGCGAAGCAGCCGCCCCATGGTTTTTCGCCAGTTACTTTGTGCGCCATCGGTATTGCCGTGCACTCGGAATCGATACGCGCGCTCCTGCACCCGAACGCCGCTGACATTACGGCTCCATCTTTGGTTTTGCTCCCATAATACTCCGCTTGTCATTCGACAACGAGGATAACGAAGGAATTTCCTTGAGCCACTCGAGGGTGCTCTTCCCTTCCTACGATATCCTAGGGATCTCAAATCCTCGAAAACCTTACTTCTCGCGGCCACGAACAGCACCCCGAGAGACAGGGAACGCGAAACCGGTAATATCTCACAAACTGCCATCCGCAAGATCCAACGCGAAAAGTAATTCCCGATTTCCTGAAAAACGGGAAGAATCAATTTCAAACGCTTGGTTTACTCTCTCAAACGCCGCCGCACAGATTCCTCTAACGTTTCGCCTCATCGTTAATCGCGAACGCTCAATCATTTCCCGGAGTAACCATCCTCGGGGGGGGGGGGGGGGGGGGGGGGGGGGGGGGGCCCTCGAACACAGTCGATCAGAATGCTCTTGACGCCGAAATTCGGCCGCGATCTGGGATCGATGATATATCGCGGCCGATTGAATCCCTCCGGCTGCTCGGCGAATTTTTCCCCGCTGGCGGAGGAGGCGATAATCTTTCACGGTGGCCGGGAAGGGATTGTCAAGGGTTGAAAGGGGCTCCGTCTTCCCTCCCTCCGATGACCCGTTTATTGAGCCCGAGCGCCCTCGCGGCTGACTATACGCTTTCACGCTGGAATATACGCGTCAGCCTCTATCGTGCGGCTCTATTCAGCCGGCGGATATATGTCGCATTAATTATATCTCTGTCAATGCGCTGTCGGCCGAACTAGCCTGGACCGGTTCATGCGGCTCGCGTGTCAGTAACCACAGCGAGCCATTGTTCCTGGGTGGTGCGAGCCGGTTGCCAGGCTAGTTAGATACCTCGTCTGCTGGTCGTCCAGGGAATTGTTGAGCTTATTAGCTCCAAAGCGGTGGCCGCGGTGGCTCCGACCCCCGCCGGCCCACCCGGGGGAAAAGGACGCGCAAAGAGCTAATGGCGGCTTTGTCGCCTGCTCAACCAACGGGGCCGAGGAGATTGTTCTTCGGTGTTCTCGAGCCTGCACCTTGGCACCGAGCTGGCAACTCGTAGACGCGATTGCCTGGCCCGGTCGACGGCTGGAAACTTGGGCGACGCTCTAACCAGAGATCACCGCTATTAGATGCCGCGCGCCGCTTTGTTTCTTCGCAGCTTTTGATTCCCCGGCCTCCGGAGAACGGGCAGTTACGTAACCGCGAGCGCACAGTCGCTGAGCGTTGCTAATCATCCTAACGACCGGGGGTTTAGGTAATGACATCGGTCGGTATGCCATTCTCGTAGCGATAATTCCGCGGGAAATTGCCAGAGCGTTTTTCCCCGCGGAATTATAATCGGCGAGCGTCCACTTTGCTATCGCGCTCCCAAGAATCCGAATATCCCTGCGGTCGACCGGCGACGCGAGCCGGCCAGATTCGATTTACCTGTTCGATACGATCGCGCCGCGGTTTTTGTCGGCGCGGACTATTTCGAGGGGGCGGGGAAGGGATCGTAGCCCGCCGCAGAGGGATATCTATGCAAACGAGAGCGGCCCGATTTCGCCCAAGCGGCAGCGAAATTTCTCCCCGCGAGTTGATTACGCACGAGGCTGCACGTTAGCCGGGGCGTTTTTAGGTTCGTATACGATTTGTCGCGATGCAACTGGGTGAGCGATAAGGGACACTTTATATTTACTTTTTTATTTAAGAAGTTTCTTATCTCGCGCCGCGTTTTCACGAGGACCTTGGCGGGCGCCATAAACTTATTCTACGTTCTCGAGATAAGAGGGGCATTATGCCGCATTTCTCCATGACTGTGCGCCCGAGCGACTTCCCAGCTTAAACGCGACGAGTCGATCGATCGCTCGCGTGTTTGCCGTTCGAGGAATAAATTCCGACACGCTCTCCGTGTTTCAATCGCAGAACAGAGGAGGAGAGAGAGAGAGAAAGAGAGCGGAGAGTGGAAGGCGTTCGGAAGGGTAACGATGATTTTGTTGCATATCGCGTTGTGTGTACAACGGCTGCTGGCTGATTTGCGCAATTTTCCTACGTTCACCTCGTCCAGTCCAAAGAGGGCAAGACAAATCGGTTCCTAATGCTAATGCGAACATGCATGATAACGGTAATGAGTAATAATGATTGACGTGCTCGCGAAACTCGACCGTTTAGATCGAAATCTACTCGAAGCCTATGCATATCGGTCGCGCTGGATCCAATTAACAACGCGTTGCTGCTTTTTATCGCCCTCTCTTGCTCAACCTATACACAGTACCTACGTTCGTTTTTCGATCACGGTTTCTTAATGAACTTGTTGCGTTTCCGTTTTTCTCGCGCTCAGTTGATCGGTCCCCGATAAGTAGGTATCTAAATGCATTCCACATACCCGCGCTTCTTTTCACTTCGATCGATTATATCCCCGAGATACGCGCGCGATTGTGACCCCGAGAAACTTCGCAGCATTATGCAAAGAGAATCTATTTACCATCTACTTACGGTGATTTGTCGTTTCCTTGTACGCCCGGGACAAATATGAAAATTCGCTGGGAGGGACTCGGGTGTTTCCAGCGCGAATACTGGCTGCTCTGCTTTCCTCCCGAGGTAGGCGTGATCCTCGTGAAAATCTTGGCCGAGTAATTCTAGCATTTCTGACGTCTTCCGCGACGCTTCCTCCGTCGTTCCAGCGTGATGCATCGCGCTCGCCTCGTAGCCGCTGCCCCGCCGAGTGAAACACTACAACGCAGTGACACACTTTGTCGCCTGTCAGTTTCGGTCTTCGAATGGGCGCCTCCCGGGGCTTCGTCCCGGCATTATGAGCGCCCAATGAGATTTAATAACGGACGATCCAGATCGACGAGCGTAATTTCCCCGGTGGATGGCGTGGCTTTCATCGCGCCAGCGCGACGCAACTCGTGGAAAAAGTGGCGGTAGATGCCGGAGGCGGTTGATGCGTGGTCAGGCGTGTGCACGCACCAGGAAAAGCCGCGAGCGCTGGTGGACGGGAGGACGAGGGAGGACGAAGGAGGACGGGACAAGAGGACAGCCGTCACGCTCGTTATTTTTCATCCAATATTCAACAAAGGTTCATTGAATTGAACCTTACACGCCATCGCGGAACACCGAGCGACGTATGCAAATGGCCGGTGACAAATGATCTTGTTATTCCCCCGTGGCTCTTCTTGCCTTCGCCAGTGTCTACTCGCAGGTATTGTGGGCCCTCGCGCGCCTCGTCTTTGAGCCGGTGGCGGACTGGAATCTTCCTCCGTGGCCGTTCGATGCATTCCCGTTCATCCGTCTCTCGTTCCCATGCGTTCGAGCGTGAGCCATTCGAGAGCAAACAGGAGAGAGAGTAACGGGACATATATCGGGGTGGCTCTTTCTGAACAGCGCCGCGGCGATTCCAGCGCATCTGTCTTCCACGGTACATGTATTTTTCATTTCCGGCTCCCTTCCGCGCGAACGTCTGACCTCGTCGGAAAGAGGGAGGCTATCAGCCCTTCCGACGGGGATAATTGTCCGCACTTCTTGATAAGGGATTTTTGAGAGCATCTATGTTTGTAGCAGAATGTCAGGGGACACTTTGTGATTGCGATTATGGAGACGAGTTAAGGGCTTGGAAGGGTTAACCTGCGGCGTAATGGACTGGACTTGCTTGTAATGCAGTCATTGCTAGCGGTTGTTGGATAAATGAACTTTGTTCGAGATCCGGGTGAACATTGACCAAAGTTTGTCCGACTTGTGAGTGACCGTAACTACTGCATGCGAATTGATTAATAGTAACGGAGGGTGGGTTAATTAATTAAGAACTTTATCTATTATAAACTACTCAGAATGCATGATATTATTCACGGCTGGAGAAGTTTATTTATCACTGCACCTACCCTAATTTTAATATAGGGGAAAGATGGGATAGTTGGTCAGCGGGGATACGTGATCACATTAGTTTTTTAATTAATGTATTGGCAATTTGTGCCTGCTGCCACGCTATCGTGGTAATGTGCGCGTTATCGCAACACTTCACGTTGCAGTTTTCTTTTGGGAGCATAGAATAATGTTGTTAGAAGCTTCGATCTTATTTGCAGCCGAAAAGTAAATATTTCGGTCTGCTTGTTCGTGAATTGTTGCATTTTCAACGATTTGAAATATATTAAGTAAAACCAGCAATTTCTGGTCTATTGATAATATTTATTGATTGATCTAAATATTTAAGGTAAGTTTAGTTTTTCGTCTTTTTCAAATCGAGTGCGTTGAGGGATACTTGATCAGTGTGTGAGGTGGGATACTTGAGCAGCTGAAAATGACCCAAAAAGAATCATAGAACAGCAAATGAAACAGAAAAATACGGCAAAGAAAGTGAGAAGAAAAATCTTTTCTTCATCATCATCTTGATCAGATGATATCTAAGTGAAATGTCTTTTAAGAATGCATTTATGTTATTTTGTGTCAGAGTTTGATTCTTCGGTTTTATTTTTTCAGTAATTCTTTCAAGTTAGTTATAGTTTACTTTATTTTTAGGATATTCTCTTCATTTCATATTATGGACGAAGATAATAAATATTTTTTAGAAAGTTAATGTGTTAAAGACCACTGATCTAGTCTCCCTAAACTTTTGGTCAAGTCTCCCCTTCAGTGGGGGGATACTTGTGCATAATGTCTGCGCCAGAAAATGTTGAAATTCAGTCATAAAAATTAGTTTTCAGCTCTCGAATTTCTACAAGTATATTGAGAATACTCTAAGAATCACAACTTACATAATTAAATACAAAGCAAACCATTATTATTATGTTAATAAAAAAAGCAAAACTGTGATAAACTATCCCACCTTTCCCCTACTTTCTCATTTCAATCCTTTCACCCAGAGAAGAGGAGCAAATAATCGATACACTTTAACAACAGCTCCACGATCAACTCCCACACATCTCACGAATCCCTTATTTCATTCGCAGCGAACGAAAGCCATCGGGCTCCTTTCACTTTTCCGCGAAGAAAGGACGCATTCTCGAGCCGAACGATCCCACGTTTCCTTCGCGACTCTCGTAAATCCTGATCGAAAAGATGTAGAATCGTACTCTCGTAAGGCACTCGACATTAGACTTCTTCCTATCGGTTCCGGTCCTCGACGACGGCGTCTCTTTCCGCTGGTTTTTACCCCGCCCGACGGAAGGGAGGGGCAACGGTTGATCGCTCGAATCCTGTTACACGGCGCGTCGGTTTTTAGGTCACAGCAATTATCGTAATCCCCTTGACAATGGAGGGAAGCCGTTCCGTCGCGCTCGCGGAGAACGCCGCCAACGATGCCAGCAATGCCAGAAACGGCAGCAATAACAGACCGAGAAGAAACACAACGCGGTCCGCGTTGCTCGCCGGCGTGAATACGCGCTCGCTGTTCCTCCTGCGTCCTGCCTGTTCGACAGGGCGGCCAGCTAAGTCCTCTCCGCCGAGCAACCCTACGGCGAAGCCGCCCTTTCGACGAGGAGGGTGGACCGTTCTCGCTCGTATTCGCTGCAGGAAGAATAGAGCTCGGCTCCTTTTTTTTCTCTCGAATTCGCGACGGCGATCGATGCTTTCGCGAAGAATGGCCGCCATTCGGCGCAGAGTGTGCTCCCGAAAGGAAGAAAAGGGGCCGTCGTCCGAAGAAGAAAGAGGGAAGCTGGTGCCGCGTTTCAAGGGACAGGAATGTTTTTTATCGTGTCAGCTGGCCTCATCGCGCAGATAGCTGGCCACTCGTTCCGGATTATGGCCCGTGATTCCTCTTCATCGTGATTACCCTTCTGGGAGTTAATTGTCCTCGGTGGAACGCTGACAGGACGTGGCGCTCCGTGGCTTCCAGCTTTCGGGGGGGAAATGTAGGTAGACGTAATTCCGTCTCCCTTATGAAATTATATCGTATCATTGCCAGTATCTTCTCCAGGATCTCGCGTAACTTTTTCAATATTCCCTTCGGACAAACAGGTCCAACGAATTCGTACTTGATACCTGGCTGGATAGGAGGATCGTGGGGATGGAATCGCGTTCCTTATCGCCGAGTAAATCGCGGAGATTTCTCGACCGTGGAAGTGGGGATCTCCCAACAATAAGATTCGCGAGCGAGGAGGGTGCGAGACGGTAAAGGAAATTATTTAGCCCCCATTAACGTCACTCGCATTTACTCGTCGCGATGTCTCCACCCCGCTGGCTCTCCCACGCTCGTGCACCCTCCCCATTCCTCCCTGTTTCACCCCGTGCTTCTCGTTCTCTCTTTCTACGCCCTCCACTCTCGCCCCTCTCATCCCTCCACGCGACCCTTGACGCCTGAAACTCGCCGCTCGTTATTTAACCTCCACGAGCTCGACGAGGGAGCCGGTGGATTTGATTTCATTCGTTTCGCGGGAGAAGGATAATATTATGTTATTCCCGTAACTCTAATAATAACGCGGCTACTTGCGCTAACGACCTAAACGCCCATGCTAGTTAGCTCCGAATGCTTCATGCGGGGAAAATCGTTCCTAAATCGTTTGGCCAAACATTACCACTTGGTACTTCATTCACCGTGTCCATGTACAACATGAAACATGTGCAAACATTGGTTTACAAATTCTCCCGTTCCGCGTTCGTGGCCTTTTATGTTTACGCGTTGAAAGTTGCACGGTGCAAATGTTTGCACATAGAAAAATGTAAAAATTATTGGAACTTAGAGCCTGGTTACTGAAAACACGTCTGTAGTTTTAAGTCTTAATTTATTTAAGGGGTCATGCTCAGTCAGGAGGCCGCAAAAAGGATGGTCTTTGGAAATTTTTCACTCAAAAGCTATAAAGCTTTTTTCCTTTTAAGGATTGCTTCTAGTACCGTGCATCGTAATTTTTTTTATTTAAAAAAATTAACAATAACTAAGTTATTGTCCATCACTCGAAGGTTCTTTCAAAATCGGTGACCAAAATATTTAAAAAAACCATTCAACCGATTTGCTTCAAATTTTACCAGCTTACTATAGGAACAATAAACTAATCTTGGAACGAAGGATTTTTTTATTCGATGCTTAGTTTTCTTTTAATTGATGAAAACCAGGCACGATTTATGATAAAAATTGAAACTTTTACTTTAAACATCAGCCATTTTTCCCCAAATCAATATTTAAAAAAATCGTTCGTTCAAGAACTAGATAATATAATACAATAAGTAAATTCTTTTGAATTTTTAATTTTGGATAATCGACTTTCGAGCAGCAGTGGTCACCGCAGAAGCCTTTTTTTAGGGAACCTTCGAGTGATGGACAATAAATATTTTTAAATAAAAAAATTACGATGCACGGTACTAGATGCAATCCTTAAAAGGAAAAAAGATTTTTTGAGAAATGTGTTACAGCTTCTGAGTAAAAAATTTCCAAAGACCACCCTTTTTCGGCCTCCTGACTGAGCATGACCTCTTAAGACACTCAGGAGAATGAATTCGCGAGGAGAGATTCGTCAAGCACTCGGACCCTATCGGTTGGTCTCGTTATCGATATAAACATTCTAACATAAAAATTTCAGCCCCTGTTCTCGTATGCATTCCGCGATGTAGGTAATATAAAAGATAATTTTTGTATGAATAAACTTTCATTAGTTAAACAAAACCAAGAAAAATAATGCATTGACTGAAAAATCATTGAGCGGATAGCAGAATTGGAGGTATTTCTAAAGACGCGTGAAAGTAACGAGACGAATCGCCGGACTCTGTGGAAAAATTTCATTTAATTGCCTTTATCGCACGCATTGAATGCGCAGTCGCTCCCTTCAAGGGAAGCTTAAACTTTAATTGAATCCCAAAGAAATTTACGAGCCGTTTGTGGAGGCACCTGTTGTAAAACGCACCGGACAATAAATTCCGTTCGTTCCGTTATTTAAGAGCAGACTTTCTGTTCGTTCTCATTTCCATCCGGCGGACTTACGAGCTCTATTAATATAATGGACGATATACGTTAATCCCTTTCTTCTTTGCAGCATTAAATTCCGCTCTATTTGCCGAGAATCGCGGATAAGTGGATGCTTAATATCGGTTTAATGCGATTTTATTGTTCCGCTTAATATATCGCGCCGTGTTATTCAGTCGTATTGCCACGTTTTTGTATTGTACACCGCGGAAATTCTCCGGGAAACTCAGTACCTAAATAATTTTACTCCATTCTACGTAACTACTTCCCTACCATGCAGATTTGTTCAGCATTCCTACTCCGCATTTACCGCGCTATTCTTCACTCTGTTATCATTAAATTACGTTCACGTGCCAAAATTCGAGGAGTCCTTGTTATATTAAAGTGGCGGTCAGCAGGATATTTCTATCGTCGATGTATCTCAGTAGTCCGAGTAATCCTTGACCTGATATCATACAAACACGGATAAAACTCCCTCGAAAATTCTACTATTATTATCGCGATCCGCCTTTCGAACCTTTTCTCTCACCCCAGCTAATTCCACTCCTCAACATTCGATACCAACTCCCAAGCTACAGCCACGGGAAATAAACGTCGCGGCCAAGAAGAATTACAAACAGTCGCCCGCGGCTTTCGCGTGTCCCATAAAAGCAACCTCCATTTCCCCCGACGTGCTCGACGAGGGCAGTCAAGTACAAATTGCGGGCTCGACTCGGTCAAACGCAGAGCGATAACTGTTTGTCGCGCAGAGACACCGGAAACCGCTCCCGCGCCAGAATTTCCACGGCACTTTTCACCACGGCGACAGGGAAACAGAAAACTCGACCGACGTATTCCCGGCGCGTTCCTCTTCCTCGCAGCTACCCCTCGTCCCGTTCGCCGTGCCGCGATAGCCGAGAGCCAATATTTCCTCGCGACGCGCACGTTTGCGCTGGACGGTCTGCCTCCGCGAGCACGTCGACGATCGACGCTGCTCTTTTATAAATATTTATCCTCATTCAAATCCGTCGGGGGCCAGCCTTCTCGGCTCGCTTGCCTTCCCGTCTTCTTCTTCTCTCGACGGACGCCCTAGTCCTCTCGACCGTGGCCGTGTATTTGTTCTTGCAAATCTTTTATACGTTTCGTACGCGGATCTGCATCCATAACGGCCCTGGCCGCTCTCGTCTCCACCGTTCCATCCACCTCGACCCTGCCATGGCACTGTCTATACATATTCTTCCCCTGTTCCGTGTCGACGACGCCGTCACCGGCCCCCTAGCTCGCGCAAATGCCGCGAACACTTCCTGGGAAACTTTGTTCGTGCTGCTTGAATTGGGACCTGTCGGCGCCGTGGAACTCCCGGCTGCTCCTTGGAAGAATTTCCTCCCTGTCTCTGGATTGCCTGTAACAGGTGAAGCGAGTTTAGTTTTAGAAGGTTTATAGTCTTCTAGTCACCATGCGTATGCACGCGAAGCGGGTGCATTGGATAGAACGAAGCTTCAACAGGATCCTGAGAATGCTAGGCCACAGTATACTCCCAAGAATTCTTGAAACTAAATTTGAGAGTTCAAGGCACAGTGTTGGAACAGCGATCTATCATATATTCTGGGAACACCTTCTCTTCACCTAACCCGGGCCCAGATTTTTCAACTTGGCGCACCTACAATCGGAGCTATTGATTGCAAGAAAAATCAAATACGCCGCAATGCAGCAGCGTAGACAAACGCGGGAACAGTTGCCATGGAGTTACTAGTCACGTGCAACTGAATGAAATGGAGGCTTTAACATCTTCCAGCTGACGGAAGGCTGGTGGTTCTACAGACATCCAATTCCCACATATTTTTGCGCGTCGTTGCGGGTAAAGAAAGTCAACTCATTGGCACGACCTCTTTAGATCTAGCGAACGAACCAATTGCTCTCGGTTAGCGGAAAAGAAAAGCTACGCAAAAAGCACGGTCGCCACGCAATTGATTCTCCCTTCGCGATCCTGGACACACTGGAACGCGTTCGCTCGCCTCGTTATCCGAGCATTCCGTACGACCTGGGTCAACGAAGACAAGGGTTCCAGGGGGTCACGGTGGCCGAGAACGCCCGTTATTATTACCCTTCCGAGAATATTAATTAGAGACGGCCGCGTCGTGGAAAGCCTTGGTAGCCCGCTTCCGAGAAAGCTTCCCGCTGCTTAACTCGCTTTTCTTCGCATTAAGATCTCGTCGAGATCCGGGCAGCCCTTTTTCAAGGGTGGACAGACCAACCACGGAACTTTTTATCGTGTCTCCTTCCGACGATTCACTTTTGTCCAAGTTCTCCAAAGTTTCCGTGATTTAACGGTAGGGCGCAGCTGTTCCGCGATGAAAATGCTGCTAGACTTTCGGAGATTTCAAACGATTCAAACAGATTCGTGACGAGGCTCGTAGTAATGGCACGTGTGTACCTTGTTTGTTGAGATTCGTGATTTTATAGTTACTCGTGTGCGTCTGAATTTAAAGCTTCAGTAATTCTTATCTACGCTATTGTTCGAAAGCCTGAAGTTCGTGAAATTTTTTAATTTTTCGTGCTCGATGCGAAATTAGGATATTCAAGTTTTGCAGGCTCGTTTTACTGCGCGTTGCTAATTACAGACATTTCATTGAATGTCTTCCTCTATTTTCTTTGAGCGAATGAACACTTTCGATGTACCGACGGGTTTCTTCGAAAAGCGACACAGCCCTACTGTCCCCGTGTTCTCTGAGCACAACTACATGAAAGGGAGAGTTGAGCACCGTCGGGACAGAGCGGAATCACGGAACGGTTGGCCTGGCACTGATGCACTTTCCTCTCTCGAATCTCGCTTTCGGTCCAGACGCCCTTGAGTCTGATTATACACTGTAACCCCCGCGCCCCCTTCGTCACTGCTGCCACTTTGGTTCCCTTCACCGCGGCCTTCTCGTCACCCTTTTCACGTCAGGTGTATAACCCCAGACGTGCTCACCTAGCACTAGAGCAGCGTTTGACATCAAGGGATCGACCGAATGCATTTGAAGCCTGACAGATTCGCGCTGTCATCGAGATCGTGCAGTAAAGCGTCGCCGTTCTGCCAGAATAACAGCGGGAAAGGTGTCAAACGTGAAACCTCGGCCACAAACTTTACATTCCTTATCGAAGGACAAACAGACCAGTGAGTGACTAAATTGCGAGTCACCTGTTCACCAAACTTCGGCTCTATCACCACGATACACTGGCAAAGTGAATTCTCCTCCATCACGATTTACATTCGAACCACCCAATAGTAGAGCCTAAGTAGACCTATATTTGTTTTCGAAGAAAACTCGAGAAAAAATTGTGTACATTTTTAAAAAAATTCAATCGAACGAAGTGTTTTTGTCACTCAGAAATAAATTCCCAAAGATGTATTTCTTGACCTGGCCAAGGTGGTCTAACCCCATAAGAGTTCAAACTCCCAATCAAAGTACTATGTTCCACAACATTCCACGATTTTGGATGAAGCGTCTGAAATTGTAGTGATCGACACACGAGCTGTTAGGAGCCGTCGGTTATTAACTAGACAGACGTTCCAGTGGCGTATTTCGGCGAGCTTTCGTTACGCAAGCTCGAGCGTACGCTCGCGGACCGTTTGGCTCCGATTTGCATCGCGCGGCCTCGCGGAAGCCGCCGAAGCAGCCTCCGCTACGTTACTTAGCGCTTCCGTTTCCGCCGTCGGAGCACCTCGTTAGATCGAGTCGCTCGGTGTCGTTGGCGCGCACCCCCGCGGGGCCCTCGACGCTTTTTTTCCCGCCTCTTCTGCTGCGTCGCAGCGAGGCCTCTCTGTGGCGCGTATGCGCGCGGAGCGGCGCGCGGGGAACGGGAGGGGAAAAAAGAAGGAAGGGTAAAGAACCGAGCGGCTCCTGTTGCCAAAAACCGAAATGAAACGCGCCTGGGGGAGAGGAGGCTCTGGTGGTCGGCCACGACGACGACTGCCAGAGTCGTCGTTGCCGTCGTCCTCCTTCTTGCCACCGACGATTGCGACGGCGGTGGTGGTAGGCGGTGGTTGTAGTCGAGAGCTCTCGTTTCCCAGCGTGGCCACGGAGACAAAACAAAAATCAGGGGGCGAATAAAGCTGGGAGGGGGGGCCTCCCGTGGACCTCTTCTGCCTCGGTAGCACAGTAAACGGGAGGCCTGGCGTCCTGGAGGCTGAAGGGGGAGAGCCTGAGAGAGTTGGAGGGTGAGAGGGTTGAGGAATGCGATGTAAATGTAATCGCACGATCGCGTAACGGAGGCAGTAACCAGTGGGGAAAGCGACGCGACGGGGTGAAGGCTTCGTGGGAGAAAAGTTGTGGCCGAATTAAGTGGCTTCGAAATTTTTTGGCAACGCGCGCCGGTGGTCTTCTGTCAGCGATCTTGCGACGCTAATGATGTTTACTGTTTGAGGTAGGGAGTCATGGATGATGGGAATACGGCTCTCTGGTAGAATGGTAGGATGGAGGTAGAATATATTTGTCTGAGCAATGCTACACGCGGGCACGTACATATATGTATGCGCCAAACAGCCAAGCTGATGGATCACGAGATTTCAGCATCCATCTCGCTGCAAAATCCTTTTATTATTTGTAAGAGGAGACGTTCAAGTGCTGCAAAACTAATTCCCCAACTCCATCGATCTCCACTGAACGGGGGATGCTTTGTTCTTCGGAGCTGAATGAAAATTTTGCTATTCTGGGTCAAAGCGGCTCCGACATTATATCCCGTAATCAGATTCACTCGGGCCGGATCAGAAATTCAGCCACAGGAAACCGTTTATAAATACGCAGAGTCCAGTTGCATATTCCTGTCACCCTGTACGCTACGGACAAACTGCTTCGCTTTAGCGCGACGGAGCCTCCAATAAAACAGACAGCAGTCCTCCCCCTCTGCCACCAACCCTTCATCAAGCTTCTCAGACGTAAGGAAAACAAGAAGCACAAAATCTCCGCCCGGGTACTTAATCTCCATCAGCCAGCGAGACGTCAAAGCGATCAGGTGGCCCGACTGATCGCTCAATCCTGTAATCCTCCCTGGAGATCGCGAAATCACGCGCGTTGGTATCAGCCGACAGGGTATAATCGCTTATCAAGCGGCGACGAGCGATTTCATCAAGAGTTCACGCTCGCGACTCGTGCGCCACGCTTCTCTTTCCGCCGGGCGAGCTCTCATTATTGGCGAGGCTTCTTTCGCGTTCCTCGCAGCTCGGATGGGTTAAAGGACTACGGCCGTAATTAAATCAGTGGCCCATTAGCGAGGCCCATCAGACCCGCGTCGTCGTCACGGATTCCGTCTAATTAATGCAAAGCAATGCCGATGGCAACTGATACAGACGGAATCGCAGACAAGTTCGCGTGGGGAAGAGTGGCTGGGCGGGTAGGGAACGGATCGGGGTATGTGTGTTGGTAGGCTGCCACTGTCGGGAATAACCGGGGAGATTTGCCAGCGTTATTTGTTGTGCGGGGTGCAGTTTATACGTTTACATTTCGCGAGCGTGTAACTCGCGTATGATAGGCTGTAAATTATGGGTCAAGTCGGTTTTAGTAAAGCGGTCTTGTGTGCGCTGAAGGGGGACCCGGTTATGTTTGCTTTGCGAAAGGGAGGCAGAGACGGGGCTGGTGGCTCGCCCTAAATTAGCGGTACATGTTATCCTTGGATGAATATGAAAATGTTTGCTTAATTTGATTTAGGTAACTGCTTTTTAATTTTCCAGTATCATCTGCTCCAGTTTCTGTGGGGTGGATTTAATGGAGTTTAAAGTAGCTTGAATTACGTTTAACTCATTGTCATTAGGGTGGTCCTTATTTTTCAACTTTAAAATTTGTATTGTCTGACCCTCTTAAAATCTTCTATTTGACAAAAAAAAGTATCTTCGTGTTCTTTATTTGTATCGTTTGATATATAAAGGTCGCTCAAGGACTTTACGTTTCGCATGCGCCACAAGTTTGGCAACTGCGACTTTCCATAATTGCCAGTTGCCAATTTTAATGAAACGGGGCCCATATTTATATATCAGAATCCGAAATCATGCTACTATCTGTGCGTTTGACAGCCTGAATATGTAGAATGTACGTCAAAGTTCGTGTCTGCGTTTGATTGGAGAGCTGCTGATGGGAGAAATTTAAATGTGCATATAAAGCCTTATTCCACAACACAATACAGTACACACTCGTTATAAACCCGTTTCGTCTGTGCGATGTATGCCCGAATTTTAATATCACACTCTCACTTAAAAGTTAATAAAATTATTTTGTCCTTGCAAAATTTCTATTAATTTATACCAAAATAGTAATATTTCAATGCCATTGAGCGACCTTTAATCCTTAATATATTTTAACAAAATTTTAGGCGAAATTCTTTTAAACTATTTGGAAACTTCTGAGAGGGTCGGAAGAAAATTTTAAAAACATTGATTCTTTACCATACATATAAGGACCACCCTAATGGTCATGGGTTGAGAAATCGATGGGATGTATCTTAACCCATGAACGACGAAAATTTCTTCCGTGCAGATCTCAGAATCAACTTTCACTACAGAGTCCGAATCTGCTCTGATTTAAAATTCTCATCTTCAAGGGATAATCCTAGTAATAAGAGACACGTGTGGCTTGATTTTTCGGATGAGTCAACCTGGATCCTATCCTCCTTGCGCGGGTTAAAATGTCTATGGCAGAAGCTATTGCCAGAACGTAGAAGAATACAAGCTCAGAGCAGGGAATTGTATTGTTCGAATTACATCAGGTTAACCGCCACACGCGCGTTTAAAGGGGCTCGGCGAAACCGCGAGAGGGTTACAAACGGCCGCACCGTCGATAGAGTTTAACCTTTGCAGGCCGCGCTCCATTGACGTGGGCAAAGATAAAGGGCCGGTGATCTAGCGAGACGGTTCGCCAATGAGGGTGGCCAGAGGAGGTGAAGATTCGACGGTCACGTAATCGGAGGGGCAGTTGGGACATTTGTTTGTCCTGCCCGAGTGGTGCATTGTTACAGAGACGCCCAGTGAACACGCGAGGACCCCTACTTAATGGGGTTTCTGTGTTTGACGCGCAGCTACGATCTTTGTCTTTTCTGTCCGTTTCCGGCCCCTCGATTGTCGCACGTTCGCTGAATTAAACGCGGGGCCATCCGTGGGACATTCGCGTAGCTTTGGCGAAAATTTATCGCCGCTAAATCCTAGTAATCTCGATGGTTACTGTGGCTGGAAGAAATCTAGGAAGGTTCTTGGAGCGTGTTCGAGTGGTTTTCTGAATGGATATTCTTGAGGACGCACTTCATCAAATATGTATTTCGATTTCGTGATCCACGATAGGTAAACATTAATTGTTTAGGTTTCTTTAAAAATTATTGCATAAAAATTGTGTAGGATAAATGTCTAGGCTTTTGATTTTCGACACAATCATCCCCTCATGATTTTCCTACCTGATTGTGAAATTAAATTCTTTAAACAGTTTGAGGTTCTCAAATTCTTTGTGAAATTAAATTCTTTAAACAATTTGAGGTTCTTTAAGCTTTCATTTGCGCCATCGGTGTATGGTACACGAACTGATCCTTCAGAGAGAAGTAGAAGTTCCAACTTACGTGAAGTGTCGGGCGACGATTTTGACGAAGTATGTTTTTTGCACGTCGAGTAGTTTTCAAAGAACATTAGAGGAATGAAACTTTACGGGGAATTCTACCTCCAAACTCGAGCTACAGTAGCTAAGAAAAAAGGACGCGTCTTTTACTTTTGGCTGCTCTACAAATCTGCAAAGTTTCATAAAAATTGGCGCAAGACACTTTGCGAATATTCCTCGTTAGTACTTCCGACTTCCGCGGTACATCCATTTGCAGATTAAAATAGGTCACCGTGTGTAGGCCGGCTGCTTTCTTTCCCCGGTAACTTTTGAAGAACGCAACAAAAGGGGCGAAAAAACGCAAGTGGCGTGGTAATTAAGTTCAGTAACTCGTCGGGGTTTAACTGCATTACGCGCGAAATTTCCCAACCATCTACTTTATTCTCGGTGAGGGGCGGGAGGAGGGGACGAGCAGGGAAGAAGAATGCACGGCGATGCATAAGCGAAAACGATTGCAATTAAAACGCCGGTCCCATAACTTTTCCCCCCTTTGAAGTAAAAAGAACGCCGGGGACACATTTTCGCGGACGGTTGCGTAACAGGCAGCACAATTTACGTTACAATTATTTCGGATCGCGTAATTAGAATGAAGCGGGGCATTATTTCGCGCAATTTTCGTACGATTACGTCCACGTATTCGCGTTTTTGCGCTTGTCGTTGCCTGGCTGGTAAGTAGGCCAACGAAAGAACTTGGCGAAACGTCTCAGCTGGGCAGAGCGTCGAAACATTTCACTATCCGATTCCAAAATTCACGATCGAAAAGATCGGTAATTGGCAGGGTCCACTTAGCAACCAGATCTATGCTCGCCGAAGTGGCGGGCCGACGATCGTCCCGCAAGACAACATCGATTTTCCCCTCAGCCTTTCGCTCCACCTTTCGGCTGCGCGAAAATGCCAGGGCTGGTCGTTAACGCGGGAGGCAAACACGAAATCGCGTCTGTCGCGAGCGAATCTAATGCAGTTTAAGCGTCCGGGGTGCATAAAGCGAATTCATAAAGCGACACGAGCCCTGCAATAATCGAGATCGTAGTCTCGGGCCGAGCGGAGCACGGCGGCCGAGCCTGAAGATGGTAGGGGTGGTCGCGGGGCGGGAGGGCAGAAATGGAACGAAAGAGGGAAAAGAGGGACAGGGAGAGAAAGAGAGGAAAATCTGGGAGCTTCGTTGGCATCCGGTCTACTCGGCACGGCAGACTCATTAAGGGGTTATTTCAAAGTTTAACTGAATCGAGTCGAGGGGGAGAGATGATAAAAACTCAGACCTCCCTCGCCCCGTCTCTGTTGGCCGCCTATAACCCACCCCCTCCGCGCTCGGCGCTTCTCTCTCCCTCTGCAGTACCCTTGTCCCCTGCCCCCCTTCTCACTGTCCCTTTTCGTCCCGCGGCCATCCCCTGGCTCGGATAGACTTCTTTACCCTCCCCCCCGGCCGACACTCCGTACCGTCGGCAATATTAATTAACGTCATCCTGCAGCCGCAGTCTAGATATTTGCAGTTTGTTAGCTGAAAAGTCGCTAAGTCGCGACGCTCGTTTCTCCGTCTCTCCTCTGCCTTCCTCGCCCCTCCTCCCTTTACGCGGGACTCTTCTTATTTCTTTCACGTGTACACCACCCCCGTCCCGTCGTTCAGGGGTTTCTTTTTTCCCCAGCGGACTCCGCCGAGAAGCCCCCTCATTCGGTGCACGGCTGAGAACGCCCGAAGGTTCCAAAGACCGGGGAGAGGTACGAGGTCGTGTATTAAATTAATCTTCGTCGAGGAACGGAGCTTGATAATCCGCTTAATCGCCAATATCGAGGGAAAGAGAGGCGACCGGAGACGGGATAGAGGCGAACGGGAATGGGAGCTCGATGGCGTGTGAGTGTGAGTCGCGGAAGGTGTTTGCACTGAGCACGTCTGCACCAGGCAGCCATTGAATCGAAATTCAAGCGCCGAAAAAGAATGACGTATTTACCCGGGTGGCGTCGCCACCCCCCGAGCCTCCTTCTCATTCAATCACAAAGTGATCAACGGCCAGTCCCTCGGCAGCACGGTTAACGACTCCAGATTGAGAGCTTTGTACGGCTTTCCGCTAGGCAACTCACTTCGCGCTCTGGACCGCGCTCAGGCTCGCGTACCGGGCACCAGCTCACCCGGCGATAACGCGCGAACCTGTTATCCTAGTTTCTTTGATCCTTTCTTCAATTTCCTTTTTCTGTTTTAATCGTAGCCCGTTTCGAGGTATCGGAGTTTAATAGTGGAAACGTGGCTCGCCGTGCGCGCGTACCTTTTAAACCGTGTAACAGGTTCTCGATGTTTTAGAATACTTCTGTCCGGTGCGGGTTACTTTCAATCGACCCAACCCGCACGGGACCTCTACGGACGGAGACGTAAGCTCCGAGTCTGCCTGCGTATCGTTCAGCGCTCGCGCGGAAAGCTGGCTCTGAATCACCATTTATCCAGATATTAGTCAGGAACCGTTGAGTGGCATCGACTGCGGTGGATGCGCCGCGAGTACGAAGCGCGATCGGCTCAGCCGCCTAACAGACGCCTGAAGACCTCGGCGGAGACCGAGCTAAGGCAGCCGTGCAAGGTGTCTGCGCCTCGTGTTGGCGGCTATCCGGTGGCGTGTAAACAAATTGGCAGTAATGACGTCGCAATCTGTCAGATCGGTCGGGGCACACGTACGCGCAGGGGCTCTTAAAGGTGGTCGTGGCGCGTGTATGTTTGCATACGCGACGCGCGAGGGGTGAGAGATTGGTGTCTGATGTGGCGGCCGTGCAGGTATACACACCTGCCTGATTTGCATACGTACGCGCCTACCGCAGGTGTTCCCTGGTTCCGCTCACCAGACCGAGGATGAGATTGCGTCATTTCACGGTGCTCCGAGGAACGATTCGATCCGTCCACCCGGACGATCGCTATGAGATTCCCCGCCCGGGATTCCCTGCCGCTGCAGGCGCTTCCACGAATTTCAGACGAGTTCTTTGAGACGCTCTGCAGCTAGGGATTTAAATGGAAATTCGGTAGACGTGAACGTTCACCGTCTGTATCGAATGGTACAGATGGGAACCGATGAACTCTCAGTGAATTTTCTTTTGTCGATTGGTCGCTCCTCCAGGGAGGATCGACGTGATCGATCTGCAAAGGGGTACAGGTTCTTGGCTAATTGGAGGCTTTTGTAGATGGCATTTCGACGAAGTTCTAGAGAATTGGTATCTGCAGTACAGTGATCAGTTAGGAGATACCGTTCGAAGGGGTATTCGCACGTAGCATGACGAATCCGATAGCCTTGATTCGATCGTATACTCTAGATAAGCTATTTATTCTGTAGCTGCATTCCCCAGGGCTGATTAACGCATTAATAATCATGAAGCTGCAGCTTTTGAGCCACGCTTTTCCTTCTTATCTTCAATATATCTCTTGCACCATTAACGGTGTCTTTTACTAGCGTGGTCGTAAGAATTACTCGGGGATTTGTCGTGATAATTTAGTGCGTAGCGTAGTAGGAAGACTGCTCTTCGTCACTTGTGACCTTTGAAACTTAAAAAGGTGGATTGGAATTTTTCATTAGAGAATACGTAATCGTATGACCTCGGTATTTCCTACTGCACAGTATTTAAACGTGTTTTCATCCGAATGTTCCTACGATTTCTCTTCATTTCGCGGAAATTTTTCAACACGGAAGGCAAGAGTAGCCCCTCCCCCTTCGCCGAGCAATAAACAATTTCTGAAGCGGTTACACGAGCGAAACCATTAAGAGAGTGCATTCCATTTGGAGGAACAAACCGCTCCAAACGTGCTCCCGGAATGGTTAATCTTACAAGTTCCTCCCCCAAGCCGTTCCCTCCCTTAACGAGACTTTTATGGTGGAATATGCAACTACGTCCGGTCAAAAGTCGTTTTAACTTTCGCGACTGTTTGCGGCTACGCGTAGACCCTGCAGAGACGCCCGCTGTTTAACTATTCTATGCTTCTCTTCCTAGTAAATTCTCACTCAAAATGTGCCGCGTCGCAAGCACAGATCCTTCATCCATTATCAGAACACCCCCTTTACTCAATTAAATCACACACTAACCAAGACTCCGTTGTTTCTGTTTCAGGTAAGAAGGCACATCTGAGAAATTACGATATAAGAACACGCACTAGGAACCCGCCAATTGTGAGTAATAATAGTCTACTGTATCACATATACCTGCTTCACGCGTACTTACATTTCTACATAATAAATCGCAGACTTCACGATCGCGAGACTTCTGGGTTACGAGGGGCGAAAAATGGCCCCCGATATCTGTCTAGAATCCAAAGTCACATATCAAACTATCCCCCGAGAAAATAACACTAAATTCTTCAATTCGCATCGCTGTAAATATCCCCGGCGAACTTTTAATAAACCCGTCCGAAAAAACGAACAACGAAAACCGAACAATAGAATCTAATCGACAATGGCCGCGCGCTTTTTCGATATCTTCCTTCCGCACGGGATGCCCAGATAGATCAAAGCCGCGTGGAATGGGTAACAATGGTTTGACAATAGGTCTGCTTTGACATCAGTAGGAGGACAGTGGTCAGACGGGAAGGTTTGCGGCGCGGTTATAGGAGAGAGGTGGGGAAGGAAGCGACCGCTCGCTTTAATTACGCGGGGCCATTGTTGCGGCCGGTTGTTTATAATTAATCGTTCGAAAGCCTGTCTCTGTGGACGACAGATATGACGGCCAATAAAGTACGTCGCCGCACGCTGACGGGGAATTTCGTTACCGTGGAATTTCGGCTCGCGAGCCGTCCGAATCGAAATCCGCAGCTGGACCGTCTCTGTAGGACCGATCGGAACGCCAAGTGTCACCGTTGTTGTTACTTTCATATTACCGGAGACCAGGCTCGATCTGAGCGCGCAAAAAACCAACGAGCGTCGGACGATATCGCGAACGGCGACTCGATTGAACGCGCACGCTCCACCGTATCTCGCGGACATTTTGATCGAGGAGGGCGAAACGGATCGAGCGACGCGCTTCAAATATTTGACGCTCGAAGGTACCGTGGCCTGCAATTGAAGGGAATTTTTTGCGTCGAGATTTCTGGTGATCGGGAGTGCGCCCTTAAATCGATTCGCTCCATCTTAGCACAATTATTGCGCTCGGCTATAGATCGTTCAAGTCTCATCTTCCGGAAGCCGGCTGCCTATGCCAAATTCAAACGAACCGTGCTTAATCTCGAGCCCTGCCAAATTTCGCACAGTGTACCTTCTGCCTTCGCTTCCCCTCGTCAGCATTAGCTACCCTTAGATCACTGTGCAAGCAATCATCGAATTTTCCAAACACTCGGCGCGCATTCAGACTCGAATGCATTTCCAATTAGCATCCAAAATTCCCTTCGGTGTGTGTACAATTACGCTAACAAGGAACTCCGAGTAATCAGAGTACCTACAGCCAACGGGTAGGTACGATTCTCGTTTATCCAGAGAAGAAACTCCCATCCTCTTTGCATTCCATCCGCGAAGAAAGGTCCCCCGGTGAAATAATGCACCCCTTAGGGAGAGGGCAACGGGAACGATATTCCTCGGGAGCTTTTCCCGTGGAAGCCATTCGATAAAGTGATTAGCTAAGTTCCGACGAAACCGTGGAAAAAGGTGGCGAGAGTAGGGGGCGGCAAGGGGTGAGATAAAATGGCGGTTAGCCAACAGTTATTGCAAGTCACTTCGGTGCCATAGAATGGAGTTATCTTCGTTGGTGCCGTTGCTCCGTATTCACCGGGAACAGTTTCACGAAACGACGCACCAGCGACGTGGACCAGCGATGCACTTAATTGACCGTAAAATCGAGGAATTCGTTGAGTCTCGCCGCATGCTAAGTATCCCGTGGGAACGGCGAGATTGTTGAGTGTCTGTCGCTTTTGGTACGTTCACGGTGACGCGTCGCACTGCGGCACCGCCTAGCACTTCGGTCCCGTTGAGAAAAGTAGCTTGGTCGTGTCACCTGCTATGCGCAAATCGATGTCTTTTCACGAGCAAGCCCGAGACGCGCAGGGGAACAGGAGATAGTGTGGTTTATACCTGTTCCGGATTGTTTTATCGACCGTACGAGTCTCGTTGACGACACGTCAAATTGGCATGGGATAAAACAAACTGCAAGTGCCCGAGTAACGTCGGCTTGTAGCGAACAACATGCTTCGCTTCTGAACACGATCAAGATCGTTATTGGCGTCACGCGTCCGTCGCGTATACCACTTACGCGCGTATTCGTTCTTTGCGTTGAACGCGCGCTGTGTTCGTCGCTTTTCTTGGGTGAACGAAGTGCAATCGTCTGAGCACCGAATTCACACACTTGGCATGGAATGTGTTTGCTCGTTGCCTTTTCCCATAGAGCTTGGGGCTTGGTTCGCGGGTGATTATTTATTGATTCCTTGGAAACACGTCCCCAAGAGGGGAGCTGGTGATCTCAGGGTACCTGAGCTGGCTCAGCGTTGAGATAATATCTTGTATGTACCTGGTAGGAGCATGTAAGAATCTGAGTGATGGCTTTCTATTGTGGATGATAGGATGTTTATTGTCAAGTCCAAATAAACCATTGCGCGCCGAACACTCAAGGTTACCTATGGTACGAGGTCCTACATTGCGCGCCGAGCCATAAAAATCGACCCTTGTAATGGTGTTCTGCAGCGCGCATTGCACATGTTTAGCCGTGCCTTTAGAGTGAATTTGGGCAGCAAACAAAAATTGTGTTATTATTCTGGAGGAAATTCCCTACATATTCACAAAGTTTTAGAATCTTTTGAATTTTCGGGTTCGGGATGTTCTCTTGTAAGTAACTACTACTTATTGTGTGAAAATATATATTATTGAATTCTTTTTTAATGTCAAGTCAAAGCAATAATTTTACAAACAGTTTTATCCAATTTACTCGAAGTTGGTAAAGATGGAGCTGCACCCCACTTGCTGCAAGATCTTCAATTGTTACTCCAAAAAATGTTCGTCTCAAGCGTTCTCTAAACCTTAGACACTTTACTAACTCCAAAGCAGAGATTGATTATTAATCAATTAAACTTGTCTTCATTCGCCTCTTGAAATATCTCCGTCAGGCAACAAGTTCTGCGGCCGCTCTGCATTATGTTCAATTAGGTGTTCAATGAGTTGGTCGAGTCGCTACATTTCAGACTATATACGTAAAAACGAGTTAAAATGCAGACCAATTACTTCTTTAGAAGCCAAACAGTTGAATGAGTAGCGTCACTTCGCTTCCTTCTGTATTTTTCTGGATTTATACACTAGTAAAGGTAAATTGGGGTTACATTTAACCTCTTTCGTTCCCACTACGGTGTACAGAATTGTATTTCAAATATACTTCTAAGTTTATTTCCGTTTAATGTTTGGGATAATGAGATACTAGTAGAGATATTCAGGAACAATGCAACCAAAGTATTTGGCCATATTAACTCTTCCTTTCGAAACTAACGAGAAGACCATCTCTCGCTGCAGAAAGGAGAGATGGTCGAGTAATGATTCTTTCATTATTTTTTTATATTTTATCATTATTTTATCATTATTTTGGTTTATTTATTTTATTCATTCACTTTTGTAATCATTTGCCTTGTTAATTGCCTGTAGGTAATTCACTTTTTACTTGTTTAGCGTAAACAAATTAAATATCAATGAATCTGTACTTGCATTCACTCATAAATAATGTTGCTCTATCCTTTGTTAATTTCCCACGAATAATTATGTGAGTGGTGTCTGCCAACGACGAAAACCATTTCTCCCGGCACCTCGGGGGAGGCGGCCAGATGTCATTACTTCAGTTTTCAACCCGATTTACAGTAAATATTGTCTTAAAGCAAATATCGACAAGTTTTTCTGAATCAGCATAAAATTCTGAACATATTAGGTTCGTTCTGATAAAATAAATAATATCTGTATAGTTTTAATAGCCATTTTATATTAGGTTGGCCGCGTCTCCCGGATTTACCCTAATGTGCTTCTTCTTGCGACTGAAGTCGGCGAGGTAAGCGTAGTTTGAACGTTCCCGCGTGACTAGCGGCCGCGCAATCGCACTCGCTGGCTGGTTCGCGCGGATGCACAGGAAAGACGATGCAGGCGCTATTGCGAGCAACCTTGTGGCGAAGGTTGCGCAATAACGAGCAAAGCGTGCACGTGGTGCCGGTCTGTGACGCAGCTGGCCACACGTAGGTGCATCTATGCACGCATGCACGCATGCATCTGGACACACAGACAGATTCGCTGTGCAGTGTAACTAGGCACGCTCGGCCCTGCCAATTGACTCAAATGCACATTTACCCTACATCCTCGGCAATTACATAATGGGGCTCCGTTGGAGCGCGGTTCTGGTCGGCGGAGTTTTCAGAATTTTCAACGTGCAACCATTCCGCGATGCTGTCCCTTAATCAGCGTAATAGGTGGAGCGATACCGATAGATTGGGGCGAGGAATTTCATCTTTAATATCGCGGCGAGGTACTTTGAGCTCAGACACCATACAGATGTAGGATTAAGGTTCTGAAGAAAGGTCCTCAACTGTCTTCTGCACTTTTACACTAACATTACAACGGTGTAAATACAAAGCCAGGTCTGATATCTTTCCATAAATCACGACTTGCATTAGCGAGACCCGCAACTGTAGAATCTCTAACTTGCAAATCCATGGGAATCAGCGGAAGAAGATATTAATGGCGTAAATTCTGCCCACGTGGCGTTATATGAGCGTCAGGCCGCAAACAATAA
This sequence comes from Andrena haemorrhoa, assembly GCA_910592295.1. Lineage (NCBI taxonomy): Eukaryota > Metazoa > Arthropoda > Insecta > Hymenoptera > Andrenidae > Andrena > Andrena haemorrhoa. Next base: position 3,608,317 of record OU342944.1, on the reverse strand, counting down.
TGATTTAAACGGTCGGATAGGTTCGCAGCCGAGTGATGCCGAAACGAGAGCGGTTACATGGGATTCTGAGCGTTGGTCACTTCCTGAGTGATTTACCGGTATCCGGGCTGATTAGCAAGCTATAACTAGATCGAATCCCGCGGTGTTTAGAAGCCACGGCGAAGTTACGCGAGGCAAACGAGCTAGCGAACGTACACGACAATTACGCTGCTAGGTAGACGACGGTGTCGTCACGGTTTCCCGTCACGGCACTCCGGCGAAACTTTCAACGTGCAAACTTTTGATGAGACATTTGAAGGAAATACAGCTGCGTGCTACTTACACGCGCCGCGACCGAGTTTAGTTCCGTCGAATGCACCCCGGGACGACGTGAATAATTGCTGCCACCGAATGTCTCCAAATATTTCGCCGCTTTTGCGCCGCCGACTGTTCCGTGCCGACTAACTTCATCCCGTTGTGCTCAGACGGCTGATACACTGTTAATTATTTAATTCACCGTTACCATTTACGCGCGACTCGGCCGCGTCGCGAACATGGAAAGCGATTAAATGAAGTTGGAACGAAATCAAGTGGCTGCTCGCGGCTGTGGATAAGGAGCCCACTCGTACCACTGATTCTCTCATCCCTTCGCGCAAATCTACCCGCACAAGAGAAGTGTCTGTCTTTGTCGCAGGAGACTTCGGTATCCCCAATTTAGCAACTTGCTTTTAAGACTTACCGAACGAATTAGCGATATCGTGTCACACTATTCGCGCCACAGTGCATCGCACGGATTCCTTCCTCTTCAACCAGCTGAATGCCATGAGATTCCGTAGGCACACGCGACTAGCAATCCAGTTGACAGACAATCGCGAAGATCGAGGTCCGAGGGTCCACGCATTTGCCAAGAAATGGACCTGGCTCTCTGAACGAACTGCATTCAATGTCGAACAAACGGACACCGTGCGTGGACCCGGCAGGCACAATGCTTGGCATTAACGACTTTTGCGCGTCATAGTCTCCGCGGAACGGAGCGACATGTTTTATGCACGACAGCCTATTGCCCGGTGGATTTACGAGCGTGTAGCCGGGACACTAAACGTGAACGCTGATATTTATGCACGACCATTCAGCCCCGGGCTTCATTGTTTGCCGGCCGAATAGGACAGGCCTCTAATTACGCGTAAGAAGCTGTGGAAGCGTGCAAAGTGTTGCGTCCTCGTGGAGTAGAGAACGAGCAGCAGGCCACTGCTTGCCCATTTCTCGTTGGAGGGCTAATGAATGTAATCAGTGCCCGTAATTGCCGTATTGTTCGATCGTCTATTAATTATCAGAGGTTTCTTAATTTCACCCGGCTACCGTTTAATGGAGGCGACATCCTGTGTTTGCCGCGGCAAGCTGTTCGAGCTGCAGTTGGCCTCGTTCGTTACGGGCCCGCCGCGGTCGAGTAGCTCCCGAAGGGAAATTAAACGCGATTGTCACGTTTTTCCGATGCGGCTTAATAATCTCGTAGCCGACGCTACGCGGAAACACCATTGTAGGTCATATTAACACCCCCGCCATGGATATTGAATAAACCGTTTCAGAGCGGGAACGGTGTTATCGGTAGGCGCTGCTTTCACTCCCGGCTCGTTCGTGGCCCAATTACTCATTTCGGGGCACACTGTGTCTCAACATTCCCTTCCCTCGTCACACTCTGCTCCTTTGTGTTCTTACGGGCTGTCTGGACGTTTAATTCTGGGTTAGCGGTTTAGCAATTTAGACGCGCGCGAGCTAGAAAACGACTTCCGTATCCTTCTCTCCATTATTCCCCCCTTCGTTTCTATGGTAATTAGCCTTTTCCCGTGAGCCACGGTTCCGTGTGCCTGGCATTGGCGATTACACTTGCCGTGGTCCCCGCGTTACATTTCGGCTCTCCTTTCGGCAGCTGTAACGGATGCGTGTTTCGCGAAAATTAACACGACGAGTGGATCGTAAACGTTGGTTTTACTTTTCTTGGCATCGGGTATCTGGAACCGAAACAGGAACGAAACGAAATTCTTAGTCCTACCGCAGGAGTGAAAACGATATAACCGGAATAAAAACTCCGGTTAATAACGCCACTACCGTAAACTGCGGTGACTTTGCCCGCGCCGGGGTCACATTGCCCACTTTTCGGAAGACCTTTATTTCATTTTATTGTGATGTAATTAGAACATATGGTGTTTTGTAATCGATAGCAATAATTTCTCCAAGATCAAACGAAAACAACAATAGCGGATTCAATCATATGGTAATTTTTCAGTCAGAGTAAAAAAGTGGGCAAAGTCACCCCGGCGGGCAAAGTCACCCCAGTTTACGGTATTTTAAAAAATTTAAATCCAGCGCGTCCCCTATTTTCATCATGAATCTGTTTGTGCCTGAATGTGAACAGTAGATACCTGATGTGATTTCGGATTTTTATTTTCTACCTAATCTATTTTTTTTGTACAGTTTATATTGTTCCAGGCTTTCGAGTGTAAGCTTTAAAACTCTCTATTTTTATATAATACATAATATATATAATACATAATTATAATGTGTAATATTTTATAATATAAGTACCAAGTGCAATCAAATTTGTTAAAAATAAGTATACGCGAGTTTTCTTATAAATATAAAATAACCGGTTCGGAACAAAATTTGTTTTTCGTTCCAATGAGTGCGATATATTTTTCAGCAGGAACGATATTAACCGAAACGAAATTATAATTCTCGGAGCTGAACCGAAACGAAACAAAAAGCATTTTGTTCCAGTTCCCTGCTTGGCCTACGGATCGCAAAATACCGTGGACTTGAATTTGGTGAATTAGATTTAGTAGCATAGGGGCAAGGATTGCATTCAATTAGAAAATTTGTAAAATAGAGAGATATGGATCCTACGAGCAGATTTTGTCTCTAAGCAATGGCAATACTTCGTAAACGAATGCTCGGGGTAATTGTTATTAAAGAAGCGAACGTGGCAGGTAGAGATAAGCTACTTTTGCTTACCACGTCCGACAATTTGAGCATTGGTGTCGGCGTCATTTTGATCGATTACTTTTAAAGGGGAAATGTCACGCGGCATGGCGTGGACTTCGATAATCATCAGACATTACGGTTTGCCTCGCTGCGAAGTTTATTATTGCATCGAACGTGTTCACGGAGAAACGGAAAAAGTGAATTAATTTACATGTCTCCAAACGATCGCACTTTTTTCGTAAGGAATATTCATATTGCCTGTATGATAATCGCGGTTACATTGCACTCATTAGCCACGATTAATCGTGATGAATATTACACTTGCGCGTTGCCCACGTTAAATAGTACCTACCTCGATGGTCATGCAAATACAGAGCACAATTTTTTCTTTGTGAAAATTGATCTCATTTTGCACCTGCAAACAGGAAAGCCGAGGGTTTTCAATTATGAGGAGAAATACTACTGAGTATTGTTGATGAGAAATCTATAATGTAGTCAAGATCAACTAGGGTAGATGTACCGTTTGTGGCCATTGCACAGGTTTTGGCCATGTGCATAATTATCTTATCTTTAAATTGCTTGCAGATCATTGTTACGTGGAGAATTTCACATCATAAATATTTTGTTTAGTATACCGGTAGAAATATAAGATTACATTTATTGCTTACACGGAAAAAGATTATATTTTCTAAGAAGTGGCCAAAACTGGTACAATACCTTAAAGTGGCCACAAATGGTGCATCTACCCTACCTCTCCCTATTATTTGCGTAGATGCTTTCTTTTAAAGATAACTAATTGCAAGACTTTCTATGGCAATTCTCTGCATTACCTAAGCCCAAGGAAAGTAAACAGAAACTAAATGGAGGTATACATACATATACATAGCCCTTTGAGCTTGGTCTGACATAGCGTCGCTTTTTCTACTTAAAAAATGCATGAAGACCTAAGGAACTGTCACAGAAATAAGGTTGAAGTTCCTGCTTATTGTCCATATGTTCATATTCTATACCCCTAGATTTATGATCGTTGATAAGTTGATATGAATAACCTGTTTTCCTACAATGAAAGTTTGTGTTAACTTTCCTTCGCTCACATTCTTTGACTGACGCAAGTAGGAAAATAAAGTTTCAACGCCATTCCATAGTTTTCTTTGAATTTATTATATCAAGTGTAAGAATATGACAATTGAAGAGTCCCAGGAGAAAACACTGTAAGTGCCAAAAATCAAATTTTTCAGGAGTGACAAAAAACGTCCCTGATTTTAAATTATTTACCAAACTTGATTTGTTTGGATTGCTAAATATGCTTAACTATACAATAAGCCAAACGTATCACAAAATTTTCTATGTTTTGCATTAATATAGTCCAAATTCGTGAAAAAGATAATTGTATTTGTAGAAAACACTGTATTTGCCACCTCTTAGCTGTAGAAAAAAAAACTGAATGTGCCATTCATTTAAATTTGCAAGCACTGCGAGTGCCAATTCTGTTTGTCCCTAGCTAATTAGCTCTTACAATTGTTTTCTCCAGAAGTGGCGTTGGACGTACCAGCGGTACCATCTTTTACCACTATTGGTAACATAGTTACGACGGGAAATTGCATTAAAATTCTATACTATGATATAGTACTTGGAATATTCGAAATTCTCGTGGTTCCAAGACAATTTTTTCGGCGTTCACCTTCGGAATTTACCACACTGTTGGCAGCTCGTATTTTCGCGTACGGTAAATGCGTTTTCAGTTCAGCCAGGACGAATAAGCATGCCTTGAACAACGATACAACCTCGCACACATATTCGCGAGGTAACGGGCGTGTAGGTACACACACGTGTACGTTTCTAGAGCAAGGTATTCTCTCTCGTTATTTGTTCGAAGCCAATAGGCGGGCATTGCTACCCGTGCAGAGCTGAATTTTCCGCGTTCCCTCTAAAAGGTCAGTCGCGTAACATTCCGATTGCAAGTTGTAAAGTTTCAGCGGCCGGTGTACCATAAATGTTTTCGCTCGTTAACCAGCGTATTCCCTTTTGCTCTTTAAACGATTGTCACCGGAGAGGGATCGAAAAATAGTAGTATTTGCACTTTGCCAGAGGAGAACAGCTAGTTTTCCGAGCAGCGTATCGTTCCGAATTCGCTGTGCGTTTGCTTTGTTATTCCATTTTCTTTGCAATCCTTCCGACAGAAAATACAATAGTTATCAACCGACCGTGCTGCTAAAACCAATCGAATTTATCGTGTCCCACTTATCACAGTTACACAGGTTTTAAAAAAACTATCCTCCTATGACAGTACATCCCTTCCTCTACCGCTATCATCCCTTACCCTCAACAAGATACTTCGCATCCTTCATCCCTTTAATGATACCAATCATTCTAATCAACTCATACGTCACGCGCCGCTCTCGACACACGGCCGGAGAAAAAGCAGTGTCCTCAGATTCGTCCGGAGTTCTGGAGTGCTGGAAACTAGGATTGGCCGGCTGACGAACCTGATTACAATGTCGGTATCGTTCCCCCCGGGGGTGTTGCGAGTCTCCGTGCGGTCTCTCCCCTTCCCCCCGATGTCCCTCAAATCCTCGTTCTCCCGAGCTATGACTATTCCACTGGCATCTCTAGCTGCCGGGGAGCGCAGCGTCGTAATCACCAGCTCTAACTCCCGTTACTGTTACCGGGCTCGCGCGCCATGCCTCCCTTTGTCTCGCGGATCTGCCTCTGGTTCCGCTTGTATAGCGACGACACTGTGCTACGAGCGTACCCAGCGACGTGTGCGTGGTCTGCGCCTGGATGTCTGTTTCGGCCTACCCTGCCGCGCCTCGATCCCCTTCGCCCTGTGTCTGGTCGTCGTCGTCGTCATCCCTCGCTACGCGCGCGTCTACGTGCCCATCCGGTGAGGAGCGCTCCGCGTGATTTCACGTCGGTGTGCGCGTGTATGGCCATCCACCGCAAGAGTTACGACGTGCTCCCCGCAACAGGTCCGTCGCGGTTTCCCCCCTTGGCGCGGTAGCCAAGGGGAGAAGAACAGGAAGAGGGTGGACCAAGGGAACAGAGAGACGGGAAAGGAACCGGGTGATAAAGAGGAGATGCCGTCTGTCGCCCCCTTCGCGTTTACTTCTCGATCTAGCGGCGTCCAGAGGCGCGCTTCTCGATGGACTGCGCGGGGAAGAAGTTAGGGGATTTGGTAGTTCATGGGCCAGGAGGTTGATTGTTAGGAGCGTCGGTGAGAGGAGATTTTCATCTTCGCTGTTTTATTGTCCGTAGAAATGAATTTGTCGTAGATGTGGTTCGTGGTTAATGAGATTTCACGACGGGATTGTGTGTATTTTGGAGAATTTGCATGACGGAGATTGTAGGTTTGAAGCTGCTACTGTGTTCTTAACGCTAAAGAGCTTCCTATTTGAGATGCCTCGTTAGCGGTAAAAGGTTATTTATTTTGAAGGAGCTGGTAGCTGCTAACTGGGAGTTGAGACAATAGGCTTAGATGTTGAAGGTATTCTTGCTTGGTGGGAGGTTTACAGTCAGAAATTACACAGAGTGTCTTACTTCGGAAGTCAGCCGTTTGAAGTGAAAATGTTTTTTGCACGACCTGCGTGAGTCTTCATAATCAGGACAGTCTTCAGCAGTTTATGAACAGCTACACGTAGGTTTGATACAAGTCGAGTGCACAGCTATAGGTGTGCAATTATAAAAAGCACGCGTACATTTATACGAATCTTTTATTTACTCATATCCCCAATTAAATATCTGTCTCCTCCGCGGGCGATCGTCTATTTCACGATGCTCTCCATTATAAAACTAACATCGATAAAATTTAATCAAAATATCCGTTGTTTACGCAGATGTCGGAGTTGCTTCGGTGCAGGGCTGACAAAACATTGAGAAGCGTAAACAGAAAAACACCGTGACGTCAATCTTCCGTTTCGTATGATTGAACGGTCACGCGAGGGCTTTTAAAAACTATCGAGCTTGCAATATTGTCGCCAATAGACATCGCAAATTTAAGAGTTCTTTGCACAAACATTCGAGTGCGCTCGCGAAATCTGCGGTGAGCAGTGAAAATGAATCGAACCGAACTGACATTCCAACCGAAATTTTGGCAATCAACAACAATCACCCTGCAGAATTTTGAATATTCGATCGTTCCCGAGAAACGAATTATCACCTCGATATTCAAGCGTGCGTAAACTCTTTGTATGCCAACACTCAATTTACCGAGAATTTTAATCAAATTTTCCAGCAACTTCGTACTTACCAGCGTCCAGATTCTACGCGAAAATTCCAACTGTTCAATCGTCCCGAAAAACTGTTCAAGTACCTACCCCCCCCGGAATAGTTACTTTTCCGCGCCCCTCGGCCGAAAACTCCGCGCCATCGATTTACACCGTTTAACCAAGCCGTCCCACCCACGTCTCTCCATCCTCCGCTTTATTTATCACATTCCGAACGTTCCGTTGAACTTGGCCGTTCGTTATCGTCGACTCCCATCGTACGTCACGGATCAAGCCGTACGGCAAGCAGTTTCGAGCGTACAAACGGGGCCCCGTGTTCGCGCATAAAATAGTGTTTTTATGGTTACCGACGACGAACAGCGTTTCGCTGGTCCCGATTAAACAATGGAACCGTTCTCCCCGTGCGCAACCTACGCCCTCTCCTCTCTCTGCCTCTCTGCCCGCCTCTCTCGCTCTCTCTCTCTCTCTCTCTCTCTCTCTCTCTCTCTCTCTCTCTCTCTCCCTCTGGCCGATTCTCCCTCCGACTGCTGCCGGTGGCAGTGTATAAATCAGGAAGACGACTGTACCCACCAACGACGATGTATTGTAGAATGGGGAACGTGGAGGTGGAACAGAGCACCCGGGGACCGTTTCCAGAGGAGCCGGTAGAGGGACAGGGGGCACACGCGATCGGTTCCGCTGCATCCGGTGCGACGGTGCAACCACGATGCATTGTAGGATGCTCCGTGACTAGAATCGCGGCAATTCTACGTCGTGGCCACGCTTCGCGCTCCTCTTTTCCCCGGTCCCTGACAATCTCGAGTGTCTTCTTGGCTACCCTGCTCGCTCGGACACTCTCCTGTTCCTTCTCTCGACTTGGATGTGGTAGTGCGCCGTTTGCTCTTCCAGAACGACGGGGATTTAGATCATTCGATTTGGCGGCCGGTACGTGATGTAACCGTAACTGCTCGTTCATGGTAGAAATGTATCGTCGAATGTGTCGATCGGGCCACAGAAATCGCTTAAAGACGGAATTGACATTGTTTGCTGGCTGGATTGCGCCCTTTTCTTTGTTTGCCCTCGGGCTTTAGGTGGAAGGTGTTGCTTTGGGGAAAAGTGATCGCTTTAGTTCGCCACACTTTTGCCCTTTTCTAGTAGCAGAAAGCTACTTCATGGTTTCCCCTTGGCTCCCTTTTGCCTTCGATTTCTTACGCACGCAAGACTGGAATTTGATAAAACAGAAACGTCACGTAATACTAAAAGGAAACGGAGTTAAGGTGAATGTCCCAATTTCTGCAAAAATTTGTTTGTGATCAAAATTGCAGAGTAATTGATTAATTCTTTAATAATAAATCAACCAGTCGAAAACTATTTAAAAATGATATTTCGAGATGTTTAACTGCTAGTAATTTGTAATTAAATATAATGCTGTAAATGTCCGTATTTCTGCTCACGATAAATAGCGATGTCCGTATTTTTACTCACCATTTGTACGAATTTCTGCTCACATAATATGTTGCCTTTTCAGGTCAAAATAGGTTACATCTTTTATGGTGATGTTTTATAACACAACAGTAAAGCATAAAATAATGATAAACACAAAATAAAATGCCTTCCAATATAAATGGAGGTTAGAGCATACCTATATTGAGTTGTGAGGTTATGTTACTAAAATTTTGGTGAGCTGAAATACGGACATAACGGTGATTCACTTGACCCTAAACCTAATCATCTGTTTTCTACTGAAAAAAATTAAAAATAGTAAACAAATCTACATCCAGACCACAATGCGGTATCTGTTTTTGTTATTAAATAAGAATTTTTACTGCAAAAACTATTTTCTGCCGAATTATCGAATGCCAATAGTGACCCTGTTCCTTAGCACAACCAGCTAAAACATGGTCGAAAAATCATGAGTCTCTGCACCTTGATTAGCCTCAAGCAAATGTTCAAATAATTTAGAATTATTTTGTTGTAACTATAGTACAAACGTAACGCTTATAATAATAGGAAAATACGAAATGAGCAGAAATGGGGAAATGAGCAGAAATTGGAACATTCACCTTATTAGTAGTAAAATCAAAGCGTGTTGTTCGAATACTGCAATTCTTAGCGCAACATTCGTCGACACTCGTATCCTGCGCTGTAGGAAAAAGGCCGTTTCGATGTGGTTCTCGTTGTCCCTCGGAATGGTCCTCGAACTTCCGGCGGCAGTGGGATTTCCGCGCTGACGAAATCCGTCACGCTTCTCGATCGCGGGAAAAAAAAGGGGGCACGTCGTAAATGAGAACCATAGGCGCGACCACAATCACCTCGCGGGACCGTGGCAACAAATCACGGAAAAGATGACCGATGCTATCTGCGCTCGAATTGCTGTTCCATTGCGTTCGATTGTTGTTTCGAGCAATAAATGCCCGTTGCCCGGTGCGTAACGGCCGTTGATAAAGTTTAAACGGCGCGATAAACAGATAGGGCCGCTCTATCTGTGATTTCGCGATGGCCCAGGATCGATCTGGACGATTGCTCCCGCGTTTCGAATTTGCTTTCACCGATTAATGCGCGCTAACGACCCTCCCCGTGTTATTTCGTTGCGTGTACACTGCGGACGCCGATGATTAATGCCATACGTTTGTTGACCGATGTCTTAAATCAACGGGCACGTTTTCGGCGCTGGCTCGTGTCAGTGTCACGTCATCGTGTTCTACTTGTACGATTTCCAAGTTTCCAAGCTTCTATAGGTTCTCAAAGTTCTCTAGACTTTTTAAGCTTTCTAGGCTTTCTAAATTCATATACTCGTTTTAAAGTAGTTTTAGCTCTAAGAAAACAAGGAATGTCCATTTTTCGCGATTTTGCGATTTATGGCATATTCGGTTGGTGGCAACTGGGACGACAAAAGTGTCGAAACACAAAGGGTTGTAAAGTTCAAATACTCCGGGAAGGTAACGTTGAACGTTTGGTATAGGTACTGGTTAAAAGTACACTGCGTTCCACATTAGAGCATACTGGTTTCGCCCAGGGATACACTGTTGATTGGTACATAGGAAATGTTCACTCTGCACTGGAACAAAATACGGAATGTTCCCACTCTTTGCCTATACACAAGCTTCAAGACGCTGTCGTCAAGGTAAAACAAGAGGTTATTTAAGAAGAAAATCACCGTAAACTGGGGCGACTTTGCCCACTTTTTTACTCTGACTGAAAAATTACCATATGATTGAGAATTCGCTATTGCTGTTTATCGTTTGACCTTGGAGAAATTATTGCTATCGATTACAAAGCACCATATGTTCTAATTACTTCGCAATAAAATAAAATAAAGTTCTTCCGAAAAGTGGGCAATGTCACCCCGGCGCGGTCAAAGTCACCCCAGTTCACGGTATATAAGAAAATTAAATTCATTGAGTCCTGCTTCTTTACTAGTGAACTCCGCCGTGGTTATGATGGTAGTATCTATTTAGAGCTAAAAGTACTTTCAGAAAAGTATAGCAATTTAGAAAGCTGAGAAAGCTTAAAAAATCTAGAGGACTTAGGGAATCTATAGGACCTTGAAAAGTTGAAAATCATAGAAGTAGGACACGATGACGTGATACCGACGCGATCCAGCGCCGAAAACGTCCGGGTCGATTTAAGACAACATCGGTCAGCACTAAAGTATTCAAACTTAATTTTCTTGATAGGTAGAGCTGTTTTGCGACATTCCCTGTTTCGCCCCTTACTCTTCATGTCGGAAACACGTGTAAAGTGTACATATTCGCGCCCAATCTCCAGAAACTGCAACCGTGCACCTTCGGGAGTGGCATTTGTTCTGTACTTGCTCGTGTCAAGGTATCCCGCACAAGCGATTTACAAATGTCCCTCTGGTAAATCCTCGCGTGACAATAAAGCCGTTCTCCACGTGCGCCGTTTCCCAGCGCGGAATCGTAAAGAAACATCTTACCCATGCGCCCATAGACACCAGTGATTCGTTGCACTCGACACGGCCTCGTAAAAAAGCGACTGCCCTCCTAAGTTCGAGGGGCTTAGCTTCTTTATTCTTGGCCTGTGCACGACGTACGGAGAACTTTGAGGGCTTTACGGTCGGGCGAACGAGTCAGAAATTTCCCTAAGCAGTAAAACGCCTCTACGCTTGATCCAGCCTGGCAGAAACGTTCCCTTTGCGTGTATTTATTTAACATTCCGACGAAACGGGAGCGGGACGATGCTGCCGGATATGTGGGCAGAAAACCACGAAACCCCTCGGCTTTTCTCCGACAGGCTTTTAATATTCCGCGCCGAGGCGCATCCGAAGGAGGGAAATTCTCGAGTGAAAAATCGGGGGAAAGAAAACAATCCGGGTGTCCGGTCAATATGGTGCTCTTTCAGCGTGATTTCTCGATAAACGCCGGGCGATATTAAAAGGAATCTGTGCGCGTGAAGCGTATCCGTACGACATACAAAAGTTCGTACTGTCGAATGAGAGTATATAATTCGTGACCGTTCGGGGCTACCCAATGGCAAAAATTCCTTACGCTGATCCCATCGAGTCAAGACGCGGTCTTTCGGAACTCACTCTGCCTTCCGTCCACCCGGTGGCCTGCACGGTGGTTTCGTCGGGGGTAGTTCACTTGATAACACCTGTGGTATAGGTTTCTAGAAAACCTCGGAACACAGAGCAAGCTTTATGCTCGTTTCGCTCGTTAACATTATCTGTCGAATGAGAGTCGCATAAAACGCGCTCGCATAATTTCAAGGAACCGATATTCGTGGTTCCCGAGGACGCTTCGTTCGCGCAGAATTCTCCGAACAATTACAAACAGCGGCGTGTGTTCGTTAACGGGTCGCTCAGTATCAGAAACTTGGAAAGTCCAGGTGGCCCAGTCTGACACCGTAGAGCCAGAAGTTTGCGAACTTGCCCGGCTAGCGAAGTGTGATCACGTACTTTTGAACGGTAGTGTGTATCCCCGGGCCAGTGAAACGCTCCAAACTCCTGTCCTTTGAACCCATGCGGCCACTTTCTCCGTCGGTCAGCGTGGGTTCTTGCAGCAGCACGCGCGAGCCGCGGCGAAGGATGTTATTTAGCGAATGGAGACGTACATTTCACGGCGCCTAGGACTAATCAAATCTTAATAGGGGCGCTAATAAGAGGGCATTCGACGCGGGCCGGAGATGTAGAGGCGGGAAGGACGCGGGCGAAGCAGATGGAAGGAAGCACGGCTTTCGCTCTTTCTCCCTCGAATTATCCTCTGCGGTTTCGCGAGCGGCGCATTCCGACGGATATTCGTCTCACGTCCCTACCTCGGGCGAAGCAACAATTATTATTACTCCCGGCCGCGACTTTTGCAATTTTATCTCGCCGCTCCTCCAATTCCTCCTCCTTCTCACGGGCCGTGCGGGCGACGAAGACGCTCCTCCGTCCGCGGAGTGTTCATAATTATGAGCACGTGACTCGTTTAATTTCCTGCCTCGACTCGCCCCTGCGCCTGCCTCGACCAATTTCCTCCTCCGCGACCGATCGACCGCCGTTCGACTTCTTCGTCGAGCGTGAACGATACCGCTTTTTCTCCCGCGTGGCCCCGTTCTGGATCATTCTTCTGCGACGAGGCTGTCGAGGTAGAAAAAATGCTAGCTGTCCGACGATAATCACTTCTCTCGATATTACTCATCCAGGGAAGATCGATGAATAAATATTCGAGTTCTACGACACGAAAATAAGTGAAATCGATTGCGGAGATTTTCAACGGGTGGGGTTTCCCTGGAAAACACGGGAAGCTTGAACGTTTCCCGCACCGAACGTTTCGAGGCGTAAAACTAGGGTGAACGGGTGTTAAAAGAAGAAACGAAAAAAACGGAATGAAACAGCCCGCGTGATTTATTCCCAGCGCATCTGAGACGGGATTTAAGCTGCTCTGTCGCGTTGGCTGCGTCTGGCTAGTAAACTTTTCGACGAGATGCTTTTCACTTTCTGAATGGGCGGGTTAGTAAATTTTGTATCTACGCTCGAATGGCACTATAATAACGCGCTCTCGATGGAGAACCATACAGCCGATCGAGTTACGACCTCGTATATGTATCGGATAGTGGACGGGGATACGGCACGTCCAGAACCAGAATCAAGAACCAGTCCTGAATCCTCCTCCGCGGGAGGTAGGCATCGAGTGACCTTTGACCTGGGAACCGGGGCATCGGCTGCTTTCTCACGTAACGGTTACGACACTGCCTCGGCTGCGGCAAGAAAGGCCGATGTCGATTTTAAGATACATTACCGATGCCTTCGGTGTCTGAAAGATAAATGTCGAGCGGCTCGCGAATAAAACGCGCCGCGGACAACAATGAAGCTTTTTAAAGGGAGCCAATCATATTTCGCGGATACGTGCCAAGTGTTTTAATCACCTTGAGCTCTAATACCCGAAATGGAATGAAACCAGGGCAGGCCGCGCCGGTGTTACATGGCTCGCACAATTTCTTTCCGTTCTAATTCGTAGGGATTTATAATCAAGCCCGGAACGAGAGTTGTATGCAAATGAGATGGAGGGTCTTGATGGTAGGAATGGTAACCAGCGGATGTTACACGGCCCGAGGGTTTAGTATTGCGCTAAACGCTTACGGTAATCGCTGTTATTATGGCTGGTGATTACCGATCGAGCATCTACTACCTAGCTCGGGGTAGGTAGACGTAAGGGGTTGCGTCTATCTAATCTGCAGACGTGCCCTTCAGGGTATAGCAACTCGGTGGGAATGGGCTGTGATGGTTTGATAACTACGGACGATGTTCGCTCCCGAACTTCGCATTCTTCCTTGATCCCACGCACCCTGAAACCTTCGCGTACCCACGACATCTGAAAACAAACTCGCCACGATGTTCTGCACTGAAATCTTCGCGCCTATACCTATCTCTGCCTGAACAATGAGGCTCGTGAATCATTTACCTCGAAACGCTGGTATGACCAGCCCGAATAATCTCGACGAAAAATCCGCACCGCTACTCCCTAAATCTGAACCCTTCTGCACCCAGGAAGGAGCCATCGGCAAACAAAACTCTGCCTGCCCATTGTAATCGATTCACACCGTTGGCGGAACGGGAACCGGGCGCGTTCGCCTTATTTTCCTCGACAGCGTTGAATAAATCAAGAGGCAGCCCCGGCACCGGCGATCCGCCGCGCGGTTCGAACAATTTCGAGCGCGTCGCCGCGAAGAAAGATCGCGAGGCAGAGTCAAAGTCGCGGGGTAGTACCTACACACACGTAGGGCCGGGAACGGGGGGGGGGTAGGCGGGGCGGGAAGGCGGCCAAGTTGGACGTGCACGACCACGTCGCATGATCGCTGAATTATCGCCCGGGGATGTAGCATAAATATGTATGCGCGAGTAGTATTCCGGATTGTGGAATGCAACGGGAGCGTGCAGCCGGGGCGCTACCGTGCGCTGTCTCTCCCTCCATCCCTCGGTGTCTGTCGGCCACCCCTGCCTCACCCCACCCTCCCCTGCTAGCCACCCACACGTCCCACCTTTTCGTGTCCCTTTCGGCTTCCCCTCTCGACGGCACGTTTGATTCCGCCGCTGTCTCACGACTCCGTCGGGCACACCGGCGTGTGTCGTATGGCTGCGGCCGCGCACGCGTGTCTACGTCTAGTTAGTCACTTTTCCCGACTACTTCCTAGCTTTCGGGCCGGAAGCCCGTGGATGGCGGGGCTGAAGCTGGCGCGAGGGGTGGCAAGGGCCGGTCGCTCGGCCCGCGCCGCGGCCGGGCGAAGATGGGGCCGAGCGTCTGTTGCGGATGGACGGGGAGAGACGACCCCGCTTGTGTTTTCATCCACGTTCCGACCCGTCCTGAATTATGCGCCCGTGCGCCACGAGGCGTGGGTGTACCCCTGCGCCCACCCCCTTTCTTCTGGCTCTGCTTCTTCGGTCCGTACTGGCTGATTCTAGAAGCTGGGACACGGGCTGTGGGCTGCAGAGATGGCTCTTCTGTGCTTTTACGAATATGTGTCTTCTAAGAGATCCACCGATAGGGGCATCGAAACACTGATGCTTCGCGAGATTCGTTTCTGTATGTTCGTCGAGACACTCGTCAATTGGTTACGTCCTGCGTAAAGGATACAATTTCATTGGAAGGAAACAGTACTGTAAAATAGGATTGATAAAGGGATTATTAATAGATCGTGCCATCTTACTTTCTGACCCTGAATTTCGACCAGATAATTTGCTTCTTATAAAAGACACGTTGAAACGTAACGGTTACCCTAGACAGATGGTCTCTGCGATTATCCGGGAACGCATTTTTAAAATTTATCAACCGTTAGTAGTTGAGAAACGTAACGAGGAAGAAACCCCAAAAATGGGACCAATCTGTTGGAAGAATGCGGTGGTCATACCTTTTTGTAATAACATCTCAAATGATATTAAAAGAATGTTTAGAAAAGTAGGAATACACACCATCTTTAAGCTACCTCTTTGTACTAAACAACTGTTTCCTCCAATCAAGGACAAAATATCTGTGCCAAAAAATTCCAACATCATCTACTCAATCCCGTGCATCGGTTGTAACCAGGCTTACATTGGGCAAACTTCTAGACTTTTGGAAAGCCGTATTTATGAACATAAAAGAAATATCTTTTCATCTCTCCTCCAACACACTGCTTTAACGAAACATTCACTCGAGTTCGATCATAGATTTGACTTTGAAAACGTCAAAGTTGTTGATAAAGAAGCCAACCTAAATCAGAGAATTCTATTAGAAACACTACACATGATTGAAGAGCCTAGCGTAAATCTTAGGTATGAAACACCTAAAACACAAGACTACTACGCAACTTTACTGAAAAAGTCACGCCTAATGATGTAGTCCCTCTATTAGAATTCTGGTTTTCTATTTTTTCTTTGATCTGACTACTATTACATATAACTCTCAATGTTATGTAACTGTGCTTTATGACACCTATGAGGGATGGATTATTTACCACACAAGCAATAATGATGGTATTGAGGCAGTAGTGTTGTGAGTCACTGGAGTTTTGTCCTTTCAAATTTATTTCAATATCTTTAACGGTTACCGCTCCGGCATCGTTTGGCCGCTCTCTGGTTTACCGTCTAGATGTTCTTGCCTGATTATGCACTGTTTACCTCAGTCTCCGGTCAACCGTCTCGCACGTCGCACGTTCCTAGCAACGAACGTGATAATCTTTTAATATAAAAGCATACGCAGTAATTTTTCTTTTTCCTCTTTATCTAACTTTCCTCGAGAATGGTCATAATCATTGACCGAAACCTTGGAATTTCATAAAAATTCTTAAAATTACAAAGTAGCTTTTATTTAAGTATTCAATAGACCGAACCAGTGCGCCGAAATCAATATCTTTTCTAATTAGAACAATTTGTACGGTCGAAATTCAAATTATATTATTTCGAAAGGAAACAGTGCTCCTATTACCACTCTCTTAGGTGCATTTTTCGAAAAACAATACGACTCTGGGAACACTGAGATCGCTAAATAGTACAGTCCATCCGTCCACAAAGATCCCTCTACTTTCGCGTAGGTACAATGGAGCTATATAGCCTGGCCCAGTTTCTACGAATCACCCTGTACTCTCTGTATTCCCTCTTCTTACTTATTCACCCTCTGACTCCTTCTGTCTCGCCCCGGCTTCCTCTTTGTTTATCCCCTTTCCATATTTTTCTCCATCCTTCCGACGGGGTCTCTGTCCTGTGTCTGCGGGCTCCGTGTTGCCACACGCTTCGTCGCTCCGCGCGCCTCTCCCTTTCTCTTTCTTTTGCCTCCCTTTGCCCCCTCGTTTATCCCCTCGCCCCTCGCGCGAGTCGCGGTCGCGGTGATTAATCTCGCCGGGGGCATTCCCGAAGGATACTTAGCCCTGATCTACGAGCCGGGCATCGTACGTCGGGCACGGCTCTTTTTGCCCTCTCCCCCTCGCCACCCTTCCCCTGCTCGGCGCTTTTTCTCGCCGCCGGAGGACGAGGAAAAGGTGGAGGCTGGGATTTTTCGAACGATACTCGAACGGGCCTCGATTAAGTTTCGCGCCGCGAAACACGATCCCGCGAAACGCGATACCTCGAATCGCGTTTAATTCCGATTCGGCTGGCGGTGGGCTTTATCGCGATCGCGGCCCGCGACGCCCGTCATTTATAAAATTGCGCGCTATAAATTTGAACAACAATATTCGCGCTTTCCTTCCTCCGCTATGTTCGTTTTTCTTCCCGTCCCATCGGGATCCCCGATGTATGCAGCTGCTTCCATTCAGTTTTATCGATTCACACTGCGTCGACCATCGAGTTTGCATAGCTGGTAGCTATTTCAAATATTAGGTTTAGGCAGAGGGGCGGGGGCTCGTGGATGGATTGGACGGTTCAATTGGTGCAGCAGGTCTTCTGGTAAATTGAAGAATCGGCCTCGGGCTGTGGAGGATTCTTCCGATCCTCGGACTTGAAAAGGCATTTTGGGTAATTGTTTGGTAGGTAGGTACTTGGAATGAATGTTGCGGCTAGGGATTGCAAACCGGTAAATCGGTAAATCGGTTTGCAGTTTTTTTTTCACTGATAATGTAGAAGATATCGACGAAATTATGCGCTACATTGCTATACATATAATTTTTACCGGTAATTCGCAAAATTTTTACCGGTAATTCGATAAATTATGTATTTCTCGATATTTACCGGTAAATCGATTTACTAGTAATTCGGTAAATTATGTATTTCTCGCGATTTACCGGTAAATCAAATACATAATTTATCGAATTACCGGTAAAAATTTGGCGAAATATCGGTAAAAATTGTATGTATACCAATGTAGCGCATATATGCAGCGCATAATTCCATCAATATCTTCTACGTTATCAGTGAAAAAAAAACTTCAAACCGGTTTACCGATTTACCGGTTTGCAATCCAGATTTGCAACTGCTCGGACTCGTGGATATCTGTGGTGTTCGGGCGATCTTGCAGTTTATGTTGCTTCCAATTTCCTTCGATTTCGACTTCTAAATCTTGATTGGCACTTGTCAAATAGAGCAGCAAATTGGCATGGCCGCTGTTCTTGTCTACACTGATCCTAGAATATTTACTTCCGTGTCGAATTGGCTGGCAACATACAGAGATCATCCACAATAATTATCCAGCTGCAAAATTGCAACGACTGCTGTGCGCGCATAAAAAGATCAATTCGGTGAGTGAATAATTCCAACACAATGCGTCGTTACCATTATCACAAGTGCATTAATAGCACATAAAGTACGGAATGCGCAGTTTGCGGAATCGTAACGAGCCCGCAGTGCCGGGCTTCGTTCCATTTTATCGATTCGTGACCCGACTAGAGCGCATATTAATAAAGGTTCGACGGACAATCCTCTTACGCTGATGCGATCGCCTCAATTATAGTGCAGCCTCTGTAAACGATGGAATCGGCCTCGCTTACCAACACTTCTGACCTCTTGAATCTGTAACGCGGCACCCTCTGGACGGTACACGCTACACCACCGCCATCGTGAACGGAACATAAATTTCTACACTGCGTTCCACATTGTTAGACCATACTCGTTTCGCGCAGGGATACACTGTTGATTGGTAGTAAACCGGCAGGGAAAGTGCTACGACCAATCGCGAAAGTGCTACGACCAATCGCGTGTGTCAGATCCGCGGCAGCTGCGGAGATCGGTCGCAAATCGGTAGAGGCGTTGGTGGACTCTTATTTGGAACGCAGTGTAGCGTCGTATTCTTTAATAAACCTCAAAGCCCACTGTGAGCTGCAATAACGAAATCATCCCCCGTGGCTGTCTTTATATCCCGTGACACATTTGTTTTATCGCGTTTCCACCGTGCACAACATTATCGTTATCGTCATTTCGTTGGCCATTTATTGGGCCCACTGAAGTCTGTGAGCTTCGAGGAATTTCTCAGAATTTTAGGAATCTGGTTCGATCGTGGCTGTCTCGAAATAAAGATAAGCAGTAGCTGGAACTCGGTCCCCTCTCTACAGTCTTCTTCTAGGAACGCAGAATACTCGGTTTTCTAACTGGGGATATCGTTATTCAGGTATTGTAACTGTTTTTTTGCCTTTCCTTTGGAGCTGCACTTAGGCGACAGGGAGCCCCTTTGTTCGTCTATTAATATTTGAACGGGAACAAAGACTCCGAAATGGGCCAATTGGTTACAACGAGTCCAGGCAGCCACTCTCTATCCCGTCTATAAATACATGAATGTTGCATCGCGGCGCGGCTCACGTACATAGGTTGAAAGGTGGAAGAAACGCTTTCAGATGGCCAAGCTCTTTGAACTATCCCTCCGTCACTTTCGGCCACGAGCAACGTGCCGCTCCTCTCGCAGCATTTATTGCATCTACTCAGTCCTCTCATTAGACCCGATGCCGTCTTGTTCTGCGGTTCCTCAGATCTGACCGCGCCTCGCGCCACCCCTCTCGCTGCAAATCATCCAGTTTTATTGCGAATGCATCCATAATCCGGATTGTCCTATTTCCTTCGTTTACCAGTACCTCCTTTAAATTGAATTACCGAGGGAATTAAATTAACGACGATCCCTCCTGGCGGCGCAATTACATCCTTTTCCACGTTTCTATACTCTGAGCTAGGAGACACTAAATTACGAATACAATGAGAGCGTGATCGTTTATTTGACGCGAGGCAGTACGTGCAGATGACAAACGGCGCAGCTGCATTTTTTAAGGCGCAACGTTGGTGCATCGTGGAGTGGGATAATTTAAGAACCTTGCAGAAAGACGGGTGCAGCTCCATTTATGACAGTTTTTGAGTTATGACGTGTAAAAGAAATTCTACATCGTTTGGTGCACGTTCCATGCAAATCCGATAACAAATGAGCGATTTATTTCAAATTTTGAATCTGCACTCATTACTGTTTTGCGCAATACGAATGCCCCAGAGTTGAGAAATTCGCCAAAAATAGAAATAAAAATTTGTGTTATCGTGTGAAAAAATATATTTTTCAATTAGTGTTCTCTTTTTAATATTAAATCACAGCCATAATTTTACAAACAGTGTTTCTTTATTTACTTGATGTTGGTAAAGGTAGAGCTGCACCTCTCTTGTTGCAAGGCCGTCAATTTGTGAAAGTCATGGAAAGTAATATCATTAATCTGTATTCTAGTGGTTCAATATATTTCAAGGTACCTTGAATAATAGTATTAGGTACTTGTGAACAGGGCCGTTCCTGGCGGGGGTGCAGAAGGTGCCCCCGCACCTGGGCGGCCAAACCTAGGGGCGGCCGCAGGCTGTTTATTATATGTAAAATTTTGATTATTAAGAATATAATAATCGAAACTCTTTTGCATGATAACTGTTTAAAATTATGTATGTATAGGTATAAAAGTAAACACTGCATATTAAATTCTTAATTAAAGAATATTGAATTAATAAGGGCGGCAATATTGTTTTTGCACCTGAACGGCCAAAACCCAGGAACGGCCCTGCTTGTGAATATATGCATATAGTCAATACCAATAGGATATTCTGGCACTTTTAGTACTTGAAAGGCTAGTACCTATAAATACAAAAATGAAACGTCACCCCTAAGGGACTCGGAAAGCGAAATATCCCACTAGAATCCCGTGAAAAAGAGTTTCGGTGGTCACGGGCAAAGCCTATCGTTTCGCGAGCAAGGGTTTATAACCGCGGGAGCCTGATATTGGCGCGCGGGGATTTTGTCAAGTTTCGCTGTCACGTTAACCGGGCTGTGACGTACAGCTGGATTGTCGATGATAAACAGCCGATGGACAAATCATCGAGATATACGGTTCGGCCACGTAGCCGAATTCGCGACGCGATTCCGTGATTTACATGTAGTGATCGGCCGACTGTCCTCTGGCGACTATCAATTGAGAGCAGCGCCCGGTACGTTGCCTGAGCACCGCGATTCGTGTAAACGTTGTAATACTTGTCCTAGCAGAAAGCCATTTATCGCTGTCCTCTCGTTGCCCATACGCAAATCACGCTTTGTCACGTCGATGGTCGTGGGGCTTTGCCCGTATCCGTAAAGCCTTTCATCGTTGATACGCGGCATCATTATTGCTGCTGTGTGGATTAGCGGAGTTACTCGGTTCACTTGGGAGGCTGTTGAAACGGAAACAACCAGGATGAGATATAGTTTGAAAGACCCCTATTACACTCTGAGAAGCTCCGTTGCGCGATGTCACATCATACTTTCTTGTGAATTCGATGAAAGTGTCTCACTGAATATTGGGGCCAATAAAATTGAACTCTGGATTTCAACAAAGCTCACCCCTTTCGGTTTGCTCGCGATTGCGCTTTGTATTCAAATTACACTACGCGGCTCGCGAATTCGGGGCGAAATCGTGATGTCGTCGCAATGGTACGGCGCGGTAAAATTGCGTTAACGTTTACACGGTTTTTGAGCATTCGAAGGCGGTTCCGCGCGCGGTTCGCCGCCACTCCCGCGTCCCTTTGAAGTTACGAATGATTAACGCGAACGAATTATTGACGACGATTGATCGCAATTTACAATTTCTGGCGTGTTTTCTGCGACGAGACAGGGTCGCGCGACCGCTGATCGAACCACCGCAAATCATTACCCGTCGTTTCGCATGCAATTTGCGCGAACGCACTGCACGCAAGCATATCGCGGCAGAAAGCTATTTGCCACCCCCTCTAATGGCGGCCTGCGGCGAATTAATTGTCACGTGGCTCCGGACCTTCCGTGGCACTCGCTCCCTTGTAAAACGCACTCGACACCCCCTTCTGGATTGCTGGCTAGTTTATTGAGAAATGGGGAAACGGTTAGTGGCAAATATTTTGCACAAGTTGCGTATATGCCGACTTACAATTTCTTGGCAGTTTTGCATGTCAAGCGAATTAAGTATAGATAGGTACTAAGGCAATGAAGAATATGATTAATATTAATTTTGATTGCTGGGAGAATTCAATGACTTTTATTTCTAAGCTAGGTGACACTTGCGAATTTCCTTGCAATTTCAGTGATTTCGTTTCCATCGATTTTAGTCCACTCTGTCTTCCCTCTCCACGAATTTATCGTCAAAATGTTTTCCATCGTATTCTTCCGATATTATCATTTTCAACAAACAGCACCACCAATTAGATCCTCTGGCCACTTTCTGGCCACAAATATAATACGTTATCGCGGGGACACCAGAAGTCAATTATAATTTTCGATGATACTGAGTGTATTTGTTTTGGGTTCGGGTGGGAAATTAATACCGCCGTGGTGCAACGGCCGCGCGAGTTTGTTTACAATTATTATCGAGAAAATTCATCGAGGACCGCCAGCTCGATACGATTCGTGAATGTTGGCCGTGCAGTTTTTGCGTTGAAGATACGATCTTCGTTGGTCGCGGAGCTACCGTAAATTGAAATCTCCCGATGTTGCTGCACTCGCGCAACCGTTTGTTACTGATAAATGCGATTTCTACAAATCTGCGGACGCACTCGCGCTACGTGCGTGCGAAACTTCATGTTTCGAGGGGAAAAATTGATAAAAAAATAGCGAACCCTTTATTCATCTTCGTTGCACACTTTTCATATTTAACCAACAAAGTTCTTCGTACTATTAGTTAATGCTTTGCATGTTTGCCCATTGCAGCAGCCATCAAGCGACATTCTGCAATTATCGCAGGTAATTCGCGACTAACAGCGAGCCTCTTGGAGGCAACTCGTTTACGAAGAGAAAGAAAAGGAGAGCCGAATAAACGGGATTCGATCTAATTACCCGTCGGATGCGCCGGAACTCGGAAACAAGGGCTTGTCTCTCGTCCCACCCCCTCCGATGTTATTCATTTGCTCGCTCGGAACGCAGTCTCTCGGCCTGCATCGCGGCGGTGCCTTCGCGTTTCTTCCCCGCGATCTCAAGCTGCACGGGCTTTTAAGTATTTTTGCCACCCCGATCCAGGCGGATCGCGTCCCATCAAGAAGTTCACGGCGATGCGTGCTCCGCGGACGCTAATTGAGTGGTAATTAAATAGTCGATACTGGACGGACCTTCGACAACCTTTACCGGCGACTTAACCGATCGCTGCTGGAACCGTAAGCTTGACGTATTATACTTGGTCCAAGAAGAAGGGACTCGGCCATAAGCGCCAGCTTAATTGGGGCCGATTGGTCACGATTAATTGCCATGGAATTTACACCTGGACTCAGCCGATGCTATTTTGAAATCGTCGAAGCGAAGACTCGATCGGCCGCGGTTTTTGCACAGTCTGATTGATCTCCGACGACCTCGAGCGGCTGGTCGGACGTTCTTGCGACTCATCGCGGCGTATCAACGATCGAATTTTGTCGAGTAAGTGTCCACTAATTGGCGGGCCCATTTGAGAATCGAGCCGCATAAAAAGAACCGTAACTCTAATTACGGGTTGTAAGGAGCCGAGTACTTGGCTTTAGAGGCCATTGGGCACATCCTTCGCGGGTCACTTCGATCTAAGAGCTCATCAGTTCCGGCTATATAGAGTCATTTAGCGAGGGGAAGCTTCTTCTTTACCGCCCGGCGGCGTTAATAGAGGGTTATGCAGCTGGAACCTATAACCCTGTACATTACAAGCCTATTATCGAGGATAAAGATTTACCGATCATTGATTTACGCTTCGGTGGTAGCCTGGTCCAGTGTCTGGCGAAGCTACTCCTTCCCGCTCTTCGCCTAATTACCGAACCTTTACAGATCCATATACCAGTTCCAATAAAAAAAATTCACAACTCTTTTGCACCCAAGCATTAAACGCGATCAACCTTACACTTTTAATGTCACCTTTGCTCAAACTATTTCTCGAATGTGACTCCTGCATTTTTCACGTGCTCCAAGTGGATTTCGCGTCGCCCGTGGCACACGCGGGAGCGCGGCTTAACGATCGGCCTTGCCGCGCGGCACACCTTTAACCCGTCCGCGCGAACGCTCGCCTCCGTCGACGGCCGAGCGCAACGTTTTACGCACTTTTTACGCCGCCTCATGAATTTACTCGTCGTTGGAGCCTACAAAATTGCGCCGGTGCGGCTGGAGCGCGCGATCGAAGCCGCGCGTTCGGCCACGCACCGGCCTACGGCGGTAACGAAGACCGCTTGAATTTATGGCGCATAAACTCGCCCGTTTCGTGTGCTTTTACGAGGGGCGCACGGCCTCGTGACAGGCCCCGCAAAGCTTCGACTATCATGCGAAAACCTGCGCCGGGGGCTCCTCGTCCCGCGAGCCGAGCTTCCTGCCCTATTTAATAAACGGTGATTTACACGCGTTTCGCCGCTCCGACAAATTCTAGCCGCCAGCCTGCGAGCCGGCTCTCTTAAGCCTCGCATCTGCAAAGGAATTATTTCGCCGGAAGAACGATCGAGTATCCCTGCGGCGGGCTCATGGGAATTCTGAAATTAGAGCCGGCATTCCGCTTTAAAATCTCGCCCCTTAACTGGGGCAAGACCGGCGAACTTGTCGCGCGGGTTCAATGATTACAATCACGTGACAAGCGGGGTGAATATAGTGTTACGTCACGTGTAGCGTTCGCTGTAGGCAAGGGGAATTAATTCGCCTGTAATTATCGTTAAATACAGGGCTAATCACGCTATTTCCATGGCTCGTGCCTCGCACACGGCCGACGACAGAAAAGGATCGCGGGGCAAAAAAGTTGAGTGGCGTGCAACGATGCACTCGGCGGAGTGCAGTCGCACTTCTCTTTTCAACCACACCACGCGTTTCCGTCTATGTAATTTCGGTCTTCCGAACGTTCGGCGCGGTAAACCGTCGGAGCGAGATGCCTGTCAACCGAATGTTGTGCCACGGGGCTAATCTGCGCGAAACAGAGATGGAAAATCATTACACTCGGAGGACGTGGCTGCGAGAGCCCCCGAACCTCCGGTGTATTTTCAGCGAAGCTGCGGGGGAACGAAAGTTCGGCAAGTCGGCGTGCACGAAATTATAAACGAGTTCCAATAGATCGCCTTAAGCCGAAGCTCGGAAGTTCCTCTAACTTTTGGTAGATCGATTTAAGCGGATTTCCAAGTGGATGTTTTAATAGACTGTGATCCACGCCCGTCGCGGCACCCCTTCGCGAACAAATTCTCTATCCGCCGCCCCGGTATCGCTTGTAGGTACTCGAGAATTTATCGCCGAAACGAACATCGTCCATTTCCGAGCGGCGGTTTTCACGGGCGTTTACTGTTTTATTCGTCCTCGCTCTTTGATGCCGCTCGCTCGGAGTTCCCGAGTTTCGCGCGGCTGTTCCTTGAAAAGGGGAAACGACGTTACGAAGAAACGAGGGCCGGGGCAAGGGACGTGTTCAGATTTTATTAAGGACCGCGGCAGAATTCGCTTCCTGCGTTGCTTACTCCGCGGTTAACGCACCTGGTAGTCTATTTCGCGCGCCACCCCCACGTGTACTTAACCGGCGGTGGGAATACTGAGTGGAAAATGCCACTGCGACAAGTGTTTTTAATTAAAACGTTTATTGTTTTTCGGTGAGATTCTTACGGTTACTGGATTTTTAGTTGGTCTGTGAGTTTCATGCTACATTCCTCGATTCAAGTAGATTTTCAGCCAGCATTGCTAGGGTAGAGGTCCCAATTACTGTCAGGGTCCCTATTACTGCCACTTTATTTATTTTATTTAATAAGAACGTAACGTATAAGGAATAGTGAACTGAATAGAAAACTATAATAACAATGAGAACAGTCCCAATTTAATGATAATTTCTTTTCTACACTATCTTTACACGTTGCGTGTTTGTTAAGTAAAATAAATAAACTGGCAGTAATAGGGACACTGGCAGTAATTGGGACATTTACCTTATATGCTCGTTATTGAATTGTCCTTTCAGAAGTATTTAAGTCGTGGAGATTGGCAATCAACTGACCAAACTGTATTCGTTTCTGTTTCAGGTAAGAGAGAATATGAGATTAAGCAGCGACAGACTAGAGGTGTAAGACTTCGCAGAGCAGTATCGTAGTTTCAAACTTGGTTAGTGATTAACTCGCCGTTTCTGATTAGGGGTAAGTTGACAGCCAACGAGGGGAGAGTACGAGGTTCACTACTAGTTTCTCTCAAATTTTGCATATACTTGGTGTGAACTGCACGCAGCTAATTGATAGCCGCGATGCAATCAATTTATTTCCCAAGATGTACAGACATGTTCTCTGCTTTTAAAATATTCATATTATCGATCATTTAGATTAAGATAAAGGCAACTCTTTGAATTCGATTTTCCCTATAAAATGTCGAGCACAACGCCCAACGTGTTCGCTACGCCATTACACAATGATATGAATTAATTGTATGGAAAATTTGAGTCAATTCACTGGTTTAAGGCTCAGGTGCTCCCTCATGGTGCAAATCTACGAAGATTCCTTAAACGAAAAGTGGAGGAGTCGAGGGTCCCTAGGAAAGTCGTTGGCGAATCTTGGAACGTGCAAAACTTGGGCCGAAAGTTGCATGTGCATAGGTGCACGTGGGCACAGTTGCACGACCTCGGAACGGCTTTCGTTCCACGGTGTTATTCTAAGCGACGTGCTGCCCTGGGAAAAGGGGCATTAGTCATTTTCCGCGCTGACAGCCGCTTTAAAGCGGTTTCCTCCGAAGCCGTTATTTAGCCCGCTACTGTTCCAGCTTCGTGGCCTTTTTGTTGCCCCGTGACGTGCGGTTTTTCGCGTTGTTGTGAAGGGAACGAGATTATTTTAGGAGGACCAACCGTCGATCAGAGGTTTTCTATTACATAGGCGCTCGGAGATGTGTATAATTATTGCTGTTAGTCGATCATAATTGTCAATGCTCTCTGGGTAAAGTACTAACCTTCATTCTTCAGTAGAACAGGAGAAATGCAATGAGGGGGTAAATTCATAGGTGACATTAAGCTTTCTGTTATTTCATTGAGGAGTTTAGATTACATGAGTATGTAATTTTTGGAGTGTTTTAGATTCCTTAAGAATTAAAGTAGTACAAGTCAGCCTTGTGCCAGCCTATGGTATTTCGATACTAGGTAAAGCTGTAGGATTCTTTTTTTATGGCTAACGCACAAGATCGTAAAATAATAAAAGAAGTTTATTGACACCATGAAGCGAAAAAATAAGATAAATGTAAGAAGCAAGAGAAGGTACATGGATCACGCTTCGGAGGTCTCAACTCAACTGGTTCACGCCATCGTCGCACAGTGGGGCATTTCGGGTCGAAACGCGGCACAAAACATTTTCTGACTGAAATCATATATTTATTTTTACATACACTTATTTCTTCATTTCATTCAGTTAAGACGTATATTTGTGGTCTTCTTGATACAGAATAATTAATAAAACTTGTTTATTTAACTGTATTTGTAAATCAATTTTTGGGGAAGATTTGAAATCATATAAAATTTAATAGTTATAAAATCTTTATTTATGTCACTTCAGAACCATTTAACAATCATATTTTAATTAATTATAACAAATATTACAAGCCGCCTTCGTTGCAATTGATCCTTATGATTCACTACACGCACCAGCTTCACTCTGCGGACTCCTCCACTGGGGTTTACATATCTTAAATGTAAAGATATTCATGCTTCGAACCCGATACACTTGAGAGTATCAAAATTTCCAAGTAGTATCAAGAGAGTATCAAGGATTTCTATCTACAATTTTCTCGGAGACTGTAAACAGCGTGGGGTAGCTGCGACGAGCGTGTTAGCTCTGAAAGTGCATCGAAAATCGTGCAACAGCGTGGCAAAGAGAGGTGAGAAGATGAAGGCAGGCTAATATAAATCCGAGATTAAAAGTGGCCAAAAACATCGTGGGGAGCTGGCGTGTAATATCTTGAAAGCATCGAAGAGCAAACCGCGGGGAAATGCGCGGACGGGAGAGGAAAGCTTGCCCGGTTGAAAAGCGGTTTTCTCTTCCTGACAGTGATTATACATAAATTAAACATCATAATGCCGGTGCGCTACGATCTAAAAAAAAACCTTCATTTTAGTGTGCAAAGTCCGTGTTCAGCCCGGCTGTTGACTGATATCGTGTTTTAATTATAACGATGAATACATGGCGCGTCCCGCGCTTCAAGAATAAAGCGATCCCTTGCTCCTCCCGGGGAGCAGTGCGAAACAAAGGTTTTGTTTCGCGTTCCAGATATTCCACCTGAAATTAACGTTTCGGCCGTGTTTAATAAATTGATTGCGGGATTACGTGGCTGAAAGCTGTTTGGACCGCTGTTTCTAGTAGCATGCACGGGGGTAATTATTAGATGGGAAATCATTGTTAAATAAATGAAGTAAATGAAACAAGTAAATAGGATCATAGCAATATGTCAAACTAATCGAGGGGGTTCAGCATAAATTTCTTCGGTTTGTTGCTCGTGTCCTTGGTAACCCTATCGATAGGACCGACCATGACTATGGCCCCGCTCTGCAATCCGTAAATATCTCTACCCTTTCTGATCGCAGACAGATCGCGGATATGGTTTTCTTGTTTAAAATCATTAATGGATTGGTAAACTGCTCTGACCTAGTTGAGTTAATTACTTTCAATGCTCCGGAGAGACAGTTGCGGGAAAAGCCTCTTTTCGCTCATAGGCTGCCGTTGTATTCTTACTATACAATTGACCCTATTAATAGGGCTATGCGATACGCTAATCAGCAATTCAGCGAGGTGGACCCTTTCGTAGGCTCGCTCAGCTCTTTTCGAGCGAGATTATTTAGTCAGCTAGAAATTACACGTGCGGTTAATTAATATTCTCTAAGATTTCGTCGATATAGGCTCTATATTTATTTATTTCACTTGTACGGGCAAAGCCCATTTAGTAACAAAAAAGAATACAACGAACCTCGTAGAGAGACACATTACTACTAAAACACAGCAGAGTTTACAGACATGGCGATCGAACTATAGGCTAAAAAACTATTGCTCTATACACGCTTTTCTTAAAAGTAGAAGGAGAACCATTGAAAAAATCAACATCCCCGCAGTACAAATTAGCCAAGTTACATATCCTGTTCATGGGGTCAGTATTGCAATATTATACTTGTATACCAAGGGGTTTCTCGTTAATTATAATAAATAATAAATAAATAAATAAATCATGAGGATGTCGACTTAAACAGACTCCGAGTCCTGTATAACAATAATTTAATTTCCCTACATAATTGCTTTCCTCTCTTCAATCCACGTGACTCGTAAGCTCGTGCATATTTCCTCCTAAAGGACAGTGCATTCAAAGTCACTCCCCCTAAGACCATACCGCGAATAGCCTAAGAAATTCCAGCCACACTGCCGCAGCAACTCCGTGCCGCCTAAGAACTCGCAATTCTCCTCTAATCAACACGAAACCCTTACCTGTTGTCCGACGTACCGTGCAGAGTTTCTTGCAGCATCCCGCGTCGAACGTAATCCTACGCTTCGATCAATCTAACCGCAGCAACGCGATACAAAAACACGGCCGCAGGGGCGGCCAAGTCTCTCTCTTTGCCCGATTCGCGATCTCGGCGCGAATGCGTTAAACGAACCGAGTTTTTCGCCCGGCCATAAATTACCGGTCCACTAAGCGAAACGAGATACCCGCGGAAAACGGTTGCAGCCAGAGGGTGGGGCGCTGGGTGGCGGTTGCGAAACGTATCTGCACGCGGGCGCAAAAACAATTTTTCCCCGTTTCTCTCTCCCGAGAAGCAGCGCGATTTCCAAGTCCAGACCAGGCCGTACCCCCTTCCCGACGCTCGTCCTTTCGCCCGGTCCCCGAGCCGGGTGGCGGGTCTCACGAACCCTTAAATCATTCGGGGCTCGACGTGCGCGAAAATATCCGGAGAATTCGGAAGTAAGCGGCTGTAGACTCGCTCCTTTTTGCGCGACGTGTCTCTCGTCGGCTGCTGCGGGGCAAGGGGAAAGGGGCGAAGGGGCACAGGGGGTGGTGGCGTGCATCTCGGGCGTTGGACGGAGACCGGGTGCACGCCTACGAGGGGAACGTGTCCCAAATAATCCCGAATTCGAACGGACAAGTGGGCGGACCTGGCCCAGGTCCAGTGGTACTTTCGGCGCGGCGTGTAGAGTGTGCCACCGGGAGGATGAAAAGCATTCAGCCCCCGTTTTCGAAGGCAGGAATCGTTCTCCGAATCCCTCCTTCGCCGTTCCTATCCGCCTTTTTCATCGTATCGTGGAAAACGCGCCGGAGATGGAGGGACAAAGAGAGCATTCGGTCTCCATTTTCCAGCTAGGGAGCCCTCCGCGAACCTTTCGTGTCCCTCCTCGTTGCTTGTCCCTTTCTTCCCTTTTTTTTCCTACTTCTGCTCCTTCCCGATGAAAGGGGAGCGTTGAGGGGCGAAAAGTATACAGTGGAACGTCGATTATCCGTAACGATAGGGAGGCAGAACGCTTCTGACCACCGAGTCTTCGGATGGTCGATCGATGAAGAAAATGGGAAATCAACGAAGAAAAACATTTTCGGTTCGAATTAGTCCGTTTTGAATATTCAATTCTAAATTTGATAACCTAAGCAGTTCACTCGTGCCTTCGTGATCGATCTTTCAATTAAATCACGTTCAAGTATCCACCAAGTTCTTTTGCATTCTCGTTGCACATCTCCGCGCAGCTGCACCTATTTCTTCCGTTAGGAAGATCATTCTTCTTGCTTCGGTATTCTTCGTACGCTCTCCTGGCGACGCGGCGTGATTCACTTGGCTCGTTTCTTGCCCCCTCTTGGGATGCACACGCGACAGATTCACGGACAATCCGCGCCCGACTGTAAATACTCCGCGCGTCGTTTACGGCCGCGCCCGTTCCGTCGCGGCTCGGCCGCGTTGTATTTCTCCCGCGCGACGGATATCTCGTCGCTGTGCAATGTTGCTTTAACTAGCTGCACCGCGCCGCGGATATTAAGAAAATCCAATCTAGCGAAAGAGTAGCGGGCGCGTCCGCGCGCGGGCTGTCGCCGACGGAATTAGAAGCGGGCAGGTTATTCTCGGCCAGAGCCGTTCACGATGTCGTCCCGTAAACATCTTGGATGTCGTTTACGACCGCCTCCTGTTTGGACACGCTGTCCGTGCTACGTGTATTTTACACGGTGTCGCGGAATGGATAAGGTTCGTTTGTCACGAACGACGCTGACGCGGACGATGAATTATGCATGTATATATGCTGGCGTGCTGGGGTAAATTTTATTGGGCCGACAAAACGATCGACTGCGTTTCGAGGTTGATCGGCTGCTTCTACTGTCTGTAGGTACATTGTTTGCTGCCAAGGGGTAGATACAAATAATTCCAGCATTCCAGGGGTAATTCTGAGGAGAGGATGTCGCAGTAGTACAAGTCTAGCTTTCGCCTGTTATACATTGAATTAATTTCTAACACCCGAATTAATTCTTCTTCATTTAACTCGTCACTTTCTGTGGCCAATCTTCCAGCAATATCGATGCTGGAACTTCCCAAAACGCCACGAAAGATTGCCACAGGAATGCAGAGGGCGAGTGTTTTAATCAGAGCTGTTCGAGTACTCGGAAAAAGCGAGCCAGGATACACTCGGTTCGGATAACCGATCCGAGCGCTTGAGAGAAGCGAGCGGCTCGAGGGAAGCGAGCGGCTCGAGAGAAGCGAGTTCACTTCATTCGAGCGCTCGGGCCGGTTCAGAAACCGAGTATCGGCTCGAATCGCATTTCGAGCAACTCGAATACTCGAGAACTCGAACGGCTCTAGTTTTAATAGAAGCAAACGACGCTGAGAACAATGTTGGTAAATGGAGTTTCGGGCTAGTCGAGCCGCAAACGGAACCGTTCCGTCCTGGCCGGAATGAAACGCCAACTATCTGATCCTTAATTAAGAAAAATGCACGGAAGTAGGTAAAAGCGAAAAGTTCTCGGGCAATTTGGGGCGCGGCACTGGAGAGGTTGCGACGCTCCGCGGAATCCTCGAGCGGAGCGCGTGTTTTCCCAGCTCCGGGAATTATCAATTTAGGCATTAGGACCACTTTCCAGTCGTTTCAGCGGCCGTAGCCAGAGTTTGCCTTGGCGCTCGGACTCGGCAGGTTCAATTATTCATCCCGAGCTATACCCCGTTTCTTCTTTCGTTTACTCTTTTTGCCAGACGCGAAGGAAACCGCGGATTCTTTCTCTGCTCCTTCCACCCATTCGTCCTATCTTATCTCTTTCCCTCTCTCGTTCGCCTTCTCTCTCCTACGGTACGTCCTTGCCGGGGCTACCCAAGACCAACCAGAGAAACTTGCAGTTCTCTTTCGTCCGCCGAGCTCTTCTTGGGATTTCTAGAGAGGCAAACAATTCGTTCGTGTTGTTCCTTTAATGAAAAACGCTTCCAACGGTTTCTCTAGCGGTGGCACTTGATCGAACGAGCCGCGCGATAAATTCATTTGTGTCTCCTTGGAGCGTCCTCCGCCGTGGAACGAGAAACATAATGCCGCGGCAAATTGAATTCCTCTGGGCCGTCTGCGCGCGGATCTTTCCGCGACGATAACTCACTAACGACCGCGGCACGGCAATTTCTTTTAAATCTCTGCTGGGCGAGCCGTGAGTCGCGTGACGGAAAACTGCGACGCGTCTTTGCCGACGCTTGCAGACGACGCGGGGAAGGTTCTTTGGAAGCGATCACGCATCTTTTATCAAATTTCCTGCCCATGGATCTCAAATACTTAATGCGTAGATAATGTGGATATATCTTCATGTATACCTAATTCATACATGCTCGAGTCAGTTAATTTTGGATCGAAGACTTTTCCCCATTACAGATTACAGAAATGTCTATGCACTAGGTATAATCTGACTCACAGAATTGGCTCGTGAAATTTTATAATCCCTAATCATTGCCAATCTATATTCCCGTGAAACAAATAGGTACCTGTATGATCTGGCTTCTCATTACGATCGTTCCTCTTCTTTGAAGAAACCCTTGCGCCGGTTCGAAGATCGGGCGCGAAATGTCTCGGCCAATAGAATCGCTCCTCCACCTAGCGCCCGCATTGCAGGCTAGCCAAAGGACGATTTACGAATCGTCGTTGATGCGGGATCACCCTGCCCCTCCATCTGGCTGCCTTTGCCCCCTCTATCGATCTGCAGCAGGGGAGGATTTAGGGACGCTTCGTTAAACCGCGGTGCAAAAAAGTTCGGCCACCGATTGGGCCAACGGTCCTGGAAGCCTCTCGAAGGGGTGGAGAGGCATTCCTGCCTCCTCCAGCTACCCCCGGGAGCCGCGTCTCCTTTCGTTCAAGGATGAATCCCCCCCGGTGGATCTTCGTCGACGATGGCTTTTGGATGACCGCCCAATCGTCGCCACATATTCCTATCGGCATCCTGGCCATCTCTGTCACTACTCATTCCATTAACCTTCCCGCGAGCCCTGCCCCCGCTCGTAGCCGCGTCCCTCCGCCGCCCCGTCATCCTGGCGCGTCGCTGCCGCGATTTATACGCGCAGCCGCCGCGGCCGAAAAACGCAAACACCTCGGACATTATTACCTTTATTAAATCGGACGGGCCTGGTCGTCGCCCGTCTACGCGCGCCCCTCGACCGCGAAATCTTCCCATCCAAGCTTTATGGTCGGAATGGAGGCGTGGTTGGAGCCGATCCAGCGGACCATGGCTCAACCCGGATGAAGAAGAACGCGTGCAGACGCGCCCCGCTTCATCCAGGCTTCCTGGCCCTTCGGAAAATTCACTCGAACCGACGATCGTGCTTCAACGGCACACTTTCCGGAGGGGAGCTCCGTTGAACGCAGTTAGCCGAGCACTGGTACTTTCCGTTCGATTTATCGGCACCGGGGATGATGCTCGAAGGAAATGCAGTTTGATGGTGTTGGGATAAATGACCTTTTTCGGGGGAACAAGGGAACATTGGGATTTGCGTTTCAGGGCGATTGAAGTAGCGTAAGGAACGGTGAAGTAGTGTGTCGCAATGGCAGAATTTCTATTAGCGAAATGGAAATTTGAAACATGAATTAATCACGAAAATCTATTAAATACAGTTTTATTAAAAACGAGACTCGGTGATGTGGAGCGAGCTGCGTGCGCTTCGTTGCTCGTATATCAGAGTTTATACAATAAATTTAATTAAGCATTCTGCTCTAATTAGAACCTAATGGTTTATTCAAGAGGAATGATTCCGAACAGTGGATCCTGTTCGTCTAAAGCGATCGATACAAGACACCGGTTGAATGGGAAGATGGCTTTCATAAGTCGGGCGTGATTTAAATGTTCCTTGAGGGTGTCACTTGGTAAATAGTTAATATTCCACATCGGTGGCCTATGCCACGGAGCCATTTGGAATTTTAATTCGGCAGCCGACCATTTCCACCGCTGTTTCGTCGCACCTTGCTCGCATTTATTAATTTCTTCGCCGTTACCCCCGCGGAACACGATCTCGTAATATAATCAGTTCATAACGCGCTTCTCCCTCTGCAGCCCTTGTTTCCGTCGGGCGGCCAATCTCGCCCCCTGAACTATCACTCAACCCCGACCTTGCGCGACGTATTAATTATGTATTAAGTCTTTTCGCAGCGCCTGCAATTATGCGCGCCGTGCATACCGTGTGGCACGCCAAGTGTCGTGAGATTTCTCTGCGGAGCGCGACCGCGGAATATCAAAGGAAGCGTGAATTTTTCTGCCGCGGGTAATCGAGGTTTCCAGGGTAATTGGTCTGAATAGGGCGAACTGTGAGACACTTCCTCGCGGAAAATAGGGGCAAAATGAACGGGGGTAATCATTGTCAAATATTAGTCCTGGAGCAAGTGCGTCTGTTAGCTTTCGCGGAGCTCTCGTCGGTGATCACTTGGCGAATGAAAAATATTATCCAGAGACGGTGCACATATCCGACGGTAATGGTTCGGCCAGGATTTCAGTACCAACCTTGTTAAAGTTGAGTGTACCACTTCTAATCCGGCAGCTTAAAACTCTGCAATTTATACGCATAAAAAATACAGTGCCCCAATAGTTTGGAAGGGAAGTAGGTACAGTGTTCAAGACAGAATGACGAATACGTGTTGGAAGACGCTTCGCGACCCCGTTCAGGCCACTGTAAAATTTGCAGGCTAATTAATCGTTCCCAGGTAAAAATGTCGAGGAGCGTGCTCGATCCATCAAAAGTTTCGCGATGCAACAATTAAAACTCCTCTCGTGAACTTTGTTTGGCCGCTCACGAGGAGATCGGCGATCGACGGTTTGCCCAACCTCGATTCCAAACTTCGCAGGGATCGGGTCTATTATACGGACGTCTCTTCTAGGTTAACAGACGTTCCCAGGTCATTCCCTGCTAATTAAAATCTTGACACAAATCCTGCTATCGGACGACATTGGTCGGGCGAGAATACGAGGGAAGCGGACTAAAACTGAACAATGAAAAAGTGCAATGAAACGAGACGTAAGGATGATAGAAGGCGATAAAGGGATCAAACGAGGGTAACCAAGAGTGAAAGCTAAACGAGGAACGGGAGGGGGGCCAAAGGAATACGGGGCGAGAAATGAGGGAAACGGAGGAAACAGGAAGTGGAGACAGGAGGGTTGGATTTCACAGAGGTATAAGGTTACGACCTTAAACCAGCAGTTAATTAGAACCGGTCGGTCCCGGTGAATTGGATTTTACGTTCGGTTATTTTATATTCCACCTGCAACCGTGACGTCTGCCGCGCTGGGCTGGGGGGCGAAACGCATGTGAATCCGCCAGATGATTACCATTGATACCAGATAATAAGCTTAGTTAAAACTGCCTGGTGCTGCGTTAGCCCCCACCGCTGGTGATAAAAGCGTGCTCTCACGTCGAAATACCACCGTCGCTGTTTCACCTTCCACCGTCCCTTTTATCGACTTCCCCTCCCTATCGCGCGTCGTTTCTCTTTTCCGCGGGCCAGCGATTTTCCACCGCGCATTTTGCCCATCTCGCTTTTTGCCGCGTGCTCATCTCCAGCGACGCTCCGTGTACAGGCAGTGAAAGGAATAACGGTCGCTGCTCTCGCGGCCGAGCCAGAACGCTCCTATCCGTGGAGACTCGTTAAGGAAGAATGTTTACTTATTACAAGTTGCACGACCAACTACATTGTAACAGGAATGCAGGTCCACGCGAAATCCTATGCCAGGAAATGGCTGTACTTCCGAATGGCCCCGGTGGCCGATCGACACGAGGTTTGGGGGGAAGGGTGGGGAGGGGGTGTGGACCCTAAATCTGAAATTGTAGCTTCGGGTATTTATTAGTTTCCGAGATATTGATAAAAAGACTTTTAGTATTTCTGGTGACTTATTCCGACACAACGCATTCCACTTTCCACCTTGTCCCGGGTACCTATTAGCATTGGTTGGGGCTAGATTAGTGCGGGGGGTGCGCCCCGCTTGCGGGCGCGTAAAGCATAGTAGCGAACTGATGTGAGTTTGGAGACTTGAACCAGCGACTTGCGAATGCGACCCATCCTACTACATAGGGTGTTATTCTACTGATGGTCAATATTCTAGGGGGTGATTCTACAGGCCAAAATAAGACGAAAATATAGGATACAATTTTTTAATATCGCGCTTCGTTTTCGAGAAAATTGACTTTGAATTTCAGCTAAATACGCGGTGCCTTTCCGGCGCCTGAGGAGCACGCGGAGGTAAGGGGAACGCGTCCAGCAGTTCGTAAAACAGTTTGGGGAGACGGGAGGGTCGCCGGGTTAGGGGTGCTCGCACCTACGTTAAATAAAAAATTAAAAAAAAAAATTAACGATAATTTTTTATTCATATTTTGGAAACTAATAAATACCCGAAGCTACAATTTTAGATTTGGGGTTCACACCCTCTCTCCACTCCTCCCCCCAAACCTCACCTCGATCGGCCACTGCGGCCATTCGGAAGAATATCCCAGGAAATGAATCGTTCCCCGTCAAATATCTCGCTTGGTATATCTGACAGCTTCATCCAAAACCCTGCAGGTATCCAGATATTGTTAAACGATTGTAACCAAAGCAACTTCGAGTTCACCGGCTAAAGCAGTGACCACCATTTCTTCGACAAGCTGTACACGTGGTCACATACATCCTGGCGGTCCTCGCGACTCGTGCACCGAATTAGCCAGCCACATTTTTCGAGGCTCGTTACCGACACTCGCCCGCACACTTTTCGCTTATTTTTCCGTTTCGCGCACGGTCCCCGATGTAATTTCGCCCCGTGTCACGCGTTTGATACGACTTTATACGTCACGGCGCGGCGGGCTGCAGCCCGTTGCAATCCTATTACGCCGTCAGAACAACCGGCCGAATAATCGTACGCTCCCAGGGCTCTTTTTAATTCCGGCGATTAGATCCCGGGAAGCCTATTTTTTAGCTTGATTCATACACGCTCGGATGCCTTTATACGCGCTGTTGCCGCGGCTCGCCGTGATTTCTCTGTCTGTTACACCGTTCCACCCTCCCCCCTCGTTATATCTCGTTCCACCCCCTCGGGTGCTTCGTCGCTCTATGTCACGGGAACGTAACTGCTGTTTACATTGGCGAAATACACTTCCAGCCTGCTCCCGGTAATACACCTCCGCCTTTGTGCGGGCGAGTTCAACGCCCATTTGAATTAACTCATTCGTGAACGGCGGCACGCATTAACGCGGATGGCTCGGAGCTTCTGTTTGTTTTAAATTAATGAACAAGGGGGCGGGGTTTGGAAAATCTCTGGGACGGCGGAGAAATAACAGTGGGTATTTGAGGGAACTGGCAGACAATCGAGTAATTTACATTCCCATTACTTCTAAAATTTGTTAAAAAATTACAAACATTCAATTGACAGTGAAATATAACCCAGTATGCAAATTGCAGATTGTGTTGAACCTGGGGGGGGGTGGAGTTTTGTAGAAACAACAGCTACCCACTTTCAACCTTAATTAATAATAAATCGAACAAGAGCGTTGAGAATATTCCGCAGGGTTTCTTTAAATTTCTTCATCAAATTATGTCATTCGCTCTGAAGTTTCCTTGGCGGTGTGCATCACACTTGCAGCAAGAATCCTTGTATTCAGCCTCTGGTCTGCCTTTCGTCGGGCGTCTTTTCCCGGAGAAACGTCACGGGCTTTCCCCGCGAAGCGCGGGCCCGATTAATTTCGCGTCGCGCGAAAAACAGCCGTGGAAACGTCCAGGGGGCGCACGATCGCTCGGTATCGCGGCCCTCCGGCCATTCGTTTCCCACCGAATTTATGGTTCCGTAGGGTGGCGGGCGACAATGGTGTCGAGCTGGCTAACGAACGTGCCGTGGCTTAATTTAAAACCACCGGCGAGCAGGTCTCTTCCTTTCGATTACGGGCTGGACAAGTCTTTCCTGGAGAACCGGCCCCTGGCCGCTCTATCTTTCTTTCTCTTTCGTTTTGCTTTTGCGGGTCACCCCCCTGGTGGCCCACCCCCGTCCACCCCCGCCGTTATCCACGGCGTTTATTTAGTGGACTCGTGTTCACGAGGTGACCGCGCGACCGTGTACATAAATCCAGCTGGCCCCTGCCCCCCTCGGCCAACCCTCTTCAACCCCGATGTCTTTGTCGTCTCCTCTCTCTCTCTCTCTCTCTCTCTCTCTCTTCCTGTTGGGGGTGTGATTCGGTACGTTGAGTCTGCGGCGCAAAAAGAGTCACCCTAGTATTTGGATACGTGCAAGTTTGAAAATGATTATCAGCTGGATTAATATGAAGAGTTCAGAGATTGCGATACAGCTGTCTGATTTTTCTGCGGATGTCTACTGGGAGTCGCGCGAAAATTTGGGTAAGGTGGGCAATAAAGAGGGAGAATAACAATGAGGAAACAAGAAGGAACGAAGTGTATACAAATGGGAATTTTACTGCTGTCTCTTCTGCCGGCCTCCTTATGATTGACCCATTTCCCTTAATTTCATGTAAAAGCTCTTGGCCACCTGGCGATTTCAGAGAAGCTTCTTTGAGAGTCATTAGAAATCATTTGCTAGCGTTAGCAGACTACTGTTTTAAGGTAGCACTTGGTAATACCTTGTTTAAATTCTAGAATACGAAGACCAGGAAGCCATGTTGAACTTGGAAAGCGACAGGGGCAATTAGTTTATCGTTTCGTCCCCTGCTTCCGCAGATGTCTATGTTTTCTTCTGATCCTTTCTTGTTCCACCAATCGGAAGGAATTTTGAGTCGAACGCACGAAAGAATGGGGCCAAGTTGAAACCCATCGTGTCTTATGAAGTTGAGATTGATGCGTTCCGTGACTCTTCCGGTATATTGAACGGGCTGAAGAGTAGGTCGAGTCGGTGGTAGAATCGATCGAGGGATTACGTGCACCAGGGAAACGTATCGGTCTTGAAACTTTAAGCACGTCCCGCGAAAAAATATTGCGAATGTGACTTTTAGCCTCCTTTCTTTCCCGCGACACTCCCGCGACGGAGTTTGCTCTGTTTTCGCGATTTTCCTCCCAGTTTCCATTGCCTGTCGCATTAATACTGAATTCGCTTCAAACTACAACCGCGAGTTTTTCAATTTAAGGACGATAGTAACGGGGACTGCTACAGAGCGGAAATCGCTGCGCCAGGTACCTCTCGCGCTACTCTTCCACATTAATCATCCTTTGCCAGTATCCTTGTTCCCCGTCATCTTCAATGTTTACGACGATCTTACGGCGGTCGCAATTAACGCCACCGGTATGTCAGTCCCTCTGAAAGCTTGCCACTGGAACACGAGAAAAATGCATCCCCCGTTTGAAACTCGCGTAGACGTATTCCGCTTGGCATTCGTGTCCTTTTTAATTATACAACGGGAACGGCGACGTCGAGGACGATAAAGAACGCTGGAACGTTCCACGAAGGAATTCTTTCAAATTGGTCATCAAGGCGCAGAAGGATTTTCTATTAATCTCATCCCCCGTTTTATGAAATACCTGTTTCAAAACACTTCAACCACTCGCAGAGTTTTTATCCTTGCTAGTTCATCCTGGTATAAGACAGAATATTACAGATCACAACAATTTCTTCCACAAATTAAATCTCCCTTCAAACATAGGAGGAAGGTGCTATAAAAGGGACACTTTTGTTTAGCGTCCATTTTTGACAATGTCATTAAAGGTATTCAAAAACAAGTACATCAATAGAAAGCGTGTTTATTTGCCTTCAATAAAAGTATATTACAAACTCATCAATTGTAGTAGAAAATAACGAAATCGTCGATTTTCAAATAAGTGGGAAATGTCCCTTTTACGATTTTTTGGTTTTAAATGGGGCAGTATAAGTCATGAAAGGGACATGTTAATAAAAATAAACTTATTAAGTATTACTATTATAATTGTAAATCTTAATGATACAAAACAATGGAATCTATGAAAAAATTAACTCTTTGTACTATAAATCATCAATATTTTGTCGCTCTGAATCTTAGAGCATATAAACATGGAGGAAGCATGCAATGGGCGAAAATGTAGACGGCGATAGAAAGAAAAAGATATACATTGGGGACACCCCCTCTCTCTCTAGCGCGAGGGGCGACAGTGTTTTTCTTTTAATGTTAGAAAGAGAGAGGGTGTCCCCAATGTATATCTTTTTCTTTCTATCGCCGTCTACATTTTCGCCTATTGCATGCTTCCTCCATGTTTATATGCTCTAAGCTTTGAATAGTCAGTTCACTAATTGTTAAATTTGAAACAAGACGCCATCAACTAATATTTGATAATTTAAAACAATGTCATCTATGTATCAGATGATACACTAATAACTTTACAGGAAAGTAAACTACATATAGTGTCCAGCAGTACATGTGTATGAGAGGGACAGTCATGAAACGGTTGTCCTATTTAAGACCATAAGTGAGTTTAATATAAAATAACCTCAAAGCAAAGAAAACAATTAATTATGCTTACCTATCAAGTATTTTCCTTTCAGTGGAATACAGGCTATTTTAATGATATAACACTTTAACATTTTGTATATATCTTGATCTCGGAAAACGACACAGAAAATCAACGAAAATTTTACTTTTACTGTCGAAAAACATCAACCGCGGATTACTACTCCGTTGCAAGTGAGGCCGCAGTGAAGTTTACGTCAAACTTAGAGTATATAAACATGGAGGAAGCATGCAATGGGCGAAAATGTAGACGGCGGTAGAAAGAGAAACATATAGATTGGGGTCACCGTGTCTCTTTCTAGCGCCAGGGGCGGCAGCGTTTTTTTTTTAAGTTATATAGGAAGAGAGAGGGTGTCCCCAATGTATATGTTTCTCTTTCTACAGCCGTCTACATTTTCGCCTATTGCATGCTTCCTGTATGTTTATATGCTCCTTAGAGTCAAATGACTCGGCACTAGTGTTGTCATAAACAGGAAAATAACTTGCATGTGCGATGCGTTTAAAATTTTGGCAATTCGATTTGTCCCATCTAAGACCTGTCCGTTTTATAGCACCTCTCCCCTATATCCTTCACTCAGAATGATATTTCCATCACCCATAAAATTCTGCCCAGCGTCAAATTATGAAGGGAACGCAGAATAATCACGACAGCCGGGCCAGTTTGAATCCAAACGCGCCCTACATCTCACAGCTTCCGCTGCTCGCGAATGAACCTTTCGTTGCCCCGCATTCGCCAGGTTTTTTTTCGCATTCCGCCGGTGGAATGTCATCGTACGTCTCGTGACACATTTCTGAACCGGACCGTGCAAATTTCGCCGGGCTGGTTGCGAATTGCGAAAAGAAACCGGGGTGGAAGAGGCACGTGGGGCGTATATGCAAGAGGTCCGCGGGTATCCCGTGCGGCGCAAGGGCCGCACACGCGCGCGCCCCCGTGCGCGTGCAATTATGACGCGCGGGCACGCGGAGCAGCGCGTGTGTGGCCGAGTGTACAGTCGAGTGGACGTCAGCCTCTCTCTCCCTTGGCGCATTAGCATTCGACGAACACGCATTGCCGCACGTATTTGCAGATATAACGCAAATAAACCTCGCGAGCATGCCGCGCGCATGTTCCGCGCGTAATATTCGCCCGGCCGACGAGGGTATTGTCCGTCCAGCGAGGGAGCGCTTCCAGCTAGCTGCCACCGTCTCGCGTCCCGCCTGCCCTATTTTCCCGTCTCGCCATTTTATTCGCGATTGTTTCCCTTCGTCGCTCCACTTTCTTTCCTGCCCCCCCCTTTCGGCGCGACGGCTCCTCTTACTGCAGTTTATCTTGTTCCGTCTCTTGTTGGATCCGTTGCTGCGTACACCGTTGCGTTCACGGGATGGCCTACTTCGCCGCTGTTCGCCGTCCCTGTTACGATTTAGACTCGCTCGCTTCTCTGGACCCTCCTTCGTGAGTTAGGGGTACGACCTAGGGCGGCGGTCGAATAACACCCACGCCTGAACCTCGCGCTTGTTTTCGCGGATGCGCGTTACGGCGGAAGGAGTTAAACAACTAAAAGACACCCACCGGAGCTTCAATCTGTCGCTTGCGAATGCAGTATTCAAATGGGCGCGATGAATCAAACATGGCCAACCGAGGCAAAATCACTGATTCTGTCGAACTTACCGCTCTATCGGTAAATCTTTCGCGCAAATATTCAAAAGTCCACAGTGTCCATGGATAGAGCACCCTCGTTCGTTGTTTCCACATTTCGCGTCCTCCTCTCGCGTTCCCTCACCCTCCGCCCTTATTCTCCCATTTCTCCCCGTATCTCTCGGTTCATTTACAACACTGGATCCCCTTTTTCTCTTTTGTTTCACGCTTCTCTGCCCTCCTCGCCCCGTTCTTCGCCGCCGGTATTCCGGCGTGTTCCTCTTTTGGCTCGCTGGCAAACGATGCACCGCTCCGCCATACGTACACGCGCGCGCGCGTACGTACACACGCCAGCGCATATACCCGGGAACTTACCAAACGGCATCTCTGTTGGCTCTTTTTTTCGCCCTAACCGTTGCTCGTAGTACCGTTGCTAATTGCGAATATGCCCATTACCGTTATTTACAAACGCGGCCGCGAGCCCCGTCTCGGCTTCTCGTTCCGGATTTCCGCGGAATCGTCGACTCGCGTTCGATCTTGCTCCGTTCTCGTTCATTTCGTCCCCCGACTGTTCCTGAATCTTTACTCCTGGCCTCACCGGTACCTTCCTCCAACCCCATTGACGACAAGTGGCATATAAACGTAATTCCCCGAGTCTCCCTACACTCTGAGCTCAATTCTCAAAACTACAAACTGATGTACATACTGCAGCTTCTCCCTGTGCCCAGGAAGTACGCTTCAACCGCTTCCTCCGGCTTGCAACTTTAAAAGACCGCGCTTCCAAAAGGAAGCACTCGCAGACCCACCTGTGTACAACACTTTTTATCAACGTGACCAGCGGGATGTGCGAGCAAAGTCTGAACAAACAACAGGGGAACACCCTGCCACCCCCTTGCTTCTCTCCCCTGCTCTTCCTTTCCCACGTCGGCGCGGACGGGAGAGCTGAAAAATCGCGGCCGAATACAGAAGCCGGAAGTTCTCTGCAATCTCGACTGCATTGTACCGTACAGCGGCGGAGTGGATCGTTTGTACGAATTCTAGCGAGGGAGCAGCGGGTTGGGCTGCGCGAGACGAAGGCGGACACGAGAGGCGCGAAAGAATTTTAATGCCTCGTTTCTTCCGTTATGAAAATTCGTGGCGGGTGGGTGGCAGAGAGGGGACGGGAGGGAAAAATGCGCTCGTTAAATCGCCCCTTTGTGTCTTTGGAATCTCTTCGCGAGAGCGGCGAGCGGTAACAGGGCCCTTTTCTACCCCCGTGGCGACAACCGCTCCCGAGATAAGGAGGAGTTTCACGAAATTACAGTTAGCGATGATTCTTAAAATTCAGACAAAAGACGCGCTCGTTCATTGTCCCTCCGCGACACGCGCGCTCCCCCCCGTGTTTATTTCGCCAAGATTAGGGGACTTATCTCCTGTTTTGTAAAATAGCACGGTTTGTCCTGACGCGACGGCTGTAAAATGCAAAATGGAAGTGTCGTTTAACTGCCGGATACCTGCGACGGTTCCGTTGACGAGTCGCCTTGAAACGAAGACGCTGGTGCTGGGAGAAAGCCGATGTTAGGGATTGCAATACCAGTAAATCGGTTTACCGGTTTCCCAAATTTGTACCGGTAATTCGATAAGTTACGTACAGCAATATAGCGCATATACGCGTTGATTAATTCCGTCGACATCTACTACGTTATCGGTGAAAAAAAACTTCAATTACTAACAGAGACGAAGACCGAAGTATCTCATGAAGAACGAACTCTGAATCCAAAAGAAAACTAAACATCTGAAACCAAGTCATCAAAAAAATGGACGCATTTTCAAGTAGAAAAAGTAAGGAGAAAGTATATACCTACAAATGGCATATGATTTCTTAATGACTACCCGACCAACAAGTGTAGAATCTGAGAGCGTTTTATCCGTGGCTGGATTATTTTGTAAAAAAATTGGGTCGCGATCAGGAGACCAAAGTTTAGAGAAATTATGTTTTTCGCGCTTATTTGTTAAAAAGAATTGTTAAATAAAAAATATTCAATTATGTATGTAAGTTAAGATTCTTTTCATTGTTTTCCTGGTGAAGATCCATATTAATAAGCATTGCTATTAGTTATACAAATATATCTATTTTGTGTTATATTATTTTATATTTTATGTTCAGAATAGTTTCATTTGCATATATTTTTTATAATGCTCGATTAGAGTTAAAAAAAGTTTTTTGTAATGTTTACTCTTATATTTTCAATACCTTAAAAAAAATCCCGGTAGATTACCAGTAAACCGGTTTTGGTTGAAAATTTTACCGAATTACCGGCAATTGAAAAAGTCGGTAAATTTGCAACCCCTAGTCGATGTCAAATGTCAATTACGGATATAAATGGAACGTAATGTGTACCGAGGCGTTCAGACCTG
Source organism: Andrena haemorrhoa (assembly GCA_910592295.1). Taxonomy (NCBI): domain Eukaryota; kingdom Metazoa; phylum Arthropoda; class Insecta; order Hymenoptera; family Andrenidae; genus Andrena; species Andrena haemorrhoa. Next base: position 3,563,458 of record OU342944.1, on the reverse strand, counting down.
ATAGCGAAGAAAAGGTAACTGGAGATTCTATACCCAAGTCTCGCTTTAAAGCGCATTATAAAAAAAACTCTACCTAATATCACGATAGCAGAAGCCTAAAATTATGCAGCCGAGATGACCGGATCCCCCCATTTTCCAAGCGACAAAGGCAACTAACCTTTCGTCCCCTTTCAGCGCAAGTCTCTTTTGATTAAAAGAACGTCTTCGCCGGGCTCGTAGGTAACCGATATTAAAGACCCCGCGTCAACTGAAAGGGACCCGCCCGCAGGACGAATCGACCAGCCTTTTTAAGTGTCCTTCGATGCGCGGGACGGCCTTGAATGAAATATTAAAGCGCTCCGTGGAGCCGCCGTATTACCGCGAAAGTGGCGTAACTCCAAGTATAAATCTTCCCCTCTGCAGCGTCGCCGTTTCCGGTCTGGGGGGCGGGAGCCGAGAAGAAACGGACGGGTCCAATGATTAGAGCAGAAAATAATGTTTGCCCCCGATGCGCCGTATAATGCCAGGAAGCAAACAACCCAAGCTGCGGGGGTTGGACCGAATTCCGAAATGATTTTTTTTTCAAGACCACCCTCCCTACAGGCCGCCGCGCGAGCGTTCCCCCCCTTCTTCTCTCCCCCTCTGTTACTTTTTTTTTATTTCGCCACCCATCTCCCGCCAGCGGGGCCATTTATATCAGCGGGGGAAGAGGGGGGTGGCGGGGGCAGACAGCGAGGCGGTGAGGCGGAATAAATCGCGGCTCCTTTAGAAGTGCTGCCAACAGAATAGAAACATCGCCTTCGCCTATCAATTATTTGCCGTGCAATTTACGAGGGCCAGCGGCGGACGTCAGAGCGGGGTTGGAACAGCGGCTGCACGGCGGTAGGGGAGGGTTGCACAGTGGCTCGCTCGTGCACGTTGCAAATAAACTCGCCACCGCGGCAAGGAGATGGCATCTTTACTACGACCTTTCGCAACATCCTGACTGCCTGCTCGCCCGCGAGAACCCCTTTCACCCCCCTCCCTCGGCGTACCCCCGGGGTGGTGGCGCGGCTTCTTGCTCGGTTCGACGTACACAGTCCAAATATTTCCATCCCCATATTTTAAAGATGAGCGGGGCCGATTTATAGCTATAGCGAGTCGAACGGCGCTGCGCTTCCGACCTCGCCGGGGCTGCTTGGGATACAAATTGTTCTGTTTTTCCACGGGCGAGTAGGCACGCGAGGGGGACGCTGCGAGGGCGATGTCCCGCTGACGGTTGTCCTCGCGGGGGTTGCCGCTAACGAAGGCCGAACTTTGCTTTGTTTGCTGATGCCGAATGAAGATTCCTCTCGTACCGCGGGGGCAATTAACGGAGTTCTGGAGTCTCTAAGCTACTCGCAAGCTTATAGGCAGTGTTCCCCGTTTGTTCGTGAATTAATTTACCCATCGAGGCATTCGGATACCAGAGGATATATAAATTACAGATCATTCGCGGAATAAGGTAAACGTACCTATTATGTAACACGTTCCCAAACATGTCCCCTTCTTGAAACAGCATCACAAATAACGAAACAAGAAATAGTTATGGCATATATAAGCAACTGCCAAACATTCTATCGATATTTATACATTCTTTTCTGTACAAATTCACCAACATAAGTATTATTATACAATAATCTATTACAAAAAAATGGTTTTAATGTAATTCATTGATAAAAATAACCGTTTCATATTGTGTACCTCAATTTTTTTAATGTCCCGCTTTATGGAACGGTTCGGAAGCGTGTTCCAAGACCACGGACCCGTGTTCACATAGTTGTACCAGTTCATGAAACACACGCCTCAGCTTTGATAATTAGATATTTCCAGTGAAAAAGAGAAATAGTTCATTATTTAAACTGCCCTAGAGCGTTTATAAAATATATTATATTCACGTTTTCATCATAAATACGAGTAAGTATGCTTAATTCAAACTTTTTTAATGAATATCAAAAACCTAACCTGACGGGGCGTTTCATAATAGGGACATTGAATATGAAACACCGGGTCATGGTACGAAAACAGTGTTTCATAATACGTACAGGTCCTTCATTTAGTTTTTTAGTCATATTATTTTTTATTTATAATAAATATACATTTTATGGCTCATTATATAATCACAAAACAATGGCCTATCGAATGGTATGCAAATTTTCAATGCTAACCCACTAAATTTTATAAATTAGATGACAATTGCATAACCCCATCGAAAAGCGTTTCATAATAGGTGCGTTTACCTTATACTCTGGGAAAAACTTAAACCGATATCCTGAAGATCGTCGGATTTCCGAATGGGAATTTAAATCTCTGCTAGACGAAGTTACCTGCTCGACGATGCCATGCAAACTCCAATAACAATACCACCGCCGCAATTCAATCTTCCATTGTATCTAATTCACTCCTTAATCCGCGCGAAAGCACGATCCTCTAATCGTTTCGTGCGGCGTACAACGCCATTCCGTAAGCTGCCTTTCTCTCTCGCATTCGCTGTTAATTGCCCCGATCGTAATAGTTTATCCGTGTACCGGCACGGGCAACGATTTACCCTAGGACCCGTTTCGCGTGCGCTCGCCCTAGTAGAAATACAACCGGGGAAAAAGTGGGGCACTAGTTAGTTTTTCCCTTCGTGCAACTAGCGCCCTACTAGGAATCCCTACTAGTTCCCTACTATATAGTCATGTAATGCTTTTCCCTCCCAGGCGATAGTGTGGAAAAACTGGTAGGGAAAACTACAAATTTCTACTAGGGCGGCCGCAATATGCAGCCATTTTCGACTAGGCAGGCCGCGTTTTTAAGCCTTCTCCCCCCCGGGGGGTGGGTGGGTGGGTGAAATTCGTTAATCGCACGGTTAAATTTTCACCGTCGCCGCGGCCGGTTTTGACGCGATAACGCGTTAATTATCGCCTGGTAATATTTCGCCGCAGCGTCGGCCCGTATTAATTTCAAAAAGGGGCCCCTCCATGAAAAGCGCCATTCAGCCTAATTACGGGCTGCGGGAGACAATACGCGTCGTTCTTTTCCCCCCCATTCTCAACCCCGCTCTCCCTCCTCACCGACCCCCTATCACTCTCTCTCTCTCTCTCTCTCTCTCTCTCTCTCTCTCTCTCTCTCTCTCTCTCTCTCTCTCTCTCTCTCTCTCTCTCTCTCTCTCTCTCTCTCTCTCTCTCTCTCTCTCTCTCTCTCTCTCTCTCTCTCTCTCTCTCTCTCTCCCCCTTTTTCACTCCGCTCCCAGCGCTGCTTTCTTCGTCCCCCTTTCGCCGATCCGCTCGTTCCTCCCAGGACGACGGCTGGGAGTTTCATTTTTTGCCGTCGCCCGTCCACCGTTCGCGTATTCTCGCGATCGTGGAAACGGCCGAGTCGGAATGTTTTTCCAGGGCGTAAAAACAGAAAGTAAGGATCTCTTAATTCGGCACTCGCCGTCACGATTAAATCCCCGCTGCCGCTTTTTATCGTCCATGCCCATTAAAAATATCGCCTCGCTGACTCGGCTACGCCCGTCAGAAGCGGCCCCGTTCCCCACGCTTTTCCCCGTCGATATTTCTGCGTCCGCGACCTTCGTCCCGATCACACATCCGGCGAAGGTATCGGGGATAAATCGAACTCCGTGAGCTCCGGGAGCTCCGGAGGAACACCGTGACGGATGGAGATTCGAGGGGGCCGCGATTCGAACAGTGGACCGGTGATTTATCGACGCTACGATCCGCCGGAATTTTTGGTTTCCCTCGCGCAGTTATTCCGCCATCCATTAATGAAAGTGACATCACTGAAAATTTGTTCACCGTACGTGGGGAATCCACCCACTGTTCCATCCATCAGTCGTTCGTAATAACGTCTTCCTCCTTTTTACCGAGCGCGTTCGAACGTGATCCGCCAGCAGCAATTGGGAATTCCGCGTGCGCGGTTTATAGGCCGGATAGCGCGGCGGGGGCTCGATCGATGGGAAATATTTGACGACTCGCCCTAAAATGGTTAACGAGACATTTAACTGGACAAAACAGATTACCGCCGCCGTTCGAAATAATCAAATTAGCCGGTTGGGTCGCGGCCAATGCGCTCGTATAAATACGCGCGTTTGCCTACGAGTTTCTGATGAATACATTCATAATCGACGCCGGTGGCCGCGGAATAGATTCACACCTGCCGCTGGTCACGCGCGATCGCCGATCAATCTGCGATATTAATTTGCCGATTACCGCCGCCGGTAATTCGCAGAACCATTTACCATTCACTCGACGGCCGTGCTTTTTCGTTAGATAATCAGGCGAATTTACGCGCGCCACGCTGTCGTCCGTTTCCCAGGCCAATTCAAAGGGCTTTTCAATTGCGCGGGGATCATCGCCGGAGCCGGTAGGTTGGAAAGTGTGTGCGCGTGCGGCGCCAATAATTAATTCCGCCGAGCTTTTCCATATTATTTGCGTCGATTGACTTTTCCAACGAGCTACGCTTCGACGGTCCCGCCGAAATCAATGCGCTCGAGAGCCAACGACTCTGTTTCCTACCGATAAACTCGTTAGCCGTTGAACGGCGACTGGTGGAAATTGAAATGTAACTGTTGAGGCGCGCGGCTTTCGACATACGCATTTGTCACCCTATACACGCGCACCGCAATGTTGCCCCATCTTCGAAGTGTTAAGTTTCACACGAGTTTCATTCACCGAGAACACAATCTCCGCCAGTCCCGCGGACTAAAAAGCGCGTCTCAATTTATTCCGAAACTTCCGAGCCACTTTCCACCGAATTCGGCAAGCCGAGTCTCGCACCGCGGCTCGTTGCTGCGGCGCGAGTCGCTCAAAGGAACCCCCCCGGAGCGATGGTCGTGATTCGCGGTTTCATCGAGATTCATTCGCTCGTCTGCGTAGTTTGCTTCGCGTCGACAGCTGGCGCGGCACGAGAACGCTCCCCGGTCGGCGTCAGGATCCCGCAAAACCCCGTCTCGAACTTGGCGAAGTCGGGGCGCAGGAATCGGCAGCCCCGCTGCCGAAAAGCGGAAGATAATCCCACGCATCCATATGCATCGGCCGCATTAGCATTCCAATTAATCTTCCCTCGACTGGCACGGGGGGATGATGCAGTTTGCCGCGGGACTTCCGGCTTATCCCGGTTTTTCGGCCGGACCTCGAGCCGCGCGGCGAGAAGGACGCGTCGCAGAAGCAGCTGGGAGGAAGCGTGCACAGGAGGCTCGAAGCGCGCGGCAGTCGGTAGCGAAACGGCCGCCATAAATCCACGGGGGGGAGGGCGAACACATGCTTTGCATAATATAAGCTTCGCCTTTGCGGGCGAGCCTGGTATCCCGTTTCGCCGTCCCGTCCCGCTTGCGCTCTCAGTTTCCGCGAGAGACCGGAACTTTCTTCCACGTTAGCGAGTCTCGCGTTTCGTCCTTACGCGGGCCTCCGTTCCTCGACCCGGCTGTATCCTCCTCCGTCCGCGCCTCTTCCACTTCCTTCAGCGGCTTCTTCCCGCGCGCTGGCTTCCCGTCGCCACGCTCGGTGTCCCTTTGAACGAGTTCTACCGGTTCTCTCGAGGAATCGAGCCGCGGAGAAAAGGGCCGCGCGGGGGAGTAAAGGGGCGGCCGGGAAGGGAGAGGGAGGAAAGAGGGAGAGGCTGGCTGCCACGGATATAGATAGAATCTGTCGATGAGAACCCAGGACCTCGGGTTCCATCCGAGATTTTCACGACGATAATCGTCCCACTCGAGATCCTCGAGACGAAGAAAAAGGGTGGCCCCGTCGGGCGGGGATCTTATTCCTTCCCGCAGACCGGGGGAATCGTCGACCTTGGTAATCCGGAGGGCTTTGCCGAGGGAAAGAGAGAGAGAGAGTGGGCATTGTACGCTTCCTACGAAGCAATCTGCTTGATGATTTCCAGGAGGGGAAGGAATAGGACACTTCGGCCGTTTGCAAAACGATCGTTCCTCGCGAGCCGACCGACGGTCCGATTGCATTAACGTGTCGACGGTGAATTCGGTGCTATAACAAACGGGAAACAACGCCCGGATGCCGTCAATTCATACCGATTGCCGGCATTTCGTGTACCCTCCATTGTCGTCCCCTCTGTTCACGGAAGTTGAAACGCTTTTATTCAACGTTTCGCCTTGTTGCGCTTGGCCTCTTTGAAATTGAATCTGCGGTGCTGTGAATCGCCATCGAAACGGACTCGCAAGGACTTTGTAGGCTTGTTTGTTCTCTTTTATGCGGCAAGAATTAGAGATCGTCCGGGGTACCAGCACCACATTGTTGCGTGAAACTAATCAAGTCTTCTAAACACCAAAGAACAATTTTTTTTAGAAATCGATAAAACTGAGGGGACCAGAAACGAAGTAAAAACTTCTCAAATATTTAATCGGTCATCCTCCAACCACCCTCTGGCCATATTAATTATGCCGGGATATTTAAGCCGAGCTTGATTAATCGAACGGCAGCTACATCGCTGTACCAAGTTTCTAACCCGGACCTTTTTATTACAAGGCAAAATTTTTCGCGTTAGAAAATGCCGTTATCAATCCCGCGGTAGAAGCGCTGGAAACTTTATTCCAGGTTACGGCGATGGAATAACGCGATAGGCGGCCCGTTTAAACATCGATAAAGCTATCTTCTCGAAACGTATCACCGCCGCGGGTCCGCATTTATTCAGCCCGCGTCGTAGCCGGCATAATGAGTACACTTGTAACACGAGTTTCTTTGCCTCCCCCACCGCGAGCTCGAATCTCTCGTCGCTTATAATCCGATCGATACGTATCGGGGTTGTCGCTCCATTCTTCACGCACCTATGGCCGACACACGATAAGAATGTCCGCGGGTTGCATAATTCAATTTCCAGCTGCCGTGAGCTGCTCGAGTTTCACGGGCCTGTGCATCGCGCCGGTTACTCAACTTGGGATTACGTGTCACTCGATTTAAAACTTCGCTGAAATCCAATTTCATGACGATCACGGACGGTCAGCTGCCGGCACAGATAAGGCGTTAACCCCTGCATTCGAAGTAATCCCGAGTCAAGCGGGCCGATGCTGGGAAACTGGACCTCGACGAAGATATGGTATTAAAATCTCTTCTCCTTCCTACGTTCCCTTCCGCGTTCCTCTGATTTATAGTGCGCGGGGACACTTCTCCATTCCATTCCATCGCGAGACCCGTGACTATGAAAACTAGACAATCTTTAAAGTGAACCATGGGGGTGCTCCAATTTCTCCACTATTCTTGTTCATATTCTCGCATGTGGGGTCTGATTTATGTGTCGCCTTTTCACTAAAGAGCCCTTCAAAATTAACACCGAACAACAGCACACAGCCATCAATTCCCGTGTACCTACCTACCACTTGTTTTACGAAACTTAGGAGCAACTTTCTTTCTCGGAGATTCTCCCTCGAACAAGCGGGACGCACCCAGGGGATATCAATTAAGCGTTTCCCCTCAGCCCGTGTTCGGTCACGGAATTAAGAAACAGCTAGGCGCAGAGGGGCCGAGAAACGAGGCAGGCTGTGGCGATGAGGAGCGCAGCCAGCACGCGCTCGAAGCCTGCGATTTGCGTGCCCCTCACGTTTTTCTGCAACGCGTACCTCGCGTCGCGATCCCGCCGTAATGAGAGAGCACGCACGTGCGAAAAGCCGTGCTTCCCTTCGCCCCCCTGGCCTGTGACACGTACGCTACTCCCTTCCCCCCAGCCCTTTGTATCTCGACGCCCTTTATGCAAATCGTAATGACCGCGAGCATCGCCGAAAGTCCACGAGGCTATACTTATTGTCAGCCGCCGGCGCGCGCTTACTTTCGTACGTGGATAATCTTCGGCTATCCGTTCTCCCTTCGCCGTCGCCGCGCGAATTAACCGTGCGAGGTAAAACTCTGCGGCAGGGAATCCTCTTGGCATCCCACGGCGCTGGGATCGATGGAAATCTTTGCCGACTGAAAATTAAACTGTGTCGTGAGAATTAAACGGGTCCTTTGATCCGATTTTTCCTTCGCTTCAGAATTCGAGGGTAGGAGGCTATATAAATTATAAATATCATTTAGATACCATTTGTGCCCGATGTTCATCCCCTGTCGCGGTATAAATGGGTCGTCAAAGCAATGGCGATATCGCGAAATGGGGCCCATCAGAATGTTTTATGCGCAAATTTGTATCCAACACAGTGCCAGCCTGCTCAACAACCCCGTTTGCACGTTCGGCACGCGTCTGTCTGCCTGTGTCGGCGCAGAGAGGATCATGAAAGACGGGGGAGGGCGGGATAGGGGCAGGCACCGAGATGACACGGCTCTTTCGGCTCGCGGACCTGTTGATCTCCACGAAAAATTCGAGGGACGAACATTGTTCACTGCCTGTCGACGTTTACCGCCGGCCGCGGCCACGCTGAAACGGAATTATCAGGGACGCGACGATTAATGAGCGCGAAGACGCTCCTCGGTCGAAATTACCGCGGCCATTTTTCCGACTGAATCACGATGATACGTGGGATCTCATTTGTCAGTGATACGGGCGAGGGATTATAAATTGTGATGGATTCGCGGGGATTTCGCTGCGCGGGCTCCGGCGAGTGTTTTTGATTTATGAAGACAACGGGCGGATCGTGTCCAACTGGGTGATCGTTTCGCTGGGACTTCTGCGCTGCCGACTGATTCGATCATTTTCATTGGATTTTAATGAAACGCAATCTGGGTGCTGATATTCAAGCTATCCAGGCAATATTCTGTTTTTAATCAGTCATTTTCGCATTAAGCCGGGTCCACATTTATTACCGCACCGCGCTCTGTTATCGCGACCTGTTAATTAGCTAACCGCTGAAATGTGGACGATGTTCTGTTACCTTTTGAATTTAGTTTGGACGACTTCGCGTACCAAGACTCGTTACCATCTGCGCACAATGCAAATAGTAATTTTATCTGTGTATAAGTTTCTATATTGGCTGCTAATTATTTGATAATAACGTCGCACCAATATAAATAGTACTTGTAGCATACACTAGCTGACAAAAAGCTACTACTTTTTTTATTTGTTCTATTTTTGTTATTTTTTAGCATACATTTGGGACTGTGGTATGTTTAATATGCATATTCTGATGGAGAATTTAAAGCTGTATAAAACCCAATTGAAGTTGAATTTATCTAACTGACAAATAAAAGTGTTATATGACATTGAACGGGGTAACACATTTTTAGGGCCTAAAAGCAGAAGGTGCCTCCACAAAATATTAGATTTTTTTATTAATATTCAAAAGTGGTAACTTTTTGTTGGCATTAAAAGTGTATTGTCTTGTTTAATGTCATGTAGGGTTTGTGTTTGTTAGTTAAATAAATTCAACTGTAACTGGGTTTTATACAGCTTTTAATTATCTTTCAGAATATGTATATTAGGCACATACTGCAGCAAAATAATAAAAGTAGGGTGGTTCTAATAAGTGGTAACTTCTTTGCTTGCCACCACCTTCGCGATTTCTTTTCTTTATTTCCTAAACAACAATGAATATAAAAGTAGGCTGTTGCAGCCACACTTAAATTCGTTTCCATGTTTCCACTTTGACAGTCACTCATTACGTTGGAGAGTAATGGGGGCGGGTAACATTAAGCAGATTCAGAAGCGTATCCTGCACCGAGCCTCGTTGCCACTAAATAATGTAACGTGGTAACAACGTTCGAACGTGGACATTACATTTTCAGAAATATTTGGATTCAACGAACACCACGTCCCGATTTGGATTTCGCTCGCGCATTCCTGCTTTCCCTCCATTGCATCCATCAGCAGACTCAATTTTCCTGCTTTCAATTAAAACAACCAGCGTCAATTACGTCCGATATACGCGCAATTTTCCCCCAAATCTCTGTAAACCGTGCACAGTGCCGCGAACGGGGCGTCGATCGATCGATTAACGGCACAAAGTAACGAGTAAAAGAGTAACAGCATCGTAACGGCGCTGGAAGCGTCGATTACACGCGGACACGTCTGCTTTAGCTGACCCATTCCACGCGAAACGACATGAGAATCGAAAGATCCCAAGGGGGATGGGTGTAAAATAGTACGTTGGATTCCAGCGCGAATCTATCGCGGAGCGAGGATTACGTGGAAACCCCTGACGAGATATCGACTGCTAACCCGTATCGGTGCATCGATGGACTTGGGTGCCTTATATCTTCAACAACTATATCCGTCTCGCTCCGACATATCGCGATAGATGGCAGGGGCGCGCGTGCGAAGAGAAGGGAGGAGAGGAAGAAAAAAATGAAACGGAGAAAAGATGAAGAAGCACGGGAAAATGGGGACGGGCGGGATCGGAAGGGAGACGATAGAAACGAGCACCATTTTCCTTCATCCCTCTCTGTCACCGTCGAATCCCCCGCAATCGTCTTTTTCCCGCGCTCTGCCTCCCCCCTTGCCCGCCCTCATCCCCGTCTTCGTTTCTCGTCTTCCGCTTCATTTCTCCGTCTTCTGACCGGATTCCGTACGTGCCCTCTTGCCCCGCCGTAATTTTCCACGCTGTGATATCCACTCTCGATCGCGGAGCGTGTCGGCGTTTAGTCTTGCTTTTATTTCGGGTTGAAACGAAATTGAGACCTCGATACGCTTCCACCCCGTGCCGGATACAGCCAGACCACCGCGGGATCTCTCTCGCTTCCTCTCTCCCCGATACTTTTCCAAGGTGAACGATCTCCCCTGATTTTCGAGGGGGGTGGGTGGGTCGATGGAGAGGTTCACGAAATCTTCTCGCGTGCTCTCGACGTGTAAAGAAGCAGAATCGCTTCCTCTGTTTGCAAGATGTTCCGAGTTGCTGAGCCCCTTTGAATACATCGCGTGGGAGGGTCAAGTAGCGTTCTTGGCACGCGGCGCGTTTCGGAGCGTTGGACGGGTTAAATGAGATTAGGAATGTTTGTTTATTTAGAAATATTAGAATCCACGTCGACATAGCGGCGGTGCTTTTTCTTGGAGCGTTACCAGATTTTTCCACGGATATCGAAATTAATATTGGCTTTTATTAAAATTGCAGCGCGACACGCTAGCGCGTGAATTTTCCAGCGATATCTTTTTACAATTCGAGCGTGCAGTATTTTCCGAGTCGTCTAAACCGCGGGGTTAAAAATTCGGGTGAAATTGAAGCTGTCGAGACTGCTAATTGGCGAAAGATCGAGAGAATGAAACATTTGCCCTGCCACGGGCGGAAAAATGGTAACCGGAGTAGACGAGCGCGCTCTAAAACCGGGGCGTCGATTGATTTTCGCTTTATATCGATCGCGTTCGATGAAAGGTGCTCGGAAAACCGAGCGAATTCTAATTACTGGCCAGCCCGGGAAAGATCGACGTCGAGCAATCAACTTAACCTGAAACTTACATAACGGCTTTCATAGCGCGGGACGGCTGTTTGAGCGTTGAAAAACGAACGGGGACTTTAAAATGTACGACGGGAGGTACGTGCCAGCGCGAATTCGGAGTAATTTATTTCGTAATCGTCACAGCTGTTGCCCTTAACTTCGTTTCTGGCGAGCGAACACTGCCCGTTCTCAATTTTTGCCCGTACTATATTCTCGCTCGAATTTCATAGCATTAAATTTCGTGAAGAATCGCTCCTTTTAATCTAATCCGTGTGCTCCCGTGGAATTTCAGGATTAATTAAAAAAGCAAATCACAGTCATCCGCCAACGGCCGCTGCGCGTCAATAAAATTGGCTTATAAATACTTTGGGAAACCCAATTCCTCCCAAAATTGTCCACCTAATGGCATTTGCTCTGCAGCCCCGCCCCGTCCCCTTGCCATTTTCCTTTAATGCAGCTCTTTACCTCCTCCCCATCACAATACCCTGTAACCTTTTGAGCACGGTCCATTCTATCCAGGTTGAATCCATGGCCATCTATCGAAAACCTCGGCTCGTCGAGCAAAGAGGCCGCAGTCTCGCGAAAGTCCTCGCTTTTCAGGGGGGTGGTTTGGTTTCTGCCGGGCGAGGGGGTAGCAGGGTAATGAGAATTGGAATGTAACGGCGGAAGGTAGCTCCTAATCCTCGGCTCCTCTGTGCATGGATTGCTTTTCCATTTGTCCCTGGGCAGGACTACGAAATTAGGATGATCCCACCGTCGCCGCTTCTTCCCTCTGCGCACCCCTTTGCTCTCTGCTCAGCTTGCGAGGCGTATCTCACGGTATCGGCGGGGCATGCGTACGATAGCGAGTGTCGGTGATTAAGGGGACCGTCACTTTGGATCTTGACTGTTGATTAAACCTGTCGCCGGGAATTATGCGCAACGTTGCCATTAATACTCGACCGACGCGCGCTTCGAGGAGTTCGCTGAACCGATCGGGAGTTTCGGGAACATCGACGAGCTGACGATAAAATACGAGCAGTTTAGTGGGAGCACTTGATAGGAGAGGCGTGCTAGTATACTTTGGGGGAAAGATTGAGCGTTACCGAATGATTAGTTGATTTAGAGCGCTGGTGAAGGGTGACTTTTGATCAAGTGTAATAAATTTCTAGCAAATATTACGAGGATAAGTGCTGGTTACCACCTGGGATCCATCTAGCTCCACCGCCGCTCTGGGCAAAAATGATTTTTGCCGCCCTTTATATTTAATAACAGAAGCTTTACCTACTTTTTCTATCGCCTCTCCAAGAAGTTGCACGTTTTTACTGATTTTAATTTTCTCTTTCTATCAATTTTGCCGCCCCCAAATTTGCAGCCCTGGGCAGTTACCCGGCTTGCGCCCCCTAGATCGGGCCCGGGTTACCCCTGAAACTAAGGGTGGATCTTAATATACCTGCTTCAATATTACTTTCGCAATGTTGATAGATACTTGTGTTCTGTACAACATGTCAAGGCGTAGTATTACGAAGTTCCAGCGACCCCTGAAGCTGCCTGTACATTTCTCATCCGTCGCATTAACGATTCAGGGGAAAACGGGGCGAGAATATCGCCGGCGAAGGAGACAATCAACATGAAATAAGGCGAGCTAGCGACACCATCGTTTTACATACTTTGTGAATAAAGCGAGGCACCGCCGTCCCCGCGGAAATATTATGGTGCCGTAAATACCGCGGAGCTCGTTAAAACGTGATAAATTGCTGTTCGCCGGCCGGCGGGTTATAATATCAATTTAATCGGCTGGCAGTGTCGTTAGAAGCGCGCGGGCTCGCTGCGAAAACGTTTGTATCGCGTGAAAATGGACGTGTCGCGGCCAGAGGATGAATTAGCGTGAAGTAATGCGTCTTCGGATTCAACGTCGCGCCACCGAATTCCTGGTGTTTGTCATGGTAGCCAACGTTAACTGCTTAGACCCATCATTTCCCGACACCACCTCTGCCGTAATTAAATTCAGAAGCACGAGCAGCTTTATATAATATTGTGCCACCAGTGGTCAAATTAGGGGGCGTGGAAAAGCGTTGGTGCCGTTTCTCCTGGCAACGAGTGTAGAATATTTCTCATGATGGTTCGTACAACCTGTGTTGGTTAGTCGAGTCTGTGCGAGCCTAGAATCGGGCAGTGGTAGACCTAGATGACTACCTACAGTCTTACAGAACTATTGACCTAGATAACTATAAGTATACAAGCTATAGCCACAGAGAACCATGAAGCCTGGAAAAGTTCTAGTGCTATAGAACTACGATCTGGGTATTGAAACTAACTTCTTGTCATTCAACCGGGGATATCCACTTTTCAATTCAGCACTTGGTAGTTTTATTCATTCTTCGAGGGCTGGAACGACAGCGGTCCGGATAACGCGAGTATTAACACGGCGTTACACTCGCTAATTGGTTGGCGCGTGGTCCCGAGGAATTATTAAATTCGACTCGGCTCCAGCACGAAGACCATCCCTTCAATTACACTTTACGCGGCCCGGGAATATCGCAACGGCGAGAACCGCGGCACCGTGGCCGCAGTTGATCCGCGGTTTAAATCGCTCCTCCAATTTGAACTTCTACTTCGCGGAACGCGGAACGTAATAGGATCTAACTGCAGTCGAACAGCTGTTCCAAGTCGGATTTCATTGGTATTGTTCCCGCCGCGACAGCCGGCCATCTTCATCGATTCGACACGCGAGATCGATCGCGGTTGAAAGAATGCCCGCGAGCGGCCGGTCGTGCGACTTGTTTCGCGCGATTCGCGGAAAATAGAGAGCGGAGATTCCACCGGCGGTGATAAAATCCTTCTACTTAACACTCGGGAATTTGCTCGAGAATTTCCAGCGATAATTACACCTGGCCGTGCCAAGCCGTGCTCCCTCGCGAGTACAAATTAAATCGGCATCCATTCCGCAAGTTTCCGGCGCGACAGGCATTTCTTAATGAATTCTTCGTGTCCGTGTGAGAAGTATCGTTACGAACTTTTCGAGTCTCGGGACGAAAGAGTCTCTGTCGCCACTCGGAACGCGAGTAATGCCCCGCTCTCGGGACAAACGGGGCATTCTTTTCTACCTGCAATCGATCAGGGGTTCGAGACTTCGTTTGATGCCGCGATGCTTTTTAAGCATGTGTCTGCGGGAATGGAATTCGATTTTCCCCGTGTTTCTTTAAATTCCTCTGGACCACGAGGAGGAGATTGATTGCCAGCGAAATTGCATCAAAGTGCCCACTTACCTATTAATCTCCTTCTCGCCGTAAGCTGTGCTGCACCTTACTCAACATAAATTCATAAATTCAGGGGAACGTGTTAATCTAATGTACTCTAGAAGCTATTAATCCTCTCTCGACCTTCCAAATAAGAAGCGCAATATAGGTATATTATAACACTTCCATTCAATCTTGCAAACTTGATATTAATACATATAACACAGCTTCCACTCCGCCACGCACAAAATATTCCAGAATCAACAATACGAACTGCACCCCGTAGGCGTTGTAATCTCTGTCATCGCCGTACTTAATGATGTTACGCCTCCCGCGTGAAAATCGTATACCTTTCGATTACACGCAGGTGAGCCCTGCCGATTTGCATAGTTTGATAAGATAACATTCACTCGTTTACATGTCGCAACTTCTCCTCGCCGCCCTCCGCTCCGTCCTCCAGTTAGCGATCTCCATTCTCTGCTCTCTGCCTCTCTTCTCCTGTCGTTTCTGCCTAATTCCCGATGCCAGCACGGAGAAACTCGCCGGAGCGCTTCTAATCAGCGGCAGGACCCGTCAAGTTTCCCCGCGTCGAGTTACAGTTCGGGCAGGGTGCAGAGGGGGTTGGCTGGGTTCACCCCCCCCCCCCCCCCTTCCGGTGTTCACCGTAACATCCCTCATCTCCGCCATCTTACGCGACTCCTCCAGCAAGCTCGCAAGAACCGGCAACTTTGATCCCCGATTCTGGTTTTACCTGGCGAAAGCCTCAACTTCCACCATTCTCTCACCCTTCATCCCCCGAGCTTGTTCCTGTCGCTGGCTTTTTCACTTGGACTTCGCTAATTCTCCCACGAGCAGATACCGTAATGGCTGGTGAAACTGATTTTTCGGGAATAAATGTGACGAAGACTTTTCCGGGGGTGGTATGTTTATGACAAAAAAGGGGATGTTTCTTGAAGAGCTTTTTAAGGTTTATAATAGGTATGTTTGAGGTATGGGTGGTTACCAGGGCCTCCTTAACCAGTGGGCTGAATGGGCTATAGCCCAGAGGCGCTGATGATTCAAGGGCGCTTAAAAATCAAATATGTTAAAATACTTCGTTTCAATTTGTTATAAGAGGAGAGACGCGACAACCTTTAAGTCCGTACGATGTACCGCCTTCCACCGATTGGGAAGAAGCTGTAGTCTGCACGGTGTGTAGGGTTGGTACGCGAAGGGATAGGGCGCCAAATCACTTTAGCCCAGGGCGCTGAAATTCGTTAAGACGGCCCTGGTGGTTAAAGAAGAATGCTTTAACTTCTGGTGCTTCTCTCATAAGGTGACTAATATTTTGCCAGGAATCGTGTTGATTCTATCGTCCTCCAGACGCCAAAAATTGTGTCGAACACACCAGAAACTCGTGTTCGTCGTTCCAAAAATCGTTCCTCGTAGCGCCCCTGTTGGACGTCGCGTAGACATGCGCGTTTTGACATTTCCCCGAAGTTTGTCTTCGAAGTTCTTTCGACATCCTGTTTCTAAATGTCGCAGGGTACGTTCGTCGCGGATCGTTTGCGGCACGTCGCGGTTGCAGTTTGAAACATTGAAGCACTCTGTCTGTCCATTAAATTTAGAGTCTGACTCCTGTGGCCCTGCGAGCGTCATTCCGCACTGCATGTTTTACCATCGCTGTTGCGCAGCAAGTTATTGCGCGGTATGTTGCTAAACAAAAGCAAGGCACATTTAGGGAGCGATTTCTTTTCGGAGCACGGCTGTTTGGCTATTTATAAGGGCGTTTGGGCACACACGTCCAGTCTAGATACCTTTTAGGTGACGCACAGCGCGTGTACCAGACCTCGATCTCGCGTCTGTAAATTTAGACTCTGTTGAAACGTGCCGATGCACCTCCGAGGGTATCGATTCTTCGAGATCATCGAAATCGGGGGTCAGAATCCACGAAACATATAGGGGAGACCGGGTATGGTTGCCACAACCGCTATAAAAAAGCAACTATAAACAATAGGAATGTACTAATAATCCATGGCGACGCGTAAACATATCGCCGCCTCTTTTCCCCATCACTGAATTCGCTGCGGATTCGCATGAAGACGTGTCATTGTTTCTTTTCGTACGCTCGAAGTAAATTACGGCTTATTTTCTACGAAGTGTGGATTATTTCTTAGTATTGACTATAATATTGTCGCATTATTCTTGTAGTTTTTTCTGACTTACTGCAATGATTTTTTTGCATTGTTTAAACATTGTTTAAATACACGAATAGAGAGTTGAGATTGTTTAACGGTTTGGGTCAAGTTGTCACAGAACATTTGGAAAGAAGGACAAAGCAGAACGAGTTATTTTATCCGATGAAGGAGGAAATAAAAGAAAGAGAAGGTTATCAGCAATTAATAAAGAAGAAAAAGAAAACAAAGAAAACTATTGCCTTGTGTGCTTGTCTCTGTATTGAGAGAAGCAAATCCAGAGAAATTGTGGGTTCAGTGATAAAGCTGTGAACTGTTTGTTAATAAGGTTTCTAAGTTCAGTTTTGTGTTCAAGACTATAGCATTTATAATTACAATAAAAACATGATATTACTTCCTTAATTGAATCGGCTTTTTATTAATAAACTTAGCTACCTAAATTTGTGACAATCAACCCCAGATACTGTGACAACCAACCCAACCTCGGGGTATATTGTCACAAAATAGTTCCCGCAAATAATGTGAATTAGCTCCTAATCTAATTAACAAAATCCACAGGACCAATTTTTTTTATAAAGTCTGACGTACGTAGTTTATATTAATCGAAGCCTGAATGAACTTCCCTGCAGTTATGATCCGTAAAAAAATCAAACTAAAAAAATGAAACAACGATACCCGTTCTCCCTTACCCACTTCAAGTTTCGTTCCCTCCAGTGCCACTTCTAAAGAATTCGAGGTCCCAAATTTTGAGAATCTCTATAAATCGCTGTCAAACGATACCTTCACGTGAGTCCAATTTGGGTCTCGCACAGCAACGGACTGGACAGACATGTTAAACACCACGATGTACAAAAATCGTTTGATTATGACGACCGCCGCGAATGAAACACGCCGGCAGGAAGCCCAGATACAGCCATTCACGTGGAGATTGCCATCGATTCATTTGCGTCATTAGAATAGGATATTCGATCCTATTGCGCAATGCGCACGACGATGAATTAACCCCGCAATCGATCGACGTTTTTGCGCGGCGACAGTGTCGCTAATTGATCTGTAATCACGCATGGGTACCCGATCAATCAAATCGAATCGCATCAAAGGCAGTAATAATTCATGGATCGAGCTGGGATCGTCGACGGGTTTCTATTCACCCGAGTGAGAAATCCGACGATTGTTTAGTCAGAGTGAAACGATTCCGCGGATCGTCGGCTTCGATACATCCTCGGGAACCACCGTCCAATGGATACCCGATTATACGTCAGAAACGAAAAGGAAGTATCGCTTCTGTCCAAGCAGTAATTTCACTCCACCTGTGCGCCATGTAAACGTAGGCAGGTTGCAAAATGTAATTTAGATAAACGGCTCCGTTGGGATACTTATTTATTGCCGCGGTCTGCAAAAGTGCACAAAGCTACATGCACACGGAGAGGAAAGGATCGATTGACTAACGTTGTACATAGGTAGATCGCTGCTGTAACCTTCCACCTCGACACGGAAATCTTTCCGTCGCATGAAATCGCATTGGTTATTTCGGCATTTCTGCTAATAATTCTCTCGAACCCGTTCTCCCACGGTCCAATTTCTTCTGTCGCTACGTGCGTTCCAACGCGATTCTTCGCCGGCATGTAGATTGACTCATATTCAGTGATTTGGAAAGCCTGCGCGAGGCTGTTTGTGAAAGACGGATCTTCCGGATCAGTGACTTAGTGTTTTAAGAGACAGTCGATAGGAAATTGGTGACACGGCGGACATAATCGAGATAGATGGACACACGCGAGTGATTTCTTAATATAGGATCGCCTTGTCAATGTTTCTCTCCACCCGTACCCCTCTCGCGAAGCATCGTCGATCTTCCGCTTGAAAAGCGTGAAACACCTGAGAAGCGACAGTCATTCTACCGCTCTTGAACCGCGTCGAAAGGAATGGAACGGCGGTAGAACGAGTTTAAGGCGGTTGCCCACCGGCGGACAGGTGTTGGAGCGACGCGTGGCCATTTACATGTAACGCACGTGGGCGGCGATCCCCGTCGCGAAACAGGTGCGTTGATTAATCGAGGCGAAGCAATACCTCTTTTCCTTGACGTCGTTATCGTTAATCGGTTTACCTTTCCATTAAGCCGGCGATGTCAATTACCGACGCTTAATCAATATATAAGCGCCGATAAATCAATAAAATCAATTACGGCCTCGGAGCCGGATGTGTATCTCTGTGTGTACAGGTGCGAGTTTGCCAGCGGGCGCAGCAACGCCGCCGACTTTAACCCGTACGTATTAATTGAAACTAAAACTGCCGATAAATTTGCGGTAACGACCGGCGACGTAATTTTAGAAATTGTCCCCTCCTCTGCGTGCTCATCGACGCGCGGTGGCTTTAGAACGGTGCGAGAGTTTCGCGCGAGGTTCATAGGAATCGATTCGGTAATTCCCAGAAAGCATAGTTCCCTTCGAAAAAGAAATGGGAATTTTGTGGGAGAAATAAAAGCTACTGGATTCTTTCGACACCTTACACTTTCATCCCTTTTAACATTCCCACTTCGTTCCATCAGAGTGAAACATTGTGTAACCACCGAGATACCATATTCCGTGAAAAAAGCTCGAGCCGGATGGCGGCAACCCGCATTATTCCCCGGCAACAAATCGTAATAATCCGTTTCGCCGACAGACACCGGCGGGTATCACACGTTCGCGCGGAATGGCCCTGCGAGATCGATCGAGATTCCGCGGTTACGCGATCCTCGGCCGCATCGCGGGCGGAACAGTGGCGCGAACGGCTATAAATAATTCATGAGCAAGCCTCGATAACGAGTTTACGAAGAATCGGAAACAAGGAAAGCCCGGGGAAAACGGTTCCTTCGGATCCGCGTGCCGACTCGTCGAAAGCCTCGCGAAATAGGTAACGATTCGCGTGGGCGAGGGGGTAGGAACGAGGGACAGAGACTGGCGCGAAAAAGAGACGCACGCTAAAGAGGGAATAAGGGCCCCGGCTGAGCCATTAATAATCCCCGTTTGCAAGACTCCCTTTTCTTCCTCATTGTCGGCGCCAGTAGGGTTTCCTCGGAACCTATCTACCGTACAAATGCGTATTATCCGAGCGGAGTATATCCGACGTGGTACACGCCAGACCGCACGGCTCTAACGTGTTTTATTAGCTTATGGCTGTCCGCTGCAATTTTCAGGGCGCTGTCCTCGATGGATTTCGACAGTGCTGAGGAACAGGAAGGAGGGAAGCGAGTCGCGTGGTCTTTGAATTGATTAGGAGAGAGCGAGTGTTAATTTTAACGCTTCGACTGTTACATTTTAGCAAGCATTAACCCGGCGTTCGTAACGTGGGGAGATGTAACAAGAGTAGTAAGGTTGGGGTCCCAACAGACCCCGCAATTAATTTAGTGTATTATAGAAATCCACATCTTTACTGAAATTTTGACTACCCAAAAATACTTAACTAATTCAACATCTTTAATTTGCAACAAAAATATAATTCCTAATTGGCTTATATAACGAACCAACTAAATAACACTGCGACGCGTTGTTAAAAAGTTATACTCAATTTAAAATCTGGGGTCTGTGAGATCCCACCTGACCAACGCCAAGTTAATAGGAAAGGTGTCGACTCTTAGACATCTGCTGCAGACTGTCGTTGATACAAGTGTCGCGAATCTTCTTAGCAAACGCTCGCGAATGCCCGTTCGAAGAAGCAACGACTTCGAGGAAGCCGAAGTATGCAACGGAGCAGGGCGATTCCCGCGGTGGAAAAAGAATTCCAGCATTCATAAAGTTCGCCGAAGCGCGTAAACGTGAACTTGGAGCCGCTCGAAAGAATCCCAAGTATCTCCAACCCTTCCATCTCGTTCTCTTGCGGTGTGCTGCCTGCTCAGCATGCACGCGAACGCTCTGCGCGATGCAAATAAAAACGACAACCTCGAGCGACACCGACGAGCGTAATTAATTGTTTTTAATTGCAAATGGACTGGGACAAGGGGGCGGCTCGAGCGCCAAAGACGAGTCACCAGCGCTGGTCTGCGGAGGAAGTAGCCCCGTGCGATGTTCCCCCCTTTCGAATCGACGGTTTCCCGGCGACTGTTTCGAGCTCGCCTGACACGACACGGTCCGTTTCGATAATGGAAAATGTTGGAAGTTTCGAGTCGCGAAACCTCCGCGCAGTTTACCGTTCGTCGACAGACTTCCCGGAGCAATTCTGACGAAAGTGAACGCGTTTATCGCTTCCCTTTGAGGATTCTGATTTGCCGATATCGCTGGTTGTCTGGTCGTTTGTAAATTGGAGGTACTAAACACCTGCGGTTTTCATAGCGAGACCAGAAATCGCCCAGTTCGGTTTGTGGGAGGAATAAATGGCGAAGGATTCGCGTATCCTTGATGTTTCATAAATTCCACGAAGGATTTTTGGATGAACGAAAGACGAAGTGGCAACGCGATAGTAATTTATTGAAATTCCTATTAAATTGCCCATATTAATCAAAATTGGACATTACCCCCATCGTTGCAAACGGTAACCATGAGGCATGTTAGTTCAGAAATCAATCTAGATAATCCAACAGCCGGGTGTAGCGTTTGCGAGAGTGGAAAGCTAGATCGCGATGAAAAGAATTTACGTAATCCAAATATAGGGGGCAATCGAAACGGCGTTTAATTGATTTGGAGCGGCCATTAGGATGATAATAGAGACGCAGGTTCTTACGAAACGAATGTGATCGTTTCTACCAACATTGCTAGGGAACAGAACGTCTGTTGGGTGTAAAATAAAGAAGCGATTCTGAGATCGAGTCGATAGCAGAGCGGAACTAGGATTCGCGGTGTGGGTGACTTTACTACCTTATTTTTTGACGGTGCTCCAGCGTTCTGCAGCTTTTCAAAAGGCGAACGCGTCGCGAGTGCCGCAAAGTTTAAATTCACGAGGCGGAGCTGGAAAGCTAGAGTTGGAAGCGTACGCTTTGATACGCGCCACGATGAGGCCGCGGGTGCTAATTATTGTCGCTAATTAAAGCCTTCGTTTTTTCCTCTGGTCCCATTCTTCCGACGGTGTGCCTCGTGCGCGTGTCTTCCCTCTCTTTCAGAGCTGACGGATTGAGTAGCTTATTCGAGCGGCACTCGCTCTTCAACGTCAGCTGCTCGTACGTGTCGCCCCCTTTGTTGCATTGTAAACGCGTTTCTGGAGCGCAGTGTCACAGTGTCGCGCGGGGTATATTATATAGGATAGCCCTCTGTTCTGCCACGGCAGGGGAGAACGTTACACGGTGCGCCTGGTTCGAACGTACAAACATAATTGGCACTTAAAATATCAAGGAAACTCATACGAATCTTAACTTAAAAAAGAGGAATAATTATCATATTCGAAGTGAGCCATATAGATCAGTGTTTCCCAACCTTTATTGCGTCAAGATCTTTTTTTATAATATTCAAATAATCCGCGACCCCCCATATTAAAAAATAGGTATTTCAGAATATAATTCTAACTTAATAATATTAAAAAGGAAGCTCAAAAAACCGTGGCGAATCCCCAGAAAACACTTCGTGACCCACAGGGTTGGTAATCACTGGTATAGATCTTTAAAAGCTCTCAAATATCCCCCATCAGCCCCCGCGTATCCCTGAAAACCCAAAAGGTTTCATCGTTCTCCAATGCAATACTCATTCTCAGGTTCAGAATATAATTCTAACTTAATAATATTAAAAAGGAAGCTTAAAAACCGTGGCGAACCCCCAGAAAACACTTCGTGACGTACAGGGTTGGTAACCACTGGTATAAATCTTTATAAACTCCCAAATATCCCCCATCAGCCCCCGCGTATCCCTGAAAACCTCGAAGGTTTCATCGTTCTCCAATGCAATACTCATTCTCAGGTTCAGAATATAATTCAAACTTAATAATATTAAAAAGGAAGCTTAAAATCCGTGGCGAACCCCCAGAAAACATTTCGTGACCCACAGGGTTGGTAATCACTGGTATAGATCTTTAAAAGCTCCCAAATATCCCCCATCAGCCCCCGCGTATCCCTGAAAACCCAAAAGGTTTCATCGTTCTCCAATGCAATACTCATTCTCAGGTTCAGAATATAATTGAAACTTAATAATATTAAAAAGGAAGCTCAAAAAACCGTGGCGAACCACCAGAAAAGACTTCGTGACATACAGGGTTGGTAATCACTGGTATAGATCTTTAAAAGCTCCCAAATATCCCCCATCAGCCCCCGCGTATCCCTGAAAACCTCGAAGGTTTCATCGTTCCCCAATGCAATACTCATTCTCAGGTTCCAATGCTACCGCGCTAGGTACCGGGACCTATTAAGCCGCGCAACTAAACCCTAAATCCTTTCCAAACCACTACCAGCCTCGGTACATCGACTCTATCAATCCCCGTCACAACATTGCCCCCGAGTCACCGACATGCATAACTTCCGCCGAGGTGTACGTCGTACGTCGGATCGACGTCGACGAGTGCGGCGTGCCTTCGTGTGCATAGGAGCTTTAGGGCGCAGGACGGCTGGTGCAGAGGGGGAGGAAGCGTGTTGCATCGGAAGGAGGTGAAATCAGGAGCTGGGAGGGATGGCGGCGGTAGGGTGCAGGTAGTAGCCGAAGGCAGGAGAGGGTGGCGAACAACAATACCGGTAAATGAACCGGCGGTAACTCCCGAGCAACCCCAGCCGCATCTTCAGCGACGTCTGCTACTCGAGATAGTGTCCTCCTATGTATGCCGACGGTACCCCGGCTGTTTTCCTCTCCTCGTTCCTCTGGCAGCGTGCTTCAGTAGGGATGCACGGAGTCGCTGCGGTTTCAGGGACCTGCATGCCCGCGTTCCAGGGGGACGCCGGCGCTCGTGTCGCGGCAAACGTGTGTGCCTAGGCTGCGGCGCACCGGTCGCGTATCAGTGGAGCCATAATTACACGGAACTGCGATCGACGAGCGGGTTATTAGGCGCCGGAACCCGCGGTGCATTCGCCCGGACAAGGAGAACCATCTCTGAAGTTATTCGCAGAGATTCCAACGGCGAGCGTGTGCATGTACCACCCGCGGGGAATGTTGGTTGTGGCTGATGATCGACGAGAGCCATTCTTAATACGTATCGCATCGAGTGACACCGTTTTCAGCCCGACTATCCGGTGAAAATACTGCGAGAAGTGGACTCGAAGCACGTAATCTCGATGCTTGCTGACAAAGGAAACACCGCACGAATTTTTATTTGCGAGAATTCAATTTTGCTAATTCATGAATCCAGTTCCTCCGTTTCCATTTCGCATTGCCGCGGTTTCGCGCGATCTCTGTATAAACAGGGAACGTTTTAATTATAAGAATAACGCGTTTACATATCCGGGAACAATATTATGTGCCGCGGTGGCAGTACGCCGCGTTTAATTCACTACATCCGCGCATGGAAGTGTAACGAGCGGCTACGTTGTTACCAGAACGACCGAGTTTCATCCTGGTCTTCTCGCCGGCTTCTTTTTCCCTCGTCCTTTCTCGCTCATTCTTTTTCACCGCTATTCCACGTTGCGGCAGGAATTATCGGATTTTCTGGGATGCGGAAGATGGGCGGTAGCTTCGCCATCGAGGGCGCGCTGTTATGGTAGCGGTGTAAACGTTGTTTCGCACTTGGTGAATAGGACAGACACGTAGAAATGAGGACGATATCAACAGTAGATTTATGTAGTCTACAGAGAATGGAAATAGCGAGATTGCCGCGTGAACTGTTATATACTTAGTTCAAAATACTTCGGTACACAACGTTTGCGATAGAATAATGCGCAGGTTGGGTTGAGTTTTTATTTGAAAATTTCCATGCATCTCACGGCTCGTTATGTTCGCGTCGAGGCTCGGTTAAAATTATGCTGCAGTGGTAGCCAGGGTTCGTGCAAACTGCCTGATAATGTTCAGCTGGAATTCGATCTTTAATTCGATTTCACGAGCGTTTCGAATTTACATATTACATCTCGGTTCGACGATCCGCCCGGTAATTAATACAAGTAGCACGCCCGCGGAACGTTTCAATGTTTCAGCCAGCGTCCACGGGTTTCTTCTCACAGTTTTGCCCCGGGTGTATTTAAACGATGGTATAATGGAGCTTCATCAACTTCGCAGGAGCACTGCGTTATCGAAGGTTTAATAGCATGTAAATAATTCGCGCGCGCATCGGTAATTGAATTTATGCAACACGCGTGGACTGCTTTAATTCTCGATATAAATTCGTCCCCCTTTTCCCAACACCCGCGAACAAAAATTTCTCTGAAGTCTGGTGTTTGACGCGTGAATCAATTATTCCTCTCTTCCATGGAAAGCTTTCCTGTTTTACACTTACCACTTCCATTTTGAGCTCGTTAAGCTCTACAGTCTTTAATTACATTTTTTACTATTTAAGTGTTTGATACTCGCATAAAAGAGCCAAGGCTTTTAATTCGTTGAAATATCACGTGGAGCAGAAATCCAAGCGCATATAGACCCCCCATTGGGTCCTCTATAATGCAGTGTGCACGACATTCCGATCTGTCGGATATACATAGGCGGGCGAGCGCGAATTTGCATATCGAGGCCGCGAAGAAAGTTCGTAGATAATAACGATTCCACTTTGCAACGTCCACGCCGAGGAGCGGCCATAAATAGCGTGGCTAGAGCAGGTCTCTGGGTCTACAGCAAGATCTTGCAGTATTTATATTGCCCGTCGACGTAAACGTATAAATGTTGCAAGACCGCCGTTTCCTGGTAGATACGATCGACCTGCAGGTGGTGCAGCGTGGAAGCGGCTTATAGACACCAAACGGAATAGGGACAGCCGAGTGATATTTAATATAATCCTCGACTCTACTTCTTTGCAGTGTGTAAAGTCAGCCGAGTCGATGAAATCTTTGCCGTTGGCCTCTTCCAGGGATCTTCAATCTTCTTCACCTCTGTTCGCCTTCTGTAACACGATCTCCAGTTGCTTTTCATTAGGTTCTGTGTATCGATGGCAATCGTTAGTTCGTCATAGGAACTTTAATCCGAAAAATACAACCCTACGAATTTACTACGCAGTAACCACGTGAGCAGTAAACTTGCAACAGCATAAGAAAGCACTGGTCTACTGGAAAATTAAACGAGTAAAGGGACTATCCAAGGCGAGCGTCACGCAATGGAATCGTTAGAACCTCGACAACTGGGTACAAGCTTCTTTGGCGCATAGCGCGATACTGCCTGGCGCTGTTAAAATGAAGGAGTAGGTACATTGTGACTCAAGCCTTTCTAGGATAACATGATCTACGCTAGGGAATACTTTGGTATTTACTACTGTTGATATCGTCCTCGTTATACTTTAGTATTCCCTAGCGGATAGAATACCGTCTACGTTCAAAGGTAGAAGTAGGGGAGTGCGGGGACAAAAGTAACATTTTTACATTTGACCTAGCCTACAATTACCTTTTATAGATGTAAAAATGACAATTATGCCTTAAGATAGTATGTTTCTTGGCCTAGCGTTTGAGCCCAGATTCAGCCTTACGTGATAAGTATTCAAAGAGTTGTGGCAGTTTTCCGCAGTGACTGTTATTGTTACTTTTGTCCTGCAGGGGTAGGACGAAAGTAACATACGGTGGGGGCGAAAGTAACACTAATTATTTTGAGGAGAATTAAGTAAAACACTTTTTCCAACGCAAACTAGGATTTTTTATTACAAAAAAAGATAGAAAAAAACATTTAAATACACATTTTAAGTAACGATAAAAACAAATAAAATTTAAATAACGAAAGGTAGAAAGCATAACCAGCTTCGAACAATTTTACACACTCCGAATTAAAATTATGACATACGTCGTGAAGATCACCCGTGGCGCAGTCTTCGTGGGACTAACCCTTAAAATCTAGACATTGGATCCAATTCTCTCTAGAACAGCTTTCACTGAAAGGGTCCAAACAAACCAGACATAGATAGTCATTATCATCTGAAGAATTCCTATCCTGTATGCTATTGTGCTCGCCCCAGTAACATGTTACTTTCGCCCCCATAGTCATGTGTTATACTTTTGTCCCCAGCCATGTTTTTCAGAATAGAACTATAGAAGACTTGTTGAAATCGAGCATAGGAACTTGTAAAGACATTATCTAAGAACGCTCTAGCAAATGATTGGATTAATATCTATAGTTTAACTATGAATATTACCAAAAAAAAAAAAAAATAGAAGAAACTTGCCTGAATGATCTAAATAACAATTTTAGCTTGCCCACAATACCTATACGATTTTTTGTTATTGCTCAGCGTCACTCAGTACAATAAAAGGGACACTAGACATATGTAATTGTGCAAAGCAAACGTTTTGGAAAACGTGTGTTACTTTCATGACGCCGTTACGTGTCCCCGCTCTCCCCTATCTAACCGACAGACGACTACGGGAACTTTCTCGTAGACTTCCGACAAATATTCCGTCAGGAACGCGCTTCCAACTCAGCCGGGAGCTTTTTTAATCTGCCCCTCATGTCGCAGCTGACGCCCCAAAGTCTCGCGAAGGCTAATTTCGCAAAAAATGGTCCGTCGAAGACGCAGCGCGTCCGCGGCACGTACACCTGCGCCGATCTCCTCTCTATCA
Source organism: Andrena haemorrhoa (assembly GCA_910592295.1). Classification (NCBI taxonomy): domain Eukaryota; kingdom Metazoa; phylum Arthropoda; class Insecta; order Hymenoptera; family Andrenidae; genus Andrena; species Andrena haemorrhoa. The sequence continues at coordinate 3,536,217 of OU342944.1, read as the reverse complement.
AGGGTGTCCGTGCTCCGAATGAAGCGCGACGTAAATGGACTGGCCCGACTGTCGGCCGCCCGGCCGTTCCCCCTTTTTGGCGAGATTTTTCCCCAATCAAAAGATCGACGCTCGGCCGTATCGCGGCCGAATTTTATTGGCCGCCGTACACGCTACCTTTAAAAGAGAAATACAGAGGCGGCCGGGCAGAGATGCGGTAACGTTCTCGCGGGCTTTGCCAACGCAAGCAGAAATAAAATATTTGAAACACGCGCCGCTTGCGGATTTTCGTCCTCCCCTTTCTATCGCGCGCCCCGACGGACATTTCCTTCCCCCTTTCCTCCCTCGTCCATACATCTCTGCCCCTCGGATCTTCGCTGCTCTTTTTTGCTCGCCCGTCGCCCTACGTTTCCGCTGGCCGATTCCGCGCCTGCTAATCCGTCGATACGAGATTGGTCGGCGCGCGGTGGGCACAATGCGCGCCAAAGGAAGAGCAAAAGATGGACGGGAAGGGCTGGCGGAAAAAAGTAGCGCTCCGCCCGGGCGGCGAGAGGGTTTCGGTCGGCTTGTTCTGCGAGGCGCGTTGTCGAATCGCGCGGATCAGAGAAGGGGCCGGGCTGGCCGCTGCTCATCGACAGGAGACGCATTACATTTGGCAGCGATTTCACTCAGCGAGATTAAGCTTATTTTCGCCGGGCCGATTTTCCTGGCACCGTGCGGGGCACCCCTCTGGGAACGTTTCTTCGTCCCCTCGTCGCGGATCCTATCTGTTCGCTCGCCTGTCTGGCTTCTTTCTCCTCTCCTTGAGCCTCGCCTCCACTTTCCTCGTCGTCTTCCTCCCCCGCGCGGGAGCCACGTCTGCGAACGCTAGTCATAGATATCTGCCGGAGCCGATCTCCGCCGACAGAGGGGAGGGAATATCTCCCGCGCGAAGATAGGATCCCGCGGCTCTACGAAAATATAATCCGGAATGGGGGACGCCGCGATCCCGATCGGAGGAGATTCGTTGCACGGCCGGAAGCAGACGCACCGCAGCTCGCAGCAACGCGATTTCTTTTTGAAGCTTCGCTGGAATCGGCGTGATGACGCGAGGCAGAGCCAACGAAGCCTGCAGGAGCCCCCGATCATATTTGAGAGGCTCGGAGAGTGTGCTTTGCGGAACGATACTCCTATCGCGATGGAACCATGCGAGAATTGATTTACAATGTTTTGTTAGTCCTTCAGGGGCTTCTTTGGCTGGTCTGCATCTAGCATCGGTGTCTTCTCGTAATCACAGAATTAGAATTGCATACCTACATATGTAGTTAAAGGATTTCAATTTTTAAATATCTTCCCCTGGGCTTGGGACTTGTTTCGCGGCTGATTATTCCCCATGAAGCAAGTTCTCAAGACCTGGCGATCTCCGGGTACCTCAGGTATTCTATAAGCTCAATGGAGTTAGGACAGAATTCTATTCTTAAGGGGGTACTCTAGTGTAACTGCCCGTATTTCAACGTCATCTTCGGGAATTTATTTAACGAAAACTATAAGTTTACACTATCTGGCGCTTCGCCTACATATTAAAGTATGTTTGAAGTAATACTCAGAATTTTTTAATCTAGTTTATTCTACATATAGATATAGTCGGTGACACCAGCTTCTTCGAAAAAATTATTTTCCGACGGTCGTTGTTGTGGGAACTGGTCTAAGTAGTCATCAGAAAATGGAAAACTAAGATTTATTTTCTTTATTGTGTTTGTCGCTATGGCTGGAAACACGGTCGAGCCTCTATATTGTATACAATTAATTCTGCAGAACGAAAACAGCTAAATTTCGCAGCAAAAATCGAACATTTTTTCAAACAGCTGCTATTTTTGCAAATTTTTACTGTTAGCGGGCCTCTGTGGTTCCAACCATAGCGACAAACATAAGAAAGAAAATAAACCTTAGTTTTTTCATTTTGGAGTATTAGAACAGTTTCCATACCAACGCTCGTCGGAAAAGACTTTTGTTGAAGAATGATGATTGTGCGATAAAAATATTTACGTTTATAGTAAAAATGCAAATGTCTTCCAAGAAGCTTTTTCAAAAACGGAGAGCGAGATATTTCAAAAACTACTGCACCAATTTTTCTGAAATTGTGGGGGCTTATATTTCATATAAAAATCTATTGCATGACAGAGGGATTTTTTTCTATTATATAGTTTCGATTTTATCAACGAAACACGGCCATTAGTGATAACCATGAAGCCATTTTTCGTTGATATAATCGAACTATGCATTGAAAAAAATTTCATCTGTAATTCAGTGGATTTTTAGAGAGGTTTTAAGATAGGTGCAGTAGTTTTTGAGATATCTTGCTCACCGTTTTTAAAAAGGCTTCTTGGATGTCGTGTTTTTATTATAAACGCAAATATTTGTCTACTAAAAAAATTTCCAAACGTTCATTAAATGTTGCTCTTTCAATTGCAAAAAGTTCTGTAAAAATATATGCTTCCGCGTTTTCAAAAAAAATTCACAAACATTCGCCATTTTTCGGCCTCCCGACTTAATGCTTATATTTATCACTTTTCGCGGAGTTCCCACCTAGAAATAGCTGCTAATAAACGAAAGAAAGCAATCCCGTAATCAGGATTATTCGCTTCACAGGATTAGACGCCAACAAGCAGAGCAATCGCCTTTAGCGTCTGCATATCCCCGGTGATTCTACAAGATCAAAACAATGTCCTCTGACTGAGGTCTGGGAACGTGGCGATGATGGAATCGCTGTCGCGACGGAGCCAGCGTGAAAGGACGCAGATTCGGATTATTGTCTAAAGCGACTCTCCTTTTGGAGTGGATGCCATTCAGCCGGATAAAGCCGGACCGGAAACGACAGCGGCGTGGGTGGGGTCGCGATGGTCGAATAATGGACCAGCCATCTCCTTTGAAGTCCCCTTCAGAGTTTTGGCGTTAATTGATGCGAGTCCGTAGTTCGAAAGATCACCCAGCACTTCCAGCCAGCTTCCTCGCTCTCTCTCGACGACCCTTCTACCTCCACCCTTCGCCCTCCCCCTAACGAGAGCAGATTACGTCGAAGGTTACAGATCCACCCTCGCCCCTCTTCCGTGCTTCTTCGAGTTGTCTTCATCGGACCATCCCTGTCGAACATTCCCGTGAATTTTCCCCGCCCGTAATTAGAAGATCGCTGCGAACAGGTTTCCCCTTAGTCTTGGCGAATCCGCTGGAATGTTCAAATAGCGGCGAGAAAAAGAGACGTTTTTCGCGCTACTCTTATCGTCGCGGACAGAACTATTTGCGGTTCAGCGAGGGGAATTCTACTGTTCTTGGCCTCGACAGGAGTTCCACGGCTTCCGAGCGGAAAAGGGTTCGCTTGCTAGTTGATTATCAGCCTTTTCGAAACTTTTTGGCCGAAACTAATTCACTCGGTTTCCGCGGCAAACTTTCCGCCGAGTGGTAGAATTCAATTGGCTTAATTAAACGCCGTCTGATCCGAATTTTTCTGCCCCGAAAACCTTGGGGGGGCTTTTATTGAAATTACGTCGGACGATGGGCTTTATTTGGAGCAGGAGCGAAGCTACCGTTGTTCCGCGGATTTGACAGTTATAGGTCTTGTTTAGTAGCGTTCGTCCTACCGGTTCGATGAACGTGCTTCCGTTCCCCAGCGTCCAACGAAATCGCTTATATTTTTAGCTTCCGATAAGAGGATTTCGTTATATCCGAATCCACGTAAATTCAGAAGAATGCCCGGTGCTCGCGGTTTTCATTCGGCACAACGTTGCGTGAAATTATTGCGGACCAGCGTCATTATACACCCCCGGCAACGTTGTTACTCCGTTGATCTGGAATACGCGATCGCGGCACGAAAATTTTCCCACGGAACGATTCCGTTTTGCAAGCGATAATAAACATTCATATTTAAATATTACCCATTAACCGTTCGCTTTCCCATTACTCGCTTTGAATCTGTCGAATAAAAACGTTACGAACCAACCGTCGGTTATTCGAAACTGTAACCAAATGAAAGGTACGTGTGAGCCTGTTACGTGTTTATCCGGCATTTATTTACCACGGGAAAACAAATTTTCGATGCCACTTTATACATTCTTTTATTGCCCCGTTGGAATCAAACAAATCGCATTATTGTTACATATCATGTTTGGAGATAACGTAGATGCAACTGCATGTTGGGTAGAACGCTTCCTCATTCTTTTCCCCTAAATTTGCGAGACATTCGGCGCGCCGTTTTAAGGGAAACAATTTTCAATTCCGAACGGGCATCTTTCGCGGGAACAGAGGGAAAAGGAGTCGCTGTAAAACTTGCGTGATCGAGTTTCATCGATTCCGCGTGCAAAGTGTCGAGGAGATAGAGCTTATGAGTACCTTCGCGTGTTACCCGAGAAGCCGTTCCGCGGATCAGGCGCCCACGCTTCGATACTTCGGAATAACTTAAGCCGCGTAACTGGATCTCGAAACCGTTCTTTGAAGCGCGGCCGTGGAAGAACGTCGTCGGCGGTTCTCCTTCGGCTCGATAATGATAACCTTGGGGGGAGATCGAGATTCCAGACGACGTCTCCGCTTCAGGAAGGCGAGAGAGACTCGGTCTCGACGGATCGACTTTCTGGTATGCCGTGTAAGTCGGTTGACACCGTAATCGATATATTTTATGACACCTTGTTTACTGGTCGCGACCGTGCGCCCCCGTGATGCAAATGGGATGCACGGTGTGTTGGCCAGTCACCTTCAACTTGCAGTTTCTCACGTTCAGTGTTTGGCACGTTGGCGAGGGTGGAAGTTATTATCGTTTGGGGTGACAGTGAAAAGTATTAATGCTTCCGTTCTCACGTGGGGACGTTGGTGTACTGATATCGATGTTAGAAGTTTTTTATTATTGGGGGTAGTTGGTTATAATATTTCAAGCTCTACTAGCAGTGTCATCTAAAGTTTCCAAGTTTGTTTCCAACTTTGTCGACTAAAGTTTGTCGAGCCGAAAATAGGTGACTATTTGTGAATTTTTTGTACAAAAAACGGTCCGACAAATTAATTTGAGGTTTGGCAGGCTGTCTTATTGTATCTTGAACTATTGTTCTGAATTTTTACGTGACAGTGAAAAAAATATATGGCAGATACAGAGAGAGAGCGTTGATAAATAATCGGGTGGTCCTGGCGTTGACAAAAAATGCTGTAAGGGTTATCCGAAACACAAAAAGGAAAAGAGATTCGTAATCTATATGAATATGGCTGTCGATGGTAGTAGATTTATTGCCGTATCTCTTACTGTTCTCTTTTTATTTAAAGAAGTTTTCCCGATGTTGGGGCAAAACCTTTCTCAGACTCAAATCAGAGCGTTTCATCTTCTTCAAAAGGCTGCCATTTTAAAATTTTTATATTTTTCTTAATGCATCTACTACCACCGATAGCCACATTCATATAGATTAAGAATCTCTTTTCTTTTTTATGTTTCGGATAACCCTTGCAGTACTTTTCGTCAACGCCAGACCGAATTAATTTGTCGAACGGTTTTTGTACAAAAATTCATAAAGAATTACCTATTTTGCGGCTCAACAAGACGGGATACCCCCTTAATACATCCTAATATATCTGTAAGAGATACTTGAGCATGTTCGAGAAGAGTATAATAGACGCACTGACTTACAATTTAAACAATCCTTCATTTACCCTCAACTCTCTCTCAGGGAAATCTGGTAACAATCTAATCTAACGTTGAGAAGCTTCTCGGGGAAGCAGTTAACCCAGATCCATTCCCATAGTGCAGTGGCATAAAACGCGAGGGACTGCGTAAATTAGAGGGCTAGGGCGAAGGGCATTTTGGCCGTGGCCGTTTCTACCCACGCATATTTAATGCCTTGTCCCTGGTCGCCAAGGTATTCCTAAATTCCGTCGCCCGGGCGCCACTTATCTCTGATTTTGTAGTCTCCATTGTGCCAGGGGGCCGGCTGTCGTCGTGCATATTCGTTCACCAGGCACGTAGGCAAAATTTAGTTTTGGACACGTCTCGTGTAACGAGTGGTGTTACGAGGGACAACCACGTTTAACTATCCTTCTCCGTTCCATCGTACACCGCGAGGCCTTGGAGACTTTCGTAATCTCCTGGTGCACGAACAACCACCCTATCGCGATTGGAACACGTTAAATCTACGTCTTATTGCCCACCTGGGATCGCCGAAACAAATGCGCGATACTACGTTTAGTTAAGGGTGACGCAGTTTCTGAATTCAATCGCAGAGAGGTTTCACTTTTCGTGGAACTTCAGGGAGCATTATGTAAGGCAAGATTACAAGGGAAATTTATGGGTAAAGGGCAGAGGTTGGGCGAAGTCAGTGAAATAATTAATTTACGGGGTGTTTTATAAAGATGGAGGGAAGAAAGTTAGAGAACAGTTCCGCTTTAATTTATGATTTGTATTCTCTTTGGGTGAAAGAAGCTTGTTTGGAAGGAAGCAGTAGGTTTGTGTAACTTGCTACTAGTTGTTATTCGTCTACCAGGAACGTTTGTAACGACACGTTGTTGTTATCGATATAGAAGTCGTAGTTTGAGTAATGTAACAAGTGAAGTCAAGGGAAATAAAGTACATTACGATTAGACTTCAGGGACGTATTCTACCATTACGTGCTAAATTTATTTAAAGTCATAAAAGCAGAATGATTTAACTTCACTTTTGATACTCGAGACAATGCGAAAAGTGATAATACGTGTTTTAAATCTGTTTAAACATATTAGAACCTGTGTTTGCTCGCGTTTCGCGTATGCTAGTGCATGTGCAACCTGCATCGGAAATAGGAATCCCAGATTTCAGCCGCCTACATTCCGAGCACGAAGTACAATACCTATGGTAGATGATTTTGATACTTTTCAGAATTTTAAATTTACATATTTCCGGTTGTTCTATAATTTTCGAACACCATTATACTGTATGTACAATATTCAAAGTGTCTACAGAAATATTGCCTATCTTGGCAATATTTATTTTTTCCTTTATTCATATATTTCCTGTACACATACAGGGAAACCCTTTGGTGCATAGAGAATAGAGAAAACCAGTAGAGAAATAATATATAAAAGTAGAAACAGAAAAATGAACAAAATAAAGGAAAAAAGAAATAGTGCCAAGATAGGAAACACGCAAAAAGGAATAAAATACAATGAAAGTAAATAGAAGTTAACGAGAATTATTAACCTCCTTCCTCACTGATTGTGAGTGCTTGAAAGAGTATAGTGAGTGGCGGAAGAAATCAACTAAACGCGCAACAGAATTAGGAGGTCTACATAGCCTATCAACACAGTTGCTTATGCCAAAGGTAGCAGACTATTTCGGTAAATCTTTTATCCTGCAATTTTTTACTTTTCACCAAATTTGTACCTTTACTTGAAGAAACTAAGATTAAAAAAGCTTCCTCGACGCACATTCACCGAAACTGATCACCGTATGCGCGTTCAATTAACATTCGTTAATTGCTTCTAAACGCGAGTCATTGCTAAAACGAAAAAAAAAAAAAAAAAAAAAAAAAAAAGTTCGTGGCTTGTGTCGCAAGGGCAGCGAGAGGGTGGTTAGACGGGAGCGGGTGGAGAAGAAACGGGAGAGCGTGTTATGCTCGACGGGACCGAAAACCTTCGTGTCTGTCGTGTGTTTCGGAGCGAAAATATTCCGGCGGGGGTGGAAGTGCGCGATTCCGCGGCGACGTCCGCGTCTCCGTGCTCCTGGGGCAAAAAATTTCGAAAGCCCTCGAGCTGCTTCGCCGTCCTCGCTTTTACCCGGGCGAAGGAGAGTCTGCTTCATCATCCTGGGTTAGCAGCTGAGATCCCCTCGTGCTCTTAAGCCGGGCAAATCCTGCTCGGCCGTGGCGCAATAGCAGTGCAAACAGTTACGTTGCCAGGTCTGAGATTTTTTCCTCACGCCGCCAGGCCCCCCGGCCGCCCTCCCCCAGCGAATACCCCGTCGCGGGGAACCATTCGATTTGCCAGCCGTGTTAACGAGACTCTGGTTTTTCTGCGTGCCTCCCGTCCCCGGGGGTATCCAGCTTCGATTACATTCACCGGAAGGCTCGTCTTCGTCCAGGGGCACTTAGCGCTCGCACATCCGCCGATCCACCACTATTTGCTCGCTCGTTAACACATTTTCGACTGTATCCGCACCCCCTCGGCCTCACCCAGCCAGCCGCAGCGCTCCGTTCCCTGAAATTCTCCACCAAGAAATCGACGTTAATTAAGGCGTCCCAATTCTACGGGTGCTAACGACGCTCGCCGATAAACTCGGCCGACCAAGAAAGTCGGGATCTACTTGGAACAGGGCTCCGTGAATGGAATATGTACATTAGTAGTCTCTGCACCCTCTTCCCGACAGATTTCAGCGGTGCCTTTTTAAACGTTCCATTATGTTCTTTCGCCAGGCACCTCGTTCGGCAGACATTCGCCTTTTTGATTCTCTGTTGCTAAATTAGTTCGCCCGAGAGGAAGAAGTCCTTCCCTAATTTAGTATCCGCGATGCAATGATAATCGGAGATTTTCAAACGATTTCTACACGAATCCGCTCGTTTCCCTCAATTTCTTCATAGATTTCACACTCCGCGCAACCCTTTACGCTTTCTGATTCCGCCCATTTCGAATTGGATTTAATCCCCGTCGCGTCGCGAGTGTTCGAGAGCCGTCCAAGAGAACGTATTACCCGCCTCGCCCAGACGCAACAGCTCGCCAGACACTCGCGCTTAACGACGAGCGAAATGGACCAAAGAAAATCCTGTTCATCCGCCCCGGTGCCACCCCCGCCGGGTGAAACTCATTTGTCGTCGACGGTCTGAGAGCGGGCACGAGTTTCCACGACTGCTCGAGCAGTCGATCGGCCCCCGACGTCGCAATCGTCGTGCTTGTCAATTTTTTCGTTCCGCAATTAAACGCGGCCTGCCACCCCTTCCACCTCTCCGGGGGCCATCGACGGTGTTCGATCCCGCGCCGCGACTAAAACCCATCTCTGTCGGCTCGGCCGGGGCTGTCGATTTATATTCGAGGGTCGTCGTAATCGCGCAAAGTACGGAACACGAATCAATTCCCTGGCCTGGAGGGTCGCAAGGTGGCGGCTGGCTGCGGATGACGGCGCGAGGGGGGGTGGCTGTCGGAGGGAGGCTGCCGCGCGGTTCTCGTACGAGAAACTTTCCGGGAGTTCGGTTAAAGTAGCCGATCCGTTCACTCTCTCTTCTCCCTCCTCTCTCTCTTCCCACCCCTCTTTGCCCAGCCCTTTCGAAACTGATCGCAAAAATCGGCTTTCGACCCGCGGATAGAGTCGAACGGATCCTGGGGTTGCTTTCGAAACTTTCCTTGATAATTGATTGTTTTGCCAGTGGAGTGGCTCTTTCAGCGGCCCTTCGCTTGGCTAGCATCTTCTCCTCCCTTACTGCGTGCCGCCCGCGCACGTACTGCTAACGTCGGAGTTCCCAAATCGCAGTTCGAGCAGCCTCTTCGTGTAGCTTCTTCGTCGTTTCCTCGTTTTCTGGATACTTTTTGGTAATTCTGTGGGGCAATGGATGGCTGAGACTTGCACTCCAGTGTATCGTCAGTTACATGTTTTGTCGAGGAACTGGCGACGATGAAGTGCAGCGAGTGTGGGTTAGGGTGGAACGAAATATAGGGGCAAAATATTTTTCTATCATTCATGACTGCTAATAGTGGGCAAAAGTTGCCTTTTATAAAGTTATTTAAGCTGTGAAAGTTTGATCTTGATCAACAAATTTCTCGAGGTGCTGCAAGCCATTCAAAAGTCACACAATCAGTAAATATGAATTTTCGAATGGCTTGCGGCACTTCAAAAAATTTGTTGATCAAGATCAAACATTCAGTCATGAATAATAAAGAAATAGTTTGCCCCTATATTTCGTTCCCACCCTAGTGTGGATAGGAAAGGGAATAGCAGACTTCCTGTTGTCGTCCGACACTGTATTTACGAGAAATATCAGAGGTAGCTGCGAATGACTTCAGTTGCCATGTTGTGGGCGGACTTGTCTAACAGATAGAATTATTTGTCTGGGATGATATTCCTTAAGAACTAAACCATGGTAGTAATAATCATACAGCTTTGTTACTTATTATTATTATTACTTAATAAATGTACAAAGAAAATAACCAGTAATACATTAAAGCAGATCGGAGTAAAAGGGGAGCTTAACCTAACTTATCTTCCTAACCTAACCTAACATTCTTCAGTAGTTACCAGTTGTGTAAACCCCGAAACGATACGCTGCTCGTCTCTCAACTGGTTGCCGGTGGACGTTAAAATACGTTAAAGTGGTTACGGTGAGCCACGCCGATAAGCCAATTTGAATTAGGTTATCGTGTTTAATCTACGTGTGTAGGTGCATAGGAACTAGGGAAACGAGAGGGGGATAAAGGGTCTCGAGCTTGGAAAAATCCATTAACGTGTTTGCCTTATCTGCGGGAGGTACTAAAAGCTCTGGCGAGATTTATTCTAAATTCGATGGGCCGTTTAACATTCGCCGTTTCATGCGCGGTTTGCTTGTTTCCAGGGTTGATCCTTTTTTCCGCGCTTGCGTTTCAACCGAAAGCTTCCAAAAATATGTGTACCGCCGATGGAGAAACATTTGGAATATCTACCTTTGTCGCCGGGGGTGGCAAACAAAGTGACCAGATATGCATGCAAATATCCGTCGGTACAGAGACACGGTAGATTTTGAAAGTGAAATTATTTTGCCCATGAAATTGAACGTTGGAACAGCGATCAAATAATGTATCGGGCGTATGAAAATATTAAAATCCAACCTCTGATGAAATTCCACGAAAAATCGGGCAGGTATTTTTAACGGGATCGTTTGTGTTTGCTTTTAATCATTTTTACTGTTAAATCGATATCTCTTCTCAACATTCTGCCATGTGAATAACATCTACAATGTGAATAACAGTATCGTTGGTTAATGAAATTGAAAAACTCTTTCACGTAACTTGTCCCATCGAGGGCACAATATGTATATTGTTGCAGTGATTCCATGCGGGGCTGAATTTTTCATAGAAGTATGCGTAGATATTTCGATGAGTTCGCGTGAATAACCAGCTGCAAACTAGACGCGAACGATTAAAGTTGCAACTTTGAATCGAACACCAGTTCGATACGCCATCGAATCCATTAGATTTGGTAACTGGTCCGTTCCTGCACGTTTATCAATAAAGAGCACCTGTTATTTTCCCTCGAATTTGCGCCCACACTTTCCCCTTTCTTCAGTTGGGATACCTCAGTATTCCAAGATAACGCGGAAATAAATGGCATTTTCTCATTGACACACCAAGTAGGTAATCGATTTGCTATTTGATGGTACTTCTTCTCGTAAACTTTTTTCCAAATTGAGTTCCACTGTTTCACAACAGTGACTTATGGATCACTTCTTCTTTATTCACCATATTCTATGTTTATAATCCTCGTGTTTCGTGGCTCGCAACACCCCGAGGGGATTCTGCATCAAGAATTATCCAGCAAGAGAGTTTCATTTTTATCTCCTGCCACGGGTTTGCCAGGCTTGGTTGTCCTCTCTTTTGACGATCGCGGAAAAATAACCACCCATTCAGATCGCGCGCACTCGTTGGGGGTAGAGAACAAAACGGGGTGAATGCCGATAATACCGTTATCAGGGGGTGGCCGTGTGTGTCAGTTCGGTAATGAGCCGAGCCAAAGTCAATCATCGTGCTGTGAATAGCACGTTTGCAACACCACCGATAACGATTTCGACAATTTTCGGGCGGTTATCTCTGTTGCCATCCCGCGGCATCGAGCCACCGTAAATTTTCTATAAGAGTTTGGAAACGTTACGGTGGACCTCGCGCGGATATCGAACGTTCTCGTGGGTCACTGCTCACGAACACTGATACTGAAATATTATTTACTACCGAGAAATAATTACGAAAATTCGTTCTGTTTCTTTAAATACATAGAAGTGAGCACTAGGGTGGCTCTTATTTGCGAATTTCGGTCCCAAATTTTCAGGAAACATTCATGACATATCAAACACCGGAAATTAGAAATTTTGTTTTATCTCTTTCGCATATTTCGGTATATGCCCCCCTTAAATGTTTAAAAAATATTCCTCGAAAATAAAAATTCCATTTTATTGTTCGTCTTCATAAATAAAAAGTGTTCTAGAACCATTTAAACTTTCAAAATTTGAGTGAAAAAAGTTTTTATTAGTTTCTCGGAGTTTTTTCGAAAACCGTTTGTCGCACGAGAAAAAGAAATACAACATAAAAGAGGCTCCTTGTCCGAATCTACAACTTTTGTTTGACATATTTTTTTATTTAATCAATAACTTGGAGGATATTATATAAAATCGACTTCGCGAGCTGGTAAATAATGATTTAAATGTTTAAGGGCCCAGGGGCACCCTTTCCCGTCATCCGATCGAGTTCAAACTTTACACGTATTTTTTTATAATTATTTGGAACTATTCTGGAGGGTGCCCCGAAGAAAATATTTACCAAGAGTAAATGAGAGCCACCCCAGTGGGCGCATATCAAAATCGAAATATCTTCAATAAGCGCAAACCATGCTATTTTCTATCGAGGCGAAGCTTCCATCTGTACCACGACACTTTCGTTCCCATTTACCTTTTTCTTGCCACTTCTACCCGAGGGGAGAAGCATCTCGTGGCACACGCCTCGCAGAGAGGGCAGCAGAAAGCTGCGCGAGAAAACGAGGAGGAAAATAGCGGGGCCGGGCGGGGAACGCGTCCCTTGGTCCGTGGAACGAAAGCAGAAAATAACAGAGCGAACAATTTGAGAGATTACAGAGGCCCGTGTGCTGGTTTCCAATCGGTTGAACTCGGACGGCGAGCCGCATACCGCAGCCTGCCTCCCTTTCAGCCTTCCCGGGGCGGCCTTTTTCCCTTCGACGCCCCGCGTCGGGCCAGAGCCGACGTCTCCCGCGCCGTTTTGCATTTTGTGTTCTGCATTTTGCGTTTTGCCACGCGCGCACCTCCGACAAATTTAGCGTAAATAATGCGAGCATTCGCCGCACTGCAGAGCCGGAACGCTCCGATGCTGGGGCGTACGTGCATACGTGACCGTGGCTGCACATGCATTTCAGCCCGCGCATGTGTATCCTATCGTTCGGAACTTTGGAGGAAAAAAAATCCACCGGCTGCACTGGCCAACCCAATTTAAGCTCGGCTCTTTCTGTTGCGATTGTTCGAGCAGTCGACGAACCCCTTTTTCCTGAACGTCCACGTTCGACTTCGCCGCGGCCTACATTTCTATAACCATCTGCGTATCCGTTCGCGAAGCAAATCTAAACTAATGAACACGAATTAATGAATCTACAAACTTTGCATTGTCTTCGTAAAGCCATCCACTCCGATTTAAGAGGGCAGACTTGAAGAACTAGGAGTAAGAATTGGAAATTCTTGGGACTTGAGCATTGAACTTGAAGGTCTGTACTTGAGATCGCCGAGTATGCGCGCACGTGATAGTCTGTGCGCAGGGACGGCGCGCGATTCTGTACTGCACGTGATACGGTGAGATGTACAATCCACGGGCTTTCACGTCGTGTCGCGTGTACACGGAGATCCTGCAAGGTGCTTGGAAGCTTGGCCTCCCTTCCTCGTGTTCCTAGCTCGCCCTGCGACCGGTTATAGATTCGCGTGCGCACACGTGACTGCACTTGCACGCACGTGCACGCGACGCTTCGGCTCACGGGCTCTGACGTACGAGGATTCCAGGATGATCCGTCTTGATTTAGAAGCAGACTACGCGCCGCGCCGCCTCTCTCATCCTCTCTCTCTCTCTCTCTCTCTCTCTCTCTCTCTCTCTCTCTCTCTCTCTCTCTCTCTCTCTCTCCTCCGCCGGCGCAGAGATACCGACTATCCGGATTGAATGCCGGTTACGGAATTAATTCGAGCCGCGTCTGTTTGATTGCGATTCGATTGGATCCGCTCTAACCCGAAAGATTACCGCTGCCTGTTTGGCGGCCAATATTATTGGCTCGCGGGTGCCTCCGCCGTGGGGAATATGCTGTTCATTAGCCTGGAAGATGGCCTTTCCTAATCTCCGCGTAAACTCGGATCAGTCTTGTAGTCTTGCATACCAAGTTCGTCTCCAGATTTACCAAGGACTCTGCGCGAACACGCTTGTACTCGGCAACTTCCACCGAACGATTAACATTCCCAGCGAGTTCCTCGCGAGGCACAAGCAAGTAACCAAAGAGGGCGAACTTTCGTCGGTAACGGGAGAAGCAGCGCCGCGCTGCTGGAGAGAGAATAAACGTCAGGACCGCGGGTTCACGATTCAACGGCGTTCGCGGCAACGGCGAGAGAGTTCCGTCAACATTTCTGGCAGCAAGTCGGTTGCGAGATTTCCATCTGTCACGAAAGGATGCCGGGCTAAGAGGCGCCGCGACGCGAGGGGGTGGAAGGGACCGGAGGGCGAGAAAACGTTTTCAAACATCCGGCGTGTAGCCCCGCGTCGCCGACGCGAAGTGAGACGCCTCAGACGTTGACGGTGGATGGCCGTCGACGTGGAAGCCCGTCTGAGTCCTGCGGGAAGGCGCGAGGAAGCGCGAGAGGCTAGGGTGGAAACGGGGCGGTGAGAAAGCAGCGCGAAAGACAGAAGCAGACGGGGGAGAGGTGAGCCCCGCGAGAAGAAGCCACGTCGGCCGCGAGGTAGTTTATTTTCGACACTGATTCGAGGCGAACGCTCGGAAATTTGACATTCCCGGCCAACTTTCCTCCGCGTCGGCGGCTTACCCTGCACGCTTCCGGCGTGGATGCCCGCTGGGAACGTGATGCCCTCGGGATATCCCCTGTTCTCGGGGAGGCCACAGCGCGGTCAAATCTTGGAATACATAAGCGGGTCGGGAATGAATTTTCGAAAGTCACCGACTGTCGCGGCGATTTCGCGTGTCTTCGTGGATTCGCGGCTGAGGACGTGCTGCTTTAGATTCCGGGGGGAATTATCGCGGTGTGCCGTAGGAGAAAATGATTGGAGGAAAAGTGTTTGTTTCTTTGTAGAGCTTTTGTTGTTGATATGTAATAAGTTTTTCGAGACTCAGAAAAAGAGTATAGTCTTTTTATAATTTTTTTTTTAAAGAGTTACATACACCTAGAATGGTCCAAACGATCGATTTTTCCAATGAGGAATTCGCAGAAGCTACAACATCAAAGGAAAGTCATTCTATGGCCTCGGAATCGACGACTTTCTGTAAATTAATAAACAATTATTTCACTTTAACCTGTACTTTGAAAGTTTGAACTTTGAACGCTGTTTTCTCGAAACTACGTTTTTCAAATCAGGACTAATGATATTTCAAAAACTACTGTAACGATTTGGATGAAACTTGGTACGATTATTTCTTACATTAATATCTAGTCTCTGACATACGGATTTTTTCTAATAGCCACAGTTTGGTTTTAATCATTAAAGAACTGATGAAATTTTTCTGAGAAATTGCATTACGGGGTTGAATTGAAGTAGAAACACTCATATTTTTCTTAAACATGAAAATTTAAAAAATAGCATATGATAAAGACTACTTAATTTCTTTTACGTACTATAAGGGACATTTTTCTTTTTTTTCTTTTGGATGACACCCAGAGGAAATATTTTTGGCACTGCAGACTCCTTACGTGACGACCCTGTTTTGTTCAACAGCAGCTATACAGCGAACAAGACAAATTGTAGTCATTTTCTTTCTTGGAAAATGTTCTGTAAATTATAAGCTTTGAAGTGCGTATTACGAGTTTTGATTAACGAGATTACTTGTAGGTAAACAAATCTTTTCATGATCCTAGGTATATGTAACCCCTTAAGCAATGTTGCAAAGGAAATGAACCTGCGTCACATGAATATGGGAGTCGCAATGAATCCCAGTGAATCTATCTATACCTCGAGTTCCGGCTACACTTTAACATCCCATAGGAAAGAGACCTCTTGACCCGGCGCATCTTTATTAACGCACGATCCCGATTTATTTCTGGATCGATTAATCCTTCCACGGTGTGCGCGCGTAGAGAAAGAAAACGAAAGCTTCGCGGAAGTCTGTCGTACGAGGTACATTTATAACGGCCTCCACAGCCAGTCGCATTAGATCTCGTCGTTTTACGCTATTACTTACGCGGAAACAGTGAATGGAATCGTGAATAGAATCGTTTCGAGCGAAGAGGCATCGAAGAACTTGCCACCGCAGCCAATTGAATACCCCATCCAATTACTCTCGAAAGTACATCACCTAACACTACATTTCACGTCCCGCATCCGCCGTTTCGGAAACGCTATCTCATCGCGAATTACTTATTCCCAAGGAACAGGATTCTTAATGAGCATACCTACCTCGCTTGCAAACTTGTCTCGTCGCATTCACTCCGATATCTCTATTTAGAAGCAAACTTCCCTCCCGGATCGCCATAGCGCGACGCGATGCTAATTGCTCCTAGACACAGCGAGCTACCCTCGACCAAGTGGCACGGAACTCCATCCCGCGGCGCCGAGAAATTAAACCAAATTTGATTCTTCGCGGGGCCGCGTCGCGCCTCTAAAATCGCGTAAAAAAATCGCGTAAACTCGCGTTTCTAAAATTTCTATCGGGTCGCGTTGAAACGCCCGTTCAGGCGAATCATTGCCGCGACTGAAGCCAGCCTTTTCACGCCGCGGAACGCCCGTGGTCCAGAGTGCCGCGAAACATTGTCCAACGCAACGGAGGGCGAACATCGCGCCAGGTATCATTGTCCCTTCTAGGTTCGGCTGTGGTGGTTGGTGTTCGTGGCGCGATTTCAACGCGGGTCGTCACGCACCCGTTAAAAGAGATAGCGTGCTCGACACGCGAGCCCCTAACGTGGTCGAAGGGATGGAGGGTATCAGGCGAACGATACGAGAGGGTGTCATTGTTTTTACTCGCTGATAAGGGCCTGGTTTAATGGCCTGTGGAGTTTTCGCGATCTGTCAACGCATTTCGCATTGACACCCTCCGGGTAACGCACACTTTTCCCTAGCGGTGCACTCTGATTCGGCTTTATCGTGAGTCCTAAATAAATTTTGCTCGATCTGGAAGTATCATTTGTGCGATGTCCAATAATGATGGGGTAAATATAATTGATGTATCGTTTGCACAGTCTTTAGGAACGTTCTTCCTTCGTTATTTCTGATGGTAGTGTACCCTAATTGCATTTTTGGTTGGCCAACAGTAGCCAACAGTTGGGAATTAGTTGGGACATAGTCAGGGCTGTAACCGGGTTGTTGGCCGCCCAGGTGCAAAAAGAATATTGCCACCCTTATTAATTGAATTACGTTGTGGTTCTCGTGAAATTAGGGCCGGGGGTTAAGTCATCAGTTTGCCGATTTCGATTTTGTTTAAATAATACAGGGCCTTGAATTTTTCGATTTTTACGTATTTTCGTGAGAATGGGTTGTACTTATGAATTTTTATCTGAAAAACCGGCGTTGGATAATTTAAAAAAAAAAGTTAAACGAGAAAAGAATTATAAGCAGCGGGAATTAATTATCGGTTACCTTCCGTAGTCGCAGAGTTGTCACGCCACTGTGTTAGTAATATTCTTTAGTCGCGAATCTGACGTACCTAGTCGGTTGCAGGCTATTGTGCCTGTTAAGCGATATCACGTCTGAGTAGCAGCTATCTGTCGCGGAAAGTACATTTCCGCGGCAATTCCGCGACTGTGATTAATTTGCATCCATGAATTTTGAAGCGAAATTTCCCCCGAAGATGAATAATGCAGAAGAATAGTCAACGGCATGGTAATCTGGAAACGAAAGATTACCCCGTCGCGGTAATCGTCGCGGGCAATCGGCAATTTCCGGCAAACGCTGCGCTAACTAATATGCAGCTAATTACTGTTGCAGCGCCCGGCGCAGCGTAATCTCTCAAATTGCTTCACGTGGCCTTCTGTTTCTTGCGTTTCTGTGTGTCGTAAAGTTAGGGGTAATTGCACGGCGGGGCTGGTATGCGGCGATAAATAGTAATCGATGTATAAAACATGCGAGCGGGCACATCTGAACACGCGTTACCCGCGAATATTCCCTCCTCCGTTATTAACACGCCGCTAAGTGGCTCTTTGCTAATTACCCTGTTGCTTATTATCTTTATTGCGCATCGACTTGGCCGATATCGAAATTTCGCGACACGCCTCTGTGCACGGCAGCTTCGATTACGCGCGCGGTATTCTGTTACGTCCAGAGTAACTCGATAAGGTGGAAATATTTATGGTCGCCGGGCCATTTCAAGGATTACGGCGATACATCGAGAACGGGTAATGGGTACGAATTTCGCGGGGCTCTTGTTGATAGTAAATGCTCGCTACGTCGGATATTCCGCATAACGGTGGGAACGAGTGCGATATATATATATATTCAACAATATCGATCGTTTCATTACATAAGTGACGCGATCAATTTCCACCTATACCGCGCGGGTAGCAATTGCATAGCTCGGCTCGGCGCAGTTCAAACGTAAGAGTAACTTCCCCTCGTTGCCCGTTTAACAAGAACGCGGCACACCGTCTCGGGGGTGAGACGGTGTTCCCTCAACTTCGACCCCTACTTTAACAAATTGCGAATCATCGATGAGTGGCGGTAGAGGGTAATAGATACCTCTTTTCATCACGCGTCTCTTCTTTCGCCCCGTCCCTCCGGACTCGAATGCTTACCCGCGGTAGTCGGTTCATTTGCTAGGGTAGTTTGGTAGTTTCGCAGTTTTCCTGGGAGGAGGAGGAAAGGGAGGCGGCTTCGGCGGGTGTGTTCTCGGCACCGTCGTCCATTCGTACCGGTGGAAAACGGCTTCGGAAACTCGAAACGCTGGACCGTGGCCAGGAATTTATCCCAGCCCCTTCCTCTTGGCCTCGTCCGTACTGCAGGTGGACCCAGCCCCCCCCGGTCCCCGTGTAAACGCCGTATTTATTGCCTCGTTCCCGATGTAAATGCGCGTGCCGTGGATTATTGGGGAACTGATCTTCCGATCTCGAGGATAATTCCCGGGTTGCAGGCGGCTCTGCGCACAAACGGGATCGTCACGCGAACCGATCGCCGGCGATCCTCCGAATTTCGGCCCGGCCGAGGGAGGCGGCCGGGGGCCAAATACGCGCCGCCAAGCGATCATGTAAACCTGCCGCACGAGCAATTGCGAGCGTCGCCTCCCCCGCAACGAGATAATATATCAATTGCGTCTCTGATATATGCGCGGGATCGGCGCCTATCCTCCACGCGAGTCATGCCTTCCAGCTTAGCAACGCTGGAATAGCTTGGCCGGGGAACCGATTGCCTTGCGGAACGTGGACGAATTGTCGCTGGACCGGAGCAGAACCGGCTAATCGGTTTACCCGGCTTCGCGAAACTTGCCTCGAATTGTGCAGCTGTAAATGCATTCGGACGTCCTCCTTTGTAGTCCCCCATCAATACCCGGTGTTTTCTAATTAAGAAACCGGAACGTGCTGGGTTCCCATAGACTTGGTGTCTAATGACTCTACTTCTGCTACTTCCAATTCCAATTGTATGCTTCGTCGCGTAGGATCTGGGCTATCTATCACAGAGCCTATCGGCGTAAGTGTACAGAAGCTTCTAGGTAGACTGATCGTTCAGTCCCGTTTCCTTCACACCGCGCCTTTAGGGATTCCTAGATGCGAGCCTACAAGCAGTCCCGGCTACGTGCACCGTCTGTCCGACCAGGGATCCCAGTCTACGATACCCCGCTGCTAATAGGTGTCTGCGGTTCGAGGGTCTTCCGTGGCCCTTGCAAGGATAATCAGGCCACAACAAGGCAGAACCCTCGAAATCGAGCCTCGCAACCGCGATATCCAAGCCGCCTCCGTCCGTGCGCAGTTGTTCAGCGGTCTCTCCGCCGGCCGTCGTCGTGAAACATTCACGCGATACGAGCTCGCCTTCTGCTTTGGCGTGCGTGTCGCGTGAGAGATGCGTTTTCCTCGCCGCGGTGTTTCACGGCCCCCGTGTTCCTACATCTCTCCCGAGCCTGGTAACAGAGCCCGCGGACGTGACGTTAACATGCCGCCGGATTGTCAGGGTGGTGGTCGCGGTTGGTAGCACTGAACTGGAGACCCGATGTCTGCGGTTAAGTCGAAGCCCTGGATATCAAGAATTCATGTCTGACCTACACAGCCCTCGCCGGGGCCGTGCTGCGTTCTTACCGTTCGCCCCGCGCCTCTCCCGCGATTAATAATCGCTTCGACGTCCCTTTTCGCTGTCGCCGGTCCGAATTGCGACACCCCTGTTCGCCTCCCTTGGCCCTTCCCGCGGATCCCCTCGGCCACGCACCCGAACGTCCGATGAAACTTTTATGCTCGCCGAGAGTTCGTCGCGGAGACGATACGGTACGGTCTTATGGGAAAATCGATCGACCCCCGCCGATCGGATAAGAACGCTTGAATTACGTCCTCTCCGCCTGGACGTCGAGGCTTTATTGAAATCTTTTTTAAAGGCCTGCCGTGATTGGAGAGATACGCCCGGCTAATGCTATTACACGCTCGCCCCGTATTTATGATTTCTTTCACGAGGTTTTTACGTCGGGAGGCGCGTGACACGGCTCTTTAAGCGCGACGAAGGTCGGGGATTCGAATGGGCTCGTTGTTCGGGTTGGTCATGTTTCGGGGATCGGGGAACGGAGGGTTTGTAGGTGGGAAGTTGGAGGTGTGTTAGGAGTTACGCTATGGTTAAAGTAGCTTCGCGGTGAAAGGGTGGTAGAATAAATATGAGGGGTGTTAATGACAATGCTTAGTCTCTGAACTGAGGATGATGAGTTCAGCGGTCGTTAAAAATGCCAGCGCAATGGGCGAAGCAAATTACTTAGTCGGGAAAGTTTCATAATTACGTCGGTACAGCAGGTGTAAATATAGCATCAGGTTGCATGTGGTGTTTGCCGTCGCAGAACCAGTTAACTTGCTTTTAATCATTCGCGAGTACACGTGCCGGCGACGCTTTTGGTAAAAGAAATTACTAGTTAACGAGGTAATTGAGGTGGCAGGTAGAGTTCTTGATGCGTTTCTCGCGGGGATGTGTGAAAAGCGAAATTAGGGAACGTGGAATTTTGGTTCATTCACGTGCATGCATGTGGGGTGGAAAAAGTATGTAGCTCATATAAGTTAATACAATTTATATATTACATTTAATATAGAAACGATCCAAGGATAAATTTGCACTGCAGTTTACACTGCAACGTTAGACGCGCTCACGGCGTGAACAATTGATCTACGTCTGATCGCATACTGGGCGTTCTACTTGTCCGTCTCGCCGGGCAAGGGAGAACTTTGCAGAAGGGAAAAAGGAATCTTTTCTACTCTTTCCTTATTAGGGTAAAGTAGCCGAATATGAGACCCATTTCTTAGAAACATAACTCTTGACTGAGAACACTTTTATTAAAATTCGATACACGTTTTAAAAGTAGAATATGTATTTTTTAGCAACCTATTGGAAAGCACTGTAACAAAAATTCGGTTTCTTCGTAATAAAATAAGAACGAAAGTCATTCGCATACGCAGATAAAAAAATGGGTTCCTAATATGAGACCCAGTTTGTTTTTTCCTGAAACTTATTTTTTCTTTCTTTTTTTATAAAGCCGGCATGTGAAATCTATTTCTTCACTGCCGCAGTCTTCGTGGGCCCACTACCGAAGTCTTCATGGGCCCACCACGCCCATCGTAACACTTTATACGTACACTTAACCCATTGTTCACCTAGCACATCTGAAGATTAAAGACCTGTGCAAAAGAAGCATTCTGTATCATAATTTTCTTTCTTAATCACTTTCATCGTTCAGAAGAATTTCTTTTTCACTATCATCAGTAGAACTTTCAAGGGTCTCATATTTGGAAACAATAACATGATAACTACTAAGTAGCTTCGAAGTTAAGTCTTCATCATTCAATGATGTACAACTAGTAAGTCTTAAACTGCATTGCAAGCACTATACAACAGTATTTGTGAAAATCATTTTACACTTACCACTTTAGAGGTATTTGTAAGTTAATCGAACCATTTCAAAAACTTTCTGCAACGTATTTCAGAAATATGTGCTTGCTCAAGACGCTCAATTGATTACAGTGCCACTGTGCGGACAAAACAACTAATACACGGTTAGTTAGTAAAGAAATAGCATCGCTATGACATTCAGAGTTCTCAAGATCAAGATCAACATCAAGAGTTCTGTAGCGGAGATCAGCTGTGGTCTCATATTAGTAGAGGTCGTCATATTCAGCTACTTTACCCTATTGTTTCGTCATATCTCTGATATAACCTATACGCTTCATCTAGACTTCATCTGTCTTTTAGAGAGTCAGAGAGAATATTACAACAGACGTTAACGCCAGTTCATTCGCAATATTCTATAAGTTCACGTAATGAAATATTCTCGAACAGGGGCTCGATAAGCAGCGTTCTTTTCGCGGTGGCGCGACACGGAAACTCAAAGTCTGAGGTGGAAGACAAAGCGATAGCGGTCCATGAAAATTACTTTCTCGTCTCGGGGAAATGGCTCGGGAGAAGTGTATATCGGCGAAAGAGTGCGAGCGGGCGATAAAAGGCGACGGCTTCTGGAACGAGTCGAGATCAATTTGCGATTTCGACCTCTCGTTTCGCGCTGAAACTCGGCCGAAGTCCCACCAATCTAGACCGTAAATAACGACCGGAAGTTCCCAACAGCGGAAGATCCCTTGGCAGGTCTACACTTTGTCAGAGACGGATGATGCGGCGCGTTTCGGTGCGATCGAATCGGCCGGTGATATACGACGGGCCCTGGGATAGCAATCGTTCTTGTTTCGAGACGATTCCGATATACGCGAATTACGAAATCGAGCAAGAAACGGGCGCGATCGGGAGACCCCGCGCCCGGCACGCTCGCGTTGCCGGAGAAACAACAGGCTGGACGTAATCGTTACGATCGATAGGGACGATCTACGCTCGAAACCGCGGCTCGTTGGCGATTCCTTTCTTCCGCTAGTTTCTTGCTGAACGTACGTGCGTAACATGGGCAACGAAATTACGCGATCGTGTTCCATTCGATCCGGATGAATTGAATCGATGTACGACAGTGGAATCTCGTTTGGAAAGGTGTTGAAACATTGTGCGATCGGGGAGTTCTCAGAATTACATCAGCTGAATAATTGCGGAGGGAGAATAAATTTCCATGAAAGTATGTGCAGTCGGGGCCCTCCGTAATCTCGCCTGACTCTTCCCCGTGGTTCTTTGATGTTGAACCTACTGTTACTGATATTTCAAACGGTACCCGCGGCGGCGTGCGCGTTCTTTCGGTTAATTTTAACACGATGTACGTAGCAGGATTATCAACGGGGTGTTCGGTTATAGTTAGCCGCGATTCTCATCTAAATTCTCGCCGGCTAATAAATTTCTGACCATACGCACAACTGTGTTTTCCCTTGGCATACTTACGACGCCAGATGCCGGCGTAATTTTCGCGACGCGAAACGGTTGTCAGCTGCAAATCTAGCTGGCGTTTACCGTGACTCTTGCGGACACCTGAGAAAAGGAGACTGCTTTCTATTGTCAGAACGTTATTTTGTAACTTCTCTGTGTCCACGTACGTTGACCACCGCAGTACGTACGCGTCTCTGGATCCTGCTGGATAAAATGGGCATTGTGTCTTGCCTAAAGCTTCAGTCTGCCGCTATTTAAAGCCCGAATGCCTTCTGGTTCCTCTAACTTTCACGCTGTAGACAGGGGTCCAAACGGACCCCAAGCTAATAAAAACGTAAATAAAAAGTTACCGAATGGAAACTTTGCCAGTATCTTTTAGGAATGCTACCTCTGATATTTTTCGCACAGAATTTAATAAAAATTTCATTGAAATCGCTGAATTTGAATTGCAGTAGTAGCCTTCAAAGGCACCTGAGCGCTTAACCGTGTACAGGGGTCCATATGTACCTCGATATTCCCCATACAAAAATCAATTTTTGTAAGCAGCTGCGTTAGTATTTTTCTACAGTATGTTTTGTATTTACATTCCTGGTGCCTAAAATATATGGTTTTTAGTCGTTTTTTGTAGTAAATTATGTAGGATCACGGAAAAAGGGGAAAGCCTCAGACGGGACTCGAAACCCGTGATCTCCAGATTCGTTGCGCGCTGGCCTTAGAAACTATTCTCTGTTGTGTTAATATTTGTATTTTAAATTAAATGATTTACTGTTTTGTACACTTGTCTTCTTAAAAATTAATAAAACTTCACAAATTCTTAAGCAGCTACAGTTTTTTTTCTGTACACTTGGGACTGAAAACGCGTGGGGTCCAATTAGACCCCTGTACACGGTTAACGTTAAACTATTAGTACACAGAGTGAAGGCTAAACCATACACAGAGTAATTCAGCAGTTTAAGATATGGAAATCCATAATTCATTAGAACTATTTTCTTTATATCGAAGCGCAGATTATCACTACTGTAGCGGTCTGTATACCAAGTTTCCAAAATATTATACCTTATGAAACTAATACAGTTAACAGTATTGATTATTAATGAACATTAGCTAATGTTGATTTTCTTTTCTGTTACAGGTAAGAAAGTTTCCAGTTTCGTATACTCAGAATGACGTTGGAGAGAGCATCATTATCGTGAGTCTGCGGCGATTAATTATAATTAGCAATGGAACATGCAACGCACTGATTTGTTAGAATAGTGTAATAGTGATGGTGGAGGAAGAGTAAAGACTAAAGCTCGTTTCGAAGTGTCACGTGGGCGTCGAGACGGCGATGGTGCGCGGCCCGACGATTACAGAACGCATCTCGGGGGTTGTTTTTCCACACAAAGGGGTGACTCGAGGGAAATCCGGCCTCCCGCGACGTCTATATGCACGCGAACCCGAGAATTCGTCGTTCTCGGCGGATTCTAGTTTTCCGCGTCAGCGCGTAGATGGCAGTACCGTACACTTTCGGATTTGAAAGCTGTTTGAAAGCTCTTCCTCCCTCCGCAATTGCGTGCTCCTTGCAGTGCATCAGACTGACACCAATCGCCTGACCTCCGCTTGCAGGGTCAACGCTAGGACTTTTTCCTCCATCAACGAAATCTTCCTCAATTTCTTCTTTCGTCTGACTCTTCCTCGGAAGCTCGACAGAATTCGCCGAAGTATAAACTAAATCGTTTCGTCACCCCCTAATCCAGAAAATGTGCAGCCCATGTCAACGTAAACGTTACAATTCAATTCGAACGATCGATGCTCGCAATGGCACCTATTCGAACCCCCGAGATTTAAAAATCCGGTACCCTGTGACTCTGCAGGCCGAACCTCCGAGAATTCGCCACCACAATTAGGCGCATCAAACGCAGCTCGTTTGCCATTCACGACTGCCTCGATTTCCGATTAGACCGCCAAAATTTCCATCGCCCGCGAATCATTTTCGAACGTCCTCGTCGGCGGGACACGCGGCAGAACCAGTCCCTTTATTTTTGCACACGCGTACTCGTGGATTCCGGGCAGACTCGACTAGGCAGACTCGCTATTTTCCCCTGTTCGTTTTTCGCCAGACGCGCGTCGTCGCGCGAGAACTCTGACCGTCGAAAATTCACAGCCGCTGACATCGGGGACAATTGTGTAACGAAATCGCGCGGGAACGGCGGCGAACAATGCGCGGCAATTAGGTCGACGATTACATTTAACGAATCGCTTCTCGTCCCTCCTTTCTATGATAATTCCCGTGACACGGAAACGCGGGAGTTTCTACGCTAAATGATACTTAGGGGAGAGCAACCGTCGAACGGAATTTCGCGAATATCCGTGAGGCCGGCAAAGTTTCGTAATGACTCAATTAGAGGACTCGGTGAGAGTCGATTTCGAGTTGACGAGCGGCATACTTCGGTTTCTTTAAATCTCCGGGATATATCGCCGTCCGGCTCGGTATGGTTTGGTAATCACGGGTCATTCACGCGATTTTTCAGCGTCTCGCTACGGGCGATAATTGAAATTCGGTGTTTGGCGAATTTTCGATGGCCACCTCGCGAGCGCGCCTCCCTTCGTACAATTGTCGCTCGCCCCCCCCCCCCGTTCGTGTCCATCCCTCTCGCCAATTGCCGGCATGTGCCGTCGCGTTTTATTGCCCGAATCCAATAATTAACAACACTCCATAATTAATTTGATTGAACTTCGTTTCGCCCGGTGGCCGGGTCGCATTGTCCTGTTTCAGTGATCGCTCGATGCGGTTTCGCTGGAAATTATATGTCAGAACACTGCACTGTCGGTGTACCTTTCCAATTACCCTCCTTGCTGGCGTCCGTTGGAAGCATCGCGAACATCGCACGGTAATTTCTCATTCCCCGAATTACGCAAATTTCATAATTCGCCCGCGAAGTAATACGAGCTCGCGCATCACCGTGCTTCAGCTGAAAATTTCTATCCTCCGCCGTGTAAATCCTTCGAGCTGTTGAATCTGCCACCGACCTTCGACGCCCGAGAAGCCTTTCCAAGGCGGCTTGGGCGATCGCCAAATAATTTCATTAATATCATTGATAATATCCGCAGCTCCGTAACGAAGCGCAGACTTGGATCGATTTTCTATTTGCGTTAGCGATGATTGCAGACAATTGTTCCGCCCGAATTGGCTCGATGATTTTTTGATGATTGCGCGGAATGACGTCGCGATTACGCGAAATTGCAACGATGCGAAGGCAACGATCAATACCAGCCAATTAATCGTTAATAAATAATCAATGGTGCACGGCTGGAGCCGGCCAGATTGTCGGTCCGTCCTTTGTTTCAAATATGGTGCCGCGACTGCGTACAGAATACACACGTGTCGGTGTATATCGAAATACAGCTCGGATATTAACGGCATTACCATATGGGATCGTATACGGAATTGCGAGATACTGAAACGAGCGCGATTTACATGATTGATTACGCCCAAGCTTTCGCGACTTACCGCTTTCCACGCGGATTTCTTCATCCTCTTCTGCTGTGAATTTATCATGCGTGGAGATTGAAAGGTTCTGCTCAAGTAGGCACATCTAAAATAAGTGAGAGAGAATGTCACTGGTTCGCTCGTTCGCTGAATATTTAATACTTTCGACATAAATTTTGTATTCATTGACACTTGCAAAGTATTTGAACAGCGATTCATGTGTAACGTCCGATAAATCTTGAATGTTTATTGCAAAGTGGTTTGGGCGTTGGCAGAAGTTACAGTCGAAGTCGTTACGTAATTTTGATTGGGACTTTTGAGCTACGGAGATTATTGTTTAACTCGCATGGTCCTTTAGATGTTCTGCTTACTTTTCGACGTTGGCGACGACTTAGCCGGAAGTTCGATCGATAGGTGCAACTCGATTCCCAGCGAGGTTACATTTGTTATCTATATGGAAATAGGTATCACGGTCCTAAGACGATTTTTGAAATCGAATTGTTCCCCCGTCGTGACTCTAATTTGATTTCTTGCGCAAAATTCGATTCCGCCGCGATGATGTACGTAGCATATTTCCTCGGCGTATAACCCACACGAGAATAAATCTCGATTCTACGCTTTAGCGGAATTCTGGCTTCGCTGTACGTTTCCTGTTGTTCGCCTTAAGCGTTTTCCTTGGAATAATCGCGAAAACCCCTTTCGCATTTTACGTCACTGAATAAGGAGATTCCGAAAAGCGTTTTTAAACCGATTTTCGATAATTCCTGGATATTGTCAGTGTTTTACTTATTTTATTGCACAAGAGGGCCAAAAGGTTATCGTGAAAAATGTGTCCCATATTTAGCACATTTTTTACCTATCCCTCTTTTCTTATTTCCTAAATTCCTCCCTCGATAAAGCACAGAAGTTAAATGATTATATGATGCCTTCTCATATTGTTCAAATTACTTTTCATATACAATCAAGAAACCATAAAGTCGAACCCCATTCAACCCTCCGTGGCCACACGGTGTGTATCGCACCCCATATTTCTGTAAATTTTTGGACCTTAATAATAAAATGTAAAAATTTGGAGAATGTCAACAAAAAATCGCTTTTATCCACAACTAATTTTTCAAATACAAATTTCAACATATCAAAATTACATTTCTAGAAAAAGGCTATTAGAACATAATTGTACGAGTATTACAAATGTAGAATTATGACTGAAAAGTTAAAAGATTCAAAAATACGAAAATGGTAACTCAAAAATGACGCTGCAGATTTCGTTTATTATTAAAAATAAACTAACCTCATAAGAAACAGACTGTGCAATTGACCGAATTGCCGCTAATATTGAATAATTAGAATTTGAAGACCATCCACCAATTATTAAAGGATACACCCCCATTCTTAAAGCTCTTATTAAATATAAAATTCCGAACTTTATCCGACACCCATTAAAAAGAAACGGATAAATTAATCAACCCGTTATAGATAACAATAAAATTAAAATTACTCTAAGATAATGTAGTGCACCCCATGTGACAAATTTGTGATTATAAGAAGGTGTCACTAAGGAGGGTCGACGAAGCACCGCAGTACAAACATCGACTTTTTTCACTTCCCCATTTTCACCCCTTTTTCCCCACGACTTTCCCTGTCCATCCACTTAATCGCCCTCCGCCTAAAGCGACACGAATCAAACAATTTCACACCGCGACCAAGAGCGGTCGCCCTCGAGCTTCATCGCGACACTTCTCGTCCGCGCTGCAAGATAAAGCTCCGTCTCGCGAAATTAATTCCTGCCGGCGGTTTAACGTAATTAACGCGGTCGGGAACGCGTCGAGCAGCCGCCGGTGATTCAAGCCGCGGTTGGGACAGGCCAACTTCTTCGTCCCAGCTGCCCTCCCGTCGCTCCATTTGCCCGCGAGACCGACCTTTTTCCCTCGCGTCGAAGCGTATCATCCTAGACGTCACGTCGCTCCTCGTGGGATTCGAAAAAGAGCACACGCCCACCCTGCCCCTTCTAACCCTCTGCAGCTTGTTCGCGGGTATTGCGTTCGCGTCGCGGTACGGCAAGTAAGAAAGAAATGCGGCTGTAACACGAGACGACGCGATCCAGTAATGCCGGTGCACCGTGTGTAATTTCAGATCGGCATTCGACCGCGATTTAATCGCTCTAACGTGTCGCCCCTGCTTCATCCAGCGTCGTTCTAGCGCCGGGGGCGTCGCGACGCCACGCTTAACAGCCATTAAAGCGATTTCCCGAATTCCTACGCTGCAGATGCGTCAATCCACTGGAATCACACCTTTCTACTGGTTCGATAATAACGTTACGTTATTATTCATTCGCATTCGCAACGTATCAATTGGCTAGCTTGTGTTGGAAAGAAAGCCTGACAAGGGGAGGACACCATGTGGTACACAGATTTTGATGAGCCTTGGCGCGATGGATCTACGTCGAAAATAAGTAAGTAGGTGTCCGAGCGTTTCAGCCAATAGGCCTTAATAATAGAGATATTTACATGAATATTATTAAAAATTTCATAGTGGTCGTTGGGTTTTAGTGGGTAAAAATCCCACACTATCCTGGTGCCCGCGGAAGATTCCTTTCTGGAGGTGTCGGGTGCCTTTTGAAGATGTCTCCACGTTAAAAAAAACTTTATAAATTTGTTTTTATAATTTCTTTTTATAAATTTTTATTTTAACTTGGGGAAATCTTCAAAAGGCACCTCGACTCCTTCAGAGGGGAATCCCCCGAGGAGGCCATGGTAGTGTGGGATTTCTACCCATTAAAACCCTACGGCCACTATGAAATTTGTAATAATTTCCATGTAAATATCTCTATTATTAAGGCCCATTGGCAGAAACTCTCGGACACCTCTTTACTTATTTTCGACATAGATCCATCGTGCCGAGGCTCATCAAAATCGGTGTCTATCGCATGGTGTGCTCCCCTTGTGAGTTGAGAGAGAGAGCTGGGATGTTACAAAGTTACCTAGCAAACGCGTTCGTCGTTCGAATCGAACAGGAGGTCGTTTAAACACCGACTGGTAAATGGCTTTTAGAAGGAAATGAAAATCAAACGAGTTCTCGCTTAACCGCTCGAACGAGGAAGCCAGTGTCAAAGGGCGGGCAGACGGGTGGAAAGGGCAGTCGGTGCATCGGTACTTACACGACTGTGAAAACTGATTTTCAAAAGGGCAATGATTTTTTCGCTTACATTTTTAACGGGCGCTCGAACGGAACATAGGTATCTATCCAAAGCTTTGGCGATAAAAACAGATTTGTTCTTCTCGTTTCTCGCGTCGATGCCCCTCCCGCATCTACACGATGCGCGAACATCCATTTCGAGGCGCGTTGAACATTTTAATTTCGCGCGATAACGAGAAGGAAACGAATGGAAACTCGCTTTGGGAAATTCATACCAACTGAACACAGTGCACGCTGCAGTTTTCCCCGTTTATCCCTTTAAATTCTCTTCGAACACACACACAGTTTAATGCACCCTAATCTCGCGGGAACTTTTAATAATTTGGAAGACGCTGGTTGCTTTCCTCTCAACACGTTCTTCTAATTCTCATAGCAGCACCCAGATATGTATGAACAGGGTGACCCTTATTTATACGCGTGGAAATTTGTTCTTGTATTTCTTTGCTCTCACCCCCTAATATGGTTCCATTTCATAAAAAAATAGTCCCTGAAAAAGTTTATTTTAATTGCACAACGTGAAAGGGTGCCGACCAGGCCTTAAAGTTTAGAATTCATCAGTGGTTTGAATTTGAAGAATTTCTCAAAAATGATCAGTCGTATCGAAATTTTGTTCAAATAATATTAAAAGAGCACTGAATTTTCTCAAGGCAAAGGGATGCCCATTCACCATTCAGCAAGTGAATACAGAGCACACAGAACTCCTGCCTATTTCAAAAGCAAAATACTAAGCTCTTATGTTCTAAAAAATATGTTGCGATCCTAAGACTCAGCTATTTTATGAGACAGCGTCTCGTGCTTAACGAGTAAGTGAGGAATACACTATCTGACAATTATTCAAATGAGTGGCTTTCCTCGTTTTGATAATAATATACATAAGAGGAAATCTCTTATTTTGTTTTAGTATGCTGCCGTGCTGAAACTTGAAAAAATATTAAAATAATGTAAAACAATTATTATTTTTAAGCTCATTTTTTGCTGATGCCTAATTAGGGTACAAGCTTCACACCACGAACAATGCAGATAAATTCGTTGAACCTCATTTCTCGCGGGTGGACTAAAGTATTGAAACTTAAATTTCTCAATAAACCTTTTTGCAAACCATCGCAAGAGTACACTGCGCATGTTCTGAAAATACTTCCAATTTCAATGTCAACCCCATAATAATACACCCCCGTTATGAATTTCAAATCATACAACACAATGTTGCATAAACCTGGAGCACTCGATTCGACCCACCCTGAGCTCTCGCACTAACGATAATCGAAGCCATTAAACATGTTCCCATGTACAGTACATTCCACATCACCTCAAGTTTCAATCTTCTCGCGAGGCAGCGAACTCGCAGCACTCTCCGACGGCGTGCAAAGAATTAACCACCGCCACCCGTTTCGCTCGCCCATCGGTTCACGATATCTCGTCGAGGGAGTCGAAGGAAAGGGGGTGGCGCGAAGAGCGTGGGACAGGTGGGCGCGGTTGGCGCGAGGAGTAAATCCTCGGCGACGAGGCGACAACGTGTTCACGTGGAAAGTAAAGGAAAGTGGTTTTCCGCGACGGTGGTACGAGCAACGGAAACGACGCCGTCTGGCCCTCCGCCGTTCGTAGTCGGTCGCTTAACCTGCCGGCTTAGCGCAGGAGTTCCGCAGGATAGATTGCTTTAATTTAAGTGGAGTTAGGCTACTGCATCTCCGGTACACACTCCGCGAGTTAGGTTATGGGCCGAACCCGCGTCGAGGTTCGGCTTAATTCTCGAACCCACCCCTTGCGCCACCCCCTGTCGCGCTTTCTCTCTCTCTCTTTCCCAGCCTTTTCCAGCCACCCCCATTCTCTCCGCCTCTCTCGCTCCCTCAATCTCTATCCCGCGAGTCAAGCTTAACCCCAGATTAGTCGTAGTCTTGCGCAAGCCGTGGAATAGTGGAAGTTGCTGGATCACGGCGTATCCACTCGCCGGCGAGGCGGAATCGAACCTGGCCGACTGCAGTATCCGCATCCACTCGACCCCCTCTTGGAATCCGCCAGCTCCACGTCTTCCCGTCTCTTTCCACCCCCCCGGGCCCGTCGCGTTTCCGCTTCTTGTTTGCTTCCGCCCGGCTCATTCCGACGCCAATTTGCGGAACGGGTTTGCGGGGATGGATACGCTGGGCACAAGCTTGAAAATAATCTTCCTCGCCCGCTATATTGCCCCCATCTTCCGAGGAGATGCTGGGCTCCGAGGAACCCAGCGTGAGGCATCGATTCGTTTGCCGGTTCAAAGCTTGCTGGACGATCGTACGGAGGAGCGTATGAGAGTAGTTCGACGGGGCTAATTGCACGGTGGTGGAATTCCTTACGCGACTGAAAAGACGGTGCTCCTTCGCGCTAAAATTACGATAGCGGATGCGGGGCAATTATTTGCGGATTAAATTCGCGCTTCGATACGTCACTCGGCTATATTCCAGCGTCGCCCGGTCCCAGAAACGAAGACCACGCCTTTATTTATCCGAGAGAAATAATAACCAGCGGTGCTGACCCACATAATCCGCCGTGAATAGACACCGTGTACTCTGACCTGGCCAGCCCACGGATTCGCGGTGTAAATTAAACAATATGCGACCGGCTTCGGGGAGGATATAAATATTTCATTGGGCCACTGGCTGGCATTTGTCTCGTGTCGGGCTGACACGACCGAAATTCGCGAATTACAATTTCCACCGTGGAACGAAGGCAGCCGGTGCGGCACGGGACAAGCTCCTCGTCCTGGCACTCTTCCCGTGCACGCGCCCCGATTCCCGCGTTGACGCGATAAATTCGCGGTTGTAGCAGGTCCCCGCGCGGTCACGCCGGCGCGAGAGATCGTCCGTGCCGCGATCATCGATCTCTCACCGGTCGGATCATTGAGCGGAGCGGAAAAGAACCCGCCACGACGGCAAAATCCCCGTGATCGGTGTCGCGCTGGTATGAACATCAATTTCCCCGGGCTTTCGCGGGGCATCGACGCGTGTATCGTTATGCTTGGTGTAGGGCGTGATCGGCAGTGACTGGTCGGTAATTTACGCGAATAAAGTGTCTTTAGCGCGAGGGATTGGCGAATTAAGAGCTCGCGAATTGATTTCCAAATCAACCGTGTGGATTACGGTTTACTGTTGGGGGTTAGGGTACGTTTATGTTGGAGATATTGTTTTATAATGAAAGTGTTTACATTGGAGCAGCGAGCGGAGCAACGCTTAGTAGATGACCAACGATAAAAGTGTCGAGAAACAAATATTTCTTTTTCTTCGCCATTATCGCCGATCTCATCGACGTATAATGAGAAACCTTAAGGGGTTAGCTACCTTCAGGAGGTAGAAAAAGAATCGATTCTTTGAGAATTTATTTCAGAAAGTACATGCATATTTTTGTGTCGTGGTTTTTGTATTCAGATGAGGGACACTTTAACAGGTGATTCTTTATGTTTTGGTATAAAAATATTTAGTTACTGCAAAATTACAACTGATTTCCCCAAAGCTGTTTTTACACCGGTGACCACGATTACTCCAAAACCGCTTCACCAATCATTCTGAAATTGTGTAGGTTTCTTCTACACATTCAAATCTAGTCTTTAATCGAAGCATTTGATTTTCCAATGCATAGTTTTTATTTTATGGATAAGAAATGAGTATTCTTAGCTAAAAATAAGTGTTTTCATCCATAAAACGGCAACTATGCATTGGAAAATCAAATGCTTCGATTAAAGACTAGATTTGAATGTGTAGAAGAAACCTACAAAATTTCAGAATGATTGGTGAAGCGGTTTTGGAGAAATCGTGGTCACCGGTGTAAAAACAGCTTCCGGCAAATAAGTTGTAATTTTGCAGTAACTAAATATTTTTATATCAAAACATAATATAATCACCTGTTAAAGTGTCCCTCATCTGAATACAAAAACCCT
This sequence comes from Andrena haemorrhoa, assembly GCA_910592295.1. Lineage (NCBI taxonomy): Eukaryota > Metazoa > Arthropoda > Insecta > Hymenoptera > Andrenidae > Andrena > Andrena haemorrhoa. The sequence continues at coordinate 3,502,306 of OU342944.1, read as the reverse complement.
TGCACAAAAATGTGCATGTACTTTCTGAAATAAATTCTCAAAGAATCGATTCTTTTTCTACCTTCCGAAGGTAGCTAACCCCTTAAACGACTGAAACAGTACTATTGTGACAGCTATAAACACATAAAAGAAAGATATTTTCGAGCAGCTTTTATCGGCGCTCTTATCGTCGCTCTGATCGTTTATCGCAGCTCGAACATAAACGTACCCTAACAGCATTTGCAACTACCCTTCTGCAATCATCTACACTCTTCTAAGCACAATTCTTCTTCAACCCTGAACCATTAAAATCATTATCGAATTCACATATTTCCAGCCATCTCGTGGCTCAGCACGCGTCACAATCGCTCGGATCGACGTATGTACAGATGAATACGCTTCGCGAGAGTCGCAGTTAATCGTCTCGTCGTATCGTAGCAATCTCCACGTTTGCAGTCGCCTAGATATCTTTCGTAAGAGCGCATACTTGTAGCCTGTCACTTAATAACGCGAGCATCCCCGAGAAAACCCGTGCGCCGCGCAATAATTCATCGATGCGACGATTCATACGCGCAGCTAAATCATTCGTCGCGAGGAATAAATTTCGGCCCTTGCTCGACGCCATTTGCGTCACACCGTCGCCGCTGTCCTCGTGACCTTTTCGTTTTGCCTTCGATCTCGCTCCGCTCTCTCCTTCCCCCCTCGTAGATAATCCGTGCCGCACAATCGTCGAGGGTAACGCAAATTATCGAAGATTCTATTCGACACTGTCCTCCCCCGCCACCCTCATCCGCCATTCTCTTTCACCGCGCCGGGATTAAGACCTTAAAACCTTATCTTCGGAAAACACGACTCGCCGTCCCGACGTCGGGATCTCCGTGCTCCCGCTGGCAACTCGGGAATGGGTATAATTCGTCGCTATTCCTCGTCGTCCAGTAGGAACGCGCGAAAACTCGGTTGTTTCGGTTCGCGCCAAGCTCCTGCCTCACAGGACACCTCTGCGCTTACTTTAGCTGCATCTCTGTGCCTCTGTTGGCCTGGTTTGAAGCCAGAAGTCTGATAGAGTTTGGTGTACAGGTGATACCACATGAAATGACATTATGTGTTTCTCGCAGCACTTAAGAAATACTATTCTAAGCTCGGTATCAGATATGTCGGCCGGTGAATTCGTTTTCGGGAACAGCGGACGAGGAGAAGTCAGCCACCGCCATCTGACGATCGTGGATTTGTAAGTTGGAGTTGCGTGGCCCTCGCAGGGTATGACGGGGTAACGGGAACGCTGCTTGGCTCCGCCTGAACCTAGCCGTTTGGCTGTTATTTATTCTTGACGTAATAGTTGTGTGCGTTACAAAGATATGCGTAGACCAATACGAGATGAAGCTATCGAGGAAGATTCAATGTTCTGACCGATAAAGCTCCTGAATTTTTTTGGAGCTAACGCACACCTATTCTGATGTGTGTATTTCTACGCTGACAGCTCGGTATGGCCTACACGCCAGAAGCTCACTCTTGTTCTGCGAAGGTGAGAGCGAGTCAGAAAACGTTGAGAAAAGGAGCACCCCGAGGCAGGCAAACTGTGTGGCGGGAGGATACCCCTCACCATACTCACCGGCCAATATATCTGATTCCGAAGTTAGTAGCTCCCTCACTCAACCGGATCTATTATAATACCCTACTTAATTTCATTCCGACAGGTAGAAGAAACTGTCCATAACGAGACAATAAGTCGAACGCTTCGACCGTGTACGAGGAAACGGGAGATGGTATTGCCTGACTTCCCGACCCCGCCGGTTTTATTAAAAATCGAGAAAGGGAGGAAAACAAAGTCTCCGCGGACTGTTGGTCGTATTGGCCGCGTCGTTCGCGGTAGACGTCGCAATGGGGAACCATTAAAAGCAAGTCGACGGGTGCCGGCGTTGATTGTCATCGGGTGTTTTACGAAGCACCGCGTAGCTGGCTCTTGTTCGTTCATGGGATTGATATGGGGGATAGGAAGGGGGACGGCCTCGTCGTTACGGCCGATTTTATCACGGTCGTCGTGCTCGGCGCGCGGTTCGTTTCTCCCGTGAAATACGAGTCACCGGGTGTGCCACGTTGTTCAGCAGAAACCGGATTACAGTCGAGCGACGTGGCGCGATCGATACGATTCACGCCAGTTAACTTTAATCCACTGATCAATTTTTGCCTCTTCCCTTCTTTCCTTCCTCGCCGCTGTTTTTGTAACCTGCAAAATTTTCCACCCCCGCCGCGCGGAAACAATTACTAGCGTCGCGCGAAACACGAGAGACATTCCTCTCCTTTTATTTCGATGTTTGAACGGGCAAAAGGGACGAGGGTTACGGGATGCAAACGCGGAACGGTGGAGAATTCGCTTTCCTGACGTTAAACAGTTACGAGACTAAGGAGTCGTGCTTCAAAGACCCCTCAACGAAGAGACGTTTTCTTAACAACTACTCGTCTCTCTCACAGACGCAAGTCTGATTTCTTAATAATCCGAAAGGAACGTCCACAAACACCGAACCGAAAACGTTCAATGTAGTCTTCATCTCGAGCCTCCTCCACGACCATTTTTATTTCGCGTTCCATCTTCACGTGAGAGTTCACTGAACCCTGGACAGAATCGGACAATATTCGTGGGTCGCGTTCGTGCCGCGACAGTTATTGTTTTTTAATTGAAGGCAGCGCGCGCGCGCGCGCCCGGCCGCACATGTACACGCGGCGAAAGTCTCCTGGCCGCGTGAAAGGCGGCACCACCACCACCACCCTTGCGTCGGGTACTGCCGTCTGTAAAAAAGTTGGCTTGGAAATTTTTTCAATTAAAAACCGTCGGCGCGTACCGCGTCCAACGAGCTTCAGCAACGGCCAGAGACTGGGGTAGGGGAGGGTGGATGCGCCGGGGTGTGGCGGCGAGAGGGGTTAGTTTTAATTACTGTAGCATCGTTACGCATCGCCCGCTTCGGTAAGACCGGGCTAGAAAAATTCTGGCGACAGCTGCGACTGTCCGCTCCGAGCGTGACGCGCGCGCAACCCCCTGGAATAACGTAAGGAGATGAACGCCTCTGAAAGGAATAGGGTGCTGGACATTCCCTGGCTGAATCCTTCCGAGGCTCCTTTTAAAACGTAATAAATCGCGAGAAAGTCTGGGGCCCAGAATTTTGAAAATAATTGCCCAGAATGCTTGCGTGTGAATTTATACTGCAATGGGAGATCGATGTGGTGAAGAGATCAGCTTCTCCAAGTGGATCATTATGAGTGTAGGTAATTGTTTTTTCAATATCTGCGTCGTTTAGTGCATATATTCGTTTTTTTATCTAATCTTCATATCAATATGTTTATATTTTGGGGAGGATGAGGATGAATCAATATGAATATCCTAAAACTCACAGCTCTGCGGATCAGCAAAACATCTTTTTTAGAGTATCTTTCCCACCTGAAATTCTACAGTACACACTGAAAGGATGATAGATTTAGAGTCTTCAAAGATCTAATTAAGGGAGGACCCCACCCTGAAGCCACTCACAAAAGACAAAGTTAGGGATTTTTTTTCGTTCGAATAAATCAAAATATAGAGCTGGGATTTTTTATATAATTTTGAAGCAATCTTTATTTTGCTAGAAATTTTTTTCTGAAAAATTGTACACAATGGGTTCCCGGAGCACTGCAAAAAATCTGGCCCACGCTCCCGAGAATGACTGGATCATCTGAGAAGGAAATACAATAAAGATATATAACCTGGAACATATTATCTTCCATGTAGCATAGGATTTTCTGATATTTCAATTATTCAATTTGTTACAAGCATTTGATTGCAAATTTGTATGTCAAGAATTAAAGTCAATTCTTCAAACTACTATAATTTCCAGAATAATTCGAATTTTGAGAAAATCCTACGCTACATGGAAGATAATATATTCCAGTTTACACACCTCTTCTGTATTTCCTTCTCAGATGCTCCAATCATTCCCCATATTTCCAACAAAAAATTGTTTTCTAGCAAAATAAAGATTGCTTTAAAACTATATAAAAAAATCCAAGCTCTATATTTTTATTTATTCGAACGAAGAAATCCCTAACTTTGTCTTTTGTTAGTGGCTTCAGGATGTGGTCTCCCCTTAAGTTCCATCTTCCCCCCGCATTTTTCCGAACTCTTTGAAAACTGCTGTTTCAGTAGCTCATGTTTTATGACGTAAGTTCGACATCGATCTCTTCCTCCGAAAACTGGACAGCGGAGCGTTTGAAAAAGTTGCGAAGGGGTAACTCGTTAGTTTCTGGCGAGAATGTAAACTGTTCCGCGGTCTAAGTAGTAAAGTCGCTATTGCGTCAAACGGCATTCAATGGGATTGACGAATACTCCGCAGCGATTGTTCAAGTGTTTCCTACAATAAAAAGAAGAAATTAAGTGGGGGCGCAATTAGATCGCTCCTCTGTTTCCCGCAGCACCGTTCTCTGATTGCAGCGAAGTCGTCGCGGATGAAAAACTAGGAAAATTGAGTTTCCCGTTAACTCCGGTGGAAAACATTCTGCCACCGCAGCCGTTTCTGTTTGGAAGTTCCCTAGTTGTCCGGGATGGCGGTTGTTCTCGGTCTCCCTTGGTCGAATGCTCGCTTGAAAGTAAACAGTTATGAAGCAACGGGGCTTCCCTACCCCGGAGAGGCTTTCTTATCAAGAAAGAATCACATTTTTCTGCTAGAAGTGACGTGGGTATAAGACAAATCTCATTTAGTACTTCATCTTTGGAGGCTGTCTCCTTTAACCATCCTTGCGTTGCAGTTCATAAATTTAGCCCGCTATATGTCTGGACGTAAACCGAGCAGATTCGTCGTGAATTCTATTACGAGCGAATGCAGCAGTAATAGATAATGGAGCATAGATTAGATGAAATTTCCTTGCTGCATAATGCATGGCCGGCGCATTCGCGCGGACCGGACAAGACTCTTGGAAATTCGTAAATTGCATAATTTTCGAATCCAATGTAATGCATTTAACGGCGAGTTCGGCGAGCAGAAATCGATGGACCATCGGTTGCAATATTTGATAATATGTAGTGTCATATTTGCCACAATGCCGTTACGTTGTCACAGGAAGCGTGCACGTACGTGCGCGCGTTCTATCGCTGGCACGCGTACACAGCCGCCACCTGACTGCAACGCAACACAGTCGCAGATTGCAGCGGGCTTGGTTTACGATGCAACCGGCTACCTAGAGCTTCTCTGTTCTCTCGTTCGCCAGTGTGGCTGTCACTAATCAGTGCAACCGACCGTCGAGTAACGCGCATTGTACAGACACGTTTGTCTAATATTCGCTGGCAACGCGAAACGCCCGCGCGTTCGATTGCCCGTGATCAATTCAAATTTAACGCGTCGTTATTTTCGGTATTAATTGCGTTCCGTTCGAAACCAGCGAGAACGCGGCTAATGTCGTTCAGCCTCGGATTACTCGCAATTAGAAACTACACCGCCGATCAGCTTCGATCTATCCGCACAGAAATCATCCCGAAAATTTATAATATACTTATATATTGTAAGTCCGGGAGAGTTCGACCACTTTTTGGAAAAGAAATTGTAGTATCGTTGTTTTTCACAATAATATCGTCTTTTGCACATTTAAGCAACGCCCAAGCAATTTAGGGTATACATAAATTATAGTGTGCGATAATTTCGAATATTTATTTTCATTTTCAACTAAAAACATTGGCAGTGCAACTGGTCGGTCTCACCCGCATGTCGGGGTTAGACCGTCCACCCACTGCGGGTGAGACCGACCTTGAAAAATAACAAAAAGTGTAGCTTACAAAAAGTATAATACACGAAGAAGTTAATTAATATGTTATTTCTTCTTCAGTTTTCCATGTAAATCGCAAACATGCTTGTACTTGGAGCATCTAGTATCGTGAAACCAACGGCTTCAGTGCACACATTCAATCCAATCGTCGCTTTTCGAGATTTCGAAATAGTTTTCTCCGCATCCCACGCATTCGTTTTCGCCCCAGTCTTTTAACGACATATCCCTATCTTGTAGAATGGAATTTTCGCTCCCTGAATCTGAAGATGGGTTTACAGTAAGAAAAACACGTGTGGTCGGACTATCCCATAATCGAGGGAGTGATCGACCACCTTGTCGAAATAAATTGAAAACTACTACATACGTATTGTTGGGTGTGACACTGTAGTTTTATGCATATTATATCCCCCAATATCGGAATAGTGTAAATAAACTTTCCTGCCTTTCAAACATCACCAGCACTGTAACTTGATCTGAAAACTTTCAGACTCGCATAAATTCTTAAGTGTTTCTTATAATTTAAATATGGATTTGTGACAATGGTCAATGCAAGGTCAACAACCAGCGCATCCATTTCTTTTGTGCCAATGGCACACAGTGCCCTATCTTGCGTCAGTCTTAAAATATCGACACTGGCCGGACTCTCCCGGTGGTCGAACTCTCCCGGACTTACCCTACAAAAATGAACATCCTCACATTCGACACAATTACTCCAAAAAGTGCCCCTCGGCAAAGGGGAAGAAAATTGTGTAGCCCCCTCTTTGGTATGATCCCCCTGTCGCTAGCCTACCTTCTCCCTCTTGCCTCTAATTCTTTCCCTTCCACGCCATTTACCGTCATTAACATAATTGAGACAGCGCGAGGACAGATCGTGCCGGCGCAAGCGACGATCGGAGGCAGGCCCATATCGCGGGGACGTGCTTCTGAAAGTGTTTAGCCGTGGATGGCGCGAGCGGAGGCGAGCAAAGCGAGAGAATACAAGCGAGGAGCGTATATTTATAGCGGGTTACGGAGGTCGTCACGTGGGAATAGACGCCCGGCGTCCATTGACGCGATAAATGTCGCCGTCAGCCATTAACGACGCTCGCCTTGCCTCATAATCAATGGAAGCTATCCGTCCCTCCTCCTAACCCTCTGTCGCTCAAGCCCCGGCTCTCTCGTTCTCTCTCTTCCTCCCGCGTCGACCTGTCGCCGCCGAGTCGAGCTCGACAAATTAATTTTCTCCGTTTTTCTGCCTTCCAATTACCGCGCTGCCATCAGACCACGTTGTCTTCCAGCGGAGATGGGTGGGCAGGCTCGATCCGCGGGTATTAGCAGATCCTCTCGCGACATTTCGAGGCGGCTGGCACCGTGTCGACTTCGCCATTCGGAACCGTCGGAACGTCGCTAAATCTGTTTACGGGCTAACGCGATATTTTCGCGGCGTAATGCGCGCGTAACGCGCCAGTAGAACAGCCCCGTCCGTCGTCGGACGCGTCGCGTCTCGCCCGCTCCTACGTGCGTGTGTGGCGCGACGACAAATTGGCGGCTGGTGTTGTGGATACACGCGCCGTGCCCTTCTGTTAACGTCGTTCTGTACCGCGTGAATTTTTCTTGGGGCACAGAACGACGCGGTTGAGGGACGCGGGAGCCGCGCGATAAACGCTGACGTATGTTTACGTACGCGTGATCAGATTCGTTTTGTACAAGGAGCTTGAATCGTGCTTTTATAAATTACGCTAATTACTAAAGTGTTTGATACCGTTAGGATACAAGAATTTATCGTGACACACGATTTCCCGCGATTTACATCACCATGAATATTCACGCATTATTTAACAGCTGCGAACTGTTATTTATCCCCGTTGCCCCGACCTCAAGACTCTAATTCGATTAATTCCTCAAGGATCCCAAGGAATGACAAATCGCTAGTTCACGTGACCGCCGCAAATGCAAAGGCGAGCAGTCGGGGGAAAGGCAGCGCCATGATAACCCAATAAATTGCGGCTGTCGTGCTGTCGCTATTTCATGCATAAGTTAAAAGGAGTAACAACGTACATCTGGATCCAGATTACACTGTTATGCATTACCTCGGTCACATTTGAACCGCAATTTACGGCTCGTCAGAAGCCAGTGTACTTTAACGCGGTTGCCAGCGTCGCGCATTTTGTAAACCATCCACCGCAAACCGGGCTACATTTTTCCTAAATTCAGCCACAGCATCATCCATTTCGGTAGCCTCCGAAACCATCGCCGTTCCTCATACACGACCCCTAATCACCTACTCCACAAATGAAGACGTCACCAATACCCGACACTCGACACGAAAGGCACCACCAGTTTGCCTCGTGCCGCCATGACCACGTCCAAGGATCATTCCGTCGATCGCACGACCGATTTACAGGCCACTAAAGATTCTTTGAGCGCCGACGTCCGCGAGCAATTTGTTCCCCGGCGTATTTCGCAATCCGCTCGGCGGCAGCGGGGCCCGGTGTCCGGTTAACGAGGCCGTCTCATCTGGATACGTATCTCGGGGATCGGTTCGAGATCGGCCAGGTTGGAAGCCCGCGGCCGAGTGTTATAGGCGCCAAGAGGACTCCCGAGCCCGCATCCGCCGTTAACAAGATAATAACCACGCGATTACACGTTTAATTCGCCGTGCTTAAGATGCGTGGCGGCGATAAGACGTGACAAATATTGCCCATAACCCCGACGTAACAGCCGCCCACCGCGCTGACAACCGTGCGGCAGCGTGATAAAACGACGGCAGGGCGACCGACCGGGGCAGAGAGGAGAGAAAAAAGGGCGGACACGTGTGCATCCGTGCGTGCATATAAAACTGGCACGACTGAGGGGCGCGGGGGGAGACGATGCGGGGGCCGAAGAAGAGGAAAGGAGGAACCTGTTCTGCCATTCAGACGCGGGCGCCTGGCCTCCTGAGGATCGTTCCCTTCGATCGTCTACTCTACCTGGCACGATTAAAGGGACACCGTACGGAGAGATGGCAGAAGCAGATTCGCTGGCCCCCGAAGTCGGCTTTGTGATTGGAACGGGGGACCCTGGCGTGCGTGGATCGCTTTATTCACGACTTCTCGGCCCCCACCGGCCTACATCGTTCTCTTGCGCTTCCGGTGTATGTAGATCGCGGGGAATTCATTTCTCCCCGTGGTTCATAGGGCGGTGGATGTTGAGTTTACAGAATGATCGGATTCTTTGATCCAATTCTCAAAAATATACCCTACATCCAGGGCTTGAAAACTGTTATAATATCGATTTCGGTTCTCCAAACGGTTATGAAGGACCTTTATTCTGAATAACTGTTATGAAGAACCGAAATTTCCAACTATTATCTGTTTCGGTTGCGGTTCCTATTTCCCTCCTCATATCGGTCCCATAACCGTTATTGTTTCGGTTCTGTATCGGTTCCGAAACGGTTCTAGAACCAATTCCTGTATCGACTTTTATCCAATTGATAATATTAATTACACAGGACCACAATTTTTTATATGTGCATATTTTTTACAAAATCCTTATAGAAACAGGCGAAACTTTTAACTTACTATTCTGAATAATATAGGGTGTGTGAATGTAAAAAGTATGTAGCTGATTTATTTATTTCAACGCTTTATTAGAAATCAATGATGCGTGTAAATAAATTTGTCTCCTTCTTCTATAAGGATTTTGTATAAAACATGCACATATACAGTAATTTACAGCTACAATAATTAATGATATCAATTAGGGAGAAGTTGATACATGAATTGATTCTGGAACCGTTTCGGAACCGATATAAAACCGAAACAATAACGGTTATGGAACCGATATGAGGGGAAAAATAAGAAACGTAACCGAAGCAGGTAATAGTTGGAAATTTCGGTTCTTCATAACAGTTATTTGGAATAAATGTTGTCCATAACCGTTTTAATCAGAACCTTTATATGACAGTTTTAAACAGTTATTTTCGGAACCGTTTCAAGCCCTGCCTACATCTGTCGAATTCTGTCTTGCGTTTTCGAAGGAGTGGCTAAATCTTCTGTTTCATTCCGGGGGCTTCCCCTCGCCAGTCCAGTCTGTTGAATTCTTCCGGCGACACCTTAAAGTGTTCAGAGATACTTCTGATGCCTATACTTGCGGAGACAACGTTCCGGGGTCTCGTCAAATTCCAATTCTAAGCTCCCAGGCAGATTGGAGAGGAAGGACTTGTCGCGCAGCAACGCGTTCGTGGCGAAGTATTTATGAGGCACCTTGGCTCCATCCGGTGTTTCCTCCGCGTAACAAAGGAAAAAACGTAAAGCCCGGATGGCTTCTTTTCGCGTCGCGGCGGCGACGACGCCGTGCATCAGCCGGGGCATAAGAAATTCAAGCCAAGCGTGAAGCATGCACGTGGAAATTAACAACTTAACTCGGTTACCCAAGAAGAGCCCCTGGTACTCCCTTGGAAGCACCGCGTTAGCGCGAGCTCGACCCGGAAATTCGTCGAAGCACGACGATGAAACTTAACCCATTATATCCCGCCGTTCCCCGCCGCCATACTCCACGCTATCCCCATACTATCTACGTCGTTATTTCCCTTACGTTGTAATCTTTCACAAGGGAATCGCTGACTCGACTTATGTGCATGCGATTCCCGGTTCAACTCGAATTACGACTACCTGCACCTACCGCGGCAGCTAGCTGGAAAAGTCTTTGCGTGAAGTTTGTCGTCTCCGCGCGGTAGTTACGCCATTACGATAAATTCTCGAAGATAGCGGCGTGTATCGAATCGGGCGCACGGCACTCGATTAATATTCCCTTGGAATGGGAGTTCCGCGAACATAATTTCGTTGATACATTGTCGATACAAACTACACGCTTGCATGGATCATCCTTTACAGTTTTGGACGCTTCGCTAGCCCGAGTTTACGGAGATCAGATAGCTGGGAGTTTGGAAATGAATGGTGCAGATAGAATCGGTAGAACTTTCGCTGCAACTCGATAGAAGCTTCATTCTATTATATACACACGTTTCTTTTTTGGTTCAGTGCGATAAGATCCGAACATATTTTTGCTAAGATTTTCGAAGATGCCAATGTTAAAGGTAACGTTACCAGTTCATACAACTTTCAAAATGAATAGCAATAAGCTATTAAGCTCATTCTCTAATACGCCAGCTCCATAAGCTCCAAAGAGAGAACAGATCTTTACTCCATCGAAGTAGTCCTCCAGAAAATGGCAATTGCATGACAGAGAATCTGACGATACTGAATTCTCATTTTTCAAGGCAACAGCAGATCTTTCTCTCGTGTCTTCAACACTCGTGTCTAGACATTTGGTCAGACATTTGGTCAGGGAAAGTTCGTTTCCCATCCGCATCTCCAAGAGAGCTACGGAAGCATAAATATCTAAAGAATGAAGAGTCCTTGAATCGCGCTGTCGTCCTCGTAACCCGCCGAGTTTGACGCACGCCAGGCCGCCAGGATTGGGCTCTCGAAGGTACGCTCAACGGTTTTCGCCAGCTAGTGGGCCGCCAGTGCGGTCAGGACCTGAGGACTTTCCACCGCGTTGCCCGGTCGTTGTCACCAAGCGGAGGTGGCCGGCACCAACGCATCCCAGACCATGAAGGCACGCTAAGGGCGCAATAGAAGAGTGTTTGCCAAGCCATGAGACGCTGATTGGGCAAGGCCCGTTTTTCCAAACCGGGAAGGAAGGTGGATAGACTTCGAGGAGACTCGACGACCAGCGGATGATCAGAACGCTTGGAAAATCAGAGCGTGTCATGCGAACTCCACATTGTAATCGCATTGTTGACAATATTCAGTGAAGTTTGTGTTTAAATACATATTGCTAAAATCGGAGGAAGTTTCCCTAACGAGGGTGGTCCTTCACAGTCGGCAGTCATCTTCAACTTTCCACAAACCCCGAACGAGTCGAACTCAATCACGTAGACTTAACGACTCGCATCTCCGCAAACGCGTAGCCGTTAAACGAATTACGTGGAATTAAATCGTCAACCACCCCCGTTCGTTCGTTAGACGTGGGTAAACGAGCTGGAGGAAAAGTGGCCTTTGTCGTCGCCGGTTTTAGGGCCGTAGTTTAAATTTAATCGAGTGCCGTTTGATACGCGGGAGGACAAAGCGCAGTTCAAACCGCAGGCATCTTTGTGCGAGCGATCATCGGTTTATGGCGGCCGCGCAGCACGGCCGCCGCGTTCAATTCCACCTGACTTCGCGACGACCGAAGGCGAATTGCGGCCGGACTCGGCACGCCCGGCACGAGTTTAATTCACCTGGAGTAAACTATGGTGACCATTGTCCATTATCCTCCGTCCTTTGTCCCGTCGCTACGTTGACATTGCCAGCGCGAGCTCAGGTACCCACCCATCACACGCTCCACTGGGCCTAGCACAGTGCTCCTGATAACTACGGGCCGCCGTTTGAACTTTCGGCCGTACGAAAGGACCCACTTGTACAGGCCACGATTATTCGAATTCAACTGTTTTGTCGGAGGTCGCTCGTCTGAACAACTTCATTTAGCGACGTCTTCTAATGGAGGCAGAACTAATGGCGTTCCCTACGGTGGGTGTTCCCGAGGCGTTCAAGCGACGCTCCCGTGCCTCTTGTCCGAAAGCAGAAAGAATATCTCGAACGATATCCAAGGGAGCACTCTAGTCATTCGCACAATCTACCCCGCGATCAAAATGATTTCGTTTCTCCTCCGCGGCAGCCGCAAATGAAATGAACCGTAATTCCCCAGGCGCAACTAATACCCGCGCAATAATGGCCAAAAACGGGCGATTTTGGACTCGCTATGGCGCGGAATTAAATTAAACGCAGCCAGCTGACGATTAATGGAAGCAAACGGGAACGCGGTGTGTAAATGGCGCTATTCCCGCGCTCCCACGTAACAAATATTAACTCGGGCGACTGCCGTAACGCCCGGATCGTCATCGTCGCAGCGCTACGTGCGTCAGAATCTCGGCCTTGCGTTTCTTTCTGTCGGTGAGCGGAAACGCTGTAACAATGGCGCGGGCCTGGCCACCGTGACGGTATCCAGGAACACGGTCGACCCGGCCTGCTATCGCGGCGAAACAGAAGTCATTTCGCGGGACTGTCGCGGGAGCGCAATAACGCTTAGCTAGGCCGGCAGCCGGGCGCGCGAAACGCGGGGCGCATCTCGTGGCGCGGATTCCGGGCAAAAATCCGCGGTAAGCGGGCAATAAAGCGTAACGCGGCGCATCGCCTCGCGGCGACTAATTGCCGCGACGGGCAATAATCGGCCGCGCACGCGGACAGCAATTATTTTTACGACAGCGATGATATTGTCCATTTATTCAGCGGTAGCTGGCCGCAAAGCGGCGAGCACCGTCACGCTGCCAATATCCCCGTTCACCAGCCGCGATGCTAACGCTCCTATAAATCCTTGGCGGTCGCCTGGCTCTGGATGGCTCTATTCGACGCCGGGCCACGTCCGTTGCCAGCTTTCCGTCGGTTCCACGCAGCAATTTTTGCGGATTCCTTCGAATATCGGGAACACATCGTCGTTGGACTTGGAAACTATTTGGAGGAAGAAATAGCGTGTTTGCAATGCTTAAAGAAGGACGATTCGAGGAACGAGTGTTTCTCAGTATCCGAATGGTGATAGAAGACAGTTTCTCGAAGTTTCGAAGACGTGGTAGTGGCTTTTCTGCCGGGTCTGATCATAGGCGGTCCTATTCCACTTCCCAGCTTACGCTCTACTTCTCTGTTGCACTCGTCCTGCCATACTCGTATCATATCTGAATTATTTCGAAACTTGCTTCAAATGCAAGTTACAATAATATTTAAATTCTCAATGTTACGTTACAAGCCACCGAAGAATAGCAGCGCGGCCAGCCGTAATATCACTCGAGTAACAGAGCGTCAGATGAGAGGAAGGTTCTACTGTATTTCCCACTGCTTTGCTAAGTTTCCACGTTACTCGTTTACTTAATTCCTATCGTGAACGCCGCAACGTACACCTCTTCTCCGACGGCCGCAGTCAGTCGCCGGTCGTCACCGTAGCGAAACGGCAGTCGTAACGCGGTTCACCCGCGAAAGACGCAAGAACTCGATACAGATAGTTACGGTGGAAACGTGGGCGTGGACTAGAAAATTACGGTGGAGACGCTTATTAAGCACGAAGAAGAGAAGAAGCGGCCACACGTCGCGAAAGGACGCTACAGCAATACAAGAAACGAAACGCGGTGATTGCGGTTTTCGTTCCTTTCACGACGGGGGAGGAGAGCCTCGTTGTTTTCCTCCACCTTTCTCCTTTTCTCGTGCCTTTTTTTTTCCTCTTCTTCCTCCGCTCCTCGCTCTGCTTAGCCATTGTATTTTCGCGTTCTTTGTGTCTCTCGCGTTTCTCTCTCTCTCTCTCTCTCTCTCTCTTTCCCTCTCTCTCTCTCTCTCCCTGGTTCTCTTTACCTCTGTTTCTCTCCATTGTCCGAGGCTACTGGTCGTTGCCCGGGGTTAGATTTATGGCGCGTTATTACATGCCCGCGATTCGTTTCGCCGTGTCCCGCTTTGTTGGCGAACAGTTCGGATAAAGAGACGAATATTCCGCGGCCGATGCATAATTCTCCGCGGTCGCATAATTCTGAACAAATTTAATTGGCTGTCGCGCGCTTTCTCGTGTCACACGAATGTTTATTCGCGAAAGTTTTATGAAAACGTTGCCCCCGATGCCGGGGAAAAAAAAGTTACCGACACGCTGTATTTCATCGCGAAAATACGGCCTCGCGGAGCGATAATAGTCGACCGGTGTCGAAATCCTCGGCGAAACAGCCGCGTCCTAAGTTCTATGTACCACAACTGTAAGTCAGGGCGAGAGATCAACTCTGTCGTCTCGGTGTACTCTTCCGGCAAACGCGGAACGTGTCCAGATTTAGGTCCGACGTCGAACTTGTTGATTTTTCACGATCGCCAAAGTCACTTTGCAACCTTAGTCGAAAAAGAATATATTAACGAATAATTTTTGTTGAACCTGGAAGACTACTTATTGTTAGAGAGAGATTGATGTTTGATATACCCAAGTTCCATTTTGAGAATTCGCATTTTTACCTTAAGGATTGCCTCTGGCATTCCAGGCTTGAAGTTTCAAGTAGCTCCGTTACACCAGGAACGAAAATATTCATGGAAACAATATTTTTCCATCAAGGAGAGTTGGACGAATGTTTACTCGACCAAAAAGCAAGGGATAGGTAAATGTTTGAAGTGAATATCCTGTTTATTAATAATGGGTCCACGATGTACAAGTAACTAACTGCATTTTTATCGATATTTACCTTCGTACACAGCACTGTTACCCGCGGTGCAGAAACATTCGTGTTTTTGAGTGCGCGATCGTAGTAAAGTTTGGTATAATTAGTTTACGCTGACCCGCCGCCTCGTTTAACAAATGAAAAATCGCACGATATCGTTGACGCTGTTTTAAACTCACATTTCAATTGCAGGGTGAATCGTGCAGGGATTCCTATTCCAAATAGTCGAGTGGTTTGCCGCACTCTCGAATGAAAAATTAATATCGCGGATACTATTTGAACATTTACATGTCCCACTGAAAATCAACTGATCATTTCTCAGTGGAATACCTTCGGGGCAAAGATTTACAAACAAACTCTTCCCGAATCTCGCTTTGACCTGCACCCACAGGCACGTTATACACGGTGCTCAAATGACAAAATTAATTAACGTCAAAGTTTCTCGTCCATTCTGTTTAATTGAAAATCTCGACAAAGTGTGTACGCGGCGTTAATTCTTTAAACGTGGGAATGCTTCGTGCCACTAATCCGTCGCGCGAGTGGGGGCCCGTATTTACGGACAAAAATGACGGGAGGCCGTTTTTTAAAAAGCACGGAAGCAACGCGTTTCGGCGGTCGGTCGGAACGAAAACGAGGATCGACGGCGGGCTGCAGGCGCTGTTTAAACAGTGGCCGGCGCTATTTGCATGTAATTACCGGGCTGGCGATTTAACATTAGCAACGCTGCATTTATACAACACTGTGTCCCGTTGCACCATTCGTTACGCTTCCGTCGCGTTCCGTTGCGTACCATTCCGCCTCGCTCCGCGCCGTCCTCGAAGAGCCCGCGGTAATTGTCCCGCTGCCTATCCCATGTACAGAGATTTCGCGGACAACCGTTTTCCATCGCTTTTCCTGCAGCTCGTTCGCGAGCGACAAGTTTTGGAATTCGTTTTTTTTTTCGGGGCAGAGTCGCTGGGTGTCCGCCACTTTCATTCATGAAGGTGTTAATGGAAATTTTAAAACGAGAAGTGCCAGTTCTGTCCGCGAGCAGTGGGAGCTTTTTAAGCTGCACGGTAATGCCGTAAGGCCTTTTTACGTGTAGTAATCTAATGAATGGCGGGATAATGATCGAACTCTTCGAGGCGTGTAATAAGGGTTGATCCGTGGGCATCATTGAGTAGTAATCGTTTTGTGTTTTCTTCCTTACACATGGTAGCTATCGAATTTGGCGAATTGCAATATGGAAATATGATGTATGGAGGGAGTCTTCTGAAGATTCTGATTCCTTTCTTTTGAAAGAACTTGGGAAGTAGGTCGGCTACTACTTTATAAAATGAGTGGGATAAGGGAAGGTATGAACAGGGAAGAATATTATTCAAGTGTACGATAGAATGGGGTGCATGTGTATCTGATTCACTGTCTTCTGAGGAATTGTAATTTAGTTATTGGATACGCTACTCATTCTCGATTCATTCTGCCGCAGGAAAAGGTCACTGAATTTGATAGAGTCCAATCAAAACTTCTAATTCAGTACGTGCTCATGGGGGAATAGAGTTTGTCCAGTGACAGCTGTAAATTCAAAAACTCTGTTTTCCTCTGCTGGAACATTTTTCAAACACGAAAACCCTTTGATTCTCGACAGGTTACGTTGCTTCGTTTTCGGCAGGTTCGCAGTCTGTGAAACAGATCAATTGACCAACGTCACGAAAAAAGTATCAATCACTATTTTGCGAGACATAGCTTTTCCCCTGCAAAAACCATCCATTGCTCGATTCCACTTTTCATCCACCAACATTCACTCTAATTCTATCACATAATAAACACTAATTAATGTCTACTAAAACTCCATTACCTCCAAATTGACACATTCTATTGACCCCAACGTAAAAAATCAACCTACTTCCACACCTGTGACATTCTTAAATCACGAATGGAACCTTCCAATAGGGAAGAGGTGCTAAAAAAGAGACACTTTAGTTTAGCGTCCATTTCTGACAATATCATTATAGGTATTTAAAAAACAAGTACATACATCAATAGAAACCATTTATTTGCTTCAATAAAGTATATTACAAACTCATGAATTGTAATAGAAAATAACGAAATCTTCGATTTTCAAATAAGTAGGAAATGTCCCTTTTACGACTAGGTGATTTTAAATAGGACAGTATAAGTCATGAAAGGGACACGTTAATAAAAATAAACTTATTAAGTATTACAATTATAATTGTAAATCTTAATGATACAAAACAATGGAATCTATGAAAAAATTAACTCTTTGTACTATAAATCATCAATATTTTGTTGCTTTGAATAGTCACTTCACTAATTCTTAAATTTGAAACAAGACGCCATCAACTAATAATTGATAATTTAAAACAATGGCATCTATGTATCAGATGATACACTAATAACTTTACAGGAAAGTAAAATACGTATAGTGTCCAGTAGTACATGTGTATGAGAGGGATAGCCATGAAACGGTCGTCCCATTTAAGACTATAAGTGAGTTTAATATAAAATAATGTCAAAACAAAGAAAACAATCAATTAAGCTTACATATTAAGTATTTTCGTTTCAGTTGAATGCAGGCTATTTTAATGATATAACACTTTAACACTTTGCATATATCTTGATCTCAGAAAACGACACAGAAAATTAACGAAAATTTTACTTTTACTGCCGAAAAGCATCAACCGCGGATTACTACTCTATTGCAAGTGAGGCCGCAGTGAAGTTTACGTCAAATGACTGGGCACTAGGTGTTGTCATAAACAGGGAAATAACTTGCATGTGCAATGCGTTTAGAATTTTGCCAATTCGATTTGCCCCATTTAAGACCTGTCCCTTTTATAGCACCTCTGCCCTACCTATCACCCCATTTTCTAATGGACCCAAAATTCGCAAGCTGTTCTACCTCCCTCTCCAGAACAGCTTTTCATTCATACCTACACCGATTCATCATCACTTCCCCTCCGTAACAACGATATCAGCCGGTCGCGCTCGCAGCCTCTCAATCAAACTCTCCCCGTCGCAAAGATCATCCTCAATTTCACGCCCATGCACGCAGAGCAGCGTTAAACTGCTTCATCCAGTGCAGCCGGCCATTTCGGCCATCATTAGGCGAGTTCGGACTATAGTTGGACCCGCTTGCCGTTCCAATGAATTTTCCACGATGCCCGCGCGCCCGCGCGCAGGGCGAAACGAGCACCGTCGCGCCTAGTTTCTCTAACAATCCCGTCGGGCATGGTTGGTCCCGGTGATTCCGCGTTAAAGCGCGGTACCGCCGCCATTGGCTCGGCTAATTTAAACCGGGGCCACAATTGGTCAATCCGCAGGATGATCTCCCCATTGAGCGACGCAGCTGTTATAAGGATCTCAATGAGATGAGCGACACGGTCAGGTGGCTCGGTTAGGCCCGTCCATTCTGTCGCCCGTCTCTTTTCCCTTTCCACCCCTTCTTTCACCTGCGCCCGAGCCACCGCGTTCCAATTTGGCCGTCGCTGCCTCCCGTTTCTCAGCCGCGGGTATTTATAAACTCAAGAATGGCGCGTTCGAGCGGGAATCGGCAACATTTCTGTTGGCCTGCACCACCCCGTCGCGAATCGCTAGGTGCGTTCCTCGTTGACGGAATTACAGCATGTCCACCATACGCGATTCGGCGGAATGTTTACGATTCGGCGGCGTCAGCTGCGCAGCTTCTTTGAGGCGAGGATGGTCGTTAGAGAAATTGCGATTCTTCGGTGACCATTGCTTCTCTGAGAAGAGTTTGATCGCGAAGGTGTTGCAAAGCTCAGAGACAATCGCAGAGAAACCACAGGTGGGAGGATATTGATAAAGTTAGGATGGTAATGGGTTGCTCGTGAGATTTCATGGTGGTACCAAGATCCTTCTGTCTGATTGTAGGTAAGTAACGTAGGAGAGTTATGACTCCTTTGATCTTTGATAGTGTTGGTAGGTTTATACCGTTGAACGTTTGCAATGGTCGGCGGTTACTTTTAATCTAAGTGTATTAGGTTGTTTCATATTATAGGTTTAAAATTAAAATATTACTTTTTGTTTACTTTGCCCTGATTCCTATTAATATAAAAAGAATATCTGACAAATTTTAGGAAGATTGAGTAATATTTAGAGTTTGCACACTAAGTAATATGTAGTAGCCTAAGGAAACACGATTTCCAATGATAATTATTTTTATACTCAAGATCTTAAAAAATAAACTAAACTTCAAACACTTAGACTTAGATAAATTTACATTTTATTATTATTATTATTATTGTTCACACACCTACACAAATTCTGTACCTTATTATTTTACTCACATTTTTAAAACCTGAGCAAGCGAAAATATGTAGGGTAGATCGGGGGCGGTGGTATCAGGGGGGCAAATGTACCACGTTTATATCTCAAAACATATCATGGATATTAACACCAATTTTGGATATATGATAAACAATGACATTTGGAATACACACATCCATGCCCTAGCAGTAGGTATAGATACGTAATAGACATGGATAGTAAACAAAATAATTTTTCGATACCCTAAAGTACCTTTTTCTTACTGACTTATAATTGTAATGTAAACCCGCCCTTTGCAAGTATGTGCTTTTTTTTAAATCTGTAATTTGACCTTTTTTAAAGTAGGTAATACTGATCGTTACTTAACACTTTCAAGTGTCTCGTTAGTCACAATTTATAATTGAAGTTCAAAAACTACAACCGAATAGTGTCAAAGAAGGCGAATAATATTATCTTGTTTGCATAGAATGCATGCATTCT
Source organism: Andrena haemorrhoa (assembly GCA_910592295.1). Classification (NCBI taxonomy): domain Eukaryota; kingdom Metazoa; phylum Arthropoda; class Insecta; order Hymenoptera; family Andrenidae; genus Andrena; species Andrena haemorrhoa. The sequence continues at coordinate 3,482,547 of OU342944.1, read as the reverse complement.
TACAATCGACCCGGGGTCAGAGACGGTTGCAACACTTTACACTGCAACGTTAGAGCTATAACACTCCGCTTCTCATTTTTTATTAATAACATGGATATTACTTGACATACAGTAAAACTGTTGTGACTCAATAACGTCAAATAAGTAAGTAACATTTCCGTATAAGAGCTTTTGTTGTAAATGTAATAGTTCCTGCGTAATCGTATTCCCAATTCAAAGTGTTCCTACCGCCCCAGGCCTACCCTAGTGATAAAACTGTGCAACCCCTAAATATTATTAGCTGGACTTCTTTAATATTTCTGAGCTGGACTTCTTTAATATGGATCTAGCGCCCTTTCTAACAGCGGTGCGCAAAATTATTCCCATAGATTGGCAATAAGCGGCTGCATCGTTCTCTTGTAATTTAGTATCTATGTAATACCTCGCACAATATTTCTACTAACTACACGGTGTATACTATGGGCTAGTCCCGTTTAAATAAATAATAATAATAATTATTATAAAATTTGGCGAGAATTTGGCATACAGATCACTTAGATGAATAGAGCCAAGGGGGCGAGCAAAATTACATAAAATTAGCACCTTTGGAAAATTGAAACACCCTAAAGTGTATCCCTGTCCACATTTCATAAAAGCCTGTTCCTTTCGTGGGGCATTGGCTTCATTTCCCTCTCACACCACTAACAAATGTGTGAAAGTTTTTGTTCGCCAGGAGATTGAAAGCAATCGAGAATAACAAAGTGGATGCTACGTTCTCTGTTTCCCTGTCGGCGAGCGAGTGATTTTTCCAATGTCTGAGTGCCCTGCGGAATGCACCTGCATTCCAGAACTTCCCTCGAAAGAAGCGTAACAAATTCGCAGAATTTAGACGCCTCTGACGAAAAATGTTCGCGGTATGTCTGAATACCAGACACGGGAGGCACGAATATTTCACGCGAGACCTCCAACACGACTGCTTTTAGGAAATGGAGTATGTACTTTTCCCGTTGTGGAGCGGTTATTATGCTGCAACACTGGCTACAAAAAAATTTAATACTCTTAAGTAAATACCAATAGGCGATCGGCATACAGCTCTGCAAACAACACGGTCACTTTTCCCGTCGAATAAATTGTATTTGATATAATTGCCACTCCACCTCTTCAGATACATTTCGCACTGTGTACTCCATAAAGCAACTAATTACCTCAGGTGATTATAACGTCCCTTGAACTACCAAAAGCTTCGCAATGAAAATTGGTAATATTCAGTGATCAAAAAGGGCGGCGATACCGTACTGAAAGAATCCACTCTGCCAAAAAGCAATCAATTCCATCGAAGAAATTTAAAATGTACAGAGAAAGGGTGAGAGAGAAGGCACAGAAGCGGAGGGATGACAAATGTCAGGATCTGGGGGTCGCCAGCAACCGGTGAAAAACGTTTCCACCGACAGTCTGTAAATCGAATATTACGGGCGACGAGCGTTTCGAGCGAGCCCCGTTTCCCCGCCTCGATAGCCATTCTTTAATCCCGCGATCGACGTGAAATTATTCAAATCTCGATTTCCGCTTAATTGTCGGGATTTCAATTCGGTCGACCGTGCGCCACGGTCGTCTACGAACTTCGACATCGCGCCACGTAGCATTTATTTCGCTGGCGTCAATCATCTACTGTGCGATCTAAAAAAAAAGGAACTACTATAGAATTACGTTGGATGCCCCATATCGCTCACAGAAGCAAACAAGAGACATCAAAAGAGAAACCCAGAGCGTTCGCATACGAAGATCAAAATCATCGAGGCGCAACGTTGATATTCAATTAATTTCCTCAAGTAGAACAAGTTTATCCATAGCTCCATCTGGGTTGATTCCTGACTCTGCGTTTACTGGACATTTAGAGTGCATCTTTGCCAATACAGCTGAGCGCTTCTAAATCCTGTGACCCCTTTTAGGGCAGCCTATGTAACGGCCGAGCGGGATCACCTGTACATTTTGGCGATCCGATTGTATTTTCGGTTGAATCCTTGCGCGCGCGAGCCTCAATCTCATCGAGCCCGATGGGTTTCATTCCGCAGCTCCCTCTCCCCCTCTGGCACCGATATTTTGTTCCACAATCGAACTTCCAGCGGCGAGGGCACGTGTGCGGAAAGCAGATACGAAATTACGGGGGAATTTAATTAATTCAAAGTTCGCGGCCGGACGATCTCGCGCTCCTCGTCGCCACCTCCAGGAGCAATTGTTCCCGGATTAACGCTGGCCACTGTCTTCCCGTTAATTGAACCCCCCCGCGGACCGTCTTAACGGCTCGCCTCGATTCGAAAGAAGCCGCCCAAAGGATCCCGGCCACGAAGAAGGCGTGAGTGGAAGTGGATCGTGCTGATAAGACCCGTCATTGAAGCTACGCCTTTCGAACGTCTGGGATCAGCCATTGTTGCCGAGGAAATTCGTGAACTTCTCACTTGGCGTGATAGATACGAGACATCTCAGATATCCATTCTGAAATTTCCGATTTGGAGAATCACACGAGTTGGAAGTTTGTGAATTTTCTTTGATGGAATGGCTTGGACCATTCACTTTTGGCTTCTTTTTAAGGGGTTACGTCTAGTCAGCTGGCGAAAAAGGACCTGATTTTCGAGAATTTTTTGTGGAATATCTACTGTATATTTTTTGACAACTATTCGCTTATTTTAACAGTACATCAGCTCTATGTTGAACAGAAAAGTCCGTTTTTCTCCCTTCAATTTATTGTGATACTAATTTGTAAATTAGCAAGACAATTTTGCAGATATTTGTATATTTTCGATTCAGACTAGAATGGCATCGTTTCGGAATATATATATGCAGAAGGGCATTGTTATCGCATGCACTGTTATGGAGATATCGTAGCAGCTATTTCGGAAAACATGGTCTCGAGAAAATAGCTTTTAAAGTTTTACTTTCAGCTTAGATGGAATAGCGAGATATTAGAAGCACTTATATTCAATCAGCAATACCAGCGTTATACAGCAGTCCCTCCTCTTCTTCAAAATATTCCAACAGAGCCAATTGTTCATATCGGTGAGCAATTCGAGCCACTTTTGTTGCGTGTGACTTGTCCCGCTGAGAACTGTTTTGACGCGCCTCAGCCTCGTTGTTGACAAAATTCTTTGTTCCGGGACCAATTTCAATTCCCATTGTGACCATCATTTTTAAAGATGGAGGGGTTAAATATGCAAACAGTCAGAAATGTTGCAATCTCCATTGCTGTCGTCCGGAATGCAAGTGCTTCGGGGCAAACGTCCATATTAGAGAATCGAGACGCTCATTACTGTTTTGCTCCCAAACATCTCTCCAGTAAATCGTGGGAGGTCAAATCCTCATAAATCGGCTTCATTGTTAACTGGTCTATTTCACTTAGAGGGGGTTTATCGTGTGTGAAAGATGTCAGCGTACCCGCGGCCCTGCTTGGCGCCACTTGCTATTCGGCTAGCGCGATAATCCGCGCACAGTTTCCTTTAAACCTCTATAACTTCATTATTAGAAAACCACTAGAAAAACATTAGAAAAATGTAAATATAAAAAAATCAATTTTTCGACACTTCTAGGCCAGAATACCCTCTTAATTACAACTTTAAAACCCCTTTAAATTCTACTTACGCAGGCGATCCTTCAACTCTCCATCAAAGCAAGCGCTTGACGCTCGTGATCCTAGAGAAACGTTACTTCCCACGAACGCGAGCGATACAAAATTCTATTTACCGTTACCGTTCCACGTACCTAATAATAACGCCTTTCAGTCAGTGAAATATTCTGCTAAACTCGGGCTTTAACGACTGTTTAACTGTATCGCGTTTCATCGCGCACCTGCGCGAGAAAGATGGCTGATCCTAGGTATTCCGAGGTGCAGCCGTTAACGCTGAATCCGTTTTCCTGCGCGAATCGCAAACGGAAATGAAATTGAATTTATTGTGTCTTGCCGCGGGCGATATTTCAGCGTAGACGGGAACGTGCATAGGTGTAACGAGGGGGGTAGAGGCATTACGGTTGGTAATGGAAATATTTAGTTCGCATTAACGCCAGGGTGCTTAGCGAGGCGGCGAGGAAATGTAAATTGGGTTTTAGTTTATGGATCCGCGGGCTATAAAAAAGCCCGTAAAATCAAGCGATCGAGCGACGCTGGGAACCGCTCGCACGGATCCAAGGAATTACGGCGATTATACGTGTAATGATCTCGTGACAGAGGATCCTCGCGGTTACGAGTACGCTAACGGTCCTTTTCCACCGAAAATTGCCAATCAGTTGCGTTAGTGAAAAATAGAGAGTGGATTAATCTTGAACAGCGAACTTGCGCTCAAGGAAATGCGGGTGTTGTATACAAGAGGAATTTAATTGATTAACAGGCGAATGCTTGTGATTGATGGGGATATACATATTAGTTGTTCTGCACGATTTGTTATTTGATCAAGTTTTAGAGAGAAATCTCTTGTTGCAAAGGAGAGAGGGTGATGTGAAAGGATGGAATTTCTTGTGTTCCTAGATTAAGGGGAGGTTCCGGTCTAGAGCCCCAAAAAATAGGTGATCTTTAGGAATTAATTAAAGGAAAACTACTACATATAACTTAATGGGACTTTTTGCATTGCATTGAGGATGTCCTAAATTATAGAAATATATTTTTTGTTTTGTAATTAATCATTGCAGACGGCACTGGGGAGCCGTTAAAGTCAAGGCGTCAAAAAAATCATCCAAATCGGTGGGACCTGTATCTCCAAAAGTTATTATCCGATTCGACTGAAACTTTTTTAATTTTAAAGAATATACTTCTGGCTAGGGGGGAAACCCGACAAAATTACAAAATAGTGAAAATTTATAATTTTTAAAGGCGTGGAAAGGACGAACAGTATAGGGAAAAAGTGATTTCAAACTTCAAGTATCGTTATTTTCTAAAAAAATGTCATTTTTGTAATTTTGTCTGGTTTCCCCCCTAGCCAGAAGTATATTCTTCAAAATAAAAAAAGTTTCAGTCGGATCGGTTAATAACTTTTGGAGATATAGGTCCCACCGTTTTGAGAACACTGTTTCGAGAAAAACGCGTTTAAAGTTTTACGTGAGTGCCGAGTGGCCGGGTTTTACCACGCATTCGCCGCTACTCAAATGCCTATAACTTCGGGAATTTTACGAATTTCAACAAGTCCTTTTAAACACGTATTCCTGAAAGGTTGAACAATCGAATAACGAAATAAAAAGAAATCCACTTTTAGACCGGAACCTCCCCTTAAATATTGGAGGGGAGCAATTGGCCTAACAAGACACTGGTTTCATTCACTAAAACGAGGCACTAAACTCTTCATTAATAGTTGATCCCATCGAGGTGGCCACTGAAAGCGTGAGCCTGCCTGGAGGGCAACTTTTAATATCTCACCTGCTTCCCCGTGAGCCATTTAAACGAGATTTACGAAGTCTTCTTACATTCGACTGTCTTAAATAGTGGCCTCACTCGTCGCGTAATAAAGTAGGTTCTACCTCTGGCACCCGGTGTTCTTAGAATACCCGTGGCAGAGGCCATCGATAAATCAAGCTGGAATTCGTATATTAAGTGAAGCCGAGTTCATGCGTTACAGCGGCCCCTGCAATTAGATCGTGCACTTATTAGAATGCGAAAACGTGAGCCCGAAATAAAGGGGGCAGAATTTTCATGAAACAGCCTCGCTCTTTAGTGGCGCGTTGCATAAGGTACCTGGCAGACATTCCTTCATAAAGCTCCGCAAGTTTCCTATTTTGTGTAGTAGTCTAAGCAGTTTAATTCGTGGCACTCATAGTGGTAGGCAGATACTTTAGATTACAAGCTTTAACCCTCGGAAGGGGTGGCCATGGTCGCGTGAGACGAATGCAGGGTCATTTTAACAACATTTCTATTGTACACGGGTTTCACGAAGGAATTGAATATAAAATGAATGAATGAATTAAAATTGTACATCTCCTGTAAGATTTTTACAAATAAATTTACTGCAATTTCTGCATTTCATCCTTTATTTTGTGTCATTGCCGACACAAATATGCCATATTTATCGGCATTGTCAAAGTTGGATCAAAATGACTCTGCATTCGTTGTACAAGGGTTAAACAGAAATAAGTATCAGTGCTGGATTTACCCTTAGGCTAACAACCCTGGAGCTTAAGGCCCCGTTTAGCTGGGGGCCCCTCATTCTAAATACTTTCTTCGAAAAATTAACATTTTTTTACTGTTTATTTATGTTAATGTTATGTTTAGTTTTGATATTAAATGTTAATTTTGAAATTAAATTCTTATTTAGATTATACGAGTATTATCATAAAAAAATAAAATCAGCGTCATTTTATTTTTCACATTTAACCGAGGGCCCACCAAATATTCAGCCTAGGGCCCCTGAAAGGTAAATCCGGCTCTGATAATTATGTTCTAGTAATTCAATCGTCAATTGCTCTTCCTTTACATACCACTCAGTAGGAATTATTTCATTAAGCTGCACGTGGAATAATTGTTCTTCAGCCAAGTGCCAAAAATACCTACGTGGGATCCCAGACACTTGTACCGTAATTAGGGAATACAATCCCGGTCATTATTTACTATCCCGGGATTACGGGATTTTTATAAAGTCTATCTCGGGATTCCGGGACTAATCCCGAGATTTGGTAATAGAAAGTTTCGAAAATGCGTTAAAATTCTATATCTTTATTTAAAGTGAACAAACATACTTTCTATCATTAGTCTGAAACATAAGCTAAAATCATTTTTAACAATAAAAACAGTAGAACAATGAAGCATAATAAAGCCTCAATAAAGTAGATAATATCAATAAACCATTATGAAGATTTTTGGAAATGCGAACAAAGAAACAGCAAAGCACCTAAAGTACATATCTACGATGTTTGATTTGTGAAATAGTGGAAAGTGAGAATATAATTGTAAAAATAAATATAGTTTAGTTACTTATATGCGACTTAATATTATTATTTAAATGAATCATTTTTATTATTATTCTCCTTATTATTATGAAATGACTATGTTTATTTATTCTGTTTATTTTTATATTTTTCTGGTGTTCATAAAGTAATTCACATTTTTAAAAAATCCCGAAATTCTCGAGATTAGTTATATCAAATCCCGGGATATTTGGAATCCAAAAAACAGCCGGTATCGCGGGATCTCGGGATACCGTATCCCGGGATTGTATTCCCTAACCGTAATGCCTCGCATACATTCCCCAGTGGTATACAAACAAAAGATCAGGTGATTCGCTGAACATGTGCCCAGCGAGTGTTTACTTTGTCGTCAGTCATCAGGTCGTATACAAAGAACAGGCGATTACAAAGTGGCAGGTGTAGGTTGTCTACGAGCGTCTCCCGGAAGTGACGAGTGACGTCCAGAATAACCTCGCAGGACATTTAGAGCGGGCCCTCGGAACACGCTCATAGCCAGAAACCTTATCGCGATTCGGGTGGGTCGACGTGACGATTGGTCCAGAGCCAAGAACGGCGACCCCACGGCTATCTCGATGTATATCCAGACGAAAACGAAGAAAATTTGATGTCTGGACACGTTAGAAATTTTCTGACCGTGCCTTTTGATCTTATTTCGAGAGCGTATGCTTTATTTTCGGGATCGTGCCGCGAATAGCGGAGTTCGGCTCGGCCCGGTGTACGCTTCCCTCTGCTCCCTTTTTACCGTAACGCAATTTCCGCGGGAACGTACGTTCCGCGCCGCGTGTTCGAGTATTCCTGTACTACCGCACACTGTATTAATTCGCTTGTAAATTTATCCGAGCCTCGCATTCACGAACCTCTTCTCTCTCTCTCCCTCTCTCTCTCTCTCTCCCTCTCTCTCTCTCTCTCTCTCTCTCTCTCTCTCTCTCTCTCTCTCTCTCTCTGCAACGGCGTCACTCGCCTGTCGCAATTTATCTGCCGGTCGAATAGGCACCAACATCCAAAAGAAGCCTTTATTCGAACAATTCCAACGATTCCCTAAAACTTCACGCCGCTGAAGAATCTCCCCGTCGCAACCAATACAGTTCCCACCGCAAAGTTCATTTCCCTCGATACATATCCGAACTGCCGATAAAAACACCCATGGAACCAGGTCAGTCATCCCTTATTTATCTCCCGAACGGCCTGATTACAATCTTCGAGAGCGGACTACTTGATCGAAATTACAGGGGCGCGCAGCTGCACCCCTTTTCTTCATCCCGAACGTGTCACTATTGCCTCCTCCACGAAGGCAGCAACTAAGGGCACGATATTAAAGCTGGCCGATAATTTCTCGCTTTTCAATCGAACGTAGTCATCGTGCATAAGCCCAAGGAGCGCAGAAACGGCCCTTCGCCTCTCTGTTCTCATCTGCGTAGTGGAGCAGCTATTGTTCCCAGTTGAAATACAAATGTCGCCGCCGTGTCGTTGAGCGTAATCGCGTTGGGCGATTAATAACGGTGGCGGCTCGCTGGTCGTTTCCCGGCGATGGGGGTGAGGGGAGGAGGGTGCGAGAATGGAGCGAGGGTGGAGCAGCGAGAAGTGCCACGGAGGTTGTAAGCGGCGGGGTCGAAACGGTTGAAGGGAGAAAGGAGACAAGGGGGAAAAATCAGCCACACCGATGGCCCGTAGGAGTCCCTTCAGAAAGATCGCGCCACGATTCTGGTCACGCGCGTTTGCGGGATTAGGTTCTGTTTCCGCGAGATGGCCAGCCACGTATTACCTCGCGCCCCGAGTTTACACCGCACGATTACTTTGCGACGCGGCACCGAATTCCGTCGATGTCGTCGATGCTACTGGTGCGGCTGGGGGCGTCGTATTTTACCTTACGCGGCCCTTATTGAAATCGATTAAACGGAAAAGGGAAGAGTCAGGGTCCGGCCACCTTTTGCTCACCCATTTCGCTCGCTTCCAATAGGGTTTGTGGTTTCTGTAGCGCAGGAAACAGGATTATTGTGTAGATATAATAGTCTGTCGATTGGCAAAGTGTGGAAGGCATGAATAGAAGCCTGCGAGGTATGGGGTTGAAAAATTAGAAGATTAGGTGAATGTCCTAATTTCTGCCCATTTAAGAGGTTATTCGTCGCAAAAGAAGGTGTACAAAATTTGTTTGTGATCGAAATTTGCAGAGTAATTGATTAATTCTTTAATAATAAATCAACCAGTCGAAAACTATTTAAGAAAAATATTTCGAGATGTTTTACTACTAGTAATTTGTAATTAAATATAATGCTGTAAATGTCCGTATTTCTGCTCACGAAAAATAGCGATGTACGCAGTTCTACTTACCATTTGTACCAATTTCTGCTCACATATGTTGCCTTTTCAGGTTTAAATAAGTCACATCTTTTATGGAGATGTTTTATAACACAACAGTAAAGCATAAAATAATAATAAACAAAAAATAAAATGCCTTCGAATAGAAATAGAGGTTACAGCATATATATTGAATTGTGAGGTTACATTACTAAAATATTGGTGAGTGGAAATGCGGACATGACGGTGATTCGCTTGACCCTAAACCTAATCACCTGTTTTCTACTTAAAAAAATTAAAAATAGTAAACAAATCTACATCCAGACCACAATACGGTATCTGTTTTTGTTATTAAATATGAATTTTTACTGCAAAAACTATTTTCTGCCGAATTATCTCATTTTAAAAATTTTAATAAGTGTTTCGTTGCTTATGCTACACTTTGATTAGCCTCAAATTCGTGCAACACTCGCGTAAATGTTCAAATAATTTAGAATTATTTTGTTGCAACTGTAGTACAAACATAACGCTTATAATAATAGGAAAAAAAACGGAATGAACAGAAATGGGGACCTGAGCTGAAATTGGGACATTCACCTTAACCCTGTTTTTAAAATTTAGAATAATATTGAAGGTGTCCTCTGATTTCTCTTTTTTGTCTAATATTGAAGGAATTTTATGCAATAGTCTAGCGATGCCAGTGTGGCAAGTAAACTGTAGCGCAGCTCTGTATGCACATACATATATTAAAATGTCAATTTCAAACTTTCCTTTGACCACCACTGCACATGGGAGAATCTCGGTAATTGCAGGGAAGCCGGGCCGAAAGTTCGTGCAATTATCCGGATAACCAATCCAACACATTTAAAACCTCACTTTCACAATGTTTCCTCACCACATATTGTCCATCCTTGAAATTTCATACCCTGGGATTGAAACTTTCCCTTTCACTCTGAACTTCCATCGTCCATTGCTGTCCTACACTTCAACAGCGGAATTTCTCTGCCATTTCGTTAAGCGCTGATTTTTGCAGCAAAAGGCAACCTGCAGAGAAGATGGATCAATAAAGATTACAGTTAAGCGAAATCCTGAATTAGTTAATGGAGAGTACGTTTACTGAAAACGTTATCTTTGCCACTAATACCACAGAACCCTTTCATTTGGAATTCAGGGAAAGCAGAAAATTCCCTTTAAAACGTTCTTGTTTGACGTGTAAATATATGAATTAAAATTCTATTTTCCAATCTCCCTGTTTAGCGCACCTCTCTTTAAACGTTGTCCCCGTTGGCTTTCCACGGAACAATTTTACAATTTAATTATTCCCGCAATGCCGCGACAGAAGCAACCTTCTGTCAACGTATTACATAATGAATATTGAAACCTAATTTTCCCGGGCGCTCCGCTTTGCCGCGCAAACGACTAAGAAGATCTGTTGAACGCAAAGAGGGAAAGACAAGTCACTCGACTGAAGCGCTCGGGCGCGTGCTCAAGGAATTTATTATTAAAAACGAGAGCCCCTCAGCAACTATCTTAATTCTCGGTTAACTGCTTTCCGCAGCGTTTGCGGTTTCCGCGAGGTTCTTGCATCAGATGTGCTTAAACTTCGCCACATCCTTCACTGAGGTATTCGCCAAAGTACTGAAACGTGCCAGCACGAACTTCACGTAACCGGGAAGTTCAGCCTAATACTCGCAACCTTTTTCCATTAGCACGTCCGCGGGACGTTTTATGCTCGTCCACGTATTTGTTCCACTTCCGCCCTTATTTATACGCGCCACCCTCTGCCCCCTGAACTGAGAAAAATTGGAAGAAGTACGCGGCGAAAATTCCATGCGTGTGCACATTTGATTAAACTGCCAAGATTAATAGTATCGAGTTTATTCGCAAAATATCTTGGAGCCCTATGAATAGTGAAAACATCTCTAAACCCTGTGACGAAGTAGAGTTTACTTTGCTCTATACTGTCTTCTCGTCTTCACTTCTTTATGGGCGATCATCTTCATGGAGATCGTCCAATTTGCTACGAAGCTTCCGGTATAAATGAAACGCATTAACACGAGCCAGGAATTTATTGAGAGGCAGCGCGCAGGTTCTTCTAAAGCATAGCCAACGCGAAGCAACCGTGCTCCCGATTTAATAGGTTCTGTAAACTAGATAAATTGGACTCTAGCGCGGATGTAAAGGGACGTCCCTAAATTTAGCGAGTCACCGTGCTCGCGAGCCGAGCGCAAAGAACCAGCCGCTTGTTTCCGTCGCTCCGGAGAAACTTACGACCTCCCCCAAAGGAACTTATTAAATTTCATAGAAGTTTTATTCCGCTCCTAGAGCAACGCCGATCCGCCGGTCGCGATCTATGCAGCCGGCTTTTAAGCTGCCCACGAGATTAAAACGTCCTTCCGCGGATTCTGCGGCGAGCGGTGAACTATGATTAAAAACGGGTGGGAGATTACATGTGTTTACTGTTCTTACTCCCTGGTGTTTATTAATGAAATGTAGAAACGGAAGTGGGTGAACGACGTTTATCTTGCTTCTCCGCGTGTATATTCGCGTTTTGCTAATTGGTGTTTTTCTTTCTGTTTCAGGTAAGCGCTGCAACTTATTTCCATCCAGTCGTGCGTAACCTTATCGATGGTGAGACGGTCTGTATTTATATATTCCGGTCCCAGAAACTTAAGAAAGTGCAGCGCTCGTGTACGTAAGTGTACAAGTTCCTTCAAATTCGCCTTCCTCTATAGAAAATAATATAAGATCTTACGTAAATTGGCAAGGCTCGTTCTCACGAAAGATTACTCTGAATACACGAAACTTTCCACGATTTCCATCATACTCTTTCCGTACTGAATATTCAAGCTCCAAGTTCCACGAGAACAAACTATTACAGAAGACGGTAATCCCTTGTACAATTTCCAAGACACTCCAGTGCGAGATATCTAGAAGCGAATTAATATTAGGAAACAACACTGGTTACCAAGACATCGTGTATTAATTATCTCGGCAAGCCGAAAGTGGTCCAGATTAACAAGCTGCTCCTACATCGAACGAACGTAAACGTATTCTTTACAGTCCGTGGAAAATCGCAGCGATCGGATCTAATTATGCGAATACAATCTGCTTCCCGTCTCCCTCAAACAATTTACGCGGAATCCCTCAATTTTCTTCTCCCATATGAACAGCGAAAACCCTCGAACAACAAAATACGAGACAGAAGCCGAAGCTCGTAATTCCAAGCACCGTCTTTCCACTGTAATCGGTTCAAAATTGTAATCGGCTCTAAAAGGTGGGAAATAAAATTAAACCGGGCAGAGTGCGACGGGGAGAGAGACGGGTGGAAGAGGCAAACGGCGAAGATCCCGAGAGGGAATAAACTGAAAGTGGTTGCATCATGGACGCGACGGTTCCTAAGACGATATCTAAGTGTCTATAAACATCGCGGCGGTGCGAGGCATGACGCGAAATAATTAATTCGCCAACGAGCCAGCTCTTCCGTGGAAGTTTACCGTTGACGAGAAACTAGTCCCTGAATCGTCGACTAATGCTCGGAGTCTCGCGAGTGGCTAATTAGGTATTATAATGGCGTTGAATCGGTATTGAATCGCGCCAAAGCGGGATGAGGCACTGAGGGAGAGAAATTGAGAAAGGGTGAAAGAGATAGAGAGAGTGAGAGAGAGAGAGAGGGAGAGAGAGAGAGAGAGAGTGAGGGGGGAGGAGAGGCGCTTAGAGAACACCATTTCGAGCTGGGCCGACTTTGAATAATCTCGCGTTGGGAATAATTAAAGGTGAGATTTTAATCGGAGTAACACACGGCCCCGGGAATTTTACATCGAATTGACCTGGTTCCCGCCGCAGAATCGATACGATCGCGGTCGACGGGATTCCACGCAATTACAAAAATGTACCGCGGGAAAGGAGCCGCGGTTTCATTCGAGCGCGGGCCTTTTCAGACGGAAGTAATGATTTTCCATCGGTGGCCGGAACTTCTTTCGCCCCCGCCCCCCGGGGGGGAGGGGTCGGCTATGATTCCGTGGTTGCGCGAGGTGGCGAGCCGATACGCGTGCGAGGTTACGTGAAATTGATTAGCGATATGCAAGTGGAAAGCAGAGGATGCTAACAAGAGAACGGGAACATTCTTTTTGGAGCCTCTCCACCGGTTTCCCTGCAACGTTCCGTTACTTTGCGTAACGCGTGGGTCGAATGGAATTTTTCGTTTCCCGAGCGCGCGCGCCTATCCCCGTGGCAATCCGATCGCGTCGCGTTTTGCGAACGGGAGCAGTTGCCTGTTTGTAATACTCCTGACGGTCCGGGTGAAGTTGAACGAGGGGCGAAGGAATCAAGGAAGACCCGAAGCAGGAAGCGAAAGCTGCTCGTTCCCGACAGCCACGTCGGCGTCGTAACGGAGTAAAGCTCTTCCTTCAAAGTCAGCGGATTGCGCGCGCAAGCGCACACCGACGCGGCAATTCCGTCTTAATAAATCCCACTCAATTTCATCGGGGGGGCAGGCGCAACAGAGAAATTTTTCGACAAATCATCCAGCAGCCGTCTGTCTCCGCGTAGCAGGAAGGCGAAGTAATTTCCTCGAGCGAGTTCACTTCGTCATGTAAGGAGGATCGGGGCGAGTAACGTTCCCGGGATATATAGAACGCCGGGGCTCCAGCGGCGCTTGGGGTGGGCGCCGGGGCGGAGAGGGGTTAAATGCATTCGAAACGACTGTCAGACGCTGGCTGGGAAAGATAGATTGATGAGAGCTGCATTCGCGTGCCGAACTAAAACTCCCTCGTTCGTTTCCGCCTCGCTTTTGCTAACCTCGAGCCCTCCTCGGTCTGACTTAGGGCTTTCGTGAGTTTTCGTTGCGCCCGGGATCGTCGATGCACCATCGATGCTTGGGTAATTTGCCTCGAGTTGCGGGGCGATACTCCAGCATTGTTTCTCCCCGTAGATCGTACCTTGGGACGAACTCCTTGGGGCACTTTTTAACTGGTATTTCGTTTCCCAGTCACCATTTGATCAACCGAAATCAAACGAGGATTCGCAGTCTCGTACGATGGTACGAGAATTTCCGGATTCTCAACGGCATTGAGCTTTCCGTTGGCGTCAATGGAACGCCTCACGTTCAACGAGCATCGCTTTGCGTCGCACGTAGAACGTTTCGGGGTCCAGACCGTAGCGTATCCCTCAGATACTGGCGAATAAAACCGCTCGAGCGGGCTCCTCTTCATTACCGCGGGTTTTTTGGCCCTTCTTTGTCGCGGCGGGGCTGCTATCCGTGCCGAATAAAGGATAACGACGCAAACACCCCTGCCGGGGAATCCTCTCGTAAATCGTACGAGAAAGAGAACGCACTGATTGAGATCGGTCAGTCATGCGGGACGATTACACGGTGGATCGAGCTTCGATTGCGGGGCCTGCTGCTATCGGGTTGAAAAATTAAATCGACCGATTTACCCCGAATCCTGCTCATCTCTCTCTCTCTCTCTCGCTTCATTCTCTTTCTTCGTTCCAACTGTTCCTCTCGGTACGTTCGAGACATCGAAACGGGTTCTCGCCGACGAAGGGAAGTGCATCTGGATCGTTTGCGGAATAAAGGAGAGGGGCAGAGTCGGCAGGGGCAGGGAGGGAGAGGGCTAGAAAAAGAAAGAAAGGGAGATTCGTTTCCTTTCGCTGCGGTCGATGAGGGTGGCGGAGGTAGATTTATAAGAAGGGAACCCTGCTTGAAATCTCATGCAAATCAATGCAGAGTAGAGGTGCCTGCTAGAAGCGGCCGGGGGTAGAAGGTGGAACGTGTTGTCGATCGTTCTCTGCAGATACACGTAGATACAGCGCGACCTGGGAGAACGAACCAGCCAGGCACCCGTAGGTGTGTGACTGTATTATATATCCCCTATCGCTGGTTTATGCAGCCATAAATAGCGTTTATACGCTCGGTAAAGTATTCCCGAAGCACCGGCGGGCCCTGGCTTCCCGCCTATCCGCTATCTATTCTATTATGCCTCGACATAGTACCTACCTACACACCCACCCCCCAATACCGGGGAGCCACCCCTCCTCTCACCATAGCTTTCCATCGCCCACCTCATTCTTTTATTCCCTTTCGCGTACCACCCGCCCTTCCCGCCCATCGTCGAATTCCATCTCTCACTCGGCGATAAAGTTCCACTCGATATCTCCGCGGCTCCTTGATCCGTGCCGCAGCACGATTCTTTAGACGAACGGTTTGTATCCCCGTAAGGTGAACCGTTCCCGTTCACCGGCTACCTTCGATCCTCGGAGATTGGAGGCCGGTCGCGTGGAGAACCGTTCGCGATCGAATCGTTTCCCCGCTCGTTTTAACGAGCAAATCTTTCGGTTATTCCGGTGTTTCCTAGCGGACCGGACTCCGCGGATCTGCTCCGCTCCGCATCCAGCAGCAGCTCACGGCCACGCAGCTACCTTCCGCGCCGGGAAATCGTTCTCGCGCGATGCCACTTCGATTTTATGGAATCGCGTGAAACACGTCTCGCCTGACGCACCGCGCCGCGTCTCGCAGCAACCGTGGAAGAGAAGGGACGCGAGTCAGTGCTCGGTGGAGGGTGTAATCACAGAGTCCTCCGGGCTGACTCGAGTCGCGAGCCGAAGTCAGCACCGTCGGTGCCAGATAACGCGCGCGCGGCCTTTCGCATCCAGCGGCGAGGGGGCGAAAGAAGCTGCGAGCGACGGGAACAAAAAGCGACGGGGGGTCGGTCGGTGGCGAAAGTAGGATTGCCGCAAGACACGCGGCCCTGGGCTTGCATCAACTTCCGAGTGTGCTCGCTCGGGGTTTATTGAGCCCCGCTGAACGCGCTCCCACCCCCCGTGGGCAACGCGCGCGCTATACGGCCTGGCTGGCGAGGTGTGTAACGTATTCGATCTAATGCATTCCCGCAATAAAGTTTATTGCCGTGTTGCCTGCGTAGCGAGCTCGATCCATTTCTCGCGTATTCGCGTGTTCGCCGGCGCTCGCGCGCTTCCGAGCCTAGCCCGGGACTCATAGAAACGCTGCCGCTATGCGCCAGCCGGCAACCCCGATGAAAATGGGGATCCGGATTTGCATTGAAGCCGGGCCGCGCGCGGCTCGGGTCACCTCCATTCACGCGGCTGAAACCCAGATGCATTTGTTCGCGCACTTCGAGATTTCTGTTTACCGCGAGCCGTTATTGGAAATAACGATCGGCGCGGGGGATGCAACGTGGATGGGGGACGGTGCCTCGCGGAGCTTTGAACGGGACACGGTGAATGGCATCGCGACGCTCTTGGTAAGTACTGTCGAGGGCTTGTCACCCTGCACAAAGACCGCCAATGATCCTCCTTCGCGTATCGCTCGGCCGTCGACATCGTTTGCCAAAAATTTGTCCCCGCCCGACGCTGGAGACCGCCTACTAGGAAGGCACACTCTCGTCCGAGCTTTTGTCGGCGGCAACGTTCCGCGTGAAGTTTAAGCGTCATTGCCGAGCAGGCAACACGCGAAAGTTTCGCAAAGTAAACTTAGCCTCGCGCGAGCGGCTTGGCTTCACGGTTAGCAATCGGCCGGCTAGGTAGCCGTCTGGTTGGCTGGCTAGCTGGCTGGCTGGTTTGCCGGTCCGCTGCTCGCGGTGGTTTTGTTGTTTCAACTCTGCTCCCTTCAACAACCTCTCCTCGTTTCGCCCTGCTACTCCTCCCATCTCTCTGTCTGTCTCAGCCTCGATTTCTCCCGTTCCCGTCCACCTACTCTTTCGCTCCTCGACCGAGCCACTGGCACCATTGTGCGCCAGTAGCCGCGTAGAAGAAAAAAAAATGCCCATGTAAATTACCCTCGAGGAACAATGCCCCCTCTGGGGGCCCCCTCGCGGTGATTCCTCTTCCCTCAATGGCACAGCCTTGAGACGGCGATAGCGGCCGAGGTTCTGCAGCTACTTAAAACTTGAAGACGCGGGAGAAACTTTGCCTCCTCACCTCGATGATCGACGACGAGGAATTTTTGGGGCTGGCTGAGCGAACCGAGGCGACTTGGGGTAGTTGACGAGGGGAGGCGGGTGGCTCGAGCGCGGGGGCCTTGGTTAACAAAAGGCATCGGCCGTTCTTGGATCTCGAGCGAGAGAGGGCTCTCTGTACAACGGCTCTCGATATTTGCCATGATCGTCGAGACGGTCGTCGTGGACAGCGAGCATCGCTGGAAAAGAGAGGGGGCGCGTGATTGAACGCGCATCGCGATCGTTAGAGCGTCATTAACTGTTATGGTGGTCGCGTGGGGTACAGTAAAAGGCTTTACGGCAATCGTAAAGGGAGGATCGACGGGTGGACAGGAAGGGAACGACGCGGCAGGATGTATAATAGTAGACGCTGGAATTCATAGAGATTTATATCTTTGCGAAACTGACATTAGTTCCGCGCGAGTGCGTAACGTAAACAACGAAGAGGGGAGACCACTGGAACGTTCCGAGGATAATGGAGACTTAATATTCGGCTCGCTAACGTGTGCTCTCTAATTCCTTCGCGGAGCCGCGATACATCCTACGCGCACGTAAAAGGTTTCTAATCACTGCCTCGCGTACCGCCTCTTACCATCCCCGTTGGTAAGTACCCATAACGTTTCGTGTCCCGGTAGAAACGCAAGGCGAATCGAGTAATTCAACGTGGTCGAATTATGGGAATCATCGCGCATTACTCGATCTAATAGAATACTCAGGAACATGGTCGGGCGCGGGCAGGAGGCGAAGCCAGACGCTCCGTCAAAGTCATCAGCCGTCTAGCCCGCCGACGTATTCCCATTAAACCCAGTCGAAAACGACGAGAGGCAACGAAATTGTTTCTCCGGGCCTACGGAAACTTTTCCGTCCCTCCCCCCGCGTGCATACGTAACCTTCGTTCTAGCCTCTGACAGGGAGGCCCGCGTGACCTTGTCTCTTCGCGTGGCAAAAGTCTCGACGGCTGTTCGTCGATCGTGTCTCCTTTCTCTTTCGTTCCGCACGCGAGCAGCGCGTCGAAAGGAGCCGGAGGAGCCCGGCGGATCGATCCATCACGGTGAAACGCGCATTTCTCATTAAACCCCCGCAGCCCCCTGCCCGCCCAGCGCCGAGAAATTATGAAGCGAGTTTAATTGTTCCGGGGCCGACACCGCCCCTATCGTTTCTGGCACCGGCTCTTTTCCACTTGTCATTACACCGGTCGATTCGCGATAATGACCCGGCCCGCCTCCCCGTCCAAGATATTCCACAATTCCACGGTTCCGCGGCGCGGAAGGATCGCGCGGGCGGGCAACGGGGGGCCGGAGAGGATCCGCGCGATTTATTCGTCGCGAAACCCCGCGGTACTGGAACAGTACGGGGGCGCGAACTTTTTAAATTGATTTGGAGCGGGGCCAGCACGGCCGATTTTCTTCCAGCTCGTTCGCCCGCCTTTGGTCTTCTTCCCGGTTTTTCGCGGCACGCCTAATTGGTTTTATTATGCCCGATACGACGGCGACTGGCCCGCCCGCGATAAGAAACGTTCTAACGACCCCTCCGCCGGCTGGTCCCGATCGAGCGGCGGATAAAGCCGCGCGCGGCAGCCTCGAATAACTCCCGGAATTGATGGCGGAGTTACCAGGCCGCGAGGGGGTGGCGGCGGATGAATAGAGAGCTCCGCGAGTTATTTCGCGGCCGCGGCGAGTCGACGTTAACGCATGCGATCGCTCGGTCCTAACGTTCGGACGTATAAAAACGTCGAACGTGGGCCGTTGGTTATGCCGCCAGGCGATAACCGAGCGCAGCTTGGGGAAGGTTATTCGATTCGATTAATTCCTGACGAGCGCGCTTGAGAATTCTCGGAGGGAATCTTGAAGGGAATGAAGACACTGAAGTTTGCTGTGAATATATATATTTAGTATACCGAATTATATACCGAGTATGCTGTTGGATAAATTCGATGTCCGTTACCGAATCGAACACCTCGTCCCTCAGTTCTCTGCCTCCCAGAGGCGTGACACCGCTCTTGCCTCTCTTGTTTCCTTTGACGGGAGCTGTCCCATAAATACACGGCGCTCGAACACCGAAGATTCCCTCGCTGACTGCTCCTCCCGGAGAGTGGCATTCCTCTCGACTCCGCTCGGCCGTGGAACGCGTCCCTATCTATCATCCGCGCGACCGCCTACGGTCCAAGAGAAGAACGGTCCTCCGGAAAAGATCGGTTCACCTGGGCCCCGCGCCCTGGCCCAGAAAGACCAGGAAACCCGACGGCGCTCTATTCCCCGGCCCGACTAAGACTGATGGTACCGCGAATTCGGCGGTAATGAGCCAAACCGTATCACTGGGCGGGCCGCGGTAATTAGAAATTGCCCGGCCGCCTTACAATGTGCACAGTGCGCGGCGGATTTTAACGATTCGTTTAACCTGGCCGAGACGCGTGTTCACGCACGAAGAATCCGTGCTCCGCCATGCGCCACGGCTGCCCATTAATCCCGCGGGTCGGGCGTCGTCATTAAAATACCGCGTGTTTCGCGTGCTTGGAGTAATTAATCCTGGATTTGTTCCCCGACGCGAATGGGACGGCCAAATAAGCCCCCGTGAAACTGATCGCCATTGCTAACGACACGATACGCGACTCTTCGAGCGGCCCGCGGAACGCGCTGGAACTGGGCCCCCAGGCGGCGTGCCTCCTGGCGTAATTCCGGCGGTGCTTCCGCCAGGAGTCTGTGTGCGATCGACTTTGGTCACCGGCCGCGGAAGGCTGGGTAATTCATGAGACCCGAAGATTCATGGCGTTCGATAGAGCGGCGGAGGACCGACCAGGTGAATCCACCGTCTGCTGGAAAAACACTGACGAAGCTCGGCGTGGACAGCGGAGTGCGCGTCTCCGGGCGAAACATACCAGCCGCGCGATCAAAGGGGCTCCCTGGGATGGGACTAACAAGGCATCTGGCTAACGTAATAATGGTTTTTGCGATGGCAGCGCGGTCGGCAGAGCGTGTCCACATGTCTGTATCCGTGGCTACTTGTTGACCGTGTTCTTAACCGTGCAACTCCCACCCGGTCACCCGGTGAATTATTGTCCGCCTGCAACCGGAGGTCCCTAGCTATCTCGCGGGCGAATCTGCGGAATTTATAGCCCGGCAGCCGCGAATGATACGCAATTATGGCTCTTTACGGATATATCGAGCCGTCGAGATCGTCGATACCGACCGTGGATCACGCCCCGCGTCCGCGGATCCCGGTCATTTTTTTTTTTCTTTGCGGTAGCGATCTATCATCGAGACGCGAGCGTTGGAACGCGCGAGTAATCTGTCGATCGAGGGGCTAAGAGCCGCGGGCGTCGGATCGCGCGAGTAATCTGTCGATCCAGGGGCTATCAGCCGCGAAGGCGCGAGTCGCCGCGTGACAGTGACTGTTGCATTGAAAGGGAAATATGATTGCGTGGACACGCGGTATTTATTGGAGGATTGAGACGTTGAGTGGGCTGAAAGGTAGTAATGAATCTATCTTGATTAATGGTTTGCCGCGTTTTACCTACGTTGAGGCGTGGAATATCAAATCGTGCCTGATCGACGACTGGTCTTACGTTGCTACACTTTTGTGAAAGGTTAAAGTCACAAGAGCTCAGTTGTTTTTAAATAATAACCGACGTGTGAAAGGTATATTTTTATAACAGGTACGGATGTACAATGAGTGGTACTGAAACATACAATTACAGAGTTGACTGAGTTCTAGGGTAGTATTACTCTGATTGCAAGTAGCTGAGTTCTGGCATCGTGGTGTCGTGATCGCTCGCGGGAAAACATTTCCCTTTCCATGGAACTTGCCGGAACAGTGGTGGTTCGAGGAGGAGTGTCGAAGACAGAATTATTGGTGGAGGCGTGTTATTAAGGACAGTGGTGAGAGTGAAATAGCGCGAGAAAAGCTAAGTCCCTCCCGCGTGTTGGGAGCCGGCGAAAAGTGCAGGTATTGGCGTCGCGGACTTTGGGCCTCGGCGTGGTGACCGCGCGGCTGCAATAAAACGCGCATCTATAGTTGCTATTCTAATCTCTCGGATCTTTCCAAATTGCCTGCGCTAATAGCCACACTCCGTAGGCTTACAATTGTGATTTTACTGAAGGTCCCGAGTTTATGGACGAGGACGGCAAGCTATGTGTCCGCCAAATGACAAACACTGCTTGTAGGGAAAACCCTGACAATCGGCTAGGCTATAAACCTGACTCCTCTCAATTACCTGTTTGGGTTTGTTTGTAGGATACGTGTGATTTAGGTATCTTGCAAAGTTTAACGTTGCAGTGTTAAGTCTGTGTGTGGAGGATCATTGCGGATTGGAAAAATTTATCGTGGAGATTGAATTAGCTTTCGCCTGTCTGGGGTGATTTTGTAGGCGTCAGTAAATTTGCGATTTTCATGATTCTTATTGGAAAACTTGATAATTAAACGATTCTATTCAGTTTCGATCCTCTGCTTGTTTTTATTATGTATGTATGGTTCAAATTTAGAAACTCAATTTTAACCCGCTTCCAACTATCCAATAGACTTGAAACTTTGCAGGCGTAGTTTGGATGACAATATAGAATTATGAGAAAATACTCGAAAGGGTGAGAAAATTACCCAGTCACCAATAATTTTAACCCATAATCATAAATCCAATCACGATTTCGAATTGTCGCGGTTCCTGTCATGGAGCGAAATCGGTCGACGATGTATCGGGCGACAGTATATATGTATATGGATGTCGCGTACGAGAGAATATATGTGAACTTAAACAACGTGATATAAGTAATTAATACAATTACTTAGCACTATAGGGTTTAAGCAAACTGTTAAACTGCAAACAACAGTAAAAGATATTAGTAAATATATCTGAGTTGTGAAATGTAAATACATAAAGACTAAAAACTAGAAAATAAACAAATTTATAAAAAAATTGTAAATTAAACCGATTTTATTTAAAATGTTAAAATGCACTAAAAACTGGAAAATAATTATTTTCTTGTACTACAATTTCGATGGTGTTTTCTCACTTCAAATAAAATCGTGGAGGCGGATATGTCATAACAAATTCATTTAGACGCTTGATTCTGTATTAAAATTGATTCATATTCTGTTATGAAACATCCCGCTCCACGATTTCATTTAAAGTGAAAAAACACCATCAAAATTGTAGTGCAAGAAAAGAATTATTTTTTAGTTCTTAGTGCATTTTAAATAAAATCGTTTAACTTAAAGTTTTTTTATATTGTTTTTATTTGTTGGTAGGATACAGTTATAGTTTACAACTTTACTGTAAAGCCGCGTTCGAATTAGTCAAGTTACTTGACTTTTAGTCGCTTGAATACGTGTAACTTGACTTCAAGTTTGTGTTCAGTAGTTTCAATTGCTTTCAAGTTACATTTAAGATTACTTGAAGCCAGTAGATATCTCAAATGGCGCCAAAGGGGGTGGTGTTTGCTGGATTGTGTGTAATAAGGAAGAAAATTACAAATGAGTTATTAAAAATATTAAAAAAACTATTAAAGAGAAACGGTCATTACTCCACCTATTCCGAGTCATTGTTTCATTATAAAAACTTCACTTTTCACACTATTCAAGCTGCATTTCAAGACAAGTAAAAGTTGAAAGACTCTCCACTTCGCTGGAAACTTGAAAGGATATTCCAAGCCAAGTGATTAACAGGTTCACGTTGGTAAAGTAGTTTCAAGTCACTTGAATTCAAACGACTTGAAATCAAGTAACTTGACTAATCTGAACGAGGCTTAAGAGTAAGAACCGATGTGCTCAAATCTGCTGTACTATTCGCACCATCAGCGTTTCCAAACGTCACGGCGCAAGTAGAAGCAGTCGATCATAGACAGGCGCCCTAGCTAATCCCTCCGCAATAGCGCGCTCACAATTAGCTTAGGAATCTTCCAAGCCGATTTCCTCGAAAACAAGGCGTGTCATGAGTAATTTCATTCCCCAATTTCGAATCACTTTCACACGACGAATCGCCCGGTTTCGCCGTTGCGCTACAAAATAACACCCACCCACTCGATATTTATCGCAGTCTTTGATCAGAAATCAAAGTCGCCGTGGAAACGAAGTGTCTCGCAAACGCGCCGAGTTTTAGGCTGTCCCGATAAGGACTGCCTCAGCACGAAAGGGTCGATCGTGGAAAGTGACTTCTCCTCTTTGTACAGAATCGCATCGTTATAATCAATGACGCCGAGATTGCATCAAAGAGATTCATTTTGCGGGTAGACTCGTTTTCCCTTCGTCGTAGTCAGCCCGGCACTTCCACTCTCTTTCTCTCTCTTTCTTTCTCTCTCTCTCTCTCTCTCTCTCTCTCTCTCTCTCTCTCTCTCTCTCTCTCTCTCTCTCTTTTCCTCTCCCTGCCTCTGTCTGTTCGCCTCGCCGCGATCTGTCGAAATGGAAGGGAGAATTTAGCAGTCTCGCTGGGAAAAGGAGGGAAACGGATCTACTAGAAGGGTTCCGTCTGATGGCGGTAGACGAACGAAGTTAAGTAGATTGGGGAATTGAGGATCATTTTAATGCTTGGTTAAATTGCGTAATTGTGAGTGGCGCCCGTGTGGAACAGAGAGGCCGGGAGAAAAACGGGACGGAGGAAGAGGGACGATATTCGACGGTGATTCGCCGGGAGGGCCGAGGCGGAGAACACGGGGGGGGGGAGGGGGGGCAGTTGAATCTTGGTTAAGTTCGTATTTACATGAGAAAGAGCCGGAGATTTATAACCCGTATTAAAGTTACTACGAACGTGGCCAGGGAATGCAGTGGCGTTTCCAGCGGGGAGAAACGGGATAGTGGCACAGCTTCATTCCACCGCGCGCATTGATCTGTTTCGCTTGTTTATCCGGCATAATTAGCGCGATGTCCGCGGGGCTGCATCGATCGCTGCTGAATGGGCCTTAAACGGCGTTAATTAATCGAACGCCACCGTCTTCCGTTAATTAATGCCGCGAACGTTGAAAATAAGGCGTAAAGGAAGTCGCTGCGACGGGGATCGTTGAGAATGCTCGTTGGTAGCGAAACGGAAATTTATTTATTTATTTATTTATTTATTTATCTTACGGGGAAATCCCATTATTTACAGAAAAACTTGCAAAAAACGGAAAAACCACATTACCGCTCACGAAAGATCACACACCATACCCCGAGAACCAATAAAGTTAAAGTCCACAAAGAGAGTGTCGCACCCAAGCAACCGAAAAAAACCTGGGAGTATTTCCCCTAGTGAGCGCGTAAACCATCATAACCAATCAACGTAAATCATCATACCATTTCATCTAGAACCCTGCTCAGTCCAGATCTAAAGACATTAACATTCAGCGCAAAGAAATCGAACCGTTCGCAATACTTATTCCCCAATATACAAATTCTGGAGATTGAATCCGTATCTCTGAATCGCGATGTATACAACGGGGGCCGAAAAACATAGCAGCTCTAACGGATCGAGCGGGCGCATTAAAATTAACCAACGAGATCAAGAAATTGTCTGTATGCTCGTGAATTACCTTAAATAAAAAACAAAGGTCTGCACTTAGAGCGTATATACATGGAGGTCTCATTGAGAGCTTGAAACTGTCGGGAACATGGTGCCAGAGAGGAAGACATGTGCGAGCGAGAGAAGTATAGAGGACCCCATCGACCATAATGCGCATGCGCCGATATCGTGCGAGAGAGAATGACATCGTGCGAGCGAGAGAAGTATAGAGGACCCTCATCGACCGTAATGCGCATGCACCGTTATCGCCGGCGACGATCCGCGGTTACTATGATTATTTATCGTTGTTTACACTTTTTATACACTTTTTAAATACACTTTTTTCAACACCTGCATGAAAATGGGTGTTTTTTTACACCTGCTGAGCGGGAGCAAAATGTCCAATTTCAGACTATTCCCAAAGGAAAAAGACCTTACGCGCATGCGTATTCGCAATTTTTTACTTTGCTCCCTACGAAACGTCATTTTGTGAGCTGAGTGAACATGGCATTACCCTGCGGTATGAAGAAGCAATTAGTCGAGTAATCCATATCGATCATGTGTGCGACTGAAATCAAACTTCCTAGTACAAATATGAATCTTCAACTTATTAATTGCTCCAATATAAACATTACTTTTACAAATTCTTAAATAAATTATGTTTGATACTTGTAATGCATTTGTCATATTCTTTTGCGAATCGCTCAGCAGGCTTTAAAAAAAAACACACCTTTCGTGCAGGTGTTGAAAAAAATATTGTGCGTGACAAGGGAGAGACGCGATTTCGCCCCGCGTGAATTGCTGCCCGAGCGCAGCGAGGGCAACAAACTTCACGCTCGTCGGAATCGCTTACTTCTCCCCCTTGTCACGCAATATACTATTCTACTGTCCAACCGTGACGATTAGGAGTTGCTAGTCTTCCGCACTCATCTAACGTTTTCTTAAATTCGGCCTCGCTTTGAATAAAGCGACACATTCGGTTTCCTCTCGTTTCGGACAGTTTAGCCCACGCGCAATCCGGAAACACACACTTGGCGGCCCGTGCCTCGAGGAGCGTCGCTTCACAAAGCACCATTACTATCCTCCCTAAAACTCGCCAGTGGAACAGACACGGCAAACTTGATCCTACAGGAGAGCGAGTGGATCAGGCGGAGTTGCGCGATAACTCCTCGCCTTATTACTCTGGACGCTTATTTCGGCGCAATTACGTTTCCCGCGTGTTTACACGGGCGCTGAAAGCGGACGCCGTCGGGGCGGGGGAGAGAGGGAGAGAGAGAGAGAGAGAAAAAAAGGGAAGTCACTAATTTACAAGGCGCACCCGGAGGAATGCAGCGCGCTGTTTTTCACGAGGGACGTAAACGAGCATCCCCCGGAGCCCGAAGAATCTTGCACGTGCAATAAACTCTCCTCCTCTCTCGTTGCCGGTACGAGAGAGCCACGGCGAATTCACGTCGCGTCTTATGAACCCTGTAAACCGACTGCGAGCGACGCTTTAGGGCCCCATCACCCACCCCTCCGCCCTCGCCCCCGTCCCGCCGCCCCCGTCGGAAACAAAACACCGCCATAAAGTATCACAGGAGGAGAGTCGCCTAGAGAGGCACGTAGGCCTTTATAAATTTCTCTCGAACTCATCCCGACTGGCGTCGCTCGCAGAGGGATATCCAGTTTTCCAAGTATTCCCGGCACGTGCTGTTGCTCCCCGCGCTGGCTGCGCCCAGGAAGCGGCGTGCTCCCGCGTTCCTCCGGCGCCCCGGCATGGTTTTTTAAGGGTCGCGCGCAGACAATCGCCACTCGAGCAGCGGCCGCGGCTACATACGTTCCCATTCTTCCCCGAGGACAGCTCGATCCCTGGCCCGGCTGAAGGATAGGCGGCTGTCCCGGGACGACGTCGGGCGAATATCCGCTCTGCTCTTCCCTCCATTGTCCGCGGATGACATTGTTATCGATGATATCGAGATTAGAGGTTGCCTGATGAATTCGGAGCGTCCTCCCGGGAGCCGAGCCGCCCCCCCTCTCTCTTTCTCTCTCTCTCTCTCTCTCTCTCTCTCTCTCTCTTTCATTTTCTTGCGGTCGAACGGGCGGGAGGGGTGTCCATCGTCCGCCCCGATTGAGGAGCAGCCCGACCCGACGGATTAGACTCGTTACGCCGATACGTTAAGCCGAAGAACGCGTCGTTAAGGGCCGAAGGGACGGGGAACCCCTTGGAGTCGTGGAGCACGATTGTTCCTGGCCAATCTGTCTTCCGGATCGTCCTCTGTCCCCTCTCGTGGTACACGACGAGAATTCCCTTCCCTCCTTTTTCCCGGAGAACTTGCCTCGTTGATTTATTCCGAGGATAAATGAGAGTCGGACCGATTCGCAATCAACTGGTGGGGATCCGTCGATCACGGGGGAGGAGGAGGGAGCGCATTGGCTGATACCTTGATGAATTTAGAGTGACGGACGAATGAGGGTTCAAAAGGTGAACGATGGTAAAAGTGGTATGATGTAATCCTGCGCGGAGGAAGTGGATCGTCCGCTTTACGCGGTGCACGGAGTGGGAATTCGTGAGAATGTGTGAGGCGTGATAGTTTGTGAAGATAGAGTTCCTTAGGTTATAATATGTTTTACAAGCCGTGCTCGTAACAGGCGTTAACAGGAAGCACTCTAACACTTGGAAGCCTCGGCAGTTGTAGTTCCCTCTTCGTACAGAATTATCTGAGATTCGAGCTCCGAAAGAAATCTTGCGAGGCTTCCACCTGAGCGCTAATGTTCTCTCGGCCGTCTCCCTTCATTCCCTCGCGTCTTCGTTAACGAACAACGGCGCATTTTCAGTCCCGAGTCGCTATCGCGGACGTCGTTAACGCCGTCCAGCCGCCTCGCATTTCTTAACGCGATGTTTATCGACATCCGCGTTTTCCATTTCACCTAGAACAATGCCAGGCGATCCGTATCGATACCATCAGCCGTAATTTCCCGTTGGCGCGTCCATCCAGCGACCAACTCGTAAATCATTCCCCCGGACAAATTGCACACCTGGAATTATTCCAGTGCTCGGCTCAGGCAACTCAAGAAGGAAACAGTGCCAATCCTTTCATCAGACCCGCCACTTCTTCTTGAAGCCGGGGACCGTAGATCAGTCATCTTGACACAACAATTATCGATACTCGCGCAATACGCCGCTGCGTGGCGAAGAACGGGGGTGAAATCTCTTTTAAAACGTACTTAAACATTCGAATCGTTTCCAACGGTGTCGCTCTGCCTCGCGAGGTTTCGTTCTATAATAGTAATTCGACGCCCGTGCCCACGATTCGCGCTTGAGCCCCGCGTGTTCGTTTGCACATCCAGCACAGAGAGGCCGATAAAAATCGGCCGCTGCACGGAGGGCCGAAGGGAATAATAAGAGTTATGTCCGTGGGAGTGGTCGCAACGTTTTAATTATCGCGGCGGCGGTCGATGTAACCCCGTTCTATGCGCGCGCAAATTTATCAAATGCCATTTAATCGGATCAAGCAGCGGCGCGGTCGGCCCGCCCTTTTTTTTCCATCCCCCTCTGTGGCCCTTCGACCTCCGACCAGAGAGAACAAAAGTCGAATATTTGCGACAGCTAGGGTTCAGTTTGCACGCCGGCAATCACACACAAAGTCACCCCTTTCACGCGCTCACCCTCTACCTCCGTCCTCTCCCCCTTTCGCTTCTTCGCCCCCTTCCTACCCCTTCTTCGGCCTGCCTAGAACTCTACCATTTTCTCCTCGTTCGTCGTCGCTCGCGTCTATCTTTGCTCACCACCTGGCTGCACCGCCCCCGTTTTTTCCAGTTTTCCCTTTCCCGCCCCCCTCTGCCCCTTCCTCGTTGCTCCGCTCGCTCGATCTAGACCTCGGCTCTGTCGTGTTAAACGTCACTTGGCGCTTCGCGTTCGAGCATTGTTGCGCCCATTGTCGCGACGTCGAACGCCCGACGTCGATGCGCACACAATGTAAATGACGGTGGGGAAAAAAAAAACGGAGTTTACGTATGAAAAAAAGGGTGGAACGACGGGGGTGGCTGGCAGGAAGCACGAACAGCGCTCAGGGGGTCTGTGTCGCGTCGAAACGTTCGCGGGGTTATTTCTGGTCGTGGGCAGATCGTAAACGCGGCCCCTTTTGAGTGAAATTGCTTCGAGGAATCGTTTCTGTTGATGGCTGGTGATTTATGCGGACATGAAATGGTCTTTGCGATGAGAGCTGATGCATTCTGATATGTAACCGGAGGATCCGCGGAACGCGCAGGTGTCGTTCGCGTTGGAAGGGGTTTCAGAAGCCGGTGATGAAGTATTCGGCAAAGTGCCGTGTAAGGAATTAAAAGCAGGAGAGCGTGGAGTGGATAAAGGGCACCGCAATGCACAAAACCGCACAGTGGCGAGGGAAATAAAAATCGGTGTCGCGGCGAACGCCCGTACCATACCCCCGAGATTAGTCTACGTGGCTCACGCACGTGAGCCACGCGAATATCGTTATCCTTGCATCGGCGCGCTGCGAACAAATATACGTGCACGCACGTGACGTTAACACGAGCATGCGTGCAACATTAACGAGCCACTTCAACGATTGCATGCCACCGGGGGCGCCCTCGTACGGGTGCACGTTACTTGACACAAATATCATTTATGGTTTGCCCGGGAGCAACGTTTCAGATAACGTCAGATGAGAAAGTAACTTCGCCTGAACATCGCGACTGCGAACTTTACGTTCTTAACGATAGCGTAATGTTATTTAAATTCCATGGTATGTTTAAGCAGCATTACACGTTTCAGCATAGATTACACGATACACAGGAGCATCGATATAGACGCGACGAAAGAACTACATAAAAGTGGAAGAGAGATTTGTAGAACGGGAGAAGATTACCCAGAGAGACGAGCATCGGCCAGTTAATTTATTCAAAGAGAAAAACCTATAAAAAGCACAAGTCTCGTCCATCCCTGTCAGATGTGCGTAAACGGGGCAAGCGTACGGCCCTCCAACAACTGCCGGCTGTCGATGGTAAAGGCGACAGCGAATAAATCTGCCGATCGAACTCGAGCGGAGGGGACGAAGGGGGATGAAAGCGACCGGACCGCGGGTGGACTTCCTAAAATACATTTTCGCTGATTCGCCAGCCGCCGTTGGTTGTCTAGAGCTTGGAGAGCTCGTCGAGCAAGGCTCTCTCGCGGTGTTTTTCCGCATTGCCGGCGAGGGTGAACAGCGTGGACGGGCACAAAAGTTGGTGGAAAAACTTTCCGACCGTGGGCCAAACGCAGACTATCCGGAATCGCTGGTTATATAGGAGTTCCGGGCAGCCTGAAAAGGGTGAGGGATGGCCGAAAAGAGGGAGGGAGAGAGAGAGAGAGAGAGGGAGAGGGTGGTCGGTGGAATTGCGGCCCGCATAGCGGAGTCAAAGCCGCGGCACTGCGCTCTCGGATCCTCCTGCTCGACTACCGCCTTTGTACGTTTGAGGTTTCGTGGCCAGTAAAAACTGCGGGCAGTTCGAGGGTCTGGGGGTATGCGAGCCCGGGGGACGGGAGCGAACCTAGGCGTGGGGTTCGAAAGGTGGTAGTCTGAGGACTGGCCGGGTCACGAGGAAACATTTCGTGTGTTTCGCGAGCCGGCTGCCTCCGTTGGGCAGGGTCAAACACTGGTCGGCTTAGATCCGCACTCGGCCGCGATGTTCCGGCAGGACGAGAAGAAAAAGTGGACGGAAAATCGGCCGCGATTTCCACCCGCGTTCGAATGAAATTTTCAAGGGGCACTCGGGTGCACGCGAGGGATTAGAATATCTCTTCACGCGACTGGGGCGGAGGTGTTTTCACTTTGTCACACAGTAAATCGTCCTAGGAAAGGGAGCCAGTTCATTGGGAAATTCGGGACAGGATTTTCTTTCTGACGATACTAAAACTTAATGTGTTATTATATCGAGCGGGTACTTGTAAAGCTTTCTTAAAGCGAAGGAATAACATCGGACTAAGTATCTCCGAATCCCCGTGGCAGTACGTTAGAGAAGAGCCTGCTGTCTGGAATCTCATCTACCGTCGAAAGGCCCCCAGAATTCCCGATGACAAGGCTGCGGAACAGCCGTGGAAAGAATCTCCCCAGCCGTTTCTTCGCTCATCCGAAAACACACACACTGCTGCACGTTTGTGGGAGGGAGTTGAAAAAGACTTTGGAACCGACGGAGCACTCGCCTTTGGCTTGACGGGGAACAGCTGGCCGGGTCTGACGCGAGGCAACCCAGTTTGCTAAGTTTCGAGGACAGTCGTTGCAGAGACTCTGAGACCGGGACGTATGGAACCCCATCAGCCCTCGTCCACTTCGATTCACTGCGAAATACAAATAACAAACCGCTCGGAGGAAAATAGGTGGTGGACGGTGACTCGCGGCCGTCGAGGGCGGCCAGACACCGAGGGAACGGACTGTGACGCAAACAGAACGATATCGACTCGCATCAACCCACATGGCCGAAGCTCAGGAACTGGAACGAAGATGGAACGGTGGATAGAGAAGGCTCGTCGGGGTCAGAGGCGGATACGGAAGGATTCGAAGCTACCTCAAAGGTGGTTACATTAGGCCGCGCGGTCCTGACTGCATTCACATGTTTCCACAATATCTATACGGTGGCCTCTCTGGGTCGGCGGTTAGGCCACCGACACGGGATCCAGGTCCCACGGAACACGATTGTTGCATTATTCGGGGGCCGCAGCTTTCGAACTTGCGGCTGGGAGCTTGCGACGGCCTCGTTCCACTACGGAACCACGAGGAAAGAATTAACCTCTTGAATACACGGTACCCAGGACTGGCTTTTAGTCGGTGCTCCTATTCTGGTTTCGCAGCTTCTTGGCCTTTTTTTCTCTCCACCCTCTCGGTTTCTGTAATGCCCCGAATCTTTCGTTTTTTCCCTCTTCGCTCCCGTTTCTCGTGGCTGGAAGGCAAGGAGCGGAGGTCAGACACGAGGGGAGAGCTCTTCTCGTTGAATTCGCTTCGCGCAGGATGCTTTCTTGGTGCCTCGTCTTATTGTTAGAAACGATTGGTCCCCGTTACTTTCTATTCCGTGTATATCTCTGCATTCGCTCTGTCCACGAAGCTGATGGAACTACAGTGACCCACCTATCCGCGAGAAAGTTCACCGAAAGTTCGCTGAAAGTTGTCACCGAAATATCCTAGCCATCGTTTACGGAATTCGACGTTGGGACTTCATCCGAAGCATCCTCGAACGGATAATAACCCTCCCCCGCAATTTATTCGCCGTATTCGATGCTCCGCTTGCGCTTTAATAGATCGGGAGTGGAACGACGGCAGTTCGCCGCGGGTAAATCGAAACGCAGGGGAATAGGGGGGCGTTCGGGCGGGCATCCAGAATTCCAGGAGGAAGAGGAGAACAGTGGCGTTTACGCCGGGAGCTTGCCGAGCCTCGACGTTTCATTTCCGCCTGCAGGACGGAAGTTTCCTTTTCCGTATGGCGGGGTTGTATCTTGCTCGCCGCGGGTCAAAGTGGCCAAACACAGGGGCAAAGAGGGGGAGGCGAGTAAAAGAGGAAAATGGCCGACGGAGGGTACCGCGCAGAAAAACGGGCGGCTTAAGGAGTTTAAATATACGTTGGAAATTAAGGCTGCTTGCACGCAAACTGCGCGACCCGGCATCGTTTCCCTTTTTTTTGCCTCCCCCTATTCCCTCGCCGATTTCTTCCGCGAGGATGCTGTTGCTGTAACGTCGGAACGGAAGAGGGCAAGACACGCGACAGTACATTCGTCGCGGTTAATCGCTTCCTGCCGAGGACTCGAAGCCAGGAAACTTGCTCCCAGCTAGGTCAGAGAGGTTGGCGATGCTGGGGTACTGCGTTTGCAGAAAGTCTGCGCCATTATACGAGACGTGCAGGAAAGTTTTTAGCGAACTTTAAGCATCACACTCATCGGGGGGAAAAGGAAACGTCGAAGAAGCATGCTTTCGAGGGTCATTCGCTTTCGAGTTATGGAACGTTTCGTATAACCGAGCACAACGGGCGTTTTTTCAACACGCGTCTTTTCTCTAATCGTTCCTTCTCAGACGATTCCAGGTTTCTCTCAGTTTCAATCATCCTCTGCGGCGGAAGCTGATTTTCGGGGGACACCCAGCTTGACACTCGTCGCTTTCTTGTGAATAATGACCAACGGTGTTCGAGACGCGTGGCCAACGGAACGAACAACCTGGCTCTGACTGAAAATAGGCACACCGTGAGAGCGGCCTCGCCCGTTCCTGTAGTCGCGCATATATCTTTGTGCCACGTTCTGGTACAACCTGGAAGTGGTTATTGAGACGCACTTAGTGATTCATCTCTTTTTTTTTTCTCCCCTTTGGCAACGGGGGTACAACGACAGGAGATTAATCTGTACGAGAAACGGAAGATGAATGGAGCAGTGATTCGAGAAAAATTATGGGAAAAACTGGGAAACCTCGTTTCGGTGTATCTTTCATCCAGGCTGTTGTATTCCTCTTTGTGTCTTCCTGGTGAAGATTTGTACCTTCGGAAGAAGACGTTTTCTTTCGTTCCAACTTTCCTCTCTTGAATGATTCATTGTCTGCCCCTGATTATAATGATAATTAAGGGATTGCCTATTTGAACGGCTTGGGTATCAGTGTGAAAGGATTAGTCGCAGTGATTTATTAATATTACGCGACTAGAATTAGTTGCGAATTGAGGTGAAGAGATCGAAAGGGAGGTAAGAAAGCGCAGGCACGTGAAGGAGTGTCGCAATATCCTTCGATGGATTGATCTTTGGCGCGCCTCCCTGTTCAGGGCCCTATTGAGACATCTCAAACCTCGTAGCAAGTGAAACTGTTAATTGTGTCGAGCCTGGCTTTAGGATACAATTTATCCCGTCGCACATTTAAATCCTTGAGTTCTTATGGGCTTCGTTACCGTCCAATTCAATTGCTTCCATTCCACGCGAATACTTTAGTAGCTCTTCTTGTTGTCGAAGCTCCATTCTTCCTCCGGAGCGTTGAATGGGGGCAATGCTCCTCCGTTTACTCTAACAAGGGGCATTGCTACAACTTTTCAGGATAATTAGCGACGTGATTCAAAACCGATTTATAATATTATCAAGGCATTGCCGTAGTCTTCTGAAAGTTACACGAAACGTACCTACTTCGCGTTTGGGAATAAGCTTCAGTCAGGTACCAATTAGTTTAACAGCGACGCGATCGAGATTTTTTTCCACGGTTGAAGCTTCCCTTCTTTCATCGATGGTTTGCGCGCACCCAGGGGAATTAGTCGGTTTGTTCTCTCACATATGAGCTTGTAAACCGTGCACGAGAAAGCGAACGGACCAGTGAACTCAATACGTTAATTGGAAGCCGACATTTTGTTTTCCACCACGATAATTGCTCAGCGAATTTGGGAGCCATGGTCCGGAACATTTTGCTCCTCGACGCTGGCGCAACTCGCCGTTATTTTCTTGTCACGCTTTCCCTCTGGTTACGAGCAGCGTTTTTCGAATGGCCATTCCCAGCTTCTCGTTACTGTTCGATATATCTCGTTTAATCCTCTGTGTATGCAGTGTAATAAATGATTCGAGTTGCCTGACACATCAGAATGTCAACTATAAAATCGTTTGCACACTCTGAATTTTAAATAGAGTAAATGGCCCAAATTTTGTCCCCCATTTCTATTTGACTCTCTGGAGGGTGTATAAAATGTTAGAATGAGCTGGCACTTGGCATGGATTTTTTTGTACGTTTCTCTATGTATCTACGAATCGCAAAATGTAATTATGTCATGTCAATGCCAAATAGTAAACAAAATGTGAAAACGTGCAAAATGTGAGATCTGAAAAAACTGTTCGTAATTTCGTCCACCAAGAAAATGTTTGTAAAACAGTGAATAAATTGAAAAATTATTTCTATTGATACAAGTGATCTTACAGTTTATGTGTGCAAGCAATCGCGGGAAATGAACGTCTTCTTTGTGGATGATCGGCAGCATATTTCGTGGAACCACGTGAAACATTTAGTGCATCTACGAAACATTAAACATTTCTACTAAAATTGCTTGAAAACCGATAAAAGATAATAATTCACTTCTGTAACTGTTCATTTTTCAGCCCTTTTTATTTCAACTAACAAACTTATAGAAAATAGCTTGCAATTTCCTTTAGAGTTACTAATTTCGTCCTCGGACACGAAATTTGGAATTCGCGCAGTGATTGCCATCAAAGTTATTGCGTATAAGAAATTACAAGATATGCCCGAAACAGTGCTACAACTTCGAATTCGAGATACTATTCACTTCTACGAGTAACATGCAATCATACTGAAGTCTGTAAAAACTCACCGTGCTCGAAAACCTAACCTGTTACTTGCAAGTCTGTCAGAATACTCACGTACACTAACGCAACATTTACCACCAGATGACACTGACAATGCAACCACAGGAATCGAGAAATGCATCGAGGCGAAATTAAACGCGGGGACGAAATTTGGGCCCTTTACTCTACTCAGAGAAATTGAGGAACGCGAGGATGGTGTTGCAGAACCATTCTAATTATAATAGGGATGTGAAGTGTTACGATTAAAAATTTGTCGATGATGAATTCGGTGAAGCATAATAATTAAACTTATTAGGTCATCGTGTTAATGGATCCCCGTAATTCTATTCCAGTGAATATTCTGCCTTGGTTCTACGAGCCTTGTGCTTTCAAGTCCTTTGGGATTGTGATGTGGAGTCGCGGGACAAACCACTGCGCCTTTAATCCTCGGGATTGGCTCTAGCCCCGTGACCCAACAACCTAACATCAAATTCGAACAATGCCTATAACCTTTTACCATCGTGCCGTACAAGGGTTATCGGGGCTAATAGAGTAGGTTGCAGCAGGCAACCAAGCGACGCCAAGTTTAGCAGCGTGGAATCCAGCCCAAACACGACCGAAATAAATACTAATCGCGATTCTTAATCAACGGGTCCTGGCCTCTATATATAAAGGCCGTAATTCTATCGCTGCCAAATCATTTAGTACCTCGAGAATTATTTAAAGTAAAGCCCATCGCTTGGTGAAACGTAAGAGCTTCGCGGAGGGATTTTTCTACATTCGAAAATAGTTTCTCTCCTGCATTATTTAAGACGGGACTCATGAATCCCTGTGTTCTTCTGCATCAATCGTTCCCTCACTTCTACTAAACACCTCAAACTGGTATTCCATTCCAGCTTCTGTATTCACTCTTTCATCTTGCTGCCTCTCCACCTTCGTAATCGTTATTTATTCAAAAGTAAAGCACTCGGAAGTTCGATTTAAATCGAAGCTGCTTCTTCAACAAAATCCTGCCAATCTCAAGTTCTCTATCCCGTCGAGCCAATAGGATGGCAAAAGAAGTAAACGTCAACGAACATCAATGAGACCCACGTCCCGTCATCGTTAGCCCATTCTTCTCCTAGATATTCACGGATCGCGAGTCCCGTTGCACAAATGCGCTTGGCATAGTTTGCCACTCCACACGCGCGATCAGAGTTCCCTCTGCTCGCGAGTTCAACCCTCCCCTCAGATTCTAATTATACGTGATCTATGTTTGGACACCGGGCCGATACTTTCTGGCATTGACAGTACCGTTTTCGTTTCTTTCTCGCTCAGCGCCTGCACGCTTCTCGCGATATCGTTTCGCCATGGATCGATTCACTCCACGGCTGCGTCTCGATCCACGGATACTCGTGAATGGAAATTTATTTTGGTTATTTCGGCCGTGTTACGGCCGGTGATTGTTCCCCCCTCGCCAATTGGCAATGTGCAGGGGGTGGTCTTCCAGCGATTGTGGTGACAAATTTGACTTGAAAATTTCATGCCAGCAAATGGAAATGGTAATCAATTCGTACGTCGAATCGTTCGTCTGTATGCAGCCCGAAATTGTCTCTGTATCATTTCCAGCGCAATTCCACTCTAAATAATAAGGGGCCTTCCACTTGAACACCGTTCTCGCTGTATAAAGCTCTTTAGTTGCTCGTGAAGCCATGTATTTAATTTCCGATTTGTCGACATTGATCCCTCGATGCTCTAAGCTTTAAAGAATTTCAAATTTGTCGACTCAATGCAATTATTTCGGTGATTCGAAATTACCACGAAGGATCGAATCCACAGCATTGCTCTTATCCCTTTCTATCGCTGTAAACTGATTCGACGGTGTTCTCGGTCGATAGACGCGTGAAAACGATCCGAGCCGTTCCAATTAATAGATTCGTTCCCCGATACATCTTCGTTGGCGATATTTCTCGAAACGCTGGCAGGGTTTTACGTACCCGACGGCCATTAATGGGCCGCGCAGACATTCGTACCGATACGCTCGAATTAAAGCGACGTTTTGACGTCACCGATACATTGAATTCAACAAGACCGGACGGTCGGGGTTAACGGAGGTTAACTCGAACATCTACGCACGGTCTCCGCTCGGTTTCGTTCTTTTTTTCCTCCCATCCTTCACCGGCTGCTCCTCGTGTCGTCCCCTCGTTCCGGTTCTCTCCTCTGTTCGCTCTCCCCCTCCTCGACTTTAACATCGATATCGGGATTGCGTACTCCGGGGACACCGATAGAGCGAATCGGGATCTGTTGCATCATGTATTTGGGTTGGTTGCATCGTAATCCAGAAGCGATGCTCTACGGACCAGAGGATCCCACTCTTATCGCGCGGTTCAGTTCTCAACGGGATTATCATTACGCCTCGAAAAACCGTCGGGGCTTAAATTGCGCCGTGCCCGAGATGCTTTGAATTATGCCCGATCGGAGATACGCTTCGCGCCCGCTGGCCAACGACGGGGAACTCGGGGGACTGCGGAGCCGCGCGACGAAATATCCCAACGATTTCGAAGAGAGCTTGCGCGTGAGAATATCGCTGGTATCAAAAGAAGCACGTTGAATTATATATATAGTGTGATAGACTGACTTCATTTGGGGTTCCCAGCATTTACATATTTTAGAAAGACCGTTCTCAGATATCTGTCACACAACTGAAGACTAAATAATGAATACTCTGAATACTCTCACTGCTAAACTCGGCATCCCAACCCACAATTCTACCTTCTACCGCGTAATCGTGCGCAGTTCGTTGACGCGAGCCCCGCCGATTGACAGGCAAATGAACGAGAGCTGGCGGAATAAGGGCGCCGCAGAGGAAGGGGCAGAAACGGGGGCCGCGGTGAAAGAGCGAAACGCGAATAAAAACGAGGCGGAAATCGGATTAAGAAATCGAGCTGGATATTGCATTTTTGATCGGGTTCTGCCGGTCGAGTGGTCTCCGCGGCTCGTAACCGTCCGGGGGTTTGCTATTGGATTGAATTATTAAATTCAATTTTTCGAGTACTGAGAGATTTGAATTATTAAGCCGGCCTTGGCGCGGCGACTTTCTTTGCAATCGCGGCCGCCGCGTGCGCTCCACCCCTGTTTCTCTCTCTCTCTCTCTCTCTCTCTCTATCTCTGTCTCCGCGGCCCGGCGCCCCGTCGTTCCGCGCTGCACACCCCACAGGCAGAACCTAAGCAGTTACGGGGGGGCTAATATTGTATCGGCGCCCATTGAAAATGAAACTGCAATGGTGGGAGCGGAATCCGGATCGTACCGCGGGCGATCGTCGATTCTTGGAGAATTTAAGCGAGACACTCCGACCATCGGAACGAGCACGTCGAGTTTCCCTTCAGCCACGTACCTCTGGCCCCCGGGGTTAGGTCTATCCCGGGTTCATTCATAGCGCTGGAAATCGAAAAACGCTCGACAGTCGGCAGCTGGATATTCGTGCGAGCCGGGGCGTAATATCGGCTCTCTGGAGAGATCCTGAGGAAGCCATCCGGCTCCCATTTCGCCCCCCTACCCGGTCGTCCACGGGATCGTGTGCGCGTCGCGGCTGGCCGTATCGCCGGGAATCGGTTATCCGCCATTTATTCCTCATAAATCCGTGAACGGTCTCGCCCTTATTCGGGGCTAATTGAGCACAGGGACGAATTGATGGGCGCCGCTCGCGGGCGTCGTTGTTCCGTTACGCTTTTCGGCCCATCCACCGACGGATCAGCTGCCGTTTGATCTATCGGATTCAATCGCGCCTGGTCTGCTTTGTTCTTCAGCCGCGATGTTTCCAGCGCGGCTCGGAGCGTTTAAAAAGAGGGAAACGGGATTTGTCGACGATGCGAGCGTTTAATGGCGTGTCCCGGAATAATGTGCGTCGTGTATCCCTGTGCGCAGCTCTGAAGCACAGCGGTACCTCGCTGGTCGAACAATCAGTGTATTGTTTTGTAATAATTCTTTCGTTATATGGAGCGCGGGTACAGTAGCTTTTTGTATCGGCAAATCGAATGAATTTAGAATCGCCACTTTGTCGCGCGTTTTTCGTGTGATTCAGTTGATCGATGGATATTCCCGTTATTCTGACTTGTATGTGTGACTAGGGACGCGCAAAAGGTAAACCAGGGTACCAGTAGTTATTTAAAATTGCCACTCGTTAATTATAAATTTTTCATAGCGACGAACACTCGATTACCGAATTCATGAAGGATTTCTGGTACACCCAAGAAGAAGAGTGTATTGTACAAATATCTTGCTCATATAAGCGACATCATTGGCGCAGTGGTCCGATGCGGAAATACTTGTACCACTGCCGTGGATACAGGTCGCTTCCAATATCCAGGATTTACCAAGCGTTTTAATCCTCCGTCGGGTTGGGTCTCGCGCGAGCGCTCCCCGAGAACGCTATTATTCAACCGGGGGCAAGATAAAGCGTGTCGGTGGCCTCATCCGAAGCTAGACGTCGGTTCCCTTAATAGTGTCCGGCTAGGCGGGATAGACGAGCTGGAAGCGAGACGAACGGCGGAGGTCGGAGGAAACGCGGAGGAGAGGATCTTTACTGGCTAGTTTTCCGCGCGATTTCCCGCGAGAAAACGAGAAAGGATTGAGGGTCCGAGATTGGAGCGAAACTCCAGCGCTCGGCCGGAAAGCGAACCCGTTCCCCGAGCCGCGGGCGAAGGGACAGGGAGGGTGGACGAAGTCGAAAAAGCACGGTTAGAGCTTCTTAAGTTGGGCGCCGTTAGAGGTAGCGGAGCAAGAAACTGCAAGAAACCAGCAGGCTGAGACGAAGGAGAAGCGGAGGAGTGAAGAGGGACGAGACCGGGGCCGTATAAGTGAGACGTGGAACAGTGGCTTAGCGTGGAGTATTATCGTATGAGAATCTCTCATCGGATCCAATAGTTCGAGCGCGCGGATGTGGAATAAAGCTCATCAAGGATTCAGCCCGCAATCCGTATTCGATGAATTAAAGATGTCGCCGGGAGTAACAAGAATGAAATCTTCTTCCGTCTCCGTTCGTACCGTTCCCCTCGGCACTGGCGCTGTTTCTCTTTCCTCCCGACCCTCCTGCTCCCTCGCCCTCTTCGCCGACCACCCCCGGCCAAGATTTTCTCCGTGGAATCACCTCGATACTTACCCGTCTCATTACGAATAGGATTAACCTCAGCCAGCCGCGTTCGTGGGATACCTTATCGGGGACAGAAATCTATGATAAGGAGAATTGAATTTCGATGGATAAGCTGCGTGGATCAAACGCGTTACTCGAGTTTCCGCGGTGA
This sequence comes from Andrena haemorrhoa, assembly GCA_910592295.1. NCBI lineage: Eukaryota > Metazoa > Arthropoda > Insecta > Hymenoptera > Andrenidae > Andrena > Andrena haemorrhoa. The sequence continues at coordinate 3,442,367 of OU342944.1, read as the reverse complement.
GAGGCTGCGCTCTGGATGCTGCGTTTATTGCTGGTGATTTTATGCTGCATCGATGTTACTTAGATTCGTAACATTTTTTCAAATATGATCGGACAAGGTGCGGGGTGTTTTAGAATTAGAAATGTAGACTTAATTTGCTGGTAGAGATCGTAAGTAGGGGCACGACGAAGAGTTGAAGAGTGTTACAGATTTTTTAATTGAAGTATCAATTAACTGCAAGGTAAATGTAAGTGGGGTTCGATTTCCAATTTGCAGCTGGAAATGATGTGTTTTAGATGAGCAGAATCAGTATGGTAGCTCAGTGCACGAGATATCGATTCACGGGATGAGACGTCGCAGAATATTAATCCATGACGATGCATCCCTATCGAGGTCATGCACCAGTTGTTGACACGCTGAACTCCCAATTGACTTGACCGAATACGGTTCTATTGAGCGCAGCGCAGTACCCACAGTCATTGAGGCCTTTTTTTTCATAACATGAAACTCCAAGCGTCAATGAATTTTAGCAATCACTCGAGTTGTACCCCACCGAGTGTCATCTCGCTCGAAATTCCGTAATTACTTCGGCACACGAGATGGCAAAATCAATCTAGCAAGCTTGCACCTCAGAAGATCGCTCTCAAGAACAGCAGGCCTGACGTTTATACAAACTTCGCATCAACACCAGCACACCTATGCTTAGGCAGCGACTTCACCCTGGGCCGTATAAAATTATGGTCTCCCGGCATTCCGCCAGCGCTGCACCAGGACAATTTAATAGAAAATTCATGAATACACCGACCGATATCCGTTGGCTTCGTTTAACAGCATCGCTCTTCAACCGACGCTGCCAGGTCTCCCCGGCCATAGGTATTCATCATCGCTTTTGCGCCGCGCGAGGAGCGAAATGGGTCGAAAGTGGGTTAACCGCGAAACAGATGCGAATAGCGGAGGCGAATGGACAAATAGATGGACGCGGAGATAGAGGCCAGACCGTGGGTGGATAGAGGGAGCGGGTGACGAGTGCGAGGTAGACAGACCCGAAAAAGGGGGGGAAAAAGGGAGACGGCAATCGTAGGAGGGGTGGGTTCGTCGAGGGAAGGAGGAAGTGTCGCGGCGCCAAAGAGCAGCGGTATCAGGGCGAAGTGTCAGCAGAAAATCGCGCGAGTAAGTGCGCGAAAGGCAGGGAAAGAGAGCAGGGCCACGCTGGTTGGAGGAACTGCAGGGCAGAAAGAGAACGAGGGGGCGGCAAAGGGGTGGGTAGATTTGTACCTGCGTGGTTGCCATCATTAGGATGGTGGGCCATAGCTGCAATGCGGGCACCCATGCGACCGAGTGGAGGGGCAGAGACCAAGGTACCCACTATGCACCGACTATGCACTCTCACTATACACCGGCTATGCACTATCACGAATTCTACGAGAGTGGGGTTGGCTCGCGGCCAGGTGAGCTCCAGGTTCTGTCATCCCTCCCTACGCCGCTACGTTTCAGCCTATATGCGCCTACGAAATCAAGCAACCTTTCCCCCGAGCTGTGCCCCCTGCCCCGTCCCCAACCCCCATCCCACCCCCGACTATGCAGATCGGCCTTCGAGGGAAATGACTAACTAATACGTCTTCCTCGTGGTTCACCGAGCCCCGCGGAGCACGGGGCGCACACGCGAATGCTTTTATCTTGCCGCGGTGCCTGGTTGCTCGCAATTTTCCGCCATTACCGATATTACCGATCCTCTTCTTTTTATTTCGAGTCTCATCGACCTGCCCTTCGGGACGTACCCTAGTCGCTCCAACCTTCGGCAGGTCTGATCACGCTTGTGGAACTTTGGGCAGGGTAATCATCCTGAATTTATGACAGCGATTTTAAAAAGCTGATTACCTCGCGGCAAGTCTGCGCTGCATTACACCCGATGCTTGGGGAAACTGTCTTCGTGCTCAAGCTAACACTCGACGAATATATTCCTGCTCCAGAGGAGGGAATATCGGAGAGAGCGGAATCCAAGCAGATTCGACCGCGCGGTCAATAGTGAATCACTGAGGCGAGATGCCGGGATTCTTCGCGCGGTGAACAGATTGTCCTAAGTTTACACTTACAGCGCCGTTAATGGTCCGGCGTAAAAGCCGTCGGGAATACGTATCGCAGTCTTTTTGGGATGCTGCGTATTCGCGAAAATAGACCGGCACGCGAAGGAGAGCAACGTGAGAGCGCTTCTCGCCAATCCTCCGCTCCCCTGGTCCGCCCCGCCTCGTTCTCCTGCTTCTGCCGCTCATCTCGAGCAATATAGCCCGTGGTGGACGGATAGGGTGCCAGAACGACTGCGTGCGCGTTCCTGGTCCAGGCCGACGTGGCAATGTTTATTTGTTTATTCGGTGTACACGACGCCATGGCGTCGTCGGATAATTGCTGTCCTCCACCGCGGGACAACTCGGCGAAACTCTGCGTGCCCGCCCGTTCGGTGGTCGGGTTTGTTGAACCATGCCAGCGTAGGAGATTGCGAATCCGCACTGTTGGGGGCTCCTGGTCGATGGGCGGTGTTTTCGTCTCGTTATTTCTCGATGCGCGAGACTCTTTTTACATACTGGAGTCCATGGTGGAACCTGCTCCCCCGCGTCTATCACTTGAATATCGCAGCTGATGGATAGGAGCTCGGTGCGAGACGTTTACGTTGCGAGTTTGGGAAGCTTCTTTCGCGGAGAAAGGGTATTAGATAAGGCAGCTTTAGGTGTAAATGCAGGCAGCGTAGAAGCACAATTGAAGGGTATGTTGGGCTTGCAACAATGCACATTCTGCAGGGAATGTCTAGGAATCTCCAAACAAGAGAATTACTAAACTTTCTCTGTGTACAGCGCGCAGTGCATTTTGGGGAAACTTGGAACCACCTAAATGCTACCTATTTGGGCGAAAACACCCACTTGTACTCGTTGCAAAATAACTAATAGGGAAACTGTATTGCTACAGCATTCCTTCAGCTATTCAGTAGTATGTGTCAATGATACAGTAGACATCAGACACTTCTCTGTTGAAAAACCTTACCTTGTACATCAAGTTCTACTCAATTCAATTGAAAACCTCAGCCACTCTCAGAGAGATACCTAAAATCGTGAGATTTTTCAACAAACCTGCCTCTAAAATGTCACGTAAGCAACTAATCTAATTTCACTGGGCATCGATATTAAATTTGGTCAGAGAATCTGTAGCACATCCACCGGTTCTTCAGTCCTACACAGCCAAAGTGCTGATAAGGAGCGGCGCTCGTGCTATTTCACGTCTCTTCCACACTCGAGCGCAGTTATCAATTCGAGGGTAACCGAAAAGATTGCCCAGCGGAGCAAATTCAGGATTACCATTCAGCCCGAGAATGTTGGTACAATCCTTCCCTTCCTTCCTTCCTTCCTTCCGCCCTCTTTTTCTGGCTGCCTGCATGCCACTTCCCTCTCGAAAGATCTTCCGTTTCGCATCATAGAGCTCGCTACGTGAAATCGAGTCCTCAGAACATATTGGTTGGTACTGTCGAGGATCCGCAGCCACGGCTGCCGGGGCGATAGTGAATAGGAGGAAAAGGGAGGGCCCGGCCCAGCGGGTTTCATTCAAATGAGATCCAACCTAGAGAAAGCGAGGGAGAAGAGGGCTGGCGAGGGTCGCGCGGCAGGGCAATAGCATAGAGGCGGAGGCAAGGTAAGAAGACGTAGAAAAGAAGGGGATGCAAAAAAAGAAGGGAGATCGCGAGCGTTGGTCTTCTCGAGTGTTTTTCTATTCAGAGAGGACTCGCATAAAGTTCTATATACCGAGTTCTATCCCATTCTATAGCGGGAACGTGGATAACCTAGGAGAGTAGGGATAGAAGACGAAGGAGGAGGCGAAACGGGGTGGTTCACCCATTCCAGGGTGGCGTTCATTGAAACGAATGGCCTTACCCACCCGTCTCCCTTCCTCCTTTTGTCTACCCTCTCCCTTCATCCTCGCAGTCTCACCTTGTTACACCTTCGTCCTCCCTCCGTTCGCGACCCTCGAACGCCTTCGTTCTTCTCGCATGATCTCTTCCTTCCCTCCGGTTCCACTCATCCTCCTTCCGCCATTCGTCGCGTCCCCGTCGCCGCGAATCCGCCAGGATTACTTATCCTTCGCCAAAGGACGCTCAAGGCTCAACCTAAAGCATCATTTGAATAAACGCGGAGTTACTGCTCCGTGCTACGAGCTCCCGCTAGAAGAACGGTGGAGGAGGCGGATAGATAGATAAATAGATGGATTGAGAGAGAGAGAGAGAGAGAGAGCAGGATCCCGCGACTGTATTAATGGCCTGCGATGTCTCCGGGCAAAAAGGGAATTCCGTCCTCTCTGTTATCCCGGGTATAAGATTCTTGTTGTTACGGATGATGTTTCCCCGACTAAAGATCGCGATGAAACTACGGTGCGACGGGCGAAGTGTTAATTTTACCCTTTACCCTTAATTACTATTCTGCTTCTCATCTTATTGTAAGGTGCAAGGTAGATGAACAACTCTTTGAACGAACTGTAACAATACAGCAGGACTTTATTCAAATCTACGTGGGAAAGTACAATACGTTTACGAATAGAAATTTCCATCAGTACCTCTCAAGTTGATGAACACCCAGAAACGAAGTATTAACTTCTCGATGATCCCCGCTGTAATAACTTTTCAATCAAAGTTTCACTTATCATTTTACATTTCTGTCTCCCGCAGAGTGCCTGCACCCTCGATTCGCAGGACCCGTTTGACAGACGAGACTCGCAAACACCGTGGTTCGTTACAAAATTTATTAGCGCCGCTTCGCGGAGAGCTCTCCCCTGTCCGCGAAACATTAAAACGCTCTTAGAGTGACCTGTCCAGCGAACGAACCCTTAAGCTGCGTGTCTGTTAAAATTAGTATTCAAAAGTCGTTGTTTAATCCTCCGAATGTTATCGCTGTAAGCGAGCTGTTGGTGGGTGGGTCCACTCTAAATTTCGGTGTAAGTTTCAACGCGAAGTGAGCGCAATAGGCGTTCGTTTTTCGTATTACACGAGCAACGTTCATTCACTGGACAGGTCAGCCTATTCCGAATCCGAGGCGGCACGATTTTCTTAAGTCGGGCCGCTGTTCAGCGAATTGCAGCGTCCACTGTTTATCGAGGGAAAAATCCTCGTGGCGAACAAAGCCGCGGAGGTCGACCCGATCCATTAAAGGGCTGGGTACTACCCTCTCGGGTACTGCTAACGGGTGGCGTTATTTCCTGCGGCTGGAGACACAGGTTGCTCGCAGGTTTTAAATATTTCAGGATGGCGTGCAACCTTTGCGCGCGACTCTCGCGAAAACAGCGGTCGCTGGAGCGTGGGCGACCCGCTCGTCGACGAAGAACGGCGGAAGAGGGTCGAGAGGGCCGGGGGGTACACGCTGAATTATTTCGTCGGGACTATGAGCACGCCGGGAATCAGAGATCAGGAAAGGTACTCTCTCTCCTTGGGCCAAAGTAATTCGTTCCGTATCGTACTGCGTGGAAAGAGAAAAAAAAGCATTAGCGGGGAAAGACGACGGGAGAAATGGACGCTTGACACGCGAGCATTTTAGCGTTAACAGCGTTACCAGGACGGAATCGAACGCAACCCCTGTCATACGGACTTCCGTTTCGTGTCACGAATGAATAGGTTGCGAGACTCGTACTGTGGCTCACTGTAGTTTCCTTTTTTGTTTCCTGCGGACGGTGCACGATAAGTAAAGATTTTGTTGTTGCATGTAGTGCTCCGTACAAGCGTGTGGATTAACGAATGTCTGTGTGTTTCATAGAATTAGCTAGGACATGGCAGAAATATATGTGGCGGCGTGTGTAATTGAGTTATTTAAACAGTATTGCAACGTGTCATTACATTAACACCCCTACATTTCCTGGGCAATCAAGTCAAATGAAAAAGGCCTAGGGTAAAGTAGCCGAATATGTGACCCATTTTTTAAAAACGTCGTAACTCTTGACTGAGAACACTTTTATTAAAATTCGATACACGCTTTAAAAGTAGAATATGTATTCTTCAGCAACCTACTGGAAAGCACTATAACAAAAATTCGGTTTCTTCGTAATAAAATAAAAACGAAAGTCATTCGAATACGCAGGTAAAAAAAAATGGGTTCCTAATATGAGACCCAGTTTGTTTTTTCTGAAACTTATTATTTTTTTTTTTTATAAAGTCGGCATGGGAAATCTATTTCTTCGCTACCGCAGTCTTCGTGGGCCCACCACCGAAGTCTTCATGGGCCCACCACGCCCATCGTAACACTTTATACGTACACTTAACCCATTGTTCACCTAGCACATCTGAAGACTAAATACCTGTGCAAAACAAGCATTCTGTATCATAATTTTCTTATCTTATTCACTTTCATCATTCAGAACAATTTCTCCTTCACTCTCGTCAGTAGAACTTTCACGGGTCTCATATTTGGAAACAATAACATGATAACTACTAAGTAGCTTCGATGTTAGGTCTTCATCATTTAATGATATATAACTAGTAAGCCTTAAACACCATTGCTAGCACTATACAACAGTATTTGTGAAAATCATTACACACTTACCACTTTAGAGCTATTTGTAATTTAATCGAACCACTTCAAAAACTTTCCGCAACGTATTTCAGAAATATGTGCTTGCTCAAGACGCTTAACTGATTAAAATGCCACTGTGCGGACAAAACAACAAATACACGGTTAGTTAGTAAAGAAATATCATCGCTATGACATTCAAGAGTTCCGTGGCGGAGCTAAGCTGGGGTCTCATGTTAGGAGAGGTCGTCATATTCGGCTACTTTACCCTAACAGCGTCCAGAGACGTGTTAGCGTAATCAAACTCTTCCTCTCCGTTTTTTATCATTATTCAATTCCATTATTTAATTTTCTTACACACACCAGCCACACCTCCACAGATACTCTTCCTAGCCGGAGGTCCATAAAAGTGGAAGTTCGATGGGATTCGAGCACTCTTCGATACAGCTCGCCTATTTATAAAATTAGCCCGATACAGGGCGTTAGCCGGTGACAGGCTTAAAATATTCAAGCGGCGCGCGTCCTCTCGCATAATTCTGCCGTTTGAGTAAATTGGCACCATTTGGCTCGTCCAGGCCGCCTCGCCTCGCTCCGCGAATTTACGATTCCGCTGGTTCGCCCGTGCGCGGCCACGCTCCCTCCTCCCGGACCAGCCGCGATTCTGTTGGATCCCATTCCGGAAGACAAGATAGGCCTGATAAATGTTGACGAATACGCCAGCCCTGGGCTAACACAGGCCCGAGGCCTGAGCGCGCCAGGTGCCCCCGCGCGGTAATGCGATTGACTTTATCTTCGGTAATCGCGTACAAGTGGGAAAAGCCGTTTTCTTCGCTTCCCCGCGCTCCGGGTCCCTTTGCGTGTTTCCCTGGACCATCCGACTCGTCGTTATCCCCCTGTCGTCGACCTCCCCTGCTCTCTGCTAATAAAATAATTCCCCGGCACTGGCGGCCTCGGCTATTTATGCCGCGCGAGCGTGTGCACTTCGTCCTGCGCGCTAATGCGCGCGAGATTAACGGTTTGAAATCGTTCTACGGGCGAGTGTCAGCCGCCGGGCGAAAGTGGCGATCGCTTGGCGGACGTGTTGCTTGTCGGGAACACTTGCGTTCTCCTTTCATCTTCCGGCCTGACGGCTATTGCTCTCCGTGAAAGAGATCTCTTGGGCGATCTAATGGCTGAACGCTGCCAGCAGGCCAGAGTGGCGGTCGATTCGTTCGGGCTTGCTGGACGAAGTTGCGTGCCACTGCAGCTGGCTTGCGGAATCGCAGAATTTTGAAATGCTCACGGGATAGAAAAGGCAGGGATTTCTGGTGGGACTTTGGTGCTCGAAGCTCTGGAGTTTGATTTTCAAGGTCGGGTATTTAAATGTCCGCGAGGCAGATCGAAAATGCGAGAGCACATCGACAAGTGTCCTTTCAGACTATTATGCTGTTATTGGGAAATTAATATCTCTATTTAAAATGGATTTCGAACTGGCTGCGCTAGATACGTATTCGCCTATTTTATAATGCATTAATTGTCACTGACGTTAAACGCATTACGGTATCAGGTGACACAATGCAGTAATTAATTCGTCGCGAATGATTTATCCCTGATAAGTCTTATTGAAATGCATTTCGAATGCGCGTTTCAAAGCGTCAAATGCACGGTAATTAATATTAACGTATTAATAGTCTGCGACAGATTGAGCTGCCTGTAATTCCCGAAGAAATTAGGAGCTCTCGCGAAGGGAAATATCGTCCGTGCTGCCATTTAGTTTTGTAAATTCCGTAACGGGGGAGAACACTTGTCCGCAGAGGCGAGTATTATATTACAAACGAAGCGCACCAAGGATGCTGGTAAACAAAGGAATTTTAATGAAATAGTGAGAACCGAGAGTATTCCAACTTCTAAGTGACTGAAATTACGTATCGACAGGGACGAATGAAAATATAAGGCTGCTCGATTTCTCAGTGAAAATTGGCAACGCCTTGTGCCCATAAAAGAGCGAATTACAACGACACCCCTCGAGATTCATACCATCCGGCTGGATCACGCGAGAAAGACTGCATCGTCTGAGAATCCTCGCGTGAAAAATAAGTTCAGCCGGGGAACAATTAAGGGAATGATGTCCGTAAATTTTCGTGGGACACAGAAACGTTTTAAGGGTGTCCCCTCGCGAACGACGTAATTGCTTCCATCAATCCGTACCGAGACAAATTAAAAGAGCATCAGTGAATCTGCCGTGGCACCTCGGATCTAACGACATTTTCATGGGCCAAGAAGGAGAGAGACGGTCCTGAATTCGGTAGCCAAACGAAATGCAAAGCTCGAGCAAAGGAGGTAAACTGTATTCCATACAAGAGCATCCCGACGCCCCTACCGATTTGCGACCGATCTGCGCAGCTCCCACTACTACCCACTGTTTGAACCGCACGCGATTGGTTTGCAAGGAATAACTGATACATCCCAAACGCGGGACCTGACCGTTGTCAACGTAAACAACGTCTCGCACGAAAAGTTAACAGAGAGAGTAGAGGGCCGTGGGACGGAGAAAAACATAGGCGGTTAAGTGGGGAGTCGGGCGTAGCAACGATCGCGAGGGTCGTGCCTGCGCGAAACCTGGATGCTCTAATGTGGAATACAGTATAGACGAAAGAGTGTAGGAAAAATTCAGTCGGATCTGTTCATATTTCCTTTCCCTTCATAGAAATCGGCTATTCTTTCACAGTCAGTCATATCTGAACGTTTTCTGATCGCATATTCTCGCACAATAAATTTCAGTCTCGTAGAAATCAGTGTAAGAAGAAGGAAGACAGAGATCAATATTCTCGATTCATTCTTCGTTCATTATTCTGTGCAGCAACGCAGTATATTATAAAATTAGGATTTTCCATAAATTCTTAACATCCCTCGGCATCATTAGTGTCGCGCAAATAACTGCAACATTCAAATTACTCGCCACTCGTTACGGGCAAAGAAGGGCCACCTTAATTTCCCGAGAATACTAATTAAGTATCACTAATTAATTCCGTAGGATGATGTAATTTATGCGAACAGCTCGTTACCAAACAGGTGGTATTCACCGGCTAATGACCTGGGAACACCAATAATTCATTGATTAACGCCATCTACTGAATAAACAATAAGCGCTCCACCTCGCTTCCACCCCCGCCCCATCCCCCTCGATGCCCGCTTCCTTTGCCCCATTAGGATACGACAATCAAATTTAATAATAGACCGCGATAATTCATTACGGTTCTCCTCGAGTGTTTTCTCTTCTTCAGACCAGCCAGGGGAAACTTAATACTTTTTCGGAATGCCGTTAAATGGGATTAACTTAATAGGTGGTCTCATTACGTCTTAATTGTGTACAGCCTACGCTGAATGCTTCTACGAAGTAGCGGTGAATTCAGATTTAGGACTGGTTCGTCGACCGTCGGCCAGTAACAGATTCGTTTTCGAATCTTCTTCTGGGATTGTCCCGTTCTTTACGGCGCGGGACAGTCACGAACCGAATGGACACGAACGGAAGAAGCAAAAGGAAGATAGCCAAGGAACGTATGCACGATACTGTCCCTGGCTGGCGTATCGTGATGGCGCATCTGCAATTTATCGAAGCCGAAGACCGCTCGCGACCGAATGGGCAAGTAACTGCCGAGCATTACGGGCTCTTCAGAGCGATCTGGATAAAATAGCGTATAATTAGATAGGGTGTAAGATATATTTGGAGCGTGTCCATGTTGGCCTACGGCCAGAGTTCACCCTTTTGATATATAGTTGTATAAAGGAGGTCAAGAGGGTGCCCCCGTCGGAGGGATAGCGTTCAGGAACGGTGCTGCATGGTACACGGATTGATGAAATCTCCCGTAAATTATAATGCGTTATTAAATTTCTATCGGGCCCGCGCTGACGTTAACGGCGTGGCCATCGTCCGGATGTTGATATCGTTTAACGACGGACCATGTGGATAACCTGATCTTCTTTGACGTCAACGGGGTGCTTGGTGGGAGTTTGAACTGTAAATGTTTCAACGGCTGGACATTCGTTTAAACGCAGGCTTGGTATTTCAATTTTTTTATGAAAAAGTTGTGTCGACGTGCTTGCTCGCAAACAGCATCATTCACCCCCTATTGATTTGAAGGCTGATTCCTCGAGGCTCACTGTTTGGTCGACCCTCCCTGCTCTTTTATTGTTTAAATTTCGTATCAACCGTACTAAAAATCCTCAGTACCTACACATAGTACACACAGAATGTTGTAAAGCTTTCGGGGCTGCGATAGACACTGGACCGGCCAAGAAACAGCTTAGGGGAAATTCCTTCCCTTTATTCTCCAGAGGTTGTTGACTAATACGATGTGTTTTCTCAGCGGCGAATGAAATATCTCGCATGGTGGACACAATGTGCCGGGGTAAGAAATGACGCGGAAAGGGCGATAAATTTTTAACAGGGATTGTACTTTACACGACGCGTGACGCAGGTAGAAAGATCATTGCTTTACTTCTTAGGAGCGCAATTCTTCGCGCCAGTTATTTGTACGATTTTTATATCTGTTATTTATTCTAGATTGCACGAATTTTTAGGTGGCACAAAGACGGAGCTACCGCGAATTAAAGCTGTTATGAATTCGGAAAGAAGCGAATGTTCGATATCAGATATTCCTTAATTACACGCTGCAGCTTAACTTGTCAAGTGTGCGCAATTAATTTTCCACGGTGTTAAGCTAAGCTAAAGCTCTCTCGCGAACGCACGCGGCGTGTTCATAAATGACGGGGATTACGCTCGGTACTGTCGACTTACATTGTTATCTAATAATTCTAATTAGCGTTAACGAACCCCTCCGTTCCGTTCCACTCAATGTTTCGCGTCACTGAGAATTGAAATCGGTGGGGCTTTCAGTGAAAAGAAACGGCCTTTGAAATCACACACAAATCAATTTCACAAACATGTCATTAATTCTTTTCCTTCGATAAAGAGCTTTCATCTGGCTTCATATTTCACTTTGAAATAAGAATTCTGAGAGTTGAATTTTCTACTTTATAAACTCAGATACACATAAGTGGATGCAAGCAATCATTATTTAGTTATAGACTCATAACTTTTTCCTTAATAATTCTGTAACAGTGGGTCGTATTTCTAGCATTTCTGTTAAAATTTAGTATATTTTCTATGAATACCCTGGGTAAGAATGTCCACATCGGACCTTGGAACCGTTGCGTGCCTCGGTTGTTTCTAGTTCGATTCACAAAAGGTCTGGTCTGCTTCGAGAGCGCCTATGATTCTCGAACGAGGAGAAGGGAGATAAGACCCTCGCGATTATTCACCGTTGAAATTCAGTTGCTCGAGTTCAGCGATGCACGGGGCCTCGCCGTTCAAACGAAAACTCCCCCGCCGTAGCGACTGATTTGCTAAAATTATTCTTTAGGTTGGTAGTAACGAGCGTGGTGTTGCCGATAACCGACAGGAAACGGCTACTCGTAAATTTTCCTCGTATCATATGATTCACGGAATGGTCTGGTAGTTTCATTATGTTCTCTGTAATTGGCGACTGTGCTGCGCTCTGAAAATGGATCCTACTTTCGCCAACGATAACCACCGGCGGTAAGTCATTTTTAACGAAGAAGTCATCGATAGGAATGGTTATTATCCTCTCTTCTGACAATCGTTTGCATCTTGTTATTAAAGATTTTAATCGACTTCGCGATCACTTCGAGAAGCTACCTCCCTAATATTTCTATGTCCATGTTTGTGAGGGGTGTACGCAAAAATCTGCGAACTTCAAGGGGACTAGGCACATTTTCCGAAAATACTGTCTTTTCTGAATCAAATGCCGCTTGGTTTATATTAAAATTCGCAAAATTGTTGACTTGGCAGCTAAAAAGGTCAAGCGGTAACCACGGCGTCGCCTTTGCCCAGAAACTCTAAACGCGTTTTTCGCGAATCTTTTTTCTCTTGGTTTTAGGATGAACGGAGGTTCAGATCGACTTGAAGAATTGACAGGATGTATAAAACATGTACCATTTTTCGCGAAAGCTCTGAAATGGTGGGTTAAAATTCGAGATTTTCATAAAAAAATTAAGAAGTCGCGGATTTTTAGTAGCGCAAACATCCAAACCTACCAAATTTTTCTTGAAATAATCGCCGTTTTTCGGCCACCAATTTAATAATTCTGTTCAATTTTAGTTCTTATTGGTTCCGCGGGAAACTGCAGATGTGACCAACAATCACACCTTGAAATTGGATTATGTCACTTACTAACACCAATATTATCTGAAAACTACAGAAGAACGTTAAAATGTTTATCAGCACCGCCATTTTTAAAGCACGTGTACACATATTTCATACCAACTTTTTTCAATCTCTATGATAATAATAAACATTGGGTAAAAGGGTACATTCGGATCTGCTTTAATTTTTTACAAATACATTAAAAAGAAAGTGTTTCTCTCGCGGAAAATGACTGCCTCGTTCCGACTAGTCCCTAATTGACCGCATACCGGTGAATGACCATTAGGCAAAGAAATGTCAATTATAAATTTAAAAATTATTATATGTATATAAATGGAGTGTAGTTGGACTTTTAATATCCCATATTTTTAGTTACACCGTATTAAACAAACATTAATAAGTACAATGCTGAATAAAAGTATGCGGTCATTTACTGGGCTTCTCATTCAACAATTCGGTCATTCACTGGTTGGTTTACCTAATAAGAATATAAAATTTCAGTTCAACTTAGTTTCCAATTTATTCCGACTCATATGCATCCCTCTCATCAAATACAAGAACTTTGTTACAAAATACAAAGCACTTTTAAGTAGTGTAGGTCAATGATATCGGTCCCCCACTTATTTCGAGCAGCCCAGCTGTACATGCAGAGACCTCATTCTCTCTTACAGCGTTCTAGTTACCGAAAATACTCCATCTGCCTCGCCATCGATATTTCAACCATTAAATTCCCCGCACGCTGCAACCAGACGATTAACCGCCACTTTGTTATCATTTCAGAGAGCCTTAGGGAGTACTTCACCAAGTACGGGGACGTCACAGAAGTCATGGTCATGAAAGACCCCACCACGCGACGATCAAGGTAAGCCAGACTTCACGGTACTAACCTAGAGAACTAACGCCCAGAAAGCTGTGGCTCTCGATCGCCGAAAGATTCGCGGAACGTGTATCCTCCTTATCGTCCACTCCGGCTTCTTCCTGCTATCGGGCGTTTTTATGCGTCGCGATATCAGCCCGAGAGGCATCCGGAGTTTTAACAGCGATACGAATACCCCGGCGATCGCTTATCATCCCGTGGTTTTATGGAACGTCGTTCCCTTTTGATCCTGAGTTATGGGGCCGTTTGACGGTCGACCCAAGGATTCCTAGACCCCTTATTAACAGCGCCGCGGCATTCCGCGTTCGCGTGCTCGCGTTTCCTCCCGTAGCCGCGCGGACATGCAAGCTGCGTTATATTCCTGCGCATTATGCTAATCGCCAGCTGAAATTAAACCGGCGAGGACCGCTAAAATAACTCACCGTCGATTCATCGGATCGCGCCGGCATTAGTCACGATAATGACGATCGTACATTACGGAGGCTCAGAGGTGGATGGAAAAGAGGGTGGAAGACACGAGATAACACTTACAGATAGGCCGTTAACCCTTCTCCACTGTTTGCATGTTCATGGATTCCTATCGCGGATACCGATGACTGTAAGTCCGTATATTTTATCGCGTTGACGACAAGTGAGCAGATTTACGCCTTCCACCCTGTTCCGCCGCAACTGTTTACTCAACAGGAACCACCGATGCAAGTTGAACCTGATGTTTTATCAGAAAACCACGCGAGGCCAGGCATGTACAACAGTTAATGTGGTATTCCTCACTCGCCATTCTTCATTTTACTTCTTCGTTAATCACGGGGACGCACGAAGCCGGCTCGCCCGCTCGCGGGGTTACGCGCGTGCACGGCCCATTTCGGCGTTGGGCGCATAACATTAATAATGACACGTACGCTTATAGTCATCCAGCACGCGCAGCGTATTCGAAGATGGTAGGCCCAGATGCGCCGGCCAAGAATAGACTTATCAGCCAGATAAATGTGACAACGAATGCGAGCTAGCTTTACCTGCTCGCCACGAAGCGATCCCAGGCGCCCATTATTTCCTTTCCCCTATCTACCGCAGATGCATCGCACTTACCAACTCGCCGCTTGCTCGCTGCACCAGATACAGTCTACTCGCATCTGTGGGCGCGGATTTCGTGCCTGCTATCCCGCCCTATCGCGAGCATTATCATAAACAGCCCGGCCGACTCGAAAATGGGTTATCAGCCGGCTCGGTGATTCGATTAGCGATTCTCGAAGACCCCCCGTCGCCGATAGCTTGATACAATGCACGAATTTATCGGCGATTTCGCCGAGTTTTCAATGCCCCAGCTGGCCGGTGTGTCGTTTGGATACCCGCTCATCCGTGCCTTCGCCGTGGAAAACTAAAATAATCTCTCCGGTGGATATCGGTGACGTCGCCGACACGTGCGGACACGCTGAAAATTTTCTGCTCGTGTCGGTGAACGGGAGCACCGGTAAATACGGAAAGGCAAAAGTGACTGCCACGCGAAGATTGGCACCTCTATAAATAACGGGGCCTGCAGAACGGATACATATCGACATCTTGCACTTGCTACATTTTCCTTTTACGACACCCTCCTCGGCGCTCCTCGGCGCTCTCGCGATCTTGGCCGCGGTGGCCTCGTTGGAAAATTCCCAGTTCTATCCAGATCAAATGACGCGCAATCGAAAAATATTGTATAGCTCATTCGAATGGAGAACCGAGTGCTTTCCAAACTGTAAGCTTGTCGGTGGGTATGTTTACTGAAAATTCCATTATTTACTTTGTGGCTCGTTCATTTAACGGAGAATTTATTTGACGATCATTTCTAAATATTGATCCTGCGGGAATTCTTGCTTCGCTTTTCCAGTTAGGGTGCATCCCTTCTCGCAATCGAGCAAAACGATCGTCTCGTCGCAAAAGAATCGCAGTGTAATTCAACTGTGATTGAAAGTAGAGTATTATCAATTTGTTTGGCGGAAGCGTCCTAGCTTCACATGAATTGAAATGTTTAATGAGCAATTTCATTAACGTGTCCCGGCCCACTCGCGACGCTGCCGGTTGATAAGAAACGGTGGCCGGGAAATGCGAAAGATTTCAAGCAGCGACCTCGGTTCTCTTTGAATTCCCAGCGAGATAGTTGCTTTCTATTAATTCAGATTGCCGTGCAATTTGCACAGTTTCCCTCTAATTGTATCTTAACAGCTGATGCAAATTGTCCAAAGTTCCGGTTAAGTTTCCGAGTCGTAATTGTTGTGTCGTGACTTGGTAACCTTGCAGCTTGATGCTCGGCACTTAGACGTCGGCGGGCGCGCGGTTAACAAAAATGGGGCGTTCCCGCCCGAAAGGGCGAAATCGAGCAACAGTTTCGAAGTGACGTCGCGCAAACAGAAAATCCACGCGCGCCGCGGTACGAACGTTAAATGCCGGCATCAGAGTAATTACCGGGTTTTAAGTGGAGGAAACGAGGGGACGACAACGAGCGCGACGTCGACGAGGGTTGAAAGAAGGGGGCGAGATCGATGAAGAGGGTGCGTCGAGCCGGCACAGGTGGCTGTGCGGTGACAAACGGGAACGGGGGGCCGAATTCACAGGGCAAAGTGCTTTCCGAAAGTGGACAGGATCAGTTTCCCCAAATCTTTCTGCTCGTGAAGGTTACTGCGGCACTTTTGTACCGAGTACGTTTCAGAAATAGTCAGTGATAAATACTTTTCGTGGCAGCTTTCGAACTTGGAAAATATTGTTCTCAGGACGGGAACTGGTTATCTACAAAACTAAAAATGGTTTTTTTTTTCATGCTATAGCCAGAACATTGGGAGCAACAACGGACTAATCCTGGGATGTACTCCGTAAATGGAGAAATAGGCGATCTAACCTATCGAGGCAACAAGTGATTTTGTTATGCCATATGGTTTTAAATTGAAATAATTAACTATTCTTATTTTACATGATTAGTACAGCAAATTGGAATACATTACTGCTATTGACTCAATTTCTAAAAAAATGTGGGTTACTCTGCTTACGTGGTGCTAAGGTACAACAGTGGAATAGCTAAGTAATATGGTGACCATAGTTACACACAAGGGAAGATCCCAAACCTGAAAATTCAAGAAATTCTGAAATTTTGTGCATATGTAGAGGATTTCCTCCTGATTACAACGCAATTTTTGTTTGCTGCCCAAATTCACTCGAAGGGGGTGAAATTAACCCCTGAAAATTGGGCTATTTTCCGATTTTGTGTTATAACTCGCGAACTGTAAGAGACAGAAATAAAGTTCCAGGACAAAAGATACTTCTTTTAATCAGATCTATCATTTGATAAACAAATTATTTTACAGTTCACAAGTTATAACTCAAAATCGGAAAATAACCGGATTTTCAGGTGTCACTTACACCCCCTTCAAGTGAATTTGGGCA
This sequence comes from Andrena haemorrhoa, assembly GCA_910592295.1. Classification (NCBI taxonomy): domain Eukaryota; kingdom Metazoa; phylum Arthropoda; class Insecta; order Hymenoptera; family Andrenidae; genus Andrena; species Andrena haemorrhoa. Next base: position 3,425,365 of record OU342944.1, on the reverse strand, counting down.
GCAAAGAACAGAATTATCTAAATATTCACAAAGTTTCAGAATTTTTTTGAATTTCCGGGTTCGGGATGTTCCCTTGTCAGTGGTAGTGAAGGATCCGTTTGATTCTGTTTACTACAGTTTAAATTACAGGTGTCGCGAAAGTCATCATACCTACATTCCACTGTGTCATTCCACTTAGAACTCACTGAGTAGTAACTTATACCTTACTTCGCTTAGGTATCCGCCACTATCGCGTGAGATTTCATTCGCTGCGTAGTCGTGACGTCGTAGAGACGTTCCAGGAATCACGGATTCCAGGGTGACACCGTTCCCTTGATTATTCATTACACTCGTCATGGTGTACTTACCGTAATGTGCTTCACGAAGTGCCGCGCTTTCATGATTTACGCTATTCCTGGGTGAATAGGGGACAGGCTGGTCCTTGCTTTTGATGTATCCTCGAATGGCTCGTGATCAAAGCGCGGTATAAACGTGCAAGCGGCAGTAATGTCCAACGCGCCGAAACCATCGTCATCGTACTCACAACGTGGCATACTCCGCGCAGTTTGGGAATTAAGTTCGCCGGCACTTTGACGTGTGACTTGACACTGAAACGGGAATAAGAAGGACAAGATGCCACGGGGGCGACACCGTTCACGATGATTTGATGACGCGTCTCCGCGTCCCGATGCTGAAAAGCGTGTCACCGCTTTGCCCGGTTCTTTCATCTCGATTAATCCAGCTCCCCGGGTCTTTTAACTCTCGTAACGGGGACGCCTCGTCCGCGCGACAGACTCCCGCCTCCTATTCGATCAACTAGGAAACGTCGCGATTTCTAGTGCGCGTTGCGGGCCTTCATCTTCGCATTAATGAAAAATTACCACTTCCCGCAGATTGCGCTATGAGTATCAAGCACCGGCCACCGCGTCCAATAATCAGCGGCTCGACGGTTAACAGAAGGCCGGCAAAAAGCGCGCACTCGCGTGCACACGTGTTACGCGTTGGAATTACCGACTCGACCACCGAGGCAACGAGAGCCGGTAGTAGTTCACTTCGAAACTCACGACATCCGCGACGAGCGAACAGTAAATTATTTCCTCCGCTGGCCGTTTATCTTCGGCCCCGCCGTCGTCTTGTACGGTATGTGGAATTCATTAACGCCAGGCTACGCTACTAATTGGCGCGTTTCTATAACGGCGTGTTGTTTAAAGGGATTGTACGGCGATAATCGCAGTTAAATTGTCGCGTAACTCTTTAAATTGCCCCTGTCCCGGTAGCTCTAGCGTCGGGGCTACTCTCCGCCGCTTTGCTCTTCTCCGTTTAATTAATTGGCCAGAAACTTTCAGCCGTCCGCCCCGGCTTCCTCTCTCTAATTATTCATTCCTTTCGTTCCCGCGAGAGCGAGGGAGAACGCGCGAGGCGAGGAGGCCTGGCACAGGGAGGCGGGGGGTGTACGAAGTAGCCGGACAACAAAACGAAACACGGGACAACTTACTTGCGCCGAGTTATAAAGCAGAAGCAACAGTCGGGCCTATTCACACCCGCTTATATTATGCTGAAATAAAGCTCGTAGAATCAAAGTGCAGACCCCACCCACCCTTTGCCAGCCTCTTTCGCGTTCGCTGCGTTCTGCCCTTCTGCGTCCTCAGAGGTGGCCCGAAGTCCATTGGCAATGAGGAGTTCTGTTCCTTCGCCCCTCTGAAAGGAGCCTAGTCGTGAACATGCTGGTGACATGCTGATGGATAATCAAGCATTCACTCGGAAGTAAAAGTAAAGATCCGTATAGTGGGATCAGCATTTTACAAATTGAACCACAATGAAGGAATCAGAAAGAAAGGTACATTCTATAGCACATATTCTATAATATGTAAACTCGCCAAAAATATCTAGCAATCGCTATTATCGCAGGGAAATCTTCGTCATCCGGGAATTGATCGCCCTAAACTGCTGACTATCATTCTCGGCTGTCCTTCCGGAGCAACATGACCGAGTCTTACAGCGGTGCAAGGGGGTCACGGATAACCGCACCGAAAATGGTTCAATTACTTTCGGACAGGCGAGTTCACGTCCATGTCACGTGACGCGGTATCAACCGGGACGTGTCCCCGATAGATTTAAATTTCTTCCCCGACGATCTGGGAAATTTCTGTGGCAGGTGGAAGCCGCTTAGAGGACGGCTAGACGGAGAGGATGAACGAGGACGACAGGCGGCGGAGATAGAGGAACGCGGCTATAGGGTTCGGGAACAAGGGTGGTTGAATCCCTCAGCGCCACGTCGTAGCTCATATCTGCCGCAAAGGGACGTGGAACCTGTATGCAGGAGGGGCGAGGCATGGGGTTACTCTGCGGGTTGTAAATTAATGGTTAGCCCGTGGCATTGGGGGGTTCGTCCTAAGGGTTCTGCTTGATCTATGGGCGGCGTGTGTGCTAGGTCAAACGGGTCTTGCTCGCTGATACGAGGGCCACGCGAGAACTATCTCCCTCTTTGCTTGATCGCGTGAAAATCGATAGCCAGGCTTGTCCACGCAGCTCCTCTCATTTTCGGGTACTTTCGTGCCTGGCCGTTGCCCGTTCGACGCGCTATCCGCGTTCCGTAATCGGTAGGTACCAAGAAGCTCGAGTTATCTGCACGGACCTGAAGGTGCTCGCGTCCTCGGGATGCAAAAGCCATTCTAGATCGAGCCCCACCTTCGCGATTTATACGAGCGATTGGTAGTAACGATGGGGTCCTGGCAACAATCGACGCACGACGCTCGGTGTTCGAGAGCAGTTAACTTTAGTGCCCAAGTCTGGGAGTCATGGCCGACGTAGAAATGAGCAGCCTCGGTGCAGTGGTGCTCGTTTCTTCTACCGTTTGCCGTTCAAGATCTGGGATTAGTGGCCCTGAAGAATTGAGGGGTAGATAGTGAAGAAACCATTGCGTCCCTGACAGTGGTGCACTTGCGTATCTTAACATACTCACGTACACCGATCGTTACTGTCTTCCCTTAACATTCGCAATCTCCAAATCCTCGTCATACCATGTTCCGCTACTGTTGAGCGTTAGCTTGTAGCCTGTAGCTTGGCCATCGAGGGCGCACAAGGGTGCCTTGTGTCCTCGAACTTTCTTCTGGTAGACACGTAGTCTGTCAGTCTGCGCCTCAATGACCTGAGATTTTGGAGACACATCAATTTTAGTTTGTCAGACCGTACACGCAGGCGATTAGTCCGAGTGAAGACCACGGGTCTGGGAGTTGTCAGAAAAATAAACAGACAGCTTCGCAACCACCAGCTCACCGACGCACCAACACTAGGGTGGTCCTTATATGTATGGTAAAAAATCAATGTTTTTAAAATTTTCTTCTGACCCTCTCAGAAGTTTCCAAATAGTTTAAAAGAATTTCGTCTAAAATTTTGTTAAAATATATTAAGGATTAAAGGTCGCTCAATGGCATTGAAATATTACTATTTTGGTATAAATTAATAGAAATTTTGCAAGGACAAAATAATTTTATTATCTTTTAAGTGAGAGTGTAATATTAAAATTCGGGCATACATCGCATAGACGAAACGGGTTTATACCGAGTGTGTACTGTATTGTGTTGTGGCATAAGGCTTTATATGCACATTTAAACTTCTCCCATCAGCAGCTCTCGAATCAAACGCAGACACGAACTTTGACGTACATTCTACATATTCAGATTGTTAAACGCATAGATAATAGCATGATTTCGGATTCTGATATATAAATATGGGCCCCGTTTCATTAAAATTGGAAACTGACAATTATGGAAAGTCGCAGTTGCCAAACTTGTGCCGCATGCGAAACGTAAAGTCCTTGAGCGACCTTTATATATCAAAAGATACAAATAAAGAACACGAAGATACTTTTTTTTGTCAAATAGAAGATTTTAAGAGGGTCAGACAATACAAATTTTAAAGTTGAAGAATAAGGACCACCCTAACCAACACCCTGATCAAGATTTCCCTCTCTCATAGTTTTTCGTCAACCACTCCCAAATCGTTTGTGACCAATAAGAGACTCGATTTACCACTGTGTTAATGTAACTCCACCCCTAAAGGAATTCTTCCAGGATAGACGCAATCCAGTCCAGTCAGTCAAAAACCAAGACCCACACGGGTAACATGAAGAGATTCATGTGATACTTCGTACACGCATTTATAATTAACAGAATATAGTTTACGGTTATTATTGTTATATGCTGTGTCACGGTTATGTCATCACAACCTACGTAATTATCCTGCATAGCCAACTGAGTTCTTGTGGTCGTAAAAAACCACAGAGAACGTGGCGTTGTGCCGTCGGAGATTTACGCCCTCCAAATACAGACGACGCATCAGCTCACATCAGCTACTGTGTATGCCTTTCACAGAGGAGTAGCACCAACATCTTCTACCTTGCACAGTCCACTGTGTACCTACCTCCTTTTCGTGACATATACTGTACTTTACGATATCCAAGATCGGCGCAGGTCTGCGCAATCTCGCAGACGGTCATCGCGAATCCACTATCGAACAGCAATCGCGTCTAAAAGGAGTTCAGTGTCAGAACGGTACTTTTGAAGTACCTGGGCCGTTATTCCGCCCGTTAAATGAATCGACATCCTCATTTTCTGGCGATTTCACCCCCCGCCTGCCTCCCCCCTCTGGAAAGAGACGGCCACGAGATAGGGAGAGAATGATGGGGCGCCCGCGGGAGGAGGGAGCGAAGCGCTCTCCTATCGACAGTCTCATTTCCTGCTTCGAACTTATCAAGACAAATACACGCTGAACACGCTCTCCTCCGTTCTTCCAGCCACTCTTGCGATCAGAAAATATCTCTAATGAACAAACTATCCGATTTGAGCCCCCGCAGCCCTGCCAACCACATTGCGCCGCGGTGCCGGCGCCACGCTCCTCCCATCAGCCTCGAGAACGTTGGAAGCCTTCGATAACCAATCTCAATTTCACCGCGATGTATCCGTTATTTGGTGCCCAGCTTCCATTTTGGACCCTTTTCGCATCTCTGTCTCTCTTACCTTCTGCTCCCTTTCGCCCGTGGGAGCTGGGTGTTCATTCTCTATGGGGTTTGTTTTATTAGAACGGTTGGAAGTTACGTCCTCTGTGCTGCCTTCGCGCGTCTTCTGCGCTAGTTGACTCTGAGGAACCGACCGCTTTAGAGATCCCTTTTAACTAGACGCGGGAAGTGCGGTGGGTGTAGGAATCTTTTCGGTGGCTTCTGACTTGGGTTACCTTGGGCCACATCGTTCCCCTGGTAATGAATGATGATCCCACTTCGCAACTTCACCTTGAAAACGGAATTCCATGGAGGAGGCTCTTCAGTGTTCATTGTTGCTCGGGGATTCCGCTGGATTCAGTTATCAAAAGACAAGTGACTATTGTGCAAATTGGGGCGCATAATTGGGTCGAATTTAGTGGTCCAATTCCGCAGATTATTCGGCACTTGATTCTCGAAGCATCGAGTATACGTATAACACTGTTCGAAGGCGAAAGGATGTATTCCGTCAGCTGTGTCTGACGTCTGGTGTCTATTGTGTTAAGCCCGTACTTCTCAGTCACTGATCGCCATGGGACCGCACCTCGCGATCAACGCGGCCCACGCGACAAGAGAGCAATTCGAAAGTCCCGAAAATCCCATTACCCCGCCAGCAGTCGAGTCGCTGCAACGAAAGAAGCGCCTCGAGTGACGCGATTCGCCTTTGGGGTAGTCGAACTTAATTTGCGTGGCCGTTCGCTTTATTAGCGAGCCGAGTTCACTCCGGGGAAGGGACAAGTTCGTCCCGAAACTTTCTGGTTGTCCGAAATTTCTCGCCCGAGCGGCCCGCACCTCCCTGGAATCGCGGGGCTAAACGGATGGCAGAGGAAGAAACCGGAAGGAAAGACGTCGGGGAACGCGAGGCAGGGGGGGAAACGATAGGAAGAGTCGGCAGAGCCGTCTAGCCGCCGGGCAATCTGTTAATTCGATCGTAAATCGTCGTTAGCGGAAAATTTAGTTGGAACTTAGCGGCGATAATTACACAGGTTTTGCAGCGGCCGGCGCTGCTCTTGAAAACCAGACGAGATGGAATGGAAGGGAACACGACGCCGGGGAACGGCGCGAGGGGTGCGAGGGGGGTAGGGGCGGCAGCTGAAGTAGAATTTATTGGGCGATAAGCGCCCCGCAACTTTCTTCCCTTACGATCGTCATTCTTTATCAGGCCACTCGTGGTCGACACCAGCGTATCGAGGTCGAGATACCAGGCTTTATGAATCGGGATTATTAAGGTCCTCCCTGGATCGTAGATCTTCCTTCCCTGTCCCGTACCCTTTGCCAGCCGCCGATCGCCGATGAAAACGTCGCCGCGCGCCACTTCCTCCTCCTCTATCTTCATACCGGCGCGGCGACTCGCTGTAAAACCTCTCGCAGACAGTTCGAACTGCCTTCGTTGTTTCCCCGATTGCGCGCCATCGTTTCTCCTCCGCGGTGAAATCTATTTCGACCAGGCGCTACGGGCTGTTCGATAAAAACGGGGGAGATCGTTCCCATACACCGATGGATTCCGTGACACACTGGCTCCTGGTGTCTGTGAATTTTCCTGACCGGCGACTGGCGCGTCTGAGGGAACTTTAATGTTAACGATACCATTAAGCACCGTTCGCGGAACGCGCAGGTTATACAACGCTGCCAGAAGCGTATTATTCTACACGTCCCGGGCAACGCAACCCCATGTCGCCCTCGTATCTCGAGGCATCTTCGAACTTCCGTGTTTCCCGCAAGGAGGACAGGGTTGAAGGGTGGTCGGCGGCAGCTCACCCGCTGGTTATAAGGTTTTCCGGTGATAGGCTGGCCGCGTGGTCGAAACCACCGCGGGAGCGATGGATGGGAAAGGTGTTGAGTAATTTATCAGGGGTGGCTGAAAGGTGTGGGTTCGCGATGGCACGAGATTCCCGTCGGTGAGCGCGCGTGGATCGGCGTAGCGTGAAGTCTTATCTGGTCAGCGGGGGTCCTAGGGGTGTTCATAACCCCGTTGCGGCCGGCCACGATAATCCTCTTAGATACCTCGCGACAGCAATGGAACGTCATAAATCTGATATCCGTTATTCGCGGGCGTTACGTACCCGCCGGGGGGGGGGAGGGCAGGGAGGAGGACAACTGATTCCCCGTGCGCGGTACGTTTCCGTTGCGAGCTCCGCTCGTGCACACGCCGGCTGCTGACAGCGTAGCCGGGCGCAAACTGGTTCGTTACTTCTGATTGCAAGCGGGAGCGTGATCCGCATAAATTGCGCTCATTCCCTGTCCCGCAGTCGCTGTATTGTGAGCAACAAAGGGGCAATGGTAAAATGAAAATACACAGCGGAATCTCGATTCACCGTTTCGCGAGAACGTCCTATTATATTTGGGCACCATTGAAACGAATGCTTGTCTACTTCGAGAGTAACGAAAAACGGGGTAGAAAGTAGAAGAATCTTCATCTCTTCAAGCCGAGCGTAGAACGGATAGTAGAACGTCATCGGGAAATAAACAGTGCGAATAGAATTATACCGTAACGTTGCTTTCCAAGACTCCCACGGCCACTCGGACCGCCTGATAATATACCAGTCGTCGATATTACACGTTTCGCGGGGAAACATCCGCGGAGGCCCCGTTCCCCGAGAAAGGAGCGGAAATCACGGAAGATCCGTGCTACGGTGCTCTAGCTTTTTCTTGCGGCAGGCCCGCTCGAGACCTCTTCCTCCCGCCGGCGTTCGACGGTGTTCCGCGTTTCGCGGCGAAAACACGCGATACCCGCGTTAACTCCCGCAGGGCGCAGCGGGTGTCCTCGCGCGGGCTCGCATTAACCCGCCCCCGCGCCAACCCCCCCGCCTCCCTCAGCCACCCTTCCGAGCCCCGCGAGTCTCTCGCCCGTTAACTCCTCCACGGACGTGCACACAACGCGTCGGTCGGCTTTCTGCTATCTCGAGCTCGCTTAAGCGTATGCACGAGCCTCCTATCCACCCTCATTTATTCTTCGGCGAACCGTGCGGATGTGCCGGCGTTTAATAACGCGTGCACGCATCGACCGTTAAATTTAGCCTCGCGGAAATTAAGAGTTTACCACGGTTAATCGCCGCGAGGCCTGCGGGCACGCGATTCCAGCACGGATTCTTGCGTTGCTTCACGTGCATCGTCCCCGAGGGTGTTGGAGGGTTCGCGATGCGCTGCGAGGCTTGTTCCTCTTCAAACCCGAGTGGAACATATTTCCTCAGTCGAGTGTATTTTTTATTAATAGGTGAGAGAAAATGCAAGCTTCTAATTGCGTGTCGTTATCGAAGTTCAATATCACATATCGTTTTCATAGAAGCTTCCCAGCGTTCCCACGAACCGTAGCACACTCTCGATCATAACCTGGCTTTCTCCAAATTGTCGCTTCAAACATATTCGAACTTTCCTGGGCATTTACCGTGAGTATCGCCGCGCGGTGTTCCCTCAAGACCCTAGACACGAGGCAACGGAGACTTTATGGAAACCCCGTACATCGTTTCAGAGCTATCGACTGTTTAACAGCGCGCTTTTATGGCGTGCCCCCGTGATACTGGCGGCTGGATGGTGTGCCAGCCGCGAGGATACGCCGCGACACCGTAAACCCTTATACCCGTCTGTCCTCCTGTCTTTCTGTAACGTCAGAACAGCGACTATTTGTTCGGCGAACGACAACATCCGAGCACCGACGCGATGACGATTCGGCCGTGTTCAGCTCCTCGCGTTCTTTTACGGGTGCGCGTGGAAGTTATAACGTTTCACGACAGCGTCGCACCGTGCAAATGGAAAATTGCACGTCCCATCGAACGATCTCTGCGCGCTCCTCTCTTCCCTTTTTACGGAGCGCCCGCACAGCGCGCTTCGGCCTGTCGCGCGGCTATTTTCCTCCTGCAGCGCGAGGAAACTACGCACCCTTCGAATTTCGCGCTCCGAATTAAGCTTTCGGGAGCGTAATCCCCGGAGGGATTGGGTCAGTGTGGCTGAAGCAGGCAGTCGGGTGCAATTGTTACTCTGGCGCGTCGCGGTTCAACGCTAAACTAATTAAGCGGAATTAGAGTGCAGTTACCTGCGAGGCAATTCCATCGGTTATTTTCAACCGGAAATCTGGAGCGGAGTCGGTCGACCTCAATACCCGACGTCCCCCGGTAAGGAGGAAAACGCCGCAAATCCAATTATAAATTAAGGATCGCGGGAATAGAACTCCTGGTAAAAGACTCTTCGTATATTCGCGGCTGTCCCGCTCGAATAGCCGAACTTTGCCCTCTTTTCCTTTTTAATGGGCGTTCTCCCGCGGAGCCAGCGAAACGAATGGATCGGCGCGGCAATTTAATTCCACACGGTGAATATGATCTGCGGCCACGTAACGCGCCGATTCCCCCGGGACAGAAATATCGCCGGGCCTCGAGCGGGCGAGCCACGCTGAAACCGAGGAAGTAACGAGCCGATGGTTTAATCAGGCCGTCGAATTCTTCGCGATCAATTATCCCGCAACGATGGGCACGTAACAATGCAGCACGACGACAGCGTCTCTCTGAAGCTGCACCTGCGACCGCGTTCCTTTCGCGCGCAACCGCTTCGGCGGCTTCGTGCACAGGCACGCGATATTAATAAGCAACGTCTGGCGTGGCTGCTTTAAACAAACAGTCGAAATTACGCAGAAGCGGAGGAGCCACGTGGCAGACGGTCTGGAGTCGAGCGGGGAAAGTGAACGTCTGCAAAAATCCACGCGCCTTTGGCTCTGTTCAGGAGCACCTGGCCGAGCACCTGCGAACTCTATTTCCCTGAAAACCGCGACTCGACCGTCCGCCGGATCGTTGCGCGGCCGAGCGTCTAGCACGTGAATGCAGGCCTGGAACGTCATTAAGCAAATCATGCAGACCGGTCTGTCTGAAATTTAATGGGTATTCGCTCTCCATCGAGCACGCCAGACAGCGGATTTCTTGTTTTCCTCTTTCCCTTTCCTCGTTGCCGGGCCACTTCCACCAGGTACCCGCGCACCCGTGAACGCGATAAATTATACGATTGTACTTTTTGCACCGGGCCACGGCGTTACGGGGATTTATGGGCCGCCATTATTCATTATTTTTTCCAAGATTCGTCGGAGGGGGCATGAATTAACCCTTTGAGGGCTGATCCCCTTTTCATGCGGGAATTATTCGTCTGAATAAATTCTGCTTGATGACCGCGTAAGTCTGTAATTACGCCATATATTATCCCGAGTGAATCGGAGGAGGGAAAAAGGAGCACACGGTGCTTCGGCTATATGGGGAAGAAGTATCTCGTTAACATTTTTTTGCACGTGCCCGACATTCGACTCGTCGATCGCGCGCCAAAATGGAAGATTGAAAAGAGAGGCTCTGGTTTCCGAAGTCCCGGATCGTCTTCCCCCGCGCGGATACACGCTTCTAAATATAATCGCTGCTTTCTGCTCGCCAATCAAGAGCGACCTCCCCTAATTTATTCATGAGCGATGGTTCGAGCGGCATCGGAGCGCCACCCCTACCGCTCCGCGGCGAGAGCTAACTTACCCCAGAAATTGTACGCGCAACTTCTAACGACTCCTGTCGTTATTTCTGACCGAGCGTAACAAGAACGCTCTAACCGTGGCACACGAACGTATTCAAGAGCAAGATAGTCCAGGTAAGTTCGGAACTTTAACAGGCCCGCGAGTTACGCGGGGCTCGTGTCTTCGCGGCGTTTTGCGCCCCCCGCTCGTGTCCGAATATTCGCCGTCGATCGATCCACCCCCCCTCCACCCCATCGCGGAAACGAACGGCGAAGAATGCCGTGACGCGGCGTACTTTGTCACGTAATTAAATTCGCGATAGCTGGAACGAGCTCTTCCGCGATCTATCGGCCGAAACGGCCAAAAACTATCGCGAGTTTCTACCTACATCGCTGGAATACCCGGGGAGCTCCGCAGTCCGCTATATAAGTTCGCCGCCCCAGCAATGAGAATTAGCCGCGGCAGTTCGGTTGAACATTTTAATTGCGATCGACCTGGGGGAAGCATCGTGAGCCCCGGCGACGGGGCACGACGGTCGGCTTGGCCTGAAGGGAACCACCGTCCAGAACTATCTTCCATCCTGATGTTTGCGAACTAACTCGGCTGACAGGCGGGCCGCACACGCGCGTGTTTATGCACGTTCGTCTCTGTCGGCGGGGCCGGCTTGCACGCGGGATAGATCGCCGTTGACCAGTTGTTAAGTTAGTTCGCCGTGTTTCGTGCCGCTGTCCGGTTCGTAATTCGGCTAATTAAATCGGCCCATCGGCGACAGAGAGGCACGGAGGTACGGGAGAAGAATAGTTTGGCCGACTCCTAGGGGAATCCCGTTGTCGCTTGATAACTGGGACATCAGCCAATTCGCTGCAATGGAGTATGATTAGACAGCTGTCATAGGCTCTCGGATTTATGTGTTTTCAATCATTTATTTGGAAGATTTCTTGTAGCCACGGGGAACTAAGTTTCGGGAGTTAGGCTTGATAGTTGTGGAGACGAACTAATGGCGAAGTACAGTACTGTTTTGTTGACCGGCTTCCATTCTTCGTCGTTCCCTTCGTTCCTCTCCCTACGTGCACGCATCCCGTGTGCCAGGTACCATCAGCCAAGGGTTTCTGCTGTTTTAGTGGTAAGTGAGGTGCATAGGGTCCTGACACAATCTTTAAACAACTTTAAATTTCGTGTTCGCAGTGACTCACTCAGGATTTAACTCTTCGTTGACACTCTGGGTTTGAGCCACCCATAAGCTGATTTCGACGCTCTGTACCTTCTATATGCAAAATGACAATCTTCTCTCCAAAGCTGACTTACAAACTATTTTTCCTCTCAAAATATTATATCCGAGCAACAACTCTGCAGATTTTTAGCTTCTAATATTGAAATTTGTAAAAGTTACAAGTATTTAATGATTTTTTTCGTGCTTTCTCGACATGTGGCAATCTATATTTTTTTTACAAAAACTGTGATTAACTTTCAATAAAAAAACTTTTGGAATATATTCTAGAGACCTTAAAACTGATCCATGATTTTTTTTATGACAATTGGATTCTTTAGATGATAAAGGCAGTTGTCCAAAAATTGCTCTGGGTGTCAGCCACCTAGGTATGTCAGAGTTGATCGAAAAAGGAGGTGTGTCAACGAAGGGTTAATCTTGGAGGGAGCCGAGTTGTACAGATAAAAATATTTTTAACGCGAATTCAATAAAGTTCATTAGGTGATTATAAAAATTTATTTAAAGAATAAATTCCAGTTTTCTTTTCTTCTTGGTAAGCCCCTTCTTTGGGAGGGGGGTGGCAAGCCCCCTTAGCCCCCCTCTGGATGCGCTACTGAGTCTTCGCGATCCCTGTTCCATTGAAGTACTCTACGTAGTAACTCGAAAATCGCTAACAGAACGGAATGCAATCAAGAGCAGTAAATTGTCTGCTCATTCCCGTCTAAAGCATTCCATTGATTATACCGTTGGCGCGTAATAAAAGTTTCCACCGAAGAATATTTAAAAAAAGGAATCACGCCACGCGCTGGAAAAGACAAAGGTATCGCGAAAATGGATGAGCGTTCCATTATACGCGGCTGGGGATTGAGTATGTTGAAGAGGAAGTAGAAAAGCGAGACAGAGAGAGGGTGTCTGCGGACAGGGGTGAGAGAGAGAATGAAGGGTGGCCTGCTGGGGTTGGTTACCGCGCATAAACCCACGCTGCGCACAATTACAGTAACTAATCACATTGTTTTCGTAGCAACGACACAGCGTAATACGTCATAACATCCTTGCCAACCCCCCCACCAGCCCTCTGATCCTTTACTTAGCCCCGACGCGAGCGTTTCCCCCCTATTCGCCTCGAAACTGTTGGCCAACACGACAGGGAAGTAGGGAATTTCTGTTGAGCCACGGTCAACGCATCAGTTCCTCGTTCGCGACAGTGACAGACGGACGTAAATGCGTGATATTGTTTATCCATCGCCATAAACCGTCAAGCATGCATCCCCTGCACCCCCTTTTGCAACGCACGATCGCGTGATTGTGTTAGAAATAATTCTAGAATGATAGAGAACCTACAGGGAGAAAGTTATTTTATACTAAAATGATTAGTTCCGTTTCTAGATTTTATTCCTATCAAACTTCTACATGTTTCCAATTAACAACGGCGTTCAAAGGAAACTTAAGTCTCTTCCTCTTTACTCCAGTCTTGGTCATCTTCGATCTCCAATTCCGCGGTGCCAAGAGGTACCTACCTAACCTGTCTCGTATGCTTTCCTTTTTCCTTATCTCCCGCCGTGCCTGAATAACACGCCGCTGCGGATGGTGCCTTCAATTAGCGAGCGTGCGGGGGTGCGTTGGCGTATTAAAAAACTGACGGCAGACGGCGCGGGCTGAAATGTATTTTAAACGCCGGAGAAATTGAAACGGATAAATTAAACGCGGCGGCGCAAACTGTACCGAAAAATAAACTCTCCTTTTTTGGGGGGCGCCAAACGAAGAGGATTCGGCACGACTCTGTGTCAGCGGAGGGTAGACAAACCGAGCTGAGCAAACGCGACGGATGCGCATTGGTTTCGGTTCTCGCGCCAGTATTTTTTTCACCCCCGTAGCCAGCTCCCTCTCTATTTCATTCTTCTCGTCTATCTTTCTCCCTGTCAGCCTATCCTCTCGTCGAGTCGATCTCTATACAGCCTCGAAGCGCCGCGAGTTTACGGGCGAAACCGTTAAACGACATTTGAAAAATTCGCGACGTGAGCGCAGAGATGCGGAGAGAGAGAGAGAGGGAGAGAGAAAGGAGAGACTGCTATCGCTGTAACACAGACCCCTTCCGACGATCGTTGGATTTATGCGCTGGCGCCGGTGTCAAGTGATAAAACGAGGAAACGACGAGCTTGTTAGTATCGACGATTACGGATCGACAGTGTGCGGTCATCGAACACCTTTTTTATTACAGTCATTTTTACCATCGACCTCGGAGGGTTTCGGTTATTCGAGAATTTCGCCATTCGTAAGCCGACGATTTATTGATCTACGGACTCGTTCATTCGCGAACATTGCGACACGGTTATGCTATTCTTTTTCCACCGGCACACCCCCTGCCGGTCTTTTTTTTTTTACTGTGTTTCGGTACACGTCAAGTTAAACTAGTTGTTGCGTTCCTGTTATATTTCCTTCTATTTTTTCGCCTTCGTGTTGCGGGTTCGTTTTTCTCAATGGATAGACAACGTTTCTGCTGCCGCGGTGGCTGTGAATTGTTTCAAGGTATTGAGCAATCCAAGCCTAACCACTTGTGTAAGAATTCATCTTTTCTTATAATTATAATTTTACACTCTGAGGTTTCATAGAGAGTGGAACGTAACATTGGGAAATACAATCATGCGTGTATGTACGGGGAATGAAATGGAGAGAGAATTCACTGGTACGGCGGGCAAGTAGTAATGCCCAGTATACGATCAGACATAGGCCATTAGTTCCCGCCCGTGGACGTAGCTCACGTTACGCCTCAAATTGAGTTACAAGCGTATTACTACTTAGTAAGTAGGCCGTTGTGTAATATTGAATCGAGTACTGTAATCTACCTTTCTGATCATGCTCAGATTCACTCGACTCTATTACCTACATATATAATAGGGCGGAGCGGAAAATTTAAAATTGAATTTTCAGTTGGCCTGGTTGACTTTTGATTAACCAAACACGACTGTAAACAAATTTTGGAAAAATACAGGTTACTTTTTCTCCTAAAAATGATTATATGATTACATGATTATATGATCATTTATAGGAGAAAAAAGAACCTGCAGACATGAATATTTTCCCAAAATTTTTTTACAGTTGTGTTTGGTTAATCAAAAGACAACTATCCCGCACCCAGGCCAGCTGAAAATTCAAATTTACGTTTTCGCCTATATAGTTTCGCTCCGCCCTAATATATATTTGCAGTAATCAAGCTGCCAAAGCAGACGAACCCCTACTCCACTCATTACTTGCTTGCAAACTTATTACCAACCCTTCTAATTTTGATTCTGCTCCCACATTACAAGTATTTCTGCATACAAATCGAGTGCTCGCCACCTTTGTATCGGAAAGAACGTTTTCCCACGAGCAATCTAAATATGTACAAGGAATGTGCATATGGTATTTTCTAGCGGCTCAAAAATCAATCCCTATCACTCAATCGGTCCCATCGAATACCAACATTTTTTCCGACGATAATCGTCGTCTATTGTTGAACAGATTTCGATTGGCGAGGCACGACGCCTGTTCACGGACATGAAACACGGGGATGCGATTATGCGGCGTACAGTGCATGATGCTTAGCGCCGATAATGGGCGTTCGCATTAACGATCAGCACCGTACGATTCCGGCTCGTTAAAGTCATTCGATGACGTCACCAGTTTCGCAGGGTTCAGTCAATCAGTCGACCAGACTACGTCAGACTCGTAGCAGTCTGGCCCAGGGATAATCGTGTTACCCGGGCGATTCTGATTAGCGACGTTAATTAGAGAATAGCGATGATGCGTTGCGCTGTCGAGAGCTTTCGGTGCCCGATGCTCGGTTCCCAGGCGCTAGCCTTCCATTTCGCGGAACTTAATTATCCGATTAGTCTACCTACGGAACGCCACGGCGCCCGCGCGCTCCCGGTCCCTTTTCCGCTCTTCAGCTCGCTGGCAATCGGTCGCCTCTTCATTGCATTGCTCGTATCTGGACTCGTTCTTGCCACTAGCTTCCTTTTCTGAATCCTGATTACATTGGTGCTCTATGTGGATAAGGTCGAGGAGCTCGAACGTTCCTGCAGATCTGGGTGCCCTGATCAAGAATTTTAACGATTCTAAACGTTCTGGAGTATCGTGATGGAAGTGATACCACGAATACAGGAGGGAGCTTTGTGGGTGCATTTACTATCGTTTTAAGATTTATAAATGGATGCATCGTAATCTACGCTGGGGATGCTGAAGGTATTCGAATGAGCAATAACGCCGTTGATTCCAATCAGTCAGAGGCTGATGAACTGAATGCGATTGGACTGAACGATGAAATTGTATGGGAATACGTGCAGAAGTAGGATATAACGTATAAATTACACCAAGTGTATTAAAATATAAAGGACTCAGAATTGAAAATACGAAAATTGAAAATTAGAAAATACGAAAATTTGAATTTGAATTTTCAGTTGGCCTGGGTGCGGGATCATTTTTGCAGTTGTGTTTGGTTAATCAAAAGACAACTATTCCGAACCCAGGCCACCTGAAAATTCAAATTTAAATTTTCGCCTATATAGTTTCGCTCCGCCCTACTGCGCAAGTAATAATCTCTAATTGCAATGTGCTATTTACAAATTTCTAATATTTAGGGGAGACCGGGGCTAGTTGATACGTTATTCAGTTTTCAATTTTTTTCATTTTTGTTTGCGTTAATTACTTAATACCAAATATGCCAGAATATACTTTGGTTCTTCCTCTTTAATATGTAGTAAGCGAAAACTTGAGAAAATACATACAAACTGAATGAAAAAATGTTATTTGGACGATCAATTTGGATATATCCAAACTATTTACTGTTTCTCCATATAAACGAAAACGGTTAAAAACGATTGTTAACGTCAAGGTACACAGACGTACGCTGAATCGTAGTAAAGAATTGAACAACAAATTTCACATATCTCGCTCAAATGGAGCTGCATATATACGGTGTCGAGATAATTCGTCTGTATCAACCAGCCCGTGTATCAACTAGCCCCGGTCTCCCCTATAGTACTGTGAAGGTGTTCAACAATGAGAAGCAAATTTATCTTTATTTACCTTTATCTCCATAAAGAGATAATCCGTGAAACACTTTTGCATATAATTGATGACTGGCGGAAATGTATCGTGACACGTCAATTATAAATAACAGATCAGATATATTCACCGAAACGGTGCTAGAAGCACGGAGCATTGTATAATATTATCGTACAACAATACAACAGAAATTAGATCAAACCCCTGTTCTTCCGTCTACAAATTCTTCATATACCTACGTGTCCAGACACATCCACGAATAGTTTAATAAATACTTTCAACCAGAACCTGGAATGGGTTTCGGATGGCTGCTACACTTTTGATGCAGCAACGGCACAACCGTTTCGCTGACATTGCCGTTTATTTTCCCAGTTAAGCCACCCTTTCCTGCAGCCAAAGTGGAGGGCGACGAAAAGGCGGCAGATACGGGCAGGCCGCGGCCGTAAGGAATAATTGAAACGTCGGAGATGTTTGATTCATTTCCCGCGGCTTTTCCTCTCATTTTACACAGAGCCCCCCGCGGATTGGAGGCGCGGTCAGGACTGTTCGACGGGGCGCGGCAGGGGTGAGGATGGGGGAAGAAAGGGGCGGAAGGAGACGCGGACGGGGGTTAGAGGAGACAGAAGCCGCGGAAGATCGCGCGATACGACATGAGAAACGTCAAAGACTACGGTATATCTGATTGGACGGGACGTCTAGGCTCTATAGGAATGCACTTATCCGATTGGCTCTGCAATTCAGCCGTGTCAGCTTCTTTTCCCGATGCGTCGTACCCTGTCTCGCCCTCCCGGTGCCTCTCGCCCCTTCCCGCGTCCCCATTCGATAGACAACCACCCACCGCGCGCGGCTGATTCTGTTCTACGAACTTTCATATCAGATAGGATTTGAATTTCCTTAAAATAGAGAACCGTCCGCCGTCGCCATGCTTCATGCACTATTCCTTTCCGCTTCTCCATTCTTTTCCTCCTCATAACGCCCGCTGAACAGGTCCCATTGACGCATAAATGGGAAAGTTCGCCGTTGTTGGGTCGTAGGAAATTTAAGCATCGCGACTGGATTCACCCGAGAAACCAAGCCTGTTTAGCCGATCCTTCTCGCGTTCTTCGTCCCGGCTGCATGCTTCGACCCCCTTAAGGGATTTCTGCCCGCTTATATCGGGAGGAAACTCCACTATCGTTTCATATTCAACGGATTTCGAAAGCGCGATGCAAATGAAAAATGTATCGTAGGCGGCTACTGTTTCGGTGGCACGCCTTGCTGAACTGCGGGGAACCTTCTCCGCTGAAGTTTTCCATTCGTACTTGCTTCCACTTACTTACGTATGTCGAGACGACCTTAACTTATCTCTTTCGATGCATTTCCCTTCGTTTCTAGTATTTTAGAACGGAAACTAGAAGAAAATGCAAACCAAACCAGCAGCAAAACTCAGCGCTGAAAGAGTCCGACGAAAAACGACATATACTACTTAGAAGTGAGAAATTCCATTCAACGTCCCGCGACTGACCCTTTAGCGCCCAGATCACGTTCAAATTTGTTGGCAACGCACATCCTATCGCCGGAGAAGAGATCCTAACGATCGTAAATATAGTCGAAACCAGCTTGGAGTTTCATTAGCCAGGATAATGTGTTTACTACCGTTCCAGCAATACGCGGCTGTAAACCTGCGTTACATGCTCGCCGGCAGCCATGAAGCCAGCTGCAACCACCTTTCCTCATAGTGGCCCTCCCGCCGTATCGTTCCAACGTACGTGCAAACGGTTGTTCGTTCTGGTGAACCTTGGCTGAACCGGTCATGAATAGTGCATGGTGGCCCATGGTGGTTCATGGGTGGTATGCGCGCTACAGCGTAGCAACCGAGTCGTTCCTTGTGCCTGACAGTGGCCCAGGGTTAGTTCACAGCGAATTGAATAGTACGCGTCATCTAATATACAGGGTATCACGCATGTTCCGCGACGCGTCATGTCGCTTCGGCTTGACATTATTTATGGCCGCGTTGTGAATGCTTTATGTCACTCTGAATTCCGCGATCTTCCCCCGTCGAGAGGATTTGAGAACACTTTAGTCCGGTCTGTAATCTCTGCATATACTCTTACTGCCTCCATGATCCTGTCCCCTCTTCCTTTATTTCTTTCCGCTGTCAAGCGAACCCTAATAGAGTTAAATTTCACAACAGCAATCCCTATTAAACGTCACCCGGTTAATAGCATCATATTACTCGCTCCGTCGTCCTTACGGTGTATCAAGATCACTGTTTTCCTTACCTACTCTTCTTTCTGATATTACGAGTTGATCCTATTTCACCCCCGTCTACCACCCCTACATTACAACAGCCTCTGTTCTCCACTTCCCTAATTATCTTGCTCTAATAACCTCCCTATTCATCCCCCAGCTTTGCTCTTTTTCTATTTACCTTCCACTTTGCCCATTTCTTCATCCCTCTTAACCCCTTCGCCATCTACTTCTACATCTCGCTTCGCCCATCTCTCTTCCAGTTATACAAGCACAGGCTCTAACCCAGACCACCTCTGGGTGCTCCCGCTGCATCCGGCGATGCAAGAGCACACATGCACGCACGCACACGGCCGCAGAAACTTCCCTTCTAACTGCTAGTACGCGTAACGCTCACCACCGTCGAAGTTCAGCCGTATCTCTTGGACCTGTTTGTTTACAGCCTCCAAAGTGTAACTCGTAAAACCCCGAGTGATTTATGCGTTTCGGCCGCTGGCCCTGGTCTGGCCGCTCTTTTCAAAGTCGTTCCGCTAACCGCCGCCACTTTTTAATGATCCCACGCTCTTGGCACTTGGCCGGCCCTCTCGCCCGCTGGATTTCCCGGGAAATCGCTCGTGACTTCCCACCGACGTTCCCGCGTCCCGGCGTTTTTCGTCGGCCGTTCGTGTAGGTAAGTGGATCGTCTTCGCGTCGCCGCGAGTTTTTACAACGGGCATAACTGCGGCGATATCGCGATGGCTGTCAACCGTGGTCGCCTGGGACGCCTCGCGGGATACGTTCTGCGTTGAACAAGTCGAAAAGTCACGGGGAAAGGTTAGTGGCGAGTCCAGTCTTTAATATGGGGCTTGAAGCACCTCTGAAGTTTATGATTAACTGATGCGAAGCTTATACGCGGAACTTCTGATAGGCAAGGGAAGTTTGATCTGTCTGGGAAAGCCGACTTCTTACCGTGGAATTGATCACGAAGAATTGATGGAATTGATAATCAAATAATTACGAAGATACTTATTAGTTAGTTTAACGTAATGTGTGTTCTATTTCTAATTTTGGAGATAGAATGTTATTGACGCTTACACTGAGCGTGGAAAGATTGTTCTACATTTTTTTAACTTTAATTTTAATTACAAATAGACGGGTAACCCTTTGGTACGATTAATTACAGAAATGAGGTAGAGAGCGGACGCATATTTAGAAATAAAGACAAAGACATAAGAGAGAGAAAAAAGGAAAAAAAAGAAAAGCATGAATATACAATGTGAGACGTAGTCGTAGTGTACAATCAGCGCGGCAGACGTAGAAGCTTTGTACGGATCTTATCTATTGAGTCCGAGAAAAAATCAAGTTGGTCGTGATAAGAATTAGCAATGCTACGTATACGGTCGATACAGTTCTGTTTGCCATAGAGGGTTCGATGAGTTTTTACATATAAAAGATTACGGTGCCTTAGACTCTTAGCGGTTGCATTGAAATTGAGTTGATTTAGTATGGGTTGACAATTTATTCGGCTATTTATCACGTTAAGTAAAAAGCTCAGGTCTGATACAATCCTTCTGTTTTCAAGAGTTAACAAATTTAGTTTGGAGAGCCATGGATCGTAATTATGACACTAATCTGCAGTCCGCAATAGTGAAATGACGAAAGGATTTTTAAACGTTTGCAACGTTCTCCATTGATCACGTTCGTCCAAGAAAGTATCGTATCTATGATCGCCATTACTCACTTTCTTCCCTCCCAGCATCGATGCGATTATTTTACTCTATGAAGCTCTCTCGCCCAACAACAATCCCTTTGAACCGCTTACAAAGGATGTTTAAGGAGGGGAGGGAAGAAAAATGTTCCGGCGTTAGCGAAAACGATCGCGCAAAGCCCCGGCCCCATTGGAAACAATCGTATTCCGTGGACCATATAACGGACGTTCAGGAAGTACGGGATTTACGTCTGTTGCGTCACAAAGGCGAGGCGAACACAACCGGTAGTTCCGGTTTCTTTCGATGGATCCCGTCAGAAAAGGGGGAAATTCGAGCGTCCTTTGTAGACGGTCCGCGCTTTGAGGATTCCGTAAGCCCCGTCCTCAAAGCAAGTTAAACGTCGAACGGTGGAATCGATGGGACGAGCTTTTATTTATCGAGTCGACCGAAATATCCAGCTGAACTTAACGCTTGCCACTCTCCCACCAACGGAGTTCTTAAAATACATAAGCTGTTAAGCGCGTGATCGACTTGCATCTGTGTGGAAAAAGTCACTTCCCTTCTCGGTGGACTGCTGGCAGAGTTACCTCTATCATCTCTGTCGGGCTATCTTCAGTTTCGACCTGCTTACGTAGGGTGATCATAAATAAGTCGCTGTTGCTACGTGTAAAGGGTTCAGCATAGACATTCAATGACATTCGAATGAATAAATGTATGAAGCTGTCGTTCTGCAAAAGATTCGTTTTGATTCCCACGATGGCGCTGAATTCAAACGATTTTGCTGGTGTCGTCGAGCGTTTATTTTCGAAAGTGTATCATTCGTCGCTCTGCTCAGTTTCAAGGGCGGTTCGGTTCCGCGGGGGACAGCGTCCACGTGCCTAAACAAAGCTTACGCCGAGCGTCGCGACGATAAAATAATTAAAATGCATGGCCGGTGGTCTTGCACGGTTCGCGGTGGCGGGCGAATATTTTTCTTCCCCTCTTTCGCGTCCCGCGGGAGGTGGAAACGGCGCGGAAATAATTCTCGCGTGCACGCCGAAAAAAGGAAGGGCGGAAACGAGACAAGCTGTGCTCGGTCGGCGCGCGCGTGCCTCGAAGAAACGCGGCTGGATTATTTGCCGGACACCGGACGAGAGATTAATAGCCGAGCAGTATTCGCGTGACACGTGAAAATTATGTAACCAGCTAATTGAAGTTGCGTGGCGTGGAATGGTCTTCGTTGTCCGCGATAGGGTGGCTTTTTATTGGGAAGATGGATGGATGGGCGGATTTGTGGGTCTAGGACAACTTTTGTAGAAGCTGAAAGAAAAATGATACTATAAGTTAAGGCAAGGGGTCATTCCGGTTAGACGGGTTCAAGGAATCGATATTTTTTTAAACATTTTTCGAAAGTACATATCCTCAAGTATGTACTATTAAATTTTCATGGAAAAATTCCGATTATTTCAGCTTCTGCAGAGGCATTTTGTGGGGAGCGCCTCTGTAGATGAAAACTGTAAACGCGTTTTTCTCGAAGCGTTATTTTTACACATCTTGAAGATAAAAATTTGAAAATCTATCGAACCAATTGGTTTATAAATTTTACTGCTTATTCTGCACACCTATGACTCTCGCAGGGACTGCAACCAAGTATTTTCATTGAGTCTAACCTACTTTTAAAATCGAAAATAGCAAAAGAAAAAAGCTGAAAAACATTTTTCTTGCATTTCGCCTATTTTGCTAATTTTCAGGATAAATCACTAATTATAGTCCGACAGTCATACTGATCAAGAATCTGTTTGGATTTTTGGGTTCAGATAAGTCTAACAGCTGAAATCGCCTTCACGAGTGAGTCACGAATTTTTAAACATGTCACCAAGACCGCTTTCAAAAGCATTTGAAAAGCAATAATTTTATTACTTTTATATCTTATATTTACTGTAGGAATGTAGTTTAATAAATAGAAGAAAGTTTTATTCCATTACTATAATTATTTTCGTCGCAATAAATTCCTGAATATCGCTGAATTTATCGGCGCGTTAACCGGAATGATCCCTTAAAGTAAATGGGAATAATATTAGAAATGATAGTGGTGCATTTGGGTGTACGGTAGGAACGGATTTCTTTATGTTACTGCTCATTTTCGGAGATGTATCTTGAAACTATCATTTAAGACTTCTTCCAATAATACAGAATAAAGAAAATTTATTTCGTGCATGAGAGTCTAAAGAAAATAAACACCTCAAATATCTCATAGTAATTGATGTACTTACATGTGAATCCCTTAATCATTCTCAGAACAATGTAGGTAACTATTCTGGGAACCATTTTCTAGTAGGTATGCCTTTTATGCCATAAGGAAAATGATTCATACCTTCGCATAAAGGGAAGTCGTAAATATCGTACACTTCGTACTTCCCTTATTTCGTTGCTTATTCGCTACCGCGATACTGTATTCCGAAATATAACATGCAAATTGATATCGCTTGGTGAACGGACAGTCAGAGATTTTAAACCCCTGCCGCCGTCGCATTATATGCAGATTCCTATTTAACGAAATCGTTACCCAGCGGCCGCGTTTCCTTCAATTTCGCTCAGTTTCGCAAAAATCCATCAGCAAGCCTAATGTAGGTCAGCCGTGAAAAGAGACACACGCGCGTGTGTTGGATGCTCCTCGGGTGTGTCGGTGAGGCGCACGCTTATCGCGGGCAGAAGTGGTGGCTGCACGCGCTGGCAAGTTAATATTTCACGTAAAGGGTCGAAAGCTGGAATTGCGAGGGGCGGCTGCCTCGGAATTGATTGTAGCGAATTCTTACACGAGCTCCCCCTGCGGCCGCTTTCCCTTCAAAGCGATGTCAATGTTGCTGGAAGTGGGGTGATCGTTGCACCTCGTGCTTTGGGGAATTCTATTTTCATATTTCTCGCGAATTACGCCCGTCGTTGAGCACTCCGCTTGGCGTTTTTCAACCTACTTCGCGCTGAATTACGTACGACTCGAAATTGGGCTACTGTAATAACACGAAGTAGAATACGAGGCTGAGGAGTGGAAATAGATAGCCGTTAGCAGCGGGAATATTTAGTAAGAGCAGCCGAGGATTAAATAACGAAGTTAGGGGGTTTGATATTTCATGGAGAGCGTTAATTAAACATTGAATGTGCTTTCTTAACATACCGCGTTTTTGTTTCGCTGCAATTCAGGGGATCAGAAGCAGAAAGTCCGGCGCATAAAGGCGAGCTGCGGGCAGAAGTTACTGCTAGGTGGTCAGCGAGTATCTCTTTGATATTAAGCTCCTCCCTGAAACAGACCCACTAAATCAGCTTAAGTACTTTTTGAATAACACCGAACGGCACGTGCGACGGCAGCAAGCAGTATTACTACGCGGCTTGTCAAACGCTTCCCAGTAAAAAAATTTCGTAGTGGCCCTGGGGTTTTAGTGGGTAAAAATCCCACGCTACCCTGGCGCCCCCGGTGGATTCCCCTCTGGAGGAGTCGGGGTGCCTTTTGAAGATTTCCCCAAGTTAAAAGAAATTATAAAAAAATTATAAAAAAAATTTGTTAACTTGGGGAAATATTCAAATGGCACCCCGATATTCAAAAGGCAACCCCGGGGGCGCTAGGGTAGTTGTGGAATTTTTACCCACTAAAATCCCACGGTCACTATGGAATTTTTAATAATTTCCATGTAAATATCTCTATTATTAAGGGCTATTGGCTGAAACGTTAGGACACCTATTTACTTATTTTCGATATAGATCCATCGTGCCAAGGCTCATCAAAATCAATCTCTATCACATGGTGTCCTCCCCTTGTTAGTATTAAATTTCATAATTTACATTCAATTCCTTTACTATTATAATTATCCACGTAACGAATATCCCAAGTTCCACGTGACTTCGAGGGAACTGAAGCTATTCCTTACGTTACCCCTATTTAGGTAGAATTACTTGCTTATAGGCACTTCTAATTTACGGACACCATTCTAAAGTGTCACGCTAAAGAGAAGAGAATAGTTTCTGAACCGTAAACAATTCGAATGAAAACTTAAAATACAAAACGTCTGCTGGAGGTCCACGATGCTCGGCTCCGCTCCCAAGGGGGCAAACGTAGCCGACATTTTTGCGGAACGTAGAGCTCGGTCGGTGATAAAATACAGGCATCCCGTTTCATCTCCAGAACATCCTCGAATTTCAAGGAAATATGCTGTCCGGCCAGCCGTTACGACGACTCCATCCCGAAAGCTACTCGAATCTCTCCCTTTTCGCCCTTATTTTCTCGCTCTGACCTTCTCCCGCTTTCATAAATGCGCATAATCCGCGCGAAACGTACGGCGGATAAATTTTTCGCGAGAACGGCGCGAGCGGATGCAGAAGAATTCCAATGGTCCCTCTTCCGAGCGTCTCTCGCAAATGCTCTTTCCCTCCGAGGACGTGGCAATCAGTGGACGTTGTTGCCCGTCCCGATGCTTCCCGCCTACGACCCGATGGCTCGGGAACAAGTCCGCCGTGGCACCGAGGATTAGAAGGGAAACGATAATGAAAAAGGGAGGAGAAAGAGGTAAAGGAGGATCTGGAATTTTCGGCAGCATTTCTGGGGGGCGCACGGGTTGGCCTCCGCCGTGGCGCGGGTCCCGCGTATGTTTAAAGCTAATACAAGAACAAATTGAATAACTTCGTCGAGCAGTTTCGCGTGTCCCAATGAGAGGCGGGAAAATTGCGACACCGCTGTAACGGTGGGAAAAAGAAAGGAAAAAGGGGGAGAGAAAGGAGGGCGAATCGAGCTCCTTCGCTTCGCCTTCAGTACGCGCAAGGACATTCAGACAGCGCATTACCACCCTTAAAAGGGACCATCCAGCCACGGTTTTTCCAGCCCTCCTCCTCCTCCTCCTCCTCCTCGTTTCGCCATGCCCGTATAGCGGGCCAGAACGAGATGGCGAGAAAGATGCTTCGAATCTACTGGGAAGTTGAACAGTCTCGCGAGAACTTTTCAAAAGGGTAGAAAGTAGGGAATCGTGCGAGAGGGCGCCAGGGGTGGTTGAAGAGGGAGGTAATGCATGCACTGGCTCGGGTAAAGTCAAAAATAAAGGATGATGTAGATAGCAGAGAGTTTTACGTTCTACTCGCGCAACAGAGATGGATGAAAGGGCAGCAAGATCTGCCATCCGTTAGCCAGGGGCGAGGAATAAACAAACCAGCTGGTTGCAGACGCTGCCGCTGCCATCTTACGGTTCTTGCAGCGATCCGAGGTGGTGAAACGCAACGTGGCATTTTCATTCGTTAATTTATAATTACGATAATCCTGTGACCCCCGTCGATGCGGCTTCCTTCAACGCCTACGTCGCTTTATCGCTGCCGCGGCTTTTAACAGAGATGAGTTGCGGATGTAAAGGTTCCATCTGCTTGTATTTATACACTGCGGCCAATAGAATCACCGCGGTTGCAACGGTAGAAATTGCATCCCCCTTCTGCGTCGTTTTCAATTAACAGCGTGCCTCCGCAATCTTCGTTAGGCATTTAATTGGAAGTGCCGTTAATTTCATTTTTAACCAGCCGTAATGCCGCAATTACGATGGGGCTCCCTTTCATTTTAATTTACGCGGCCCGCGAGCGGCCGTCAGGCAGCAGTAAACGTTTCAGTTTAATTTACAATCGCCGCCTCGTGACACGTCCCTTTATCTCCCCCCGGGGAGGTGTGAAATTAAAATTTTATAACGTACTCTAATTTCCATTAGCCGACAGGGGGAGGTGGTCGATGGCGATAAGTGTGCACGTGTGGTGCCGATCAAACGGCTCGGCCAGCCCGTGGATGTAACGCGTTAATCTGACACCGATGTGGAAAGACCACGGCTCGGCGTTATCGCGACGCGATGAAAAGATTACGTGGGAATTTACAGCCGGTGCTTGCACCTCGGAACGACACCGACTCCACCCTTACGCAGTTAGATTATCGCACGGTTTTATGTAAGGAAAGTGTAGGGGGCCGGCCGCCGATGACATTCGACGACAGTGGAAAGCCCTTAAAGCTACTGCAATCTTCAGTGTAGATATACAAGGTGGATTTGCGCGACAAAGTTTCCAGTGCTCTTTAAAGTACCCCGCGGAAAAATGATGTCTGTACTCATCACTGTATCTGCTCTGAATTCATCAGCAAATGTACGCGAGCAAGATGCGAATAAATAAGGAGAACGGATCGTCTGTAGTCAGACGCGCCTACTGCCTGTACGACGTAAGTGTTTTGGATTCTTGTAACTATAAACTTTTCAATAGACAACGTAAAATATCTCTTACACCCCACTTTCCCTAGTAGTATTACTGGTTGGCCCACAATATCTCCAAGTTGGGAATTAGTTGGCCATCAAAATGCCGACAACAAATGGTACTAGGGTTCCTAATAAAGAATATATTTCAATGATCTTTTTTTTATTCGATTTTGAACTTAACAATTTCCGTGCGGGTGACGTTACCGTTGCGTCACGAGAAATTTCTATCCTACGGGGGATGACGTGCACGGTCGCGTCATGGGCCCTGTGCCAATAATTGTGGAAGGAAAAGTAGAGCTTTGCAGCTATCTTTTTTTCTTTTTGCATAAGCATTCAGTACGAACGTTTTTATCAGTATGTGCAGCCGTTACGAATTTGAACCATTTTTCACCATTCTACAGCAGTTTTTAGTATTCAGCAAGGAAAGTTGCATTTCTTCTGTCGAATTCTACTTCTTATCAATATTTTTATTCAATTTCTTTATTAAATATTGGGGATTATACAATTTTGAAGTGGTAAACATTGTGAAAAAAATGTAAAATGTTGGAATTTTTGCGACTACTTGCGCGGTTCAACGAAATTTCTAATTATTATTTATTTCGTTTTTATTTCGTACACATTCTTCATTAATTGTTTAGTTCCTTTTCATTACTAGTATAATGAAATTATGAACTGGTTGTCAAAAATACCATAAAAAATCATATTTATTATATTTTACCCACAATGTTTTGTCTACAAAAGATGAATTTTTCATGTTTTGGAAGAACTCTTTTTTGCTTCGTCATTTGAACGTGGAAAGTATTCGCCCTTACGGAAGGTAATTGTTTTTCAAAATTTTCCGAGAAGGAAGTGGACTGAAAACATCGATGCTTCTTCATTCTTAAAATCCCAAAACATCGTAATTTATAGCCATGTGTAAAACGGCGAACCGGTAACAGTTTTCCAAATTAAACCCCTACGTCACATCAACACGTCGTGCCTTTTTACAAACAAGAACCAATTATTTTTGGTTAAAATGTTTAAAAATGTCGAAAGTAGCATAAACGGGTACACTTTATACAAAAATCTATTTCCGCCACTTGGGACGGTCAACTATTTTTGGTTCCGTACGGAACGTGTTAATATTGCGCGTCTTTCCACTCGATGTATAATACTTGAGCTACCAGCGATAGTTATGAGGAGTTATTTCAAGCGAAGTCGCTAGATCTGCCAATACAATGGCCCGAACAAGATTTTCAAACGACATGTCCCCAATCCTTCGCGAGAGAGGACGTCGGTTGTTCGTTCCTTATAAATCAAATTGGAATCGAAAGGCGATAATTGCGACGGCGTAATGGCCGCCTTAAATATGGACGAGCACTCAATCCTTTTTGTTCTCTCGTTTGGTGGCACAGCAAGTAATGTAAACTGACTGACAGACCGAAGGAAAGACCGAAAAGGGGTTGGGTCACACAATGGCTTTCGATGCCTAGAAGGTGGAGGGTAGAAGGAGCCGGGGGGGAGAGCGCCAGCAAATGGATCTCCTCCGCATCCCGGGACCGGAAATGAACGAAATGGCCGCTAAGCGAAAAGGGTTCCCTTCTTTGAGCCTTCCAAGCGTTCAGAGATGGACGCAACGACTCGCTGATAACTGTTGCCGCGTGAAAACGGAATTCTGATTTCTGACCGTTTACCCCTTTCTCCATCCATTTACATATCGATTCTGATGTATACTTACCTTGCAATCGATTGTCCCAATTTTCGAGTAATTTTTAACTACTACTTAGTGATAGAAAATGATGACGTATAATATCTTAACGAGCATCTATAGCTACCGTGTCAAAGTGTCATATATCTTGAGGTTGTTTTATACATTTTCGCGTGGTGCACGTGTCCTCGTGGCCCTGAGAATGTGTCGCCATTTAAGTAATTCATCATTTTCATAAATCAAAAGCAGGAATAAACGACAGTCACGTTTCGGGCCTAGTTCCCGCCTCACCTTCTCCGGTATCTGTGATCATTTTTAAGATTAGACTGTTCGCTTTTATTCCGCACGACTATCCGTTTTATACACAGGGGTGGTAGTAATGACCACAATAGGGCCTGAAGATGATACGGCATTAGTGTCGGGCACGATGGCTCGCATATTTGTCAATAGGTGGCTGTTAATGACAGGGCGTCGTCCCTCGTCTCGTAATCCCCCAGGATTCACCCCTGTTTTACTCACCCTTCCGCCTTTCCCCCTCTAGCTTTCTCTCTTTCTCGCCCGAGCTTCGTCCCTTTCCAACGTTCACCCCGCCAGCACCGACTACTTATCCGTTCGCTTATAATCCTTCTAGCTTTCAACTTATTAATTATGCCAATTTGAGGGACAGCTGTCGAAGCAATTCACGCGGCCATCCCTTCTTGCGTGATGTAAATGGCAAATAGGAGATGAGGGGGCGCTGCTTGAACCTTGAACGCTTGTACACACTCTTCTATAAAACACTCATTTCACGAACGTGGCATAGATTTGCAAAGTTGGATTTTCACTCTCTCGTACCAACGGTCATTCGACGGTGAAATATTACAGGAAAGTAGCCAGGGGAGAGATAAAAATCACTGATCCAGTTCGAGGTGCAATAAAGTCTGTCGACGCGAAGCTGGCTGGCAGCAACATGCAAATTCACGGCGACAGAAATTCGCCCCGTATAAAACCTTGCATTGGCAGTGCTCGGGCAGGTTCGCGACGTTCTGTAACGAAGGTAACCGATGAAGAGACGACGATGGAAGACAGGATCGCGGTCGTAAGCAATAAACTTACGCCTCGCGGCGCACGGGGATCGTGCCGCAGAGGGCTCTAAACATTCTGCGCGTCTATAAGGCGTTAAGCGCAGTAGCTTTATTGCCTCTCGGCCAACCAGGATAGAAACGAGAGGTGCTTTTATGAGCGCGAAGCTTAGCCCTGTCCTGATACCCGGCTAACTCTCCCGATCGTTATCAAGGCGCAGTCATGGCCGTCATTGTACACGGTAACGGCACAGAGGGACGTGTGAAGTTTCTCCCTAAACGAATCTGCCTTTGCTCTCGCGCCGCATCGAACGAAATTTACGGCGTTACGTTTAATGGATCAGGTTCGCCGCAAGGAATTCCTGGAGCAGTTGATTACTTGTTGCTTTTGTGCCCCGCTGACGCGCGGTGCTATTTTGCGTCCGCTGGAATGCTCGGCTCCTTTCCTGAAGATAGTTTACGGTGTACGCGAGCGATGCTGGCCGGAGGAGCCTGTAACAGTACGTGGCATTTTATGTTCCGAGTCCTTAGGTGTTTAAACTTTTTACTGTGAATACTTGAAGGGGCGTAAAATGTAGCTTTCCTTCCCCTCGTGTCTCACACGAGAGTTTACTAAACCGGAAGAGATTCCAGTTTAGTAAAGAGGCAATTTAAACTGAGACGTGCCTAAAAGCGTGACAATACGTGTTTACGTTATGCACATTTTCGCCCCGCAGAGGAGTTCACGTGCAACCTCTCTAAAAACCACATTACCCGTACGACACAGTTTCGCGCCGCCGCTAGGAACAACAACCACTCTCTTAGGCATCGGATTTAAATACGTCGCTGGATGGCTGTTCCGCAGCAATCGCGGAAGTATCTCCGAACTTCTTGCCTCGTTACGCGGCAAAAATTCCCCGATTACCGGAGCCACGGCTCCCCAGAATCCCAAGTAGCCCGTTGGCCAGTGCTCGGAGCGAGGGGACTGGATCAAATTTATCGCTGCATTATTCGGCAGCGAGTAGCTTAACGACTCCGCGCCGAGCGCCCAGCAGCCAGCGGAAAAAAACGGCTAAACATTAACTAATTCCAGCGGAATATGTTAATCGCCGTGGCAAAGCCCCGGCCGGAGCGAGAATGCCCCGCAGGTGTTACCCTGATGGGCGGTGTGCAGCGGAGCGCGCGAAAGCACCGTTCTTATCAAAGACACCTTTGCATACTTCGCCGGTAGCCGTGATCATTCTCTTTTTCGTCGCGGCACCTGGCCCGGGCTCGCCGTTCGACGACGCCCAGCGACGAGGAGGGCGCAATATTCAAGCCCTTAACTCCGATCCGTAGGCGTCGCGCACCCTCCCCGACGCTTAGCCGCACTCGCTTCCTCTTAGCTCGTTCCAGCCGTGCCGCTCACGGCTGATCCATATGTAACGCGAATGAATATTCAACCCCGGTACGAGCCTCCGCACCCACCACCGTCGCCGCCATCTCCACCGTTTCCTATCGCCGCACCATCGTCCTCAACGACGCCGACGTCGCAACTGCGAACCATAGTCCTGCTCGTTTCCACGGTCCCCGTGTCTCTCGCGACGACCCCGAGAGCTCCTACCCGTGTTTCTCGGTCTCCGTGCCCCCCTGCCCCGTCCTGCCGTCCTCGACCTCCTGTCTCTGTCTGCCAGCCGCGAGATCTTAAGTGCACTGATAGCGCAAACGACGCGCTATCTGCCTGCGTCCTCCTCCTCCTCCTGCTCCCACATCGCGTTCACGGCGCGGCTCTTTCTCCCGCGGTGTTCGTTGCCTCTTTATCCCGCGTACTTGTGATTGCTTGGGATAAATGGGCACGCTGAGGCACGGCGAGATCGTTGGGAGGAGGACGCACGGAGAACGGCAGATGGGTAAGGGAAGGCAGCGAGGAGGAAGACACTGGGATAGAATGTCTGGCAAGAAGATTCGAGTCATTCTTCTTTGAGAATGTAGTAAGCGGGAAACGAGGGAATTAGAGTGATTGGGACCTTCTCCCACCTTCCGTAATGGTGGAAGAATGCGGGGAGCGGGTGGCTGATAGGAAAGGGGGAGGTGTAATAGAAAATCGCGAAGAAAGCAATAGGAAGTCCGCATTAGTGTAATATAAATTTGCCCCAGGTTCAAAGCGTACCGCGAGCCGACCACTTTGCGATATTAATAATCCAGATAGCGGCTATTGACGGTATCGCGAAAATTGCACGACTCGCGGGACGTTATCAGGGATCCAGTGCGGCTGGAAAGAATGAAGATGAATGTCGAGGCGCGGTTTAATTGATTTTTTAACGGGACGGCTGAGCCGCGAGCCCAATGGGTTTTACGTAAGCCAGGGGTTCAAGTGTGTGCTCCCACGAACACGGGCGGAATTTGCATTGGTTTGCAATTCGTCGCGAGCGCGGAGGCCCGTAAGAGTTTTCTTCCATGCTTTCAGCTATGTAAATATTTCTTTGCCGGTGGATACGAGATTTCCTTCAGGACGTTCGGCGAGATAGCGGCTTCCGCTTTCCCGCTGTAACAATGTCAAGGAGGATATGGAGGGCTGAAGATGAACAAACGCGCTTACCCGTTTTGCTTAAGATTTGGCGTTCCTGCTGGCCCCTTCTCTGCTTGGCGTTCCTTAATGGTAGTCGGCAGCTTTATTGCTCTGCGTGAGTGGCGCCGTGTTACAGAGGATGGGATAAATATATAAATGAAGAGAATATGTGAGAAAAAAGAGGAGCTTTAGAAGGGTAAAAATCACAATGTCGATGTGCAATATGCCTTGACTGGCCATTTTGATACTGAAGTTTTAGAAACCTCTTGCATTTATGAACGTGCGAATAGAATATCCTAAAATTATATAATTGTTTAAAGAAATTCATGTTCATTAATGTCCACCTCAAACTTCTTAGTTTACTACGTTGTCAGAATTGAAAGTCACCACTTACGGTTAATCCGGGAGACACGGTCGGGCCGCAGAGTTGGTCGAGTCGCTATATTTCAGACTCTATACGTAAAACGCGTTAAAATGCAGACCAATTACTTCTTTAGAAGCCAAACAGTTGAATGAATAGCGTCACTTCGCTCCCTTCTGTATTTTTCTGGATTTATAGGCTATAAATGGTAAATCGAGGTTACATTTAACCTCTTTTGTCACACAACGGTGTACAGAATCGTATTTAAAATACTTCTAAGTTTATTTCCGTTTAATGTTTGGGATACTGAGATAGTAGAGATATTGAGGGACAATGCAGCCACAGTATTCGGTCATATTAACTCTTCCTCGCAAAACTAACGAGAAGACCATCTCACGCTGCAGAAAGGAGAGATGGTCGAGTTACAATTTTTCATTATTTTTGTTCACTTTTTTTATTTTTTATCATTATTTTATTATTATTTTTGTTTATGTCTTTTATTCATTCACTTTTGTATTCATTTGCCTTGCTAATTGCCGGTAGGTAGTTCACTTTTAACGTGTTCTTTACTTGTTTAGCGTAAACAAATTAAATATCAATGAATCTGTAGTTGTATTCACTCATAAATAATTTTGCTTTGTTCTTTGTTACTTCTCCATGAATAATTATGTGAGTACTCTCTGCCAACGACGCAAAACATTTCTCCCGACACCTCGGGAGAGGTGGTCAGATGTCATGACTTCAGTTTTCAACCCGATTTACAGTAAATATTGTCTTAAAGCAAATGTCGGCCAGTTTTTTCTGAATCAGCACAAAATTCTGAAAATATTAGGTTTGCTCTGATAAAATAAGTAACATATGCATTAGTTTTAATAACCGTTTTTATATTAGGTCGACCGCGTCTTCCGGATTTACCCTATCCCCATAAAATCAAAACTCACAAGACCCGCCGAATATTCTTCCACGAATTTTTACAGTTTTTCAATTTATTTCTCCGCCCGTCGAATGTCCGGCGCGTTCAGTAAAGCTTCTTATAGCGGCGATCCTCGTATTCGACGTCAAACGATAATATGTCGGCGGGGAAACTTTGGCTATTAGCAGATACATGTAGGGGGTTTTGAAAGATATCCCAGGATCGTCGGTAATGGTTTATCGCAAAAGTTTCGCCGGAGCATTGTGTTAACGCGCTTAAAACGTCTCTATATTGTTCGTGCGCGAAGAATCGCAACTTTCCAGCGGCCGATGGGACGATCTCTCATCGTTATCATTGAACCGTGAAAGAATTGGCTGCGCTTTAATCGCACTTGTTTGGCCTAGGAACGATAACGCCGCTGCTAAACGATCTCCCATACGAGTGTGTTTACCGTGAAAGTTCCGCGCGATTTACATTCGAATATCGTCATTGAAACTCGAAGAAGAGAAATCTGCGCGAAGAAACTGCTCCTACACGAGGCATTACGCGTTGCCATTAACCATATATATTCGGCTTTGCACTTGGTCCCGAAACTCGTCGCACTGTTCAACTTCAGCGTCCTAATTCTTCTGCGGCTGAAAACGTTCCGAATATAAAATATCAGAAAAATCATTTCTCACATCGTAAGGAATATTCAGGCGCCATTTTGCAATCTGAAACTTTGTCTTCAAGTTAGAGAAAATTGAATTTTAGAATTGCACCTAACTGCTTTTCCTACTATTTTGAAATCCCCTGTAGAATAGAAATCTCAAAACTCCACTCCATAATGATCCTGCTTGCATTCCTCGCAATTAATTTGTCGACAAGCACGCGAGAGCTGAGCAGAAAAGTAAGAGCAGTCTACGTACAGTATATCCGCGATAATAGTTGAAGCAACGTGTTCCAAATAATCCCCAAGATTTGGTCCTCCTTGGACCGAACCCATCCACTTGCTCCCCGCCAAGGATTTCCTTCGATTCGTCGGAAGAGAACCGAGCGAAGGTCCTATCTTTCGGTGAATCAAGCTTCGGGAATATCGCAGGAATTGCTCGGCCCGCCGACGATTACAAGAGTTCCGTGGAAAATAATTTTTGTTTGAATGCTCCCGAGGATCGATCCTCGGAGGGAGCGCGGCGAAGGAGCTCACGGTGCTGGAGGGTGCTCGAAGGTTTTAGTGGAAACGGTTGAAAGTTGGAAGAGCGTTGCAGCGCACGGCAAGGAAAGAAATTTATGGCAGTTGGGTGAGACTTTATGCGATCTGTTCCGAGAAATTGTTTTATGCGCTCGAACGCTCGAAGAAGTACGCGTGTGCGCCCTTCCGCCATCGATTACGAGCTGTCTCCAAGCTTTATATTCGATGGCCGCGCGTACGCGATTCACGTGCTAGCGCGAGATGCGAGTTAAAGCTAACGAAAACGAGAGAGATGCGCGATTTGCCTGTTAGCGTTATTTTCGATCACGCTTTCTCATCTCGTCAGGTGTCGCGGATATAAATTTTCCAGTATCCAAGCACATGCTTCTTCTTCCACATTATTCTGCTCCAAATCGCAATTGTAGTTTATGTGGCTGGGTCCACATGCACGTGCATATAATTCAAGCACAAAACAGGTGAGAGACTTTATCTCTGGCGGCAGATTTTCCAAACCCTTGCAAATTAAGTTACAAGCAGTCGAAGAACAAACTTTTATAATCGGAGGCTCGTCGATCGGAGGACGCCCATTGCACGAGAAAGAGAAACGCGTCCAGCGCGATTAGTCTGCAGAGAAAGGTAGAAATGTTCACCATGTGTCTCGCTGGCGCATTGCACGCCGTCCCGCGCGATGAGATTATTTATTACATATAGCAATATTTTTCACCGGCGTGTTTTCGCGCCGTCATTTGTTTCGCCGTGCTAGGCGACGAAAGTGGAGGACGTTTATTTCGACCGAATCCGCGTTCAGTTTCTTACGTCGCAACCATCGCCTCCGCCGACATCTTCCTCGCGGGGGATGGCCGCGTCGAACGGGGAGCAAGAGAACGACGAAGAAAACGAGGAAGAAGCCTCGCAGTATTCGCGGTATGCGCCAGCCAGTATGCTTTGTCGAAATTTTTCTGGCCATTTATCTACACATCCGTTCCCCTATACCATTGATTCCCTTGGCGGAGGCCACCCCTTTGTCACCCCCCCCCCCCGTTCCTTTCATTTCTAAAGCCAGAACGCGTCCTACGAGCCTCGCCAGTCCCTTCTACACCCTCCAAGTCCGAAATGCCTTTGTTTTTTGCTGACTACCTTGCGATAGCGTCCTAAGCGCGATTGCAATTTCCGCGGGGTTGCTGCTTTTTTCCTCCCCGAAACCCCCGCGATTCCGTTACCCTTTCCACGGGCTCCTTCTGCCGTCGCGTCGGTGCGGGCGAATTTTTTGCGTTAATGCCGCCGGAAGAAAGCACGGAACGGCCTATCTCTGCTCTCCTGCAGGCTTCTTCCCTCTCGCCGCTGGGTCGGAATTTTCGATGAGAAATTCCTGACACTGGCGGAGGGTCGGAAGGAGAAAAAAAATGTGATTGCGGACGCTAGTTGCGATTTCCGTTGTCGGAGGACCGTCTACCCTCTGAAGGATTACTTTCTCCCTCTTTCTGCTACGCTGTTGTCGCGGCAACGATTACCGCCGAGTACCTACAAGAAATTCTTTCCTCAGTGAATGACAACTTCTTCTGCCATTCTTTGCTGGAGTATTTTTTTTAGCAAGTCTAGGATAGGTACGGATTCTTATTTTTATGAAAAATCGTAGCTTCTTGTAGAAGCTCTTATTCGATGCTGATTAGAGAGCAGGTTCGAGGTCTTGGTTCAGGGTGCTTTTTTAATTTTCTAGCAGAAACTACTCGCGTTCGTGCACGTGTGAAGTTAGCGAGAAGATAAGTGAAAGGTAGGTGTGGTTGACTGGGTGTGGCTTTTGAGAGATTCGTGATTAGTTCGAAGATGGGGTTCGATGTAAGGCCATTAGGAGTTCACCGTTGCTGCTCAGGATGACGAAGAGAATTTAAGGTCACTGATTGATGATTCCTATAGGAAGGGTGTTAAATTGAGGGTGCTACTTGCTAATGTCTCTAAAATTAGTTCAGATCTATCAAAAGTTTGGCGTGACCTTCTGTTCCCTGGGGGTTATCTTCAGAGGGTCATCATGAGATTAAGTTAACTTTTTTATAGATGGAGTTTTTTCCATTTACAGAGCACAGTACAGTGTCTTAGGTATCTACGAGAACAAATAGACCATACAGAATCAAAATTACACTAAGCTAGGAAAGAAACGTAACGCTTTAAGCCCAACAAGAGGTGCAAGTAGTAACGCCAAGTATGTGGTCAGGCGCGGGCCAGTAATTCACACAGTATTCACTAGTGCTACACTTCAAATTGGATTACGAAATACCTGCCTGTAATAAACTCTTTTAGCACTGAACAAGGCACCGTTTTCTGGTTCCATTCTCTCTTCCCGCATTGTCTTCCCATCACAACTTCGACGCGATCACTTGAAGTCAAACAACCCCCGGAATCTATTCCGAAAGACTCAAAGAATCACTCTAAAACCACGTCACGTTCCGCAACAACTCGATACAAATCCCATCGCCATTACAACCACCGATTACCCGTGCCTACCTTCCCCAAATTTTATATCCCTTAATCCTCCAAAACTCCTCCCGAGCAAGTATCACGATCCATCGCTCAACATTTTTCAATCGCCGGACAGAGAACAGACTCCTCCCTCTCGCGCAGTATCCCCCAAGCGTCTCCGACACCCCCTCAAGTATTTCGAAAATATTAGCTCGGCACTCGCCGTATGCTGGCGTC
This sequence comes from Andrena haemorrhoa, assembly GCA_910592295.1. Lineage (NCBI taxonomy): Eukaryota > Metazoa > Arthropoda > Insecta > Hymenoptera > Andrenidae > Andrena > Andrena haemorrhoa. The sequence continues at coordinate 3,388,067 of OU342944.1, read as the reverse complement.
GACCGATCCAAGGAAGACGGACGCCTCGGCGGAAGGGCAATTAATCAAAAGACTCGGGGCTGGGTGACTTCGGTACGACTGCTAGTAGCGATACACGTGTACGGGCACGGTTACTGCGGCGACTATCGTCGTGAACGACATCGATTCTTGGGTCGCCACCTCCGTGAGGTTGGTCGGTGATCGATCGTTTTAGGGTTACCGCAAACACACGGGACACGCTCCGCTTCGATTCCCGCCGGGCCTCCGCGGAGGCAGTGATCTTGACGGCCTTTGATACCGCTTCATGAATGTGTAAAGTAGGTAGTCCCCGGTTCCAACGGATTCCCTGGCTGGCTTGGAAACGCGCAGAAACTATGGTGGTCCAACCCGGTAACCCCTTCGATAACGGGAACAACCTCGCAGCGGCTCGGTCTTAGCCGTTACGTTATCAGGAAACAATGGCTGTTTTGCCTGGCTCTCTCTCGTCCCCCGACTTTGATCGTCGGCTGTCGGACTAAGTTTGTCTTACCTGCACGGGATCCTTTGAACGATCACTCCCCCCATCGAAATTCTCTCCTAATGGAGCATTTCGGCTGGAACTCCCTGTCGGCCCCGGGTATTATCGGACTCTTATTATCGTGTTACCACGGTATCGGTTGTACGAAGTTTCGCGACGTGATGCGTCAAAGTTTCCCCTGTAAGCGTACCTGGGCTCGTAACACTGACGTGGGGACTTTCGTTTTACTCGATTGAAATTTGGTTTTCACAAAATGGTAGATAGTAATCAGTCGCTGGGATACAATTGCAGCGTGTCTTCAATGCCTACATAAGGTGAATGTCCCAATTTCTGCTCATTTAAGAGGTTACTCGTCACAAAAGAAGGTGTAAAAAATTTGTTTGTGATCAAAATTTGCAGAGTAATTGATTAATTCTTTAATAATAAATCAACCAGTCGACAACTATTTAAGAAAGATATTTCGAGATGTTTGACTACTAGTAATTTGTAATTAAATATAATGCTGTAAATGTCCGCATTTCTGCTCACGAAAAATAGCGATGTACGTATTTCTACTCACCATTTGTACCAATTTCTGCTCACATAATATGTTGCCTTTCCAGGTTAAATTAAGTTACATCTTTTATGGAGATGTTTTATAACACAACAGTAAAGCATAAAATAATGATAAACAAAAAATAAAATGCCATCGAATAGAAATAGAGGTTACAGCATATATTGAATTGTGAGGTTATATTACTAAAATTTTGGTGAGCAGAAATGCGGACATGACGGTGATTCAATTGACCCTAAACCTAATCACCTATTTTCTACTTAAAAAAATTAAAAATACTAAACAAGTCTACATCCAGACCACAGTACGGTATCTGTTTTTGTTATTAAATAAGAATTTTTACTGCACAAACTATTTTCTGCCGAATTATCGAATGCCAATAGTGATACTGTTCCTTAGCACAACCAGCTAAAACATGGTCGAAAAATCATGAGGCTCTCATTATAAAAGTTTTTCGTTGCATGCTGCACTTTGATTAGCTTCAAGCTCGTGCAACACTCGCGTAAATGTTCAAATAATTTAGAATTATTTTGTTGCTACTATAGCACAAACGTAACGCTTATGATAATAAGAAAAATGCGAACTGAGCAGAAATGGGGACATGAGCAGAAATTTGGGCATGCACCTTACTCTTTAACAAAAGTGTTCTACTTCAAATCTAATGATTCTTGCGCACACTATTGCACGAAACATCAACTGTACTAGAATCTTCTAGATGCCTCTAAGAATCACTCCCTTGCCCATCATCGTAACACACCGAACATGCCGATTTCACCTCCAAATATATGCCTCCACCCAGCAGTTCAATCTGCAGGATTTCCCACGTCACGATCGTCAGGAAGGGATCGCTCTATTGGCAACCGAGTGGTTTGCGAATCCATCCGAAGCAAAGGGAAACGCTTTCTTCCCGTCTGGCAGGCCAGTGTCCGGTACCAGGTATCCATTAACGAGTGATGTTTTGTCAGTCATCGAGCGGCCAGTCCGCGTCATTAGCGTCTCTGGGCCTATCCTCATCAGTCATCCTTACCGCCGCGGATGGCAAACCGAATTCGCAATGCGCCGTTCCAGATTGATGGATCTATCCGCTCCTCGGTACATCCTTGCGCTCCGCTTCCGGGCGCAAAATTCTCCGCACTCTTGCGCGGCCCCGGCAATCCAACGGCCATTAGTTATCAAATTATTTCGTTTGCCGAGCATGGACGTTAGGAAACGTTTATGCACGTGTCACGATGATTTATGGGGATACGCCGCAAGGTTCTGCGCGGGTGGCGCGCGACTTAGGCACATCCCCGAGCGTCCCGCGGAAATAATCGATGGCGGTGAAATTATGTGGGTCGTGACTCAACCGGCCGCGCATTCGGACGATATTGCCCGTCAGCGAGGTTCCCGCGGCGAAACGATTGCGGCGGAAGATTCGCTGGAATTCAGGAACGACGGGATTCTTCTCCCAGGGAGACGTTGGTTCTTAATTTACATGCTTAAGGAGGAGAGTTCAAGCAATTTCTGTTTAGTATGAAAGTTCGTTGTGTGGGATGATGGTTGTTGGGAGGGGGAAGAGAAACCGTGAGGATTTATGAAGGATGAGACGATTTTTTAAAGCAACTTTTCCCAGTATTAATCTTGACGTTTATGAAGATTTCAGACGATTTTTTGCGCACCACGAGGGCGCATTCTGCGGAACGATTGCTGTTAAAAGTTGGCGGGAGTTTAGAAAAGGGGAGCCTTTTTTTCATAAATCTCGAGATTCAATTTTGCTATTTACGATTTCTTTTCGATAGATTTCCAATATCAGGAATAAGGTGATTTTCGTTGGAAATCCCTCAGAGGCAGGTTTTTAAAAAATTTTCACGCTGAAAAGTTGAACGCGCGCCCGAGATTTTCCGATGCTGGCTCGTGTACGCCTCGCCAATCTGTTATTTTTCCACAGGCGTATGAATATTCCGGAGCAGCAGCGCGAGGAACCGTTTCGATGGTAAAAGGAAGCTTAAGTACACGATAAATAAAGCTTCGCCCTCGTGAGGCGCGTAAAGGGGAAATAACGTTTACAGTGTTTGCTTAAAGAAAAGTAATAAGAACTCGGCAGCTGAAGAATATTTAAAAATTAGAATTTCCTTAACTATTACTAGCACAAATTAGTGTCGTCAACGTGAGTCGTTCGATTCACTGTCCTTCCTTTAATTCGACGCTCCGCTCGAATCGAACCACGACAGAAGCTGTCATACTATCATAATCGTCGCGCGTTCTCCCGTTTCCTCGGAATTATTCATCAAAAAGAAAGCAAACGGCGTGCAGGGAACATAAGAAACGCCTCGTTAGCGGAACCACTCTGGCAACTGCAGGATCCTGACGGTTCTACATAACTTTGGTTGTCAAAGGAGCTGCAGTTTATTTAACGTCAAACCAACCTAGGGGACCGTTCCCACCGATAGCCCGCTCCAAAGCTGACAATTAACGCGACGCGGCGCGTAACCGGCGCGGAAGCAGATCGCGATGTATTTTTAACGCGGTCTTGCTAGCTGCTGGCTTTCGCGGATAAGTGCCGTGTTGCTGGACACATTGGAGGACCGGCGTGTTCCGGTCGTGCCGCAAGGATCGAATGGAAACAATTTCATTAGAGGGACAACGCGCGCGGCACGCTCGCGAAACAACGCGGGATTTTACAGGGGGCGCGGCGCGCAACGTGTCGCTGATTTATCGAGCCTGCACCGTGTCACGCGCATACCAGTTGCATTTTAATTATTCCTCGCTACGCATTAAAAAATTTGTACCCGTTCGTGAGCCACCGGGGGTGAATAACGACGATCGTTTCGCGCAACGAAACTTTTGCGTGCCCCCATGAATCTCTCGCGCTGCGAATTCGGGCGATCGTTAATCCCTACCGCGTTTCATTGGCGTCGGGGATTAATCATTTTCCGCTGTTGTTTCGAGTTCGAGATATCTTGTCGCGTGTGCATTGGAAAAATGTTTCGGCCGCGATGATGTTGTAATGGAAAGTGGGTAAAATCGTGGAAAATCGAGAGATGCTTCGTACTAACTTTTGAATTAATGTGTGGTAGGTAACTGGATAGTAATGCGAGTTGAGATATCATTTACTAAATTTATAATCCGAGGCTTTATTTTCATGATACAGGTAGCTGTAGTTTAGTAGCACAGCTTCCGGTATACGGTGCTTGAACAGCAGTGTAACAGTCGCACTCGCACGCGAGAAGCACGGAGAGATATGTATATTTTCACGTCGCATCGGTCAAATTCTGGTTTTCACCTCGATATAGTAGAACCCGTTACGATTAACATCGCTCAGGAGGTTGTCTCGTTATCGTGGCCTGAATGATACTGAATACTCGAAGCGACCTCGACAAGGGTAGCGATGTTTCTCCCCAAATTCAGGCAGGCAGGTACCGGCAAGAACCCAGTTTTTGATCAGAACCCAATTCCTGATCAGTTTAGGAAAATAAACCAAATAATAAGCTTATGATGATATAAATTTATTCTAACAAATTACTAAATAATTATGAAGTATTTTGAAATTTATACGCAAAATTTGATAGCTCATAGTGAAACGTGTGAAGGTGATCAGAAACTGCTCCCTTTGCATTTTTCACTTTCAAAGTTAAATTATAAAATAATTATTATCATGTGTGCACTTTCTTCAATACCAAATCAAAGATAAAACATAGATTTACTGAAGTAACAAACAATCTTTTAAATTTGGTTAAGTTTTCCCTTTACGCATTTAAAAACCCGCGGCAGTTACTCTTAAGTGTTCAGGAACTGGGCCCTTAACGGTATGTTGTTCGGAAAGGGGAGACTCGGACGGTGCTAGAAATATAAGGGACAATAACACTATCACTTTTTTACAAGGCTTTATGACACCAACTAGATGGGGTACCTTAGCAGGAGGGAATATTTTGCATTAAATTAGAAGCATACAGTAGTGCGTTCGATCTAACTGAATTACGGACTACAACATTAAAATTCTTGGACTTTATTCAATATTAATATCAATGCATTCGAGTTATATCGTTCTTACCATTGTTATGTAATTGTGAACGAGACCACGACTGTCATTCTGCTCGAATACCTAGAATTTGAATTCCCAAGCCCTTTAAAGCACACACAGAGCACTTCCCCTCGACTTGCAGCGTGTCTTCAATAGATGATGTCTGTGAATCTTCTCAACGATTACCTGCTTTCTATTAAGAGAAAGGGAGACAAATGAAACCAAAATTCCAGCGTCGTTTATGTTGATCGAGAACGGGAATATCGCGTAAGGGGGCACAATGGATCTTTTCACTCGAATCGACAACCCTTTTCTGATTTCCTCGGTGGTAAGGGAGGCAAAGAACGGCGGGGAAATGCTGACTAAACATTTTTCGCCATTGGATATTCTTGATAAAAAAAATCCGTTCGACGAATGTACGCGGCTCGCCAGACGAGAACGTAAAGGGTGTTCTTCAAATTTTATGAAAAGGGGACGCGGTGGCGAGAATTTATTATTCCTTATATGGGCACGCGCTACCAGATATGAGAACGTACTTTGAAGCCACGGAAATGTAAGGTAAAACTACTGGCTGTAGTTAAGACTCCGAGTCTCCTGACATTTTCCTTCGAAGAAAATGTTTCTCCTCATTTTGTGAACGCTCTTTCTTCTTGAAAGAGCACTTTGAGCAGCGTTACTTTATATGCAATACTGTACTGAAGTTCTGGATTAAATTCTGCGGCTTGTATAAATGAATTCCCGGCTACGGGTCGCCACCACGCTGCAGCTGATTTACTTAAAAATATATCAGGTTACTTCCCTTGAAAATTGTTTTGAACAACGGGAGTTAGTTTTATGGAATACTTTTAGCAGGATATGCTTTAAAAATGCAACAGCGGTGATATTTCTAGATGCACTATTACCTAATGTTTACATTTTAATGCAGTCAGTAATTCCTTATTAATTTACTTGGAGGACTCTAAAGTGATAGGTTATATTTCTTCCATTTCTCTTCCATCCCTGTCTTTTCACATATTAGACACATTTGGTTAATGTCACAGCTATACTTGGATACTCCCTCCCAATTAAATTGCCAAAATAAGTTACCGTAAATATGTCGAAAGCACTCTAACATCGTCGTCGCAAGAACACAGTTGATAAATCTGTCGTCTATCAAGTCAGCCCAAGACTTCTCCACAGCACCGTCCATTACAAAATTGCAATCGACTCTCCCAAAACGCCATTAATAAAAACGAAACACGCGTGTTCAGTAAACTTCCAAGAAGAACTCACAGCGACAAAGGATCGCGCGGATTATTCTTATGACACACATCGAACGAGAGATGCCTCCCCGCTGGATGCTATTATCTTTCCCTCCTCTGTCGTTCTCTCTGGCAAAGATGCCTCCGCGTTCCCCGTTTGGCGGTGTTTGATTCGTCGCCACACGTGCGCGGCTTCAATGATCCGTGGGCGTTCGCTCTCTCTAATTCCGGGGACGTTCACGCATCCGGTGTGAAATTTTAATATACCGAGATTGCGGATCGCGCTCCACATCTCCGACTACATTCAGCCGCGGCTGAGGCGCGGGAAATGTAGGTCTTGCCCGGGATGTATCTCCAAGAGGGCGGGGGCGCCGGGGAGTGCGGCGCACAAACGTTCGCCGGCAGCCCTCAGAACGAGACAGGAGCGATTCGGGCCGCGGCTTTCGAATCAATTCGTATTCATTTAGCGCAGGTGTTGCTAACGGTGAAAAATCGTTCTTACCTTTCTGGTGCGCGAGGTCGACGAAAGGTACTCGTTACCCAGCGCCGCGAAACGATGCTGCCGCAGAAGGGTGGATACAGTAGGTGGTACCTTCGAATGATTTATCGTTCGCGACACTCGCCTCCGTTCCTTTGATAAAAATAGCTTCGAGTTCCTCGCGGGCTTCGCTGGAGGAATGGGTGGAGCGAAGTAAACGTCCCCCGCGATGTCGTCCGAGGGAGAAGTTGAATTTCCAGCCGACGAAATATGCCCTGTCATTAGGCCGCGCTCCCACGGAACGCCCACCGACGGTTCTTTTTTTGGCTGTTGTGTTTTAATGAAGGGACCCACGATCATGGCTTCTAATGGCCCCGCGATTTTCATCGGTTTTATTCTTGGGAACCCGGTAGTGGGTTAATTCATGGGGGAATTTAAATAGGCAGTGATATGGATATATATCACTGCCAATACTACTTATCTATATATATATATATATATATATAGATAAGTATTACTACATATTCCTATATAGTATGGCAAGAATATCTGAAGGCAGAAATGCATTTGTAACTTGTGATAAATAGTGTGCTATTTATTAAAGAGTATTTTTCTCTCCGTCCGCAATTTGATCTAATATTGATAGATGAAGGGGGAAATACGCATATCGTAACATTGGAGATTAATTAGTATCAGATTTGATGGTATCGATTGCGAATGTTTTAGTGCTAATTTAAAACTAAAACTAGTACTAAAACCATTTCCACGCACTTTGTGGCGTACACACGTTGTGTTTAATTCATTTCAATATCCGTTCGAAATACGATATTGGAAAGCCACTTCGATCACGATATTTTAATGAAGTTCCTCTCAAATAACTGCAGTAATTACGGGATATACTAATTTCGTAAGATCCCTGCCCGTAACGGCGCGGAAGCGGCCAATGTTTTATTTCATTCGATTGTTGTAATTCAATCACTCATCATTATCCTTCTGTTTCCTCTGTTTCAGGTGAGTAATTTCCTGTTAACCTCGTTCCACAGCTGGAAATTGCTTTTACGCGGTAAGTCGCTTGACTCTGAACAAATTGGTTACAATTAATGGAAATTTCACTCTATCTCCCTCTGTACCACGTTCCTTCGGGTTCAATGAAAATTCAACGCTGGCCAGTGCGTCTCAACGACGCTACTTATTAGCGATAAGTGATTCGATTGACATGCTTCCTTTCACTGTAGCAGTCGAACATTTTTTGTCTTTGTGAAATCAGATATCAGTCGAACAACAGACGAGAGTTAGAATTTTCTTTCCAAAACAGAAAGCATAATTTATCGATGAATGTAAGAAGTTATGTATCTATGCGTTAGCAGTTATAATTAATTGATAATATTGTTGAAACACAGTGGGAGATATACTGATTCAAAACACTGACAAATTATTCACGCTTTGGTAGCAAAATTACAGTTATTTTTTCTGGTGCCTAATGTCAATAAACATTAGGTAATAATTATGACTTAGTAACTATCGTATCCAACTTAGAAGAATCAGAGTTATTCGTCATATTCAAAGAAAGGAACTTGATAATGTATTTGTAGCAAGGAACGCAATAGATGATCGTATGTCTGACTATATGCGTAGCCATACTACTTGTTAGTCTCTAGATCTGCCTGTTTGTTAATTAATTTTAAATTACCACATGTTAGTTCTCATTTTGACAGATGGATACTTCCCGCAAAATGCAATGAATGCATTTTCCATTAGTTGTAAACAAACCGTTATAAATTTCAAGTATGAAACGAGCATTTAACTGGAACTTCACGTAGAGGAACAAAATCCTACTATGCTACGACCGTTGTAGAACTTTATGCACTCAACATTCCAGTTTTTCCAAGCCTCTAAAAACCACTACCTTACATTAAACTACTGTAATAAACGTCACGAACTTCAAACATTATTAAACATCGTGGATCCATTAAAATAGTTACCCGTCAAATTATGTTGAAATTAAAGTAACAAAGGACAGCAAAAATGCTCCTCTGCGCTCCCCTAAATCAAACACGACCCGCGTTGCGCGTAAAAGACGAAACGGATCCTCGGTAACGCTGTCGCGTTCGACGAAATAAAAAGTTGCATGTCGGTGCTCGATACGAGCTGCTCATGCAGCGGACGTCTCGCGAAGGTCAGGATTTGAGATGTAGGGACTGGGGTGGTCGAATAACGATGAAAAAAGAAAGGAAAGCGGAGGGAACCGAAGGGGAAGAAGAGGAGACGAAATGGTCAGGCAGGCAGGGGAGAAGAGCGTGGAGTAGACACCGTGAACCGATCGCCCGTGAAGCTGGCACGGCGAGTAGAAAAATTGTGTGATACACGTCTGTGGAGGGTCGGATCCACCTCCAGCGAATAAGCCGGGCTTGATAGCGAAAACCGTCGATTCACACTCAGCGGTAAGGTTAGAAGGGACGATGAGAAAGAGACGAAGAGACTGCTGGGCGAGGGTTCGGGAACACGAGGGGCGAACGATGGAGGGAGAGGCTCGAGCCAGATGTAAGAGAAGGATTATCTTGCGTCGGAGCTTCGAATCTGATAGTGACTGTTCCGGAGGGTGTTTTCAAAGGTTGGCACGGGGGTTAAGCGGGGTGAAGGGGTGTGCTTTTAAGGTATTGGCCTCCGACGGGAAGCGAGCCGAGCGGAGAAGACCGCGGCAACCACGTTCACGAACACCCTGACGTATTATACGCGTAAAATTGAAGTTCCGTGGCAAATCCGTGACGCTACTTAGCCCAGAGAAACGTTCCTGACCTTATCGAGCCCCGCATCGATATAAATCGCCCGATGAAGCTTCTCGTTTTGTCGCGGCTTTTAAAGCCGCCCGCGATCGTCACGACTTCTCGTCGTATTCCTATTTCTGCTGGGTTATCGTCATCGACCGCGGGGCTCCCCCAACGGAGCGAAAGTTCAAAGGTGGCCCTGTCCACCCTGTTGATACGAGGGATTGTTTCTTTCGCCGTAACGCTGGACAGAGGCGAGGCTTAATAGGTCTCGGTGTGCCTCGGCCTTTTAGCGAACTCTCGGCTTGCAGTTGATTTATTTGCCGTCCGGCGTAGTTCCCGGGGCTGGGGGCATTAACTGAGTTTGACGCGTAAACTTATCATCGACCCGTTTACGATAAATTACTGTCTTCCCGTTTATCGCCCGGCCGTGACGTGTTTCCCTCGCGTTCGGGGCTAGCATTCGAACTCCCGGGGGCAAACTTAGGGGTGGAAAGATGCGTCTTGAGTACACCCTTGTTGCATGGGACTTGAGGACACCTTGAAGTCGATAGAGCAGTGCAGGCGTTTCAGTGGAACGAATAAGAAAGTTCAATCGCCCATCGTTCCTATTAATCCACCTCTTATTTCCCGCGCCGAGCTCCTTCTTTCCCCTCTTCGAAAGCCGATGCAGCGAGCTCTAATCGCGTCGAAATCTCGTGCCCAAGCTGAGCGGTTCTTAAATCAGAGTCCCCGCGGCGGGAACGGTGGCGGCAGGTGTTGCCCGCCAGCCAAGTTGATGAAAGATGACGCGCCGTCACCTTAGCTGAAGATCCTTCTGACTGGTGGTTTCCATCGACCCTGTCAGTTCGAGCATGAAATTACCAGCGTGAACGGTACAAGAGCGCCCGTGCCACGGCGCGAAGGGGATGGGGCGGAGGTCGATAGCAACAGGACGAAGAGGGCGGGACGGACGAGGCGACGAGAACGCGAAGAACGGCGGCCAGGGGGAGGAAAGTGGCGGGGTCGGCTAGGGGGGCGGGGGATCAATTATTGTCATTCCAGGCTGTAGTCGCTGGATCCTGATGGCTGGTTTCGCGTTGTATGTTGCTCGGTGTGCCTGCAACACGACAATCCGTTACCGAAGGCAACCTCCGTGCCCCGACATCTTCGCGTCCGTGTTCACCCGCTGCCTCACGGCGACCTCACGGCATACTGGTGTATCACGGCACGGTAATTTGTCACGAATAACGCTTATTAGCCGATTCAGCCGTTGCCCCCGCTACGGTCATTTATCGACGCGTCTACGGTACCCGTGAATTTCATTAAGACCACCCTGCCTCGGGGCATTGCCAGCCGACCGACTCGTCTCTGGTATGCGATGATCGTTACAGCGGCCGAGTCTAACGATCGGCCCCGTCGCTCTTGGATCACCCTCCTTGCACGGTAATTGCGAGTAATCGATTCGAGGCTATGGCTTCCCGGTAAACGGACGGTTGCAGGGACTTTGCGCATTCTTAGGGGCAAGTGGGTCGTTTCTAGCTCATAATCGTTTCAATCAATTGCATACAGTTATGGGGATCTATACTGCTGACAAGGTGAACCTTATTTGAATGCAATGGTAATATATTCCCTTTGTACCAACTTGAAGATTACGATGAGGAACATCATATGTGCGCTTAAAAGGGAAACACAAAATAATTAAGCAGGCTTTAATGTTTGAAGGAAAGAAACGTTACATCGATATGTATGTTGCACGATTTCATAGGGTGTATGCGAGGTATTTGCAGTGTCCGAAGGTTCTCGCTGCACCTAGCCAATAATCCCATCTCGCGAGTTGATCATCAACTTCGCCGTCTCCGGTATGGATCCCGTGATCACGCGATTAAGCAATAACGTTCAGCGTAAGTACACGGTTGTCGAGGATCCAGCCTGGCTACACCATCCTCCGTGTGCATCGAGTGCAATTTAACGGTCGACGAGACGCATCGTTGATCCGAACGAGGAAATAAATGCCTGTCGCTGGCAATCAGGCTGCTTTTGTGGAAACACGCGCGCAATACCCACGACTATTTATCGCTAAAAATACGCTTCCGGCGGGGTGAGCAGCCGGAACAAGGCTTTTAATTGGATTGAACGCAATTTAGGTCACGCGGAAGAAACACGTGATTATCATTACCACCTCTTACGGGGCGATGCGTTCCCCGTGTTTGCCGCCGCGTGCTTCGTGATTCTAGTAATGACAGGGCTCCGCAATTAATGGGCTGTCAAGGAGCTTTTTAAACTACCCGCTTCAGCGCCTCGCAATGTTACAATTCCACCAAGACGGCGAATAGAATCAACCGCACAGAGATGAATCTTTTCCCCCAAAACTTCATCAAACCCCGCAGAATCTGCCTGTACGTTCTATTTACGAAAAATATTCATCAAAAATCTGCACACCCGTGCACCATTTGGAAAAAGAATTTCGCAGGACCCTACGGCTTTAAATACGATTTTATTTTCATTAATGCGTCCTTCGTCGTTTCATCAACGAAAAAAGTGGTTTAATTTGCGCGCAGCGGTAAAAGTGTCTGCGTGTTATAAAATTCTAAATTGAAATACATGCACATTCGGGGACAAAAATCAAGTAAATTCTTGCTCGCGCGGCGCGCCACGCTGCTGCAACTAATTGATTCCCATGGAAATGAACATGACTCCGAACCGAATGCGGATCGGTTTGACACTCGATATTGCTGTGCTTTATACTTTTACCGCAGATTTTAAGCGACGCGAATGAAACTCGCGAAACCACCGCTAGACGTGGCCAACCGGGGGGAATGATGGTCGCCGCGTAACGGACGATTAAAAAGCTCGTCACAAATTGTCGCGGGGATCATAAGTCATCGTCGGGGCGCGCGACGATTCGGCCGCTTCCAAAAGTTCAGGGAAGAGAACAGAGGGGACCGGGGGAGGGAAAAAATGCATCGAGTGAGAAAGTGGGTCGCGTGTAATGACTCTCCCGCATGGAGGCGATTTCCGGGCGAGCGGCGGGAGGAGGTTGCGGGAGGGCGGGTGGCGGTGGACTCCTTGATTTCGCGATAAAGTTATTGCTCGGCGGAATTTAAATATGCAACGTGTCCGACGCGGTCGCAAAAAGGAAGAGCGGGGCCGTTCTCTACGGCACTGCCGCGATTCCCGTGGAGGGAAAAATTTTATTTCGCGGCGGCCGCCTCGTAACAGCTTGCACAAAACTGTCGGTGATATACGAGCCCGTGCAGCTACCTGGAACGGGGCCATCCGCATTAAAAATACACGGCAACGCCAAAATTGATGGACGAGCGGTAGCTGTAATTATTATTATAAATCATCGCGGCCGGCGGACACGAAGCATCCCCTCCCACGCGGCCGACTTGTATTGTCTACTCGCTCGTGACGTTTTATAATTTATAAAATAACGAGGACCCCGGGGGGGTCGGAGGCTTTCGGGGCGCGGCGGATCGGCAAACTCGACCGTTCGGCGTTAATATTTTGAAAAACGGTCCAGTGATTTTTGGTCCTGCAGATTTCAGGCAAACGAGGTGGGGCTTCTGTTATTCGAAGGTACAGGAAGGCGTGATTGCGCGTTTAATGTGAAATATTCAATATAAAACGCGAATTAATTTACGCGTCGATAGGAGAAGGAAAGTGTGACGCGAGGAAATGAGTTTCGCGGAATATTCAGGGGCTCCTAAAGTGAACATTTTTACTGCCAAATATGGCAGGCGTTTTAAAACATGCAACTACGTGGAATTACATGTCTCTCCATCACAGAGTAGAGTGGTCAAGTTACAGTGCGTTTGGATAACAGAGATTGGCATAAAAATGCAGGACTAATTAATAAAGCCGCGATATTCTTCACGACCGGCGTCCATAAATCACGGGAAAATGTGGAACAGTCAGAGTTCGTTAGCGGACCGTAAAACGAAACATCAGCTGTATTTTACGTTTCATTTTTTCATTTTTTCTTATGGCGCTCGTATAATTTAGTGATTCTGTAGGTACCAGTGGAGGCATAAAACGCTGTGACGTTCGGTACTTGGAAACGGAATCTAAAATAAAGCCTACACGACTATTTCTAATCATAAAGTGATTATTCAAATTACGTCTGCAGTAGCATGCCACTCGACTTGAATTCAAAGTCAAGCCACTCGGAATGTCACTAAAATTATACCAGAGCAGTGTATTAATTAATGTTACTGTTGCATTCGTCCGTATTGAAATATCTTTGAAAGCCCGATATCGAAGAAGGGGGAGGTACCTTTTTGATTGAATTAAAGCGAAATAAATATTCAGTGAAATATTCACATTAACTGTAATACAACACGTTGGAAAAAAATATCGAATTACCTATTGAAACGTGCCTGTATTTTATTAATTGCAGATATTCACTTCAACGGTTTTCATTGTGCGTAGCATTGCTTAAAATTGAAAAATCACATATCGATATCAAGCGAATTTATAGTACATTTCTCGTTCATGACGTACAAGGCTAATTACATTCTTCATAAGGGTATGTATATACACAGGTAATTAACTAAAGGTACTAAAAATAACCACACACAAGGTGAACGTGTTGGAATGCAATGGTAATATTCTCTTTGTACCAACTTGAAGGTTACGATGAAGAACATCATGGTCTATGTGTGCTTAAAAGGGAAACACAAAATAATTAGGCTTTAATGGTTGAAGAAAAGAAACGTTATATCGATACGTATGTTGCACTATTTTATAAGAGTGTGCGAGATATTTGCAGATATGAGCATAAGGGTATGTAGGTACATAGGTAATTAGCTAAACGTACTAAAAATAACCACATAGTTACCAAACACACTAGAATGTATAAAGAGCCAATTCGCTTCGTATTCAAGGTGTTGGAATTCACGCACAGTTCTACAAAATGCTCTGATTTACCAGCAACGTTTCTACACGAAGATAGCCAAAGGCGGAATGTCTCACAGAGATCAAACATCCCAGAACACCAATTTCTATACAAATTCAATGGTGCACCCTGCATGCACTTGCATCGTGCCTCCAACTGCATCTTCACTATTCTCCTCCATACACCCTTATGGGTCACCACCCTTACGACAGACTACATTCCACAATCACTTTCACCTGTCCCCGCTCCAAAACGCTAATCCCGGCCGAGCAGGTGGTGGCTGGCAAGGGGATCAGGTGGACGTGTACAGGTCCCGTGGTGATCGAGCATTTCCGCCCGGTTCGGACGTCCAAGGTACAGGGCAGGTCTGGAGACGTCGGTGTCCGTAGGCGGAGCGGGCGCGGGCTCGTGGTGCAGAAGCAGAAGTGGGATTGGTCGTGGGGGTGGCGCGGAGAAGGACGGCCGGCCTGCCGGTTCTCTCCTAATTTGACGCTTTCGATAAATTTAACAAGCTCGTCACGAAGGAAGGGCCCTGTATGTCCGGGCACGATGCCAGACTCTTGGCGCGTCCGACGCCGCGCACACCCGACACCATTACCTTCCCGTATTCCTGGCCGTGCCGTGTCCCCCGGGACACGCCGGGTCGTCCACTTGGTAATACGCTTCCTCCTCCGGCCTTTCCACCCGCCGCGCCGTTCCTTCCGAACCTTCTGCGACTCCTTCGCCGTGTAGCTCCCGCTTTTGCCGCTTCCCAGACTGGCATCGTTAGGATGCTTTTGCTCTCGCGTCCCCTCGCGCCCCCCCCCCCCCCGCCCTCTCGAACAGGCCGCTGGCAAGCCCCTCGCCTACCCCCCGTCAGCCCCGACCCCCACAACGATCCTCCTTATATCTTTCGTTCCCGTGGAAAATTCGCCTTTAAGGCCGGGCTTGTTGCGAATCGAATGGAAAACTCGACGACTGGTTCGGACACTTGGACCGTGGGACGAACGTGCGCACGTACACGTATTCCCTGGGAGACGCTCGTCTCCCATGGACAAGCGAATCTTTTTCTCATGCAAAGTACCAGAATCGCGTTTTGGCTGCAGTTCGACGCAGCTCGGAGGCTTTGGCTCGTGGTGCTCGTTGAAGTAGACTTGCAAGACTCGATGGTTGGCAAGACAGGAGTAGATGAGGCTCTGCTGACGTTTTTTTCGTCTGTTTCAAAGCTGCTTTTTGGCGAGGGCAGCGTTAGGCGTTGGGGTACATGTGTCAGATTCAGGCGGATTAAAGATTAGATGAATACTAATGTTCCGTCTCGGAAAAGGGGACTCATAAATTATCGAGGGTTCACTCTGGCGGGCACCAGATAGTCTAGGCCCAAACATTGGAACTCGGGCGTCTGTACAGTGTCTTCGAGGTGACAGAGCGTATAGACGGTCGTCCTGGGAGATTTTTTTCCCTTTCATTGGGGACCGAACACCGGGCAAAGGTCACGCCTGCATTAGGTGATCACCAAAAAGCTACGAATAATTTGGAGATTGTAATTGGGCTCCACCCGCACAGAGGCTGTAGGAGATGCGATTTTCTCGTGGCTGCGACACTCTAGAAAAGATCTTTGTACAAGACGCGTCAAGCGTAAAGACATTGTTCGTCCACAACCTTTACTGTTATAGTTTAGAATACACTGTTATTGTTTTCCATACTTGTGCCTCTATTTCCTTACTATAACCTTCTCCACCGCCGTTAATTTGCCGTTGGAGGCGTAGTCGCGAATTGGTACAAGAAATTCGTCTACGTACGTGAGTTACGCAAGTGGTAAATTCACGGTCAAAACAATTAAAATGTGTTGGCTGTTTCATTTTGTGAGGTCATTTTGTAAGTCTTAAGATGTGTAGCTATCGCTAGTTTCACTGTCGAATTCATTTAAAGTTCCTTGCGTTACAGTTATAAAGATCATCGTGAATTTCTAGCAGGCCAGCTTACCTTCTTCGTCATTTTGTGGCATCTATCTGAGCTCGAATCTTTCTTTACGATCCCTCGGACCGGAGTTTCTGCTTGCCTTTCCCTGGTCGCCAGAAGTTGCCGGTCCCGAACGGCTTTCATTAATAACATAGTGAAATTTCCGCGGCGAAGACTGTCCGAGGAAGTTCTGCTAGTTTTTCATTTCATACTCCCGCAAATCCGTCGGGATTTGAGGGAGCAGCCACCAGTTTCTTTGGCGGAGACATAAACAAAACGAAAGTAAACCGGAAACGCTCAATATTTGCACGGTGTTCCGGGCTTTAATGCAAACGAGACGGAAACGAGACATCTGGCGCGTACAAGACTTTCCCATTTTCACCTCGCCACTGAAACTTCTAGATCGCGATGAGGCAGAATTCACGAAAATAATTTCGTTCGGCGCCGAGGACGATGTAAAGCAGATGAAGCGGAATTCAACAAAAATCGAGCAGAAATTGGCTGTCAGTTGCCGAGACTCGATACTTGACAACCTCTCAATATCACGAATTTAAATTCAGTACTTCTGGAATGTTTATACATTACAAAGAAGGCCATCGTCGAATTCTAACATCCAGCTTGGTCTATTGATCTTGAACGCAGTTTGACCAGAGTAAGCTAAACCCTAAGAGCCTCCATTAAAAATCTGTATTTCTTAAGACCCCGAACCAACTGCTTTCGACAATCCAGACTTCTCTATTCTTAAAAATATCGAGGATCGATACGCCGACGCCGCGGCCTCGTCATCATCCGTTCCCGCGTTTCCACCGACCTCTCCCCGGAGTCAAGATCCGCGTCCCTTTCAGCCCTTATTCGTTCCTTTTTCCACTGTTCGCCGTAGCAGGTAAATTACTCGATAACTTTTACCCCGGCCGCGCCATCGGCGTCCGAAAACTTCGCCGCTGCGGGGAACAGTCTCGAAGAGTTCGAGGATGATCTGACAGCCAGCTGGTGCCCTCCCCGCCAACATATATGCAGCCCGTGCCTTGCGCGGCCCGCGAGCCGCCTGTCGGAGTTCATTTCGTTCGAGACTTAATAAACGTTTTATATGCGAGAGAAAAAGCTGCGACGCCGTTCATAAGTTACGCCCGACGGGCCCGCGGAGCGTCCAGAAACGATATCGTCGTTCCTTTAGGAGCGGTCTAAATTTCCTCCACGGCCCTTTCGCCCGCGCCTTCGCGCCGAGGAGCGTGATGGTACGCGCGAAGGGGGCGGGAGGGGGTGGCGGCGGTGCACGAGGGACAGGGTGGAAGTGGCGAACTGCGAATTTCGCCCGGGCCGTCCAATTTTGAAGAAACGAGGCGAGGAGAGAGCGTACTCAGAGCAAACGAGAGCGACCTAAGAAGCAAGATTGGAAAGGAAAGGAGGGAACAGGGCGGGCGAGAAGGGGTAGGGGGCCGAAAGTAGGAGAGAAAGAGTGCCTGTCAATCGTCGAGAAGGTGCGCGCAGCCGAGGCAATTTCACAGGGGTGGAAAATCAGGGCGATTCTTGAAGTCAGTAAATTTTCTCTATCCTCCGCTCTCCTGCCGCCTGGCCCCCTCGCCCCGCTTTGGCCCGTGCCTGAGGATGTATACGCTCCCCGAAGTGGCCGAGAGAGACGGCGAAAGGGCGGGGAGAGGAGGAGAGGAACCGGCGGGGAAGCCGATGGGGCAAACGTACGTGGGCATAACCGGAGCAAAGTGAAAATTGCTGGGACCATTCGGTAGGATTGACCTTACGTGCCGCCCTATATCCCCGAGACCGTTCGCAACGGGCTTGTATACATGCCGCGTATCGTGGGGCCACGTCTATGCGCCTCTCGCGTCACGTCTGTGTGCACGCGTGCACGTACGCGCCACGGGAAGGTTCCACGGTACACATAAATATCCAGGATTTTCTCGGTACGTTGCAAGTACTTCTTAGGCCGCCTTTCTCTTCGAGATTGTCGGGGGATTTCGCAGGACAGGCGGCGCGAGGAATTGCAGAATAATTCGTCCGTTCGCGAAATCGACGGAGGAACGTTCGCGATGATCCTGGCCGACTGGCTACGGGAGACCCGGCGTCTTTGGGGCTCTGGTTTCTCGCTGGTTTTTTGTACTTCGCTCGCTACTAGGCGATGTTTCGGTGATACGCACGAGCTAAGACGGAGGTTCGCAGGAATACGTTTCATCCTCGCGTAGAAACGGTAATGACCGATAATCTCCGAACTGGTGTAGAGGGATAATGATCTGACTGCGATGAAAGATTACGCGTTCAAAAGATTTGGAAGTTTTAACGGGTGCTACTTTTATCTGACAAGTGCATGTGCAATAATAGGGCGGAGCGGAAAATTTAAATTTGAATTTTCAGTTGGCCCGGGTGCGGGATAGGTGTCTTTTCATTAACCAAACACAACTGTAAAAAATTTTGGGAAAATATTCATGTCTGCAGGTTCCTTTTTCTCCTAAAAATGATCATATAATTATATAATTATCATAAAGTATAATTATCTAAAAAAATTTTACAGTTGTGTTTGGTTAATGAAAAGACACCTATCCCGCACCCAGGCCAACTGAAAATTCAAATTTAATCCGCTCTAATGTGCACCCAGTAGCATGGGAGCTTAATTAATACCAATTTCAAAAAAATTCCCTTCGCCTGCGATATTTAACACGACATTTCACAAACAATTACCAGATATACTAATTTCGAAACGCTCAGTGAGCGTATCGAAGAATTTAAAATGGGTCCAGCAATTACGCAGGAAATAGCAGCTACGGTAGCTCGAATACGAGAGGGAAGCCACGAGGAAACGGAGCATATTCCGGATTATGCCCTCTTGCATCGAATATTCCATGAATACCGTAAAACCGTGAATTGCTTCTCCAATTGCAAACTTATTGCCAGTCTTGTCCGACCGTCTACGGTTATACCCAGCCTTCCATGGTAACCCGCGGGGCATATTGCGCCACGTCGATCGCCAGACGCGGCCGGAGCCGATCGGACGATGTCTGACATAGTCGTTTAAAAATCTTCTTCCGCCAACGCTTCACGCTCGAACCCTTATCTCCCCTTAATTCTCTCCTCCACCCGGCGATCTTTCTGCTTTCACGTCGCCGGAACGAAGGTCAAGCCCCCGCGCTATCTAACACTCCCCCAACTCTCCCTCGTCCTCCCAGCCCTCCCCCTCATCTGCGGACAGGGACACGCAGCCGGTCTGCGGATTACGTCGAACCCGAGATCGTTCCCAGTGTCCTCCCCGGTTTCTTACTCTCGCCGTCCCCTTCTTTTCGACAGATAAAGTGATATGTTCCCGAGATTCGGCCTAACCCACCTACGAGGAGGGTTAGACGGGCGGAAGGACGAGGGGACGAGTGAAAGCGGGGAGAAACACGGAAAGGGAACGATGGGGTGTCCGCGCGACTCGAAGACAGTCAGTAGCTGTCGCAGCAGCTCCCGATGGTTTAATCTGCTCGATTTTTTCCCCGGACCCGGCCGGCAGAGACGCAGGGGCGAGGGTCGGTAGAGGCGCAGACGGTTGCACCAGGGCGCCCTGGGCCCGAGGAACGACAATGGCGGGAGGAGTGGGCGAGAGAAAGCGATCGGGAAAAGGAATTCGTTAGTGAAAACTGCTGCCCCGAGGATCGGGGATCTTTTTGGTTGAATTGTCGTCTGGATAAAGCGATGGAATGCGGTTGCCCCGTGCTCCCGGCCCGCGCCACCAACAAAAGGAATTCGATCGTTAGCCCGCCGCTCGGAATGAAACTGTTACCCTGGGCCCGGAACGTACGATGCACGCCTCTCAGTTTCCAGAGTTCCGGTGCAAGATGCTTCCCTCTGGTCTCGAGATAATCTCTAACCCCGCACTCTAGGAATTTCCGATCATCGTTCTCGTTTTCCTGTCCAACTATGCTCGCCACTGTGAAACGGGGACACTGGTACCGAATTTTCTAGCCAGTGTTCGTGTTCCATCGTGGGTTCGGTTGAGAAATGGTATTGGTCGTTGATATAACCTTCGCGACTCGTTTCCTTTTTATACAGAACCGTGATGGTGAAAAGTTTTGTGGGACTGAAATGATTATTTGGTAGATCAGGTCGCTCAACAGCAATCGATTCCATTGAATTCGATTAAAGTTCACCATTGACCACATCAACTATTCTACTTAGAATTTCATTCAACTCGATTCCTAAGCGAAATTTTTCTGTGCTCGTTGCTCAAACTGCAAGATACGACAGTTGAATTCTCACGGGAGAAGTGGTCGTCTGCTCTCTGAATTCTCTATTCATGTAGCTATTTGATTTATCAGGAATCGATTGCCATCTGATGAAAAACTCTAAATAATTAAACGTCGCAATTAATGACGTAACTAATGAACCCGCAATTGCGCAGGCACATAGAATATTAATTAAACTGTTATTGCAGCAACGTATCATTGGCGAATTCATGGAAATTACTCAATAATGATAGCACACGCATTCACCACGAGCAATATCCTCCGGAATTGTGAAAACGTTTATATAATTTGTTACACGATAAAATGGAATCGTTGAATCCTTCGACACTGTCCCTCGACTGAAATTGCTTTCGCGAAAAATCGCCGCCGAGGGAGAGAAAAGTTCTAAAAGACGGCCAAAGAGGTCGGTGAAATTAGTTGAGGCCAGCATTCTCGCATTTGACTTTATAACGTTCAATAAAATGGCCAGAGTCCTTTACCTCGCAAATTTCCGCGTCGAGGAGCTTTCGGAGTTCTTTCACTGAAAAATAATACAGGCTGACGGGCGTGGGAGGGGCGCGCGGG
Organism: Andrena haemorrhoa; assembly: GCA_910592295.1. NCBI lineage: Eukaryota > Metazoa > Arthropoda > Insecta > Hymenoptera > Andrenidae > Andrena > Andrena haemorrhoa. The sequence continues at coordinate 3,366,921 of OU342944.1, read as the reverse complement.
ACGAACGACGGGGAAACGGGGCGCGGGCAGAGTGATAAGAGCTAAATCGAACTCTCAAAGAGGCCGATCGGACAGCCAGGCGTGCGGACAATGAGAGGGTAAATCGAGCCGAGTTGTCTAATGCATATTAATAAGGGGCCAGAACGTCCGCAAAACTCCGCTTCAATTCCAATGGTGCTCGTTCCAAGACGCATTCCCCTACGATCAACTGCTTTTTCTTCTATTTAAACGATTCTTCTGCGGAGAAAAGAGTTTCATTCAGAAAGGATAATTGATTCCACAGTGTTTCACGAGTCAAAAGAGTGACCCAAGAAATAGCCTCTTTTTGGTCCCACGATTTTGGAACTAAATTTTATGCGAAACGATACCTTATGATGAGACATCAATCACAGGAAATTTTCAAGTTGTGGTGACAATTAGTTTCTAAGATATGAGAAGTCAAAGAAGTTGAAAATTCGTTAACGCGTCAGCCCATACGCTTCGATGTACGGACTCCGATAATTTAAACAATTATTTCCAGGGATTCTGCTGACAGCTAACAACAAATTTGAACTTAGATTTTCAAAATTCGCGAAAAAAATAAAAATCAAGAAATATAAATGACTGTATAGTGGGTGCTTTTTTTAATATCGTCCACCATAATGAATCGATCATTGTGAGTTTTTCTGACTGCTAACAATGAATTTGAACTTAGATTTTCAAAATTCCCAATGGCCGATTCAACATGGTCGACGATATATTAAAAAAAGCACCCGCTACACAGACATTTATATTTCTTGATTTTTATTTTTTCTTCCTGAATTTTGAAGATCCACATTCAAATTCGTTGTTAGCAGTCAGCAAAACCCCTGGAAATAATTGTTTAAAGTATCGGACTGACATAGAAGTTCGTATATCGAAGCGTATGGGTTGATGCGTTACCGAATTTTCACTTTTTTGACCTCCTATACCTCAGAAACTAATTATCACCTGAACTTGAAAATTTGTTGTGATTGATGTCTCATCATACGGTATCATTTGGCATAAAATTCAGTTGCAAAATTGTGCGACCAAAAGAGGCTAAAAAAGGCCTCATTTTTGGGTCACTCTTCGTCTCGTTCCATGGAATTGGAATGGAATCGTTATTCGGAAAGATTATTTCAAGCTTTATTGAATATTTACATATCACGATATTCTCTGCTCCCGTAACATCGACTATTTGGTACTCCCAAATCAACTGAAACATTGAAACCACCGTCGCGAGAGAGTAACCTACTCCAATTTTTGTTCCCAAGTGTTTTTCGAAAAACCATGACCATCGACACTCCGCCGCGTAATAGCCCCGGGAGATTCATTTTTCGACGTTTACACGGTATCCAGTTTTCATTCCGCGAACGCGAACGCTCCCGCGAGCCACGAGCCAGTATTTGTACACTCTATTACACCCTATGCATCCCCACAAATGCGTGCGTACGCCGGCTTCCATTTGGCGCATTACACCACCGCACAGCGAACCGTTACGTACGATTCTAAAGACCATTAAGGATAATAAGCCACAATTTCGACGTCTAAATCCCTTTACCAGTGGCAATTTGTTACATCGGGGCAATTTACCGAAGAATCGTAAGGGGTACGCCGTTTAAGCGTACCCATTCAAGATCCCTTAGCAGAGGGAGGATCGAGGGATTACGGACACAGAGAGCGGAGGATATTTTGTCAAGTGAGAAATTGCGAAACCTTAATAACGCATACACGTGGGAACAACAAGAAAATTATACTTCGATTCCAGTTAACCAGAGCCGCAATCTCGGAGCGTCCCTCCAATTTAAACATTCCAAGTCTCTCATCTCCGGCGAGCCGCGCACCCACGGTTCCATTCGAAGGTTACTTGGTATTCCCAAAAACAACGAGAACAGTTCTATTCGTAGAACAAATTCAGCTCGGTCCAGTGTCTTTTAACGACGCTTCCCTCCGGCTGAAATATCGCCGCGTGGTACGTTCATTAGTCGAGGGGAGTCCCTTGCAGCGGGAATCTCGTCTGAAAAAGGGGGAAGACCGTAAAACAGTGACTCGATGAGTGGCTCGAAAAGCGGTCGACGGGGAGTAGGTAAGTCGGCCAGGCTCCTCTAATGCATATTGATAAGGGTGGAGCGAGAACTCGTCGTTCATCATAGTCGAATCGACTGAACGGTCGTCGCCCTCCCCGTCGTCTTGGGGACGTGATTGACGAAAAAGGAAGGTGATACAGGCGTCCCGCCACGTCCCACGCTTTAAGAGGCGGGCTTGTCTGGCGAGGACAATAGGTGTAATCATATTCGAGCGGTAAATTAACGCCCGGGCATAAACACCTCCCGGACGATATTAGGTCGGAGGGATATCGTGGGTGGTTTTATAGCGTCGCGGAATTACGGCTGACATTGCGAGATTAAAATGGGCTACTGCGGCAATTTTGCGTGCAGGAATGAGCGCGCGGGTATTAGCATAGAGAAGAGAACAGCGCGGGGGGAACGAATAAACGTTTATTTATGGTCTGGCGCGGGGGAAAGTAAGTTGAGTGCGTTTCACGCGTGGCCGGATAATAACGGGGTGACAGTTGGCGCTTTGATTTCCCCGCGCCGCTAATGGGAACGCTGTGATGTTAGATCGTAGATTACATACGGATAAAGATCTGCCAAATTAGGATCCGAGCATCACCACTGTAGAGCTATTCATTTGGCCCGGGTACCCGATGAGACCCACGGGTAGACAAAATTACCCGGGTACCCGTGAGATACGGGTAATTTTTGTCTACTCGGGTATTTCACGGGAACCCGGGTGTCCGGTGGGTCGGGTAGTAACAGCTCTAATCACCAGTAGAGTAGAAATGGACTCCTCTGGGTACATATCAGATACACCCTGTACATCCCTTTCGCCGCGAAACGATTTCCGGCCCCTGTTAGACGCTGGACTCGCATTCGGCCCCATCCTTCAGCCGTGCCTCCTCGCCTCGACTCAAGCCGGATACGTCATCCTAGCCTCTGCTCGGGATAAATACTCGGCGATCTATCGAATCGATCGTCGAGAGCCTTCGACTGGCCGTTGAAGAGACAACCAGGAGTGGGCTGGACTCTGGGGCTGTAAATTGTCTCGGTAACTGAACAAGTTAAATTCCCGGAGCTCTCTGGGGCTAGGAAGAACGATTCGTGACGCGAAAGAGGCGCGAGGTTGGGAGGGGTGGCTGGCGAAAAGAGAAGAAGCTCCGGCTTGGCGTTTCACATGGTAATCCTCTCATGAATATCCTCAAAGGACACTACCTCTCCCCCGTGGCTATATGCCTCTCCTGCTCCATCTGCGCGCCTGGAACATCCGCGCGGTCGGGAAGTCGCGGAAGACGCAGACGTATTGCTGCCAGCATTTACGCGCCAGCCTGACGCTGCGAGAGACTTGGGGTGGTGGAGAGACCTCACCCTTTCATTCGATTAGGTCGAAGCAAAAGCTTAGCGGCACGCGCGCCCCTTTGGAGCCGCGTAATTTGATTAAAACTCCGATGACGCGTGTAGGTGTCGATGTCGAGGATCCGCCCGCGAGAACACCCACGGCTGCGACTCGCGCGATACGCCGTGGCGGGAAGCCGTGCGAGGGCGACTTCTCTCGCTTCATCTGCATTCCGCGTCTCGCCGACGGAACGCCGGCACTGGCTTTATCCTTTTTCATCAATCGAAGACTGACGGATTCTGAATCCACTGTCACCGCCGTACTCGTGATACCAATATCCCCGTGACAACCCCGCCGCGCGGCCAGCGAAGGGCGAGAGGTTCGAAAATTTCAAAATCGAGGTGGCGGAAGTTTGGGGAAGTGCCAGGTGCCGTACGCTTGAAAATGACACTTTGAACGTTGAGGGGAGAGGGTGCAATTAGCTGTGGTTCCGTCTCTATTCGTATATGTAGAATGTAAAGTCCCCGTTCGCGCGTGCACAGCGGCGCGGAAAGTCCTCGATGGCGACAGTGAAAGTTCAGCCCTCCTCCAGTTACACCCGTAACTCCGAGCAATAATTCTCGAGCCACGTGTCACGTACGGCTTCGATAAAGCATAAACGGATTGAATCATCCGGGTGTACCAGTTCGATCTGTCGCAACCCCGAGCGGCTGTACGTCCGCCGCAGAGAGCGTCCGAGTTCCGAGCGGAAAGAATCGCAACGATCTGATCAATATCCATGAGATATAGCCGGATAATCGAAGCCAGGAATTTCGCAGCGTCCCATATTACGTTCTTTCAATCTTCCGTTCTGTTCTACGGCGGAGGAGGAGGAGGAGTGCTCGATGGGCGCACCAGCCCCGAATGTTAGCCGAATATATACGGGGCCCCTACGACCTCGGTCCCCGTTGAAAAATATGAGGCGATAGACGACGGGGGGCTGCGAGGGGGAAAAGGGAGGCGGCACGGGGTGGAAAGCGACGAGCAAAAGCGTTCTTTCACATGCTAATCCACCAGGCGGGCTACGTTCATGAATACCTACGGTCAAAGCACATCCCTCTTTATCTCTCTGTGTCTCTCTTACTCCGCTACCCTCTCGCCCCTCCCTCTCAGTCTGTCTTCCTCCCCTTTACCTTTTACCTTCGCCGGCTGTCTCCGTTCTCCTTCCGCGGCACCCCCCGATCGCTCTCTGTAGCGTAAGGTACATCGTTGCACAGCCATCCCTCCCTCTCTGGCCCCTCACGGCAGCCCCTGTCGCGCCTACGAGAACCCTCTGTGAAGCACCCCCGTCCGTCCTCCAACCCCCGTGCGGCGAGGAGGCATCGCTGCAGCAGCGACAGCAAGAAAGGCCCTCGAGAAATGGCGCCGCTTTGTGTCCCGAATTTGTGCCGCACCGTTCTCCCGTGTTCCTTTACGAGGGGCGATAAGTCAGGAGCCTCTCGCCCTCTCTCTCTCTCTCTCTCTCTCCCTCTCTCACTCTCTACCCCTTTCTGCCCCTATATCGAGGTTCTCCCGGTACTCCTCGGTACGCTGACCTTAGCCCTCTGTCTCTATCCGCCTTTCTTTCATTGGAAACGCAATCTATCTGGCTCCTAGTCATACTGACGTTCGCAGGGGGTCGCGGACGTATCGCGATCCCGTTCAAGGCAGGGCGATGATGCCTGGTCTGGGGTACGACCTTCGCGTGCACGCATTCAGTCCTGTTCCGTTGCATCCAACCCTAGGAGCTGAGGCTTGTCTCACGGGCGATTGTTCCTTGGATGCGTATTCCTTAGAACAGGGACCAGCGAACGTGGCCACCACCAGAGTTGGCCTATCGGATGATGTTTATGCCAGGGAGGAACGTGGGGCGTAGGTCTCGGGACCTACCAGAAAGCCCTCTGAATGGACGCTTGCTTCCCGCTCGACAGGTGCACTGGACATTACGAATGCACACCGATGTGAAATACTTCCAGGACCCATCGGACTCCAGCAACATCCGTTTTCGCCGTCGCTCGTGATACCCACCGATAACCTAGTGAACATAAATCATCGTCCATAAAGACCTCGATGCAGCCTCATCGAAACTTCATCCCCTAGAAAATAGATGATCCTCGCGCCGAAGAACTGCCCCGACCAGCGTGTCGCCTCTCTCGGTTTCCCCGGGCCCTCGCCGCCCCGACACGCCGGTTTCTCCCTGGGAGGCTGCTATGCAGCGGAGGGCGGCGTCACCGCAGGAGTCGAAAAACGCCGCGGTCGTTCAATTTCGTACCGCGAGCACCGCGTAATTGGGAGCATGCTCGGCGGGCTCGTTGCCGAGAATTTAGTTTCCGGTTCGCGGTAGACGGCGGCCCGGTGTACGCGTGTCGGTGTGCCGGTCGGCCGACGATGGTGGATAGTCGGTGTGACGATACCAGCGGCGGTGACCGTGGTCGGGGGTGTGGGTGGGTCAGAAGAGGGGCTGCAAGCGGAGGAGGGCCGGGGAGGAAGCCCATCGGTGTACCGGCGATGTCGGGTGGCGCGCGAAAGGGACGGCGATCCCACGTGCTGCGCTCCCATGCATAGAGAGGGCTCATGTTTCCCTAATGCAGCCCGATAAATATTTAAGCATAACGTAATCGGTCGGATTATCCAGCGAGAGAAAGGGAGACACGGCGCGGGGAAGACGGCCGCGGAGGAACAGGGAGCGAGGACGCAGTGCGGGGGGTGGCGCGGCGCAATCCGTAATGCTCGGTCGTGTTCCCTATTGGCTCGCGAAACGGTGTCTTCCGTAATCCCGTACAGCCGCCGTACAGCGATCTGGATCGGAACTTACCTAATACGCCGATTTAGCGACGCCCGGGGCTTGAATTTTTATTGGGCTTACGCTCTGGGAAATTGTTTCCGACGGCGGGCGCGCGGATCTTCGAGGGGCGGTTGCGTCCGAGGTGTTCGAGGAGGGTTCCCCTACGGCTCCCCCTCGCGGTGCCGTGATCGACGGGACGACAGTGAATAATGCGTCACGCCGGTGAATTTGAAAGGGACGATGGGCAAACGTTGATTGCGGGGGAATCGATTAATCCGAACATTGATACATCGTGGCCCGGTTTTACCTGTAATTTCAGTCTCGTCGTGCCATCGACCAATTTACCTAGTCGCCGGGCCATGTGGAATGTCCAAGTTGAACGTTCCACCGATGCCTATCGATTTTCGAGTCCCTTTGACGCATTATCGACTCCCCACGGGATAAGTAAACGTCAATCCTCGCGCTCATACAGCGACGTTCACCGCGGCGGCGAGTCACGCGGTCGCGTTGCTCTTTTTCGAAATTCATTTATCGCCGGGCGGAGGGGTTGGGGGTGGGTTGCCGCTTTTACGAGCGACAAAATACCAGCCAATCTGTCCACCCCGCGACCGCAGCGGCAAAATAGTTCGGTAGAAATCGGCGATAGGGGAGTCGGTTATAGGAGGGGACGGCGGGAGCGGGGAGGGGGGGGGGTGGATACCCCGTGTGGGTGGACAGCTGAAGGGGGTCGTCGGGGGGGTGTCAGGGATGCAGCGGATGAGTTCGTCCAAAAGCGGCAGGAGGTGCACGGGGTGGTTAGGCAATTTTACGCTCTCCCAGTTACAAAAACCATTTACGCTTAAATGCTCTCGCGTCCCCCAAAGTCCCGCAACCCCTCGATGTCCGCCACCGCTCCTCTGTCCACCACTTTTTCCGCCCTCCCTCCCCCGCTCGCTGGCCTCCTCCTCTTCGAAATTCGCTGCCGCCTACTCGCCCCATGCCGTGACACGATGGACAGCCACCCTCCAGGGGCTTCGATGTCCTGCAAATGTCCGGCTGGAATACCGTGGATGTATCGCGATCGAGCCGCCATCGTCCCAAAAACGAAACCCGCCACCACGGATAGGGTTATCGTTAGCGGCACCAACGTACTACCTATAAAAAGGTTGATAAAAAGTTAGCCAGACCGTTGCGCGTAGCTGGTGACGCTTGTCCGTTTTAAATTCTTGTTCCATTTTCTTTTTCGCGGGGATGTTTCATCGGGGTGTGCTTTGACTGCCGGATAGGTTCTAGAGCGGCGCTTCGCTACGATGCTCTTTGCGGTGGAAATTCATTTACGCAGCTACTGCAGGGAGGGATAGTATATTGTGAATAGGAAATTATGCAGATGTGCAGCTTGATGGTAGAGTCATAAAGTCTACTTAATCTTTGAGCAGGATGGTACGAGAAGGCAATAACTCAGAGGCGTTAAAGTTAGTTTAGCAGGACCCACCATCGATGTTCCAGGTGAATAGGATTGTAGGATGAAACTGTTCAGCCGCGTTGCGTAACGTTACGTTGTCGGTGGGTATCGTAACACATTAAGGATTTAGCGACGCATTTGCGGGCACGATGATCGGAAGAATGGAAAAGTATCAATGCCGGTTTACGGCGAAACTCCGCGGATAAAGTCATGAATGCCAAACTAAGTGGTGAAACAAGGCGAGGGGAATGAAAGCCGACCCTCCTGGTCCCTACGGTCGATTTATCGATTGACCAGTTTTGGATATGCATACAAATGTCCAACGATAAGCGCGTGTGCCTTTGATAAGCTCATACCTGAGCGGTATACGAGCGCAGCCAAATAAAGTAGTTCGTGCGACTGCATGCAAAGGGTTTCGTTCGTAGAAGGGAGCTAGAGTTTCGAAAGTTGCGACGGGAGAAACGAAGGAACTCTTTCATTAGAATCGCCCTCACCTAATTTTCAATAACGGCGGAATTTCGCCGGGACTGCAGACCCGATATATCACGATTGAATACGTTCAAGTTCGAAAGGTATCCGAACGGACTCGATTCGTGTACGCTGCTTTCCCAAGATTGGAGTCAGAGACCTCGGATGTGACGTGACTCGGGTTTCTGTCCTTGAATAGAATATTGACGCGTTACAAACTTACCATGTTTGACAAATTGTCCTGGAGTTGTTCGAAGCGGGGACCTTTTGCAGTCGAATACCGTCGAGGATTGTCCTTTACCCACCACAGGTGCATCAGCGCGAGCTCACCACTGCGGACTTGTTATGTGCCGTGTGGGATATTCCTTCGCGAAGTCTCTTCATTTCCACTGTCTTTTCCATCCAGTTCACTGGCTTGATTTATGCAGACGTACAGACACATCGGTTCATCAACAGATGGCTACAGAAGTCACAATGACGTCAGACGAAATTGGGCATCACCACAGCTACTGAACAATTTTCAAACGTGCCCCGTGGATTAGGCAAAAAATGGTGTAGAGGTATCTATGATGATGTGGGCGGGGATAATGAACATTTAATGAGGGGAGAAGAACTGGCGTCACTACCGGAAGCTAGGAGCGTGTCAACGACACCGCTCGTTGGCCCGAGCTAGGGCCTAGAAATCACGTATTCATCGTCGGTCCATTCGTAACCCGTTGTGTGGTCAAGGAAGGGGTGAGATATGACGAACAGCAGCAGCGAGACGGAGAGGGCAGGAGATGGTGGTGCTGTGGGGAAGGTGGGAGCGATTAATTTCACAGCGCGATTCATAATGGAGCCCCATCAATCACTGCCGCCAGTTACGCACAGAATCGCGCGCACGGCGACGGTGGCCGAACGCGGGCGATAATTAATTTCGAAAAATTATTAATCGCAATAATGTCCTCATTTACATAGCACCGTGCCGGTACGACTGTAGCGTTAATCAAGCGATTCGTTAAAATGCCGCTGGTACGCCCACTGGTCCGGCCACTTGGTTAAAGATAATTTAGCTAATAGAGTGTGAGATATAACAGTCTACCAGGGCTCAGGATAATACTTTCATAGAAATTTCCTGACAAGTTGCTTGCGAATTCACTGTGCGGAGGTAAAGTTTCACTTCTTTGTAAGATGGATCGATGCAAATTGGTGTATAATACTAGGTTGATCCTAAATTGTTTGAAAAGGGTAAATAGAAACTTTGGAAGATTATTGTATAACATATTTTTATAAGTTTGCGGTAAGGCATCTGTAGTAGTGAGATTTCAGATTAATAATACCGAATATTTTATTTGTTTCAGGTACGTAAAGGAATTTCTAGCAAGAATTACAATCGTTTCCTGCAACTGGCTCACTGGTAAGGTAAAAACTTACATAGCACGACCTAAGTGCGATACAAAGCTCATTTTTCGCTCGGGAAGTACGAGTAGTCGTTTCTTAAATTGATCTCGCGAAAGTTGGAAGAAATACTGCGGCTTGGAGATAAATGTAATCGCACAGTGACTAGGGGACCCCGACGACACGGCGGAATTAAGTAGTGGAGGACGCTGTCTGGTCAGGCATGGCTGCTTCTCCTCGCGCGCGCTTTGAAATGAACGACCCTTTTTATTCTTCGAAATTATAAACGATACTCACGGGTTATTAAATAGGGTGGAACGAAAAAATCAAAATTCTGTGACTGTTTTCTAATAGTGAAAAGGTCGTGGCTTTGGTGATTCAGATCAAGCTTGCAAAAGCTAAATTCTGTTCTGAAATGGCAAGGTAAACAGTTATTTTCCGATATTTTTTTATGCAAATTGATGAGTTAACATTTTCATCTTAGATTTTTCACAACTTTCGCATGAAATAAAACTATGTGCAGGACATAGTGCTTGTTTACAAGAATCACAAATAATAGAACAGTATAACTTATTACGGGAAAGCCATGTCAAATTGACAGGAAGGGCGGATAAAGGTTCAACATTTGCGTTTTCATTTGCCTATATGTATAATGTATAAAATTAAAAAATGAATTGCCTATGTGTCGTCACTGCTTTGTCGAAGCTGCTTTCTTCAATTGTTGGATAACAGCAAGTTATCTTTTAAAAAGAAGTGCTATCGTATGATAAAATAAAATTCATACCATCAATAAAAAAATAATAACAAAAAATTGTGACCCTATATTTCGTTCTACCCTATTACTAAATCTTATAGGAACAAAAATATAGCATGCATCACATTTTCCAATTACTTTTATCGTTCACATAGTCGCTTTAAACAATTTGCTCAGACACCGACGACACTTCAGAGAACATACAAGTTACACCCATTCCATACAGACAAAATTAATATTCAAATAAGTATCATTACATTCCTTTCTTCTCAATCGAAAAAATATTTCTCCTAATAACGAACTGGCGTGTCTTGTTGAACAGACTGTGGATAAAACTAACACACACAGATGTTGAAACAGAAGCTCGCTATTTAACCTTTACGCCCCCGTGTATATACGTATATCGAAAGGTATATACCGTGATACGCATCGTGGTTAACAACCCGCGACGTCGTAAATTGATAATAAATGTCACATCCGGATTGCAGAATAAGAACGCTCTGCTGTGGGAAAGCTCCTGCTGCCAGCAATCACTTAGCCGTTCACTTCGCGGAGCATGAACATCGCAAGCATTGCTTCTTCAAGATCGCAAATCCGAGACATTGAAATATTCCATTAAAACGCCGATGAAAACGGTTACCATTGTCGACTCCGATGGCACATTTTTCTACCACGCTTTCGTAGAATAATTGATTCTTTGCACCAACTTGCAAAATTTCCATCTACACAAGTGTAATCTTCGTGAGTCAATGTTAATCGACAAGGATCAGCTGTTTCCTAAACACGTGTATACCTGGTGTACCCAAAGATGGTTGTACACGGCACGGAATATTATAGTTTGCTGATGAACGTTGAAATCGGTGAACGAATTACAAACGAGGCTAGCGCGTGATCCCAGCCCCGTCATTATCGGTTAAGCCCTTCGTTTGACCTTTCCCCCGTGCACTCGCGTGCGACATGGAACCTAATAAAATATGAAAATTGCAACTTCGGTGGCTCGAGGATTTCATAAGAACCAGCTGGATGTTGAACGAGATCTCCTGATTGCATTCAAAGTTAAAATTTAATCAATAATCAACCCCAGTTTTTTCTGTCAGTTGAAACCTGCACGCCACCACACGGAATGGATTTTGCGATATCATGCAGTGCACTTCGTATCGATAGCTTGCTGCACAAATATTGTATGTCAACTTTTAGCCTTTTCGAGGAAAAAGAACAGCTTTAAACATGCAATGGTGCATAGGATTCAGGGGCACACAATGAACAAAAATATTATTCTTGGCAAATTTATGAAGTAGATATAAACGTGATTTTTATACAGCATAAAGAAACAGTCAAGAGCTATTTGTTGCATATAAAAACTCAAATTTCACAAAAAGCGTATATAATAGGGTGTCCTTATTTTTCAACTTTAAAATTTGTATTGTCTGACCGTCTTAAAATCTTCTATTTGACAAAAAAAATATCTTCGTCTTCTTTATTTGTATATTTTGATATATAAAGGTCGCTCAAGGACTTTATATTTCGCATGTACCACAAGTTTAGCAACTGCAACTTTCCATAATTGTCAGTTGTCAATTTTAATGAAACGGGGCCCATATTTATATATCAGAATCCGAAACCATGCTTTTATCTATGCGTTTAACAACCGGAATATGTAGAATGTACGTGAAAGTTTGCGTCTGCATCTGATTCGAGAGCTGCTGATGGGAAAAAATTTAAATGTGCGTATAAAGCCTTATGCAACAACACAATACATTACACACTCGTTATAAACCCGTTTCGTCTATGCGATGTGTGCCCGAATGTTAACGTTATACTCTCACTTAAAAGTTAATAAAATTATTTCGTCCTTGCAAAAATTGCTATTAATTTATACCAAAATAGTAATATTTCAATGCCATTGAGCGACCTTTAATCCTTAATATATTTTAACAAAATTTTAGGCGAAATTCTTTTAAACTATTTGGAAGCTTCTGAGAGGGTTAGAAGAAAATTTAAAAAACATTGATTTTTTTACCATACATATAAGGACCACTCTAGTATATACCTACATACAATATTTCTGCACTAAGCCATCAATATGTCCCCACATGCTATGCAAATATTCCAGAAGATTGCTTAAAACTCTGTACGATCGCTCTTGATACATATTCTCTAAGCACTAAACGATACATTTCGGCATGCATTGAATCACTTAACCACGCACGCCCACAAACACACAAATATACACATATTCTTAGCGATTTCAGAACATACATGATACCTTCTTCCAAACAATTTACTCGTACATACACCGCAGCAAGTCTTGCTTCCATAGTAGTGTGAGAAGACAATCAGAAAGTCACCAACTGATACCCTTTATTCCACTTAATTAGAACGCGTGGCTCGAGCCCAAGATACCCTGCAAGTTACGCACCCACGTTGCAAACAAATCGCGACACCACACACACAGCAAAGGCGGAATTTTTCTTTCCGCCGTTGGTAGGATGGCAGTGAAACGGGGGGGACGAGTAAACGGGCGCATTCGCCGAAGTAACTGCCAGACAATCGATAGGTCGCCTATCCCTGTAACGCTTCGTTGTGTCTCTCAATTTCGACCGGGGGGCTTCATGAATACCCAATGGCCCGGGAGGAACTCCGAACCGTTCTAGGAACACCGGCTGGCACCGAGACCCGCTTCCATCCCTTCGAAATCGACGTTACAACACGCGATCCAGGGCGGCGTAGACGCGCGTGGCCGCCCAGTGATTCTGATCAAGCAATAAGACGACGATTTCGGGTATCCTCGCAGGTTCGCTTTCCGTTTCATCCTCTCGATCGGCCTTAAACGTAACAGGTATGAGAGACGGACCCTCTGTATCGCGACGTCTAAACTTTCCACTCGGCCCCCGCGTCTCGTTTCACGGAACTAAGGGTCGCTGGTCTGCAAGAGTCAACAACGACGATTAATCGGCGAAGTGGTTGTACAGTGGTTTAGGAGGCAACGGACAGAAAAGCATTGCGAAGGAAGTCGAAAGGAAACGCAGCACTCTGCTACTTAGTCCGCGAGTCGATTCGAAGTTGGCACTGTAAATCGCGTTTTCATGAGTTTCTTGAGAGCCTGCCGCGCGGCATTAAGGGTAAATGGTATGGTCTATAAACGCTAACCGCTCCTTGAGTGCAGCGCGGATTTGGTGGGGCACCCGGTAGAAAATTAGGTCGACGTCTGGTACTTCAATTAAATCCCTACCCCGGGGCTCAACCACTGTCCAGTTTCATTTCAGAAGTTTCCGCACAATGGACCATTCCTATCCGGAAGATCCGTTCGACACGAAGCACGCGGAGAGTTCCTGACTCATGGATCCTTCTGCCGAAGCCCCGCGACGATAACCTCGCCGTAATTGGTCTAAATGCCTGGGCCTGCCTCCCCCCCTCCGACGGTCCCGTCTCGAACCAAGAACTTTCTAGATTAAACGCTTAATTACACGACGGCTATCTCTTTCGGCCAAGAAACCCTCCGAGCCCTTCTCTCAGCCGCGAGATACCGCGTTTCTACGTATGCTCTCTGCTCAGCTCTGTATTCACCTCGGATCAGCGAATTGAATTTCTGAATACTTTCGATACCCAATCTTCTTCCATCTTCTTCCTTCATTCAAAGTTTTCTCTCGGAATTGTGTCTCTGATAATTCGCTCGCAGCGTCTGTTCATCTTGCCTGAATAATTCCTCGTCATAAATAGTTCCCTTATGCAGGGTAATTGAGTGCAGGCGTGTTTCGTAAACATGGATGCTGCATTTATCGCGGCAGGTGCTCTGAATTACATTCCCCGCGTTGAAGGTGGATGCAAGCAACCGAATACAAAAGGAATAGTCCCTGCAAAGGGACTAACTGTTTGGAAGATTGCTCCGCGTCGTCTCTAGTTCTTTGATCAACAATCCCTTTTACGTTCCGCTTGAGAGAACGTATCTAAATAAACACATGACTGTGCGCAGCACTCGAATTTTACGAAGCTGCAGTTTGCAAAGTCAAACGTAATTTGCATTCTTGTACCTTGCCAGTCTGGCTTGATACAAATATGCGTACACGTCAAACCAACGAGAATTGAGAAAACGATAAAACTTCGGTGTACTAGTCCACCGTTTAATGCGCCTGTAAATATTCCAAGCGAAGCTGAGGAAATGTATCCACTCTGTTAGAATTTTTTACTATTTCACGGAGGATAGGTTCAAGGGAAACTGTGTCACGGCGTTCGGAAAAGTACCTCCTAGCATCGAAGGGCGGCTGGTATTGCGAATCTTTCACCAGTCGATTGAAATGCCCCTCGACTTCTCCGAGCTACCCCTCTAACTGACTATCGAAATTTCTCCTGGTTCCTAGAGATTGGTCATTAACCGTGGCTACCCCATTGTTCTCTATCGCGAACTGGCTAAGACGTACACAATACGGTCTCAGGCTTTCCATTATCTCCGAGATTATCGCTGGCTGTTGCAGCGTGGTCTTCGAGTTCCTAACTTCGGCGAGGTCGGAGGCAACGCTGCTGGAATTTTAAAAAACCCAGCCCCACCCTCCCGTTCAATCTCGCGTATAAACGGCTGCTTTAATCGTGGCGAACGATCAGATCTCATTGCGTGCTTTTACTACGATCACGCGTTTCTATGACGCGGCGCTTTATCAGATTGAAAAGGAGCTGGATGCTGGATCCTGGGGGATCTGAAGTAGCGCGAGTCAGTTTAGAAACTGACAAAATACGGCACTATACAATTTTCACAAGCACGCATAAATTGCGATCAGAATAATCAGGCGCCTTGTTTCGAATGCCGAATATCCCACGTCGGCGTAGCCGTGATTGCGAAGTAATCAAGTAACGTGCAATTCCCTGTAAGATACAGGCGTATGAAATCCCGCCCATAGTCAGAATTCATTGGAACGTGTGCAAATCCTCGCAGGGGTCTGCTGTAATTTTCCTCGACAGGTAGGTAAACAAGAAAAACGAGTGTAAAGAGAGCGTGTGTTAGGGCGTGCACAGGTACGTACGGGGGTTGGAGAAGTGGCCGTGCTCGGAGAAAATAACGTAATTGGCTAGCAATACCACGGTGGGTCGGCTCGTTAAGTTTTATTAATCCGATGCGAAATACAAGAGCGCCGCAGAGAAGTTCGAATACGGAAATTCCCTAGAGCTCGGTGAACGGGATAAAGGGAAAGAGGCGAAGAAGGAAGGAAGGAAGGCGGGGAGAAATAAAGAGAGGGGTTGGGGCAGCGGAGAGAGAAGTCGATGCTCGGACTGACCCGAACCAGTCATTCTTAATTAAATATAATTGCGGAGGTCAGGTCGATAGGGTCTCGATATGCTTCGATTTCCTTTCGAAGCGAGGACCCATCGAGGAAGCTCTCGCGAAGTTGCGCCGGAACCGAGGCTGCTCCTCTTTTTCTTTCGAAGCCGATGGCCTTCGATGTTTCCGAGATATCTATCTCTTGCCCTCATCCAACCCCCCCCCGCAACCCCGAAAAGCCCCGCCTTTGAAGGAGATCTTGGAAACTTTTTCAATCGGCGACCTTTCCCCGATTCGAAGGCATCGATGGCGTTGGACGGAATATGAAGTATTCGCCAACTATTTCCATCATTTTACGGGCCCCCCTCGAAAACAGCTCGATGGCAGCATTGTGCTGGGTTCGGGATCATCGTGATGAAATTATATGGTGGATGATTGTATCTTTAATCGGTGACAGTGGGAGTCAGGCCAGGTACTTACAGGCAAGAAACCTCGTCTGTTTTGCGGTGTAATCAGGTTACGTGCCTATGGCTCCGTGTAACTGGAGACTCATTGATCCTTTTTGGTGGACTAAGGGGGATCAGCTCAGAGATTTCGTGGATGTCAAGGAAATAAGAAGAATGAGAGGGGGCGAGAGGCGCTGCACGAGGCCGGTCCTCTCTTTTCCGCGAAGGTAAACACTCCCGACCGATCGCTACGGTGGCCACGAAACGAAAGTGTGGGACAAAAAGTAGATAAATGGTGACTGGATAGTAAGGGTGGGCCAATCTATCACGCCCCAGGGGAGTGTTATTGACAGTGCAAGAACTGTCTAACCCTCGACCTCCCTTTCTCCGTGGGCCCCTCTCTCCCCGTGGCTATTTTCTCACTCTTGCCCTCTGTGTCTTCTTCTCTGTCGGTGTTCTACTCGAGGATACTCGCCGAAACTCTGTTTCAGAAGCTGCTTGCGGTGGTAGAGCGGTGCCTGAAATTTGGAAACGCGTTATTTTGCTGTTGGTTTGTCAAGGGGGGAGTGGAAAGTCTGCTCGATATATCTAAACAAACGATTGTATTGAACATTTGTCATTTGATTACTATATATGATATTGTTTGAACACCAAGTTAATGTAGGTATGTGAATGATATTAGTGTAGTGTGTATAGTACGAATAATAATTAGCAGAACGATATTGAGGACGGACGTATCACGTTAATGAATTTAAATACTCGGTTTATTGTGCAAATAAGACATGTTCGTTGTTGCATGGTATAATATAATTACACCACGCTTATGAAATATAACAATACGAAAATTACTGCTTAATTGCAAATAAATTTAACAGTAGCTTGATTGAAATGCTTTAAGTGCATGGAACTTTTAAATTGAATCACAAATATTCGTTCAAATCCGACCCTGCACCCGGATGAAAACATATTTTTACAGTAACAGCATCGAAAACAATTTGTTTAAAAGCACGTTTCTTTAATTAACTTCACAGGACGTGAAAACACAGCACGCTTCAGACCAGCGATGCGTGCGATCGTGACACGTCAAACTGCATATTGTCCTGCATTATTTTCACGGATTTTTATGTTCCACTAACCCGATTGCGCCAGTTTAACCCATAAACACAAGCAGGACTGGTAACAGGCGGGGTGGGACTGTACAGGGGCATCAGATAAAAGGAGAAAGCAGGAATAGAGAAAAGAAAAGATAATAACGAAATTTGTTTCATTTGATTAAAATTGATTTAATTGTATAAACCGCCTGCAATTTTGCTCTCAAAACACAGAACTGGCAATACTACGAGCGCACCACAATTGTGGTTATGGCAACCATGCCATGGTATGCGAGGACTGGTGAAAAAGAAATTAGAATATTATTAATATTATTAATATGGCAATGAAATTGTCATATGTATAAATATGTTAATGTTTATTTCCTTTATTTTTTATTTTATTATCTTTATCTGTATTGTTGTTGATTTTCCTTTTTTCGGGAAAAATTGTTATGTGTTTTTATTCGTACAGAAATTGTTCGGGGCCCCAAAATATATCTTGCAACCGGGCCCCTTTATAGAGAAAACCGGCGCTGAACACAAGAGAACCCCCTGTGCACAAGAAGAAATTAAGCAACGCGTAGAAGTTAACTGTTCGAGTGTTAACTAACTTCGATGCGAAGGAAATCCATCTGAAATGTCATTAAAAGCCGCCAGCTCGTTAAACAGTTACACAGTGCTTGCACGCAGAAAAGTTGAGTGTAATTTTCAGTTACCCAAATTTACTTCTTCGGCTGAGTGGCAGGACATCCAACCACGGGCGGCAGGATAAATCCGTAAACACGGGCTCGAGCCGTGTGCAGCTTTTAAACTCATCCCCTCAAAAGAGGGGCCGGGAGGAGGAGGAGGAGGAGGCAATTTTGTGAAAGTTATTTTACTCCCGACCGGATATTGACTTCTCGGCGTGTAACTCCCCTTAAATGGCCACCAGTAACATTAGCAGCGTTGACCACTTGGGCACACGTGCGCCCTTCTGCCAGGATGTACAGCAGGCTCGCTGGCAAGGCTGGGATTTCCTCCTCGAGACCGGAAGCTTAAGAGCGGCTCGCCCGGCGGAGTTTAGCTAATGCCTAATGACGGGTCGTTTCAAATATTTACCGCCCGATTCCGCGAACTCCAGCCACCACCGTAAACGCGATTACGCCCGACCATAGGGTGTACGATAGCTATCCCTGCCGGAGAAATCCCTGTAAGAGCAGCCATCGATCCGGCTGCCTCGTGAATTTTCTCAATATACGCAATCGCCGGATCAACTCGAAGCGTCCATGCCGGCCGATGCTCTCGTAATCTGCGGACCCTCGAAATTCATACAACGTCTCATTAGGATAGTTGTTAGGTGTCTACCATGCAACGTGGTCTGGATTAGGTCTTCCATGATCGTGTTCTCCATTATTGCACGGAGCACCATCGCGAAGGAATACTTAATATTACAGCATTGAAGCCAGGAATCCACCGCGAAGCTAAGCTATGCTATGCGATGCTATGTTTTAATGTAGCTTTTGGTGGAAACGGTTCCATATGAATGTATTCAAGCTAATTTTTTAGCATGGCATAGCATAGCATCGCATAGCTTAGCTTCCCGGTGGATTCCCGGCTTAACAGCTGACGTGGCTTTGAGAAGTTTTGTTCAACCGAGTGATAAACAATAGGAGATCAACAGGTGATGAACTTTCGATGAAGTTCAGTGACTTTTGATATTCTTATTCACTTATCCTTTAGGTGTTTCGAGCACCCCCGTCCTAGGACCATTAACTGAGCAAATATATATAGTTTGAACGCGAGAATATATCGTAGCCGTAGCTTGACAGGGGCTCGCGCTAAATGCAGCCCAGCAGTCAAAGTGTTAATGGAACCATCGCGATCTCCGCGTGCACTTTTGTGCCGCGGCGCGAAAGGAAAAGGGGCCAGGCGTCGGATCGTGAACACGTCTGCCGCCATTAGGCGTTCAGTTAGTTGGGCTGCATCATGGACGACAACGCTCATTGTTGCCTTCCTCTATTTTGTCCTCCTCGGCACGGGCGCCGTCGTGTTCGTCCCTTTTCCCGTCCAACTGAGCGCGGATGCTCGTCCTTCTTTCGGGGAAAGAATACGGGAAACGAAGGGTAGCTGGGGGGCAGGAAAGGGTGGCGTCGTTGACATCGCGGTGTCACGAGCGAAGGGGGACGCCGGGACGGGCGAAAACGCGGCGCGGTGCTTCGCATTGTTTCGAGTTGAGTGGCTTTGCTCCGCTGTCATCATCATTTTCAATTAGCACGCGATGACTGGGTGACGCGGTGCTCATTGAGCGGCCGCGCCCTCAGCGACGACTCGAGTGACTTATTAATTATTAAGCTGCCACCGCGTATTACGCTAATTAAAAATTCAAATACCACCGAACAGAGTACTCGTTTCCGCGGCCGAAGCCCGCGCTCGCTCAATGGTTCTCCATTCGCGCTCGTCTTCCCTTCGACTGCGTAACTTGGAAAACTCTCCCATCCTCTCCGCTTCTCCCCCGTTCGCTCTATCATCCTCCTCTTTCCCTTTTTCCATTCCGCCCCCTTCACGGGCTTACACATTCAACCGCCTTAGCCCCTTTCCGCCTTTATTGCTCCGCGCACCTTTCGCTCTCTTCGTGACAAATGAAATCGCGATTATTTATCATCCGGGGCTATTATGTCTGTCCGATGGCAGCCGCGCGTTGCCGCGTCGTTTCGGCTTCCCTTTATCGTGGAGGAATCTGATTAAAAGAGGCGCTGTCGGTGTCACGGGGATGGATCGTCGTTGGAAGGTATTGAGGACTTAATTGCCGATTACGAGTCTTGACAGCTCAATGCTGGAAAAATAGGGGTAGCGCGTGAAGCGACGATACACGGTGTCGAAATCGCGATGTCAATGAAACTCTATCAATATTTCTTGGAGTTTCAAGCTTCCTAACTTTCTGCTCGCACTCGGGACTTTTGGAGAATCCTAACCGTAAAATTCACTGACAAGGGGAGGACACCATGTGGTAGACACCGATGTTGATGAGCCTTGGCACGATGGATCTATGCCGATAATAAGTAGGTGTCCGAGCGTTTCAGCCAATAGGCCTTAATAATAGAGATATTTGCGTATAAATTATTAAAAATTCCATAGTGGGCGTTGGGTTGTAGTGAGTAAAAATCCCACACTACCCTGGCGCCCGCGGAAGATTCCCTTCTAGAGGCATAGGGGTGCCTTTTGAAGATGTCTCCACGTTAGAAAGAAACTTTTAAAATTTTTTTTATAATTTTTTTTAACTTGGGGAAATCTTCAAAAGGCACCCCGACTCCTTCAGAGGGGAATCCCCCGAAGGCGCCCGGGTGGTGTGGGATTTTTACCCATTAAAACCCCACGGCCACTATGAAAATTTTAATAATTTCCTTGTAAATATCTCTATTATTAAGGCCCATTGGCAGAAATGCTCGGACACCTATTTACTTATTTTCGACATAGATCTATCGTGCCAAGGCTCATCAAAATCGGTGTCTACCACATGGTGTCCTCCCCTTGTGAGACCAAAATTCCCCTTCCAGATTGTCTGGAACTATCCTCACTATTTAGCACATCTATCTTCAGCAGGCCAAGTCGCAACATTTCAGTGAGGGAAATTTTGGGAATTCTCGATTCTCGCATTTCTCTTTTCCTCGCCCCAGCCATCGTCTTCCTTCCCGCCATCGCTGGCTCGCGTTTGCCAGCTTGGGCGGAATTAGCATAACCAAAGCAGCTTTGATCAATCGTAACGGCACCTCGTTGCGCGACTATGGCCATTAGTATGCACCATTGACCATGAGTCGGCACCGCGTAATTAGCATAATATAGCGATATCATAACGCGCGTAGAGGGAAATGTGTTGGCCGCGGCAATCGTTGGCTAGGTGGACATCGAGCTCCGAGAGAGAGTGAGAGAGAGAGACGGCCTCTCCTGGCTACCCCCTCGGGATACGACTCTGACGTTCAAGCATATGCGAAAAGCGGTTCCACCGACTGCCATAATGAACTCGGACGTCGTAAACCTCGACGAAACTGCCTCGAGTGGTCGCTGCAGATTCTGGGACGATCGCGGTGAGAATCTACTTTGTACACGGCAACAGTTAGTTTAACGAAGTCCTTCAATTTTAATCCATTCTAATTAACCACTGTACCGCGGGCAACATTAAAAGCGTTCTTCAGGTGTACACGCGCTGACCCGAAATTCAACAGAAACCACCCGTACATTACAATAATATCAACCAGCAAAACTGGCCGATTCGCTAAGTGATCCATCATACGTGAAACTGAATACCGAGCATCATCCCCGGTGACTCGGTGCTAAAACGAAACTAATCTACGCTCGGCGGATAGCCCGTTCACGCAGTTGAACGGCAGGCTGGCCGGAACAGGATCGTGAACGGGGTAGAACGTCGCGGATGTCATTCCGGCCGTCGATTCATTGATTATCGATTCGGTATCGGTGCCCGGGACTATGGAGAGGCTTTATGCGCGAGTCACGTCGACCGAACAAACACGATGGTCGCTGCCGTTCGTTTGGCCGTGCATACACACGCCGGAGAAAGAGGGAGGGGAGAAATCAGCAGGCAGATCGGTAGGATGGGAGATTAAGATACGATATTTGCAGGGTTATTAGATAGCAGTTGCAATTCCCCCGCGCTCGCCGCGCGCAATATCGATCGTGCATTTACCTGATGAGCTAGCCATGCGTTATGAACACCCGCAGGGACGGGTAGTCGCTCCGGTTTCATATGTAAAAAGTGCCGATGATTACGGACGGCTCATCGTGATTCCGTGCCGTTTCTTATTCACTCTCCGCGTCCCCGTCTCTCTCCCTCGCACACTCTGTGTGTTGCCGGTGTTCCCCGGCTGCAGCTGGACTTTTACCCGTCCCCGCGAAACACTCCCGTCCCCGTGGGCCGAAGCACAGCGCAGTCTCGCGCCGCGGATCGTCACGGTTTCGAAGCCAATGATACCGACGGCCAATTTATGAAACGCAACGACCCGTGAAAGCGATCCTTTATGAAATACATCGAGCCACCTCTGCTCTCCCGAAGGAACCCGCCAGCTGTGTCCCGCTTCCACGAGTAATCTGAATTCATTGGATCGGGACTGACGGCGGCTCGCGCTTACATCGCTAATGCAAGCTGGTTCGGACGTCCACTGTTCCGTTGTTGCTGATGACGTCCGGACGGACTTTGCGCTGTCACGTATTTATTGCTTCCTGGCGTGGCGGGCGAAAGGGTCGGTTCGCTGAATGGCTGGCACAGGCTCGCGTCCGATCGACAATGTGTACACTAAATAGATTCGTTGGACTCTAACGCGAATGCTGAGCGGGATAATGTGGGCGTTGCTACTCGCTGCACCTGTCGGGCTTCCTTTTTTTGCTAGTGGAGAGGACGTAGGTTGCGGTTGGGGTTATTGATTATCACTTAGGTATTATTGATCGTGATTGCAAAGCTCCGGGATTCCAGGGTATGCAAAACTGTTTCTATAAATCACCTTTACTCGAGTACAACTAACTGAAAGTAGTGTCCTCGTTACGCTTCGCAGGACTGTGTTGGAGAGCGGGTTCTTGCGTTGCGCTTTTGTCATGTGCTGCAGTGATTATGAGAGGTTGTTAGAATTCTGTTGAATATGTACGGCTCATCGTGGAATGTGGTAATTTAATTAGGGAATTTCTGGTTTCTTTGTTGAGCAAATTCAAGGCAACTATGAGACCGGAGTACACAGGTGCTTGCTAATTATGTGGATCCGAAAAGATGCAGGTATTTGACTGAATAATTTGAAATGTCTGTGACGATGAAACGTTCGCGATGAATAGAATTCGCCGAGGTAGGGGGATTAATAAATTGGAGAATTATTTACGTGCTGGAAAACTCTGCAAGTTTCTCCGAGTATTCAAAGCTTTCGTTGCGTAAATAATTCCATGCAATTATATAGAACAACGGTTAAAAATTGCAGCGTTTCAATCTTTTTCGGATAAAAAATAATTGCTCGCGGAACACGTCAGTTTATTTGCACGGTCTACATTCAACTCCGCGAAATGCCGACGTACAGAACAATATTTTTAACGGAAATGTGATTCCGCGTAGAATCGCATTCATAAATTAAAGGTATGCGATATTAGATGGATTTTAAGGAAAATGAAACTGCAAATTAATTGCATTTCGGTGTTGAAGCTAACGGAACTGCGTTAAGTAGTATCAGCCAGTGACTTGTTAGACAGCCGCGGATCCAGCAGAACTTCCTGATTCTTGTCAACCGATGTACAGTGAAACAGTAGAATTTCCTGCTTCTCCATTTACAATTCTCGTGCTGTGGTGGTTGCTCGAGCAAATGCCGATGCAAACCGCGTTAATAAGCCGTCTTGGAGTGAGAGAGAGAGAGAGGAAGCAGATTGTGTTCACCGCTTTAGAAATCAGGTAATACGATCCCCTGGCTATTATGAATCGAACTACAGTCAAATGCCAATCAAACTTCATTGTAAATCCGTGGCTACGTACGTGGCCTAATATTCGCCACTTCTGTTGCATCTTTCAGAGGTTATTGGAGCATGTATTGTGCCCGGAATTCCATCGAGGTAACTATGACGAGCATAGTCATACAACATCCTCGATGGATCCTCGTTTCTCCTTTCTTATTTCACTTGTCCTCGTGCAACTTATCGGGCTTCGCACGGGGATTGGCGATTAAACACAGTCTCTGGGAAGACTTGAGATCGAGGTGGCCTAGGTGCGACAATAGTTCACCCTTGACTTCCTAAGTGGATTATTATAGGAAGCTGTCTGTGGCACATCCGACACGGAAATTGCTTATGCGTTAAGCAAATACCAGACAGATATTCTGCGATAGGACGAGTCGACCAGATTCTAGGTCGTTTTAGCTTTCGTCGGAGAATTACCAAACCCCGGTGATTCCACTTTGTTGCGTTAGAATAATATGATAGAAAGGGAGTTATGTTCTCCTTCAAACTAGAGTTATACACATTGTTCCTTTTATTTAAAACGTTCATTTGATCTTGACTTTGATCCACTGCAACATCCACTGCACTTATCTCAAGAGGAGCGTATTCCCCGCATTTGTGCTTTTGACGCAGCATCGCCCATAATTCAGGAAAACTTGCATCCCCCTCGAAGAAAACGCTTGCATACATCCAGCCATCCAAAAAGAACGGTACGAGCAATAAAGTTTTGATGAACTTCGCGCGGCAAGTGCGCCGCTTTATCATCGAAACGCTAACCCACGGCTTTATCGTTCCCATTACAATGCACAAAATCCTCGCAGCGCACCGTGCGCGTATAAAAGTCGCGTAAAAGCCCCGTAAAAGCTCACGCGTAACACGTGCGCGCAAAGTGTCGCGTGTCGGTGCGTTTCGCAGGGTCGACACGGTTCGTTCGTGCGCGAAAAAAAAAGAGGATCAGCCGCGCGAGACGATCGCGAATGGTGTTTTCTGCTTCTAAGCATTGGGAAAATGATTGCGCTCGTTATTCACGTGGTTTTTATTTAGGTGTCCGCTCGGCAAGTGTTTGACACCCTGTTTTAAAACAGTAAGGCGGAGCTATTACAACTTCTACATGGCGGTGCTGCATCATTATAATCTCGATTAATCTTCGTAAGCACCGTGCCGAGCCGCAAACTTCTAGACGAGTTACTTCATTATACTGCTCCTGAATTTATTACAGAGGAGTTAATGGAATTCGCCTGCCGAATACCTGATTTCTTTCTCGCGGAAACCGCGCGCATACTCTCGGCTATGGTATTTCAAGTAAATCACCGCGCTGCTGAATTTGACCCCGCGTTCTCGGTTCATCGCCTCTCGCGCAGAACCGTTTGCGTTCCCGAATTGTACAATTAGCGGCAAGTCACCCGCCGTGTTTGCGAGGCCAAGGATCGTGTTCAGCGGGCGTCTGGAAAAGCTCTCGAAACTTACGCGTGTGGGGTGTGTCGAACAGGCGGCCGTTACCCGCCGGTGAAAATTATCGTGCGCGTGCATAGGAGAAATGCGGGAATGCCATGGAAACGAGTACGCGGGTGCCGAAGCGCCGTGCGCCATTAACGGTTATCGAAATGGCTGTCGAAAAAAAAAAAAAATTCCATATCCAGCGCAGAGTGGAGCTCCGGCGGCGGAGCAAGCGGCTTTATGAACGAGATTTCATTTCCCGAGAAAACACCGCCGATACGCGCGGGCTTAGAGAGCCGAACCGATTTATTCCTGGGAATTCAAGCCGACCGATTCGTCCGCTGCTTTGTGCGGGAATTAGAATCCCCTTCTGTGCTCGCGCGTCGCTCGATTAAACGGTTTACCCCCGTCCCCGCGCCCCCTCCGTCGCCAAACCTCCCTTTTGTGCCGAATTCGGAGAACAAATTTTTGATGACGCGGATTTGTCTTGGCTGCCACCGGCCTGCGCCAGAGGCTGTCAGTTTCCAGAGGCTGATTCGGATTACCGGAAAGCTGGCTCCGAAACTGCATCGCGGTACAAATACGCTGAACGATCCCTGTTATCTCCTCGGTTTCGCGGATAGAATTTTAGCAGCAGCCTGTGGCTTTTGAGTATTGTAGCGAAGGGGATGTTTCTAAAGGAACGTATTTGGGAGATCTCTTACGAGGATCTTGACACGCGCGATCAAACGGGATTCCTCAGCAACCCCAGGGAGACATTCGCGACGTCCGTGAACCTTCGGCGCGGGTAGGTTTCAATCGACCACGCGGTAATTTAAACTCGATGATCTTAACTGTTCCACGGTGGGTGGGAGAGGTCGTGAAAGTTCGAGGGTACGAAAGGAGGAAGGGTAGGAAGAGAGACCAGGCAGGCCGAAGGAGGCAGATTAACAGGAGCAAGAAGAGGAACGTAAGGGTGATGGCGTAGCGAGAACGCGGCACTAGGGGCGGGGGATGTGAATAATTTCGAGTCGTTCGGAGCCAGTCACGCACACCTCGCGTGTTAATCATCCTGACTTATGTGCAGCAGCGCCGGTATCGCCTGGAACAAGCGATGGTGATAAACGTTCGATGCCACGGCGGAGCGCCTCCCTGGGTCTGCCGGCCGAGGAAACGCGGGAAAGTGGGTACGCGAAGCTTGGAATTAATATTTCTACCTGAGAGCCAGGCTTAAGAGAAGCGACGCAACGGTTGCAAGCCGTTTAAAAGTCGTGGCCGCTTGCTGTTAGACGGGAAATTGCTAGGAGAAGCGGAACGCGAGCAGATCCTTGTCTCTCTTCATTGGTCCCTTCACACTCCTACGGTTGCAGTCCTCAGCTAGCTTTTCTTTCCTTCTCTTGCCACCGTTTTTATTAGGCGAACCTCCCCAACCCTCTCTCTCTCTCTCACTGCCTCTCTCTGCGGGCAATGATTTAGGCGTTGTAAATCTTGCCATGGCCGCGCGTACAATGGGCCACGGAAGGACTGCGCTCGATACGAGGATAATTGCCTCCTCCGTTGGCCTGCCGGTATCCTTGAAAGCTTCGCCGGGTACTCCCGTTTCCTCCCCCCTGGACGGTCGGATCGGCGATTAATCTACTCCGCCGAGGTACGCTCCGCCGCGAAGATCGTTTAGAGGAGATGGCGTCGAGAAATAGACGAATCGCCTGCTGGAAATCTGAATCGAGCTAACCGGAAAGTTCGGAAGCTTAAAATATTGCCATACTTCGGAACTGGATGGGGCCGTGCCCCTTCCACCGCCCCGTCGACAACTTTGATTTGTGATATTTCATGCGAGCCGCTCAGTGAAGTCTCGCTCCGTTGTATCGGTGAATTTATTTCGGCGTAAACTAACCGAGAGAATTTCGCTGCGAGGAGCAGCGCCAGTTGAAACTGGCGATCGACGCGTCGAACGAATTCCATTCCACTGTCTGCGAAGCCTCGGGTGGCTTCTGCCCAGTTTCACTTGCGAACTCATTTGCGGCCTAATGGAGACACAGAAAGTTGCGACTGAACGGAACTTATAAGGAGCGGAGGAACATTTTCGCAGAAATTCGTGACGTAGAAGTATTGTCGTCTCAGCACGGAATAAAGAAACCTCTTTGCGTGATGCTATATAAAGATAATCAAATGGACCTAGTTATACAGAAAGCTACCAATCCTCAAAACGGCAAGAAATTAGTTAAACACAGTACGACCCAATAATTTTGTGATCTTTACTTTGCAAAAAATGACCAATCTATAGAACAACTCTTATATTATACCATTACTAAAACTGCCAAGCGATAGTTCCATTTTAGGCTTAAAAAACAAAAGCTACAGAAAATTTGAACTAAGTAATATTAATTATACTACTCACTATTAAATAACCCATTAAAAAACATTGCAACACAATAACAAGAAGTAAAGTACATATGCCCAATAGAAATAAATATTTTCTTTAGCAAAACTTCTCCTGTTTCTCTACTTCTCTTCGACAAATCTTCCAACTGAATCTACTCAGATACAGATCACTGAAGCTGCATAACTAGGCCCAGATGTTTATTCGCAAAGCAGTCTGAATTCCCTTACAGCGCATTAATGCACTCAGTGTAGTAAAAAGAAAAACATCAACCTTTAACTGTTATTAGTGGCCAGCGGAAAAAATCTTCCGAGTGCCTTGGAATTTTTTATCCCGGCGCAACCGCGAAGTAGTATAAACATATTGTGGCTGCGCCGCGGCGTGTTTCCCTTCAATTTCATTCCCGTCGAGTGGCCCCGGTGTGTTGGAAATTTGTTAAAAACGCGGGCGACGCGTGTGCACAAGGTAGAGAGCGGGAAAATTGGTTGGCAACAACGAATCCATTTTCCAAACCGTTGAAAATGGGTATACGCCTCTGGAAGCGAAACTGTTGCAGTATGGCACGATGAACTTTAACGCTCGGCCGGGCAACAATAACGGCGCTTTTATCGGGCAATTTTTAGCGAACGGCTCGGAGACCGACGCGGATCCTGGCGCAAGTGCCGGCTAACCATTAAAACATTAGCGCAAGTTAATACTTTATGATCACCGACGTCACGGCAAGCTCGCTGGATCCTGGCCGTCCTAATCTCGATGAGTATTGGCAGCCAGGAAGATCGGGGGTGTGAATTTTATCGTGAAAGCGGAACTGTGTTATGAGAAGCATCGGCTATAAATTCTAGGATAAACTTTAACCACGAAATTTATACGGGATATCTGAAAGAAATGTAGCACTCATGTTCCCAAATTTGCACGCATGTGCACTTCTCTCCTGCACTCTTAAAACTCCCGAATAATGCACTATCCTTAGAGTTGTTTCTGTCGTTGTTGCGTGGTTCGATGTCCGTGTCTCACCAACGAGTTTCAAAGAATTGCGCACCCCTTCAGTGGTAACCGAGTGAGACAGTAAACGGTAGGTATTGAAGTTTTCTTTAAAGATATAGACCATCAATTTTTACCGAAAAGCATTTGCGTTAACTCTCGGGCGCATAGAACAAGAATTCCCTGTCGCGGGGATACGAAAAGCTTCGGTGGAGAAATGCGCTAAGTGCTTTGTAAAGATGAAGCTTAGAGGAATGATAACCGTCGTTCCCATTTTATTCTTTAAAAGGAAAGTTCGTCTTTGATCTATCCTCGCTTCTCGATTCGCCCTCGTATAAAAGTCAGGCGCTCCCTGCGACAAAAAATCACTTCCCTGCGTAAATAAAACCGACGAGGGACGAAGCACTGCTCCGCGGCGGTCGCGGGACTTTGGAGGAGTTAGAAATATTTATTGAAATCGGCAAAGGGACGCGGCGAGTTTTAATCTTCGCAGGGGTCGCAAGTATGTTTCCGTGTAGCGGCTATTTACTTGGAAACGTCCACGCGAAACGGTAAACAGTTTTAGGAAACCCGTTCCCCGTGGAATTTGAAACTCCGACAAAGAATCCGCCGCCGGTCCCATTTCTCCTATCGCTGCCGAAGCGGAAATTCGCGCACGGTCCGGCGTGCATCGTTGGCGTCCGGTTGACGAATACCCGAGGAAGCAATACTTTTTCGTAATGGAGGATCGACTCGCGGCCGAACGCCTGGGACTGAATTTCATTAGCCAATCGTCTGCAACATCGATCCCGTCTATACGCGTGGCCGCAGCAAGAAAATAAGACGCGCTGAAAGAGAAGAATCCTCTCTGCTCGGTTCCGTTCAGTTGAATCGATGTTATTTCAGAAGAGATACTTTTCTGAAAAGAGATACCGAGAATCGTTCCAATGAAGAAAAGTTTTCCATTTCTCCTGTTATTGTGTAGTCACTATTGTGTGCGTGCTTGTGCCTCTGCCTACATAAAGATTTAGTTTACCGTTTAAAGTAACGACCACTTCAGGTACAACGCTGCTCCCATTATCGCAGGGATTCAACACACCACCTTCCGTCGCTTAACGTCCGCTCAACGAGAGAAGCGAGGGAAGAAAGAGGCGAGCTTGACGCGGATGAAGTTAAGGCCGCGAGGTCCGCAGGAGAAACAAAGGCCATTCTTCTGGCGAAATGGAGAATTATTTGTTTCTGACCACCCGCTGATAGAAGCTCTCTTGGCCGAGCTGGTTCTCGCCCTGGCGGGTCTCACCGGCTCGCGAGGGCGATCCTGCCGCGGAAACCGCTGGCTCGTCGCGCGTTCAAAGGCTGCGAAAGGAGGAACGGAAATAGGAGCGGGAGGCGCGGGCGGCGGGCGAGGGAACGGGGACACGATGGGGGAGACAAGATCGTCGAGGCGATGCGCGGGAGATGTAAGGAACAACTTCGCGGCAAGTGACGAGAAGCCGACTTTTAACCGTCAACGGTGCGACGAGCGGAAGTGGATGAAGCCCGAAGGAAAAAGAGGCGTCGAGGGGAACCGGGGGATGGTGGATGGGCGAGGCACGATGGAAAAAGAAAGCCCAAGGAGAGGACACGGCGACGGGGGCGGATGCTGCAGCGCAGGCGACGAACTGAGATTACAGCAAGGCGGTAAATAACACGTCACCCGCTACTCCGTTTACTTTACGCCGCCATGGGTGGACGACGCTGGAGTTTCAGCGAGGAGAATCCCCGTGCCGTTCTCATTCTTCGAGCGAGAGGGGAAAAAGATGTCTGCGCGAGGATGAATGGTCAGGCGTCCAGGAGGCGATCGGATCTTAATTAAATTCGCGGTCAAAAAAAAGGGGTGGCAGAGTGGAAATGATCGATGCGAGCACCTTCGATCAGGCTTCCCGACACGGGAATAAATATCCTGCTTGACGCGAGACTGTCCAACGAATGTTGCTCGGCCAGAAAGGGAATTAGAAACGAATTAAATGGCCGCGGCAGTTTTCCCAAATAATCATCCGCGACCGCGGAAAGTACTCGCTCGACGTGAAAATACCCGTCGCCTTGGATGATAGGGCTCCGTCGCGATGATGTCATCGGCGGTGATCTATGATCGATTCCCAATACAGTCGGGGAGGCCCCTGAACAATGAATTCACCTTAAGAGCATCAAATGGGCGCACCTCGGTGAAAGCCACTTCATGGTAATTACATCGGCGATCCCCCGATCATCTGGAAGGCGTTAAAGCGCGAATGAAATCAGCCGGGGAACACGGGGCAAAGGGGGCGGGGGGTGTGTGGGGAAGGGATGGAAAAAAGGTACCCCGAGGGTTTACAGCTCAGCGCCACCCCCGTTGCGACGGAGGATGATGGATCGGTTCGTGCTGGAATAACGGCGGCGTTCCGTCCTAACAGCCATTTCGTAATTACACCGGCAGTGATTCGCCCGCCTTTCGTCTTAGCTATCGGGACCCATCAATAATCTTTCCCCGTTCTTTCGCATCTTACCGTCGCCGTTTCGCCCGGGACGCGCGCGCAACGCCTAACCGTGACGAGGGCGCGCACCGCGTGCCTGTTCCTCCCGATGATTTTAGGCTAAAGCACACTTCCGCGAGGCTGAGGCGCGGAACTGCCGGGGAAGCAAGCGAAGGCTTTTAGAGGATATTACATACCTCCTCGAAGGATATTAAATTCTGAGATTTATCTCGCCCTCTCCGCGTCGCCCTATCAACCCTACCGTGTTCAGCCGACCGATTATCCAGTCCAAGTCCGACCCCGACTCGGTGTGCTACCCTTGTCTGTAGCTGCTACCCTTGATTGCAGCGACGCTTTTTGGAAAAGTTATACCACAGAGAGCGTAACACCGTCGACGGTTTATGAGGTCTGTGTTTGTTCTTCGCCTTTCTTACCGGCGGATTCGCTCAGCGCTCGTTTCGCATTGTAATTAAAACGGAGAGGGGTATTAAAATGGGGTCTCCATCTTGCGGCAGGCGTATCGACTGGGCCTGAATGATGAAACCTGAATCGAGTATACAAGGCGCAGGTAAAAGGGAAGCACACTGTATTGAGGGTAAGGAATGCCGATAGTAATAAAGGGAATTGTGGTAAACGCGTATTTCGCATTGGTATATCTTTTCGGTTACTTATGTTCTAGAGGGGACCATTCACGGTTACTTGATGGATTCTGAGTGGCTCTGAGTAGCCATGCAACATTTACCATAGTTTATACGGTAAATCTTCGGGCGAAATACGAGATTGCGGGGATTGCGATTGCACAGATTAGCTGTACAGTTGAATCGAAATATCATTTCACGGCTTGAATAATGGAGAATTATCCGCGCGGAATTAATTCATGGTCGCACAGGAATCGTTCTCGATTATTGCATCCCTCGTGGTTTTGTCGGAGAGAATTAGGGTTATATTTGCACTCGTATCATGGGCGAAACTATACGGGAGATCCGCCACTTTACTGCTCTCGACGTTTTCGTAAGCTGCTGCGGTGCCATTATCTCCCATCCGAAATTGGGTAAAAAGCCTTTAATCAGATGATAGGGGAGAGGTGGGATGAAAGGGGCATTTTTGTTTAGGACCAGATAGTAAAAAAACTAAGTAACCATTCGAGTTCTAATTGGTCACATTAGAAAGGCCAGTTATCTGGCTATAACAGTACACGGTCCTATTAAGCTTCTCTCTATATTTACATGTCTTATTATTTACATATCTTTCCAAAAAAGTGTGTTTTGTCCCTTTCATAAAATGGCTGTATTGAAAGGGACATGGGTGTTTAGGAATGGGACAGTGAAATAAAGCAAGGTAATATTAATATTATTCCTTTAACTATTATTTATGCTGGTACCGAAGTCGCTGTATTGATGCCGACAAGTCTACAAGTCGACGATTTTCTTAAGTTACATAAATCAGTCCAGATATAGTAATAAAGAAATCAGTCGTTGGTAACAGCACTTGGCAAAACGTTTCGAAAAAACATGAAAAATTTTTACTTCGAAGCACGAAAAAATTCAACCGTGTATCACCGCCATCTCTGAAATGCCAGCGACTTGCAGTTAGGCATGTTCGTGTTGCTACAAAATGAAAATACTTTCGTCGTAGGAAGAACCTTTATCTTTCAAATAATTGCAATGTCCCTTTCAATACGTGTCCCTTTCATCCCACCTCTCCCCTACATGATTTCTCATCTGCCCATAAATAGCCCAAGTTCAATACAGACGATGAATAGGGTACCGAAGTGGAGAACTCCTACCATAAGTCAGCCAGCACTGCAAGCCTAAAATGCGAATTCTGTGTTACCCGTGACGAACTTCCGAACGAATCACTTACTTCGCCCACCAAGTATCCCAACATTAACGTTTCCGCGACGAACGGTGACAGATGATCGCACGAGTTATCAGCACTATCTCGCGTCTGAACGCGGCACGCAGCGTCCAGAAGGCAACAGCTCGGGAGGGTACTCAATTAACCGATCCATGTCGCCGGGGTAGGGAAAGTTTCCCCTTTGAACATAAATATCAAAAGGCAGAGGCACCGCGGCCGGAAACGCGACGGTGTGCACGTGCGCGAGCATGAAATCAGTAAACGTCGGCTGTCGGGACCGCGTCGCGACGCGTGTGATTCTCCTCGTCGTCGGTTCCGTGTCACTCGGTTTCCCGGCGACTGCAGGTAACTAGGTGGAGGACAGTCACCGTATGATAGAGGAAACTAATTACTGGTCTACAAAGGATACGCGGCGTCATTCTGATTGTCACCCTATCCCGGAAACGCCGGGACCCCCCGCAGCCTGTTGTGCGGTACACGCACCCGAGAGTTCGGCTGGCCCGCATTTATTATCACGGCCTCCGTCGGCGTCCGTATGATTAATTGTCCGGCGCGGGGTTTCTTTAGGATGACTTTGCCTCGGCGGAGGCACGACATCGTTGGATATCGATTTAAGTCGTCGACGCGGCGTATCAGGAGGGGTCCGCGCCAGGGGAGGGGGCACGAAAACGGTTTTTTTCCGCCGCAGCGGCAGCGACGAAAATTCGCTGCGGATGACGAGGGCATTAGTTATGTTTTTCGATAACGGCTCAACGTCGGAATAAATTACGCCTCTTAAAATTGGCTCGCCCCGGTGGCGGGCTCGTCGAGCTCAGTTTCGCCGGAATGACGCAAAGAAGTCGGTAAATGCAACTTACGGGGACGGCGGCTTGCGTGTAACGAAGGCAACTAAGTGTTCTGTAACCTGTTATCGAAATGGTGAACCGTCGGAGCCATTAACCGGGGAAATAAATTTCCTTTTTACGGGGGGGGGCGGGCGGAGGGGGCGCTCGCTCGGCCGCTTCGGCGGGGTAGAAGAGGACGTAAAACCAGAACGCCCTCCTGAAACGATAGGAAATCTTTAATGGTTGAATAATAAAAGCTAATCGCCTATGGGGATATGATTAAGTGACTCGCAGTAAATTCTATGGCACGTAAAAAAGTATATTAATGCGTTTCCTACTGTGCACTGAAACCCAATTAGCGACGATACAATTTTTCCTCGGCTGTATACTTTCTTCCTCGATACTTCAAAGCTAATGAACGTGAAATTAATGAACTTCCTGCGCTCGTAACGACGATATGATCCGCGTGGCGAATAATTCATGCGACGAATATCCGTTTGTGTGCACGCTGCCTTCATTATTTATCGTGAACGAAAAAAAAAAAAATAGGCTGCCCGACGTCACGTCCGGCGCATTGATATCCGGCCTTTTTTTTTAATCGACGCGACCGCTTCGTTGCAGGGACAAAACGCCTGTCCTGCCAGCATTCGTCCAGAAACTGCCTAATTATTATTCAATTTTGTCGCAAGAATATCGTTGCCATCGGTCACGGCGTCCTCTAGTCATTTCTGTAGTGTTCTGTTTCATTGTAACGAAAGTATCCTTTCCATTCTACCGTTCCTTTCCCCCCGACGACAGCGTATTTGACCGGCCCCGGCGTTATTAGTATCGACATTTATGGAGAGAATAATAGACCTCTGCCGAGTACAGAAATTGGATATCCTCGATGTTAAACACTCGGCTACATTCTCTTCTTAATACAATTAATTGAAGCTTCAATGCGAACATAGATTTCCTTTTAGCTTGCATTGTTTCCAGAGAAATGAGATAAATTGGTATACAGATAAATTGAAACCATTTTTAGGTGAAGAAACCATTTGCTTGTTACTCATTCTGCGGTCAAGCATACCTTTCCCCAACTTAAATAATCTGGGTCAATTTAGATAGAGTTACGTGCTGAGCTTGGTGGTTATATGTATTATACAAAGATTCCGGATAGAAGCTATATCGGTTCATTTCTGTATATTCTCGTCTCATCGAAAGCAAACGCGAACGTTCATCCAAGAGCCCGCCAGTGTCATAATCCTCCACCAAAACGAGCTAAATTTGGCTCGCCAGTCGCTTTTGTTTCTCGGCGTTCCGCGATTCCAGCCCTGGGGCACCAATCTACCGTCGAACGCTGGCCTAACTTTATTATCGTGGGCAAGTGGATATTTCCAGGGGTATAATCGGGGACAGGGGGTGGTTGTGTTCGCAAAGTCGGCGGGACGTTTTAAGCTTTCGACTATTTGCACCTTTTAACGCCGCGTTCCTGTAACCACGCCGACCATTTAAGCGTACGACGTGCCTTTTAACCAGATAGCAGATTGTCTCCGGCTAGGACTAGCAACCCTTGCGAATTACCCGAGCGCCGTGCTCTCCCTTCCCTCTCACCCTTTCTTTTTCAACCCTTCCGTAGGTCTCCGCCTCTCTATTTCTGCCCACTTCTCCGCCCCCCGCCTCCCGCGCTGTCTCGCGTCGTGCTTGAACGTTAATGTAATACGCAAGGTCTAGCAGCGTTAACTTACACAGTGTGTCCGAGGATTACCGCGCCGTTGCTTATCTGCCCTCGCCAGCTTCGTGTTGGTATACCACGACGACGGTTCCCCCGTCGGAGATATGCACGTTTCAATTTATTACTCACTGCAGACAGACTCGAATTCCCACGTATACCTTTCCGCCGTCCCCTGAATATTTCAGATTTCCGTCGCAACGCCGTCGCTGTAAACTAGACCCGAGCGTGTTGGCCACCTTTTGTCACGTAGCCCGGCATAAATCTCCCTCAGCGGGAAACGGAAACGCGGGCCCTTCGATATTAATGGAGAAACGGCTACGTGGCGAGTTTTAAATTGTCAACGACGCAGTAACGAGGCCAGCCTCCTGTGCCGGCGGAGGGACAGCTCTTTTATTGTAGCCGCGATAGAACTTCGCGGAGAAGGAGCATTGAAGATGTGCCCTGTTTTCATGCATCCCGGATGCGCAGCGTAGCGAAGAGCAGTTTTAATTAGTAAAGTGAAAGATGGATTCGGAAAATGCCACTTACTGACGCCCCTTGGGGGTGGAGCGTTGCGATCCGGGGGTTGACAATGTCGTGCCTCTGGAGGATTGATAAACGCGACGACCTGGACCGGGGAATCTACGGCCGCGCGTGGAATCGTATGTTATTCGACGCGCATTACTGGAACAGATGAAATGTCAACTGAGAGCGCAAGCAAAGCGCCCGAGCGAATCGATAATCAGCGACAGCCCCCGTTCATTTTCGCCCGCTGGCTGCCAAAACTCGACAGAGCAAGCGGAGACGCGAAAGGAAATGGGGGTGGACGAAAGAGACACGGGGGTGGCGGAGGGCAGGATAGACGAATGAGTGACGGGCGAAAGAACGAGAGGGCGCGGAGAATAGGATGGAAGGCGATTTCGTCGCGAGGAGTTCGATAACGAAGATGATTGGAAGCACGATTGGTGGCAACGGTAACTGCGTTAACGTGGTAATAATAACCAATCTCGAGGCGATTTCCTCTCGGCGGGTACCAATCAGAAGACGCGCCCCCATTTCCGTGCCTGGACCCTTCGCGTGCCTTGCGCCCGAGTAATCGGATTTTTGAGCGGCTCGTTTTCAAATCTAGAAAGTCACTCGTTTCGACGATGGAACGGTGCCGCGAGCCTGCACGAGAACAAAGTTCCTCAGCCATTCTTATTCTCCGTCGATGGAACCAAGTGGTCCTCGTTGCCACTGGACTCTCAGCAATAACAATCTCCCTCATCGGATCACGGTAGATTCGCTCTCCGTGGCGTGTGTCGCCGATACGGTGCCGAATTTCAATCAAACTTGGCCAATTTTCAGGAGCCCCGGCACCAGGTGATCGGGGCACATCGTTCAACCGCGAAACGATCTCCCGACATCACCGGTGAGATAGTTTCGAAAGTCCTGCCGCTCGTAATGTCTATCGTATAACCGAGAGTATCGCGATTCCCGTTTGGATCGTTTTAACCCCCGTTCGGGAATTAGGGGCGAAACACGCGCCATTCTCATGTATCCCGTGGCATTGAATGCAGCCAGCTCGCGACTCGATGTGTTGCCTCTATCGCGGCAGCGAGTCTGCACCCGGTGTGCCGTTTGTAGCTTGCAGAACGTACACGTTGCTTAGCGTGGTCGTCGCGCAAACAGTTGTAACGACACGGAAGAATCACGTTCCGTTTCGAGCGCGGGCGCCCCTTTACATCGTGTACCGTCCCGTCCTTCTCGCTCCCTTCCCTTTTTAGCGCTCGACGTGCCTCCCCCTCACGGTTTAGCTGCATCCAATAGCCTTTTCCCGGTCGTTTCTTCCTTCCGAGCACGCGACATTCTTGGCGGCGGAAGAGGGCACCGCGACACCGGTGTCCTTTTGCTTGTCTGGCGCAAGGATCGTCGTCTCGATGGACGGTAAATCGCGAAAGGCCCCCCCCCCCCCCCCCCCCCCCCCCCCCCCCGATTGCCTCTAAGGAAAGCGTTTATAGAGCTAAGCCAACTCGTAAAGGAGGCGTGTCTTGGCTCGGAGACAAAGCCACCAGATGTCCCCGACGGCCACACCACTGGCCATCCATGTCTCTTCCGGTTATCCCTTTATTCTTGCCATTCGATCGTCCACTCTTCGTATTCGGTTCTCGCCTCATACTTGTTTGCTACCTCCTCTGATCTACTTTCAAGACTTTCGGCTGGGTGGCTCTATACACCCATGTTTCTCAAAGCTAGACACCTTCCTGTTGTGGACTTCAAAGTTTGATAAGAAAAGGTGTACCAAATGCTTTGCTGATGGTTATTACAGTTGATTGACCTTGAAAAACGATTATTCCTGCAAAGGCTGCTATGCTCTATACAGCGCTAACCTATATATATATATATATATATATATATATATATTGAATTTGAATTTGATTTGAATTATATATATATATATATAAAATTCCAGAGAAATCGTGATTATCAGTGGTATTTGATTTGAATTTTATATATATATACATATATACATATATAAATATATAAAATTATATCAAATTACTGATCCAATGACCATGAATGACCGTGCTCGCTAAGAAAACTTTTTAAAAAACTCCCTCCCCTTCACCGAAAACCTATATATAATGTAATGTATTATATGCATATAACAGGAGCGCAGTTCGTGCCTTGACCGCGGGGCGGCCACGAGCGCCGCGAGCGTACTCGCGGGTGAAAATTCGGCGGGAACAAGGTATTAAGGCCGCTGTGAACGGAATCGAGAGCTATCGTAGTACCAATCGTATATTCCAATCGCAAATCAAATACCACTGATCCAATTACAATGAAATTTGGTAGGTAGGTTCCTTTTGGCCGCTAGGTGCTCGCTAAGAAATCGTTTTAAAAATCTCCCTCCCCTTCACCGAAAAAACAATATTCTATATCTATAAAATTGAAATCAAATACCTAGAGTACCCCTCAATACCGTAGCGAAAAGCACGGGTATTTTGCTAGTTCTCTATATTGCCGCTCTAAAATGACCCCGTCACTGCCACCTCACAATTACCACTAAAATCGAGCACTTCCAACGATTCAGATTTTATCATCCTGTCAAATACCACCGATTCTCATATACGCGCCAACATCGCGGTGAAGCGTTCAAACACTTTGCCGCGTTCCGTCCAATAAAATCGCTGTCAGCTTTATTAAATCGAAAACGTAAATTACTCATAATCCCCGGCGCGATGGCAAACACTCCCAACACGCGAGAGCACACCCTCGAAATATGTATAGTCGCGACAGTAAAATCCGCGTTCTCGTAAATTGAACGTGAACGTGGTTGATCAATAACACCGGTGAATTCGTTAAGAAAGAGAGAGAGAGAGAGAGAGGGTGAGAGGGGGTGGAAAGCGTCAGGTAATTTCGTTGGCTAGTCATTCACCCGTCTCGTCGACGTTTCCGTCCCTCCGAAGTTTTTGAAAGAAAGTTCCGACGTTTCTAGCCGAAGATTCGTACGAAACGAACGAACCGGAAAGGAGATGGCGGCGGAATTGGCTAAAAGCGGAGGTGGACTGTGGGAATGTAAGGGAGAAAGGAGGGTTGTTGGATTCTCGAACGGAAAAGAGCCGTACCACGTTCCCCGTGGCCGGGGCTAACTTAGACTCTTTCCACGGCAAGTTCGGTATAAGTTCCAGATATAAGCTCTCCGCCTTATTTTGCTCCATTTCCTGACTCTTAATTACTTTGCTAATTCTTAACTAGGAACCTCGGCGTCGTTCCGGGCTCTGAAATAACAACTCGCATCCCCGCGGCACCCCCGGGCCGCCCCTCGCCTTATCTACTTACCTCTCGCTCCGAACTGTTTAAACCGAGGCGATTCTTTCTTTCTCCCTTTTTCTCGTCTTCGTTACCCGGCCCCCCTCGCGCCGTTTCCCCGCCGAGCCAACAACCAATTTCGTTCACCGTTAACATAGGATCGTTTATTTGCAAAACGGCTCCCGTCCGTGGACGAGTTATTTGCTACGAAGTTGCCCTCGCCTGGATACCTCGCCCTGGATACCACTAGCAAAGTTACTTACCGCGGCCGGGTGGTTTTGTTAATATACAGGGCCGGGCGTAATTTGTGCCGCAACTGAAAGAGGGATGGACTGTCGTGTAAGTGTAAGTCGAGAATCTGGTGTGCATGCTTTTTTATCGGTGGGTTGCAATCGAGGTACGACGAATTGCTAAAGTGTCTGTCCATTGCGCGCTGCTTCTACTTGTCCGCGTCACTTTTCACGCGATGCAGTGTTCTTGTTGTACGCGTTGGATTCATTCGCGTACTAATTCTGCTATATGCTTCGGATAGTTGGGCGCACGCCAGTACGGCCATTGAAATAAAATCACGAGCACGGGGCTCGTAACTCATCTTACTGTGATCTCCCTGTCGCACAGGTACTTTCATCCTCCGCCGTACACAAAACGTTTGTGATACACGACGCTCCGAATCGGAGCCCATATATCCAGGTCGAATCAATGATTGGCCCACTGTATCAAGCATCTCGCTGGAAGATCGTCGAGTTACTTGGAGATGCAGGGATCCATGGTAGCGCGTCATAAATTCCGTTATCGGCAGGCAGTCTCTCACCACACCCCTTTTTCTGAGGCAGAATGGGGTGGTCCGGTCGGCCGTTGTTAAACTTGCGGCCAATAAATCACGTGAACTCGTATAAATTTGTTACCCACGAAAACGTACGTGGATAGCCTCTCGCACCCTTCCATTTCTTCACCCTCGCGCCCCTTCGCCTCTCCTCGCTGCCGCTTCCTCTTCTTCCCTCCTGTCCTCTTCCTCCGTTCTCCCTCCCCCCCGAGTGCGTTTCTTACGGAAAGAGGAGATTCTTCCTCCCATTCGAGTGCTTCCTTTCTTCTCTTCTCCCTCGGCCGCTTTCAACCCTATCTGGCTCGCACGCCGGCCACCCTCTCTCGACGGCGCGTTTACGATCGTTTTCCACGTGCATTTTTATCCGTTGCGTAAATAACTACTGCGGCCATAAAACCTGATATACCGCCGATGCGGATTTATATATCGCCGCCGCGATAGATGCACCCTCTCACGGATGGTCGGCCGTCCGACTGGCCGACCGACCGCTGCCGCTTCACGGATTTATAGGTGTTTTCTATGAACGTCCGGGGAAGAGGAACAGCCGCGCCGTGTATGTACAGGCGGGGGTTTTATTTTTCCCCGCGCGTTCGATGCATCGTCTCCGCGCGAAAAGCTTCGGATAAGGAGCGTTGAGCCGTAGAGTGCAACTTTGGGCCGGCACAGTTGGCTGTATCGCGGCGAGTACGCGACGAAATGGGGGATCTATGGTTCCTGCCTTTCAACGGAGGATACGAAACTTAGCTTATGCAGATTAATCGATCGTGCGTCGAAGCACTGTACTGAAGATGAAGAAAAACACTCGATGCGGAAGTCTTATCGTACACCACTGCAATTCTAATGTCTGCGAAAAAGGTACAAGTCATGCGATGTCTGTTTAACATAACTGGACACTTTTTATTGCAGATGCTGCTACGGTACTCAGAAACAATTTTCCAGGTTTATAGGATTAGCACATTAGGAGGGTTACAGATCCTCCCCAGAGTGCCACTGTAGTTGTAGCAGTTTGCACTCAGGGCGTACTAGTCGACGCCTCTCGAAGTAGGGAGCAGCTAAATTTTCCTAAATTCTTCCCCGCCGTTTATCATCGTGCAATCGTTAAAAGAATCCGGGGCATGGCACGCGCGATACAGACGCTGTTAACAGTCCGATCGTGCGGCCGTTAGAGAGAAGGGATATCAAGAACGTAGCTAAGTGAATCGGGGACAGCCATTCGGGGTAATTAGCGAGACGCCTAAATCACCGGAGCAGCATTGGCGACTGGCAGATAGGCCATGCCGCCTGCGGGTACCACGATGTTACTGGTACTGGGGAGAGAGGCGCGGGCAGGAACGACGGTATTGGGATGGAAACGCGGCAGGAGGGAAGGAGAAGAATGATCCTCCGTTTCTGCTTTTGATTCTACCTTCGCCTCAATGTGCATTGATTGGACAATGCTCGGCATTCAGCGTCGTGCCGCTGCTCTGTTTCTACCTATTTACCATGGCTGCTTGCGTCGTTTTGTACATACAGATCCTGCTCGGTCCCTGGCGACGTTAATTTCAACCCCTCGAGATTATTTCGTTAGGCTGTTTTAACGAGGAGAATTACGCCTCTGATTGGACAGCCGCCTTCGATCTCTTCGAGATACTTCTTATAAGTGTGGCGGAGTATTGATCCACCATTAGCATCTAGACTGGGTTCAGATGATTAGATTCAGATTCCGAAGGAACGTCGACTTCCATAGAACGCGGTAGAGACGTAGGGATGAGACATTCTTCGGATCCACGGTTTAATTCAGCTTTGTCTGATTAATTCAATCCCGAGACTTACAATTAGTCACGGTTGAATGGAGCGGGGTCCTGTGGCGCCAAGGACGCGACAAAGGAAATGTTAATGTCGCCGCGGCCGACTAAGTGAGTCGTAACCCTCGGGTAACAAACTGGCCGCTGATAGTTGCGGTCGTCCTAATCAATGGATCGCACCCTCAGGAGTCGGAGTTCCGACAAATGAAGAGAGAATGAAAAAAGGGAGAGTGCGGGAGGCGAAACGACCGTGCGACCCCACGATGTGCGTGCTTCTTAATTAAATTTCTGCTGACCGAGATTGCCTTCGGAGATGCGCGAAGGAAGGACTCGAAGGACGGCAGCTGACGTCGCATCGACGATAGGGAAATCGACTGTGTTGGTTAACCACGTTACCAGTCGTTCTGTCACCTAAATGCTTGTTAAATTGAAGAAGCTTAGCAAGCCGCTTGATATTTGAATTGTAGTTTCAATCGTTTGTAACAGAAATTGGGTCCGGCTTCTTAATGATTGACTTGTACTACTAGCGATAGTGGGATACGAGCTGTGGCTTAAGGATTAATGCACGATTTCTGCAATAAGTGAACTAAATTTAGGTTAGAAAGGTATTCCTGAAGTACCGTGGCACAATTTTCTCATGAATTACAGCTTCTTTGAATATCAGTTTTCTGTGAATAACTTAATTGCTGCAGCAGGCATCACAGTCCTAATACCTCGCATTATCGAAGCTTATCTATACAATGCCACTTGTTTCCCTCATCACAGCTGCAGTGACCAATAAAGATAGCTATGCAGAGGTGATAGGAGCATGCACATGGTCGTTTCGACCAGAAAAGTGCTTCAAAGGAAAGCACAGACCGAACTGAGTGAGAGGCTGCAAGTCGATACGTGGACTCCAGCACGGAACACCGTGTAGTTTAGATATTCTCAAGCCGTTGCATATTGCAAGCCAGCCAACCAGATTACAGAAGGTGTTATAAGGTTGATACAGCTGAGCCCGTGGGTCGAGGGGGAATCGTTTGTGACGTGCTAAGATGTCAGTCTAAAGCGAAACGATAACATCATCCTTGTAGTCATCTACGTCGTTTTCAAGTTTCTGGCTGCATCTCTCGTGTTACAAGGGTCTAGCACTCACTTTTCCAGGTAAACTGGCTTGCGATACGACGCGGTAGAATAGACGCTGCTTTATGGGCATCGCGAGTCGGTAATTTGAATGAATACTGGATGCCATTTTCTTGGTGCCATTGACGTTCCCTTAATCAACTTCGTTTTAACTCGTTGAACGAAATTTCCTTAATTTTATTATATCGCTAGGCTTTTTCGTTTCGTGGTTCCATTGATGCTGGTTCTATGGTAAAGGCAGGTAATATGGAACATCTGATTTCAAATGCTTGTCAAAAGTAGCGGAATTTGTTGTTTTTAATAAAACTGACATGAGGGGACGAAGGAACTAATGCATAATCATATTTACATCGTCAAATGTAAAAAAATCCAATTGTTTTGCAATTATAGTAAAAAAACTGAAAAGAGTGAAAATCAGCCGTTCGAAAAAATGGGTCCTAATATGGAACACCTAGGAAATTTATAAAGAAAACTCAAAGATCTTTACTTTTTTTTTTTACTAAAAATGAAGATTTATTAAGTAAACTGTACAAATAAATAAATATACATCATTTTTGGAATTTATTCCTGCTTCTGCGTCTCCTCGTATGCCCACTGAAATCAGCGAATACATTGGGTCTACTTTCCGGGGCCATTAATTTTATAATTACTATCGCAAAATAAGCACTTCGCATTACCGTCGTCATCGTCATTATCAACTTCATCTATGCTACTCACATGTTCCGACAAGAAATTAAGTATTATACTAAGAAGAAAGTAACTTTATTGGTAAACTATTGTTGAATAATCAAGAACACACATATTTAATGATAAATTATTTCAAAATAATACTTTGTAACGTACCTTCACTACAATATTTAACTGTTTGATGCACTTTTCAGAAACTTTTACACCCCACGAAAAATATAAACGTTTCTCTTTCAATGATGGATGCCCGAATGATACTCAATTGTCAGTATCATCGTCCATTGTGTCTAGGGATCTAGTATACATGATTGCCTGAAGAGTTCGTTATTTCTTTATCGAAATTTTACGAAGTTCCATATTAAGTGTCGTTCTATATTACCTGCCTTTGCCCTATACAGTATTAAGTAGGTTCCTAAAGCTGGCGAAGGTAGACGATCAGGGTGTACTTTTAAACGTTGTTCGCTGCATCTCCCGCGTATCCTTCATTATCAGCGAGTATGGCTTGCTCTTGAATTACAGCTCGGCCCTCCGGAATCACCTCGTATGGTATAAAACAGTCGTAAAGTAAAGGGAAAAAACAGCGCACACAATACCCCCGTTTCATTTATCATTCAAGCGTGCCGTTTCTAGCCCGAAGTCTTATTCTCGGAAAGTATTTCCTTTAGTACACGCAATAAATTTTTGCCGTCCCATTGGTCGTTTGTATTTCTAGCAGTAACTCCGCTTGATAACTTCGCAGCGATGGCGATTTCGTTTTACGGGAGTTTAATTCCCGCCATAAACTGATTCCATTTTACATTCGCGTAAATACGAGAGCATGCTTCCGTTTTTCCTTTTTTTTCCCCTCTCCCGTTCTTTCCTCCTGCCCCACGCCAAGCGGAATACCTTTTCGGTGTATTTTATTCTATTTTCTACGTGCTCTCCCCACGGCTGCCCTTTCAAGACAAACTCCTTCGACGGTGTTTCGAGCGCGGGGCAATTTACTCGAAGAATTAACAGCCGTGGATGTCTCCCTGAAGACCGGTAAACCACCACGTCAGGAATGTTTCTCTTTCAGCGGAATAACCGATATAAAAATTGCACCGTGTCGACGGTATAAATCCTGAATTTATTCCGC
This sequence comes from Andrena haemorrhoa, assembly GCA_910592295.1. Lineage (NCBI taxonomy): Eukaryota > Metazoa > Arthropoda > Insecta > Hymenoptera > Andrenidae > Andrena > Andrena haemorrhoa. The sequence continues at coordinate 3,322,497 of OU342944.1, read as the reverse complement.
GGCACCTGCTGGTATGATTATTCCGGGCGAGGTGTTTAAAATTTTATGAATCCGGCGTTCTGTCAACGATAAAATTAAAATCGTCCGTCGCGTCTGAATGTTGAATAGACGCGACTGTATCATCGTGTCGAACACCGGACTCGCGATATTTCATTTCCCACGGTAATCCTGCGTCGGGTGTCGTATGTGACCAGAAGAATCACGATATGGGGTAGGGGAGACCGGGGCTAGTTGATACGTTATTCAGTTTTCAATTTTTTTCCATTTTTTGTTTGAATTAATTACTTAGTAACAAATATGCTAAACTATGCTTTGGTCCTTCCTTTTTAATATACAGTAAACGAAAAGTTGCGAAAATATATACAAAATGAATGAAAAAATGTTATTTGGACGAAGGCGAAATGTATCAATTTACCCCACTGGGGGGCAAGTTGATACTGTTGTGGGGCATGTTGATACATCTGTAAAATATCCGTTTAATGAATAACTAATAAGTTTGAAAAATATAATTTTAATTTAGATACCTTTCCAACAATATAGACTAAAGATGAGAAAATACGTATTCTGAAAACCGAACAGATTTTTTAACAAACATAGAAAAACATTTTTATTTTTTTTATGCCTGGAATATCCCACTTTAACATGAGGTGCCTTCTTCTTTTTGTTAATATGTTTTAATAAACTCACTTTGCCAATATTGTATATCTTCGCGCTTTGCCTTAATGATATTGAGTCTTTTTCAATTACGGCACACGCTTTTGCAAAAATATCTTGCGATATTTCGCCACGATTTGTGTTTTTTTATATAATTTCGAACCATTTTCCTAGAACTAAAAGGAAAAATTCAATTAAAAGTAGTCGGGGAAAATTTATACACTGTATATCAACATGCCCCAGAGAAGATGTATCAACTTACCTCACAGGAAGTCATTATGTACAAATATGTCCATAAAAAAGTATAGAGCATGTAAACAAAATAAGAAAACATAATTACCTTACCTTCAAAAGACTCAAAGTGATGCCAAGTTAATTCGGGTTATAAAATTCTCTATACCGTCTCAAGGCGGATTGGAAAGTGAACACAACTATTTGCTGTTTCTCTATATAAACAAAAAGAGTTAAAAAATGATTGCTAACTTCAAACTTACACATACCTACGCTGGATCCTAAGAAATAATTGAACAACAAACTTCATATATCTCGCTCAAATGGAGCTACATACATGCGGTGTCGAGATAATTCGTCTGTATCAACCTGCCCCCGTATCAACCCCCTATCATAGTTTCTACGATTACAAATAATTTCACCGTAGTTAACGGAAGAATAACACCTGTGACCCAGAATTTCGAAGGTAACAACTGTGATAGAATTTGGAAAGTTGGGCATCGAGCTGTAGCTTGGCATTATCAGTAAACTTCTCACAGTGCACAAATACCAAAGAGGATAACGGAACGACCTCTCACTTGTGGGATCTGATCGCGACGATCTTCGAGGACCAGCCGATTGCACCACTCCAAGGTGGTGGACCTTAATTGCGACAACCTCAGGATCGTGGAACGACCCCTCGAGTTACACAGGTCCAGTGGCCGCAACTTCAGACTCGCTGAAACTGAACGCGAACACCCTCAAGTCAACCAAAATCCTTAACATAGGCATTCCTACTTCCCAAACATCCTTCAAACGAAAGAATTCACGGTGGGTACCAAATACATTCAACTATTTTTCCAACACACCTTTCCTGAAGTTACATTATTTCAACTTGAAATTAGCTTCCGCGAAAGAAATTTCTTCACCATCGTTGCTTAACGACTTCTATCACAATCTACGTTTCTCGTAACGTGACTCAACACGTATGACTACTTGAACTACCCCGAAAGAGTCTCCCGCGTTAGACCGCACCCTCCTAGATTTTTCCACCGACGTCGCAGAATCGTCTCAGCCTTGGAGGATTTTCAGCCGGGGTTTACGCATTAAGCAGTCCGCTCGTCACGCGAAACGTAAACACGTGCCGCGGAGAATAATCCAACACGTCGTCCCGATTTATTCGTCGGGGCTGGAGGGAGGCGGAGGGTCAGGTGCGAGCGTTCTTCCCTCTTTTGCCCGCGATCGCCGTGGGCTGATTTACTTTGCCGCACCGCGTGACTCGAAGGGCGCGCACGGAGGCGCCGCTGGTTCTGTTAATAATTCGCGGCGGTTGTTACCCCGCGGGCTTTTCATCCCCCAACCCCTCGGGTTCGCCGTCGCGCTACCCATTTCACGGCGACGGCACCACCAGCAGCGCCGGCAGTAACGCAAACACACCGGCCGTCTAATTCGGTTAGTCGGCCCGCAAAAATTATATCCAATTACGTTCTTACGGCCCTGCGAGCCAGCCAGCCAAACGCTACCCCTTCGGGAACTTTCGGCTCTGGCTGCTGCCGTTGCTGTATTACCCGCCATCCATCTCCCCCGCGATATTTTTCTACGTGAACTCGGCGTTTCATCGACTGCCGAATAGCGATCGTTCGTGGGAGACACTTCCAAGTGTTAGTTCTATTATTACGGTGTATTGATCCTTCGATGAATTTGCGCTCGTCATTATAGTATATGTATTGCGATAAGCAATCCTAGTCGCTTGTTTCTCTCTGTGCATTTGATTAATTACTACGCGGTGCTTGCTATTTAAATACGGTCCCCACGTTTCGGACGTGGACGCATACGTATCCCAAATAATTGATACATTTAGGGAGACGGTACTTGATATCAACAGGTTTGACCCACCACGCCGAACGAGGAGGAATCTTCAATCCGATTCTACAGTTTCACGGGAAATTCTTCATTTCTTTGAATTCTTTTCCGGACCGTCGAACATTCCCTACCGAGCACCACCTTCTTTTAACAACATCGTTGAAAAGTTACACCTTTCATCCCATACAACGATATTATCCAGCAATGATCGTACGAGAAGATCACCCTGATTCAGGCACCTTTTCCCTCCAACATAGGTTTCCTACACCCCCGCATCGAACCGCGAGCAATTTAGTACCCCGTTTCTTGCCATTTGTTGTAATCGTCCCCGAGCGTTCCCGCGCCTTCAAAACGCCAACACACACTTCGAAGTAGAATTACCCCGTTCGCCGCAGCCGAGAGTTTCCCTCCTATTTTAAGTCGCACGCCAAACGAGCGCTCGTATTTCCTCGGGATCGCGAAGGTAGAAGTCCCCGTGTCTCCTCCTCGGCAACGAGCAGTAAATACACCGCCCCTCCTCGCCACCCCCCCTGCAGGCTTGTACGTAGGTGCGTGGTAGAACGGGACGAATGGATGAAGAAGAGGTTTCACTCGCACCATCCGGCGTGTTCTCGAGAGACTACGTGTCCCAGGACTCAATAAACCTCTCCACTTCCTCGCTTTTCAAAGGCAGAGGAGATTTTCCCTCCTGCAGGTGTCTCGCCGAGTGGTTGGTAAAGATTCGAATCCGCTTTCTTCCTCCTTTCCTCATCCTCCTTCTTCTTCTTCTTCTTCTCCTCCTCCTCCTTTTTCCTCCTCTTCTCTGTTTCCTCCCCATCCCCCGTTCCCTTCTTTCCGCTCCTCTGCTTCACCCTCTCGCCCACCCTCAACCCCCCCCCCCCCCCCGCGTCCCAACCTCTCACCCCCCGGGGCTGCGCGCCCGGTTTTCTGTTTCCCTGTATTCTCGACGTCGTCGCTTTTCACCGTTGGCGTCGAGTAAACATTCAAGATTCCGCTGCCGCTGCATCCATTGGAAATTGGCAGATTTAGATAGGAGGAGCGAGGTAAATCCACCAATTTTCGACGAGCCCAGAGAACTCTATTCGCCGTTTGCGCTTCGACCGGATGATCCTGCGTGACAAGGAGCGTCCATCCGTTTCGGACGCGTTTCCCTACGTTAATACCCTTGCCTTTGTTTGTGGGAACGGGGACTTATGTCCGGGGGTACGTATGGACACGCAGAGATGTTATAACCAGAATTTCAGTGGCTACCAACGAATTTCCTTTTCGCTTTTGTAAGTACCAACATGGAAACCTGTGGGCAAGTTATCGACACGTTTCAATACCATCGTTAATGGGGTTTCAAACGCACCCTCCGCAGAACAGTTTCACGCCCCTTTATTTCGATAGTTTCATCTCCCCGACAGTCTTCATTAGTTCACTCGTCCGTTGCTCCTTTAACCCTATCCTTTGGCACTCTCGAAGCAACAGATATTACTTTCCATCGCGGACCAGGAAAGGAGGCTGACGAATCTAGAGGCGATAGACCGTTCAGCCATGGTTTTCGGCTCCATTGTGCCTGGTAATGCCCACTTTAAGCGACGCATAAGTGCCTCTATACAGCGCTTAAGGAAGCTCGCGCGTACAACAGGCTGCCCTCTCGCTTTCCTGGCACACGGACCCGCACACGTGTCCGCCCACACATATCCGCGCGCGCGCGTGCATACCCGGCAGGATCAGACCCTCCCTTTGGCGCTTAATTTACCGTGAAAAGAACGTCATTACGCGGACGTCTATATTGTAACATTACGCGTCCCTTTTTTTATTATGATGATCAGCGGAACCCGTTTTACGTGTTCGGCGGGCCACGCGGAAGGCACACGGATCCCCGGTGCATTGTTATGACAGACGTTTACGCTTCCTGTGCATGGAAGTAATAAACTGCCGGTCGCGGCGAATAGAGACCTCCGACTCTGTCCTTTCACGCAGTCCTGACATTTCCACCGAGGGTGTTTGCGCGACCAGCGAGTCGGGCTTTGTGCGGGGGTGTCTTCGCCTCGGCAGCATCGGCTCCCTCCCCCGCCCCTCGCTTAGTTTCCTTTCAAAAGTTTACGGAAGTATGGAAATCTGTGCTCGCGCACGGCAGTCGTAGGTGGGCGAGATCAAAAGCAAAGAGGCGGTCGGCCTGGCTGTGTTTTCCGAACGCCGAAACACTGAGATTCCCCGTCGCTGGAAGTTGAGGAATGTTCGGGATATCGAGGAGGGAGTACGCAGGAAATTTGTTCCGTGTCGGTGGTTAATCCGGGGCGAGAGAGCAGTTTTTGGAAGTGATATTAGTATCGTAGGGATGATTAGAGACGATGCACAGTGGTCTGTCCAATAACTATGTATTTAGCGGGACAAAAGACGCAGGTCGTACATAAATCATCAGCTAGGTGGGAATGTTTATTATCTGTTTGAAGAACACCATTCACATTGTTTTACCACCCTTAAAAGTTCGAAGTCATCCTCCAAGGGTTTTTCGAAACCAAAATTCGTATTCTGGGGTTTCTTTAAATGTAGAAAGCGAATACGAACTGTGTTTTGTAAAGAAAAATTGTTTACAACCACGTTATTTAGAATGAAGTACACATTTTAGCTCCTAACATCACCATTTTTGAAGATAGAATTATTTTAATTATGTATAAAAATTATGTAGAGTTGCAAATATTTGCAGCTATAACTTGTGAATATGTACTCTATAAAGCAAATAGAACAAAATATATATATATATATAATAGCACAAACATTTTCAGGTTCCATGAGGCTCTAGAGCTTTTCCAACGAAAGCTATTGAAAAATTCCATCATTTTTATGATTATATTTGAATTTTGTTCGTTGGAAATTAAAATACTCATGGTTGAAGCTTGATTTACTACTTACTTGTACCCCTGCAATCCATTGTTCAAAAATACTAACAATTTAAATCGCGATACAATTGAACACTTCTGATATGTAGCTGATACTGATGCATTCTAACAGTCGGTTCCTAAGGGGCCGAATCGCGTACGTTTCGCCGATCGTTTCTTTTATAAAATACGCATAAAGTTGCATACCATGTCATTCCGACATCTCTGACTCAGTAGCTTGTGGTATGACCAAGATTCATTCATTTTGGATGGTCATGAGTTTGGACTTCTGTCCGGCTAGACCATCCATACAGACCACTGTGCGATGTGCAGAGAACGGGTTGCAAAATGAAAGAAATGAGTCTGGTGATAGTTGATACTAACTGGAAATGGGTGACTGCTAAACACCATGCTATGACTAAGTTTTTACATGCCTGGCTGTGCGAAGTGTCTTTGTATTTCTGCTTTTGTTGCGTCATAAAATTGGAGAATCGCTTCCACTATTCGTCACCCTGCAGTGCACGTCACGCTGGAACGAATTCTCACTTCTCGAAGCGTTTTAAGCAGCCGCACACGCGAAAATTCCGTCGTTACTGTTGCAACACTCGGCGAACGTTAGAACGTGGCAAACACATTGAAATTCCACGTAATTTCAGCCAGCGGCGCAACGCACCGCCCGCGGCGGCTCTTATTTACCAAAATTATAACGTACATACCTCTCAGCGTCCACCGCGTAAAGACACATCTATGCACGCGCACAGAGACGGGAAACACATCGTCGGCTGGCAAATTCCGCGCGAGCAACGCGTACCCTCCTGCCGTCGCGCGTGTGTAACGCAACCGCGGCCGGCTCCAGCCGGCATAAACTTATATTAAACAATAACATGCAAATAGAACGCTTTATACCTCGGACGGTATCGCGTAGGACCGGTCCGGGCTCGTGATTTCCCGTGCAGCCCTCCGCTTCCGGGACCGCGCGCGCGGGCGCGCGTCCCGAACGACGCGCAATTCAGTTTCACGGCGGGAGCGCGGCCGCGGAAACGGCGGTAGCGGGAGAAAGATCCTCGTGTTTCAGGGTCGTAATTAAAAAATGACCCGAAATATCCGACGGTGGCCGTAACTCGGGATTGTAGCTTTTATTCAACGAATCTCGGTTACGGCTCGCTCGAGGAACGGCAGAATTTAGCCTGGCGGCGTGATAGAGGTGGGCGAACAGCGGGCGGAGGAAGGAGAGAAGGATGGCCGTGGACGCGACGAAGAAAGAAATTAAACCGTTTAAGGATCTTAATTAAAAAATGACTCAAAAGCGGGCCATCCAGTTGGCTGAAGCTTATCGCGTTTGCCCAGCAAACCTTGATTACAGCTCGCTCGAGGAAAACCACTGGCTGGCTGGGTTCTTATTCATACGTTACCGGTCGTGCCGCGAGTCTGATTAACAACGTGCCGTTACTACTCGCCCTCTCGCGCCCCGCGTGAATTATTACCAGCGAGCTTGCACGCCCTGTAATTAGACTCCTTTTTCCCCATGGATTCAGCGACGAGTGTAACGAGGGCTTTACCAACTCGACGATCGTAAACAGTTTTATCCCGGAAGATAATTCGCCGCGGCGGTAAATTGGGAACGCGACCCGCGACGGCGAAATGCGACGTCTCTTTCACCGTCTGTCGCGAGGACGGTGAGCGATTCGTTCGCCTCCTCATGTTGATCGTCAATAATGTCCCGTTGCCCTTTAATGAGAGCCCGCGATGCCACTGGAATAAAGCATAACGACGTGCAAACTGAGGGACGGGGCTTTTTCAAACGCTTTTAACGAAGCTGCGGAATTATGCAGGGAACAGAAAAGAAATCGCGGCGAAGGTGAAGAGGAACGTGGAAACGCGACCGTTACTCGGTGGCTCGGAAACGTTTCGATTCAAACACAATTTTATTATGTTAATAGTATTTTGCGGCTGCAGTGGGTTCTGATAGTCTCGCGAAAGGAGCAACAATAGGGTGAATAAAATACGCGAATCTCTTCGTGGGAGCAATGAACGCGATTTTCGATATCCTCAGCTACACGCGGTAACTTAAACTGGAAATTTTCTTCCACTTACTCTTCAAATTCATTGGAAGTTCCACAACAAGTGTCTTTCCAATGCTGCGCGCGAAGTCACGAAAGCTGGTGAGCTAACGTCCCCGTTTAAAGCGCATTCGCTGCGAGCTAACGAATTTGTTTTTATGTATGGAAAGAACGAGGTGGCGCTTTGTATATTTCTGATGATATCTTGCGATCGAACGCAATGGAAATGCACACGTGTGCCTGACAGTCGTGTCACGTTATTGTCACGTGTCGCACGAATGTTTTCCCCTTAAAAGGACTCTGCGTGTACTCTTCAATACAGAGTGCATCCTGGATGCCCGAGGCAGGAAAAGTTTACTTCGATATATGTGTACATGTACGTGTGTGTGTATATATATATATATATATGAACGTGCCGCGGTTCCATTCGATCCTCTACATGATCCATTTTCGATGAAAGTCTGCGGAATATCAAGTTCCAAGCTCTCCCGTAACCCATTTCTAGCTTCTCCCCTATGTTTCTTCAGTTTGATTCAATCTATTTCTATAATTCCGTTTTATCGGTTTCTACAGCTCGCGTTCGAGGGTGTAAAACCCCTACTTCGTATGGAATAATTTCCCATTGATCGTTATTAAATATCTTGGTCCTGGATCGAGGACAGCTGGGATGGGGCAAGATTGAAATTTCAAGTTTGCCTGGAAAACACTTCTGTCCCCAAAGGATATTAACGTTATTGTGCTCAGCGCACTGTTGTGTTATCCTGTCCTCGAAGTGTGTGTACAAGGGAATTTTAATAAACTCCCCTTTTCGCGGGTATCAAAAGACGGAAGGAATCTTATTATGTTTATCGTCGCGTATCAACGGCACAGACGCAAAATATTCAGATACCCTTTACGAGGAAATGATACGTCGCAAGATAAAGGAAATAACTGAGTCATCGAGCCAAAGGAAATAACATTAGCGTTTCTTTCCTGCGTGCGGTCCGTTTTATGGGAATTTTTTCCTTGCACGTCGCTACACTGTTATCGGGTTCCCTAAACCGAGGGGTCGGGGGATATGCGCGACCGTTATCCCCGGTTTATGAATATCGTCCACTAGCGGGGGGAATGAAAATCTCATTTTTCTCAAATCGACCGCAACTTCCGCACGCCCTTATGACACACCCGAGGCTCGTAAACGCAGCCACGTTATGTTTTGCTTCCCTAGCAGATTCCTGCGACCGCGCTTCCCGTAACTTCCGTATTCTGCCTTTCATTTCTAAACACAGTACGCTATTACTATATTAGGTTTCACAATACTATGTAACTGGTAAGAGGAAATTGATGTTTCCGTAGTCAAATTCTAGAATGGACTGGATACACTTGTGCTTTTGAGGACCTCGCAGCAGGAAGGGTGCAGCTCCCTCTTTACCAACTTCCAGTAAATGAGAAAACACTATTTATAAAATGACTGCTTTGACTTAACATTAAAAAGAGAATACTAATTAAAAAGGAAATATTTTCACACAATAAGTAGTAGTTATTGAAAAATATCAATTTCTATTTTTAACGAAGAAATATTTTATAATAAAAACATTAATATTTCTATTTTCATTTATTTGCAATAAATCTCTTGTTTGTTATCGGATTTGCATCCGACATGCACCAAACGAAGTAGATTTTTTTTACGTGTACTGCACGTCGTAATTCAAAAACTGTCAAAAATGGCGCTGCACTTCTCTTGCTGTAAGGTCCTCATTTCACGTTATCATAAAAGCTGATATCTAATATCAACATCACACATCTGTTACCCACAAAAAATCTGTTCCCACGGAAACTTAATCTCTACACGTTTAAATTATAACATTACATCAGTAATCATCGATTTTCCATCACAGCAAAGTGCGCATCTCCTCGACAAACCGCCGAACTAAATAATTGCAAAGCAGTTCGTCTATTCCATACATGTGCATTCACCCGCATAAAACTTAACAGCCACTTAACAAAAACAATCTCCAACTACTATAATCGGCACAACATACATGCCACGTGATACCTGAATAGAGAGCGCTCTCAGCCCTCGTTCTGTTTCGAGACTGAATCCCAGCATTCGGGCCTGGCGCAACATGTTGCGAATGCGCGAGGAGAGGAGGCTAAGAGACCGAGGGGGCCGGTCAGATAAAATGCACGAAATTGTTGCCGGTATTCATCGTCTTTCGGGGAGAAGATAGGGGGAGGCAGGGCGTCTCAGAATGCGGGGAGGAAGCGCGCCACGGGTCCCAAGTATGCGCTAATGCAGCTCGTAGCTCTCGCGGGAGTTTGCTACAGTTCCGCCGTCCCCCATTTCCGGTGACAGAATGCGCGGTCCTTATCTGAATCTATGCGAGCATTTATGCACCGGGAGCCGGCCCCCGGCAAGCGGACGTGGAGCACTTGCGCGTTCGAGAATCTGAAAATTGCATTCCTGGCATCCGGGCTCTGGTGAACGGCGATGCCGCCCGGGCGATTTTCCACGGTCGCGTAAGTGCTCCAGCACAGTGGGACTCGCGTTAGGGCTGGCCTCCGAGAATTAGGCTGGGGGTTGGAGAACTGCCGGGGTGGGGTTCGTGCCGATGCTTCGTTTCCGAATCGTTTCTGCGACCGGAAACTGGAACGAATTTAGCCACGCCGGCGAGAGGGTCCGCCTAAACGTTTCGCAAATTAAGACGGTGGATCGATCGACGGGGATGCGATCACTATTTCGTTCACTTTTCGCGCCAGTTTGTCCGATTCTTCTGGCTTTGATTATCCTCGGGCGGCTATGATGACTATGCTACTATAGTTCGCAGATGATGGTCAAGAAATAGAGGTGTGTTAGTTGATTGCAGGGTAATAAGGGACAAGTTCAAGCATTCAGCTACTCTGCAAGAGATGACGTACGATTCTGCGTAGCAGTTCGCGCTCTTTCACTTCAGGGATTTTCAACGATCGAGGAAGAACAGCGAAACAGCGCGGCGGAAGTGTTACGGTATCGGCGGGGGTCACGTGGGGGGAGCGGTAGAATACAAAGTTGGATTGCAAAATGGCAAGCCACAGCAACGCAGGATTATTGTACGTACAAGAGATTTACCGCCTCCGGCCCTTTTGCTCAGGCAAAGGGCGGCCGAGGTCGCTATGGCAACAGACAGGCGGAAGCCAGAGCCTACCCTTCCATTTCCCCGGATGCAAGCACCCGGCGTCTCGCTCTCTTGCGTCAAGTGATTCTCTTGCATCGTCCTGCAACCTCTTCTCCTTCCCCTCCCTCTCTCTCTCTCTTTCTTTTTTGTTTCTCCCTTTAGCCCCTCTGTGTCTTCGCCTGTCGTCTTCTCTTCTCGACTCTCCTCTCCAGCCTCCAACGGCGCGTCGTCACGAATCTTCGCGTCCCTCCTTGGTCCGAGCTCCATTATCAATTCTTTTTGCCAGCGGATGGGTCGGCTGTATAGGATGAAGCGAAGAAAATTGTCGACGATCTCGGGCTAGAATACATCGGTCCATTCGCAGACTGTATCGAGCGACTCTGACCGGCGTCATCTGGAAATGCGGAGCTGAAGTAGACCTCTCGTGCTTGTTACGTTATTCGAGGAGAAGTGAAATGATGGAATCTCCGAATCAGCTGCATGCAACATTGAAATGTGCATTTGGAGTGCCCCGTTGGAAACGCGTTGATACATCCTATCAGCTTGAAAACATGTAAATGATTTCAGGAGTTGGATCAATGAATTTTTAAGGACCTGTCGCCTTAGAAGCACAGAATGATCGCTCAGCGGAAGTCTACGCGATAGACACGAAGCGCGAATGCTCATCTCGACCGCACCGACTCGTCAGCAGGTATTGGAATATCGGGTGGCGTTATTAATTAGCTCACGTCCGACCCTTGCTCGTCGCGACGCGTGCACGTCGTTAGACGACGAGGCAAGACGGAGGGGCGGAACGAAAGAGCGGCCGTCACGTCGGGGCACGTTCCTCGCAAGTGAAGCTGGAGATCAAAGTGTTGGCTGAATCGGGGAGGGTGGCTGGATTCGAAGCGGGAGCGGCATCGGAAGAGTGGCTACTTCGTGTCTGCTCGAGACTTGAAGAGGGCGTTGCAGCCAGAAGAGAGCCGGAGGGGGAAAGAAACGCACGGCGAGGATATAGAACGAACGATCCGTCCACTCGACCGTACTCCTGGGAACGTTCTCAATCCTTCGCCTCCACTCGAGCGTTCGCGCACGAGGATCAAATTGCAATCCCCCGCGACACAGGGGCAAAAGCGATATCGACACTGCCACGGCACCAGCCTCGTAATTTCCTCCGGCCGTCCACCGCGGGTCCGCGTGGCCAATTCGTTTGGGCCTAGACGCGATCGCAGCCCGGAGGATCTGTTTATCAGAGGCGCGTAAAGAATTTGCAATAATCACTGGACAAGACACACCGGCGAATATTCAGGAGCGCATCAACAGGTGGTCATTCACCAGTTTTTTCCCCCCATCCCTTCGCCGTTCACTCTTCTCGCCGGTATTCTCGGTATTCGGCTAGATTCGGGGAATCTTACAACTCCCCTGACCGCATCGCCCCGCGGTCCAGCTCGGAATTTTCACGTTGCCCCGCTCCCCGCTCCCGGTTCGCGCAGGCCGATATTTTTCATACAGGAGGGTCCTCTGTCGAGCGGCTCGATACTCGCGAACGGCGAAAAGAATTCCAACTAGTCGGCCGTTGCATGGCGGGCGGGAACGTTTGATCCCCTATTGCGTTGTGGCCCGATGAGAAAAAATATTGAAGCGAGGATGCGAGAAAGCGCCGAGTCAGAATTACGCGCGGCTATCGAGTTATTTCAGCGACGAGATAAGCGTTATCCGAGCCAACCATCCCCCGCGGCTATGAATATTAACGAATTCCGGCGTCCTGGGACGGACAAGACTTGAAAGGGATCGGCTGGACTCGTGCCTGTGTGCGTGACAATCCGGGAATGAAATTAATTTTCCACTCCTGCGACGTATCACCCTAATGCTTTATGCCCGGGATAAATTATTTGTCGCAAGTTGAATAGGAGGGCGGTGGGTAATGTGCAAAATCATTTTTTAATCTTCCCTCCACCGGCGGGGTGGATTAATTATCGCGTGTTGAAATGTGGGATCAACGATCGAGACACTTTTCATTGTTTCCGTCGTGACAGCTATGGAAATGATGGACAAAACTGGGTTAATTGAACCTGGCAATTGGAAAGTGTTTTCATACGTGGCGAGTCGAGCGATATTCCCGATAAAAGCTTCGGACAAGTAGTGGTGAAATATTCCTCTTGTCCATTCAGATAAACTAAATTTGACATAAACTTACATCGATACACTGCACAGTGTGACGCCGTATATGGGCGTTCGGGACGAAACTCATAACTTCTGAACTAATCAGTTTTCGTCCTAAGTACCCTAATACTTTTTTCAAGAGAATATAAAGATGTATCGATTGGTGTATAAAAAGAAATATACAGTTCCATTAAAAAAATTAAGGCGATCTTGATTTTTCAGTGAATAAAAAGCTTTTTATTAATATTTACTTTTGCAATTTGTTGTCAACTGAATACTGACTAACTTTTGTTCGAAACATTTTTTTATTAAATTATTTTTATCACGTGCATCGCGTTTGACTGCTATTTTAAAACTGAAGACAGCATCCAGGATGGAAAAGTCATGGTAGTGATCGATGAATTGTATGAACAATGAGAAAAGGCGAATGTTTAGACTAACATAAGTGTCTTATGCCTTCGCGGGACGCACGAGAGGAGCCCCAGCGACTACGCTAAGGGCCGGAGCGGTGAACGTCTTAATAATGATTTTGGCTATTTTTTCTGTGTCGTGCAAATTCTAGCAGTTGAAATTGACTTTAATATAAAGTTTAATGATCCCTAAATTAATATACAAAAAATCACGGAGGTATTTTTTTTAAAAGTCCCATCGAAGTTGATAAACATTCAACACAAAGAATTAGTACAAATTGTTAGTATTGTAAAAAACTGACTCGGCAGTTTTGAAGGTATGACAGTATTAAACACAATGAATTTCTAGTATCACTTTTGACAACAAATCAGTAAATTCAACAGAAGTTATCGGTAACATTGAAACCTACGTTGCTTTATTAACATTTTAAGATACAAGAATTTGTCGATGAAACACTTCGGATTCTTGACTTTGGTCCATGTACGCGTAACACTGTGCACTGTACACATCCCTTCACATCGAATGGAGACACACAGCCTATTAAATTCTCAACAAAATGCTCTCCATCTTCCATGAATAACGAAAACAAGCCAGTTTAAAACAGCTTATGCAACAAGCTGGACACAGCAGATGTGCTATTTCAATACACTAACTTTGTCGACTAAATTTTCACCCCGTCTACATATATTATACACTCGGTAGTCCGGCGGGAGTAAGTTTAAGTGTAACGTGCAGGTCACTGTAACTTTCTCGGCCAGCGTTCGCCTATGGGTTACGCCTCTAATTTCGTCCTGACATTCGATAATCGTGCTTCGTCTTGCAACTTCTCCGGGCGAGTTTTTCGTAAATCATATTCGAGAATCCCTGGCTCAAGAAGTTTGCCGGCAAATCAAATAGAGCGGACCGGGTCTCTCTCCTCGTAGCAGCTCGTTCTGCACTCTCTGTGTCGGACAGCGGACAATTATTCTGCCGCTAATTGAGTTACGTCGCGGCCTAAATGCCCGATGAATATTCATATCCCCGCCCGAGCTGTCCCGCGCCCATCACCCCTCTCGCCCGCGGCAAGAAAAAGTTGTCGCGAGTTAAAAATGTAATAAAATTAGAAAATTACGTCCGCTCATCATTCCGAGCGAATGCTGCGAATTTTCGTTTTCGTTTCTTTCCGTCCCTCTCCCACCCTCTAACTTCGTTTCTCCAGCCCCTCGTTCTTCTTCCACAGAGTACAGGGAAAAGCTACAGGAAAAAAATGTTTCCTCAAGCTTGGACGATATTCTTTTATCGATTGGAAAGGATTGAAAACGTGTAGCAGATACGAAACACTGCGGAAGAAATGTTCAAACAAATGGAGCGAGACTCGTTTACTTCGATCGTGACAAATTTCTGCGTACTTTACTTTAATAGGGAGAGATGTAAGACGTGGCAGTTGTTTGGTTCCAAGTTTTTACTTCAGCCGAAACTGTTTTTCGGGGCCATGTATTTCAAAACTTTACGGTCACTTCAGACACTCTCTTAAATTAAACATTCACCTTCTTTTCACTGCTTTCTAGATAAATCTGGAGTGCTAAGAATATATGGATTGTCTCCCATACAGACTGCTTCTTTCCCAAGTCTACGTCCTGGCAACGAGAACTGCCAGGACAACGCGTAAGAACATTATTTAAATTCCCTGCGATTTTAAGTACCGGCCAGCTTATCGCGGGCAAAACAAAGCGGAATAACGGCTGGCTTTAACTTAGTTTTAACTGATTCCCGCGAGTTTAATTACGCCGCGGAGTCGCGCCCGATTCGCAATTCCGCGGGAAACCGAGGGACGGTGCAATTATGCATGCGGGCCATAATTCTGTCGTTAGACCGCTGATGCTGATTCCAATGTACGGTTCGAGGCGTCGTTATCGCGTCGTCGTAGGAATCCGTGGCGGAGGAGGGGCGCGGATCGGGCAGATTTTCTTCTCGGTTTTTCCGGCTCGATCTGACCGTTCCTTTTTTCCCCGTCCCCCTTCGTCGTCGCGGCTCCGGCCGCCTGCAGCTGACGGACGAGGTGACTTAGAGAGATTGCGATTTGCATAATGCAATTCAACGGGATCCCGTTTCAAGGAAAAGTCAAGAAGAACAGGGCAATTACAATGAAACTCCATGGGACGCGGTGGCTTTCACGGCCTTGCTACCGACCACCTAGACGATGTCGACTTTATAAATATTCAGCCGGTCGTTAAGACGTGCTAGACAGAGAGAGGGTTAAGGCGACTTCGCAGACGGAGAGAAACTGGGGTGGAATGGGCGAGAGACGCGGAGAGGGTGTATAAAAGTCGTGCAGCTCGACGCGGAGTCGGGCGTTATTACGCGCTCCCGCGGTTTCTTGTAATTCGATTCAAAACGCCGGTCTGATAATGGCGACTGTATTGCCTCCGGCCGACTTACTTTTTCCCTTTTCTCGCGACGCTTGCTCGCTGGCTTGGCGAGGGTGGTGCATCATAATAACGCTGCGGAGAATCGTGGACTATTCCGCTCGTCCTCGTTGCTCCGATCAAACGAAACACACTTCGCTTCGTAAAATATGAGAGTCCCACTTTCAAGAATTCACTCGAGTGAAACAGCTTCCACTTATCAATTTATAAAAACACCACTGGACATCGGAATAACGAGGGAACGACAAGAACCTCGGCAAGACTCGCGAGAAGGACCGTTCTTAGCGGGGGCGTAATGAGGGAGAGCGAGAGCATCGACGAAAGACGGAAGATCGAAGGACTCTGTGCAACGGGTTTCGCCGGCAGGGTGATTGTCTTCGCCTCGGAGAGAGAAAAGCGGATTAAGGCGGTTGGTTAAAGAGCAGTTACCATATAGTTGAGCAACGGGCTGGGGTGGTGAGCGAAGGGAGGGTGTGGAAGGTGGAAAAGGAGATGGTTTCTTGAATCGAGGTGGTAGAAGGTACGCGTGGAGTTACTTCTCGCCCCCTTTGCCGCTCCCTTTGCCGCCCCCTTTGCCGCGTCCATAACTAGCTTTAGTTCCAAGGCAAGGAAGGCAGCTCTCCTCGAGTAGGTATATGGCTGCCGTCGTCGTTGCTGCTACCACCGCCACGGTTACTGCAATAGCAGAAACTGTCGAGTTAAGTAACTGCCGGTACTTACAGTAACTTCGCGCGCAATGAGACCGCCTACATAAATACACCTAATACACTCGCCTCCTTTCTCTACTACCCCCGCACCTATCCAGTCGTGTTCGCCTCGCAACGTGCAGGATATACCCTATCCCCCTTCACGTTGCGGTAAATTCCCCGGTTGCTGGGGCTCCGTCGCGGACTTCTGCCGCGATACGACGGTACACGGCTTCCGTCGCGCAGTTACATTCCACGCTTCATCCTCCAACCCCCCGTTTTTTTTCCTCCCCCTCGATTCTTCCGCTCGCGGTGGTAACGCATCGCGGAACAGCCCACCGCCCTAATGATGCTCGCTTTAATTCTTGGTTGCCTGTTCGCGTGCCCTGAATGGGGTGTTTGATGAAGCACCGCGGTGTATCGCAAGTATCAAGGCTCCGGCAAAGGTTCGTGAGCGGGTTGTTGTAATAATTTCAATTACTCTGCTCGAAAACCGTTTTGCAATCCCGTGGCGATCGTATCCCTCGAGTCCCAGAAGGAATGCCATCGCGAATTTTAAGGTATATGTGTAGCGAGCATTGGTGCTCCGAATAGGGGGTTATTTGATAAAATCGTTAGTGCTCGGTGGAAATATATAATCGTACCAGTGCAGTGATTTTATTACTCGTCCGTGACGCAGAGTCGGGTCGAGTTGCGACGGGAGTAAAAGTGAAATTCGAAGTAAAAGGAATAAAGGGGGGGCAGCTTTTTATTTTAATAATGTCCGCGTCAAACTCAACGACGAGCACTTGAAAATTAAAAAGTGTCTACGAAACCGTCCCGCCGGAAGGGGGACGGCGACTCTTTCCATTCACATTTAGTGAACTTAAAGTAAAATTCCTTTTCTTTAGCCTATAATTTTTCCTGTCGCTTCAGAGCTCGTTATCTCCGACAAAGACTCCATTCGACTAAAGGTGATAAAAAATCTCATTATCTCAGCGTAAAGATTACTCTGCAGATTTATTATGACGTTATCCTCCCATCCTGCCGCGCTACACTTATCGTTCAGAATTTTTTTCCACGGCCGACCGGGGGGGACAAGAACCATCTTCGCTACTTTAAACTGATGGAATTAAAACTCCATCGATCACGAGCCCGTACACCCATCGTGGGCCGCAACGAAACGATTCTCCAATTTCGCGGCCGAAGGAAATGTACACGTGACGTCGGGGTGCGAAAACATTTTAACTCTTCCGCGGACGACGGAAAGCGAATCCCCTCTAATCAATACAAAATACATCGCCGACAATCTCGGAGATCTCCTTTCACGGACAAGGCTCTCCCGTGAACCCTGTAATAAAAGGATTAGCCGACGGATAATCCATAAATCCTTTACAGATTATCTCTATTAAGCCCCGAAGCAACTCCCCGACCCTTGGTCGTTGCCGATTCAAGAGGTGTGCTCGTTGTGTAATTCCATCATCGGCGATCGCGCGTTTCATTACGCCCCCCCCCCCCCCCCCCGCGAGATCCTCCGTCACCGTCTCCCGCGAAACATAGGTAAACGCTCGCGTCGAGATAAACACGGTTCCGCCCGATTTCACAACGGATTCCCTTCCTCCCGATCCATCTCGCCTATCCCCGCGCACAGGCGGAGAGCCTCTTTTTCCTCGCGGTGGAGAGGGTGTGACAAACAAATGCACCGCGTCAGCCCGGCGTGACACTCTTCCGTGGCTGGGTTGCCCCGGCAAAAGGGGGAAGTAAACCAGCTGAGGGTGGTTAAGGCGAAGAGGGCGGTGGCCGGAGGAGGATGAAAAGTAGAGGATCGCAGAAGCCGTGCTCAAGTAGACAAGGGACACGTCAGCCGCCATCCTTCTACTCAGCCTTTTATAGATTATTCACGTACAATGGTCGAGTGACAAGTGGCGGGGCCACACTGCTTGGAACGATGGATCCGCTTCCCCTCTTTCGCCCCGCGAACACCAGGAAATCTCGATTTTTTGCTGCATGCGGAAGAATGTGGTCTACGGTGACACGTGGGGAGGAAAAACAGCGAAGCGATCAGTTTCGCGAAGCACTTTCGTGGGGATACCGTTTCGACGTGATTCGAAAATAGAGTCGCTACGCGCAGGCTTCTGCTGGGGCAATTTCCCAGCGAGCGGTATTATGCTCTTCGCGGGAACTTGATAATTTTACAGTGCAAGCGATGGAAATGAAGATGAGCAAGTTTTTCATGGGGTTTCGGAGGATATTATATTTTCCAATAGTTCTCAGAACCTTAATTAATTTGTTTTCCAGAGAACCGAGGCTTGCGAAACGCTGGGAATAGGTGGAATCCTTTCGAAAGTCTTCCCGACGCCTTACGTTCCCGATTTTACGGGAACGCGTCGAAATGTATTCCGCCGCATATTGTCACTTTAGTATTCAACGAGGAACAGATGGTGGCGCATATCAAATTACAGGATCGATGAATGTTTCGCGCGACATCGCGACTACAGCATCCGCGATTCCGTCCCCCGTGAATCGTCGTAAACACGAAGTCGTAAAACGCACAGTAGTTGGCTGAACGCATGTAAATGCATGACGCCGACAGCGGCGGTCAGTGTTTTTCCTAGCGTATTCGGTATCGCTAGTGTTTGGCGTTTTAATGTTGATTGGACGACAGCCGATTCAGCGGACGTTCGTTTGCCGCGATTGTTACGTCGACATGAAACGTGGCCGAGCGAGAATTTTCAAAATTCTGCGTGTACATACGTGCCGACGCAACGTAACAGTACGTGGATAACTCGATGTCAAAATCACCGGCAGAGATGGATTTATTCTCTTTTGCAATGGGTATATGGTGTTACGAAGTTCTTTGAGGATTTCGTCAGCAGGGGATAGGTGCTGTAAAAGGGACAGGTCTTAAATGGAACAAATCGAATTGCTAGAATTCTAAACGCATTGTACATGCGAGTTATTTTCCTGTTTATGACAACACTAGTGCCCAGTCATTTCACGTAAACTTCACTGCGGCCTCACTTGCAACAGAGTAGTAATCCGCGGTTGATGTTTTTCGGCAGTAAAAGTAAAATTGTTGTTGATTTTCTGTGTCGTTTTCTGAGGTCAAGATATATACAAAGGGTTAAAGTGTTATAGGGGGAGTTGGGGCACCTTGATGCAAGGGGCACAATGAAACATCAATAGTATATTGATACCTGTAAACACTTAGACGTTTAAAACATGACCGCAAGATGGCATCTTATAAGCGGCCGTTTTAATATAATCCGTGTCACTTTGCAATCGACAATGTATCAAGAGCAGCAGCGAAAGTGTTTTCGTTGCTCTTTACTAAACTAGTACGTATAGTTCAAAAGTGTATTGCAATTAAGGTTTTGCTTACTTCAGGTTATCATTTATATTAAAGGTAAGTTATTGATTCTAGTAGTGATTATTTTATTTGGTTTCCGATGATCCTTTTTAGTTATTTTGAAAAATAATATTTGCGGAAATGTATCCTTTGGGGCACTATGATACAGCCAGTGTTGACATCAGTGATGTAGTTTTAAAATTGCCAAAACCTTACTCCACCAAAGGAACATCTAGAGCCGCGGCACTTTTTAGTTTTCCGATTAATATTTCCAATTATATGACGCAATAAATGCCAAACACTTAAATATTATATTACATAATTATTATTAAACAAACTACACTTTCGAGATTGTTATTTCTAAAATAATAAAAGAAAATTGAAAAACTGTGGTGTTCTAATTAATATTCAGATACAATATCAATGTGCCTCATCCTATATTAATGTATCCCTATCTATGAATCATTGTGCCCCACCTTATGGGGCAGATTGATGCAAATCTCATTTTTTAAAGAAATATTAATAACTTTTTTCTTGTAAACCTTGTATAAAAAATCCAAACATTTCTTTAAACTAGAATAAATTGTTAACAAATTGCCATGAAAATTGTGCCACTAATATTCATTTGTCAAAAGATATTCAAGTTTAAAGAAAAAGTGCATCAATCTGCCCCAACTCCCCCTGTCATTAAAATAGCCTGTATTCAACTGAAACGAAAATACTTAATAGGTAAGCTTAAATGATTGTTTTCTTTGTTTTGAGGTTACTTTATATTGAACTCACTTATAATAGTCTTAAAAGGGACAACATAACAAGTCATAAAAGGGACAACCGTTTCATGGCTGTCTCTCTCATACACGTGTACTGCTGAACACTATATGTATTTTACTTTCCTGTAAAGTTATTAGTGTATCATCTGATACATAGATGATATTGTTTTAAATTATCAATTATTAGTTGATGGCGTCTTGTTTCAAATCTAAGAATAATTCAAAGCGACAAAATATTGATGATTTATAGTATATAGAGTTCATTTTTTCATGGATTCCATTGCTTTGTATCATTAAGATTTACAATTATAATTGTAATACTTAATAAGTTCATTTTTATTAACGTGTCCTTTACACTGTTCCATTTAAAACCACCTAGTCATAAAAGGGACATTTCCCACTTATTTGAGAATCGAAGATTTTTTTATTTTCTATTACAATTGATGAGTTTGTAATATACTTTTATTGAAGGGAAATATACACGCTTTCTGTTGATGTACTTGTTTTTTAAATACTTATTATGACATTGTCAGAAATGGACGCTAAACAAAAGTGTCCCTTTTATAGCACCTCTCCCTTACTTTGATGAATCAGACATATCGATGATAATTTAATTTAGTGGTCCTTTATATGTCAGATTTTTCGCTATTATAACTCTGCAATGGATACCGACGAGGTGATGTGTTCATTGTTCCAAACTCATGCTTCTAACTCTTGAGAAAATGTAGAATTATTCGCTGAATCTGACAGAATATATAGTTGACGTTGATAGTTGCCGGATGCAAACACTGCTGTTCGCAATCACTCTCACTTTGTTACCACCAACAGATTTATTGCTAGATAAGGGACAGGTATATGGGCGTGTATTGTTATTATAAGGAGGGATCTATGGACGCTATGAAGCTGTCATGTAGCAGCTGAATAGCAGAGATATATGCGTGTGCGGTACGAGTCTCTAAGTAAACGCTTAAATATGAAAGCCCGTTCAGCTACAGTATACACATGCGGGAATTTTGATGAAGCGTCGCTCGCTTAAACAATCCCTCTTTAGTAAGTCAATAGATTTAAGCAACAAATTTGGAGTCAGAATGTGGATTCATTCTGACGGCAAGTAACACTCGTTGGAGTAGAAATTAACGTGCTGGGTTCATCTGTTAAACTCGTCGTGAATTCATTAAATTGGAAAACAGTTATTACTTGCGCAGAATACGCGATCTAATATTTTAACAGTTCCTCGTTCACAATTCACCATGAAGAATTTGCAACACATAGAGTAAACTTTGGCATAGGGGAGACCGGGGATAGTTTGGACACGGGGTAACATTGGACACTTTTATCATTGCCCCCATAGTGTCATGATTATTGCAACTGTTTATGTAGATTGTGCCCAGTTTCCCTATTTACACAGCACATACAAAGAATATGCACAAACTAAACAAACAGTTGCAATAATCAGGGCACTATGGAGGCAATTGTAAAAGTGTCCAATGTTACCCCGTGTCCAAACTATCCCGGTCTTCCCTACTACCGCAATCGAGTGCAAATATTAATCTCGTCTGAAGCAGCTCTTGCAAATCAAGTCCCATCATCCGAGCTGTTACACGTGATATCCCTTGAAAGCTGCCAATTTTACGTATCCGCCATCTAGTATCCCTTTGTCTCTTAAAATCCCCAAACAAAGCACAAAAATGGTCAAAGTTCACGCGATCCTAGTTCCACGAATGGTTCCCGCTCGTATTCCAGTCGTTCCAGGTCGGGTATCCTGTGTATCGCGTGTTCCGAGCAGCCAATGGAGCCGTGTCGTGCAGGTCGATCGCGCTTCGTGCGCATAAGGACATCAGAAGCGAGTCGCGAGCGGAAAACGAGCCGAGGACAAGGCGGAGGCAACAGTGAACACAGGCCGGGCCCATCAAAAATTCAATTCATACGTGTATGCCCTGTGCTTGGAGCTTCGCGGCGAACGGCAGACGCGGTGAACAGCGTGAATCGTTTCGTGGAATTCTCGATGCGACGTGAACCAATGACAAATATATATGGACGCTGTTCTACGTAGGAGCTGGGAAACGGGAGGAGGGAACCGGAAAAGGTGCGCGTAAGGGCAGAGCCGAAGGGGGTTGAGGTACATCGTAGGAATTGGCGCCTGGCTCCTGAAGCATGTGTGCCCCATAAATAACATGTAAATATTTTCAATAACTGCCGAGGCAGCCCCAGCATGAAAAATGCAAACCGCTTTGCGTCCGGTATCGTGCCGTGTGCGCCCAGACCAGGCTCCTCCAACCCCCGGCGAGCCACTCGAGATCGGCCGCGCGCCCTCTTCAACCCCCTTGCCAGCCCGCCGTCCTCCTCGGCAAACTATCTTTTAATATATCTGTATGTACACGGTGTCCCGCGCGAAATTTATGGTACCGGACGCCGGCCGATATTTGTTTCACTCGAGCGTTCCAGCGCCGCCCTCCGCTTCTACGCCGCTCGCCTTGCCCTCTCCAAGGGTTATATGTTCCACGTGTTTGCCACGGCGACGACGGCAGCCCTCCGTTCGTAAAAAGAGCTACTACACGGGACGAAATAATTTCGCGAATCGTGACTGTAACGCGACGTTCCGTACGACGGGACATTTTCAACCCTTTACCCGGCGACGCATCCGTGCCGCGATGGGGTAGCTTGCTGTTATTTTTACCTTGTGCCTGGGAGTATTAAATGTGGGACATTGGGATGGAATGTAGTGTTAGATTATGCGGAAGCTACCATTAAAATTTAGAAGGTAAAAGAGAAAAGGAAAATGCGGAAATTTCGCTTCTTCATCCGATCGGCAATTGTAACTGGAGGTGTGGATTTGCGCGTGCAGTGTTCGTATTTTAAAAGTGTTCTTTCAAATTATATCCGAACACTTCACAACCACAATGTCGAGGAAGGTACAGACTCTATTTTACATTAATATCAATATTTCTTGGAAGATACACATTCATTCGTCACTTAATTCCATAAAGTAACCACTGTACTACTCCAAGTAGTTAAATCTGAAGTGCGAGATCATTGTTTATTGCAGTCTTATTTATGTACGATTCCTATGTGTTACAGGGGCTTTGGATTCATCACGTTTACAGACCCCGCTAGTGTGGACAAGGTGCTGGCACAGGGTAACCACGAGTTGGACGGCAAAAAAGTGAGTGCTTAATATTCCAATAAATTATGCCTCTACAAGGGCTGCGTTATCATTCACATTACCGACTATCTATTTAAAATCGTACATTTCTCTAAATCGCATTCCATGTATGTAAGACGTATACTTTACGTGGAGGAATATTTGTGCCGATGATTATGGTATGAGTAAGTGCCGGTGATTAAGTGGTATAAGTAAAAAGAATTCATTAATAACAATAATATTATTAATTAAATTATCACTGATTTTGTAATATTAGGTGATGTAATACAAACTAAGTGATGAATTGAATTGTTTTAAATTGTTGACTTACACGACTTTCATAATTACCAGGTATATTTACTTACTGGAAAGATATAACAAATTATTATTTTAAAAAGTCGGGACTGTTTGCACGTATCGGGCAAAAAATACTGAGGAACTTTTTACTAGAAAAATTATATAAAAACCTCCACGGTTTTTTTTATTACGAACCATTTGGATGCTCCACTTTTCCCGGTACTTTTAAAATTCCTCGCGAAATAAAACTGGAACGTACGGGATGTAATGTTCCCTTAATCAATCGTTCTTGTGGCAACGATACCTTTAATATCCAATATCAGCCTGATGTTAAGTAGGTACTATTCACTCAAGTGAAATGATAGACATCTCCTAAGTTGATTAACACGTTCGCTACCACGTTTCACATATTTATAACATTCCAATTTCCCGTAACAGGCGGCAGTTCTACATTTTTCGTCGATGAAACCAGTGCTTTTCTATTCCACTTTCATAAAACGAACGAGGTGCACTTTTTTTCAAGTATCGGAGTTAGATATTCTATGCATTAAGGGTACTTAGGCAGTCATTCCTGTCTAAAATGAGACTAAATGAGAATACATTTTTATTTTAATTTATGTGCCAATGGTAAGAATATGAACCACAAATGGTATACAAAAATTGCATAGGTATTTTAAAAATGCATTTTTGCCAAAAAAATCGCGGTTCATTTGATTGAAAACAGTAGTTAAAATTAATAATTTGGTTAAACATTGTGGTTCATATTCTGAGGAAACTTATAAAATAAAAGTGTGCAAAATTTGAAGTGGATTGGTCAAATAGTTTTTTAGTTATCCCCGGCGCCAATTTTGAAAACGTGGTTTCGAGAAAAATGCGTTTAAAATGCGTTTTAGTTAGAATTGAATTTCGGCCTATAACTTAGAGAATATATTTTTTAAATGTTTTGGAAGCGATTTATCAAAAAAATGTTTGTTCCTATTTTTCCTTCGATTTATACAGTCTTCTCCTCTAAAGAGATCTTCTGTGGTTTGGAAATTTTTTGCAATATAAAGAGCACAAAATTATGGGTTCCATACTGCGTTTCACTAATATTTTGTCATTCCGAGGGTTGGTAGCTTTCCGCATAACTATGCTCAATTGAAAGTACAACAGCGCACACTATCCGATCAGTTGGCTACGCTGTGAATTCCTTCACCCTCAAACGGTCCCCCAAAAAATTCGAGGCTCATGCGGGAACTTCGTTGCCTAATATTCCGCGACGTTATCGCGTCAAGTAATCAAGGTTACCGAGCGAAGCGAGGCTCGTAATTCCTTCGAAGCCAGGGCCGTCGAAACGTTTCCGCCCGTGGCCCGCGTATCTTCATCGTCCACGCGAAACGGGGAATCGCACCTGCCTGTACTACTTTCAAGCGGGCGCAGAGAAACGCGAGAGAGGCCGGGCGCGGTAGATACTTATCGAAAAAGCAGGGTGGAGGTTGTTAGGCCATGGAAAACCGGGCAGCGTGTCTTGTTGACGGCGGCGTTCTATTACGCACTAATTAGGGGATCGTTAGTTCGTCGGTGCCTAACGACCACTTAAGGTCGCCGATATCCGTTCGGGTATACCCGTGAGACGCGTGGTACACAGTGACAGGCGGGAAAAAAAAGAGGTAACGAGCGACAGCGGGGTAGGCGGAAAAGGGAGGGAACGGTTGTTGCTCGTACATCAAACAAAGAGAAACGACGGCGTATCGATCGTAGACACACGAAGACAGCGGCATGAGAAAAATCGGTTCGCACGGCCGATGGCGGACGCAATCAAATGCGTGCCGCGAGGGCAATTAACTGCCGCGGAGTTGTTGATCGAGATAATTGATATAGTACGGTTTCAGTTGATTGATCGCGATGGTAGATAAATATTGGTCACTTCTGGATTCTTTGCGGGCTGGTATTTGTCTCGATTTGCCGAGGAAAGGAACGGATGGGTTGCTGGAGACGCGTTAGGGTACGTTTATGTTGGAGCTGCGATAAACGATCAGAGCGACGATAAGAGCGAAGCATCGAAATTACATTCTATAGTATTCGTTGCTCTACTCGCTGCTCCAATATAAACAGTTCCATTATAAAACTATAGAATGTATTTCGACGCTTCGCTCTTATCGTCGCCCTGATCGTTTATCGCAGCTCCAACATAAACGTACCCTTAGAGAGCAGGGGGTGGAAAGGCGACGGGGTTTGCGAGTAGGAAATTATAATTGCCCGTCTATGCGGTATGTGAAGTGGCTCACGTGAAATTTGTTTGATTCATATTAACCGTATATTCCTGTCATGAGCTGATGCGTCGCCTGTTTCTGTAGGGCGTAGGTAAATCTCCGACGGCGCAAAAGTCAATTTCTCTGCGGTGTCTTACAACCGCAAGAATTCACTGGAGAGGGTGTGATTTGAGGTGGAACTTGAATAAATTGAGGCACCGCACATTAACGTTAACAGTGTAAACTATATTTAAAATTGAACTTTGACAAAGACAGCTGGCAATTAACAAATAACAGAATGTGAGTCTTCACTGAGTCTCCTATGTCGATACAGGTTATTTTGGGACTGAGTGCGTAATGAGTTACATGAGTCCCTCCAAGTTACTCGTGCGAGGTATCAATTTGAACCTTGGGACTCTCTCGCTGGTTACAAGGCAAATTTGAAAATTCCGTTTAGGGGTGGAGTTTTAGTAACGCAGTCGTGTGGTCGTTGTCTATTGGCGAAAATGAACTATAGGAAAGGGAAATGCTGGTGAAAGTGTTGGTGAATCTGTGAGGTGATGTTGCGAGGCCGTCTCTTTACTGTCACGGCGATCCTGGGACCCTTGGCCTGACTTGGGCTGATCGCCTGCGTTTCCGATACTCAATTTATGTGTTTAGAATGGTGCCAGGTCTACGAGGCGCGGACTGACAGACCAAGTGTCTGCCAGATGAGGTTCCAAAAAATACAAGGCGCCCTTGTCCGTCCTTGGTGGCCCGGCAACGAGCTAACGCTCAACAGTTCCTGTAACACCTGTCTAATTAAAAATCATCGCTTCTGAACAGACACTAAAACCCCCCAGTTACCGTTCACTTTTCCGCCGTCGTTGCGTATCATTCCGCTGCAATTATGAGCACGGTGACGCAGGGGTTGCTCTTCTGGCGAATACGTCGAACGGGCGAACCGAAACGGCAGCAAACGGATTAAACGAATTCCGCGAATTCGGAGGTTCCGCGTTAACGATTCGCAGCTGCGGATGGGTGGGGACGAGCGTGGACGGCGACAGCGTTTTCGGCGTCGAAACTTTTCGGGGGGGGCTCGTTTTACGCGCGCTTAGACAATTACCAGCGACGAATCCGGACGGACACGCGTCGCTGCGTCGCCGCCATCGACTGGAACGATGCTTTTGGCAGAGATTAATCGTCGAAACAGCGACGTGTCACGAGTTTGGCAAATACGTTTCTGCCCGACCGTTCTGAGGAGACAATACGCTGGGAATAATATCGTAAGGCTGGCGGGGACAGTCGCCGCGGCGGGCGAAGGGGAGCTGTGCGACGGAGGACAGAGAGAAATAGTTGCGGACATTAGCTGTCCACAGAGCCATAAGTACGACGACTGCGCGGTCGCTTCCCGTAAGTACTCCGAATGCGTATTAACCGTAGGACCGCGCGCTCTCGCTACGGGTATATCCAGACTCACATAAATTTCGCGTAATTCGCTCGACTAATGCAAATTGCGAGCGCGCGGTGCCGGAGCCTAACACCTCCTCGATAGTACACGAGAACGAGATAGCACCGTGCACGAGGACGACCCTGCCGCATCCTATTAAGGTTTCTGTCGTCTCCTCCCGCCTTCTCTGCCCTCGTCTGCCTTCTCGTTGCATCCCCCTTCCTTTCACTCGTACTATCCACGCTGGGGGTGAGAATCAAGAGCCCTTGGACAAGAATGAGTCGGCTTTTGAGAAATCTGTCGGCTCCGAAATGTATCGTTCTTCAAAACAGCTTCCTTGGAAAGTCAGTGAGTCTTGAATTGAATGCAGCTTTTCTGGCTTTCGATTCTCCTCTGCACCGGGAGGTATCCCTCTCGCGCTCGTACTTCAAAATTATTCCTACCCTGCATAATAGGTTCTTGAATCTCCATCATCAGATTAGAGTCCGCTTAGCCCGTTGATCAGGTACGTGGAGAGAAAGAAATGTGTAAATGGCAAAGTAGGCTTCGGGGTTAGTTGCCCCAGAGATATCTAGCATGCATATATTTCATGCACGTCCTATTTCGAAAGGATCCAAGCGAATGCAGTAGGGCGGAGATATTAATCACCAGGCCGTGACGCACGCTCAGCTGATTAGGCAAATAATATAACTCATCCTTTCGTATCTCTGATTCTCTGTCTTTTTCCATTCCACCGTGTTCCCATTCGTCCTCTTCGTTCCTCTCCTCCCCTTTGTCATTCTTCACGGCGCAAGACGAAGCAGAGAGCGAAGGGCGTGCAAGAAACGCAAGCAGGCAAGAGCGCGCACGACACTCGTCCACTGACAAGCTTCGTCACATTAATTAGCGGATCGTTCGTCTCCGCTTGCGTTAATGAACGCTCTCGGGTAATTCTGGAGAGGTCCTTGGCCCGTGTTGCTCGCGCGCGAGAGAAAATAAACGGAACAAAGGGGGGGAGAAGTAGTTTCGGGCACGGACCAGAAGTCACGACCACGACGGTGGATCATCCGTTTGTGCCCCGACAGTGCATCGATCAAGGGAAAGCTGGATGCGTTGCATGAAAATCGTCGCAGATTCTCAGGGGGCGAAGATCTCGATTACGTAGGTATGTACCGTTGAGTACATCAGTCGTGGTTACCTACACATTACTTTGCTTACTGCCATCCGCTTTATGTTTCACTCGAGGACGCAACTCCGTTCGTTCCTTATTATGTGAATTTCGTGGTCCCGAACTCCCTGAGTTACGAAACTAATGAGGTGTATAGATATTTGACGCTGATGGAGAATAATGCGTAATCAGATTCAGATATTCTTCCTTTGCACTGAAATTATTAGAATATACCTAATGATGTAAGACGGCGGTGAATTGAATCGTTTAGTATTGATAGTGCCTAATTGTAAGTCCTTTCCATTAACTATGCATTGCTTTATTTCGAGAAAATCATATCAAGTTCTAGCAAGTTTCAACTCTCTTTTCAACTTCACAATTAGCTGTATTTCAAATTGTCACGAAACCAAACCACCTTAATGAGCAATTAAATCACGAACGATTATCCGCGGAATTGTCACAGACGGGTAGAAGGCGACAGCAGCGTGTGGGTGTATTTTCGCGATTCGGTTTTGCCGTACGTGTCATCGCCAGACGACAAGAACGTTAACATTATCGAAAATCACGCGGCAACGCACGCAAGAGCGATTTTACGAATCGATAGTCCACGCCGTTACTCTCTGTTTGTCGGGGACAATGATTTCGCAAGCTGCCGCGTAAGCACCCGCAGCGTTTGGTGCCTACGGTTGATCAGAATGGCCCGTCAAATTGCGCTTAATCGGCCTGCAGTTCTAATTAAAAAATACGTGGATCGCACGCACCGCGGCCTCTGCAGCCTCATTTGCCCACTGTATCAGCGATAGTTAAATAAATCGACGGTATTTACGCGCGGCGCAACGGGGGCTGGTCAAACGTGATAACGATCGGCGATATAAAATTCCCGCCCATTGTTTGTGAGCATTCCTCATTATCGTTTCACGCGAGCAGGCGATCGTCGAGTTTACCCGTAGTTCCCGCGATTTCCAGCCGCGCTCCTCAGACTCGCCTCGTGGCTCGAATATTCCGTGACGTACGCAACGAGCACGAATGGCGTGCAATTAGCTTCGTAACTCCGTAATGAGGTTCGAAGGCAAGGTGCAGCTGGGATATGCGTGGCTGTGTGCAAGCGTGGCGACACTCCCGAGAGTTGTCACGAATGAACTTGTCCTCCCGTCGTGTCGCGTACAATGTCACGTGTCATGTTCTTTTCGTGTCGCGATACCCCGACGCGGAACGCGATTATTAACTGCGTTACATTGTACGTGCCGCGGGAAAAGTGTCGCCGAGTGAAATCGGCGATAAGCAGAATCGGGGCTGGATATTTCGCGTACCAATCGTGATTCGCGTTTAATTGGACGGAATTCTTGGTACAGCATAGAATATAAATGTCTCCCGCCTGTGATGCTTGGACATGATTGTCGTTTGAAAGATTCTAAGGGAATAGTATACCTTGCCAACGGTGTGAACATAAAGCTTGCGTTCAAAATTTGTTTAAACCAAAATTTTATTCGAATTTCACACGTTTCGAGGTCAAGGAGGACTGAAGGGCGCCGTTCAGAACGGAGGATTCGGATTTTTCGCGAGAAATTGATAGAAATAATACCGCGTGAGCTCATAGACAGGGTAGTGGCGAGCGTGAAAAGGACAGAGGGTGGGTAAAGGGGGGAAGGCGCGAGAAATTGTCAGAGCTCTTTAGAAATTTCTGCGTGGCCCGCATTCCTGGATATTCTGAATCGACCCCAGTATTTTCAGAGGCGCTCGCGCCGACATACTGTTCCACGGAACCTCGTGCCCTTCTCCCACTTCCTCCCCTGCTGCTTCGCGAATAAATGGGGTAGCTAGTAGTGGGAAGAAGCGTGAGGATTCAACCCCTTTGACTTAGTTTTCACGGGTAACGGGTGCTGCGGAAAACAGCATCGTGGAAAATCGAGGAAAATCTGGGATCGACGAGTGATATAGATTTGTGTCTAAACTCGAGAATATTATCGGTCGATGAATCTTATCCGTGTTTGTCCCCCAAACTTTTGTCTGTGAAAGGAACTTCATCAACTGTTCGGACCGATAATATTATAATAAGAGTCGTAGTACCCATAATCGCAATAATTGTCTGAAAATGGATATTTTCATTGAACTTCGCAGCCTCGTAATTCATTGTATTCAGATCTGACCAGGGCCGTTCCTGGCGGGGGTGCAGAAGGTGGCCCCTCACCTGGGCGGCCAAACCTAGGGGCGGCCGCAGGTCGTTTATTATATGTAAAATTTGGATTAATAAGAATAACAATCGAAACCCTTTTGCATGATAACTGTTTAAAATTATGTATGTATAGGTATAGAAGTAAACCCTGCATATTAAATTCTTAATTAAAGAATATTGAATTACTAAGGGCGGCAATATTGTTTTTGCACCTGAGCGGCCAAAACCCAGGCACGGCCCTGGATCTGACTTACGGGTCTTCTAACTCATCCCCCACAAAAATATGTAACAGACTAAGTAGTGATTCCCTCGCATACGTTCTTGGACAAGCGAAGCATGAAGAATAGTATAAAATGATACTCTGCAGAATTTTAGGATCCCTTTTCATGCAGCGCACTGCACGCGCGATGGGCGATTTGAAAATCGATGGAGTGTTTCTTAATATAATATCGTTTCTCGAAAAACGGTCGAGACGGAAGCCACGGGAATGGTCCCGTTCCGGTCAAAATTGCGTCGAAATTGATTTTCCAATTTCTGGAAGGGGTCCAGATGTGATCCGCGATTTTACTGCCGATGGAAGTTCGAGGACGGTGACTATCTCGCTCGATAAACGAGAACGGCCGCTCTACGTCTTCGGCGTGGCCCTCCTTGTTACTGATACTTCTTAAACGCTTCGCGTACACTTTGAACACCCGTTCCTGGTAGGTCGGAAAACGGTGAAAAATAAGCAGCGTCGCTCATCCGCGGAATAATTTATTTGGAGAGCCCGAAGCCACTAAGCCCCGCGGAAATTGTCTGCAGTCCTTTACAGAACTTCAGCCACCCCTGATTCTCCTTCTCTCCCTTGAACCATCCCTCGCCCTCCCTGGCCCTCGCTCCTCTCTGCTCTCCTCTCTGCTCTCTGGCGTACACTTCTGCGCGTTTCTTTCTTCTTTCCTCTCTCCTCCGTCGAGTGAGTCAACAATACGAGAAGCGTCCATTGTCGAATGCTTTTAAATTTGAAATACAAACCGTCTGCCTTACCACCCTCTCCTCGTGCCTCAATCCCACCCTCCGCCACCTATCAACGCCAACGTGCATGCGCACCTTCCGTCCGAAAGGCTTTCTCACTTGCATTTTTTCTTCCTCGCGATTTTCAACTTTCTGCTTCTGCCTGATTCGTACCTTCGCTCGCGCACCCGCTCCCGCCCCTTTCAGTAGCAGATTCTCAGTACAGCTAGTAGGTCTCGACTCTTCTTCTCCGCCGACTCTCCTCGGTGTCCCGTGTATTCAGCTTTCGCGAAATCGGGATGAAAAGTCGGGAAAGTACCGAGCGGTCGAGCACGTGTTTGTTTTGTCCGCTTGATACAAGAGTCCGTGAATTAGATATAGGTGAACCATGCGTTAGCTATGCGATCCCGTTAATCTCGAACAGAGGGTCCCGAAGATATATATTCGCCGGCCTTTCTAGGAACTTCCGCTTATCACGGGTCGCGAATTAAACTGCGAAGCAGAGCCGCGGCATCTGTTGCTAGCGGTTTAATTCGTTCCCCCGTTCACGGCGCGCATTGTACGAGCTGTAATCACAGCAGAAACAAGTCGAAACTAGGACGGCCGGTATCGCGCGGCTGCTGGAACGAAATCGCGGAAAAATTGGCACGCATACGCGCATTCGGTGGGAAGCGGAATCGCCGGCCGCGCGTGATTTACTCTAATTGTTAAGCGGTCACTTTGTTGGAGAAGTCTCGTTTACAAACCAAGTTGAGAAACGTCGCGATTTTTCTCCCTCGCCCCTTTCCGCCGTGCGCGTGGCATTTTTATGACCGAAACTCGCGGAGATACAGCCAGCGAATATATATTACGCCCCGCAACATTTTCTTTTCCGCGCGCGCAACCCTGAAGATGCATACCAAGGACGTCCGACTAAATCAAGCACCGTCGCGTTTTACGACCGTTTATAAGCTCGCCGGTTATCATTCCAGGCGACGGTGTCCCCCGAATTCCACGGATGATTTATCCTCCTATTTACTGATATCGAACGGCACCGGACATTTCTCAGCTAGATACAGCCGAGGCACTCCGCTCCGCGCCCGCGTGTCCCTCGAAGTCATTCGCGACGGGTTATAATTCTAGTCCACTGCCACTTCATTTCACGTGCCGAGTACTCGAGCAAAGTATTTTCTTATTGAAAGTGGGACGTGCATAAGTACTCGTGTATAATCGCTGGCAGAAGATTTTCATTAGTTCGTAAGAGGATTTGGGAACTCCGAAGTGAAATTTTTCATTCGCGCCAGAATGAGGAGCGGTAAATTCAGTTCGCTGCGATCATTGATAGTCAGGGGAACGAGTTGGAGCTGGTGTTAGGAAGATTTTCGAAGGTATCTGGTAACTGACATAAAATAAAACCGGCGAGCCATCCCTCGTCCGCCTTATACCATTCTCTCCGATTTCCGACATCGGGGAAACACGATCCCTTTAATAGCGCGTAACATCAACAGGAACTTTTCCTGTCCAATTCCTTTCCTCGTCAAGCAGTAAACTGTCACTGTCAGCCGACCAGTCGAAATGGCAGACTCGCCCAAGAAAGTTGCCTTTAGTTATAAATCACATCGGCGGACGGGGACTTAAATATTTTACGACGAAACTTTTGCTTTCCGCCGTGAAACTATCTGTCGGCCAACGCGCCTCGCTCGGGGGGGTTGGAGGGCCGTATTACCCCGCCGCTGTCTCGAATGGAACGATCTCTTTCAAAATTTAAGAAACGCCCGCGTTTAAACGGTTCGACTAATTAAACTTCGGATGAAATTGTTTAATCCCGAGTGGCTGCATTTTCTCGGGGATCAAAGTCTCGTCGAGCGAGAAAGAACTATATTTGCGCGCGGGATTACGACGGTGGGGAGGAGAAAAGCGATGAAAGAAGGATCAGCGGTTGGTATTGCATATTTCAAATGCGATTGGAGCTAATACAATCGTAGAGACGATGGAATTCTCTCATTAATCTTAGAAATTCTCTATATATGACGGCTATTATGCTGCGGTGTTTGTAGTAATTTTGCTTTCCCAGCGAGTTTCGGAATTAGTAATTCTCTGCCATGGTTCTTTGAAATTTCAGCTGGAAGTGGTGCTGGAATAATACGCGGGTGATCCGAACGGCCGGAAGTTTGACGATATTTTCGTGACACAGGCCGGCGGACCGCGCGCGGATAGAGTTTGCACGTTGCACATGGTATATGGCGACGTATCATGAGTGTAAAATACCGCGTACACGTTGTAGGCAGCAGGTACCCGCGCTACCGGTGCATGAAATATAAATAATTAGTATGATATATAAGCCGCCTGCGGCCGGGTGTGCCGGGCGCGATATATCGACGTGACCCACGGCTTTATTTCGAGAGCGGCCACATTTTATCCGCTAAATTAGCTTTTCCACCTGCGATTTATGTCACCCACTTCGGAGGAAATTACTGCCAAAATAGATAAAAGACGACTGGAGGAGAGACTTGGAAAGGGTATTAAAGAACTTTTACCAACAAACTTCGCCTTCTATTAAACACACAGCATCGAGCTTCCCAATGACAGAGTAAATCATTCGCCGTATCGACAGGAATTATTAAGCTTTTCATCCATATTCAATTTCTTCGGGATAACGGAAGCAAGGTTCGAATCAAACGATTATCGAAACCCAGCGGGGGTCGCGATAAAACGACCAAGTAGTTTATGGACACTTTCCTATCCAACGAAACAAGCTGTATATCGGTTTATCGCGTGGTCCCAGCCTCCCGGCAGCGCGCGCGGTGAACGATTTATGTGGTCATCGTAAAAATAACCCTCCGCGCAATCGTGTCGGTAGCGAAATGGGAGGGAACAATTAAATCACTTTGTTCCTTTCGCCGGCACATATTCGGCCAGGAAATAACCGTGAAAAGTGCACGGAGGCTCGGTTCGGTCAGTTTTCACAATAGAAGTGGGGAAAAGAGGATAACGAGGAGGAGACGACGACAGATAACGCCGAGCACTGACTGGCGTACTGGCTCCGAACCCCCGCCAACCCCCGACCCTCCTTTCGCTAACTCTCGGTCCCTTCAACTCGCCTCATAGAGCCACATTCTCGAGCGATCCATTTCCAGATTAAACACGCGTAAAACTCCACTCTGATGCGGTACATACAAGAACCTCCGTTTCGCTCTGTCCCTCGGCCCGCTCCTATTTCCGTTTCTCTCCCTCTCGTTCGCCACCCTCGCCCCGCCTCTCTTCCATCCACACTCCCGGGGATACCGTGGGGTCTTATCTGTCCCTTTTTGCGCATGAGTGCCAGGGGTGGGAGACACGAGCCTCGGAAAAACGGGTATGCACGTTTTCGTCTACCGAGCTCGGTCAAAAAGTCGTTGAGGTGAATCGAAGAAAGGACGTTTGTCGAGTCGCCATTGGACTCCTAATGGAAGGCTGCTTCCTGAAGGTCCGCGGCCATGACTCTGTCTCGTAATAAGTAAGCTGTCATCGTCGAGCGACGACAAGGGAGTTCTTTGTTTCAGGGGGTTGATACACTAAATCCCGTTCCTCGAAATCGAAATACGCACACTTTTCGGTATAGGTGTTAACGGCTAACGTTTCGTCTTCTCGTACGAATCTCCCTGGCGAGTCGGGGGAATTTAACAAAGTTGAATCGAGGTGCAAAAGCGGTGGTCCGGAGACGAAAGTGGGGAACGTATATAGAGAAAGAGAGGACCTCGGAGAAATTACCGCAAGCGTTTCGTCCCTCTCTTTTTCTCGGCCTTCGTCTTTTTCACGTGTGGACTCGGCTGGCACGTCAATGCTTTCAGGCGATAAAGTGCTTTTCTTTACGAAACCACCATCCGTCGCACAAGCGCGGCCAATCAGGCGACAATGGCTCGTAAATTCGAGCCAATCAGGAGGGAAGCCGAGACGTGACCGCGGCAACGGCGCGATATTGCTTATGAATTATTTAAGCGGCCAGAATAACAATGTCCTTTCTCTCTCCTCCCTGCCCCCCCGTTTCTATCTCTCCATCCCCCTGTTTCCTCTATTCTACGTGTAGGCAATTCACGCAATACGCCAAATTGTCCGCGTCTCCTTTCCTGGCCGGCGTTCAGGTCCGCGTCCGGTTCCCTCGGCGATTAGCAGGGCAAGCTTTAATTTATGACAATCCCGTCGGATCTCGGCGGCGCGCGCTGCGTCTTATCGGCTTAAAGTGTTTCCAATAACACCGGGGACAAGAAAACGAACTATGCAATTACCTGGCAAGCTTCGACTTCGATAATCGACAACACCCTTTCGAGTTCCCAGCCCCGTGTGCCGGACCACCGTCGGCTGACTCCAAAGTCCCAAACTACTTACTCCGTGGGAACGTGTACACACTGTGTTTCGATTCCTGCTCCGATCATTGCGCGCGCTCCGCCCGTAATGGAACGTTGTTTAAGAGCGTGTGCAACGTTACGAAATTGATTCCCGTGCAACGTGAGCAGCGCGCGACTCGTTTCCCTTACCGATTTCATCTCTGACCTCGCGTTAACGACACCGTTAAGAGCAAGGAGGATGTCACATGGGTGTATTAATTTCAGAATTCTTGACCAACAATTGAAATGCAAACCAGTTGGAATCGCTGAATGGGCTCACTTGTGTGTTTCACTGGAATGTTGACTCGACTGTCACGTCCGGAATTCGAGATTTTAGGGTTTTTGATTGATTCCGGCGTAATCGTAATCGTAATCCCTAACGCCGGTTACGCTTTTTGGAATAACTATGCGGGGCGGGTGGATTGGCGTTGGAGGATCGAGGAGGAAAAGAAGAGGTGCGGTTTCATCAAGTAGGGCTACAGCTGACGGCCCCTGCCCTAGACACACACGGGGACACAGAGGATATAATTTGGAACTTGTATTTATATGAAATGAGGCTGGGAATTAGGACTAGCGAGAAGATTAGACCTCTGGTGGCGCTCGTCGACACTAAGTCGCGATACCGTGGTGGGGCCGGGACGTCACACTCCACTCCACATACTTTGATATTCTACTTCGCGGTGAGCGTTCACCTTTTCCCGGGCCCGGCTCGTGTCAATCCGTCGCCGACAGTTCGGCAAGTTCGCAATTCCGTCGACGCTCCTTCTTCCGCGACCGACTCCGCGAGTTCCTGAAGGGATATTATGCCCGGTACGCTCCGCCTGCAGCCGCAATTTCAGTTCGGTCTGCTGGACCTCGTTGTCCGTGACACTTTGACGCAACTCCGGACAGAGGAGCGGTGTCCACAGGGCGCTTGTGCAAGGCAGTTATGAGTTGCTTAATTGTTTTGTCACTGTTCCTCGCCCCTGCCCTCTGCGTCGTCGCCGCCGCTTCCTCGCCGTTCTCTCGCGTCCTCTCGGCCCCCTTCCTTGTCATCGTCGCCGTGATGGTGTGCTCGTCGCAGAGGCGAGTCCTCCTTCGCCGTTGTTGCCTCCGTTACGTCCTGGCAGTTCTGTCGTGGAGTTCCTCGAATGCTCGGGATCGCTTCTGGAATAGTACTGGCTTACCCCTTGACAAGTTATCCGTGGGATTCTAACGTTAGGAAAATCGATATGTACCGGGACACCATTGTTTGTCGACGGAGATTCGCAGGACGGACCGCGAGGAATAACTGTTGCTTAAGTTATTCACACGCCGGGGGAAATCAATTCGACGCGATATTCCCCTCTCGTTCCTTTTGCTTTCTTGCCCCTCCTCCATTTGCGCGCGTTGCATATTTATGAAGCGTTTGGAATGTTGAAAGAGTCTCGAGCAAGCTCGTAATACGCTTTCGCGGGACCGGTTCGAGAAGCTGAGGGAACAAGGACGTTTCTACGTGGATAAAGTTAAACTGCCGTTAACGGTGTTAGTGTAATTTTG
The DNA here is from genome assembly GCA_910592295.1 of Andrena haemorrhoa. Classification (NCBI taxonomy): domain Eukaryota; kingdom Metazoa; phylum Arthropoda; class Insecta; order Hymenoptera; family Andrenidae; genus Andrena; species Andrena haemorrhoa. Next base: position 3,284,697 of record OU342944.1, on the reverse strand, counting down.
ATAGTAAAGTCCTCTGGTCTCTTCCTCCGACGATTTCCAGGGTCGTCTCGTAGACACGAGTTGTTCACCGAAGAACATCGCAAGGGGTGAACTGTTATTGCAAGTAGCCTTTTAAGTTCTTTTTGCAATTAATACGCCGAATTATAGTATAACCAAAGTTTGCCACCAGGTAAGCTACTTATGTGAATAGAAACAGAAACTGGCGCTTACGCATGCATTTACATGGTAAAGTTGTTATTACGGTACTGCATAACTGCACCATAGGTATCGCGACTCTTGTTCGATGTATCCATAAATAATAAGCAATTGTTTAGGTAATTAAAGGAAGTCTACTTGGCTTACGATCAATCTTATAGCTCGGTACTTCGTAACAGTCTCAATATCGTATAGGATGAATAAACTTCACACTCTCACGTAACGTAGGTAAATTTATTCACTGAACTTCACAGGAGCCATTTAAATAGATTGAATGAACTGCGCGGTCCGACCGATGAATCCCTGAATGTGATGTAATGTTGTCCCTTGCTCTTATCACAAGGTATTCCGGTCCTCGGGCGTGTTTACTAGCAGACACCAGGCTTGCCACACCTTGTAGTTATACGGATGCCTTTGTCCCAAAATTCACGACAATCGTGACGTGAACGAGGTCGACGAGAAGACTATAAGAAAAATGATTGCCCAGCCCTTTTGGAACGACTAGAAGGAACGATACCGCTATCTCGACGAATGATCTGCTTACGAATTCACCGAAACATCGGGGTTGCAATTTTGTCGGTAGGGAAAATGCAAGAGTTTTATTTGCAAAATCTATGCATCGTTCATTTTCTCCGAGGTACACTTTCGTGCTCGTTGCTGCATTATATCGCGCTACAGGCAGCGTGGATGGGTTGCTTTTACGAGAAAGAACGAATAGGGGACGGTGGAAGGGAGCGTTTGTAAAATAAAATGAGCGCAACATTAATTAGTAATTTGTAGTGGCCGTTTTAATGCCCGTGCTCCACCAGTAGCGACGCTAAAATCTGGCCGAGGAAGGAGAGGGGCGTGGAAGTAGCTGAGAGTGAGGAAGGAGGAATATTAGGGGTTTCATTAAGTCGACGCGAAGACTAGAATAAAGGGTGAAGCAGAAAGCAAGAAATAAGGGAATCCCGGGAATTCGAGATTTCGAAATCCCGTAAGTGGAAGCCAACTTTATGAATGCCCCTGCAAGGATCGACGCTTTTCATTGCGTCTTAAGAATGATTGCTTTATTTGTCGGGGAAGTAGTACCGACGAGGATCAATCGCTACTTCGAGGAAGCTTTTAATCAAACTTTAATCCGCGGACCTACCCTGCAATTTCCTAGGCTACCGACGCGGCTCTATTTCGCATTGTTGCCATGGGCTTTGAAACCTGCACCCCCCGGACGCCTTAATTAGTGAATTATTTCCGGGTAATTTGACGCACGAAGTATTTAATTAGATTGATAATTTAGGCACAGTCGTTAATACAGAATCTCATAACTTTAATTCTGGTCACAGTTAGTTTATGTTTATTCAATTCTTCGTCGGTGGTTCTTCCTTCTGAGTAAGAGACACTGTCCCCCACGAAACAGTTGTTTATAAGGAGAAAAGCACGTTATTACAGACGAGTCGTTAGTTTGTTTTAAAAAGAAATATCGCCGACGGTGTTGATCGTCCCGTCGTCGACGCCTGACTGACCGACGTTTTGCTTTCGTAGCCGCGCGCCAGTGACTTGCTTGTGTTTGAAAAATTCCTACGTGTTTGCAGAGTGTTTGAGTTATAACGCGCTTGCAGCAAAGCCTCGATAATTTGTCACCGGCGCGCGACCCATTTTTTATTTTCCGCTTTGTTTTCCACCGCGTCTCTCGTGCACTTGGTTCCATTACTTGTGTGCATGCATAAATCTGCGTTACTTCCTTTCCACGGCGCTCCCATGTGATTCGTCCATTCCGCGGATTCGTCAGCCCTTGGCCGCGCGAAAAATAGCAGAAGCAAGACAGGAATATCGTTCGAGAACAACGACGAGGAATAAAGCCGACGACGCGTGGTTGCGTGCAACATTTCCTACCATAAAGTGGGGCCCCCGTTCCTCTGAATATCTTTATTGGGTGTATAACAAACAAGGGCAATATTCTGCTAACTAACACAGTGGAATATATCCAGGATTCAAGAGAAAGGTCGTATCCAGACTGCCTCGGGTGTTTATTATTTCTGGAAAAGCAATTACACATGCACCACCGCAGAAATCTCGCAGCGAACGAGCAGCTTAATTTCCCCGTATCCGTTACTTCGACGCGACCCGAAAATATCCTTCCTCTCGGCAATATGATCGAAAACAAAAGAACACCAGGACGTGGCGTTAATATCCGGGGGGTGGCGGGGGGTGGTGGCGGACGAAAGTGTCGGTGACAAGCGAGAGGATTACACCAATCCCACAGCGGCAGTCGAAAACCAAGGAACGGGAGGGGACGTGACACGTATACGTATATCCCACTTTTAATATCTTTTTATTCTGAAAATAGTTAATTAAAATCCGGCGCTCGCGCGGCGCCCGCGAGAAGCGCCCTCTCGTAATATCCATTCCGGCTAATCTCCGTTGAAATATCATTGGACTAATAAACCTCGTTTTTAGCCGGCATCCTGCGCGCGGATCCGGGATTTACATGACAAAAGAGACAAATACATTAAACGAATCAAAAGGACGTGATTAGTGGCTTGCCGACGCGCTGGCCTTTATTTCTTAATAAAGTCGGATTAGACGCGAAGCTCGTCGAGGTTTCCTCTCTCTTTTCCCGCGGGGCCGAGCCGGTGGGGTCGTTATCCGTTCGTTTCCTCGACCTGTCCTCGCGTCTCCTTCGTAAAAAGGAAGTACACCGTGCCGGCAGATGCCGGCTGCTAAAGCGTTCAGCCGCGCGCCGCCCGCGATATTGGCTGGCGCCGAATGCCGGTGACGTTGTCGAGAAGAATTCTGACAAGCGTTGTTATTAAAAATTCCCTGCCGCCTCTCGCGCGCGCGCGCGCCAGGCTGCGGTGCTGAAAAAATCAAAACAGACGCGCGTGTCGGGCCGACAGCGCAACGACAGTGCCGGATAAATCGAGGGTCCCCGGCCGCCCCTCTATCGATATCGTATCAATATCCTTTTTGCTCCTGAACTCGGTCCTGGCGGTGGTCGCTGACGACCGACTCCGCGCAAATACGCCGGGCGGACGCCACGTGACTCGCCGCGATCGGCAATTTATGCGCAAGGGCGACGCGTGGCCGCCTACTCGCCTGTAATTGCGAATGCAGGACGCAACGGACACCGTAGGTACTCGCGGCCGGGGATGTTTTGTTCTAATCAGACCGACCCAATTACGCTTTAATCCGCCGCGATAAAGGCTGGCATTCGGAAAACGGGCGACGTGCACGCGCGTATATAACCGCGTGAACCGGTAATCGCGGTTAATTTCTTGATTAACCTTTGGCTTTGATTCATAATTTGCGCCACGGTTATATGGTTTTGCCACGGCTTTTAAATCTACCTCGGCAGCGGGTTGCGCGTACCTGCGCGCGTGCACTAAAATGTTATATAAAGTAGAGTACGGAGAATTGACGACCTGAATTATTATCATTTGCTTCTGAAGCTGGCCATCGCTTGTATCATGTGAGCTGAACAAGCGTCTTTGAATAATGAAATGGAAAACCAGTGGAAGCTCTACGCGCGAAGGGTTAATATTTCTTTGTGTTTTATTTCGATTTAGAAATGGAGGCAAGCTGAACAGAATACAGTTATCAACGTGATATGTCGTGTCGTGGTGCACGTTTAATAATAATCGCGACTGCAGCTTCCTAGGCTACCCGTCACAAATCTGCCATGCCCACCCACGAATTCCATTCGAATGGCACATTACGAGGCGTACAATTCACCGTCCTACATTCCTGCTGATTCGCGGGCTCGCTTTAAGGTGGTCGTCGCTAAATTTTATCACTGGCATTTTTTATCCTTCACCAGACGAGGGAAAAGGGCCCTCACTGGGAGCGCGCATATCCGGCGCGTTTTATGCGGCAACGCAGCTGAACGCGGCGAGTTCCGTTGAAATTCCAGCTCGCGCTGCTAAATGATAAAACTGGATTACGCCATGCTCTGCCTCCCTCTCCCATTCACCGGGGCCTTTCAATCGCGAGAAATTACAGGCGTTCGCTCTCCTAGACCGTGGAAAGGAGAGGCAAAATTCACTGGCATGTTACAAGCGTGCGCGCAATATCGATTGCACGTTGGTCAGTATGTCTGTTGAACAATAGAGGCGATGTGTCCGAAATTATTTAAAATTTCATGCACCGTTCGTTTAACTGAAAGGTACTAAAGGAGATGGCGCGTCGGAGATCATGCAAAGCGAGTTTAAAATATTAAAAGGACTGTAAAAGTCGGGGGTCGTGGCTTGTTTTTCCATTCGCTCTTTTCATTACACGTAACACGCGGGCGTGAAATAATTTACATTGGATCGAAGTGGACCGAGTCCATTTTTATCGGCTATACATCTTGGAGCGTGGTGCATCGGCTGAAAGAGGGTGAGGGTTGGTTACGCAGCTGGCGCCGAATATTAAAAGCAATCGCTCAGTTCGCGTAGTAACTGACCACCCTATCTGCCTGCAGATATAATAAATCCGCGGCCTCCGTGTTACGGTATTTCACAGCGTTGCTCGTGGTTCGCGGATGTAACGAATGCATCGCGATAGGCCTTGACATACGACGACAAGTGTAACTTTGTCGAGGTAATATGATTCTCTGACAGCGTAGCTTTTCGATGCACGGTCTGAGTTTGTTCTAAAATATTCATTACGTTAAAGAGTATAAAAATTCAATCAATACTCGAGAAGCTACGGTAGATGTACCGTTTGTGGCCGTTGCGCTGCTTTTGGCAATGTGCATAATTATCTTATTTTTAAGTTGCTTGCAGATCATTATTATATGGAGAATTTCATATCATAAATATTTTGTTTAGTATACCGGCAGAAATATAAGATTACATTTATTGCTTACGCGGAAAGAGATTATATTTTTTAAGAAGTGGCCAAAATTGATACAATACCTTAAAGTGGCCATAAATGGTGCATCTGCCCTACTAGGTTTTACAATAAATTAACTTTAGCCACAAGCACTAAGTTTCTCTGTGAAAAAGTAACCGAACCAGGAAGGGAGAGCAAGAAAGCTTCTTCATTTCAAGATTTCTTAAACACATACCTCTTTCATAAGATTAACAGAACTCGGGAAATACGAAAGTATATATGTATTTCTCGCGATGAAGTTAGAGAAATGTTGTTCCTCAATCTTCCCCGCGATTCTTTGTTCAACAAGTCCCTGGGACGAAACTTTCCGCTCCTTTTTGCTTCACCCGATCGTAATCTACTCTGGCAAATAACTTACATTACATTAGTTTCTCTATATCCCGGTGACGTCCCGAACTGCCCGGGAATGACAGTTACAGCAGCCATTACGGCCAGTTTCGAGGATACGGAGAAACTTTATGACCCGGCAAAAACATCGAGCTTTCGTGTACTTTCCAGTTTGCTGAGAGAAATCTGTATTTTCGCGGTGTCTGTGCGGACACGAGCTGTTACAATCATTAGAAACTACCGGAAGAATGCTCCTATGTTTTTCAAGTAACAAACACTTCCATTGGGTCGTTCCTGGTCCGTCTGGGGGCAATATCGCGGGCTTGTTGAACTTTTTACTGCTTCAAGGCGAAAAGTCAAAGTCTTTCTTTCGGCAGATTTGATTTCGCAGGAATGCAAAAATACTCGTACGTCTACGGTATTCCGGGCGAATGGTAAGGTCGAGTGGTTATTTATTTCCTTGTGGAAGACGTAGGGGAGACCGGGGCTAGTTGATACGTTATTCAGTTTTCAATTTTTTTCATTTTTGTTTGCATTAATTACTTAATAACAAATATGCCAAAATATACTTTGGTTTGGAAAACTTGCGAAAATACATACAAAATGAATGAAAAATGTTATTTGAACGAAGGCAAAATGTATCAATTTGCCCCAATGCGGGGCTAGTTTATACGTTATTCTGTTATCATTTTTTTTCATTTTTTATTTGAATTAATTCCTTAATAACAAATATGCCACAATATACTTTGGACCTTCCTCGTTAATATACAGTAAGCGAAAACTTGAGAAAATACATACAAACTGAATGAAAAATTGTTATTTGGACGATCAATTTGGATGTATCAAAACTATTTACTGTTTCTCCATATAAACGAAAACAGTTAAAAAACGATTGTTAACGTCAAGGTACACAGGCGTACGCTGAATCGTAGTAAAGAATTGAACAACAAATTTCACATATCTCACTCAAATGGAGCTACATATATACGGTGTCGAGATAATTCGTCTGTATCAACCTGCCCCTTTATCAACTAGCCCCGGTCTCCCCTATAGTTGCATACAAAATAACTGAATCGCATAATCGTGTATCGACTGTCAAACACGCTGATAGCAGAGAAGCGTAAGTAGTAGTTGCCGTCTATAGTCAGACACGCGATACTCTGCGTACAGCTGTTAATATATTAGCCCGTACCTTCTTGTACGTGCATTACTTTGTAAATTGATTAATGGAAAGGTTGCTTCATCTCATGAAGGTGCATCTTCTACTTCCTCTGCTCCAACAGTTGTTGCGCAATCCGAGTAAAACCAGAGGAGTTCAAGGACAGCGTGCCAGGAGCACTGAGCAGTTGATACCAGTCGAATTTTCGCTACAGAAAAGAAAAGAGGCTGTTCCATCCATAGGGCTGGTTTATTGTCTCTGGCCCAGTTTTCAAGCGATGACTGTATTGTCCAGCTTTAAGTCTCTCTCCCTCCAGCCTTCTGTCTCTCCGCGTCACGCTTTTCCTCCCTTTGTAGACCTTTTCGATGTCCGATTTCCATTTAGACGCTTCGTTCCCCCGGTTCGCGATCCGTTTCTTTGCTCCCCGTATGGAATCCTCCATTTCCCGTTTCAGCCTCCTAGTACCCCGTTCCTTGTCATCTGGCTTTCGCCACTGTCGTTCGCGCGTTCACTCGCGGATCTGCGAGATCACAGCGGAACGACGGTGCAGAGGGACCAGCGTGTCGCGTGGCGATACAGACGCCAACAACCGGCGAAAGCTCGCGGAAAAAACGAGGAACTGGCAAAAAGGGAACGGTCGCGTTGGTGGAAAAAAAAAGGAGTAACGACAGAGGTAAAGAGGCAGGCTTTTCGTCAGGACGGCGAGAAACCGGGGAAAAACTGGCGACAAACAACGCGCTCGATCAAAGCGTCCAGTGCCATGCGCCCCGCCGGACAACAACGGAACGATGAAGAGCAAAGGGGCGGGAAGGGGCAGGCGTGGTGGAAATTATCTGCTGCAAAATCACCGCAGCGTATTTGCCTTTAATTTGCCTGGTGAATGAGGCGAGTGTTTGAGGGCGAATGGGCCAACGTGACCATCGTTATCGTCTAGGGTGAAAACGAATCGGCGATCCCGCAGATTTAATAATAATTCGTGTTTCCTCCATCTTCGTGCTGGCCAACGTCAAATATAACGATGTCCCCGATGAGGTCTGTTTCGTTACCTTGTCTCATGCACCCTGGGTGTCTTTTGCTTTTGTTCTCCATGCATACCTCTCTGCTTCTTTCCCTCTGTCATCCCCTTTAATCTTCCATTCAATGTATACTGTTTTTTTTTCAGATACGTACCTATATATTTTCGCGAGACTCGTTTCCTCTCCTGTCTTCGATATTACGAGTCGATCATGTTGTCAGAGGCAACTCCGAACGGAATAGGAATAAATTACAAAGGCGTTGTGTTTAAGTAGCTAAATAAGGCTGAGGAAATAGTTGCAAGACTTGAGTGACACTCTATCGGACAGTCATGGAAAAATTGATACCTTTGATGTTTGTACTTTGCGAGTTCTACTCTTTTTGATAAATGTTTCACTGTTTGGTGAGGTACGGAAACTAGCTTCTTCCACGAGCCTGGAAAGGCTGGCTCGCAGAACAAAGTTCATCAGTAAATCATACCGATATTATGAATATATTCCTTAGGCGTTCCTTGCAAGTCAGTCAGCCAAACATCTTCTCCAAGCAACCGCGCACTGTGTGATTTATTCGTCGAGTTAACAGTGTCTGTCTTTTGAATATTCTAGCGTGAATTAGGCTAGCGGAGGCTCGTGCCCGCTCTCGCGTGATACGTCTACCTGCGCGAGCCACGGCTGCGAGCATAAAAATTGTAACGTTCCACGTTCCGGCGTAGCCTACATCTCTTTATGGATACGTCGTGCCGCGGGTGAAACTCATTACTTCGGCATTCTCCCCAATAAGAGAGGAAGGTCTTCCTGCGCGGTCGATTAAAATTCAGCGTGCGTGCGGAAGACGGGCTCGAGTGAGTTTGCAGCAGCCGAGAAATGTGCGTCATCGGCATAAACCGGGGGAAAATAGGGGAAACACCGGCAACAAACGGATTAAGTTATACGTGAGGAATCTTTGACTGCTCCGCGGCGTTTTATATTCGGGCCATCTGCTCCTTTGAGAAAGATTGCGCCTCACACCGTGACGGGTAACTGCCGTCTACGGTAGTTTATGCCTCGCGAATGAAATAAAAAACAAGGCTTAAATGTCGCTTCAGCTTCTTTAGATTATTAGCGGCGTAAAAAAAGTTCCTTTACGGGACTATTCCGGGGCGATAAAATAGGGAAGGTACGTATCGCGCGTGACGTGTCGTAATCTCTTCGGTGTAATATCGGATGCGTGCGTTCGCATGGAAATTCGTGGGTAATGAAGTGAAATAGTTTCTTCTCCGAGAGGTTACAGTCTAACGTCATCGGGAATGCAATAATTATATTACAAGCTCCGCAGGACGGGGAATATATTTTCGTTTTGAAAGCTGGGAAATATTAGAATGGAGGCTAAACTCTGGAGAAAGTTAATGAAAGGAATCTAGAAGTTTCAATGGAATCTATTTTACTTTTTTTTTTTTCGTATTTATGAAACTGTCTGCTCCGCGAATAAAGGAATTGGAAACACAGGGCTAGGTGAAGAGTGAAACACAACAAATTGCATGGAAGGTGCATCAATCAAGAACTTCCTCTCTGCTAAAAACCTTTCAGCCTCCATTGTGCGCGGGGCAAAGCTACTCGAATCTTTCGGACCTGGAAAACCATGCGCCACGGACAGAGCGAATTAGAGAGGGCGACGGAAAGATTGCAAACGGGGTGAAAAACGCGAAGGGGGAAGAACGCTGATGGTTGGGGGGTTAGGGAATCGCTCGAGAGTGGGAAAATCTCCCACTTGTAGCTCGCTGATATTTACACCGATATTACTGAGACTGTAGTTAAATCTTGAATGGCACTCAGGCTTTGCTCTCTATCCATCTGTTTCAACCCCCTTGTCGAAATGTGTGAAGTGTTGAAAGTATCTGAATCGACCCAGAGGGAAAAAGAAATTCGAGAGCAGCATTCTCCATCGAAGTCGACCCAGTGCTGCTACCAAAGCGCATATTTGGGTGATAATGTAGCATGATTGTTTTTCACATTCATTAATTTTTAACGCGACTACAGTTTTGAAGAGGAAAACCACGAAACTCTTCAGAACTTGTATTGTTATTTATAGTTCTGTTATTTACTTAATTCAGCTAATTCTTGGTGGGATTAAGTGGTGAGGTATGTATTTGAAGTGTGCCAAATTTGATTTTGATATCTCTGATATTTTCGGGAATTATACCTTACCGAATTTCTCAATTTTCACTGTTTATTTTGAACGGGAGTTCAGTGAAGTTCAGTATTTGGCTGCCAACTTTGAGCGATTATAGCGAAAGGGGGAAGGGTGCCTTTTTTTAATAAAAATTCTTTTAGTACTGTCAAACAGTGATCTTTCATTTGCAACAAACCCCATCTATCTAGCTTTTCAGTTTCAGATAGAAAAAAATTCATAGACTGCTTAATTTTCAGGCCAAAAAAGTACTATTCCCTCTTAAATAAACAAATTTCATTAATTTATCTGTATCAATAGGACCACAGGTATACGTCCTAACTGAATGAAATGAAAGAATTAACGATAAATATATGATTTCAGTCAGTAAGTGTTTTGTGCCGCGTTTCGACCCGAAATGCCCCACTGTGCCACGGTGCTCCACGTTCACAGAAATCCCACTTGATAAGAGCAACATCAACGCGGACCATAATTCTTAATTACCGCTTTCGAATCCCCGCGCGTAGCAACACTAGGCGCCAGGCAAATTTTAATCGTTGCTCGTTGCGTTCATAATTTAAAGTTTAATAATATCCTCCCTCTCGCGCGCTTCCGTGTCTCATCTGCAAGCCCCGCACCCTCCCTCCGCCATACACTTACATAGCTCGTGCAACAATTTAACCCGCGTATCCAGTTTGGATTCCGACGGAATTACCGCGGAACTCGCGTGTGAAATTCGCCCCTCTCGTATTATCCGCGGATGCTGGCTACGAAACCGCTTCCGCTCGCGGGCCGGGGAACGAGGACGCGAAGAATGGCGGTACCTGGATTACTTTTCCAAATGTTGCCGATACGAGCCCTAGGTTCTCCCCGTGCTGGAGGCTCCCGGAATCAGCCGGTCGTTGGGGATAGGTGGCTCTTCCAATTTCCAGGCCGTACGAACCAGATTGAATTTCTATCGTCGTAGCCGTCGTCGTCGTCTTCGCCCGTAGTCGTCGCCGACGATGGTTGGCGGCCGATCATTTCGCGCGATACCAGGTAACTGGGTTATGTTTGCGAGAATGGCTTCGAGCCTCTCGATTTTTCTCCGTAATGCCGCCCCCTCTGGCTCTCTGCTTCCCATCCAGCACGGAGATCCCTCGACTTTTGTCTCTCCCCTTTCCCTCGGCAGCGCGATACTCTCCGGCCCGGAACCGAACGGAATGAATCGAATAACCGGACCCGTCGAGGCTAATCTCGTTGGCCGACTCGTCGAGCACGATTCACTGTCCCAGCTGACAAACTTCGATCCACCCGGAACGGTATCTTTCTCGGGGATTGCACGTAATGATTGTGATTGCGTGTCTCATAGGGCTGGGGTCCTTCAAGGTAGGACAGTTCCAATTTTTACTGCCGTTCCGTCACTGATTCGTGGAAGTAAAGTGTGACCTCTGATGTAATGTCAAAGGGATTCCACTTGTAGGTATCGGTGCTCGTGTGTTACATTTCCCAAGTCTCGAGCCACGTCATCGCGCCAAAATTATGCATGTAAGCCGTGTCGAAAAACTGTTAATCTTATCTCAGGCTCCACGGTAATTTACGCCCGAGATTCGTTGTAACTCGTTCCCGAGGGGTTAGTGGCGAATTTGAACGAAACTATATTCTTCCCCCCGTCCTCTTCCTCTCGTTCTTCGGTAACGGAGCGAGCTGGAAGGAGAAGGATCGCGGTGGTGGCACAGAGAGGCCTTCTCCGCTGTTACATCCCTCTTACTCTGGCGCTCCTCTCCTTCTTTCCCACGTTCTTCGGCAACAGGGCGTGTTAGGTGGAGAAGAATCGCGCTGGTGGCGCAAGAAAGACTTTCTCCACCCCCGTCGTTGTAACCGCCGACGTCGGACCGCTTGACGTGCTCTAGGGGGCGTGCGAGCGACCGGTGTGAACTTTGCCGTAGGGGATTATGCAAACGGGGCGGTTCGCGGGCGCGCAGAGAACAGGAAAGGGAGAGAAACACAGGAGAGAAACGTCGTCGTCGACGCTCGTTGGCACGGATGGCGGCAGCGGATAGAGGCGGGTTTTCTTGCTTGTCATTACCACGTTCGTGGCTTCCGCTACCCCCGCGAGCTACGCGTTTTCTCTTGCCTATCACGGAAGAAGCGCTCGCGGGGAAGCTGATGTTCCGTAACGCGAACCTCGCGTGTTCCGTATCGGAGAATCATTCTAGGAGGCGTATTTTGGTTAAACAGCGGCTCACTTTCCGACTCGCGGTGGGGAAAGTCTTGATTTATGATCATATGGGCGATTGGTCCACGTGGTCGTTTCATTATTTCTGAAGGTACCGTAACTTGGGCGGTAGCTAATTAGTAAAAGATAGGAAATATCCTATCTTAGGTATATCCTATCTAATAAGACTTGGATGCATCGTTATATGGAGAGATATCTGTTCTTAACCCCTGGTTGTGTAGAGTGTAAGACGTCATTTGATATTGAGGAATTCCCTTTTACTTTCTCTTCGTGAATAATTTGTACCCAATAGTTTCCTAAACTGTTTCTTGGAAATATTGATATTTGGTTAATGCACGATTTATTTGTAATCAGAAGAAGCCAAGGTTTAGTGTCTGACTTGTTTGGAATTTGTAACGAAGGCATAGTAGAGCGGAGCGAAACTATATAGGCGAAAATTTAAATTTAAATTTTCAGTTGGCCTGGGTGCGGAATAGTTGTCTTTTGATTAACCAAACACAACTGTAACAAAATTTTGGGAAAATATTCATCTCTGCAGGTTCCTTTTCCCCTAAAAATGATTATATAATCATACTATGTAGGCGAAAATTCAAATTTAAGTTTTCCGCTCCGCCCTAAGGCATAAGCGATACTAAAACGCAGTTAAGTACATTGGCTGACCATATACCGACCCATACTACTCATTTCTTCTCCTCACGTAAGGAGTCGATGTCTAGCAATCCTTTGTGTGCAAAATTGATCTTCCTAGCGCAAATACTGCACGATGAATCATTGTGTGATTCAAATAGATTTATTTCACAATATTTTACCAAGCTTATAAATATTATAAGAATATTCGTACCACGTAATAGTCCAAATATATAACAACTAACTTCCTGACACCTTTCCACTAAGAAAACACCAGCATGTGAAATACTCCCTTGGAGTGGCACACGAAACACTGCTGCACATAGCTGTGCCAGTGCATTTCATTTATCAAGGCCCAGCATGAGGGATGAAGCGTCTTTTAGCGCGTCGGATTATCTGGAACACATTCATCTTAATTACGACGCTGCGTCGGAACGTCGAAAGGCGTTCCCAAGGATTTCTAGTGAAAACCGCTGCTTATTCGGTAATAAAGTGACAGCCACCATCGGAACGAACTGAATAGATTTCGCGAGCAAAACGTGCAGGCGGATCTCGTGGTAATTGATCCTGATCAATTTTCGCGAGAAATTGAAAGCGAAACGATCTGTTGCAGCAGGAGTATTACCATAAATCATCCATCGGAATGGGAGACTTTATTGGCAGCGAAGCTGTCGCTGCTTTTCAGTGAAAATATGCTGCTTTAAATAAAGAAAGGAGAGACATATTAAACGGGGGGAAATGAAGCATCACTATATCATGTTTGAATAGCTTTGAAAGTGCGATATGTGAAGAAAATTAATGGCGTCTTGACGTTTGTCCACATATCTGTACACGTACTATCAATATTACCCGATCGATGATTAACAATTTCTGGTCAGAATCCCAGTTACCAAGCAAAATAAAAGTCAGCGCTTCCTCTATACAAAAATTCACTTAATCACGAGATGGAACTCCAAGGTACATGCAAAGAACTACAGCAAATATTTTCGACGTCTGTGGTGATCTAGAAAAATATTTCGTGAGGGGATTACCGCGATAAAAAATCTCCGAGTTTCGCGTCTCGAGTCGAGCGATAAAAACAAGAAGAGTGACCCACTTCTGGGATTGCAATGAGGAGCTCGGCCTCGATAAGAAGTCGTCGAATCAGCATCGCCGACGATAGGTCAGAAATTAAATGTTTAATGTATGCCCTCGCCCATTGCCAGTCCGCAACTTTATATAAGTGACGATAATTGAATATTTCCGATCTCGCTTAAACGAACAATAAATATTAATTTAATACGTAACGAGGGAAACTCCACTGCCCCCTAATACCACGACACGCGATTCTCGATTCTCTAAATTCCCCGAATCTTATCGGTGCCTGGAAAGAGGCGCGCATTCTCCTCGACCGAATTATTATTCGAAACGTACGCTAGCTATCGCGCGTGTCCGATATGTGCAAGTCTGTCTGACGGGAGCGGTCGGAAGCGGGCGACTTGCAGTTCCCGAAGATTTCCAAGGGAAAGACGGGCCGAACTCTAAACTTCTCGAATGGCTGGGTGCACGGCGGAACGACGCCTCTGCGGTCACGTACGTTCTCGCGTAGCTTCACGCACGTAAGTTCGAGGTAAGGTCACGGGGGAAGCCGTGGGACGAGCATTCGAGCGGCTCGATTTCGCGCCGAAAATTTACGTCGCGCCTGCACTGGGAATTCCATGGCTTCGCGGCGCTCCAGCCCCCTCCGATGGGGATGGGTTTTCGCTTTTTACCCACGTAGAGCGTAAGGTGCGGTTACGTCCGACCTGGTTGCTCGTCCCCATGGGGTGAAACGTAGGAGGACTGAAGTGGGGGAGAGGACAGGGTAAAGGAGATGGCTGAGAGTTCGGTTAGTCGAGCGGTACCGATAGCACTCAGACGGCGAGATCCCCTCTCGCGACCCCTTGCGGCTCTAGTCAGAGTTTTCAGGCAACTACTTTTTATTACTCGGTAATTAATTGTAATGGGAGTTCCAACTGGGAAAACAGACGACTCCTTCGCCTCCGTTTCTTCCATTTTGTCCCATTTCCTTCCTCGTTCTCCACGATACTTCGGTTTACCCTTTCGCTGACTCGCCCGATGTTATCGGTTTGGGATGATATCTTGCATCTTGAGGATTTGATTTACTCGAGAAGCTGCGGTTAGGAACGTAGGGGAAGTGCAGCATATTTGGAATACTGTTGGTAATTTGGAATACGGAAGTATCTAGTAAACTACTACCGCTATTTAATTTGTAACACCGTAGATTATAGGGGCTAATGACCTGTTAACGAATGACATTTGTGGCTGAACCGCCATTTTTACATTTTCGATTTAATTCGCAGAATAAGAAAACGTCAAGCTGTAAAACTTTTTTAGCGCGTATTCAATCCTACTAATCATGGTTAAAATATGTCAAAACTTTAGAGTTAAACATTTAATCTACTCATTTGCATGATCCACCTATCGTTCCGTGTCAGTTTTGCGATAATTTCGAGAATACAAAGTGTGACGTGAAATTTTGGGTTTCAATGCCATGTTGCTAATTCGGAATACCGAAGGTGAAGGTAATTTGGAATAGTCCAAAGCTTGGCGATGCTTTTGTTTCACGCGTAATGGCTACCGCCGCGTCGGTTTCGGCCAGTGCTGGCCATTTATATTTATCAAAGATTCCTCTATATTGTGATTTTTGAGCCTGATTAAATCATAAAAGCAAATAATTTTATTATCTGCATGTTTTTTTTAAGTTTATAAAGTGAATGTAAATTGGAATAGCGGCACTCCAATTTTTCATTCATGAAATAAATATTTCAATATCAATAAATACTTTATTCGAAATACTTGGCGCTGCGAAACCGAAAAAATGTTAAAATTATTGATACTAAGCCAATTAACATTTTTTCGGTTTCGCAGCGCCAAGTATTTCGAATAAAATATTTATTGGTATTGAAATATTTATTTGTATAAAATAAAAATATATCTGCTTAATATTATTTAATACATTTTTTGTTTGTATAAATAGCCATTGTTATAATTGGCGCAATTGTTGTATATCATTAGTTTTGTGAAGCTAAATATAGCATATTAATAAATTTGCGGCAGTTTTTTTTCCTTCGTCTGCGCGGGCGCGTATACTTGGCGCACTTTTTGTACCTTTTTCAAAAAGGGAATTTTGTGGTTCCAAATATACTGCACTTCCTCTAATAATGTAACCACTACTTCCTAGATAACTTACTAATAATCACGTCTTCTTTTTGTTACAGATCGACCCGAAGGTGGCGTTTCCCAGGAGAACACATCCAAAGGTAAGATTTCTCTACACTGTCATTAAAACACCACGTGCCTGTACTCCATCTTTTGCGCCGAAATTCAAGTGCCAAAAACTAAATCCCCTGACGAGCAGAAAGTAGCTAAAGGCCTCCAGGTGATCCTTAGGTATCGTATAACGGAGGATGGACACCAAAAAGCTGCACGTAATAGAGAGAGCGGGAGGAAGGGACCACTGAAGGGGGAATAATAAAGCCCTCTCGTTCTCGTAATAAGAGCAATTAGGTGTAATTCATTTCTGAATCCGGAATTATTTTCTTCCGTAACGGTCGAAACTCTCGCCGCGGGAGGCTGAAGCGTCGAGGAAAGTTGGCGGGACGGGGATGGAACCGTATCAAAAGGGAAAGAGGCAGAGTGCAAGTAGAGAGGGTTGGGCCGTCGGGGTCGCGCGTGTATGCGTGTATATTCGCGCGAGGCCAGCAGAAGGGTGGCAGGGGGAGCGAGAGAAATTTGCACGGCTTAATAATATAAATGCCAGGCACGCGAATTACCGGCGAGTGACTGAATTGCGCTAATTTTAATTGTACCCTTTCCCTTCTTCCCTCTTCCGTGGACCCTAACCAACTCGCACCCTGCCCTCCGCCTCCTTGCTCGATGCTGCGTCGATCTCGTTTCCACCGTTTCAACCGCGGCCCTTTGCAACGCCTCTCCCGCCGAACCACGCGCTCGCCGTCGCGACATTTCTGCATTTTTTTGCAAAGCTCCGCCGTCAATTTCATTTCACCCCCACAGCGTAGGCCGGGGGCGCGTAAATTACGGTGGGAAACCAACCCAAATCGCGATTCGCCCGCGTCTATCGATGGTAATCACGTATCGCGGCGCGTTTAACGAGCCGCTCGCGTACGACCGGCGCGGATTGCCTCTAGGAAAATTTTGTTATTTCTGTTTGAAAGACTCGTGTATGCATAACCGGTCACCAATTTGCGCTATTATTCGATAGACGCGAGCGGCTTGGAAATATCGCTGCGCTCGATGCTAACCCGTCGAACGAGTGTGAAGATTTATTTGCAGCAGAGGATAACGGATTTACGAATAATAAAGAGCGTCGAATTCATCAACGGTAGTTTACGTCGTCCGTGTTTCGTGATTACTTGACTCGTTGCCCTGCGTGGCGCGTAACCAATTTCCACGGTCAACCATAAACACGGTGTTCCACTCGGTTTCAATGATGCGAAGCTTGGGTCGTCGCAGAAATTCCCTTTCGGCGATCGAAGAAACTCGTATCGCTCTCCCGTGCCGTTGAAACGTTTCCAAAAATGTGTCCGCGGTCCAGTCAGCACCTAGTTCGATAAAAAACGACGAGGCTCGCGGAAAGTTAGCCACGGCCAGGTCCCGGCCGCGCGGGCCGCGTATTCGAAATAAAATAACGACCATTAATCGCGAGATGGAAGTAACATATTTCGCCTGAACGCTCGGGGGCAGCTGGAACGGGCGGTGCAATTTTCATAAAATGGCGTTGGCTGCGCCGAGCCCCTCTCCTGTGCCATCCCTGTCGTCCCTCTTCGTCCGCCGGTGAGCTCGTTCGAAAAAGTAATACGAATGCACGCGTTCCGTTTCGAATTCGGGAGAGATGCCAGCAGCCCCCGTGCGGCCGCGCGTACGATACGATACTGGCACGTCTAGCGCGATCCGCGCCGCGATAACTCGACGCTATAATAAATGTCATCGTATAGCCATTCTTAAGGAAGCTCCTTTTATTTCCACGTCGAATCGCATACACGCTCGAAGTGGACGTGAAACGAGAGGGGGTCGTACGTTCCGCGAGGATAATCGACGCTGGGCGAAGCATCCGCCCTAAGAAACGTCAAGCTGAAAGGGTTTACGTTTACATGGATTTACCTTTCGTTAAATTGGATTGGAGAACGCTGGGAGAGTCGCTCGCACAGGTTAAGGGAGTAGTGCCTCTTTTCGTAATTGGGGGTTTCCACTTAACGACTTTGTCGGAGGAATGCTTGAAGATAGTATAAGCAGTCGGTATTTAGGAAAAATTTGTATACTTGTATATTTGGGTCTGCGTGCTACTTGGTCATCTTAAAAGGTCCGCAACTTTGCTCAGTGTAAATGTGCTGCTCTTATTTAAATGCTTTTCTATTTGAAATTCGATATTACTGTTCTGAGCTGATGCGTCGCCTGTTTTTGCAGGGCGTAAATCTCCAACTGCGCATTCACTGGGGAGGGTGTGATTAGAGGTCGAACTTGAATAAATTGAGGCACCGCACATTAACGATAACTCTGTAAACTATAATTGAAAACTGAACTTTAACAAAGATGGCTGGTAGTTAACAAATAACAGAATGTGAGTCTTCACTGAGTCCCCTATGTCGATACAGGTTATTTTGGGACTGAGCGCGTAATGGGTTACATGAGTCCCTCCAAGTTACTCGTGCGAGGGATCAATTTGGACTGCCTTGGGAGACTCTCGCTGGTTACAAGGCAAATTCGAAAATTCCATTTAGGGGTGGAGTTTTAGTAACGCTGTCGTGTGGTCGTTGTCTATTGGCGAAAATGAACTATAGGAAGCGGAAGTGCTGGTGAAAGTGTTGGTGAATCTGTGAGGTGGTGTCGCGAGGCCGTCTGTTTACTGTCAGGGCGATCCTAGGACCCTTGGCCTGACATGGGCTGATCGCCTGCGTTTCCGATACTCAATTTATGTGTTTAGAATGGTGCCAGGTCTACGAGGCGCGGACTAACCCAGACCTAACCCAGACCTTTTTTTTGATAACCACCCAACCACCCCTCCCCCGCATTGGACGCCTGGAAACGCTAGAATAAGCATCTACTAACAGGCGTCCAAGATGACTAAACGCGCGGGGGCCTCAAGTTGGGGCCGAAAAGCCCCGTAAGGTCCGGTCAGACCCATAAGGTCTGGTTAGACCAACACCAACCCCTAATACAACACAAACAAAGAAACACATGAGGACACAGTCCTACATGACACAAATAAATAACACCAAGACATGATTACAGAATAATTACCCAGACCTAACCCAGACCTTTTTTTTTAAGAGGAGGAAAAATGCTATTACGCATACCCCGGCTAAATTCCGGGGTTATGTGGGACTCAGTGTGCAAAAATACCCACTAAAAAACCTCCTCTAGGAGTCAGCTCCTTTGACCCACCTTGGCCGGACCCGGAACTAGGATTTACTACTTCGGGCCGGCCTCAGACCTAACCCAGACCTAACCCAGACCAGACCAAGTGTGTGCCAGATGAGGTTTCAAAAGTACAAGGCGCCCTTGTCCGTCCTTGGTGGCCCGGCAACGAGCTAACGCTCAACAATTACTCAGACGAATGCCTTCGTTTTCCATGGCACACTTCAAATATTGCCGCGCGACGAAGCTTCGACGTTCAGTTAGACGATTCCAAGTCGCGGGAGTACCGTGAACTTTGCAGCGGCATTGCTAGTCTTTAATCCCTGAACGAGACCAGAAATTCCGTGTCAAAAGTTCGTCAACCCCCGAAACCCATGTTAGACCCGATGAACTTTACGGAGAAAATGGCCGCGCCACAAAGTTCATTGAAATGTCACCGAGTGTCCCTACGCTACAGCCCGCCGTAACAACCTCCTCGAGACCGCGTGGCGGAAGCGCTTTGTTACCGCACTTCCGGGCTAGCGGAAATGGCGCAATGCGCTTCCGACACGGTGGAAAAGTAGCGACAGTCATTACCGAGTCCTCCAGGAACGCCTCGGCGTCCCCTTTCCCTTCGGTTACTCTTCTTTCTATTCCTCCTTTAGCCTATTGTCTATCGCACTGAATGCGTGCCAGTGAGACGACAGGAAAGCAGAAAGGGAGAACGAAGCAGCTGAGAGTTAAATAAGGATGGCTGTGCTTGGAAGAATGCAAATAATACCTTTATTATTACTATCCATCCAGAGTTGCTTTAAGTCACACAAGGCATCCTGAACGGATATTCGGCGAACAACAGCAAAACGATCAAGGGATACGGTGCCAGTGTCACCCTACTTCGCAACGAAAATCCAACCGATGCACCGAATGACCCAAGCGATTCGTGGGGCGCGCGATGTCCCCGCGGATAAGGGGAGAAATATCCGTCGCAAACGAGTGCGCCGTTATCGCAATCCACTTCGCGGCCAACGGTTGCAGAAAACTGTGCAGGCCGACGGCGGAGCAGCACGGCGCGGCGCCTAGCGTAATCGCCATCGAGGCTGGCGTCCCCTTAACCGGGGCCGACAGAGGTCCGATGGGGTAGCAACAGCATTGGCAGCGCCGGTATAATATCCACTTGTTACTGAGTAGCGATACGTACGTACAGGGACAAGCGTGTACGTGGGACATTATTCAGACCGCCGCTGCCTGGAAAACGTGGGGCGTTGAGAGCGGGGAGAGCGAGCAGGATAGAGATAGATGTGCAAAAGGATCAAGGTTTGAGTGAGCCAGAGGGCGAGGCGGCGGTGGAGCGAGGGGTAGAACGGGGATGCGAAGGAAAGCCCCGGAAGAGAGAATAGAAGGGAGAAAGAGGGCCGTACCACGTCTCGCGTAACGAGCTGCCGGCTCCCTAGGGTGTTCAGCTCCTCTACGTTCACCCCTCCCGGTTCGTCTCCTCGTCTAGTATCATCTCCTACCTCCGTGCCCTCGCCCACGTACCTTCTTTCAGCGGGCTCGTTTTATTTTCTTCGTCGAGTGTGAGAGATACCCGGCTAGTCGACTGGTCGTTGCCGTTCGTGGTGGGTATCAACGGCGCTGGTTCCTGTGATCCATCCCGGCGCTACGCTATTTCGCGGCGTTTCCCCTCGTTTAACACGTTCACCGCCCCTGGCCCGTATGGGCATGTAGTCCGGGCATCTGGCCCTAAACCCGGTCTCGTCAATGAACGAGCATTCTGCATAATGCACTCTGTAATTGTGGGCGACGATGCGCGGTAATTGCAGAAGAAGCTGGCGTATTTATTTATTGTTACGAGCCGCTCATCCAGGGGTGCGAGTGAATTCATGTTTAAAGGCCTTGTTTACGGACGCGTTCGTGTCGCACGGAACGTTCACTGATTCGGTCGTGTCTCATTAGCTTCGCAGCGAAACTGAAGACAGTCCTTCCCGAGAGCAATTATACCGTTGCCAGCTAATGATGTCTCCGGCCTAGACCTAGAAAGCGACCCACTCATTAGGGCCGATTAATTACTTTATCGAGCTTCGTTCCGTTTTCCTTGTAGCGACGGGGAGCGGGAATGCCGAAAGCCCGGTGTGTAAGCAAGCGCCCGTTCCCCGGGGCTCGCTTCGGGCCAAATCTCGAGGTCAAAGCGTTAAAGATTGTAAGGATCGGCAAGGATCACGTGATAGCGTCGAGCACTCCCGAATGACCAATTTGCGATTCCGAGTGGAGCAAGGACCACGAGCTACATGCGCGTCCTTTGGGTACTTTCTCGGCTCCCATTTCCTTTCCCGATGGGCGGGTCAAAAGAGACCTGTTACATTCATCTTTCGGGGCTAAATACGCTCCCCGGCAAACTCCCTGGCCGGCATTAGAGCGAAATCCCATGCATTTTATACGCGGCCGGGTCATTCAAAGCGACGGCTCGTTGGTTATACGGGGTGTGTACTCTGGAACACCCCCGCTCCTCTACGGTTCACCGGTGGCACCCTTGTGGACACAGTCCAACCCCGAGGACCTTCGCAACCTTCCTCTGAAACGTCCAGTTCTCTCTTCTTTCGCCTTGCCAGCTAGCAATGCCCACTTTCTCTTCAGCGGCCAGCCTTTCGGCTATACGGACCGACAGCCTTAGAGAAAAGGGGTCGCGGACGCGGGACGGGGGCGGGAATGTTTGCGCGTCGTAAGTGGCGTCCAGTGTCTGTACAGCGTTTTCCGTCCCTGAAAGTTTCTACAGCTAGAGTCAGGGATCATACACGCCGTTCGGTGACAGATACCGCAGGATCCGAGTGCATTTACGGCTCGGAACTCACGGTGGCTAGAGAGGTAACGTGGAGCCGGAGGTGTAATGTTATCGCTTAGTGGGAAAATACCGCGTTCCTCGAGACAAGGAAAGGCGGCAGTAAAAGTGATGCCACTTATCGAGGTCTCCTTCGACACTGCGAAATCTCTTCGAACGAAGATTTAAGATCGTATCTGATAACCTGCTTCCATTGCACCGGCAAATCTCTGTTTCTGATTATATCTGGTTTCTGTAATACAATTGGCGGTCCGGACCTGAAATTCGTAGCAGCAACGTCGTTTCTCACTGCCAAAAGAATGAGTGAATTCGTTGGGCAGATCACAGAGACACTTAACAGGGTCGCTAGCCCCTCATTTTCGAGATATGAAAAGTTCACTACCTACCTCCAGTTTTCAAAAGGTACGAACCGATAATCTCTCTTTTATTCCGGTCTATTCTAACTGGAGGGTCGATCGTTTCGAGGCTCCAGATTGAAATTCGTAGCTCGACCGAGCGCAAAGCACTTTAATGCTCTCCTCCCTACCCTGCCGCTCCTCTTCTTTTCCTCCTATCATGCGGATTTCGAGGTGATCAATTTTATTGCCCTGCTCTCAGTCTCCGGCTGGTCCTTATCCTCGACTTATACAATCGCTCCTGAAAAACATCCGGGATTTCAAGCCTGTGCATTGGGAACAACGGTGTCTTTTAGTACCAATTGATACAAACTAACGACGCTCAATCAGCAATACCGCTCTAAGCAAGCATTTGTCGTCATTGCTTCGGATGAAGCTTTCCCGAATCTTGCGTATCACTTTCTCATTTCTTAATCCCAAAACAGCAAGTGTTAGGAATGCTCATATTAGAATTACAGAAACAATTCATGGAATCCTCCAACCAGGGCCGTTCCTGGCGGGGGTGCCACAGGCCGCTTATTATATGTAAAATTGAGATTAATAAGAATAATAACCGAAACTCTTTTGCACGATAACTGTTTAAAATTATGTATGTATGGATATAAAAATAAACACTGCATATTAAATTCTTAATTAAAGAATATTGTTTTCGCACCTGAGCGGCCAAACCCCAGGAACGGCCCTGCCTCCAACATAGTATTCCCCTTCATGAAATCACGAAGATTCATCAGAAACGATGACCACGGCCCATCGACCTTTCGTCCTCGTCACTGATACACCATCACAGTGTCGCTCGATCAGCCGTCGCCCGAATGTTTGTCCGCATAAAACGGCCATTATGACTCGTTCCAGCTCGCCGGTCCGCGAGTCCACTGTCCCTCGGAAACGGAATAAATCGTCGGGTTAATCTTCGACGGAACTTCGGGAGGCATGCTGCCGCGTCAGTGGGGTATCGTTTGACCGCGAATCTCACGGCGGCTGCCACCTGTCGCTACTGACAGTAGTTTCTCGGCCGACGGGAGACGGAAGCCTCAGATATGTTGTGTCGCATTGAGATAAGCTAAGCTCTCGCGTGATGGAGCAGCCCGTAAACTCGGGGAGCCGCGCCATGATGCCACCGAAATGGCTGCTAGATAATGTATAGGTAGACGTGATGCGCAGCCAACCCCTTCCTCTCCCCTGCCTCGGCTCATATACACGCGGAGCAGACCACATCCATGCGCCGGTTCACAGTGGATACACGCGCGAGCACCAGGGCGCGCGCGCGCACACACCTTTGCGCGTTCATCGTCGCTTCCACGTACCTACCCGTTCCTCTTCTATCGTTGGTTTTTACGCATACAACCCTCTGGCACTGTCGTACTATCGTTTCCCCTTGGCTGAGAGAGGAAGAGGGCCAGCTATTTTCGTAGCGACACTCCACTTGCTGGGTACAACTACCTGCGGTTTAGAGAAACGAGCCCCGGTCGAGCTTCCGGTGTAACGCTCCACCCAGATTTTTCGGTGTCGCGCGCCCGCCAGCTCGACAAGTCCCTTTTGTTTAGCGAACATCATTAAAAACGTTATTTTATGCTCGACTCGCGTCACCGTCGCCCAGCACCCCGTTCCAGGCTGCCCGGTAATCTGGAAGTATTCATCATCCCGCTCCGCCCAGCCCGCGGGAAATAGATCTGGAGCGTTGCAGGCGGCGGGTCAGAGGAGGAGGATCGCTTTGCGCAACGAGCTTTTCCCAACCGAGGAACTTATCGGAGCTGTAAGTTTATTTGCGGCTTCGTTAAAGTATTACCTCGCGTTTCAAGGGATTGAAAAGTGAACGACCACCGCCGTCTTTTGCAACTACCACACGCTGTTAAATTCTTCGAGCCCCTCACCAGCATCGAGTTATATTTCATCTTCAACGTTTCATCTGCCTTCGTGTAAAGATTCGGCGCCACAGATGTCGATTAAAAGTTTAAATCTGTATCTGCTCTTACGAAGAGCCGGATTGTGTTTAAGCAATCCATTAGCATATAACGCTAGGCTCTCGCACACATTTCGAGCTCAAAAACGGCGCACGTCGAAAGAATCATTTTTCACCGGAAAGTAATTGCAATTTTATCGGAATGCTGGATTTCGTTGCATGCGAGTTTTTAAGTGTCGACATTCTCGTCCCGATGATTAATGATCCGCCGCCGCATCGATTTTTCGAAGCCTCTCCTGTGCCCGGGTCTCCTCAGGTGCAGGTTATTTTTCGCAAAATTCTGCTATGCGGAATGCAAATTCGCCGAGGCTTGTGCGCTGCCCGCCGTGAACGCGGCTCGCGTTCGAGTGATTCTCGTTTGAGATTTTAAAACCGAGCTTCCGAATTAGATCACGTTTCCCTGCGCCGTTCCTGCAAAGAAAACAAATTACACCGCGTTTAATGGACACCTCATGAATATTCAAATACTTCGCTGTTGTACCTGTTGAACGCCTCTGCCTTCCAGCTTATTTATTCCGTTATTCTTTTAATCCTTCCACTCCTTTAAAGCTCCCACTCGCGTTTCTTCGCGGCGATTACATCGGCGCCTCCATTGTTGTCGCTCGTAAATCTCAGCCGAGTCCCCGCGTCGGCTTTATTTATTGAATCTAATAAGTACTTGACCGCGGAAACGCTCGCTAACTCTCTGCGAGCTGGTCTGATACGCCGGTGGCTTGAAATACGCGGCGGAACCTAGAAGAAAGTGATTCTACGGATCGAGATAAGGCATAATCGCGGGATAAATATTCTACGCGGGGAGCTTCGCTTTTAAGAGACGAGCATTCAATAATACCGAAATTTCAATCGACTGCGCAAGTTTCTCTTATCGGGAAATCCTCTTATCACTACTCGGCCGTACCGCGTGTTCCATACCCAGCCTGCATACTTAATAGCTCCAGTTTTAATGACGACTTAACGATAACGGGGTGCATCATGGACGACGATGTGCATCCACGGACAAAGCTGGAAACAATGTGACGCGGCACACAGGTTCGCGTCCCGTCTAGCTCGCTCGCGCCTCATCCGCGCCGGGCGGACTCAAAAAGCTTTTCATTTTTCCTTTTTTTTTTCTTGCCTAGCGCGCTTTTTATCATCACATTGAATCGACGTGCAGCGGGGGCCGCGGGGGGCAGAGGGTGGGTCGGAGAAGCGAAACGGAACGGAGTGTGTTGCGTGTGCCACGGCACGATTCTCTGTTCTTTCGTCGACTTGCAGCCGCGCTGCACGCTTCCAACCCTCCCCCGCGCCCTACCCTTTCGCCTCTCTGTGCGTTACCCGACGCGTGTCTCAGCGTTGCATCACGGTGAATGGGCCTGGTAATTGCACGCTTAATATTTCAGGGCTTTCTCCGTGTAAGCATGTAAAAAAGTCCGCGATTTAGCCCTGTGAAGCGAGCCAGCCAAGCCACCCCGCCCCCTCCCCGTGGGCGTTCCTCATCCTTTCCTTTCACCCGCGCCATCGTTCTTTCTTGCCGGTGTTTGCGATGCACTGACGAAAGTAGCAAAGCGGAAACTCGTTCCTCTCGCGCATCGTCGGCTTTATCCTGTCGCTCTTCAGTCTTACCACCCCCCCATTTGCCGCGCTCCCCCGGCCTCGCTTCTCTCGCCCGCTCCACCCCCCCTCGTCCGGCCGCGCTCCGCTCCTCCCCAGAAAGCTAAACTTCGCGTGTCCGGACGATTTTTTGTTTCCCCGTGAATCGTTGGCAGCTCTTCATCGAGACGAACCACGGTGGAGGGAACGGAGGATAGGAGAAGTGGTCTCGAGCGTCATCTGGCTCGGCCTTCTAGGTCGACGAGAACGGGACGTCTCGTTCTTAGGCGGAACGCATTTTTGAAAAGGTCAAGGGAAGCTCGTTTCTCCAGCGACGCACTTGGGTCTTCTCTTGCACCCGATGCTTCGCGGGGTACTCGAGGAGTTGAATCAGTGGAACGTGCGGTCTTTGGAGGTTTGCAAAGTGGTGGTAACCGAAAGATGGTTCAACTGTACCCAGCTTCACGGGGGTAGGTTGTCGTTGTATTTCTGCTGCGCTGCATGCTACCCTAAAATATACAAATTTCATTCCATCCGCGCTGAAGTGTACACGAAGGCGAAATGTTTGAACAAGAGGGCAGTCTACTTCTTGTTTATACGAGACAACGTCGGCAGTCTACTCCGCGGTAACGCAAGGTCCCTTCAAATCAAACTAAACTCTTCTGTGCAAACATTAAGTTTCAAAAGTCTGGCTGCATTTGCACAAGTCAAGTCATAACTACAGTTGTATTCGTAATACACTTCTTAACATTAATTACCTATAGGTACACAAAATCCCTGATCATTCTGGGCGAAGCAGAAATTAATCATTCTTTCCGAGTATATGGAACACGTGTGAATATCGAATACATGTGTTCTGGGGGGCAGAAGCGGTGCGCTTGGATCACATCCACCGTGGAAACATCCCGCACCCGAGATCCTGAAGAATGTGGCCGGATAGACTTTGGATTCCTGCGTAACGTCCGGGCGGTCGAAGGAAAAACGGCTCTTTCAAGCAGAAACCGTGCCGCATTCCCGTCGCCTGATAAGGGACAAAGGGTGTCCTAATGCGAGACCCTCCGACAAAGCGCCATTTCGGGGTCTCTGCTTCCGTCGGATTGCGCGACAAAGGCTGCCGCGATCTCAATCACAAATTGACAATAAAAAATGTCCAATTAACCCAAGGAGCTCGAAGGATAGAATCGACTCGAATTGACTCGAACCACCCCTCCCCCACCTATGCCGTACCATCAAACGTCTTTTCACCGCAATGGGGGAATCAGGGAGAAGAAGAGAGAAATAGGGCGGGGTGTCTGGCGGAGAGGAACCGAGACAGAGGGTCGAATCAAGGCAGCAGAGGAGCAAGAGAAAGAGAGAGAGAGAGACAGAGAGAGAGAGAGAGAGAGAGAGTGAGAGTAGGAGAGTAGGAGAGTGCTCGCGTGAAGTTGGAAGCAATCGAGAAGGTTTAATCCCACTCGATTGCGTTCCTTGCCCGGCAACTTCAGTTCTTCGCCGCCCTCTTCACCCTCACGTTTCATCCCCTGCCTTGAGCGAGCCACTTTTCCCCTCTGCCACGGCAAACGACGCTCGTGTGCGAGTGGTCGGGCCCGCGCGAGTACGCGTACCCCCGTCTGGACGTGTAAAAGAGGAAGAGTCCTTCTTTTGTTCGCCCGCTATCTTCGTGCATTCCCGTAGTGGTCGTATAGAATCTTGAATCTGAGTGCAAGCCACACGCACCCACACACCTGGAGCCGTCTCTCGACGGTCACAAAAGGTGCTGTCTAGCGATCCGGGTAGTCGACTACGTCGGTGTTGCGGATGGTGATTCCGGCGGTGGTGGTGGTGATGTTCGAACCCCGGGCGGAGGTGAGACCACCTCGTAAATATTCTACGGCCAATTTCCCGTTGCACGCGAATACAACGGTGCCCCGGCGACGAACGAATCGCGGCACAAGGGGCCAGGGAAAGTCGAGACATCCCCCGAAGATATTTTTCACCTCTCGCGCGCCGTCGAACTCGGGGATTTCCGTTTATCTATTGTCGATGAATTCCTGCGGAATCGTAGAGCCGTCTTTTTTCTTCCCTCGAGTGCGCGGGAGTCGAGGGTGAAATCTAAATCCTAGCTGAGAGAAATTATCGAGCAGCGGAATCGTGAACGAAAGTCGGGCTTAAAGGTTCTGCTGTTCGTCAGTGAACCTCCCCTCTGAATTCCTTGACATCTCGCGTACCACGGTTTATAGATAGCTAGGTCCTAGCTCCTGAAAGCTTTTAATCGCCCCACGACGTACCCAGTTCCCTACGTATGCCGCTACTATTTAATTTCGTTAAAATATGCATGACGTCTGATTCGGATACCAAGGACGCGGATCAATCGGACGACGTGGTTTAATTAAAGCTCCGTAGCCACGCGTTTCAGTTCTTCCGATATTATATTCAAGCGATCCGACACGCGTCCTCGTTCTAATGTTAAATTTAATCTACGCTGGAAACTCGGTCGCACTAGATACGTAATGGCGGTCAGAGGAAAGTGACATCATCTCCCGAAAAAGATTTGTGCAGCATACGAAGAAGGAATTCAGTTATTTATTCCTAGATTGTTTGTACCGTTTTCAAGCATAGAAATAAGACACTCCCGTTTCTCGTTCTCGACAGATAAAGTTCCCTTGGCGGTCTTTCCGCTACAAAGTCGACCAAGTAGTGACGCCCCGTGTGTGGTCAGACGCGCGTCAGTATTTCACGCGGTAGACGTGCCTAAGTAGTGTTACACCGCATTGTTTCTACATAGAACGCCATTACAAAATTGTCCATTGGTCACCTCGTTCATAAGAAATCATAAGAACAAAAATTTCAAATTTGGCTTCGAAACTTTCTCGTTCGGTAAAAAAAATTTGCACGTTTCGCTGACATTGAAATCTGGCGAGTCTGTACGAGTTGTTGTTCGTTCAGCCGTCAGGGAAATTCCTTGCACCTCCGCGTGGGACGGGCGAATTAATCGCAAACGAATTTATCTTTGACGCTCCGGGTTAAACTAAAACGCCCAGATATTACGGGGAAGTAAGCTCGTTAGAGGGTTTACAGCATCGCCGGTGGTGCCTCGGCCAACCCCACGCCCCTCCTGTATTTCTCGCGTAGGTGGTAGTAGCTTGCGGTCTGGTAACCGCAGTCTCTACTGCGCTGTCGGTTGCGGATACCTCAGCCTCGTGTGCAACCTCGCGTCTGTTTTGTGCAAAGGGCTTTCAAAAACCGCGACTGCCGAACCGTACCGACTACTCCCCAAGAACAGACGCCAGCGGTACGATGTGCCAGAGAGGCCCCTCTAAAGCACCGTCGAATACACTTTGACGGGCACGCGCTTTCGATTAAGCTTGAAATCTACTCTTCAGGCATCTCCCTACACGCTAATCTCGCGCGTTCGTTGCAATTACTTCGCGAAATTTCGGATCGTTCACTGTTGGGGCTGTTTCGGTGATCCCTGTGTCACCCGCAATATTAAGAATTATTCGACAGCCGAGTATCGATGGACATTGCAAGCTTGGGGCAATGAGCAGTGAGATTAGATGCTTCGATTGCCTCCGAGTTTGCCTTTGTTCTTAATGGAATATTCTCGAGAAATTTGCAACAATTTGGTACGCAGGGGCGGGTCGTTTCTTTTGCAAGCAATGTTTTATTACTTACAAAATCCGTAACTACGAATTTCAACGCCCATTGCTGTCGGTAAAATCAGTAACAAGCATCCCTTCGGGTGAAAAATTGGTAGGTCCGTTCTGAGAGATTGACTTTCCCCTCGCATTTCTTTTCAAAGGGGGCGGTTCTCCAGGATTTAGTAGGAGATACGTCACGATTCCAGGACGGGAAAAAAGGTAAATCAGATCCTTGATTGATTAGCGAGTGTCCTGGTGGGTCGACCGTCTCACGCTTAGTTGACCGTGCAGATGAACACCAGGAAGGACACCTGATTTTCTTTAACAGAATCCCCTCGAAACAGCAGAAACACAGTGCACGATCTCCCTTTGGCAAAACCAGAAAGTGGGTATCGAAGTTCTATCAGCGCCAGTTGACAGCAGCGGAAATATTGGAGTTTTCGAGGATGGATTCCGTAAGACGGGCCACGGATTTGATTATTAGGAGGCGCGTGCGTGTTCGTGCACTTTCAGCCCACGATCCCTTTTCACCGGTTGCCCCGTCTAATCACTAATTAGAATCTGTGGATATACGTGCGTCTATCCCTCCGTGGTAGTCCTTCCGCGTGCATCTCTCGCCTCCCCGTAGACCCTCTTCTAGACTGCTGATTAATATTAAGCACGTTAGTCGCGCTGTTGTGATTAATATGACGTATCGATCGACGTTATCTAAGTGAATAATTAATTCGGGATTGTACGTGCAGTCGTGTTACGCAACGGGCACGTTTCCGTATCGTCTTGAATACACGTGTGTCTGCTTCGCATACACAGATTCAGACTCGGCGTACCGCGGAAATTTCAATGTAATTATCATTACGATGACACGCCACCTGTATAGCGTATCGTATTGTTATCACGTGGAACAGCAGGCCGAGGTACATTAGTTTGGAGAGAAGCTTCCTTTGTTGTTTTTCTCAGGGCATACGCAGAAAGTTTCTATCGTTATCTCTCATTTGAAGGAACATCAATTACTTTCACCGTTATTATAATTCGTATTCCGTGGCCGTGAGTGTACTTTCCGATTCGCCGATATATAATAGGATCCTTGATGTAGGTGCTTGATATGGTTAATAAGGACATTAATTAATACCGAGGAAAATAATGCTGGTGGTGTGGTTATTAATATCATTGTTTAATATTCATATCAGTGTAATGATAATATGTATTGAAACAAATGCGAATCGGCAAACGAGAACAGCGGTTGCTATCCAATTAAATAGAAGCACATAAGTGAATGTGTAATATGTGCGGTTGTGTGGGGTAGGTGGGATGGTATGTTTGAAACACGAGCAATACTAAATTATTTTCGCCTGAAAATATGAATAACAAAATTTCCTCGATCTTCCGCTTCCTCAAATGACGTAAAGCCTGTTAATCTTTAAAGCCAAAACCCTCGCAGGGAGAGGTGGAATGAAAGGGACACGTATTTAAAGGGACATTGCAATTATCTGAAAGATAAAGGATCTTCCCACGACGAAAGTATTATCATTTTGTAGCAACACTAATACATGCCCAAACACGCCTAACTGCAAGTTGCTGCCATTTCAAAGATAGCGGTGGTACACGATTGAATTTTTTCGTGCTTCGAAGTAAAATTTTTTATGTTCTCTCGAAACGTTTTGCCAAGTGCTGTTACCAATGACTGATTTCTTTATTATTACATCTGGACTGATATTTATTCAGGAACAATAAGACATATGTTAAATTATCGTTTGTTTAATATTGTAACTGTAGAGATTATACATTCAATTGTGTTGTCGTATTTATGAAAGGGACACCCTTTTCCTACGTGTTCCCTTCAAAATCTTACTATGATAAACCGAACATTGGTAATAAAAGAATATTTATCACACATCAAAATGTTTTTGATCAATTTTGGTGCCAATTAAGATCTTTTAATTAACATAGTTTGGATTAATTTAAGGATTATGTGTTTGGTTTTTAATGAAAGTATTATCCATTGTTTTTTAATGCGAGGATTATTTTTTGTTATTTAAGTATATAAGCTTAATGTTAAGTTTGTTACAAATATTTTGGCATTACCGTGGTATTTATGTAACTTGCGAAAAACGTCGACTTTGTAGACTTGTCGACATCAATACTGCGATTTCGGTACCAGCAGAAATAATAGTTAAAGGAATAATATTAATATTACCTTGCTTTATTACACTGTCCCATTCATAAACACCCATGTGCCTTTCAATGCAGCCAATTTATGAAAGGGACAAAACACACTCTTTTGGAAAGCGAAAAATAAGACGTGTAAATATAGAGAGAAACTCAATAGGACCGTGTACTGTTATAGCCAGATAACTGGCCTTTCTAATGTGACCAATTAGAACTCGAATGGTTATTTAGTGTTTTTACTATCTGGTCCTAAACAGAAATGTCCCTTTCATCCCACCTCTCCCCTAAATATCTCGTCTATGGTTGCATCGATCCAGAATATCCGCACCTCGATATCCCATCGTCTGAGGCACAGCGCAGTGACCATCGATATTTAACGAGCAAACTCGCTCGGAGAGCCAACCTACCCCCGGAGTGACTTACGCGGTGCGACAAATTATCAAGAAGCGCCACTCGCGGATACTTAACGTCAGCAGAGGCGCAATTTCCGACGACAAGATTAGAAAATATCTGTCGGTGGTTCCCAAACGACCGATTCATTCCGAGCGGGGCCACGCGTAAAGCCTGGACGCCGCGCGGGTTCCACGAGGGTCGTTCGCGAGGCTTCCAAGGAATGACCATTATGTCCGAGGAGCGTGCGGCGGCAGCTCGTTCCGTTTCGCACCGGCGACCGCCTAACCTGAGGGGGCCAGTTAAAACACGTGTTCGCTCGCCGGCATAATGGTGGCAATAATTCCTCCGGCGAGAAATAAATTCTCCAATAATAATTCTCTTCTTGCGCGCCGCCGTATGTAGCTAACGTACCTAACTGGCCGCGATTTATCATTCCCACATTCGCGCCTCTCGCTGAATCGCCTTCCGCCTCCGGCTTTCCTCCGCCGGCCCACCGACGTTGTCTCGCCTCATCGCGTGCTTTTCCAGCTAAGAATACCGCCGCGCGCGCGCGCATTTTCACCTGGCTGCTTTAAATACAGCTTCATAATTATCGCATTAAAGGCAGTTTCGTATTTATGTTCCGCGGTAAATATAGGTACTGCGAATACAATCGTCGAATTCATAGTGGGTGTTTTATGGAAGACATTTCGCGAGTTTAGAAGGGGAAAGACTTTTCAAGATTTAATTATTTCGTACGAATTTTACGATGTACAGGGTAGCTATATACGTGAGAAACGTGGACGTTTCATTACCTTTTGTAAGTAAAACACTACGCGAGGAATACAGGCGTTGCAAGTGCAAATATAGTGTTACAAGACGTCACTAGGAATCTACAAGCGTGCGTCAGAAAAAACTGCACAACGTTTTAACAATATTCCTGAACTACATCGTAGTAGCCATCCGAGACAAAAGGAGCGCCGCACGCCAGGAAAAAGGGTTTGTCAGAACGGATAAGAAGGAATCGTTGATTTATGGGCAGCCAATCTATGATTTGCAAGTCAAATGCATGAATAAAACAACGTGGAACGGTATCGATGAAACACGACCGTCCGAATATGAAAAAATGATCGATGGCTCGTCAAAATTTCGCTGCGGAACGCGGTGCAACTCCCCTGCCGCGCGGTAATTGCCATCCTGTTCTATTCCGTTTCGTTCGCACCCGTTTCCGTTTCGGATCGGCGCGGCGCGCCCCGCCGCGCCAGCCCGCCCTGGCAACGAATTAAGCTGTTTTATAAAAATGTAAAAGGCTTCGCCGGGCGAGCCGTTTTCGAGGCAGGAATAGGTAGATTCGTGGATAGAGGCGAGCGGGTGAAAGGGGTGGGAAAGGGAGAGAAAGCGAACTGGAGGGTTCCAGCGGCACCGGGAACCTGGGGAATCGCAAATGCGATTGGGAGCTTCATTGTTTCTCGGAAAAGGAAAGAAAGCTCGAGACTTCGGGCCAAGGAGAGAGTTTAAGTCGAATGGATGGGAGAACCGCAAAAACGGAACAAAGTGGAGCTTCTGCGCAAGGGCGAGGTTGTGTGCTGTTTCGAATTGCAATTTCAACGACGATCGACCATTCGTTTGAATATTTTCGACACAGTCCCACTGTTCCTACTTGCGAAACGCTTGTCTGTAATTAATTGTACGTCGTTTAGATGAATATCGTGATAGATGAGGGCGATGAGGGGCGCGATTAGGGCTGTTCTTGGAAACGGTGATCTATCATCTTAGACCTGATGATCGAAAGGTTGTACTAGGGGTAAGGTCAATTAATTGTAGGGAGGAGTCGGCTTTTAAAAATAGGCCACTCTTTAGTTTCTCCTTATACGTTCTGCTACAAAGTGTTTTTCACCTGACATTATCTTTCTTAACCCTCAGGCTTAACCCTTCACCCTTAACTCACAATTTGACTTTGAGGTAAAATATCTTTCAGGCAATATTGTAAATGGTTCTACTGTTTAAACACGATGATGCTTTAAATGTTAAGTTTCAACGGTGAACATATGTTCTACAATTTTCAAACTTTATCTCAGAATTTTTGCGACCTAATTTTACAGATAGTTTTTAAACAGTAGCTGATTGAAACTTGAAACAGTGTGACAACTAGGGAGACCGGGTATGGTCGTCGCACGGGTGGGTTGTCACAACCGCTATATCAAAGAAACTATAAACAATAGGAATGTACTAATAATCCATGGCGATGCGTATACATATCGCCTCTTTCCCCCCATCACACAAGTCGTTGTGGAGTCGCATGTGGACACAATCTATCATTGTTTCTTTTCGTGCGCTCGAAGTGAATTATGCCGTATTTTCTATCAAGCAAGTAGGGTAGATGCACCATTTGTGGCCACTTTAAGGTATTGTACCATTTCTGGCCACTTCTTAAATAATATAATATTTTCCGAGTAAGCAATAAATGTAACCTTATATTTCTGGCGGTATACTAAATAAAATATTTATGATGTGAAATTCTCCACATAATAATGATCTGCAAGCAATTTAAAAATAAGAGAATTATGCACATGGCCAAAAACCGTGCAATGGCCACAAACGGTACATCTACCCTATATGTTATATATTCTCTATATTCTCGTAGCTTAGAGTTTTTTCTAACTTACTGTAATGATTTTTTTGCATTTTTTAAACTTTTCAATACATGAATAGAGAGGTGAAATTGGTTAACGCTTTGGGGCAAGTTGGCACAGAACTAATCCCGCTGTAACTTGCTGTACCTATCGTGTGATATTATTTTCTTGTTTGCATGGCAACAGTTCTCAATGATAATGCCGCGAACTTATAAGAAGAAGGCGTCCAGAGGTGAGGTGCCCCCGGAATGATATTACTTTCTTAATTGAATCGACTTTTTATTCATAAACTTCGCTATCCAAATGTGTGACAATCGACCCCGGATACTGTGACAATCAACCCGACCTCGGGGTATGTTGTCGCAAAATAGTTCCTGCAAATAATGTGAATTAGCTTCTAATCTGGTTGACGAAATCCGCAGGACCAATTTTTTTTATAAAGTCAGACGTACGTAGTTTATATTAATCTAAGTTTGAATGAACTTCCCTGCAGCAATGACCCGTAAAAAATCAAAATAAGAAAATGAGACATACCGGGTTCCCCTACGTTCGAATAAATAGATGCGACAACCGAGGGTTAAGACGTCACGACCCTCTGTTGTACAATTTCGATTGCAATATTGAACTTCCACATCTCGTCTGCAGAACTGATCATCCCTACATTTGGCATTCCCAGTCATGTCTTTATTATTGCCATCGGGGAACGAAACGAAGGTGCCATCCCCATAGGATTTACACAGCCAACGTAGTCCATGAATTTCTGCGTAAGCGTTCAGCCGTCTGCTCCTCTTTCTACGACGTCCATTGAACCTCCCAGAGATCAGGTTCGAAGAAAGCCATCAAGCCTGTTCGCAATTCCCAATTGACCTCCGATACCATACGAATGTCATTACCTTCTTGTACATTAAAAAGCCGCCTACGCATCGAGGGGTGAAAAAGAACTCGCTGACACAGTGTACCACAACAGCTCGGCTGTTGTAGGCCACGCGACCGTGCTGCATTACGTATTCATTCGTGATTTCCTTCGGTCGTGGGTACAGGCCGGCTGGAGGTCGGGGGGTGCACAACCGTACAAAGTAAGATTCCGATTCCGAGGCATTAATTGAGCGGGGCCCGTGTATTTCCCTGCGGGCTACGTAGACAGAGGCGTCTTACGCTACCAATCTCCAGGAGTTTCGGTTTCAGGCCGATAGAAATGGAAGGAGAGGCTGAGGAAGCGGATCGTAGGAACGGAGAGGGGAATGTTAAACTTGCATGCACGGTTGTAATATGGCGTGGGCGTGCAGCGCGGGGAACGAATACGAGGGTAATAGAATGTGCATGTAATAACCGAAGGAAATATACACCGTGCAGACTCCGACAGGAAGGAAGAAATAACGGAGGGAGCCAACTACGGGAAAAGAAATTCTTCCGTTTTCCCTCCCGTGCCCGGAGTTTTCGCCACCCTTCCCAGGGCGCGAACGCTCACCCGCGGATTTCGAGGGTTTGTTTGCTGGAACGCGCTCGCTTTTGTCTTGTTTCGAGGCAGACACGCGCCTGAGGAATTGCAATGAGATTTTTCGTAAGCGAATACATACTTGGTTCCACTCGTCGTACGAGGCATTGCTTGCCCATGCCAGTGTGCTCGATAATATATACTTCCTGCAACCTTCACTGTCAAGTAGCACAAAAATCACAAATTTTAATAACTTGACAGCAGTATTAAGGAATCCAGCACCTAGATTTCTTTGTTTTGGAGCCACTTGCCAATGATTACACTTATACTTCGCTCTTCCTTGTAAAACCCCAAGACTAAATGCTCTCAAAGAACTATCTCTCACATTCAGAGGTACAAGCATTTAATTCAATTGGGAACATTTGGCGGAATACTGCCCAGCAACTATCCCCCCTGTCCAAATCCGTTTGCTGATGTCGGCTACAGAAGCCGGTTCGCATTTTGTCTGCGGGACACCGCAATTAACTGTCTAGAATTTCGCGCGAACTCGCACGACAAGAGCACGCGAAACGTCAGGCGCGTTTCTGGACACCTCTGCCGTCGCGTCGCGCCGCGTTCGAAATCACTGATAGGCGAAGATCCTCGTCCAACAGTCTCTTAAAAGGATGCACGCAGTCCGATGGAAATGGACGACGCCCCAGTATAAATCCAGGAGGTGAGTGTAACCGAGGAAACTAAAGTAACGAATTGTCGGAGACTCGGAATCTTTCGCCGATGGAGGGATAAGGGGGTCTTCTGCGTGAACGATTCCAGGTCTAAGTTCCGCCGATAAAGCCAGGATTTCCACGGACCTATGAGTCAGTCACCGCGGCTCGAGTTTTATTATATTAAAGTAGTAAACCAGATAATAAAGCGAGGAACGTCCCTCGGTGTCCGCCGGTTTACGACTGCCCGTACGACATCTTATATCGCGTACTTACAGTCACCCTCTGTCGATCATAACCGAGCGCATCGGTCTCCAGGACACTGGCGCGCTGGTAGTTTCCCTCGGTCCTCTTCGATCGTGGCCAGAACGTAGTATGCTCCAAAGTCATCGCGGGGACCTCGAAGGGAAGCTCCTCCCCTCGAAATCTGAAATGATGATGGTTTCGCTGGACGTTCATCAAGAGACAAAGGTAGAGCTTCATGTCTGACTTCACCTAAATGGTGAACACGTCGAGCTACCATGTCTATTCTACACCTGAGTCAAAATATCCTCGCGAGAAGATCGTACTCCTGACGGGAAACCAATGGGAGCATTTAAATTGTTTTCCAAACGATCCAGAGTCGGATATGTATATATTCATCCTCGGTGGCAGATAGACCAGTAAAACGAACGGTTGCGCACAGACGGGTGGAAAAGGGAGCACAGTGTACAAGGAGGCACGATAGTCGGTGGTATCGGTAGGAAAGGGTCCCCTAGCCGAGTGCAGAGATTGCTTTCGATGTTGATTGAAGTGTAACGCAGATAACTCGAATCGTGGCCAGCGGAGCGCGGAATGCACTTGTGCACGGATAGGAGAGATTAGTAAAGGGCGTAATGGAGTTCCGGGCAACTCAAAAACGGTCATGCTTCGTTGGAGCATCCGTCACCTAGCCGCGGCTCATCTTCGGCTGGTCACGTGCTCGTGTAATTCCTGATAGAACGTCGTACGTGATTCATATCTGCAACGGCAGCCTCCTCTTTGTTTACATAATGCGAGACCGTTCCTGGAGGCCAGCCAACTGTGTTCGTCCGCGATAATCGTCACGTTGAATTTAGTCAAAACGGCGCTGCCTGATAAGGGCGTGAAGATGAATCAACGTCAGGCTGAAGTGGGACGAGCCGGTTCCTGAAATCCAATGACACGGCAAGAATCGCTCGACGTTGAGGTATTTCGCCGGCTTACCAGCGGCAGTTAAAGCCTTTCTTTCCCCCGTTCCGTGGGTGGAAGCGTCGGAGAACATTGTTTCCCCGTTCAATGGACGAACCTCAGGTCCCAACGACGTGTACAAATCGAGCAGATACACATGCGAAACGGATACCTTAATTGCTGGCAAAGAGAGCTTCTATCTGAAATTAAAATAGCACTCGCTGTTAACAGGATCTCCGCTTGCGACGATTCCAGAAAATAATGCGGTAATTAAAGACACAAGAGGCTCGAGACAGATGACGCGGATGAGACGGCTCACAGACGTCTAGGCGAGTGCTAGCAGAAGATTCTGACGACACATACATCGCGCAGTGTTATGGCAATCTAAGTTGGCATGTTTAGTCAGCTCGAATAAGGCGCGCCCGTAGCAAGCCTGATAGCTGGCTGAGTCAACATTCACGTATTTGCCGTGGCATCGCTTCGAAGCCATCCAGACGAAGCCCAGTTGGCGAACCGAGAGCGAGGGATGCCTCGTACCGCGCACAATTTGGTGCAAGATATTGCTTTCGAATGCAACCTCCTTACCCTTTACCGCCCGGCCTGTTACTGGTGTTTACCCTACCTGTCTGATGATAGCGCGCGAGACGCGCCGTGCGCGTGCCATCCGCGAAAGATGCGTCGGATAATGGGTTTCGCATGTTTCCGATAACACAGCTAATTAGTGGAAGGTGAAATGAGACGCGTTAGCAGCGAAAGTGTCGGGCTAACCTCCAGAAAGTTAGACACCGAGGTTAACGGATGGATCGAGGTAGCAGTAGCTAGCAAGGCTTCCGATAACACCATCGTCAGTTTTACACGACTCGCTTGTGTTTATCTTCTAGAAAGACCTATTTCAATATGGGCTCTGTAGGATCCAGTAGTTCCGAAGGAGTGGAGATTGAACGGGGAGGATCAATCTTTACAGACTCGGGGCCAAGGCGTTCCCTTTCTGATAAGAAACCTGATGGTTTTGCAGAAACTTTTAGTAATATTGCATTGTTCTCTTTTATACGATATTCTCTTTTACAGGTACTTGAACATTTGCAGTAGGTATCTTTTACAATAATTCTCGCAAGACTTCCCGTGGGGTAGGTTTCTTCGAATGTTCCCTGAACATCCTTGCTTGAATTCTGTGTAACTTCATCGGCCAGTAAACAGAACTTTCCTACAGTACCTACGCTTATTCGCTTCTCGCACCAGCAAAAAGGTTCCATCTTGTTTCTGGCACGGGGAACGTATCAGATATTGAAAAGTTACAATCCTGCAAGGTACTTTCGCAAAGCGGATTCCTGGATACGCGAGAGCCGAATAATTTACTACAAGCTACAAGGAATCGCGGCGTCTCCCGCGGAGTCGGAATTGTAAGTGAAGATGTTAAACAGTTGTCAAGTCCATCCCTTTGGATTTTCGGTCGATAGGGCTCGGTCTGACGAAAATTATACAGACCCGCGATAAAAAGGGGGGGGGGGGTGGACGGGGGAAGGGCGACGATGGGGGTGGATGAGATTCGACCAGATAGAGAGAAAGGGAGGGAAGAAGACATAAGCAGACAGAGGAACAGACAGTCGCCCCGTGAAATTGAATTACAATAAGCAAAGTAAAGTTGGATGATCCAACCATTGTGCCCTCCCGTCCGTTGCTACCTCACTGCCAGTTATCTCCTTTCTTCTTTACCCTGGTTCTACTCGCTTCCATCCACCATCCTGGAGTCCCCAGTCGAGGAAGAAGTTCTCTCGAGTACCACGACAACCGACGGTATTCTTACGCCTTTGTTCCCCCACGGGGCTGAATTAATTGCTGCGTTTTTGACATCCATTCATTGTCGGGTCCCGGCAGACGACGTCGGGATGAGCGGATAAAGGGAAAAGTTACCGAACGCCTCGTCTTCGTCGGTGCTTCCCTCTTTCGCCAGGACTTTCGCTCGGATTTGCGCGCACCACGGAATATTATTCCTCCGTCCAATGCCTCTCCTTGAAATTCGGTACTGCCATTCCGAAGGACCGAAGCGACGTATCCCTTTCGCCTTTGTCGCCGCGTAAATTGGCTAGGCAGCGGCCTGAACAGAGGAACGTAGTTGTTGCGTGGATCCGACGAGCGAGGGCCTGAGGACCCTCCTCATTCAGACCACAGTTACCGTTGTACAGAACACTATAATCCTTGGATCTGTCCACCGAGATACAGCCCACTATGTACAATTTCAATCAGCCATTCACTTACCCTGATATACTCACTAACGGGCACTCAGGTAAATATCCCTCAGGCAAAGAATCTTTTTCTCCACTTACACTAGAGTTGCGACACTAACGTTCACTTTACACACGAATTATTAAAGCGACCAAAGTGTTGAGACGCTGGCTTCCAGCTGCAACTTCCTGGCGCCGCAATTCTCATCTCCTTCGATTGCTGAGACACGTCTGCACCGCCGTGCTTGCTCGCAATTACGCGGTTCATTGCGCAACGCTAATTCAGTTTTAACGATTCGCTGCTCATCGCGATGGTACAGGCGGGCCCGCGGCCGACTGATGCGTTCCACGTGACGCGTAAGTTGATGGCACAAGTCTGGCAAGTTGGCCGGGAAGTCTGCGTCGCGACAGATCGCGGTAAATCGCGGCGCAATCGTCATCTCTGCCCGGCTTTGCTGGAAACTTGGTGCGCCCGCGAACTTTCCGTGGAAACGGAGGAAATTGCTGAGCGGGGCCAGCTTTTGTCCTTCCGGTGCATCTGAACCCCACCGCGCCGGGAGTGCATAACCCCTTCCGGTTCCGACGACTACAGCGACGCCGCCGCGGGGAAACTATTGAATATGCATAAGTTATATTAAATTGGGCCAGCGGGTGTATGGTGCTGCGCGGGGCTGGAAAATACCGACCAATTACAAGCACTTGGATGGAGTTCGGCTTCCGCCTTCTCGGGCGGAAAGTTGGAACCGCGGTGGATATTTGAGACGCCTGGTATTGCGCCTGCCTCGACTATTCTCCAACCTACTTACTGATTTTTCCAAACCAGCGATAACGATCGCCGGTTTCATACGTGTCTCGTTAATGTAGAATGCATCTGGCTTCGCAGACCTTCAAGCGATACTTTCAAGGAATTAGAGACTCGCGAATGCACTTCCTTAGATAGCAATTCTTTGCTTCTCTCTAACTCATCGCACGCAACGTTGCTAATAGAATTCAGCAATGAAATCGCAGGTTACCGCGTTATCAAATAAACCGTGATTCCGTCGCGTTGTTTGCAACCGTTTCACCATCAGCATTCACAGACACAATCTGTGCAATTAAATTACAGAGGGACACATTAGTCGAGACTCGGTCCAGTGCACGCGAGCACGATGAATTTTCAAATTCCATTTTCTCGAAAATGAAACCGCCGTCACGAATCGCGCCCCGCGCTGCATATGAAATTCATTTACGGCTGTTTAATGACTGGTGGCTTAAATTGCCTAACAGGCTAAAGATATCCCGCGGACGAACTATAAATGATAAAGGAAAATACAACGGGGAGAAACACGGCAGCGCGGCATAAATTTGTAAAATCTCTGTGAAATGTCCGCGTTTCAGGGCGATAATAGCGGCAACATATTCTTGCGCCATTTAATCAGCGGGTCGACGCTATCTAGCACAGGCGTGATAACAGGCCGAGCCACTTAGAGTTTTCTTGTATCGCGCCTTAGCGGGCCGAGATCTTTCGCAAATCTTTATTAGTAGGTC
Organism: Andrena haemorrhoa; assembly: GCA_910592295.1. Taxonomy (NCBI): domain Eukaryota; kingdom Metazoa; phylum Arthropoda; class Insecta; order Hymenoptera; family Andrenidae; genus Andrena; species Andrena haemorrhoa. The sequence continues at coordinate 3,243,141 of OU342944.1, read as the reverse complement.
GTTTGTCGGTACAAGAGATCTGTCGCAACGACGACAAAGTAAAATCGTACACGTCTAGGATCTGGCTCGCCGCAATTAACCGCGCGAAGTTTCAAAGCCATTCCGCGGCTCTTAAATACCATTTTTTATGTTGACTCTAAATAACTTGCATGTTCCCCTTAGCGTGGCGCATACAGGGTGTTTCGTTAGCGGTAACGAAAAGCAGGGTTCGTTAAGCGCCGCCGAAACACTATTGCACGCTGCATAGATTATTGTGGAACGGTAAAATTAGACCGTTACTGAATTGGAGCAAACAGCCTTCTCCGCGCGGCTTTCAAAGGGTTGCCTGCGAAACGTCACGTGAATAGAAGTATGTATCCGAAATTCCGAAGTAGAGCTTGAGACGTCGATAAAAGAGAACGAGGGGGGACCGAAAGAGTAAAAAGAAGACGGCGCTGCGAGGTAACCCGAAACAAAGAAAACGGAACGGTCAAGGGTGGGAAAGATCGCAACAAAGACCCAGAACGGATTAGGCTTTATCCACCGGACGCGTCTGCTCCGTAAATTGGAAAGCCAGGGGCGGGGAAACGGCAAGCCGAGAGGGAGGAGATAAAGCGGGAGTGCATCGAGGGTAATTTTTATCAATTGAAAGGCATCCGCGCGATTGTGTTTGGGGGCGAACGAGGCGAGTCGCTCATTATTTCTTTAACCACGCGAACAATTCGTTCCGCGGACGATGGCACAGGTACCGCATAATAACGTTTCTCCCCGCCTCCGAGCCACCCCCGCGGACCCTTCGCCGTCATTTATATTTGATGTAGCTCGGTTATCGCGAGCCGCTTAATGTGTGAAAAGTCGTTTGACGTTTATTCGTTTAGCTCGCCCAGTTTGCCCGTTGAACGCACCCGGGCCGCTTGCTCGCTAACGAGCTTATCTTCCCCCAGACCAGACAGCCACTCGGTGGCCAGGATTCGAGAGGCAGGTTCTCCAGGTGTTCCCCGGTCGCTTTTGACCGCTTCACGCTCGTTGACTTCGGGGTAATAACATAATACGCCGCGCGGACATGCCCGGCCTGCGCAATCCGCGCTCGCGGAACCCGCGCCCGCAGTGATACATTAGCGGCCTTTGATACTTGGCCCGCTAATGCGACGCGTTTCGGGATGAAATTAGCTTCCCCGTGCGCCGATGTCTCTCTCGTTCTCCTTATTCCGCCGTGTCGCGAGCAAAAACCGAGCAGCCCGTATCGTCGGGCACGCCGGGCGGGGAAGGACGAGCCGGTGACGAGGGGCACACGAGCGGGACGAGGAGGAAAGACGAGACGCCGAAGGATCTTTGTAGCATCGCGAAACAAAAGGGACACCGTCATTGTGACCCGGAGAATCACCATTTAGAGGGATGTTTGCGCAGCAGAAACGGAGCTGCGATGTTAATTACGGTTCAACGGGTTCGGTTTCTCGAGCGAAACTCTTGCTGGGTCGCTGGAAGCGTTCAAGGGATCTGATTAGAGGCGCTGAAGCAGGTGGCAAGGCGGGAAATAAAGGTTATCTCGTTAATGAAGCAAGGGGTGAATGCTTTAAGAAATTATTGCGCCAGTAGGAAACAGTACGAGGAGGCTTCGTTAATACTGATTTCAGTACAGAAAGTTCGACAAGCTGCGAAATTGAGCGAACGTAGGTATACACCGAACTTTGGAGTTACCAGTTCGTTCCAAATATCCCCGAGTCCGGGACGATAGTGTATAATTATTTCAGCCCAGTGGCACAGAAGTCAGTGGTCGCTGCCTGTATATCTGGGCAGACTATTTTGCCGCGCGATTGTCCGCGCGCGGGGTCGGTCGTATCGATTTAATGAGCGATATTGATTAATGGTGTCGCCGCGTGCGAATAGGCCGCTTCGGTTCGTATAAATTAGCGGGCCGATTCTCGTTGCCAACGCGCGCATTAAGCAACGCGGCTTGCTAACACTGGCTACGGACCTGGTTCACGCAGCCTGGGCGCTAACTCGAGTTAAACGAGATGAATGTCGGTTCGCTAATAGTTGTTACGAATTGCCACTGGAGCTTGCTTAGCCCGCTTAGAGAGAGATTTAGTCGAGCAACTAAGATGAGCTCGCCGCCTGGCGCTCTCCTTCCACCCCGTACCGTTTCTTCTCCCTCGCTCGTTCCCTCGTTCCCTCATTTCCCATCGCTTTGTCTCGCTCCGACGCCAGCTGTTTCGCCAAGATTAGAAGGCTCGCGGTCCTGCTAGCCGCGTCTTCCAGGATCAAAGTTTGACCGCAGACAAACTTTCGCGTGGCTTCGCTAGAGAGTCGTCCGCTTAAGCGTCTCGCTGAGCTTCTTTAAAGACCCTGCTTTATCATCGCGATCGACCGTGCGATCTCTCCCGTCGATGGTGCTCCGTTGAATCGATTAGGAGTTGAACGATAAATTAATATTGTAGTAAGAGCTGAGTAGTCGGATTTCGAGGTGTGCTTCTATTGCCTTCGGGAGAACGTCAAACTTTCGACTGTGTGACTTCTTGAAGTACAGCAGAAAGTGCGCTGCATTAAATGTAAGACAACCGAGATCATATTGCTGTTGGCCACGTACTTTAAACATCTGTTGTCTATATGGACGACGATACGAGTGATGGTTACAGTAGGGGTTAGCAAGGTGAATTTACAGTGCTTGTTTGACCGACGATTCAGCCCCAGTAGCCGTGGTACCGATTAACTTGTAAAAAGTGACCAATTCCCAATCCGGCTAGCTGGTTACACTGTCTGTCTCGCGAATCGATTAACCGTGTTGTTCAGACCGAGAGCAATTTCCGTGAAATCCCATCCCCAGGAGGCGTTGCCTGACCGGAAGTCGATTCGCCCCCGGTTCCCCGGGATACTGAAATCTCAGTAGATTCGCTAAGTAGCAATATAGGATAAATTAGCTCTGTCAGGGCACCGAGGTCGGCCCCTGTTGTTCCCCTTGCCCCTTTTCTCTTTCTCTATCGTTCCTCATCCAAACAGCGGCCTCCCCAGAGATATCGTACCTGTCTCGCGATGCAACGTTGCCCCTGCCAGCCTTCCGTTTCCTCCATCATGTCTGGCTTGATGTATACGTGCAGCTAGACCAACACAATTCAAACCACCGCCCTCCTTCGTTCGAAGTGAAATGGTCTTACGAACCCTTTTCCCTTCTGCTTGTTGTATCAAATCTGGTAGAAACTCCCACCAACAGAACGGGGCTGTCCGAAACCCGCCCTTCTTGTTTATTTTATTCAAAACGGGAAACCGAACATATTCTAGCTGCGCATCTCTGGCCACACATCAACTCCATAACCGGGAATAAATTTGGCCACAGTTTATTACCGTAACCAAACAAATAATTGATATTTCTCAGTACCTGGGTTTAGTTCCTCGAATGTCCACTTTAACATGGCTTCTTGCTGTTAGTTCTCGTTCCCTCAAATCGCGCAACCAAATCGAGGAGCGCGCAGAGGGATCGTGTAGAATGGTCGCGTATATATCTTGTATATATTTTGTGAACAAGAATAACGCGCCCTGCCGTACACGCATAAATACGTGCTTCCAAAACCGAGCGATGGATAGCTGCGGGGTGAGCATTTCTTGGGCTCGAAGATGGAGTCCGGGAGCTCATCAAGGTAATGCAGCTGGGATTATCCTGAAACCGAGCACGTTCCCAATGCCGAGAGTCAGGAATACTGGCACGGCTCTCGGGAAAGGTAGAGCCCCGGCAGGTTATTAGTTGATCGTTTGATCGAAACCCCGCGGAGACCGCCAGACACTTCTGACACATGCTACACCTCTGTGTCTAACTTTGTGTCGTGCGTCTACTATCCCAGTGACGCTGGATTGTTTATTGAAACAATTTGACAGTCAGTGTCGCGGAGGCGACTGATTAAAAATCCCCTTTCATTTAAAAGATCCACTCTGAAAGAATCTCTTATAACTACGCTCAGCGGCGTGCATACTCCAACAGATTTTACCGAAACTAATAAAACTTTCGTGGAAAAATTCCCTCCGAAACTTTGGACGGAGGAAACTTCCTCACCCCTTGCCACTTTCTTATAAAAACACGTTCCTTAATGTCACCCGCTACGCAGACGTGTGTGTGATTTCTTAAACGGAAGTTACATGGAGCGTAGCCTCAAAGTTCGCGAATGACTTTATTGTTCGGCTAGGTGTTCGATAGCTTGAGGGTGCGAAATATTACAGGTACAAGATACTAGCTCCGATCTTTAGAATTGCTCGGAACCACGGCTCCCTGGCTGTTTCGCGCAGTGTCACTAAAGTGCAGGGAAAGTAATTCGAGTTTAATTAAGAATCCGAGCGATTAAGAGTGCGCGACGGAGAATAGACACGTAGCCAATTATACAGGAGGTAGAAAATTCCTCGTGCTCCCCTCGTCTCTGTCAAGAAGACCGTGTGCAAAGTAAAGAAATGCCGGTGCAGGGGTCGCGCGGGCCAAACGAGAGCTCTGGTTGCTATAGCTTTCCAGTCGAACACCGCCCGGTTCGGCTAGATCAGATTAACCAACCAGACACCGGGAAATTTATCTCCAAGCGTAACGACTACGTCCACGTCGTCTGGGCGACGGGCGCGGATAAATACGTGCGTTTAGCGGATTGATTGGCTACAGCACACTTTGGCTGAGCCTCGGCTCGGCCCGATGCACTTTTGCCATCGTCGCACCGAATATAGATGCGCTCTTGAGTCACGCGCGACGAGCGGATCGTTCCTTGCCATTCGTGGCAAGGTTACACTTTGCTCTGGCGCCACAGAAGAGATCGGAGGTCCTTGGTGGAGCGGCTAAAAGCGAGCACCATCCTCGGAACAGAGTCTTTGGCAACCGCGGCGTCTGTTACTCGCGAATGGTACGCGTACATCAATACTACGACCGGAACGAAAATATTTGTTGCGTCTAGAGGGATTCGGACATCTTTTGCAGCGAAGTACTTTTCAAGCGACTTTATTATGTGATCGCATAAGATGGAATACATACTTTGATAGTCGTGTATCATGCGTATCTAGGTTCGATCCAGAGTTTCTTTATCTTCTGCTTGATCTAGATTAATCTGTGATTGGGTAATTTAGTCGCAATGGATAGAAGTGATTACAGGATTAATTGGTAGCAAGACTGATGTCATTTTAAGCGGCGTGTTTCTTTGCAACCGGTGCATACAGAGTTAACTGACTGAAGCTGTTGTGTATCTTGAATATAAGCTCCCTTTTTAAAGTTTATTTCACCGTAGCAAACTTTCAAAAATACTTGGCAAAAACTAGTAACTATACAGCTGTGAAAGTAATCCGGGGAGCTTGCTAACTTTGTTAACGCAATCAAGACAAGCAGAAAGCTGCCAGAAAGATTCCTGCTTTGACTCAGTCGGAAAGTTTCAAAAACACGTTATTGAAACGGTCAGCTGTAGAGGTGGATATTCGAGTGTAGCGCTGTATTGGCGGAAACAGTCGGAAAACGTTTTGAAGTCCACGCAATGATGCCACGTTTACCAAACATCGGCTCGTAAATCATTTCTCTCTCCAGCTCCGTTCCCGACCGATTTAATTAAAACGTCTCTTTATGTTACTTGTTGCAGGTAAGAAGCCGGGCAACGTTCGTCCCCCGATAGTCTTATCATTCATCGGTTCGGTGAGTGGTCCAAAGAAATTTTAAATTGAATCGGCTGCCTCGGGTTTCTCCGCCGAGCCTCTGGCGACGCGTGAAGGGACGCTAGAATGGGGCGACGAGCTTTTAATTACGACACTTTTTCCGCGACGGGGGAGATACAGCGGAGATTGCGTAGCGGTCGCAGTTGCACCTAAAAAATTGTCACTGGCCAGGGCGAAGAGGGGCGGTGTAACTGGGATCGTTCGACAGATCCTTTGATATCGGTGACGAGAGTGCCGCGTGGCGGACTCTCCTCGATCCTCGATGGGGGCTGATACGAACTGCCAAATGTCACTGGGCCAGACATTTCTATATTTGAATTCGAGGTTCGCATGACGGCGCTTCGATGTAGAGAAACGGGAGGACCGACGTCTCTATCTATCGATCTAACTGCCGGCTGGGCCGCGTGACGTTCAGCCTGGAAATAATGTTTTGTGAGTCTCGCTGGGGTAGTTGGTTCGTTCTTCTTCCCTCCTCCCCCGGCCGTGACCGCCGACCCTCATTCCTCCGCGCGGCTCTCTTTTTCCTGGTACGGTGGCCACTGATAGCCGTGGACGCCGCGACAAAAATACAACGTCAGTCAAATCCTTAATCCTGGAAATAGAGGCGCTTATCTGCGCTGACGTAAGTGGTGCAACCGTATGAGAATATCGTGATACGTGGCTATCTCCTTCGGCACTATCTTTGGAAATCGATCGAGAGGATGGACAGAGCGGGTCAGAGCCGGGCGGCCGCGTTCTCCGATAGCGTTAGATGCGTGATTACGAAGACTGTACGTAAGTTACACGCGTGTTCTTCGTCCACGATGATCGCAACTGGGAGAGGTTCGTTGATTACCTCGAGGGACATCGCGCACTCCGTCCAGAGGGCGATACGGGAGTGTACGCGCGCGCGCGGTCAACGATGATTATAACACAGAAAATCGGTGAACGTCGAGGAGCGGAATTCCCTCGCGCGGCACAACATTAGCGAGAGTCGACTTCTCTCCGCTGAGATACAGTCGCCGACGATGCGGCTGGCGTTAGGCGAGACACGAAATTCGCGTGGAGGCCTTAAGCAGCAGCCTGGTAATATCCGAAACGGTAAGTTGTGCACGCCGCCGGTGCGCGCATCCGAATCCACCGTCTACTACCAGCAGGAATATCCATTTCAAGACATTTAACCCGGCCGACTGCCGCGACGTGGTGAGACGGGATGTACACAGCTTCTAAGATTACTAGGCAGTTTCATTACGCTTACGAAAAGACCTCTCCCCTACCACGTCTCGGTCTCTACCCCGTGCCCCCTACCCGTTGTTCTGCGGCTCCCTCTCCCCCGTTCCTGTTCCCTTTGTGTCGCGCAGAAAGGTTTTCGAGAGGATCAAGACCATGGCACGTCAAAACCGGAGACGAGAGCACCCACGAGGAACCGAGACGGGACTTCCTCTTCCTCCCTTCTAAAGTTTTCTGGAAAGTGTCTCGAGCGATGGGGTCGCGAAAATAAAACTGATATTCCACGCTAAATAGACTGGTCCCTCTTGCCAACGACAAAGGGAGGAATTGGATTCGTGATGCGAGCCTGATTTATTCCTCACATTTCAGATTCTGGATTCGTCCGCGTTCCCGTGGAGGTATTCTTCGTTTACTTGTTTGCGGTAGGGAGGACTTCGGGGTTCTCATTGGGTTGCTTATAGTGTGTTAGGAATTCGAGAAACGTAACAAAATTCAGTTGCACTTGTTAACGTGGAGGTTATTGTAATTCTTTTGGTTCCGGCTCCGATTGCACGTGAAATCGTTGGCTATGAAATAATCGCCGCCATGAAATTCGTAGGAGTTGGCAATTTCTGGAGTAATGGCTGGGACCTGATTGAAGACAATTTTACGTTTATGATGGGTATATAACCTCACGCGAGGGATATTTGCTGGTATTATTATGCTGATAGCAGCTGCAGTTAATTTTATGTCTTCCGTTTGTAAAATTTCATCCTCCATTCACGATTGTTCGCTCGAAGAGGAAAATTGCGAGGCATTGACAGTGCCGCTGGACGGGAATGAAAATGAAGATCGCAACGCGTCATTTCCATCGTTTCTGGCTAGTGCGCAGTTAATTATCGACACGAGAATGTTATACGCGCGAGAATTCCTAGCGCATTTCCAAAGGGCGCGGATCTTTTAATTACGGTTCGTTAATTACGTTCGCGTATCGCGTAATCCCTGTTGATTAACGCGGAACGCGTATCGGTTATCGTTCGGATAAAAGACACACTGAGTTATAGTGGAGTTTTCGAAGGAGCTGGATACGTGCTTTCGACGTAATTGACGTCACAGTTCGAAAACGGATCGATCAAAATTGTCGGCGATAGCTCAGTGCTAATTGAATGCGAAGCATCGAATTTCCCAGGATCAAGCTCAGTGATAGGTCACTCGATAATCAATTTTACCTCGCGGATATCGACATCCCTGGCAAACGGGGAAAAACAGAACTGACTGCGAGAAACACCTACGATTATATTAATACTGTAGTATCATAAACGTCAGTCAGACTTAAAGTAACTAATATAAATGTTAATATATAGTGTTAATATATTTATAGATACTAGAAAGTATTAATACTATCAAGAATAACTTAAAGTGTATCCAATTTGAAAAGCTCCACGAAGGACTGTACAGCCAGCGATATCCTTTATAAATCGAGGAAACAAAGTTACGAAAAGGCTAGTGTTCATTGATGAATGCGCAGAGAATCGACTCGAGGGGCGAATCCCGCCACGAAAGGTGGTCATAATTCGAGAAGTGGTATGGAGTGGTACCGACTAACCGGCCACGCACCATTACGTCCTCAAGCGCGCATTACGTGTAAACCAATCTAAACGAGCGACAGTCATTACGGAGTTTCGTGGAACAGGGATGCGAGGGACATAAACCTGCGTGTACATTTGGGTGTAAGTTGGTGCGGAGTTACTGTTGCTTTCTCTTCCTTTTCAGAGCGAGCACAAATGACGTGGCTGCATTACTGAGCTGCGATGTGGCGGCTTCCGTGTCTCGTCTCGTTAAATTCCTATTCGAGATCGCAAACTGGAATCATGAGGGGTAATATAAAGAGAGGTGATCGAAGAATTCAATGGCAGGTAGTGTGTTGACGATGGAACGCTCCTGAATTAATGAAATTGTATGTCACGAGGTTATACAGGAGCTATTTTCAAAATTTTCTCTTCTCGTTACCGTTGCTATTTTCAAATATAACTTCTTTGGTTATCATTCTAACGTAGCTCGTGCTTTTAGCAGAGTCTTGAAACTTTCGTAAGTATTCCCAAGAGATTTCAAAGATCAGCATTAGGGTAACTCGGGGTAATATGCCACAGTTAACTTTGAAACGCGATAACTCGCAAATATAAGTAGATACTGGGAAACAGATGAAACCATATGAAAGTGTAAGTAATTCTGTGTATTGACTAATAAGTAGAGATATGTAACTTTTATAGTTCAATGAGAAACGTACAAATACAAAAGTCCTCGAAAGTGGCATATTACCCAAGTGGTGGGTAAATATGCCGCAAGGACTGAGGTAATATGCCACAAGCTATGAAGTGCGAACTAATCACTCAAATTTTTTAGAATCAACAATATTTTAAACTATTCAAACTGTTAGAAACTAATAACAAATATTTGAACTCAATGACACGTAAAATATATTTGAAAAACATAGTTAATTTTTACAAACTAAACAGGCTCTAATCTCTACGCAGTCTTCGTGGATCCAATTTTTGCAACAAGTAGTTTTTACCCAGTCACATTTAGGTCCTTTTTTATCGTAATAATATAGTTCACATATTGCACAGTAGTTGTCATTTTCTGCATCCGTCGAATCGTCATACGAAATATCTACATTCTCAAAATTTGTTCTATGTATGTAGTAGTACGAGCCTCCTTCACCATTCGAATGGCTTCCTTTAAACTTTCGTCTGACCAAGCAGCACGGTTTGAAGTTCATGCATACTTCTTAGGCATGGTTCTAATACGAATAAACAACTCGATGACATTAAATAGAAAGAGTTATAAAGATCTGCTAGAAGTGCCATATTACTCCACTCGGCCATAAAAAGAAGGATTGAAAATCTCTCCACCAAGTACATATAGAATTTTAACGGATGAGTCAGCGGTTATAAAATTCGTTTGTTAGTATACTTTATCATAATATATTGATTTTGCGTAGTACTGGTCACACAAATGTATAATCTGCATTCTACTCACAGTGTGAAATTAGATCAAGACGATACTTTTATAACTTACCAGGATTTACCGTAAGTAAAAGAAGGTAAAAGCCAAAGTCGTCTTTGCAGTTACACTAAATTGAACGGAATTAGTGCAAATGTAACGCCGTCTGTGCATTATTTAAAAAATTATTCAGACGTGGCATATTACCTGCGGTGGCATATAGCCCCGAGTTACCCTTTCTTAATCTGATTATATCTTTTTCGGGATATACTACTTTGCTAAAATTGATCCACCACCGAGAACGCCAATTAATTTTTCACATTAATTCTTCACTTTATCACGGCAATTTTCTGAAAACTGCCAGAAGTCTCTGCAGCGACGTCACACTGCCGATCACGCATTTCCGAGGCGGCATTAATTTCTCCTTAGCAGAAAACAATATCATCCTTCTTATACAAAGTGCTTTGCGTCCCAACCCCCTCGGTCTCTGCAAATTTGCCAAAGAAAACGGTCGAATTTAACTAACGCGCCTTCGGATGTTGAATTACAGCCGACAAGGGAACAGGCCGCAAGGGTGGTTGTACTTTTGAGCGCAATGCTAACGACAAATACGTAAATACGGACGCGGTCGTCGCTGTGTACTTATTCGTGGAAAAAGCCGCCGAAGGAGCCATTAAGCTGCTAGTATTCAAATCGACGCGGAAGGAAAAGAACGACGCGTTTCCTCGAGGCTCGGTTCTCCGGCAAAGGAGGCAACCCTCTTATTAATACCATTAATCACCTCATAAAGATTCAGCGGAGGGGCCGGGCGGAGGAAAAACAAGGGCTCGCGGTAAAAACGAGCCGAGGGAAAGGTTCAAGGAATCCGCCGAACTCCTTCGAGGATAGTTTTTAAGGGCGTAAGCAGTAAGAAAGGTCCGACTGGCAGCGTATTGTTTCTCACGCAACTTTTCACAGATTTCACTTAGTTCGCTTCGAAGCAAGGAGCTGGCTCCGGTTCCGGGAGAGTCCAGGCCCTTTTCTTCAATAAAAATTCATTTCCTTCCTTTGATTTACTTTAAGCACCGAGCCAACTCGTTCTCTCCTCCCCCCTCGCCCCCGCACTGCCATCCTTTCTTCCCCGTCTCCTTCTTTCCCTCTTTCATCCGATGCCCTCTGCGAGGAGACGCTAAGAAACGCTTGGAAAACGCTTGGGCCAGATATAAATTCCTTCGCGACGGCTCAAGCGCAACGAAATCCTCGTGAAAGCGATTCACGTGACAAATTTCGCCGCGTTCCGCTTACCTTCGCCGGTAAATGGCTTCGTCGCTTAATGAATCTTTCTTTACGAGAAGGATACGCTCGCTGACGGTTACTTCTTCAGGATCCTCGTCGACAAATGGTGTAAAAACTCTGCGACGGCGCGGGGTACTTCTTTGCTGTTTGTTATGTCTGAAGTGGTGCTTGCAGTGGCTTGCATACATATGCTCGTTTTTCAGGGATCTTGGTGTATAACAACGCTATTAAATGTGTTAATCACGCTATCATTCTGCTTACTCCAGCTTAAAGGGTCATGCTCAGTCAGGAGGCCGAAAAAAGGGTGGTCCTTGGAAATTTTTTACTCACAAGCTATAACACATTTCTCAAAAAATCTTTTCTCCTTTTAAGGATTGCATCTAGTACCGTGCATCGTAATTTTTTTCATTTAAAAACATTTATCAATAACTAAGGTTCTTTCAAAATCGGTGACCAAAAAATATTTAAAAAACCATTCAACTGATTTACTTCAAATTTTACTAGCTTACTATAGGAACAATAAACTAGTCTTTGAACGAAGGATTTTTTATCCGATGCTTAGTTTTCTGTTAATTGACGAAAATCGGGCACGATTTATGATAAAAATTGAAACTTTTACTTTAAACACCAGCCATTTTTTCCCAAACCAATATTTCGAAAAATCCTTCGTTCAAATACTAGATAATATAATATAATAAGTAAATTCATTTGAATTTTTTATTTTGGATGATCGACTTTCGAGCAGCAGTGGTTACCGCAGAAGTCTTTTTTTGAGAGAACCTTCGAGTGATGGACAATAACTTGGTTATTGATAAATATATTTAAATAAAAAAATTACGGTGCACGGTACTAGATGCAATCCTTAAAAGGAAACAAGATTTTTTGAGAAATGTGTTACAGCTTTTGAGTAAAAAATTTCCAAAGACCACCCTTTTTTTCGCCTCCTGACTGAGCACGACCCCTTAAGTATCTACGAATAATATTAGAGTTAAAGTTACGGTTTCGCAGTTGAGGATTTCATTAATTAGCGTTGTCTGACAATGCCGTCTCATTCCACTTAGCACATAGGAACTCGCTGTTACTTCAAGCTCCCTTCTTTAACTCTAGACGCAAGTGTAAATATCGCGCTCGCTTTGCTAGAACCCAATCTCGGAACGAGGTTGCTTCATCGACAACCCAAATTGAACGTCTCCGACTCATTTGCATCTCGAAACTGCCGGCGAAAAGAGCCAAGACGGTCGACTGCCGTGAAACAAACGCCAATCTCGATGAGCGTTCCGCCGAGGCACAATCCACCGCAAAGCGTGCAAAGCTTCTTCGACGAGCGGGCGAGAATCTCGAGAGCCTCTGATGCCGCGGTGCCTCGTTTTCGTGCACCCTATTAATTACGAGGCAACGGCTCGCGTGATTCGAGCTATTTGCCCATCCACCCAACCTTCGGTTTTCTTAGACCGACTCTGGACTCCGCTTTTCCCTCTCGCCAATCGCGAGGCAGCCTTCGAGCGAACCGTGAACAAATCCGAAGCAAATGAGAGCCGTGGATTCGGCGAAGGAATCCGAAGAAGACGGACGCCCGGTTGCCACGGATACGTCGAAGCGGTTGATCGCGTCTGATATTTTAGAAAAATTCTCGAGCTGCTCGTTTCGATTTTGCAACGGGGATCAGATAGAGAAACGCCCGCGTGCATGCACACGCGCGTGCAGATAAGGCGGTACGTTTCGTAAGAAAGCAAGAGGAGGGAAGAGTGATAGAGAAAGAGACGGCAATGGCGAAGGGCGGTTTCGCGGGTGGCAGAAGGAAAATGGAGGTGAGTCGGCCTGGATGAGCCGTATCTTGGGGGATAAGTATCGAACCTGAAAATCGCGACCAAAAACCCGACTGGCGCAGCAACGTCATGCGGAAAACGACGAACTGGGTCGATGCCGAAGAGTTTCGCTGCAGTTGGCTGGTCCAATCGAGTATCTATCCTCTCTTCCTTCTAGCGTGCCCTTCTTCTTCCTCCACCGTCGCGCTCACCCTCCGTCCTCGTTCGTCCCGTACGCGGGGGCGGGGGAGGGTGGGCTTTGAAACTCCGAGCGACTGTTTTCCTCATCGCCGACGAAAACATGTTGCCCTTGTACTGTCGTCGAGACAAATACCGAGAGCACGAGTGGCGGTGGCAGGGGCGAGAGGGCGGAACAGGGTATCCGAAGAAGGATGGAAAGTTTTCCACTGTTCTTTTCGTTTATAATTTATGTTTCGCCGAGCTCGGCTGAGACATTGTTATCGATTCTGTTACGCAAACAGGCGAGCATAGTTTTTGCGAGGCTTTGTAACGCACTTAGCTGTTTAAACGCCGGCTTTTGTTCGATCGCGGAGTCGCGGTTGAAAGAGAATCCTGTGGTCGGAAGAGTCGGATGCGCTGTTTGCTCGCTATTGACGTAGCTTCGCGTTTAATTAGTAATTCATTCAGGGTGAAATAAGCTTTCGTCGGCACAAACGCTGCAGCGGGACCACTCCTTTCCATTACTGTGCAATATCGTCAACCAACAAGGGCCAGCGTTACGCTTGTTTGTATCCAGATCAGAGGCTAATCCAAATTTTAATCGGAAATTAGAGATCCCCATTCGGCTGGTCGACTTAGGGTAATTCTGGGAGAGTTGCCGCAACTTACGCACAATTGTCATCGTGGCTAAATTATGCAACGAAAATTTTTTCAAGGACGCATATTATTAGGACACTTTATCCTACTACTAGCATTAATGAAAATCAAAATTTTAATATTTGTCACCCTTTAAAAATTGAAACTAAAAACATCCTTTTTTAGGGGAGACGCCGCACATGCGGGAGTGGTGCCGCATTTGGAAAAACGTTTAATTTTTCATTTAAACCTGTTAATTTTAACTTATTATTTAAAAAAAAATAGTAAAAGCCCACAAATATGTTTGTATTATCTGATTTGTCATTAAAAAATAAATAATTTGCCTTCAGATATCACGGTATCTATTTTGAAACACCTTTTTTTGTATTTGTAACATTAAAAACGTCGTTTAGCAGTGCGCATACAAGTACGGCATCTATCCCAAAATGCCCAGGAGAGACGCCATGCTTTCGTATTTCCAAGTACTATGTCGAATGTAATCTATTCTGGCCGAGAAATATTCCACAGAGTTCCTTTAACGTATTACCAAATATCTATCACGAAAAACTATGAATTTTTAACTGCTGCGATAGCAAAAATAAACTCGACGTACAACTATTCGGGCAAAGTGCGGTTGCTTACCTCGAAAAATAGCAAAATCTATAAAGGTAGTAATGGAAACACGTTCTCGGTTATTAATCTGACCCAAACTAACAGCCTAAAGCAACTAAAATCGGCACTGTTGTATTTTATTACCGATAACCCTGAAATACTCCCACAATTACCCAAACTAGTCGCGCAGATTTGGTAATCATCAAAGGGTGTAAATATGGCGTCACGTTGATTGCAGCGTTCCCTCCTGGCGCATCGCATTAATACTCCTTCAATCACTTTTTAAATATACAAGGGCTGCTTCTGCGCCGAGGAACGACCCAGATCGTGTACGAGCTGAAATAGATTCTACATTTCATCGAATTAATGATTAAATCCAAATGCATCAGCTACTCACGTAATTACATAATGATTCAATATTGCTCGTCTGTCATGATCGTGAGTTCCTAATTAGGGGCCCCACTGTTCAGCTTATCGGTTCACGACGTCCGCTATAATTCCCATAGAGCGGGGCTCTAGCCTCGCATGAACGGTGTGTTGACGTGCCCGCGAAGCCCGTGTAGCGCATGCTGACCGATTGAGACCTTGGGGGAAAGGGCGAGCCCCTCCCACGCTCGGTGATAATTCAGTTATATTCCAATATCATGATTACATGTCATCCTTGGCAGTTGACAATCCCCAGAGTAATGACTATTGTGGAACGGTTGCGAGCGGTCGTACGATCACGTCGACCGCTTAAATTCTTGAACCAAGAGAGAACACCGTGACGTTCGTTCTCTAATCCTCAACGGCATAAAGGAAACATATTGCTGCACGTCCCTGCTTTAATCTTACGACGTAACACGGTTCGTGAAAGAATTCCTGTCCTCTTAGCGATCCGGCCGCTCGGGAAACTCTCCTCATTTCCCGCACGCGGGGCTCTAATAATTTAGAAATCACATTGCGCGAAGTTTCGCATTCGTTTCCGTGCCCCTCGTCGATTTTGATACATTTCTAACAAGTGCCGCTCCACACGCCCAGCGTGCTAAATAGCTTCTCCGTCAAGTGCATAGAATTCGAGAGCTAAATGGAATCACGTACGTAATGATATCCCCGCCGGGCAATTACGAAGTCTTCGGATCGCAAATGACTTTCCCCTCCTCCGCGAAGATTCAACGCTGTTTCCGTCAGTTGTGAATGCGCCCCTCGCCCGACAGAAGGAAGCACGCGCTGGTGCGGTTTTCCCGCCAAGTTCATTCAGCATCTTGCGTTGGATGTAAGCCAAACGCTGAATACACCAGGCGTCTTCCTCCTCGTCGTCGCCTCACGTAGTTGTTACCATCCTGAAATGGCAAGTTGATGTTGCTAACACCACCCAGCCTCGCTATAGAACAAGTAACCCGGGGCTCTAATAAGGTCGCGCCGTGGCCCTATTTCGCAATATTTCGCGACCAATTGTGCGCGACGTTAGGCGGGAATAAATGTGACAGCCAAATCCGGCCGGGAGTTATTGGTCGCATTATTCCCAGAGAATTTCCCCTTTACGGAGGTGTTCATCGCGGGCAACGGCGGCATTAACAATTCTGACAAAAATTCCCTCGCTTCGCCTGATGCCAGGGCGACGAAATTGGAAGGCGAAGCTCGGCTGCGTTTGAAACTCTCCAGTGGGGGCCCAGTTCTCCGAGTATCTCACTCATCGCAACAAGTTAACGGGTCCCCTCTTTATTGAAAGAGCAACTTACCTGCACGTCGAATCGTTTACCGACGCGACGCGAAGGAATTGCACGGAATCGTTACGTAGACGCTCTCTGATCCCATTCCGACCAAAAGGGGAAAACACTTGAATATGACGCGATTCACGTGACTCTGATTTCAACCCCTGTTTCTGTTTTTCCACGAATCCTCGCCGCGTGCCTCAGAAACGAACACGGTTCGGTGCGCGGGTGTGCGTACCGTTCATAGTATTGGCAGCGAGCCAAGTCACGTTGCGGCTCAATGAAATCTTTCTAGGTTAGGTTAGCCCCTTCCTTCCGCGTTAAACGTAGGATACGTTTACACCGACACGTTGGCCGTCCGCGCGCGCGTGCTCGCGCGGGAGAGGGCGAGGTAGGGAGAGAAAGAGAGAGGAAGCTGGCCTTCGGCCAGGGAGAGAGCTCGTCGAAGTGGCTGCCTTTAGGATCCGACGGAAGTAGTGGTGGTCAATATTGGTCAGACCAGAGGCTTCTTAAGCACGAGCCCGTACCACTTCGAGGCTCGGCTCCAGGGTGTTGCTCCGCTCCCTAGCAGCTGTCAGCGAGATATCAAATCAAGAGAACGGTCCATGTTTCAGACCCGGATGTCCCAGATACCGGACCCTGAAATAAACCGGCGTTACTGCGGGCCGTGACGTACACCGATCCCAGATAGCCGTGGTGAATCAGGGGAACGATTCCTCTGAATGTTTCTCGGGATTAGATTTTTCAAGACGTCCCCTATCTCGCCCGCCCCCCAGTTCCGCCATTTTCCATATTCATGATCGGGCGGCGAAATGCGCGCACGGTATCGCGCGAGTGTACGCTCGTCTGACAACGGCCCCGGAGATTCGCGCGAAGAAACACTCCATTCGATATATCGCGCCGTGCCAGGAATTTAGCTCGCGGACGCGTAACAAGTAGTCATGCACCGCGTTTCGGCATCGCTACAGTATGGCTCGCGAGAGCACAATCCGCCCTCGCACCCTCCCCGAAGCCACCCCCTGACGTTCACCACTCGACCGTTCTCCCACCCACGTCGTGCGCCTCCATCCCGCCGTCAAGCGAGCGTGGCGTGGCGAGGAGGAGCAGTCAGGCAGTCAGGCTCTCCGCTGGCATTAAGTATTCCCGTTGGGTCGGCGTGGCGAGGAGGAGCAGCACGGAGTGGCGCGGCGCGGCGTGGCGTGCGTCGCGTCGGTCGATGCTGGGGTGCTCGCGGAGGAAGGAAGGAAACGAGCGAGAAGGAGAGACGCCGCGCCGCCCCGTGCCGCGCCATTCACCCTCGCCCATAACCCCTGCCTCTGTCTCTGTTCGCCTTGCTTTTCTACCCTCGCCACCCCCCCCCCCCCCCCCCCCCCCCCCAGCTCCCTCTATCCCGCAGGGGTGCTTCTCCCACCCTCTTCGTCGCTCTCGCGAGCTTTCTCCGGTTAGGATTGAGAGGCGCTACCCCCCTCGAGCGACGCCAGCGCCCCGGGGGCGCCTGCGCGCCTCGGAGGGGTGGCGGATCGCCTGACAGTGGCGCGAGCATGGGCGAGGGGAAAGGGGCCCCTCCTCGTTCCGTCCCTCGCTCCTTCAACGTGCACCCCACCATCGCGAACCGCGCGCCTCCATCACCTCCCCCCCTCGCTACGGCTCCACTGCCCGGGCCTCCACGGTCGCCCCATTCCGTTCTCGGCATCACAGCGTACAGCACTGAACCCGACATACCACGACAAGGAGCGCGACAACGACCACCTGCCTCTCTGTGCTCTACGGATCATCTGTCTGCCCGCGCCCGTCTCTCTCTCTTCTCACCTTCTCGCCTGCCCTGTCCGCTCGATCGCCGCCCGTCACGCCGCTCCCGCGAGAAGGGAACAGCGGCCCAGGATATTACTCCGTTCGGCGGCTACGAGACGCTCGTTGCTCGCGAATATACGTAAACACCCCCCCGTGACGGGAACACCGTACCGTGACGATCCAAGGAGTTACGCTCCGAGACTGGTCAGCCCCGCAGTGTGTCCACTCCGTCTTCGTTGTTCCACGCGTGTTACGGTCGAGAGGGATCGCTAGATATCCAGTGTCCGCGGCTTGGGTAGCGACCACCGGTTACGTGACTAGTGTGTACCGCGCGCGAATGTAAGCAGTCGGGAGGATCTCGAATCCTGCTAGCCAGCTTGTGTTGCCACGACGATCGGATTCACCGTCGTCCCACCGTTGTTGTCGGTTCGTCGCCGTCGTTGTCGATTGTTGTGGGCCGTCTGCGAGGCTTGACGTGCGATCGCTGGATACACCGTGAGGAGAGCCACTCGCCCAGACCTGTCACCGAGTGCCTGATACGTCCACGTATCCAGGAAACCGACGCCGAGCGAGGCATATATACGCGCGTGTGCTGAGAAAGCGTGAACGTGCGACACCGAGACGCCACGTCTCTTTCTCCTCTTTTCTCTCCTGTGACGGAGAAAAGCCATAGCGTTGATCGCACGGCACTCGGTACTCACGGTAGTACTGAGTGACCTGCAGCACCCGGCAGTCATCGAAAAGTGTACACGACGGCGGTCACCACGTACATCACGCCGCTCATCACCCCAGAGAAGGTCAGTGGTACATTCAAATCTTTCCGCCCCCGAGTATTCGTAAACCCATTCTGTCCGCGCGGACCTCGAGCGGAGTTCCGATCATCCTCGAGGAAACTGGTGTGCCCCCGGTGAACGTGTAGACGTGCATCGATGCCTCGAATCCTCGCATTTCTCTCTATACACGTACGCGTATACGCGCGAGTGTGCGGGTGTACGTCGTGTGCTGGTCGGAGGCATGTGTGTGGGTGGAGCTTGATCCTGGACGTCATCCGTCGGACAGAGACGAGCTAACTGGGGCTCGGCGGGTCCTCCGTCTCTCTTTCTCGCTCTACGCCCTGTCCCCTTATCTCGCGCACCGTTTATTTCTCCGGACAATGTGCAGTGACCGAAAAGTTTCGCGTAGATGACGTTCGGGCGATGCTCCGCTCCCCCAACCCCTCCCAAGTCACCCGCGGAAGTTCCGAAATCCTTTTTTGGAGACCATCGTCTCCGATGCGCCCTGGATTCTTCATACGTCCTGTCATCTGTTGTTCGACTCTTTCCCTACCTCCGTGTTTTCCTTTTACTTTTCTGACAGCCGCAAGGGCAAGTTTTCCGCTGACGTTTCTCGAAGCACGTCAGTCGATAGGAAGAACTAACGTTTCGACGGGAGAAAAATCCGCGACCCCTTTCGCGGTATTCAGACGCGAGATAAAAACTTCCATCCGTCGGTGATCCTTTCATCGTGTCTGGTCTCTTTGAGAATCGCGGCCGTGCTGGTTCGTCAAATCGGATGAAGGAATTATTAATGGAATTAATAAGTTGAGTGGTCCAGCGAACGTCGGAGGGTAGAGTACTATTTCCTTGTCAACGGGGCGGAGAGAGAGAGCGCGCACTCTAGTTCCTTATTACGTTCCCTGCCCTCTCAAGCAACTTATTATCTTAAGTCCTTGGGTCCTCCAAGCGAAACGATAACGAGATCGTTACTTTCGAAGTTCCCGCCTCGCGGCCGCCGCTCGATAATTATTATTCTCCCTTTTCATCGGGTCAGTCGAGCGGGTTTCGAGAGTGTAGTTTCAAGACTGCTCCCGAGCAAGTTATTCCAACGAAATCGCACGAATGGCAGCCCGACGAGCTGGCTTCTATTTTTCTGGGGCATCTATTCTAACACTTTGTATCGCGATTTTAAATACGTTAACCCACTTCCTTTGTCGCGCCCTTTCTTTGCCCGCCTGTCTGATCTCAACGGACGTCTCTGTCCCCCGGTCGGCCAGGAACGGGGCGGTTCGTTTCCCGAGCAGATTTCAATTTATCCCAGATGAAAATCGTTTCCCGATTAAAGTACACGGTCCCGTCGATGAGATGTTTAATTTATCCGCCGCCGTAGGAACCGATCGTTTCCGCGATCGTGGCGCGCATTAAAACGATCACGAACGAGCTCGCTGATGCGTCAAGCGATAGGTGCCGTTACGTCGTCGAGATTTGGGTCGCGACCGATTTCTTTCATTCCGCTTTATTACAACGGAGCCTACCGCCGGAGTATCGACTTCGATGACTGCGTGGATGATCGCCCGCCTCGAAGCCCCGCGCCTGTCCGTACGCCAGCGAAGATGGGGATGAGTTTTTTCATCGGAAGCTGGTTTTTTAATGCGACGGACGTGGTTTCAATTCGCGACGCTTTTATCTCGTGCGTGGTACGCATCGTTTCAGAGCGAAGACGTCGACATATTTCCTCGTGTATCATGGGGGAAAAAAGGTAGATTCGCTCGTACATCACGCGAAGACAAAAACGGAGACGTCTGGCTACCGCGCATGAAAGCTGAAATTTACGAGTGCTCGCGCGAGAATCTTTTCTCGAGGCCCCGGGGTGGTAACACTTACACCGAGTTTCCTGTTCTTCTTGGTTTCTATTGCCAACGGGTGTAGAAATGGAAACGAGTCTCGTCCTGCTTGCCTGTGAATCCTATTCAGTTGTATATCGTTTCCGCACCGATGTTAGAAGAACGTGCAAGGCTTTTGATCGTTCTTTTTTGTACGAACGTGTCGAGGGTGATAACGAGAGGGTAGCTGTCCGATGTGTTCTTGTATGAAGAAATACTAATAATTTCAAATAGGCGAAAGTGTTTTGGATTCTGAAAGTGAACGGTTGTCAACTACTTCCAATTCAACCCCTTCTCGCCCTATGACTTTAAGGGTCTCTCCGAAAGAGTAGTCGATATAATCTGACAGTTACTACGAGTTCTAAAGAAAGTGATATCGCCACGTTTAGGATACTTCCTTCTTAGCAGGCACTTCCAGTTTAATTCCATCCGACGACCATTAATCGATCACTCCGTTCAACTCCGATCACCACGGTCTACGCTCTTGCTATTCTACTCAAAGCCCGTCCGTACATCACGGAACAGTGATCCCTTGCAATAAAATCAAGTTGCACGTTTCCAGCGTTGCCACCGCCATCCACGATAAAGTGCCGGAAAGCCCCCGCAACGTGAACATATGAACGCAATAAATATTTTTCATTCCCGTGCGCGAAAAGTTTCCTCAAAGACGATTGTCGGGGACGCGGGAATGCCCTCTTGATTAAACGTCGCGGCAGCGAAATGTATTATAACCCGGCGAACGAGGCTCCAGAAGTCGCGGCAGTCCACTGAACTTAGCAGGATTTTTCTCAGAAAAGCGATACACCCTTGGGAGTCCGGTGATTGTTCCGCGTCTTTCTCCCCGCAGAATTCTCTAAAGCCTCGCCCTTCTCCGCGACTCTCCCCGAAGGTATAGAGCGAAACGGCGAAGTTGCTGGCGTGACGAGCCCCTCGTTCTCTCCCCGTTGCACACGCAGACACATGCACGCGTACCTGCGGGCCCCGGATTTCAGTCTCGGCCGACGAAAGAAGCTCGGTTTGCTCGTTCCGTTACCGCTTTACGCGAGCAAAAGGGAGGTAAGCGGATTTCGTGGCGGCCGCGCTACGCCGGCTATTCTAGCGTACTGGAAATACGAGGGGAAGGGTTGTTATTGGGAAGGGACGAATTAAAACCGGCGCACAGCGTCGCGACGCGCTCCCTATGGCGGCTCCGCGTCGTGGGACTCTTCGCAGCCCTCCGCGGAGAAATCGAGAGGTCAGGGATTCTTGTTGTGCGGCGAGCACGAGCTCCTCAGGATCTGGCGGTGGTAGATGAGGCGAAAGGGAAGTAAATCCTCTTTGTTCGTAATTATTCACAGCAACCAGTTTCGCGATACTGGCTCCCGATTCTCTCGGGAGTACGTGGTGGGAACTTTGGTACGAACAGTAATCGGATGAAAGAAGAACGGTGCGTTGGGGTTTTCACCAAGTCTTTATACCCAATACTCTATGCAGACTACTGTGCTGCTTCGTAGCATGAAATAAAGTCGCAAAAGTGTCGTTCCCTATTTACTTCTGCACTACTATCTTCCCCTAAGAAGATCGACGCTCTGCGCTCCGCTAAACAAAACAGCATTACCATTCTCCCAGAATTAAGTCGCTGGTGGGAACATACGAACCTCCAAGGCAAGCTTAAAGCTCCTAGTCTCGAAAGAGCCTCGTCAACGCGCCGCTGCATGGAGTTATATTTCGAGCGAGAAATCCGGAGGAAAAGTGTCAATCTTCCGGCGACGAAAATCGTGACAAATGTCAAACAGTGGGACGAGCAGGGAAAGCGTGGAGGAAACTCGAAGGCTCTCTATTCGCGCCGACTCGCCTGTCCCTAGGGCGCGTGTGTGCACGCCAAGCTGAGCGCAGGGGATGAAAGTGGTCGGTTCGAGTCACCTACTTTCGCATTTCGCTCGTTTGTTAACGGCAGAGGGTGCGACGCGTCGCAGCTATCCTCCGAGGTGGCTCATCCGACCGGACTGGCCAGGCCAGATTTAAAAGCGTTTCGATGTAAACAGCCCTGTTATTCGCGAGTTCGGCCACCTAATTCCTTCGATCGGCGACGCATGTTCTTCCTTCCCTTCTTCGCGCTCGGTACATGCCCGTCCCTTGCTTCCTATGGGGCGAAATCTTTTCAGTATCGGGAATCTGTGCCTCGCTTGGAAGCAGGGACGGTGGAAGATGGAAGGATTGACTCTTTTGTCCCGTGCATTGCGAAGATTCTCTACCGGAGGAGTGATCGACACGTTTCTTGAAAGAAAATTGCTTTGTGTAGACTTCGTACGTTTGACAACAGTGTTGAAATGAAATAAAATTTGGAAATTTAATTTCGACGGCGTCCAAAGGTATTTTCACGGTGGCGCGGTAACAAAGATTGGCGACTCTACCGTTATCGACAGCTCCGCAGTGGTCCAGTGCCATTATAGCGTTAATCGCCTGATCAATTATATATATATAGTCTCGTCGCTTTTCCCAGTTCATAGAAAATCACTGTTCGAATAATGCCACGCCACCACACCGGCACCCCTAATTTCCCCCCACGCGCAGAACCGTCCATGACAGCGTTGTATTATTAATCAAACGATTACCTATTACATTATTCGCGCGCTACGCTGCGGGGTAATCGATACGGTCCTGGCAATAAATTCTCCATGGCGAAACTATCGAACGAACTGTTTCCCCCGTGGCTGTGAGAAGCGAGAAAGAGCACTGGAATATCCGCGTGGAATCAATTGCAAACCTGGTGGTCGATGTGTTTGCGAAGATCGCAAAGAAATGTTGTTTTGGTTAATTAACGGTGTTCAGCGATGCTGCGAGAGACGCGTGGCAATTACGAGCAACGTTTCCTGGATCTAATCGAGGATGACGAATGGTGGATGGGAAACGGTGGGGAAAAATGGAAATAGAAAGAAAACGATCGCGGGACCATTCTATGGAAACATGGAACGTGAAACTTTTCGCCGATATTCAATATTTGTCATTTTCTAAAGCCAGCGTGCTCGCGCATATAACGGAGCTTAGCTGTCCTGCGTGCTTTACCCACTTCCTTTTCTGCGCTGGGTAAATCGAGCGTGTTCATCGCGTTGATGCATGCGATTGGTGCGTGAAAATACGTGCACGCGGTTTCAGAAACACGCGCGTATTGGTGAATTCCCGCTTGCGACGCGTTCGAGAGGATCGACCTTTATTAATTAACGCCCCCGGTGAATTTCGTAGCTTCCTGTGTCGACGTAGCCAGCGATTTCCAGCTTGGATGCCTCGCGATTTTCGGGAAAATTAACCGAACACCTTTCGCGGAACATTCTCTGCTAATAGAAATTGCTGGTTTCCTGTCGCGGTTATTTGTTGCAGACAATTGTTTGGCACATTTGCAACTGCTCTGGAGCTTCTTAGACGAATGTAGGTAATAATGCTTTGAAGGATTAAAGAGTGAAGAATATTCCTTTTATTTTACATAAGGGAGGATAGAATATTTATCGACTAGATATAGTTTTGGTTTGACTACAATGTTAGCTGTTACGATGTTTATAGTTAACATTTTCCAATAACACAGCTTCCCATCCTTTTAATAATTCTCTTGCTGTTTGCGGACCCCCAATCAAAAGGATTCTCCCCAATTACAAATGGTATTTTCAATATTTTTCATGTTCTACTTAATTTGGAGTACGTAAACAAGTTGCTAAATTCAAATGTGCAAACAGACCATTTGATTTGAAATATATGAACAGCCTATTTGAATAAAAATATCCATCAGTCTAGTCGAGTCAGGAAGCGTAAACAAGTTTATAGAAATAAACTCACGCTGATAAATTTTTACATCCATTAATGATCCTTCAATTACACGGTGAATTACGCCGCTGTAATTCAATCAAAAAGTAATTCAATCTGTCCTCAATTCTTCTCATCGATTAAACGCCTGCATTCATTTAGTACCTGTGTGTGTTTTTTTTTTATACTTGGTGATAGAGTATTCATCCTAATTGAAGATTATAAATCATCCGGCATGAGGGATGAATTTTCCGCGATTGCCTGGCAAAGGTGACGGAAATGCCGCGGGCGCGCGGCCGACAGAGAATTGAGGTTTCTACCTCGGCGAACACAGAGATGTCGGCCGACAGGCATTGGCCTCGCGTACAGCACACGAGTCGTTAATTAATCCCTCGTTACCGCGCATTTAGTACGCCCAAGATCTGCGCCAACAGAGGTAACCGGAGGTTTGACCGTCAAATCGCGTTTAAGTAGGCGTGCTCCGTGGCTGTTTGAACCGGGCACGCTCGAAGAAGTATCGCTAAAGCGCTGTTTCGAGTGCGGACCGTTTCGGAGCAATTTCAACAGGTCCCTGCTAACGAAGCTACCGACGTATTCGCAAATATTTCCACGACTAATGAGCTGAAAATCTCATTTCTAATCGGATGCAAAAGCACGGTTGACTTCTTCTTGAATTTAGCTTCCACGTTTATAGGTGTTCTATGTTCATAAGCTTCAGAAATACTTATCTGTTTCCCATTATATACCTCATATAAGTACAATTTCAAAGCAGAAAAGGGTTGCCACAAAGTAGAAATGAAATTACCATCTAAATAATTGGTGTACCATTTTATCTGCTTCCGAAATTTTAATCGCAATTAAGGATAAACTTAAAATAGCGCACTTCTAATTAAGGGTCAATTAAATCTTCAGTCATTAAATAGTCTAACGATTACTTAAATCCAACGATGACTAAAAATGGGGAATGGGTTTCTAATTCTGAATCATTAGCTACATTATATTCTTATTCTTAGAATCCTAGTTTGCAAAGAATCTATCACGCACTTCGATTTATATATTTCGTGTGCTTTATTACTAATGAAGCCAGACGCGTTCGCTAGTGAATCCCGAAATGGTGTTTTCACACGTCCACAGTGTGCAGTTTGTTGGCTTTCGCATAATCACGCGCCTGCGTGCAACGGAAGCATTTACTTTCAATCTTTGTTTCTATTAAACAGCTGAATATGATTAACGCTCGACGATCAGTGACACGAGGCATTGTACAGTGATTTATACCCGCAATACACCGCCGCGAACGGCACGTTATCATCGGCTGCCAGTTCTCTCTGCGTTCGATCGATGGAAAGTGTGCTGGGAATGCATATTGCATCAAACCTCTCTCCCTGTGCCTCATTTAAGGTGGGCGCTATGTGACGTGTTAATACGTGATAGCATCACGACATCGCAACGCGTCGATGCTCGCGTTACTACGCCAACGGGTCGGGCATGTACTTTTCGCAAACTGTTCCCATCAGTAAACGGTGACTTACAGGATTCGTTAAATTCAATGGAATAAAATTAAAATTCTAAAACTCCCAACTTTTCTCTAACCTTTCCAATATTAACGCGAAAGTTCTTCGTCGTCGCGTTGAAGATTGCGACAGTTCTTCATCATCGAAATTGCGAGTGACTTGTGAGTGATAAATAATTACGCGACGATAGAACTTAATGAACCATTCGACCCACTTTCGAGAACTACCCTGCGTAATTAAATCCACGTGCAACTCTCATCTCAAAGACGTGGCTTTACATTAAAGTTCAATTTCACTTAGTTTTGCCAGCAACAGTCCACGCATTGTTGCACTCCGTTGACAGCAATTCCGTGCTCCAAGTGTACAATGTTCACGAGCGATTCCGGTCAATTCGGTCGGAGGCCTCTAATCAGAGGCAATCAGAGGTGCTTAATTGCGGTCGAACAACGTCGAATCAATGCCGTCTGAGGAACTGGTTTACATTTTAATTGGCTACGGTGCAAACTGGTCTTAACGGTGTTTCTGTTGTGCACGATTGAATGGGGCGTCACAATGGTATCCTTGCGTTCAATTCACCGCCGTTACGTGACGTGGCAAGCGGCTGTTGAATGTACCACCTCACGGTCGCCATGATCGAGTTTACTTCGTTATTGAATTTCTCTACGTGCTCCCGTGGCGTAGACGTGTGATTAGTGGCCTCCCTTCGAGGGTCTTCTTTTCTCTAAACAACATCCATGACAGGCGTATCCGTCTTAAAACGACGACGAATTATAAATAATGGCGTGTACTCTACTGTGAAGCAACAGGGGTAATCGTTAAACTACTACAATTCACGTTGCGGAGTGTTTATTCAGAATATGGCACGCAAAGCAATTTTAATAATCGCAATCAGTACTGCAAGGTTTCTTTTCAATATTTCTGCCTGGTAAATTTTCTTTCAACATCCTCTTCGGTGCTTCCTCTTTGACTACAGATAGCGGTATAACACTTTGTTGCTAGCTTTTTGAATCGTTCTCGTCCCAAGGTATAGAATTCTTCCCAAACGTTTCAACCCCTAAATCAATTCTCATAAGTGGCATCGCAAATTGTGGTTTATAGTTTGTCCTAATTTTAGGTGGACCCGGTACGAGAAAACTACGAGTCCTCCCCCTCCCGTAACTTCCACGGGTCTCGTCGTACTTGAAGATATTTCGTGAAATAGCCCAGCAACTCGAAGAGGGGATAAGATTTTAGGGTAGAGTTTTACGAGCGTCGTCGAAATCTCAGGCATGCAGCTCGATAAAAACCGCTCCGTGGGAGCTCGAGTATCCTCTTTTATTACCTAATACTCGTGAGACTCGGTCACCAGCATATCTGGATTCTATTTTCTCCTTTTCCTCGATTTTCGTGCGAGCGCGAGTCTCGGGAGCGATTCAATCATCGCTCGCGCGCGGATCGATCAAAGGAACGGCTACACGTAAGTTGCAATAACGACCCCGTAAAGTGGCTGACGACAATTTTCAAACGTCGGATCGATCGGTAATTCGCCGATCGATCTCTCCCCGAGAACCTGTCTACCTTCCGCGACCTGCTCAAACTGCAAACGTTCCATTCCGTTATGTCGCCCTGGAAAATGCACGCGCGTTATCATTCTATTTGTCTTTCCTCTCCGCCAAGTCTTCTCGCTGAATCGAAGTATTGTGCATTTCCACAATGGGCTGGAGGATTTCCATTCATTTGGAGTATATCAGATTTTCGTATATTCGAAGTCAGAGGAACATCAAATAACGAAATCGTTTCAACATCTGCTAGTTCAAATACCGATGAAAAAAATAACTACTGCAATAATTCCAGGTAATAATTGTAAAGTTGTTTCGCTCAAAGACAAGACAGTATCGATAGAAACGGATTAAGACCGAGAAGTGCTTTGTAACTCCATTTCCTTTAATTGGAATCCCAACACATGTGAAGAAAATAATCAACGGGAAATGGAACTCGCTTCGGTGGCGCAGCTTTGGAACGTTTGAATTTCAAAGCTGCAATGCAAAGTTTCTGATGTTTCTTGGGAAATTTTATTTCTCCCTCGCTCGCTGGCCGTCGCGCCAGAATTTTAATCAAAAGTGAACCTTCACGCTTTCCTCGGCGGGTTTTCCACGCAAACACGCCCATGAGCGGCGTTAAAGGGAAAAATCGATATCGGCGGCGAACTATCGCGTAGCGTAGGTACACCAGAGAAAGAAAATATAAGGGTAGAATCGTGGGCGCACGACTTCCGCGTAGCGCGCCGTCGCCGTCGGTTTTAAAAGAGCGCCGAGCATTTCGGGCGTCTGAATAAAAGGCGAGTCCTGATAATGTGCATCAAAGGCACGGGATAAAAATAGAGGAGCGTGCTTAAGCCACGCGTGCACTTGTCGGGCGTCGATGCTTTCATCTTCGCGTTCAAAGAGCGCCTCGTAAACGTTTGATGCCGCAGGATCAATAAATGTATCGTAGACGAGTCGGAAGCCGACACATCACCGTCAAATCTGCTCCGAAAGAAAAAGGATACCTGAACGCGGATACTTCTTTTTATGGCGAAACGTTTGGCGAACCACGCGGCGGAGAAGATTCTCCTTTCCGTCGACTCGCACCGTACAAAACGTCCTGCGGGCGAAACGCTGCGCGCCTGAAGTTTGATGCTCCGCAAATAATCCTAATTAGAACCCGATACGTCGCAACTATTAACGTTTATTTTAAGCTCCGTGTCTTCTTGTCGAGCTTTTATCTCGCTCGAGTGTAATTGTAAGTAGGAACGTAACTTCTCGCAGAAAGTTACCCGGAGGATCGAAGTTTTCTTCGAAGTTGTAGTACGTACGTGTAAAGATAATTCGGAAATAATCAGGGCTAGTTTAACCGTCGGAAGAGGTTTCGGAGCAGGGGAGTTCGGTAAATTCTCTGGTAATCCCCTGAAGTCGCAAGTTCAACAGTTTAAGTCAGTGGAGTAGCTCCGTGAATGTAATGGGTCGGATTTAGGGCGATAGCGAAAGGTGTATCGATCTTTTGATTATTAAATTTAACTGCAAGCTTCGTGGATTTACGGGAACACTAATTCGCGGGTGGAAATACTTTTAATCGCATGAAACGTTCCCTTCTGTAAATAACTTTATACCCAGCTACTTGAGAAGTTCTATCTTGCGCGTGGCTATCAGCGGACTCGAACACATCGCAGATTGTATAATGTGCTAAATATATCGCACGCTCCACTTTATCAGAAAATTCCCACTATGCAAAAGAATCTTCAATATTTTACGAGTACTACGAATTTTCCCCGCGGAATGGCAGGTTCGACCCATTTCGCCTGGAATTACTACCCCTCAGAATATCGGATCAGAATTTCCAACCACTTTCCTCGAAATTTAACGTTCCAAATTCGCCCGGAATCACGTAGGTCGCCCGATGTAACGTTCGATGCGTGCTTGAAAGAATGTCGGGCGGTCCGGTGATCGTGCAAATTTCCCCGTGAGAATGTCAGCTTACGATCTAGTTAGCCTTGAACTACTGCCATTCAAGCAACTTCTTCACCTCGCGGGGCTCCTTTTCTTTCGGGCCATTCATGTTCTACCGCACGAGCAGATGTGCGATGATTACAATTCAAAAGGGAGTACAATGCCAGGGATGAGTTCTCCATTGAAGCGGCCGAGCCCTCATTGTTTCGGTACAGGGATGGCCTCAGCTAACGAGGAAAAGAGATCCCCCCCTGAGCATTTAATACGAGGCAACCACATCTATTACATCAGCCGGTCGTTTATAGAAATGTATTTCGCTGAATCCGGGGATTCGTTTCCGCGTGATCGAGAGATCTACTTTGCTCGTCGTCCGGTCGCAATCAGTCTTTGTCGACGTTAACAATGGGGAGAAGATCGTGCTGATAAAACGTTGAAGACCTTTCGGAAGGTAAAGGAGAAATAACTCTTCTGTTGCCATGGGAGGAGAAATTTTCTATCCTTCTACTTTAAACGTAACGGCGAATCCAAGCTTCGAAGTAATTAAAAACGTCTGGGGAGAGATCTAACTGTTTTGTTGATCAGCTCGTTGATTGCTTCCCCTAGATTCTAGAAACAATAGTAATGCTAATAACTAAACGGTTAATTTAATCGGTTAGCATTGAAATGAGGGCGGTCGAAAATGAAGTTAGGTGGTAGGTACTCTGGCTACCAGTTTAATTAAAGTCTTCGTTCTGGCACTTCGTCACTTTAACCGTTGGATAAATGAATTGGATCTATTTCTACACTCGCGATTTAAAACTTCAAATTCGTTTCTCGGTAAGGCAACGTGAATTTCCGTATCGCTCTATTATATTTAAGGGGAGTACACTTAATACCCTGGTATCCAATAAATTCACCGAAAAAGCTACCAACGTTCCCCAACTGTAAAAAAAAGGACCGTCAGCGGAGGCCAGCGTCTGCGGGGGCAATTTAAAATCAACCCCTTCGTATTCGTTAACCACTGTGTTGGCTCGATCGTCGTTCAAATATTGCGGAAAAAAAAGTTCTGTCCCGTAGAATAGCCGGCGATATGAAGCATGCATGTGGCGCGTATGTACAATCTACGCGAGAGCACGTACAGCGGCGAATTTGTAGGATCGCCCTATAACGCGGCCATGTAAAGCCCGACAAGGGTACGGTAGGGTCAGGGCTGGACAGTGCGATAGCAATGCCCCGAGCCACAGACGAATGTTGAGCGCCTTACCGTCCCCTCTCGCTGATAACCGCCCATCCTCGTTGTGCAACCTCTTCTCGGTATTTATGGCCGGTAACTTAAATTCTGAAACGTCGGACACGCGAGAAATTAGCGCTGCACGCGCGCCCTCCGCTCGCAGCTGCATCCGGCGAGATAGACACGGGGAAAACTCCGTGTCCCCCGTTTTAAATCCAGCATTTTCGGTATTCCCGCTTTGCCGCCCACTCTTCATTAACTAATGCAGAGTTTCAGTAGAATATCCCCTCGTCTGTTCTATAGGCCGCACTTGCAAATACAAGATTCATTCTTCAGTAACTTCTTCGAAATCAGTCGTTTCCTTTGTAA
Organism: Andrena haemorrhoa; assembly: GCA_910592295.1. Taxonomy (NCBI): domain Eukaryota; kingdom Metazoa; phylum Arthropoda; class Insecta; order Hymenoptera; family Andrenidae; genus Andrena; species Andrena haemorrhoa. The sequence goes on along the minus strand of OU342944.1, from coordinate 3,212,354 downwards.
CTTCGCTTCTAAAAACAACGAGCTTCCACGCGAGCAATGTGCAGAAATTTAACCAGCATTGCAATCTCCGCCAACAATACCGGATACATTGTTGCGGAGCAACAAAAGCCATCATTGTTGCTCCCTCTTTTATAAAACCGTACATCCTATTCCGACCTGAAGTCGTAATAATTAAGGGAAGTTTAAATGGCTGTAACCTGGCCAGATACTTCGCACAGTTATTCACTTCTGTCGACCTCGGATCTCGGGATTCCCTGCGAGTCAAGGTTTTAATTAACATCCCTAACTAACCGCCTGCCGTTTTGAATGGGCGACGTTCTAAAGGAATACCTCGACGAGCGACGCTGGAGGGGGCGGAAAGAGAGGGAAGAAGGAAGCTTTGGGAGGTCGAAATCGCGTGGCACGGGATAATTCTGTTTTGCCGCGAATGGAGGTCGAAGGGATGGCGCGGGGCGAGGGTGGAGGGGCCGCGTCTGAAGGATACGCCGAGATAGGGAAAAAATGGGCCGCGGAAGCAAGAAAAAGGGACGAGGGTGATCCTGCGTATATCCGAGGCGAAGCTCGTAACCCTCCCGGATGATAACCGATTCGCCCTGCTCCTTTCCCGCCCTTTTGCCCTACTTTCCCATCGCAGCTTCTCGGGGGAGAAACGATGGCCTTTCCAACCCTTCACTCCCTCGACGATTCGCTGCTGCCTTCCGAGCCATCTCGGGATATCAATCTTGGAAGGCCGCTCCTTTCGTGACCGACCACTTTCCAGGGGCATGTAGCGTGTATCTACCTATGCAATGACTCATCGATAGGTGTTGGATTGACGTGTGGATGAGTTACGCGCCAGTGCAGGGAAACGAAGTTCCTGTACGTTTGCATATTTATGGCTATCGATTCTCAAACGGCTGGAGTTCAAGAAACTCGGAACTGATTACGGACGTTTGAAAGATGATGGATTAAAAGCACGGAAGATCCAGAAGATTAATATACGAACGACGAGATAGAATTCGCGTGTCCAGATCTCTGCGCTTTTTCGATTAAAACGCCGCGTCGTTTAAACGCTCTCGGAGAGCTTTCTGTCGCCACTGTTACGAACAGAGGGAGGAGCAAAAATTGCCAAACATTTTTCAAATGATACGATTCGGAAAGCTTTCGCGATACACGCGCACGCACGTTTGTGCGCTCGCAGTCTCATCAGGTAGATGTACAGCAACCGATTAAACTCGCACAATAATTGCGAACGAGCAGAGCGTTCTCCTTGCCATTCCACGCGACAATATCCGTGCTCGCGAGGCAGATTTAACGGTTGGGCCCACTGAAACTGGCACGCCCACTCGCCAACGTTTATTCCAATATTTATTTTACCCATTTCCCTTGTTCCACACCGTCCACCCTGGCCTCGCGCTCGATCCGTTCTTTTCCACACTGCGGCCGATTATGGAGATTAATCAGAATACATCCGCCGCCTCGTGGAGCGTTTAACGAGCCTCGACGAGACGAGCTGATATCCGTGGCTTTTTTTCGACATCGAGTTAGTTGATGGATTGTCTTCTCTGTATCCTGAATGCCGATGATTTGTGGGGATGAAGTTTCTGCCGCTTAATCTTGGCAAAGTTTCGACAACTGCCGGTAAAAAGTGGCCGTAAGTTACGCGAAGCTAGCTGTCGAACGGTTGGATTAATCGACTGTCGGGATAGAATTGCTTTTTTCTGCGATATATTAAATTTACACATATAGTTTGACGTTGAGAACGGTGGCGTCTGCAGAGAATTGACAAAAAAAAACATTTTGATTGAATTCAACTGAGATGGTTTCTATTTATCGCTACATTGTAAGCCCGGGAGAGTTCGACCACTTTTTAGAGAAGAAATTGTAGCATCGTTGTTTTTCAGATTTTTGTCGTTTTATGCACATTAAAGCAAAGCCCAAGCAATTTGGAGTATATATAAATTATAGTGTGCGATAATTTCAAATATTTATTTTCATTTTCAACGAAAAACATTGGCACTGCAACTGGTCGGTCTCACCCGCATGTCGAGGTTAGACCGTCCACCCGCTGCGGGTAATCGAGGGAGCGATCGACCACCTTATCAAAAATAATTAAAAACGAATACATACGTATTATATTTTATTATATTAACTTGGTCTAAAAACTTTCAGCCTCGCATAAAGTCTTAACTCTATCTTATAATTGAAATCTGGATTTGTGACAATGGTCAATGTGAGATAAACAACAAGCGCCTTCATTTCTTTTGTGCCAATGACACACATTGCCCTATCTTGCGTCAGTCTTAAAATATCAACACTGGCCGGGCTCTCCCGGTGGTCGAACTCTCCCGGACTTACCCTATATGTTAATTACCATTGAACCAATGGAAACACAATTGCGAATCCATAAACGAGACACGTAATCTAGAATTACCATAGACGAGGAAGTCTCTTTCCACGGGGAACGGGAGCGGCGGATTTCCCAAAGCCACGGAGAAATTTATACGGCTTTTTCCGCGGCGACAATTTCATTTTTGCAACCGACCGGCAGGGGGTGGTGGGTGAAGCTGTGATAGGGGCGCGTGCGGGAACGATCGCCCACCTCTCGGGCCGCGTGGAAACCGAAGAACAAGGGACGGGGTGCGGGACACGGGCCCCGGAGCGATGAAACTATAAAGCCGCTCGTAGTAAGTTGTAAAATTGTAATAGCCTTCCGGTATTTACATAATGCTACGGCATAATAAGTGGAACTCGCCGAGTTTCCATTACCATTCCGCTGCTATCCGTTCTTATCTTCGCTAACGACCCGGTCTCCATTCCTCCGCCCACCCGCCCCGTGACTTATATTTTTCCACCCTGCTCCGCGTCAGACTACGCGCGGCTCGTCCTTTCCGCGAGTCCTCCGCCAACTCCCCTCGCATCTCCTTCGGCGCGCGGTCGAACTCGGAATCCCCGCGACTTCGCTGACGAACGGCTCTCTAAATCTCTCGCGAAACTTGGGCGAAGTAATTACAAGCGGATGGCCCCGCGGCCCTGGTCCAGCCAATCCGACGTAGTCCCCTCGGCAGCGGGACAAAAGAGTTCTCGCGCCGCGCCGAAAGAAGAAGGGCTGCTCGGTGTCTCCGTCGTGGGAGTGACCGGGCCGGCTGAAGGGTCTCGTTTGCACGACAATGCGCTCATTACGAGACGAGACCGGGCGTAGCGAAGTGTAATAAAATTTCAGCAGCTCGGCCAGCTCTCGGGCCGAGGCTCGTCCAGTAACAGCGCCCGTAGCAGCGGCAACAGCGGCGGGTATAGCGGCAACAGGGATATCAGGAAACTTCAATTCCCTCTTTCGGCACTTCCGGCCGAGCCGGGGCGAGCGAGCTACTGCAACTTCATTCGAATAAGTGGTTCCCCTTTGCCCCGTGTTCACCCTCCCGACCCCCCTTGTTCCTTCTCTCGTTATTTATCCACGTCCATCTCCCTCCGTTCGCCACGCCCTACCCGCTCGTTGCTGTTCCTCGGCCGCCGTCTGTCACTACCCGAGGTTCTTTCGGCGGAGCGGCGGCGGCGGCGGCGGCCAGGTATTCGCCGACGAAATCGAGGCGAGTCATTTATTTAATTTTCGAGATCCGAGCCGTTTTATTTTCATCCCCGGGACTTTATACACTTCGTTGATTAGCCAGCCGGCTCGGCGGGGGTCGGGGAGCCGGCACTCGCGAGTATCCGCCGCCTCCCATGAGATTCAGAGGGACACGGGGATGAGCGCGAGCCGGGGTGGTGGGATTAGAACGAGAGACGCGGAAGAAAAGAGAGCGGGGTTTGAGTTCAGGACCACGAGGTGGAAGGACTTGCGCCTAGGGGTTTGCGTTACTCACCGGATATAGAGAGGTCTAAGCCCAGCCATCACTGAAATTACCAGAGTTTACCTCTTCTGCCGTTTCCGCTGTATTCAGCCGCCTCGCCCTCCCCCCCCCCCCCTCGACCGCCCGCCCCTTTCGTTTCCTTTCCCTCGCAGCCAGCCCCCGCGAGTGGCTTCCCTTGCGAAATTTTCTGCGCGGCGAGCTTTATTACATCGCGATCGTGTTATTAAGACGTTCCGTCTGAATACTGCCTTTCTCTCCCTTGTTCCCTTCTCTCTCCCTGCCCCGGCTCGATCTCCTCGCGCTAAAGCACTTCGTGGTAATTAGTTTGGCCGCGATACGCTGCTGCCGCGGTGATTTCGGGGAAGCGCTTCTATTATGGTCGTTACGCCACCATATTTCGATGCCTTCTTTTTCTATGATCTTGTCGAGAGACTTAAGAGACTATGCGACGATATCGTCTCACCGGGATATAAGAGACGATCGATTGAATTTCTGGGTTCCTTCTGTGCGGGAGGCACAGGTCAATCGGCGGGTCCAAAGGGACAGGGAATGGGAGACACTGTATAGTCTTGGAAATCACTTTCCGCGCGGAGTTTATAGATTTGCACGCAAGGTAGGTACAGGTTTACCCCCTTAACCGTAGAAGACATTTCGGGGTGTAGCAAACGTTCCTCCATTCTTGGAATGTATAAGGCGGGCCTGTATGAGAGCGACGATTGGAATCGACATTACGGATCCGAACAAATATGAAAAATGTCGTCCAAGAAAAGATCTTTCCCGTGGAGACGGCGCGGTGTGCTCGACGTGGGCCATTCATATTTTATCAGCTCCTTATCAATTTCTTAAGCACGACCGTGCCATTTTTCAGCCGTCTCTCCCATTTCCTCCGTGCACCGCAGCCCTCCACTTCTTTCCCTCCCTAAACACGCTCTGAAAAGGGCATTATTCCCGTGGCATTTTTGTATCCGCGAATCTACAAAGTAAACACACTTTGAAAGGCACGATAGAATCCTTTCAAGAGCTTTCGAAGTTCAAATGTATTATAACGGTTGCGAGTGGAGCTCGATCCAAAGAGAAAGCTTGTATTAAAACGAACGAAACTTAATCGGTGAGTACACGCGCGACTTTTCCGCGAGCTTTTATCTGCGCGAGGAATTTCAGCGGCCTCTCTCAAAGGTTGCCGAGCCTAGCACAGAAGACGAAGGTGAGAGGTGTCCCAAAGATATTCTTCCGCAAGGAAAAATCATTTCCCCGGATCGCATTACACGGGATCCACGTATGCGAATGCGATACTCGTGATCCCGGTGCGCGCTTCAGCGTGGAGTCTTTTTAATAAAATTTGTTTCGACGCTCCGTTAACGGAATTTATTGAAAATATGATAACGAGTTTCGACACATTCTCGCAAAGGAAATAAATATCGTTCCTGCTTCCTGCACGTTCCATTTTTCATGCCAGCTATGAACAGCTACGTTTCTACGGTGCAATGTGCGCGCACATACGCCGATGTAAACACATATACGTCGATCGATAGCAGGTTTACAGAAACGTTCCCCGCGCGGTAGAAATTCCAATTTCAGATATTTAGAATATTTAAAACTAATGCAATCGCGGAGCAGAAAGTCCATTTCAATTTCTCAAAACATCGTCATTGTACCTGTATCAGCGTTAAAACACTAGCATTAATGAATTCCCTCGCCGAGAAATAATCCGGACCGAAAGAAATGTAAACATCAGCAACGTCCCAGCGATAACGTTCATGCTACCCCAGCTGGCTGATCTTAAGCACGTTTTCGCGACACCCCCCCTCTCGATCGTTCAAAGGGGCCATTTCTAACCCCCTATCTACCCAGGCGTATCTCCGCGATACCATTAATAACACGTGCCTCTCCCCTCTGTTCGTAGATGGTGACAAGGACAAAGAAGATATTCGTCGGTGGACTCTCGGCACCGACGACGCTGGAGGACGTCAAAAACTACTTCGAGCAGTTCGGCCCGGTGAGTACGCACGCGTGGAAACGCTGATTAATGAGATTAAGGGGTGAACGACGCAGGGCGGCCGGGACTCTCGGTGTCGCCGAAACTCGCGGTGACAAACATTCGACGGGCACGATCGTACATCACTGACAGTGCGTCGCGTCGACCCGCGTCAGGCCGCTCCGTCATTGTAGCCGAAATCATTGGCCGCGGTCGGGTGTGCGCGCTCTTCTCCCTCTTGTCACCGGCGGTACATTGCCAGCGATCATTGTCGCGGACCCGTCGAATCATTATTATCGCAGCGCGCGCGCGTGCGACACATCACCGATACGATTCAGCGTTCTGCTTATTTCCTGCGGCGGTGGTCGTCTCATCCGACGGGCGGCTGGGTAACGCGAAAATTTGACAGAGCCAATCGGTCGCGACGAGCAACCGGCACTGGCGACCCCTCCGCCAATTCGACGCGTTTATTGTTTCGGGGATTTTAATGGGCTTGCTTCGCGCCTCGCTTTTATTGCCCTAACGACAGGAATATCGGCCGCGGCCGTTTACGCGCTCAAGCCCGGGTATTACTATGCGAATAGAATCCCCGATGAATGGCGGGCTCGATCGATTCGTGTTCGGAATCAGTTTTCTGTCATTCCCCGGCTCGCCCCGCAGTCGTAATTTTCGCTTCAGAATTTCGGACACGGTGCTGTGTGTTTTGTCTTCTTCGTTCGAAGTGGCAATCGTGACGTATAAACTTGCCCGACAGGGTCGGGGGTCTGAATGTCAGTGGTGATGGTTTGCTGAGAGGGTTGAGTCGCTGGTAAATTACTGTGGTGCGATATCGGTGGTTTTAGGGGTTAATCGTAGTAGGCTGTTGTGCAGTAGTAAGTAAATATATATCTGTATTCTAAAGGGTTTTCCCGTTTATAATAATAATAATAATAATAATAATAAATCAGTGGATAGGGATTCCAGTGTACCGAACTTTTTATTTATGAAAAGGTTGACTAGCATAAAATGAGGAATTGAAATATGTGCTCGAATAGTGGCAGGTTCCCAATCGTTGTGAAATGGTAGGAGATGATTCGCAGCGGCGTAAATTTCGGCCATGTATCACCAGGGCACCAGCTTCAAAGCGCATTGAACTTGTGGAAATACTCGAGACGCCCTTCTCGCCTGGGTGGATAAGTGATTAGGAATCGGTAGAGGAGGACCACCTGAGACGAGGATTTCTGCTAATTAGCCTTTATCGAGCTCCGTCGAGGCTGCGCGGACCATTACGCGTTATTGTGCGAACTTCTCTGGCTTCTATCGCCTCGATAATAGCCGTCGCGATTCATCGGCTCGGTGTATGAGACAGATAATGGTGCTTGGGCGTGATTTATGGGCCGGTGGCAGTTGCACGAAATCGTTTCTCGTCCTGGCGATGAAGTAAATAGAATTAACGATTCGGTAATTGGCGATAACGACCACGGTTCACCTTTTTCTGGCACCCTGGCCGAGGGCGGATATAAAGCGGTGTATTTCAAGATCAAGTCCCAGGATCCGCGTACATTTCGGGGGAGATTCGCGGAAATAAAGCGAAGCCGGCCGACGCGCTCTCCGAATTCATTTGCATGTAATACTGGTAAACTCGGATCTCCCACCTTTGAATTTATTTTCTCCGACGGAGATGAATCACAAGAGCACAATAGAGATTTAGTTCTACGATCTACTATTGTTTTATTAAAACTTCTTCCCCGGAGAGTACCTACATTAAGAACTTAACGAAGGTTCAACCTCGTTCCTTGACCGACATTTCGCCAGAAATTCATCGGGGTTGCGTGCAAGGAGGAGACAGTAGAGGGAGAGGAGCCGATGTGAATCGGGGGGGAAAAAAAAAGGAGGGAGGATCTCGACGGTTGTCCGCGGTTCGTGGCACGAGCCAGAAATGGATTTGAGATATCAGAGCGAGGCACTATCTCCGGCCTAGCCTCTTGACTCGCCCCAACCCCCAGAGTTCCCTCTACCTTTTTCAACCTTCTCTTTCGTTCCTCGCTGAAAGTCTCGTCCGGTTGCGAATGCAGAGTTTCCTGTTCCCCCGCGCCGTGGCCGGGCTTCGCCTTCCTCCTCGTGTGTCTGACCCACATACAGAGATAAGATCGAGCACAAATCGAGTTCCTACGTCCACATACACGCGTGCCTATACACGCAGCTGTTGCCTGGCGCACACGGCCATAGGGGTTGCAAACAGGCCACGCTGCACGCGTGTGCACGCGTTTCAGGCTCCGCTTCGTATACACGCACAGCCGGTGCACGTGCCGCGATACGTCGATGGTGCCCAGTTGTACAAACAGGCGCGTCTGTGTTTTCACCGTAAACAGACGGAACTGGCAGAACCCCGACGTAACCTTATATCGTTCGCTGGCCGTTTCAGGTCGGTCCAGTTCTCCTCAACCCCTCGCTACGAATCTCGCGCTGCTCGCGAAGAAAGGGGCCAGGGCGGGATCTCTGCCGATGAAATAGCTGGGTTCCGCGGTATCGCTGGTAAATTCGTTATATTCAGCTTCCTCGCGATACCTCAGTTCGCCGGAGCTGCTCCCGAAGCCGCGAGCGAATTCCGTTGCTCCTGATTCCGTTGTGATTCCATCGAGGTAGCTCCTCGCAGACTTTTGTACTGGTTTCGAGAGGAATCTCACGTGGAAGTGGTGATCGTTAATTCGATTTCGACTTTGGTCTTAATTTCTTCGTTGATCGGGAACGAAGCGTGTTATATATACCTAAGAGGCCGATGCCAGAACCTGATCGATTTTTTGCGGCTTCCTCGGCCAGCCCTTTAACCTCGTTTCTGTTCGATAAAGGGAACGAGAAAGTAGAAGGCAGGGAAAAGAACGGCAGGAAATAAATCCCTATCGACGACGTATCGGAGTTATCCGGGGAAGCTGATGATATTACTGGTAACTGTGATACGTTTATTTGTATCGTGAGGTTGTTTCGTGCGAAAATAATCGTGTAGGTACTCCGCTCAAGATCGATCGCAAACATGGACACGATCGACGGCATGAACCTTATCAAGGATTTCCTCCATAAATCCGCACTGTCGAGCCGAGGAGAAAACAAGCGTTTTTCACGGATTGGTATCGGCTTACTTCCAAGATTCTACATTTAATAAGACCTTGCTGGATGCAACGCGCGATACATTTCTCCGAAGGAAAACACGATAATTCTGTGGCGACGAAATCTTTTCTATACCTCACAGTCGAGCGATACTGCTTCTTTCGAAACTGTTTTCGGCATAACTCACGTCAGTCAATAATGGTAATCGTGTCGAAGCCGATCGGACGTTGTGAATCGCGTGGCAAACGTACGAGCCGGTTCTTCGTAACGAGCCAAGGACCCCTCCTAGGCAAAATTGGCAAGGGGTGCTGTTTCATCAGCCCCTTTCATGAATTTTTATGCCGACAATCAGCGGCTTAACACCTGGTCACACATAATTACCGCGCTGCTGCTTCGCGATGCAAATTTCGACCCAACGAGTTGTAACCTTTCCTCGGCCGCTGGCCAGCTCCCCGAAAGCCTGGCGATTTAAAACTGAGACAAGGGGTACTTCGTCGTCGTCACTTGAAAAATGCATGGATCCCCGAAGAGACCCGGAGACAGCACCGGCGCGGCGGGGGGCTGTTAATTGCACTGGCTTTCAAGCTTCGACTTCTTTTCGTTCGACAGCCGAAGTGCGAGGGGACAGGCGCGGGGTGAAAGAAGACGAGGAGCTGTGTACACTGCGAGCTCGAGACCTCTTTGACGCGGTGCATAACGGCCGACTGGAAATTAAGAAATTAAGAATTAACGCATCTTGGGATTGGTCGGCCTGGGCACCCCGCTTCCTTTTTTCCTATCTCTCATTCTCTCTCCGTCCCTTCTCGAAACTATCGTCTCGACGAGCTCGTTTAATTCCACGCCGCAAAGCGAAGTTCGCTTCCCGGGCGATCGTTTATCGATGAAGGAGGGCTCCGTCTCGGAAACCTTCGGGGAAGTTTACCCTTCGCCTTCCTAAGCTCGCTGAAAGACAATTACGTCATCGAGATTGGCCGATTGGAGGCACGAAGATTGGTTCGTTTTATCGGGGCGCGCGCCCCGCCGAGAAACTTTGACTTCCTCTGTTGTAATGTGCTGTGTTTACTTATCGCTGAATCGCCCCGTTTATTCGAGCCGCATCAAGTTTATAATTACCGCGGTTGTGTACCGAAGCTTCGCGGGGACTAGCTACCCACTGTTTCGAGAGCGAACAGCGGTGGAAGACGAGTAACCGGCTGACACGGGCGCAGTAGCGGTGGTCGCTTTTTAGTCAGACGCGAGTCGAGGCTTGATTCGCGTTTTTCCTCGCCACGCGCACACGTTTATTTCCCTTGTTCCCCGCTTAATTAAATCGGATTGAATCGTGCTACGGGCAGCCGTTTGTGTTCCCAATCAAGGTGTAAGAAGGAAGTTGACGAGAAATACCTACAAAAGTACCCCGAACTAGATGAAGCCTATTGAATATTTCTCGCGGAAATACTAAAGTAGGATGAACTGCGCGTTGCACACCGAATTTGTAATGCACGCATAACGGCTCTGCGTGCACTGCCGGGCCATTTACATGAATCGCTAATAATTGCTCAACCAGTCCTCTCTCACCTGTGGAACACGGTCCATAGGCATCGCCGGGATTTCTCGATTGCGGCCCGCGCCTGCGTGGATGAATAAATAAATTTAATGGCGCTTGTCACGTAGCAAAACGGGATAAATTCCGGGCGTCTGACAGCCATTTAAAACAATGCCGTCGCGAATACACGCCATTTGTAACCCGATGCTTTTGTTTCACGTTGCTATTCATTCCGCCGCCCCCTTCGCCATCCACCATCCCCCATTCTCTGCCCGCCAACACCACCAGACGGCCGAACCGACCCGCGCTTGCCGCTGCCTCGATAGTGAACGCGCGAGCGCGTTCCGTCCGATTCACCATTCATTTTTTATCCCGATAAAAATGCAATTAAGGCTGTTCGATAAGGCGGGAATCACGGCGGCGGTGGCCGGCCCATTGTGCTTGATCCCTCGCGCAACCTTACACCTACGCCACTCGATTCATCGCGGCCAGTTGGAAACAATTGTCGCGTCATTCGCGAAAAATTGCCGCCTCCGCGAAGGTAACGGCGGCGGGGGAAGGATCTGTCGGTTGCCAATGGTTCGTAATAAATCCGCTATTATCACTGGGTCTCGCGGTTTAATTGCTTCGCCGGGCGCCCGGCCCGGCATCGATTTTACCATTAACATTTTTGGACGACGTGTCGGGCGGCCACCGAAGCTCGTTCGCCAGACCTTATCGCGCGGAAAGAGGGTAACGTAATTTGCCAATTTCTTTCCTCCCCGACCGTTTTTACGGTTGCACCAGCCGAGAGAATTTAATCCCGAATCCGTCCCGAAAGCAAGGAGGATTTAGAGCGCTAATCGTGTAAAGTGATTACCCCGCATCGCGCCGGATGTTTTGTCTAAACTACCCCAATCCGTCAGCGTTCCGCCTCTGCCGCGGTCCGACGTTTCTGCACGTTTTGTTTTTTTTTCTCTCTCTCTCTCGAAATCGTTCAGCCTCGAACGAGCCGAGGGTCGAAAGCTCGTGGCTCCGCGACGAGCATTCCTTCATCGGGGATGAAGGGAACCGGCCGGGCGGAGGCGCTGGGGCGCGTGGAATGAAATTTATGAAGGTCCTTTATTCCAGCAGCTAGGGGTCGACTTAAGTTTGAGCAATTCATTAATTTCCTCGTGTTTCGGTACGACGCTGGCGACGCGTCCCATTCTACCCTCTTGAGGAAGAGATCACGCCCCATCTTTGTGGGCAGGCTAGCTTCTTAACTGGTTAAACTCATCCTCTTTTGGTTAAAAGATTTCCTATCGGCTTTGAGCTGCAGCTGTTCGAACTATAATGTTTCTCGATTTAGTTCAGGGCTTTTAGAAATTTCTGTAAGGAAACAAAAAATAGGGTGACCTGTCCAGTAAATGAACACCCCCCCAGTGAATATACGTTGCTCGTGTAATACGAAAAATGAACGCCTATCGCGCTCATTTCACATTGAAACTTCACATCGAAAAAATCGTCTAAATACATTAGAAACCTAACCACTGTTTTAGAAACCTAACCCTATTCATTCACTAGAAATTTATGTTCATTCACTGGTCATTGGCCCATTTTTTATTTAATCCTTTGCCAGACTTTTAATGAAAGTTATAATTATCAAACATTGCTAGGGAACATTCAGGGGATTAAATAACGACTTTTGAATACTAATTTTAACAGACATGCAGCTTAAGTGTTCATTCACTGGACAGGTCACCCTAGGCAGATCTTTTCATGAATCGCTGGAAAACGAAAAAATATTATACAACCTTTATTAAGTAGAATTTTATAGAAATACCTACCGCTTTATTAAACATTTGGTTCATAATTATCACTAAAACAAGCGATTCATGAAAAGATCTACTTATTTTTAGTGTTTTTGCAGAGTTCACACTTTTCAGTCTGATACTCCTGGCCTAATTACGACAATCAATTTTTTGAAATTTAGTTGTTTGAATGCACCCTGTCAGCCACGAAAAGTGATAGTCCCTGTTCTGAATATGTAAGAATATCTACAATATGAAATATGAATTGTGGGGACCACTAGTCCCATAAATTTTCAGATTGAATTTATTTTGATGCCATGAAATTTATACAGCAGATGAGAAATATTGCGCGGTTACTCTGTAACTGAGTGGCACGAAATCGTTATATTTTATCCTGTTAGCGACAATTTCCGCGAGAGAATTGTTTAAAAATTAATGAACAGGGCAGCGCATTCAATTGCGATTAAAATTCCATTGTCGGGGACTCTTTTCATTAAAAATACTTAGCGTTTCGACGCGGGAGCGCGAAAAATTTCCGCCTGCAAAAAATTAAAAACATTACCCTAATTGCGCCTCAGAGCGTCGCAATTAAAATTGTTGCGCTTAAAATTCTAAAGCGCCGCGTTTTGTCCCACGCACGCCTCCATTCATATCCTCTAATTAGTCGGTATAATCGAACCGTTCCGTTTTATTAATCCCGTTGAACGCGAACGAATTTCCTTTCGCGATTTTTCATATGCGTCGCACATTCAAAGCGTTTCAGCCGCTGCATTCGGTGATTTATTATTTCCCACCGTAATTAGAGGTGGGCGGGGAGCACGGTTTCTCACAAAACGCAATTAACTAAGGCGGTTACTCGTTCGCTAAAATACATATTTCACGCGCAAGCACCTTCGCGTTTTAATTCACTTCACCAGACGAATCCTGTGATTTATCCTTCTTCTTTGCAACTCGCGGAACCTCTCGAGCACCGTCGCGCTTCCAGGCAGGAATATTCCAAAAACGTAATCCGAAAATTTGCCGGAGTCACATTTTCGCCGCTCCACGGAGCTCGTAATCTTGAAAGGGGATTTCGGAAGACTCCATTCCCGTCTCGTTGGAGGTTTGCCAAAAAATTTGCGCGAATGGAGGGCAGGTCAAGTACGGCTTCATCCATCGCCCACATGGCCGCGTGGACGCTGCTTCTGACGTCAGAGGGGCGCATCCCCCGCGCCGTGACGCCGCCGTGACGAAGGAGGAACCTTGCAACTCGCTCGGAACGGATCTCTGTGTGACGGTTCGCGTTTCTCTGGCTTGAGGGACAGGAAGAACGGAGAGCGACCGCGAAAAAGGGGCGCTAGAGGGAGAGAGAAAAAGGGGCGAGAGACGTCGAGGCAGCTCGCAACTCTCGTGTGCTTGCTTGTCGCAGCTTTTGTCTGGCGATGCAAGCATCATTAGCGTCGGGCGTAATGAGCACACTAATCACCAACAGACTGCGTTGCGACGTACTGGAGCACCGGGAGCCGAAGGAAAAAAGCATCGCGCCTTGCTGGGGACGCGACGGTGACGGCAAGAGGGAAAAAGCGGACAGAGGGCAAGTGGCACGAAGTGCGCGAAAGGGGGAAGCGCACCAGTACGTGTGCAGAAAAATTCATAGCGGTTTCCCTCCTGGAAGCGGGAATGAAGGGGTACGCGGAAGACGACGCGCGAAAATCAGACGGTTATTGTTACGAGATGGGGCACCGCCGCGTGTTGGATTATCGGTGACGCGTCGTTCAATAAGGCACGCGATTTCTCCGCGATATTAGCTTGTAAACTGGAGAATAGTTAATTGGAAATGTCGCTAAATTCAGCAAGACGTGTCCGCGCATTCAGTTCTACATTGGGAATACAATCCCGGTCATTATTTACTCGGGATTCCGGGACTAACTCCGGGATTGGCTAATAGAACATTTCAGTAATTAAAATGACTTATTACGTGTTAAAATTCTAAATCTTTATTTAAAGTAAAGAAACTTTCATTCTATCATTAGCCTGAAACATAAGTTAAAATCATTTTTAAAAATAAAAACGGTAGAACAATGAAGAATAATAAAGTCTCAATAAGTAGATAATATCAGTAAACCATTATGGAGATTTTTGGAAATACGAACGAAGAAACAGCAAAGCACGGAAATAGCGGAAAGTGAGAATATCATTGTAAAAAGAAATATAGTTTAGTTAGTTATATGCAACTTAATATTATTATTTAAATAAATCATTATTATCATTATGAAATGATTATGTTTACCTATTCTGTTTATTTTCATATTTTCCAGGTGTTTCATAAAGTAATTCACGTTTTTAAAAAATCCCGAAATTCCTCGGGATTAGTTATATCAAATTCCGGGATTTTTGGAATCCAAAAAACAGCCGGGTCGCGGGATCCTGAGATACCGTATCCCGGGATTGAATTCCCTAGTTCTACATTTCTAGAGAATGATGACTGCGACGAACAGATTTTATTCTTCACTTTCCACTTGTATTGTAGAGAAGAATTTGCCTGCATTTTATTTCACCATGAATTACGCTCCGCGGTGTACATCAGAGGAAACAACGGTAATTGAAGAGTTTGGAACAGCAACGAGACCCTCTGGGAATTGGGTTAAATAAACCAAACCGGGGAATTAATCTCCATTTTATTCCATACATTGGGACATTTGCTACGTCAGCCTCAGTGTACAGAAAATTTGGATAATTGCAGGTCTGATGAAGATAAATTCAATCTGTCAGAGTTGTCTTTGTGGAGCTGCCGCTCCTGCGAATGCCTCTCTAATTCGCCGTGCTTTATCACCTAAAATGTAGCACAGTGCGCGTGATGGAAAATGTACACTGGATACGCGCGGCACACCTGTTTCACGTCGATATGAAATTTTGGCAAGGACTTCCCGCGGCCTCTGTTTCGGTTTTGCTGTCAATACGCGCGCGCGCGCCCCGTGGTTGCTTGATTACAGTAATTATCGTGATACAGATTTACGTATTTGTCATGTCTGTCGCGGGAAATCCGTTGCATTAGTCACGTTGGCCGGGGCAGATTCATTACTGTAATAATTACATAAATTCACGTTACGTTACCACTAATTCGTAATCGCGTATTACCATAATTATCTGTTACGGCGATTCATAATTGCGTCCCTGTTGACTGTGATATTGCCAAGGACACCGGTTTCATCCCTTACCCCCGACGGAATTTAATTAATTTCAATGCAGGAATAACACGCAGGGTTTCTTTGTGCTCTCCGTTCCACTGTGGTTTAACTGCGTTCTATTTCCCTTCGAGTTACCTAGCAATATTTCTTTTTTTTTAAAGGAGCACGCAAGGAAAATCTAAGTAGTTAAAGAATTTTAAATATTTCATTTACTTCATATCCTGCCGACAGAAGAATATGATATTCTGAATTAATACAGTTGGTCCAGTACACTTCACGATTGATTTCTGTCAAATATTGAAACGATCCTCGAATGTTATAAGGCGCCTGTGAAACCGGGGCGAAACGATTTCAAAAATCTGCCTAGAATTGATTCAGGCGCAATAATCATTCCGCGGGAAGTTGAGTGGAGCGTAAACGGTGGCCATTTGCATTCTCAGGTAACAGTTTATCGCGCGAGTGTTTGCTCGCTCGTTTTAGGGCGTGCAGGCCATTTCGCTCCAAGTACCGTTTCGACGCAGAACTCGCGCCGTTTTAAACCCGCACACCCAGTCGTCTCTTATTCCCTCGTTAATTTTACATCGCCAAATCGTCGTCACGTCGCTGGGCGTTCGAGAATGCTCTTAAATATTGTCTCTCTTACGCTTTCTCGACATTTTATAGAGGAAACGTCATTCCCAAATTCGCCAATTATCGAGTCCACTACCTAAGAGCGTTTTACTAATATCGAGGTAATTTTCCGAAGCTGTCTACGCCAGTATTTAAATATCAAGTTTCACCAGATGTCAGGAAGAAGTTCGACAAATACAACGCCAGATTTTGAAGGTTTCAAAGCTTAAAGTACAAAGGCTTAACCTCCAAGCTCTCAGAATCCAACCAGCTCGTCCCAAAAGTCTCATTGTTGGAATTATTCCACATAGATTAGTTAGACAATCCTGTTGATAATCTTCAGCTACGCCCAATCCCTTTATTTCGCGGAACCTCCACCGTCAGGAGAAAGGAGTGTCCGTTCCACGCATTTATCGAGAAACCGCTTGGAAGATCTTCTCTGGTAACAAGCCTGGGCCACATAATCGTCAAGTGCACCACGAAAGATTCGATTCGGGAGCGTTCGATGGCAGCTTTGGAACGAGCTAATCGGCGAGGCATCCACTCGGGCCACGGGAGACATCGCCGGGACATTGTGTCAAACAGAATCGGATCACGAAGTAGGTCAGCCGAAGTAAGGACTCTGCAATCTTCCAAATGGCCGTTCGCTTTGCGAGGACAGGACGGTCCGAGCACTAAAGTCGAATCTAGGACCGAGGAGAATCGGCCACTCGTTCCGCGAGAGGCCGCAAGCGGAAATGGTCTGATCGCCGGGCTTCGTGCTGCAAAAGGGATGGGGGGGTACAGAGGGACGAGGGTGGACGAGGGTGGAACGGTGAAGAATGCAGAAGGGACGAGGGAGGGAGAGAGAAGGCCTGCATTTAACAGTCCCGTTAAACATTAACTGCCGTTCTGCAGTTTTCCCCTATAACTCCGGGTTAACTTTGATTGCAGTTAACGGCCCCTAGGGATAGTGCCTTTAAGAGGGGCAGAACGGGAAGGTGGAAGGCTGGAGCAGGTTGATGAAGGAGGTAAGCCCGGAACACGAGAAAGTGAGATGGAGAGAGAAGGAGGGTGAAATAGGGGGTGGGAGAACGATGAAGAGGAGAGTTAGACTACAGGAGGCATCTTATAACTTCTTATAATTACTCAAGACTCGAGGGTTTAACTGCTGTTTAATTTCATTCGGCAATTAACCGGCACTTTATCGACGCTCGAAACACCTCGAGCCATCGTCTCGACGGCCATCAGCCCCTGTTTTATCGCGCCCTCGCCCGACGGCTTTCAATGTTGTCGTCGCGTGCAAATCGGAATCGACATGGCTCCGAACGTGTGGACGCCCGTTGATCGCGCGGCATTCCAATGACGGGGCATTACGTGCCTCGCATGGAATCCATTAACGCGATTAATGAACGCATTGTGTCTTGCGGCGTACGAGCTACGTGCTTAAGAGTTACGGGGACGCGCTCGTTCCTCGCGCGTTAAACGCCGCGAAGTCGGCTCGACCGACCGGTATCGGTAAAACGGTCGCGGAATGCCCCGGAAATTTTATGCGCGTGCATGTCGGTCGTGACTGTGCAATACTCGTCGCGAACACACGGATTTATCGTAGGCCGTCGCCGGACGAATAAACAAACGCGGCGGCAAACAAAAACGGACCGGTGTAACGGCGACGTTTCGTTCTGGGTAAACGTTTATATCGATAGGCGGGATTTATTAATTTGTGCAATTTAGCTGCGCGATGTAGTGCGCGGTGTTTCGATAATATTCCTCTCTGCACACGACCCATTGAATCTTTCACGATGCTTCTAATACTATATTTCCTTGAGTCTGAAAGATTCGAACGGAAGATCGTGAATAAATTTTCATTTCGTCTGTCCGGAGAGAAAATGTCAGGCGTTGACGAATAGATAATAGCTTCTGTTTGCTTCGTGTTCTGTATGAGTGCCTGAAAGTAGTGATGGGATGAAGTTTATTGGAAGTAGGCTCGAATCTGACTGGATACTTTCGAACAGTTCATGAGTACTTCGAAAAAGAAAAATAATACTTTTAAGTAGACTCGAACCTCCACGAGGTAGGTTTGAACTCTCTATATAAGTACTTTGAGAAACGTTAGCGATACTTTCAAGTATAATCGAAACCTGACTAAGTAGATTCGAACCTTTTATGAGTACTTTAACCAGAAGTTTTCTATTCTGTGCAATTATGCGATCGGTGTTTTGTCTTTCAGTGTTCGAATACTACTTTTACGAGACTCAGTTCTTTCAAATGTCAAAGCACTTACAAGGACACTCTCTAACTCTTCAGGTACTCTTTCAGAGGTTCGAAACGAGCTTGTATAACCCAAGTACTTTGGAAGTACATAGAATGAAGCGTCACCAAGAGGTTGAGTCGAATAAGAATGAGTAGTATTTGAATCCCGAGAAGTGAAACTTTTGAATTGGAATTGACTCGGATTCGTGAGTGCATATTGAACTTGACCCCATCCCTACCTGAAAGAAGTAGAAAACGAAGCACTCCGTCGTAATAAAATTTAATAACTTTGTTAATATCCAAAATCCTTTGAAAATCCAATAATCACGTGGTGGAAGGGGTCTAAGCACAACAGTTTCGTTGGCATCACCATCGGTGCAGGGGCTGTAAATTAAAAGGCAGACAACGGGCGTTTGCAACTGACAAGTAATGAGACGTATAATGATTTTATCGGAGCGGTTGCCGGTGTTCCGTGTTACAATGCCGATTGGACACGAATAATGGTCCGTCCGCATGAGGCATTCGATCGTTGATTGCCCATTCGACCGTCTGCCCCGGACGCTCGATGCGTTTGACCGCTTCGACGACGTTTTTCCTTCCCCTTCAACCCCCTAAAAAAAAAGCGAGACACAACCATGAAATTCCCCGGCCGATTAAACCGAAGTCTCGATTTTAAACGAGCAATTTTACGGTACAAGATAGCGCTTCCTCGACTGTAATAATTCGATAGAATAATTCTGGACGATCGTGCGCCGCATCCGGATCGTGTACGTGACGATGACTTAACCTTAGGATGACTTACTTCAGCTGAATACCTGGTGCCATTCGAGACCCCTCTCGAGCATAAATTTTATTACCTTTGAATTTGGCGAATTCCTGTTATCTTTAGTATCTATCTCTCCGCGTAATAACGAAGATCGATGGGTTACAGTAACCCCTGCAGTGATTGATTGTTTCACCATTAGCGTG
Organism: Andrena haemorrhoa; assembly: GCA_910592295.1. NCBI lineage: Eukaryota > Metazoa > Arthropoda > Insecta > Hymenoptera > Andrenidae > Andrena > Andrena haemorrhoa. The sequence continues at coordinate 3,193,194 of OU342944.1, read as the reverse complement.
TAAGGAAAATGAAAGGTATTTTTAGATAGTGTTCTACCAGAAATGGGATCAGGAATCCTCAGAGACTTCGCAAAAACCACAGACATCGAGCGTATAATTGTTCCGATGAAAGCTCGCCAGGACTTTTCGAAAACACTTTTTGTTGTTCATTGAACAGAAAGAAGGTACAAAGGCGAACTGCAAATATTCTTGAAATTCGTCCAAGATCGGGACTCCACGCAGCTTTCGCGTTTTTGTTGGATAAAGCAAAATTCGGAGTTGCAGCAGCGACAGGGAGAAAGAAGCGTCGCGTTGGCCAAAGTTTCTGCAGCGTGACCGAAATAAAATGGCCGTGTTTGCTCAAAATATTGCGCATAAGTTACGGTAACAAGCCAGAAATCATTATGTGCCCCGGCGCAAGGACAAGGGTGGAAAGGTAGGGCGAGGGCGGCGGGGCGGGCCGAACGAGGCTGCTCTGCATAGTTGAAACTGCGAAACACTCCGGCACGTTGAATTCGCTTCCGTTGAAATTTGTTTATGCAAATAATTCGCCGCAGCGACAAAGTCAACGAAGGTGTATCCTCCAGTTTTCTCTTCCCCGGTTCCCGTCGTCCATTTGTATTTCAAATAGGGCGGTCCGCGACGCAGTCATATTCTTCGACTCATCCGTCTTTCACATTTTTCCCGGGAAATGGAATTTCCCCTGGCATCCCGTTGTAACTTGCAACGGGAGGCGCAAAGACGAAGGGAAACTGTCAGGTGCAGAAACGCAGCGAGAGATTCGTGGGGAATAAAGGAAAGGTTGCAGCTTGCACGTGGAATTTCTTTCGTTAGATTCGCTTTTAAAGGAAACATTAGTTTCGTTGTCGAGCAACAAATAACGCGCGTCGACATTAAGGCTACGCCTTCCGCCATTCCCAGCCGACAGATTTACACGAGCCGTGAATCACATTACGCCGCGGAGCATATTTTCCTGGCTTGAATTAAACTTCGAGGTTGCTTGATGCATCGCCTCGCAGTGATCCATCGCCATTCGAGATCACCGTGCGTAGCTAGTGAAATCCCCGCGTTCCCTGAATTTAGAATGCCCCGTTCCTCACCCTGTTTGAAAACCATGCATATTCCATATTACTTGGCCCAACTGCACGTTTACTTGTTTAAAAAAAAGAACCTGTCTCGCAGAGGATAAAACCAATTAGTAGGTACAAACAGACTCTGACCCGCTTCTCCAAGAATCTGCACGTAGGAGAAGTTTCGTTCGCTGAGTTTCCATGTCTCACTGGTTCAAACGCTTCCACGAGCCTAGCATTTCTGGGGGCCGTCGTCATTGGGAGAGATCGATTTTAAATTCCTGACGCCAGAAGGATTCGCACCCTCTGGTTGGCGCGGTCTATACGCGTTGCGGGTGCACAGGGATATCCCCGTGGCTCGCAAAACCCTCGAGGGAATATTTCACCGTAGGAAACGGCGTCTAGATTACGAGTTTATCTAAATGGCGCTAGAAACGCAGGAATAACGTTAGAGTGGTGGCGAGATTATGGAGTGAGTTGGGCCAAGGTATCCCTGTGGGCTGGGGATGTTTATGGTTTCATGACAGGGAAAATTGTGTCCTTGGGATAAAAGCTTCGGGAATGGACGGGAATTCTCTATCTTCCACGGGCCGGTCGCCATCGAATCGAAATGGCCAAATATTGCGAACGCATCGGACGCGGAAAGGGAAGACTCGTTTCCTCTGCAGAATAATTTCGCGTAGCTGGGACAGTGTCAGGGAACGAAGGAACTTGAATGGGAAGCTTGAGAGTCACTGTGAATTAAGAAATAAAGTGCGATATAGTATTCGAACAATACCATGGAATACACCGTCGTGGGTAATGCAAACGGATAAGGGGCTGGAGGTAATCTTACATCCCTCGAGGGTCAGAATTTCCATTATTACAAGCTTCATTTATCGCATTTCCGCAAATTTGTGTGGGAAGCGTAATGTCGTTTTCGATAATAGGTATCCAAACGATGGGACATGGAGTTTCGTCCTCGGCGACGAGAGTAATAGCACAATCTTCCTTGTATCAGAGACAAGCGTTCTCTCGCCGAACACGTTTTAACCGCCGCTCGGAAAGGAATTCTTCTTCTGGCAAGGCTCACGCTCGATTTAGTCGCAAGTCTAACCCCCCGAAAAATCGTTTCCTCCGGGGATATGACGTTGTAAACCTAGCGCTCGTTGAGCGAAATCGAAGCCACCGCCGAAGATGAGGTTAAAATCTAATAGTCTGGCCCGGTACGCTCCTCAGGGGGGTGAGCCAGGATGGGGTCGCGCCCTTCAAATTACAACCGGTTGACGAAATTTGGATTTTCTTGGCCGAGTGCCTGCGTATCTCCCGTCCACCAGCCTTCTTATTAAATTTCACATCGAGACGAAATACATGCATCGCGAATTTCCTCGCCACATCTTGTTTCCGGGGAAATAACCCAGGCAATTTGCGGGTTAATGAAACGCGTATAATATTTATAATACATTTATGTCTTTTTGAAATGCTAGATTAAATGAAGTTTCCCGTGCGAAGTACTACTCGTTGTTAAATTTTCCACAAAAAGCTATATCAGACACTTCACGATGTCGTTGATAAATGCTCGTGCGCATCATTTGACGATTGCCTTCGAAGCTAAATGTACTATCTTTGGACGAAAATAACTAAAATGTTCGTTAACCAAATTGACATGTGTCGAATGAAAAGCTTTCGAGCCATTCCTCTTTTAGAAACTGATATAATAGGGGGTATGGTAGGGTAGCGAGGTAAGATGGGGTATTATAAAAAAAACATAATCGAAAAATGCTAGACATTTGATAAATGTACCAAAAGGAAGCCATTGTATTGTAACAGTTAGGTCGTTGATAAAAATGAGTGGAGGAGCACGTGTCTTTGGTTTACAGCTGTGAAATCGTCCACATGCTGCGTGGATCTTATTTTGCGTATTAAAAAGATTTATAATAAATATATATTTAAAAACGGCAGGTCAATAAATTATTTTTGTTACATTATAATCTCCATTCTATTTACTTTAATGTACAATATTAAAAATTGCAATATTTTTTTATTTGTTGTTCAAATAATATCAGTCTCTCGAAAACGATGGTTTGAGGCAAGATGGTCCTTAATACGGGGAATGATGGGGTACCCCGTACTATTATGGTTGTTCATGTGAGGTTGAACAACCCCTCCTTCTCTATTACAATTTAAATCGAATTTTCGTTACTTTTAATTCGGATTCGAAAATGGTAAGAACATATGAGAACAAACTAGACGAGGAAAAAGGTGAAAAGAAGTTATTCAGAAATCTGTAGATAAAGTTTTAAGCAAGAAAGCAATTCGAGAATATTGCCTCCCACAAACAACATTAGAACTTTATGTCCAAAAATTGAAACAGGGAAATGAAGCGATGATGTGTTTACCAGTAGGTCCAATTAAGAGTGTGTTTTCGCAAGCAGAAGAGGAAGCACTTGTCGAATATTTAAAAGATATGGTCCCAGAACTCCTGTACGAGGGTAGGAAGAAAATAATTTAGAAGAAATTCATATCTGCATCGATTGTGGATGCAATTGACCCCATTTTTGGTAAAAGCTTTTTTTTAAAAGCTTAATAACTTCCAATTTGTATTTAATTGTTGCTCAAACTAAGTACCAAAGGTTAATGCATTAACTTATAATTATATATTGATTCATAAAAACTTAAAAAAAGGTATAATTATCAATCTTTTTGCATGTTTGCTTAGCTTCCCCATCATGCCCCCCTTGCCCTACTCCAAACAGTTCTGTCAAAGATCAGGAATTCATCGTTTCTATTCTGAGAATATATGAAGCAATGGATCGTTGTCGTAGGTAAAGGAAACAGGTGATGAAATCGTTGAAATTCCGCGTCACGAATTAAGGGCTAATTTCCAACGATATTTACTTGCACGTGTATCCCACACGATTCAAAGCGCAAAAGACCGGGATGCTTGTTCATGCTGGCGTCCTTTGAATAAGGCTAACTCGCAGCTTCAATCTTCTTAAGATTGCTTGTCGGCGGGTTAAGTTTCCTGTTGCAAACAAAGCAGTTCCTCCTGCTCATCAACGCCTCGAATGTTCCCGTTTCCAAGCGTAATAAACTGCTGGATGCGTATTTACGCAGGCGGGATTATATTATCACGAGTGTACGCTGTGAACAATCTGATCGTGGGATTCTCTGCTCGTCGTTGTTCTTGCAAAAGGATGTGATTCAAGCGGAAGGAGAAACTCGCTATTCCAACAAGTCAGAAATCGAGTAACTACTTTTCACTTCTCATTTCAAAATTGAACGAATAAATACGGTATGAAATAGATGTAATGAATCATGCAATATATATATATTTTATATATTATAGACTTCAGAATGATAAATAAGTAAATGCTATTGCTTTCCTTTGAACGTTCTCTTTCTTTTTAATTAACTAAGTAACTGTGTGGCAATTTGATAATTCAAATTATGCAATATTTCCGAGGAAAAACACGCCGATAACTGATTCAACAGAAACAGCATCCCGCAAATGTTTCAAAGGCATAAGGAAAGTATTTCGACCGAGCTGTCAGTGGGAAATAATTTCGATCGCCAACTCCGGCCGCGCACGACAATATTTGAGGAGTAAATAAATCATTTTGTAATTTCGACTTCTCATCTGTACTGTAATTACACGCGCGCCGCTGCTCGAGCCGCGCAACAACGGCCGCCGGCCATTACATGTAACAATTTAATAACTGTCTTGATTGGGAAAACCGACGGGAATGCGGAACAATTTATCGCTATTGGAAACCGCTCGCAAAACCCGTGATGATAAGCAAGATACAGTGGAACGGGCAAATTGAGCCGATACACGTTCGCCCGAACAAATTTGACTGCCCCCTTTATTTGTCGGAAAGTGCAGAATAATCCGATAAAATCCGTTATTATGAAGGAGCAACGTCGACGCGTTTTTGCCCCCGTTCGCTGCGTAATGGATGGCAATTCCACAAAAGCTTGAATCCCGAGTTACTTGATCCCAAATCACTATATCGATACACCCGCAAAGGGGGTTTTAAGAGGATACACGGCTCTAGTAGTCTTACCACTAGACACAGAGGGTAGCCCCAATTTCGTAGAACGCGCGCTTTAAAAGCGTGACCGTTAATTAGACAGTAAAAACGGTGCATTACATCAACCATGCATGTCCATTATGCGTTCGCGTTATCCGGACGCTCGCCTCCTCGGACAAAAGGAGAATTAAACAAACTGCAGCTCGAAATAAATTCCCCGGGCGAGGCACGCGTGGCGCGGTAAATTCATAAAAATTGCATTCGCTTAACGATGAGCGCATCGGCGCGAAAGTGATAAGAAACTGGGGACGATAAGTGCGAGCGATACATTTTTGCCCTGCCCGTTAAATCTACCGTGATTAATGCGGGCCAAGAATACTGCGAATTACACCGCCCGCTATATTACCTTATGCCTTTTATTATTCCTTTTCCATCTCCGTTCCGGACGTCTCCTCTTTTTTCCATACATTGACCTAGAAACTTTGAAACCCGACGGAGAAGTGCACGAAATCCTGACAAATTAAAGCGCAGGTGGTCATTAAGTAATAGCTTTTCCGGTTTTATGAAGCTGGACGGAATCTTTTTCGAGGAAAAAAATTCCGTTTGAGAACGGAGATGGCTAATCCTGCAAATTCAGCGCGGTACTAACGAAATTACTTCAAGAAACGAGGAAAGTAGAAAAGGGCATATCAAGCGTTTCGTGAAATTTAAATACGGAGCGCGGCTGCGCGAGAATCAAAAGAATAACTCCTGATTGTGGGAACTCTCGGAGCGGTAAAGTATTTTATTCGACAGTGCGAAAGGACGTCGCTTTAGCTCCTGGTCTAGAATTCTCAGAAATAACTCTATGCAAGGCGGTCCCATTTTCTCGTGTGCAGGTATTACGAATAAACTACGTTACACAGAAAAGGATTCCACAATACTTGCACGCTACTGAAACATCCCATACAGCACACTTCGTTGCAGGAGTATTGCAGGAACGTTGCTGCAATATTGCGTTATTGCCGGTTGCATTGCAATATTGCAGGAACAATGCGACAATAGCGCCGTGCAATGTTTGAGTGGCAACGTTCTTGCAATATTGCAGGAATATTGCGCACACGTTGCCACTGCAATGTCCCAGTGGCAACGATCCTACAATATTTCTGCAATATTGCGCACAGATTGACGTGCATCGTTACAGTGAAAACGCTCCAACAATATTCTGTAATATTGCACACACGTTGCCACTGTAATGTATACAGCACACTTCGTTGCAGAATCATTGCCGGAACGTTGCAGGACTACATATTTGTAATGTTGCCGCAACTTTGCAAAAATACACGCCTACAATATTGCGAAAGATGGACACAGGATTGAACCTGCAACGTCTCTGCAATGTTTTGGTGCAACATTGCAATCTTGCAAAGTGTGATTGCAGAGACGTTACGGCAATGTTATGGTGCTGTGTGGGATTAAACAATACCCACAGCAATGGAGGCTCAGCAGTGCCGAAACGGATCCCCACGGACAACAAGCTTACTGGGGGACGTTCCGTGTCCACGTATCCCCACGCGGTATCAGGGATTATTACTAAAGACAGAAAAAACACACCTTCGAAAACGAAGCAGCGTATAATAGCTGTACGCGCTACCGTTTCGAAGCGAGAAACCGCCAATCGGTCGGTGCGGCACAAAAGTCTCGCGCTGACGATCGTCGGGCCGATTCTCAATCAGCCGTGCTCGATCCCAAGAGTATACACGTTTCAGCAGAAAGCTCCCGGTGCACGCTCGAAATCCCCCCGGCCAGAAACTGCATAAATACAGTTTCGTGCCAATGTTTTTCATCGGCGGGCGTCGGTGCCGGCGAGAGCACAGATTATTCCTTCTCTGTTTATCCACGCTTCATAGTCCCGTGATTTTTCCGCAACGGCGCTTTGTCACGGCACATCCGGCCGCTTCCGGCGCGCCCGGGCCCGGAAGCAAGATGGCCGCCGCTGCCACGCCGGTGCGGCTGCGATGAAATATTAGCGGAAAAGCCGGGAACGCTGCCGGAGCGAGGCAGGCGGAAAGAGAGGGAAGGTGAGAACCGGGAGGGGACAGAGGGCCCCCGGGAAATTTCGGAAAATCCTTTAGCCCTGCAAGCGCGGCGACACTAGTCGCCAGCCAACGCCTTATATTCTCGCTTCTGCCGCGCTCCGACCGGAAGCGGCCGCCTTCGGTCATAGCCGGCTGTATATTCGGACGGGGCGAGCCCGCCGTGTCTCCGCGAGCAGAATGCACGACCGGGCTGGAACCGTGAAAACTGTATAAAGGGGGACGCTGGAGAACAGTGAACGGGGGAAGAGTGGAAAGTTGCTCCCCTGACGGATGAAGGACCTGTTGAGGGAAGACGAGTCGCTTCCGGGCGAAATACGTTCGCTTCAAGATTGCTCGCCCCGTGCGCTCCACCGCCGTCAGTTCTTCCTTAGGTTTAGATTAGCGTTCGATTCTGGGCGGGTACAATTATAATGTATTTTAATTGAACGAATTTAGTAAGTTCAGATGCTCTTGAATCGGCTCCCGACTCCTGGGCCCATTGACTGCTCTCCGCGCGATGCCATACATCAGAACGTTCGGATTGTAAGTGGGCGACAGTGTAAGCACGCAGAAATTGAATATTCAATTATTCGAAGAGCGCTCGATCGCATCGCCGCGATTAGTTTTCGACCATGGAGACAACAGATCGCCCCGCAACGTTACGAAACAAGCCGTCGCGAAGGAGATAATGGTGATTCATGGATCGAAGGATAGCGCGGATAAGCTCTGTGGAAATCGGCGCCGTTACCCCGACGTTTATTTAGCTTCGACCTTTTCGTCGATAAATAATTCGGCTCTGGTACTTCTTCCTTTCTCCTCCACACCCGCTCCACCCTCTCGCCAATTCTATCGCTCTTCCATTCTGTATCTCTCTTTGTCTCTCTGTATGTGCCCCACCCCTCCCTCCTCTCTTCGACGAATCGAGCGGGCTCACGCGAGCGCTTCTCTTATCAAACGGGTGTCCATTATTCACGCGTTTGCGAAACTCCCTCTGCCTTTACAATGGCTGCCTAACCCGCTGGGTCGTGTTTGCGATCGATCGATCAAGCCTAGCCGCGCCAGCCATCCTATATGTCTATTGTTTTTCAAAGAACAACCAGCGCGTGCAGTTCGATCGTGACTCCGCTGAATTTCTTTTGTCCCCCCCCCCTGTTCCGCTTCTTTGGCCCTTTTGTCTCCTCATTAACGAGGCCTTATTAAGAGGCACCAGCGACGACTTTAAATGGACGCGCCAGTTCGTTAGCCGCCCTTTAATTCGGCACTCGGTTATTATTTAAGCTCGTACGTTCGCTTAGCTGTCTGCATTGATCACTAATAAAGCTTGTCCCTGTGTAATCGAACGTAGCTGGCCGCAATAAAGCGGAAAACAGATTTTCGAGTAATGGCGAGTGCGAGGGGACAAGGCAAAGGGTCAGGGAATTATCTTTCAGTGGGCGAATCAGAGTCGGTTTAGAAGGAGCCAAAATAATACAAGGTTCGATTAATCTAATGCCAGGGGAAGAAATATATTTTAATTGCTTGGTAATACTGATTCGAGATACATAATGTTTTCAGCTTGGTTATATTCTACTAACCCTTCGACCCGTGTTACCTCCAACTCTGGTGCGGCTGGTTACTCTTCCGAAAAACAATTTTGGGCAACAATCGAGGAAAATTCTGCTACATTCCGCCGTTTAGAATTTCGAATCCGACAGATCCTTTCACCGCAAATATTTGCATCTCCCCTCGGTGTTCTAACATGTCTTTGGATCGAAGGAGAACGATATCTGCTTCTGCTGTTTCGTCGATCGCGTCCGTAACGAATACGGGCTAAAAGAGAGGGTCGAGCCGAGCTCGATGTGAGACCGCAAACATATCCGCATACATATCTCCGCGGGAATCCTGCCACCGACGTTGGTCCGAGGATGAAAAGCAAGCATCGACTCGACTCGCCCTCCGCCGACCCAGCTGCTGATTCAATATTCGTTTTTCTGCAGTATAACTTTCCATTTGCATGGCCTCTGCTCCCTCTTACCGTCTTCCCATCCCTGTATTTCCTCCTCCAGTATCACTCTCTCTCCCTTTTCCTCTAAACTTCTTTCGACGTGGACCTTTGGCTCTCTAACAAGTAAGGATCTTCAGCTCTCGCTACACGCCCACATGTGTTGCGTAATATTGAAATATTTTGATACTCGCGGGAGAAATGCCTCCGGCGGTGAGCTTCGTCTCAAATATTGCTGGCTACTGCGTTTAAAGTGCCTACGTTATCAAAAAGCACGACTTTGGTCCGGAATGGTGTTTATATGTAAATCATATAGACTTTGGTTTCCATTCACCGCTGAAATGGACACTCCATTTTGGAGGAACTCTAGAAATTCGTGATATGTATTTGAGACTCTAATTTAGGGGAGACCGGGCCTTGGTACAAAGCAGTTTAAATTTGTTTCATACACTGTTGTGTTTGGTGGCTTTTGTAGTCGGATCACGCCTTGCCACGTTATTACAGGCTTTTAGGTTTACGGTACTAATATGTAACTTTGCTCTTTCCACTTCAATCTTTTCTACCGAACAGTCAGATAAATGTATGTAAATTAATATTCCCACGTTTGAATCAGCGCTCCTTTAGCTACAGATTCTTACCAAGAACATAAGAATACACCAATCTGGTATGAACTTATAGCATTTTATACACAATGGTGTCAACAGGGTCAAGATGTCACACAAAACAAGGGGCAAGTTGTTATATTGTATTTAGTAATTAATTTATTAATTTAACTCTTTAGTTACCACGAGCCACTATAGTAGCTTCCCGCTAAATTATTTTGGAGACCGAACGCCACTATAGTGGCTTTCTGCTAAAGATTTTACTAAAAAGCTTTAAAAATGAAACTGATAAAAACATACAATAAAGAAAAGGCAGCTGAGAAATAAAGCCACCCAAAATATTAGACCGTCCTCCTCCGAAGATGAAGAATGCGTTTGCTTGCATTGTCTCTCCTAGACCCGGTCTCCCCTACTTCCAAGGTATCTCTAGCATTGCTGTCCCATTTTTAGCTTCACATCAACGACGTTCACGCGCACGGATAAGAGTCATAATACATTCCCGTTACTTTCTGATCCATCGCCGCGTCGAGTTCGCTAGCACTCATCGAATGATTTGCGAATGAAAATTGCGAGGCACTAGGAAACAGAAGCATCAGACAGAGGGCTGCGGAAAGCAAGGATCGTAAGCAACGGGAAGCTCCTCTGGGCGGAATACTTTTCCACGGGAAATAGCGGCCGTCGTCTACGGTAGATCAGGGCGGAACAGCGGAGGGTCGGGCCGCGAACAAGTCCAATTTGCGATTTTGCAATTCCAATTGCCGCGGTAGCTACCCCTTAGCCAAATATGCAGATTCGGAGGACGCGACGTCCTTCTTCGCTCCTTTCCCCGCGACATCGCCGCCCTAACCCGAACACGGCAAACAGGGATAAATTTCTGTTGGACGCGGTCCTCTCTGCATTTGCCCTTGGCGCACGGGAAGACGCGTTCTCGAAGAAACGCGATCGCACGGCAACCGAAACGCTCGCAGCGCGCGGCTGCGGTGACGTTGCCCGATGGGTTGGGCCTGGCCTCAAGCACCGTCGCCATTTGTACCATCGAACAGTGGTAATTACCCGTCTGTGTGGCTACCGACAAACCGTACACTCTGCGGCGGAAGTGGAGGTTTTGCTTTAGCTGACCAACGTAGGCAGTATAGAGAATCGAGCGCTTAAAAGTGTACATCTCAATACCACAGTTAGCTTCAAATCTGTTGGGACCTGGGGGGCAGTTTCATGGTGTATTCCCTGGAAGCATATCCTCAATACGGGAGCTGACGATCCTGTAGTACCTGAGGGGATTAAAGGGGGTTCTGTTACCAGGAAGCATAACGGAATAATTGTTATGCATTAACGTTCGAATATACTCGGAATGGTGGACCTGGCGCTGACGAATCGCGTCGCCGTATTCACTTATCTAATTTGCAGTAATGTGAAGGTGAACGTATTCCGTCGTGATCGAGTGCAGTTCGTTCCAGTGGTCGGAGCCTCGCCTCGCCTCGAATGTCCAACGTGATCGCAATGTTCGCGCCATATTGATCACGTTGCGCGTGCAGATAGTACACGTATGCAAGCACCCACTTGCATATTTACAAAGACCAGGCCACAATGCCACTCGCGCGCTCCAATAATAATGGCCAGTAACGAGTCGGAACCGTCCACGGGCCGAGTTGCCCCATTCCATTACTACACACATCACTTGGGAGGCAAGCGTTCCGAAACGTGAGCTGGCGAGACCCTGAAATTGGTTCAGTCTGTTTGAAGATAAGAAAGGGTGCTGGTCAAAGGAAAGAATTAATAGTGGGATGGAGAAGGGTAGCAGTGAGGGGTGAAGATGGTAGCACGCTACAGTTCAGAGTGTTCAAAGCCTACAGTTGCATTCTACGCAGATTTCCAGCATCAGCCCAAGTGTTTCGGTAGACTTCTTCAATTCATTTATATTGCGGCACGGCTGTCCGAGGGTTCCTCTTAATGCTGTTACCAGCAACAAAGCAATCTACAGACCCCCGCGCGCGTGCGATACCAAATTTTCCGCAACACCTGAGCGTGGAAACAAATTTCGGACTACCTGCATTCAACAATTCACGATAATATCTGCAAATGTATGCTTCCCATCGAAAGTTTCGCTGGACAGCTCCACGCGGAGCACCGCGTTACCGAAACTCGACGGAAACGGCCCTCGAAGTTACGTGCCTCGGTCCTACAATATTTTCACCTACAACGGCAACAAAGCGAGAAAAGCCGCGAACGCGTTCCAAGACAGCCGCGGACCCCAGAGGCAGCGGGAATATAAAAGTCGGGTGTAACGCGTGTTCCAGTTACCGTTCCAGCGATTAAGGTCTCGCGCCGGTGAATACGAACGAATATTACAGGTCGCCGGCAGGATTAAAAGCGGCAGACACGCGGGCTGAAATGAAGAGCGCGCCGCGCGCGACGCTGGATTCAGTTAGGAAGGTTATAAATTGCGAAAGCCTGCGAACCGAAGTCCCTCGGGCCAGAGGCGGCCAAAGTTTTCTGCTGGCGCTCGCGTAACTCGAAACTCGTGCACCCGGAAAACGGGAAAGAGCTCCCTCGTACATCACTCTCCGCCTCCTTCTGCCTCAGCCGCTGTATCTTCTTTGCTCGGTGTCGCTTTTTCTCTGATTAAGGTGATGCGAGCGGGGCAACGAAAACTCGAACGGCCAACGCTAGCTCGCGTCAGCCCCGATTTAGAGGAGTTTCGGTCCTCTGGACTCGATGACACGGCCACTGGGCGCTGATAGTTGAACAGTGAGTCGAGGATTGCAGTTTCAATTCTTGGAGGACGCAAGTAAAGGATACCGCTGCTGCAGCTGTCGCTGATGATCGATTAGTAGCAGACAGTGCAATGCAGATTACAGTTTAACCCACGTCAGACGGCACAATTTTACAACGTTAACAGACGGCAGAGGCACAATTGCACTCTCACTTATTTTTTATAAATATTCTCACCGCCGGTATAATATTTGCACGATAAATTGGTAACATTTAGTCTCAATGAGAATCAATAAAATAAATTTCCCAAATTTTCTTTTATAATGTAAGTTATCTATTTTTTTACTTTTTTCTAGTAAAAGAACATTATCATTAAAAAAAATCGCTTTCTTTTTTTCTTGCATTATCTTCATAAAAAATATATGAGGGCGCCATTGTGCCTATGCCGCTGTTATGGATGCAACCCTCGACTCGACCCCCTATCTCGGAAGGGGGTTGAGATATTTTTCTGAAATTTGGTCTATATAATCTAGACCGAAAATTTAGAGATCTCACGAAACTTCAGCCCTCCTTCTAGAAAAAAAGTTATCGCAATTTAAAATCGCAAAAGTTACAATTGTACCTATGATGTCTGACGAGCGTTAAATTCTGGGGTCACTTCTGCGAATGACGTGTAGGGTTGCTTGAAAATCGTATTATTACAGTGCAGAGTCGTGTTACAATCGAGAGGTTCCGCTAGAATTCAAATCTGCGACCTGCCCAATTGTAATTTTACTAATTGCGCGCGTAATTCTGTATGCACAGAAATGTGCATAGGCTCCGGGATATATGGCTGGCGGTAGTGTATTAATAACAACGGCCAGGACACTCGCTATGCATCATTTCTGTTCGCGTTATTATGAACGGCCTGAACTCTTCCCATCGTATACATTATAATGCATTATGGGAGCGGCAGCCAGGCGGTGTCCCGGCATTCCTCTCTTGCCAGTTTTTACGCTATAATCGCGCAGTTAAGGAGATAAATATGATGTCAGTGGCAGCGGCCAAAGGCGGGGGTGCACGTGTTAAGAAAAAGTATGCCTTTCGGCCTGACTAAGTTGCTGTTCGTGTAGGGATCATGAAAATTGATTGCCGCTGAGAGCATATATAAAGCGGGGAAAAAATGATCGTCGTTGCTCGGAGCATTGGAGAAGATATTAAACGACGAGCAGGAAATTAAATGAACTCAAGTCTGAGAATCATAATATGGGTGCCAGTAAAAGATCCCATCGAAGCATCTACGGACATTTTCTAAGAAATATCCATCTCACCTGACAATATGATATTTTCCTTCCACCATTCTTGACTTTCGAAGCTATCGTCAGTAGCCGTCGCGATTATCCCTCCATCCCAGGAACAGTGACGCGTTTATCCTCGAATAAAACGTATCCGAAGGTAGTCGCCGTAAAATTACCGTCGGAAATTCATTCGCGATACCCTTGAAGATTCTGCAGGAAGGGATTCGAAGGATCTCGCGCTGGGCGAGCGGGGGCGGGGGCGGGAGCTGAACGAGATGGAGCTCGAAGGATTATCAGGGACCAGGTCCCTTCTTCCGCCTCTTCGTTGCATTAAAGTCGTTTGCTAATTGGATCGGTCCCCGTGCCTTCCTCTCTCCCATTTTTTTTTTCACCCTCGTTCTTCTTGCGCTCGCCGTCGATGGCATCGCGCTGGAGACGACAAGGAACGAGGAAAGTTTTCGAGAAGTGGCCGATGAAAAACGCGCTCCACGATCGTCCTACGGCAGAGAGCGCAGGTACACAGGCTGGTGTGTAGCTCGGGCCGCTGTACACTCTAATCGGGTTTAGTTTATCTCGCGAGGACACGCGCTATACAAGTATTAGGTATCTACGTCTATTCCCTCCGCCGCCTTCTCTCGTCGCCCATCCCGGTCTGCCCATCTTGGCTCATCATCTTCTGGAAGCAGTTGGCCGGGTAGCTAGAGCTCTCTCTCTGCCTCTCTAGGTAGCTAACTCATAACTACGTCACATCCTGCAGGTAATTGAAAACGTTATCTCGCACCCGGGGAGTTTCCATCCTTTCCAACCAGCGGGCCTGTTGCCTCCAACCCCCGTTCTCTCTGCCTCCATAGCTTAAGGCTGCTTCTGCTCCTACCCCTGCCTCTGCCCTCCACGCCTTCCCCTCTAGCCAACAGGCCGGTAATTAAGACCCTCACTCGGGGTGTCCAGATAACTCCTAGGAAAGTTGGAAAACTCGCAATAGCGCGTGGCTCGCGTTCCATTTGCTTTTTACTTTCTTCGAGCGGTGGTGTGTGCGTGTAGGCAACCGTACCGAAAACCGTCGATCATCCCGGCTTGTACAGTGATCTTCGTGAAATACATTATACAGAGTGTGAAATCAGAATCTTGCGGGCGAGCGTCTTTATAATTAAGCGAGGTGTCAGATTTCAGTTTTATTAAGCGGTGATTTAATGTCGGAAGGAGAAGATCCGTAACCGAGTTAATTTCTGTCGAAGTGGTAGTGTCGCGTGTGATACCAAGGTTCCAGCACTGTGTTCGGTATGATAATGCTCTACTGACGGGACAGTTGTAATCCGATTTCAAGAGAAAGTTAGACGCGCGCCCAGCGTGAACTGTCCACCCAGGTCTGACCATACAGTGAGTACTACTACTTGCCTGTCCCATTAGAAACCACTAAAACACGTCTCTCCAGCTCTGTGTCTTCCACTTTTTCGTTTTGCACAATCACTTTGCTGGTCAAGCAATACGTATTTAAAAAACAAATAATGTAAACTTAGTATTAATATTTTTTACCACAGGAGTATCAATTTACATATTAATAATCTTCATTTCAATTCCCTAGTAGCACTTATTGTTGGCATTTTGATGGCCAACTGATTCCCAACTTGGGGATACTGTGGGCCAACCAGAAATGCTACTAGGGTTATTGGTGGAATAATAATTATATTTTTGTATTTCACTAGAATAATTAATAATCATCCGTCCAAAATTAAAATAAATGAACTCTTTAAAAGCTCAAGATGGAAAAACAACAGTACTATGCCTCTACCTAGGAAAATTTGAAGTACATATGAACTTGTGTGGTTGACTATACGCGCTCAATTTTCGTTTCCCCTACATCCTCACTTTTGTTTCCTGCACTCATGCATCACCCCTCGTTGTTTCCCTTCTACTTGCTCCGCTCCTCTTCGCTCGAGACGCGTGGGTTATCTGGTCCTCAGTTCGTAACTGTGAGTTGTGTTCGACGGAAAATGGACCTGGGACTTTGTTCGATACCGTGTTCGTTTATCCCGCTAGCTTTTTGTGTCTAAGAATACGAGTAGAAGCAACGACGGGGCGAAGGGCAGGAAAGAAACGCGGCTGTTGCTTATGGCGCGCTTACTAGAATGAGGGTTGAACTTTCTCTCAGCCTTGGAGCATGGAGTTCATTGTACGTACAATATTGCGGTCGGTGGGTACTGAAGTAATTTTACCGAAAAACAAGCTGAATACTACGAGATTTTTCATTATAGTTATTAATCATCTTGAAAAGGAAATTGGTAACACGGGTTCCTTGGAAGATTCGATGCTAATTGTCTATTAGAGCACTGTGTTTAGTTCAGTCTACTTCTACTCAGCTGAACTCTGTTGAACATTACTCACACTTTTCATCATAAAATGTGACTGCATATAATAATGATTCAATCAGGGGAACCTTATGATTCCTATGGCAGAACTAAAGTACTTTAAACAGATTTTTGATCGTGTAACTACCCTTCCCTTAGTCCAACGGGGAGTATAAACTTCCCTGTTTACGACACGGTATTCAAACGGGAATATTCAAGTAGGATACGTCGCCGGATAGGTAGATGCAGACGGGAAGGGCCAAGTTTTAGACGGTAACGCGCGTACGTGCCCTTGGCGTAGAAGAATGCCCGATGTCGAATCGTCGGAGCGCCCAGCGCTCAATTATCATAAAATATATATAAAATAAGTTTCGTGGCGGGCATTACGTGTCAGAGCTTTATGTACGCGGAAGCGGTTCACCCTTCTTCAGCGAAACCGAGTGGAAAGGAGGGAAGGATGACACGTAAGGGATCGATTTTCCTCCCGTCTACTTCTGTCCCAGACAGTGATAAATGGAGGACACCTTTCAGCAAACTCTTGGAGCATGACACCCTTCTCCTTTTCTTACTTGGCGTCTGATGTCGTTCCATTAATTAACGAAGAATTAGAATCTTTCTGCCTCCCCTGAACAGCCAGCCAACAAGTCGAAGGAACGTAGGTTTTCGGTGGGAAACGGAAATCGCTGTCCCATAGCTAATTACGAACGCAAAAAGCTACATAGCATTCCCTCGTCGCTCGAGAAGCGAGCAAACCGACAAATCCACTCAGTCTTCCTCTTATAAAACTGATATTCCTCGGGTAATTAGACGTTCATCGCGTTTGAAGGGCGAACACGCCAACGCGTGAATCTCGTCGCTAATTCATGAAACAGATAGCAGAGGATCCTGCCCCGCGTTGTTTACCCTCCTAACCGCGGACACACTTCATGCCTAAACAATAGCGCGCACACCCCTCCTGCCGTATTATATCTGCCCCCTTCGGCCTGCAGCAAACCGATCCTAATGTTTGCCGACGTATAAGGGACAAGGCGATAATTCACGTCGTGGCTTCTTAGCTCCTTGATGTCTCAGCGGTTTCATCGCTTTGGGATATGAATACCCAAGGGTTGGGTAGATAGAAGTGACAGACCGGAAGCCTACAAGGATCCATCCAGCAGACACCATTCATCAAAAGTGTCCACCCCGACCTCATCTTCCGTTTTCCTCTGCGCGCTCAATCCGTCTAGGAGTAGTCAGTTTTCGAGGCCCGCGTCACCTCCTTCGGCGTCACCTTTGCCTAGCGCCTCCCCGAAATGCCATTCCCATTGATTAATCGAAGCGAGGCATGTCGGGACTTGGCAACACCCTCCATTTCCTCCCTTAACCACCGCCACTAATACAACCTGCCTCGGCTCCCAAACGACGACGGACTACTTGCCGGCGACCATCGCCGTTGCTTGTCACCCCATCAATGTCAATAGAGGTGCGGGGGCTGCGATTTCACCCTGCCGCGTACACATCCAGGCCTAGACAGCAGATATATCGACTGGCCGGGGAGAGCCTGAGCGGTCCTTCGCGGCACCGTGGCCGTTGTCGACTCCACTCCGCGACTCGAGCAAATGGTTTTTACGGTGTCGTTAAGCAACTTCGCTTGAAATGCCTTGACGATCGGATTTAGCGAGGCCGAACGATTCTGGGAGCCCTCTTTCAGGATTCCTCTTCTCTATTACAGCGGCTTCTTAAATTGAATGCTACTGGTCACTTTAACAATTCCTAGATTGGGGATTCTGCGCTTTGGAATACCTGGAGACTGTTGTTACGTGCCAGAGGAATTTAAAACGATAGAATTGTCTACACATTGTACACCAGTTAACTCTGAGTACACAAAACCAGCTGGCCCGCGCAAATATTAGCTATCGAAAACTCGAGGTTGCGCCAGTTGCAGCTAATAACGCCGATGCCCCCGGATCGCCCTCTGCTTCCTAACGACCGCTGCAACCTGTTCCACCTATAACGTAAAATAATCTCCAATTCAGCTCGTAAACCTCTGTCCTCGATCATCCGACGTTCACTCGTCTCGTTTGCCGTGAACGAAGCGATCGGACGGGGAGGCGCCTCATTTACTGCGGCATAAAAGTGAATTCCAAGCGCTCGCGGGGCAGCGGCTCGATCTGGGTTAGCGTAATTTCTAAGGCAGCTTGCTCCACAGCCCGCGGGATTCGTAGACATTCTAATACCGAGGGCGGCGCAACGAGGGGCCGAAAGAAAAGAAGAACCCCGGGGCAGAAAAATAAAATCCACCGCCAGGTCCCGGTAACGGGCGGTTTACTCTGCCTTAATGTAAGCGCGTTATAGCGGCACTCGGCAGGCTGCTGGCAGCAACGCGTGCTGGATTTACTGTAAACCGCGGTTTATAGTCGATGCTGGAACACAGCCCGGCTGAGAATGGAAGCGCGCGTTAATCACGGCCGCGTTCCTAGGTGGCTATGGAACGCGGCTGCCAGCTATCGTAAATTTCATTCCGAGGCACCCTCTCGAACGACGCTATTTTTCCGCCCTTAATTTTGCATAGCTATCGACAGCAAGCCTCCTTAAAACAGGATACCGCATCGTATTATCTCACTTGCAAGTAGCATGTATTCAAATTCACGTGACGTAAGAAGATTCGCTGAAAAACAGCAGGAACCGCAGGGCAAACGTTCGAAAGCAACAAGCGCAGAACGTGTGAGGAAACAGCGCGTTCACATTTTTATATTACTTCACGCCTGGTCCAACGGCCATGCAGGGGGTGAATGCCGGGCGAGGTTCACGAGGGCCGTTGGGCATGGTCGCCGTCGGAACGACGACTACGGGAATATCCCGCAGGATCAGCTCCAAGGAACTTGTATTACGAGCTGACCAACAATGCCATGCGGCTCGCTAGGCGGCAAGTAAAGCGGCGCGCACGGGCCGCGGGATGCTGGCCTGCATAATGATTGAATTCCGCTGCGACGCCTTCAGCGTATTTACCGGATGCGTGGAATTTCGGTACGGCGCGAAGGAATCCGCCGCCGCCGGGGACAGTTTCGTTTGAAGGCCTTCAGCGGTGCCGCCGCAAGCTTACCTCCGGGCCCCGCCGCACCGAAGGAAGCCCTTTTCCACCCTCCGCGTCGTCGAGATTGCGAGCACGCCGCGTTGTTTGCCCGAAACATCCTTCCGCCCGATGCTCGGATTCCTTCCGCGTTTCATTTTTCGCCGCGACGATGACAGCGAGGGCCGGTTACGCGACGGCCGGCTGTGCTGCAACCCCCGATCGATTCGGTTCACGTAGCGGGCTTAAATTTTTGCCCAAAACGCCATGCATACGAAACGGTCCCCGACCAGCGTTTCGAATCGGTTTTTTTTCCCCCCGTCCGCCTGGGAAGGTTTCGATGCGAAACGGGGGGAAATTGGAATCGAAGAACGAGTCCTGCATTCTGTGTTCTGATGGTTTCCCGGGGTCGCGGGTGATTTCGACGATTTTCGAGGCGATACCAACAGTTGCGCGACATTGCGAGCCATGCAAATATTGCGAATTGAAACTATCGTATTCGCTCATTCGATATTAGTCTATTGCTGAGCTCGTTGGTGAGTGGGATTGATATCAAAGTCAGGGGAATACCTTTTATTTAAAACCGTCGCACCGGTGACGACTGGAATCAAAGTATTAAATCGTACCCGGGGAGGGAGTAATCCAGCGAGAGATCCAGGTAGCATCTCCTGGAAAACTGAATTTCATTCCCCTCGGGTGTCCCAATGGAATATCGAAGGGGGTCAACGATGTTGGCAAGGTATTATCATCGATCTTCGCGATAGACCGTTTAAGTAATCCAAATGACAGACCGCGTTCTTCGATCCTCGCCCGCGCCCGCGATTCTCCGCCCCACATCTTCGCATTATTCAGTCAGTGTCGAGTTTCGGCTTTCGTCCTGCATATAGCAGGCTTAGACGTCACTTTGCGGAATTAGATGGAAGCAAGTGGCCGTAGCATGGTCGCCGTTCCAACGGCGGGATTTTAGGAATCGTTGACTGCCTCCTCAAAAGTTCTCTCCATCCCCTCGGGACTGGCATCCGCCTAGTTCTCCCTTTTTATCGCATCAACTTCTCCGCCCCCCTGCCCCCCCGGCTTAAGCGTCATCTTTTCGCGTTCTATTTTCCCTCGTCGACACGCCGGGCATTCCTCGAGGACACGCCACACTTCCACCACTAATAGATTTTTGCACGGGACCGATTCGGAAGGACGCACCAGCTTCTATTCGCCTTTGATCGCGGGCGTGTCCTTCGCACGAATTTCTCAAAGGTGAGATCCGCTTGGAGTTTTGTTCCAGCTTCGGCTCGGTACTTTAACGCGTAACTCGTTCCCACTGACGTGCCCGATAGTATCGTTAATTTCGCCCGAGGCACGCAACGATGACACGCTTAAACGGTTCCCTCGTTCCAGCCCATCCGAGCTTTCCACGCGACCATGATTTCGCTTCCGACCGACACGAGTATCGCGTGATTGCGTGCGCGCGTGGCTGTGTGTCTGAACAGCAGAGCGAATGCTGTGATCCAGTGAGACACGTGCGATGTCGTAGGACAGAGGGGACGAATGCTAAAAACGCACGGGTTCCGAGCTTATCCCTTGGGGAATTGTTTGCAACCCCCGTGGTAATCTACACAAACCCTGCGTTCTAGACGTCAACGCGTAGCACCGATATCACCACTGTACAATCATACTCATTCATCAAAAGAATTTCGAAGTCCCTTTATTAAATCATGGTACTACTAAAGCTACCCAACAAATGTCCCGATCAATATCGTCGCACATTTGTTTGTCATCTCAATGCCTCCGGTTCCCAACAATGATAAACACTGCGAGCAAGTTGAAAAAATCATGACACACATCTCGTTCAAAGCCGCGACCCGTTGCCCGATCCTCAGCGGACTCTGAGCGCATCCTCCCTGGCGCGACAAACGAAAGAAGGGAAAGGCGACGATAAAGGGGTTGCAAGCTTCGTCTTGCTCGGTGTCCTCCGAGCCGCGAAGATCCACTCTGTGTAACCGTAGCACTACAATTACACGAAGCATCTGGCGTCCGCGTGGATAGCTCTCTAGCCGGTTCTTCTCGGTTGACCCGGCGACAAGAGCAACAGCACCAACAAAGTCAACGACGGCGCGCACTTACAGGGACGGCTTGTTAGCCACGAGATCCGCGTATTTCCGTACGTCTTATTTAATTAGACACCTTTCGACGGCATTGTTAGGCAGCGTCGGGGCACTCATCCACGCCGCAGCGTCCACGACGCGCGGCCTGTACGTGCTCAAGTTGGCCCCCGGCCAATGAGCGACCTGGGATTACAGTTCTTTCCGAGACTTCGCCCGTTCTTTCGTTCCTACGCTCGTTTTCTTTCCATCTATTCAGCCCGCCCGCCCCCCTGAACACCGTCGTCCCTCTGCCGCGCGAGCTCCGTATCTCCTTCTTATTGTAATCGCAGTTGGGCAACCGTTCGCCCCGCTTTCTCGCCCGTTCCGACCGGATGCGAGGCGCAGTTTCAAGCTCGAGGGGACCCTTGACCCGGGAGGACTCGATTCGAATCCCATAATCCGCCGGTCTTGGTGGAAATCCCGGGTTCGAGACCCGCGCGCAGCCGATATACACGCGCGCTATTGGTGCTCGAGCAGTCTCTCGAGTGGGGAACAGCGAAGTCAATTTTGGAGTCGTCTAATGAAGAGTTCCGCGGCAACGAGCACTCGTTACTTGTTTTCCTGCTTATGCCGCTCGGAGCCTCGGTTCCCATTGCGATGAACGCGGCTCGCGGTAGGCAGGCCGGAGGAAAATCTCTCGTCGCTGGAGGAGAGCTGCGTCGCGATCGGCCCCGGCAGAGTTGGCACGCGATAAAAGTGCGATATTTCTGTCCCGTAGAACTCTGGCAGAAGCTTGTTGGGAAATTCGTAGATATACTATCGGGTTTCGGGGAAGGAATCGACTCGGCTGATGGGAGAAGTTTCAGGAACTAGGGTCCCCCGGTCTCTGCCCCAGATCTACCGCTCTAGACACTTTGAGGGAAGTATTAGAAAGATTGTCTCTGAAACAGGTCACGAATTGACACGGGTATTAATAATGCCTGTTCCGACTGGTCTCAAGTTCACGTGTCCCTGTCAACTATCTAACAAGTGTCCTCCTCCATTGATTGAGTGTTTAATGTTTAATCTACCCGTAAGCCACGAACAAGAATAGGGGTGATCGAAACGCGCATTATCCTCGGAACCTATAAAACTGCCATCATCGACACATCAATTATTACCACCCGATGCACAGCTACGAGGAGAGCCGAAGGAAAGTTGTCCCCGGCCCTTTATGCGTCAGTGATCAGTGTAGCCGGTGGATCGGGCGACAGGTCGTGCACGTATCCCGCCGAAAGGTGGAAAATCGTTCCCTTCGCGTTCATCCCTCCCGCGCCATCCCTTACGTCTCATTTATTCCACCTTTCCCTTCCCCCCTCGGGAGACTTACTCACGGCTAAACCCTCGGAAGCCTCGCAGCGGAAGCATGCACGCGCATATCATTCATTAGGATCACACACTAAGCCGACGGAGGGACCGTAGGGAGCGCGGCTCGCCACTTGACGCGTCACAGTAACGAAGTAGTGACGCGCATGCCATGGCACTTAATTAATTCTGATTAACCCGTAATCACGTAGTCGTTCTGCGGCGCTGCAGGGCCCCCCGTCCAATTTGTGTCGTTGGCTATTAATTCTTGGCCTCTGACCGCCCCTCCCGCCTCCTCCCCGTCCGTGTGATATTTTAGGACACTTTGCGGCTCCGCGATATCCATCGAACGCCGCCCTACCTGTCTCTCCGCCGCTCTTCCCCTCTGGAAGGTCGCTTACTTAACGAGCCAACCTGCGAACGCAGCGTCGACGATAACGGGCGGGTGTCTTTTGTTGGTCGAAATACCTTTGCGTATATCTGGCTCGGGGATAAGGTCGGAGAAGTGCACTTGCAAGAAAGATCACTGGGAGCTTAGAGAACTCCCCGTTCTTGCTCCCTTGTGTGACCTATTCTTGGAATTTGGGGCTTATACATGAAGGATCTTCGGAGTTTAATGTTTAAGGTATTGTAGAACCTCCCGTCCTACATTTTCGAGTCCCGCTCTGCTTTGTGTGCTCCGAATACAATGGGAACGTTAAATTAACGGTAATGACAAAGGGATTACAGCGATGGTAGTTTTTACTTCACGAGCAGTATTTGAATTATTTTGAAATCGGGGTTTTGAAAGTGCTTCTTATTGGCCACGAGCTTAGCCGCGCGAAGTTTGCCCAGTGTTTAGTTTCTAAGGCCTGTGCAGTTTATTCTGTAACTCCCGCTTGAGAATGCGCACTTTATTCAGACTCGAGGGACTTGTTACGCGAAGATTCGCTCGTTAAATTCACACGGCGAAGTTTCGCGGCGGAGTGAGAAATAACGGTAATTCATTCTCGCCCGATAATTGACAATTTTAGATTGCACAGAAGAAAAAGTTTCTTCATTATTAATCTATAACTTTAGCTTTATTGGTTCTCAAAGTAAAGGGGAACTTGGTCGGCGAAATTAAAACGAGAGTCCGAGCCCCATTTTTTCCCCGCTATAAACTTCGTCTTAGTTCTCGTATTCCCTCGAAACAAAACAAAAAAATGAAGGCAACAAAAGAACGTACTATTCCCAACTTTCTAGTTAAATTAGTTTTAACGAAGTTACTTTTATTATCGTCATTTTCGCCCTTGGCTTTCCTCGTTTCGCCGTTAAATCCACCGAAGCAGCGATTTTCACCCTGTATCGGGATCACTCGCAATTAACTTATTCCACTCGCCAACCGAGGGGTTAAATTTTTTAAACAAAGTTACCCGTCGTTACAGCGAGCCGTTTACCGGAGAGGAGGCAAACCGATTACAATGTTGTTCCACCAATGGACCATCGAGAGCGCGAGGGGATCTCGACGGAGGAACATTAGAGTAGAATCATCGCTTAGAATTAACGTCCGAAATAAACGGAAGCGATTCGTCGTTTAGCCGGACAGCTTTGTCTCGACTGCGCTGCAAAGAGCATTAGAAGCTTCGCGGAACATTCATACATATTAATTTCATTCTTTTTCCCCATCGAACTTCGGAATTTACTCGCAATTCATTCCCAACGTTCTTGCCCCGTGCGTACAGTGGAAACGACGGTCCAGTAGCAGGGTTTCTCCGCGTTTTTGTTACAGCGGCTGTCCACATTAGCGTCGCGGAAAAAGCTCTCGTATATTCATGCGTTTTTATTAAGCCTTTTTCACCGCGATAACTCACGGAGCCTCTAGAGCGTAATCTTGTAATTAAATTTCAAGCGGTGCGCACTCTCCCGGAGAGGTCGATATCATTGTTGCGCAAACCGTGCACACCGTGAACGAAAGTATCCAATAATTGCATCTGGAAACAGCGTAATTACACGAGGACGATGCGCGCGAGAATTTAATCAAAATTTTTCCACAGTCGCCGGGTAAATTAAATAATTAGCGAGTCGGTGCCGCCGCGCAGAAAGAAGATTAGCGTGGAAAATGCAGGGAAATCACGGTGCAAGTAGCGCGGAAACTTGGGGTGTTTTAAATCCAGTGAAATATAGGCACACTTTAAATCTGTATGGCTTCTTACGCGGTTGAAGAGATCGCCAATGGATATTGCCGCGAGAATTTGCCAAACTCGCGGCTTCTTGAAACAACCACCGCGTCCGCTGCACAGGTTATAAATAATCGTGTGTTCATTCCCCGATCGATCCTCCTACAAGCAAGCGCCTGTCTGCTTCGCATTCTCGCGGCGGGCAGCGAGCATTCGCCTGACTTAAACCAAGTAAATGCCAGTTAATCCCGAGGATTGTGCAACAAGAGCGGCGTTTCGGCCGCGCGGCGCATCGATCTTCATCACAAGCATGGCCGCAATAATCGAGCCGCGAGTTTATCAAGTTCCAAAGTGCGGTTCAGAGAAGAGAATCAGTGCCAGTGGCACTTGGCTCGCGCTGACTGCGCGTTTCTCGCGCCAGCTGCTGCATTTCACATTCCGTGCAACTTAAAATTGGATCGCCTTAAGCGGCCGAAATAGCTTATCGAAATAGCAGCCCGACCGGCTCTTCCTCCTGTTCGCGGTAATTTGCGCGTATCGACTACGTGGATTGTAACTCACCTCAGCATCCAGGAGCGCTGCATCCATTGCGCCACGTTCGGAGATCTGCAAGTAGCCGGTGTTGTTCCATTAAGCTCCGTCGAGTCTCCGTCTTTGGTGTTAGCGGGGTTTTAAGCGGCCGCGATATTAAACCATCGAAAGTCTTATTCAAATTCCGCTGGAAAATAGGAGAGTCTTGGTTAGATACCGCGGTGCTTCGTAAATGGCGCGCGAAACTGTTGTAAGCGATAAGATTGTTATTACGAAGACCCCCCCGAGGTGCTTTTGGCAGCTTGGTTTAAAATGCTAATACGCGAGGTTTGCTCAACTGTTTCGAATCATTTCCAGGGAGGAAAACAGCATCGATTGTGTGGGAAAATAGAGTTTCATGGGGAAGAATTTACGGGATGCAGGGAATGGGGATTTACTTTTTCAGGGAATTTAACTTCGGGGAAAGGAATTAATTGATGGGGAGAAACGGTATTAGATTCGTTCTTTTCGGATGCGATGGCTGGGCTTCCTTCAGGGGGGAAACTTTATGGAATATCTCTATTTTTC
Source organism: Andrena haemorrhoa (assembly GCA_910592295.1). Lineage (NCBI taxonomy): Eukaryota > Metazoa > Arthropoda > Insecta > Hymenoptera > Andrenidae > Andrena > Andrena haemorrhoa. The sequence goes on along the minus strand of OU342944.1, from coordinate 3,167,457 downwards.
CAATTACCGAAATAGCCTACCGTCTATATGCAAACTAAGCAGGTACCTTTTTTCCAAAGCCTTACAAACTATTTTTTTTCTGAAAATATTATATCTAATCAACAACTCTGTAGATTTTTAGCTTCGAATATTGAAATTAGTAAAAGTTACAATTTTTTGAAATTTTTTGAAATTTTTCTCGACATATGGTAATCTAGAATTTTTTACAAAAACTGTGATAAAATTTCCATTAGAAAACTATTGGAATACATTCTAGAGACCTTGAAATTGAGACCTTTAGTCCTTTATTAAGACCTTTAGATGAGAATGGCAGTCGTTCAAAAACTGATCGGAGTGTGCGCCACCCAGCATGCCAAAGTTGATTGAAAAAAGATGTATCAACGAAGGGTTAAATCGCTTTTATAATGTAAGAGGAAAGAGTATCTCACGAAGTCTATAGGATGATAGTCTTGCCTGTGTGAAGTTACTTTCTGAAAAGGCAGCATTAACTTCTTCCCTGCATGCAAAGGAATATCAAACCATCAATATCGAAGTTTAAACCCTCGCCAAGTGAAAGAGATAGAATTCGACGTGTAGATAAATCCATAGTGATTCGTGATCCCTGCCGAGCACAACTCGTTCCATTTCATTGAATGCACGATGAAACATGCCCCTGAAAATATCAGAACCGATCAATGTCCGCCATGATACCCGATAATTCCTCGGCAATTGCATTTTTTCATTGCCACGCAGCGCGCAGAAAGCGTCAATCGCGTTAATCGGACGACGACCGGAACGAACTGCGAAATTCACCGACCGTCGACCCGTTAATCCGTCAACGATAAACGCGCCTCGCCTAGTATCTGCTCCACTTGCAGCGATAATTAAGGGTGACCGTTACTTTTATCGTGGCCGATAGAGCCCAATAAAATATGAAAATTGGACGGTGTTCGGGACTGTCCGCGTGCCCCGCTCGCCCGCCGGGGGTTGGTGGCGCGTCGAAAAAACCGTTGGGGGAAAAAGTCGAACGCGGCGCTGGACGAATAGAGAGAAAACGTGGCGGAAAAACGGGGGAGGATGGGGCGGCGCTGGAAAACGCTTCCGGTTGCGGACCAGCAGGACGGTGTCGAGGATTCCCGGGGGGCAACCGCGCTCATTCGATCTGACCCCGTGCGGTTGTTACCGAAATTAGTTCGGCCTGTACCGCTGACATAAATTGCAGGTAACCCGCCCAGGTGCATATTCATGCGGGCGTAAATAAAAGGACGCTGTACGCCATCCGCCAATATACACTTCTAAGGTTTTTTTTCCCCGTACCCCGCTCCGACTCGTACATCGCTGCACGTTGATTTTATCGGATCCAGCATCCCCTGGCGGCCGGCTAGGTCCGTCAGCCTTTCGTTTCTTCCCCCCGTCCCTCGGACAGGATGGTTCCCCGCTCTTTTTCCTTTTTCATCCCGCTCGACGGTTAAAGCCGCCCCGACGGGGGAATAAAAGTTTCGAGTATGAATTTTTAACTGACAGGAATTCCTTGCTGGCCGGCCGATTGGACGTGTCGTTCGGGGACGAATGCACGCCGCGTGTAATGGCCCGCGATTAAATTAAACGTTTCAATCGAATCGATCGGAACGGCGATTTTGACGCGAGACCGACTGTTGGGGACAAGTAGAGGGATTCCAGTTTTGCGGACCGGCAGGCGGCCTTTGAATCCGCGCAGACCAGGTATTTGCAGTGGGTAGGTGGATCGAGGTGTTTTTTTGGAGGAAAAGGTTTTTGGGGCGCGTTAGCGAAGGGCGCGGGATGAATACGTGCCTGCTAATTCCTAGGCAGTGTCTTGTTACCGAGTATTGGTGATGCAGGTCATAGGGTAAAGCAGCCGAATATGACGATCTCTCTTAATATGAGACCCCAGCTTATCTCCGCTACAGAACTCTTGAATGGCATAGCGATGCTATTTCTTTACTAAGTAACCGCGTATTAGTTGTTTTGTCCACACAGTGGCATTGTAATGCAATTGAGCGTCTTGAGCAAGCAAATATTTCTGAAATATTTCAGACAGTTTTTGAAGTGCTTCGATTAACTTACAAATACCTCTAAAGTGGTAAGTGTACTGCTTAGTAGTTATCATGATATTGTTTCCAAATATGAGACCCGTGAAAGTTCTGCTCACGAGAGCGAAGAAGAAATTCTTCTGAATGATGAAAGTGGTTAGGAAAGAAAATTATGATACAGAATGCTTGTTTTGTACAGGGCTTTATTCTTCAGATGTACTAGGTGAACAATGGGTTAAGTGTACGTATAAAGTGTTACGATGGGCGTGGTGGGCCCATGAAGACTTCGGTGGTGAAGAAATAGATTTCACATGCCGACTTTATAAAAAAGAAAGAAAAAATAAGTTTCAGGAAAACACAAACTGGGTCTCATATTAGGAATCCCATTTTTGTTATTTGCGTATTTGAATGACTTTCGTTTTTATTTTATTACGAAGAAACCGAATTCATGTTATAGTACTTTCCAGTAGGTTGCTAAAGAACACATATTCTACTTTTAAAACGTGTATCGAATTTGAATAAAAGTGTTCTCAGTCAAGAGTTATGATGTTTTTAAGAAATGGGTCTCATATTCGGCTACTTTACCCTACGACACAACATACTGCGACCCCTAAGTTTTATTGGCTACAAGCAACCCGCTGCCACTTAACTGCCATTAATGTGACAATCAGTGGCTAACAATGAATATCCCTCTTTATGGAAGAGCCGATACAGCGTATCGGTAACAACGTCAGCTTCTTTTAAAACTAAAGCGAACACGATAAAAGTCTTCGTTAACGGCGCGGTACTTATCCTCTTCTGCTCTGCTATGGAACTGCCTCCCCGTCTATCGGGAAAAACGAAGGATGCATGCGTGAATGGTCAGTGCTTTCACAAGGGGAAAGAAGCAGAAAGATTACGCGAATGGACGGAGAGTTAAAGAGGACGGCGAGCCCTGTAACCGGGCAACGAACAAAAATGGAACGATTTCGCGGAGGTGGAATACCGCCGTACAATGAGCCCGGTGATCGTAATCGCCATTGTGCCGTGTCCCGCCCCTCCCGTTCCTCGTTATTATCGACGGCTCGGTGGCATCGTGACGGAAAAATGGTCCACGCATTTTCGAAGTGAGTCCCGCCGCCGCCGCCTCTCCCTTTTTCTGCGGACGATCGATCGCCGCTGGGAAACTTTTCGCTTCTCCGCCGATCTCCCTGTCGCTCCCCTTCTGCCCTCCGTCGCGCTTCCTTCCACCGCCTTACCCTCCGCGGCGGACGAATTTTAAAGTCGATTGAATTTCCAGTCGGACAAACCGCGAGGCTGCCACCAAACAAACCGTCGCTCGTTTCTCAACCCCTCTCAACTTGGACGCAAAACAGTCTTTCATTGGCGTGTCTTCTTCTCGTTCTATATTCTCTCCTCTTTCTCTCCTTCTTCTTCCTTTGGGGGTAAAAGCTGCGGGGACCCAGTGAATTTGACTGTGTGAAATCGGCAACGTTTCGAAGCACAAATTACAACACTGCCAGGTACTGGCGAGCAGAATGGTACAGATTGGATTCTTCGGTTCGTATTTTCCCCCGGTTTATTAAATAATTCCAGCTGGATGGGCTGGTTCGTTTTTGTTTCGGCGAAATAAAAAAATACCGACCCACCGTGGCCGTGAAAATGGCTTCTTCGTGATCGTATTTTTCCTGCCGGCTGATTTTTCATAAAAAAAGCGCGCCACGGAAATTTTAATTGCGAAAATTCCGCGGAAATAGTCGCGCGCTACATTCCTTTCGGCGCGAGCGCTTTGAATTCATTATTTTTTCGAAGGGTGCGGCAACTACCGCGGTGCCGATTCAGCCCTCTTTATTATTGATATACCCGACGAATCGAGCCATCAGCGTTATCCCGTCGTTCTTTACGCGCGTCGATAAAAATCGATGCTCGACGGCGAGCCGTATTTATACACGTTGATTAAAGCGTCGACGATTATTGGAAGTCGAAAGGGCGCATTGGGCCGTCGATACGCCAGGCATAACAGTTAACGAAATGCCCATTAATAAACCGAATCGCCGGCGCGGGTCGAGGAGAATTTCGAGATGTAAAATTAACAAGGCCACCGCTGCCAGTAGTTTTACTCGAGAGGCAGGTTTTAGAATCGAACGCGCGGCGGATTTAATTGTGGCCATGCAACGGGCAATAACGGAGATCGATTATTGGTGGCGGTAGGTTTCTATCTCAGTATTCGGTCCTGAAGGTGTTACGTTAATGTATAGGGTGTTTCGTGGAAGCTGGACTAGGTGTGTTATCGAACTTCTAGGAATGTTACACGGGTTGAAAAAAAAAATTAGCAATAGCCTATTAAATAATATAATTAGAATTTCGACCGTATTTTATAGAATAATTCCAATAAATGAGAATGATTTCGGCGCGTTGGTTCGGTCATTTTTTTGTGTGTCTTTCATGGCAATGTTGAGCCGAACCAACGCGCCGAAATCATTCTCATTTATTGGAATTATTCAATAACCTATTAAAATACACTCCAGTATAATTTGTATGAATGCGTGCAATTTGTAAGTAACTAGTCAAACTTTGAAGACTATAAATACAGACTACAATGTACCTAACAAGGGAACATCCCTGACCCGGAAATTCGAAAAATTCTGTAACTTTGTGAATATGTAGGGAATTTCCTCCTGATTACAACGCAGTTTTTGTTTGCTGCCCAAATTCACTCTAGTGGGGTGTAATTGACCGCTGAAAAACCGGTTATTTTTCGATTTTGGATTATAACGCGTGAACTGTAAAATAATTTTTACACCAAATGATAGATCTGATTAAAACTAGTACTTTTGTCCTGAAATTTCTTTTCTATCTCTTACAGTTCGCGAGTAATAACACAAAATCGGAAAATAGCCGAATTTTCAGGGGTTAATTTCACCCCCTTCGAGTGAATTTGGGCAGCAACCGAAAATTGCGTTGTAATCAGCAGGAAATCCTGTACACATTCACAAAGTTTCAGAATTTGTTTAATTTTCGGCTTCGGGACCTTCCCTTGTAAGTAACTCGTTCTTCAATCCCTCGTCACACCCTCATGAGATGCAGCCGCAGTCAGAATTCATTCAGACGCAGTTTTCTTCTAATCAATCCTCGCCAGCGCGATCCTCGGGTCTCAATATTTTCGACAACACAGAAGAATTCCGTGGAAACGAGAGTAAAAGAATCCAAGGGTTTGATAAGCAACCGACGCAACGGACATCAGATATTGCGAGACCAAATAAATACCAGTTGTCGCAGTTAATCGTTACATAGCCGGAAAGATTCGAAAGCGGTTTGGTGGTACGAATTTGCACTCGAAAAGCGTAATCCTGGTCGAAGGCTCGAAATCAAGTAGGCGGTATGTCGACGGCACTCGATCGAGGGTTCGTTGACAAACCAGAAACCAATAATAGAACAAAGGGCAGCCCCGTTGAACGCGTGTGCGTAATTCGATAAGCTTCGACGGCCGAACTCGCAACGAGCATTCACGGCGCACAGTGGCTGTATCGCGCGACGACTCTGCGACAGTGGGTTGCGCGACTCACAGTGAAACACACACCGGGACTTCTCGAACAGGTAGCTAAAATATGGCGAATACGAAAACGTACCTGTACATTCCGCCGAGCGTGATTTCATTAAAAGGTTACGTATGCCACTGTTCCACTCGGACATTAACGAACGTACCATCGAAATGAATTCAAGTATTCCATCGATAATTCGCATGCGCCTCGGAACGGGAGCCTTTCCAGCCCCATCGTGCTAATAATGTTCAAATATGTGCGCAGCATATTTCGGGACGGTACGCGAAAAATCAGCGCCGATCCACGCACTCGACGTCAGCTCCCCTCATCCGCCTTTTTCCGCTTTACACGCTGTTTTCCACGAATTACGGACCGCGCGCTGTTTCCGCGCTGTTTAGCTAGTGTTTTATTTCGCTCGCCCACTGATACACAGACCGGCGCAGACCGGCTAACTTGGCTCTGTCAATGCACCGCGCACGGGAGCTGTACTCCGCCTAATTTGATATTCGAAAGCGGACGTTAAACGGGATACGGTGACTTTTTATTAACATTTCGCGTTTGATCACGCGGATGCATCGTCCCTCTAATTGATTCTATTCATCATCCGCGGAACCATCCCTCCATTCGCCTCGCGCGCCTTCGTTCCGCGCCCGGAAGCGAATTACAAACAGTCCACAAACGTGCGAGTCGAGTCCAGACCCCGGGATATTCTCCTACGGCTCCACGCGCACCTTTCGCAGCGACGATCGCGCCGCACCCGTTCGCTGGAACCGAGAATTTAAAACCGACGGAAGCTGGTGCCCTCTTCGAAACCTCCGCGCAGCAAACATCATCGTCCCGCTCATAAATCTCGCCGCCCCACGCGGCGATTACGCGCCCCACCCTGGCGTCCAGTCCTAACATTCTCATTCGCGTCCCTCCCGAAGCAATTCCAGTAATCTCCTAAACGAAACCCTTTATCTCGGCATTACCATAAATCCTAATTAATTGGAGCTAGACTCGGGTGCGCGCTGTTAGTCGGCCTACGAGATCCCCGTGCGTCTCTCTCCCTCTCGGGTCCCTCTGTCTTTCGGCTCCCCGGTGGAATCGCGCGCCCGTCACCCCTGTTTTTGGCATGATGTCTTTCCCGTCTAAATTCATCCTCGCCGCCCCGAGTAGTGCGCTCCTCGGAGAACTTCCGGCCCGGAAGAGACTACGGCCGTAGCACGATTCATAGTTGGCTGGGTTCTCGAAGCTGGGCCCAGGCCAGCCAACCGACCAATCCGAGGGGGTGGTTGGCGCGGGGTGAGGGGGGGCTCACTGTATTCGACGTGGGATAAGGGGATGCTCGGGGGGTGACACGGTGGCTGCAGTGCAGGCCAACACAGCCAGGGGGCTGACTGGAACCACGCTGCCATAACACTGCCGCTAATTAAACGATTAATCATGCAACGAATGACACGTACCTAACCGGTTCGCGGGGAAATCGCTCCCGCCAGACGTGGCGAAGGTTATGCCTGTTATTCCCTGCATAACCTGCGCCCGTGGCGCGTAACATCTGCATATTTCGGTGCATCGATACGTGCAGGGAACCGTGGTTAAACGCCGGTCGAAGCTTTTCCCGTTTAAAGCACGCTGACGATTAGACGGGACCGTGTATAGCAGTGCGAGGAAGCTCCTGTTACGATATCAAACCGATGCACCTCTGAACATTATCGTAGACAAATTAAACAACCAGCCTTTATCCTTTCTGTTGCAGGTAAGCACTTGTCGTTTGGTACTTCGAACCGCGTAGGATGCCGTATCGTAAGTAACGTTTCAATGTGAACAATTCTAACCCCTTGGAGCGGAGATTGAAGCGAAGCTTCACCATGGACGTGGCGCGGTCGAACGTAAATCGAGGAGCGATCCGGATGAATTTTAATTCGAAGATGTCGCGAGGGGTGAGTGGAAGCGTCACGGGATGGGACGGAAAAACGAGTCGGACGGGGGATCGAGAGGAAAACGCGTCGGGAGATAGTTACCGACCGATAGAGAAGGATACGGATAACGTTTCGTAATCGAATCGCGTTCCACGTGGGTGGAGGGCACAGAAGGGAGATCGCAATCCCCCGGCCTGTTCTCTGTGCACGGGGGATGGTCAAGTCCGCTTTCACGGTCCATGCCGCGCCTCGTTTCGATTGCTCGACGCATTCGATACTCGACATCAGCCGTGCCCGGCTATTATTCGTTACGGCCAATGGTCACCGGTATCGCCGTATATACACCCAGTTATGATTTGTTGCTCTGTTTTCGACGTATGTTACTGCGACCAACGAACAGCCATTCTGCCTGCCCCTCTTTCTCGCACCCCCTGCGAGCTTATTCCCTCTTTCTCCGCGCTGCTTATTGAAATACTTCGTGTCCATTGTGCGATAAGAAGAAATATATTCACAGATTCGTCGCCCTTTATTCGCTGCTTTCTACCGTAACATATTGGCTGGCGAATGTATTTATTATGTCCCCGTCTCCATTAATTCACCCCGAATAAATCCGCGCGGAGCTCTCCGTCCCTCGTCGCGTGTTATCCGGGAGACAAGATTCTCCACCGTCGTCGCGTCTAATTACTTTTAAACACTGATCAAGCGAGCTCTTCGCCCATCCCTCCTCGATCTTGTCGCACGTCACCCGCGCGAACGTTACCCGTTCGCCGGCTTCGCGTAAGTTTCGCCGCCGCCTCCAGGCGGAAATCCATAGCGAACGGGAAGAGGGCGAGATGAGATTGCACGTATAACGCGCGGCTATAAAGAATATGAGATCGGAAAAGGTATAAGAATGGGCTTTTCGCGTCGCCCTCGGTATACTGTATAATCCTCCGATTCTCCCATTATCCTGTTGTTTCTCCGCCCGTGGTCGCAATTTATTATATTCCCTCCCTCTCGCTCCCAGCGCAGGCGACGCCTTTCGTGGCTCGCTCGCCCCTTTCGCGGCAGCGCGGCCTCGCTCCAACCCTCGTCAGCGCGAAGGGGGTTGGGAGGGAACCGGGACAGGGAGAGGGAGAGGATCGTTGTGCTACAGGTGTCGACGAGATACAGGTGTTGCTAGGATAGCTGTTACCGCGAGGAGGGTAGAAACGGCCTCCGCCGCCTCGCGGCCCTTCGTCCTCCGTCCCCTCGCGTTCCCGGCCTCCTGCCGCGGCTAAACTCACGGGCGAAACTTTCGGAGATTGCGGGGCTTCGCGAAGACTCGGGGGCACGTTCGTCACCGCAACGCGGGGGCGTAAACTGAATTAACGACGACGTTGCCGCTGATTCGTTCGACTGCGTCTTTATTGTCCCGAACGGCGTCGCGGGGAATTTTCGCGGCGAGGGTTCCCCGCCTCGCGGGTTCCGGGAGGAACGTAGTTCGGAGTAGTTGTTTCTAATTACTTGGAAACGGTTCGCCAAGGAATGGTTAAGAAGTTGCTTAATGCGAGGGAACGCGAGGCGCGTGTATGGGAACTTGATAATCTTCAGGGTTTGCAGACGGGGATGAGTTCTGTTAAAGATAACGATTGTGTTTAAGCTTGAAGGGGAGAGGATGTAAGTTCAGTCAGCGTTTGCAGTGAAATCTCGGGGATTCGAAAGTGTTATGAGACGTAATCGCGAAAGCAAATGTTAGGGTAGTAAGTAATAGGAGATTCTTTTGCCAAATTCCAGATAATCCTTGGATCGCGTAATTGATCGTAAATATAATCGCTTGTCAATATCGGGAACGAATAACCCTCGGGTTGCCGACGCCCTGGCTCGCAGGCGAGCGCGAATTCCCTATGAAATCGAGCCTGGGGCACGAGATTTTCACGAGCGGATAAATTGGGCGACAGAATTGGCAGCAGGAGGGTGACGGTTGCTTGATGGGGGAGAATCGTGTCGCAGAAAAGCGAACGCGTAAGGGACGAAATGTCGCCAGGGCTGACGCTATAATTGCCACATGATGTATCGCCGAAGGCGTCGTAACCCACTCGAAAAACCATCCCGGATTTCGTTTTTCGTCCGTTCCTCCCCGTGGTTATCGGGGGCGCATCTTCTTGCCATTCCTATCGGATAACTTCGGTCATTACAGAGAAATTCATCATTGATATCGCAACGTTATGGCTTAGATAGGGGAGACCGGGGCTGGTAGGCCAATTTTTCAGTGTTTGATTTTTAATTAATTATATGGGCGTAATATCATTAAACCGGTTACTATATTTGATAGGGCATACATTTGGGTATCTGATTAAATTATTAATGTTGACTCAATGTGACAACATTTAAGGCATTTTAATGTTTTTCTAACACCTTAAAAAAAACATTCAGTTACTGTTAATTACCAGCCATCTTTGTTAAAGTTCAGTTTTTTAATACAGTCTACATTGTTAACGTTAATGTGCGGTGCCTCAATTTATTCAAAGTTCAACCTTAAATCGCACCCTCTCCGCAGAGAAAGTGACTTTTGCGCCGTCGGAGATTTACGCCCCCCAAAAAACAGGCGACGCATCAGCCCACAACAGAAATCATGAAGGACGATGGTTTAGCAATTTCCATAAAAATTCCACAAGTGCATTCGACTCTCGCATCTCCAGACTTCTGCTGAGAGTTCCCGCAGCAGCGCCAATTAAACCTCGTCCTGAACAGGCGCACGATTCCTCAAAGCTACGGTTATAAATCTAAACGAAAAGAAGTACCTACTTCTCGTCAGAAGCATTTTAATCTGACTTCGTCCACGAGAATGCTGAATTTGGTTTGGCGGTTGATCCAGTACAATACAAAACGCGCTTTAAGCCCGAACGACAACGGGTCCCCTGAATGGCCACGATTCAATTAACAGAACCTCTGTGCAATTACGAGGGCGCGCGCGGGGCCAACTTCCAGCAGCGTCCGGTTGAATGGAAGCGGCTAAACCGATTTTGAGGTTCGTTACCGGCAGCCCGCGAAAACGTGAAAGATGATGAGCCGGCGCGAAAGAAAGAGAAGAACCGCGGAGACGGGATCCGTTGAACGGGGGAGGCATCTGTCGTCCGCCATCTTGAAAAAACCAGCACACCCTACCCTCAAGATACTCGTCCTATAAAACAGCGGCGTACTTGGTGTGCCGCGAGATTGGATTCTCCAGTCCCGTTCTCCCTTGTCTATGTCGCCCTTGTGCCGGCGACAAGAGCGAGTAGCGCGGCGACACGTTCCGCGGCCTGCTACTTGACGTTAACGAAGCTCATCCAGTAATAAAAATCTTCATAAAGTACTCGAGAAGGGGAGGAACTCGCGGCCTCCGGCAAGCAGAGACAACAAGCCGCAGCGGGGACACGTAATGAGAGCCATGCGTGATTCGTAACCCGAGGAATCTCGCTGGAAAATCGAATTCCACTTGGCTGGTGTATTTAGACGATTACCGGGACACTCTTCCGCCCGTGCAACCCAGTTTCCCTTGGACCGGGCCCGCGCGAATAGGAATCGAGAAGTGGCGAGCAAAGCTGGCTGGCCGGGCGAGCGGGTTAAGGGGCGGCAATAAGGCGAGCGGAGAAATATACCGACCGGGCGGGGAAACTTTTCTATCACCGGCTCTCTCGCGGCAATACAATTAAAAAGATTGCGAAAGTTCCCAGTGCGCGAACGGCGCGGGCCGACCTAACTTGCTCGCGCTCCGGGCAAAGGGAGCGGAGAATGTCTTGCTTCTTCGGCGGTCAGACTGTTTGTTTGTCTTCCAATCGGTATCCTGGCCGAGCAGCTTCTTACGCTTCTAACCTCGTAATGCTTTCCCAGCCGTTTGTTCGCCACGCCACTCGGCGAAACTTTCGTCTCGCGGCGATTCACCTTCCTTGAGGGCCCTCTGCAGCCCTTAATAGGCTCCAACGAGTCGATTCACCCGTTCTCGCGTACGAACTGATTGCGGCAACTTCCTATTAAGGAGGCTGGTAGGATGTTTGTGTTCTGAATAGTTTTTCGAGCAGAAAATTTGAAGCTCGCGATGCTAGGAATTTCTGGCTTTTTACGTTTGCGAATGTTGGTACACTTTTCGAAACATAGAAATATTCTTCGGCGGGAGTACAATTTTTAATTCAATGTATGTCGGGGAATCTGTGGAGTCGTGAATGTTTTATTGGGAGGAGTGCGAGTGTAAGCGACTGTGGATACGTTCTCTGTGTAATATTTTTAGCGAGCTCGCGATTTCCATTGACCAATATTTCGCGGAACATTTCTTTCCCGGGAGGCGTCATGCTTCGGGGAATGGGTTCTAAATTTCCAAGGAGCCCTCTTTCATATTTAAATGTGCGCCTCACATGGAATCACCCGGTTCGTCGAACACGTGACGGCTGCGACATATTTCAGAATGAAACTGTACTCTGGATGTATATACGTATGCGCGGAGGACCAACTTATTCTTCTTCCTTAGACACTTTTGCGATAACGATGCGACGACGGCTGCACTCGTCCTGTCTTCGATAAACGGGTTGCAGAACTTCCATTAGTCCATTGTTTGCACCACTAATGATAATGAAGTGATATTTTACTAAAGGTCTCGCCCCCTTGTGCTTCGTAATCCGGAAACTTTATTTCAACCGTTACAGAGCTGTAGAATATTGTTATGCTCGTTACGCGAGATTCTTCAAACTCTTTGAATAGTCGTGGAAATAATTCTTATCTACTATTATCAAATATATTCTGATATAAATTGGGATGTGATTGTAATGCTCAGAAGCTTCTACTTTATTATTTCTTCAAAATGTATCTAGTACTTTTGCGTCTTTAATTATATTCAAGTACATTCCTTATGAACAAATTTTTACATTTTCTCCACATTACCTATATCGGAAACTTCAACGCGAGCTCGATACTTCTGAAGCACGAATTGAAATGCCTATCCCTCACGTCGCTTTTGAAGCAGCAAGTGGTAGTGGGAGATTCTAGCCAGACGCTATTCGAATGTTATTATTCGAATACTATTCAAACACTGCTATGGTGTGAAGTGGGTGAAAATTAGCTTACAAGATTTCACCCTGACAAATGAATCTAAAGAACTTGATTTATAATTCACACCATACTATTCGAATACATCAGTATTCGAATTCTTAAATATTCGAATAGTATTCGAATTCTTAAATATTCGAATAGTATTCGAATACTTGGATATTCGAATTATATTCACCAAATAATTGAGCAATTGAAGTATCCGAATATTCGAATACCGAAAAATTCGACAAATAGTCCCAGCCCTACTATACCCATACAGCACACTTCGTTCCAGGAGTGTTGCAGGAACGTTGCCGCAATATTGCGTTATTGCAGTTTGCATTGCAATATTGCAGGAACAATGCTGCAATTGTGCCGTGCAATATTTGAGTGGCAACGTTCTTGCAATATTGCAGGAATATTGCGCACACGTTGCCGCTGCAATGTTCCAGTGGCAACGATCCTACAATATTTCTGCAATATTGCGCACACATTGGCGTGTATTGTTACAGTGGAAACGCTCCAGCAGCATTCTCTAATATTGCACACGTTGCCACTGCAATGTATACAGCACACTTCGTTGCAGAATCATTGCCGGAACGTTGCAGGACTACATATTTGTAATGTTGCCGCAACTTTGCAAAAGTACACGCCTACAATATTGCGAAGGCGGATATAGAGGTTTGCCCTGCAACGTCTCTGCAATGTTTTGGTGCAACATTGACACGTTGCTGTAATGTTATGGCGCTGTGTGGGATAGAGACTCCTCTCATTACATTCGAGGACAGGCATATTACACGATAATCCCTAAAACATAACCCAACCTTCGCCCACATTTCAGCAAACACAGCCCATGCGGGCAGCCGGATTGAAACGAAATCTCACGGTGATTTCATTTATCCTTATTACAGGGGACCGCGTAATATTCGTCTTCCGCGGGAACGACGTTCATGAACCGATAATACGGGGACGTCGCCGTCCGGAAAGCCGCTAGGTAAAATATGAGGCGTATCATTGCTAATATTTTTCTCCTGGAAACGTTCACGGTCCTCGCAGCGGGCACAGAGAAGAAGTGCCCCGACCGGAGGCGATAACTCACATCCTCGAGAATCCTTAAGGGCGCCTCGTCGAAGTCAGAACGGAAACAGAGAAAAGGAAAGGGGAGGGCCGAGAGAATAACTCAAATTTATGAGGTGCAGAGCCAGACCAAATTCCCCGTTCGTGCCCGTTTCCCCTCGAGTCCACTTACGCTCGACCGTTCCCGAATGCTTCCCTGAGAATTCGTGGCCCTTCGTCGATAATCGTACACGCCGCGTTAATCTATCGATCTCGACCTCTGACATCCACCTTATTTCGTCTGTTACGGAAATTCGCCGACCCCCTCCGCTCCCCCCCATTCTTAATTTAACGCCACGGTTTCGAAGTCGCGTCCGATCTATTTTTCCAGAGAATTCCATCGAAACCTCATCGATCGTACTACTTTCGAAACTAGGTCCTTGTGGCTGTGGTCAAGGAATTCTTCATTACAAAGTTGCACGCTTAGTTCGTAGAGCTTAGGAATATTACTCGTGGAGATTTCGAAGGGAAGATAGGGTCCTTTTAATCGTGATAGGCTTTAACGAATTTCACAACTAATAGCGTCACTTTATTTTCAGGAATATCGAGAATTATTCAAAAGTTAAATCGAGCTGCGTGAATTTCTATCTGCGTGAGTTTCGTATAATTCTACAGCGATACAACAACTGAAGGTAGATAGTTTTTAGTTTGTGTAACAATAGCTATGTACAGCAAACTGTATTCGTGAACTTGAGTTGCAATTTTGAGGCGTTGCGTTGTTCGAGCCTCAATTTTTAGCTTTTTCCATTGTTCAATACTATTTTTAGTCAAATGTATTAAATCTACTGACGTCTCTCTGTCAATTCTGGCATACAGCATTTTATATTTTCGTTAGAATTCATCGCACTCTTTAGTGTCACGTCCGAACAGAGTATTGAATTGATTTAATGCCAACGAAATAGATATTGGAAATGTGTCAAGGAAGCTACTTTGTGGCAGTGTCCACGAATTTGTAATTATCTGAAAAGGTTTTAGAGAAGATAAAAAAGGACGTGGACCATAATTTTTCAATAAAGAAGAGATCAATTCCGTGCCATCGAATTGTGCCGTTTTCCTCGAATAAAATTAGTAAACCTATAATGTGGACTTTCCAATTATATCCACTGTCTGCTTGGCTATTTTACGCACGATTCCTGAGCGAATCCCATCCGCTGCAACGCGCAGCGCTCAGTCTGATTACTTCTGAAAATTTCATGGCCGCCGCTATGAGACTTGCCCCAGCTAGCGGCTATAAATTCTCAAGACCCATACTTCTTGGAAATTCGGTTTGAAAAGTATTAGGGAAGCCAACTCCGGGAGTATCATACATAAATCACTATACTTTTGCTCCTCCTTATCATCCAAGAATTTTATGACGCAGTAAAAATTAATCCTTCCCGGCTATATCTCCCAGGCGTTGCCGCGTCATCCTCCAAACTTTGCCTCTTATTTCAATATTTAACTATTATCCGCCTGTTTGGAAGCTTATCCGGGTTTCCGCAGTGAAGTCATCGTCGCTGCAACATTCTCTGCCGTCGTTGCAATGTGAAATATCGTTTATCAATAACGAACGACGGTAAGTCGATGGATTTACGCGGTGCTGCTTCTACTTTGCTTTGTATTATTACCCAACTCTACCTACAGCACATATAATCCATTAAGGGATGGTAGATTGAAGATTACTGCTCAACCTGTGTTTCTCCCATCATAATTTTTAAAACAATTATTCCATTGTTCTCCGCGTCTTCTAATTACTGTTTTAAATTTGCTTCCCTTGTCACGACATTATAACACGATGATATAATGATGACGAGCAACGGCAAATCGTGCGCAGTATCTGCAGTGATATTCGTTATCAGCAGTGCACAAAGTGAAACGGCCACTCCGCGCGACCAGGGAAAACAAATCAACGGAAAAGCCGAGGAGGCCAGGGTGAGTAATGAACTCGTTAAGGGCGATTCTTACGTGCTGTTCCCCAGTGCGCATCGTCGGATCCCAATTTGCGTTCCTCGGCACCGCGTGTCCCGGCTCGCAAATGAGCGCCCTGATCCGCGCGCGCACGAATATCGACGCCCACGCAGATATCAGCACCGTTATTAGCGTGGCTCGATTTCCAGGCTGGCTGGTGGTCGCCACAATGATCGCTATATGCGAAGTCACAACGCATGTACACGAGATCGTTCCACGTACCTGCTTCGCGTACACGTCCTTATAGTGGAATAATCCTTTCTAGAGCTTCTTATAAAAAAAAAACATGAACGATACCAAGGGACGATACCATAGTTGAGCATCTGCAAATTAACGGGACGCTAAAATAACAGTAATTGTTTACCGATTAAATCACCGTCAACGATCCTTCACTTGCAGACGTCCTTTCATCTTCATGGTCCTCGACGAAGCTTCAAATGCTATAAACTTAAAAGTACTCGCTCCTGTTTGCTTATATGGTACTCTTTTTATCAGTGTGCCCCGTAGAATACGCTGTTAAAGTTTGAAACGATATAGGGGCTGCACACCGCAGATGCAGTGCACGAACTAGTGCACCTATGCACACCGCGAGCTATCGATCGGCCGTGACTTTAGGTGGCTTTACGAGCAATTCAATCAGAAGTTAGGGGTGGCATTAGCGTGACAAACCGAAAGCCTGTTCACGGATATGGGTTGAAGGGGGTGGAACAGAGGGCGGAGGAGGTGAACCGTGGAAGAATGGAGGGCGCTGCGAAGGCTCGTGGTGTCTGTAACACTCTTTACTTAAGCGATGCTTCGCTCTTCGACACACGGCACTGTCGCATGCTGAATACTTCATGGCTCGTATCTGGCGGAGCGGGCGCGCGTGTGTTTGCAGGCTGGCCCCGGGAAGGACACGATTATCCTTTTACTGGCGCTGGGAAACGAGGTCGACGTACGCTGAATAAACCATACCCCGGGACAAAGAAAATGAAAACGCGGGAAGAAAAATCGGGCGCGGTTTGCATCGTGGACTTGACGATCGATCGATTCCTCGACGATCGACAGAGGTACGGGATGGTCTATGGTATCCACTGAAATCGTCAGCTCTGCCGTTGGACTATTCTCACTTTTTCCGCATAGGTAATCAGGTTTTCAGAGTATCGTAATCTGTGCCTGAATCGATCCGCGCGTCCCTTCGTCAGCAACTTAGATTCATGTTTTTCGATTAACCAAAGCGAGCGTGAACATTAATATTAATCGTAATCCATTACACATGTCGGTTAAGATAATACCGTGGTAATGTATTCAGCAAAGCTAGCACAGTGCTACCTTTCATCGGTGATTAATTAGGCACGTTGGAATTGGAAGTTGCAGAGGTATCCTATTTCAACGATCACCGGCGAACAGCTTTTATCAATCGCGATATAGCCACCATTCGAAACCTTCATTTACATGCGCAGAATTGGTGCCAGGCGAACGTCTATTCGACATTCGATCGCGGTGCAGTCGAGCGGATCGCTCCTTCTGCAGCATTCGTTTCATCGAAATAGATGTATTATGAGTAGCGGTAAATTTCACAGTGGGCCGTTTCGTAATGTATCGATAATCCGTGGCGCGCCGAGCCCGGTGAATGATAAACTACCCGCGCCTCGGTAATTGATATAAACGTTAAGTTATTAGCAAATAATAATAACAATGGTAATAGAACAGGAGCCAACGGCATTTACAGCAACAAATCATGAACCCGGAATATACACAATACGAGCCCGGCCGCTTGGCTCGCTGATAAATTCACGGTCTGCAAAGAGCCTGACATTTATCACGAAATTTACGCGCCGCGGTCAATAGGAATTTAAAATAGATTCGAGTCCTCCACGCCTCTTTTTCCAGGGCAGAATTTCACTCTGTCAAATTCTGCTCGACGCCCCCGCTGTAAATTGCCGCCCGATAATCGCTTTAAAACGCGAACAAGAACAATCAATGGAACGCAAACTCCGAACGCCTCGTCGCGAAATCATCGAAATAGAACAGCATTCACTGAAAGAGAAACCTGTGCCGCCAGGAACTCCTCGAGCTTCGCGAAGGTTTCTGATATCGGGGCGGGAGTTCGCGGCAGCGCCGGCGAGGAAAAACGCGTGGCGCGACTAATATTTACCGAAATCCCTCGTTAGAACTTGGACCTTAACTTCTAATCGAGTCCCAGGACAAGAGACACGCGTCCTCCTGCGCGCGTAACTCGTTTATCGACAGCGTGTTCTGCCCGGTCGACACGCCGCTGGAACGAGAGACAGAGCGAAACGGGTATCGGAAATCTCTTGAACGCTGGATGCCCGTAGCACGGTCTCAACGGGCGAAACCAGAAGTAATGGTATTAAGAAGCCCCTGAAGGCTAGAGACTGCAGCCGCCTAACTGTTAGCCCCCTCCGCGGCTGTTTGACCCTCTCCCTCGCGACGGCGATACCCTCGAATCGCCGTGGCTATGCCAGCGACAATGACGACTTTGCCGGCGAGCATTGTTGCCTGCACTCTAACCAGATCTGACTCCCTGTCTGCTTCAAGCCGGCGCGTATCGGCCGGTAAGACGATCTTATAAGGGTTGAGAATCAGATTCTTTCCGATCAAGTTGTACACGTCGAGAGAATCGTCGGAACGGAGAGGCGACGTCGAGGCTGGGATAATCGCCCGGTCGGATCCGGCTTCGAACGACGCCATTAAATTTAATGATGGAGCTTCTTTGTACCGTCTGCCGGGGATTTTTCGAAACGCGTACGGAGATTCGTGGGGCGAGCGGGGGCTGTGTATGTGTTTTCACGGGGAACGGGGTAAATGTTTCTTGGCTCGACGGCAGGGTATGAATGAAATTCGGGGTGTCTTTTATTGGTTCGGTGAGGGGTTCGGATCGATTTACGCGAGGATTGGTTCAGTGGGAGTTGGGTAGGGGAGAGGCGCTATAAAAGGCACACTTTTGTTTAGCGTCTATTTCTGACAATGTCATAATGGGTATTTAAAAAACAAGTACATCAATAGAAAGCGTGTTTATTTCCCTTCAATAAAAGTATATTACAAACTCATCGATTGTAATAGAAAATAACAAAATCTTCGATTTTCAAATAAGTGGGAAATGTCCCTTTTATGACTAGGTGGTTTTAAATGGGACAGTATAAGTCATAAAAGGGACACGTTAATAAAAGTGATCTTATTAAGTATTACAATTATAATTGTAAATCTTAATGATACAAAACAATGGGATCTATGAAAAAATTAACTCTTTGTACTATAAATCATCAATATTTTGCCGCTTTGAATAGTCACTTCACTAATTCTTAAATTTGAAGCAAGACGCCATCAACTAATAATTGATCATTTAAAACAGTGTCATCTATGTATCAGATGGTACACTAATAACTTTACGGGAAAGTAAAATACATATAGTGTTCAGCAGTACACGTGTATGAGAGGGACAGCCATGAAACGATTGTCCCTTTTATGACTTGTTATGCTATCCCTTTTAAGACTATAAGTGAGTTTAATATAAAATAACCTCAAAAAAATAAAACAATCAATTAAGCTTACCTATTAAGTATTTTAATGTACCACTTTAACACTTTGTATATATCTTGATCTCAGAAAACGACACAGAAAACCAACGAAAATTTTACTTTTACAGCCGAAAAGCATCCACCGCGGATTACTACTCTGCTGCAAGTGAAACCGCAGAGAGATTTACGTCAAATGACTGGGTACTAGTGTTGTCAAGCAGGAAAATAACTTGCATGTGCAATGCGTTTAGAATTTTGGCAATTCGATTTGTCCCATTTAAGACCTGTTCCTTTTATAGCACCTCTCCCCTATCCAGCGTGTGCAAGTTTGCGACTTTGCGAATGTCGACTGAGACGATGGGGACAGGTTGTAATACTGCTTGTGGTGGCATCGGATTTTTAAGCGAGTCGTGTTTAAAGCTGAGGTAGAGACTTAGAAGCGGAGCCAGTCGACGGAATTGCCAAATTTTTCGTACAAAGCCAACAGAAGCGATTTCGACCGCCTATGCAACATGTATCACGCGGGCGCAGTTTACGACCACTTTGTGTAAATTGGTGGTAAAGTTAGCGTCTTAATATACATTGGTTAAACTGTTAGAGGAAGTTTGCGAACAGACGAAGCGCGATGCTCGCTACCGGGTCGGTCCACTTTGCGCAGCCATTTCGAGGTCCATAATTAATCTCGTGCCACGGGAAACCATGGGAAAACGGTTAGCATAGCAAATTAATATGGGACGACAATTTTCTCGCGCTGCGGCTTGTGTTAATCGTTGTGTAAAATTGTTTAAACCGTCCCGCTACGAAGAACACGCGATTCACTAAACGAAAATGCTTTCATTAGCCATTAATTGCCAACCCGACCAAAGTCCCTAGAAACTCGTGTAACTTGCGCATTCATGGCTGTCATAATATTATCGTTAAACGGTCGTTACACTTTAAATGACACAAATTCCCAAAGTGTCCGCGTCGCGAATTAATTGCACGCATTTTTACTGCGACACGCGTAACATTTATGAATAGTTAGCAAATGAGGGCTGGAATTAGCCGCCGTTGGTTTTGCTTGCATACGCGTTTCGCGCGGGAGAATCGTAAAATCCAGCGAAACGCACACGCTGCGGATTTTATATCGACTAGTTGTCTAGCGACACACCGTGGCGCGCCGTGTGTAACATAAAAACAGAAATTTACGCGTGCGGAGCCATCGTCACGTTCGTAATTGGATCCAGAATTGTCGCTAATGCGTGTGTCGAAACGGTGGGAACAGGTGTTAACGAAACGAAAATGCTTCATACACGTTGCCGCGCGTTTCTTTTATTATCCGTGCATGTTTTCCAAATTCGTTCACCTTCCATTTTATTATTTTTCCTTTTTCCAGGAAATACAGATATTTGTTTGAAGCCCAGGCTATTTTCGAGGCGACGAAGTTGAAACTCTGTCTAGAGAAGTACCTACGTGAATGCATTTGCAGCAAGTCATTAAGAAATTATGGAATATTCCGTGGTGATCTGTGGGAGTGAGGGGCATTCGAATGACGATGCCTCCGACTGACAAAGTTTCATTAGTTTTCGTTGGAAGTTAAGCGGAAAGCCAATCGAAAAACGATATCCGATAACGTAAATCTTCCCATACACAGGCCACCTGGAAAGACACGCGAATTCGTCCGGCTCGTTGAATATTCTGAGACCGCACGAGGGAAAAGATAGGGCCGTTACGGACAATGCACGAAATCAAACGTTTCGCGGAACTCCTGGACATCACGTAACGCCGATATTGCGAGCGTAATAGTATAAGAACGTATGGAAAGGGGGACAGGATTCAACGAAACACAGATACGCCCAACACACAGATTCAGTTTCGTGAAAATAGTAATTACAATAAATCCGCAACAGCAGTAGGTAGGGTAGGTGTACCGTTTGTGGTCGTTGCACTGTTTTTGGCCATGTGCATAATTATCTTATTTTTAAACTCCTTGCAGATCATTATTATGTGGAGAATTTCACAGCATAAATATTTTGTTTAGTATACCGCCAGACATATAAGGTTACATTTATTGCTTACACGGAAAAATATTATATCTTTCAAGAAGTTGCCAAAACTGATACAATAGGATAAAGGACCCAATTACTGACACCTAACCAATTACTGTCACCTTAAGCTATTTTACTTAAAATAACGAATAAATAAACTATAGTATATAATCTATAGTATAGATTACAGGTTGAATTACATAATTCTTTTTTTGTATGACTTTACAACGTTTATTTATTCGTTATTTTAAGCAAAATAGCTTAAGGTGTCAGTAACTGGGTCCTTTACCCTACCTTAAAGTGGCCACAAATGGTGCATCTACCCTACCGAATGAAATAACGATACTGATTATAACAAATTCTTTGTGCCTCCTGAAAGTTCATTCATTCACAATTGAAAGTAGTATAGAATGTGTATTAACTCTACAATGCACGCGTAAATTCAAATTACACCATTGCACCAATTAGGCTTAGCCACTTAGGCTAGGAAAAAAAGTATATTTAGACTGCACGTACTCTATTGCACTCAATCTTTATTAAGAAAAATATTTATAACAAAATGAAGTACTGAACAAATATCTCTTTAACTCGACGGGTCATTGTTACCTGAATCAATTTCAATATCACAAGAACTGTTCACTTGGGCATTTCAGACCCCATGTGTGCACTGTAGAGTTAAACCGTTATTGGAGCTTCAGCTATTAGATACTTTAATTCTTTCCTTTCTATACGTATTATATATTTCTGTCGTTTCATTGGCAAACGTGACACACACGATTAGCAAACTGATTCAGCGATATTCCAGGGCATCGTCCGCTCCGGATGAAGCGGAACACGTAATACACTAAGCTGTTACCGCGTGTTCACGACGGCTGTGTTCGTGCCAGGCACGTCCTTGGTCACGAACTCGCTATCTGCTGGTATAAAACAGCCCTAGCAGAGGAGGAAGAAGAAAAGGCTGGCAATGAGGAAGGGGGAAGTTGGCGTTCCACAAACGGACCTATGATCGTTGATAATAAATAAACCAATCGCTACTTCCTCCGTATGGAAATTAGGTGAAACGATCACGGTAGAACAGGTGCAGATCAACGTGTTATACTTTCGTGCCAAATATTAAGTTCCATTTCGTTGCTGAACGATCCGTTCACACGAACCTGTAGGGGGCGGGTCGTTTTCTCAAGTGGTAGTCAGAAAATATTCCACTTGGTTCGCTGGACTTTTATTCCTTTCCCTATCGTCGTTTAGCGTGCTACACATTCGGCCGAATAATCGACGACAGGATCACTTGCTGACGGAATCGTTTCATCGATTGTTTAACGAAGTCCAACAAGCAGCTCTTCTCTCATTTCACTTTAAAAGGAACATGCTGTCTGCGTATAAATTACTGTCGGAGAATATGGTAATGTGGGACACGCGGTGCCAGCTGCAAGACGACGGCGAAGCTGGCTCGTTACAAAATTCTTATGTATCAAGTCCTGAAATATGAGCTTCGTTCACCCACTACCCTGCCGAAGATCCGCGGTGTCCCATGGTGATATTAAATCGCTGTATTCCTTCCGACAATCCACTCCACCAAACCATTATCTTACTCCCCTTACTTATCCGTGGAACAAGTAGCATCTGTAATCGTGCATTTGCATGAAAGCGTCTCGTTGATGTCCGCGTTGCGTGCGATTGTAATATAAATACATTTATTTTAACTGCAAGGTACGAGAACACTTCCTTCTTTCCGTTCTACCGACAGGGTCGAGCTTCTTTGCCCGACCTAAAAATTGGATGTACTTACCCCGCCCTCTACCCGGCACCATCCCAACCAAGAATCCATTCTACTGTCCAAGGAAACCGAGAAATAATCAACGATCGCCGAAAGTTCCCGACGCTGTTACGACCTTTAAACCCCCGTATAAACTTCTGGAATTACGTTGGAATAATCAGCGGCGGCTTGATTAGCACGCGGAAGGGTGGCGAGCGTACGATTCGCCGGGGCTGGTTTCGACAACGCCCAAACCAGGATTTTCTCGCCCCTTTTTGTTTCCTTCCTCCCGCCGGCTCGGGGCTCCTTTTTCACGAAAGTAATCCCCGCGAGAAAAACCGACCCTTCCGCACGAGGACTTCTTATTCCCGGAACAACGGTGGAGGGTATCGATCTGGCATCGAGCGACAGCCAGGACGACGTGTATTGATAGCCGCGGCGGCGGCTTGTTTGCACGAAACATCGAATTTCCCGTGAAAGTTTACCGCTCGCTCGGCCGTGCTCGCGCGCCCTCGCGCCCTTCGCGTCGACGAAGAAGTCGGAGTCGGCTTACGTGTCGCTGAATAAACGGATCAACCCTCCCGCGCTCGCGTCTCTTTGCGAGCTACTTAAGTTCTTTGCCGCCCTTCCTCCCCTGCCCGCCTCCTTCCGTCTCGCCTTTCCGCATCATTATTCGTCGAGATGCTCGCAGCAAGGCAGAACCGCATCAATGTCGAGGGAATTTTACCAGGCAGCCGCGTCCCTGCTTTGGAAACATCGTCCCTGGGATTAGCGGCCCGCCTGTTTGAACGACTCTGCCCCCTTGATTCCATTAAAAAGCGCAACGAGGATGTCTGTCAATATCTCAGAATCGGATCGAAGTTTCGCTAACGCGTCGCGCGATTTTCTATCATCGCACCTCTCCTTTTTATGTAAATTCCAACCGCGATTACTTGCAATTATATACTGACTGTGCAGAACGAAAGGGGGATTTCTTGACAGGCACATGCAATGACCAGGACCACTTGCTCCCCGAAATCTGTCGCCTCCGGCAATCATCCGCTGGAGAACGTTGCCCTGGGCTGGGGGGCTGCATCCCTCAGAAAGTTTCTCGCACCGTTCAGTTCCTGCGCGGTTCGCGGCGCTGGTAGTCGGAACCTCCGTTTCGGATCTCTTATTTCCCGTTTCCATGGGACGAACGGAAAAAAATGAATCGTGTTCCCGATGAAAAAGCTCGGCGAAACTCTCCGCCGCGCGCCGGAGTAGTTTACCTTTCAAGTCGGAGCGATGAAGTCGGCGGAAGAGAAATGGAGGACAACTGCGGGATGAAGAAAGAAACTGGCGCGGGGAGCGGCGGAGGGGGTTAGCGAAACGAGTTCCGTACGCAGATGTGGAAACCAGACTCCGGCTCGGTGCTCAAAAATGAATTTAAGCTGAACGATGCGCCTGCACGCGGCCCGCCTTGCGCCGGAAACTTTCGCGGAAAATTATATGAGATGCGCGCGTACACTTTCCGCCTAACGTGGCCAGACGCCCATCCGCGTTTCCACACCCCTCCTGCCTCCAACCGTTTCCTTTTTTCGCCGGCGAAAGGGGAAGAATCACGGGGACTCCGCCTCTGTTCCATTTAATTTTCTAACGCAGCTGCAACTGGACGAATTCTCGTTCCTCGCGTGACTCGCGGAATGGAGTTTCCTGACCCGTCCTCCGCGAAAATCGGCAGTTGCGTCTGATACGATTTTGTGGGGGTGGAAAGTGAGCTCGAATGCTGATTTGGTCTTGTGGGAGCTTCGAATGTGGTGCAAGGAGAAGATGGTGTATAATTGAGTAGGAGGGAAGTATAAGAGTGGAGAATGTTTTGAAAATGATGGAAAGATTGAGTAAAAAAAGGGGAAGATAATACTATAATTATTAGGGAAGGAAAGAAGAATTAACAGAGACATAGTTAAAGCAGGATATTGACTGAATAAAATTGTGATTTACATAGGTGTGTGGATAATATTAAACAATTTATGTACTGTTTCGCAGTGTTCGCGCTATTTTACGTCGCATGCAGATTATTTTAAATCTCTGCGTTCTCCTTCCAAGTGAAGGATTAAACGGGGACGGAGAAGCAAATAATTAAGCGAAATAGCAATTAAACGGGGGCTGGAATAATCCATTAAAACCGTGCCGCGCCGTGAACTTCTTTCACTCCTTTATCGCGCACTTCACGATCATTATTATGTTTTCTACGGTCGCGATTGGGAAAATTCTAATTGGCGCGCCTCTCAAATTAACCCAGCCGACGTTTCTCGCACTGTCGTTGCGATTTATTGTTATTCTGACCTCGCCGAACTGGGCTGCCAAGCCCCGAGCCCTTTCTTCCCTCGATAATTATTATTTCTAATTATTAACGGCAAAGCAAAAGGAAGGGGAATCGGTACACCGACCGAATAAATATGCAGTACGAAATTTAGCACCGTATTGAGGCAATTGAGTGCCGAGGGTGCTGAATCCACCGCGTTCACAGTCTTTGTTGTGTTGTGCTTCGGTGAATAAATCGAATTGTGCCGACCAATTACAATTCCTCGGATCACAAGGACGCCAACGAGCACGGAATGGAGAAATGAAAGCAACGGGGGCTAAGTCCATTCGAGCAATTCTTGTGTGGGTTAAATGCCGTTCCCCCAAAACCTTGGAAAAATCGGACCAAGGATCCCATCGAACTTAAGGACATTATTGTTTGCTAGTCACCAACCATTGGTAGAAATCAATCTTACGAAGGCCTTTTGGAATTTTCGTACTAAAGTACAGAGTAAGTACCTTGCAACTCCCCAGGTCAATCTATTTGCAATGAAGGCTTCATTGAATTAACGATAAACTTGAAAGTCTGACTCATGCAAATATGATTTTTAACCCTTCCTTGACACGTCTCCTTTTTCGATCAACTTTGACGTACCTGAGTGGCTCACACCCGGAACAATTTTTAAGCGACTGCCATTCTCATCTAAAGAATCCAATAGTTATGAAAAAAACCATTTGTGAATTTCAAGGTCTCTAGAATGCATTCCAATAGATTTTTGATTGACATTTTATTACAGCTTTTGCAAAAAAAATTCTAGATTACCATATCTCGAGAAAACACGAAGAAAATCTTCAAAAAATTGTAG
Source organism: Andrena haemorrhoa (assembly GCA_910592295.1). Taxonomy (NCBI): domain Eukaryota; kingdom Metazoa; phylum Arthropoda; class Insecta; order Hymenoptera; family Andrenidae; genus Andrena; species Andrena haemorrhoa. Next base: position 3,141,488 of record OU342944.1, on the reverse strand, counting down.
CTTCTACAAATTTAAATATTAGAAGCTAAAGATCTACAGAGTTGTTCTTCCAATATAATATTTTGAGAAAAAAAATAGATTGTGAGACGCCTTTGGAAAAATGGTATTTATTTTGCATATAAAGGGGATAAGAGCGCCAAAATCAGTTTATGGGTGGCTCACACCCAGAGTGTCAACGGAGGGTTAAACCTCCACTTGATCACCCTTGCACTTATAATATCCTGCATTCCATACGATCTTTTGATTTCCCGATGTACAAAGCAATACTTAATTAGAGTAAACACAACTCGCCATCTTCCAGTCGGTTGAGTAAATTCGTCTCATTATAATCGGACAGCCTGCAAAGTCGCCACCCGGTTACTGAAGACCACAGTTACCACCCGGGTGTCAAACATTCGACGGTACAGGGCACGGCGTCGTCGCAGAGCAAAGACAAACGTCACAAAGGTCGGGGGTGGAAAACTCGGTGACACCATGCTTGGGTAAAAAGCAGCCCGTGTCGACGGCCGGGGCGGAGGAGGGCCGTCGGAATCAGAAAACGAAGCGGGAGCTTGGAATCCCTCGAACAGCGGAGATTTAATACAGCTCGCTGCATACTAAATCTACAGGGACAGAAGAGCGGTGGTTGCGATAGGGCGCAACGCGGAACGCGAAATGGCCACGGAGAGAGGAAAAACTCATCGAAATCCCTAGCTGCAGGTTCGCTCGATCGTCCATGAAGGGTGGCAGGAGGGAAAGACGAGCCTGGAAAAGGGGACGACGAGAAGGAGAGCGAGCATTCTTTGGAAATCCTAGAGCTGCTTGTGTAGCGGCGCTTCTGTTACCAGAGGGGTAAATCGGTATCGTTTCGTTTAAATCCACGTCGTTTTACGAGCTGGTGGCGGAGCAGAAAAAAAAAGGAACAGGGAGGAGGAAAAAAAGGACGGGAAACCTTTCACGAGACGGCGCGGCGGGGCGAGCTGGCGAGCGCGCGTGCTCGCTCCTCCGGCGGCAGTGTTTATTTTAAAATGCTTCGTACGTCTCCGTAAATGCAATTACGGTCTTCCCGCGGGAATCGATTATCGCATTAGGTTATCTCCTCGACGCATCGGCTTCTTGAACCGGCGGGGGTTTAAATAGAAACAATTTCGGGCGGGGGTGGCATGAAGGTAAACAGTCGACGGTGTGAATACGATATTATTCGCAGCGATACCAACTTCTCGTGAACTTTATGGAATTCCTTGTAGATGGGTGGCTATGTATTATTCGCGTATTTCGGAAATTCGTAGGAATCTGTTTAAATTTTTGGTAGAACGTAGTGGAGCATGTGTCTGACTAGAAGCAATGCACTACTACTTGCGTCTTCCTCCTTCAATCCTCTTGCAGATCTTTTACACTTGCGTATATGTATTGAGAGTTTTCTATAAATACACTATGTTTAATTGAATTAAGGATAAAAGTGCATTCATGAAAAATCATAGCAGACCGTGTACGAATAATTTACAAAGAATTATGCGCTCGTGATTAAAAGCCACCAGTTATCACAACGTTTATATCTAAGGATTTTGTTGCCAACGAAGGGTCGATGCTGAAAGTCTTCATAAAGGGTACACTCTTGACCCAGTTCCAGGCGCCCTTTTAAATTAGTTCACCGAACAAGAAAGCCAGGCCGGAGCAGAGGGAGAAGAAAGGTGCCGCGGGAAATGATACGAGGTGTGTCTGCGAAAAGGGAACGCCTGCTGGTATAAAGGGCAGGGCTCGTAAGACAGCAATCTACAACACGGTCCACGGAGAGCTGTAACACAGCTAGAATCGAACTTGTAATAAGGCGCACCTCGCCCACTCGACAGAAGTCGATTGCTCCGTAGGGACAACAACCCTCGTCCTGCTCTTTCTCTCTTTCCTTCCATAACCTTTCGGTATTGTTCGTTTGCCAGTTTCCCCGCCCAGAAGGGAATGCCCCGGGAAATTACGGTGTTACTTCGAATCCAGTTATGTAAAAGTATTACGGCAGAATTCATTTCGGCCGCGGGGATTATTCTGACCCGAGTGAATGAAACTAGGGGGGTGAGAAAAATGAAATTTTTGCACGATTAAATTAAGAAAAAGGGAGTACCAGCGTAGTCGTTTTTAGTGAATTTGAAATGGCCCGTGAATTACAACTGGGATCTTTTTTATTTAAAGCTAATTATAATCTGAATGAATAGTACAAAGTGCACGTGGAAGTGTTTCTTGTTTCTCGTTTTAGCTTTTATGCTATAATGGTAGTGCGATGAAATTGTGAACACTTGAAGCCTTTGATCACGGTAGAAAGAGTTAAGCTGTAAATGTTTTCCTCGCGCGTCAGATGTGCAGCGTGAGAGTGTCGGTCTGACCAGTGGCTGACCGCAACTACTTGAAGTGTCAGGAGTGGAATTAAAATGCCATAGAATTATAAGATGCTTACCATTTTTATTAGACACAGAAATTTTTATTTCCAAGGGATATCTTTCAGTCAATTTTGTGTGACTTTAATTAATTGAAATAAGCGAGGTTCACAAAATTGAACGAAGGAATCACTGTTTCTATTATTTACGAAACCACTTATGATTACTGTTCACTTGTCAATAATTCTCACAGCCAAAAATTAAAATTTCAAGTCTGTATTTTCAACGAACGATATAAATAACACAAACATTAAACGTCGAGCATACTGAAAATTAATTTCCATAATACTGCGGATGAAGCTTTAGAAATATCGTGCAGCAGGGATTTAAATGCATTTTTCCGAATAAATAATAGAAAGTGCAATTAACAACAGGTTACTTTAAATATTTGTACAACATTCGTCAACGTTACTTCATAAAATATCGTCGGCAACGAAACGCAATTCGTCAGGGATTTAAATCACTGGAGATGTTTACTATACTTGTCACTTAATGGGAACACAGTAACTTCTCTGGAGAGAGACGAAAAGGAAGTCGTGAGGAACAGTCGAAGAGGGAGATTAATATCGATTCGACGAGTCGAAGCCGGGGGGTGATTCCGTCGAACAACTCGAGGACGTCAAAGTGTATTGGGAAGGGTTTCGCCGTTCTTGCCCCGAGGATATTACGTAGACCACCAAGAGGCAAAAGAGCAGAAAAGTTGAAATAACTCCGCGTTGGAAAACGCGGCACAATCCTCTCTGTTTAACGGAACACGGCGGCGAACTAAATATTGGAATGATCAAAGGGATCGAGCCCCGACGAAGGATCTTTTAAGAATTTATATTGTTTCATTTCCAGTGTTTAGTTTTAATTAAGACCGTCTGAAGGATTTCAATGGGGATTGCCAACTTCTTGATCCATTTAAAATTTCAAGCTACATAGCTACGTCTGCTTTTGCACGTCGGAGTTATATTCTTGTTCGATCTCTTGCGGAAGATAGTTCCTCGGCGTGAAAGAATTAAACGATTGTTACCAAGCGTGATTTATATATTCAGGAATTTCAAGAAACAAGCCATTAATATTGCAGTTTCGATTGATCGCTTGCCATCCACCTTTGTAGTTGTCATCGGACGTAGTTCCAGCAGTGTTACCACCCCGGGGGAAAATCGATGCATACCTCTTTCGCGTTTCGCCATCGCTCCACATCCCAAGTCTATCGATTGTGTCGACGTCTATTTTTACTTGCACCGTGCCGCCCACGACGTATTTACCTTAGAATCTTCGCGAGACACGTTATCAGGTTCGACCACCAGAGAATTCCCGAGAATCACGCCCAATCGATCTCACTTTCCATCACCTGGAGAAGAACATTCGAGAGGGATCAGCGCGGCAGTACGAGACGAGGGCTGTTCAAACATCGATTTAACTGGCGGCGCGCGGCGGCGTAACAGAACATATGCTGCGACGTAATAGGAACAAAATAATGAAAAGACGCGCACTTTGCGAGAGAAAAAAAAACAACGAGGGTGTAAAAGACTTGGCGACGCAGAGGGTCCCCGATGTCAGTCTTGCCTTACGCTGTGTCGCCTCTTCTGTTTTCATTAAAAGCTTCGGCAGCGATCCCCTCGTCTCTCGCCCCTTTCTCTTTACCCGTATAATATTACTCTTCCCTTTGAAAGTAAAAACGGGACGAATGTCGTCTAAGAGACTCAATTCCTTGGCGTGTCTCTCGCGACTTTCGAAGCAACAGGACGTGAGTCGTTTCGACGAATAATCGTCATCTCCGAGTCAGCCGAGCCTTTCTCCCTGCGTTCCCTCGTTTTTAAATGGATCGACTAGCCGCCGTTCCTTTCTTGCCACGCTTTGAATCCTTCCTCGTTGAAACAGACACGGTGTCTACGAATCTTACACGTGACTGCTCTCTCGTTAGCTCGAGGAACGAGCTGTTGGTCGCTCCTTTTTTAGCGTTCGACCCCCATCCCCCCTCGCCGCGTTCGCGAAACAGTTAACGATATTCAAACAAACCATCCCTCGTCGACGGGGCTCGAATCCAGACGATGCGACGCGGATGAAAGCGCCCAGCGTGGCTGGTATCAATCTCCACCCAAATGATAAACACGACAATAATTCTGGCGAGCGATGGAGCAAAATATTTGCCAACAACTTTGGCACATTTTTATTTACTACATGCAGCGCGGAAGTAAGAAAAACTTTTTCTGCCTCCACTAACGAGGAGCATCGGGACACTTGATTCCAACGATAATTCAAGATAAATTTTCAACAGATCCCGCGCCACTCGATGTACTTCAATCGATCACGGAGCAGTGAACGTGTTCGCCCTTCAGCCAGGTTTTATTCCCGATGACCGATATTTTCGAATACCTAAATGTCGATTTGTATTATCCGTTCAGACACGGAACGGTTTGATTCAGACAACAACAATGCAATGTTCATACCATCGGTTCACATTCGGCAACGACAGGCGACTGGCGTCAGATTAATAATAATAATATTATTATTATTAACGGGAGACCCTTTAAATTACAAAAGATACAGAGAATAAAACAAGTAGAAGTATAATATAACTAATTCGTATACTTAAACTAAACGCACTTAATCTAGTAGTGGACGAGCCGAAGATAGTGCAGGAACAGTCGGAGAGTATCGAGGGAAACAGAGAATATGTCTAAGTCGGCGAGACTTTAGTTGGCTTCAACCATGGCCCTTGTTATGGGGTCTGCTGTGTAGCTGCGGTACATAGGTTCTTTACAGTCGAAAAGGGGCCTTAGCCGCAATTGCCGTACCGGGCCACGGAACCTCAATGCTGCCACGAGCTCTGGACAATCCACATGGCCATGAATGACCTTAAAAAGAAAAATTAGATCGGAAGAAAGCCTTCGATCAAATAGGGTGGCAATACTTATTAATTGCGTAGCTGGACCGTATTCATGGTCACTAAAATGCATCGGCTTGCCCAGAGCCCTTGAGGCCAGCCTTAGGGATTTATACTGTACCCTCACGATTAATCCGATGTACTATTTGTGTCTAGGGTTCCATATAACCGAAGCATATTCTAGCTGGGTCCTAACGAGCGCAACATACAGTAGCTTCCAAGATTTTAGCCTTCTGAAGTGCTCCGCGAACCGAGAGTTTTCATCGCCTTACGCGTTAAATTCTGGTAATGCCTGCGAGAATCAAGATATGAAATATAGGTCGAAAATCAAGACCTATATACTTCACCGATGGATCTAAATCTCCTGAATCAGCTGGTCGTGCTTTCGTCACAGAAGATTTCACATCAACATGCAGACTACCTAACACCTTCTCATCGCTTTCTTGTTAATACATGCAAGAGACTCAAACTCCAATAACTTCACTATTTTTACTGACTCCAAAAGTGCACTCCAAATCATGAGCAACCGATCTCAATTGTCCTCCATCCAAACCATACAAAAAATCATTATGGACCTCAAGAATATAGAGAAAAACATCAAAATAGCATGGATCCCCAGCCACATAGGACTCATTGGCAACGAAACAGCGGACAAAGCCGCCCAAGAGGCATCTAAACTAGCTATCATTGCGGATCTCAGAACAAACCTTCCAGATTCAAAAGCAGCTATTAAAGAAGCCATTAAGAGTCTCTGGAACTATGAATGGCTCAACAACTCTCAAACGAAGCTACATAAAATCAGAACAAATGTTCAAGAGAAACTAAATACCCGAGAGCTATCCAGGAAAAATCAAGTCGCTCTTACCCGCATTCGTACCGGCCATTCGCGACTAACCCATGAATATTTAATAACTAAACAGCCCCCTCCTGAATGTGAGCCTTGTAAAACACTTTTAAGCATAGAGCATGTTTTGTTGGAGTGCCCTAAGTTTTCCCAAGAAACGAACCGATTCAATGTTGAGACAAACTTGCAGTCAAACTTGAACAATTCTAAAAGTATTCAGAATGTAATACAATTCTTCAAAGCGATCAATTTAATTGACCTCTTGTAATTGAGCATTACGTAATTCTATAACGTAATTCCAAGAATGTAATCACTGTTCGAAGGTGGGTAGTCGCTAGGGACTCCACTGTTGATGCGACCACCTTAAAATAAAACCCCACAAAAGAAGACCTATATACCTATGACCCCTATACGAAATATATCTTTCGCATAGGGGTCATTGGTTTAGATTCTACCTGAACTAAATACATATCATGCAAATGCAGTCAAAACATTCTTTTCGAGAATGTCGATCGTCCTGAGTCCGATCGCGACGCTGTATATAAACAATCGTGTCCAATAACCCATAACAATGTTTGTCAGAATCAAAGCGTTCCGTAACGTTCCGTGTCTGAACGGACAATATAAATCGACCTTAAATCAACGAGCCCACTGTCTCCCAGCAGGCACGCCCTTCCTATGTTACTTTCACCATGAAACGTATTACATAAAGCTCGGCGAGCGGAATTACGTCACGTTGACAGATGCAAGCGGGATGAGAGGGTGTTCCCTCGTGCTCCCAACGAAGTCCATCGAATGTTAATCGCATAATTTAATATTCCCTCTCGCCGCGTTACATCGCGGCTCGTGCCAGGTCATTGTGTTTGTTTCCTAGCTGCAATACTGCGCGAGGAAAGTAGGTACATGAATCTCAACGTGCACTTGAACAATGCAACCTAATTCGCCCTTCGTTTTATCCACGAATTAAACGAATATACAAAAAGAATAATTTCAATTTTTAAAATTGATATCTCGAGGTCGAACTTGAAATGTTCGGTTGTAAGAGTGAATGATGATCGCGAGGCAAACCAGTGCGCCACTGTCAAAAAATTCCCTTATCCAAGGGTCGCGTCTACCCGTTAGCTGAGATAAGAGAGGCGCCGCTGTAATTTCAATCTGTTTTCGCGTGCTGCGTGGCGTTCCGTGGTCCTCTCGCCGGAAGTAGGAAGACACAAAGCGGGGACGAACACTCGAGGAGGTGGACGGGGGGTGTAAAGGTAATCCCTATTGTTTCTCCTGTCCCATAAATCCTACTAGCCGCGTCGCCTTCCCGCCTCCTGCGCTTTTCCTGGTCTTGCTCGCGCTTCAGTTACCGACAACACCCCCAACCTCCACCTGCTGCAACTATTCCCGATCCCCTCGCTACGCCTTTCCCAGACGTAAATCTCGGCCCAGCTGTGCTTTACGACACGCGTGTACTTCCTGCAAGGATACAGACGATCCGGGGATTGATTCGGCGGAGCTTCACTCGCCCGCTGCGAGGAATCGTTCGAGGAGGTCAGTTCGACATCAAATCGCGAGTGGGTCTTTTCGGAGTCTCGGTACTTCCAGAGGGATTATCTTATGATCGAATTGTGGAAATTAAACGAGGGCAATTTCTAATGGTTGTGAGATAGTAGACTTGAGGTGGAAGATGTAATGCGTTTATTTTTGCTTAATTTTGAGGATAATAAGATAGTATTGAGGAACAATGCAGCGAAAGTATTTGGCCCATTGAGCTATAGAAATGCCTGGAGAGTGAACAGGGCAATGGCGGCCGGTCCGAGAAAGAGGGAAGTAACGGGTGAACCTATCTCTCTCTTACAACATATAACACAGATAGTACAGAGTGAGAGGGATAATAGGAAGAAGAAGGACAGGTTCACCCGTGATCTTCTATTTCCCTCGGACCGCTGTCGCCTCTACTTCTTCCCACTGCTGTTCACTCTCCAGGTATTTTTATAGCTCAATGATTTGGCCATATTAACCTCCCCTTTCACAGCTAACGAGAGGACCAACGCCGGAAAGTATGTCTCCCGGCACTTCGGGGGAGGTGTTCAAATGTCATGACTTCAGTTTTCAACCTGATTTTCAGCAAATATTGTCGTAAAGCAAATATCGACCAGTTTTTCTGAATCAGCATAGAATTCTTATGACATGTGAGAATAAATAACAGAAATCTTCAATTTCAAATATATATCACGAGTTGAAGAGTTTTCTGAGATTCGCACCTGGACTGGAGGAATCTGTTCGTCATTCAAGATGCTTGAATACTATCGAGACACTGCCCAATAATTGTATTGCCCAAGTATTGACTTAGCACTCGCCTAAAATGTGTAACTCATCGATTTCAACCTGTTCTTTATGAAATCATGCTAATCCACGCGTTTTCATTGAAATTGCAGATCGAGGACGCCATGCTGATGTTCGACAAGCAGACCAACAGGCACAGAGGTGAGTGAAATATATGATTTTCTCGGGAGGCCCCGTGTCTCTCTCCGATTGAATAGTTCGACGCGAATGGAAGGGCACTGGTAATTAGTGTTTAATCACTGACAACCGTTAAAACGCGAGAGGAGTGCTGACGACGCGATAGATTCGATGCGGAAATTTCGGTTGTGTGCGCCGCCGTTCCATGAAACTTCGCGCAAATATGTTGAAAATATGGTCGAGAGACTATTCTGTTTAGCGAGTCAATAATACTGGCGTTCCGCTCGCGGATCGCAGACCAGGGTAATTAACGAGGCAGCTCGAAACTATAATTAGTAATCACGGTAATACGCGACGCCAATGCGCCAACGTCGGTTGCGGCCGAAGATAAATAACATTAATTCGACACTCGCGATCAATCGGAGCGTTACGACGGTGATCGCGTCGTTCTACCCTGCCATCCCATAATTCCTTGCGATGGCAACGTTGCCTACTTGTCGCGTTCGCGCCGCGATACGCCGCGGCTTCTAAACGGCGGTTTCTTCCGACGGGGTGCTTCCCCTACGTACCCTTGCTGCTACCTGCAAGCAGAGAACGCCCCCAAGAGGAATTCAGAACGATCTTCACATTTGTAAGGAAAACGAGAAACACGATGAAAGGTGTGTTATGCAAATGTTATAGGCCCCGTTCTTTCATTCATTCCGTTCGGATTCTAATCGAGACGGAATGAATTTACATTTTCATACTTGCGCCCCGCGAGCAGAATTCCTCTGGTCGTTTCTACACGCACGCGGGCGGGATGTAAAATGCTCGCCGTTTCGATTCCCAGCACGCGTCGCTTCTTTTATTCTTTATGTTAATCGCATCTGAACAAAAGTCTGCGTAACCGGCCGCCGCGATCGCTTATTTCTATGCGTGGCGCGACTTTGGTTGAAATTCAACGACGTTACCTCGAGTTCACTGCTACGCCATGCGATCGAGCGACGAGTATCGTGTCCAGCAGCTTTCGTGTAACGCGATGAAATAAGTAGCAGCATGATTCGGAAGGCGGCAAGTGGCAGGTACGTTGTTCCAAGCATTGTGTCTTCGCGTTCGCCTCATATTAGTCTCCCCATGTTTTTCGCCCCAGTTCATAGACACCTTGCGATCATACCTACCGCTCGCGAACGGGGCACGTCACTTCCGCGACACCGGTGCCGGAAAACTGCTTTGAATAGCAAAGTTAAATGCATCAGCCTGCATAAAAGAGTCCCCTGAAAAATCAAATGGGAGCAGTTACAGGGGGTGGTCCGCGAGACGAGATCGTTCAATCGGGCTGGAGCCGTGGCTGGGACGAACAATCCGCCAGCCAGGATGAATGAAATATCAGACTCCTAATGTAATATATACGCCGGATCGACTCTCTCGCCTCCTTCTGGCGACGGGCGAGAGAGGACGGAACAAGAGGAGAGGCAGAATACGAATTGCAAGGGTCTCGCTGTCGCGAGCCCGGATCCATTCACGTCGTTGCCTCAATGGGGTCGATAATCGTCAGCGATCGAGGTTCCCCACCCGACTGATAATCGGCAGAGTCTCTATCTTTTTTAACGGGTCTCCTTATCCCCCCCAGCCGCACCCCCTCACCACCATCTCCTCGTTTCCATTCCCCGTCTGCACTTCAGTAGAGTGCCTGCCGGGTCACAGTGATAGATTCTAATATCGCTTATGAAAAATAGGGGCAAATGGGATATGAAAGCTGGCTCCCTTCAATGCCGCAGGGGGGGGGGGTTTCACGCCGCCTCGAGGGTTGAAAACGAAGGGATCGAGGCCGCCGGCTAGAGGGACGTAGACGCCGGGTAGCGGCGGGGCGGATTGCGTTGCGCGTCTCGGCAAACGGACGACAGCGAGGAAAGGAGTAGGTGAAATAGCGGCGTACCTCTAGCGAAGAAAGAGGGGCAGATAGGCTGCGGCTGGAAAGCGGGCGAGAAGAAGAGGAGCGCGAGAGGCGGGAGAGGGACGGAGGAACTCTTTCAAAGCGGTGCGTAATCTCTCTCGCGATGACATCCAATACCATCCCCCGTCGGGCGAGTCTGTGAGCCTCAAACCTCGAACATCGCTGCTCTCCGGCAGATTTCACAATATGGCGCTTCCACAGCCGGTCTGCGACCCCTAAGGGGATTATTGGCGGATCTTCTGCGAACGCTGCGCGAGCAACCTCGGCCGCAATCAACCGGGACACCGATAGGATCCTTATTCGTTGGTCATTGTTTCCACGCAGCTCTTACTTACGTCGCCCGCAACGGCTGCGCGCGGCTTTCACCCTCTAACTACTGCCGCCGCGTGTCTCGTGCGCCTCAGCCGCTTCGATGATCAGGATTAAAGGACGTTTTCTCCTCGTCGCTGATAAATCGATTATAAGACAGGATTTCAGTTGCTGGAATCCCGCGGCGGAGGAGCTGCACAGGCTGGCAAAAGAATCACGGGGAGAAATTACTTATTCCTTTGGTCCATGCACGGTAGCCGTTCCAAGAGCCATTGAACGTACAGGGCGCTTGGAAAACGAGCTCAAAGGAAATGCACGCGACTCGAGGAGCCCGAAGACGCTTACTATTCTACCGAATAAGAAGCTGAAATAAAATAGAGGAGACCTTCTGTCGAGTATTCTTCCGCGAGGTTGCAAGATCTTCCCCATCGAAGCGCGCGAAGGAACGGCAGCCCGGACAACTGGCTCCTTTACACCGAATCGAAGCGTAAAACGCGTGTCAATCGGCGAATAAAGGGCGGACGGGGGAGGGATACGTTGCGAGGGAGCGCAAGATCGTCTCCGCGATAGCCGACAATGGCGGACGGGCCGGGTCCCTTCAAGGTCGTAACGTTCCCCGGCACAGATTCGATTTCGATCAGCGAGGATCGAGCGGGACGTCAACCGGGCAACGAGCCGTCGTGAGGCGGTCGGTGGAATTGCAAAGAGAGGGAGATCCTTGTCGATGCTCGGCTGGCGACCCCTTTACGTCCAAATCCCCGAAGAAGTTGGCCGCCGTGAAAGAAGAATCCAAGCGTTTCCGGACAATTTCGAGTCCCGCGGCGAGCTATGATTTCCACGCGGATGGGCAGGCTGCAATTGCAGCGAAGCGTGTCTTCTCTCTGGCGAGAAGAGGCGCGAGCTATAGCTCGGGGCGCGATTATCCAAGCTTCGCTGGCCAAAGGATTTTCTCTTCGTGGGCTCCACCCTTACGCGGACCAGGGGGAAGGGGGGGGGGGGGGGGGTTGGAGGGGGGGTTGGGTTGGGTGGAGGGCGCGCCTATAAGGCTGAGCAAACCACGGTCCCGTAGCTTCGCACACCCGTATACGTACTTACATACCTACCATGTATACAGGCACACGCGCGCACACCTGTGTACACGGGAATACACGCGAACACACACACACGCGCGCGCAAGTTTATATACTCTGGCGACGGGAGCCCGCGTGTTTGCGCGTGTACCTTGTCATAAATTGCTGGCACATTGCTGCTGGATGGAACGTATGTGTCCCCGCTGCACGCCCCAGGACCGTTCCTCCTCTTCTCCGTTCTTCCTGATTGCCGGCCGGCGATCGTCCAAAAGAAGGACCGCGGTTTACTCATGCGTGAACACGCGCCAAAGGGACGTCCACCATCAATCGTTCATTGAATCCTCTCCCTGTTCGCGCATCGCCGGCGATCGAGGATCGGCAGGATTCGATGCAGGCAGGGAAAATTCTGCGCGAGGTAACTACGTCCTACGGACCCCGCCGGATGATATCTGCTGGCTCGGCTTCGGGATTCTTTGCCCGCCCGAAGGTGTCTCTCGCCTCGTGTTTCGTTGCCCGGGGCGAGACGGTGAAATTCGTAGGTTCGAGCGAGAAATGCGTGGAAGTGGAGATAGCGATGTGGGTACAGGGAAGTTGATGGAAAGTACACCGCGAGCAGGAAGGCAGATTCGACGCCGTCTTCCCTGAATTTACAAACTCGAACTTGTTCGAGTGTGAAATTCCTCGGTGTACCGTTCCGTGATTAAATCCCTAATTTAACATTGAAAGCATCCCTCTGTTCCGAGCCCCGAGCAGGCTCGAGTCAAATAACGGTTCAGGAGCCGATAGAATGCAGCGGGGATTCTACTTGTCACACGTCGGCCGCGTTGCGTTTAATCCTTCGGCGCCGAAATGGTAGCATTAACTTCCTTCGCGGTTCCCGTTTCTGGTTGTACTTTTATGGCCGTTCTATACCACCGAGTAACCACGACACAGGACGCTCCCAAATCAAAGGCTCTCCCCAGCGGACAGGCATACCGAAGGCAGTCGCGATACCTGAAACGATCCATGGAACTCGTGGTTCATAACTTGGAAACTCGTATCCAAGCCGGACCAAACACTCCCTCAAAGAACCAGCCAAGGCCAGCCCGTGATAGTCGAATCACGACAAACGAACCGTGTCACAAAGTCTCGACTTAACGAAGCTCGGCGTCCCGGAGTCACCGCGAGGAAGGGTGCCGTCCCGGTTGGATGCAATTACCGGGGCGGGGGAGGGAGGACGGGGTGGGTGGGTTAGGGTTTCCTCCCCGCTGGACAAGGAGAATCCACGCCAAGTCTCGGCAACTAGGGGGGAAGCTCCAACGACAGGGGGCATCCAGGCAGGCGGGCGGATACGTTATGGCGGCGGTTCGACGTAATCCCGGGCCATCAGACGGTTCGGAACTCGGGGTGGCGTGGGTGCTGTTTCCGCGAGTCGTCGGTAAATTCGCGCTTCAGGGTCGTGGCAAGTCGCATGGCGCGCGGTAAACCGTGCGCCGCCAACTTCGTCACGTATGCATACTGCACCGTCGCGTCGCGCCCATTTCTACGGCCGGAATAGTTGCACACTCGCCGAACTTCCCGCGGATCGGGCCGAAATAGTTTCAAAGCTGTTTCTAGCACTCCGTTCGGTTTCCGTCGCCTCTGTCTGCGGAGGTAACTTCCAAGATCACCTCCGCCGCGGGATCAGTCGCTTCCAGTCGGGCGGAAAGCCGAGATTGATTTCCACGGAGTTCCGCGTTGCCGGTTCTCGATTGGTAATTGCGGTGCCCGCGATCGATAACGCCCGTGGGGCGCGTTGTCTGAGAGCGTCGGCGACCGCTCCTCGGCGATTACGTGCGTGCACGTGTAGAACGTGATGGGCAGGGCGTGGAAAATCGTCGCGGTAGAGTCAGAGAGATGGCTGAAGGAGCTATTACCTCGGTGAATGCGGATGATGCTCGCCGTCGAATGTTCGCGAGGATGAAAATATTTCTTGCCCAGAGCTATGAAATTTCTCAGCGTTGCGCGCTCAAACGTTGTCGAAACCGGCGAAAGCAGAGGACAGTAGCGAGCGAGGAATATCGCTTCCCCGCTGTCGGGAACGCGGGAGCCTCGATGCGAGTAACGTTCCAGTTTAGCGAAAAAATCGACGGAAAAAGAATCAGAGACGGGTAGCACTGGAGGGTCTTCAAACGCGCGGAAACATACGGAACGTTACAGAAACGTCGGCGGTTTTGAATTATGGAGGGTTAAAAATTTCCGGTACTCGTCGAAGCGTGTTGAAAAAGTTTCCCCCCCGGCAAGCAGCAAGCTTGATGCGAGCTCTCATGAAAATATCGTGTCTTTTATGAAGGATCTCGCGTCGCGGGAGAATTTTTCCCTCTCAGCCGCGGGGTTTCAGTCGGCCAAAGAAACTCTCGAGGCGTCGCCTTTTGGGAGCAGCAGGCTCGGCGAGTATCTGCCTCCTAGCAGAGCAACAGAATAGGGTTTCGCGCGTCGTTGGAACTTTCGAAAACTCCCGGCTGGTGGAAGTCGCCCAGCCACTGCTTCGAAACTTCTGAACGATGGATGGTTCCGGGTCGTCGATGTTACGTAAAGGATCAGGCTCGCTTGCTGTCACTGGTCCAATTCAGCCCAAATATGTCGCTGGTCCGACGAATTATTGACGACTCCCTATTTCAAGATCCTACGTCAAGCCACTGTAAATTCGGTGGTTCCTTCTCTGTGGTAGCTTATGCGACTACCTTTCATCCCTTCGAGTTTTCTCAAGCGATAGAACTGAATGGCAGAGTGTAAGAGATCAAAGGATAAGCAACTCGTGCATGTTGGTACGCAGGTGTGATTGGAGAACTGGTTCAAGGCTACATCAAATTTCATTTGGCACTCGACGGGCTTCCGACTGAATTTATTCAATAACTTTTTAACAAAGAACAATGTTACGTATACCCGTACTTGAAAACGGCATTGTACCTTGAAAAGTTTTCAATATTTCACCAATAATGAACTGAGTCTCTTTCCCACATATCTACCAATCAAATTTTCACACTATATCGGGCAATCTGAAAGGCGAGATAACCGATTCTTCTACAACCCGACCTTCCACCTTCGAGAAGCTTTCCATCTCAAAGCGGGCGTGTTTGAAGCGAGGATCAGTTTCATACCTCAGAATAGTGCCGCGGATTACATTATCCGTAATATAAGCGACAGTGGTTCGACGGGTAGAATTGATTCCCGCGTCTCCGTGTCGACGATATCTCAGCGTGCCCGACGTGTTCGCGATTCCCTTAAATCCGGATCTGCGGGACGAGATAGCGACGAATCTTTATCAGCGGGATAGCGAACGACTCCGGGATGCTCTACGACATCCGCCATGCATAACATAATCCGGACGGTTTTCGGTATAAAAGAAAACCGATGTTGGGACGGCGGGGGTGGCAAGGGACGAGGGCGTTCTTCCCATTCTATTACGGGAATCTTGAAACGGCGCATCGACACGCTCCAATTGTCACCTGCATTACGACCATCCGCCTTACTATATTCGAGGTGGAAGATCCTCAGGGTTGAAGGGGAGGAAGGAGCAGGGGATTCTGAAATATTGAAACGTAGAAGACGGTTCTTTTCGCACCCCCGCACCCCTCCTCTCGCCCCGCAACCTGCGCTTCGCCTTCCTCCCCGTTATCCGTCCACCCTTTTTCTTCCCGCTTCCCTGCCGGGCTCTAGCGATTTAACCAACTGCCAGACGCAGCGAGCGTTTCGCGCGCGATTGCATCGGACCCGATACGAAATCCTCGAGATACCGCTTAAGTTTCTCTCTTAATCTTCGCGCGCGATGATATAAATTGAGTGTAAAGTGCAGGAAGCGGGAGGGACAATATGCTGCGGAAAGTTTCTCGGGTATCGATGTCTAGGTTCTGTGGTTAATTGATCGTCTTACTTGCGGGCTGATGAGAATCGGAGATACTTGATGAATTATCCTACTTCCTACTAATATAATAAATGCGAAAGAGAGTTTGGATGTTGATGTGCAACTACGCAACGGATCTTTCTGAAATTTTGTATAGGGGAAGTAGGGGCAAAACCGGGACGTTAAGAATAAATGCTCATAACGTTGTCATTATTAATGTAAAAAAGAAATTAAAATTAGGATTCATTAGACTAAACTCTTCATTAAATAATAGTATATATGCATTTTTTTAAATACAATAACAAATACAAAAAAAGTACGATTTAAAATATCGTTCGTTTTTACGGTTTTACCCCATGGCCTGGGTAAAACCGGGTACCATACTAGAAACCGGCCCTAGCACCTATAACAACGGAATTCGTCCAATTCTTCAGTCCCCCAACCAGTGCAGCCTTCGTGAGTCCACTCACAACAAACTGTACACTGCACCCAACCTTCGTTCAATTTCGATGAACCATATGGTTCTTCGACATAAATGCAAATGTCTTCACCGTTTTCATCACCACTGTTATCATCATCCTTCGGAATTTTGTTTAATTTTGTGGTTTTCTTTTTAGTTGTAATCCTCGTTTTTGTTGCTTTATTATACACATTTTGTCCAAAACTGGGTACCCGATTTTACCCCGTACGGTTTTACCCCAGCATACAATTTTGTAATTATTACGAATTATCAACAATACCAGGGCGACGTACAAATAAACTCTCTTAGTTAGTTACACTTTAATATGCAACAATTAACGTAATTCACACAAAAATGTATCTACCTCAACACTGTCAAAAGTGTTGAACTATCGAAAATTAGATCAGAGCCTTCAAAAACACACAAGACGATATAACTTTAGTAAGCACGCTTGTAACACAATCATCTTTTGTTGACAAAATAAGGCACATTGCGACAATATGTCGCTGCAACGACGCGGCAATATTTAAGGCAGTTTAAAAAATAATAACACGTCCCGGTTTTACCCAGGTACCCGGTTTTGTCCTAATTTCCCCTACACCTAGTCTGGCACCAGGAATAATATATAGGTTACTTGTTATCCCGATTTTTCTTAACCGATCAGGACCAAATTTTGCATAATTACTCTCCAGAAGCCTATGGAAAATGTAGACTACAATGAAATCTGGACATCCCATCTCTTTCCCCTTATTTCACACCCTTGACACTCTGTGACAATCAAAGTTTCACCCGGGCAACGCCGGGAGCGTTAAGCTAGTACGTGGTATTTAAGTCCTGAGGGAGTAGATTGTTGAGAATGTTTTTTTGTAGATTTGTTAGCACAGAAAAGCTAGGGGATAATTTAATTCTTCTCAATTCAACTTCTGTTTATTACATTGTTGTACACCTAAGAAGCTATTAAAGATGATAAAGGAGGGACAAAGGTAATATAAAGTTGCTTGAAGAAGGCTATTAACTTTCAGTTTACTGCTAAAATCTTCTCTATGGAGTCAACACAGCTTCAACGACGCAGTCCAAACACGTGGATCCCCCATTAATTTCGGGAGATTCTCCTCGCCCGATCGTTACTCCAGCACTATTCCAACATCCCTAAACATTTATCGCCCACATCTAAACACCGGCTTTCGTCTCGTTTGCCAGTCTGATCCCCGTCTTATCGGTTACTTTATACGCCGACACGTGCCCCGTCTGGCACGCCCAACCCACAGTCGCACGTATTTATTATCGAATCCGCCGCTGTTCCCCGAATAATCCACGATCCAACGGGCGCGGGCGTATTTCCCTCGATTTCCTGGCCCTCCATCCCCCCCCCCGGCAGGCTCGCGCGAGGCACCGATAGCGCGAGTTTCTCGCGCGATTGAATTGAGCCGCTCCGGGTGCAATTTCGTGGACCTGCACTGGATCGAAGCTACCTCACGAATTTCCGCCCCTATCTATCGTGGCGCTCTTTCAACGGGGATAAAAAGAGGATCGGTGGGAGTACCGTGGCTGCGAAGGTGGAGAGCGTGGAAAAAGGGACGAAGGAAGAGATGGAATCTGAACGGGCAAGCTGTTGAACCAGGGAGCGGCGGAGGGAAGGAACTGCCGTGACGGTGGCCGAAGGGACGAAGGGAGAAAGGGGGGCGTCGATTTCTCGGTGTGTAGCGAGAGAAAAAAAAGAAGAGCGACGAGTAGATGGCGCGGAGGTGTGCGCCGGTCCCCCCCCGGAAGGACGCGAAGAGTGTCTCTCGCTACTCTGCCGTGCGTCTCCTCCGTCCTACCCCCCCGTCTTTACTCGCCTTCCGGTCTATCCGTCTGTGTTCGGTGCCATCCAGAATGCTGATCTCATCCAGGCCAACTTGACCCCTTCGTCTCGTTCGTGCATCGGCGAGCTTAATCCATCGCCTAGGTGTCCTCCTTCTTTCTCCCTGTGCCTCGCCTCCGGAAAATCTTCCCATCCAGAGGGGAGAATTTAAAATTCAAACGTAAGTGGCCCTCTCGAGTCGTCGTCCTGCTTCGCGCAATTCCTCCTTTCTAACCCCCGTCGCCGGCACCCTCCAGGCGTAGTCGTTCCAGATGCATGCATTTCGAGCTGCAGGGCCTGCAGGTCGCGCCCAGCTCACTTACCTAGCCGTGGAAAAATGTCGACGGTGAGGAAGACAGAATACCGGGGAGCCGAGAGAAACTACCGTGCTCATCGACGGGCTGCGTCTGCTCGTCTTTCATCGGTTCTCCCTTCTTCTACCTGCTTTTACCCGAATCTTCTCGCTTCCTCCTGGACACTTTTGGTCGCTCTGGTCCTGCCCGTTTCCCCCGAGCTTTGCTTAGTTGTTTCCGACTCTCCCGTAAGCCTTCTTTGACCCATTTTTAGCTCCCCTTGCTTCACCGTCCCATCACCGATTCCGCTTTTGCTTTTCCTTCGCACAGAAGCCTGGCAAGGATCTAATCACTCAGAAACACGCACAGGCGACCAAAATTCATCTCGCCGACAACAGCCGAGATTCATCTGTTGCCTCTGACACAACCGTATCCCAAACGTCATTCTCCAGGATAGAGTTCGCGTTCCGCGTGCTCCAGCCTCGGAGTTGACGAATCGATCGGGCCCGTCCCAAGGAAGCCTTCTAGAGACAAAGCTTTCACCGAGTTTAGAGGCAGCCTGCAAGCATCCAGGAGACTCGGTCTCGCTCCACGAGCCCGGGACATATGGCGCGGTTCGGCCACGACGAAAATACGGAAGTATCGATCCAGCATAGGTATTAGTCGCGGAGTTTAGAGCCGGCTGAAACTTGGGAAACTTGCGGCACACGTCGGCGTGGTAATCGGGCGCGCTCGCGCGGTTTCGCGAACGACCGGCCGGAATTCAGCGATGATTCCCACCCCATTCAATTTACCCCGGCCCGCTATTATTTCTCTGGTTATTATTCCGCCGATTGTTCCGGTAATAGGCGCAGATATAACTTCTACGAGCGCAGAGGGAGCGCGTGTGCTGTATTCGAATGATCCGCTTCGCTCGAATCAAGTCATCAGGCCCACGTCGAAGCCCTTCTTCTTCTTCTTCTTTTTATAACAGACTTGTGCAGGATTAGTTTCGAATAATCACGGAGGCTTCTCGTTTCTTCACAAATTTTTATTCGCGAATACTTCGGTGCAGGTACTTTTGAACGAACGTGAATTTCATCAACAAGGGTTGAAATGTTCCGCAGTCTGCCGTTCTTTTTCACCCTTCAGGTATATGTAACCCCTTAAACAGGCTGGGGGCGGAGAGACGAGATCGTGGCACTCCACACCCTTCGATCAACACAGGCCAGTTGAAACGAGGGGGTTGGGAGCGCTCATATATGCTCGGCCGTTTGACAGGGAAGCGTTTAAACGCGAAATGCGATCGGTTAAGTGCGCCAATCATTGGCAGGGTGTTCGCCAGAGTCAAATAGAGTCCGGAATTCGAAATCGCGGCGTCATACGCTCAGCGTGAAATTACGTGGCCGCCTGGCGAGGGAAGAAGGGCGAGAAAGAGGCAAGAGGGCAAGAGGATCCGTAATTTCATCGCGGCGCGCCGACTGCACCGAATCGCGGCACCATTTCTCGGGGCTCGTTTGTGTACGGGGAGCCCGGGGGGGAGCGAGAGTTTTGTTGCGTTCTTCGGTTTGGTTTCTCGTGGAAATTGAGTGACGCTTTTCCTCCGCGCTGCTCGCGAAATATTGGACGGGGCGGATGTGGGAATAATGGAATAGTGGCTGAGTTTCTGTTGGGATTTCAGTTAGAGGCAGGGGAATCCATTATACAGACTTTAAAATTAATAGTCTCGCGGAATATTGTCTGTGAAAGTAATGTCTCTAGAATTGCTGCGCCGTGTCTGGCCATATACTGGGCATTTCTACTTACATCGTACATCCAGACGCTGATGCATGTTGCAGTGACATGCATCATGATGCAGGTTTCATGACTCTTGCATCAGTTTCAAGTCGCCTCCACAATACTGATTCCTGACAGTTTGTGATCTGATGCGGGCGCGGAAACACCTTTTTAAAAACGAGTGATTCTATTCCAACACCAGTGTGATTAGCAATAATAGGGGGTGTACTAATTATAACAAATAAAAAATTCAAAACCAACAGAAAATAGACAAAGAGATGGTTCATTGAGAGAAAGAAATTTTCTACTTTTGCGTTACGAAAAGAATTGAAAGCAAACGAACCGGGTGATTTTAAAAACTATTTACGCATGGACGATTATGCTTTCGGGCATTTATTGCAGAAAATTCGCCCACGCATTGAAAAACGAAATACAATGATGAGGGATGTGGTTACTGCAGAAGAAATACTTGCTGCAACGTTAAGATATTTAGCCACGGGAAATAGTTTACAAGATTTAAAATTTGTGACTTTATTACTGATCCCTTGATGCAAGCCGCATCTGATGCTGAAACACGAAAATCGATCTACAGACGTAGCAACGTGTATCATGAAACCCGCATCATGATGCATGCATCAGTGTTAAGGGGTTAAACCACTGTAGAATTTTCAAAAAGAAAAAAAATTCTTTTTGTTTAAAAGGTGCTTTAGGTTCTTAAAAATAATATACCTAAAGATGGAGGGCGGCAAAAATGTCTAAATGTCCAAATTTTCAATTCTACCGCAACGCTCTCGTGTATGCCCCGAGCGCCTTTGTTATAACTGCGCGCGCTGTAGTTTTTTTAGAGTGCGGAATAGTCTAGAATGTTATGAACGTCTGTGTAGGGTTAGTAAACTGAGGATCGACCGTTGAAAAGGACACTTAAAGGTATATAAGAATATAATATGATTTTACAGTACTTAAAACTTTAAACGCGTTTTTCTCGAAACCACTTTTTTTTAACTGGCCGGAAACATAACTCGAACAAATCTTCACCGATCGATCTGAAAAATTTAACAGTATATTCAAAATTGTTTTCTCCAGCGACGTACGTAGGATTTTCTTTTTATATTGCATATTTTTTGTTTAAACACAATTTTTGTGACGATTTCTTTCATGAAATTTTAAACTTTTTTTAAAAAATGCACCATTTCGCGAAAAATCAATATTTCGAAAAAATCCTACCTACGTCTCTTGCTGTTGTTCTATAGAATCGAAAAGACTTTGGTTCTTTGTTCCACGTCAAAAATTGCGGGAGTTAGGTTTCCTCCCAAAAAATTCCCGAAATATGCCTATTTTTTCGTGCTCTACAGTGGTTTAACCCTTTAAACTGCAACGTGTATCAGCGTCTGGATGTACCTTTAGAGGACTCTATATACAATTATGGGCGGATAAATACCAAATAATCTTACGCCTGCGGTATCCACTTCAGTATAAAAATTCACCTCCTCAGACACAAGTATAATACAAGCAACACCCTTCGACAAATTCCTGAATGATGCCTTTCACAGGGACCTCAACATATCTGCCTCTGTTGCGCACAGTCACGCATCGATCCAAGAAGCAACAGTACGCCTCCGCGATACCTTATATCCAGACAATTGCTCTCAGATGGATCTCCAAGAATATTAACACCCACGACGCGGCACCCGACCGCACAGAAGACTCCATCGTCCGCGATATACTTATGCCGGAGCAGACGCGCCGCGAACTCGCATTGTTCCCGTGGCGAGACAACGGGGGTGGCGCGGAGGGAAGCAGCAGGCTGCGTTTCCTCGAAATTTCTTGAATTGATCATTGTCCGCGCGGCGGAGAGGCGCAAAAATTCTGCCGCGACTCGACAGAAAAAGAAGGAACGAGAGAAGAGAAGGGAGAGGCGCGTCTATCCGCGAGCGTCTATATCAGCGAACGACTCCATTATGGCGGTGGGGCGCGATGAAGCCGCGGCCCATTATTCCCGTCGTCGGCGCGGAATCATATACGCCGCGTATTCCGCGGCGCGGGATGAATGGAGGGAAGCCAGCGGCGCGAGCCCCGGAGTAGCAATAACTCGGAGATTAAAACAGAATTAAAAAGTGTATCCCGCTGGATGTGTATCTGTGTCAAGCGGCAGACGGGCCGGAGAGCCGTCCGTTGTCGAGCTATCGGAGTAACCCGGGCCCCGCGGTGGGGACGGAGAGAAAGAAAATAGAATGGGAAGGAAAAGGGGATAAATAAGCGCAATGTTCGTTACGTCCGTTCGCCCAACTCTCGCCCTCCCACATTTCCACCTCTTCGTTGGTGCGCTTTCTATTGCGCGAGGCGGGTACTTTTTGCTCGCCGTTTCGACGATAAACAATGCGCCCCCGTCGAGATGAAGATACAGGATAAATGCACGCCCAGGCCCTCGGTGAATCGTTAATTAATTTCCTGATTACTCGCTGATCCAGTTTCTTTCGCGATAGACCGCGGCGGAGCAACGGGCTCCGCTTGAAAACGCCTACCCGCCCCAGCTCGTTCTCCTTAGCCGCCGGTGATGTTATCAATTCGTTACAGTCGAAGGATCCCTTTGTCGTCGTTCCGATAACGTGCGTCCGCGCTGATTACCAACGCGAGAAGTAGGTATTCCTCGGATGCGCTCGGCTCGATGCGTGCATCGGTTCGGACGTATCGATCGTCGAATTCAGCTGGCGGATGGGATGCGCGAATTGAATCTACGGAACGGAACAACTGCGGAAAATATGCTTATTGTAGGCGAGTGTCAACCCCTGTAACTGGCGAGGCCGTGTAAAAGTTGGATGGTCGTGTGGCCAGCTCATAGTTTCGTTTTACCAAACACGACGGCTAGCCGCGAAAGTTGTAAAACGCGGAAGTCCTGACGGGGAATATGGTTTGTTTAAAGGACACCTTGAATTACGAGTTGCGGATTGTTTTATGTAACGTGCGCTGTCGACGCGTGTCAGTGAATTCTGGAGCAGTGAAATGTATGTGGAATGAATTTGGTACTGTTTGCGGCTTCAATGGCTTTCACCGTTGTTTCGTGCTAATGGATGTCGAAATATTTCAAGCAGAGCACCGATCTTTGGGGAAACAGGGGGGCGGGGGTAGTGTTGGTAGATATGTCAATTATTAAATAGTAATTTAAAACGTTGAATATTTAACGCGACGTGACTAGGGGAGGAATTTATTTTATTACTCTTTTAAATAGTAAGCTTATAAGATTTAAGGACATTGCGAGTGATATCGAGTAATATTAAATACCGAATCGAGTGCTATCGACTAAACAAATCGTATTGTTTCTGTTACATGATTCTACTTAAATTTAAAGCTTCGACTCCATATCCCCAGGATCGCATTTCGATCCGGCAAACGCCTCGTTAAAACGTGCTCCCCTATTTTCCGTGCATCGTAGCTCAGGATGCGCTCGCGGGTCGAAATATGATCGATCACTCGTTCGCCCGGTTCTACCAGGATGACAACGTCCTGAGTAGTCTTGAGCACTGCCTAACAGGTTCCGACGAGACCTCGCCGAGCTTGCTGGAAGCAATATGCGATGGATGCTCAATCATTTTCAGCTTACGAGCAGGCCATCACCGCAGGGCCAGATTTCCTGGTGCACGCTCTTTTACAATGCGGTGACAGTGCTGTACGCAGCATCTCCATCCCTTATTCGCGGTTATAACAACGTGATCTGAAACTGGAAATGAAGGGGGCTCATTAAGGATGAACGAGGACGTGTCAAAGATGCTTCATTTAATCCGCAAACGAATATGTCGCAGAAAATAGTTTAAATTAGATGAAGTTGAATATACCGAAGATCTCTGGATTTGTTTTTAAAGAAAGATTTAATAAGTAAAAGCATAAGAAACATTGTAAACTCACTTTATAGGTTTACATTCTTTAAATGGAATTTATATTTATAATTCAAATCTGCAGAGAGGGTACACTGAAGTTTTTTAATTGTTTCACTTGTAATTAGTGAGATTGAGAACCTGTTGTACGTAGGAAAGTAATATTTTAAAATGTAAATACAAATATTTCATGAATAGTGTTTGAAGCAAGCTATAATTATTAAATCGAACAATGTGAGGTTGTTTGCGTAATCTTATTGAGCCCAGTATAATAATGAGAGGCACAGACAATTGTATTTAACGCTTGAACCTTAAATTACACGAAACAAGGTCGTGGAGTGCGATACATTTAATTAAAAGCCACACTGCGACAAGTTTCATAAGAATCAGGATGTTCCATTTAAAACCTAAGGGATGCGGCGAGAGTTGCGAGCTGCTTTAAAAAATTACGTCGGGCATTAAAAATGTAAGGTCTGCCGTTTTTAAACTGCAGGCTGGTTGTTGCCATGGGGACGAAATAAAAGAAGGAAATAATCGCCACGCTTAAGCTCGAAACTGGCACGACCTCGAGGCGGTAAGTTGCGGCAACTCGAAAAGATTTTTCTTCATTCTATACTATTACAGTGCGTTCAAATTCGTGTCAATAAACCTCTTCTCTTCAACTATAAAACTATTTTACATATCCTACAATACACGTCACATAATTAAATTAAAACTATACAATGGTTTAAAAGAAACAGCCAAAACTCCAAATGACTTCTCTAATGTTAAGTATTACGCAATACCGATATATTAGCCGTATTAAAACATTCATAATTATGGAATAGAAATAACACAAGTAATCCTTTGGTGTAAGTTTCTTTAATAGATACAAATGCAAGGTAAACATTGAAGAAAAAATACAACTAGCAGCATTGTGCAATTTTAACACCCAATGCGCTGAGGAGATAGTAGAAAATATGCACTTGAGAATGGAATTTGTTCCAAGTCGATATCTTGATTGGATCCCGAGATATGGGACTCCAAAGTCCAGCGTGTGGGACTCACGGAATCGAATAGCGGTCGAAAACACGGAAGTACCGTGACCTACTTTCTTCGCGACCTTACGCACGACGCGTGATAAACACTAAAAAAAAAACGCTGACTCAGCGTCCGTCACTGACCAGCGCAAAGGTCGCCAGCTTGGGGCAGGCCAGTGATACGTGCAACTGAGAGCTCCGATTGAGCGAGTGAGAAGCACTTTATAATGTGTTCAAAATTGCGGTCGACTTTAAACGACGATATCTCGGCAACCAAACGTCGTATCGACGTGAAACAAAAACTGTTTTACAGGGGAAGGCCCCACTCTTCTAACGGTATTAATTATTACACTTATTATCCACATACTCGCGTTATAAATAATGTCAAAGTTATGGTACATTTAATGATACTATCTGCTATGACTCCAATGGGAACGTCAACCGCAATGAATTAGGATCGTTAGTGAATGATTGCTAATGTACAAACCTATCGTAAATTCCTCATTTGCAATGGAAAAATAGTGGAATTTTTTATGGAAAAGAGAAACGAGGGGGCTTTATAACTAAGTTAACGCTAGAAATACCAAAACAGTCTAAATATCTGGTTTTAAATTTGGTAAAAAAATTTATCATTATTAAGTATGAAAAAACTGTATTTTTAAGTAGTATAAATATGTATAATATTATATATATATATTTTTTAACAATTTAAAATTTAAAAAAATATGAGTAACGGTTTATTTTCCGTGCATAACGTATTTTATAAATAACTAGTCATTTTTACTGGTCCGGTAGAAATAAATAAACATTAATTGTCGGTAGTTCTCGGGTTAATAATGTAGGAAGAAATGAGAATATCATATTTCTTGGTAGGAATAAAAATCAGTTAAATTGAAACTTGTTTGGAAAGTAAACTACATAAACATTTTTAGACAACCGTATTATAGATTAACAATTTTTGCAGTTTTGTAAGCAGGCTGTTAATAGGACCAATCTTGTCGTCTCCGACCTCATTAAATCTGTTAATCGAAATTCCATAGTAATTATAATATTTTGTGATCGAAGGAAACTACACGTTGAAGAGGCTTTCATGTATAAAACAGTAAGACGCTAATAAATATTCGCAGGTAGTTGACGGTGTTGTAGCGGAGACGATTATCGATATTAACAACGCCGGGAGAGGAAAGGGCTATCTTGGTATTTCAAAACGAGCAAAAGCTCAACGAGAGAACAGCAATTTGCCGGTGTATCTGGAAGCGGCGCTAATGAAAACTTCGCTAACTGCCGGCAAAACTAGTTTCGGATTAGAACTGTGCGGCCGCGAACAAAGAGGGAACGGAAATTGCACGGAATAGTTGCGCAAGATCCATTGAAACGCGTTAATCAGTGAAATTTATGAAACTGGTGAGCACAGTATCTTCGACGTAGCTGTTTTACCTCCAGATAAGCAACTGGGGAGATCTGCTGGAATAAATTTGCACTGTTGATTTTTTATATTTTATATTTACTATTTTCTTATTTTTTATATTATTCTCTTACGAGGATGATGCATGAGATTGAGTGCACTGATCTGGCTAGAATTTTATATATAGTTAATGGATAGTGTAACAATCTATTAAATTGACAGGGTATACTACTTAATATTTCACGAATAATCGAATTCAACAGTTTGCTTTTTAAACGATTTTATTCAGCTTCGATCCTCTGTTTGTTTGTTTCTATCGTTCAAATTGGCAACTCAAATTTAACCCACTTCCAACTATCCAATTGTCTGGAAACTTTGCAGGCGTGCGTAGTTTGGATGACAATACAGTATTTTACAAAAAAATTAACCCGAGGGGGTGAAAAAAATTACCCAGTCATCACTAAATGTAACCCATAACCACAAAACCAAACGACTTGAAATGATCCAGTCGCGTTCTTTACGAAAACGACAAAAAGTCGCTGCGTTCGGGACACCAGTCGCATCGCGATTACCGAAAATACACAATTTATCGGGAAATCATCCGTCACGTATGTAGGAATAGTAAAACTAAAAACTTTGCAGGCGTTCGTAGTATATCACCATCAAAATTGTAGTTGAAGAAAAGAATTATGTTTTAGTGACTGTAGCACTATAGCGTTTAAGCAAACTGTTAAACTGTATACAACAATAAAAGATATTTCCAAAGAAATCTGAGCTGTGAAATAGAAATCCACAAACTCTAAAAACTAGAAAATAAAAAAGATATTTAAAAAATTGTATGTTAAACGATTTTATTAAAAATGCCCTAACAACTAAAAAATAATTATTTTCTTGTAGTACAATTTTGATGTTAATGTCACTTTAAATAAAATCGTAGGTCACAATATTTTATAATACGATATGAAACAGTAATACTTCAACTTCTAGTTGCACATGGTGCCCCACGATTTTATTTAGAGTGAATTATTTTAAGTGCAATTAACACCACCAAAATTGTAGTACAAGAAAATAATTATTCTTCAGTTTTTAGTGCATTTTTAATAAAATTATTTAACATAAAATACTTTTTTTTATATATTTTTTATATTCAAGGGTCAGAGTAGCAGAAGCCTATCTTCGTTATATAGACGGATGATTAAGAAATGATCGAACCATGTTTAAATGTAGTTTCACTATCGTCGGTACGAATCCACTTTCCGCGTAACAATTCAAACGCTAGGGAAACTCGAAGGGCTGCGGAGCGGTGGCAAATCCAGTATCTTTGATGTGATTCTGCCCATCAAACAAGAAGCGAAAACCCGGGGAAGGTTAAACGCGTTTGCAAAGCAGACAGAGCGCTGGAAAGCATTCGAATTTGCAAATCGAATTCCGATACAGGCGACCTTGATTCTCCCGCCGTTTCCGACGTAATAAAACTTTCCTCGCTGCGGGAAAATTCGCGAGGTGGGCGAGATTCTTCACGTCGCGGAAACCGAGGCGAAGTTAGAT
Source organism: Andrena haemorrhoa (assembly GCA_910592295.1). Lineage (NCBI taxonomy): Eukaryota > Metazoa > Arthropoda > Insecta > Hymenoptera > Andrenidae > Andrena > Andrena haemorrhoa. Next base: position 3,113,550 of record OU342944.1, on the reverse strand, counting down.
ATTCAAAAAGTCAGCGCTTGGGAAGTAAATTTGATTTCCAACCACGGCCGCCCGCGATCATAGGTCAGCAATTTTTTTCTTCCTCGAATATCCTTCTTCCCCTCTCTCCCTCTCTGTCACCGGTTCCCGCCTTTCTCTCGGGGAGCAGCAGCTAGGCCAGAAGTTGCGCAAACTCGTCAAGGGTCGTATTTGCTGGAAGGGCGGGTATTGCGAGTGACAGCTGGCTGTTCATTATTCCTGGATTACTCGACTGCCACGCTGGGATGGAGAACTGGGGGAGAGAGACGAAAATAATGGTGGAACGGGGGGGAAAAACAGAGAGGGCAGAGCGGGACGAGCTGAGCAGGGACGCGTGTAAAAGGGACAAAGATACAGCTTCCCTCTGGTTACATCGAAAACCGTGCTTACCACTCAGCAAAATAGAGCCCGTTTTGTTGCGTTGTCATTAACCGTTCTCAACTCTAAAGATTCCCCATAAATTTTTCTGCATCTCCCTCTCTGCGCTCGTTCTTTTTTCGTCCCCGCTGGAAACGCTGCACGTGTTGAAGGGAGCGAGAGAGGCAGGGTCGAAATTACTTCTACAACGGGGGACTTTAAATTTTCAAGGCTTACGGTCCGCCCAATAAAGCGCAGCTTTTTTTCACGCGTAATCCCTTGACCTCAATTCCTTTTTCCAAGGTTCTGGGGCGGTCCGACGCACCTTTTCAGCCGTAAAATGACGCTGATCGATCTTCCAGCTATGCCCTTCAACTGTTACTTAGACTAATAACAGTCGGGATTAGTTCCGAATTATCCATCCTTCGATGGCGAACTGAAATTAGAAAGCCATTTCCATCCTTCGCGTATAAGAACACAAGTAGTTACCAAATCTTCTTTTAAGCACAGTGCATTATAAATCCTCGTTGCCAAATCGCGACACTTTTGTTGCCCCTCGCTTAGCAAACATTCCTTTGGTTGTCGACTTATGGCGCGTAAAGTCCAACATATAACAACCGTGCCCACTCGTAAAAGGTCCACGATGGCCCATGGTCGAATCGCTCTCCGAGGGTACATATTAAACTCAGCGAAGAACGCGAGCGTGGCCATGCTGCAGCGTGGCAGGAACGAAGTTAAGGTCGCGACAGATCCCCAGGGGGGTGAGGCTTTTAAATCAGCACACGTCTCCTCGTTTCGCGACACGACGGCTCCTTTCTTTCCCCCGACCACCCTCTCTCTGTCAGCCACGATTTTAATAAGGCTTGATTACAAGCTTTACGACGTCTGGCCGTGTCGCACGATATTCAAGTGCGCCGCGGCCACGAATAATTAAGTTTGTGAGTGGTTGCGGTGGCATCGCGGAAAGATGACTCCACGCTCCGTTCCCCGAGCCTACCACCGACGATCCTCGCGATTTCATTGGCGATTTTACGAGGATAAGTGAACCACTTCCACAAGATATACATATATTGAAAAGAAGATTTCATTGAGTGTAAAGGGAACATTAAAAAAATCGATGTACAGTTATACATTACCACGTCAATAATTGGTGCTTTAGTTTCCTAATTGGAACTCTAATCTGATCGTTGCGTTGTTGGCAATAGATATTGTTACACCCAAGATTTCAAGGAACACGGTTGTGCTCGACATGAAATTTCAATATTTGTTGAAGCGTACAGTTTATTTCCATCATGAGGCTTGGGAATCAAATAACAATACATGCGATATGACATTGCGAACGCTCCTCGCGTAGTCTGCGCACGGCAGTACGGTGATTAAACTTTAAAGTTACACAAGTGTCCGTCCATGCCCTGTTTAACGTTCCAGACAATTTGTTCCCCGTTTAATTAGATTCGCCTCCCACGCCGATCGATTTCAAGCGATCAAGTTACGTGGGCTCAGAAACGGAATTACAGGACATATGAGAGACTACTGAATAGAACGTTGCCCGTAATTCTGGCCGTCACGGAATAATCCCATTTACCTCGCTTGACGCAGGCATGCTCGCTCCCGCCGACCGACCTTCCTGCGTAAATTCGCTCGCCGATTTTCTTTGCGGACACGGCCTGCTTTCATAACACGACGCGTGCCTCCCAAACGGGACTGTTTTCCATTGGCAAAGTCGAATCCCCTACCACTTCTACGTAGTACGTACCTGCTCCTTGGGTCCGAAGGGCGATCAGTCTAGTGTTCGCGACGGAGGTGACAACATGTGCCGTTGTTGGGCTGCGCGCGATCCGAGCTAACCATGTACTTTGTAAACAACACGATTGCGCGCTGCTAGAAGACTTTTATACAGTTCACGTTGTTACTCGCGAGATACAGAATTCATTTTTGTGCGAATATTTTGTGAATAATAGTGAGGTTTGAGGAGAAAGTGGATGGATAATCGTGCTGGCAGTCGATTTTTAATAATTTACTAAATAGTCTGTAAAGTTATCAAACCTATCTGAAGATACAGTATCGAGCTATGGGGAACAGCAGTGAATAGCAACGTCAACAAAAATAGAAACAATCCAGTATACAATACTCCACACGGTTGTCAACCATGTTCCGTGGTTGAAACATTTGCAACGAGGATCTTTGAAAATTCTTGGGATTTATATCAGTAAAAGCAGAAATAGAACTTTTGTTAATGAATATAAAACTGGATTGAACGATCCGAACAACATAGCTAACAATTTGTATAAAACAATTATACCAGGAACGTTGCTTAAAAAAGCAAATAAATTATTTCACCACTTACGAATAACAAGTAGTTGCCGTTAGATACGAACTTAGCATGCTAACTAACAATGTGTTAAAATAATTTACCGAATGTTTTTAAGAAAAACAAATTGTAAATTTTCAAGGGTTTAATAAAAAGAAAGTAGGTAGGTATCACATGGATTTCTTGATTATATTTTTCGTTTTTGTCTTGAACTGAGGAGGACGAAGTTTCAGCACAAAGTAGGATTCTATGATTACAAATAGAATCTACATTAAAGTATATTTAATTTTCAGGGACATTTGGTTGCTCACCCCTTGAGGTGAAGTAACGTGCATTGGATCTCAGGGATTTATTTCCTATTTTCTGAATATTTGTTTTGAAATATTTATTCGATACATTTAGAACATAAGAATAATTTCGTTGAGAAATGTCATTCTTGACAAAAGTGGGCGTACATTTTTGCTTAAAAAGATCTTATTTCAGTACTGACACAACGTTCCGGCAATTTATACAAGAGAGCATTGTTAGCGATTCTTCCAAATCGAAGGAAGAATAAAATGTCCTAGGGACGGATCGGTAGACACTAAAAGCTTTACTGCTTTCGAAAGAACCATCATTCTGGTTACTTAAAGATCGTAAAACCAGAGTGCATAATTCGGTCGGTGAACGAGCGTCACACATTTCGGGTTTAAGGTCTTTAACGAACATTATACGTTTCCCCGAGGTACTAAATAAAACGTTTTTATTGCATGGAAGTCCCCCTTCGAATCTTAAACGACACAGAGTACAAACTATCGCATATAGAGCACTTTCCTCCACTAAATCCTGCTACTTGTTAACGATGCCAGTTTGAAACTTTAAAATACGCTGCATCTGTCAATGCTGTCGTATGATACGAAGTATTCTGACATAATGAATTGATTCAGAATAAGGGGTGGCGTCTCCAGTAAAAACGGTTTTTATTTGGCATCTTCTGTTAATGCAAAAACCGGACCAAAGCCGATGCAAAAATACTCCCTTTTTGTCGGTGTCGCGACATCATTGGTCAAAATGAGGTCAACTCCAAGGTATAAATAGGCATTCTAAAGTGATATTTGTTACTCTTGCTCTGCATCCACTTTCGAATTCAGTCCCATTAGTAATTCGATTCTATTTCCGTCATGCGTCCAATTCAGTTGTGAACAGATGATCGATTCACTTTACGCTAATATTAATATCATTCTATTTACACCTCTTGAAAGCAGGAAATAAACAGTTTACACTGTAATAGCAATACATAAATAGTTGAATCAGAATATAGCGTCATCCCTAATCATTTCGAACCACACATCAACCCTCTCGTTCTTACCCCATTCATCATCCCTAAAAATATCCATCCACCCTTCGGATAATTTTGGATAACAGGCTCGGATGCACCCCAATAGAACAATTATACCTATAATCGAGATCAGTGATTGTATGCACATTACAAGTTCGCCGACAGCTCGAGTAATCCAGTCGGTTGATGGAGAATCGACAATTTTCACGGGCCTGATCAGCCGAAAGCGTATCGGCGGGGCGAAAACAAAGGGACATTAAAAGCACTCGATATGATTCGGTCGCGGCGAATGGATTTGCATAATATCAATATAGGTACCTAGGTGGCAAGGATATAATCCTCGCGGTGGTCGGCCTCAAAATATCACGGGGACCGCGTACAGCACGGTACAATCCCATTTCTTCAATTTGCATATTAAATACGCATCCCGAGCCGGCCGCTCTCTCTCTCTCTCTCTCTCTCTCTCTCTCTCTCCTCCTTTCTAAGCCCGTCCAGCGTCGCCGTAGTATTTATATGCGTATCCATGATTCATTCCCGGGACTTGGCGTGTGTTCATTTTCCTGTGGCCGCGTGCACAAACTCCGCCGACCAGCGCTGGGGACACAGCCGACGTTATTAATGCAATTAGTTAAGAAGTCAATTAGCGTTGCCTCGGATATTTCAATTCAGAGTGGACCCTCGTGCGTTCGGATTATTCGGTGGCACGGTGATTCTCTGGAAACGAAATTTTCGGCCAATTAATTGTTCGCCAACTGCAACGCTGGATGACGAGACGCAACGCGTGGATGCGATCACTGGCGCGATTTACAGGAAGTTGTCACGGTACCGTGCACAATTTCAGGTGTTTTGATTCAGATTTTAAGGGATCTTGAGATTTCAATTTACCTAGTTTCGGTGTAGCGTAACACATTCCTTTTGATTTGGCATTATAGTGTTTAAGCCCAGTATTTCAGGAGATAGGTTTTAGTGAACACGAAATTCGAAATTTTTAGAAACCTGTTAATTTCAGCTGCTATGGAATTAGATTCTGCTATGGAATTCGTCTTTGACGTCGACGCAAACACAATTAGCGATCTTTCACGAAATAGAACACTGACGTTCTACGATCCACAGTTTCCGAGAGCGCGTATTAGGTTCGCAATAGTCGCCGATAGGCAATCAAGGGTAAAAATGTAATCTTTCTCGCTCGAATGATTCTCCGGTTCCTTCTTTCCGTTCCTGCTGCTTCGGTCACGTCTCTAGTCTCGGAAAGAGAAGCTGGTATAGATCGTGTGCAGCGGTGGAAAAGAGTCAAAGGAGACAATAAGGGAGGAGAGAATCGGGCAGGGGAGGGATGCTGTCGTGTCAGGAAGAAATGAAGACAGAGTTATCAGTTACAGAACACCGTCTGCACGGAAGCAATTCATTCCGCTTCAGTGTTCAACCCTTACGCGTCCAACGTTTTCCTCCATCCTTCTGATCTTATACCTCGTCGACTTTTGATCTTGCACGTTCTTCTTCGCTCGCCTCCGCCGTCTAGCGGCGTAAGGAACTCAAAGTACCAAGCGTGATGATATTAACGATACCGCCGGGAAACAGAGTCGTTGGAGATAACTTCTGGAACGTCTACGTGTAGCCATCATCCTTCGACGTGACTTTGATTTAAGCAAATGCGCGACGTTCGTCTACGACGCTCCACGTTAATCAACACGTGTCGTTTGGAGGACTGGCGTCGTTTCAAACCGCGGACCGAAATTTTCATCCGCGGTTCCTTTTGATCCGGGAATAAACGTGAATCCACTCGGAACTAGATTCGAATGGAAAGGAATTTACTTGGGTCGTAATGGTTTCTAGGAGTATTGAATTAAAGTATCGTGGAATAATTATCGGGGGCGATGTGCCGTGAAAATTTGCTTTGCACTCTATTAAGCATCAGTTCATACCCAATTTGGTATCAGAGAGCGAATTTGAGAGGCGAAGTGCGAGTGATAGAGAACTAGAGCAAACTATAAAGTTCGAAACGTGTGGAGAGCCAAGTAGAATCAATAATAACTCTACCTAGGTAACGCGATTATGTTATAATGAACGAAACATCATTATAATCAAGTTGACAGGTCGTATCAAAGTTACAATGGAAGAATAGAGAGGGAAAGAAAGACAGTGTTGAATTCTTTTCCAGACAAGATACAAAAATTATGAAATAATAAATTTCCAATACTACAACACTGATATGGTGTCTTATATTAATAGCACATTATACTGACAACACATTTACAACCAAATTTAAAGTATACATAATGTGAATTTCCACATTCATCAGATTCATTAATAATGCCTGTCTGACCAAACACTGACCTGTTCCACTTAGCTATCTTCACTGATATGGTCGACAGAGGAACATTCCTCATTTTTAACTTCGTATTCTTTCGCTGTGACTTTGATACGGTCTTCAGTGTGATCTTAAGGGGTCATGCTCAGTCAGGAGTCCAAAAAAAGGGTGGTCTCTAGAAATTTTTTACTCAAAAGCTATGACACATTTCTCAAAAAATCTTTTTTCCTTTTAAGGATTGCATCTAGTACCGTGCATCGTAATTTTTGTATTTAAAAATATTTATCAATAACTAAGTTATTGTCCATCACTCGAAGGTTCTTGAAAAAAAAAGGCTTCTGCGGTGACCACTGCTGCTCGGAAGTCGATCATCCAAAATAAAAAATTCAAAAGAATTTACTTATTATATTATATTATCTAGTATTTCAACGAAGGATTTTTCGAAATATTGATTTGGGGAAAAATGGCTGATGTTTAAAGTAAAAGTTTCAATTTTTATCATAAATCGTGCCTGATTTTCGTCAATTGAAAGAAAACTAAGCATCGGATAAAAAAATCCTTCGTTCGAAAACTAGTTTACTGTTCCTATAGTAAGCTTGTAAAATTTGAAGTAAATCAGTTCAACGGTTTTCTAAATATTTTGGTCACCGATTTTGAAAGAACCTTCGAGTGATGGACAATAACTTAGTTATTGATAAATATTTTTAAATAAAAAAAATTACGATGCACGCTACTAGATGCAATCCTTAAAAGGAAAAAAGATTTTTCGAGAAATGTATTATAGCTTTTGAGTAAAATATTTCCAAAGACCACCCCTTTTTCGGCCTCCTGACTGAGCATGACCCATTGAGTATATATAACATTAATAAAATCATTTGATCTCATATATCCATATCTAAAAAGATGACATAGACCTCCTTATGACATACATGCTTACACTTAGAAGAACATTAACTTGATCACACAATGCATTGTTTAACACCAAAAAAATCTTGAGAGAGAAACAGAATTACAAGATTTTACTCATTTTCAAAAACGTTAGACAATAATACTTTCAATTTTACTGTCCCCAAAGGACCAGTTACAGAAGAATTCCCACAACAGAGACTCGTACCGCAGCCGAATTTCAAATTAAATTACAATTCTCCTAGTAAATCCATTTCTCTATCAAGTATCTCGTCCTATCAGTCGGCTTTAATATTCCACCGCCTCGTGTGCAAAATTCGACGCTGAAATTTGACGTTCCGCGAGCAGCAGCGCATTTTTTCCTCTTTCTCTCTCTCTCTCTCTCTCTCTCTCTCTCTCTCTCTCTTTCTCTCTCTCTGGATTCGATCGTGCGCAGCCACGGGTCCCCGGGGAGCCATAAAACGACATCTCCATATTTAACCCCCAGCCAGTAGCCAGCGCAGGCTCGAATCGCCGTGCACAATATACAGTACGTAATCGTCGTTACGATGCACTTAAAACGCGGTACTCGTCACCGCCGCCGATGGAATTACAAAAGCGTGATCGGCCTTAATCCAGCCAGCTCGTAACTCATAATACCGGTTTACGAGCGTCTACACGACCCCCGTACGCTCGTATTACGGGCCAAATTCGCGCCCAAAGGGGCCTGCATTAACCGTAAAGAGTAATTCCGCGGGCCACAATGGCAATCCGTCTTAACCGTGGAACGGCGAGGAAGCGAAGGGAAATCGTCCGTGTTCTCCGGCTCCCCCCGACGGCCAAACTTGTAATATTCGCCGCGGTTATATGGGTTCCTGTTCGGGGGACGCGTCATTAAGAACGCGGATATCGTTTTAATTAGCAGTTTGAAAGGGGCGCGAAAGAAGGCGGGTTCTAACGGGGCCGTTGCTGTTCGAGGTTTCGTTACTACTCTCCGCGACAAGATTTCGTTGGCTGTTAAACTTATATAGTCGATTAAGCTCTCCCGGTTTAACGCCGTTTTTAGGGGAGTTTTATGAACGCGAAACAGATGTCGAGATAACGAAGGGCGTAGATGTGAAGATATATTTACAGGGAGTTCGAACGTACTTACGGCGTGAAACTAAGGGAGTGTATCTTAGAAAATGATTGTTCGAGGTGCGAGCTCTCTTTCCGGAGGAAATTTAATTTGGAAATGTCCAGGGTATATTTGCATTTGATTACCATTTCAAATTACACCACTGCGTAAATTTAATCCCACCCGAAATTGAGACAAAATTCCGTGAAACTCTGACAGAAGATTCATTCAATTGTACACCACCTTGAATCTACTGTAACACAATATTCCTTCCAAGTATTTGGAAAAGTTCGTCTCCCCTGCATGTTCGAAGCATTCCGCGGTTGAATAGGCCGTTGGAAAATTCAGATAGGGGGCCCACGATTCCTAATAGAAAGCCAGTTCTCCCTTTTCAGGAAAGAAATATCAGGGCACAGCCCGGTTCGGAAGGCAGTCGCTTTTGCATGTCAAAGTGCATGTCGCGCGAGCGGTACAAAGCATCGCGGCGAGACGGCTGGTTTCTCCGCCGCTAACTCACGACTTTAATTATCCCGACTAATTACGCGAATTAACTCGAATTAACCCCTTACCCGTTTGACCCGTCGTTCTGCGCCAGTCCCACTACCTGCCAGTAATCCGGACACGGTGCACACTGATTACCAACGATCGGTTAGCTCTCGCCTATGCCCACCGCAAGCTGCAAGTCAAAACGCCAGGCTTTGAAGTTCTGTCGCATTAATTTCCCCGCCCATCGCCCTCCCTGCTCCCATCGTGGCCAAGCGAGCGCACAGGGCTGGAGATCAAGATCCCCCGGAGCTCTCTGATTGCCACGGAGCAGAGGGATGAGAAGGGGATGTTACTTAATACTTGTAGGTAATTGTTGTTTTGTGATTAATGTTTTCCATTTCGGACGACTCGCTGGAACTTTGCTCGGAGGGACGGCGGCGGCGGGGAAAGGACGAGCACAAGTATTCGCTTCCCGTGCGAAATTTACAGTGGGTTAAGACTTGAGACACGTTCGAGCCCCCACTTTTGAGGAAACTCCTCTGCATTTAAGCGAACCTCGAGTGCAGACCCTTTCCCGAGCACGTGGCATTCGAATCGTTATATTCTTCCGTCGCCGGTCGCGCTCGCCACAAATTACGCTTCCCCCCGTCTCGACATACTCGGCGAGGCACAAAAGACGCGCATACCAAAGGGATATTAAGCAAAAGGCTCCTCGAACGGTTTCCTTCCGCGTTGGCCGATAAATTGGACAAACTGGCGGGCTCGTCTTTCGCGGGGGAACGCTTCGATGCCGCTCGTTATTAAAATTAAATTGCATTATTAACGCTTCGCGAACGATTTCCGACGGTTTGTACGGCAATTTGCGGCCGAGAGCGTCCGTGGAAATTCGAAAAGGGATTACTGCTCTCTGCCACGGCAGCCACCCTTTCTCCACCTCCGCCCGCCGCTCCCCCTAACCACTTCGCGGGCCAAGGGATTTATACAATTAATTCTCTAATTTGTCGCGCTCACGTCGGATTTCGCCGGCAATAGATTTTCATCGATCGTCAACCCGTTTCGTTTCCCTCGTCGTTCCTCCTCCATCGCTGTGCCTGGCCCCCCCCCCCGCCGATCCCATCGCGCAGCCACCCCTGGCTGCACGTTTTACTCAATGTTCATACCTCATCATTATTTTCGCCTGGGTTAACCGCCCGCGTTAATATCCGCGATACGATTTTAATTAATAAATCGCGTTGATTAACGCGGCCCACGTTCGAGCTGCGGGGTCGGGAGTTTTAAGTGGTTTCCGATCTTCTTCCGCGCTGATGAATTGGGAAATCAGAGTGCGCCTGCTATCTTCCGAGAGATTTCATTTCAAAAAATATGCTGCTGACGTTTCGGTGTTTATTGTCGTTCGCTGGGAAATTTCTACTACGCTGCGACGACTGTGGAAGAAGATATTCGAGGAAGTAACGAATCTTTACGTCGGTATGTGAAATTTAGTTAAACCACAGTGCAGGGAATAATTTTCTTTACATTGGAAGCTTCGAATTACGAAAGAAACCTATCACAGTCTTCAAAGAGACTGTCAAGTTTATGTCCTAGTTTCTCCCCTATTCCTTGCCATTCGCCCAGCATTATTCGTCACGTCGATCTTCCCTTGACACGTCAAGTCTCAACTTTAATTAGCTGGCAGATACGCCGTAATCAATTACCCATCCACCAAATTAATAGAATCAATAGTACTCGCGGCGTCGATTCAGCGGTTCGCTCCCCCCCTAGCAATTTCTAGTACGCGCGCACACGCGCGTACATTCGTGTGCACGTATGTATCGGCAGCAGCGGCGGGAAGCATTTGCACGGCCCGAAAAACAGTTGACCCGATTGAAACGGGATCAGCGCTTTCTCGTTCTTCGCGGGAGCGATCCACAAGTGCCATTCATCTCTGGCCATCGTAAGAATGGGAATAACGATAACAATGATAATAACACGAACGGCCGTAAGGATATCAGGGAAATGAGCGGGCCATCGATCGTCTGCCCGTGGTTTCTGCTGGTAACGAATTTATATTTCAAGCGATCAATCTCCCGTTCTTTCTCTCTCTCTTTATGCTCCTTTCTCGAGTGCCTCTTTTATGGTCCGCGGCACGAGCTACGAGCAGTGGAGGTGAGCGATAAGGACGGCGATTAAGGAGGGAGAGGAAACGCGCTCGGCGGGTTCAATTAACGTTAACCGTTTGATATTTGCTCGGCGACGAGTGTGCAAAATAGCGAAACAAAGGTACTCACTGTAACCCGGTTTTCCTCGAGCGGCACTCAGTCGGTTCTTCTTGAAACGGAAATGTCGTCTTTTGAAGTGCACAGATTTGTGGCGAACTCGCACCGCGTGTCGAGGCTCCGCTCCGTTCTCTCGGCTCTAAACGGAAACACGGATTCTGGGTGGGTAATAGAGGGACTCGTGGTTGGGAGTGGAAGAGTTAGCAAACGTAGTTTTGAAGATGAAATGGCACCTTGCGTACGTGTACCAAGAAAGTTCTGTTTTCCATTGATTTTGTACCGTTTTACTTCTTGGAATCTATCATCTTTTGAGATCTGAGCCTAGGTTAAGTCACAGGCTGGGTTCCGTGTTAGATCATCAACCAGTTCGCTTAGGATTTTAACCGAAACAGTCTTCGAGAGCTGAAGTACAAGAGTTTCAATTCCGCCTCTCAATTATTCTCGTGAAAATTCAACTCCCTGTTTCGAATTATATTCTAATAACAATTCGAGCTCGCGGCGGGGAAATCTGTGTTGAGGAGACTGAAAGGATGACTGGAGAAGAGCGAACGGAGGAATTGAACCGCGAGGATCGGCGCGTTTCCGTGGGAAATCGCGGTTACGAAGCCGTTGGAACGTAGGAAGAGCGAGAAATGGGAGGCAGAATCGGCGAATTGTTTTAATAAAGCGGCCGCGGAGCGTAGTGACGGTGGTTGGATCCGGTAATTGACTTGGAAACTCACGCCTGCCCGTTGAACGCGGACCGTGGATGGGGTTCAAGTGGCGAGAAGAAGAGGCGGCACGAGAGAAATATTTAAATTCCTTCGTTACTCGCTTAAAGAATCGCTAATGCTAGATGGAATTGCGTGGAATATGATTATTCTACTATTTTAACAACCTCCACTGTTCGCGCCAGCCTTCGTGCTCCAACTAAATTATTCTTCCATCCCAGACGAGTAGCCCGCGGAGCCGAAATAACTAGCTTGTCTTCGAGACGAATCGATGACCGTGAAACAATTAGAGTGGAGCATCGAACGAAACGCTGAGACAGCGCTAGAAAGTTGGACACTTCAAGGGCTTACAATCTTAAGGGCTGATGCGTGTTCTTATTTTCTTAATATGCTCGATATTTCGTTGGCAGATATTAGACAGTTTTAAATGACCAGATATTCCAAAGGGTGTTCTTGCAATCTTTTCCTCAGCGCAGCCAGTTAATTTTCACGTCTTGCTTCGCGGAGGAATTTTGTGGGAAATGGAGGAATTTTCAATTTCCTCTGGTGAAAGGGATATAAGTAAATATTGTCGCGGAATAATAAAGTGGCTGCAGGATAGCTGACAAGGCTAGAATTTGCTTGCGAAGAGAAATGCTGGCGATTAGGGAACTCGAACGGAAGGGGATTCAGTTCTTTTTAATTTCTGGAAGTTTACTCCGACGGACGATTCCGTTTCCCCAGAGTAACTTATTCAAATAATAATCTATATTACTTATTGACGCATCGGGAAGTAGAAACTTATCCCAGTGGCCGTTCAATCTCCCCAGAAATGAGGGAGGACGACGTTTCCCGTTGGTAATATTTCATATCTCTCTGCCTGGCAGCGAGCGAATAAAATTATCCTCTCGGAAAGTTTCCTGTTAACATTACGTGTTACTTCTTAACGCGGAAATTTTCTAAGGACCCCGGGATATTTAAAAGTTTCTGAAACCGTTCGAAGAAGTTCGAAAATGTCCAATGACGTTAACCGTGTTAAAAACGCTTCCTTATTAGCTTACTGACACTTTCGCGATATCAGTTATCTCTTCAACATATTACTCTACCTTGTATCCCTTTAAAGGTATGAAATATATTACAAAGTCAAAGTAATAATCTTTGCAAGCGGAACAGTTAACATAAACGTTAATCGGAATACTTGAAGCAGACGAGCTTCATTCCTTTATAAGTCAGAACATTATACTTCGGAAACCCTGATTATTAAAGCAGAATAAAATAATCCACTTGTATACTCATAAAATAAGCCTACATGCTCACTAACAAGCACTGTAAATTCCCTCAATATCTTCTGATACCACGACATAAATCTGCTTGCACGTAAACCACCCCTTTCGGAGAACTCGTAGATACAGACATACCAAGTCCACGCAGCACGATTATTATAAGACAGTGCAGTTTCTCGGCCCAATGCAGGGAAGCACGGAATGCGAATCGTTTGGAGGGTGCAAGCCAGCCGTGGGTGCTGCGACACGGCCACGTGTCACTCGTAACGGCCAGTAACGTGACAGCAAAAGCTGCCACGACGCTGGGCAGCCGGATTAAAACCATGGAACCGGAGTAATTTCACCTGACACACGCGCCTCGTGTACGAAGTTAAGCACGAGCCTCGGCCTGACGCGGCCTGCATCGCGAAACACAAAAATAGTTAACGCCTATCCAACGTGCGGTCGAATGTGCGTCCGCGTGTCGCAGCCGAATCGACAGATTTTCCATGTTTTTACTGATAAATCGGCTGGCAGTCGTTGCGGGTAAGCAGAGAGATTGGTAACTAACGGGGGGAGGGGATTTATAGCAGACTTTTCGCGAGTGGTCTTGATTAGGGAGAAAGGTTTAAGTGAATTTTAATGGAATGTGTATTTCGTGAAATGTTTCCTTCCCTGGCTTCGGGAAATTAAGAGAGAAATATTGTACGATAATCATAGTTTCATAAACCGATTAAGGTTACCTTTGTTTTATTAAATTGGAACGTTGAGTCTGTTTTATATGCACATATATTAAAAGTTTCAAGCCGAGTACAACGTTCTACGATACTTATTATAGCAATATTTAAAATGGGAAAATCACAACGGAATAATAGTTTGAGTGGCCGAGGTATCGTCGGAGTAAGGAGCTTAATAACAGAGAGACGCGAAATAATTAATACGGAGTTCTTTCGTAAGTGAAAAAGTTTACAATACGCGACGGGGAAGGTACTGCAGATAAATCTGTTCAATCCGCAATTAGCGTGTTCCGTCTTTGATTAAAGAGACTTCCTGGCGACGTCGTTCGGGGAGTTCGACTTGCCACGCAATTTTTAATCACCCTTATCGTTGAAGGAAACGGGGAGAAAGCGGGGCAGGGAAACGTCGGGGACAATTTGTGTTACAAATAGGCGGGGAATGGCGTAATAGGTAACAAGAAGAAAACTAAGCGATCGCATTAATTGCGTCCGTGGGAGGCGATTTCTTTCTTTTACCTCCCTCGGCGCAGCGACGTCGAGAAACAAGGGTCTGCGGGGACAAATTATTTCGAATCACCACTAATTAGAAACACGTCTTTCCATCTCCTCCGCATACATCTCCCTATCAATTCCATTAATCACCCGTCCGCGGATAATCTATCTAGAAACGAGGCTCGTTCAACGTTTCTCCCTGGAAAAAATATTCATCTCATTGCCAATCATAAAACTCGTTATCTCGAAACATTTTATAATCAACATTGCACCGTGTGGTATATGTGCCAGGAAATTTATAGGTACTCCGCGCACACAGCTGTTGGTCGATGAAACAGGACTTGCAGCCTCGTTTAGGAATTTCCCCGATTCCATTTCGGTGGAGCTTGTTTCCGTTCGCGCTGGAATAACGATTGCCCTTCATCGAGCTCTTTATCAGCTTCCAACGATTGTCATCCACCTTTCGGACAGCCCAGACGATTCCGCTACCCTCCTCCTCCCCCCGGAATTGACCGTGGGGCGTTTCGAGGGGTCGGGGCGATAATATTGAATTTCAATCGGCATCATGCAAATCGATGCGCGTTTCATATTCAATGAGGCAATTAACGTACACGTGGTTTCACGTTGGTGGGCCGCGCGAAAGGGCAGCAGGACGGAAGGGACGCGCCGTCTCCGCCTAGGTATATCCAGGGGCATTGCTAGGCTATTTCCTATTGAAATATTAATCGTAATGCGATGGGATAGCCAACATCCACCGTGAAATCCATCGCGTGATTCCTCGGACGGGTTCCTACTGCCTGGTCGATTCCCATTAAAGCGCAAATCGCCGGGGATTTCGTTCCCCGGGGCTACGTGGCAGACGAAAAAATCAATTTATCGTGTCGGTCGTATTTGGGCACCGGTTGTATCGATACGCGCGAGGGAGTGTAAAGCGGGACGTGACTGTTACATGTGGGTAACAATGCCGCTGGAAATTGAAGCGATTAATTTTCATACACAAGGTGGGTGGTGGGACTTGTTCGAGCTTGAATTTGAATTTTATTTAAAGGGTCAGGCTCAGTCAGGAGGCCGAAAAAAGGGTGGTCTTTGGAAATTTTTTACTCAAAAGCTACAACACAGTTCTCCAAAAATCTTTTTTCCTTTTAAGGATTGCATCTAGTACCGTGCATCGTAATTTTTTTATTTAAAAATATTTATCAATAACCAAGTTGTTGTCCATCACTCGAAGGTTTTCTAAACAAAAAGGCTTCTGCGGTGACCACTGCTGCTCGAAAGTCGATCATCTAGAATAAAAAATTCAAAAGAATTTACTTATTATATTATATTATTTAGTATTTGAACGAAGGATTTTTCGAAATATTGATTTGGGAAAAATTGGCTGATGTTTAAAGTAAACGTTTCAATTTTTATCATAAATCGTGCCTGATTTTCGTCAATTAAAAGAAAACTAAGCATCGGATAAAAAAATCCTTCGTTCAAAGACTAGTTTATTGTTCCTATAGTAAGCTTGTAAAACTTGAAGTAAATCGGTTGAATGGTTTTCTAAATATTTTGGTCACCGATTTTGAAAGAACCTTCGAGTGATGGACAACAACTTAGTTATTGATAAATATTTTTAAATAAAACAATTACGATGCACGGTACTAGATGCAATCCTTAAAAGGAAACAAAGATTTTTTGAGAAATGTGTTATAGCTTTTGAGTAAAATATTTCCAATGACCACCCTTTTTTCGGCCTCCTGACTGAGCATGACCCCTTAAGCTACCGCTGGCGTGCCATTTTTACGGAATATCTAATGAAAACGGAATGTAGTTTCTTTTTGTGATGCAAAGTGGACCCAAGTATTCTGTGCAGAATGTGAAGATTCCAGAGAATCGTAATTGGCTGTGTTAATTTCCCGTCTCGTCTAACGCGAGTTCTTATCTCGAGCAGTTTCCCCTAAGTTTCTTAAACGCGAGCATTTATAAATGCCGAGCTCATAAACTATTATGCGAGGAGAGTGGCCGATCGTGTCGAAACGATTAAGAGTAGGTACTTCTTGCCTTACATAATTAATCACACTCCGACGCCCCGACGCGAGTACAGCGGACGTTCCGCGAAGTTTCCCCCCGTGTCTTTTATTAAAAAAGTTACCCACTGTCTCCTAAGTTGCACTAGAATATACAGAGCGAATTTATCTATATGTTAATACCGACCTAACAACGGGAACGTGACTTCCGGCTGTATCTCGCAACCCTGTCGCCGCTGCTGTCTGCTTTCCGTTGAAAGTTAGTTTAACCCAAACAGCTTCTCTCTATTTCGCGACTGACATTACTAACTTAATCATCGCGCATTTTTCGCCCGCTCTTATCGCGCTCTGTCGGAACCAAGCGACGGCAGAGTGTATTCATTAAAATCCACCTTGAAGCTCCTAAGCTGGAGCGAGAAATCCGCGCGCCTCGATTATTGATAATATTCCGGTATTTACGTCAGCGTAATTAAATAAATATCACGGTTCGCACGGTCGAACAAAAGCTCGCCACATCGGCATTACATTCAAATAAGTTTGAAACTTGTCGAGAATATAGCCTGACACTCCTGACGCGGCGTAATCGAAATGTCAGAGTTGCGCGAGCTACTCAAAACGTTATTTACTCGGCGACGTATATGCGCCCTGGCGATGTTTGAATTAATACACACGCGATGCAATAATGCGACGACGATAATTCAACATTGATAGTTGCTACTTTGACGTTGCTAGAGACAGGAAATCGGCGAAGCCCAGCCACTTTGACGGCCAGATAGACGTGATTGATTAGGCATCGTCGCTTCGTATCGCCTCGGAACGGGACATTAGTCATGCGACTACACCTGCTGTTCCTCTCAGATATTTCCTAGTAAATCGTATACAAATATCGACCAAACGCGGCTGCCAAATTGCCTCAACATCTTTAGTTGGACCCGGGCCAGAGCTTGTTCAAACGACCACGGTCTATTCTTTTTTTCTCCCCCTTAATAGCAATTATGGTATGAGAGTTAAGGGGCCGCCGTAGTGGTAGTTTAAATTTTAGTAGATAGGGCGGGTGTCTGCTGTCGTTATCTGGAAGGGGTCGCGAAAGTATTCCAGCGTGAAGAATTAAAATTTTTAACGAAGCCGATATTGCTGAGAGTAATCAGTGTGCCTCGTCTGGATTTATAATACCCCCGAAGCTTCTGAAGTGGTCAGAAATTAAAATAGTTAGGACAATAGCTGTCGAATGTCTCATTGAGGGTATAATTATCGCGCGGCACATCGCTTCCGACGCGATAGGATCCGGCCTGGCTCCCACTTCATCTACCACTTGCATCATTAGAGGCCTTTCTGAAGCGCTCCGAGTTCATCTCGACACAGAAATTCCAAACTTATCGCGAATCGTTTGAGAAGAATGGCAATATCCGTGGCGAGGACGATCAAAGGGACGTCCGCGATAGCGGCGGGGGCGCGAAAGTTATGAGAACACTTGGGCCTGAGCCGTTACCCATTCACGAGGTATAACGCGCGGGCGGAGGTATCAGCATCGACGGTTGCTGTTTCAGCTGTTTACAAGTACCGCCAGCCCACCCTTCGTCTCCCCCTTTTGACCTGGTCTACCGTGTACCGTTAAGCCGTAGAGCAAAGGATTAGGTCTACAGCGCGGAAGTCTCTTCCCCTCTGCCGCCCTCGTACCACCTATCTTTATCTCCTCCTCTCCCACGCACGGCCACGAATAAAGGCCAACACGAACAGTTACACGTGCAAGCTGATGATGCAAATCCGAAGTCGTGTGCGCAAAGATGGCTACCGGTGGCGTGACGCTGGCGAGGCATCAAGTCATTCTCGCCGGGCCAGCTAATTGGTCGAATGCGTTATCCTCCGGTAATTAAAGTGATACGTGTTATTTCGGGTCTATCGGAGCTTCTCTTGGCAAACTAACGAATCGTGTTATCGGGGGATTACGATGGATCTTGTCGATGCAAGTACCTCTGAGAAAATATTGGGAGGAAAAGGAGCTCGGCAACGTCGTCCGATTGATCTAGGTCTTGAATATTTAAAACGAGACATATGATTGGCACACGGAAGAGTATTGGATTGCCTGCCAAATTAGTAAGCGGGCTGCGATGCAGCGATCCAAGTGTTCCCGTGTAAATGCCCGAGCAAAGCCGAATTCGTCGGAACTTTGCCCCAATTAGCCGCCATTACGTTGATACTTCTAATCTTGCCCACTATTTGCGAACCACTCACGGCCTGGGCATTATTAAATAACACAGCTGTGACGTAACGATCGGGCGATTAGCCGCGTGTACGTGGTAGTTTGAAATACGAATACACCGGCGGGGGAGAGAGAGAGAGAGAGAGAGAGAGAGAGAGAGAGAGAGAGAGAGAGAGAGAGAGAGAGAGCGGAGAGGAGAGCGTAGCTGAGAAAGTTCGTAATGAAGTAGAAGGGGCCGATAGAGAGCGGGGAATAATAAGTTAGGAGGTAACGAGCTCGTGTACGACAGACAGCATGGCAGTTTTAGTTCCGCTAGATGCTAATCTAAACTTTCAAAAACGCCTCGATGTGCTCGAGTTTATTAATAGCCACGTTGCAAGCGGCTCCGGATCACGTGTCACGATTTCACCCTCGCGGAACCGGCGAAAAATCGACGACCCTAATTACTCCTCGCCGGGCGAATGATGGATGTGGCTGGCGGAGAAGTATTTCGTGCAACGCAAACAAGCGCGATGTATGCGTTTTAATGCCACGACGGTAATGAATGAAACTAATCGCCGGGCGCTCTGCCCGACTAGAAACCGAACGTGCACGTCGTTAAAGATGAAAAATTCCGGAGCGTGGCGTCGTGAGTGCAGCGAGACAGCAAATGCTTCAGCGGAATCAACTGTTCGTTGCTCGATAACGATCGTTCATTACGCTCGTAAAGGTTTCCTTATCGTTCGTTATAGTCGACGTTTGAAACGTTCACGCGGCCAGCGAATAAAAACGGAATGCCGCGTTGCGACGCGCTAGGATTCATAAAACGCGTCGCGTCTGATAAGCGCCTCCTACTTAACTGTAATTACGTGCACGTCATTGATCACTATCGCCAATGACACTCGCGATATTTCTCTCCCTGCACAATGGTCTCCTCGTGACAGGCTCATCAAGGTGGCTTGCAATTAGGCAGAAACTACTTAGTCGAATGTTTAGCCTATCTGGGAAAATTATAATGGTACTTATAATAACACAGACATTAGACGTGTGTGCAGTTAAAAAGTTATTTTTACACATAATTTATTTTTGATTAAGAGATGATTCCTTATGTGCTGTATCACCAGCAGATTTCCCATATGAGGGCAGGTTTAAGTAGTTCGAACAGAAATTGGTCAGCCACTCAGTACCACGCTCACCACTCCTTAGGTCATTTCACACTAAATGCGCCACAATTTATACGAAAAATCTAGCTGCGGAATTCAACACTGTCCGCGGTACAAAAGAGCCCGTTACGACTTTCACCACGAACATTACCCAAGCAAGATCCACGCGGAAATTCGATTATCTGACGTAAATGCAGGGTTTCCTTGGCGAGCCGAACACGGTTACCGGGTTACTGCAAAATGTCAATGCATTCCTTATCGGCAAGTCAGGCGACCTCTAATCCCCGTTCGCTGCTTATCAGCCGCAGTTGAACCGTTATCTTTGTTCCTGGCTTCTGTTACCCTCATGCGAGCGGATGGCAGCGGGGTCAGGAATCGTTAACGTATCGTTAACTCGTTCGATATCTGGCTGCTGGTTAAGCCCGCTCTTCCTCCGTGCACCGTCGTCATTATTGAAGCCATCCCCCGCACGCCCTCCACCCACCTTCTCGCACAAGCCTTTCCCAGCGCCGACACGTTCATCCGGGACATGTCACTGGGTCAGACGATTGCATAGGAACGCGAGCGGGGACGGCGCGGCGGTGTTTGCTCGTTAGTGCGAACCGGGTTAAAACTGCCATGAACCGACTCAGGAAAAGGGGGTGGAAAAAAAAAGAGGTGATTTCCTAACTCCGGTACTGCGGGAATGAATTTCAAACGGCATTAGAGCGCGGCCGGGGAAAAGCCTCCGGTCTTTCCACGTTTTTCGTACTGTGTTTGAAGTTCCCGGTGATCCCGTTTTCCCGTTTCCCCATTAATTGTTACGGGGCTTTTTTTTTTGCGATCGCAGATTGTTCACGGCGTTAACAGCCGGTTGCTCTCGCTTTCTCCCGTGCCGATTCTTTCGGCGGAACTGCAATCGTTTTTACTGCAGCAGTGAATACATATCGCATAAGAATTTTACGCGCAGTATTTCGACCCCTGCTTGCGGATATCGTTATCCATTATTCCGTACAATGAGAGGACCGGTGGCAATGATTAAGAAGGTAACAATCACCGAATGCACACATCTGGTGCCCATTGAATCCACAGGATATATCCCGCGAATGTCAGCCGCATTCAAGCCCCGCGTAATCCATTCCAGTCACTCTGAAAGGGTAATACCGAGATTACGTGGGAAGCCCATAGGTTCAAGGCTGTGCCGGGCATTAGTCAAGGTCGCCGCGTAAAGGAGTTGATCAGGAAGGTCCCGGACGTGTCGGCCGGGATATCCGCATCAGCGTATTCTCGAGCCCCAATTTAGAGTAGCCAAGAGACTGAACGAAGGCGGATGCCTGGAGG
Source organism: Andrena haemorrhoa (assembly GCA_910592295.1). Classification (NCBI taxonomy): domain Eukaryota; kingdom Metazoa; phylum Arthropoda; class Insecta; order Hymenoptera; family Andrenidae; genus Andrena; species Andrena haemorrhoa. Next base: position 3,092,644 of record OU342944.1, on the reverse strand, counting down.
GAAGTTTGGCCCGAAAGGCTTCGTTATCCACTGACAAGGCACTTCGCGTCCCGAACGGATCCCTTTCTCCGCGCGCCGCTCTCCCCCTGGCGTTCCTCCTTCTATCCAGCTAACCTCATCGGGATACATAGAGAGCGATGTGCTTCCTAAAACCTAACCCAGTTTCCTCTGTGGTCGACGCCAGTATGCTAATCCGCTACAACGTTCAGGCATCTATTGAAACCGCAGCTTCCTCGTGCATCACGGACCGTCGGAGTTGCTCTAACCATGGCATCTCGCGCAACAATGATCTATGTAGCACGACCGGCTTCCGTGTTGGGTGGCACGGCACAGGGCCGCGTTAGATCAGAGCTGGACGTTAATTGCTACTACCAATCAGCGACGTAGCACCAGCGAGTGCACCAGCTGCCTGGTGCTCGACGGCGCTAAGGGCTAGTCGCTGGCAACCGGGTCCATCTCCCCGGCTTCTCTCGCGTCGCGTCGCGCGGCTCGCCCTTGCCCCCGATGGCAAATTCGCCTTGTCTTCCAGAGTGTGAATCGATTAAGAGGGGCAGATGTATTTGTCCACGTAACTGAACCGCCTGATCGACGGAGCACGATCACAGAACGGACTGTCCACCACCCCCCTCGCCGTGTTGCTCGTTCCGGAATGGGCTGGCATTTAGGTATCAATTATCACGTGCCTTTCGAATAATCCCCCCTTTCCTGGCCGCTTTGTGATGTAGCTGTGACTCGCCGTCAGACCTCCTCCAATGACCGAACCGTTTAATACGAGCACCCACATTCTCTGCTAATTGCAAGATATTGGTTTCTCTTTTGATAGTTGATATGTCAATAGGAAGCTGATAGATTCGCTGGAATATATCAGCTTCCTAAATTGAAATCCATACGTGCATTGAAGTTCTTGGTTATAATACTCTCCTGACTTTGGTTCGTAAGGGTAGAATATGGCTGCAGTTGATCCCATGAAATAGTTAACGATGCCTCGTAGCTCCAAGTTTCAGTATTCAATAGAATCTGGGATTCAGCGAGCTGGGATTCAGTGGGCTCTGCTAGATTCGTGTAATTTGCCAGAAGAACGGAAGCGTTAGGCGTAATTGTCGCGTTCGACGAGCGTCGCCGTCAATCACGAGCCAGGGGCGCGGAGGCGGGTCGTTACGAAATCTCAATTAAAACTCGATAACAATTCGGGGAAGTAACGTTAATGCCTCCACGGCGATCAGCAGTTTTCAGACTTACGGGGAGCAGTTTACTTTATTCCCGGCAACTTCGGCCCTCATTACCTGGGACCGTTTTTCATCCGCGGCGACGCGGCGAAACGAGTTTCGGGACAATACTTCGCGGAACAATCAAGAGATTCTTTCTTTAGAAACTCGAAACTTGTCCGCGGAATTACAGCGGCGATTCTGAACCGTTGTCATAGCCCCCTTTTGTTTTCGCAGCCTCGTCGAATGGGGCGGCGCGAGATGAAACGAATTTGTACGTCATAAATGGACATGCATAAATTTTCACGGCGAACGCTACCCTTTGGCGAATAATTTAGTGCAGCGTGTGCGAATTGCACGATTCTTGACATCCGTAACGAATTACATTAGAAGCGTTTGTGTTTCCAACGAGCACCCTTTCCAAACGTTAAAGATTGTTCAATTGCCAACTTGAAAAAATCTAATTTGCTTCATTTTCTCGTTATTACAAAGGGCAAATATCGACCAGATAATCAATGATTCTAGAAGAACAGCGTTCTTCCAAGTTAATTAGGGCAGAGTTGCCTATATCGTACCACTTAAGATATTTTACGTTGTATTTCATATTTGGTACTAATTTGAACGCAAGTGACTACTGGATATTGTAGCTTGATCTTTTAGGCATCTACTATTATATGCTTAACCTTTAGTTCAGAACAAATTAATTTGTTATTAATCTTTTTGTGACACACTGTAAAAGGTACAATTTAGGCAACCGGTCTCCTAAATCGTACCCCTCGGTTTCCAAAATCGTGCCTAAAGAAGAAAATATTCAACATAAAGTAATGATTATAATATAGTTACATATACATGTGTATATAGATCACACACAGGTCGCAATAACCTATGTAAATGATATTTGTACATAACCTATATGACATAACCTATTCTCAAATCCTTAGTACGATGATAGTGGTACGATTTAGGAAACAGGATCAATTTATTTCTAAATATCGATTTAAACTTTATAATGAATGTAATATGTACATAAAATGACTGTAAAATATTCTACATTAAACCCGCTTTTAGAAAAATACAAAAATACAGGATAAAACTGCATTGTTTGATTATTATCAGCTAAGATAAACTGGTAAAAAGTTACATCAATCATACCTGATTTTTTAAAATGTTTATAGCAAGCACAAAATAGGGTGCAAGCTCCAAAGGTTTTGTTTCTATTTCTCATTTCGCATTTACTTGATATTTTTATCATCAGATGTCATTTATATTCATTAATTACTGAGAAATTGATGAGGTCCGATTTAGGTGACCAGTTCGATATTGGCATCTCTCCCCTACTTATGTTTAACTAATTAAACAATGCATCCCGCTGAGGGAAACATTGTATCCACATTGTTCGACATTATTTCAAAACAACGGTGAACGCAGAGCCGAACAGCACGGCTCAGCCTCGACCTAGCCGAATTTCCCGACGAACCGACTCAACTTACTTTCGCGTGCCATGGAACTTGTACGCGGCTGGTTCTGTCTGCAACTCTCGTACAAATTCGGCGCATGTAGAAGTCATGTTTCGTCGATGCGCCGCGAACCGAATTTCTCGTTCCAAACGCAAACTTCCCGAAGGCAGCTGTAGTAATCCGTCGACTTCTCATTAACGCCCACAGGCTAGCATCGTCCCATCCCGTCCCCGATCATTGTCAAGATCAGCCTCGCAAATTACTCGAGCACCGGAACTCGGCGGCCGGAAGCGGAGTAGGACGGACGCGAAAGTTCGTCGCATCTGGCCTCACGGTCTCTCTGTCTTCTAATCGCCAAGGTTTCCCGGTGTATCCCGAAGAATCGAGCGCGACCCCGGTCTACCTCGGCGTGGCGGAGACCCTTAATGGAAATCCAAAGTTATCGCGCGAGCGGCCCGTTATCCTATCACCCGGCCACGGAGCTTTCGCCAATGACTTTCGAGTTTCGAACGTCGGATTAGATTAGGATACGGGCTGAGTAATTGGCGATTAATAACACGCCCGCCCGGATATAGGTATAACGTTAGACGTAGGCGATCGGTATTGTAATTAGGGGCCGCCGACGGGGTGCAACGTCGTAGAATCGGAGCCTTCTGGAGCGCTATCGCATCCATCACGTGCCACCTGGCGATTAATGTCGGGAAAGTTCGGATGCTTAGCCGAGTTACATTCACCATCGACGAGGCATTAGGCCACCTGAAGCGTTGCGTGCGCCCGGAAGTTTCCTCCGGGGCCCGTTCATCGATTCCAGTCATCGTTATTCCGGCAAGGAAGCGCGAGAGGATCGTCTCGGACGATTCCGATAGCATCGACATCGTTTCTCAATTGGCCCGCTTTAGAGCAGCCTTGGTGTCTGTCTGGCTCGTTTCCCCGTAGTTCTACGCGATGGTCGTGGAATTTATTTACCGATATTAACTGGTTTGAAGCTGTAGCTGAATGTACGATTGATCGTTTTTTGGCGGGAGTTGAGAATGAGTGGACGGTAGGATTGAAGGAAGGAAAAGGAACTTGGCATTTCGTCATGGGCCGATAGTGGACTTCGTTGGTAAAGATTACCTACACTGCGTTCCACATTAGAGCGTACTGGTTTCGCGCAGAGATACACTGTTGATTGGTAGTAAACCGGCAGGGAAAGTGCTGCGACCAATCGCGAAAGTGCTACGACCAATCGCGTGTGTCAAATCCGTGGGAGCTTTGCAGATCGGTCGCAAATCGGTAAGGCCTTGCCTTAAACGTTGGGATGTCAGGAGATATGACGAAAGGGGTATATGAAAGAGTAGATGAGGGAGAATTTGCGAGAGAGCGGTACTGTCGAGAGGCCCACTGATGGTGGAGTCGGACGTATCGCTACAATTTTAAATAAGTTGTTAATCGTCGTATAATTAGCTCGATCGAGGTGCATTTCGGTAAGCTCGAGGTAAAACTTTCTGGTATCAAGCGGGCGCGGTTGGGTTATTAAATGATCAGCAGCCAGTTGGTTAGGCGAACATTTACTGGAGGATAGGCTGGGATAACATCTTGGTCGTTTATATGGGATTTCTAGAGAGATTTACAGAGCGCTGTGTCCCTTTCAGTTTCGGGCCCATTATTGCTGATATACTGAGAGATTAAGAGCACATGTTACGTACATCGAGCCGCAATATAATGTATAGTAATAAAACGCCTCTGGTCCATAGCAGGATGTGAACTTCATGCGGGTTGCCATCCTGCGATGTTAGAGGTAACGTATCGCTTCTAATAAATTCGTTGAAACGCGCCACTGTTCTCGAAGGCGTGTAAGGTTATCACATATTTCTAAAATATGAGATTCTCACGGCAATATAATACGACCACTTCGTTCATTTACGCAGACAGTATGCATTTAAGTTTGAAGTCTATTCGGTAATAATTGTGGTGCCCCTACTGCCGCGATTTTTAATCGAATATTCGGAATTGAGGTACCTTGTAACAGATACAAATGTCACAGTACGCGTGACACAGAATCCCGGAGTGCTCCAATTCCAAGATTAACACTAAAATCGATAGGTTTAAATCAGCGCTACACGGAAAGGGTATCGTGTAATTAATATGTCTGCATCGGGAACACGCGCTCCAGGACAATTTAATTTTCATTTAACCTGTAATGAGTACGGAAATATTTATCGCGCATTTGTACGCACCTGGAGGATGAAATTTCCAAGATTAATTACAGAAAATTTATACGTTTCAGTCGTTACATTAGTACGTGAAACTTTATTCGATTTCCCGCCGTGACAGTAATGTGAAGTAGGTACCATTGCGCTACTTTCATATTACTTTCGAAAATATCGGTCATCGGGCTTGAATCGTAGCCCGGAATTTCCCTCACTCTCTCTCTCTCTCTCTCTCTCTCTCTATCTCTCTCTCTCTCTCTCTCTCTCCCTCTCCATCTCTCTCTCTCTCTCTCTCTCTCCTCCTCTCTCTCTCTCTCTCTCTCTCTCTCCCCTCTCTCTCTCTCTCTCTCTCTCTCTCTCTCCTCT